>CM075345.1:122990000-125514166 GCA_037693485.1 Kitagawia praeruptora
CAAGAAGTTGATTGCATCACTAAACTGGGTTGCCATGGTATTCAATTGAATCTGGAATACATCATGTTGAATAAGTTGCAATTTTTTGATTTCTACAATGGACTTACAGATATTTGACAACTCTTTCTCCATTGTTTGGACCCGTGTAAGGAGTCTGCTGTATTCCTTTCTGGTTACAGGTGCATGTGGTTGAGTAGTGTTGTGACCAAAATCTTGCATGGGTTAGATTTAGGCCCACTAGAGGATTAAGGTCCAGACCCATGAGGAAAATGAGTAATCTGTCAGGCTTCCGAGGGCCCATGGCAGCCCTAGGGGTTACAATGCACATGGCAGTAAGGAAATGTATGGTTCAGGGTCCCAAGGGTATTCCCTTGTGGGTAACCGCAACCAATACCAGTCATCCTGTAGGGCTTCCAGAGTAGCTTCCGTAGTGGGGTTACCAGAGGGGGTACCGGAGCCAGGCTACCGGGCGGTACCCTCAACTTCCACCGGAAGCCTGATTAGGCTGCCAGTTCAGATAAGGCACGCCTTCTACTTTTTAGGAACACGTCTATATCACCTAAAAACACTCCTAAACAGATATACATTCGGTTATTTGAGGATATATGTCATATTTACTTGATAAATGATACAAAATCATGATAAATACAAAGATAATCATCCTACAATTACCATAACAGCTTGGTAACCTGAAAATATACATCACATTTGATTTATATCAGAAATAACAGTCATTATCCCACTGGAGAGAGGATAAATCATCATAAACAAACGATCATATCACTTCAAGAACTACATACGGGCTTGATCCATTATAAATAGTGGTATGTAGGCAGTTTACGGGATCTCTTAGACACTTGGACACCTTGAGTAATCATAGAGCACGTATACTCTTGTGTGACACTTCATTATTAGGGTTCTTGGCAGACCAACGCATCATCATTGCACGGTCCTTGAGCTCTAATCCCGTAGATTCAGTCCGATCCTTACTAGGAACCATATCCCGTGTTCTTCGGGAACCCCTAGTCGTGAGCCTTTCCGGGCGGCTAGCTATTGATCTCCAACTACGAGCCTTTCTGGGTGGTTGGACGATTCCGTGTTCATTGGCGCTATTCCAGCACGAGGCCTCCTAAATTGTTGTGACAAATTCCTCCCACAACAATTGGCGCTCGAAGAAGGGGCCTAAAAAATTCGTCGTTTGGAGGAGATATGGCGAGTAATGATTCTGACAGTGATAAGACACCATCTCAGGATGGTAAAGGACGAAACAAAGGAGACAATGGTGATGTTTCTAACAAGGATCTCTTCGATCATGTGGCTGCTATGTCCGAAAGGATTGACCATTTGGAGAAGAATTCCGAGAAAATGAAAAGATGGCATAAGAAGCGAAAGGGGAAGTCCAAAAAGAATGTGACTCCTACGAGGCTAGACTTCGAATCTGACAAAGATGGTAAGGACAACACTGATCATGTCCCGTCTGATGAAGAAGGGGCAAGAAGGGATGAGGGTGACAAGTCTGATGGCATGGAAACCCAGGGTACTGAGGGCTCACCCACTAGAAGCCTGAGTGTTTTTGACAGACTTGGCAGAAGGCTAACCAATAAAGACTTTCGCCACAGACTGGTGAATACTGCAAGCAAGGACCGTAAAGATGGCAATGGGGATTCCCACATTAGGGGTCCGCGGGAGAACAAAGAAAAATCCCACTCGATACCCCCAAGGAGCAATTCCAGAAGGACCAGGTCTGATGGCAAGAGAAGTCACAGACAAAGTGGTCACTCACTTGGGCATAGAAGCAGGAGAACACACTCTCCCAAGGTCCCTATCGATGAGGGTGCCGGTCAGGATTCCAGCTCACACCAGAGTTCGGTTCCCCGAAAAAATAAGACAGTGAATAAAGATGATGACTCTGGAAGCGACGTGAACTCAGATGGTGAGAATGGACAGTTTAAAATGTCTGATTGGAAGAAAGCCTTGGAGAAAATCAAGGAGGAGAAAAAGTTCAAATCTGGAGTCATTTCCGGCTCCCCATTCTCTGAGAAAGTAAAGAAGGCACCCTTGCCAAGGTTCTTTAAGATGAATACTGATTTGAAATTTAATGGTAACTCAAATCCTGTCGGATATCTGAGCCGTTTTAACACGGAGATGGATGTGTACCAAGTGGAAGACTTGGCTAGATGCAGATTGTTGGCTTCCACTCTAAGTGGGAATGCCCATCAATGGTTCAAAAGGTTGGCAGAAGGATCCATTAAGTCCTGGAGGAAGATGGGAGACCACTTTATCTCTCAATTTAGGGCTACCGTGGCTTATGCCCCGCCGGTTGATAAGTGGATTTTATATCCACTTGGATCGCTTCAATTCGGCTTAAATTGATTGTCTTGGACTCAAGTTTGTGGTAGTTTTGATATGTTTTTGTTAGTTGTGCAGGTTTGCGAATTATCGATTAGGGTTGATGTTTTCGTTGATTTTGAGAGTTGAATTCTAGCATGGAAAGGAGGAATGGAGACTTGTTTTGAGACACCATGATGACTTGAAGTCTAGAGAATTGAAGACGGAAGCATTTGCAAAAGAAACGAAGGAAAAAGGAGTTAAAACGAAGAAAATCAGCCAAAATCAGCTCCCAACAGCAATTGTATGCGCCTGGAGCGCATAAATACGCGCCGGGAGCATGTGCTACAGTGATTTTGCGCGCTGGGAGCGCACAAATACGAGCCGGGAGCGCGTAAAAATTCTGTCAGATTTCGGATTTTTATTTTGGCCATATCTTGAGTTCTACAAGTCCGTTTTGGGCGATCTTATTGTCCACGCGAAGCTAACGAGATTCTCTATCATTCTAAAGTGGTCCAGATGTCCAAATACAACTGGAACGGCCCAGAAATACTGAAGAAAAGTCAGCTACGAATTTTTCTTAAAAATAGAATCAGTTTAGGAAACGTATTTTGCAGAAATTCTATTTTAACTCTATTTTGGGGAATTTCTTGCTGGGCAAGACTTCTAGAGCCTATATAAACACATCCTACCATTGTAATTTGGAATAACCATTATATATCAATTACTTAGGTTTATTTGTATCTTTTAATACTTTATTTTTATCATGGTTTCATCATATCCCATGATGACGAGCGGTTCGATTATGAACCAATCGTTGTCATGGGATTCTAACAAATTTGTTTATGGAGCTTTAGTATCTTGATGCTTTAAAGATCTGTGTGTGATTTATATTTGATATCCTCGTATGGTTATGCTTAATTGATAGATGCGTCATGAACATCTAATTTGTTAATCTCTTGTGAAGTGAAAGTGGATCTTGAGATTTAGAACTTGCCATGCTAGCATAGGTTCATAATTGTTTATCAATATGATTCGTGGTGTGAGATGAAAATACTTATACTGCCCCGTGTGATCTTAATGGATAACTTGTTCTTCAACCGTTATGTTTTCAAATTCTATAGACATATAGGGTCTAAGCATAATTGGTGTCTATTCATCTTCTATCTCTTTTGTGGATGTATGGGTAGTTTGGTATACGTATGCTGATAGGTAGCGTGTACTTGTTTCGTGTTGTCCGATCAGATATCATAACCAATGCATATAGTGATTAAAGGCGTCAGATCTAAGCGGAGTATTTATTGAAGTTAGGATCCCATGGTTTATCTTGCAGAAGTAATTCGATTCCAATTCTTGTTAGTTAGTTAATTCTTAGTTTGTTTTATACTTCTTAGTTAATTTAGTTTATTAAACCCAAAATTGTTATTTGTCTTAGCAGTGAATAATAATCATACATTGTTGCATAGGTACATCTACTGAATTAAAACCATAACCAGATCTCTGTGGGAACGAACTCGACTTATTCATATATTACTTGTGACCACGTACGCTTGCGTGATTTAGTGCAAACAAGTGTTAACACTCTAGCCAATATCAAGCAAGAGGAACGTGAGACTCTAAGGCAATATTTCAAAAGATTTAATGAACAAGTACCTAAGGTGAAGAAGGCTTCTGATGAAACCCTGAAGAATTTCCTGATAGCCGGGGTTAGGCCAGGAACTAAATTTTGGAAAGAGTTGCAAACTGAAGAGCCCGGAACCCTGGCAGAGTTCTATCAACAGGCGGAACGCCACAAAGTGATTGAGGAGTCAATGGCAAAGTTATCCAAAGATTCCAATTCCAGGGGTTGGAACAGAAATAAGAGAAATCGTTCCTATAGCCCTAAAAGGGATTCTAACAAGCGGGCTTCCGGAAGTGGTACCGCTGGGGTGGGAGCCCCTCGGTATGATGACAAAACTGCTCCCATTGCTATTAATACAACTAAGGATAGAGTTTCTGTTAAGGACAGACTCACTCCAAGGACTAATTTTCAGAAATATTCTAAATACACTCCTCTGACCGTGCCCATCGGCCACATTCTTGAAGTAAATGAAAAAGTGGGCTATTCCACAGGCCCTACCGGGCAGGCCCTCCGGGAAAGAAGGACCAGGGGAAGTATTATGCTTTCCATGAAGCAAATGGTCATGAGACTGCCGACTGTAGGCACTTAAAAGACCAGATTGAAGAATTGATCAGAAACGGATACCTGACTGAATTTGTAGCTCAAAAAGCTAAGAAGTATAAGGAAGGAAGAGATAACAAAGATAAAACTCCGGGAAACCAGGATAGGACTACCCGAGCTCCAAGCATCCACACCATCTTTGGTGGCCCTTACTTGGGGGGTGCCAGCCGGAATGCCAGAGATAGGTATGCCCGGGAAGCCAGGGGGAAGCCCCTAACAAACGTTTTCCACCTTGCAGAAAGGCCCCCAAAGTTGTTTAAAGGGGAGACTACTGATATTTCCTTTACCGAGGAGGATGCAAAGTGGGTTCACCACCCTCATAATGATGCTCTGGTGATAACCGTGAGTATTGGTGGAATGAATGTGCATAGAGTACTGGTTGACAATGGAAGCTCAGTGAATATCTTGGCATACATAACGTTCCAGAAATTGGAACTCTTGGCCTACCAACAATGAGCTATATGGGTTTACCGATAACCCTGTTCAAATAATGGGAAAGATCAAGCTACCACTGACATTGGGTATGGATCCCTGCAGGGCCACTCAAATGGCTGAATTCATGGTAGTTGATGAGGATATCTCTTATAATGCAATTCTTGGGAGACCGGTGTTGAAAGATATGAGGGTGGTAACCTCAATCTACCACTTTTCAATGAAGTTCCCTACACTAAATGGCATTGGTTGTGTGAAGGGATGTCAATATGAATCAAGGGAATGCTATAACAAAGTTGTGCAGGCTGCCGAGAAGGCTGAGAAATCTACTCTATCTGAAGATAAGGCTGAAGGGGAAGCCCTGATGAGAAGCCATGGGCTTGAACCACAGAAATTTGAAAAGGCATCATGCAATACCATCATGATAGTGTAATTACCAGAGGAACCTACTGAAGAGGTTCCTGTTTTTCGGGGGGTAGTACCACCACAGAGTTTACTGTTGGAAGCTGCCGAAAAAATTGATGAAATTCAAAACATTTCGGTGGAAGGCATAGTGAAAGATGCCTCAGATGATGACCTAGATGAAGTGGTGCTAGGGAATGAAAACTAGGAAGTGGTGAAAGGGCTTCCGGATGAAATTGATATTGATCCCAGGATGCTCGGCACCCTAGAAAAGGCAGGGGCTGCCGAGGATACTATCCCCATACTGGTGGATGCTGAAGATCCTAGCAAAGTTCTGAAAATTGGACAACAACTGGATGAAAAGACAAGAGAACGATTGACCACTTTCCTTAAAAGCAACCTAGATGTGTTTGCATGGTGTCACTCTAACATGGTGGGGATTGACCCAAAAGTCATGTGCCATCACCTGAATATCGACCCTGAGAGAAGGGGTATCCGGCAGAAAAGAAGGTCTGTTAGTGGTGAAAGGGCTACCGCCCTCCAGGAAGAAGTAGACCGGTTACTAAAGGCTGGCTTGATCAAAGAATCCTTCTACCCAACATGGTTGGCAAACCCGGTATTGGTCCGGAAGCCCAATGGGAAATGGAGGACATGTGTTGACTTTACTGATTTGAATAAGGCATGCCCTAAGGATACCTTCCCGCTACCCAGAATTGATCAATTGGTGGACTCCACAACAGGCCATGCCTTGCTGAGCTTTATGGATGCCTACTCTAGGTATAACCAGATACCAATGTATAAGCCAGACCAAGAACACACCAGCTTCATAACTGATAGAGGACTGTATTGTTATGTGGGGATGCCGTTTGGGCTGCTGAATGCCGGGGCTACCTACCAAAGGCTGGTAAAAATGATGTTTAAAGAACAAATAGGAAAGACTATGGAAGTCTACGTTGATGATATGTTGGTCAAGTCAAAGGTAGCAGCCAACCATGTGTTGCACCTATCTGAGATGTTTGATATCCTAAGGAGGTATCGGATGAAACTAAACCCCCAGAAATGTGTTTTTGGTGTGGAATCTGGAAAGTTCCTTGGATTCATTGTGAACCACAGAGGGATCGAGGCAAACCCTGCCAAGATAAAGGCATTGCTGGAATTAAGGTCCCCAAGGAATGTAAGGGAGGTCCAAGGGCTTACTGGAAGGGTGGCAGCCCTAAATAGATTTGTATCCCGGTCTTCCGACAAATGCAAAGAATTCTTTAAAGCTATCAAGAAGGGTCAAAACTTTGAATGGACCCCGGAATGTGAGGAAGCTTTCAAAAAGCTAAAAGAACAGTTGGGAAGCCCAACATTGCTCTCCAAGCCTCTAGAGGGTGAGCAAAAGGCTATTAGATGCGGAAACCCGATATCCTAGTATGGAAAAGCTGGCATACGCTCTAATATTGGCTTTCAGGAAGCTAAGGCCCTACTTTCAGGCCCATAAAATTGAAGTCAAAACATCCTTCCCACTGAGGCAAGTGATGCACAAGCTGGAAGCCTCTGGTAGAATGATGAAATTGGCTGTCGAGCTGGGACAGTTTGAAATAGATTACAAGCCCCGAGGTTACCGGAGAAGAATGCCTACCGGTACCCCCAGCAACTGAAGGGGAGGCGGAAGGCCCTCACCTATGGTGGAACTTATACGTGGATGGAGCAGTGAATAACCATGGGGCAGGAGCTGGTATAGAGTTGGTAACCCCAGAGGGGCACCGAATTCAGAGTGCCATACACTTTGGCTTCAAGGCTACCAACAATGATGCAAAATATGAGGCCCTGATTGCGGGGTTAAAACTAGCCCTGGAAATGAAAGTAGAATACTTGAATGTGTTTAGTGACTCTATGCTGATTGTGTGGCAAATCAAAGGGAGCTTCCAGAGCCGGGGTCCCCGTACTGAGCTTTATATGAGGTATGCCCAAGAACTCATTAGTAAATTCAAGTTACTGAACCTGAATCAGATCCCAAGGGTGGAAAATGCCAATGCCGATGCACTTGCCAAATTGGGATCCCAAAAAGAAACTGTTTTGCTTGGGGTGATTCCCCTTGAAGTTCAATTCCAACCAAGTATCCATCGAGAGGAGGTTATGGAGATAGAATATACTGTGGAAAACCAATGAACAGCCCCAATACGTGAGTACATCACCAAGGGGGTGCTCCCGGAAGATAAAGATGAAGCTCGAAAGCTCAAATACAAGGCTGCCCGCTATGTGATCTATGATGGTATCCTGTATAAGAGGGGTTCTAACCAACCCCTACTTAAGTGCATATCTGGAAATGAATGTGAATATATCCTAAGGGAAATCCATGAAGGCATCTGTGGCAACCACTCGGGGGTACCTCCATTGCCCATAAAGTGCTTCGACAAGGATACTACTGGCCTACAATGAAGGATGATGCTTATGACTTTGCCAAAGCTTGTAATCAATGCCAAAGGTTTGCTAACTTCAATAGCAACCCAGCTGTGGAACTAAGGCCCATTGGAAGCCCCTGGCCCTTTGCAATATGGGGAATTGATCTGATTAGAGAGCTTCCCAAAGGCAGAGGCGGAGTGAAATATGTTGTGGTAGCCGTTGACTACTTTACCAATTGGGCAGAGGCGGAACCCCTAGCTACAATCACTGCCGATAAGATGAAGGAATTTGTCAAGCGAGCCATTATATGTAGATACGGGGTACCATACAAGCTGATTTCAGACAATGGCAAACAATTTGATAGTAAAGAAATGAGAAGTCTATGTAAGGACTTGGAAATAAAAAAATATTTTTCAGCCATCTGCCATCCCCAAAGCAACGGGCAGACGGAAGCTGTGAACAAAATCATCAAGCACACTCTAAAAGCCAGGTTGGAAGACAAAAGGGGAAACTGGCCAGAGGAGCTTCCAATGGTCTTGTGGTCTTACAACACTACTCCCAGGTCCACAACCGGGGAGTCCCCTTTTGTGTTAGCTTATGGCTGTGAGGCTATGGTTCCCATGGAAGTGGGAGCAGGGTCCTACCGGAGGGACAATTTCAGTCAAGAATCAAATGAAATAAACCAGAGGTTAGCCCTAGATATGGTGGAAGAAACTCGGGCTACCGCCCAGTTGAAACTTGCAGCTTACCAACAGAGAACCCGCAAATACTACAACAACAAGGTATGCCCTCGACCTCTCAAGGTTGGAGACCTAGTGCTGAGAAGAATGATGCCCAACATGCGGGTTCCCGGACACGGAGCCTTTGGGGCAAATTGGGAAGGGCCCTACAAAATAAAGTCTATTTTTTGGGAAGGCACCTACCACCTTGAAGACATGGATGGGAACACTATTCCCTGTGCTTGGAATGCTGAGCACCTTAAGAAGTACTATCAGTAAGACTCTTTTCAAAGCAGATGTAGGCCTCTTTCAGGCTTAGGATGAATAAAGGCAACCTACTAGTCGTGGTTGTGTCATTTCCCTTTCAGTTTTTAAGATTTCATGATTTTCAGTAGATGCCCGGGGGGTAGTGGATGCACACCCCTGTCTGGATGAAATTTGATGTAATCGTACTCTTTGATTTTCAGTAAAAGTAGAAGTTGATTGTTTTCTTTTACATTTACTAGTTATAAATATTAGAGAAAAGAAAGACATGAAGTACCTACAAGCATAGTTCTACATGGCAGCCATGCTACCATCCAGAACTAGGGGGTAGTATGGAATACACCTCTTAGCTTAGTAGGTTGAAATTATAAGAATTTCAAACTTTTTATAGCTACCACCAGACATGTATAGAACCTTGAGTGGTTCACATGGCTTACTTGGTTACCAGGGCATGTATGGAACCCTGATTGGCATACATGACTCCCTGCATTCTTTGGGCTTGTGTGGAACCCTGATTGGCACACATGGATCCCTTCAACACCAGACATGTATAGAACCTTGAGTGGTTCACATGGCTTACTTGGTTACCAGGGCATGTATGGAACCCTGATTGGCATACATGACTCCCTGCATTCTTTGGGCTTGTGTGGAACCCTGATTGGCACACATGGATCCCTTCAATACCAGACATGTATAGAACCTTGAGTGGTTCACATGCATGGCTTACTTGGTTACCAGGGCATGTTTGGAACCCTGATTGGCATACATGACTCCCTGCATTCTTTGGGGCTTGTGTGGAACCCTGGTTGGCACACTTAGGTCCCCTCAATACTGGATCATGTATGAAACCACGATTGGCATACATCAATCTTTTAATCATTAGCCTACGGGGTTACAAGAGTTAACTCGTATGGTTTGACAAAGGTTTAACCAACACAGCTTTGCAGGAATGGCCTACATGACATCACCACATATGATTCATTAATTGACTGGGGCTCCCGGAACAAAGGTTTCCAGGCTCAGCCTCCGGCACCCAGGCTACCGGATACGGGCTACCAGCCAAGGGGCTCCCGAAGTCAGGTTCCCGCCTTCGGGCTTCCAGATACTATAGGGTTACCAGACGGTACCCCCACACCCATAGTGGTAACCAAGCAGACAAATGTACAAGTAGCTTACCAATTCTGTGGTTGCCTATCCAGGTATGTGTTGGTATAACTATCCAAGTATACCTCTATACTGCGTTACCATCCAACTATTCGATTCTTGATTCATGATTTATCGTTTAATTCATTTAATCAATGTAAATATGGCATATATCCTCTAAGTATTGTTGTAAACCTACCTTAGGATTGTTCAAGATAACCATATTGCGTGTTGAGATTAAATGGTAATATTTAGTTATAAATTGTTTTAAGGTATAGCAATTACCTTTTCCATACATTCGTAGACCGGTACCCCAGGGTAGGAGTAACTTTAGAATTTAAATCAGGTCAACCATCAACTCAAAATTAGTTCTCAGTGAATAACCAGTAAGTAATTCGTATGCGACTAAATTAGTGAGGCACAGTAGCAATCCCGATCTAAACCGAGATACCTGTGTGTTAGTCGTGGTAGCCTGTAGGCACCTGCCACCGATCCCTTATACGAAAGGTATTTAGGGCATAACTAGCAGTAATAAGATAATAAAATAAACATGCATTATAAAAACCAGTTCAGAGTACTAGGGCCCCATGGCCATAGGACAGTTAAGGTACGACTTCAAAAGTTACATACGTGGAGCATTATAGGAGCCCACCCCCTTTTTTAATCAAAACCACAAGTTCACAAAGCTGGCATGATAATAGTTCGGGACGATTGAAACAAAGGATAATTTAAGAAGACGAAGGGTCTTTGGTAGCCTCAGAACCAGGGGAATCCTCAACAGGGTCCACCTTTTTAGGGGAATCACCTGGAGCCACCTCAACCACATCTGTGGGAGCATCAACCCCGGTATCCTGAGTATCTTTAGCTCTATCCTTCGGAGTGTCAACCGGCTTGGGGGTCACCTTCGCAGCAGGGGTATGAGATTTGGTAGCTTCTGCTTTAAATTTCTCCATCTGTTTCACGGCATCCTAACCCAGAAGGGCCCAATTCAGATCTGGCATCACCTTCCATGTAGCCTTCATATAGTCATTTACGCCTTTGGCAAACCCCATTTTGTATCTTTCTGGAAGCGCCTCCTTCATTTTCCTCACGGAAGCCTGGAGCGTGTCCACCTGTACCTTCAATTCCCCAACTACGGAAGCATGAGCAATCACTAACTCTTCCCTTTCCTTGTCTTGGGCAGAAGCCAGCCTACCGAGTTTCTCTTTCTCTTTCATCACCGCAGACAGACCACCCTTCAGTTTCTTGTTGGCATCGGTGAGCCTCTTCTTCTCCTCCTCAGCAGCGTCGAGGTCTAACTTCATCTGTTTCAAGTCCTCTTTCAGCTTCTTATCCCCCCGGGTAGCTGCCACCAGCTGGTTACCTATTCTCATTTGATGAAATAGATTCTCCCCTGAGGAAAATAGCATGGCACGTGCGGCATCCATGGTCTTCAGCTTCGACCAGCCAACTATGACTTCCATAGGAATTTGCCCATCAACCAACCTGTGAAATTGCTGGATCTCATTAGTAATAACTGATGGTTGGGGCACTTTGACTCTCTTGGAAGACCTTGTTTCAGGGGTGGATGTTAGGCTACCGGAGGCCTGAGAAAACCTGCGCTTGTCATGAGAAATGGACCCACTCTTACTAGTGGGAGGAGCCCTAACCTGGGATATGGGGGTAGCATCGACTGGAGACCCCAACGCAGCCAGATCATCATCAAGGAACAGGTCTTCGTATTTTTCTAAAGGTTGAACAAAAGAGGGGACGACTCCCGACATACCTGAAGAAATGCAGAATAAAATGAGTTATAATCCACAGTCCACAAGTAAAGGTATGCATAAATAAAAGTGCAAGTATAACACTTATAGCAGATACTATGCAGTTCAACAGACATGTACACGGAAACCTCTAAGAGTTTCGGCAATAGCTAGTTGATACAAAAAATTCATAGGACACATTAAATAGGAGCATGCATGCGAATTGGAGGGATAAGAAGCGGCAGCCCAGGCTACCGGAGGGGAAGACAGCGGGAACCCAACCTTTCTTCCCACGCTTCTTGGCGGTATCCTAAGTCCTGGGTACCCTTACCGAACCTTCCTCAACCTCCGTCTCCCGAGAAGGGGACGTGGGAGCCCTAGGTCTTGCGAATCCTAACCGCACCAAGGTTGCCGGAGTTAGCAAACTTTCACCATCCCCAAGCTTGGCAGCTAACTTCATTATTTTGCTGGCCCTCTCCTCTTCAACCCCCTCGAGGAGGGTTTGCGCAGGAATCCCTAAACAGGGCAACGGAGAAAGTAAGTCCCAAGTTCAATAAATTAAGTAAGGGATACAATGAATATTTGAGGGTACCACGCACTTACCCGGGGTCAGATTCCACTCACTCCTTACTCCTTTACAATCGTAGCAATACAGAAACTATTCTAACCAGTCATACATTCCACGCTTGTTGCCTTTGATGCACCCGCCTTGTCTATTGTTCCAAGAAGTAAGGTAAAAAATACCTACCTTCCTCCCAACATCTTTTAACTGATAAAATTACCCCAACTCCCTAGCCGTAAGAGGTGCAGAGAAGGTTTGGTCGTAAAGTATGTACATGCACACTACCACCCTAAAGGAGTTAGGTGACAGCTGCATAGGGGCTATCTCATAGAAGTTTAGCATATCCACAAAAAATGGATGCATTGGCAAGGAAAATCCTAATTTAAAGAAAGATGCAGATAACACCGCATTAGGCAAAGACTGATCGGGCATAAAATTATCGAAAATATGGCACCTCTCACCATCACTGGGAATCACGAGGGTACATCCCGGATTGCACAACTCTGATAGCCTGTCAAGTCTGTCTGTATTCATGGTGGAATCTAAATCATAGCAGGAAGGAACGAAACCCAGGGGGACATGGGGCTTCCGCTCAACCTCCATCGGGGACCTAGCTCCCACATCCTCTTCCGCATTCATTAAACTCTCATCACCAAGGAGCGGTTGAGCAGCTTCGTTCTCAAATGTGCTAATTAATTTCTCCTATTCGTCAGTATTGGAGCTTACATTGATTCTTTCAGCCTCCCCACCTTCAAGGTTTGAAGAACCCACCTCCAAAGAGAAATCAGGGCATCTATTTACGATTTCAGCTTCAAGGGGGTTGATCACCTCTATCCTGGAACGGGTCCTAGAGCTAAAAGATGGCTTGGATTGCAATAAGGGTTGGGAGATTAATGTCTCATTCAGATGGGTGGACCAAGTATCAGAGGGCTCCCCAGAGATGGGAGACATGTTACCGGGTTGCAATGAAGAACCCCCAGAGACAGACAAAGACGACATCTGCAACCACAGGAGGTAGATTATGTAAAGGATTGGAAACTAGGAAGATGAAAGTTGAAGAAAACGAAGATCTCAAGCCCTTATCCTAGAAGTACCCTCTAAACAAAGGGGTTACCGGTTCACATCAAAAGAAAGTCAAGGCTTGGGGGGGTGTCTATCAATATAGTTACCTAATATGATGGTACCTAAGTTATCCAATCAGAATGGAGGATGGGATACAGGTGCAGGGTACCACGAACATACCCAAAGTAACGAATTACAGGAGGACAACTAAAGGTGATTCCAAAACAATTAAGGTTCTAAGGGAACAAACATCAAACGCATTATAAGCATGTCAAAGAAATCCCCAAAAGGGTAGCTGGACTACTAGCCGCCCCTAATTCAAAGCATATACACCATAAACAAAGATTCATACATACATTCTATTATTAAGGATAAAGCATACTGATCTAACTTAGATACGATTCAAGTAAATGATGAAATGAAGGAAGACAATAAGACTATACAATCAAATGAACTCGGTTCAGGTAAAGTAAAGCGAGCGGCATGCAATGATCGCCGGAGTCATAAATCGGCTATCGATCCAAAGGCATAACGAAACAAACATATGAAGAGTACAATCAAGCATGCACACAAGATTTCTACGCATAATACTCAAGTTAAATGAAGAAAATAGACAACGAAGATCTAAGGCTTACTTGGATAAGTCGAAGTGACGAACGAACGGACGTCCTAGCCTTCACCGGAGAAGCTTTCGCTGGAAGCTCTAAGAAATCCTTTATATATTCGAGAGGAAGTATTATGTGGATATGAAAAGAAAAAGTGAAAAGGCTGAGATATTAGATGATGTATAGAGAAAGGGGTTGAATAGGCGTGTCCCCCTAAGCCAATGAATTTGGCACAGAAAATGAGGCACGGAGGAGACGTGTTAACATGGGGAATGAATGGTTTCAAGCTTATCAAGGGAAGATAGTGGAGTTTGAATTTAAATCCCCTTAATTATGATATTTATCCATTCTATTTCCCATGGATAAAGTTAATTAATCATAATTTCTATGAATAAATTTTACGGTTTCCCATTTAAATTTTGGCTTCCATGAGGCAGTAACAAGAGTTGTCGGATGAAAATACCGATATTCATCTCAATATTTACGATTACGAGTTTATAATATTTACGCATCCTGCCATGTTAAATGAGTAAGATAGAAAGAACATGAATTTCCCTAGCAAGCGGCACCCTATGAATAATTGGTTCCCCTTGCACATAGTACTTCAGGGAACCGGGGGGTTGTTGTTGTGACCAAAATCTTGCATGGGTTAGATTTAGGCCCACTAGAGGATTAAGGTCCAGACCCATGAGGAAAATGAGTAATCTGTCAGGCTTCCGAGGGCCCATGGCAGCCCTAGGGGTTACCATGCACATGGCAATAAGGAAATGTATGGTTCAGGGTCCCAAGGGTATTCCCTTGTGGGTAACCTGCAACCAATACCAGTCATCCTGTAGGGTTTCCAGAGTAGCTTCCGTAGTGGGGTTACCGGAGGGGGTACCGGAGCCAAGCTACCGGGCGGTACCCCCAGCTTCCGCCGGAAGCCTAATTAGGCTGCCAGTTCAGATAAGGCACGCCTCCTACTTTTTAGGAACACGCTTATATCACCTAAAAACACTCCTAAACAGATATACATTCGGTTATTTGAGGATATATGTCATATTTACTTGATAAATGATACAAAATCATGATAAATACAAAGATAATCATCCTACAATTACCATAACAGCTTGGTAACCTGAAAATATACATCACATTTGATTTATATCAGAAATAACAGTCATTATCCCACTGGAGAGAGGATAAATCATCATAAACAAACGATCATATCACTTCAAGAACTACATACGGGCTTGATCCACTATAAATAGTGGTATGTAGGCAGTTTACGGGATCTCTTAGATACTTGGACACCTTGAGTAAGCATAGAGCACGTATACTTTTGTGTGACACTTCATTATTAGGGTTCTTGGCAGACCAATGCATCATCATTGCACGGTCCTTGAGCTCTAATCCCGTAGATTCAGTCCGATCCTTCCGAGGAACCATATCCCGTATTCTTCGGGAACCCCTAGTCGTGAGCCTTTCCGGGCGGCTAGCTGTTGATCTCCAACTACGAGCCTTTCTGGGTGGTTGGACGATTCCATGTTCATTGGCGTTATTCCAGCATGAGGCCTCCTAAATTGTTGTGACAAATTCCTCCCACAACAAGTAGGTTGCTCACTTGTACGTTCTGCAAGTGTTTCACTCAACACTCTATATTCACTCGGTTTAGTGGTTTGTGTGACACTTACATGTTCTGTTCGTGTTTCCCTCAACTGTCCTCCAGAGCTTCCACCGATATGCAAATGAAATCATCCTAGCCCCTTTTTCAGAGGTCACGGATGGTGCAATGAAAGTTCGTGAGCTTCCGTCCTCGCGTGAAGCGAGTTGCCGACCACTGGTAAAAAGTGGTAAATCTCGAAAGAGATCCAGAGATTTTCCCTCTGGGAGGTTAAACTTGAATCGATTAAATGGCACAAAACCCAAGTTACCCTCGTACGTCTGTGAAGACACTTGGTTCATAATAGAACTACATACCGATGGATCTTTCCGTAAAATGGAAGATTCACCAGCAATTATTGAGGTAGGTAATTCCACCTCGGATGCCTGTGAAGGCATTTGATCTTTAGAAAGATCATCAACCACTCGTATGTTCCGTGAAATGGAACTCAAGATAGTTGTTCCCGTCAATTCAACCTCATTTACATTTGCACTCATTGGATAAGAAAGAATTGTTTCACTAACAGTTGCCGTTACCTCAGGTTCATTGGGTTTACTCCTTTTAGAATGAGGAAGAGTGGCTGATGTAACTAACTCCTTATGTGGTGCTGCTGAGGCACTATCTCCCTCAAAAGTGTTGATGGCTGGTCGTTTAAGTGACAATTGAGGTGTAGGAGTTTGTTGTGTTTGTGTTTGCATTTGTAGAATGGGCTCTTCGACCTGTGTTAGAGTCGGTAGGATTTCCTGCTCTTGGTCGGGTAAGATGGCCACTAGGGGCTGTAGAAACTGTATTTCCTGTGACACAATAGGGAATACAGAGGTTGAAATAGCAGGGATTGAAATATTACCTTGTCGTATACCTGCTCTCACTGGTCGTGGTAACAACGGAAGTGGGACAGTCTTTAGATATTCAGTTAGGACTGTAGGCACATCCGTATATTTCTTTTTGTTATGTAATTAATTACATTCGTCTTCATGGAAGAACATTCCACCTTTTGACCATTTTCCAAGCGAACCCTATCTTCATCACTCAAAAATTCATTTAATATTAGCTGTAGAAACCTTGGATATAGACATTTGACATTTTGAGTCTGAACATCTCTTGTTCCCAAGCGTTTCATTTTTAAAATGATTTGACCAAGCATTATTTTTCCAAAATTAATCCTCAAATTATTGGCGACCGCATACCCTATTATTTGAATAAATTCAGGTATTCGATCTTGATTTGTTCTATCTGAGGAAAAAACATGGTTAAGAGTGTGAAAGAAGAAATTCCAATACTGGGTTAGAAACGTTCTTGATAGATTACCAGTATTGAAATTGCCATCTTGGTACCTTGTAAAACGAAAGAACATTTCAATCTGTTCGGGTGTAGGATCAGAAATGAGATTTTCCATAGGAAAATGAAGAATTCGATTAACATCTCGTTCAGTGACCCTAATCAACCTACCAAACAGTCGATATGTGTATATGCAATTGTGTGTATATGCTCTATATATCTAAAAAATGATGATGTTAAACACAAACAAAAACTCATCATTTATAAGGTTTCAAGTATTAGTGGGTTAGGTGTAATAGTGACAGGTTATGTTTGAAAAATAACACCGCTCAATAATTTCTCACCTAACTACCTAATTAGCCGAAAAAACATCTTATCACCGAAACCTGTCGGCCGAAAAAACATCTTATCGCCGAAACCTATCAGCCTATACACATACACATATTTAATACTTCTAATTATTATGGATTTAAAAATAATCACACAGTAAATCAAGAATTAATCCACAATAATCAGATAAACTCACAATTAAATAGACATAAAATTAACAAAATATCATTAATTGATATATGTCAATAAAATATTTATTTAATTATGCTACAATTAACTCAATTATTTACTAACTAATTACCATAAAATATAGCATTTATAAGCGTGGTAATTAATATAGAGATAACTATAATATGAGGACTGGATGCAAATAAATTCACAAGTTCTAAACATATGGACATTTAAAATACATGTGAACTTATAACAAATTGCAGTTATTGATTATCCAAAATTAATTAGACAGATTTAACATCCCAAGTTCACCAACTAACCTGGAGAAAGTGGATTCATCCAGTGGTTTAGTAAAGATGTCTGCAATTTGTTGACTGTGGGAACAAAATATAATACCATAGTTACATTCATGACATGCTCTCGTAAGAAATGATACCTGATATCAATGTGCTTAGTCCTGGTGTATTGAACTGGATTGTTGGCAATGGAAATGGCACTCGTGTTGTCGCATAGAATTGGAATTTTGTCCAACATGAGTCCATAGTCCTGAAGTTGATTTCTCATCCATAGGATCTGAGCACAACAGCTACCTGCCGCAATGTATTTTGCTTCGGCTGTCGAGGTAGATACTGAGTGTTGCTTCTTGCTGTACCAAGATACCAACCTTCTTCCTAGAAACTGACAGCTTCCAGAAGTACTTTTCCGATCAATCTTACAACCTGCGAAGTCAGAATCTGTATAGCCAACTAGGTCAAAACCTGTTCCTTTAGGGTACCAAATCCCAAGATTGGGGGTTCCCTTAAGGTATCTGAAAATACGTTTAACAGCTATAAGATGTGACTTTTTAGGGTTAGCCTGGAATCTAGCACATAGACAAGTTGCGAACATAATATCTGGTCTACTAGCAGTTAAGTACAAGAGAGAGCCGATCATACCTCGATACTTCGTGATGTCAACTGACTTACCAGATTTATCTTCATCAAGCTTGACTGCAGTTGGCATCGGGGTCTTGGCAGTAGCTGCTTCTTCCATCCCATACTTCTTCAGAAGATCTTTTATGTATTTTGATTGGCAGATGAAAATACCATCAGGCTTCTGAACAACTTGAAGTCCAAGGAAGAAGGACAACTCACCCATCATGCTCATCTCATACCTACTCTGCATTAGCTTAGCAAATCTCTTGCATAGCAAATCATTAGTAGAACCAAATATTATATCATCCACATATACTTGCACCAGAATTATATCATTTTTATGCTTTTTATGAAAGAGAGTTTTGCCGATGATACCTCTTGTAAACCCATTTTCAAGTAAGAACTTGGAGAAAGTATCATACCATGTTCGAGGGGCTTGCTTGAGACCATAGAGAGCTTTGAAGAGAAAGTACACAAAACCTTCAAATTCGTTGTCTTCGAACCCAGGGGGTTGTTCAACATAGACTTCTTCCTCTAGATCTCCGTTCAAAAATGCACTCTTCACATCCATCTGAAAAACCTTAAAGTTGGAGTGTGCAGCAAATGCTAAGAACATTCTGATTGCTTCAAGCCTTGCAACTGGAGCATAGGTTTCATCATAATCAATTCCCTCTTCTTGAGAGTAACCCTTTGCTACCAATCGAGCCTTGTTCCTCGTAACAATACCATTTTCATCCATTTTATTTCTAAACACCCATCTAGTGCCAATTACAGATTTATCTTTTGGTCTTGGCACCAGTTTCCATACTTTCTACCTTTCGAACTGATTGAGTTCTTCCTGCATTGCAGTTACCCAATCTGGATCATCAAGCGCTTCATCAACCTTTTTAGGTTCAATTTGAGATAAAAATCCTGCGAAATTGCATTCATTCTGTGTTGCTCTTCTAGTCTGTACACCCGTGTCCGGTTCACCAATGATCTGTTCAAAGGGATGCGCTCTACTCCATACCTTTTGTCTCGGCAGATTTGATCTTGATGATTCCCAAGTTCATAATTGTGTTGAGTGTGATGACTTAGTAGATCCAAAATCATTGTTTGCTCCCCCTGAGCTGTTGCTTTCAAAGTTTGATGAATCAGAGTTTAATGAATCATTAGTAGCAGATGCATTCTTTGATGTTTAATTCTTCACTTGATTGGGGTTCATTTTCATCGTTTACTTGCTCCCCCTCAACATGTGCTACAGTCTGATCTACTTGTATAGATTGAACAATATTGTCTGAAAGAGTATCAGAATCTTGTAGATCAACATTTATTTCTTCATTCTCAAATCTCACCTGGTCATGTTTATCAAAATCTTCAAGTCCTGTTATCTTCTTATCATCAAAAGACACATGGATAGATTCCATGACCACTTTTGTTCTCAGATTATAGACTCTGAATGCTTTTGTGGATAGTGGGTATCCAATAAAGATTCCTTCATCAGCTTTTAAATCAAATTTGGAAAGCTGGTCTGAATTAGTCTTAAGAACAAAACACTTACATCCAAACACATGAAAGTACTTCAGGTTCGGCTTCTTATTTTTCACCATCTCATATGGTGTTTTACCATGCTTGTTTATGAGTGTAGCATTCTGTGTGAAACAAGCATCTTGCACAGCTTCAACCCAGAAGTAAGTTGGCAGCTTTGCTTCATCAAGCATGGTCCTTGTAGCTTCTATGAGAGTCATGTTCTTTCTCTCTACTACTCCATTTTGTTGTGGAGTTCCAGGTGCAGAGAATTCTTGCTTTATTCCATTTTCTTTACAAAACTCTTCCATGGCTACATTCTTGAACTCAGTGCCATTATCACTCCTTATGATTTTCACTGTATGCTTAGATCCTTTGTCCAGTTGTCTGACATGCTCTGTTAAGATTGATGCAGTTTCTTCTTTCTTGTGCATGAAATATACCCATGTATATCTGGTGTATTCATCAACAATAACCAAAGCATATATTTTCTTTCCAATAGACATTATATTTACTGGACCAAATAAATCAACATGCAATAAGTGATATGGCTCAAGAATTGAGGATTCAGTCTTACTTTTGAATGAAGTTTTCCTTTATTTTGCCTTTTGACATGAGTCACATAGGCCATCTGGAGTAAAAACTGATTTGGGCAATCCTCTCACAAGATCTTTCTTCACTAGCTCATTAATACTGTTGAAATTCAGATGAGAAAGTCTCTTGTGCCAATCCCAGCTTTCTTCAATTGATGCTCTACTCAGTAGACAGATTGCAGAGCCATCAGAGTTTGTTGAAAGCTTGGCTTCATAAATGTTACCATGCCTGTATCCCTTCAGAATAACTTTTCCTGTAGATTTACTTACAACTTCACCATGTTCTTCAAAGAAATCCACATGATAACCTCTATCACAGATTTGACTCACACTTAGTAGATTATGTTTGAGTCCTGAGACTAGAGCTACAGATTCAATGATGACATTCCCAAGTTTGATATTGCCATATCCCAGAGTCCTTCCTATGTTGCCATCTCCATAAGAAACACTTGGGCTAGCTTTCTCCACAAATTCTGATAGCAGTGCTTTATTTCCAGTCATGTGTCCTGAGCATCCACTGTCCAGAACAAGGATATTTTTCCTGTTACCCTGCAATCACAAAAACCACTAATGATTAGTTTTAAGGACCCAGACTTGCTTGGATCCTTTGACCTTATTAAGTTTGTTAGCTTTTGCAGCAGAAGTCTTATCAGAGTTTGTGCTAACATTCTCTTTATCAGAATTTATACATGTAGAATCAATCTTGAATTTATTCAAAGAGGGTTTAAGTTCATAATAATCATAATACAACTTATGATACTCTTTGCATGTATAAATAGAATGCCAATACTACCACAGTGAAAACAAGGATTCTGTGGCTTAAACCTAACTGAACCACTCTTAACTCCTGACTTAGGAGGTATATAGTTTATATTTTTATTCTTCTTGCAAAAAGTAGCAAGATGGTTAGGATTTCCACAGTTGTAACATTTCTTCCTAGGAGCATTGGGAATGGGCATATAGTTGTTTCTTTTATTGATGCCTACCTTTCCATTTCTGTTTTTCCTAGGTTCTTTTACCTTGTTCACTCTTTTTAACTCCTTCAGCTTGTGTTTAAGCTATTTCTGAGACATTAAACTAATATTTACTGATTTGACTTCATTCTATTTTGGTTTGTCAGATTTTGGTACAAACCTCATATGATTAAGTTTGGGTTTTGCAGCCTTTTCAGTAAATACAGGTTTAGAGGTCTCAGCTTCTAGGTTGGCATTTTTCTTTTTATCAGTGTAACCTAGACCTTCTTTCCAACAATCATTCTCTATGATAATCTGAGTAGTTTTCCCAGAGTTAGTCCAAGTTTTAATAATGTTTCTTTCTTTAGCAAGTTCAGATTCAAGATAAGCATGCTTTTTCAATAATTTAGTTTTAACAAAAATAGCATCATCTCTCTCTTTCTGAATTTTTAACATCTGGACTAATTCTAATTCTAGATAGTCATTTCTCTTTCTAAGGTCTAGACTTTCAGATTTTATTCTTTCATTTTCTAAAGTCTGATCTCTGTAGCTAACATGCAAGTTTTTAAGAAAGAGTCTTAACTCAGATATATCAGTAGTATCAAAAGCTAGAGTAAAGTGAGGTACCTTGGTCTCAGTAGCTTCAGAGATACTATCAGCATTTGCCATCAAGGCATAGTTCACCTCATCTGCAGAGTCTGAAGTGTCAGCCCAGTCCTTCTTCTTTGTGATGTAAGCTTGACCTTTATCAGCTTTGGCTTTCTTGCATTCAGGTGCAAAATGTCCTTTCTCACCATAATTATAGCATTTGATCTTGGACTTTTCCACTTTCCTAGACCTGCCTTCCATTCCCTCAGCTTTTCTAAAATTCTTCTTTTCGAAATTTGAATCTCTTTTTGTGAACTTATTTCTTTTCCCGAAGTTCTTGTAAGCCATCTTCTTGAAGCTTCTTACCATCAGGGCTGCAAGTTGTTTCATTTCAGCATCACTGCCATCATCATCATAGTCTATGAGATTGTCAGAGTTTGAGTCATCATCAGAGTTTGATGACTCAGTATCAGACTTTGTAATAAGAACCTTTCTATTGGATTGACTCTTTTTCACAGCAACTTCTTTATAAGCTTTCTCCTCAGCTTTAAGAGCAATTGACTTAGACTTGCCTCCATGCCTCTTGCTTCTTTGTTCCATCTCAAGCTCATGAGTTTTGAGCATTCCATAGATTTCATCAAGAGACATGTCTTGCAGATCATAATTGTCTCTGATGGTAGTGGCCTTTAAATCCAACTTCTCAGGAAGAGCCAACAAGAATTTCAGATTGGAGTCTTCAAGATCATACTCTTTATCTACCAGTGACAGATCATTCAGCAATTTCAGGAATCTGTCATATATATATCTGTTAATGACTCATCAGTATTTGAGTCAAAGTGCTCGTACTCCTGTGTGAGTATTGTTCTCCTGTTCTTTTTGATGGCTTTGGTTCCTTGACATCTAACTTCTAAAGCATCCCAAATCTCCTTAGCAGTTTTGCATCCAATGACCCTGTTAGACATAACATTGTCAAGGGCATTATGTAATAAATGCCTTACCTTGGCATCTTTGCTAATAGAGGAGATATCTTCAGGGGTGTAGTCTTTCTTCTCCTTTGGAATCATTTTCTGTTCCTCTCCAGCAACTGCAACTGACAATTTGGTAGGCTTATGTGGACCATCATGGATTCTGTCTAAGTACTCTGGATCTGTAGCCTCCAGAAACATTTCCATCTTCACCTTCCATATGGGATATTCTGATGCCCTGAGTATTGGAACTCTGATTGATTCATATCTGCTAGTTGTTGGAGTTTGTGTTTTTTCTATCATGATTGTATAGATTTTTGGATCTTAACTGTTGTATAATAACAGAGTGGCTCTGATGCCAATTGTTAGGTCCGGAATAACGTAGAAGGGGGGTTGAATACGTTATTCAAAAAATATTTCGATTTTGATGTGGATATGAAATCAAAAATACTGAATCGAAATAACACAACTGTTTAGGAAATATCTTTAAATAGATAAAACCTGGAGGTTTGCTACACAATCTAATCCTATGGATCAGCTAAAAAATCAAACACTCTTAGGATAGTTTAGGCACGAGGACCTTCTACCCGACACTTCCTGAAAGCGGGCTAAGCCGGCTTTCCAACTAGATGGACTGTCTAGCAGCTTACACAGAGAAGATATAAGAGAGAGAATAGAAATTGTGTGTTGAGGTGTGTTTTGAAATGAAATACAACAGGCCTATTTATAGGTTTTAGAAAGTCACTATTTGACACAATTCCAACAACCCCCGCGGGCCCCACCAGCCACTTTTTCAATAGTACCACTATTCATCACCTACCAAAAACGTGTCTACTGAAATTTTCTTTTCACGTGGGCCCCACCAGCAACTATTTGAATAGTACTATTCACGTGAGCCTCACCTGCATAGTAACCACTATTTGCATTGTAACCACTATTTGCACAGTAACCTGCATAGTAACCGTGCATAGTAATCTTGCATAGTAACTGCACATAGTAACCTTGCATAGTAATCATGCATAGTAACTTTGCATAGTATTACTATTTTTGGCTGCTTCTTTTAGGCTTTTCTCTTCTGTTCCAAATATGCTGCTTGAGATATTATGTCTGTCCTTGATCGTCAATAGGCTTTGGCAATTCTTTCTGTGAATTAATGTGTTGATCCTTCTCGTATGTGCTGACACTTAGTGCACTGATCTGGTTCACAAGTGACTAGCATTGATCTTGATCTTCACACCTTCGTTGCATTCCAATTGATTAGCCTGCAGCAGTATCTTCTAAATAAATACATGGAATCTTTTGGCCCTTCAACTGAATCATCTGTACATCTTATTCTGTCACTGAGGCTTGATCATGTTAATGAACTTCTTTCAGCGACTTGATCCTTGTCGGTGCCTGTTCTTCAAATTTCACGATCCCTGTATAGAGTTAATATTATTTATCTTTTATCCTAGTTGAGTTATATATGTCCTCTATTACATATTACATTACATTATGCTTTACATCATCAATATCAAAATTCTATTGGAAATAATATATACATATTTATTAATTTCGTAAGCCGTATTCAAGGTAGATATAGATAACTTAGTATTCGACATCACTAGATAATTTTTACCATATTTTCTGTCCAGTCATTCCATTCATTAGTAGCTTGTTCCTTCCCATAAAATTGAACTTTATTAACATTCTGTCACATACAATAATAACATAAATATAGATACAATTGATAGAGTTCACGTTCAGATACGTTAGTAGTTTAGATAATTACTGTTAGTTTTAGATAATCCATTCTGTTGTAACAGTATGTAACCTTTCTTATCTTATCATTGTACTATAAACAAATACATCACAGCTCTTGAGAGTATGTGAATTATACCGAAACATTATCTTGGTATCAGAGCTATACAGACTAACGTCCATTTTTTTTTCCTACATCTCTTCAATGGCTGCATCTGGTAGCAACTCTGCGAATGACACACTTCCTTCACTTGGCCCTATTACTCATCTTTTTAATGTCAAACTTGATCGAACAAATTACTTGTTATGGCATTCGCAATTCATTCATATCCTTCATGTTCATGACCTCCTTGACTTTGTTGATGGAACCAACCTATGCCCACCAAAATGTCTCCCCTCTACTGATGGAAAAACAACTGTTCCAAATCCTGAATCCTTCTCTTGGATGAAACGTGATCAACTACTTCTTTCATGGCTCATCTCGTCCTTACGGAGTCGGAGTTGGCCCAGGTTGTGGGTCCTCTCACGCCGTTTGGACTAAGTTGGCAAAAGTTTATGCCTCTTCATCTAGAGCCAGAGTTCAACAACTCAAATATGACTTGCATACAGTGAAGAAAGGATCTCAATCCATGTCTTAATATATCCTAAAGGTAAAATCAATAGCTGATAATCTTGCAGCTGTTGCGTGTCCCGTAAATGACACCGATTTGGTTTCCACGTTCAGATATGTTAGTAGTTTAGATAATTACTGTTAGTTTTAGATAATCCATTTATGTTGTAACAGTATGTAACCTTTCTTATCTTATCATTGTACTATCATTATATAAACAAATTTATCACAGCTCTTGAGAGTATGTGAATTATACCAAAACATTATCTACAATTATCATCAGTAATAGAGATATTTCGGAGATCATGCAATGCGTATCAGTACGAATTATATTACCTTGTCAAGAGATGGACTTTTTTATGATTTCTTGTGAGAAATGTTTTTTTAGTGTGCATAAAATTTTTCCCTTCCCAAATTTTTCAGTAAGAACCTCATTTGTTTGCCTTTCTTTAAGTTTGTCTTCACTACAAGAAAAATGGTCATTTATGACGAAAATTTTACATTAAAATCGTCGCAATTGGTTATGACAAAAAAATTTTGTCATTTTTTCTCCTGCCTACTTTCCACTAGTACTATACTACTAATTTCGTCACTGCTAAAATGAATTTGCGATGAAAAATCCATCGTAAGTTCACCGCATTCATTTTTCAATTAATTTTTTTTGTTTGATGCTAAATTTTATTAATAAAATAATTATCTTGCGACGAATTTGATTTTCGTCGTAAATATATACGGATTTCAATTTCCGTCATAAGTTGGGCACGAAAATTATTTCCGTCCCAAATTGGCCGTCATAATTACCAAAATTTTTTGTAGTGTTCGGTCCATCCTCTATAAGAGGGAAACTTCCTGTCAACGAATGTTATCCCCTTGTGCATTACCCGATCAACGTGAATTTTAAATTAAGTCAAAAAAGAATTTATGAGTGAAAAAATACACAAAAAATAACTCCAAATAAATATTGAATTTATATATATAAGTAACACTAAGAAAATGTGACCTTTAATTTTTTGTGATCTTGAATATAGCTCTGGAAAAATAAATATGAATCCAAAAAATTGAATTGAAATTCATGGAACTGAATATGATTTTATATCCGAATTGGAAAATCCTATAATTATTTGAAAACCAATTTGATCCAATTGAAAAAATCGAACAGAAATTTAACCGAATATAATCCGAAATGTTAGATTCGATTATGACCTATAACTGATCAAAATCGAATAATAAATTATCTGAACTGAATAAGACTCAAAATACTAGATCCGATTAAGAAAAATGATTATTTAAGTAGTTGTTATAATTTTAACAGGGTATAACGAATAATACATATACATTATAACACACATATCATACAATATTTACCCATTTATAAGCAAATGCATATTTAAAACAATTTTATGCCAAATGTATTATAGTTATTTGATCTTCTTTTTCTAAAGAAGTTTATAATTTTAGATTAGAAATATTACATTCAATAATAAGTTACTTATTAAAATCTCATAAATTAAAATAACGAATAAGTTTGATCACCAGTTTTGATCTGAACCGAATTTCATCCGATCTTGATATGAATTTCACCAATTTTAATCCAAATAAGACCCGAACCAAATTAGATCCATCCGATTCGAACTCTATTTAAATATATCATAACCGAAAGTTGATCCGATTCAAGATTGATCCGACTATCAAAATTGCCAGGTTTACTTGGCAAAATAGGTTTAGATTAGAAAAATCGAACCGAAATTTATGGAACCAAATCCGATTTTACATTCCAATTCAAAAATTCGATAATTATCTGAAGATCAATTTGATCTGATCCGAAAATTACCAGAACATAAAATTTAATCGAAAAAAATCTGAAATACTCGACTTGATTATGACTTGTAACGGATCAAAAATAAATAATAAATAATTTGAATCGAATATGACTCGAAATACTGGAGCTGATTTAGATTCGAATTAAAAAAATGATGAATTAAGTAGTTGTTATAATTTTAACGGGTTATAATGAATATAATTTTAACGGGTTATATTGAATATAATTTTAACGGGTTATAATGAATATAATTTTAACGCACAATTCATTTAATATTTACTAATTTATAAGCACAAAAAAAGTTATTTAAAACAATTTTATGTAAAATACATAATAATGATTTAATCAATATTTTTTTGAAGAACGTCATAATTTTATACTAGAAATATTATATGCAATTAAAAGGTACTTTTTAAAACCTCATAAATTAAAATAACAAATGTGTAATGATTCAAAAAGATTTGAACCAATTCTGATCCGAATCGAATTTCATTCAATTTTATTTCAAATTAAATTCAAATCGAATCAAATTCGATTCAATGCAAATGTTATTTAAAAATATCATTAATAAAAATTGATCCAATCCAAAATCGTTCCAATTATTTAAATTGTCAAATCTGCTGAGCAAGTACATGGACAAACTGCCGTTAAAACCGGCTCTGAAAATGCCATACACACACAAATACATATATGTGATCTATGATCATGGTATATGATATATTATATTATCCACGTTAAACTTTGTTTTATGATCTATTTTGCTAAAAATTTGATTTGCAAAAAAATTATAATAATAAAATTTTCCTAAACAAAAGAGATGCAAATTTGTGTAGTACACCTAAAATGGGATGAAGAATTTGATGAAGAAAGTACGTACCATACGTTATACTTTTTAACTTTTTATCTCCAATTAACTTTATACCTATGTAATGGACGATATGCTTTATTAATAGTATTAATAAATTTTTATATTAAATTTTTAATTTTTATTTTTTAGTAGACTTATAAAATAGTGTTTACATATTTCATTAAATTGATAAAAGTTATTTTAATAACATAAATTTTAATATTTTAATTATTATTATACTTTCTTGCTTGAAAATTAATATATTTCTAATTTTAAAATTCATATTTTTTAAATTGTGTTAACTCAGTAACATTACCATTCTCTATATAATTATTTTTTTATTTTCTTCTAAAAAGTTCCGAAATAATGTTTTGAAATAAAGTGTACAATTTAATAATACTTTTAATTTCTATTTAATATTATTTAAAAATTTAAGTAATAATAGTATTTTGAAATAGGACGACCAAATCACGTAAACCTTCTTAAACCCATTATATGTAGGATATAATAAGGATGTAAAAGAGAGAAAAATGAAAAAAAAAAAAAACACCAATAATTTGGGTGCAAAACAAAAAAACTGAAATTTAACAAATTTATCTGGACATTGGTTATTTGAATGAAATGTAGGCTTTTTAGCAAAAATACTGAAAAAATCAAGTTTTTTTTGCAAAAATACTATCTAAGTTTCTAAATTACAAAAATACTAATTTTTCTGTCGCATTAGACCGCGCAGCGGACGCATTTGGTAAGATAAGTGTCGCATTAAGTAGTTTACAGTAAAAACGCAAAAAATTTAGTTTTCTAGTATATTTTTGAAAAAAACCCATGAATGTATGTAATCCAAAGTGCCTGTTTGGCTAAACTTTTTTTTAAGGATTTATAAACTTATTTTTGGGTGAAAATTTTATATTTTGATAATTTTTTTTATACAAGTATTTAATGTATGTTTGAGATTCAATAAATTGCAAAAATAAGTTGAGAAATAAGTTGGAAAGTTAGGAATTTTAACTTTCAACTTAAAATAAAGTTGACTTATTCTGGAAAATAAGTTCTCCCAAACACCCCCCTTTGCTTAAACACTGTACACGTAGTTAGTTATAACTAGCATAATAACCCGTGCGAGGCACGAGTCAATTTCTAGAATTTTTTTTTGCAACACGTAATTATGACATTCTTGATTATTTATTTATTATTCATTCATGATAAATATCGTACAGTGTTTCAGGTATAGTAAATATAAGTAGATTGATTTTAATGTAATATATTACTAATTTGTGTGTTTCTAATTTAACTTAGTGAGTAAATGATACATCTTTTAATTTGTGGCATACGTGTGATTGTACTTACTGAATAAGTACAAGTAGGGCTGTAAACGAACCAAACTACTTGTTAAGCTCGACTCGACTCGACTTGATAAGAAATTGAGTTCGAGTTCTCACAAAAAAATATGTTCGATAAATTGTTCGAGACGATCCGAGTTTATGAGTGTTCGACTCGAACTCAACTCGATAAGCTATATACATAAAAAATATTATATTATTTACATAAATAATATATTACAATACAATAATACATATATATAATAATATGTAGATCATAGATCAACGACTAATCATATAATCCCTCATCATCCACAAAAGTAAACATGAAAATGCATTGAACAGTGAAAAAGAAGCATTAAATGAAAAAAAAAATTATTGACAAACTCGAACTCGACTCGTAAAAATGTTCGTGAACAACTCGAACTCAACTCGTTTATTTAAGAAATCGAGTTCAAACAACATAAATTGATCGATAAGGTAGTCGATCGAGTTTGGATCAACTTGTTAAGAAAAAATTCGAACTGGACAAACTAAAATTCGACTTGACTCGGTTCGTTTACAACCCAAAGTACAAGTAATATAGTTGGTGCACATTTATATGCAAAAGATTAAAAATAAAATGAATTGGCTAGTATATATGGTAATAAACTAAACTCAGTATATATATATATATATGATGAATTGACTAAAATGCCTACACATGTGCAATTTAAAGATATAACCTAAGTTTAATTTAGTTCCATAGTTATTTTTATATATTTTGAAGTTAGACAAATGTACTACTGTAAAACGACATTCACATATTATGTGTATGGTTTTGAAACACATGTGATAATGTGGTGCAGTGGTAAGAGAATGCATGATTTACTTGATTGACTCAAGTTCGATTCTCACAAGCAACATTTTTTTAAAAAAATATTAAATATGGGGACAAATTAGTCATTTCAAATGCATTAGAAAGTCTCACAATTTTAGTCAATTTTTAATTTTGTTGTGGGTCATAAATTATAATTTCAGTATTATGCGGTTGTTGTCTAATTAAGATGATTTTTCAGAGCACCTACAATCCTAAACATTTTTCAAAAATGATGCATCCATTTAGCTGGATCTCCAATAATATTCAAGGTAAAAACTAAATACTCTTCAAGATGTTGCATTCTGAGAATGTAGTTTTCAGTCCTGATTCTAATAAAAAAATCATCGTAAAGCTTCTTACTTCTCAGGTCTTGTGCTTACTTCTTAAAACCACATTTCTAAGTCTTTAATTTGTTTTCATCTAATTTCTTGCCTTTGTTTCTCTTCCAATGTCTGTTTGACTTTCATTGAGTCACATCCATAATTATTAAAATAACATATATAATACACGATCCTTTTTTCCCACATAATGTCATATTTTAAATTAAACATTAGCAAATTTGTATGTAAAAGGTAATGTGTTATTTATAGGATTCGTTTTTCTAAAGACAAATAGTTTTACGACCCGAATTGTTTGACTAATAATTTATTGTATGTTGTGTAGTAATATACAATTTTCATTTTACGTTAACACCTCAATAATTTTTGCTCTAATATATTGTTAGATAATATCCATTATATAAATTATAAAGTCGTTTTATAGCCCAATTGTGTATTTTACGTAATTCTTTAATCAATAAATGATAAAAGAATCCAAAAATCATTTAAAATCCAATAATATTTAATTAATAATTTTTCATCAATATCACACACATACATATTGTGTGTATTATTTAAAATACATGTGAATGTGTGGCATAATGGTTGAAGATGCACAATTTAACTCGGTGTTCCAAGTTCAATTCTTGAAAATAATACTTCTATATATAAATAGGAACTTAGGGGTAAATTGGTGTTTTTAAATCATGAATAAATTACTTTAGTTATTCACTTGATCTTATATTTAATACTTTTCATAAAAATACAATATGCATTTCATTTTTTTTCTTTATATAAAATCAAATATTGCCCCGCTTGTGCAGTGCACGTAGAAATATCATGTGTATTATTGAAAATACGTATAGATGAGTGTTTAGGTTGTTTAAGAGAATAAAATTTATATAGTAATTTATTATTATTATTATTATTATTATTATTATTATGTTTTTTTTTGCTAAATTTATTATTATTATGTTGTTTGTTATTGTTATTACAATTTTATAATATAATCAAATCATATATTATGTACCAATAATTAATATTTTGATATAATATATTATAGTCCAAATCAATAAATGTAAAAGTAAAATTAAGACAAAAATTATTAGTGTGTCGCACTAATTAAAATATTCATACACACATGAATCTATATTGTGTTTGATTTAAAACACATGTGATTGAGTGGTGTAGTGGTAAACGGATGCATGCCCACCAACCACAATTTTTTCAAAAAATTGAGATGAGGGGCAAACTGAACTTTTCATGTGCATTAAAAAGTCCCACCATTTTTTTCTTGTGTTGGCCTATTATATATACTAGCCTCTAACCCGTGCAAAACTTTGGGCTATTATATATTATTAGTATGATTTAATATATTAATTATATGATTAAATATTAAAATTTAATTCATTTTAATAAATTTTATTATTAAATTTAAATTTACATATATTCCATTCTTAATTTCATGACATAAATAAATATCATCAATTTAAAGTTATTTTTAAATTTATTATTAATTATCTTAATAATTCCATAAATATTTTTTAAAAATTATTTAGTGTAAATTAAAGTCAAAGAAGAAATAATCGTAGGAAAAAGTGTGTGCGGACGATGATTCTAATTGGGATATAATTTAAAACAATATATAATTTAAATGAATTTGGAATTTTTAACACGTTTTATTAATTTTTTAAAAATATATTTTTGTGCCTTATTGGTAAATTTTGTTGTTTATAATAAATAATTTAATATAATTTTTTTAACTTGTTATTTTTAAGAAGGTGTTAACAATTTTTTTTGAAGAGGTTAAACAACCAATTAACTAACCAAATATATCTTATTTTGCTTATAATAGTATAAAATATGTGATTTTTTATTTTTTTATAAATTATATATAATTTAAGTGAATTTGGAATTTTTAACACATTTTTTTAATTTTTTAAAAATATATTTTTGTGCCTTATTTATAATAAATAAATTAATATTTTAAAATAATTTTTTTAACTTGTTATTTTTAAGAAGTTGTTAACAAATTTTTTTGGAAGGCGTTTAACCAACCAACTAACTAACTAATTGTTTTGCGATAGTATTAATCTAATTAGTAAATTCAAATATAATAAATAAGGTGTTAATAAATTTTTTTGGAAGGCGTTAACCCACCAACTAACTAATTGTTTTGCGTATAGTATTAATCTAATTAGTAAATTCAAATATAATAAATTCAAATATAGATCGATGTGGATTGAGAGTAATGTAAGTAGAGTAGAAAACTCGTAGTAGAGGGCTGAAATTGAGAATTTGAAGTGTAATACAATACCATTTGCTATTAACACCTATAATGACTTTGTATTTTATATAGTTTATTTATTTATAATTTTTATTTAATTTAATAATTAAATAGAAAAATTGTATATTTTTTTGGAAGGTGTTAACCAAAACCAACCAACCAATTATACCTTATTATAATAGTATAGTATAGATAATAGATCACAATTTTGCGCAATCATGTTATTCTTCGCATCACCTACCTAATTAATTAATTCTTAATTAGTTAATCAAGAAGATCATTAAATTAACAGATCATCAGTCTGGGGATTATATACGAGGGTTTAGTTCCGGTTCCGATTTTACCCGAAAACCGAACTAAACCGAACCTGGATTTGCTCCCCCATCATCACCTATGACGTACCTAACTGTTTTTAGTTGGGAGAACAGTCAATAAATACCAACTCTTTTTGTTTGATTTGATTTAAAGTAATTGGACATTCAGGAAGAACCGAAGACAATACAAATACGAAAACCACGTAAAATTTAGCATTACAGAGGACTGTATACATCTTAATTATCACACAAATTGCATGTACGTACAAAGTTTATAAATTTGCTGACGCCGGAAAAAACAAAATATCCGAAACATGATAGTAGGTAATATTGTAACATCAGTCCTTTTTGACTCGTGTTTATTATTTCTTCATCATTTGTTCGCTTTTATTCACTTGTTGTTATCCACTGCTGTTCTTCCTGTAGCGATACTTCTTTCCTGCCATAATAAAGTTACTCCAGCATTAGTTTATACATTATACACATGCATGCAACGTAAGAAATCATGATTATCAATTTGACGCGACAAATTAATTTAAACTATTTTCATTCTTATTTTGGAAACGTGTTATAGTACGTTCAGTTTGATTACCTCATCCAAGCTAATTACTTAGCCTTGATAATTGAGTTCTTAGTAGTGATGAGGAGGAGGAGGTGAAGTATAGATATAATGGGTGGGTGGTGGTGGTGGTGGGGACTTGTACTTGTAAATTGGTGGAGGAGGTGGTGGTGATTTGTAGTGGTAAGGTGGAGGTGGTGAGTGCACTGGAGGTGGTGGTGATTTATAGTGGTAAGGGGGTGGTGGGGAGTGCACAGGAGGTGGTGGTGATTTGTAGTGGTAAGGTGGTGGAGGGGAGTGTACTGGTGGAGGAGGTGGTGGTGACTTGTAGTGGTATGGTGGTGGAGGTGAGTGCACTGGAGGTGGCGGTGACTTGTAATGATAGGGAGGTGGGGGTGAGTGAACTGGAGGGGGTGGTGATTTATAATGGTAAGGTGGAGGTGGTGAGTGCACTGGAGGTGGTGGTGATTTATAGTGATAAGGTGGTGGAGGTGAATGCACCGGAGGTGGTGGTGATTTGTAGTGGTATGGGGGTGGTGGAGAGTGCACCGGATGAGGGGGTGGTGGTGACTTGTAGTGGTATGGTGGTGGTGGTGAGTGCACGGGAGGTGGTGGTGATTTGTAGTGGTAAGGTGGTGGAGGTGAGTGCACGGGTGGAGGAGGTGGTGGTGACTTATAGTGGTAAGGTGGTGGTGGTGAGTGCTTGGGAGGTGGTGGTGACTTGTAGTGATAAGGAGGAGGCGGTGAGTGCACTGGAGGAGGTGGTGACTTGTAATGGTATGGTGGGGGTGGTGAGTGAACGGGTGGTGGTGGTGATTTATAGTGGTAGGGAGGTGGTGGTGAGTGCTTGGGAGGTGGTGGGGATTTGTAATGGTAAGGTGGGGGTGGTGAATGGACAGGAGGAGGAGGTGGTGGTGATTTGTAGTGGTAAGGCGGAGGTGGTGAGTGTTTAGGAGGTGGTGGGGATTTGTAGTGGTAAGGAGGTGGTGGTGAGTGTTTAGGAGGTGGTGGTGATTTGTAGTGGTAAGGAGGAGGTGGTGAGTGTTTAGGAGGTGGTGGGGATTTGTAGTGGTATGGTGGGGGTGGTGAGTGAACTGGTGGTGGTGGTGATTTATAGTGGTAGGGAGGTGGTGGAGAATGCACCGGAGGAGGAGGAGGTGGTGACTTATAGTGATAAGGAGGTGGTGGAGAATGCACCGGAGGAGGAGGAGGTGGTGACTTATAGTGATAAGGAGGTGGTGGAGAATGCACCGGAGGAGGAGGTGGTGGAGACTTGTAGTGATAAGGAGGTGGAGGAGAAGAGTAAGAATAAGCAGATGCTTTAGTTTGTAAAGGCAAGTTCTGAGATACTAACGCCACTAGGAGAGCAAGAATAAGAGGGGCCATGTTGGTCCCCTTGTGTTTTCTTGCCATTATATGACTCAAGAGAGATGCTTGGTCTGCTGTTCTCTTAAGCAACCTCCTCTATTTATAGCATCATCGTCATTTTTTACCAAAATACTTATGCCGTAAAAATGGTAATATGATCACTCTTAAATAGTTCAAAAAGGATCTAACTTGTGCGAATAGACATAGTACATAAGAACAAGCTGTCCTGCATGTTGGAATGTTATATCAAGTTGACTAGAGTTGGTAGTTGTTAGGCATGGATATAGATATAATAGAGACAGCATGCAAATCAAGGGAATAAAAATATAAATTAATGTGGCTGCCGTGATTATGTTCTGTTTAACGCAATGGTTTTATGATAATCTTTTTGGGCTACATTTGGACAATCGTAATACTATATATATAAATTTGTGGTAAATATTTTCGTATGTGAAAAAAAAAATAAAAAATAAAAACCTGTTGGCCGCCTTTCTCTATCAGTAGACAGTCGAGTCCTCCTCCCGTTTTTATTCCTTTTTTTTTTAGTTCCCGCGTAATTAATCTTTTGTGGTGGAAATGTGGAATACCTAAACACATTTTACTTATATTTTTTTTATAATGAGAAAGAAATATATACAAAAACATTATCAATTATTGGCGTACAGCTAGCAGACGGTACTATTTGAGCAGATGAGGACTTCCATTGAAGGACCATTTGTTGTTCTTGTGCTAGTAAACACCAATTACGCAAATTTCACTCTATATAGTGCATGTTTGGGAAAACTTTTTTTACTAATTTTTTGACTATTTTCGGGTAAAATTTTTATATTTTGATAATTTTTTTATACAAGTATTTAATGTATGTTTGAGATTTAATAAGTTACAAAAATAAGCTGATCAAAAATAAGTTGGAAAGTTAGGAATCTTAACTTTCAACTTAAAATAAGTTGACTTATTCTGAAAAAAAAGTTCCCCAAACACCCAATATATACATAGACATGAGCCACCTTTTATATAAGGCTTGATTGGTAGACGCTTTGGTTTTATTTTGAAATATAATGAAATATAAATAGGTAAGAAAAAAATAGAATCTCGTAGCTCATCGTTAATTTCTAAGAAAACGTTTTTGCTAGCTCAAGTAGAATAAAATGCAACTAATTCAAGCTTGTAGCTAGCTAGGAACCTTTTAATGTAAGTGTATGCTGTTTTGTTTTCCAGAAGAACTTATAAATTAATGAACCAAATTCGTTACTGCTTCTGATATGAAGTTAGGTCAAGGTAAAATTTAGTAAAACTTCAATTAAACCAATGTTTTTAACTGCTTGAAAAAGCATAAATCTTGAATATAAATAATAGTACTTTTTTAACTGAACTAGGAGTATGTCCAAATCTACTTGAATAATTGTTCACCTTTCCAGCTAGCACTAGCTAGCATAAATATGGTCTTTGAGGTGGATTTCTTTAATTAACCTGTAATTAAAGTGAGTAAGGTATGACGCAAATGCTGAAAACATTTGTTAGTGTAGTAATTAACTTTTTTTTTTGCTAAATTTATTGAAATAATTATTATTTTCTCTGTTTCACAATGATAATTTTTTTTGAGAGAATTTTTTTTATAATGTATTTTTATTTTCAGTTTTCAATATAATTTTTTGATCATTTTTCTTAAATTATATATCTTTTTTAAAAATTATATAGCAATTAATGAGGAATGACAAAAAACTAAAATAGCTCTTATTCTTAAAATTTAATACATTTATAACGGATATAAAAGAAACGTATCATCTAATTAATATTTACTTAGAATGCATATTTTTTTTAAGAAGACTTATATTGTGGGTTCAATAATCAGTTTCTAACTAACAGTTTATCTAAAATGCAGTTACTTATTATTAAGAGATTTTATATGCAAATCTATGATGGGCATTTTTATAAAATCAGAATTCTTTTAAAATTTTGTTTAGAAAACTTTATTGAGATTAATGTAGGATATTCTTTTTCTCTATTATTAAATTCATGTGAGTTGCTGATTAGGTAGCTACATCTCGTACGATACATTAAAATACCGTCTACATAAGTTTCGTTTATATAGTATAAGATTACAATCAGAGAGATTGAACCATGCTGGAAAGTGCAAACGATTCCGGGCTCTAATCCAACTGATTTCTTGAAAAACTAATTGTAAGTTAACCTTCTTTTTGTTTCTTGGAAAGTTTCAAATTAAAATAGGTCAAAATTTTGTTTTAACTCAAATATAATTTCAGTTATTGTTTTTGCCACTGATTACAATTAATTAAGGGTGAATATAATTAATTTGAATTAACCGTATTTAGGATTATTCTTGTAATTCTGAAAAATAAAATTAAACTTAACATATGATCAAATACTGCACGTGATGAAAATAAAGATAATACTAATTAGCTACGAAAAATGTTTAGATAATACTTTTGTGCAATTAAAAATTTACAAATACGAAAATAAGAAATAGTAGCATTGGGAGGACAAAATGTAACCACATAGGTTAGGTTACAAAATATCTGTTACAATATAATAGTAGTAGTAATTTAATACTGGGTGAGTGCCCAAAATGCCCCATTTCCATACATTATGGTCTTCTCTATCCCATTTCAGATTTTTGGCCCAAAATACCCACTGACATGCAGTTTCGTGTAGCAAATTTGGTAATACGTATTTTCGATTATAACGCATCAGGGGTTGATACGCTGTTTCATGTTCAGCATCAACATCAGGGAAGATACGCAACATGAACATGCGTATCAAGTGCTAATACACAACCCGAACATGCGCATTATTCTTTTTTTTTTTTTGAAAAACGAATACAACAGACGCATTAACGTGTTTTTGGGTAGATGAGGGTCATGCATCTTGGATTTGGTCCATTTTGAGCATTATCTCTTTAATACTATTAAATTTTAATATATATATATATATATATATTTATTTATTTATTTATGAAATAAAAGACAATTTAATACCAAAATCATCACGAGACGGCAGGTCAATCAATTATTACTCCCTCCGTCCCCATGAGTTCTTAACATTTGCTTTTTGCACGGAAACCAAGATAATGGGTGTAATATTATTAAAATAAATGAAGTAGTGGGTGTAATAGTGATTTTATTGTTAAAATAAGTTAAGTAGTGGGTGTAATAGTGTAAAGTATTGTTAAAATAAGTGAAGTAGTGGGTGTAATAACATTAAAACTTACTATTTTAGGAAATGTTAAGAATCTATTGGACATCCCAAAATAGAAAGTGTTAAGAATAAAAAGGACGGAGGGAGTATAAACTAACCACTAGTGGGAACAGGAAATTTGAGGCATGCAAAATTATAAAACAACTGTGGAAATCTTTGATTTTTCGATATAGAAAAAGTTCTATAATAATTGTGTGCAACGACTTGTCAAAATTTGAAAACTCTACCACTGTACATAGAAATAGATACATCAATTATTAAGACGAATTCAATGTGGACACAGAGAGTAGACCTAAGGGCATTAACGCGTCAAGAAAAAAATATTCTTGGCCTTTACTACATACTAGGTAGCAAAGCCGCGCTACGCGAGGCATGAAAATATTTTTAAAAATTATACACATAATATTATTGTTTGTTAAATTTTATTATTTGAAAGTTAATATGATAAATTAAAAATGGTGTGAAATGTAATTAAATTTGAACGTTTAAAAATTAAAGAGAAAAGAATTAGGTGAAAAAAAAACATGTTTCGGTTAAACTCTTGAATATTAATATTAATAATAATAATTTTGAAGATATTGACGAACCTATTTTGTCGCATAAAAAATGCTTTTGAAATCCAATATTGACAAACATTTGCCAAGTTTGACATTGAATAAGTAAAAATAACATTTGTGAATCTTTTCTATTGTTGGTGACATCATAAAAGATGTGATTGCTTAATTTGTTATTAAATTAATTTGTTAGTAAATTTGATTATATGATGAAAAGAAGTATAATGTAAATGTGATGAGAGGTGTGATTGACTTCACTTATGGATATATTTAGTTTTATGACGAAAAAGACGGAATTCAAATGCATATTGTAAGTCATGCTTCATGTTTTTGGAGTGATCCGACACCCGTTTCTCTACTTTTAATTAATTTTTCTGAGCTTTTTATAAGAACAGTTTTGTTGTAACATTAAATTTAAATTTATGGACACACGTTCAAAGTGATACTCACATATTCTAATATTCTTTTATTAAATTTTATAATAAATTTGTACATGCTCGTTTTATAACACCTTTACTTAATGCTCAGAAAGTGAGAATTTGTTTAAAATAGCAAATATCAACTCTTTAAAAATCTCTTAATTTTTTCCATACCAAACTACAATGTCAACATAATTTCTATAATAAAAATTTGTAAATATTGAATATAACTAATTAACAATTTTAAACACCGTCTCCCGTCTCATAACATACATGCATGATTAATTGATTAGTAATAGTATAAGAATGTGTTTAATTAGAATATTAAATTTTCCAATACAAAAAAATCAAATAACGAAAGGTTAATTTTTTTATTGATTTAATCGACAAAAAAAGGGTTAACTTGATTCAATTTAATCAAGTTGGTCACACCCCATGTGTAATTTGTTTATGTATAAAAGTAAATTCTACGATATTACTTTTAATTAAATTATGGATATTAATCGAAAAATATTTATACTTATGTATCTCATCATGATTCTCACGATAATTGATTACGAATTTATCAAAAAATTAAAATCATCTATTAATTATTGTCAAAAAAATTGCAATGATATTGGATAATGATTAGAATTGACGATAAAAAAAATTTATTTTATTGTTTTACCTTAAAAAATAGTATTTTTATATAAATCATTAATATTTTATAACAAAATAATAATAAAAATAATGTTCAAATAAATTTTTTTAACTTTTATATTAAATATGAAATAAAGTGTATTTAATATATATTTAATAGGTATAATTAATAATTAATTAAATGCAAGAAAATTGTTTTAATAAAAAATCAAAAATATGAAAATTCAAGAAAATTATTTTGAAGCTTCGGAGTGCAAGCCACTCCTGTCTCCTGCTATTATAATATATATATTGAAGCATGATATTGATATTGAAACTTATTCGTGCTTCGCGCGGTTCACAAATTTTTATTTTAAAATATTGCAAACAGATGAATTGATTTTTATTATTTTTAAAAATTGATTGGTCTCTTAAGAATTTTTAAAAAAAATTTATTCAAAATAATTTACGTAAATTATAAGTTTGAAGATATTCTCTTTATATATATAAAAATTTTATAATCTCAAAAATATCATAAACATAAACAGTAGTAATTATAATACAAACGTAATATTTACGATCTAAAGTTATAAATATTATATATAATAACACTTTTTAAAGCCGACGCCCCTCTCATAACATACATGTTCAATTGTAGTGTAAGAATTTATTTAATTAGAATATTAATTTATTTCGAAATAATATAATGAACGGGTATATAACTTTTTTATCGATTTAGTCTACAGATAAAAATGTATTTTTTTTTTTCAATTTAATCAGTTTGGTCATAACCCATGTTATTTTTATTACATGCATGCTTCTATAATTTATTACGATTTCCATAATCACTAATGATAAAGATTGCTTGAAAAGTTAAGGATCATCTATACTACAATTGTCCGAAAAGAAATTGGAGTGGTATTCGATAGGAAATAAAAAATTATGCAATGTAAACAATTTTTAGTCGTCATTTTACATAAAAATAAACTTAATTATATTTGTAATTAATACTTAATACTAAAATAATAATTACAATGCTCAAAATAATGTTTTATAATTTCTTAAATAAATAAAATAAATTTAATACATATTTATTAGATATAATTAATGATTAATTAATATGCCATTAAGAGCTATTTAATGCAAGGAAAAAATTTAATAAAAAAAATCAAAAAATCGAAAATTCAAGAAAAATACCTTAAACGTTTCTGGTAACTTTCCGATCTCCAGTCATTATAATATATATAGATATGTATGTTTACAAAGCTGTTTATTCACTCTAGTTTTGAATATTTATCTCTTATTTTTTGACAAGATTAATTTTAAGATAATTTGATCACATAATTATAATTTTTATATATGTGGTTAAAATACATTCATGCCAAATAATGGTTAAAACACGTCCGTGCCAAATAATTAAGAGGCAAAATTTTAAAAATAGAGGAAACATAATTCGTATATTGAGGGTAAGATAAATTCTCATTTAATTGCATTTTTCTGATGTCCCTTTCATTTCAAATTTATTTAAAATAGAAAAAAAATAATATAAAAAATGGTTTACTCATTTTTCTTAAGGACGGGAGGAGTAAATTATGGGGCTGTTTGTTTCCACTTATCGTGCTCAACTTATGGCTTATAAGGCCATAAGCACTTATGAGGGGTGTTTGCTAAAATAAGTTTTAGCTCAACTTATAACTTATAAGGCCATAAGTTGAATGTTAGGAAATCCTAGGGCCCGTTTGGGAAATCTTATTTTTCAGAAATAAGTTACTTATTCTGGAAAAAAGTTAGGAAATATGTACTTTTTTCTGAAATAAGTAACTTATTTTTGCAAGATAACGAATATTAAACTTTCCATACACATTTTTCTCTAAAAAAAAATATGTAAATACGAAATTTTTTCCAAAATAAGTTACTTATAAGTTCGACGGCAGATTTGCCAAACAGGCCCTATTCAACTTATGCTTATAACTTATTTCTCGATATACGCAATATATAATATCCTTCGAATCTTCAAAGCCATATATCTCTCGATCCATTCATTAGAAAATTGATATGTATATATCAAATTTCTCTATTCATCGAGATCTATCCATTGATATCCATTGTTATATATAAAAAACAAATATTTTGAAAATTATTAAAAAAAATTAACTTATAAGTTCTGATTTACCCAAACAGTCTACTGATTATAAGTTCTGATTTACCAAACACTCTACTGACTTATAATCTCTGTTCCACTTATCACTTATATGACATAAGTGCTTATAAGTCATAAGTTACTTATTTTAAGATACCCCAAACACCCACTATCACAGATTGAAAAGGAGAAGACGCATGACTACCTCGTACGACACGATTGGAGAAGCAATCGATAGAGCAATGAAAATTTAATCTCAGCATAGGTGGAGAGTTCACTTGCATTTAGAGTAGCTTAGAATTAATATTATTGAAAATATGTTATTTTCTTAGGCTAGAAAAAATTGAAAATTTTAACATGCTATTTATTTTGTAATAGTGTAAAGTGTTGAAAAAATAAAGTAAGGTAGTAGATGTAATAATGTATTTTATTATTAAAACTTACTCCCTCCGTCCCATCCATTTCTTTACGTAAAAAATTATGTATCTGACACGCATTTTAAGGTGTATTTTAAGGATAGTTCTATAACTAATTTTTGATATTTTCTTTTTTTGTATAAAAATAGGATTTTTCTATTTTTATATAAAAAATAAAATATCAAAAATAAGTTATAGAACTATCATTAAAATACACCTTAAAATCCGTGCCGGAAACTGGTCTGCAGATGTAAACAACTCACCGGGACAGAGAGAGTACTATTTTTAGTAATGTAAAAAATTAGTGAGACGTCCCAAAATGAAAATTGTAAAAAAATGGATGAGACAAAGGAAGTAGTAATCAATCCAAGTTGAGAAATAGATTACGTAAATGTTGATTAGAAACGTTAATTTTCTATTGGACCCTTGAGCATTAACATATGTTAATATTATTCTAATATTAAATTTGAAATTTTTTACATTTATAAAATTTTCTTTAGAAAAAATATATATGATACTCCTATTATTTTGATGATCACAAACAACAAATGGTTTATGATGATCTTAAATAGTATGCCATTTGTCAACGGTTTAGAAGGATCAAAAGTGTGGAAATTATGAAGATCAAAAGTGCGAAAATCATGAAGATTTTATAGGGATTGATTTCTAATCAGTTATAGTTCTAAGAATTATTTAAATATAGAATACGTATCTATATTATTATATAAAAATCAAAACATTAAAAGTTTGGTTGGTTGGTACCTGTTGAATTTACTTATTTACTCTTACTTAATTACAGATAAAAACATTTTTTATATTTTATCTAACAATTTTTTTAAATTTTACTTATCTATCCTTATTTAATTATAGATAAAAATATTCCTTTATATTTTTTTAAATAAAATTTTTTCTTTACTAATCAATTTTCTTTTTCAGGTTAAACATATTATCTTTTTCTATGTTTTAATAACTAAGCAGTTACCTTTTTAAGGTAAAATATAATATTTTTTACATTTTATCTAACTAAAAAGCATATTATAATTACTATTAACTACTGATCAATTAACGTTTTCATCCAAAACACGTTATCTTTTCTTTTTCTCTAACTAAAATATTTGTTTTTCAACTATATCACGGGTTAATTTTTTTAGCCAAAACAAGTTAACTTTTTTATTTTATCTAACTAAAATCTCGCTTTTTCAAATTATATCACGGTCATTCTATTTAACAAAAATAAAATAATAACATTATAATGCTAATAATTAATCAATTACCTTTTTAGCTAAAAACGTACCATTGTTTTTATTTTTTCTAATTAAATTCCATTTTTTCTATTAATATCACGGGTAACATTAATTTGGCATTTTCTAAAATCACTACAAGCAATTTAATTTAGTAAATAACAATTAAATTATAACTACTATAAACTAATCAATTACCTTTTTCACCTAAACTATGTTACCTTTTTAATTTTCACGTTATTTTTTCTATTTTTTAATAATTAACCGATTACATTTTTGAGCTAAAACATATCATCTTTTCTATATTTTCTAACTATTCTCTCTCTAGAAATATGACGGGGCAACATTAATTTCTCCTTTTCGAAAAACATAACGAGCAATTTTATTTTGTAAAATAACATAGTTAAATTATAATTACTAAAACCTAATCAATTACCTTTTTCACCTAAAACATGGTACCTTTTTAATTTTCTCTAACTAAATTCTCTGTTTTCAAATTATATCACGTGCATTCTATTCAATAAAATAAAATAATAATTTAATAATTACTAATAATTAACTAATTACTTTTTCAAATAAACCTATCACATTTTTTATATTTTTTTTAACTAAAATCAATCCTTTTCTATAAATATCACAGATAAAATTTAAATAATTATGATCATCGTCTCATTTAAAAATTTAAGCCTCCCAAATTCAAATTTTAAAAAAATTAACGAAAAATTAGTATAATATCAAAAAAAAATTGTGCATCGCACGGGTTTTAAGTTAATATTATATATGCCATGTTAAATATACCTTTTCATTAAAAACTGATTTCCTAAAATATAGGAATTTATTCTTTTTACTTATTCACAACCTCCTGCACATATTTTATTTTGTTTCTTTCAGAAAAACAGATCTTATATTTGTTGTATCTCTCTTCTTCTTCTTTCAAACGTTCACATAACGTTTATAAACAAATCTAACAACTTGATCGAACGTTGTATTGGATCCAAACATTGGACAAATTATTTGGTTAGTTTATGACTGTTTATGTAAAAATTATAAATACTTGTTCTTCGTTTTAACTTTTGCATGGTTGTTGAAAATCTAAGGACATCAAGAACAAAACAACTCAATTTTACTTTGATTAATCTTTTATCTTGATTCTCACGAGATCATTTATATATCTTTCGTATTATATTATTTATTTAGAGAATTTATAGTTTGAGTTGCATCATTTATTAATTATATTGTTCTGATACATCTTTCGTATTATTTATTTAGAAAATCTATAGTTTGAGTTGCATCATTTATTAATTGTATTATTGTTCTGATGGTAAGTGTTTAGTTGTTGGGCACTTTAGGTTGAAATAAGAGGAATTCGAGGTTTGTGCTAGAGAAGTATAATATATTTGTATGAGAAGGTCTATTAGCCGGTCATTTGTATCATCAGTTGCGTTAGAGAGTGATATATTATTGTATCTTGTAATCGGTTTAGTATTGATCAATAATATATTCTCTTACAGGTTGTTAAGCGACCAGAATGTAGACCATAGAATGTAGACCATAGGGGATTTTGGAGGTTATATAATTTCGTTACTTGAGCTTATAGAGTATCTATGTTAAAGTCGACTACCAAAGTACATAAATAATTTTTAAGAATATATATAGATGGTTTTTATAACTACTCTGATAACAAAATATTGTGGCATAATATGTATTCGACACACAAACAAATATATTAAATAATCATTATTAAGTTGAGAAAAGTTATATTCTTTAATTTGGAACATTCATGTGTGTGAATAAGTGTGTAAGTATTTTCGTTGGTAAAAATATCAAAAATAGATACATTGTAAAGCATAATGTAATGTAATATGTAATAGAGGAAATATATAACTCAACTAGGATAAAAGATAAATAATATTAACTCTATACAGGGATCATGAAATTTGAAGAACAGGCACCGACAAGGATCAAGTCGCTGAAAGAAGTTCATTAACATGATCAAGCCTCAGTGACAGAATAAGATGTACAGATGATTCAGTTGAAGGGCCAAAAGATTTCATGTATTTATTGAAGATACTACTGCACGCTAATCAATTGGAATGTAACGAAGGTGTGAAGATCAAGATCAGTGCTAGCCACTTGTGAACCAGATCAGTGCACTAAGTGTCAGCACATATGAGAAGGATCAACACATTAATTCCCAGAAAGAATTGCCAAAGCCTATTGACAACCAAGGACACACATAATATTTCAAGAAGAGAGAAGCCCAAAAGAAGCTGCTAAAAATAGTAATACTATGCAAAGTTACTATGCACGATTACTATGCAAGATTACTATGCGTGATTACTATGCGCGGTTACTATGCAAGGTTACTATGCGTGGTTACTATGCATGTAGTTACTGTGCAAATAGGGATCATTATGCAAATAGTGATTACTGTGCAAATAGTTATTACTGTGCAAATGGCGATTACTGTGCAAATGGTGGTTACTGTGCAAACGGCGGTTACTGTGCAAATGTTGGTTACGGCTGGTGGGGCCCATGGGGTTGTTAGAATAGTACAGCATAGTGACTTTCTAAAATCTATAAATAGGCATGTTGTATTTCATTTCAAAACACATCTCAACACACAACTCTCTCTTCTCTCTCTTATATCTTCTCTGTGTAAGCTGCTGGATAGTCCATCTAGTAGGAAAGCCGGCTTAGCCCGCTTTAAGGAAGGGTCGGGTAGAAGGTCCTCGTGCCTAAACTATCCTTATGAATGTTTGATTTTGTAGCTGATCCATAAGATTCGATTGTGTAACAAGCCTCCGGGTTTTATCTATTCAAAGATATTTCCCAAACAGTTGTGTCATTTCGATTCAGTATTTTTTATCTCATATCCACATCAAAAATCGAAATATTTTTTAAATAACGTATTCAACCCCCCTTCTACGTTATTCCGGACCTAACATACATAAAGTGATTAACTCTTACAAAAAAAATCAGCATCATTCATAGACATTAACTTTTCTCAATCTAATAATTTAATTTAACAAATAAAAATACTTCGTAGATATACCACTACGGTAGTCATGCTTAGTTTAAGGAAGAAATAAGGATGATCACCGGGATGTGATATAATCTTAAGAAAATAGAGAGACTGATTTTTTGCAGTAGATTTGTCTGTTAGTCTCAGAACTGACTATAAATAAAATTTACAATGATAAAATTTCAACTTATTTTAATTTGTCAAGTTAACGCATATATTTCATATACATCAATTTGATTACCTTGTCAAACATGAAAGTGAAAGAGGTTAGAAGCGGAGAAAAATATGAGACATAAAAAAATATAAAATTTATAAATGTTGAAATAATAAATTAATAAAATATATCTTTGAAATTAATAATTTATTTACACATGTGTCACATCAAATTTATACATATTTAATTAATTGTACATCTCATTTAATATTATATCTATTGCGAACTTACTAAGTAATTGTATTTACATTCTTGGATTTCATTTAATTAATGGTAACCCACAAATTAAATTAAGGACGGATATTTAAAATGCTAATAATGAAACAAAATGGCTGGTTCTTATTTTGAATGATAATTATAAAACGTTTATTTAACTATTAGTAAATCTAATTTAATATCTATATATATTATAATGCCTGGAAATCGGAAAGTTACCAGAAGTGTTCAAGATATTTTTCTTGAATTTTCATTTTTTTGATTTTTTTTAATAAAATTACTTTCTTGCATTTAATAGCTCTTAATGACATATTAAGTAGTCATTAATTATACCAACTAAATATTTATAAATTTATTTTATTCTTTTCATTTAAAAATTATAAAAATTTATTTGAGCATTATAATTATTATTTCAATATTAAATATTAATTACATATATAATTAAGTTTATTTTTAGATAAAATGACGATTAAAATTTGTTGGATGTATACTGTTAGTCACAGAGGCATGTCTGTTTACATCAAATAACAAGCCTAATTGTTTGTAATGCTTTGCATTACTTACATGAGTTCTTAACTGAGGGAACCTCTAGTTGTAGAGTCTCTACTTGTTCTATACTTGTAATAGGCACCAAATCCTAGTTGTGTAACTGTACTTATATAGTCAAGAATAATGCTTGAAAGAAGTTCCAAGGTTCATGCCTCAAGCAAGAAGATAAAGACTGTCAAAATCACAGTTGGGATTTGAAGAAAGTGAAGAATTTGTCTAAGTACCAATTCGAGAAGTACATTTGTCTATTCGAGAAGTCTAGCATTCGAGAAGTCAGGGATTCGATATCTCAGAAGACACTATTCGATATCTCTGAATACACTGCTCGATATCTTATTCGATATCTCAGAGATTCGATATGTCTATTACTCTGTTCGAGAACTCAAGAAGTCAACTAGTCAAAAGTGGTATTCGAGTTCTCAAGGAGTCAACAAGTCAAAGTTCCATTCAATATCTCAAGGACTCGGAAAGCTATTCGATATCTCAAGGATTCGATAAGTCAAGTGTTCTATTCGACAACTCAAGGAATCCTGATGAAAAAGAGCTATTCGATAAGTAATTCGGTATGTCAATATAACAGTGTTCGAGAACTCAGAGTTATCGATCAAGTCAATTCTAGTTCTCGAATCACTTACTTAGTCACTTCTCGAATACATTCTTGGAGACAAAATACTGGAGAAATTGTACAAGTCAGAAACCTGCAACAAGCCAAAGCACTTTATGGACCTCAATCTGTAACGTGCTCTGGAAAGCCTACAAAGAAGCTTGGAGAGATATAGAAGAGACAAAGGGCTAAAGAAGTGGATCTGAACAGGCTTTGCAAAGTCAAATCTATAACCGTTTGGACTCTTACTCAAATAGGATAGACATACTAGAAAGTAATTTGTTTTAGCTACCTTATTTGTAGTAAGTAGGTTGTATCCATGTTCTATAAGGATACAGCCTCACTTCCTTAGCAATTAACTTTTGGTGAGTCAAGTTTTTCATATTCATTGTAAGCCATATCTCTCTGAGAAAAACGAAGCTGAGAATACTATCATTTGTATTCATAGATTGTAGCAACCTTTATCTAATAATACATTAGATTAAAGTGATATTGTGACTTGTGTTGTTCTTTATCCGCACCTACATCTTTGCACACACAAACACTTATCTGCTACACAGACTCAACAAAGAAAAGTTCAAGAATCCATTCACCCCCCTCTGTATTCTTTTACTGTATTCTATACTCAACATATACCACTACAATTTCTTTTCGAACAGTTGTACTACACATAACCTTAACTTCTCAAACAATTTTTATTATTTTTTATTATGGAAATTGTAATAAATTATGGAAGTATATAAATCTTCACTTAACACATGTAATAAAAATAATACAAATAGCTTTTTTTTTACACATGAATGAATTACACATGGGCTATGACCAAATCGATTAAATTGAAAAAACCCAATTTCATCGGTAGAATAAATTGGCAAAAAGTTATACAACCATTGTTTGTTATATTGTATCGAAATTAATTAATATTCTAACTAACTAAATTCTTACACTACCATTTGTATGTTATGAATGGGACGTCAACTTTAAAAAAATGTTATTATATATAATATTTATAACTTTTGATCGTAAAACTTACGTTTGTATTATATTTATTATTTTTTATATTTATGACATTTTTGAGATTATGAAAATTTTAGATATATAATGAAGGTAAGATGCTTTTCTTGACTTTTAACATTTTTAATTTTTTATAAAAATAATTTCCTTACATTTAATAATATTTTAATTAGTCATTAATTGTAGCTATTAAATATATAGTATATACACTGTATTTTAGATTTAATATAAAATTTAAGCAATCTTTATTAGAATATTATAAACATTATATCGATATAAAATATTAATTATTTATATAAAATTGCAATTATTTAAAGGTAAATCGATAACATAAAATTATTTATATCATCCATTTGTAATCCTTATTCAAAATCATTTCAATTTTTTCGGTAATAATAAATAGACGATTTTAACAACCGACGCTTACAGACTGTTATAGGCATCGGTCGTTTAAACAACCGACGTTTAAAGTCTATTATAGGTATCGGTCATTTAAGCAACCGACGCTTAAAGTCTGGTTATAGGCGTCGGTCATTTAAACAACCGACGCCTAAAGTCAATTTTTTTTAAAAAAAAATTGCAATTATGTTATGAAACAATACAATACAATTTCAGAACCAATTTAGCCACCAAATTATATATAAAATCAATTTATACATGATACATAATCAAGAATGAGATCTTATTAATAAACAATATATAAGAGTCAATACTAATAACAAAGTAAAGAAACTGATCTAATTTCTCTAATTTTATGGAGAACAATTTCCTCACACAGATGACGAGCAAATGTATTTAAGGAAGGAACCAAATTGATAATGTGCATCAACGATGTTGCGACCATAAGCCTTGTTTAGTTACAAGTGATTTAAGTGATTCACAACTAAACCTCTATTCATATGTGCGCTGTTGCCATCAACGATCCCGTGTTTGGATGTCTACGTTATTATAACGGGTGCGATCGTTGTATCTTGGTCTGTCCTGAGCTCTTTTAGGTACTGGTTGCACTCTGCATTCTCTCTCAGGAGACCTTTTGACAATTTCACCATTTACTAGAAGCTCAGCTGATAAATAATGACAAAAATACTTTCTAGCTACCATCCTGTAGCTAACCTTTGAGGAGCTATTGCTGCTACTTCCTCCAGTTATTAGGGTCTCAAAGAATGCTGTAAAATATGAAAATGTTACATTTGATGAAAACCATAACTACAGAACAAGCATGACTTTAAAGAACGTCAAAAAATCTTACATGGCACTTTCTGCTTCTTTTTGGCTAATGGTGCATTATTCTGCTTCTTTATAAGACCAAAAACCTCTCTGGAATTCTTATCCTCGGCTGGTGGGATCAAGGTTGCCTGATCCTCCTGGAAATTTGATGTTGAGACAATCACAGCCAAAAAGATTTAAATTGTGGGGTCAAGTACAGATCAACTTATGAAAACAGCATTTACTAAGTGTAACAGGTAACCATAAAGTACAACATATACAATAGGAAAGAGGCGAACACTCACATCTTTTTCACTCATAAATACCAAACGAGGGAAAGGGCAAGAGATGTTACCCGTAAAAAAGGTTCCATTGAAGACTTAAATTTTACAGCACTGTCTTCCGTAAATATTAACCACCCGATTGTCTAAAAGAAAGTTGTTCTGCTGCGGGAGCATTTATACTCTACCAAGAATGGGAAGTGCTCACTCTGCAGATTAAATTTGTACAAAACCTCTTCAAGAATAGGTGCACAACAATTTAAAATGACCTTAAAATAAAATAATTTTTTGATAAAAAGAGTAAGCAGATGAGAAATTACAGTATGATTTGCAATAATAAATTTCACAGTATCCAACTTTAGAAGCAGTTTTTCGGTCATATAACTGCAATAAAAGTGTAACTATAAAACAAGCTACATATAACAAGACATCTCAAAGTTTCATGACAGATATATGTATGTGTGTATTAACTAACCCAGATGCCAATTCAAAGAACAGACTTAAGGTGTGATCGATTACATCCTCACTCTGCATGTGAACAAATAGACATACGAAACTAATATCCAACACTTAACTAATAGCATGCCAAGTGCAAGGCCCATGACCCTATTAAAAAACTGCGTACAAGCAAAAATAGAAACGCCACCTCTGTATAGCACTTGAGGTTTGTAGCAATCTTTCTGACGATCACATTGAGTAATAAAAGATGATCAGGAAGTCCAAGAAGAGCAAGGATTACCAGGTCTGACCATAATAGGTTCAAGATTCTCCTTGTTGTTATCCTCTTCATCAGAAGAACTACATAAAATAAATGGCAACAATTAATTGTAATAGACTATTTAAGGTAGAACACTTTGTCCTTTCAAAAAAAAAGATAATATACTTTGTGGTGGTATAATAGACTACAACTTTACTTGTCTGCTACTTTATAGAGACTTAAACAAACAGAAGAGAGACTTCATGAGTCATGAAATCAACTTTCCACCCAAAAACACATATTTTAGAAATGAACAAAAAATTGTTAAACTGTACTTACATGTCATCATCAAGAGGCACAAAGTCAATATTTAAGTTAAGTAACGATGACGCTGGATATTGCTTCATGTTCCTGTAAACACTACTTCTCGGAATCCTGCCAAGTGTTGTTGTCCTTTGCCTAGTAGGAGAATTTTGGTAAAGGAAATATATACCTAGGATATAGAATGATGGCATTTGATCTTCAAATAAACATCTAGTAAAATGTTTCAGGTTAAATATCAAATTTCTATGAGGGAGTATGTAATGAGAGAGCTTGTTCCTAAGAATTATATAATTTACTACAGGCTACAGCAATAAAATGATATATGCATCTGATTAGACCATCAATATCCATCTTGCTATATTCTTTGTTGCACTTGTTCACGAACTCAACAAAAGAAAAGACTACTAAAAAAATGTAAATAAGTCTCTTCTGCGACATTACCTTGTATATGTATTTAGGTTACTGAACATGGTTAAAACTTATAGTAACACATTTGTACTTATATGACAAGAACTGGCAAAGGCTTCCTGTAACATTTACCAAGAAACACAGCTAAGATACAGGCAGAAAAAAGTGCACCAAGTATATTTATTCCCGTCCATATCCAGAAAATCATGGCACATGGCATCGTAGAACCATTCATGAATCATAGGGGAAATCTAAAAAATCATGTACAACATATAAAATGTTGTCAAAATAAAAATAAAATAAAAGACTAAAAGAGGAAGTAAGGAAAAATGTGTTATACCTGATCGATGAATCTATCTAGAATAAGCAGTTCACATGTTTCTTTTTTGGGAAAATCAGGAATATTAGATTTATATATGGAAACTGTAACCCAAACAGAAGTCGCTAAATTTTTGCAGACCAAGTCACGAAATTTTGGTTCTGAATTATTATCCTCCTTGGCACGATATCGTACAATAGAGAACTCCTGCATTGGTGCATTTATGGATCATCCAAATAATGGTACCCATGCTTTATTCTCATTCACTCTGACAAAAAAGTAAAACAGAGCATTCAACAGGTACTTGGGGTTGCCATTTTCTCCATATATCAGTAACTTAATAACAATTGAGCAAATTACATTTATACAGTTGAGCAAACAATTGAGTAACTTAATAATATTATTCAAATAAGATTTATACAAATCAAATTTCATAATAACAAAATTTAACTCGCACACAACAAATTACACTAATTAGCAATTGAGCATTATTAAACAAAACACATAATATGATCGCCTAATCATCTGCTTGGTAACTCTCTCTATGATTCATCATTTGAGAGAGTGATTGGAGAGAGAGAGAGGGAGAGAGAGAGAGAGAGAGAGAGTACCTGGAATCAAACACATATGAAGAAAAAGATGAAGATGGATATAAGGACTCACATCTTTGGTATTAGGACTCCTCATAGCTTGTAATTAGTGGTCGTAGTTTTGACTTTAAATCGATGAAACTCAGTTTAATCGGAAGAATTCAATTTACTTGATTGGAAATAAGGGCTCGCCGTATTTGATTGAACTAGAGAGGCTTGATGTATTGAGATGAAGATTGCAAATTAGGGTTGTGAGGACTTCGAATTCGGAATCGCCTCTTCTTGTTTTTGTTTTGGTTGTAGTGTAATAACACAAGCAGTACTTGTTGGTTTAAAAAGAAAACAGGTCTTTTTCTTTATTTTCAATTTTTAATTAATATTTTTGTAATATGAAGCAAATTATAATTTGAATCAATTAAAAAAATTGAGTTAAACATATTATTAAATTTATTGATAGAAATTATTTAATATTTCATATTGTTAAATATAATATATTAATTTAACTTTGTTAAATATAATATATTAATATAATGTTAACAATTTTCAAAGTATTCAAAAATATGTTTTCTTGCATCCCACAAGATAAGGCAGGAATCATCACCAACATTGCAAAACTCCTGGGCACTTCGGGATAGAACAATTAAAGTCGAGTGAAGATGCATTAGACAGATAGGTAGATTTACTGGGTTACAAAAAGAATAAGCAGAGCAACAATCATTATTACCTACTGAGACGTATCTTCCTACAGTGTAATTTCTATTATTACCCATAAAAGGACAACTCACAATGTTTTCTTTTATTTATGTCATTCAGAGTGATCATGCCAAATACCTTGTGGGGCAAAACTGCAGATCTGTAATAGTATCTTCATGCCATTTAAAGTTCCTCGGGCTTGTACGGAAGGGCTGGTTGATGGCGCGTCATCACTTCTATCACCCTTTGAGTTCTTGATGGCACCTATTCCAAAAGATTTTGTGGATTTCTGAACTGCTGCCAGAGTGGAGATGTGATCCCCAAAGTATTACAGACTTGTCTTTCCCTGCAACAGAAATTAATATCAATATATTTAAATATATAATGCTTACTACGAGCCATTACCTGCACTTGAAATTGCAGGCTATACAATCTTTATAATATTAATTACTTAGACATATTCTTAATGCATAATCGATTATATTTGTGGAAACAAAACTCAAAATTTTAACGCAGGAAGTATATTTTATTGAAAACATCTATCACCTGAAATGTGAAATGAGAGAAGACAAACTTAATTTTTTCTATCAAACTGTAGCAAGAAAAAGTGCAACTACTATAGAAAAAGGTAAAATGAGAAATACATGATAGCAAGTGTTTGCATCCTTCTCATGAAAAGAATAATCATTAGTAGTTTGCAAGGATGGTTGTAAAACTATAATTAAACTCATTAAAAGGTATCTCACTGGAAAGTTTCTGCATGCTTTTTTTATGCCAAAACAGAATTTTATCCCAGCACGGCACCAACCCCCACTATCTTTCGTCTTTAAATGCCTTTTTCCAGCCTCTCAAAGATTTTTTTATTTAAAAGAAATAACTTGGTGTAAAAGCCAAGAAAATATTATATCCTAAGTTTCACCTACCTATTAATAATTATAATAGGAAAAATCCCACTGAAATAATGCAAACCTTTAATCAGGTATTAAAAAAAACAGGATGAAGAGACAACCGAGCCCGGAGCAACAATTAAAATTTAGGTACACTGCAGACTAGAGTTGATGAAGAGAGAAAGCTATCATAATATAACAGAACATATATTACACCCTCCTAAAGTTTAGGTTCCAAGTCCCAAACAAAGGTACCAATTAAACAAGGTCAATTACCAAGTTCCAGGATTAAAGAGTTGTGTCAGGGCACTAAAAGAACAAAGATGTGATTTGAACTCTTTGCTGTTAGGGTTACAAAGTACGGGAAAACTAGTCTACAATACTAATACATTCAAAATTACTTCCACGATTTAACATACTTGTCATGACTAGCTGAAGCAACCAAACCGGTCACTATTGACACTATTTACTTCCACAGTTTACTTCCACGTATTAATAGCATGTAGCCCATAGGTGACGTGGGAAGGGTTTGACTACTGAGAAAAAGGGAGTGATACACCTAGCTCCGCCGGGAATTGGAAAAACCATGTAAAATCCTCAGATTATCTATCTATTCAATAATTATTATCTAATTAGAATGAGAGGATTACATCTCCTTAATAGGAGTTACCAACTTAACTCTAGTAAGATAATAATTTAGATTTACAACAGATAGTACTACTACCATTCCCAATTCTAGAAAATTTCTAGTATAAGATATAGAGCAGGAAGTTTAAAACACTTTACATCTAAACTAATTTGATCATCTCTTCCTTCGCATAAATAGGCCTTCTAATTTCGACTAACTGCTAAAGAGTCAGGTGTCCGGTTCTCCAAACAAACATCCGACTCAGATTCCATACTCACGCCAAAGTTGTGTCAAAAGAACATGGGCATGACAACAAAAAATGAAGAACTTAGGTGACCAAAACAATATGTTTCTCTTTCCAGGCTAAAATTACAGGCGTAACACATGCCGACAAATTAAACTTGCAGTATCAGTCAGCCCTATTTTTTTTTTCCTTCTTGGTCTCAAGACAAAGTAAATCAATTCTCCTCTGTATTTGTTATGCAAAGTTTACTGTAATTCAACTCAATATTTCTGGCGATGTTTCAGGCAAACTATGTGGTTAGGATTCCACGAGAACAAAGTTAACATGAAGTCATACAGTTACTAGAGAGTCACCTCATACCAAATTTAAAATTTTGAGTAGCAGATCAAATAATTGCTGTAAAAACCGAAGTTTACACTACAAGTTCGCCTAATGACTTAAATTTTAACTCTATCCTAGCTAGGAATTAAATTAAGAAACTAAAGAATTCACAAAACAATTGTCAACTTACATTTTCAGCATCCTAGAACCTGACAGTCTTATCAAAAGAAGATGTTGCAAGACTTGGCATGCTGGGACTAAAGCGAACATCTGTGATTAATAAAAAATGCTCTTCAAGTGTTGATTTTGGCTTTAGGGTATCAGAATACCACAACATAGCTTGTACAACAAAGGCATATTGTGAGCAAGTTACAACGGAATCGAAGTTTCGACCGTGAAGTAAGGGTAGTTGGTGTAGAACAAATGGCGTGATAGAACTTTCATCCAGATTTGTGAAATTAGAGAGGGAGAGGGAGAGAGAGAGAGAGAGAGACCTAAAATCAAATTAAAAAGGAAGTTTGACAAACCTTTAATTCAAATTTTAGTACCTGCGAATTGATGTGAACCACAAATTTGATTAATCCCCAAATTCTAGCAGAGAAGAACACAACTCGATTGATCACCAGGCAATTGAACCGACCAAATCGATTATCATCAGAGTTTTGTATATCAATATATATGTATATATCGTAAGCTTTGAATTTCGGATATGTTTACTTTGAAATCGCTTCTACAAGGACGAAAGCCCGAACTGAAAGTGAAAGTGAGTGAGAGATGGGAGAATGAACTGAACTGGGTTTTGCCCAATTTTAGTTAATTATTAATACTGCCAAATTATTTAAAAAATTTATTTGTATAAAAATATTATTTGTATATAGTTTAGATTTTTTTTAAAATTATAATACTTTTAGCGTCGGTTAAATGTAAGGCGACACAAAAACTATAACCTACAGCATCGGTTCTACAAGACCGACGCTATTGGTATGTTTTGGGTGTCGGTTGAGTAAAGACCGACGCTAAAGAATCGATTTTAGGCGTCGGTTAAATAACGACCAACGCTTAAAGTACAGTTTTAGGCGTCGGTTGTTATGACCGACGCTAAAGATGGTGCTAAGGCGTTGGTTGAGTAAAAACTGATGCTTAATGTTCAACTTTAGGCGTCGGTTATTTATTCACCGACGCAAAAAGTCCAGCAAAAATGACTTTAAGCATCGGTTAATGTAATAACCGACGCCTAAAGTGAGTATAGGCCACGGTTCTCCATTTAACCGACGCTTAAAGTGCGATGCTTAAAGCCTATTTTGTACTAGTGATAATCCTAGAATAAAGAGAATACAAACGAGTTAGTGAGCGAGTTAGAGAATGCTTGAGAAATCGGGAGAACGTTTTCTGAGATTAAGAGAAATAATCAAGGAATGTTGGAGTTAATATTTGTTCGAGGTATTGTGCCATATTAGGGCATTAATATGCAACGTATAAGTGGTAACGTATTTATTTTATTCAATAAACGACAAGGAAATCAAAGCGGTGGAAAAGAAAACAAAACCAAGGGACTTCAGTGCAAGAAACAAGAGATAAGGACTTAGGTGCAAAAGGAGGAAGGACTTGGATGCAAATAGTTGTGGATAAGAGCAATCCAAAAGGACCAATGGGAGATTGCCACCTCACCTGGACTAGATTAGGATAAGAATTGATGAATAAATATCTTTGGTTAGCATTATTAGCATTATTATCAAAGCAACACAAAACAAAACATCACCACCACCATTCTGCCAAAACAGAGAATAGCTCGGTAAATTGAGCGTAGAGCCTTCTTTTCTCAATGAAATTTTGCGTTCTTTATATGGTTGGAAAGCTGGTAAGATGCTCTACAACTTTCCTTTAGAAGCCTCGTTCAGATAAGCTAAGTAAGGGCCTCGTTTTTCATGATCTTTCAGTTCGGTTTTAGGGACTCCGAATTACTAACTTGATTTTCTTGATTTCTCTTGATGATCTAAGCTTGTCTAAGGCTAGTTGAGGGCTAATCAAGACTTGTTAAGGTCATACAAACATCAAGGAAGGTTGTTGCCCAGTAATTAACAATTGTAGAAGGGGGGTTGAATACAATTGTATAAGATTTTCGACTTAAGCAGAAATAACACAAGTATGAATTAATAACAGCTTTATTAATTCTGATATAAAACTGTTACAAACTCTCTTAAGAAATCCTTATGTTCTTAAGAGCTTCTAGGTTACAAGATAACTCGTGTAAGCGATTACAATAATGTAAAACCTAAACTGTGTTTATATAGCGTACACAGTTACACTATCAATTACAAGATATTCTAAATCAATTACATATTACTCTAAATACATATCTTGAACGATAGCTGCCTTCCTATAATTTAGGAACCGACATACCAATCTTCCTTGATCTCTGGTCCGATGAGAATCTTTACGAAATATTGACCATCTTCTAATACTGACAATACCTTCATACTGACGTTGTATTACTGATGACGTCAGCATCAGTATCTTGATCAGTAACAGTCCAGATCCTGATATCACTTGAATCAATATCTAACAATCTCCCCCAATTTGTACTTAATGAAATAAAGAACAAATTATTTGATTCAATGATGTCAAAAACTCAAAACAAAATTCTATAAGGAATCTTCAGGTTCAGTCTCAGAAATCCTTACAAAGAAATTACTTATCCGCAAGAAACTTGATAGTAACTCCTCTTCTTTTTCTTCCAAAATCTGAATCAATCTTTTCTTCAACTTCTTAAGTTCTTCATCGTTCTTGTCAATCTGATAGATACCAGCCTTGAGATTTTGAATTGAGCTTCTTGGTAAATTCAACTCTCCCAACAGTAAATATGCAAGATCTCTTCCACCAGGATTCAAAGATAACTGTTCTTGCATCAGAATTACTTCTTTAACAGATGAACCCTTTTGCATTTCTACTTCTTGTCCTTCTGTGTTCAAATACATGGGAGTATAATTACCATCATATCTTGACCCTCCGTCCAAATATCTGGATTTTATTTTCATGAAGATCATAGTACACCAATTTCTGTAAACACTGGCTTCTCTATCAGGAATGCTTCTATTTTCAAGCAAATAGAGAACATATTTCAGTTCTTTTGTTGATTTGCACAATACATCATGAATGCTTAGCCTCTTAACACTTTTGTCTTTCATAAAGTACAACAACTTTTCCATCATCTTACCATCCATCTTGCATGCAACAATCGCAACAGATTCAAGTTCCCAAAGATCATCAACAGATAATTTGTCACCTAATCTTCTGGTAAGAAAATGTTGATATGCTTGAAATAAAGATATGAATTCTGCATCCCTAGAGCCAAATCCTCCTCTATTGTAAGGTTTCAGTCCCTTCAGATCAGAACTCATCTTAATCCACCTTGGTAAACCTTTATCAGGCTTAGAAGATTTTGCTTTCTGAAGTCCAGGAATCATTGAAGGTTCTGAGATTATTCTACCAAACTTAAAAACAACTGGTCCAGTATACTTCAGTTTATCAACTTCCACCCACTTTTTCCTTCTCTTCTTTGTTTGTGGATCACTAGGTTCTTCTTCTTCCTCTTTCACTTGTTTAGATTTATCAATAAATAAATCCTTTTCAGAATTAACCAGCCTTCTGAAATATTCTTTGCTAGCTCTTTCAACAATATCATTTACACTGTTTCTAACTTCTCTAGATTTTCTAACATCACCAGTATCAAAGTCAACAGTCACCTTCTTTGCTTTTTCAACTTTCTTTTTCTTTCTCTCTAAAGGAGTTTCTTCTTCTTCTGTACCAGGCTCATCAAATACATTTGATGATGGAAAATATTTAAGAGATAAAGGAGTTTTCTTCTTTAAATCTTCAGTAATCTACTCTATTCTGATTCCACTAGACCTTGTCTGCCTTGTACTTACTTGTATAGGTTTCCTTCCTTTGTCTCTATTTCTTCCTCCTCTGCCTCTTCTTCTTCTCGCAGTAGGAGCTTCCTTCTGTCTTGCAATCTCCTCAAAAATCCTGTTTTGTTCCTTTACAATTTCATCAGTAGTCATATCAGGATTTTCTTAAGAAGTTAATTCAAGTGCCTTCTTAGCATGATATTGATGAAACTTATCACTGTTTCGATAAACAAGTTCACTTCCACCTGATTCAGTGATAATTTCTTCAAAGATATGAGGAGCATCTTGTACATCAGTAATCAACATATCTTCATCACCTTCAAGAATTGTAGAAAGAGTTTGAGTCTGAGTTGAACTCCTCCCCTTTACTAAACCAGCATCAGAGGTTCCTTTTCCTTGCCCATGTTGTTGTTGAGTACTAGTACCACCATCATTTCCAGAAGTATCATCCTTTCTCACAACTGGATTAGGTGTACATTTTATTTTGACTACTACCTTCTCCCCCTTTTTGACATCTGCATCTTCTTCAATAAAGAAAGATTAGATAAGCTTGAGAGTCTCATCAATAGTGTTAACTTTAGATTCCAAGACATCCATTCTTGAATCCATCCTCTTTTCAAGTGCCTTAATGTCATCAGCAAGAAGACGAGCTTGAGAAGCAGTAGCAGAAATAGAAACAGTTGAATGAATATCAGCTTGAACTTTAGTATTATCAGCCTTGATAGATTCAATCTCAGTCCTCAATCCTTTTGCTAGCAGAGCATTAGTCTTGAGAAGTGCCTTAAGCTCAGGAGTAGACATCCTAGTGGTAATATGACTGGAATGAAAAAGAGCATTATTGAAATTCATCTGAGCATCTGGCTGATTCCATTTAGTATCCCATTCATATCCCCGTGCCGCTTGAGTATCATCAGGAAGTGTAGAACTGTACTCCCCTCTGAACTCTTCTTGAGTAACAAACTGCATGTACCTACTCGAAGATCCATAAGCAGATACTAGACTTGCTTTTATGGCTGCCTGCATTTGAATTGTCTCAGGATCATCTTCAGCATGATCATCATCATCATCTGAGCTATCATCAGACTCAGGAAGTTTTTCATCCACATTATCTTCAGGATTCATAATTCCTTTCAATCTCAAATCAACAGTAGACGGAACTGTTGATTCTTGAAGACCTGCAATATGAATAAAAACATTTCCTAGATCTCTCGTTTCTTTTAAAGTGATCTCATCACTTCTCACAACATTTCCTAAGTTAATTTCAATAGTAACTACTACCTCTCCAGAAGTTTTTAACTTCTCACTCTGTTCTACCTCACCTTTTGCTAGTTCAGAAGACTGCCACTCTTCACTCTTCTTTTTCTCTAATTGTTTACTCTCAGTCTCACTAGAAAGGTTCTGGCTCAACAAATTCAAAGAAATAAGAGGTGGCTGATAAGAGTGGTCTAAAGTCATACAAATAGAGGTATCCCTTGTATCAGGTCTATCTGTAATCATACTGTCAGTAGTAAGAGAAGTAGAGATAGAAGTGTTACCTGAGGAAGTGATTAAAGATTCCATTGGCCTTGTAGAAAGTGGCTCGATAAGCAATGGAATATTCGGATCAGTAGTACTTGCATCAGGATTGACAACTGCAACTAAAGCATGACTTGCATCAGTATTTTCTACTAATTGTTCTTGTGTAGTCTGAGGTTGTGAAGCTTCTTCAACACTTGGAGTCAAAGGTTCTTGTGTGCTTCCCTCATATGCAGTGTCCTTCAGTATATCATCACATTCAGCAATATGCTTGGCATGAACAGCTTTATCTGCCAGACTTTGAACTAAGTCAAATTCAATTTCTGAAGCCCCTTGAGCAGTGTCAGGAAACTCCTTTGCTAATGTGATTTTGCCTGCATCTTCACTTTGAGAAGATGGTTCTTGTGGGGCAGGAATACTCTTGTCTTCACTCTCCCTTTGAGAAAGTGGTTCTTGTGGGACTATTCCTTCAGCAATGTCTGCATTCATACTTTGAATGAATGGTTCTTGTGTGACTGGATCTGCAGTAGCTGCTAAACTACTTTGAAGTTCAGGTTCTTGTGGGCTAGATCCTTTCAGAGGTGATGATGTCCTCTGTTTCTTTTGTCTTTCAAAAACTTTTGTTGTAGTTTGTTGTTGCTTATAAAAAGGTGGTGGCTTTTGTCCAAGTTTGACAGCAATGCCAACAACTTTGTCCAGTGACATATCAAATGTCCTCTTCTGTGGTGATGTAGAGACTGGGGAATCAGAGATTTCAACAGTCTTCATAGGTGAAGGACTAGGAGTAGAGACATTAAGATTAGTAGTTGAGTCAGGAACCGATGATGCAACCGGATTCTGATTGTCTTCTATATCATCATCAAGATTCTGTATCTCCAGCAGAGGAATGAAGTATCGACTCTTGTTAAGTAATATCCTTCTTTTCTTTGGCTTTTCAGAAATAGTCAGTTCTTTAGGAGCTACAAGAATGACTTCCTTTTTCTTCAAAGAAACTAATAAAGGCAATTTGTCATCATCAGAATCATAATCAGACTCAGAATCAATTTTCTGACTGAACTTCCTCTTTTCTCCTATTTCCTTATACACCCCTATATCAATCAAAGATTGATCAACTTGAAGCACAGATTTCTCCTTAACCAGGACCCCTTGTTCACCCCTTTGTGTCTTCTTTTGAGAGTGGGTTAGAGTGGAGAAATTCTTTGACCCTGATTGTCTTCCAGACACATCAGATCAAGCTAATTTCTTTGATTTTGCAACTGATGCCTTTTGTGAGACACCAGAGGTGGATGACTGTTTGGTAGTGTGTTTGGGTTGTGTGCTTTGGTTAGGAACAAGATGTGTAGTGTCCTGTCTCATAGCACCAGAAATAGGTCCAAGACCATCAGTAATAGATCCATAATAAGTCGACATTCTCTTTGACAAAAGAAGCCTGACCTTATCAGGAATAATAGGATTGCCTTCCAAATTATTCACCTTATCAGATTTCTCCAAGGATTTGATGTTGTTTTCAGAAATCTTAAAGATACACAATTGATCATCATTTTCAAATTCAACATTGGGACATAAATATGAAAATATCAATTGAAAGAATCTAATAAAATAGACATATCCACACTTTTCTGTTTTTCTAGCATAAAAGGCTTTCAAAAGAAACAATCCATAATCAAAAGGAGTTTCATGGATTAGAGAGTACCCAATTTGAACTGAAGCTGAAGGCAATGCATCAAAGTTAGAGACTTTATTCAGAAAACAGTGACTGATTGTATCAAAGAAGAAATTCCATTCCTTCTTAAGTTTTGTTCTGTATAAATCCCCAAACTTCACTGGTTGTCCTTTGATTCCAAGACTCTTTGCAAAATCAAGAAGTGTAGCATCAGAAACACATTCTGCTGATTTGCCATTGAGAGATGGTAGTTGAAGAGCCTTCTCTATCACCTCTGGAGTCACTTTATAAGTAGTACCATTGTACTCAAAGGACATGTACAGATTCTTTGTTGACATTCCTTCACTAAAAACTGCTGTTGACCATACCTGCATAACAATTTTGTAAGAAACTTTGGAGGGTTGTGTTAATGCATAGTTAATCGGACTTAAGGCTAAGAAATCTTGAATGATATGAAAATCATTCGACAAATCCTGATGATCAAGAACAGCAACGAAATTGTTAGGTGCAAAAGTAACACCATTGATGACAACTTTACTGTTTGCAAACAATTGATTTTCCATTTTGATTGAATCAGAGAGATTTTGTATTCTCGAACAGTTAGGGTTTATGTTTGCATAAAGTGAGAGACGATACAATACTGATACTTTGAGAATAAAAGAATCAATTTAGTAAACTAAATTGATTTTGGACAAATCTAATGATTTCTCAAGGACAGGTGTCAGTAATCGACTCGTGCACACATAAGTAATGGAGTAAATTACGTGTAAGAGTGGTGATAACTGCACGCGACACGATTTTCAAAATGTAAGTATATACTCATATGAGTGTTACACACGCGCCCGCAGTTTTCGAGAAATAAGATTGTGATTAATAATAAAACATGGTAATTTGTTTTAATTAAAGAAATTAAAACATTACAATCTAAAAATACCTGGCACCAACACAAGAAATATGAATCGTTTCACATTCTCGTTCCACTCTTCTCTATTTAATCCTAGAGACTTGTCCACTACCTTTTTAACCTTTCTTCTCACCTGCAAACTAAAACCTCTTCTCACAAATATCTTTGTAAAAGAGATGTCAAGTCTTACCATCAAAGAGAAGAATCTCCATCTCTTAGAGAAAAGAGATATTTTCAGTTACACCCGTGAAGAGTTTGATGCTTTCAACTGGGAGAGACAACTTGAGACTCTTTGGTTACAGATGGATGCTTGTCTCGAAGAAATCGAGTAAGAAAAACATGTAAAGGTGATTGACATCGATGCTGCCCTCCAAGCAACATTAGCATGGCTTTCATCTAAGACATCCTCATCCAAATCCATCAACCATTGTTAATGAATATGTCAGCAAAAATAACCTTATCCCTATCAACCTCCACCCAAAGTGGCAAAGATGGGATCTGGGATGGCTGCTAACAATGGATTGGTTTGAACTTCTTTTCCTGTTGAATAGATTAGTAGATAGAGAACAAAAAGATGTAATCTATGAATGTACTCTTTCTTATTATCAATGAAAAATTTTGTTTCTCTAATCTTATTCATTGTTTTCTGCATTGAACTTGTTCTTCAAATAATTAAATCAAAGAAATAAACATGAAAACTAATTAAAGTAATCACCTTATTAACAAGTTCAAAAGTCACAAGTATATCAGGAAAACAGAACAGAAAACAGAATACTGAAATACATTACTGATAAGTGAAACGTCGCATAAGTATTCGATGTTTGACTGAAGTCAGGATTGACTTTTCATCAGGATTCGAAATGCATCAGGATTCGACTTTTCTCTGTTCTCAGAAACTATCTTAGTTTACCATACCCAGTTCATTCACCTACTTTGTAAACGTAGCTTCAGGAAGTGGCTTGGTGAATATATCAGCTAGCTGTTGATCAGTAGGAACAAAGTGTAACTCAATTGTCCCTTCCATTACTTGCTCTCTTATGAAATGATATCTGATACTGATATGCTTAGTATGAGAATGCTGTACTGGATTTCCTGTCATAGCAATAGCACTTTGGTTATCTCAATAAATAGGTATTTTTGAATATGACAAACCATAGTCCATTAGCTGATTTCTCATACACATGATCTGAGCACAACAGCTTCCTGCAGCAATGTACTCAGCTTCTGCAGTTAATGTAGAGATAGACTTTTGCTTTTTACTAAACCAAGAAATAAGTCTTCCTCCAACAAACTGACAACTACCTGAAGTACTTTTTCTGTCTATTTTACAGCCTGCAAAATCAGCATCTGAGTAACCACATAAATTAAAATTAGATTCCCTAGCATACCAAAGGCCAAGAGATGGTGTGCCTTTCATGTATCTGAAAATCCTTTTAACAGCTATAAGATGTGGTTCTCTGGGTTCTGCCTGAAATCTTGCACATAGACAGGTTGCATACATGATATCTGGTCTACTAGCAGTTAGATACAACAGTGAGCCAATCATACCTCTGTAATTAGTTACATCTACCTTAGTGCCTTGATTAGGATCAAGCTTGGTAGCTGTAGCTATGGGAGTTGATGCAGTAGAGCTGTCTTGCATGTTAAACTTTTTCAAGAGGTTCTTTGTATATTTTGACTGATTGATAAAAATCCCATCATCAGTCTGTTTAACTTGTAGACCTAAGAAATAGCTCATCTCTCCCATCATGCTCATTTGATATCTAGACTACATTAGCTTTGAAAACTTCTCACATAATTTGGAGTTAGTTGACCCAAAAATGATATCATTAACATAAATTTGAACTAACAGTAAATTCTTACCATGATTCAAATAAAACAAGGTTTTATCAATTGTACCTCTTTTGAATCCACTTTCCAGTAAGAATTAAGCCAATGTTTCATACCAGGCTCTTGGAGCTTGCTTTAGTCCATAAAGTGCTTTATCCAGTCTGTAGACATAATCTGGATGTTTTGAATCAACGAAGCCAGGAGGTTGTTCAACATAAACTTCCTCTTCTAATTCTCCATTGAGAAAAGCACTTTTCACATCCATCTGGAAAACTTTAAATTTCTTGTGGGCTGCATATGCTAGAAAGAGTCTGATAGCTTCCAATCTTGCAACAGGAGCAAATGTCTCATCATAATCTATTCCTTCCTGTTGAGAATATCCCTTTGCAACTAGTCTTGCTTTATTTCTGATGATGGTGCCATCTGAATCTGTCTTGTTTCTAAACACCCACTTTGTACCTACAATTGACATTCCTTTTGGCCTTGGTACTAGTTTCCAGACTTCATTTCTTTCAAACTCATTTAGTTCTTCTTGCATAGCCATAACCCAATCAGCATCCTTTAGTGCATCTTCAACTTTCTTAGGTTCCTCCTTTGACAGAAAGTTATGATAAAGACATTCATTTTGAGTTGCACTTCTGGTTCTAACACCTACTTTAGGATTCCCTATAATTAGATCAGGAGTATGACTTTTAGTCCATTTCTTTGCTGGTGGTAGATCATTCCTTGAATTTGATGCTCCCCTGGATTGGTGTTATCTTCAGAAGAACTAGTGTTGATAGAAGCTCCCCCTGAGATATTGCTATCTGTTTCTGATCTGTTGTCAGAATTGTCACTTGAATCTATTTCTGATGAATCTCCTCCTGATGTTTGATTTGTTTCAGTGTAAATGGTCTCTTGATATTGCTCCCCCTCAACATTTGCATTCCCATCAATAATCTGTGTTTCATCAGTAATAACTAGTTCATCAGGATTTGATGAATTATCAGTATCTGACAAGATTTCATCAGTATTCTTGGAGGCTTCATTTGCAAAAATCAAATCATTATGTAAGTCTTCAGAAATTCCTGTAATCTTCTTATCATCGAAAGATACATTTATAGACTCCATGACTGTCTTTGTTCTTAGATTGTAGACTTTAAAGGCTCTTGATGATGGATAGCCAATAAAGATGCCCTCATCAGCTTTAGTTTCAAATTTTCCAAGCTGTTCAGGATGAGGTCTTAGAACAAAGCACTTACAGCCGAATACATGCAAATGCTTCAGACTTGGTTCCTTTTCCTTGATCATCTGATAAGGAGTTACACCATGTTTGTTAATCAGTGTAATATTCTGAGTGTAGCATGCTGTGTTGACTGCTTCTTCCCAGAAATATGTAGGAAGTTTAGCTTCCTCCAACATAGTTCTGCCCGCTTCAATAAGAGTTCTGTTCTTTCTTTCAACTACTCCATTTTGCTGGGGTGTGCTTGGAGCAGAGAATTGTTGAACTATTCCTTTGTATTTGCAGAACTCTTCCATTGCTGAATTCAGTTCCATTATCACTTCTTAAAATCTTGACTTTATACTTTGTGCCAGTCTCAATGAGTCTCACATGGTCCAAAAGTATCTCAGCTGTTTCATCCTTTCTGTGTAGAAAATACACCCATGTATATCTAGTATACTCATCAACAATTACTAGAGTATATCTTTTTTTATTGATGGACATTATGTTTACTGGTCCAAACAAGTCAAGATGAAGCATGTGATATGGTTCACCAATTGAGGATTATGTCTTACTCTTAAAAGACGTCCTTCTTTGTTTAGCCTTCAGACAAGCATCACACAGTCCATCTGGAGTATACAGTAACTTTGGTAATCCTCTCACTAAGTCTTTCTTTACCAACTCATTTATATTGTTGAAATTGAGATGAGAAAGCTTCTTGTGCCAACTCCAACTTTCATCTACAGTCGCTTTACTGATGAGGCATGTAGAGTGTCCATCAGTATTGGTATAGATGTTGGCTTCATAAATGTTACCATGTCTTTGTCCAGTTAAAGCAACCCTAAAGATTTGCTGATTACTTCAAAATGAGTATCATAGAAGTTGACATGATAACCTCTATCTGTAATTTGACTAACACTTAGCAGATTGTGTTTGAGTCCTTTCACCAGAGCTACTTTTTTAATGATGACATTTCCAATGATAATACTGCCATATCCCAAGGTTTGTCCAATGTTGCCATCTCCATAAGACACAGTTGGGCCAGCCTTTTCCTCAAATTCTGATAGCAAGGTTTTGTCTCCAGTCATGTGCACAGAACATCCACTATCCATGACTAACACATTTTTCTTTTTACCCTGCATTCAGAATCACAAAGAACTCAGTTAGAATTTTTAAGAACCCACACTTGTTGGGTTCTTTTAGCATGCAATTTAACATTTTTGGCAGCAGAAGTTTTCTTAACAAAAATATTTTCTTTAGGATTACCTCCTTTAGAATTATTTTGTTATCATCAGAATTAACAGATACATGCTTAGAATTCACATTCTTTGTTTTGACAGAATTTGCACTTTTATTGAACTTTGGCAATGGTTCATAAACATTGTAGTACAAATTATGATATTCTTCACACATATAAATTGAATGCCATTTACTACCACAATGAAAACAGGGATGTTGTGGTTTATAAAATACTGTCCTATTCCTAATGTCAGACTTAGGAATTACAGTATTCTTCTTCTTACTCCTCCTGCAGTCAATAGCAAGATGATTAGAGTTACCACATTTAAAACATGTCTTTCTTGGTGCATTTTGAATATACGTATAATTATTCTCCTTGTTTATTCCAACTTTACCATTCCTGTTTCTTTTGACAGTTGGGACTCTCTTTCTATCTGTCACATGACAGATCTTATCTCTCAGTTATTTCTTTGAAAAAAGACCTACATTCTTGTTTTGGACAGACTTTAATTTAGAATTCTGTGCAGAAGTGGATCCCTCTTCAGTAATTGATTTGGGATTTTCTGGATACACATAATTCACAGGCTTTAATCTTGTCTTTGTATTGTCTGTAACATATCTATAGGTTTTTGGATTTGTCGAGTCATTGATAACAACTCTTCCTGGATTTGATGAAACAACCTTTTCCTTGTTCTTTTTCTCATTCTCTGGCTTATAACCTAGACACTCTTTCCAGTTTTTATCTTTGATTATCTCATGAGTTTTTGTTCCAGAGTGTGTCCAAGTTCTGAGTTTTTCATTAGCATCCTTAAGTTGCATTTCAAGTTCTTTACATTTAAACTCTATTTCAAGTTTCATGTGTTTAGCATTATCACATTCTGTTTGAACTTCCTGCAAGAAAATTAACTCAGCTTCTAATTGATCATTTCTTTTAGTTACCTCTGCCATTTGAGATTTTATTCTAGTATTTTCAAGAGATTGACTTCTAAAGCTGATATGCAGAGACTTAAGAAATGACCTTAACTCAGAGACATTATTCGTATCAAAATCAAACAAGGTTTCAGATACCTTAGATTCAGCAGCAACAACAGTCTCATCAATATTGGCCATTAATGCGTAATTCACCGTTTCTTCTTCAGATTCTGAGAAAGAGTCCATCCAATCCTTGCTTGATGAGATAAGAGCTTTGGTCTTTGCCTTTTTGCACTCTGTTGCAAAATGACCAATTCCATCACAGTTGTAGCATCTGACTTTTGACTTGTCAAATTTGCTGCTCTTGTCTTCTTTCTTCTTGTACCTGTCTTTGTCAGCATTAAAGGTTTTCTTCTGGAACTTACCTTGCTTCCTAGCCTTTCTGAACTTCATCTTCTTGAAGCCCTTGACTATCATAGCGACCATCTCCATCATATCAGAATCAGTAGAGTCATCATCAGTTTCAGAATCAGACTTAGCATCAGTATCTGATGATGAGTCATCAGGAATTGACTCCACGACTCTACTTTTTCTTGAAGAACCTTCTTCAGCTTTTCCTTTTGATTTTGATTCAACATTCAAAGCAACAGATTTTGCTTTGACATTTTTCTTGTTCTTTCTCTGTTGAACCTCAAGATCATAGGTTCTTAGCATCCCATAGACTTTATCAAGAGACAGCATCTTCAGATCATATTGATGCCTTATGATTGAAGCCTGTGTATCCCACTCCCCAGTTAGAGCTCTTACAAACTTGGTATTTGAATCCTCTGGATCATACTCTTTGCCAACTAGAGATAGATTGTTCAGCAGTGTTAGAAATCTATCATAGATATCGGTAAGGCTTTCATCAGATCTAGCATCGAACTGCTCATACTCCTGAATCAACAGAGCCCTTCTGTTTCTTTTGATAGATTCAGTGCCTTGACATTGAGTTTCCAAAGTATCCCAAATTTCCTTTGCAGTCTTGCATGCTATGACCCTGTTTGACATGACATTATCAAGACTGTTATGCAAAATATTTTTTACCTTTGCATCTTTGAGCACTTGAGCCTTTTCTTCTGGAGTCCATTCACTTTTTGCCTTGATGACATAGTGTTCAGCAACAGTCTCAGTTCTTGCAACTAATCTTGTTGGAAGAAATGGTCCATCATTGATCCTGTCAAGATAGTCAGGATCAATAGCTTCCAGATACATTAACATCTTCACCTTCCATGTTGGATACTCAGTTTTCTTGAGAATGGGAATCTTAATACTTTTATACTTGCTTGTCGACATCTTAAGATCGTTTCTGATTACTATTAATCAGTTTGCTCTGATACCAATTGTTGCCCAGTAATTAACAATTGTAGAAGGGGGGTTGAATACAATTGTATAAGATTTTCGACTTAAGCAGAAATAACACAAGTATGAATTAATAACAGCTTTATTAATTCTGATATAAAACTGTTACAAACTCTCTTAAGAAATCCTTATGTTCTTAAGAGCTGCTAGGTTACAAGATAACTCGTGTAAGCGATTACAATAATGTAAAACCTAAACTTTGTTTATATAGCGTACATAGTTACACTATCAATTACAAGATATTCTAAATCAATTACATATTACTCTGAATACATATATAGAATGATAGCTACCTTCCTATAATTTAGGAACCGACATACCAATCTTCCTTGATCTCTGGTCCGATGAGAATCTTTACGAAATATTGACCAGCTTCTAATATTGACAATACCTTCATACTAACGTTGTATTACTGATGACGTCAGCATCAGTATCTTGATCTGTAACAGTCCAGATCCTGATATCACTTGAATCAATATCTAACAAAGGTAATCCTCTTTTGAAACCCTAGCTCTTAGTTTGAGTTTTGATGAATTAGATGAGTTATAAAGATTCGATGCATGTTTAGAGCATTAGTGTTAGGAGTGGGCTTTGTTAATTGTTAAAAGTGGTTCCATGGATGTTACGGCAGTTCTTGACCTTAGTTTAATGTTAAATAACATGTTTGAGTTGTTTGGAGTGGATGGTATGATATTTGGAGTATTTGGATTTTTGGATTATTCGATTTATAGCCGTCGTAATGATGAATTGTTGTTGATGCTTAAAACAGTAGGCACCCGAGACACATACCCTCTGTAAATGTTGAACCACTGCCTAGAACTTGTAGATCTTGTTTCATAGATCGTTTTGATATAAAGTACGTCAAAATCCAATGAACAGTTTAGGAGAAAAGTGAGTTTTAGTGAAAGTCGTTCGGAAACCGAGGAAATGCAGTTATTTCAACTTTGAGGCTATAATTACCATACTTAAACATTCTTAAAAGTTATAAAATTTTGGGACAATATAGTAGGGTGAATAGAGAGTCAAGCCCCACTGACCTTGTGTTAAAATTCGAAATTGATAATTTATGAGAAATTTTACAGTCGAGAGTGAATGTTAAGGAAATGGTGAAAAACACTGAAACTTTGATGGAGTTTAAAAGTGGATAAGTTCTTGGAACTTTTGGATCAATAATGATATGTTAAACATAGATATGTGTCAAGGGTGTTAGTATATATATATATATATATATATATATATCTAGGGGTTAAGTGGTTAAGTGGAATATATTCTGATGGTGATCCTTTTCGTTTCTATTGATACTCGAGACGAGCACCGGATCATACTTTTTGGGATTAGAGATCGAGGCAAGATTTCTTCTATCTTTACTTTGAAAAATTATTTATCTTCAAAGGAAAAATGATTTCATGGAATATATATGTGTGATTCTATTATTATTATATTGTTAAGGATTTGTTTTCCTGATTTTGGAAATTAAAGGGAGATGTATATGAATATGAGTATGGATATGGATATGGATTAAAGGGAGCAAGATTTCTTTTATCCTTATTTTGATAAACTGTTTATGTTCAAAGGAAATGGTTTTGGTGGATAATATATGAATCTTATATGGTGAGATGATTAGGGATATATTCCCTGTTTACTGAGATTTTTGAATATGGATTATGGATATGGATACGAATATGGATAGAGCGAATATACTTTATATTTTAAAGGGATATGAAAGAATGGTATCAGTTGTTATCTAGAGTTATATGTTTTATGTTAAAAATATTCTTTTTAAATAGTTGTGATATAATAAATATTATTTGATTATTATTTAATACTTTTAAATTAGACGGAATATTTTATATATATAAAAGCGTATTTGATTTCATTGAATACAGAGGAGATGTCTGAGTCATAATCAAAGTATTATGACATATATATTTTTAAAGGTGATGATAAATGGAAATGAAAGTGATATATGTGAATGGAAATGTGAATGGAAATGTGAATGGAAATGGAAACGGAAAAAATGGAAAATGTGGAATGGTGTGTTTATAAATGAAATAATGATTTGACAAAAAGGGGGATTGCAACAGAAAGCGTAAGAGGCTGTGTGGGAGTGGCACAGTCCGGCACCCATTATGAGATTTCAACAATAAGCGTAAGAGGCTGTGTGCGGCACAGTCCAGCACTCAATATTTATTACGGCCCAAGAGTTGCCGAAGGAGGATGTAGCGGGTAGCCTTCATCCAGGGTTGATTACCAGGTGGGATCATCCCTTCTACTAGTAGAAAACAGAGAGCAGGTACGGTCAGACGGCTGATCATCGTCCTAGGTATCTGGCGCTAGCAGATATTCCAAAAGTATTTAAAGAAAGAATTGAAAATGGTTACAGTTTTATATACTGAAAAAGGAAAAATGGTATGAAAATTTTGGAAATGTTTTATGGATTGAAGAGAAACTGATTTTATATTATTTTTATATAATTGTTGAAAAAAAAAGGAAATGAAAGGATTATATTGAAAGTTTTTTACTCAAATGTGATATTACCTTGAGATATTATACTGAGATGATGTACTGCATTATATTATATTAGAAGAGAAACTGATATTATATTGTTTTATATATATTTTTTCTTATAAAGGAAAAATGGATGGTGTATTGAATAATTATTGATTAATTATTTTCTTAATTCTTATAGTGGACTTTCTATTTATAAATATAAATATATATATATATATATATATATATATATATATATATATATATATATATATGTTTTAACTTTGAGTTCTGGTTTACAAAATTTATCTTGCTGAGCTATTATAGCTCACTCTTGCTATTTATTTATATAACAGCTAGATCAGGTGCCGAAACGTCGCAGTACAACCCGGAAGAGGATAAAGGGGAAGTCTACCTTATGAGAAAGTATCGACATCTGTTCTCAAGGTAGTATATACTTATTTATGGGTATAATATATGGTATTCTGGGATTGTAACAAAAGTTTATCTTTAACTGCTATCATTAATGGATGTTGTTCTCTGAGCATATGACTGGTGTGTGTGTATATTAATGTGGGATCACTTATGTGAGTTTTAAAATGATATTAAAATATTTAAAAGATCAAAAGTGATAAGGTTAATAAGTGGAAATTGGAGCGTGACGGCCCGGATTCCTGACCCCGGATTTGGGGCTGTCACACTCACTTCATTAGAAGATAAGTTTTTCACATACATTGTAAGAGCACGTCTCTCTGAGAAAAACGAAGCTGAGAATACTACCATTTGTATTCATAGTTTGTAGCAAAATCTTTATCTAATAAAATATTAGATTAAAGTGATATTGTGTTGTGTTTGTCATTGTTATCCGCACTTACATTCCTCACACACTTAACACATATCTTGGTACAAAGATTCAAGAACAAGAAAAGTTCAAGAATCCATTCACCCCCCTCTGTATTCTTTTACTGTATTCTATACTCAACAAAAAAGATACAAAGTATTACCTTAACCGAAATTGATATGATTTAAGCATGAGGAGGAGAATTGATACAGACACTTAGTTCATCAAAATTGGCTAGGTTCTGATGGAGAATAGAGAATAAGCGTCTTAAGTTTCTTGTAATGATGAAATTGATATACTAATTTTATTTTTCAGTTTGTATGAATTTTATATTTGAGGTATTTTTATTTTATGTAAATTGATTATTAGTTAATTGTTAAAATAAAAATTAGTAGTTATTATGTTCAGCTTTTTATATATAAGTTGTTATTATATTTAGTTAATTGATATAAAAATAAAAATCTATTGTTAATGAGTTTAACTTGAGTTGAGTTTAATTTTGGCTGAAACGTAGAATTTAGATCCAATAGATAAACATGTTACATTAAGTTTAATTGATCTAGACTCTGATTGACTCTAAAATAATTCACAATCTTACAAATGCTTAGATAATATGTGGTAGATTCGAGTATTATAATAAAAGATGTTCAAAAAAATCATAACTAAAAGATATATAAACATCTGTAATTCACTGTTATGTGGATTTATAGAAAATATTATTTATGGTTATTAGTAATTTTTTAAAATTAAAAACCATGTGATATAAGAATTTATTAAATGAGGATATTATTATATATAAATTTAATTTAACCGCGATTATTAAATTATAATAAGTATGGTAGATAATAAAAATTTTGTATATGATTGATTGATTGAAAATTTAAAATTGAATTCTGGTTGTCTCTAAAATAATTTTTATTTTTTGATTGGTAATTTATTCACCAACCAATAATACTTTTCTAGCATATATTTAATAATTTAAATAATTAAAATATATGCAGCGTTGACTTATATGCATTTATTAATTAATTTTAATAACAAATTATGAATAATTAATTTTTTGAGAAAATCGAGTATTTGAACTTATGGAAATTATCCAAATTATTTAAAATTTGATTTCAAATCCGATATTTTTCATATTTCTAGTTGAATTATATTATAATTAATTAAAATTAGTTATAATTATACAATATATATTATGAAAATCAATTTATAATGTATGATAATATGATTGTGATTGACTTTATATTAAAAAAGTGGTTGATTAACGAATGAGTAGTTATGAAATATAATTTAAAACATATAATAGTATATCGTGATTGATTTCAAATTAAAATAGTAATTTTTTTAGTAATTTTTTATTTAAAAAATATGTATTTATGGATATGTAAATATTAAAAAATATGTATTTATGGATATGACTAATAAAATCATTATTATATTTTAATTAAAAGTGTTAACTAACCATGATTAATGAGGTTGGGTAAGATTGTAAATAAGGAAAACTCTTAATATAACGGTATAAAATTTAGGAATTATCTCTGATTACTTCTAAAATAATTCATAATTTTTTAATTTGGTAACTAAATATTGGTAGACTCAAATATTATAATAAATGATAAATTAAGTAATTATTAAATACTGTAACTGGCAATGAACTAGAGTATCATCAGGCATAAGTCAAAAATATGAAGTAAGATATTCTGCGCATATTACTTTGAATTCCACTTCCACGCTAGAGAATTTAAAAATGTCTATTCCAATAAATATACTAGATTAATCAATTTATAAGAGATTGATATCTTTTCAAGCAAATTTTATTCAGACTTCGCTTTCATTTTGCCATATTTTCTTGCGACTTGGTCAGTATTCTGAAACAGACTTATGACGTACGAATGCATTGCAGCCATGTATCTAGTCATGTTATTAACTAACTTACTGTAATGTATGATGTTTTGTATATATTTACATGTACGTAAAAATAATAATTGATCGTATGAATGCATATACTACGATATGGCTGTTGAATTTGTGAATGAAGAGTAGTTTAAGAGCTTGTTTGGTTCACATTTTTTTTAAGTATTATTTTCGATTAAAAATTTCATATTTTGATAATTTTTTTTATATAAATATTTAATGTATATTTGAAATTTTATAAATTACAAAAAAAAATTTAATTTTTTTAGATTAGAAATCTCTAATTTTATTTTAAAATAAATTGACAAAAATAAGTTCTCCAAACAACCCCTAAACAAAAAAATTTGTATAAATAGTAGAAAGAAGACTCGACGACCACTCAACACTGTATATAGATCACTGGTTTATGGGATAAGTTATTGTATTTATCTAGAGTCAATAATACCATGCCACATTTCCACTCACCTAACGAAGCAAATAATAAATGAAAATGTACGTCGAGAAATTCATTTTTTTCTTGTGATTGATTGTTGGGTTAATTAAATAATTATACTAATAATTCACATTGGTTGACTATGCAGGATTTAGCTGGCTAGTTAATTAAGGGATTCACAAGAAATGATGATTAATTCTCGCATGTTCGTCAAGGTTTCTACTAAGGAATTGTGAAACAAAGGGACATACATACATCTAAGTTTTCTTTGTATCCAAGTAATTTATACGATTTTTTTAATGTCTGTTTAATGATACACAATAAGAAGTAAGTTAGTAATTTGTGATTGGTTTCTTTTCCTTGATAATATTAAAAATTAGTAAAGTTAGATAAAAAGTGGGTAAATTGTGGGATTTATAAATATTTAATAATAAATTGAGATAGTGAGAGTAAATTAGTGGATGTAAAAGTATTTATAGTATTTATTTAATAAAAAAAAAGGAATAAAGTTAGTGACTGTAATAGTGAAAAGTAGTGTTTAAAAATAGGATAATGCTAAATAAGGCTCCTAGGGCTATGGTTAAGCATTAATGATGTAGATGTATAAATATTGCATTTAATATATCAATTTTGCACTTAATACATCAATTTTGCAAGATATTCAATATGATTATTTAGAAATTTGGGATGTTTTTATTGTTGAAAATTAATGTGAATGCAGGAGTCATTATTATTACTTGGAAAATTAAATTAGTGTTGTAAAGTGACTTTAGAAAACTAAAAACAACTAAAAATCATACAAAAGATGTTGAAAATATAAGATTATTTAATGCTTAACCGGACTATGGTTAGTATTTCCCTTAAAAACAATACTAGTATAGTAGATTCATTAGTTTTGAAACATCCCAAAAAGAAGTGTGTTAATTTTTTTGGGACGAAAGTAGTACTCTCTTAATCCCAACCAATTGTTTACGTTTCTGAGAGAGTGTTCGGCACACATTTTATTTTTATTGATGATCCGGTGTCTGGGCATATAAAGTACAGTTCTAAAAAAATTTTAAAAAATTTTTTTGAATAAAAATATAAGTATTCTACTTTTATTCAAAATCATTAAATTGTAAAAATAAATTATAGAAATATATTTTATATACACCTTAACAAAGCTACCGGAGGGAGTATTAAGAAGAGTCACATCGAACTAACTAGCTGTACGTTATTTTAATTAAAAAAATTAACTAGATGAATAACAGAATAAGGATACCCACTTTACAGCTGACAATTGGGCCTCTTCAGGAAAATGGTCCATCTCGGTTATCTGGCTATCTTGCTACAGGACAGGCCCCCGATTGCTTGTTTTTGTTTCAGTTTCAAATACTCACATACCCATCTTCCATCAAGAGCAATGTCTTATGTCTTTTTTTTTCTTTTTCTTTTTTTGGTTCGACATGAAAACTAAGAACTTTTTTACAAAAATAACTACGACTTTCTATTCGATTTGTCTGATTAGCTAGCAACCTGTATTTGTTTAACTCGCATATGGACATATCTAGTACTCCTTCCGTTTCATAAAATATTGTCTATTTTGATTTTCGACATTGTTCATTATAAGCGGTTGACTATTAATTTATGCATAATTTGTAAGATAAAATATAGCCGATCTTGCTAGATTCGTATTTGTTAGAACTTTAATACAATGAAGTTTTATATTAAATACTAATACAAAATTAAAGATATTAACGATTAAAAGTGTGTGTTGGCAAATGTGTTCAAAGTAAACTGAAAACATTTTTAGGAACGGATTAAAACTTTTTGAGTCCAGTGCCCAATGGGCAGTGCTCCTCACTCTAACAATCCATTTTTTCTCATTGACAGTACAGCATGAGTGATCTAAATATGATCGTATTATAGAAAATTAGTATCTGGATTAGGGATGGCAAAAAAAACCGATCCGATGGATACCCGATCCAATTCGACCCGATTGGATCTTATCGAACCCGATTTTTTGGATTTGGATTTGGATTTGGATTTGATTTTTAAACCCGAAAGAGTTTGGATTTGGATTTGGATTTGGATATTAGCCAAATCCAACCCGATCCAAACCCGAAATCCAAAACCCGATCCAAACCCGAAACCCGAAAAAAACCCGCTATATATATATATATATTTATATTTATATATATATTATAATATATATATATATATATATTATAATTTATTCCTTATTTATTTTCATGTCTCTGGAATCTGAATATTTATTTGCAATTGTAATTTTAATTTTTATGAAATTTAGTTTAAAAAAAGTATTACTACTTATTTACAAGAATTCAAAATTTGGATTTTGATAAACCCGAACCCGATCCAAACCCGATGGATCGGGTTTGGATTTTGAATTTCCAAATCCAATTGGATTTGGATCGGGTTTGGATTTGGATTTAAAATTCGGGTTTGGATTTGGATATCACAGATATCCAACCCGATCCAACCCGTTGCATCCCTAATCTGGACATGGACTACTAGCTTTATATGCACGTGGATAATTTTATTAATATTTTGTAATTCATTTTTTATTATAAATTTTTTCCTTGTAAAATTAATTTTAGAGAGATTGTGAATAATTTATTTTTACTTTTAATTATTATAATACATATATTACATGGTTTGTAGTATACATATGGTTTATAGTATACAACTATACATATGTTTTTTTGTAAATGATTTTTCTATAATTTATATTTCAAAGTTAGGCTAACATATTTTTAGTATTTAATAATTATTTTTGATTTTTTTTTATTTTGTTAAATTATATATGATACACTTGAAACATGTAGGTACTATATTCATGTAACAATTTTCTTTTTATCTTTTTGATATGTAATATAATGATTATCTTAAAAAATTTAGATCTTTTGTTATATTGTTTTCATAGTTTTTAAAAGTATTTTTTAACTTTTTTGAAAATATGTGTGGTATTAAACTTTTTTATTTATTTGAATATTGATTTTTTTTCATGTTAATTTTATATTCTCGTGATGAGTGGTGTTTAGTATATGTTTTTGTTCAGAATAATCTTAGGGATTGTTATGATGTATTATATTTAGATATTAATATAAATTTATTTTGTGGGTGTTTGGATTGTTTTTTAATTAAATTTTTTTCTTTTCAAAATAAGTGTTGTGGGAGGATTTTAGCACAACAAATTATGAGGCCTCGTGCTGGAATAGCGCCAATAAACAAGGAATCGCCCAACCACCCAGAAAGGCTCGTGGTTGAAGATCAATAGCTAGCCGCCCGGGAAGGCTCACGACTAGGGTTACCGAAGAACACGGGATGTGGTTCCTCAGAAGGGTCGGACTGAATCTACGGGATGAGAGCTCAAGGACCAAATGTTGGCCAGCCAAGAACCCTAATTTGACTGTGTCACACAAGAGTGCACGTGCTCTAGCTACTCAAGGAGTGTAAGTGTCGAAGAAGATCCCGTAAACTGCCTACATACCACTATTTATAGTGGATCAAGCCTGAATGTAGTTCTTGAATGATATGATTGTTTGTTCATGATGAGTTATCCTCTCTCCAGTGGGATAATGACTGTTATTTCTGATAATAATCGAGTATGATGTATAAAATCAGGTTACCAAGCAGTTTAGGTAACATAAAATGATTATCTCTTGTATTTATCATGATTTTGTATCATTTATCAAGTAGATATGACATATATCCTCAAATAACTGAATACATATCTGTTTAGAAGTGTTTTTAGGTGATAGAGACGTGTTCCTAAAAAATAGGAGGCGTGCCTTATCTGTATTGGCAGCCTAATCAGGCTTCCGGCGGAAGCTGGGGGTACCGCCCGGTAGCCTGGCTCCGGTACCCCCTCCGGTAACCCCTATCATGGAAGTTACTCTGGGAGCCCTACTGGATTGGCTGATAATAATTATAGGTTACCTTCAAGGGGATACCTTGAGGCCCTTAGTCATGTGTTCCCGTGCAGTGTTCATGGTAATCCCTAGGGCTACCGTAGGTCTCCGGAAACCTGACAGATTACTCATTCTCTTCATGGATCTGGACCCTAATCCTCTAGTGGGCCTAAATCTAACCCATGCGAGATTTTGGTCACAACAACTACCCCCCGGTTCCCTGAAGTACTGTGTGCAAGGGGAACCTAATATTCACAGGGTGCCGCTTTCTTATATCCTCTGCAAAAATCTATATCTTTACACTCTCATCAGCTCAATATGACAGGGTGTGTAAACATTAAGAATTCAGGATTTTAGACGCTGGGAATAATGTGAGTATTTGTCTGGAAATCCCTTGTGTCTGTGCTACGGAAGCCTGAATTATGAATCCATAAAAATGAAAGCCTCCTAGCTAATTCGTTTAAATTTCAAATAAGCTCGTTTATCCTTAGTAAATAAAGAGATAATTATCAAGAGAGGGTAATTTAAATTGGAACTTCACTTTTCTTTCTTGATAAGATAAAAGCGGTTCGTTTCCCATGTCAACACGCTTCCCCCCTAGGCCTCGTTTTCTGTGCCACATTCACTCAACAGGGGTTGTGCCTATTTTCTCTTTGTTTTAATATATTAACATTCTTAGGCCTTTTATTTTTCTTTTCATTTGTACGAAATACTCTTTCTAGATATACCGAAGGTTTCAGGGGTTTCCGACGAAGTCTCCGACAAAGGTTAAAGCATTTGCATATTCGTCTTCTCACCCATATCCAGGTGTGTATTCCGATATCTTTACTTAGTTCGTATATTCAGTTGTGTGGTCAACCATGTGTATAATGTTTCCACAAACTTGCTATTGTTTTCATGTATTAGTGTACACGAACTGATGTTCTGTTTATATCTTAGAATTTGACAATCGGCCTGAACTCTTAATGGTTATTGCATACGATTCACTTTTTTGCCCAAAGCGAGTATGATTTATCATAGATCTTAAGTTTTGGATCGTATCTAGGTTAGATTTATGTGCTTAAATAGCAAGGCGTATGTAGAAATCCTCTTTTTACAAAACATACGTTTAATGGGTTTGGGTGATTAATACCCTAGGTATCCTTCTGGTCATTTCTTGGTATCTCCGTAATGTGTTTGATATTCGTTCTCTGTGAACTCTGTTAGCTTTTGAACCCGTTCCATTGAGCAAACACATGTAATCGATTGGCCTAAGTATGTTGATGATATCCTAGGCCTACTTTCCCTCCTTTTACTTGGATTGTGCAATCTTGACACCATCTTACTAGGTTACCACATTGATTGCTACTCTCTAGGCTCTATCCCTTTTAGCTCTGGGCTGAATTCTAAATATTGTGCCGCTTAGTTTTTTTTTTTTAACCTTGTCCGTGACACACCTACCCTTGCCAAAGTATTTTTTAGGTTAGGGGGCTTCCGCTGTTCAATCCGGGTTTCCTTATCCGTAGGTAGTCCTTTTTCCAGCTTCTTCTACTGACCTGCTTCCTTTCCCTGGTTGCAGATGTCTTGTTCTCCGGAAAGCTCATTCAGTCAACCGGGAAATCTATCACCAATCTCCGGGGGTCCCTCTGATTCCTGGTCCACCCACTTGAATGACCTCCTTCTCCCTCGTTCTATATCTCCTGTGAAGCCTTCTGTGAGTTCTCGTACCCGTTCCAGGGTGGAGGTAATTAATCCCTTGGAGGCTGAAATAGTGAATAGGCATCCCATATACACTCAAGAGGTAGACTCCTCGAGTTTGGGGATAGCTACCATTGACCCGGTAACCTTGAGCTCCAATACTGACGTTGAAGGAAGAACTACTTCTGGGGACCTTCCTATCGAATCTCATGATAATTCTTTGAACAGTGAAGAGCAACCGCTCCACAACAGTGGTAATTATAGGGAAGATGAGAGGAAGGTGCAGCCAGTGAAGGTGGGTAAGACCGTACCCGCCTGTGAGAATATGAATTCCCTAATGAACCTTGATAAACTGGAGAAGCTACTCAAGGCTTGCAATCCGGGATGCTTACTGGTAGTCCCGGATAAGGGAGAGAGATGCCACCGGTTTGACAACTTTGAACCCGATCAGGTTATTCCCGGTGCTGTTCTATCTGCCAACTACTTTAAACTTGGGTTTTCCATGCATATGCACCCATTCTTCCTTGAACTTCTTGAATTTTATGATTTGGCTCCTCTTCAGCTAACCCCCAATTCCTTTCGGGTAGCGGCATGTATGTATATTCTTTATCATCAGCACTTTGCAGTTCCTCTGTCGGTGAGAGAATTAGGGTACTTCTACCAACTAAAGGAAGTTACAAGGAAACCGGGGATATATTATCTCACGTCCTGGAATAATCGCCACGGTCAGTGTGCCAAAGGAAACAAACGAGGAATGTATGATTGGCAAGAGTTATTCTTGTACTGTTATGATGGTGGGGAAATTAGAAAGGACTTCAACATGTCTCCGAGTAAGCACCTTCTCTTTGATTTCCTTTGTTTCTTTCCTGTCCTTTTATCATCAATCCTTCTTATGCCGGGCTATTCCATTTAGGGTTCCCGGATCCAACTCTGTTAGAGGGTATGGAGGAAAAGCGGGCTAAACGGATTGCTAAGTTAGCAGCCAAGTTAGGGGACGGTGATAGCTTACTTACACCCGAGGTTTTGATAGATTTGGGTTTTGGCTTACCCAGGAACGCTTCGCCCACTCTCTCGAATGAGGATGTTGGTGAAGAGGTTCCTGGTTCAGCCTTCCGTGGAGTATCTGAGCGGATACCCGCATTCGGAACCCAGGGTTACGTTGAGGTCACATCTAACTTGTGTCTCCTTCCTGGTATACTAGCATACACTTTTGTGCATCTTCTTTTATGTATTGTGTAAGTTAATTGACTAACATTTGCTCTTTATATCCCCTTCTTTCAGGTATGTCGGGATCTGTGCCGTCATTCATTCAGCCTTCCGATAAGTATGAAGACTTATTTCCTGATGATGATGTAGTTATGTTGGGGACCCCTATTGCTGCTACTCCAATTTCTAGGGTTCCTGGATCTATTGTCGCCAAGACTGAGCCCTCTACCCAGGATAAACGCAGGCACTCTCAGCTTTCTGGAAACCCGACATCCACTCCGGAAACCCGGTCTTCCAAGAAAGCTAAGGTTTCGCAGCCTAATACTCCCATGAGTGATGTTGAGCAATTCTACCGGTTGGCTGGTGGTCACATTCCCGTAGAGGTTATCTCCGGGTGGTCAAAGCAGAAGAGTTCTGATGCTGCCAAATCTATGCTATGCTCTGCAGGTGAGAGCTTCTTCCATCAATTGAGGCTTTCCAACCAACTGGCCTTGGCTACCCGTGGCGACATGAGGCTTCGGGATGAAATGAAGCAGCTGAAAGCCGATATGCAAATTCTTGAGGGTGACAAGAAGAAGTTATTGGATTCTAATAAGAAACTGAGAAGTGATTTGTCGAACATGAGCAAGGAGAAAGATAAGCTGGGCAAGTTGGTGTCTGATCAGGGTAAGGAGAAGGGAGAGCTGGTTGCCTCCTACGATTCCATAGTCAAAGAGCTCGAAACTCAGGTTGACGCCCTACAGGCTGCCACTAAGAAATACAAGGAAGCTTTGCCTGAAAGATATAGGATGGGGTTCAACAAAGGGGCTCGAGACTACATGAAGTCGACGTGGAAAGTAATGCCAAATTTAGATTGGGCGCTATTGGGTGAGGATGCGGTGAACCAGGTGGAAGAATTTAAAGCGGAAGCGGCAAAGGTTAAAGCTACCAGGCCTAAGGATGTGTCTATACCTCCGGCTACTCAAGGGGATACCGCTGAACTTACTCCTGTTCCTGATGCTAAGGGTGAGGCTCCCGCAAGCATGGTTGAGGTTGCTCCGGGCGATTCTGCTAAGAAGATCGATCCCGTTGAGGATTCCCATAGCTCAGATGCCACCAAGGACACTCCCTCTGCTTAAGCGCACTCTTTCCTCTTATCTCTCCTAAGCCTTTTGTTAACGTATCCAAACTTGGTTTTGATTTAGGGGGTGGGCTCCTTTAACGCTCCACAAATGTAATCTTAAATTTCATAACTCTACTCGTTCTATGGTCGCAGGCCTTGGCACTTTTGAACTTGCTTTGTTCATCAAATGCATGTTTGTTTTATTATCTAATTCTTTCTGTGGTGAGTATAATTATTGTACCATAACTGATTACGCCTTAGATGCTAGACTTTTTTCCCTTTAGTTGTAATGAAATTCACTAAACAACTCAACTAAAAGCCTTAGACTCGCTAAATGGGATGAGTGATGTCTTAACTTAAAACAACTCATGACCGATTGTTATTATCGAATTCTAATATGACTCTGGGTATTGATCCTAATACAAGTTTATACGAGTATTTTAGAGGATATATGTCATATATATTTTGATTAAATGAAATGAATGATAAATCATGCCTCGAGAATTGGACGATAGAACGGTAACGTAACACAGAAATGTACTTGAAAAGCGATGATAGCGTGTACCTGGATAAGCAGTCACGTAAATGGTGAACTACTTGTACCTCAGTCTGCGTGGTTACCACTATGGGTATGGGGGTACCGTCCGGTAACCCTATTATATCTGGGAGCACGAAAGCGGGAACCTGACTCCGGGAGCCCCTTGGTCGGTAGCCCATACTCGGTAGCCTGGATGCCGGAGGTTCAGCCTGGAAACCTTTGTTCCGGGAGTCCCAATCAATTAATGAGTCATATGTGGTGATGCCACGTAAGCCATTCCTGTAAGGCCGTGTTTGTATGGTATTTGGTAATCCATATGGGTTAACTCTTGTAACCACATAGGCTGATGATTGAATAATTAATGTATGTCAGTCATGATTTCATACACGATTATTGGCTAAGTGAGATATGTGAACCACTCAAGGTTACGCACATGTCTCATATTGAAAAAGGATCCAAGTGTGCTGAACAAGGTACCACACAAGCCCAAGTAATGAAGGGAACCATGTATGCCGAACAGGGTTCCATACGTGCCCTGATAACCAAGTAAGCCATGTGAACCACTCAAGGTTCCGTACATGTCTGGTGTTGAGGGGATCCAAGTGTGCCGAACAGGGTACCACACCAGCCCAAATAATGAAGGAAACCATGTATGCCGAGCAGGGTTCCATACATGCCCTGATAACCAAGTAAGCCATGTGAACCACTCAAGGTTCCATACATGTCTGGTGTTGAGGGGATCCAAGTGTGCCGAACAGGGTACCACACAAGCCCAAGTAATGAAGGGAACCATGTATGCCGAACAGGGTTCCATACATGCCCTGATAACCAAGTAAGCCATGTGAACCACTCAAGGTTCCATACATGTCTGGTGTTGGAGGGATCCAGGTGTGCCAATCAGGGTACCACACAAGCCCAAGTTATGAAAGGAACCATGTATGCCAAGCAGGGTTCCATACATGCCCTGATAACCAAGTAAGCCATGTGAACCACTCAAGGTTCCGTACATGTCTGGTAATTCAAATTTTAAAATTCTAATAATTTCAACCTGTTAAGCTGAGAGGTGTATCCACTACTACCCCCCTAGTTCTGGATGGTAGCCTGGCTGCCATGTAGAACTATGCTTGTTGACCTTACATATTTTTCTGAAAATATTTATAAGTGGTAAATGTAAAAGGAAACAATCAACTTCTACTTTTACTGAAAATCAAAGAGCACGATTACATCGAATTTCATCCATACGGGGTGTGTATCCACTACCCCCCGGGCATCTACTGAAAATCATGAAATCCTAAGAACTGAAAGGGAAATGACGCAACCACAACTAGTAGGTTGCCTTTATTCATCCTAAGCCTGAAAGAGCCCTACGTTTGCTCTGAAAAGAGTCTTACTGATAGTACTTTTTTAGGTGCTCGGCATTCCAAGCACGGGGAATAGTGTTCCCATCCATGTCTTCAAGGTGGTAAGTACCTTCCCAAAAGATAGACTTTATTTTGTAAGGCCCTTCCCAATTTGCTCCAAAGGCTCCGTGCCCGGGAACCCGCATATTGGGCATCATTCTTCTCAGTACTAGGTCGCCAACCTTGAGGGGTCGAGGGCGTACCTTATTGTTGTAGTATTTGTGGGTCCTCTGCTGGTAAGCCGCAAGTTTCAGCTGGGCGGTAGCCCGGTTTTCCTCTACCATGTCTAGGGCCAGTCTCTGATTTATTTAATTTGATTCTTGATTAAAATTGTCCCTCCGGTAGGACCCTGTCCCGACTTCCACTAGGACCATAGCTTCACAGCCATAGGTTAGAGCAAAGGAAGACTCTCCGGTTGTGGACCTGGGAGTGGTGTTGTAAGACCACAAGACCATTGGAAGCTCCTCTGGCCAGTTTCCCTTTTTATCTTCCAACTTGGCTTTTAGAGTGTGCTTGATGATTTTATTCACAGCTTCCGTCTGCCCATTGCTCTGGGGGTGGCAAACGGCTGAAAAATCTTTCTTTATCTCCAAGTCTTCACATAGACTTCTCATCTCTCTACTATCAAATTGCTTGCCATTATCTGAGATCAGCTTGTACGGTACCCCGTATCTACATATAATGGCTCGCTTAACAAATTCCTTCAGCTTACCGGCAGTGATGGTAGCTAGGGGTTCCGCCTCTGCCCATTTGGTAAAGTAGTCAACGGCTACCACGGCATACTTCACACCACCTCTGCCTTTGGGAAGCTCCCCAATCAGGTCAATCCCCCATATTGCAAAGGGCCAGGGCCTTCCAATGGGCCTTAGTTCCACAGCTGGGTTGCTATTGAAGTTAGAAAACCTTTGGCATTGATCACAAGCTTTAGCAAAGTCATAAGCATCAGTTTTCATGGTAGGCCAGTAGTAACCCTGTCGGAGAATTTTGTGGGCCAGGGAGGTACCCCCCGAGTGGTTGCCACAAATGCCTTCATGAATTTCCCTTAGGATATATTCACATTCATTTCCAGATATACATTTAAGTAGAGGTTGGTTAAAACCTCTCTTGTATAGAATGCCATCATAGATCACATAACGGGCAGCCTTGTATTTGAGTTTCCGGGCTTCATCTTTGTCTTTTGGAAGCGTCCCCTTGGTGATATACTCACGTATTGGGGTTGTCCATTGGCTTTCCATTGAAGATTCTATTTCCATAGTCTCCTCTCGATGGATACTTGGTTGGAGTTGCACTTCGAGGGGTATCACTCCTAACAGAACAGCTTCTTTTTGGGATCCCAACTTGGCAAGGGCATCAGCATTGGCATTTTCCACCCTTGGGATCTGATTTAGATTTAGCAACTTGAACCTACTGATAAGTTCTTGGGCATACCTCATGTAAAGTTCAGTGCGGGGGCCTCGACTCTGGAAGCTTCCTTTAATCTGCCACACAATCAGCATGGAGTCACTGAACACATTTAGGTATTCTACCTTCATTTCCAGAGCCAGTTTTAAGCCGGCAATCAGGGCCTCATACTCTGCATCGTTGTTGGTAGCCTTGAAGCCAAAGTGTATGGCACTCTGAATTCGGTGCCCCTCTGGGCTTACCAACTCTATTCCTGCACCTCCCCCATTATTGTTTACTGCTCCATCAACATATAGGTTCCACCATAATTGGGGGCCTCCGGCATCCCCTTCGGTAACTAGGGGTACCGGGGTACAATCTTCTCTGGTAACCTCAAAGTCAGGAGGAAACTCCAGTAAGAAATCAGCCAGCGCTTGGCCTTTGATAGCAGTTCGGGGCTTGTAATCTATTTCAAACTGTCCTAGCTCGACAGCCCATTTCTTCATTCTACCGGAGGCTTCCGGCTTGTACATCACTTGCCTTAGCGGGAAGGATGTTCTAACTTCAATTTTATGGGCCTGAAAGTAAGGCCTTAGCTTCCTGGAAGCCAATATTAGAGCATATGCTATCTTTTCCATGCTGGGATACCGGGTTTCCGCGTCCAACAGCCTTTTGCTCACGTAGTATACCGGGTATTGTACTTGTTCTTCCTCCCGGATCAACATAGCACTTATAGAGTATTCAGAAACAGCTAAATATAAAATGAGTACCTCACCTTCCAAGGGTTTGGAGAGGAATGGTGGGCTTCCCAACTGTTCCTTTAGTTTCTTGAAGGCTTCCTCACATTCAGGGGTCCATTCAAAGTTTTGACCCTTCTTGATAGCCTTGAAAAACTCCTTGCACTTGTCGGAAGACCAAGATACGAATCTATTTAGGGCTGCTACCCTTCCGGTAGGCCCTTGGACTTCTTTTACATTCCTTGGTGACCTCAGTTCCAGCAATGCTTTGATTTTGGCAGGGTTTGCCTCAATCCCTCTGTGGTTCACAATGAATCCAAGAAATTTTCCAGACTCCACACCAAAAACACACTTTTGAGGGTTCAACTTCATCCGGTATTTCCTTAGGATATTGAGCATCTCAGATAGGTGCAACACATGGTCAGCTGCCACCTTTGATTTGACCAACATATCGTCAACATAGACTTCCATAGTCTTACCAATCTGTTCTTTAAACATCATGTTTACCAACCTTTGGTTGGTTGCCCCGGCATTCAATAGCCCAAACGGCATCCCCACATAACAGTACAGTCCCCTATCAGTTATGAAGCTGGTATGCTCCTAGTCTGGTTCATGCATCGGTATCTGGTTATATCCGGAGTAGGCATCCATGAAACTTAGCAAAGCATGGCCTGCCGTGGCATCCACCAGTTGATCAATTCTGGGTAGCGGGAAGCTATCCGTAGGGCATGCCTTATTCAGATCAGTAAAGTCAACACATGTCCTCCATTTCCCATTGGGCTTCCGGACCAGTACCGGGTTTGCTAGCCATGTTGGGTAGAAGGATTCTTTGATCAAACCAGCCTTCAATAACCGGTCTACCTCTTCCTGGAGGGCGGTAGCCCTTTCACCACTGACAGGCCTTCTTTTCTGCCGGATACCCCTTATTTCAGGGTCAATGTTCAAGTGGTGGCACATGACTTTCGGGTCGATCCCAACCATGTCAGAATGACACCATGCAAACACATCAAGGTTTCTTTTAAGGAAAGCAGTCAACCTTTCTCTTATCTTTTCATCTAGCTGTTGTCCAATTTTCAAGATTTTACTAGGGTCTTCAGCATCCACTAGTATGGGGATAATATCTTCGGCAGCCCCTGCCTTTTCCAGGGTACCGGGCATCCTGGGATCAATGTCAATCTCAACCGGGAGTCCTTTCTCCGCTCTCTGGTTCTCATTCTCTAGCATTGCTTCGCCTAGATCATTATCTGAGGCACTTTTTACTATGCCTTCCAGTGAAATGTTTTGAATTTCATCATTTTTCTCGGCAGCTTCCAACAACAAGCTTTGTGGTGGTACTACCCCCCGAAAAACAGGAACCTCTTCAGTAGGTTCATCTGGTAACTCCACTATCATGATGGCATTACACGATGCTCTTTCAAACTTCTGTGGCTCAAGCCCATGGCTTCTCATTAAGGCTTCTCCATCAGCCTTTTCTTCAACTTGAATAGGTTTGTCTGCCTTCTCGGCAGCCTGCACAGCTCTGTTATAGCATTCCCTTGACTCATGTTGACATCCTTTCACACACCCAATGCCATTTGGTGTAGGAAACTTCATTGAAAAGTGGTATATTGAGGTTACCACCCTCATATCTTTCAATATTGGTCTACCGAGAATTGCATTGTGGGAAATGTCTTCATCTACCACCATGAATTCTGCCATTTGGGTGGCTTTGCAGGGATCCATGCCCAATGTCAAGGGTAATTTGACCTTGCCCATGATTTGGACTGGGTTACCGGTAAACCCATATAGCTCATTGTTGGTAGGCAATAACTCTTTGTCCAAAAGCCCCAATTTCTGGAATGTAGTATATGCCAAGATATTTACTGAGCTTCCATTATCAACCAGCACTCTGTGTACATTCATTCCACCAATATTCACGGTTACCACCAAAGCATCATTATGGGGGTGGTGAACCCACTTGGCATCCTCCTCGGTAAAGGAAATATCGACAGTTTCCCCTTTGAACAACTTGGGGGCCTTTCTGAAAGGTGGAAAATGTTTGTTAGGGGTTTCCCCCTGGCTTCCCGGGCATACCTATCTCTGGCATTCCGACTGGCACCCCCCAAGTAAGGGCCGCCAAAGATGGTATGGATGCTATTAACTCGGGTAGTCCTTTCTTGGTTTCCAGGAGCCTTGCTCTTGCTATCTCTATCTTCTTTATACTTCTTAGCCTCTTGGGCTACAAATTCCGTCAGGTATCCACCTCTAATCAATTCTTCAATTTGATCTTTCAAGTGCCTGCAATCAGCAGTCTCGTGACCATTCACTTCATGGAATGCACAGTACTTTCCCTGATCTTTCACTCCTGGGGGGCCTGCCCGGTAGGGCCTCCGGAATAGCCCATTCTTCTCATTCACTTCGAGAATATGACTAATTGGGACAGTCAATGGAGTATACTCTGAGTATTTCTGAAAATTTGCCTTTGGAGTGAGTCTGTCCTTGACAGAAACTCTATCCTTAGTTGCATTAACAGCAATAGGGGCAGTCTTGTCATCATACTGGGGGGCTCCCAAACCGGCAGTACCACTCCCGGAAACCCTCTTATTTGAATCTCTTTTGGGGCTGTAAGAACGATTTCTCCTGTTCCTGCTCCAACCTCGGGAATTGGAATCTTTGGACAGTTTTGCCATGGATTCCTCAATCACTTTGTGGCGTTCTGCCTGTTGGTAGAATTCCGCCAGGGTTCCGGGCTCTTTAGTTTGCAATTCTTTCCAAAACTCGGTTCCAGGCCTGACCCCGGCTATTAGGAAATTTTTCTGAGTTTCATCAGAGGCTTTCTTCACTTTTGGCACTTGCTCATTAAATCTTTTGAAATACTATCTTAAAGATTCGTGGGTATCTTACTTGATATTAGCCAGGGTATTCACCGGTGGGGCATAGGCCACGGTAGCCCTGAATGGAGAGATAAACTGGTCTCCCGTCTTCCTCCAGGATTTGATAGACCCTTCGGCTAGCCTTTTGAACCATTGGTGGGCATTCCCACTCAGTATGGATGCCAGTAGCCTACACCTTGCTAAGTCCTCCACTTGGTAGACATCCATTTCTGTATTAAAACGGCTCAGGTATTCAACTGGATCTGAGTTTCCATTGAATTTCAAGTCAGTATTCATCTTAAAGAACCTTGGCAAGGCTGCCTTTTTCACTTTCACAGAAAATGGGGAACCGGCAGTGATACCGGACTTAAACTTTTTCTCCTCCTTGATCTTTTCCAAGGCCTTTTTCCAGTCAGACATCCTAAACTGTCCATTTTCACCATCTGAAAGCATATCACTTCCGGAGTCATTGTCTTCATTGGCTGTCTTATTTCTTCTGGAAACCGAACTCTGATGGGAGCTGGAATCTTGGTCGGTACCCCCACCGGTTGGGACTCCGGTAGAGCGGGATTTCCTGCTCCTAATTCCAGAAGAGTGTCCACTTTGTCTATAACTCCTTCTGCCATCTGATTTTGACCTCCTGGAAGTACTCCTTGGGGGTACCGAATGGGACCTCTCGCTGCGTTCTCGGGAACCCTGAGTTACGGAATCCCCATTTCCGTTCCTTCGATCTTTGTTTCCAGTATGACTCAACTTGTGACGAAGGTCTTTGTTGGTCAGTCTTTTGCCAACTCGATCAAAAACACTTAGGCTTCTGGTGGGTGAGCCTACGGTATTCTGGGCTTCCGGAACATCAGATTGGTCGCCCTCATATTCTTCTTCCACAGGCTCCTCTTCCTCTTCTTCAGATGGGACATGATCAGTGTTGTCCTCAGCATTATCCTCAGACTCGAAATTCAGCCTTGTCGGAGTCACGTTCTTCTTTTTTGACTTCGACTTGCACTTTCTTTGCCATTTTTTCATTTTCTCGGAACCTTTTTCCAAGTTGTTGACTCTTTCGTTCATCGTTTTCAGATAGTCCATGATGTCCTTGTTACTAACATCATCACCACCTTTGTTTCGTCCATTACCATCCTGAGATGGTGTCTTATCACTTTCAGAATTGTCACTCGCCAAATCTCCTCCAAATGACGATTTTTGAGACCCCTCCTTCGGGCGCCAATTGTTGTGGGAGGATTTTAGCACAACAAATTATGAGGCCTCGTGCTGGAATAGCGCCAATAAACAAGGAATCGCCCAACCACCCAGAAAGGCTCGTGGTTGAAGATCAATAGCTAGCCGCCCGGGAAGGCTCACGACTAGGGTTACCGAAGAACACGGGATGTGGTTCCTCGGAAGGGTCGGACTGAATATACGGGATGAGAGCTCAAGGACCAAATGTTGGCCAGCCAAGAACCCTAATTTGACTGTGTCACACAAGAGTGCACGTGCTCTAGCTACTCAAGGAGTGTAAGTGTCGAAGAAGATCCCGTAAACTGCCTACATACCACTATTTATAGTGGATCAAGCCCGAATATAGTTCTTGAATGATATGATTGTTTGTTCATGATGAGTTATCCTCTCTCCAGTGGGATAATGACTGTTATTTCTGATAATAATCGAGTATGATGTATAAAATCAGGTTACCAAGCAGTTTAGGTAACATAAAATGATTATCTCTTGTATTTATCATGATTTTGTATCATTTATCAAGTAGATATGACATATATCCTCAAATAACTGAATACATATCTGTTTAGAAGTGTTTTTAGGTGATAGAGACGTGTTCCTAAAAAATAGGAGGCGTGCCTTATCTGTATTGGCAGCCTAATCAGGATTCCGGCGGAAGCTGGGGGTACCGCCCGGTAGCCTGGCTCTGGTACCCCCTCCGGTAACCCCTATCATGGAAGTTACTCTGGGAGCCCTACTGGATTGGCTGATAATAATTATAGGTTACCTTCAAGGGGATACCTTGAGGCCCTTAGTCATGTGTTCCCGTGCAGTGTTCATGGTAATCCCTAGGGCTACCGTAGGTCTCCGGAAACCTGACATATTACTCATTCTCTTCATGGATCTGGACCCTAATCCTCTAGTGGGCCTAAATCTAACCCATGCGAGATTTTGGTCACAACAATAAGAATATGTTGATTTGTTGATTTGTGCTCACATTTTTTTAATTTAAATTTTAGAAACAAATTTGTTATCAAAACTAAAAATAGAATATTTACTGATTTTTATTAAAATAGTATTTTTCTTAAAGCACTTTTATTTGGTAAACATTTTTTTTGTAAAGTACTCCCTCCGTCCCTTTGAATTGTACGTAGGGATGGAAAAAACAAATCCTATCCGACGAATACCCTATTCGAAACCCGAAATTTTGGATAACCCGATTTTTTGGATTTGATTTTTAGACCCGAAAATTTTTGGATTTGGATGTTATGAAACCCGCGCCGATCCGAAACCCGAAAACTGATCCAAACCCCATCCGAATCTGAAACAAAAAAACCTGAATATATATATATATATATATATATAAATATATAATTTATATTATAATAGATTTCATAATGTAATACATTTTATATAAAAGTCATTGGTGCATCGTATAACAAAAAACCGAAATATTATTAAAATCGAAATATTAAAACAATTTTAGACTTTAAGTGTTTAAGATGTATTTCATATCAAATCTATTTGGTTATTTTAATGATTTAAATTCATTTAAAAATGGATTATATGTAAAATTTTATAAAAAAATTAAATATTAAAATATTAAAATTAATGCACATAATATAATTTATTTATATAATATAAATAATACTTTTTATAATGTATAGAATATTAAATTGTGTGTTATATAAAACTTGATGAAAATTTTGGGTTTTCGGATTTCGGGTATTATCCAAATCCAAAAAATTTCGGGTTTCGGGTATACCCGAAATCAATTGGATCAGGTTCGGGTTTCAGTTTTTGGGTATTTTTCGGGTTCGGATTTTATCCAAAAAATCGGATTTGGATTTGGATTTTGTCAAACCCGACCTGATTCCCATCCCTAATTGTACGTGTTTACGGCACGAATTTTAAGGTGCATTTTAAGGATAGGTCTATAACTTATTTTTGATTTTTTTTTGTATAAAAATAGAACAATTCTATTTTTATACAAAAAAATAATCAAAAATAAGTTAAAAAAACTATCCTTAAAATACATTTAAAATGCGTGTCACACACACAATTTTTATGTTAAGAAATGGGTAGGACGGAGGGAGTATATTTTAAGATTTAGCCTAATATTTTTTAACATTTCATATTGTTTGGGTATTTTCTTCTATTTTATTAGAATAAATATAATATACTTTAGACATGTGGAAACTTATTGATATAATACATTTGTGCTTTTTTTAAAAAAAAAAATTGTACTATCTTTTTATGTGTTTATGTTGGTTTATATTTATTTTATGCATTATATTAGAGTTTATTGTTGATTAATGATTTTGATTAAAATAATATTTTTCTTAAAACACTTTTATTTAGTAAACGATTTCTTTTGCAAGTTATATTTTAATATTTAACCTAAAATATTTTTTAATATTTCATATTTTTTTGTTTAATTTCTTCTTTTATTAGAATATACATAATATATTTTAGACATGTGGGAGCTTATTGGTATAATACATTTTTATTTTTTTAAAAGAAAGTTTGTACTATCTTTTTATGTTTTTATGTTAGTTTATATTTGTTTTAAGTGCATTATTTCAATTTTGAATAAAAAATTTGTTTCTCGACTTATTTTTTCTCTTTTTTTCAATTCTGTTTTTCTCTCTTTTAAAATTTATAATCTATACTATATTATTAAATATGAAACATTAAAAGTTTGATCGATCGATATGGTTCTTCGTGTTTTTACTTGATCATCCTTACTTAAAAATTCTTCCTAATAACTAATCAATTTACTTTTCTCTGATTAAACAGATTGCTTTTTCTATTTTTTTAAGGTTATTTACAAAAATACCACTTGTTGTAAGTTTTTTTTTTTTTTGAGATTTTACCATTTTTTTCAAAATATTTGCTAAAATACATTTTTTGAAAGAATTTTGAAAATATACCAACTTTTTTTTTTTTTTGAAAATATACCAACTTTTATAAAATATTTGCAGAAATACCTTCTATAGCCAAATGCAACTGGTTTTTATTGAAATTGATGTTGGTTGCTTCAGGTAGTTGCGTAGACGTTAGTTGATTTTGATGGACTGTAAAAATTTTGAAGTTAGAATTTGTATATATGGTTATGGTTTTTTTAAGTTGAATTTGCATGTGGTTTTTTAAGTTGAATTTGTAGATATTTTTTTAAGTATTTTATAAAAGTTGGTATTTTTACAATTTATTTTTTTTAAATGGTATTTTTGGAAAAACAATTTAGCCTTGGGTATTTATAAAAAATCTCTTTTTTAATAACTAATCAACTTCCCTTTTATTTCATATTTTTACCTAATTACCCTTACTTATATAAAATTCATAATGATAACTAATCAATTTCTTTTTTTTTTTGTTATCATATTACTTTTTTGTAATAACTAATAAATTTCCCTTTTCAGATAAAACATAATATCTTTTATGTTTTTTCTAATAAAATTTTTCTATTTCTAAAAACACTACAGGAAAGTTTATTTAAAAAATTAAAATAATTATATTATAATTACTATTAATTAATCAATTACCTTTTTCAACTAAAACACCTTACCTTTTCTATTTTTTTTAACTAAACTCTTTTTCCAATTATATCACGGGCATTTTAGTTAATAAAATAATAATATAATAATATTATAATTACTACTAATTAATCGATTATCTTTTTCAACTTAAACATATCTTTTTTTCTATATTTAATAAATAAAATCCCTCTTTTCCTAAAAATATCACGGTCAACATTTATATAATTATTATGAGATATATCATTTAAAAATTTAAGCCTACAAAATTCATATCATAAAAAATTCAATTCAAATTATTAAACAAGCTTGTACATCGCACAGGTTTTAAGTCTAATAATAATAATATTAATAATATTAATAATATTAATAATAATAATAATAATAATAATAATAATAATAATAATAATAATAATAATAATAATAATGGATATGTATATGAAATGAGGTGAGTGCCCTAAATACTCACTTTTTATTGTTACATAACAAAAATGCCCAAATTCGAAAAGTACCGCCATAAATGTCCACCACATATGCCACTAAGACATATGTGGTGTCATGCCTATACCAACCAGCAATGTTTCATGTGGATACACCTGCTAACCGACATGCGCCTCTATTACCGGCGTAATCGGAGATATGCATTTTGACAACGTTTCTAACGTCAACTTCCTCGTCTCCAGAGCTTGTGACAATGCCAATTTAATCGATTTTTTTTTTCACTATGTTCGTTCACCTCCCTGATTTTCCCTACATCTCCAATATACCATTCGTATCGTTTCTCGATCCTCTACACACCTACACCTATTTCAAACCATTTGATAATGTCGGATTGAAAATGCCTAAATCAAGACTTTTTTCATTTCGAGTTTTCCGACGAGAACTTTGCTCGTCCCTACGAGGCCAACTAAGACAAATGGACAGGCAAACGACGAAAGCGATGAGTAGCTGGTCCTGTGGGGATGATTTGGAGGGTGGGGACGACGCTAGGTTGGGGAACCGACGAGAAGGTCGTAATACGTCGTTGGTAACGGCGTATCCCGTGGGTATTTTGGATAGCATTTTTGAAAACAGGTATTTTGATAAGTATGTAGTAAAATAGTAGATATTTTGGACAATTTTTCTATAAAATGTTGTTGGGGTTGAAGCAAAAATAAATTCTTAAATCACTATATAATATTTATTATAAATAACTTTAAGACTAATTTGCTTTTATGAATCACAAGATATTTGGCTAACAGTTTAACTTATTTTTAATTTCTCGATTTTTTGTGCTTGTTTAATAGTTTGTAGCTTTTGTGTTTTTTAAAAAAAATTTAACTTAATATGCATGTATTTAAATTATTATATTAAAGAATCACTTTTTAATTTAAAATAACAAATGCTTCACAAATTTATAAAAAAAATTATATAAATACCTATATAACTTTAAAAATTACCTTTTTAAAATACCTAAATATCCACTAAAATTGGGGTGAAATCCCAATATAACTGATTTTAATCGAGGATTGTCCAAAAGATGATGGACGGGAAAGTTGTCCAGAATGACTCGACCAATGCGCATATGCTGAATGCGAATATCACATACGCATATGCCATATACGTGGATTTTTCTACATATCTTGCATACGCATTCCCGGAATGCGTCATTCCCGAAATGCATCTCTATATTTTTATTTGTTTTATTTTCTTTCTGAACTACACACAAGTACATGCATGCAATAATTGCGTAACGGTACTTGTTCTGCTTTGCCTGAATTCCAAAATATATATCTGTGTATAAGCTCTTTAGTATTGTACACCCACAAAATGCATGGATAGTACCACTACTAGAATATCGGCTAAATTCGACTGCCAGTTCGCAGTCGAATTTAGCTAAATTCGATCGGATCCGGTCGAATTTAGCTAAATTCGACTGTGAACTGGCAGTCGATTCTAGCTTAGTGGAATTTAGCAAAAACTAGTCGAATTTAACAAATTCGACTGGCTAAATTCGACTGCTCAAATTCGACTGGCTCAATTCGACCGGTCGAATTTATAAATTCGACCGCCTTTATAAATTCGATTGTCTTCGATCGAGTTTATAAATTCGACTGCTTCCGGTCGAATTTATAAATTCGACTGCCTGTAGTCAAATTTATAAATTCGACTGCCTTCGGTCTAATTTATAAATTCGACTGCTTTCGGTCAAATGTATAAATTCGACCAAAACCAGTCGAATTTAATGTACCATATTTGGAACATTCAACAGCTTTCTGCAAATCTCAACTGCATAAAAGTCACGAAAAGAGGGATAAAAAAAGCTGAATAAAGATACTGGAACAGAAAAAATTTAGTAACAGGACTACAACAGTCCAATAACTGGAAAGATCACTAGAGGTTTAATTGTACTGGTTTTAGGTCAAAGAAACAGTAACAGTTTTTATAGAAGTTTACGAGGAGCAATAAGCATTTACAAGATCATGCATTGTATGTTGAAGAAAAATAGTAAGCAAATATCTTATTAGACAAAATTGACCCAAATATCTGAATTGCAAGGGGCAGCTGCCGGGCAGAATACAAACAAATGATCATAAAATATATAGAATTCTTTAAATATATCATAACATAAGACTTTATTTACAGGTTGCTACATATGTAACTAGAAATGATAGCACACAAGTCCTCACAAACAAGAAACTGGAAAATAAATATATTCACAACTGAAATTATCTAACACCATCACAGTAACATGTATATGAGAGAAATACACCATCTCAATTGCCTATGATCTATGGTCTTGTGCTTTATACAAAGACAGTACTCCCCAAATACCTTTTTAAATAAAGTCTTGGCAAGTATAAGACCTCAACCAGTCTCAATATTAGCTTTCAAGAATCTCTTCCGATAAATACAAGAGCCACCAATAATCTAAAGATCATGTAATAACCCATCAGACTACAAATCCAAAAGGTACGTTCAAAGCTAAACTAAAGGTATAAACATCGCCTAGATTATTGTTAGTCACAGAGGCATGCCTGTATACATCTTGTTAGTGTATACTGAAAATATTTATTTTAAGTATATACATTTATTTCTGGCCCGGTTTTATTGAGAATCATTTAAATGTTTACATGCTATCTAATATTATATATTGTGGACAATCTAGTATCAAATGGGATACAGAATATTAGATTGTTAAATACGGTTTATATAATATAATAAGGTTCACAGCACAGGTGGTGTTGGACAATCCACTGGTATGGCTGTAGTATTATTTAGATTAGTTTATATTGACTAATAAATAATACTAGTATACTTTGTGTATATTGAACAGGATCAAATTTAGAATTGTTCCCTTATACTGATTAAGAAGGAGAACTAAGATTCTATGTTATTATTAATGCTTAGGTTCTTAATCCGGATATAGTAATTGACACGTCTATATTATTTACATGCTTTGATTTATATATGAAATAATTCTTTTGAAATATATCATTATATTTTGGGTGATGTAATTATATACATGGTGAATATTATTTATAGAAGGAATCCATGTCCTGATAATATTCGGGTTAATGATGTCCCCTTGAAAGCTCAAAAAGATTTAATTATGTGAAACTCTGCAGGTGGATTTATTCCGGCATAATTAAATAAAGGTTGAGTGGATAATCAAGGATAAAAGATATTAATTAAATAAATTATCAGTAATTTATTTAATTAATGGGCATGCGCTATTTTAAACATGGGGAATTTAATAAGCAAATAATATTGGAACCCAATTAAATAATTAAGTTGCGGTATTAGGAAAGGTAGTGCAAATATTAATTCTTTAGTGGATTGAATTAATATTTAATTACATTGGGCTAGGCCCAAGATGTAATTAGAAGGCCCAACCTAATTATCCATGATCCCTATTGTAGCCCTATATATATTCTTATTCTCTTCTTGCTAGGGTTGGTCTAGAAAAATTTTGTAGCCACCTAGGAGCAAGAAGAGAGGTTAACTTGAGAAGATGAAGATCACACTTCGCTCAAGGGAATTTGGGAATACAATAGAAGAGCGTGGAATCAACCGTTAACAAGGTGACTTTTGTATTCGTACACGTTTAATTATTGTATCAAAAATCGCAGGGCCACGATCCGATTGTCCCAACAATTGGCATCAAGAGCAAGGTTCTATGGTTTTGCGATTTTTGATATGATGTCCATGTCATAATTATATATGCATGTATATAGTGGTAGGCTTGTATAATTTTGTTTTGCAGGTTGTATCCACTATTATGGCCATGTATATTTTAATTATGTGTTTGGATCCCACGTGTTTTAATCGTGGTTAATTTTTGTTTTGGTTTCCACGTGGTTTATCGTGGTTGTAAATCACGAGGGTTGATCGTGATAGTTTTTGATTTCTATTCTGGTTTGTAATCTTGTAATACAATTTGTATTAGAGTTAGATTATGAAATATTGTAATAGAATAGGTCTGATCAGATTGTATGTAATTGTGTTATCAACGGAGTTGCAAGAGATTAAGGAGTGCTTCTGTTGCTGCTTGCTGATTGCTGCAGATTTTCGCTGATTTTGCATACATATATATAAAGGAGAACCCGCAGGAGCTCTAGAATCGCTCGATTCATATTTATCTATTTTTCTAGAGCTCCGCTATTTTAAATAATTAAAATCAAAATTTCCTTCTTTAGGTCCTATTTTTTAGAAAAGAAATCAATACTTCTTTTTTTAACATTAACATTTGTCCGATTTTTGCCGAAAATACCTTTTCGGAAAGGGAAACGGGCATCTGAACAAGACTGACTATGTCACTCACGCGGATATAAGGCGAACTACCTCGTTTGCCTGCTATAAACAGCGATTTACTGTTTTCAGAAATTGAAGTTCGATCCACGCCGCTATGTTTTGGTTTACAGTTTGGATGGGGCCATAATAGTGGATGTTTTTTAATATGTTTTACATATTTTCCACTTGCTTGATTATTGCTTTAATTAATTAATTATGTGTGTTGTTAATTATGTATGTAATTATTTAATTGCATGTTTAACATAATTAGGACGACATGGACATAAATTTTTTTATTGTGCTTTAATCATGAGATGTATGGTATGCTATATGTTATGTGTTCTTTGTACTGTTATTTTGATAACATGTGGACCTCGAAGAATTAACATAGGGCGATGCATCTAGATATAAAAAATCCTCACACCAAAATACTAAGTGGGAAAGGGAATTAATTTGGTATTGAATCCCATGGTCTCCATTATTGTTTGTATGTAATGTAACACTAAGGCGATTATAAATTATATATATGACCACCCATCGTGGCATATAATTTATGGTGTCAAGTAGTGTTATGGATATTACTAGAACAAACTTCCTAAATTAATTACGAATATTGAAAGGTATATATGACCACCCATCATGGCATACCAAGTTTCATAGAATTCAATAATGAGATAAATTAATTACGAATATTGAAATGTATATATGACCACCCATCGTGGCGTACCAAGTTTCATAGAATTCGATTAATTTATAGGGTATCAATGATTGAATATAGATCTTCGATATTGAGAGAAAGGATGATTCTGTCTAGAAAGGGGTCTTAAGTGACGCCTCTTGACAATGCTCCCCCCGATCTGGAAATTATCCTATTATCGATTATTGATTTGAAATATTTAATGGTGGCATCCGGTATTATTATTATTAATTTAAGATTTAATAATGGTATACACTTAGCTATGAAAAATAATATATAGTCCACCTTAACGTGGCGTATTATTTAGTAATAGGACCGAAATAATATTTAAACGAATTTAAGTGGTATATATGTCACCCATCGTGGCGTACCAGATACTTATGGTGTTTAAATATTAGTGCATTAATTTTAATTTATTGTTAGAGGAAACCAATAGGTTTTAAGATTTGTGCAACCCTCTTATGTGTTACATGTATGATTCTCAGGATTAGATCACTATGGGCTTTAATCCACTATTCACCATACTTAAGGATAACAAACTTACGGGACCAAACTATATTGAATGGAAACGTAATTTGGACATAGTGTTGACTGCTGAGGAGTACAAATTTTGCACTTATGAACCCAAGCCAGATCAGCCTGCTGAAGATGCTCCTGAAAGTGAAAAGGAGTATTATAAGCGGTGGCTTAAGGCTGATGAGATGTCGCGATGTTAAATTCTGGCAGCAATGTCAGGTGTTTTGCAACATCAGCATCAGGCTATGGACACAGCTTCAGATATGCTCTTTAATCTCAAGGAACTTTTTGGAGAACAGAATAGGGCTGCTAGGCAAGTAGCAATGAAGGCTTTAATGAACACTCAGATGAATGAAGGAACACCTGTAAGGGATCATGTTCTCAGGATGATGTCTCATCTGAATGAGATGGAGATCCTTGGTGCTGATATTGATGGGGAAACCCAGATCGATATCATCCTTATGAGTCTGCCAAAAAGTTTTGAACAGTTCCGCTTGAATTACACCATGAACAAAAGGTTGTATAGTCTCGCGGAACTTCTGACAGAACTTCAGGCAGCTGAAGGACTATTTAAACAGAATGTTCAAGTGAATGTGGCTGAGAAAGCTTCTTCCTCTAAGCCGAAAGGCAAGAAGAAGAAAAAGGTTCAGACACAGAAAGCTGGAAAGGTTGCTAATGCAGTGGGAGTTCAAGGTGGTGTGAAAAAGCCTAAGGGCAAGTGTGTAAGAACCCTAATTTTTGGTAATATTTTATTTTATTTAATATCTTGTGGCAATGTCAATATGGAACCTTTCTGGTCATCCCTGTGATTAATAGAATTGATTGTCTGAGAAACTGTGTTGTTGTATTCCCGATGTAAGGTAAAAAGGGAGATTGTGAAGGCAGGAGTCTTATTGTTAGTGAGATTTATAAAACTTGGGATTTGAGAATGGTTAGAGTGTTACAAGATTTATTAAGGATCATGACAAGGAATTATGGACATTAGAGGAATTTACACAATTAGTACTTAAGGAATTATAGGGGAAATCTCTACGCGACAAAATATTATTACGAGAGATTAATTAAGATACGATACGAATTAAGGATTAAATAATAAGCATTGGTGGAAGAATAATATTACAAGGAGTAGTATTGCATGCAAGCCCATGCAACCAAGTAGTTAGAAACCAAGCCAACTAGTTAGCCATTGGAAGATGAATAGTAGTTGGTTACTTGCTTTTTGAAAAAGGAGGAGACATGTAGTACAAGAGCCATACCTATAGCCATACCTAGGTGTACCATGCTTGTACATACAATTATACATATCACCCAACCTCATCTAATATCAATCATTCATCCAACACAAAAATTAAAACACAAAACACACCCCCCCCCCCTTGAATAAAAGCTCTCGGCCAAAGCTCCAAGTGGAGAAGAAAAATTCTTCTCCTCCCTCTTCCATCACTCATAAATCATAATATAATTCCTAGGTCATCTACAGCATCTAATCAAGGTATGCTAGCAATTTCACTTCATTTCATCCATCCAATTCCAAGATATAAATTGTTAAAGTTTGGGTGAATAGTAACCAAGTTTGTTCTTCCTTTAGATCTTGCATTATAAGTGTTGTAGGAGACCATCTAAGGTGTTGTTGAGTTGTGAGAAGCTTACCCAAGGCCACTAGGAGCTCAAGAAGGTATAAAATCACAAACCCTCTTGGTTATGTAATATTTATAATGATTGGTAGTAGATCCATGTGTTTAAGAGCTAATCTTGGTTGTATATGTGATGGATAGCATGGATCTTGAATTTTGATGTTGAGATTATGACTTTTATGACTATGGATAGTATATATATCACCATGAGTGTTATGAACCATGATTTGAGTGTACTAAGTGTTGGTTGTATGGTGGAATTGTGAAAAATGATTGATGTAAGTGGTATGTTCATGCTGAGTTTTTCCAGGAGCAATGACCTGTATTGTGACACAATTTTGAACACCTAAATGATGTCCCCTGATGTCCTACCTTATATTGATGGAAAGATAATTGAATGTAGTTTCTGGATATGTAATATTCATAGCTAGGTGATGTGTGGAGTTTTAGTTATGGCCGGAGGAGTGAATTTTGTTTCTGGACTATGGACTGCATAAAGTGACCCCCTTGTGAACCTTGTTTAAACACCTTAAAAATTATTTGGGATCATGGAAAAATTAGAGAAGCTATGAAATACAGTGGGGAAGGCTACCCAAAAAGAATTGGATTAAAATATGAATTTTTGGATTTTATAAAAATGCTAGAGTAAAATTCGCGCAATGGAAAAAAGGTCGTTAGTGGAACATTATTCTAGGGTTAATGGTTATGGTTCGAACGTGGTAACTAAATTAAGTCGATTAAGTGACAAGCGCAAACGAGTGATGTCATGGACCTATAGTGGGGCTAGGGAGTCATAAGACGAAGTCGCTAAGTTAATTTCGTATCCCCTTAAAACCCCGTAATTAGAAAGAAATTGTTAAGGTACTAACGAACGATTATTGTTTATGAATAGATCGTTCGAATTCGCACGCTCGACCACCCCAACCCAACCAAGGCAAGTTTTCCAACCCTAAGTATTTAATTTCAAAAGATTATATTCTTGATTTTACCCATGCAAGTTTACTTTTCAAAACTTATATATAAGGATTTTTCACTGTTGTGTTTGTAGTTCCGAACGTATTATATGAGTATGCTTTATGAGATTATGTTGAAGTTTGAGATATATGCATATGTGTTTGTACACCCTTGAACTTAGAATGAAAATGTTTCTTCGGACAACGACTCTAGCAATAGAGGTCGTAGCGGTCCAAATATACTATTGACCGGGGAGCGGTATATTATTGTATCATGATTAAATTACAAAAAAAAAAAACCCGAAAGGTCATTCGGGAAGTATCGTATACTTACGTATTTATTATTTTTACGTTGTTAAAAATACTCAAAAATATCTATCTTGGATTGAAAGCTTATTTTAATTAAATAATTATTTTACTAATTGTTTATATATTAAATCTAAAAATATTATCTATTAATTATCGTTCATTATTTTAAAGACAAAACTAATCCAAGATACCTTCAGCGTTTTCAAACTTGAACTCTTTCGGACCAAAAACATTTTTTCGAAAACCCCCGGTCAGCATTTGCTTCTTGTACGTTTTTCAAGAATTATCGAACGACTGAGGTCGAACTTCAACTACTCAAGTTTTCTATCAAAATGATTTTGAAAAGAAAAGAAAAAGGGGACTCTGGCAGGTGTGGGAATCGTTGACGAACGATTCCCGGGATGTGTAAGCGGCCGTGAGCCAGGCGGTCCATCAATTATTATTCCGGCCCATGTGTTGCCGAAGGATGATTACGGATGTAGTTTTCATCGAGGGTGATTACGGATGTAGTTTTCACTCGGGGATAGTTACGGATGTAGTTTCTATCCTTCTACCGGTAGAGAAGACCCGCGGATTATTGGACTTGGATGTGGCGACTGATCATCGTCAATCCTTGTCAGGTTTTCATGTTTTCTTCCAGTCCCATCCTCCACTTTGGAAAAATACTCAAACACTGCTTCTTGGGCCTAAGTGCCAAGTTGCCGATAGTGTGGTTTTTTATGAGAAAATATTGATATTGTGCAGTACCTAGAACTGCAAGATTTTCTATAAAGATTGGCACGTGTTAGTGCACTCTTGCAATTATTTCAAAGAATGAAATGTTTTTGAATGAGAAACCTCCTAAGCTAATGGAAGGAAAGAGGTTTTGCAATAACGTATTCCCTGTACAGTATGATAACCGTAGAGTGTTTTGCCGAAAATGATATGCTTATATATATATATTTTCAAACTTGAGATATATTGAAATGAGAACCTTGTAAAGGATTCATATGTTATTCTTAAAGCTCCTTAGTGAGTATAAATGTTTTATACAAACTCGGACATATATATTGTCGAGTTATGTTTTGTAATCTGAGATATACACCCATACAGTTGGGAACGTTTTCAAAATAAACCACTTTATTATTTTCCAAAATGGTGAACTTGCTGAGCATTATGTAGCTCACTCTTGCTTTATAAAAACTTTTCAGAAAGGGAAGAATTTGGCCGATTAACTCCGCACCAGCAGAAGAGGAGTAGAAGAATTACCCGGAGATGATTTAGTCCCTGATAAATACTACAGAGTAGTCTGATAGGTTTTCAACTGTAATAGTAAGACTTGTCTTCAAGTGTAGCTGTATAAGTGGAATTGCGTAAGATTCTGGATTGTACAGATGAATTGTAATATTTAGTGTTACTTTTGGTTATCGTTTATGAGGCTCTAACTTGTATGTGCGTAAGATTGAGGTCTGGATGGATGTATTATTGAGTTGTAAAGTTAATACAGGTATAATATGGTTGAATGGTGACGTGATGACCTGAATCTCTGACCTCGAATTTGGGGGCGTCACAGAAATGGTATCAGAGAGATAAGTTACAGTACTCAGAAACGAGAGTGTTGAGAGCTAAGTCTAAGTAGGGGAATGACATAAGAGATCGTAGTAAACTTATGATTGGACTACTGGAAGAGGTATCGGTGAGTAGAATGGACTGGAGTGTTACTGAAGGTATTATACTAGGGTCGATAGAATCCCTAGAGACCTGCAGAATGATGAATGGAGATTTGAGAGTCGTACATGACCTATCATAGGTAATGACATAGGAAGCAGAGCGAAATCTCGAGAGCAGCTGAGGTAGAGGCGATATTGCAAATATGATCAGATGACTAGGCTGGCATAAATTTTGTGGCCCATATTCCTCCACAGTTTAGGAGGCGGCATTTTAAGAATCAAGAAGTTTGGACTTCCCTACATAATTAGGAGTACTTAGTACTTGGATTAATGAAAGTCTTTTACTTTGGTTATAAGATCCGATTTTCGATAAGTAACGGGTTACCTTGAAGGATGGTCACTATGTCGTTGTGGATTCCATTACCCTTGATGGCGAATTTTACATGTGTTATACGAGAATGTTATCATAAGACGAGCGTGCTAGATAATTCCACGCATGATTCGGACGCTAGAGCTTAGTAGTTCAACTTAGAGAACAAACAAGCAGAATTAACAAAGCGACTCTAGTGAAGTTGAATATGGTTGCAACGAGCGATACAGTGATCTCAGAGTCTACCAAAGGAAGAGACCAGTGAGTCCATACTGGAATTATTTGATAGAAATTTTAGCAGAGACTACGCATATATACTTGTAAACCTATATATTGCTGGTAACGTATGTTCACGTGCACACACACCGCCACTGAACCTATGGACTGCATTGAGATCCCTGAGAGATCTCTTTGATCTGTTCCCAGGGGGAACTGGCCACTTGTGATTCATGTCGGAAGGCGTGAAGTAGGACCCTATGGACTTAGCAGGTGTCCCCGGAATGATGTGAAGCTTGGCCTTCAAGATAAAGCACGAGAATGACAGATATATTGTGAAACCCTAACTCGATAAATGACTTTAAGATGATGATTGAGAGACGTACTAGTTGGTGTCTTGAATTACGAAGACGAAGAGATGGAGTTACCCTTATAGTGGTGATAGTGAGATGCACGAATGGTTATTAACTTATTTTGGTAACTACCGGCTGGAGCACTACTTCATTTTAAACTGTTCACTAACCATGTTACCTCGATTAGTTTATATCAGGTAATCCTTCTAGCTTTCTACTTCAAACTTGTGGAATAACCACCAGTGATATACTTTCTCTAAACCGGGACTCATCCAAAGTATCTTATTTGACCCCCGAGTATTCTATTTGAAGTTTATAATTATTTCGTTCTGCTCAGGACTATTTACACTTCCTTTCAATTATCCAAGGAATGTTCAACAATCGTTTCCTTAATTAATCAATGAATATTCCTAAACGAATATTGATATTTGACTACTTCTTTCATACTTGCATTCTTCAGTCGAGCCCATAAATATTTATCCACTTGTTGAGAACAGGGATGATCTAACATCCAGATATTCCTCATGAGTCCTTTCTCCTATTCAAAATGAGATTGTGCGTCTTACGTTGAAATCATAGTAAGGATATCATTCTGATATTGGTATTCCGAATTTAATTCTATTGTAGGATCTGATAAAGCATGTGTACGGAGACACCCTTAGGTGGACCGTTTCATTGATAAGTAATATTTGATGAGAGGTTATCGATTGTTCCGATACCTAGAACATTCTCTTCAGATTTTATAGTTTTCTTTTTTCAAACTTAATAACTTCTTATTCCCATTCGTTGTCCGAGTAGCCTAAAGTTTCTTCAGTGGCTACGATGTTGAAATTCCGTTCTAGCCAATTAAAACTGGCTAGTCGATATGTCAATATGAATGACTAGTTGATTGTTCTAACTAGTCAAAATTGTAATGTTGTGAAGAACACCTAGCTAATTGTCCTAACTAGTGGTGATGTCTCAAACGGGTGAATTAGCAAATTTTGTCTCGCTAGTTTCTAGTGTTTCTTGAAAAGGACTAGTTATTGTTCCACTGGTCCAACTCCCAATTTAATTCATTCCGCAATGCATTTTGCATGTGGTAAAGTATGATGATGAAAGTTTTGACGAATAACTTGATTGAGACCTAGTGAGGTCGCCCACTCGACTTGAACTCTTACCCATCTTCGTATCAGACTTTATATCACTTGAATATTTTATTCTTTCATTCATACAACGAGAATTCATTTGAAACCATTGATTACTTGAATGACAAACTACTTCAATCTTTAATTGTCATGGAGTAGAATTTCTTTCTATTGGCTGACCTTCATCAATGCGACTTTAGATTTCCTCTTATTTTTCAAGAGGAAAAGTATTAACCAGATGTAAGAATTGTATAAAGACCGTCTTTATGACTTTTGTATCCAACAATCATTGCCCTCGTGCAACATTCTCTATGATATCACATTACAAGATTATCAGGACATGAAGGAATAAACCTTGTTGTATTCTTTTGTCCATTCTTACATCTCCGAAAAATCGAGACTCCTAGTATTTGGAACCATCAACATTCTTGGAACATCCAATGTGGAATTCTTATTGAAATTATCTATTGGACCTTGTTATTTTGAAACCATTCCTTTCAAAAGCGATTACTCTAAGGTGAACGGGAGGTACAATTGTGAACCGTTGCACCAATTTGAGATCAGAAACCAAATGTTGTAATTGTGCAGCCAGAGCGTTACGCCGAGTGATTATTTAAAGTAGGATAACATGTCGGGGCATACCACAAGACCTTTAATATTAGTATGAGGAAAGTTATAGGAAATGATGAGGTGGTTGGGAGTACGTTCCTACCAACCGTTGTCAGGATGTTATAGTAATGAATTCTGGAGTTACCAAGCCTTTTCCTGATCCAAGAAATTCAAATCGATTGTGATGTAAGACATATCCTTAGAGGAAACTAACATGGAAGTGAGATGGACAAGAAAGGAAGAAATATTGTGGCAAGAATGTGAAGCTTTACTTAGCTTAAAGGGATTGATGCACATAGAGAGACATAAAGTTTAAAAGGCCCTTAATAGCAAATGGATGCATGGATATATCCCAATGATCCTTCGAGATTACCACCTAATCAAGTTTATTGGGAATCGCAGCAGCATACAGGCCTCAGGCTGATTGGCGCCAGTTATGAAAAAGGACGAGCGCATGACATCTTACCTATACCATCGAGAACTGAAACCCTTATCGGAAATGGAGGAATTGTTGACTAGTTAAAGTGCGTAGTTGTTTTTCAAAGATAAGGTTAAAGAGAAGGTTTCACCAACTCCAGATCGACCTCTGTACTGCACCAAAGTCGGCATTTCACATTAATGTAAACATTATAAATTCTGGTAGTATCATGTGGATTGACTAATGAGTTAGAAGCCTTTATGGATTAATGAACAAAGTTTTGGAATGAAATGAGATATTAGCAACAACCTCGTTGTTAGCTATACTTGATGATAAAAAAAAAAGAGGACTTTAAGAGTCACGATGATGCGTCTTTCAAGAGTTTAAGAGGTGTGCTGATGCAGTAGAAAGGGGATGATAGCCTATACTTCTAAACAACATAAAGGTTACGGGATAGGATATACTAACCGTGAGCCGGGGATTAGTCATGATAGCGTTCACGCATAAAACTGAGACGTTAACTTTATGAGAAAAGTGTGAAAGTTTTCCACAAGTGCCATAAGTATATCTTCATATTAGAACTAAACATAAGAAATAGAAGGTGACGAAAGGGAGCAGGGAGTATAATGGAGAAATTTGTTATTTCCCAGGAAAGGCCAGTGTGGTGACCGATACCTATAGAAGGGATTATTCGAAATTGGAATTCGGTCAGTATTGACCAAGAAAATAGAGTATATACAATAAAGATTAATGTTAGAGGAAAATGAGTAAATTATGGGGAAGGACAAAGATGTATAGAGAATTAAGAGAATGTTTGGCAAACGAAGGTGGAAAATGGTATTGGCAAACTATTAAGTACAAACGCGACATGTCAAAGGCAGAATGATAGGGATCTAGTGGATCAATTCCGCCCGTAGAAAATCTTGAACGTGGGCAGAATTATAATGAATTTCATGAGTAGGTCGCCGAAGACCGAGCCAAGAGATGGCCCTAGTTAATTTATAATTGTTGGACCAAGTGATTTACCTACGAGAGATTTTCCATTTAGAAGATTATCGATTTATATACGGAAGAGATGGTGGTGCAATATAAAACCTCTGCAGCAATTACGTCAGATAAAGACTTAAGGTTAAACTTCGAATATTGAAGGTGCTTTCAAGTATATTTAACAAAGAGATTGAGCGTATGCACTAATTTGATCTGTGGCTGACGGACAGGGAAGAAGAATTATCCAGACGATCGAATTTATATTTAGTGTCGTGCCTTAGATTTCACGGGGCAGTCGAGAATAAAAACTTATCCATGAAATGAATGTTGTTATCACGATCGTCACCATGCGAACGTAAGGACGTCTCTTATAAAGCGTACTGCGAAAGAAGAAGTTTCATTTTTCTTGCGTTACGAAGAAGTCAATGAACGAGGGATATAATAGCTGAACTGGTTCGACGTATACCGAAGACTATATAGTATCCATAGCAAGTGGTAACGACTGACGGGAGGCAACACGTGCGTGCTAATCAAGCCAAGGAAAATGAGGAATACCGTGCGTATTGACGTCGTCTCAGATTATAGAACACGACCACAAAGTATTCACGGCCCAACGATACAAGGACTCAACACGGATACTATGAACAAGGTAGAAGAGGAACGTATAAGTAGTGGGTTAGAAATTTTCATTCACAGAACAACCGATAAGGAATACAGGTCAAGGAGAGCATGCGTTGAGAAGCAACATTAAAGCATTGGTGAGACTGCAATAGCCCTAATTTTCGTGAATATTCGAACCTGGATGAAAATTAATTTTATGGGTGGATGAGAATTTTTTTTTGCAATCATGATATGTACGAATTATTAAATGAAGATTTCGAATTGATATTACGTCTTTACGGTGCAGACGAGTGTATGTAAAAGTCATTAGTTTTTACGAAACCCGTTATTTCGAATGGTCAAATTTTATGAGATATCAAAGGAGTATGAGGTGGGAGACTTCGTGATGTTAAAAGTATCACCGTGGAAGGGATTAATGAGATTTGGTAAGAAAGGGAAACTAAGCCCGAGATTTATTGGACCTTTTGAGGTCTTGAAACGAGTTGGAAAGTTAGCCTATGAATTGGCTTTACCTCCGAGCTTACAGCAAGTACATAATGTGTTTCATGTGTCCATGCTACGACCCTACCATACCGACTTCCGACATGTGATAGAACATGATCAAGTGGATCTGCAACCAGACTTAACATATGTGGAGCAACCCGTAGAAATTATGGATAGAAAAGAACAGGTGCTGAGGAATAAGGTTGTCAAACTAGTGAGAGTCTCGTGGAGGAACCAGAATGTCGAAGAATCAACATGGGAACTAGAAAGCGCAATGCGTGAAAAGCACCCCCAACTGTTTTCAACCTGATTCCGGGACGGAATCCTTTAAAGGAGGGGAGGCTGTAAGAACCCTAATTTTTGGTAATATTTTATTTTATTTAATATCTTGTGGCAATGTCAATATGGAACCTTTCTGGTCATCCCTGTGATTAATAGAATTGATTGTCTGAGAAACTGTGTTGTTGTATTCCCGATGTAAGGTAAAAAGGGAGATTGTGAAGGCAGGAGTCTTATTGTTAGTGAGATTTATAAAACTTGGGATTTGAGAATGGTTAGAGTGTTACAAGATTTATTAAGGATCATGACAAGGAATTATGGACATTAGAGGAATTTACACAATTAGTACTTAAGGAATTATAGGGGAAATCTCTACGCGACAAAATATTATTACGAGAGATTAATTAAGATACGATACGAATTAAGGATTAAATAATAAGCATTGGTGGAAGAATAATATTACAAGGAGTAGTATTGCATGCAAGCCCATGCAACCAAGTAGTTAGAAACCAAGCCAACTAGTTAGCCATTGGAAGATGAATAGTAGTTGGTTACTTGCTTTTTGAAAAAGGAGGAGACATGTAGTACAAGAGCCATACCTATAGCCATACCTAGGTGTACCATGCTTGTACATACAATTATACATATCACCCAACCTCATCTAATATCAATCATTCATCCAACACAAAAATTAAAACACAAAACACCCCCCCCCCTTGAATAAAAGCTCTCGGCCAAAGCTCCAAGTGGAGAAGAAAAATTCTTCTCCTCCCTCTTCCATCACTCATAAATCATAATATAATTCCTAGGTCATCTACATCATCTAATCAAGGTATGCTAGCAATTTCACTTCATTTCATCCATCCAATTCCAAGATATAAATTGTTAAAGTTTGGGTGAATAGTAACCAAGTTTGTTCTTCCTTTAGATCTTGCATTATAAGTGTTGTAGGAGACCATCTAAGGTGTTGTTGAGTTGTGAGAAGCTTACCCAAGGCCACTAGGAGCTCAAGAAGGTATAAAATCACAAACCCTCTTGGTTATGTAATATTTATAATGATTGGTAGTAGATCCATGTGTTTAAGAGCTAATCTTGGTTGTATATGTGATGGATAGCATGGATCTTGAATTTTGATGTTGAGATTATGACTTTTATGACTATGGATAGTATATATATCACCATGAGTGTTATTAACCATGATTTGAGTGTACTAAGTGTTGGTTGTATGGTGGAATTGTGAAAAATGATTGATGTAAGTGGTATGTTCATGCTGAGTTTTTCCAGGAGCAATGACCTGTATTGTGACACGATTTTGAACACCTAAATGATGTCCCCTGATGTCCTACCTTATATTGATGGAAAGATAATTGAATGTAGTTTCTGGATATGTAAGATTCATAGCTAGGTGATGTGTGGATTTTTAGTTATGGCCGGAGGAGTGAATTTTGTTTCTGGACTATGGACTGCATAAAGTGACCCCCTTGTGAACCTTGTTTAAACACCTTAAAAATTATTTGGGATCATGGAAAAATTAGAGAAGCTATGAAATACAGTGGGGAAGGCTACCCAAAAAGAATTGGATTAAAATATGAATTTTTGGATTTTATAAAAATGCTAGAGTAAAATTCGCGCAATGGAAAAAAGGTCGTTAGTGGAACATTATTCTAGGGTTAATGGTTATGGTTCGAACGTGGTAACTAAATTAAGTCGATTAAGTGACAAGCGCAAACGAGTGATGTCATGGACCTATAGTGGGGCTAGGGAGTCATAAGACGAAGTCGCTAAGTTAATTTCGTATCCCCTTAAAACCCCGTAATTAGAAAGAAATTGTTAAGGTACTAACGAACGATTATTGTTTATGAATAGATCGTTCGAATTCGCACGCTCGACCACCCCAACCCAACCAAGGCAAGTTTTCCAACCCTAAGTATTTAATTTCAAAAGATTATATTCTTGATTTTACCCATGCAAGTTTACTTTTCAAAACTTATATATAAGGATTTTTCACTGTTGTGTTTGTAGTTCCGAACGTATTATATGAGTATGCTTTATGAGATTATGTTGAAGTTTGAGATATATGCATATGTGTTTGTACACCCTTGAACTTAGAATGAAAATGTTTCTTCGGACAACGACTCTAGCAATAGAGGTCGTAGCGGTCCAAATATACTATTGACCGGGGAGCGGTATATTATTGTATCATGATTAAATTACAAAAAAAAAAAACCCGAAAGGTCATTCGGGAAGTATCGTATACTTACGTATTTATTATTTTTACGTTGTTAAAAATACTCAAAAATATCTATCTTGGATTGAAAGCTTATTTTAATTAAATAATTATTTTACTAATTGTTTATATATTAAATCTAAAAATATTATCTATTAATTATCGTTCATTATTTTAAAGACAAAACTAATCCAAGATACCTTCAGCGTTTTCAAACTTGAACTCTTTCGGACCCAAAACATTTTTTCGAAAACCCCCGGTCAGCATTTGCTTCTTGTACGTTTTTCAAGAATTATCGAACGACTGAGGTCGAACTTCAACTACTCAAGTTTTCTATCAAAATGATTTTGAAAAGAAAAGAAAAAAGGGACTCTGGCAGGTGTGGGAATCGTTGACGAACGATTCCCGGGATGTGTAAGCGGCCGTGAGCCAGGCGGTCCATCAATTATTATTCCGGCCCATGTGTTGCCGAAGGATGATTACGGATGTAGTTTTCATCGAGGGTGATTACGGATGTAGTTTTCACTCGGGGATAGTTACGGATGTAGTTTCTATCCTTCTACCGGTAGAGAAGACCCGCGGATTATTGGACTTGGATCTGGCGACTGATCATCGTCAATCCTTGTCAGGTTTTCATGTTTTCTTCCAGTCCCATCCTCCACTTTGGAAAAATACTCAAACACTGCTTCTTGGGCCTAAGTGCCAAGTTGCCGATAGTGTGGTTTTTGATGAGAAAATATTGATATTGTGCAGTACCTAGAACTGCAAGATTTTCTATAAAGATTGGCACGTGTTAGTGCACTCTTGCAATTATTTCAAAGAATGAAATGTTTTTGAATGAGAAACCTCCTAAGCTAATGGAAGGAAAGAGGTTTTGCAATAACGTATTCCCTGTACAGTATGATAGCCGTAGAGTGTTTTGCCGAAAATGATATGCTTATATATATATATTTTCAAACTTGAGATATATTGAAATGAGAACCTTGTAAAGGATTCATATGTTATTCTTAAAGCTCCTTAGTGAGTATAAATGTTTTATACAAACTCGGACATATATATTGTCGAGTTATGTTTTGTAATCTGAGATATACACCCATACAGTTGGGAACGTTTTCAAAATAAACCACTTTATTATTTTCCAAAATGGTGAACTTGCTGAGCATTATGTAGCTCATTCTTGCTTTATAAAAACTTTTCAGAAAGGGAAGAATTTGGCCGATTAACTCCGCACCAGCAGAAGAGGAGTAGAAGAATTACCCGGAGATGATTTAGTCCCTGATAAATACTACAGAGTAGTCTGATAGGTTTTCAACTGTAATAGTAAGACTTGTCTTCAAGTGTAGCTGTATAAGTGGAATTGCGTAAGACTCTGGATTGTACAGATGAATTGTAATATTTAGTGTTACTTTTGGTTATCGTTTCTGAGGCTCTAACTTGTATGTGCGTAAGATTGAGGTCTGGATGGATGTATTGTTGAGTTGTAAAGTTAATACAGGTATAATATGGTTGAATGGTGACGTGACGACCTGAATCTCTGACCTCGGATTTGGGGGCGTCACAAAGTGCTTCAGGTGCAAGCAGTTAGGTCACTGGAAACAGGATTGTCCTTTTCCTAAGAAGACAAACAATACTGGTATGTCTCTTTCTCTAGTTACAGAAACATATATAGCGGCTATATCTACGAGCACTTGGTGTGTAGATACAGGAGCCACTGACCATGTTTGTAACTCTATGCAGGGGTTCCAGCAAACCAGAATGCTTAGAGATGGCGAGATATATGTGTTCATGGGAGATGCTACGAAAGTAGCAGTAGTTGTAGTTGGAATAATTACATTATCTTTTGGAGATGATATGATTTTGGTTTTGAACAATTGTCTTTATGTACCTTCATTTAGAAGGAATTTGATTTTGGTTTCTAAACTTGCCATGGATGGTTATAATGTTTGTTTGGATCGTAATGTTTCTATTATGATGAATAAACGAGTTATATGTTCTGGTACATTGCAAGACAATTTATATATTATTAATCCTATCCAACCAATGCTGCACCAAAAGGAAACTAATAACATTCTTTCTAGCTCAAATAAAAGAAAGAAACCTTCTGAATTGAACCAAACATATCTTTGGCACTTAAGATTAGGTCATATTAACTTAAGGAGGATTCAAAGACTGGTAGTAGATGGGCCATTGGACTCGTTGGCAGTGGAGCCATTTCAAGTTTGTGAATCCTGCTTGGAAGGTAAGATGACTAATAGGCCTTTTAAAGCAAAGGGGAATAGAGCCAAAGACGTGTTAGAATTGGTTCATTCTGATTTATGTGGACCTATGAATATCCAAGCAAGAGGTGGTTATGAATAGTTTGTCACTTTTATTGACGATTATTCTAGATATGGATACATTTATTTGTTGCGTCGTAAATCAGAATGCTTTGACAAATTTAAGTTGTTCAAAGCTAAAACTGAAAAATGACATAGAAAATGTATCAAGTCACTACGATCAGATCGTGGTGGCGAATACTTGCTTGGAGAATTTAGGGAATATTTATCAGAAAATGGGATTACATCCCTGTTGTCTGCACCTGGCACACCTCAGCAGAATGGTGTAGCAGAGAGAAGGAATCGGACTCTTTTAGAGAGTGTTAGATCGATGATGAGTTATTCAGATTTACCCAAGTCGTTCTGGGGATATGCTATAGAAACAGCGGCTTACCTTCTGAACTTGGTACCTTCTAAGTCGGTTCCCAAGACTCCAATAGAATTGTGGACTGGTAGCAAACCAAGTCTAAGACATATTCGGATTTGGGGTTGTCCAGCACATGTACTGAATAAGAACGCGACCAAGCTAGAATCTCGTACCGAAGTAAGGTTGTTTGTAGGCTATCCCATGGGAACGAAAGGTTATTCATTTTATAGTCCTAAGGATCGAGATGTCATTGTTAGCACCAATGCTAGATTCTTAGAGGAAGACTATATTATGAATCATAAACCCATGAGTAGTATCGTTTTAAAATAATTAGTGGGAGGGACAGATAATCCCCAAGTGCCAATAGTACAAGTAGAACAACCACAAGAAAATGCATAACTTGACAGTAGTACCGCAACAGTGCCTCGTCGTAGTGGGAGGGTTGTTCAACAACCAGAAAGATTCATGTTTTTGGGAGAGTCCTCGGACTTGGTCTCTGGTGAACATGATGAGGATCCCAGGACATACGAAGAGGCAATTCTAGATAAAGATGGTTTAGAAAAAGGCAATGGAATCTGAGATGGAATCTATGTATTCCAATCAAGTTTGGGAGCTCGTGGAACCACCCAAAGGTGTAACACCCGTTGGATGTAGGTGGATCTACAAGAAGAAAAGAGGATCTGACAAAAAGGTGAAAGCCTGGAAAACATGACTTGTTGCGAAAGGGTATACTCAGAAAGAAGGGATCGATTATGAGGAAACCTTTTCGCCTGTTGTTATGCTTAAGTCGATCCGGACTCTTTTATCTATAGCAGCTCATCTCGATTATGAGATTTGACAAATGGATGTCAAGACAGCTTTCCTTCATGGAAATCTTGAGGAAACCATCTATATGCAGCAACCAAAGGGATTCATTAAGGAAGGCCAAGAACATCTAGTATGTAAGCTTAAGAGGTCTATTTATGGACTGAAACAAGCTTCTAGGGACTGGAATATTCGTTTTGATCATGCAATCCAGTCATATGGATTTGATCAAAGTCCAAACGAATCATGCGTGTATAAGAGAAGTGTAAGAAGCAGTGTCCTTCGACACCTAAGGATATAGAGAGCATGAAAGCAGTTCCTTATGCTTCGGCATGTGGAAGCTTAATGTATGCTATGTTATGTACGATGCCTGACATGTGCTTTGCTGTAGGCATGGTTAGTAGATATCAGTCGAACCCAGGTCAGGAACATTGGAGTGCAGTAAAAACTATACTTAAATACCTGAGAAGGACTAAGGAGTATATGTTAATTTACAAGGCCTCAGATCTATTTCCTTTGGGATATACTGATTCATATTTTCAATCAGATAGGGATAAGAGGAAATCAACCTCGGGATATGTTTTTACTTTGGGAGGTGGAGCCGTTATATGGAGGAGTGTAAAGCAGAAATGCATTGCATACTCCACCATGGAAGCCGAGTATGTAGCGGCCTTTGAGGCTGCTAAGGAGGCTGTATGGTTCAAGAACTTCCTTTTGGACTTAGATGTGGTACCTAATTTGCCTAGAAGCTTGACAGTGTATTGTGATAACACTGGTGTTGTGGCAAATTCAAAGGAACCGCGAGACCACAAAGCAGCTAAACATATTGAACGTAAGTATCATCTCATACGTGAAATCGTAAGGCGAGGAGATATAGTTGTGGCTCACATATCATCAGAAGACAACCGGACATATCCTTTCACGAAGAGCTTGCCAGCCAAGGTTTTTGACAGGCATGTGGAAGCGATAGGAGTCAGATGGATGGACACATAGTTTTCAATGTAATAGTGGATTAAATAAACACTGATATACTCATAGAATATTTTGAGTATAAGTGGGAGATTGTTAGTGTATACTGAAAATATTTATTTTAAGTATATACATTTATTTCTGGCCCGGTTTTATTGAGAATCATTTAAATGTTTACATGCTATCTAATATTATATATTGTGGACAATCTAGTATCAAATGGGATACAGAATATTAGATTGTTAAATACGGTTTATATAATATAATAAGGTTCACAGCACAGGTGGTGTTGGACAATCCACTGGTATGGCTGTAGTATTATTTAGATTAGTTTATATTGACTAATAAATAATACTAGTATACTTTGTGTATATTGAACAGGATCAAATTTAGAATTGTTCCCTTATACTGATTAAGAAGGAGAACTAAGATTCTAAGTTATTATTAATGCTTAGGTTCTTAATCCGGATATAGTAATTGACACGTGTATATTATTTACATGCTTTGATTTATATATGAAATAATTCTTTTGAAATATATCATTATATTTTGGGTGATGGAATTATATACATGGTGAATATTATTTATAGAAGGAATCCATGTCCTGATAATATTCGGGTTAATGATGTCCCCTTGAAAGCTCAAAAAGATTTAATTATGTGAAACCCTGCAGGTGGATTTATTCCGGCATAATTAAATAAAGGTTGAGTGGATAATCAAGGATAAAAGATATTAATTAAATAAATTATCAGTAATTTATTTAATTAATGGGCATGCGCTATTTTAAACATGGGGAATTTAATAAACAAATAATATTGGAACCCAATTAAATAATTAAGTTGCGGTATTAGGAAAGGTAGTGCAAATATTAATTCTTTAGTGGATTGAATTAATATTTAATTACATTGGGCTAGGCCCAAGATGTAATTAGAAGGCCCAACCTAATTATCCATGATCCCTATTGTAGCCCTATATATATTCTTATTCTCTTCTTGCTAGGGTTGGTCTAGAAAAATTTTGTAGCCACCTAGGAGCAAGAAGAGAGGTTAAATTGAGAAGACGAAGGCCACACTTCGCTCAAGGGAATTTGGGAATACAATAGAAGAGCGTGGAATCAACCATTAACAAGGTGACTTTTGTATTCGTACTCGTTTAATTATTGTATCAAAAATCGCAGGGCCACGATCCGATTGTCCCAACACATCTAATAACAAGCCTAATTGTTTGTAATGCTTTGCATTACTTACATGACCTCTTAACTGAGGGAACCTCTAGTTGTAGAGTTTCTATTTGTTTTGTACTTATAGTAGGCATCAAATCCTAGCTGTGTAACTGTACTTATATAGTCAAGAATAATGCTTGAAAGAAGTTCCAAGGTTCATGCCTCAAGCAAGAAGATAAAGACTGTCAAATAATCACAAGTTGGGATTTGAAAAAATGAAGAATTTGCCTAAGTACCAATTCGAGAAGTATATTTGTCTATTCGAGAAGTCCAGCATTCGAGAAGTCAGGGATTCGATATCTCAAGACACTATTCGATATCTCTGAATACACTGTTCGATATCTCATTCGATATCTCAGAGATTCGATATGTCTACTACTCTATTCGAGAACTCAAGAAGTCAACAAGTTAAAGTGGTATTCGAGTTCTCAAAGAGTCAACAAGTCAAAGTTCCATTCGATATCTCAAGGACTCAGAAAGCTATTCGATATCTCGAGGATTCGATAAGTCAAATGTTCTATTCGACAACTCAAGGAATCCTGATGGCAAAGAGCTATTCGAGAAGTGGTTCGACATGTTAATATAACAGTGTTCGAGAACTCAGAGTTATCAATCAAGTCAATTATAGTTCTCGAATCACTTACTTAGTCACTTCTCGAATACATTCTTGGAGACAAAATACTGAAGAAATTGTACAAGTCAGAAACCTGCAACAAGCCAATGCACTTTATGGACCACAATCTGTAACGTGCTCTGGAAAGCCTACAAGGAAGCTTGGAGAGATATAGAAGAGACAAGGGGCTAAAGAAGTGGATCTGAACAGGCTTTGCAAAGTCAAATCTGTAACCGTTTGGACATTTACTCAAAAAGGATAGACAGACTAGAAAGTAATTTGTTTAGCTACCTTATTTGGAGTAAGTAGGTTGTATCCATGTTCTATAAGGATAAAACCTCACTTCCTTAGTCATTAACTTTGTGAGTCAAGTTTTTCATACGCTGTAAGCTGTATCTCTCTGAGAAAAACGAAGCTGAGAATACTATCATTTGTATTCACAGATTGTAGCAACCTTTATCTAATAATACATTAGATTAAAGTGATATTGTGTCTTGTGTTATTCTTTATCCGCACCTTCACTCTTGCACACACAAACACTTACTTGCTACATAGACTCGAACAAGAAAAGTTTAAGAATCCATTCACCCCCCCTCTTTATTCTTTTACTGTATTCAATACTCAACAAGTGGTATCAGAGCGGGCTGTTTATTCAAAAACAGAAAAACGATCATGAGTTCGAATACACCAAAGACTACAGGAACGGTGAAGGTCCCTAAGTTTGACAAAGAGAATTACAACCTCTGGAAGATAAAGACGATGTTGTTCATCAAAGCCTCTCATCCTTTGTATCCTAAGATTCTCAAGAATGGTCATTTTGTTCCACAACAAGAGATACCTGAAAAGACTGTTGGAACCACAACTGTTCCAAGATCTTATGAGGCCAAGGAACCATCCAAATGGACAGAATCAGAAAGGGAAAAGGTTGCTCTTGACATTCACCTCATGTTGCTTATTATTGATTCCATGGATATGTCAATGTTTGCAAACATTGCATCATGCACATCTTCCAAAGAAATGTGGGATCACATTGAGGTGTTATGTGAAGGAACTGATGAGGTCAGGGAAAACAAGAAACAGATACTGGTCACACAGTATGAAGCTTTCATGGCACAGCCCAAGGAAAGCATTACTGAGATGTTTGAAAGATTTCACAAGCTAGTCACTGAGTTGCAGATGAATGGCAAGGTTTACAGCACCAAGGAGTTAAACATGAAGTTTCTGCTATCTTCACCTAATCATCTAGAGCAAAGGGTCATTTCTCTAAGAGAAAGAGATTTGAACAAAATCACTTATGATGTGCTCTATGGAGTTTTAAAAACTCATGAGCTTGAGTTGCTTCAGAAAAGGGCTATACAGGCCAACCAAGGCAGAATGGTAAACACATTATGTGCCTTGATTATCAACAAATCTATTCAAGACCTAGAAGCATCTACAAGCCATCTAAGGATAGAGGAGATAGTAGATGATGATGAAGAAACTGAAGCTGAAGTAAGTGAACCTGATGAGGAAAAGGAGGAAGAAGAGTTTTACACTCTTGAAGAACTAGATGGGATGGAAAACACTTCATATGCTTTCATGGCCAGAAAATTTCCAAACATCAGATTCAAAAGGAATCAACCCTTCAAACCCAAAACCCAAAACCATTCATTCAACAAGAGCAAGGCACCTGTGAAACCAAACAAGAATAAGTTTAAAACCAGCCATGTGGATAGGTCATCTGTAAGGTGCTATAGATGCAATGACCTAGGGCATTTTGCCAGTGAATGCAAGAAGCCTAAAAAGAAGGATAGAGATTATCTTGAGCTCGAAGCTAAGTATGAGGCCCTTCTGAAAAAGCAGACATAAGGTAAGGCCTACATAGCTGAAGGAAAGTGTTGGGATGATTCTGACAGTGATGGAGAGGAACAAGAATTCTGCAATTATGCCTTGATGGCCAATTCCAAGGATGACACATCTCCATCAGACCCTCAGGTACCATCTCTCACTACTATAGATATGTCTGTTTCCGAGTATAAATGCATGATTGAACAACTATCTGTTGAGATGTTTAATATTCATACTAGTATGACTGCTGCTAATGAGGAGATTGCTAAATTGTCTACTAGAAATGAAATGTTAACCAAAAGGAATGAGGAACTTGAGCTAACTGCTATGCAAGTAGAAAACCTTAAGAAAGAAGTTGAATATCTGCAGAATAAGGTTCGATGTGCTAGTCAAGTGGAAAAGGCTCTTAGGGATGAATTAGCTGAAAATTAATTCAAAATGAAAACATTTAAGAACTCATCTGGTCTAGTGCAATCCTACTGTGAGAAAATTCAGGCTAAACCCAAAGCTGCTATTGGACTTGACTATGACTCTCTTAAACAGAGAAAAGGCTATGCTGTCATTGAAGATGACACAGTTGTTCATGAGGTAGTGCCTCACATTTTGAAAAAGGCTGAAAACCCAATTTTTAAAGAATCAATATTTGAAATTGATGAGGATGCCTTACTCATCAAGCAAATGTTGAATGATGAGGATGAGGCACAATCCAGTGAACAACAAGCATCCTCTAAGAGTGAGAGTGTCAAGTCAAAAGCAAAGGAGTCAGTAGTTGATAGGATAAGATCCAAAAAGTTTGTTAAGTTTGTTTCAGTTGGAAAGAGTGAATCAGAGAAGAAGGTGACTAAGAAGAAACAGAACAGAAATGGAAAGTTAGGGATTAACAAAGATAACAACTATGCTTATATGCCTAATGCCCCTAGGAAAACTTGTCAGAACTGTTTCAGTACCAATCATTTAACTCATGCATGCAAGAAACCTGCTGGTAGTGTATCTAAACCCTTCTATGATTGTTCTGTGCCTCTAAGACATAGAGATGCACCATTTTGTGATAAATTTGACTGTATGCCATGCAATATGAATGTTATGACTAGTTGTTTCAATCTGAGAAGGTAATTCATTGATGGTTGTATCAGTCACAATTCTCACACACACTACACCAGGTCAAAGTCTTCGAGTCCTCCTAAAGCTAGGAAGGTACCTCTGTCACCTAAGTCTGAAACCTCAGGTTCTAAGACTTCTAACAGTGACAAGAAGACTAATGCCAAGAAAGTTGACAAGCATGTTGTTTATGATAAAACTGTTTCTAAGTCACATGGACCCAAACTTGTTTGGGTACCAAAGGAGAAGTAATACCTTTGTGTTTGCAGGGCAAAGAAAATGAAAAGAAGGTCATGTGGATTTTGGACAGTGGATGCTCAAATCATATGACTGGTGATATGGCCCTGCTATCACAGTATGAGGAAAAGGTTGGCCCAATGGTTGCTTTTGGAGATGACAACATGGGTAACACATTGGGATATGGCAAGTTAAAAGTTGGAAATATCATCATTGAAGATGTAGCACTGGTCAAGGGACTCAAGCATAATCTGCTAAGTGTTGGTCAGTTTACTGACAGAGGATTCAAGGTGGATTTTGACAAAGATGAATGTTTGATCACCCACAAGAAGACTGGTGATTTTGCTCTATCTGGAGTAAGGAAGGGAAGCCTGTTTGTAGCCAATATGGATTCTGCAAACAAGGACAAAATTTGTTGCTTTTACTCAAAAGCATCAAATGAAGATTGTTGGCTGTGGCACAAGAAACTATCACACCTGAACTTCAAAGCCATTAATTCTCTAGTCAAAAGAGAGTTAGTGAGAGGCATGCCCACACTTGAATTCTGTCAAGAAGGAGTGTGTGAGGCTTGTCAAAAAGGAAAGATGAAAAGATCTAGCCACAAGACAAAGACAGTGACATCTATAACCAAGCCCCTACAACTCATTCATATGGATTTGTTTGGGCCTGTCAATATTATGTCACTAGGAAGAAAGAAGTATGCCTTGGTGATGGTTGATGATTTTACAAGGTATACATGGGTGGAATTTCTGGCATCAAAAGATGAGGCTCCACAAGTAATCATTGAGCATATAAAGAAAGTTGACAAGGAAGCAAAGGCCAACAATGCAAGTGTGATTGCACTGAGAAGTGATAATGGAACAGAGTTCAGAAATACCATACTTGAAGCATTCTGTAAAGAGAATGGTATTTCTCAGCAATTCTCGGCTCCAAGGACTCCACAATAAAATGGAGTTGTTGAGAGGAAGAATAGAACTCTAATTGAAGCTAGAACAATGTTACTTGATGCAAAGATGCCTACAGGTTTTTGGGCTGAGGCTGTAAGCACTGCATGCTATATCCAGAACAGAACCCTCATCAACAAAACACTGGAAAGACACCTTATAACTTGATGACTGGAAAGAATCCCACTCTAAAGTATGTTCATACTTTTGGAAGCAAATGTTTTGTATTGAAGGATAATTTTGAATATGTTGGAAAATTTGATGCAAAAGCGTTTGAAGGAATTTTTCTTGGCTACTCTATGGAAAGAATTGCATACAAGGTTTATGTCATCAGTCAAAAGAAAATTATGGAAAGTACAGATGTGACATTTGATGACAGCAAACTACCTGGACTAGAAGAAGCCAATGATAAAGATAAAGATCCATTGAAGTTTGATAATCTAGATGATTCTGATGAAGAGACTGAAACTGAAGTTGAAACTCGAGTTCAACAGACTCAAGTGAATGATAATACAAGAGAAGAATATTTGCCACTCAACAGTGGAGAAACTAGCATCCAAGACACACCTGTGAGTTGTGGCAACCTCACAGGGGGAGGAAATCAGGATGATGATTTGGATGATGAAGCAACTTCAAGAATGAGAAATCAGGCTGAGCACTCAAGGAAATGGGACAGATCACACACTGCAGAGCAAATCATTGGAGATCCTAATGCAGGAGTAAGGACTAGGAGAGCAACTCAGAATGAGTGTCTCTATGGTTGTTTTCTATCTCAAGTGGAGCCTAAGAAACTTGATGATGCACTGCTAGATCCAGATTGGATTATAGCCATGCAAGAGGAGCTGAATCAATTTGAAAGAAACAAAGTTTGGGAACTTGTGCCTGCACCAAAGAATAGAACCATTGTTGGAACAAAATGGGTTCTGAAGAATAAGATGGATGAAGATGGTGTAATTATAAGGAACAAAGCAAGGTTGGTTGCAAAAGATACTCTCAACAGGAAGGCATTGATTATGATGAGACATTTGCCCCTGTTGCTAGATTGAAAGCCATCAGAATATTCCTGGCATTTGCTGCTCATTAAAACTTTAAAGTGTATCAAATGGATGTCAAAAGTGCATTTCTGAATGGAGAGTTGGAAGAAGAAGTTTATGTGCAACAACCACCTGGCTTTGAGGATCCACACTTCCCAGAATTTGTTTACAGACTGCTTAAGGCACTGTATGGACTTAAGCAGGCTCCAAGGGCATGGTATGATACTTTATCACAATTTCTTCTTGAGAATCAATTCACTAGAGGCACACTAGACAAGACACTGTTTTACAAGAAGCATGTTGATGATCTTATCCTAGTTCAGATCTATGTGGATGATATCATTTTTGGTTCTACAAATGAGAAGCTGTGTGAGAAATTTTCTAAACTCATGCAGAGCAGATATGAGATGAGTATGATGGGAGAGTTGACATTCTTTCTTGGGTTGCAAGTCAGTCAAAGGAAGGATGGTATCTTTATCAGTCAGACCAAGTACATCAAGGATTTATTGAAAAAGTTTGATTTGGAAGATTGCTCACCTGCAAAGACACCCATGGCCACTGCCACTAAATTGGATGAAGATGCTAAAGGCAAGAAAGTAGATATCTCAGTCTATAGAGGCATGGTTGGTTCTCTACTCTATCTCACTGCAAGTAGGCCAGACATCATGTTTGCTACATGCTTGTGTGCAAGGTTTCAATCAAATCCAAAAGAATCACATTTGGTTGCTATAAAAAGGATCTTTAGATATCTGAAGGGCACTCCAAACTTGGGACTATGGTATCCTAAGGACACAGGGTTCAATCTGGTTGGTTACTCTGATGCTGATTATGTTGGATGCAGAGTGGATAGGAAAAGCACCTCAAATAGCTGCCAGTTTCTTGGACAAAGGTTAGTCTCTTGGTATAGCAAGAAACAACAATCTGTGTCAACTTCTACAGTTGAGGCTGAATACATAGCTGCTGGAAGTTGCTGTGCTCAAGTGCTTTGGATTAGAAATCAACTTAGAGATTATGGACTTGTGTTGGAAAGAATTCCAATCATGTGTGACAACACAAGTGCAATCTCTATAGTTGCCAATCCTGTCAATCATTCTAGGACAAAGCACATTGACATCAGATATCATTTCATAAGGGAACATGCAACTAATGGAACCATTGAGTTGCATTATGTTTCTACAGATAAACAACTAGCTGATATATTCACTAAGCCATTAGATGAAGCCACCTTCACAAGGTTGGTTAGTGAGATTGGAATGTTGAATTCTTCAGATTCTGGCTAGGTGAATACAGCATCTAGATTGTTGTAGCAGTAAATACTTACTTTATCTAAATTCTCAATATTTTTGGAGTAAGTGTTGGCTGAAATATGATTTATAAATATTTCAAATCTGTTGCATATTTGGAAAATCATATTCTCTTGTTAACTTGAAATTTCTATGAAATTTTGAGAAAATCACTGTTTAATTTGCTAGAATATTCGTGAATGAATATGGCTGGTAAATTTTAAAAAGATAGTGAAAATTTAGTTTCTATGAGTATAATTCGACAAGTTAGACTTCTCAAGTGATTCACTATTCGACATCTCTAACAAGTCTCATTAGAGCACTCTCGAGTTCTCGAATAGAGTCTTTTAGAGTTCTCGAATATAGGTTTTCTTGACTTCTCGAATATAGTGTTTTAGTTCTCGATTGACTGAGTTCTCGAATACTATATTTGAGTTCTCGAATCATTTGAAAAGGCTGATTTCTCGCTGAATTTTAACCGATTTTGGATTTTTATTCAGAATTCAGAATTACTCATAAAAACATATTTTACCTAATTTAGATTTACTTCTAAGTTAGATAACTGCCAGTTGTGAGTTACAACCTGCTTGAGTTATCGAATAAGCCTTTCTTGACTTATCGAATAGTTGTTTTCTACTTCTCGAATGCCTGACTTGTCGATACATAACATACATCTAATCGACAATTCAAGTACTTCATACTTTTACAATTTCACATCTATTCGATTCATTTCATTCGATTTCTCAAGCATCCAAACTCCCAAAACCTCTGAAACCCTAACTACAAAAAGCTAAATTTCTTCTTCAACCTTCAATTTCTCTCCTCTCTCTCTTACACAAATGGCAACAGTAAAGTTCAACACCAATTTCATTGCTCTAACTAGTGGTGTTGAGGCACCCAACGCCAACTTCAAGTGCTTTGTGAAGTGGATGTCTGAATCATACATCAAAAATGCTCTATCTGTTAACCCAACTCTGTATCTAGACATTCTAGAACAGTTCTGGAAGTCTGCTACAGTGGAGGTGGTGGCTCTTGACTCTGCAATAACCTCATACATCATTTACTGCAAGATTCAAGACAAGAATATCACTATCACCACAGAAGACATGAATGAAGCACTTGGGATGGGCACCAAACAAGAGGTGTATGACCCACTGGCTACAAATGCTGAATTGGAAGACTTCTTTGATTTCATCAAATATGCAGACAAAATCAGTCTTGGGCATCTGAATAGGAAGCATTTGAGGAAAGAATGGAGCTATGTGTTTGCTACACTTCTTCAAGTCTTCACTGCAAGAAAATCCAGCTATGACCAAATCAGTACACCTGCACAGCAGATAGGCTATGCTTTAGCATATGGAAAGAAGATAGATGTTGGCCTTATCATTCTGCAAGAACTATATGGGAGACTTGGTAAGAACTCAGCCAAGAGAGGTAATGAAATTTTCTTCCCTCGTTTTATTCAATCTGTACTTAACTTCTTAGATAATAAATTGATTGAATTAGATGGGATGAATAAAAATAGAATAGGATATCCTAAATTCATGACCAAACTTATTTTTGGTAATTTGGAGACTAGGAATGATGTGGATGTAAGACTGAACATAACTCCCCATATGGAGAGTTTATTTAGGACCTACCCCCACAACATGCCAACATTTGACTCAAAGTCACAGTTAGCACAGCCCAAGCAAGTAGGACAAAATGCTAACCCAGGGCATGCTAACCAACCCTCTCAACCAAACACTCTACCAAACACTGAGCCAACTGCATCCTCCTCTCAAAAGGGTGATGTTAGTAAAAAGGAGAAGAAGAGAAAACAGGTTGCTTCTACACCTTTAACCATCTTGTCTGAAGCAACATTGGCTGTAGAGTTAGAAAGTGAGGCACCTGAGTCACTCCTTATCAGGCCAAAGAAGAAGAAAACTAAAACCACCTCTTCAGTCACACAAATGGCTGAAGTTGTAACATCAGGGGCAAACAGTTCACTAGATGTATCCTCTCAACAGGGTGCATCTATAGAATCAAGCATCCTCCCCAATGCATCTATCTGTACAGAGTCAGCACATGGGAGTGATAAGGCTGGCACAACACTGAGTGGAGAGCTCATCACAGTTGAAACTCCCTCTATCTCTCAGGGCGAGTTGCCAAAATCTATTCCACAAGACACTTCTCTTCCAGAATCTTCATCTCAAATTTCTTTGCAGCCTGCAACTCAAGCAATTGAGGAGCAAGGCATTGATCATCAAGAATTCTTTTCTCTTGATGAGCCAATGAACTCAAGTGACTTGGTGCATGACACCTTGTTCACCACCCAGGACCCACTTTTAGATGGTGAGGGAATGCATGCTGGGGCATCTCTTAATGACACCATCACAAACACAGAGGTTCCACTAGTTTTCACTAGAGACTCTGTGCCTATGTCAACTACTAGTGTAACTCATCCCACTTCTGTGGAGACACCAGTAGGAGAGTCAATCCATCCGGTTGCAGAAGTTGCATCTGTAACTGAGGAGTCTAGCTTGCCTAGCTCTAGCTCTGACTTCTTGTCACAATGGCTGAAGCCTGTGCAACATGACAGTGCTTCAGGATCAGGGTCTGTTCCACCACAATTGACGGTTGAAGCACTTCAAAGCTTGGTTGTGGATCAGATCCCTGAGTTTGTAAAGATTGCCCAAAACTTGGTCACCTCAAACCTACCCAACTCTGACTATGAAGCCATCTTGCTATGCCATAAAGAAGATGTAGAGCAGCAACAACAGAAAATAGCAGATGAATCTGCAAGAGATGGAAATGTGGATGCTTGGCTGCAAGGCAAATTCTCTGTACCTCTCTTAGAAGGCCTCCAACATCTAAGAGAAGAATACATCACTTCACTGGGGTCCAATGCCAAATCTCTAACCCCCGGTGATATGTATGAGGCTGTCAATGACATCTACAAGGGGATCTTGAAGGCTGCACACTATCTTGGTAAAGGCCTGCAATCAGAAGTGAATGAAGTAGTTGCAGCCACAATCCACCAAGTCAATGAAGTCAAAAGAGAATTCATCTCCAAATTTCCCCAGTTGGAGTCAGTCATCAAGGACATTCTGGAATGCAAGTCTACATGCACCAAGATGGACAATGGTTTGGCTTTTCTAAAAGATTCTGTCACAGGTCTGGGGCATAAATTTCAGGCTCTATCTGATCAGACTACAGAATGCAATTCCATGCTGAGGACAATGTTCAAAAATTATGGAGACAGGCTAGTGACTGAAGTCCCTGTGCATGAACTGTCCAAGTTTGAAGTGAAGAGACTCCAAGAACAATCACTCTCTGTTTTTAGGGCACATGAGCTATTCACTAAAGTGGATACTCTTGAAAAGGAGGTGGCTACTCTCACCAAGTCCAATGCTCATCTTACAGACAAGGTTGCACTTCTCAATGATCAGTTGGACACTTAAGCAACCACCACAGCTGATGTTCTTCTGCATCAACAATCTATGTTGGCTGCTATGATGAAGCATATGAGTCTTCCTCTCCCTGAAGAATCTTCCACCCCAAAGGTCACTTCTAAAGCCTCTGTGCCTGACAACAAGCCTAAGGGGGAGAAGAGGACAAGGAATTCAAATACAAAGGGGGAGAAACCTAAGGAAAAAGGGATAAAGTTAAGTGAGGGTGATCACCAAAGGGCCACTAAATCTCTAACTCATGTGTCAGGCAAAGGCAAATCAAAGGTTAATGAGCCTCCATCTTCTCTGCCAGTGGTCACTTTACCACCTGTGCACATCACTACTCCAAGTGGCCAAAAGCAAACTGTCACCACTACAGTGGTGGCAGGATCCATGCCAAGTGGTCTAGTCCAACCTTCTAAACATGAAGCTGATCCAGTGGAAGTGAATGTCGTTATAGAGGCCAAGCTGATAGAAGTAGCAAACTCAGAGGTTTATTATGATGCTGCATTCTTGAAGTTTCTACAAGCCTCAAAAGCAAAGGTTGGAGGAGATACCCTACTATACAGAAGAAGCCTGAAAGATCAAATCCATTATCTAACAGTTATTCCAAGAAAGCTCAGTCAGATCTACCTCAAGGAAATCATGATGGTGACAAAAGGCAAGATATGGCACATATCTACTGATACCTTGACAGCACTGAAATTCATTGAGATTGATGCCATCTTGGAACTAATTGAGCAGAAAGGGGAGAACAATTAGAGTCTGTATACTAAACTAAGAAATGGTCAACAAGCCAGACTTCCTGAAGTGTGCACCAAACCAAGAACCATCCTCTATCAGTCTGGTACCAAAATTCAAGATGTGGATCAATTGGTTATTCCCAATGATCTCACCTCTAAGAACCACAGACTGATCATTGCCATAGTTGATCAAATGCAAAAGAAGAAGGGGATAAGGTCAGCTGAGGAGATTGAGGTATTGCACATCCTTAGAGAATTATCTCATTCGATATCTCAGAGATTCGATATGTCTACTACTCTATTCGAGAACTCAAGAAGTCAACAAGTCAAAGTGGTATTCGAGTTCTCAAAGAGTCAACAAGTCAAAGTTCCATTCGATATCTCAAGGACTCAGAAAGCTATTCGATATCTTGAGGATTCGATAAGTCAAATGTTCTATTCGACAACTCAAGGAATCCTGATGGAAAAAAGCTATTCGAGAAGTGGTTCGACATGTCAATATAACAGTGTTCGAGAACTCAGAGTTATCGATCAAGTCAATTATAGTTCTCGAATCACTTACTTAGTCACTTCTCGAATACATTCTTGGAGACAAAATACTGAAGAAATTGTACAAGTCAGAAACCTGCAACAAGCCAATGCACTTTATGGACCACAATCTGTAACGTGCTCTGGAAAGCCTACAAGGAAGCTTGGAGAGATATAGAAGAGACAAGGGGCTAAAGAAGTGGATCTGAACAGGCTTTGCAAAGTCAAATCTGTAACCGTCTGGACACTTACTCAAAAAGGATAGACAGACTAGAAAGTAATTTGTTTAGCTACCTTATTTGGAGTAAGTAGGTTGTATCCATGTTCTATAAGGATAAAGCCTCACTTCCTTAGTCATTAACTTTGTGAGTCAAGTTTTTCATACGCTGTAAGTTGTATCTCTCTGAGAAAAACGAAGCTGAGAATACTATCATTTGTATTCACAGATTGTAGCAACCTTTATCTAATAATACATTAGATTAAAGTGATATTGTGTCTTGTGTTGTTCTTTATCCGCACCTTCACTCTTGCACACACAAACACTTACTTGCTACATAGACTCGAACAAGAAAAGTTCAAGAATCCATTCACCCCCCCCTGTATTCTTTTACTGTATTCAATACTCAACAATTATGATTTAGCTAATCGGGAATCTTGGCCAATCAGAAAATCAAATAACTTCATTTAAATTAATCATCAACACTCAAGATATAGACCAAACCAAAGCAGGAGATTATTTTAAAAGCCTCAACTTCACAGCAGAATGCCAACTATTTTGACATCACAAATTTTCAAACTCAGCATAATATTTTCGAAATATAATACTATTCGAAATAACCAAAAGAATGTCGTCACTTACGACTCGTTGCTTTTTTTTGTTTCTACTATAGCAGGTTGTTCCTTTGGTAGTGCAGGTACTTCCTTTGCTGTAGTTTGGGCTGCTACCTCTGCAGCAAAATCAACATTTTTCTTTTCCAAGCCTTCACCAGCATACATCTTTATCAAATCAATAACACTATGACAGAGAAATCAGCATGCCTTGAATTCTTGATATGTGCATAGAGTAGTGTCATTGATATGCTAGGTTATAATTCTCTAGATTTTAGGAGCAAAAATTAGCATAGAGTAGTGGCTTAATGACCCCAGCTATCCAAGCTGAAAGTTGCAAGCATTCTCATATTATTATTGATGTAAAGAAGATAGAGCCAAGAAAATAATAAATAAAGTGCATGTAGTTTATATTATACAACTGGTAAACAACTTAGCAACTAAGAAAGTACAACACAATTGTAATAACCCTAACTCTAGCAATACTACAGTGATCCCATGAACAGTAAATTTTGAGGATTTTGATTTCGAATAAGCTTCTATTGGATATTGAGGAGCATGGAAATATTATAAGAATTATATATTGAGGGATTAGTGAATTTAGATTTGAGCCAGGGGATTATTAAGTTAAGAGAATACCAAAGGAATTTGGATTGTGAAATGATTTCAGAACCACTGGATAATGAGATATATTTGAAACGAACCACAATTAGACGAGTATGGAGATTAAGCAACCAAGATTAATAATATAACAAGGATATATACCATATTATTATTACCAAGAGTGCTAGCAAATTACTTAGGAAAATCAAGAAAAAGGGATTATTAGATCATCAAGATGATGTCACATTCCACTAACACCATTTTAAGGGTAGATTAATCATTTAACCATGTAAATATCAATCAAGCTTCCAAGACAAGCTAGATTAACAAGATTTAACCAAGATAAGATTAGACAAAGAAGCAAAGAAACCTCTCCCCCTTTCTTAAAACACCATTCGGCCAAAAGAAAAAAAAAAGAGAAAATAAAAACCAAAACCCTAGCAAACATTAACAACAAATCAAGGGAAAATTTGTGAAGATGATTGGAGGTTAGGAAGGATCATCTACAAAATTTCAAGGCCAACCAACATCATTTGCATAGGTAATAAAATCATTGAAGTTGATGATGAATAGTGATGAATAGTAGTTTCTAAGAAACTAACTTGATTTTCATGGTTCTTTTAGTTGATTCAAGCTAGTATAAGGTTGATTAAGGATATATCAAGGATTGTTAAGGGTTGTCAAAGCTTCAAGAAGGTATAATCATGCTTGCTCTTTTATATTTATGATGGATATGGTTGTGTTTAGTGATTAAGTGGTGTAAAGATTAAGATTATGATGTTATATGTGTTTGTAAGTGGTTTGAGTTAAATATGGAAGTGTTTGGGATTGTAACCATGGCTGGTAATGAAGACCACATGGTGTAGGTGATGATTATTGTGTTTGATAATTGATTTGGAGGAGTTGGATTTATGGAAAGTATGAAATTATAGCCGTTATAATGCCCGATTTTCGTTAGGATGTAATCTGCCCTGTTTTGGACCCCTGTATTCGAACGGTACCCTACTGTCTAGGTTACCAATTGACCATGAAATGATAGAGTTTAGTTCATAGATCGTTTTGATATAAAGTGCGTTAAAATCTGACGTACGGTTTAGGAGAAAAGTCAGTTTTAGTGAAAGACGTTCGGAAACCGAGAAAAGGTAATTGTATCAACTTTGAGGTTAAAGTTACCATACTTAGACATTTTTATAAATCACGAAATTTTGGTATAGTGTATTAGGGTGGTCAGAGGACCCTTGACAGTTGACCTTGCATTAAAATTCGAAATCCATATTTTCTGAGAATTTTTACAGTTAAGTGTGGTCGTTAGGGGAAATGGTGAAAACCCCTGAAACTTCGATTTAGTTTATAAATGGTTAAGTTCTTGAACCTTTGGGGTAATAGTGATACGTTAAGCATATATTAAAGTGTCAAGGGTACTGTTATACAAGAGTGTAGTGAGTAAAAGATATAGTATTCTAACGACGGACCTTTTGTGTTTATAGAAACTCCGGAGGAGACACGAGCCACACCATCCGGATACCGAAACCGAGGCAAGATCTTTTCTATCCCTACTTGGAAATTATTATCTTCAAAGAAACTTGATTTCATGGAATATATATATATGTGATGCTATCGTTACTATATTGTTAAAAATTTGTTTTCCTTGATTATTGATATTCAAAGGAGAGGTATATGAGAATAATATGAATGTGGATATGAGTATGAGATGGATATGGATATACATAGAGATGATTGTGCATGAAGTGAACATGCCTTATGATTAAGAGTTATATATGAAGGAATGGTATCAGTTGTTATCTAGAGTTATAAATAAAGGAATGGTATCAGTTATTATCTAGGGTTATATGATTTATAATATTATGTTAAAAATATTCTTTCTAAATGTTGTGACAGATATTACTGAGTATTATTTAATACTTCTAAAATAAATGGAATACTTTATGTATACAAGAACATATTTGATTTTATTGAATATAGAAGTGATGTCTGAGTTATAGTCAAAGTATTATGACATAAATATTTTAAAAGTGATGATAAATGGAAATGGAAATGATATATGTGAATGGAAATGCAAATGGAAGCGGAAAAGTGGAAAATGTGAAATGGTATTTGATAATGATAAAATGATTTGAAAAAGGGGGATCGCAACAGTAAGCGTAAGAGGCTGTGTGGGAGTGGCACAGTCCAGCATTCAATATTTTCTTACGGCACGAAGATGCCAAGGGAGGATGTAGCAGGTAGCCTTCCTCCAGGGTTGATTACCAGGTAGGGATCATCCCTTCTACTAGTAGTAAACAGAGAGCGGATACGGTCAGGGGACTGATCATCGTCCTACGTATCTGGCGCCAGCAGATATCCCCAAAACTTGAAAGAAAGAATTGAAAATGGTTTTCAGATTTCTATAACTGAAAACAGAAAGTGATACGAAATGATGGAATTATTGTTACAAACGAAGAGAAACTGATTTTATATTAATTTATATGATTGTTGCATAAGAAGGAAATGAGAAGATTATAGCGAGAGATTTATTCAAGTTTTTATATTATCTTGAAATATTATACTGAAAGGGTATATTGATTGTTATATTATTTAAGAAGAGAAACTGATACTATATTATCCTAGATTTCTTCCTTATAATAGTAAGTGGTTGATGTATTATTAAATAAAAGTTTTATTCTTCCTTAAAGTTTATAATTGGTTTTCGCTTACATATGCATATATATGTATACCTATTCACATTTTAAATTCTAGTTTACAATATTATCTTGCTGAGCTATTATAGCTCACTCTTGCTACTTATCTATATACAGCTAGGTATGCCAATACTTTGCAGAACGCCCCGCAAGAGGGTAGGGGGAAGGCGACCTTCTGAGAGCACGCTAGCATCGATTCCTGAGGTAGCATAGAGGCAGACGGGTTCTGAGAACTTATGTATATTTAAGTATGAAGACATGTAATAAACTTTTGGTTGTTGGAACGCTTCATGTCGAAGTGTTATTCAACAATGTACTTAAGTATGATCCTGGTTTGTAATAACTCTTTTAACTCTCAACTCTAAACTTTTATGGTGAATGTTGTTCTCTGAGCATATGACTGGTGTGTGTAATTATTATTGTGGGGTCAACTGCATAAGTATTAAATAAAAAAAAATCCCAAGAGATATGGATATTGAATGGAAATTGGTCCGTGATGGCCCAAATTTATGACCCCGGATTCGGGGCTGTCACAACAATGACACATACTTTTCCTTCATTTTTCTTTTACAGTCCATTTACTTTATCTGCAATTTTGTTTATTTCCTTTCATTGCAATTACTTTCAAGTTCTCAGATCTTAGTTTAAGAAATCTATTACACACTTCCAATGCTAATCTAATACTGTACAATGGAAGTTTGATAAATTCGTACCCCTCTGCCTCAATCATCCTTCTTAAGAACCGAGTGGTGTTAAGATCGAAACAATAATCAAACTCAGTAGCTAACACATCTCTGTACCTTGTTGTAATCCCATTCCCATAGTGCATATCAGCCACCTATAATCACAACAATTCATTATCAAAAGTCAAACAATCAATTTCTCAATATATCAAGCTCTAACACACACAAAGAGAGAGAGAGAGAGAGAGAGACCTGAAGGATTTTAAAATTAGACACAATATAGAAATTATAAACACGATTAGAAACCAATCGGAACCAACGGCCGATTAGTGTTGAAGACCGGTCGATTAGTGGATTGGCGGTGTTGAAGACCGGCCGATTGGAGGTGTTGATGTGCCGCCGACGCACCGGATCATTTCCCCACGGTGTTCATTTCTCAGAGAGAGAGAGAACGAGAGAGAGATGAAAGAGGGAAGAACAGGGTTTAATTGGAATGAGTGTAATAGTTTAGGGCAACAATTGAAGACTACTGTTTTGGTACTAAATTCAGCCCGCTCAATGCGTCAAAAAAAATCAGCCCGCTCAACAAAAACTCAAACATCCCGCCTAAATTTTTGGTCAATTTTAATAAAAAAAATTAACTATAATAATTTAATATATTTTAATATCAAAAAATGTACTATAAAAAATTAAATAGTAAAAAATTCAGAAAATAAAAAAATTATTTGGTTTCAGATTTTAACCGTCAACTAGTGGTTTGACTAGTACTTCTAACTAGTATTTAGTCCCAGATTGATGTTTCAATTTTTTTAAAAATAATTTCGAATGATCCAATGGTATGAATGTCAAGATCTATATATTTTAGTAATATTCAAAAATTTTCAGAACATAATAAATTTATTTGGATTGAGATTTTAAAAACTAACTAAAGGTTTGATTAGTACTTCTAACTAGTGTTTAGTCCCGGATTGATGTTTGAGTTTTTAAAAAAATATTTCTGAATGATTCAACCGTATGGATGTCAAGACCTATATATTTTAGTGATATTCCCAAATTTTCAAAAAAAAAAAATTAACTTGGTTGGAGATCTTAGTAGAACAATAATATATTGTCTAGAACTCGTAACTAATGCTTTGTCCAAGATTATTGTTTCTATTTTAAAAAAAAACATTTATCGACGATCCAACCGTACGGATGTCAATATATATCTAAAATAATGATATTCCCAAATTTTCAAAAAATAAAAAATTAATTTGGTTAGAGATCTTAGTAGAATACTACTATATTATCTAGAACTCGTAACTAGTGTTTTGTCCCAGATTATTGTTTCTATTTTTTAAAAAACATTTATCGACGATCCAACCGTACGGATGTTAAAATATATCTAATTAAATGACATTCCCAAATTTTTAAAAAAATAAAAAATTAATTTGGTTGGATATCTTACTCGAACACTACTATATTGTCTCGAACTTGTAACTAGTGTTTTGTCCCAGATTATTGTTTCTATTTTTTAAAAAAACATTTATCGACGATCCAACCGTACAGATGTCAATATATATCTAAAATAATGATATTCCTAAATTTTCAAAAATAAAAAATTAATTTGGTTGGAGATCTTAGTAGATCACTACTATCTTGACTAGTACTCGTAACTGGTGCTTCGTTCCGAATTATTGTTTCTACTAAGATTTCCAATCAAATTAATTTTTTATTTTCTGAAACTTTGGGAATATCATTATTTTAGATATATATTGACATCCGTACGGTTGGATCGTTCAAAAAATATTTTTAAAAAATAGAAACAATAATTCGTGACAAAGCACTAGTTACGAGTCATATTGAAAATATTAGTGATCTACTAAATTTCCAATCAAATTAATTTTTTATTTGCTGAAACTTTGGGAATATCATTATATTAGATATATATTGACATCCGTACGGTTGGATCGTTCAAAAATATTTTTTTAAAAAAATAGAAACAATAATCCGTGACAAAGCACTAGTTACTAGTTCCATGATACAGCCTATCCACTCACTTGCCATGATACAGCCTGATTCTTTCTTTTTCATGATCCCAAACCAGCTTACAATGTTTTCTTAAATACATGCCGAATTTTAAAGTTTCCTCAACAATTTATAAAGATGGCTCCATTTTTTTAGCAATAAATTCATCAACTCTCCTCTTTCTCCCTCAAACAAACAAACATCTCATACAGTGCATTTGGGTTTTGTGTGTCACTCTCAGGCAAGAGTAGTACAACCACTAGCTAATTTCTCCATGAAAAGTTTTAACAAATCTAATTACTAACCCTCGATATAAATTCAACATTTTATTTTCCAAACTTCTTAACAAATATAAAATCAACACTTTATTTACATTTGTTAAAAAAAAAATTCGTAAGTGGGTAAAATAATTTTGTCTTAAGTGGGTAAAATAAATTTTAACCTGTAGTTCATCTTAATGAGGATATTGTAGTAATTTTATTTATATTAAGGATTGATTTTATAATTTTTTAAAAATTTTAGAAATTAATTTTCTAATTAGAATGACTGATTGCAGTCAAATTTATAAATATGACTGATTTCGATCGAATTTAATTTTAAATATTTTGGCAAAATTTATGGGGAATTTTCCTTCTGAAACTTAATTCCACGCGGATTGCTGACCTGGCAGTAAATTCGACTGTTTGCAGTCAAATTTATAAATTCGACTGGTTGCAGTCAAATTTATAAATTCGACTGGTGCAGTCAAATTTATAAATTTGACTGCATTCGGTCGAGTTTATAATTCGACTGGCTAGATTTAGGTGGGAAATAAATTCGACCGGTTAAATTCGACCGACCCTCTAAATTCAATTGCTTAAATTCGACCGCCCTTAAATCGACTGGATGCAATCGATTTTGTGTTTGACCATTAATTAATTGGAGTTGACCCTAAATTCGACTGGATCTTTAGGCCAGTCGAATTTGTGTAGTCGATTTTACCCGAGTTTTCTTGTAGTGTACTTTACTTCTTTGCTTTGTCAGGTATTAGATTCAACGGAGGTACATGGGTCTAGTGGGTGCTGTGACCCCACCATAGCTTTGTAATCTACTCCCTCCATCCCAATTTGTAAGAGCCTCTTTGACTTTCACGGAGATTAAGAAAATTCTGTTTGACTTGCTTGTAGTAACATGTGGTTGGTTGGGTGTAAAAGTGGGTTGCCCCCAAATTAAAATTTTCATGGTATAGTGCCCCCAGTTAAAAAAATTCCTGGCTTCGTCACTGCTAGTAATACGTATGTCTGTAAAAATATACTATTTTGATTTGAATTTTTAGCAATAATCATATATTCTGAATGCAAAAGCATAGAACATATAATATAGTTTAGGCGAAGATCATGATATCCTCCTAAATTAGGTATTTTATTCACCAATTACTATAGTAGATTTGATGATCAATATAGTTTAAGGATGTAAGTGAAGATGGTATCCTCCAAAATTAGGTGTTTTATTCACCAATTACTGTATCAAATTGAATGATCAATATAATTTAAATATGATGTTGCTAGGTGAGATGTGTGATAAGTGGTGAGTTGTTATTGATTTTGGTGTGCCTAACATTAAAAGAATTAAAGTTTACTTTAAAAAAAAAAAGGGAATTAAAGTAATAAGAGTCATGGTTGTGTATGTGTGTGTAATTGGAGTACTACTATATATATTTATATATGTTGTGTGTGTTTGTATGAGTGTAGTTGCCAAGAACAACAAGCGGAGAGACACCACATTAATTAACATGTGAAATGAGGAGTCACATCCCTTTCAGATGTAATGCATAGGTAATTGGTTATTTTGGATGCAAGTGCCGAATTTTGGGCTGCCAAATTTATGTTAATTAGGTCATTTTCTCCTTAAATTGTAGGGTTGACAGTGGAATAGAAATTACTTTTAATTAGGATTTCGTTTTTATATATATATTCTTTCTAGTAACCACCTACGCTGGGATATTCAGTGCAAACTGTGAACCGAATCATCTATCTGGTTCGGATATATATTCAGTAATTGAACATAATCTGAAAAACAGTCGTATATAATTTTATATTTGATTAAGAAAATAATTTGAAGTCACTGTTATATGTCTGTGTAAATCTGTTAAAGTATACTACAGTCTACACATTTTAGGATACTTTAGGAAGAAACCAATGCATTTATATATCATAATCTTAAAAAAAAAAAAAAATACAAATATATTAAGGAATCTTTAACCTTCACCTTCCTATTTAAATGATTTGGAAAAAATCCGGAATATTAAGCCGTTTGAATATTTTATGTTGCCTTAATTGGGTAATCAATTGAGTCTGCAGGTTTTTAAATCTATCTGATTTTCTATTTTATAAAAATGAAAATATAAGAATAGTGGATATAGAAAGAAAACAAAACAATGAAAAAGTAGTATAAAAGCAGAACAAGGGTTGTTTACATGATGCAGTCTGAAATTCTAGGAGTCTTGTATCCCTACATTCCCTATAGTGTATATCTTGTGCTTGTTGCAAAAGAGGTGCATACATATTTTTAAATCTGTAGAAAATATGGGTGTATTGATAAACAAGAATCTAAAACTAAATTGTATTGATATTGAAGATTATATTGTGTTGAGTAGCTTGATAAATTACATAGCCAAGATAAACATATTTATACTGAATTACATGTAAGAAAAGTCTGTGATATTCCAACTACTAAATTAAAAGTCTATGGTTGGTATGCTGTTAATGTAGACTTTCAACATCCCCCTCAAACTAAAGATGGTTGAAAAACCAGCTTGAGTTTGTAAACAAAATTACCGAAAGTGGTAGGAGGATTTTGAACCGGAGACACGATGTAGATGAATCGTGCCTTTTTGTTGGTCTTTGCACCTCCCCAAACTGATGTAATTCTGATAGCTAGAGAAGCATTGTTAGAATAATAAGCTAATCTGATGGCTGAAGAAGCACTGTCAGAACGGTAAAACAATTCTGATGGCTGGAGAAGCACTGTCGTAATGAAGATCAAAAAATCAATTCTGATGGCTGAATAAGACACTGTCAGAACGAAAACAGTTCTGATGGCTGGAGAAGCACTGTCAAAATGATAAGGAAATTCTGATGGCTAGAGAAGCACTGTCAGAATGATAATTGTGAGGTTAACTCTGCTTGTGTGTATATAATAACGTAGCAATGTGAGCTTGGTGATGATGGTGACCTTGTGCCATTGCTTGTGTGTGCATATGTGTAACGTAGCAGAGTTACAATATCGTATAAGCAATATGAGGCTACAATATCGTACAATTGCAAGATCTGTAAAAGATTGGATGTAGGATTGTAATTTGTGCCAATAAATCATGGATTTATTATGTGGCTCAGATGGGCTAATTTTGACGTGGCCCAAATATTCCATGTCATCTTGAATCACTTATACCACTTGTACTTTTCAGTGGGCTGATTTAGTGTGGCCCAACTAATGAAAATAAGGATATAACTATATGGTAGCCCAAACCAAAACACAAGCCACAGCAGCCTTGATAAATACACCGACAGGGATGAGGTTCGTCGGACAGAAATGATGGCTGGCCGAAGAAGAGGCTAATTTGCAGCAGTCGGAACATAGAGGGGCAGCACTATGACGGTAGTTGTTGCAAAAGGAAAATTCCGATGATGGTGGCCTGAAAATTCCGAGAAGCAGTAGATGAGTTTCTTCAAAAGATGAATCGAACAATTTTTCATAGCTCGGTGAGTGAGCTCGTAGGGAACTCAGTGATGAGTCAAGAGTTTCTGCGAGTGATGGTTGAGAGGGGCGAGCCGATGAGTTGACTCGGATAGACGAGTTGAGTGAGTCGGTGAGTTGACTCGGACAGATGATTATGAATCTGTAGATTGATGTGGTGTTGCCTGAATGTTACCAAATTTATGCCGAAGAGAATGGGTTCGTCGGAGTTTAGTTTGGTATGTATTTGTGGCTGGTAATGACTCAACCCTCCAGGTGTTTGTTTAATTGTCACAAAGGCTCAAAGGCTACGGAAGCAATAGATGAAGCTACGGAAGCAATGGCTGGTACTGGAAAAATATAGGTAAGGATCTTAAATCTCTGATACCATGTAGAAAATATGGGTGTATTGATAAACAAGAATCTAAAACTAAATTGTATTGATATTGAAGATTACATTGTGTTGAGTAGCTTGATAAATTACATAGCCAAGATAAACATATTTATACTGAATTACATGTAAGAAAAGTCTGTGATATTCCAACTACTAAATTAAAAGTCTATGGTTGGTATGCTGTTAATGTAGACTTTCAACAAAATCTATTAACTATTTATAGACATATATACTATGTTGTACATATGCATATATGATTGCATATTAATTTATTATCTTGCTTAATTAGTTGACTGTTTTATTTTGGTTTTGTCAGTAATAATATGGTAGGAAGCGTTGGATTTGAATCTGCATTGTCGGAGAAATGGAATGGTAATATGGAGGAGGTAAGCGAGGAACTGAATCCTACCAGCAAGGGAGAGAAACGGTTTGTGGCGGGGAAGCTGAATGCGTATGTCAGGTGTCTGTCGATTACCGAGCCAAATGTGGATGATGAGTTAACCGGAGATAAGGATGCTTATATGACTGATGTCTTAGCTCAGTACCAGAAGAATCTTGTCGAACGAACTAGCAACCAATTAGGTGATTGTTGTGCTTGTGCATGCAATTTCTTTTTTGATCTGCATGAATTTGTCGAAACACATTATGTACGCATGTGGAAGAGATCAAGTTGTTTCATAAATATTTCATGTCATAGTCCACAAAAGTAGGCCTCCCGCCTATTATACATTCTTAATTAATTCGAAGTGTGTACTTATAGGTCGATCATAAGTTTATAAGGTACCTATATATGTATCTGAGCAATCCTGCCTTGAATATATTATAGGTTATCCGATTAACCATGATTACGATTATGGTGCCCTTGGGCAGTTCCAACAATATTTTTCCATCAATAACTTTGGTGATCCGTTCATGGATAGCACTTATGGTGTCCATTCAAAGCAGTTTGAGATTGGTGTACTAGATTGGTTTGCTCGATTATTGGAGATTGAGAGAGATGAATACTGGGGATACGTTACAAGTTGCGGTACAGAAGGAAATCTTCACGGAATCCTAGTTGGGTAAGTACTTTCTAGATGTACCTTAATTGCCTAAAGTCTAAAGAGTATTTTCTTCAGATGATTGTTATTTTTGACTGTGCAGAAGGGAAGTGTTTCCCAATGGAATTCTGTATGCATCAGAAGGCTCGCATTACACTGTCTTTAGAGCAGCACGCATGTATAGGATGGAATGCGTTAAGGTTAAAACTTTACTAAGTGGCCAGATTGATTGTGCAGATTTTAAGTCTCACCTACTTGCTAACAAAGGCAGACCAGCTATCGTCAATGTTAACATAGGTTCTTAAGTTTTTCCCTTGTTATTAGGCTGCTGATTGCACCAATGCCTACATAAGAACTTACAATGACATCCTAATAATTTGTTATCCTTGGATTGCAGGAACAACTGTCAAAGGGGCTGTTGATGATCTTGATCTTGTCATACAGACCCTTGAAGAATGTGGGTTATCTGATGACAAATTTTATATTCACTGTGACGGAGCAATATTTGGGCTCATGATCCCCTTTGTCGATTGTGTGAGTGATTTGTGCCTATTGCTTGCTACAAACTAATTACAAAGAGCCTTCAGTCTTACAACGATTTGAATTGTGCACTTCTTTTTGACACTTTGACATGCATGTCAATCAAAATTGGTTTCACGTGTGATTTATTTTTTTTCCGACGTAAATAAATATTCCACGAAAATCATTAAATTTCCGTTCTCCATATTTTAGAAAATATTAATTCTTCCGGTCGGATCCAATTGTGTACATAATTTTTAAGCAGTCTCATTAATTTCCAGTTATGAGTGAGACAAATGCTTGAGCTCGAACTTTGCCTACTTCTGTAAGATGAAAAAATACTCAGAGAATAGAAATGTTGATCACTTAACCTCACAGACTACCGTTCTATGAGTTGAATTCTAATGAGCTCATCAATCCTTTTAATCAACAGGCACCCAAGATTAGTTTCAAGAAGCCCATTGCAAGTTTCAGCGTATCTGGCCACAAGTTTGTTGGATGTCCTATGCCTTGTGGAGTCCAGATCACGAGGATGAAGCACATAAAAGCACTCTCAAGCAATGTTGATTACACAGCCGCACTCTCTAGCAATGTTGATTACACAGCCACAAGGGATGCAACAATCATGGGAAGCCGGAATGGCCATTCTCCTATTTACCTGTGGTACACACTTAACAAAAAAGGTTACAAAGGTTTCAACAAGGAGGTCCAAAGGTGTCTTAGCAATGCTCAGTACTTGAAAGACCGTCTTAGAGAAGCCGGAATCAGTGCTATGCTTAATGAGCTGAGTTCCACAGTTGTGTTTGAAAGACCCCAGGATGAGGAGTTTATTCGTAGGTGGCAGCTTGTATGTCTGAGAAATATCTCTCAGGTTGTTGTGATGCCTCATGTCACGATTGATAGGCTGGATGGTTTCGTCAAGGAACTAACTCAAAAGCGCTCGACTTGGTATCAAGACCAAAAGGTTCACCCCCCTTGTCTTGCAGCCGATATTGGGAAAGGGAATTGCACGTGTGCTCTTTGCAACTAATTTATCAACTCTAAAAACTCCGCTGTCGCTTTGGCTGTCATGGAATCTTCAAATTTCAGTCGATTGTTTTATTTTACAGGAAGCTTGGTACTTCGTATTGTTGTTACACTTCAACTTTGCTCACATGCCTCATGGAGCACAGTTTTCTGAAATCTCAAAATAAAGTTCGTAGCTGCGATATGTAATTCATAGTAATAAATTATGCTTCTGGAACAAGTTGTAACTATGTTTCAATGTTTGATGTAATATACTTTGCCTTTTCGGTTCTGATTTCGACTACTGCGTAATCTATACTATTATATAAGTATTCAGAGTTGCATTACCTAGTCTTGACCGAAAACAAACTCTCTATATTTCACTTTTTCTTTTTCGTACCTTACTTCCAATTAAATAGAACATACCTGATGCAATATTTGTTTCATTTTGGGTCACCAGTCTGAAGCTGATGACTTTTTTTTATGATGCCAATTGTTTTTAGGTGTTGTTTAGGACTTATTTTCGGGTAAAAAATTCATATTTTGATAATTTTTTATGGGTATATTTAATGTATGTTTAAGTTACAAAAAAAAAGAGCTTTTTTTGAGAAAATACTAGAAATTTTAATTTTTTTTTAAAAATAAATCAATTTTTCTGAAAAATAAACTCCCAAAACACCCCCTTAATTTGATACAGGTTCTATGATGTTAAATAAAATTTTACAAAGGAACATTTAGTCGCAGGTTTTGAATCCCGACTCTGCCTGCCTCAGCAAAATCCGCATGCCCCAAAACATATAAAACCAAATATTTCCCAAAATATGCAAAACGTCAAAGGGACGTGCTCTGGTAATTTATTTATGGTTACATTTGCATCATCCAAACACAGGAATTTTGTTACCTATAAGTTCCTAGGTAAACTCAAGATTAGTGTCTTGTTAAGGTAATAATCTAAATTGCAACCAAACAAGTAACTCGTTACACTGCTAACTCATTTTTTCACTGTCAAGGAATTTGTATTTACATAGTTGAGTTACGTCAAAACAAACTAGGCCTAAATATGCTAAATTGATAATTTACGCATCAATATTTTTCACGTGAGGAATGACTTTGTTTGAGTTAGTAGCTACTACCTTCCTGGTGGTGGTCTGTTACAAACTCTTTCAAATTAAATACTGATATAATCAAAATAAAAGATCCTTGAGAGAAGTCAAAATAGTCAAAAAATATATATATATTACAACACAGATACCCATTCGATATTTAAAGGGATTTAAAGTGTAGTGTTTTGCAAACCTAAGACTAGCACAGGGCATGCTTACAGCAGAAAAGCAGAACGGGTGCATATAATCACCATGAGAAATTCTTCACAATCTTCAGCTGCAACAGTATACACATATATGTATGTAATGTACAAGATGCTATCTTAAATCTGTTATACCTTCCCATTACTAAACTTAACCAATTAAGATCGCTGCCTTTGGTTATCGTTAAACCTTCTAACTGAAGTCTGCAAAGCTAGGTTGTGGCTGTCCACTTCGAGTCTGGGTACTGTGACTTGCTGAGCGAGGCATGTGAAGCTGCTGCTGTTGGAATTGCTGTGGTTGGTGATTACCAAAGTGATACGACTGCGGATGAGAGAACTGGGGCTGTAAACCTCTGTTGAAGCTGTTCGCGTTGACAGCCGGTGCTTGTCCTGTTTCTATTTTAAGGCGCTGCACTTCCTCCCTCAGTCTTTCATTCAGAGCTGCACAAGCAACAAATGTGCATTATGTAGTTTCAAATGAACAATTTGTCAATTTCAACATAATATGTAGGATATGAATTGTATATATAATTATATATAATATATATATATATTATTTATTTAAATAACATGATGTACTGATATACATAATACAATCAAAGATATTGCGAACGGCATCTAGATAACATTTATGTGATGTACACAGACTGAGAGAGATCAAGGAAGTATGAAGCAAATTGGTTACACGAACTACCTCTCCACCTTTCTGGAAAGTGTAAAAGATAAAAACAAAGATGGGCATCTTACTCAATATTTCCTTCTCCCCAACCTTAAAAAAGGTTTTCCAAAACAAAAAGATTTTTCAGAAGTGTACATTAAAACATACCATCTCTAAGATGTGCCTGCTGTTCCAAAGCTTGCAGCCGCAGCTTGAGTTCCTTGTTCTCAATAGTCAGCCCAGTTGTATCTCGCTGCAATGGCATTAGATTTATAGACATGAGTTCAATACTTGGTTTTCCAATTTCAGTGTTTCATTCATGAATTTCATAGAAACAGTTAAGCATTTTAAAGTACTTGGGCAAAAAAAAAAAGCATTTCAATCACGGCAAGCATTAAAGAACTAAAGGCTACAAAATTAAATCACCATTGATCATCTATCTAGTGGCAATCTTATTTTATTTATTAATAACATACATTAAGACACTGAAAGAAACTTAAAGTAAAAACTAAGAGACTCAGAATTACAAACTAAATTGGAACAATAGCATGTCATTTGTTTTCAATAAATGAACACACTCACAACCTTTATCGACTTGAACCCTCAACCTCCCGTAAAGGGATGAGGTCCGTAGCGGTAGGCTAAGAGCCCTTTGGTGCATATGTTCAACCCTTATATTTTAATTATTTACTGGGTAAGTTAGAGGGCGAATTATGCAATGTCAAAAAGGAGTAGATGCAAAGACTATACTGGAGTAAACAAGATACGCCAAGATACCAATAAAAAACGAAATGGACCACCAATATGATTTATTTTTTTTTGTTCCTTGCAGACATCTACTTCTACATGAATCACTAATAATTTTAATGACAAACGAAGCACAAATTTAATTAGCAGGAGGGGTTGGGGGAAGGGGGGGGGGGTAACTTGATAGGATATATGTAAAATTTGATATAAGCATGACAAAAAATGTGATAATAAGATAATTTTCATGCAAGTGCCAAAAATGGCAACGACAAATCCATGTGAAAGATCCTTCAAAAATACTTCTTGCATACTGTACAACTTATTTCACATTTCTTGCATAACAGCTAAGGTTAAGGAGTGCAGATTGGCTAATTATAGTATGTCCTTTTACTTATTTACAGAAATATCGACAACGGCTCAGATTATTTACCCAATGGAGGCTGATTCAGATTAGATAAACAAGAATTTAAAAAAGAGAAACTGAACCATGTGGTCAGGAAAGGGATATTATTCTTAGTATATCAGTATATCCACAGAACTGGCATAAGCACAAAACCCATTCAATCTGCTTATTAAAACTTTAACAAGCACCTTGCTTTGCTCATGCTGAATAACTTGTGTTAATAAGAGTACAAGACAATAACCTTAATCAATTTACCAACATCAACGAGTTGACTCAAAACAACTTACAGAATGATTTCAGAGTTTTTACAAAACAAACCACTATCAGAACTTAATTCTTGGCCTGCAATAATATGTAAGGCTAAAGACCAGAAGCTAGTGTCCAATAGAAACACTGATTCTTATGAAATATTTATGAGTTATGACTCATAAATATTAGCATGAAGACTCGGACCATTCAATATATAGATCACTGGTTTATTGAGATAAGTTATTATATCTATCTAGCGTCAATATACCATGCCACTCACCTAACCAAGCAACAATAAATGAAAATGTACGTTGAAAAATTCATTTTTCTTGTGATTGATTACTGGGTTAAATAATTATATTAATAATTCACATTGGTAGACTATGCAGGATTTAGCTAGCTATTAATTAAGGGATTCTCAGTGCCACAGATGGTTAGGACTAGAGCAGGAACCAGGATGATTCTCACATGTTCGTCAAAAGGTGCCACTAAGCAGTATTTTGTCATACAAAGGGACATTTAAGTAAGACGGATCTAATAGCAGTTGGTGAAATGACCACTATAAAGGTACACGGACAGTTTGCTAGTTCGAGCTGCTGGACAAACCACCATCAGCACTTAATTCTTGGCATGCAATAATATGTAAGGCTAAAGACCAGAAGCTAGTGTCCGATAGAAACACTGATGAGTTATGACACTCAATTAATGTACGAAACTTGTGAATTGACAACATTTTAGGCATCCACAACTACTTTTGGATGATCTGAAAGGCTTAGCCTGGCGGATATCCTCGTCCTTGGTTATCAAAGGTCGAGGGTCCAAGCCTCAGTGAAGGAAAATATGTGCGTGAGTATTTAAATTTCTTGTGATTGACCGTATCCAAAAAGAACTACAGTGCTTGAGTTTCTGGTCAACAGTCAATTAGTATAGCAATATACTTTTTTCGGAGGAGCATAACATACTACGTGGGGAGAGAGAGAAAAAAAAAAGTAAACTATCTCCTTGTACTGGGATCACCATCAGGTTTCAGTCATAACACACATACAGAGAATTTCTCGTAATATGAGAGAACTAGAAAGAAGTCAATACCTGCAACAATGTAACCTGTGCAGAGAGGGTGGTTGCTTCATTTCGAAGAGTGTGCACTTTCCTCTCCAGCTCATTTGTATAGCGAGTTTTTCGCTCCTTTGATCGCGCTGCAGATTGTCTATTAGCAAGAATCCTACACAATCAAACAGAGTAGTAAATACCAGCCCACACAAACTTTCAAAAGAAAAATCTATTGCAGACAGCTAGAAACAAAGAAGAATATTATTCACCTCTAAAGACCAAACTGACAGTTTTAAAATTTCCAAAAGTAAACGAAATCAAGAAAAACAAATCTATAATCACAAAAAACAACACAAAACCTTATGACGACTTATCATCTCATTTCTCATCCTTCCCAATTTATCATCAACCACAACACAAGACCAACAAAAGTATTTATACACGCACACCAAGACCTTCAAGATCACAATTATAGTTTATTTGTTAACAAGACTAATTTAGCACCTATCTCACATAAGCTCGGAAACCTTTTAGCTTTCTTGGAATGAACCAAGAAGAGCATAGCCAAATTATACATTCATACATATATAAACACATAAGAATAAACAATTCAAGGGCAAGACCTTCAAGATCACAATTATAGTTTATTTGTTAACAAGACTAATTTAGCACCTATCTACACATAAGCTCGGAAACCTTTTAGCTTTCTTGGAATGAACCAAGAAGAGCACAGCCAAATTATACATACATACATACATAAACACATAAGAATAAACAATTCAAGGGCAAGAACTTTAATTCACAATTACTACTTCATTAATAATAAAGAAATTAAAAAACAAAAGAGGGGAAGGACCTTTTAGCTCTTTTAGGATCAATCAAGGAAAGCTCAGCCAATTTATCAGCCGCAAGACCCTTATTAGCATTATTTTCGAAACTCGAAAAAGACCCCCCATCCATTGAATTACTATGCCTGTGAGTCCTAACTGACCCATCACCCCCTTTCTCGTCATCACCACCACCACCAATCGACAAGCCTTCGAAAAAATTAGCATCTACAGACAAGCTCCTGAAATGGGAATTGAGGGGCCCACTGGGCTGTTGTTGTTTGACATCGGGAACTGGGAGGTCAAGAGTGGAGAGGTCGAAGTCAGCAACGACGTCGTCTAAGAGGATATCGTCTAAATCCTCGTCGTTGAAACGGAAGAAGGTTTCTGATTGGGCTCGGCGGTGGTGGGTCCGGCGAGTTGGGGTTTCGGACATCTGGTCTATGTCTGGTATGGGCTTTGAGCTCATTTTTGGGTCCATCATTGCCGATTGGTGTGTGTGTTGTCAAGAATATAAATATGTTGTGACAGAGAGAGAGAGATTAGGGGACAAGTGTTTGAGGGTTTTACTTTTAAGCGGTGTTTTTTTTTTTTTTTGTCAAACTTTTAAGCGGTGTTTTAAGTGGATATTTAAGTGGTTTTGAAAGTGGATCATTAATTGAATTATAAATAAATATATATTTATATAAATAAATATAATATTAGTTAAAGTAACATTCACATATGATATAATATATATTATAATAAAATTTAAAATCAGTAATCTCTATATTCACAAAATCATAGTTAGTTATAATGAATTTAGAAAATAAAAACGTAACATTTAAAAATATCAAATTACAAATTTGCTTTCACACCCGTTTAAAACCGCCTAAACCTGTTTTTGATTCGCTTTTGACCCATATCCAATGGTATTGGCTAAAATGGTTGTCTAAACTTATATAAAATAACAATTATGTAAAATTTGTTGAATCTGTAAGGAATTATACGTCAATGGAGTTGGCTATAATGATTGCCTATATTTTAAAAATAGTATGTTATAAATATTTCAGTTGTTAAATATAGAATATATTTTTTAAAATATGGTAACAGATGATGTGGAGTTTTATTACAAGTCTCTAGCGATTCGACAAATATAGCCAATATGTAGGGGTTATCTATAATTTTAGATAACAGGAATGTACCATTGGAGATGTAATTATTTTACATATTTTTTAAAATATTTATTTATTGTATGTAATACACATTTTTAGCTAAGGGTTTTCAACGATTGGAGATGCTCTAAACGCTTAAAAATCCAATTTTGCTATAAGCTAGACGTTTTTATCCCGCTTAAGCGATTGCTTAATGCGCTTTTTAGAACACTGATTTTCAGTTATTTGAAACATTTATTTTAAGATTTTTTTTCAAATTCGTCATATCTACACGTAAATATCAGTGGGGTATTTCTACAAAAAGAATACTTAATTTCAAAATTCTCAGTTATTTAATTTGAATTTTGGAAATTTATTAAAACTTGATTATATTCAACAACAATCATAAAAGAAAGATTTTTTTTTAGATTCTGAATATTTGATAGTAACATGGTTGCAAATTTCAGAAATTGGTTTAGTACCAATAATGATTAATCGGTAAATTGAGAATTTATCGGAATGATAAATCAGAACAAAAATCAGATATATTTTAATAATATTTAATATATTAACCTAATTTATGATATAATATACCATTCAAAAATAATTCATAGCGATAAATCGGATTTTAAAAATCAAATCGGTCAGGTTTCAAAAAAAAAAAAAACAAATCGGTCAAATATTTTTAAATTATAAATCGGTGATTTAGCGATGATTTTTGGAAAAAGCGGACGATTTTTAGAACAGTGATAATAGAGTAAAGTGCATTTTTTTGTACTTATACTTTAATCAAGACACCATTTATAATATTTTAATTAAAATTTGAGCATTTGTAATATCAATATTTGTATTTCAATACATTTTGTTTAATTCCGTTAATTTAGATTAATTTTTTTAATAATTTATGGAGTAAAGTGTGCTTTGTGTACTCCCACTTTATTCTAAAAATATATTTTGGATACTCATGCTTAGACCTGGCAAATAGGGTAAACGGATCGGTTTCGGATCGGATCTGCTTCGGATCGGATACAACTTTCGGTTAATGTACTATTTAGAGTCTGTTCGGTTCGGATCGGATATGATTTGGTTCGGATCCACTTTCGGTTAAGGTACTATTTAGAGCATGTTCGGTTCGGATCGGATCTGATTCGGTTCGGGTAAAATTCGGATTAAAATCGGATACATTTTAGATTAAGATCGGATCAAATTGGGTTCGGTTCTCTTTCGGATTTTTACTGTTCGGATCGGATTTTGTTTGGATGTAGGAACATTCGGTTCGGATCGGATTGTCGAGATATATCTAATTTTTTGATGTACCCAAATTTTCCAAAAACCAAAATATTATTTTGGCTTAAGATCTTAGCAATGAACAAATAAATTGACTAGTACTATTAACTAGTGCTTTGTTATGGCTTTTTGTTTCATTTTAGAAAAACTATTTCTCGATGATCCAACTGTCGGATGTCAAAATATATCTAATTTAGTGATATTCGCAAATTTTCAAAAATAAATTAATTAATTTGGTTGGAAATCTTAGTAGTCAACTACCGAATTGACTAGTACTCGTAACTACTAACTAGTGTTTTGTCACGAATTGTTATTCTATTTTTTAAAAATAATTTGTCGACGATCCAACCGTACGGATCTCAAGATATATCTAATCTAGTAATATTCCCAAATTTTCATAAAATAAAAAAATAATTTGGTTGGAGATCTTAGTAGTCAACTACCGAATTGACTAGTACTCGTAACTAGTGTTTTGTCACGGATTGTTATTCTATTTTTAAGAATTATTTCTCGACGATCCAACCGTACGGATCTCAAGATATATCAAAACTAGTGATATTCCCAATTTTCAAAAAATAAAAAATTAATTTGGTTGGAGATCTTAGTAGTCAACTACCGAATTGACTAGTACTCGTAACTAGTGCTTTGTCACGGATTGTTGATTCTATGTTTAAAAAAATATATCTCGACGATCCAACCGTACGTATCTCAAGTTATATCTAATTTAGTGATATACCATAATTTTCAAAAAATAAAAAATTAATTTGGTTGGATATCTTAGTAGTCAACTACCGAATTGACTAGTACTCGTAACTAGTGCTTTGTCAAGAATTGTTGATTCTATTTTTTAAAAATTATTTCTCGACGATCCAATCGTACGGATCTCAAGATATATCTAATCTAGTGATATTCCTAAATTTTCAAAAAATAAAAAATTAATTTGGTTGGAGAACATAGTAGTCAACTACCGAATTGACTAGTACTTGTAATTAGTGTTTTGTCACGGATTGTTGATTCTATTTTTAAAAAATTATTTCTCGACGATCCAACCGTACGGATCTCAAGATATATCTAATATAGTGATATTCCCAAATTTTCAAAAAATAAAATATTAATTTGGTTGGAGATCTTAATAGTCAACTACCGAATTGACTAATACTCGTAACTATTGTTTTGTCACGGATTGTTTATTATATTTTTTTAAAATTATTTCTCGATGATCCAACCGTACGGATGTCAAGATATATTTAATTTAGTGATATTTCCAAATTTTTAAAAAATAAAAAATATTTTTAAAAAAATTCATGTGTCAAAATTTATTAAATAAGACCGAATATGTCAAAATTAGATACATCACTTATATAACGTTTTCATACGCTATGTAAGTGAATGCACTCACTTAGACAGCGCTTCAATAAGCGCTATATAAGTGAATGCACTTTAATTTCTGCCCAGAATATGCAGAATTTATTTATTTATTTTTTTGCTAATTATGTGCATAATTTATTAATTTATATTTGCAAATTGAATTAAAATATTATTATATACAAAATATCGTAAGCAATATTCAATGATAATAATAAATATATAGCAAATCATAAAATATAAAAATTGACAAAACTAAACAAATAAAGGTCAAGAAAATATTAATCTATATAAAATTATTTTATCGAATATTTTTCGATTCAGTTATTTTTAGTTTCGGATTTACATCGGATTCAAGTCATATTCGGTTCGGGTAAATTTTATTCGGATTTGATCGGTTCTGATTATAATCGGATACATGGTCATCATTGGATACAGTATTTCGGATAATTTTTGGTTAAATTTCCGGTTTGGTTAATTTTCGGATTGGGTCAAATTGGTTTTCGGATCGTTATCGGATTTGATTAAATTGAACAGGTTTCAGTTCGGATTCGGATTGTTTTGGTTTCGGATAATCTGTTTCGGATCCAATTTCGGATTCGATTCCACATATTTCGGTTCGGTTTTTCAGATCCAGACCCATTTTACCAGGTCTACTCATGCTATTCTCTAAATTTAAAATTAGAATATTACAAGTGATTTCTTGAGTAAAGTGCATGTATTTTATTCCTTACATTACTCACGAAGTTAATCCACGTTAATGGAGTTCAATAAAGTACAGTAGAATCTCCATAAATGAATGTTCTAATGAATGTTCGATAAATGAATAATCTCAAAAAATGAATAGATTTTTACGATCCCAACTTGGGCAAATGGACTTAATGAATAACCTCGCTAAATGCATTAACGAATAAAAAAAATAAGTCTCTATAGGCCCTATTTAAATATAAATGAATAATCACTATATTTTGAATAATATATTTATATTTATATAAATATATGAATACATTTAATCCCATTAATACTGTTCATACACATTAATAAATCATATTTTCTCGAAAAATGCTTTTTAAAGTTGATTATAATTGACTTTGTAAATATCTTACCTTTCAGTATTCTGCACACAGTGAATGTATGGTATCGGTACTATGCAGTGCATTTAATAAATATACATGGTTGTACCTATTTCATGCATACTATACATGCATGCAAAACTAATTTAGAATGTTAGAAAAATGAATGTAGTTAAACATCACATAAATATTGTAAACCCATAATAAATTTTAAGTACATTTGAATATAAAATGTATGAAAAAAATTATAAAAATAATTGAAAATAATATCTAAATAAATAAATATTCATTTATCGATAAATAAATAATCTCTCTAAATGAATATATATTTTTGGTCCTAAGGATATTCATTTATCGAGATTCTACTATATAATGAAATACAAATATTAATATTTCAAGTGCTCGAGTTTAAACTCTAATATTGTAAGTAATGTCTTCAATAAATTGTGAGTACACAAAATGCACATTTTTACTCTTAGTAATATATAACTTTGTTATGCCATAAACATTATGCAAAAAGAAATAGCAATTAATAAAAAAAATTAAACTTATCCCCACAAATAATATTAGAAAAAGAAAGTCAATTGGATTCATTCCCATCGTTGATGTTTGTTTTAAAAAATTTGGCATTCCCTTTTAATGCTTTTTAGTTCTACAATTACCTAATATTTCTCTTATTCCACTCCACATCTCTAATATGTATTTTGTTTCTTTTTCTAATTTCTTTTTCATTTTCAATTATAATTTCTATTTTTAAATTATTAAAACATAAATGAACACGTAAAGTATTTTCAAAAAACTAAAAAAATGATTTTAAATTAGTTTTTATAAATTAAAAATAATTTTTATATAAATTTTAATTCCATTTCTGAATCAAAATCAAACAAATAAGATAATATAGAACCATTTTTTTCTTTATGTTATTTTTCATTCTGAATTTCATTCCATTTTCGGAACCAAACGCCCCTTAGTTACTCTTATCATCTTCTCTCTAAAAAAGCAGAGGTGCGGTCAATGTCTAAAATTTTTGTATTACTCATCAATAATCTATCTATACAATTATATAAAAATCGAAACATTAAAAGTTTGGTTGGTCCGTATCTGTTGATTTTACTTATTTACCCTTACTTAATTATAGATAATTTTTTTTTAATATTTTATCTAAATAAAATTTTTGTTTTACTAATCAATTTTCTTTTTCAGATTAAACATGTTACCATTTCTTTTTCTTTTTAATAACTAAGCAGTTTCCTTTTTCAAGTAAAATATAATACATTTTATATTTTATCTAACTAAAAAGCATATTATAATTACTATTAACTAATTAATTAATTTTTTCATTCAAATTATCTTTTCTCTTTTATCTAATTAAAATATCTATTTTCCCAATTATATCACGGATTACCTTTTAAAAATCTTCTTTTATATTTTATTTAACTAAAATTTTTACTTTACTAATCAATCTCCTTTTTCATGTTAAACATGTAACCCTTTTTTTTAATAACTAAGCAGTTTCCTTTTTTAAGTAAAATGTAATATCGTTTATATTTTATTAACTAAAAAACAAATTATAATTACTGTTAACTAATAAATTAATTTTTTATATTTTCTCTTTTCTCTAACTAAAGTATTTTTTTTCCCAATTATATCACTGGTTACCTTTTTCAGCTCAATCTATTCTATTATATTAAAGCCGAAACATTAAAAGTTTGGTTGGTTGGTACCTATTGATTTTACTAATTTACCCTTACTTAATTATAGATAAAATATTTTTTTTATATATTTTATCTAACTAAAATTTTTGCTTTACTAATCAATTTCTTTTTTCAGGTTAAACATGTTACCTTTTCTTTTCTTTTCTTTTTAATAACTAAGAGCAAGTCCAACAATGTCCTACATTATGCCCTATAAATATTATAAAAATTAGTGTCCTAGTGATTTAAGACATTATTTTTATGTATCAATTCCAACAATATGCCTTATCCTTGTGCCTTATTATTAAAATAATAATATATTTGATAAAAGAAGGGAAGAAAAGGAGGAAAGTGGATTTTTTTATTGATAAAAAATGAAATAAGGCATGATTAGTGGTGTCCTAAAAATAGGGCATGAGATGAATGTCTTAGTGTTTTAAGGCACCACTAAGACATTGTTGGAGCATATTTTTTCCCAAATGCCCTAAATTTTAGCTAAGGACATCAATTTAGAACATTGTTGGACTTGCTCTAAGCAGTTTCCTTTTTCAGGGAAATATAATATCTTTTATATTTTATCTAACTAAAAAGCATATTATAATTACTATTAACTAATTAATTAATTTTTTCATTCAAGTTATCTTTCCTCTTTTCTCTAACTAAAATATCTCTTTTTTCAATTATATCACGGGTTACCTTTTAAAAATCTTCTTTTATATTTTATTTAACTAAAATTTTTACTTTTCTAATCAATCTACTTTTTCAGGTTAAACATGTTACCTTTTTTTTTAATAACTAAACAGTTTCCTTTTTCAAGTAAAATATAATATCTTTTATATTTTTTCTAATTAAAAAACAAATTATAATTACTGTTAACTAATAAATTAATTTTTTATCTTTTCTCTTTTCTCTAACTAAAATGTTTTTTCCCAATTATATCACTATTCAATAAAATATATTAAAAACCCGTATACATTGTTTATAATAAGGAAACATTAGTAAAATCCGTAAACATGAGAATATTAAATTATATTAAATTAAAATTAAAAAAATATTAAAAATAATGATTATATAAAAACAAAACTGTAATATTAAATAAAATTTATATAATATAATAAAAGAAACCTATGCATCACACGGGAATTGAAAGTTTGTCCGTTCGATCTTCAGCACGGTCATCCTAACTATTAAAATAAATAGTAAAATAATATAATTAGTGATAATTAGTCGATTGCTTTTTTTTAATTAAAAGAGATTTACTTTTAATTGATTGATGATATTACCTTTTATAAACACCTAAGATATCATATCTTCCAATCAATAATATTTTTTTCTAAATAAAACACGTTAACTTTTATTTTAAAATATAATCTTACAATAATTAATATATACCCAAAAAAATAACACTATATTGTCTAATCACTAACAAAAGATAATAGACATATATATACAACGAATAATGACCGTTATATTTTTAGTAAAAAATCAGAACCATTAGATCTAATGATTAGATATATTATATGTTTAAATTAATTTACTAAAATTTCAAGGTTCGAATTTTGTCAGACATATTTTTTTTAAAAAAATTATAATATAAATTTTAAACCAATAATTTTGCAATCATTAATGTATACCGAAAAATATTAAACCATTTTACTGTTAGATTTTTAGTAATTTATAAGAACCGTTAGATGTAATTATAAGATATATTTTATGATTAAAGTATTTTACTAACTATTATATAAAAGTTGAAACATTAAAAGTTTGGTTGGTTGGTACCTATTGATTTTACTAATTTACCCTTACTTAATTATAGATAAAATATTTTTTTTTTATTTTATCTAACTAAAATTTTTGCTTTACTAATCAATTTCCTTTTTCAGGTTAAACATGTTACCTTTTCTTTTCTTTTCAATAACTAAACAGTTTCCTTTTTCAGGTAAAATATAATATCTTTTATATTTTATCTAACTAAAAAGCATATTATAATTACTATTAACTAATTAATTAATTTTTTCATTCAAATTATCTTTTCTCTTTTCTCTAACTAAAATATCTCTTTTTCCAATTATATCACGGGTTACCTTTTTAAAATCTTCTTTTATATTTTATTTAACTAAAATTTTTACTTTACTAATCAATCTACTTTTTCAGGTTAAACATGTTACCTTTTTTTTAATAACTAAACAGTTTCCTTTTTCAAGTAAAATATAATACCTTTAATATTTTTTTCTAATTAAAAAACAAATTATAATTACTGTTAACTAATAAATTAATTTTTTATCTTTTCTCTTTTCTCTAACTAAAATGTTTTTTTCCCAATTATATCACTATTTAGTAAAATATATTAAAAATCCGTATACATTGTTTATAATAAGAAAACATTAGTATAATCCGTAAACATGAGAATATTAAATTATATTAAATTAAAATTAAAAAATATTAAAAATAATGATTATATAAAAATATAATTGTAATATTAAATAAAATTTATATAATATAATAAAAGAAACCTGTGCATCACACGGGCATTGAAAGTTTGTCCGTTCGATCTTCAGCACGGTCATCCTAACTATTAAAATAAATAGTAAAATAATATAATTAGTGATAATTAGTCGATTGCCTTTTTTTAATTAAAAGAGATTTACTTTTAATTGATTGATGATATTACCTTTTATAAACACCTAAGATATCATATCTTCCAATCAATAATATTTCTTTCTAAATAAAACACGTTAACTTTTATTTTAAAATATAATCTTACAATAATTAATATATACCCAAAAAAATAACACTATATTGTCTAATCACTAACAAAAGATAATAGACACATATATACAACGAATAATGACCGTTATATTTTTAGTAAAAAATCAGAACCATTAGATCTAATGATTAGATATATTATATGTTTAAATTAATTTACTAAAATTTCAAGGTTCGAATTCTGTCAGACATATTTTTAAAAAAAAATTATAATATAAATTTTAAACCAATAATTTGCAATCATTAATGTATACCGAAAAATATTAAACCATTTTACTGTTAGATTTTTAGTAATTAATAAGAACCGTTAGATGTAATTATAAGATGCATTTTATGATTAAAGTATTTTACTGAAAATACAAGTTTCGAATCCCGTCAATGACATATTTAACTTAAAATCCTATAATATTGTAAATTTTAAATCATGATTAACTAAATTTATATTTAATTATATTAAAATAATATTAAAATAATTTTTACAAAATAATGATTATATGAAAATATAATTATAGCATAAAATAAAATTTAAATAACATATTAAAAGAAACCCGTGCATTGCACGGGTTATAAGCTAGTACTATTATATAAAAGTCGAAACATTAAAAGTTTGGTTGGTCGGTACCTGTTGATTTTACTTATTTACCCTTACTTAATTACAGATAAAATCTTTTTTTATATTTTATCTAAATAAAATTTTTGCTTTACTAATCAATTTCCTTTTTCTGATTAAACATGTTACTTTTTATTTTTATTTTTAATAACTAAGCAATTTCTTTTTTCAGGTAAAATATAATACCTATTATATTTTATCTAACTAAAAAGCATATTATAATTACTATTAACTAATTAATTAATTTTTTCGTTCAAATTATCTGTTCTCTAATTAAAATATATGTTTTTCCAATTATATCACGGGTTACCTTTTAAAAATCTTTTTTTATATTTTATTTAACTAAATTTTTTACTTTACTGATCAATCTCCTTTTTCATGTTAAACATGTTACCTTTTTTTTTAATAACTAAGCAGTTTCCTTTTTCAGGTAAAATATAATATCGTTTATATTTTATTTAACTAAAAAACAAATTATAATTATTGTTAACTAATAAATTAATTTTTTATCTTTTCTCTAACTAAAATATTTTTTTCCCCAATTATATCACGGGTTACCTTTTTCAGCCAAAACAAGTTACCTTTTTATTTTCTCTAACTAAAACCTCTATTTTTCAAATTATATCACGGGCGATTCTATTTAATAAAAATAAAATATTAATATTATAATGTTATTAATTAACCGATTAATTTTTCAGATAAAAATGTATCATCCTTTTTAGTTTTTCTAATTAAATTCCTTTTTTTAGAAATATCATGGGTAACATTAATTTCTCATTTTCTAAAAATACTACCAGAAATTTTATTTAGTAAAATAACAATTGAATTATAATTACTATAAACTAATCAATTACTGTTGGTCCCGGAATGTATTGCAGAAGGGGGGTTGAATGCAATACTAATAAATTTCAAAAACTATTTCAACAACTTAAATAGAGTTTGTAATTTACTAGTAGAAGAAATGCAATCACAAGTAATATTTAACAAGATGTTTCACAAAATAATTGTTTTATTTATTTTGCAAAGTTTTGCTACAACCTTGAGAACAAAATAATTCTCAAGCTTCAAATACTCAAGAGATTACAGTTATAGAGTTATATTTGTTGTATAAATAGAGTGCTCTATTTATAGTGTGATAGTCTACTGTACTACCACTATCAGCATGGGTTGTTGAGTTGCTGTTATATTCCTTTTGCAGCTCATTCCATGATTTATTCCCATGTGATCATCACAAAGTAACTTTAAGATACTTTCCACATTTGAGCCACCCAGATCTAGCCGTATTCAATTTTATCTGCTCTAGACTTTACAGGTTGCTCCATGTGATCTCTCAAGCTTCAGTTATAGACTTTCCAAGCTTGCTGTAAAGGTTGAATATTACAACACGCCTGCTTCTTTTGAACATGTACTCTGTCGCTTACTTTGACTTAGAAGATTCCTAAATCAAGTTGATTCTATATGACAGTGTGTTTGCCACAAGTTTGCTGTCAATGGATTATGCTTTGGTTGACAGTATGAATTTCCCGCAGATATTACTGTCAAGGATTGTGCTTTGATTGACAGCATGTATTTCCCGCAGAGATTGCTGTCAAGAATTGTGCTTTGATTGACAGCATGTATTTCCCGCAGAGATTGCTGTCAAGAATTGTGCTTTGATTGACAGCATGTATTTCCCGCAGAGATTGCTGTCAAGAATTGTGCTTTGATTGACAGCATGTATTTCCCGCAGAGATTGCTGTCAAGAATTCCAAACTTACTGTCGCAAACTATATATTAAAGTTGCTGTCATCAGAATCTCAGCCAATGTTGCTGTCAAGTCGAAACTTGCTGTCGACTCCATGAAACTTGCTGTCGACCTAGGCAACATGTTGTTTCCTTGTAACCTTACTGTCAGGGCTTGACAGTAACTTTTATTCCTTCTGTCGAACTTATGTATTTCTTGAGGCTTGAACATAATCGAACTTCTTCCAAGAATTACACTTATTACATGACAGTATTTATTTTAAATTACAAGAATACATTTCAGACTGTGACAGTATGTTCTACTTAGTAAAACTAAGTATACCAATAAAACTAGTTAAGTTGTCTATTCCATCACCCATAAATCCCAACAATCTCCCCCAATTTGTTTTTATGGACAATAAGGACAAATTTACAAATATCATGCTGACAACTTAACTAACATAGATCAGAAAGAATAAACTCTTCATTTCTGAACAATGATTAAATTGGATTGTTTAAAAAAAATGTATCATAAAAGTTCATAATTAAAAATCAAGAAAAAATCTTTACTTAGCTTGATTTGAACTTTCGCCTTGCTCCTTTTCCCTCAGAGCTCTTCTGAGATTTTCAATTAACTCCTTTTCTTCAGGGGACTGTGCATCATCTTCATTTTCCACGATGTACTTTTTGATCATTGATGAAGTAGTGTTTAATACATCTCTGAGTTCCATCCAATAAACATTTTGCTTTACGATTGATCTGAATTTCAACACATCTCCCTCCATCTTGAATCTTCTGCCAGGAAGCTGATTTAAAGTTACCCTTCTTTGTCTGTCCAAACTGGGATTCTCTCCTTTCCTTTGATCAAAAATCATATCTAGCTCCCAAGAACATAGTGCTTCAAGTTTGTTAGATGATCCTATCACTTGCCAGTACAGTTCTTTTAGCACACTGGTCTTCAACTTAGAAAAGCTGTCTATGTAGACTTCTTCTTTGCCATATTTGATTCTCAGAGGATTGTCCGGTACAATTGGCTGATAGTTTAATTCACTGCTGTTGACCTTGTTGAGTTTACTCCAATTTTCCTTCATTTGATCTTCAATCTCTTCTTCTATCTGTTGACGAGATTTTTGTCTTGAAGCTAATTCTTCTTTGAATTTCTGCTCTGCCTCATACCTATCCATCTCTTGCTTTGAATAAGGTTTTTGCATTTCATTCCAGTTATACTCAGGAATAGGATTGTCTTCTTCATACTCCAAACCAAGGATTTGATAGACATCATCATCATTGTGAAGTGTCCAATCACCAAACTTCTCAATAAATTCAGCATGCCTGGCTTCATAATACTTGAGAACTTGGTTCATGATCTTCTTTGAAACATTATCATAGGTTTGCAGTAGCTCAACCATCCTTTCCAGATTGAAGTAATCAATTCTTCATTTTACTGTTCCAGAAGTTTGAATGAATTTCTTGGAGATCACCTTTGATTTTGTTATCTGAGTGAAGTCAGGTTCCACTGTAATCAACCTTTCATTGTTTTCCCATAGAATGTATCTTGCAACTTCTTCTTCTGACTCATCAAATTCTATGGATACTGAGGTGATTGTATCTTTGGCCTTCAGCTGCATCATTTCAAAGCTATTCATTCTTCTTCTCATGAGGGGTTTCTTGAGTCCTAACCCTGTAGCTTTTCCTTCTCCTTTGTAGACAGTCTTTCCCTTTATTGGTCTTTTTGACTTTCTTTTGATTCTTACTGTCTTGGATGTTTTGACAGTAGGATCGTTGACAGTATCTTTTATAGGGCTTCTAACAGTGTCTTCTGTGACAGTATCTTTCATGACTGTGTCTTCATCCTGTCTAACAGCATCTTTGTTGACATCCTTGATAGCATCTTTGTTGACAGTATCTTTTTCAAGTTGTATACTGTCAATTTCCATTTCTTCTTGATTACCTTTCAATGCTTCAAGTACTTCTTCCTCATCAACTTTCTTGCTTGTGCTAGGATTTTCAGAGGTTTCCTTTGATTCTGCTTCTTTGACTTGAGTTTGCTCTTTTGAAGAGTCTCCCAGTTCTGTTTTCTTAGATCCTCCAGCTTCACCTCCATCTTGATTATCATCACCATCTTTTTCCAAGGTGTCATCAAAAGTGCAGTTTCCACCTTGAGCATTTCTGCTTGAATTTGCTTTGGCAATGAGCTTCTTAATTTTGGCACTGTATTCCATATCTCTCTTTGCCATTATCTTGTGGATATCTTTAACTGCCTGAATCCTTTCCTTGGTGATAGGTGCTTTCAGCAATAACTTAAGTACATCCATGATGACTTTGCTTTGTAGAGATGTTTTGCCTTCAAGAGTTAAGAACCCAAGTCCTTTAGTTCCTTTGGCTGTTGTCTGTTTAAAGCTTACACCATATGGCTGGAGACATACTTCTGGGAGTTTGCTGTTAACCATTGTGCTCAGTTGCATATAGAGACTTTCATCAAAGATGGTAGAGTTTTTCTTAACTAGAATCCCAAGGATGTATTGCACTCTGGCAGAGAAAGTTTCTAGCAGTTGAGTTGTTATGAATATTGAATGTCCACTCTTCAGGTATACTTCAACTGCCCACCTCTTCTCTGAGCTAATCTTCACAGAAAGATTTACAATCTTTTCTTTCAAAGCTTCTGCCAATTTAGCAGGTTTTCCTTTAGATTTTGTGATTGCTCCATTCACCAGATTGTTGAATTCCTCATCCTTATTGTTCAAGGTGCTCTCCATATGACTTACTGTTATAGAATCAGCTTCTTCTTGAGAATATGTGCTTCCATCAGTCCAGGTAACCAACTTTGAAGAAGAGATATATTCAGGCAGCTTGCCCTTGCCTTTACCCATCCTGTTAGACTCCTCCTTTTCTCTCCAAAGCCTCTCCAAAGTTGATTCTTTCTTTTCAGGAACTGGTTCACTAATTTTGATGGAAGATGCTTTATTTCTTTGTATCATTTTCAATACTTCCTCAGATACTAGCATTTTCTCCCCATCTACTTCAGTTTCAAACAGTTGTTCACCAGTTCCAGTTCCAGAGGCTATGACAGTATCTTTTTGCTCCCCCTTACTCCTTTCCTCCCCCTGACTTTCAGCTTCTCCTTGTAACCCCATTTTCCTTTCTGGTTGCTCAGCCTTTTTCTGATCTATTACTTTCTCCCCCTTAGTTAAGTTGGCAGCTTGAATGAAGGAAGAAAGTGACAGCAGGGTGGCTTGAATTTCAGCAAAACCAGTCTTTACAGAAGATGACAGAGTGTCCAGCTTGCTCTCCATTTTAGCACATCTATCTTCAATAGCTTGGAGTCTGTCATTTGTGGATGCAGAAGGACCACCAGACCTAAGCCTCTTTGGAGGTTGAGGATAAGTCTGGGGCATGGAAGTTGTTGGGGTTCTCACACTCTCATTGTTTTTATAGATGATCTCATCATCTCTCACAGAAATTCCCTCAAGGCCTAATGCCTTTTGTTTACTGGCTCCCTCAAGATCACTCTGGACATGCTCAAGTCCCTCTCCTTTTGCCAGCACGTTTGGCTGCCTCTCATTTTTATCCTCACTTCTCTGTTCTTTTATCTCTCTTTTATTTTTCACTCCCTCACTCATCCTAGATGCATTAGTATGAGCAGTACTAACATGCAAAAGAGTAGATTTTACCTTGAAGGCCTTGGAAAGAGGCAAGTCATCATCAGAGATATCTTCAACTAATCCTTCTTGTAGTTGTGGTTGAACAGTGATGACAGCATCTTTAGAAAGACCTTTGACAGTATCTTTTGTCAGAATGGTACTGTCACTTGATTGATTGACAGCACCTTCTGGTTTGTCATTGACAGCATCTTTGGCTGTGACAGCAACTTCCCTAGGGTAAGATGCTTTGAGGGAATCGATCAAGATGCTGGCTGTTTCAATTTCTGGCAAATTTGCATCTTGATCTAATCCAGTGTTTGATGGAGTGGTATCCATTTCACTTTGAGAAATGGGTTCTTGTGGACCACTAGATGGGGGCTCATCCAAGATTTGAGATGGATGATCAAAACCTGAGGGGTTGGTACTGTCCCCCTCTCTAGGTTGTTCAGAAGAAACAACAGATGTAGGAATGAAAGAAGAAGATTGAATTTCAGATTGATTAATTGGCTGTTCCACAGAAGAAGATTGTGGAACATCAACAGTATGAATGAATTCCTCACTGTGCTCTATCTCTATGTGTGTATCTTCAAATACAGGTTCCTCAAGAGTGAGTTCTTGAGTTTGTGCAGACTCTTTACAAGGTGCCTTGGGAGACATGCCAATTTCAATAGATGTCCCTTGTTGAGAAGAGACACCTAGAGGTGAGTTTATTTCCCTATCATCCTCTACAGTCTTTTGGGAAACTGTAGGGTGGCTGACAGTAACCTTGGCCCTTCTAGTTCTCTTCTTCTTAGGCTCAGAAGGGGCTACTGTGGGTTCTATTTCACTACCAACCTTATTTGCTGCACTAGGTGCAGTGACTCCCTCTTGACTCTCAACTTGTTCATCAGTTGCACTCTCTAGGGTCCTTTTCTTGGATTCCTGTTTGGCCATTTTAAGGGCTTTTGGTAGTCTAGAATCCCTAGGTGGAATGTATGGTGTAGAATGTGGGTTAACTGAATTTGGGTCCAATTCAGTCTCATTCTCAAGTGTGAAGACAGTATATCCTGTAGGTAATGGAAAACCAAGGTTGGGCACTTGATTAACCATGTGTTGTGTGAAACATAGTGGAATATGTGTATTTAAATTTTGTGTGTTGAGAGAAGTGTGTGTGTTTTTCTTTAAAACAGGACATTCTTCAAAATCAGAATTGTCCTCAACATTTCCACAAATATTATTAATACACATAGTTAAAAAGCGAGGATAGATGGATACCTTTTTGCCTATTGCGCTTTTCAACTGTGCCATGATCAATTTTCCAATGTTCACCTTGTATCCATGGACTAATGAATGAGTGAGCTTCTTGATATATGATGGTATTCCATTCCAGCCTGTAGACTTGGTAGAGAACACCTTCACCATAACATCAAAAATCATACTCCACTCTTTTCTCAGAAATTTCCTGTCCATTTCTCCTGTTTGATACCACTTATCAGAAGTTTCTTCAAGTTTAGAGCCAGAGTACCCAATCTTCAGAAAGAACCTTTTTAGAGTATCATCAGTGGCTAATTCCTTAAAGTTTTCTCCACTGTCTAACACAATACCCAATGCCTCATTGATAATCTTTACTGAAAGAGAGTGACTTGCATCATCTATTTTGAACTTAATTTCTTCATCCTCTCCAGTTCCTTGAATACTTGCAGACTTCCAGAATTTTTCAATTCTAACAGTATCAATTTTGGGGGTAGAGGTTACTGCATGACCTAGGTAGGATTTATTTATGAACGAAATAAGTCCTTTGAAGTTTTCACCAGCATCACTAGGAGAAAAGATACCGGCAAAGTTGGTTTGAGCAACACTTTGTTTAGGTGCCATTGTTGAATGCTTTGAAAAATGAGAGAGAAAATGCGGTTTTTGGATGCAGAAGATTGAAAGGTTTTTGCAAATGAAAGTGATAGTAGATTAAACGGTAGATTCAGTTTATAATATGAATCGATTTAACCTCTCTTAATTGAACGTGTGATAATGATATTTCCCATTAACTCCACTTGCTATATTACGTGGCAGTTGCTATTAGATCGTGGATTGGTGGGAAAAAAAATATATGTGTATATATATATATAAATTAATGTATATATATATATATATATATATCTTTCCACTATCTTTGACAGCAACTTCCCGTGACAGCAACTTTCATTGACAGTAACCTGTGCGCTTTTCTTTCTCTACCATTTTTGACAGCAATTTCTTGTGACAGCAACTTTCATTGACAGCAACCTCTGCGCTAACAATATTTCTGTCAATCAGCTTCATGAGTGACAATAAGTTTTATCTGACAGTAAACTTATCATAAAATCATGCTGTCACTGTACACACATAACTTAAGTTAAGGACACATGATTTCTTAAAATCGTAATAAGACAGACATGTAAAACTATTTTAGCATAGTCATAGCAAGCATGATATCTAAAAATCCTTTTAGCATAGTCATAGCAAACATGATATCTAAAAATCCTTTTAGCATAGTCATAGCAAACATGTTGTCTGAACAAGTAGCACATAGTACCTTAACTTCTCATGACAGTACCTTCTAGTGACAGTACCTTGAAAGTTTCTGTCATGAGCTGCGAATCGAGAATTGATAAACCAGTTAGATAATCATACCTGATTTAGCATTCCTAATTCACTCACCAACCTGATAAATGTTGCTTCATCCAATGGCTTGGTGAATATATCTGCAAGTTGCTTATCTGTTGGAACATAAACCAATTTTACATCTCCCTTTTCAACATGCTCCCTGATGAAATGATGCCTTATATCAATGTGCTTTGTTCTGGAGTGTTGAAATGGATTGTCTGATATGGCTATGGCACTAGTGTTGTCACAGTAGATAGGAATATTTGACAACTCTAGTCCATAATCCATTAATTGATTCTTCATCCAAAGTATTTGTGCACAGCAACTTCCAGCTGCAATATATTCAGCTTCTGCAGTTGATGTAGAAACTGAGTGTTGCTTCTTACTGAACCATGACACCAATCTCCCCCCAAGAAATTGACAACTTCCTGTAGTACTTTTTCTGTCAATCTTGCAGCCAGCATAGTCTGAATCAGAATATCCAATTAGATCAAATCCAGTTTCCTTAGGGTACCAAAGACCTAGATTTGGGGTGCCTTTGAGATATCTAAAGATTCTTTTAATTGCAACCAAGTGTGATTCTTTTGGATCAGCCTGAAACCTTGCACAGAGACATGTAGCAAACATTATGTCTGGCCTGCTTGCTGTTAAGTAAAGCAATGATCCAACCATGCCTCTGTAGGTACTGGAATCCACTTTCTTGCCTTTAGAATCTAACTCTAATTTGGTGGCTGTTGAGATAGGTGTCTTGGCAGGTGATGAATCTTCTAAGTTAAACTTCTTGAGAAGTTCTTTGACATACTTAGATTGACAGATGAAGATTCCTTCCTTCTTCTGATAGATTTGAAGACCAAGAAAGAATGCTAATTCTCCCATCATGCTCATTTCATACTTGTTTCTCATTAAAGATGAGAACTTTTCACACAATTTTTCGTTTGTTGAGCCAAAGATTATGTCATCAACATATATCTGCACAAGAATGATGTCTTTGCCATGGTATTTATAGAATAAAGTTTTATCCACCATACCTCTTATAAATTGATTTTCCAGGAGAAAAGTGGATAGTGTGTCATACCAGGCTCTTGGTGCTTGCTTTAAGCCATATAGGGCCTTGAACAGTTTGTAGACAAAATTATGCAGTTTGTCATTTTCAAATCCAGGAGGCTGTTCAACATACACTTCTTCTTCTAATTCTCCATTTAGAAAGGCACTTTTGACATCCATTTGAAATACTTTGAATTTGCAGTGTGCAGCAAAGGCTAAGAAAATTCTTATGGCTTCAAGTCTGGCAACAGGTGCAAATGTTTCATCATAATCTATCCCTTCCTATTGACAGTAACCTTTGGCCACTAGCCTAGCTTTATTTCTTGTCACATTTCCACTTTCATCTATCTTGTTTGTGAAGACCCATTTTGTCTCAATGACTGATTTTCCTCTTGGCCTTGGAACCAGCTTCCAAACATTGTTTCTTTCAAATTGATTGAGCTCTTCCTGCATGGCCATCACCCAATCAGAATCCAACAATGCTTCTTCAACTATTTTTGGTTCCATTTGAGATAAGAAACATGAAAACAAGCTTTCAGCAGAGATATTCCTCCTTGTCCTTACACCAGTATTAGGATCTCCAATAATTAGATTACTGGTATGATCTCTATTCCACTTTGTTGATTGAGGAAAGCTACTTGTTTGATGAGATTGTCTTTCATCAATATGAGGATTTGATTCTCCACCATTTTCATTGTTTTGCTCATTTAGCTCAAATTCTCCAGTCTCACAGTCTTGTTGATTGATGCCTGAAATTGTCTGTGATTGGGCTGAGGTTTGATTTAGATTATGAGTATTGACAGATTCTTTCTCATATCCCATTGATTGAGTGAGACTTGGTTCTTCATCAACATATTCTTCTTTTTCCAAGTATCCTTGATTCTCAAATCTGAAGGGTTGCATTTGACCATCCTCATGTAACCCTGGAAACTTGGTTTCATCAAACGTGACATTGACACTTTCTTCAATTGTCTTGTGCTCCATGATATAGACTCTATAGGCAGTCCTTTCTATCCCATATCCCATGAAGATGCCTTCATATGCTTTAGTGTCAAACTTGCCTTTTCTTTCATGGTTGTCTTTCATAAAAAAACACTTGCTTCCAAAAATATGAAAGTACTTGACAGTAGGTTTCTTTCCTGTCAAAAGATAGTAAGGAGTATTGCCATGAGCCTTGTTGATTAGTGTCCTGTTCTGTGTGTAACAAGTAGTGTTGATGGCTTCTGCCCAGAAATATGTTGGTAATTTAGCATTGCTCAACATAGTCCTTGCAGCTTCAATAAGTGTCCTATTTTTCCTTTCTACAACTCCATTTTGCTGTGGAGTTCTTGCAGCAGAGAATTGTTGAACAATCCCTTGATCTTTGCAGAAGTTTCCAAGTGTAGCATTTCTGAATTCAGTTCCATTGTCACTTCTTAGAAATTGAACTTTTGCTTCAGGGGTCCTGTCAAGTACCCTTATGTGATCAATGATTTCTTGAGCAGCTTCATCTTTTGATTCTAAAAATTTCACCCAAGTGTACCTAGAATAGTCATCTATCATGACCAGTGCATATCTTTTTCTGGATAGTGATTGAACATTCACTGGTCCAAAAAAATCCATGTGAATCAACTTGAGTGCTTCAGTGTTAGTGTTGACTTGCTTTGATTTATGCATTGCTTTCCTCAGTTTTCCCATTTGACAATCTTCACACAGTCCTTCTTGACAGAATTCCTGTTGAGGTAGTCCTCTCACCAATTCCTTCTTCATTAGCATGTTCATTGTTTTGAAGTTGAGATGGGAAAGTTTCTTGTGCCAAAGCATGCTATCTCCAACACTTGCTTTGCTGTAGAAGCAAAATATTCTTTCCTCATTTGTTGAGTTTAAGTCTGCAACAAATAGGCTTCCTTTCCTTACTCCTTTCAGAGATAGGCTTATATCCTTCTTGTGGTGGATTGTGCATTCCATCATGCCAAAGTTAACTTTGAATCCTTTGTCAGTGAATTGACTTACACTGAGCAGATTATGCTTCAAACCTTCCACAAGAGAGATTTCTTCAATGACAACATTTCCAGCTTTTAAACAGCCATATCCCACAGTGTAACCTTTGCTGTTGTCTCCAAAGGTTATTGTTGGGCCAGCCTTCTCAACATATTGTGATTGCAGGGATATATCACCAGTCATGTGTTTGGAACATCCACTGTCAATTATCCACATGACCTGTTTACCTTTCTTTCCCTGCAAGACAGAAAGAGTTTAATTTGCATTTGGTACCCAAGTCTTGTTGGGTCCTGCATACTCAGTATCATCAGAAACTAAGGCTGTAATTCGAGTCGGGTAGCTCGCGAGCCTACCCGGCTCGAACTCGTTTAACCCAACCCGGCTCGACTCGAGCTCGTAAACGAGTCGAGCTCAGCAGTGATTTTAGGCTCGTTTATATAAACGAGCCGGTCCGGGTATGTGCCGAGCTCGAATGAAACCCGGCTCGAAAACTCGAACTCGACCCGACTCGACCCGGCTCGAGCTCGTTTACAATTTTTTTTGTTATTTTTCAAAATATTGTTTCTATATTTTTCAAAAATATTTCTCGACGATCCAACCATACGGATGTCAAGATATATCTAGTTAAATGATATTCCCAAATTTTCAAAAAATAAAAAATTAATTTGGTTGGAGATCTTAATAGAACACTACTATATTGTCTACTATGTTGCTTCATCCCAAATTATTGTTTCTATTTTTTTAAGAATATTTGTCGACGATCCAACCGTAAGAATGTCAAGATATATCTAATTAACTGATATTCCTAAATTTTCAAAAAATAAAAAATTAATTTGGTTGAAGATCTTAATAGAACACTATAATATTATTTAGTACTCGCAACTAGTGCTTCGTCCCAAATTATCATTTCAAATTTTTTAAAAGTATTTCTCGACGATCCAACCGTACGGATGTCAAGATGTATCTAATTAAATGATATTCCTAAATTTTCAAAAAAATAAAAAATTAATTTGGTTGAAGAACTTAATAGAACACTAGTATATTGTCTTGTACTCGTAACTAGTGCTTTGTCCCAGATTATTGTTTCTATTTTTTAAAAAATATTTTTCTACGATCCAACCGTACGGATGTTAAGATATATATAATTAAATGATATTCTCAAATTTTCAAAAAATAAAAATTTAATTTGGTTGGAGATCTTAATAGAACACTAGTATATTGTCTTGTACTCGTAACTAGTGCTTTGTCCCATATTATTGTTTCTATTTTTTAAAAAATATTTTTTGACGATCCAACCGTACGGATGTCAAGATATATCTAATTAAATGATATTCCCAAATTTTCAAAAAAAAAAAAATTAATTTGGTTGGAGATCTTAATAGAACACTAGTATATTGTCTTGTACTCGTAACTAGTGCTTTGTCCCAGATTATTGTTTCTATTTTTTAAAAAATATTTTTCGACGATCCAACCATACGGATGTCAAGATATATCTAAATAAATGATATTCCCAAATTTTGAAAAAATAAAAAATTAATTTGGTTGGAGATCTTAATAGAAACTCGTTAGGCTCGTTTAACAGCTCGTTTGGCTCGGCTCGTTTAACAGCTCGTTAGGCTCGACTCGTATAACTGGACTCGACCCGACTCGTATAGCAAAACTCGACTCGACTCGTGAGGGACTCGTGAGTAGCTCGACCCGACTCGTATAACAAACGAGCCGAGTTCGGCGGGGATTTTCGGCTCGTTTAATAAACGAGCCCGGCTCGACTCGTCAGAAAAAGCTCGGCTCGAACTCGCCCGGCTCGACTCGAATTACAGCCCTATCAGAAACCTTATCAATATTTGAAACAATATTATCAGAAGATGGTTCCTTGACTTCTTTTATTACCCACTTAGTTTTTGACTTAGACTTTTTCTTAGTGAGAGCAGACTTCTCACTTTCTTTAGTAGATTCAGAAGTCTTTGCAGTTTGCATATAAGAACATAATTCATTAGATGAAATTTGCAAATTAAAACATGTACTCATGGCAGTAATTTTGCATGGCATACAGTCAATGTTATTACAAACTACCAATTCTCTTTGCATAATGGGGGTTCTGTGTAAGTTCCCTTTCAACTCTGTTGCATTAGATATGCTACTAGTTGATTTCTTACAAACATGAGTTAAATGATGTGAGGAGCCACAATTATTGCAAAGTTTCCTGGGTGCCTGCTTAACATACGCATAATTATTCTTTTTATCAATGCCTAGCTTCCCATTTCTGTTTTTGGACTTGGAGACAACTGTCTTGACAATCTGTTCAGAAGATGCTGTCGAGCTATTTTTGACAGCATCTTTTGTACTTGCTGTCTTGACAGTAGGTTTGAAAGTTACTGTCTTGGTTGACTTCTTGACAGTATCTTTTGAACACTTGGTTGGGCTGTTTAATACTGTTTCTGTCATAGTCATTTTAACAGAATCTTTTTCTTTCTTAGATACACTGTCAACCCTCTCATCTTCATCACAGAGTTCTTGATTAATAACTAGGGAATTTTCATTAACCTCAAACTCTGTACTTTTGAAGATTGGATTGCTCACATTTTTGAGGATGTGAGGTCTTACAGTTTTGTCATCATCATTGTTCTGTATAACAGCCTCTTTACCAGGTCTCCTACTATAATCATAGCCTATGCCTATCTTCTTACTTTCAGTATATTTCTCATGATATTCTTGAACTATTTTAGAGGAATTTCTAAATGCCTTTAGCTTAAATTCATTTTCAGAAATTTCTTTTCTTAGATATTCCTCTATCTCTTTAGCACAGATTAAATCATTTTTTAATCTTTCGTTTTCCTGGGCTAAAGAATCAATAGAACTGGTCTTAAGCAACAACACATCATTGTTGGATCTGAGTACTTCATTTTCTTTAGTTAATCTAGCAATTTCTTCATTTGCAGCAGATAAACTAGTATGAATATTAAACATTTCAGTACTCATTTCCTCAATGGTTTGCTTATAGTCATTTAAAGACATATCTAGTAATACTAGAGATGGTACCTGACTTGTCGAGGTTGATGCTTCTTCATCCTCTCTAGCCATCAAGGCTAGATTCACAAATTCCTCTTCTTCTTCATTATCAGATTCATCCCAGCATTTTCCTTCAGCCATATAGGCTTTTCCTTGTCCTTTCTTAAATTGACTTCCAGTTCCTCTCTCCATTCTTTGTATTTGTTTTGGTCTTTTGCATTCAGTAGCAAAGTGACCAAGTTCATTGCAATTGTAGCATCTAAACTTTGACCTATCTACCATTCCTGTTTTGTATCCTCCCTTGGTGCTAGTAGCAGGTTTTGATGAGCTTCCTTGGTTATATTTTGGAAATTGACCTTGAGGCTTATATGGCTTGTTCCTCCTGAACCTTATATTTTTGAATTTTCTTGCCATAAAAGCCATGGTTGGATTATCCATTTTCTCCATTTCTTCTAGAGTGAAGAATTCTTCATCTTCAACATCTTCTAGTTGAAGAACAACCTTTTCTTCATCTTCAACCACCTCTTCAATTTTCACAGATGAAAATTGAGGTTGTTGATCATTTTGAATTTGCTCACTTGCTTGAAAATATGATGGTCCTTGAGCAACTAGAGCACCAGCCATGTTTGCCATCAATCCTTTGGATCCACTTTGTATGGCTTTCTTTTGATAATATTCAAGTTCATAAGATTTTAGAACTCCATACAATGTTTCAAGAGAAACAGAGTTTAAATCTCTTCCTTCTCTTATGGCTGTTACTCTATGCTCAAGATGTTCTGGAAGAGTTAGCAGAAACTTGATATTGACTTCCTTCTTTTCATAAAACTTTCCATGAATCTGGAGCTCAGCTATTAGTTTGCTAAATCTTTCAAACATGTGAGTTAACTCTTCTCCATGCTTGCCCATAAACGCTTCATATTGTGACACCAGTATTTGTTTTTGATTTTCTCTGACCTCTTCACTTCCTTCACATAACAGTTCTATCTTTTTCCACATATCCCTGGCAGAGTTGCATGCTATTATATTTCCGCTCATAGCTTTGTCCAGGGTAAGTGCATCTAGTAGAATGAGTTGCAGATGATCATCCAGTGCTACCTTTTCTTTTTCTGAGTCATTATACTCAGAAGGCTTCTTAGCAACCCAATGAGCTGGGATTACTACATCATTAACTGTAGCAGATGGAATTTCCTTTTGAGGAACGAAGGGGCCATTTTCCAGAATACCTAGGAATAGTGGATTCTGAGCTTTGATAAATAACATAATTTTCTTTTTCCATATGTTGTAGTTTTCTTTATCAAAAGCTGGAATCTTGATATTACTTGACCTTTGAATACTTGCCATTTGGATCTCAGATATGTGTATTAATCTGAAAGCTCTGATACCAGTTGTTGGTCCCGGAATGTATTGCAGAAGGGGGGTTGAATGCAATACTAATAAATTTCAAAAACTATTTCAACAACTTAAATAGAGTTTGTAATTTACTAGTAGAAGAAATGCAATCACAAGTAATATTTAACAAGATGTTTCACAAAATAATTGTTTTATTTATTTTGCAAAGTTTTGCTACAACCTTGAGAACAAAATAATTCTCAAGCTTCAAATACTCAAGAGATTACAGTTATAGAGTTATATTTGTTGTATAAATAGAGTGCTCTATTTATAGTGTGATAGTCTACTGTACTACCACTATCAGCATGGGTTGTTGAGTTGCTGTTATATTCCTTTTGCAGCTCATTCCATGATTTATTCCCATGTGATCATCACAAAGTAACTTTAAGATACTTTCCACATTTGAGCCACCCAGATCTAGCCGTATTCAATTTTATCTGCTCTAGACTTTACAGGTTGCTCCATGTGATCTCTCAAGCTTCAGTTATAGACTTTCCAAGCTTGTTGTAAAGGTTGAATATTACAACACGCCTGCTTCTTTTGAACATGTACTCTGTCGCTTACTTTGACTTAGAAGATTCCTAAATCAAGTTGATTCTATATGACAGTGTGTTTGCCACAAGTTTGTTGTCAATGGATTATGCTTTGGTTGACAGTATGAATTTCCCGCAGATATTACTGTCAAGGATTGTGCTTTGATTGACAGCATGTATTTCCCGCAGAGATTGCTGTCAAGAATTGTGCTTTGATTGACAGCATGTATTTCCCGCAGAGATTGCTGTCAAGAATTGTGCTTTGATTGACAGCATGTATTTCCCGCAGAGATTGCTGTCAAGAATTGTGCTTTGATTGACAGCATGTATTTCCCGCAGAGATTGCTGTCAAGAATTCCAAACTTACTGTCGCAAACTATATATTAAAGTTGCTGTCATCAGAATCTCAGCCAATGTTGCTGTCAAGTCGAAACTTGCTGTCGACTCCATGAAACTTGCTGTCGACCTAGGCAACATGTTGTTTCCTTGTAACCTTACTGTCAGGGCTTGACAGTAACTTTTATTCCTTCTGTCGAACTTATGTATTTCTTGAGGCTTGAACATAATCGAACTTCTTCCAAGAATTACACTTATTACATGACAGTATTTATTTTAAATTACAAGAATACATTTCAGACTGTGACAGTATGTTCTACTTAGTAAAACTAAGTATACCAATAAAACTAGTTAAGTTGTCTATTCCATCACCCATAAATCCCAACAATTACCTTTTTCAACTAATGTATGTCACCTTTTAATTTTTACGTTATCTTTTTCTATTTTTCAAACTAAAATCTCTCTTTTTCCAATTATATCACGAACGGTTCTATTTAATAAAATTAAATACTAATATTAACCGATTTTACTTTGAGAAAATGCCCAAAATACCTCTTTTTCAGCATCCCATTGCCCAAAATGCCGTTTAGCACAATCTGTCGCCCTAAATATCAACGGCATGCGCATTAGAGTAATGCATATAATGTTTTCTTTTTTGTATCCACTATGTACGCATTATGCTAATGCGTATATGTTTTTTTTTTGTCATTTATAGTTTTTTTCCCCTAAAAATAATGCCCAAAGCTGCTAAGTGGTGGAAGAGAATGGTGGTGCTAAGTGGTGGAACTAACTGGTGGAAGAGAACGGTGGTGCTAAGTGGTGGAACACACTGGCGGAAAAGTAAATAAAACCAAAAAAAAGATTTAATCTGAATGGTACTTACTTGGTCAATTGGTGGAGAAATTTTGGCCTCATTAAATATCCAATTTTTTATTTAAAATTTTAAATTTATTTATATTCTTTTAGGGTTCAACAATTAACTTTTGGGGTTCAATGTTTCCATTTTGGGTTTTAGAAATATTCGAAACGACAAATAAATCGTATACAAACTTAGGGTTTAGGGTTTGGGGTTTATGGTTATTAACAACCCTAAACCCTAGATCCTAAACCCTAACTTATCCTGATTTTTAAACGCGTTAGCGTTTAAAAATCAGGCCGCCGGATTCAATTTTTATTTTAAAATTTTAAATTTTATCTGTATTGCCTGAGGATTTCAACGGTTAACCTTTGGGGTTCAAAAGTTTCATTTTGGGTTTAGAAATATTCGGGACGACGAATAAACCGTATACGAACTTAGGGTTTAGGGTTGTTTACAACCCTAAACCCTATACCCTATACCCTAAACCCCAACTTATCCTGATTTTTAAACGCGTTAGCGTTTAAAAATCAGGTCGCCAGATTCAATTTTTTTATCAAAATTTTAAATTTTATCTGTATTCCCTCGGGATTTCAACGGTTAACCTTTGGGATTCAACAGTTCCATTTTGGGTTTATAAATATTCGGGACGACGAATAAACCGTATACGAACTTAGGGTTTAGGGTTGTTTGGGTAACCCCTGAATACCCAACTGTACCATGCGTATTAAATAAATTCACTTGCAACTAAGTGGTGGAACAGATTGGTGGAAAAAAAATAAAACCAAAAAACTAAGTGGTGGAAAAGATTGGTGGAAAAGAAGACTGGTGGAAACAAAAATAAAACAAAAAAATTAAGTGGTGGAAAAGAAGACTGGTGGAAACAAAAATAAAACCAAAAAACTAAGTGGTGGAATAGATTGGTGGAAAAGAAAATAAATTGAATGGTGCTAACTTGGTCAACTGGTGGAAAAATTTGGACCTCATTAAAATAAATTTTAAAATTTAAAAAATACATTTTTAATTAAATTTAGGGGTTCAACAATTAACTTTTGGGGTTTAACGTTTCCATTTTGGGTTTTAAAATATTCGGAACGAAGAATAAACCAACCGTATACGAACTTAGGGTTTAGGGTTGTCAAATTCAAAATTTTGCTAAAAAAAAAAAAGAAGTGAAATTAAAAATTATTGAACCATACGCATGCTACCAATGCGTTGTCCATTTGACAAAGAAACTTACCAATGAGCTATACGCATTGGTACAATGCGTGGGCTTATTTTATATTAAAATACAAATATACACACATGTTGTACATGCATGGCGTACTTCAAAAACAAAAATAATAAAGAACAAGCATGTGAGACATGCGTGTATTGTGTACGCATGTGACACATGCGTGTTCCGTGGGTAAAAAGGGCGGAGGTTTCCCCCGATAGGTATTTTGGGCAACTGAAATTAAATGGTGGGTATTTTGGTTTTTCACCCTTTTACTATTTAGCTAAAATGTATCATCTTTTTCCTATATTATCTAACTAAAATTCCTCTTTAAAAATATCACGGACAACATTAGTTTCTCCTTTTCTAAAAACATTACGAGCAATTTTATTTTGTAAAATAACATGTTAGGAATAATTCATAAGTTGTGATGTTAAGAATAGAATTTACACATTATACTTCTTGTAATCCTGATCTTATAAAGGATTTAGCACTATATATAGGATTTATGTGTAAGACAGTTATCTGTACAGTTTAGTCAGAAATGAACAGTGTATCGGAGACTACATGTCAGGAACAAAGAGCAAATCCTGATGACGGTCTAATACTGATGATGATCAGATACTATGCAAGATGAAATCCTGATATCAGTCGTGTTACTGATGATGTCATTATGGATGCTACAGAAACTGGCAAGTGCTATAAAACAGGATCGTTGTTTGAAGAACAAGCAAGAAGATATTATGAAGGAAAGAGTTTTCTATTGATGGAAACTATCAACTAGAAGGCAGGACATTGTCATGTATAGATTATATCTTTCTGTTATTAGTTGATAGGTAGCATTATAAATACTCTCTCTATATCATTGTAAAAAGAGTCGAAGAGCGTGTGTTGTGAGTTCGTGTGCGTAGCTCTGTATAAGGTTTGTATTCGAGAGTTCGAAACAAACAGAGAGAGAGAGAGAGATTTGTATTGTCAGCAGCTGCTAAAGGTATTGCACACCTTTGGTAGAGTTTGTATTTGATCTTATTAATACAAACAGAGTTTGATTCATTCGTTTATTCTTGTTCATATAATCAAGTAAAAATCAGACATGATTATATAACTTGTATTCAACCCCCCCCCCTTCTACAAGTTATTCGAGTTAACAATTGGTATCAGAGCAGGTTGATTTCGAATAATCATAAAGATATGCAATCATGTCTGGTTACAAGGATGGGAATACTAAGATTCCTATGCTCAAGAGAAACGAATATACTCTATGGGAAGTAAAGATGCTGCATCATTTGGAAGCAACAGATCCTGATTATCTTGACAGAATCAGAGATGGACCTTTTGTTCCAACAAAGGTCGTTGGACAAGCAACTGTTGATGGTGTGGTTGTTCCAGAACATACAGCAGAGAAGCCTAAATCTGAGTGGTCAGACAAGGACAAGGAGAATGTTCTTAAAGATGCTAAAGCGAGAAACATATTATTCAACAGTCTTGATTCTGTTCTCACTAACTATGTTCTCTCTTGTAAAACTGCTAAGGATATATGGGACAATCTTAAGGTTCACTGTGAAGGAACTAAGCCTGTCAGGAAGAATATGAGGACATTACTTATACAACAGTATGAGTACTTTGAATCCAAGTCTGGTGAGTCATTTACTGATACCTTTGATAGGTTTACAAAACTCATCAATGAGATGGCCATGCATGGTAAATATTATGACTTGGAGGATATGAATACAAAGTTCATGAAAGCTTTGCCTGATTTCTACAATGAGAAGATATCTGCGATTGAGGAAGCTAATGATCTGGATGAGATTTCATTAGAGGCAGTATATGGAAAATTGAGAGCTTATGAACTTGACAAGCAGCAGAAGAAGAGCAGGAGTGAAGGAAAGATGAAGACTATTGCACTTACTGCTCAATCTGAAGTAAAGAAGCTTCCTGAAGAACAGCGTGAAGAGATTGCTGTAAAGAATTAAAGGAAGAAGAAAAGCAAAGAAAGTTCTGAGTCAGAGACTACTGATATGGACTCTGACAACAATGATTCTGAATCTGAGATGCAGGAACTCTTTGCTGTGTTTGCTAAAGCTTTCAAGAAAGGTAGATTTAACAGGAGAAGATTTAGCAAAGGACCTTTTCAAAAGAAGGAGGAGAAGAAGAGTGACAAAGGCAAAAGTACAATTGTCAAGCTTGATAAGGCCAAGATCAAGTGCTTTAACTGCAGCGAGCTTGGACACTTTGCTAGTGAGTGTAAGAAGCCTAGGAATTCAGGAAAGGGTAATGCACTTATGGTCACACAGAAGGATTGGGCTGATTCCAGTGATTCTGAAGATGAATTGGATTATGACAATATTGCATTGATGGCAAATGGTTCAGACAAACCTGGATCTCCAAAGAAAACTTCTCCATCCTCTGTTAAGGTATCACTTCACTCTCTTGATTCATTTGATAGCTTAAATTCTGATGAAATTAGAACTATCCATGCTGAGTTTAAGAATCTTATGACTAATTTTAGAATTCTTACTTGTGAAAAAGATGAACTTAAGGTTAAGAATGATAAATTAGTTGATAGAAATAATTTTCTTGAATCTAAATTAATTCAAATGGAAGAATACAAGTTAAGTTCTGATAAAGCTAAGCATGATTATAGTGTTATTCTTAAGGCTTATGACTATGTCAGAAAAGAACTAGAGGAAGAGAGAGATGTGATTAAGACCATTAACATTTCTGGTAAAAAGACACAAGAAATCATCGAAAATGGAATTCGTGGTAAGGTTAATGGTTTAGGTTTTGATAAAGCTAGACAAGAAGAAAGAGTAGCTATTGTCAATGATGATAGTAAAGTAGAAGCTAGCACATCTAAATCAGAAGGTAAGAAAATTGTTTCTGAACCTAATCATGTTAAATTTGTTGATTCAAAAGGTACCCATGTTGTACACAAAAGGATTAACAATAGTAATTCAGATGAGAAAGTGTTAGAGAAACCTAAGAATGTAAACATAGGGTTTCTGTCTAAGTCTCAGTTGAAACAGAGATTAGATGGTCTTTCAGAGTCTAGCAAGATCAAAAGAAATAGGAATGGAAAAGAAGGTATTAACAAAGAGAATAATTACAAGAATGTACCTGATGCACCTAGGAAAAAATGCTATAAGTGTGGAAATCATAATCATTTGGCCCTAGACTGCAATCAAAAACCTTCTTGGAAAACTGAGTCCAGATTCCCCAAGACTCAGAAAATTCAATACCAACCACAAAAAGCTTGTTATCATTGTGGTAGTTTACTTCATTCCATTTATATGTGTAGAGAATATCATGAACTGTATTATGATTATTATTCCTTGAAATCTGAAACTCCTAGTCACAAACAGTTTGTGAAATTAGAGTCTAAAGTTGACTCTACAACAGGTAAAGTAAAGACAAAATTCTCAAAGCCTGTTGTTTTTAAATCTAGTAAGAAAGGATCCAATCAAAGTTGAGTCCTAAAAAATTCTAACTAGTTACTTTTTGTTTGCAGGGCACAGGAAAGAAGCATTCAATTATCTTGGACAGTGGATTCTCTGAACATATGACTGGAAAGAAGTCCCTAATTACAAAGTTTGAGAGGAAAGCTGGCCCAGTAATATCTTTTGGAGATGGCAACAAAGGAGAAACTCTGGGATATGGCTCAATTGTTTTGGGGAATGTCATCATAGAAAATGTAGCACTGGTTGAAGGCTTGAAACATACTCTTTTAAGCATAAGTCAACTGGGTGATAAAGGTTACAAATCAATCTTTGACAGAGAAGGATGCAAAATCCTGAATATGCAGAATGGAGACATTGTTCTAACTGGTCAAAGACATGGTAACATATATGAAGCCAGCTTAAGTGATACATCTAAAGGAATTGTTAGATGTCTCTACAGCAAAGCAACAAGTGATGAAAGCTGGAATTGGCACAAGAAGCTCTCACATCTTAATTTCAAGAAGCTTAATCAACTTGTTAAGCACAATCTTGTGAGAGGCCTACCTCAGGCAAATTATGTGCAAGATGGACTTTGTGATGCATGTCAGCTTGGAAAGCAAAGAAGAACCACTTTCAAGAGCAAGACTGAAAATTCGATTACTGAACCATTTCACATGCTACATCTTGATCTGTTTGGTCCAGTAAACATTATGTCTATCAGCAAGAAAAGATATGCTCTAGTGATAGTGGATGATTTCACAAGGTTTACATGGGTGTTCTTTCTACACAAGAAGGATGAAGCTCCTCAGCAAATCATTGAACTTATCAAGAATATTCATAATAACTCTGAGTACAAAGTCAAAGTACTTAGGAGTGACAATGGTACAGAATTCAAGAATTCTACAATGGAGGGGTTTTATGCAGACAATGGAATCACTCAACATTTTTCTGCACCTGGTACACCTCAGCAGAATGGTGTAGTGGAAAGAAAGAACAGGACTGAGAGAAAGAACAGGACTCTCATAGAGGCAGCAAGAACCATGCTTGCAGATGCAAAACTTCCAACCTACTTTTGGGCAGAAGCTATTAACACTACATGTTTCACTCAAAACTGTACCTTGGTAAATAGTCATGGAAAAACTCCCTATGAGATGATCAAAGGAAAGAAACCAAGTGTGAAATACTTTCACATCTTTGGATGCAAATGCTATGTCCTAAAAGTTCATCCAGAACAACTTGGAAAATTTGAAGCCAAATCGGATGAAGCAATTTTTCTAGGATATTCAGCATCTAAGGCCTTCAAAGTTTATAATCTCAGAACTCACATTGTTATGGAATCAATTCATGTTGCATTTGATGATAAGAAATTTGGAATTCTGCAAACTGATGAAAGCCATGACAAATTGGAATTTGAAAATCTGAAGAATTCTGAGATACTCTCCAGTGATGATGAAGGTTCTCCAGAAGGAATTTCTATTGCTTCTCAAAGGAATGCTACTGTTGAGGGGGAGCAAATAAATCAAAGAGAACACAATGATCATCAGGAGCAGACTAGCTATTCAGAGTCTACTCCATCAGGAATTGATGTTTCAGAGTCTACTCCATCAGGAACTGATCTTTCAGAGTCTACTGAGGAAAGATCAGTAACTAGCAGCAATATGGAATCTACTGATTCTATTGATCAAATGAGAGTTTTTGAAGGTAGAGAGAATTCTTCTACAAGAGATACCACTAACTTAGGGGGAGAGACTAGCAGAGTTAATCTACCACCTGTTAGAAAATGGACAAAGGATCATACTGAAGATTTGATTATTGGTGATCCTAACAGTGGTGTTCGAACTAGAAGATCAATTCACAATGAATGTTTGTACAGTTGTTTTCTCTCAAAGAATGAACCAAAGAAGGTTGAAGAAGCTCTACAAGATCCTGATTGGGTAATTGCAATGCAGGAGGAGTTAAATGAGTTTGAGAGAAACAAAGTCTGGAAACTGGTACCAAGACCTAAAGATAGATCTATTTTTGGTGCAAGATGGGTTTTCAGAAACAAGCTAGATGAATCTGGTATGATTGTAAGAAACAAAGCTAGACTGGTGGCCAAGGGTTATTCTCAGGAAGAAGGCATTGATTATGATGAGACCTTTGCACCTGTAGCAAGATTGGAAGCAATCAGAATGTTTCTTACATTTGCAGCTCATTCAAAATTCAAGGTATACCAGATGGATGTAAAGAGTGCTTTTCTAAATGGCAAACTTGATGAGGAAGTGTATGTGGAACAGCCACCTGGATTTGTTGATCCAAAGTTTCCAAATCATGTCTACAAACTTGACAAGGCACTCTATGGACTAAAGCAGGCACCAAGAGCATGGTATGAGACTTTGTCTAAATTTCTTCTTGAAAATGGCTTCACAAGAGGTACAATTGACAAAACTCTATTCTTTAGAAAGATAAAAGGTGAATTGCTTTTAGTTCAAGTTTATGTTGATGATATTATTTTTGGTTCTACTAATGAAAAGTTGTGTGCTAAGTTTAGCAAGCTTATGCAGTCTAAGTATCAGATGAGCATGATGGGTGAATTAAATTATTTCTTAGGCTTGCAGGTCAAACAGACTGAGACTGGTATTTTCATTAATCAGTCAAAGTATATAAAAGATCTTTTAAGAAGGTTTGACTTTCAAGACTGTGCAGTTGCAAAAACACCCATGGCAACAGCCACTAAACTAGACTCAAATCCTAAGGGAAAGAGTGTGGATAATACTAGTTATAGAGGCATGATAGGCTCATTGTTATATCTAACTGCAAGTAGGCCAGATATAATGTTTTCTACCTATTTATGTGCTAGATTCCAAAGTGATCCTAAGGAATCTCATTTAATTGCTGTGAAGAGAATTTTTAGATATCTCAAAGGAACTCCAAATCTTGGTTTGTGGTATCCTAGAGAATCTGATTTCTTTCTAATTGGCTATTCAGACTCTGATTATGCAGGGTGTAAAATAGACAGGAAAAGCACTACAGGTACATGTCAATTTTTGGGAAATAGATTGATTTCTTGGGCAAGCAAGAAGCAACAATCTGTTTCAACCTAAACTGCAGAAGCTGAGTACATAGCAGTAGGCAGTTGTTGTGCACAGCTCCTTTGGATAAGAAATCAGTTGATGGATTATGGTATGACACTTAGTAATATTCCTAAGTTGTGTGATAATACTAGTGCTATTAAAATTGCAGAAAATCCAGTTCAACATTCAAGGACTAAGCACATTGATGTCAGGTATCATTTTATTAGAGAACATATTGAGAATGGTACTGTGGAACTTCATTTTGTTCCTACCGACAAACAGCTTGCAGATATTCTAACCAAACCACTTGATGAGACTACATTCAGTAGATTAGTAAGTGAGTTAGGATTGTTAAATTTTTAGATCTTTAACATCTGCAATAGTAGCAAGGTATGTTGTTTTTAGCTTATAGACTTGATATTCTTGTCAGGATCTATATTTGATTGTTAAATGCTTTAGCTATAACACTTTGCCTTGATAAATTTCAGTATGATAGACTTGTTAATAATCATCAGGATTAGATTTGTTATCAGGATGCTGACGTCATCAGTATTGTGTCAGTATCAGGATTATGAAAATTGTTTCATATCCTGACGTTTACTTTGTGTAGTAATCTAATTCCGTGATGTGTTAAGTCTATGCCAGCAAGTTTTAATATTTGCATACTAATAATTTATACATCATTCAATAATCAAAAGACAAGTAGATAACAAGAAAGTGTATTTTCATTAATTGAAATCATTACATATATGGAAATGAAATACAACATCTTTTTGTCTAACTTCTACTGATAATTCTATACTTGTCTATTGATATGAATTCTGAGGTACAGGACAAGGAGCATCTCAAGAAATCCATCAGGGGATTGAATAGCCTCGTCTACTCTTGGATTCCTTGTCTGGGCGATTTGAATGAGAGCAGCTAACTTAAATGTATAGCATCCCCATCAAGATCAACCTCAGACTCTCGGCCAAATTCTTCATCCTCAAGTTTTAAGGAGGTTAGGGGAAGATTGTATCCAACAGATGGATGTTCTAGGAGAAACCTCTGGATATTATCTGAAACTAATTCATCCATGATTAGTTCGATGAGAAGAGTCGTCTTTTCAAAGAGATGATCAAGAACAGGATGTTCATCGACTGTGAAAAATCTAAAAAATTGGTTTGAATGGAATTTTGGTTTGAGAAGCATTGTTGAGAAGAAAAGAAATTGAAAGGTTTGTGGAGAAAGGCATAAGGCATCTGTTTCTTTTAAAGAAAGACGTGAGAAGCTGAACAGTCACTTGGAAGTTTTAATGAAGTCAGATGCTAATTATTGCGTGTGACTGTATTTCTTGTTTTCAAGAGATGTTGAATATATCTAACCAATTGATTTTTGTTCAGATTAATTGTTTATTTCTTTTTCAGATAAAAGAAAAATGCCACGTGGAAAACTCCATATTAAGTCTCTGGAATCAGGATGATATTGATCAGGATTTCAAGTGTGACCATCAGGATTTGAAAATTATATTTTTAAATCACATTGCATTTTGTGATTATTTTGATGGGAGGTCAACAGGAAAAGGAAGCTGATCAGTATTGATTTTTATCTTAATAATACCCTGATTTATTTCATGAAAATCAATTTTGAATTTTATTTTCCAAAAAATCATGGATAACTGCACTTTTCAGGGACTGACACCTGTCAATCTACGTGTCAACGTGGGATAGTGGTCTGAAAGATTTGTGAAATATATTTGTTTTGAAACTCTAATCGTGTAATTGCTTTCTCTAATTTTACATTCTCTAAAGCAAAAAACACTCTTGAGTTTTCAAAATCACTAATCCATTTCAAGAATTTTTCAAGTTCTTTTCAGATCAAAAATGGCAGCTCAGAGAAGATTACCTAAGTCAGTAGCCTTCAAGTTTGGTGACTTTGATTTTATGATGAACAATCATGTAGCAGCTATCACCAACAAGGAAGGAGTGTCATCTGATTTTCATCCAATCATGGACTTTCTGGCATATGGACCATTAAGTTATGCATTGACAGCATCTCCACAAATTAATCAAGTAGCTGTTACACAAGCTTGGGAGAATGCTGAGGTAATTGATTCTACTCAGAGTCAATCAGGTAAGATTGTTCTACATTTAGGACAAGACTCATTTGATATTACTGAATCTGTTGTTAATTCAGTACTTCACTTACCTGTTAGTTTGATTTATGAGAATGTACCATCTGATGATAATGTGAGAACTATGTTATCTGCATTAGGTTATAGTGGACCTCTAGACAACATGAGCCAGTTGAATAGGTCTTTTCTTAGAAAGGAATGGTCTTTCTTCTTTGATCAAATTGCTAAATGTTTTACTGGTAAATGTAGTTCTTTTCAGCAAATTACTTCTGTTACATCACATATTGCTTATAGTTTGCTTTATGACAGAGTAATTAACATTGGTCACATTATCTTAAGTCAGATGAGTATTAAACTTGGGTTAAGAGATCAAAACAGGAAAATGGTTTATTATTATAGATTTATGCAAATGTTTATTAACCATTTTATTCCTGATGTTGAAGCTAGATTTGGTAGGGAACATTGTGTTTCTTCTTATGAACAGCAAAAGAGAATTTTCTCTGACATTACAAAGAAAGACAATGAAAAGAATCTAGATGAAATACCTACAATTCATTATCCACATCATTTTCAGGTAATTCTTAAAACTCATCTTCCTACTCTCTACAATTCTTCTTTCTTTTGTGGTGAAATGGCTCAGGAATCTCATTTGGAGGAGAACCCACCTGTGTCTACCCAAGTAACCTAAAACATTATAGTCTCTGAAACAATTCAAGAACCAAATTTTGATCCACAACCTATTGTTTCAAAGAAACCAACCTCTGGTGTTTCTCAAAAGACATCATTTGCAAGGAAGAGAAGATTTGTTGTGTCAAGTAGTAGTAATTCTAGTGAAGATGATGATGATTTAACTCTTGCTGAGAGAGCAGAATTGAAGGCTGTAATTCAACTTTCTCTGTTAGCACAAAGAGATGAAAAACCTAGCCACAGCCAGGCTGCAGTCTCCCAAAAGGCTGTAGTTCTTAAAAAGGGAAAACAGTTACTGGATATTGTCTCTCAAAAGACTGTGTCTATTGAACAAAGATCTCATCCCAAGATCACTTCTGTGTCTATACCTCTTGAGTCTTCTCAGGATAAATCTTTTGCTCACTATACCAGGAGAACTAGGAGAAAGATTCAATTGTCACCTACACACATAGAGTCTAGTTCAACTAATATCATGCAGGTCTCTACAAATGAAGCTACAATCAAGTCAGCAAATGACCATAGAGATCTGGATATTGATTCTTCATGGGAAACTACATTATCATACAGACTGGCTATGGAACTAATTTCTCTCAAAGTGAAGTTGTCAAGGCCTATTCTAGATTTTTTGGTTGAAAGAGTACCAAAACTTTTATTTCCAGAAGAATATGGACTTCTACATCAAAGACTTGACTTAATGAAGATGTATTTCTATGTATCTGTCAGGAGACAATTAGTCAAGAAATTTGGACTCTCGAAGCATGTTGCACTTCAATCACTTCATGCATATTTATTTGACAAGGATGTCATTATTGAAGATGCTTCAGCTCAAGGTGAACAACTGGAGGAAGTAGATAGAGGAATGCAGTCAACAGAAGATACTATTGCACCAGTGGTGAATAGTAGGACAGATCATATCACAGTCATTGCAACACAAGAACCATCTAGTCAGAGGAAGGATGACTCAGGAGCTGTGATAGCTGATGCTGAAAGGACTTCTGTGATGACTGAGAATGCAAGTGAGATACCCTATGATATGGGAGGAATGACTTTGGTTGATTTTTCTGAAGATCAAACAAATTTTGTTCAGTCAGAGTCTATCCACCTTGAGGGTGAGTCTCAGAAAACAACACTTAAAGACGGTGATGTACTAACTATGGTGTCTAATGAAGTATTACTGAAGACATCAGAGTCTAGTAAAGAACCTGAAAGTGGTATACTGGAGCCTGTAGTCTCTGGAAAGAAAGAAGATGATTGTAAGGGTTCAGAGATTATAGCAGCTCACTCCTTGGAGAAAACCTCAAGCCCCTTGCCATATGAGGAACCCTCTCTCCATGTGAGTTCAGGTATAAAAACTCCTTCTAGCCCCTATTTTTCTGTAGGTCATGAGAGCACTTATCCAAATTTGAGTGATACACTTGAAAAGATGGACTTAGATCCACAAACTGAGAGGCTGGCTCCTGACCAGGCAAAAGGTGAGGTAGAAAGAGTGTTGACTTTAGTAAGTCAAAGTGAGAATGAGGGTATGGATGATCAACTCCATAGTGAGGAAGAGAAAATTAGGAAACCATCGTTTGATTTCTGGGATGAGGTTTTTCCTGAATCTTGGTCTAAAAATTTGGCTATGGATGCTGGTACTTATTAATTCATCAAAATGTATTAGAAGAATGACCTAGCACATCACAATGCAAAGCCAGAAGTTAAAGCTCAGAAGCAAAAGGAGAGGCTTGCAGGAATCATTAACAGAAGAGGTGCCAGGATAAAGCAATCTCTTGATACATATGTACCAGATGAAGTTCCTAATGATCCTAGTGTTCCTTTGAATGTACTTCCAATATCAGCTAGAATTGAGACATCTACAGTCTTTGATCACTCTAAGGAGGAGTCAGGATTTGAAGATGTTAGTACACAGAATACTGGTGAAGGAGATGATGATCATGTTTCAGCTCCAGATCAGAAAGATGAAGATGTTGATACTTCTAATCAGGTTTTATTACTTGAATATCATACAACTCAAGCAACTTCTTCTACAAGACTTGAAGATACAGTTCTTTCTGATTCTGATTCTGAAGATACTAGAAGCACTTCCAACATTGAAGTTCATTATGATGTTTTGAAAGATATTCAAAATTCTCAAATTGCTATGCAAACAAGACTTCAATCACTTGAAGATAACCAAGTCACAATTATGGAAAATCAAGCAGTTCTGATGAATATCATTTGTTCTGTTTCTGAATCTCTTGGAATTAATGTTGCTGATGTCAAAAAGGGGGAGATAAAGACAATTCAAAGACAACAACAACAACACCAGACTGGGGGAGATAAAGAGCAGACAAAGGGAAGTAAAAAGAAGAACTAGGAGTGACAGTGGTGAATCTCAGCTAGGAAGTGGTAAAGGAAGGGTAGCATTAATAGTTAAAATTCTTTTTTCTAAGTACTAGATAAACGTCTACATCTGGGAAGGAGGTACTTAACTTCATAATTCTACATTCATAAATTCTATTCTGGTTGTATTGTTATATGTTTTGACATCCACAACTTAGATTTATGCTTCAGATTTTAAAGCATAAATAGGGGAGATTGTTAGGAATAATTCATAAGTTGTGATGTTAAGAATAGAATTTACACATTATACTTCTTGTAATCCTGATCTTATAAAGGATTTAGCACTATATATAGGATTTATGTGTAAGACAGTTATCTGTACAGTTTAGTCAGGAATGAATAGTGTATCGGAGACTACATGTCAGGAACAAAGAGCAAATCCTGATGACGGTCTAATACTGATGATGATCAGATACTGATGCAAGATGAAATCCTGATATCAGTCGTGTTACTGATGATGTCATTATGGATGCTACAGAAACTGGCAAGTGCTATAAAACAGGATCGTTGTTTGAAGAACAAGCAAGAAGATATTATGAAGGAAAGAGTTTTCTATTGATGGAAACTATCAACTAGAAGGCAGGACATTGTCATGTATAGATTATATCTTTCTGTTATTAGATGATAGGTAGCATTATAAATACTCTCTCTATATCATTATAAAAAGAGTCAAAGAGCGAGTGTTGTGAGTTCGTTTGCGTAGCTCTGTATAAGGTTTGTATTCGAGAGTTCGAAACAAACAGAGAGAGAGATTTGTATTGTCAGCAGCTGCTAAAGGTATTGTACACCTTTGGTAGAGTTTGTATTTGATCTTATTAATACAAACAGAGTTTGATTCATTCGTTTATTCTTGTTCATATAATCAAGTAAAAATCAGACACGATTATATAACTTGTATTCAACCCCCCCCCTTCTACAAGTTATTCGAGTTAACATAACATAATTAAATTATAATTACTATAAACTAATCAATTACCCTTTTCATATGAAACATATTACCTTTTTAATTTTCTCTAACAAAATCCTCTCTTTTTCCAATTATATCACAGGCATTATATTTAATAAAATAAAATAATAATTTTATAATTACTAATTGTTGAAGCCAATTTTCGTCAAGGACTAAGCTCCAAGATTAGATTTATAATCGGGTATTCGGATAGAGATAATAAGAAGGGTTTTTTTATAATCACTAAGAACACAATTAGGGTTTAGATATTTGGGGCTGCTCTTGAGAGTGTTCCTCTATCAGGTTAGAGTTTTTTCGATCCCTTCTCAAGGTGCCTACGTATCCTTTTATAAGGAATCAAGCCCACATAGTTCTTTTTCGTATTGATCTTTGTTTAGGCCCATTCTCCTATTCTTTAGGAGCAAGTTACCTATTCATGGTAAGATGCTCGTATATCCGATCTATAATAATATTAGGTTTCTTGTAGTCGAAGGCTGATGACGTCATAGTTGAACCGACACAATGTCCCAATCATACTTGTTTAGAAGGTCCAATGGGTCTTTAGTCATTGGGCTCAAAAGTCGGGTCATTAGTCATTAGGCTCAAGAGACGGGTCATTAGTCATTAGGCTCAAGAGACGGGTCATTAGTCATTAGGCTCAAGAGACGGTCCAATAAACTTCCCCAAAACACAATATCTTAATCATACTTGTTTAGAAAGTCCAATGGGTCATTGGTCATTGGGCCTAAGAGTCGGTCCATTGATCGTCGGGCACACGGGTCGGTTTATTGGTCGTCAGTATCAAATGTACTTCCAGTATCAACACTAATAAATAACTTATTACCTTTTCAATTAAAACCTATCACATTTTCTATATTTTTTTAACTAAAATCATTCCTTTTCTAAAAATATCACGGATAACATTTATATAATTATGATCATCATCTCTTTCAAATATTTAAGCCTCCAAAATTTGCATTTAAAAAAAATTAATAAAAAATTTAATATAATATTAAAAAAATTCTGTGCATCGCACGGGTTTTAAGCTAGTAATAAATAAATTTTTGACTACTGATTCCGGATTCTGGCTGCGCTAGTCTTAGAAGTTAATGGGATCTAGGACGAACCGAACAAACATTTATAAGAGCAATTCCAATCGGAAATACCTGTTAATTAAAACTGCTTAGTTGGTATCTAAGAGCATCTCCAAGGCTCAGCACCTGTTAGCTATAAATCTTATGTGGCAGTCAATTATACATATTATGCAAAAAATAACCTACTCCAACGGAGCCCTCTTGTTATCTATAATTTTAGATATGTCAGTTACATGCGCTATATCTGCCTTATCTCAATATCTAAATTGGTCCACATCAGCTAATGCCTGCTCCATTCTTCTTCCCAATGTACATTATGTACTCATAAACTATAAAGAGTAATTTTAAATAATGATTTATTGTTTTACTGTTAACAAAATTTATTAATTACTTATATAATTATTTTAATATACATTACATATTTATAAAAAAACTTAAATACTAATATAATAAAATATTTTTTTGGTTATATGTTTTATAATATATAAAAGTAATGTTTTTTAACAACTTTTTCTCATTTTTAAATATTGCAATAATACCATTAAATATGTTTTTATTAATTATATTTTTTATCGTCATTTGTATTGAATAATTTTTTTTAATTTTTTATTATTAATTCCTTCGCAACAACTGTTATGACCTTTGAACTAGTAGTTAAAATATAGCCGTTGGGAAAATAATATTTTGATGAGAAACTAATTTATATGTTATTTTTTGCTAATAAAATATGAAGTTTTTATTTTTAAAATATTTTTAAAAAATTGGGAATGAAATTAAATTTATAAAAAATGTACAATTTGTATTATAAAATAAAACTACTTTAATTAATTAAATAACATATACCTTGTATATATAAAACCTTTATTTGATTGAATTTGACAATAGTAAAATAACATATTTTCAAATAATAAAAAATTTAAATTAATTAAATAACATATATATTAATGTAAAAAGTTTTTTTAATTGAATTTAGAAAAAAAATTATTTTTGAGTTTTATCCCGAATAAATAACTACTATTTGAAAATATAGCCGTTTGGATTTCAAAAATAATAAAGTAACAGATTTTTAAATATAGCTAACGTTTATAGTTAACACCACTGGAGTACACAAGCTTACAGGTTCAGCAAATTTAACATAATCATCTATTTTTCTGATTTTAGCTAATAATTTTAGCTATCTCCCTTGAGATGCTCTAACAGTAACATATATAGCTATAGCTATTCTGTTTCAAATACATAACTTCAATCACATCTATCTATTACGTAAAATTATACAAATCCATAATTCAATCTCTACTTCTGTTGCATCTTCTATATCCGTCACATCATCTCCTGTTCAATTCATCACCTTTCCCGCTTATTCTTTTCTTTCCCGCTACATCAATTTCCATTATAAAGGTATGTGTTGTGCAGACGAACTAAAATAAGGATAACGGTGAACTAAAGTAAGGATAACATTGAACTAAAGTAAGGATAACGGTGAACTAGTTCACTTATTATCTTTTTTTTGTTATGCAGGTGGACGAAGCAACGGAGATGTAATATGAAAGAGAAATTTATGTTCATTTGAAATGCATTGCGATTCTCACCAAAATAATAATAAAATACTGTTTTTGAATATTGCTAATAGTTAAGACCATTGACCATTGGAGCAATAGGGTCAGCAAATTTTAGTTAACAATTATCATATATTATTTTAGCTACCCATTATAGTTAGTACTCTTGGAGATGCTTTGAGGGTCAAATATTTTTTCATTAACATAATAGAGTATTCAATAAATTAAATACAGAAAAATTCTAATCAAACACTTATAGTAGCTCTACGAACCTTCAAATCACGAAACCCATCTATAATTAAATTAGTATTAAAAGTTTTGACTTTTTCTCTTATAAAATTTTATTTTGTAAAAATCACAATTTTTATTCAATAGGGATAAAAAATTATTTTACATAAATATATAAATATAAATATAGAGTAAAGTTCTATGGAGTACTCTGTTGATGGAGGATTTTCGTAATCAACGTGATTTTCGGAGGCCCGCTGGAATTTACAAGTGTAACACATGTAATTGGCTGTTTTTGGTGATTTGGGTGTGATTTGATGGTGGGGGTGAGCTGAGCTTGAGAGGTTACGAGAATCATCGCAGGTTCCATTAGCGAGATCTGTGTTCGTTCTCTCAAGGTGCCTACGTACCCTTGTTTATATAGGGATCAAGCTCACGTAGTTCTAATGCAAAGCTGATTCTGCTTGACCAGCTGTATTCGGTTGTCTAATTCGTGTAGGACTCATGTTCCTTTAGAGCCTTTCACGAACTAGTTGGCTAAGTAGAGTAGAACTCGTGTTCGTACCCTACTATAATTCTCATGTCTATTAGAGATATTGTAGGATCATCTGCTCCCTAGAATTATACTCCAATAATAATTCGTTATCTGTTCTAGATAGCTTCTAGAACTTTCTGTCGATTGCTCTTAGGAACCTGGTGCTCAGGAACTTATGTCTCAGGAACCTATATCTCAGGAACCTGTTTCTCAGGAACCTCTTTTTCGGAAACTATACCTGCACAAATAACAAATATATTAGTCTGGAGAGCCTCTTTATGGTTCCCATATGCTCTTGCTGTCTTCACTACTACTCCTAGGCTGTCTTGAACTCTTCTGCGGGGAGGAACCTGGTCCATTCATAATCTACTCAGCTTCTTGTTCATCAGGAACCTCATGATACTTGTAGCTTCTTGCCTGTCTACTCAGCGAGTGCTCATTTCATCATGTTTGGTCCTCATATCTTGTACTGGATCTATCTTCTAGCCCATATGGATTGGACCCTATAGCGTAATGGGCCTAAATCTAGCCCATGGAGATTTTGGGCACAACAACTACCCCCCGGTTCCTTAAAGTCATGCAATGCGAGAGGAACCTTTTAAACTTTCTGATATAGGGTCCAATGCTTAATCACTTCTTTTAAAATGTATTACTTCAACAACACGTATCCAAGCTTACATGAGCTAACTCGGCGTAAGAAACAGGACACATAATGTTTTGGTAAACATAGTATTGATCAGCTTCTTTCTTGGTGAGGAACATGTTCTCTTCTTCTTCTTCGAAACTCATTCTTCTGACAAATCTTCACTCTTTAACTACTAGTCATTCTCTGTACATATTTCTAATAATTTTTCAAAATCTCTCCAAGGACACTTCTGAGGTTTCGGGATGTTATCATACTTCTGCTTACTCTTCTATCTTCTTAGGTGATCTTTGTCTTCAATGTCTTCACATATCTTTTGTATATCTAGAAGTCTTGAAAAGCGAGTGGCACCTCAACAGTTTCCAATCAAGAGGTTCAACCTTTATTTACTCTTTTTGGGAAAATGCATAATTTTCACATCGTGCATCCAAGCTTACATGAGCTAACTCGGCGTAAGAAACAGGATACACTAAGCTTCTATATGCAAATTCCAAATTAAATCCTCAAATCAAAAATCAAATAATTGTGCTAAAAACTAACTTGGAAACTTTTCTAAAGCCGTCTTCTTGTAGATCATTATCACCAGACTGCGAACTCGTGATAAATACTCTCTAATTGTTCAAGCAATACTTCTTTCTTCTTCCGAACTGACTTGTATGAACTGATCTCTCATCCAATGCTTTCATAGAATACGTTGGCAGCTTGCTTATAACCCCAGGAATGTCCATTATTCGTAGGATGAAACAACCCTGGAACCTCTTGAACCATCTAAATAGCTTCCCAGAAACCTCGGCTGCTCGCTCTACTTGGAACTTTCAAACCTTTGTAAACTTAGAACCTCTTGTCTTCATACTTCGAGTAGTTTTCAAAACCATAATCTAAACCATAATCTTTCTTGATAACTTCTTAACTTTTCATTGCTGAATAACTAGACCAGGTTCCTTGTGAATAGCTGTTGATGACTACTAATCCTGCAAAGCAAAGAATAAACATAAACAGAAACTAGTTAATGTTAGTAAAATTTCTCTTGTTCAATTCGGGTCAACTCTTGGAAAGGTCACCTGCTTGGTTCCCAGTCCTAAACTCTAGGTCCCAACATGCCTCGAGGCCTGTTGGTTCCTTTTTTCTCTTGGAAAGGTCACCTGCTTGGTTCCCAATCCTAAACTCTAGGTCCCAACATGCCTCGAGGCATGTTGGTTCCTTTTTTCTTTTCCTCGAGGCGATTTTAGGAACCTGTGCGCCGTTCTGGGAGTCCACACAGATTCCTCTTCTTCATGTGTCAGGCTAGACATCTTATGAAGGTAAATGCTAAGGAACTTATTCCTTCTTCCCATGTGCCAGAGGCGGTTCCACATGAGGGAGAGCTTATTAGCCTTCTCTTTAAGAACAAGTGTGCCGGTCTAGGCTCCACACAAGTTCCCACTTCCTCTCGTGCCAGTGGCGGCTCCACGGAGGGGTGAAACATATAGTTTCAGGTTCCTGTATGCCAGTCTCGGCTCCATACAGGTTCCTTTAAGGTGCCTTTTATCAGGACTTTAGATGCCTTTTGTCAGGACTTTAAATGCCTTTTGTCAGGACTTTAGGTGCCTTTTGTCAGGACTTTAATTCACGTGCTCAAGGAACTTGAGGCTTTTGGCAACAATGTCGTGCTCAGTCAGCTGAGGCTTTTCAATCACATTTGCTCAGGAAGCTACCTGAGGCTTTTCTCGTGCCGAGGAAGCTACCTGGGACTTTTTTTCTCGATGCCTAGGAAGCTACCTAGGACTTTTTCTCGATGCCCAGGAAGCTACCTGGGACTTTTTCTCGATGCGTGCTCGGGAAGCTACCCAAGGCTTAATTCATATCAATCATTCATAGTCCATGTATTCTGTCAAATCGGATTCATACTTCGCTCATACTGTCAATGCTACAGGAACCTGTCAGCTCAGGTAACCTGCAAATACTGTCAATACTACAGGAACCTGTTAGTCAAGGTAACCTGTTTCAAAATACAAGTACTAAAACTAGCACTTAAAAAGTTTCAAATTGGCATGTGAAATAGCTAATCAAACATGCATATTATTGTTTACTACCCCCCAGTTCTTCAGGGAAGCTTGTCTTCGGTGGAGAACTATATTCTGGAAGCTCAATAATTCTTCATTAACCTTGAGGCAAAGTGCTCAATTTCTATCATCATAACAAATATCGATCAACTTCTCTGGTCTTGCTAATACCACTTCTAATCATCATGTCAATTGCTCTCTAACAAGTTGCTGAATATTCGTCTGTGAAGTTGAGTAATGTGTGCTTTCTTCAACTTGATCTTCACTTTTTTTCATTTTCAAGCCCTTCTATCTGTTGGGGGACCTGAACTGTTCAACTTTATCAAGGTTACTCTTGTCAAAATCGGATTCTTGCATCCACTCTTCATCAAAATCCTCAACTATATATATCTGAAGCTTTCATAAATCAACATCAACTATGTTTATCAAGTCGCTGAATGAGGTTCCTTTTCTGAGGTTGCTAGTGACCTAACCTCTTCTTCAAGTCATACTGATTCTTCTTTAATGTTTTGATCGATACTGTAACCTCTTTTTATCACTCTTGCTTTATAGCTTCAACTTTTCCTCTAATTTCTTCTTCAAATCATATGACCACATGAGTGAGGTATATTCTTCTCGAGACCTCATCTTTCCGGCCTTCTTACTCAAATATCTACTCATCTGCAAAATTCTTGCATGCGGGGGAAGACCTCTGGTTGCGGGAACATCCTTCCAGTAGGTCTTTTTTTTTATTCTTATTTCCATTCTGAATCATCTGCATTGACATCTTTCTCTCGATCTTTTTCAACCTCTTACAACATGCGCTGAGAGCGAATCTTTATATCAAATACAAATATCTCAATACAACACATCTAAGCTTACGCGAGCTAACTCATTGTAAGAAATAAGAGATGTTGAGAGAGACTATTTGCAAAGTATTTCCAGCAGCTCACTGAATTGAATGAAGCTTCTTACTTTAGTTTTGTAATGTTTAGCGAGCAATCCTACACGATATCTCAATTTTGCAAGCATATATACAATGCAACAATATATATATTCATGACATAATTAATGCACATTAGTGAATATGATAACTAGGACACATAATATGCACATGCATTTTATTATGTACGTCTCATGCAAATATTTGTTTTAGGTCATATATGTAGAATATTAAATTTAATTCTTTTTAATGACCCTCTCATCATTTTTTATTAATACTGGCATGCTAGTCAAATAAATTCTCTTACTATGCTACTTCGGGGATCTAGTGCTAGACTTAATTCATCACTTCTATTTCTAGCTTAAATCTCTCAAGAATGCATGCTAGTCATTTTGCTTTATTCATTGAATATGTCTGGTGTGGATTTCTAGCATGAATCTTCTATATTCAATTAAATATTTTAATGCATGCATGGCATAAAATATATACCTATTTGCAGAATTAAATAATAAAAAGAGAGCAGAAAACTTAGCTCTAGGTGCTGCTCCTGATTGAATCTGAATGTGCACTCCGTTTTCTATGATATCATGCATGTCTTGACTTCTTCTGTTAGATGCAGCTATGCATTTTCCATACTTCATGTCTAACTTTCTTTCGCTAATCACTTGGCAATTCTTTCGCCAGTTACAAATCAGAAAATACGCCTCAAATAATTTAACTTTGTGCTTTGTTGAACTGCTTCTGTAAGTGGGAACCATCAATCACTGTCAACCTCTTGCTTCCTTACAAGACCTGCACCTCTATTATAAATAAAGCTTCCTGAGCCAAAACTTAGCTGATCTTTACGAACATCAGTCATTGTCTCATCAAACTGCAGGTTCTGATGTCTTTTGATGCTTAATTGCCCAAAATTTGTGCGCATGATAGACCCAATCATCGTGGCTCCATTCACTCCTGAATTTCTTCAACCTCCACAGCGTCTTCTTGCTTCAACTCATCTTCCTTACACTGTCACACTCTCTCGCTGGTTTGGGTTGACGTTTTAACGACTTCCATGCTAACAATTTCTTTCCGCATAAGCCACCATGGCCTGGGTCTTCTTGTTGCTGCACGTACAACTTTGCTCACTACCATGCTTCGTCTATTTTTTTCAAACCACTTGCTCTCTCTTTGTCATCAGAGTTGAAACGGCTTCTATATAACATGCTTCATCATTGTTTTTACTCATTAGTGCTTTAACATCTTAATGCAAATTTTTCACTTAAAAACGTACCATGCTGGACAGCCTGACCATCCCTTACTAAAAGTGGGATAACTTCTTGTAGAAAAGGTATTTTTACGAGCCGTAAATTTTGCTGAATACTAGACTCCGATATCTTTCCAACGATGTATCATACTGCACCTAGAACTTTCCAGATCAAAGCAGTTTATTCTGCGAATTTGACTCAAAAACGAGAGACTCAGAATTCTAGACAGCTGGACCACCCTTGACTAAATATGGCATAACTTCCTGTTGGAAAGGTATTTTTACGAGCCGTAAATTTTGCTAGAAACTAGACTCCGGTACCTTTCCAAAGGTATATCACACCGAACCTACAACCTTCCAGATAAATACAGTTTATTCTGCAAAGTTAGCTCAGAAACAGCCTCAAAATTCTGATTTTCTGCATTGGCTCCCTTTTGCTTCCACCACTCCGCGTTGATATGCTAATTTTATCTTCACTCCTTAGCTTCCTCTTAGCTATACTCTGATTTAATCAAGTAACTAGCCACCACACAAAGCTGAAACTCAAACCATAACCCGTGTTACAAGATGCGTCCTTTCTGACCATTGTGCTTCTTTGTTTGACCTGGTACTACTATTCTATTTGTTGTTGTAGCTTATTCTCCTTTGGTTGTCATGCAGATCACCTTCATGCTTAAGTGTTCCGTTGATTCCAAACAATGAGGAACTTGTGCCTCCTTATTTTTCTATATTTTTAACCTGCCTATTCCTTATTGTAGTTCAGTAGTTGCATGATTAGGCTCGGTCCTCAGGTCTAAAGGTTTTCCTTTCTGGTTTGATCTCCATATGAATGTGAATCTTCTGGTCAGTGTTGGCGACCACATGCTTATCATCATTCTTTACCCTCTTTCATTGACTAATCTATTATCACTACATGCTAGCGTTGTTGTGTTCCCTGGTGATTTTCCGAACCATTCCGCAGCTAACATCACCGTCAACACCTTGTATGAATGAATTCTGCAAGCTCCTGACCTGCTCCTCTTTTTTTTCTGTTTCTTTTTTCCTGGAGCTTCACTTGCTGTATTTCCCTTCTTTTGTCACCAACCAGAATCACTATCTCTTTCATACAAGTAATAAGTGCTACTAGGCAGCCACGATTGAGGTTTCATGTTGTTATTCACAAAATTACAGGAATGTGATATTTAATTTTTTCGGTTGCGAGGTTCCGAGTATGAGTGTTAAGAACCACCACTGCCATAGCTGTTCATTCAAACTCAACATTGTTAGTTGTTCCCCTTATCTTTGTTCGGACTCCATGACATAACAAACTGATCCAAACTCCAACAATTTCTTTTGAATTAGCTCAACCACTACTGACTCTCCTTGTTTGATACAACATCAGTGACATACTATCCTATTAATCTGCTCCATTCCGTTTCTCCCTCTCACGTGTATGGGATCAGTACCACATCCTACGTCTAGTTCAATGATTCACGTCATCCACAGTGTGCTCTTGTTTCCAATTTTGCGCAGTCCTTAACAAAACAAGGTGCCTCATATATGTTTTCGATCATCATATTCATGTCCTTACTTCTCGCAGCCCGTGCTTTAATTCCCATGTCATCCTAGTGCTTCGTCATAAGATGTCCTCCTGATCATGTACATCCTGTATACATACCTCTAATCTGGTACCATAAAAGTCGAACCTTGAAGCCTCAAAACATCGTTTTCCTTCTTCCGGCTTGTGGCAAAGCATCTAGTCGATAGCACCCTACGAGTACATACGTCAACACACCGATGCCTCCTTTATCCAAGGTTAAACCTCCCACACATATATACATATATGGTCGAGTTAATACTAAACCTATATTCTTATGTCGTCTTCGTCACTATACCATTATCCTCTATTCAAGATCTAGCATGATTGTCGTTTTGTATGTAACATATGTTGGATCGGGAATCATGACTGCCCTGTTCATGATCTAGTCTTGTGCTGTTATTCCATTACAACCTATATATATTCCTCTAGATATACATACTAAAGTACAGCTCTTTGGTTTTCTTTTTATCTTGCGGCGTAAGTCAATGCCTGGACCTCCCACCGGTTTGCTACAGCGTGTCCAAGCCACCTGATCCTTATGTACTGTTACGCCAGATTTTTGGCATGTATAATAATCTCCCAAATTTCCAATATTATTAATTATTAATTCAGATTAATAATTATAACTTAATGACTAAGTTTTATCCTCTCCCTGAAACGAGGAAAGAATCAATCTCAATCAATCAATAACGGAAAATTTCTCCAAACGATATTCTTCAAATCAGGAAGATATCACAACGATAAGATTAAATCAGATAAAATCAGTAATTACCAAGATTAACGAAGTTTATCCCTAAAGTCTCTAAGGGATAGACCCAAATCAATTTCACAGAACTGCGTTGGCTTGATCCTTATAAATATAAGGTACGCAGGCATCTTGAAAAAGGATCCTGTAAAACAACACCTAGAGGGGGGGTGAATAGGTGTTTTGGTTAATAGTGTGAATTTATGAACTGTTTTGAAATTTACTGAAAATAGCTTGCTGTTTGTAATAACACAGTTCACAAACAGCACGCTGATTGTACCTGAAATGCAATGCAGAAGGAATATAAACAGTAAGTAAAAGAGACACACAATCTTTTAGCCAGGTTCGACCCCTAATCCCCTATGGTCTACGTCCTGGTCCCTTACCAAACTTGGTAAGAGAATATATTATTGATCAACTATAAACCGATTACAAGATCCAACAATATATCTCCCTTAACCCTTGCTGATTACAAATGGCTTGCTGTTTACCTGTGAACAACTAACTTTCTAAGTACTACTTCCCAAGTATACTTCTCTAGTCTAGTTCGACTCACCCTAAAACCTGAAGCCAATCTTGTACAACAGCAAAACAATTACAACTTGAACAATACAATGATTTTAATAAATACAACTCAACCTATGAACCCTCTGAATATATATAAGTATATGAATACAAAGGTTTGAGAGGCTATGAAGAATTTTGCAATGTAAGCTTTGAGTTTGTGTATAGCTCTTTGTTTTTTCTGCACTGTAAGGTTAATAAAAACTGAAGATATTCAGTCTTTAAATATGTAAACAAGAGTATTTGAATGAATGCTTGAAATGGCTCCAACGGGAGGAAAATCAAAAGGTTGAATATGAGATTAGATTGCTTTGATTCTCAAGAACGTGGGAGGGGCTGATTTTTCAACTGAAGAAGAAGAAAATGTGGTTCTTGAAGATTTGCTACATATTTGCATGAAAGTCAAATATGTCATGCTACTTTCTTTAATGTCAAAGCAAAGAATATATTGTTCCCCATGTGTTGAATTTTGCTCTGGCGTGCTAGAATAATTCAGAGGGCTCTTACAATAAACTATATAGTATTCCCTCTTGATGCACTTTGTTTTTCCGAATGCATCTTCAATTCCATCAGAAACAATCAGCTTGCTGATTGTGTAATTGGCATGCTGTTTGTGAACATTTGCTTGCTGATTGATATAAACTGATCATGTAATCAGTAAGCTGTTTTATCCTGCAAAACCAAGTTAGAGCAAATACAAATGGCATGCTGTTTTATCCTGCAAAACCAAGTTAGAACAAATACAAATGGCATGCTGTTTTATATCTATAAGCCAAATGTATGTGAACATATTATCATCAAAATCAATAGCATGTTAGAATAATAAATAACATTCCAAAATATATGTAATCATCGAATCATCAAAATCGAATAGGCTAACAATCTCCCCCTTTTTGATGATTACCAACATATATTTTTAGGAGTACATACTCCCCCTCAACACATGCATCATTGATTTAACAACATGATATTCAATTAAGCACATGAGGATTTATATGAACTAAAATTCCAAACACATAACCTCCTTAAGAGTTATCCTCCTAAAATCTCTCCCCCTTAATCATTAAAAAGGGTAATCATGTAGCATATTCAATATAAGCATGGATAAAATCAAATCATGGTAATGGCATATAAAGAGTTCAGATACAAATGGTAGGCCAACGTTACCCATTCTGTGCTTGTCAGCTTGCTGACTACACAGTTCACATGCCAAGCTCTCTTTGTATGACTAAAAACATTTCTTCAGCTAGTGGCTTTGAGAAGATATCCGCTAGTTGAACTTCAGTTGAGACAAATACCAACTCTGGGGAATTATTTTTGACCATCCTTGTTGACCTTGGTAAAGAATGTTGAGCTATTTCTTCATGAGTTGTCTTTCTTATCTTTGCTGGTGGTAACTGATCTTCTCCATCATATAGAGGTAGTTTCTCAATAGCCCTTGATCCTCTAGGACCTTCCAAAGTCATTTTTGCTATTTTGGAGATTGTATCTTCCACTTCAGCTTGCTGATTTGAACTTCCAGCTTGCTGATTGCTAGTTTCTGCATCCTTCTTGGCTTGCTGACTTCAACAGTGCTTTCAGCTTGCTGATTTGAACTTCCAGCTTGCTGATTTGAACTTCCAGCTTGCTGATTGCTAGTAACTTGAGGTTGCATGCTTTCACTTTCATCTCTGTTTTGACATACTTTAGTTTGGGCGCCCCTCTGACCAATTTCTTGCTTGATAATTTGTTAAGCAAGTCCATGTGTGCATGTCCCAATCTTCTTATGCCAAATATAAGGATCATTGTCTATTATAGCCAAACAGCATGCTGTTTCCAAGGATTCGAAGAGTCTTGCTATTGCCAATTGTAACTCTTCCACCCTTCTTCATTTTGAGACTCATGAACTGAGATTTGTCTCCACACATATGCCTAGTGCATCCGCTATCCAAAATCCATCGATTTATCTTTACTTTGGCGGCAAGACATATCTACAAAACAAACAAACACCAACTTAATGTTTTGGTACCCATATAGGTTTGGGTCCAAATTGGTTAGTAGCAATAGTATATAAAACATTTAAATCAGCTTTCTTGATCCACATTTGGATCACTTTTGGTGACTGATTTTGCTTTCTTTCATTCTTTTGGTAAGCTGTTTGTCTTCTGTCAGGAGCATTCTGGTATGCTGTTTGTAGTCTGACTGGTCCATTCTGGTAAGCTGTTTGTCGCCTGACTGGTTCATTCTGGTAAGCTGTTTTCCCTTTATGATTGACTTGAACCACACAATGTCTTTCCAGATGGCCTTTTCCTCCACATTTGTTGCATATCTTCCAAGGCATGGCATAATTGTATGGTATGCCATTTCTTCCATCATATTTGAGTGCACCAACCTTTTTGATTGAGTTCATCCCAACTCCTTCCCTGACCAAGGGGACATTTGCCTTCTTCATCATTGATTTGAGAGTTTCTTCACCTTGAACAAAGGTTTCCATCCCTTTTTGAAGATCTTTGACCTCCTTTTCTAGAAGAAAAATCAAATCAGCTTGCTGTTTGACAAGATCAGCTTGCTGTTTTCTCTTCTCAGCAGTTTCAGAGGATTCGGCTTGGCTAGCTTCTTTAATTTTGAATGATTTTATACATTCATTTTTAGTTTCAATCTCTGCCTTCAAATTTCTGAGTTCTTTCATGAGTGCTTCATTCCTTTGTAGAATTACTTTGTTGACTCCTTCGAATTGAACTAGTTTCTCTTTTAAATCAGCAATAAGATCATCATGGTTGATTTCAGGAGCCTTCTCAGCCATTAAATCAGAAATGATTTTCTTCAAATGAATATTCTTCTTTTTCAGCTCGCCATTCTTATTTTTCAACTCCATGAACTCAATGATGGATACATTACTATGTTCCTGCATGGTTAGTGATTCCAAAATATTATTTTCAGAAGATGAATTAAGTTGAAACGAGTTTACCGCACTAGATTCAACATCCGAGTTCGAATCTTCACTTTCTACATGAACGTCTTCTTTGTTTCCTCGAACCATGTCATTGTCAATGCCAACCAATGCAAAATTGATCATCTCTTCACTTGAGTTTTTACTGGAATTAGATTCTTCATCACTCCATGTCATTTGAGCTTTACTTTTCTTTTTGTCCGTTGAGGCAGCTTGCTGTTTGTGACAATCAGCTTGCTGTTTTGGATTGACACATATTGTAGCTTGATAATTCATTTCCAAGGTATCCCATATTTCCTTTGCTGTGATGCACGTAGAGACCTTGTCATAATCTGAATCTGAAAGACCACAAATTAGTGTATACTTGGCATTTCCATTATAGCTTGCTTTTATCAACTCTTCCCCGGTAAGATCATCAACATCTTTTGGCTTGCCGTTTTCATCCAAAAAGGTAAATGGACCATCTTTAACAACCAACCATTCAAGTGGATTTCTACTCAGAATCACCTTCATCTTTAGTCTCCATAGATCATAATTTTCAGTACCAACGAGAAGTGGTGGCATGTTTGATGATTCTCCCTCTACATAAATGTGTGCCATAGGATCTATACTTTCCTGTTACAGAAATGTTAGTACACCAAGTCTCTGATACCAATTGTAAAACAACACCTAGAGGGGGGGTGAATAGGTGTTTTGGTTAATAGTGTGAATTTATGAACTGTTTTGAAATTTACTGAAAATAGCTTGCTGTTTGTAATAACACAGTTCACAAACAGCACGCTGATTGTACCTGAAATGCAATGCAGAAGGAATATAAACAGTAAGTAAAAGAGACACACAATCTTTTAGCCAGGTTCGACCCCTAATCCCCTATGGTCTACGTCCTGGTCCCTTACCAAACTTGGTAAGAGAATATATTATTGATCAACTATAAACCGATTACAAGATCCAACAATATATCTCCCTTAACCCTTGCTGATTACAAATGGCTTGCTGTTTACCTGTGAACAACTAACTTTCTAAGTACTACTTCCCAAGTATACTTCTCTAGTCTAGTTCGACTCACCCTAAAACCTGAAGCCAATCTTGTACAACAGCAAAACAATTACAACTTGAACAATACAATGATTTTAATAAATACAACTCAACCTATGAACCCTCTGAATATATATAAGTATATGAATACAAAGGTTTGAGAGGCTATGAAGAATTTTGCAATGTAAGCTTTGAGTTTGTGTATAGCTCTTTGTTTTTTCTGCACTGTAAGGTTAATAAAAACTGAAGATATTCAGTCTTTAAATATGTAAACAAGAGTATTTGAATGAATGCTTGAAATGGCTCCAACGGGAGGAAAATCAAAAGGTTGAATATGAGATTAGATTGCTTTGATTCTCAAGAACGTGGGAGGGGCTGATTTTTCAACTGAAGAAGAAGAAAATGTGGTTCTTGAAGATTTGCTACATATTTGCATGAAAGTCAAATATGTCATGCTACTTTCTTTAATGTCAAAGCAAAGAATATATTGTTCCCCATGTGTTGAATTTTGCTCTGGCGTGCTAGAATAATTCAGAGGGCTCTTACAATAAACTATATAGTATTCCCTCTTGATGCACTTTGTTTTTCCGAATGCATCTTCAATTCCATCAGAAACAATCAGCTTGCTGATTGTGTAATTGGCATGCTGTTTGTGAACATTTGCTTGCTGATTGATATAAACTGATCATGTAATCAGTAAGCTGTTTTATCCTGCAAAACCAAGTTAGAGCAAATACAAATGGCATGCTGTTTTATCCTGCAAAACCAAGTTAGAACAAATACAAATGGCATGCTGTTTTATATCTATAAGCCAAATGTATGTGAACATATTATCATCAAAATCAATAGCATGTTAGAATAATAAATAACATTCCAAAATATATGTAATCATCGAATCATCAAAATCGAATAGGCTAACAGATCCGATACACGAGACAAATCGAGACACCTCTCAAGTCCAGCCCCAAACATCCAAAATCCCAAAAACCCCCTATTTTCATAATTCTTTATTCCAGCAACCTCCGAAATCTGTTATCACCAAATTCCTCCGTTAACAATTGGCGCTAGAAGGAGGGGCATTATTTATTGATTGTGGAGGACAATCAATTCATACGCATGGGGGGTTATCATGGATCTGGAGCTGCTTTAATGGAGGAGCTAAGCGGTGGAGGCGGTGGATCTATCTATTCCGAATTAAGATAAGTTTTCTTATGATTTTGTCAATACAAATCTGTTATCTTATAAAATTTGTAGTAAATTCATTACATGTTGGATTTTGATGATTTTTAATGATTCGGAAAGCTTGTTAAATTGCCTATAACTTTCATTTTTTGAGTTTTCTCAGATTATATATCGATCTATTCTCGAAATCACAAAAAACAATCAGATCTCGTTTTTTCAGCATCGAGAAGCAGATCAGCATACGTTTTATTTAATTCCTGATTCGTTATAAGTCCGTTTTCTATGAGCCTTATATCGTCGGAAAGGTCTTTTCGTTCTCTACAACTTTCGTGTTTTGTGTTTTTCCAGAAAAAATCGTTTAGAAGGTCAAAAACGCCAAAAACAGATCTGGGCAGAATTAGAATTGTGAAGATTTTCAAGATTTTAGGTGTTATTTTCGTGTTACATGATTTTGGAAGGCTCTTAATTAAAGAGTTTATTATTTTAGAAGGTCCTCCTTTGTGAGGATAATAGTTTGGAAGGCTCTTACTCAAAGAGTTTATTATTTTGGAAGGCCCTCCTTTGTAAGGGTAATATTTTGGAAGGCTCTTATTCGAAGAGTTCATTATTTTGGAAGGTCCTCCTTTGTGGGGTTAACATTTTGGAAGGTCCTCCTTTGTGGAGTTAATATTTTGGAAGGTCCTCCTTTGTGGGGTTAATATTTTGGAAGTTTGGAAGGCTCTTAATTAAAGAGTTTATAATTTTTGAAGACTCTCTTTTAATGGGGGTAATATTTTGGAAGACTTTTAATTGTAGATTTTATTTTAGAAGGCCCTCTTGGGTAATATTTTGGAAGGTCCTCCTTTGAAGAGTTTATATTTTGGAAGGCTCTTATTCGAAGAGTTTATAATTTTGGAAGGCTCTTATTCGAAGAGTTTATAATTTTGGAAGGCTCTTATTCGAAGAGTTTATATTTTGGAAGGCTCTTATTCGAAGAGTTGATTATTTTTGAAGACCTTTTGTGATGAGGATATTTTTTATAGAAGACCTTCTGTGTGTTGCTCATATTTTTTAGAAGACCCTTTGTGTGTTGCTGATATTTTCTAGAAGAACCTTCAAGTGTTGCTGATATCTTTTTTGAAAGAATCTTAGAATATTGATAGGACTTTGGAAAGATGACCTCCTCTAAGGAGGATCTTCGTGGAATATATTTATAAAACAAATGGTCTCCTTTGAGGAGAGTTAATAAAATAAACTTCGGGAAGTCCACCTCCTGTGAGGAGGGATATTTCTGGAATGGGGAACGACCTCCTTTGAGGAGGGTATCCCAAATTACCAAAGTCCTTGCAAAAACCGTACTTCCGGGGGGGATGTCCGTACTTCCGGCGCCTCATCAAGGCACGAACTTCGGGAAATCCACCTCCTGTGAGGAGGGATATTTCTGGAATGGGGAACGACCTCCGTTGAGGAGGGTATCCCAAATTACCAAATCCTTGCAAAAACCGTACTTCCGGGGGGGATGTCCGTACTTCCGGCGCCTCATCAGGGTTCGAGCTTCGGAAAATCCACCTCCTGTGAGGAAGGTATTTCTGGACAAAAATGGTCTCCTTTGAGGAGAGTACTAATGATCTCCTTTGAGGAGAGTATTATAAAATTCTGAGGAAAATAACCCTCTTTGAGGGGGATACCCTCTAGAAGACATGGTAGATATGACCTTTTTCGACTGGATGTTGCTCAAAATGCTTTGCACGACTCTCCGAATAATGCTTGGAAGATTCTACATTCTCTCACACCTACAAAACTTATTATTTACATATTGCATATTGTCTTATTTACATCTACATGCATATTACGAGCACCTAGGTGCTCCATATTATTTACTAATCTTCCTCTCCTAGCTGTTTCAGTGACTCAGGAAATTTGGAAGATCGAAGCATGCTTAGTTCTCCATTGCAGCAAGCTACACTGAAGAACTGGGGGGTAGTTGTTACGCCAGATTTTTGGCATGTATAATAATCTCCCAAATTTCCAATATTATTAATTATTAATTCAGATTAATAATTATAACTTAATGACTAAGTTTTATCCTCTCCCTGAAACGAGGAAAGAATCAATCTCAATCAATCAATAACGGAAAATTTCTCCAAACGATATTCTTCAAATCAGGAAGATATCACAACGATAAGATTAAATCAGATAAAATCAGTAATTACCAAGATTAACGAAGTTTATCCCTAAAGTCTCTAAGGGATAGACCCAAATCAATTTCACAGAACTGCGTTGGCTTGATCCTTATAAATATAAGGTACGCAGGCATCTTGAAAAAGGATCCGATACACGAGACAAATCGAGACACCTCTCAAGTCCAGCCCCAAACATCCAAAATCCCAAAAACCCCCTATTTTCATAATTCTTTATTCCAGCAACCTCCGAAATCTGTTATCACCAAATTCCTCCGTTAACATGTACGTACATGCCTAGAAGCTTAATTCCAATGTTCTTTCCACCTGCGACCAAACCTTTGAATGAACACACATCAGTTACGTAACAATCATTAACCTTCATCTCCTTAACACGTGATCGCTGGCCGGATATACATAGTTAGTAGTATGCAAGCGTTGCTTCCTCTATCCTGGGTTAAACCTTCAACACCCATACATCGTTGAGTCAGTGCGTATTGAACCCATATTCTTATATCATCTGCATCACTTTTCTTTGTTTGATAGCAGACATGATGGTTGATTTAAGATTCTTGGTCTGTCTCTATACACCACTGCTACTGTTTATATCATGCCAACGTCTATATTATCGCCGCCGGTATAGTAAAATCATCCGTATGTCCAAGTTAGATCCCACAGCAGCCATTAATCTCATGATTTCGTTATGATGCCTATCAGTGATTATTAGAAGAAGTGCCACCATCGATTCTTCATCTAATCTGTCTCTCAAACATGAAAACTTAGTCATCTTGTATTATAGCTTTATATCTGCGTTTGTATAGGAGTTTTAAAGGCGACCACCACCATGAACGAATTTGTCAAAGAATCTATCCAAAGAATAAACACCTATCTCTGTTTGATATCTCGTTTGTCCTCCACAAACGATCAAGGAATCCCCTCCTTCTAGCGCCAATGTTGATGGAGGATTTTCGTAATCAACGTGATTTTCGGAGGCCCGCTGGAATTTACAAGTGTAACACATGTAATTGGCTGTTTTTGGTGATTTGGGTGTGATTTGATGGTGGGGGTGAGCTGAGCTTGAGAGGTTACGAGAATCATCGCAGGTTCCATTAGCGAGATCTGTGTCCGTTCTCTCAAGGTGCCTACGTACCCTTGTTTATATAGGGATCAAGCTCACGTAGTTCTAATGCGAAGCTGATTCTGCTTGACCAGCTGTATTCGGTTGTCTAATTCGTGTAGGACTCAGGTTCCTTTAGAGCCTTTCACGAACTAGTTGGCTAAGTAGAGTAGAACTCGAGGTCGTACCCTACTATAATTCTCATGTCTATTAGAGATATTCTAGGATCATCTGCGCCCTAGAATTATACTCCAATAATAATTCGTTATCTGTTCTAGATAGCTTCTAGAACTTTCTATCGATTGCTCTTAGGAACCTGGTGCTCAGGAACTTATGTCTCAGGAACCTGTTTCTCAGGAACCTATATCTCAGGAACCTGTTTCTCAGGAACCTCTTTTTCGGAAACTATACCTGCACAAATAACAAATATATTAGTCTGGAGAGCCTCTTTATGGTTCCCATATGCTCTTGCTGTCTTCACTACTACTCCTAGGCTGTCTTGAACTCTTCTGCGGGGAGGAACCTGGTCCATTCATAATCTACTCAGCTTCCGGTTCATCAGGAACCTCATGATACTTGTAGCTTCTTGCCTGTCTACTCAGCGAGTGCTCATTTCATCATGTTTGGTCCTCATATCTTGTACTGGATCTATCTTCTAGCCCATATGGATTGGACCCTATAGCGTAATGGGCCTAAATCTAGCCCATGGAGATTTTGGGCACAACATACTCTTTAATTGGAGTACTTGGAGTACATATACATTTTACCTTCAAAATTTTACAAACTTTATTATTTTGCAAAGTTTAGTACATGAATATCATTATTTCATCGAAAATCTTGAAAATTTTGTATATTTTGCTAACAAAATATTGCAAAATGAATTGTTCTGCGAAACACATTTGAGTTGCAAAACATTTATGTTCTAATTGCAAAATATAAAGAATTTTCAAGATGAATATATTGCAAAACATACATGATTTTCAAGATTATTAATGAAATTATGATATTTATATAACAAGATTTGCAAAATAATAAATTTTAAAATAGTTTGAATGCAGAACGTATATGTACTCCAAGTACTCCAATTAAATAGTACTCCGTACAACTTTTCTCTATAAATATATATATATATATATATAATTTAACATATTTTATTTTATGACAATTTAGGGGGTCGGGAGATCATTGCCTATTCTGGCCCCCTATGAAATCTCGTTTGATGGGATCACTAGATGATAAGTCAATTCATTACGATTTTGTAGGCCTGAAAATAATTACAGAGAAAACCTTAACAAGTGGCTAAACCAATCAAAATTTCAAGGTTAATCATTGCTTTATTGTCCTAAACAATAATTTAACGACTAGGTTCATTTCAAGTGGTAAACCATTATTCCTGTTCCCGTCGGCAATTCAAATTTCTTGGACTTGTGTTGCGTAATATCTTGTCCTGATCAATACTCAATAGCAAATACTTGAACATATTACTACATTATTACCAACCTACCTTTACAACAGAATTGAAACTCCTTTAAAAATTACATTATTTTTCTGAAATGCGAACTTCTTTTTTATCACAAAAAAAAAAACATGGTACAATTATATGAGAAAATGCCCAAAATGGCACAAAAATGGGGATTGAATGTCCAAAATAACACTTTCTGAGAAGCAGGCCCCGCAGGAGCACATACATGATACATCACGCATATACCATCTGCGTTAGGGCGTTAGGGGGTAACGCATGTTGTACATGCGTTACCAGTGCTTTTTACTTTGCAGCCAGCTGAAAAATCAACATAAACGCATCAAACATATGCGTTTGGGGTGTAACGCATGTGCGCGCATGACGCACATGCGTTACACCCCAAACGCATATGTTTGATGCGTTTCTGTTGATTTTTCAGCTGGGAGGTATAAAAATGAACGAGTAACGCATGCAGTAAATGCGTTACCCCCTAACGCATGTGCTATGTGCGTGATGTATGTGCCAGTGGAGGGTAGTGTTTTCAGGGAGTGCTATTTTGGACATTTTAATCAGAATTTGTGCCATTTTGGCACTTCACCCCAATTATATTAAGTATGAACCATTCACCTTATGTTCTCGAGATATTTTTTTTAATCCCAACATCATAAAGATAACATTTTTTTTTACTTAAATATTTGTGTTTCGTAACACTAAAAAAAATGAGATTAGAACATGCAACCCATTTTAGTGAAAGAATATAGTACTTTCATAAGTTACCAGTTAATCAATTGTCAAATCATAATGCACTGACTGAAAACATGTACTACAATTTTACTTTTGGTTTTATGGGTGGCTCAACGGTCATTCTCAAGCTGTTTCAACCATATAAACATGTACATTTTGCCCACAACTATTCTTCATTATCGTGATGCTTATTGAGTACAAAGAACAATCTGATCACTTTATGGTTTATTCCTTGTTACTCATCATGCCAAATCTTCCAAAACTCTAGACCGGAATATGTTTCGATATACTGTAAATAGGTGACAAAAATTAATTCATTTGTGCTCGGGTAGGTTGGGGGGATAGAATGGAATAGAAGTGCAAAAAGGGTGAAGGGGAATTTTCCATGACAAGGATCCTGAAGAAGATGGGGAGGGCCAAGAATCCTGAAGAACATCTATTTTAAAATTGGTGGATTTGAACTCTGGTTCAAATTGGTAGGGCATGAAATAGAGTAAGAAATGATAATCATAAATACTTCTCCACAAGATACTACTAAGTCGCATTCTACTTCATCAAATATCACTGCTTCCCCACAACGGAGCCTTAGAAGCTGAAATGTCACTGGCATATATGGAGGACGAGCTACACAATATACTCCTAAATTATAGATCTTTCGAAAGGATTAACAAGGAACGCACACAACCAACACATAAGATTTAGGAAGGGGTTGATTTCTCACATTTGAAATGCTTATTTACCGGTTGTGTATTTTGAACATGTTTTAGTACAAGCAACATTCAATTCAAAGCACGTTTTAGCAAGACAACAAACATGAACAAATTTCATTTTTTTTCAAAAACATCAATCTAAATTACTCGGACTCTGGTCCAAGTGTCTAATGCTGCTGATCAACAATGTGACATGAATCAAACAAATTGGGATGAGGTAGCATGACAGTAATAAAAACGGGATCACATTTCTTTTCTGTGAGGTTTGCTAAGGTTTATCACAGCTTAATACAAAACTGACAAGCAGATTGTCGCGCATGATATTTTATAAATGTATGTTGATGGATGCACCGTTTATTTGCCATAACATTTGTGTTGCAGTAATCTTGCACTACTGCACAAAAAGCTTACCAATGCTTCTTACATCCAATGAAAACGATGGAACACAAGCTCCAGACAAACTCGACCGTATTCTACATTGTTCACACTGGACAAAATTTTAAGCTTTAAATCGATGCCACATATCAGGCCCACAGTCACATATTCATCTGTTGAAGTTTCCATTGTGAGATCCTTGCTTCTCAAAATAAGCTCTTCCTTTACGGTAGATATCTGCACCCACTATCCTCCAAGTTTGTCAAATAGGAATTGCTTCTAAGTACACAATGGCAAAAGTCACTGGATTTTAACAGGTTCTTCAGTTTGAAAAGCAAAAGTCACTGAATTTTAAACAAGTGTTTCAGTTTGACAACCAGCCGCCACTCATCATTGGACAGCTCATCCTGTACATGATTAACAAAGAGGAAAAATTAAAATGTTGAAAACTGAATACAGATTTGCATTGACTATGACACTCTATATGTTTAGGTGGAACCAAATGGAGAAAGGAATAGAGTGATATATATGAAGAAAATAAAAGCCTCAAGGATGAGGTTTAAAGGACTGTGTAAAAAAAAAAAACTGATGAAGATTTGTGAAGAAGACGAGTGGAAGGAAGACATGAGCATCTATTTGTAAACTGAAAAAAATCATGTTAACACTGTAGAATTGAAAGGGCAAAAGAATGTGTATTTGTGCATGTAAGTCTACAAACTAGTTCAATTACATTCCATTCCTTCCAACCACATGACGATCAGTGCCCCCATTTTGTGCAGGTATATCCAGTATCCATATTCATTGTAGGGAATGTGGTCATAAACACAGAACAATTTATATAAGAATTTGTTTATGCCTACAGACATCCAAAGTACAGCAAATACCAGATGTTCGTCTGTAATATACTCAAAAGAAATATTCTAGGAGATGTGACTGTATGTATTACATACAACTTACATCATAAGTAAACAAAATGTCTAGATATTTATTTAGGCATTTTTCTTCTCACTAGAAATTATAAATTAAGTAACTGTAAAGAGCACAAAATTACCAATTCAATGATAACCTACACATTTTTTATGCTAATATGAGGTATATACAATTTTGAAATTGTTGAGCAAAATTGTACTTGTAATTTTTAGGAGCGAAGTTGTGCTCGTAATTTTTCAGGAGCCAATTGTGCTCGAGGGAAAACAAAAAAATAAGTTCATCCCCTTAACTTGTATCCTAGCGAATATTTTCCTCTCTTTCCCAAGTAAGAAGTGGTCATTGCGGCATCAATGACACATGCATGTTTAAGTATTTCAATTTTTATAAATAAAAAAAATAAAGAATGCTAGACCATTCTGTGAATTGTGATAAAATAATGAACAATCATTACTTTTTATAAATGTTAAGATATTTTAAGCTTGAGAAATTGCAATAAGCAGCTGTATAAAAAGCAAAAAAAAAAACAAAAACAAACCTTCACATCGAACCTGTTACATACTATGATACATTATAATAACTAGTACTTAATCTAAAGGGCGTAAGATCAAATTAGGTAAGATCTTTTGATGAAAAACATGTATATGCCACTTTATATAGATCAGTTATTATCCATTTTACCCAACATGTTCAAGGAAGGGAACAATGCATCTAAGAAATTATTTCACATACCCGATAATTTTCTTTCAGTATGTCAAGAGACTTTCTAGACAAGTGGCTGACAAGCTCATCTTCAATCTCAAAATGTCTGCCAAACATTTTTTGCTGCTCATCCGGATTGCTTCCAATTATCTACAGAAGTACATAACAATTGCATGTGAGTACCGACTAAGAAATGAAGCCCGTCCACTTTTCCCTTCACTTTTATTTCTTTTCCTTGTTAAAACAAGATCAGAGGTTGCAGATGTTCAACATATAGTCAGTATTATAGTAAAGAGTACATAATTTCCATGCCTCAGACCATCTCCAACTCATTAGACCACAATGATGTAAAAGTTGAACCATTTTGGTGTAGATGTTACCCCATTTACAAAACTCACTCTGACTCGTTTACACTATATAGTACACTAAAAATAAATTTTGTCTATAAGCAGACATATTCTTCCAACTTTCCCAAGTTTTGTTGAAATACAATAGGATATAAATGAGATATAGAAGGAATAAATTTGTTGGATTAACGAACATAAGGTTAAACTTGGAATTTCGAAGGACACCAAATTTGATGCAAGTTGACACCAAATTTGGTGTCGCACTATTAATTTGGTCAAAATTTACACTATGATAGTGTTGGGTTGGAGTTGAGTTTACACTATAATAATGTTAAACATGCTGGGTTGTAGATGCCCTCTGATTATCCATTTCAGTTCAGTTTAAGCCCCCTTCTGTCCGGTTGACTGCCCTTAAGCTCAAAGATAATATTTAGCTCTTGCGCAAAGAAAGCCAAACTAACGTAAAAATATTAAATAGTATTATTTAAAGGTACTAAAATCCCTATAACTGGAAAACATCAACTTCACGATCACAGTGTTCAGTACCTTAATGGCCACCTTACTGCCTTTCTTGGCAGTATCAACTGGCTTGTGGTTGTTTTCAATGGAAGCTATCCGACCAATGTCAATGAATTCCTTCTGGGGAATACATATTGGAGTTCCAACCTGCACAAATATTGTTTCACTAGAATAAAGACAAGTTCACCACCAAAAAAATTAATGTTGAGGTTGACAAGTTTTGACATAAATATACTCCGAGATGCGGCGGAAAATAGTAAAACCTTATCCTTTATATTTAAGAAGCTATGGACAGTAACAAAAGCACATTAAAAGCTGATAATATGTTTAGGTCATGTTTGGCAATTAGCTGTTAGCAGTTAGTGGATCCATGTTACTCATCAGACAACAACCGAGGAAAAGGATCCCGTTATAATTATAGCAGCAGAAATTGTAGCAGTAAACAAAATTCTGCTGCAAGAAATTTTTGTACCTTAGCAATTCCTTCAAGAACATCAACACCTAAAATAATTGGGTCCTTCTTGTTGAAGACACAGTTCGGCATTATCTTAAGCACACATGGAAATACTGCATCTTCAGCAGCTTCCTTCTTCTTTTCCTCCTTAAAGGTATCCATGTAAGCCTTGAATTGATCAAACAAGTGGTAAATGATATCAGCAATGAATATTTTTACACCAGAGTCCTCTGCAAGTTCCCGAGCCTCTTGTGTCACTTTAACATCAAATGCCAATATGGTTGCATACTCTTTCTTCTTCTCAAGCATTACACTAGCCTTCATGACATCCTTCCTGTGGACAGGACCTATGCCTATGCCACTCACAGGTATATTTACTGCAGGGGTTTTCAAGAACTCAAGCAGTGCTTCCAAAGAACCAAGAGTTGATGCCTGAACATAAACCCCTTCACCAGTTTTATCAATTCTGCTCATCACCGACTTCATATCTTCCATGGTTGACTCCTTTACCACTTCCAAATCATCATTGGGCCCAACCACATAAAGACCGGTGCCTGCAATTGCATGCTCGAGGCCCTGCACAGAATATCAAGTACAAGTGAACTCGCAATGACCTTCACAAGGACAATTCATTTGAAAAGCTGACTAGACATCAGAATTGATGTTTTTTAAAAGAGACATCTACACTTGTTTGTCAGATGGGACTACACATACACAAAAAAAATATAGAGTGAGACAGCAAAAAAATGTGTCGGAGAGAGGCAGAGAGCACTTAGCCAACCAGTACAAAGAAAAGAGATAATCCCGCAAAAAAAGAATCTATAGATCATACTCGTTCTAAGATCTTGTAATTCCTTCACTTCATAACTGAAAATGATAAACCAAAGGGTTGGGGCTATTTGTTCTACCTGTGCAGTAATCTTGATACCCTGGGCAGCCTTGATCTCTTTGTGGTGAAGAAAAGTACCCTGTAATCATAAAACACACAGTATTCTTCATTATGTAAAATGAAATTAGACATACCAACCCTAAATGACTGTAAAAGAGAAACATTTCTTATGACAAATATCTAGAATATTAGTTATAACGCTATATTCTGCTAATTTAATTTCCAGAAGTGAGTGAACCATGTTGCCATGCTGATGGGGTGTAATAATTGAGGCGAAAGAAAAATGCAACATGTTTCATAAATATAAGAAAACCAATAGACTTTGGCAAACCAAACAAGAGAGAAGAAAAACATAGTTCAATATTTTTCTCTACCATGTTCTCTTTAGTTGGTTGAAGGCTTAAAGCCCTGCACTTAGATCTCTCCGCATTATGTGAGTGAGTGTGCTACCACCTCAGAATGCAAACAAGGTTATCCTTATTGCAGTGAATATCTTCATTGAATTGAATATGTGAGCGATTACCACTGAAAATGTTCACCTTTTGTTGCTTATCAGTTTATACCGATTGTTAGCTAAATATGTTTTTGTCATTAATTCCTGATATTTTATCATTACGACTATCGGGCAACACTATACAAAACAAATGAACTACCAAATACTAAACAGCTTCTAAGAAATTCTAACAATAAAAACAACCAGACGACAAATATCCACTAAATTGCAAATTAATACATTTAAATTTGTACACTGATATGCACTAAATTCCCGCGAACATATCACAATCGAAATTATGGGCCTGCTCGGTGCACACAATGTTTGCTCGGTCAAGAGCACTTATCAGTTATTATATTATAATCCAGAGTATTATTAGGTATCAATAATTGAGGGAGAAGGGGGGATGGACAGCCCAAAATCTTTTATAACACTAATGTTAATATTTCATTTCAGGAATCAAGATATGGTCATACAGCTCTTCCCTGATCTCATATCCCAACCACCCACCATTTCTGGAGGTAAAACAAGAATAAGCCTTTCAAAATAAAATCTCTGTAGGAAGCTTTAGTTCTTACTGATCTTACAAACTGTACATCTCAACAGTTTCACTGCAACTAAATCCTTCTACTAGAATCTGACTACTTCACTAGTCAGTTTTACTGTTTTAGGTTCCTTTCTCTCGTTCTTATTTTACAATGACAAAGATGATGGAGACATCCTAAATAGTCAGAGGAAAAGACACAAGAAACACTAAAAAGGGAGATAATCAAACAGTAACAAAAAGGATTTTCAATCAATTTCTGTATCATTTATTTGTGAAATAAAAATTCCCGGGATAGCCTTTTAAAGGACTGACTACTGATAGAAACTTCGCAGGGGGGAGAAGACAACAGGAAGAGAAATCATAGAAGAAATAATAAAGAGAGATCTCACCTTGACACGGAGTTCTTTCATTGGATGGGGAGTCAATAATGCTCGTATTGTCGTAACAATAGGTCCCTGTGAAAGAATTCTCGTTTAGTTCCCTGACATCCATCATCGACTTGACGTCTAAAACTTTATACAATAATAATACTAGTTGATTACCTGCATACCGCAGACAACTATCTGATCACCTTCATGAAGCACACCATTAACCAACACCACATCAATTGTAGTTCCATGACCTTCAACGACCTTAACCTCCAAGACTGTACACTGAAAAAACATTCCGAAACAATCTTAAAACAACCTTAGAAAAAAATACAGTTAAAATCTTATGAAGAACTGAGCAAAAACTAAACAAGAAAGTTTACCTGAATAACGTCACTGTATGTAAGTTTTTCAACCATAGTCTTTTGAGACCACTGTACTAGCAACAAAAGCAAATCAGGGATACCTTCACCACTGTTTCATCAAGAATCCAGAACATCATCACAAAAGATACTCTAACAAGTTTTATTATGTGGAAGGGATTAAAGAAGTTTCATAGGTATAAACGAATAGCTTAAAAACCTGATTGCACTTGTAGGTACAATACTGAAGGTCTCCCCCATTTCTTTGTTTTTATAGTATAGCTCAGTATTCAATCCTTGCTCCTTGAACTGCGTAATAATCTGAAGTTGCCAAAAAAAAATTAGTTTAACTAGATGTGCCTGCCTAATAAATTTAAAAGAAAGGTAGATGACATATGACCTCAATACGCCTCCTATCAAATTCATTCTGGACATCTTTAGTCTGTTGCTTCATTGCCTTCACAATTGGTGCATTACGACAAGTTTTCCACCCATACAATCTATCAACCTGCACATGGTGAATTTGTTAGTTAACAAACCATATTTGTCAAAGAAGTCATAATGGAAAATGCACTTCCCTGACCTTGTTCAAGGCAACAATGAACTCTGTATTCCTCATTCTTAACAGATTAAGTGACTCTATGGTCTGTGGTTCCAGTCCATGCATTATGTCAACAACCAAAATCGCAATATCACATAATCCGGATCCCCGAGAGCGCAAGTTTGTAAATGACTCGTGTCCAGGGGTATCAATAACCAACAGGCCAGGAACTTTCAGTTTTGCATCAGCTTTTAGTTCCCTGGTCCTATCCCGTAAGTTTTCAGCAGGAAAGTATGTTGCACCAATTTGCTGAGTAATTCCTCCAGCTTCACCTTCCTGAACATTAGTGCCTCGAATGCAATCAAGCAGCTTAGTCTTTCCAGTATCAACATGGCCCATTATACAGCAGATTGGGGACCGGAGATTTTCACCATCTGCTTTTTGTGATTCTTTTTTCTCAGCTATATCTTTCTTTTTGTTTTTGGCTGCAACATCACCCATTGGAAGGCTTTTATTAGTATCCTGAGATTTCACTGGGGTACTAGAGACCACTTTCTCTGCAGGTATTGTTGGCTTCGCATTACGAGTGGCAGTCTGCAAACTTTTTGTATCTTTTTTTACCACAATTTCGGGTTCCAAGTCAGCCTCTTCATCAGCGAATGTACTTTTACCAAGAATCTTAAGATTATCGTCATCCCAGCTCTTTGCATCCCAATCTTCTTCATCATCTTCTTCTTCTGTTCCATCCTCTTCAACCACATTAGCAACATCAGATTTCTCCTCCATGTCCATTACGTTCATCTCTTCAACTTTCTCAGTTTCAAGGGAGTCCACACCCGACATAACTTCCTGTTTTTCATCTTCTTCTATCATTTCATTTTCCTTGGAAGAGGCACCACCATTTACTTGAGAGTGTTGCTTCGACTTCTTCGTTTGATACTTGGGCCGTTTCGGTGCAGTAGCAGTGTCGGCAGTAGTGAGAGGGAGACCTCCAGCATTAGCAAGTATTTGGTTCCTCATTGCCTCCAGCCGACGGGCTTCTTCTTTCTGTTTCCCTGTTAAAAGCTTACCTTCTTGTTTCTTCTTCAAAAGTTTTTCCTTTTCTCTCTCCTTTTTTAATCTTCTTTTCTCTTCTGCTAGTCTTTCCGCTTCTTCTTGCTTTAGTCTCTCTTCTTCTTCCTTCCTCAACCTCTCTTCTTCTTCCCTTTGCTTACGTTCTGCCTCTGCCTTTTGCTTGGCAATTCTCTCTTGCATCTCCCTGACGTGTTTTGGGACTTTCTTCTTGTCTGTAACTTTATCCTTTGTTTCTTCCTGTTTCTCTTCTACAGAGGGCGCAGCAGCTGCTGCCACAGCAGCCTTTTTCTCCTTTTCCTTTTCCTTCTTCTTTTTCTTCTTTTTTGCAGCAGCAGATTCCAAAGTATCTTCACCAGCTTCCTTCTCAACTGCAGTAACTGCAGCCACACCTATTTCAGCTTGAATTGGAACCTTTTCTTCTTGTTGTGGAGCAGTATCAGGCTTTAAAGGAGGTGGGGCTTCACCGAGCTCTGCCAGAATCTTATCAAGGTCTTCTTCTTCCTGTGCAGTCCTTACCCCCTTCTTTTTCTTCTTCTTGTTTTTCGAAGTTACCACCACATCACTAGTGTCTTTACTTTTGTTATCATCAGTCTTTCCATCTTCAACTGTACCAGGCTTTTCTTCTTCACCCTGAGCTTCCTCAGATTGCTCAGCCTCCATCGGCGCAAAGCCAATGTTGCCCTTCTTCTTTGATGACTTTTTTTTACCAGAAAATATTACTGCAGATGCATCTTCGTCAAGAGCACTAGTATCATCATTAACTGTACTAGCATCAGCACCAGATTCCGAGACAGAAAGATCATCACCATTTTCCTCATCAAGAAACGATTTACTACTCTTCTTCGATGACTTTGAAGATTTCTTCTTCTTACCCAAGAAGGAAATGGACGCCACATCTTCCTCGTCCTCCTTACTTTCATTCTTGTTCTCGTCTTCCTCATCAAGTATATCAAAGCCAGAAGCAAAAGAAACACCATCACCCCCTTTCTTCTTTGATTTTGACGGTTTCTTCTTCCCTGTCAACTTAATAACCGGCTCCTCATCAACATCAGATTTTTGGTCAGACCCTAAATCATCAATCACATCCCCGTCATCATCCTCACCACCACCAAGTGCATCAAAAGCGGACGAACCACTAAACCCACTACTCTTCTTCGACTTTGACGATTTCTTCTTCCCCTTAAGAGCTAAAGACATATCAACATCCTCCTCACTGGAAACACCGTCACCATCCTCCTCATCTTGAACATCTTCATCCTCGTCATCATCCCCAAGTAACCCAAAAGCCGAACTACTAAACACACTACCACCCCCACCCTTTTTCGACTTGACCTTCTTCCCAACTCCAACATCCTGACCCTCATCTTTCAAAACAAAATCATCATCATCGTCATCCTCATTACCCTTCCCCCTAGTATTCTTCCCCTTCTTCTTCTTCCCCTTGTCTTTACCACCACCAACCTGCTTCACCTCAACAACTTGTTCCTCCAACTCCGTCCCGATAGCATACTCATCATCATCAATCTTAACCGACTTCTTCTTGGACTTACCCTCCCCACCAGGTACATCTTCCTCACGGCTGACAGGCTTTTTTCGACCCATCAGTGTTTTCGACAAATAAACAATCCCACCAAAGCCCTAATCCCAAATCAACAAATCAAAATCACAAAACAAAACAAACTAGCCAAACCTAATCACATCCACATACCACACACACACAGTTTTGAGCATCACATTAACTAAATCAGCAGTTATAAATCAGTATTTATCAGATAACATGAAAACCCACACACACACATATGAATAAACTGATCAGACAACAGGATGTACAAAGATAAAATAGACATGAAATTGCAAATAAAATCAAGAAATAAAGAAAATCAAAAAAACGAAAAACGAAAACTAACCTGTAGGAAATAATAGAGGAGTTTAGAAATTACGGGCGTGTAAATTAGGGTTTTTGCGAATGGGCAGCAACCACCAAAGTACTCGAGGAACGGTGAAGTGCGTGTGCGCTGCTAGGTTTTTTTATACGCCCACTTTACAAGCTTGCAAGCCCTTTTATCAGATTAAATTAAATACACGGTAACTCTCATCGATTTTATTACAGACTTACAGTATGAGGGTTAATAAATAAATATTTATTTAATGATATAATAACTTATAAGAGTTGAATAAATCAAATGAATTCTGATAATTGAGGATAAGAATTATCACGCGTTATATATGGGGTGAAAAACTAGACCCATCACTTAATTTTGGGTGTCCAAAATATCTATCGATGGAAAAGCACGCCCAAAATACCCACGGACCACACATTTGGGTGATGCGTACAGGGGCTACGCATTTTAAATTTGCGTAGAGGTCGACCATGCATCGTACATATGCGTGGAGTTTGTTAATATTGATTCTGCATTTGTGAACAGTAATTGAGGATACGCATGTTGAGCATGCGTGAGCTCAGATACGCATGACCAAGGACCAACATGTGTATGCCTCGTTATTGTTCATTAGGGGTGAGCAAAAAACTGAATTGAAACTGAAACCGAACCGAAATAGGTGAAAACCGAACAGAGAAAACCGAAACCGAAATCGAACCGGCAGTTGTGGTTTTTGATTTTCAAAAACCGAGACTTTCGGTTTCGGTTCCGGTTTCGGTTATAGTTAAAACCGAACCGAACCGAACCGATTATTAAAATAAATAAATAAATACATATATATATATATATAATTTATATAAAATTTAAAATTTATATGAGTTTTTAAAAATAATAAATGTATACATTTTGTAATATGCTACTGCTCATTAGTTTACACATTATAATTGGACCTCGACCTCGTCCAATTAGCAAACACCTGCAACTGGTCTAGCATTAGCATACATATATACTCCACTATATTACTCAAGCAATGGTTGAGCTAAAATTTAAATAAATATAGATGGTGTAGCAACATCTATCCTTTTAGCTATTTTTGTTTTAAATATCGAAATAATAATTTGGGGAGACAATGTCAACAAAGTACAACTGTATTTTTGAAGTTGTGTTGTGAAAATTAATATATTATTCTCATTTTTATTTTTATTCGGTTTTAAAACCGAAACCGGACCGTTACAAACCGAACCGGGGTTTTAAAACCGAAACCGAATCCGAACCGGTGGTTACGGTTTTCAATTTTAAAAGCCGGGATATATGGTTCCGGTTTTACCCTAAAACCGGACCGAACCGGCCCATGCTCTACCCTACTGTTCATCGTTTCCCCACCGCGTCGGCGTCGTTTTTTCGACGAAATCTTTGACCAAACCATTCAGTCCATTCCAGGCTTGAAATCCCCAATTCGAGCTCGTCTTTTCCGATTTATTTTTCGATTGGTTCGTACACATCCCTGCGGGGCCAAAACCCAACAAATGAATATGGAACAATGGAGACCAAGGTCTTGCCTTCCTTTTGATGGCCTCAGGAGTTGTGGAGGTTGCCTGAATTTGATGGACGAGAGAGATGAACGGGAGAGGCGATTTTTCGCCTTAGATAGATGTTGCCCAAATACGTGAAAAATGACGCATAATGACGTCATCATGCATTCTGAGAATGCGTGACCTGAGATACGCATGTTGGACATGTGTATCCTAAGCTGCGCATTCTCGGAATGCGTAGCTCGTGGGTAATTTGGGCAAATACTCGCGTAGATGGGTATTTCGGGCAGAACTTAAGCAAAAGTAGTGCAGTTTGGGCATTATTTCTTATATATTTTCTATAATTTATTATTGAATTATTTATGTACATATACTGTAGATCTGGGTGATATAATTTGTCAAAACAATTATTATGATTTATTGAATGTAAATTTTGAAAAATTATTTACGGGAAAAAAAATTTGATTGCATTATTTTTAAAGGTTAAATTAATAAATTATTAAAATATATTAAAACTTTTTTTTTGGAAATAATATTAAAAACTTATTAAAATTGAGTAAGTGTTCGGCACAAATATAGAAGTGGATCTAGTTAAATATTGGACTTTTTTCATAAATACACAAGTTAAGAAACTTTTTTGCAAAAGTATTTTTTTTGATTTTTTTTTTTAAAATAACATCTTATTTGCAAAAATACGATCCGCAATAAAATGCAATTATAGTGTAGATTGTATTTTTGCAAATAAGATAATATTTTTGCAAAATGTTTTTTTTTAAAATGTATTTTTTCAAATATTTTGAGAAAATGGTAAAATCGCAAAAAAAAATTTAGAAAAAATGGTATTTTTGGTAAATCTGTACTATTATATAAAATCTGAAACATTAAAAGTTTTGGTACCTGTTTTTTTGTACCAGTTTTTTGGTACCTATTTTTCGGTACCTGTTTTTTGGTATTTCGTGAATTTACTTATTTATCCTTCATTATAAAGAAAAATATATATTAAAATACCTAAAATAAATATTAACATAATATATTTAGTGGTAATTAGTCAATTGCTTTTTTTACATTTACTTTTAGTTGAAGATGTTACCTTTTATCATATATACCCGAAAATATCATACCATATTTTTCAATTATATTAACATAATATAATTAATGGTAATTAGTCAATTGTCTTTTTTACATTTACTTTTACTTGAAAATGTTACCTTTTATCATATACATACCCGAAAATATCATACCATATTTTTTAATTATTAATAAAGTATACTAAAAATCTGTATACATTGTTTAAGGAAGTATTAGTATAATCAGTAAATATGGGTATATTAAACTATAATAAATAAAAATTAAAATTAAAAAATATCAAAATAATGAATATATAAAAACATAATTGTAATATTAAATAAAATTTATAACATATTAAAAGAAATCCGTGCATCGCACGAGCATTGAAAATTTGTCGGTTCGGTTTTCGACACGTTCATCCTATTTATTAAAAATAATAATTAAAACATGTTTACTTTTAATTGATGATATTACTTTTTATAAACACCTAAAATATCATATCTTTCAATCAATAATATTTATTTGCACGTTTAGTTTTAATTTAAAACATAATTTTGCAATACTTAATATATACCCAAAAATATCACACCATACCTTCTAATCACTAACAAAATATAATAAAAATCCGTATACTATGAATAATGACCGTTATATTTTTATTAAAAAGTCAGAACCGTTAGATCTAATTATTAAATGAGTTATACAATTAAATTAATTTACTAAAATTTCAAGGTTCGAATTCCATCAATGACATATTTATTTTAAAATTTTATAATATAATTTTTAAACCATGCATATCACTAATTAAATTTATATTAAATTATAAAAATTAAAATTAAAATAAAATATTGTAAGTAATTATTATATAAAAAAATTAATGTAACATAAAATAAAATTTATTATATATAATAGCCGAAATATTAAAAGTTTGGGTACCTGTTTTTTTGGTAATTCGTGAATTTACTTATTTATCCTTCACTGAAAAGAAAAAAATATATTTGATATCTATACTATTAAAACACCTAAAATAAATAATAACATAATATAATTAAGAGATATTTACAAAAATACATAAGATTTTAACAATTCTTTCCAATTTTACTACCATCCAACTATCATTTCACTTCTATAAAATCATTTTTTCAAAAATACTACCTCATTATAATTTTATGTTTTCAATATTCCAAAAATACTACCTTCCTCAATTGCAACTTTTGCAACCTCATTTGCAATTTCGATGCTACAAATTTCTGATTGCAAGTTCCGGGTTTTAGATGTCATTTTTGACCAGTTTTTCAGAAATCCACCAATTATGAGTGCCCCTGGCGGGGCCTTGCAACCCAACTTCACCAATTATGAGTGCCCCTGGCGGGATATATACTCCAAAAAACTGGTCGAAAATGACATCTGAAAACTGGAACTTACAATCAGAAATTCGTAGCATCTCAGTTGCAAACGAGGTTGCAAAAGTTGCATCTGAGGAATGTAGTATTTTTGGAATATTGAAAAAAAGGTCGGTATTTTTAGAATTTTAGAAAAGTTGGTAGTATATATTTAAAAATCCAATAGTTAACATGGGTAGTTTTGAAACTATCCCTATAATTAATGTTAATTAGTCGATTGTCTTTTTCACATTTACTTTCAGTTGAAGATATTACCTTTTATAAACACTTAAAAACATGAATCGTATCATATCTTCCAATCATTAATAATTCTTTTCGAATTAAAATATGTTACCTTTTTGATTTAAAACTAATCTTACAATCACTAATATATACCCGAAAATATCACAACATATTTTCCAATTATTAATAAAATATATTAAAAATCCGTATACGTTGTTTATAATGAGGAAACATTAGTACCTAAAACATCATTCGTATCATATCTTCCTATCATTAATATTTTTTCCCGAATTAAAACACGTTACCTTTTTGATTAAAAATAAATAATAACATAATATAATTAATGATAATTAATGATAATTAGTTGATTGTCTTTTTCACATTTACTTTTAGTTGAAGATATTACCTTTTATAAACACCTAAAAAAAAAAAATCAATCGTATCATATCTTCCTATCATTAATATCTTCTTTCGAATTAAAACACGTTACGTTTTTTATTTAAAACTAATCTTATCGTATCATATTTTTCAATTTTTAATAAAATATATTAAAAATACATATACGTTATTTATAATAAGGAAACATTAGTATAAATCGTAAACATGAGTATATTAAATTATATTAAATTAAAATTAAAAAATTACTAAAAATAATGATTTTATAAAAACATAATTATAATATTAAATAAAATTTAAAACATAATAAAAGAAACATAATATCAATAATCTATACTATTATATATTAGCCGAAACATATTTACTTTTAGTTGAAGATATTACCTTTTATTTCCTTTCGAATTAAAACACGTTACATTTTCGATTTAAAACTAATCTTATCACACCATATTTTTCAATTATTAATAAAATCTATACTATTATATAAAAGTCGAAACATTAAAAGTTTGGATGGTCGGTACGGTACCTGTTGATTTTACTTATTTACCCTTAATTAATTACAGATAAAATCCATCCTACTAACTAATTAATTTCATTTTTCTGATTAAACATATTAATTTTTCTATTTTTCACTAACTAATTAATTTTTATTTTCAGGTAAAACACAATATCTTTTATATTGTATCTAACTAAAATTTCTCCTTTCTTATTAATTTTACTTATTTACCCTTACTTAATTACAGATAAAATCCATCCTACTAACTAATTAATTTCCTTTTTCAAATTAAACATATTACATTTTCTATTTTTCACTAACTAATTAATTTTCCTTTTTAGGTAAAACACAATATCTTTTATATTGTATCTAACTAAAATTTCTCCTTTCTTATAAACACTATAAGCAATTTTGTTTAGTAAAATAACATAATTATATTATAATTACTATTAACTAATCAATTACCTTTTTCAGCCAAAACATGTTACCTTTTATCTATTCTATAACTAAAATATCTCTTTTTTCAATTATATCACGGGTGGTTTTATTTAATAAAATGAAATAATAATATTATAATAATATAATTACCGATTACCTTTTTCAGCTAAAACGTATCATCTTTTCCATATTTCATAATTAATTTTTTTTCTAGAAATATCACTGGCAACATTAATTTGTCACTATCTAAAGACACTATGAGCAATTTAATTTAGTAAAATAACATAAAATAAATTATAATTATTCTAAATTAATCAATTACTTTTTTCACCTAAAACATGTCACCTTTTAATTTTCACATTACCTTTTCTATTTTCTCTAACTAAAATCTGTCTTTTTTCAAGTATAAATATCACGATCAACTTTAATTTTTTCTTTTCTTAAAACATTACGAACAATTTTATTTAGTAAAAAAACATAATTGATTTATAATTACTATAAACTAATCAATTAACATTTTCACCTAAAACATGTTTCTTTTTTAATTTTATCTAACTAAGACCTTTCTTTTTCCAGTTAAATCACGGCATTCTATTTAATAAAATTAAATAATAATTTTATAAGTACCTATAATTAACAGATTATTTTTTTTTAAACTAAAATGTCATCTTTTCAATATTTTCTAACTAAAATCGCTCTTTTCCTAGAAATATCAGGGATAACATTTATATAATTACTAGCTTAAAACTCGTGCGATGCACGGATTTTTTTAATATTATATTAAATTTTTTAATTATTTGAATTAATTTTTTTAAAACATAATTTTTGGAGACTTAAATTTTTAAATGAGATTATATGATGATAATTATATAAATGTTATTCGTGATAATTCTAGAAAATGGGGAATTTTAGTTAAAAATTTAGAAAAGATGATGGATTTTAGTTGAAAAAGATAATCGGTTAATTATAAGTAATTATAAAATTATTTTTTTATTAGATAGAATGTCCATGATATAATTGGAAAAATAGAGGATTTGGTTAGATAAAATTAAAAAGCTAACATGTTTTAGGTAAAAAAAGTAATTGATTAGTTTATAGTAATTATAAGTTAATTATGTTATTTTACTAAATAAATTGCTTGTAATATTTTTAGAAAAAGAGAAATTATTGTTGCTCGTGATATTTCTAGGAAAAGAGGGATTTTAATTATAAAATATAAAAAAAATGATATGTTTTAACTGAAAAAGTTAATCGATTAATTATTAGTATTATCATATTACTATTTTATTTCATATAATAGAACTGCCCTTAATATACTTGAAAAATGAGATATTTTAGTTAGAGAAAATAGAAAAGAAAACGGGAAAATTAAAAAGGTGACATGTTTTAGGTGAAAAAGGTAATTGATTAGTTTATACTAATTATAATTTAATTATGTTCAATTAATAATTAAAATTGCTCCTAGTGTTTTTTAGAAAATGAGAAATTAACGTTGTCCGTTATATTTCTAAAAAAAGGAAATTAATTAGAAAAAATAGAAAGATGATATGTTTTAGTTGAAAAGATAATCGATTAATTATTAGTATTGCAGTGCACGGGTTTCTTGTATTATGTTATAAATTTTATTTAATATTAAAATTATGTTTTTATATAATCATTATTTTAATATTTTTTTAATTTTAATTTGTTATAATTTAATATACTCATGTTTACAGATTATAATAATGTTTCCTTATTATAAACAACGTATATGATTTTTAATATATTTTATTAATAATTGAAAATTTTGGTATGATATTTTCGAGTATATATTAATGATTGTAAAATTTGTTGTAAATTAAAAAGGTAACTTTTTTTAATTAGAAATATTAATGATTGAAAAATATGATACAATTGATCTTTTTAGGTGTTTATAAAAGGTAATATCTTCAACTGAAAGTAAATATGAAAAATGCAATCGACTAATTACAATTTATTATATTATATTGTTATCTATTTTAGGTGTTACATTTTACTTGAAAATTATGGTGTGATATTTTCAGTTATATATTAATGATTGAAAGATTTATTTTAAATTAAAAAGGTAATGTGTTTTAGTTCGAAAGGAAATATTAATGATCGAAAGATATGATATGATTCAGGTTTTTACGTGTTTATAAACTGTAATATCTTCAACTAAAAGTAAATATGAAAAAGACAATCGACTAATTACCGTTAATTTTATTATATTAATGTGATATTTTCGGGTATATATTAATGATTGTAAGATTTGTTTTAAATTAAAAAGATAACGTGTTTTAGTTCGAAAGGACATATTAATGATGGAAAGATATGATACGATTGGTGTTTTTATGTGTTTATAAAAGGTAATATCTTGACTACTTACAATTAATTATATTATGTTATTACTTATTTTAGATTGTAAGATTTGTTTTAAATTAAAAAGGTAACGTCTTTTAGACTTTTAGTTCGAAAGGAATATTAATGATGGAAATATATGATACAATTGATATTTTAAGTTGTTTATAAAAGGTAGTATCTTGACTAATTATCATTAATTATATTATGTTATTACTTATTTTAGGTGTATTTTTTTATAATGAAGGGTAAATAATTAAATTCATGAAGTACCAAAAATAAGTACCAAAAAATAGGTACCAAAATTTAATGTTTCGACTTTTATATAATAGTATAGATTTGTTTTAAATTAAAAGGTGACGTGTTTTAGTTCGAAAGAAAATATTAATTATGGAAAGAAATAATACGATTTACTCCCCCCGTCCCTTTGAATTCTTTACGTTTGCGGACCAGTTTCTGGCATGGATTTTAAGGTGCATTTTAAAGATAATTCTATAACTTATTTTTGATATTTCATTTTTTTGTATAAAAATAGGATTGTTCTATTTTTATACAAAAAAATAAAATATAAAAAATAAGTTATAGAACTATCCTTAAAATGCACCATAAAAATGCGTGTCAGACACGCACTTTGTAAAGAAATGGGTAGGACAGAGGGAGTAAGTTTTTAGGTGTTTATAAAAGGTAATATCTTGACTAATTACCATTAATTATATTATGTTATTACTTATTTTAGATTGTAAGATTTGTTTTAAATTAAAAAGGTAACGTGTTTTAGACTTTTAGTTCGAAAGGAAATATTAATGATGGAAAGATGTGATACGATTGATGTTTTTAGTTGTTTATAAAAGGTAGTATCTTGACTAATTACCATTAATTATATTATGTTATTACTTATTTTAGGTGTATTTATTTTTTTTATAATGATGGGTAAGTAAGTAAATTCACGAATTACCAAAAAACAGGTACCAAAACTTTTAATGTTTCGGTTTTTATATAATAGTATAGATTTTATTAATAATTAAAAAATATGGTACGATATTTTCGGATATATATTTGTTAACTCGAATAACTTGTAGAAGGGGGGGGGGTTGAATACAAGTTATATAATCGTGTCTGATTTTTGCTTGATTATATGAACAAGAATAAACGAATGAATCAAACTCTTGTTTGTATTAATAAGATCAAATACAAACTCTACCAAAGGTGTACAATACCTTTAGCAGCTGCTGACAATACAAATCTCTCTCTGTTTGTTTCGAACTCTCGAATACAAACCTTATACAGAGCTACGCACATTCACTTGTTCGACTCACGCTCTTTACAATGATATTGAGAGAGTATTTATAATGCTACCTATCAACTAATAACAGAAAGATATAATCTATACATGACAATGTTCTGCCTTCTAGTCGATAGTTTCCATCAATAGAAAACTCTTTCCTTCATAATATCTTCTTGCTTGTTCTTCAAACAACGATCCTGTTTTATAGCACTTACCAGTTTCTGTAGCATCCATAATGACATCATCAGTAACACGACTGATATCAGGATCTGTACACTGCATCAGTATCTGATCAACCATCAGTATTGGACCGTCATCAGGATTTGCTCTCTGTTCCTGACATGTAGTCTCCGATACACTGTTCATTCCTGACTAAACTATACAGACAACTGTCTTACACATAAATCCTATATACAGTGCTAAATCCTTTATAAGATCAGGATTACAAGAAGTATAATGTGTAAATTCTATTCTTAACATCACAACTTATGAATTATTTTTAACAATCTCCCCCTATTTATGCTTTAAAATCTGAAGCATAAATCTAAGTTGTGGATGTCAAAACATATAACAATACAACCAGAATAGAATTTATGAATGTAGAATTATGAAGTTTAAGTACCTCCTTCTCAGATGTAGACGTTTATCTAGTACTTAGAAGAAAGAATTTTAACTATTAATGCTGCTCTTCCTTTACCACTTCCTAGCTGAGATTCACCACTGTCACTCCTGGTTCTTCTTTTTACTACCCTTTGTCTGATCTTTATCTCCCCCAGCTTTATCTTTATCTCCTTCGGTCTGGTTTGTTGTCTTTGAATTGTCTTTATCTCCCCCTTTTTGACATCAGCAACATTAATTCCAAGAGATTCAGAAACAGAACAAATGAGATTCATAAGAACTGCTTGATTTTCCATAATTGTGACTTGGTTATCTTCAAGTGATTGAAGTCTTGTTTGAATAGCAATTTGAGAATTCTGAATATCTTTCAAAACATCAGAATGAACTTCAATATTGGAAGTGCTTCTAGTATCTCTAGTATCAGAATCAGAAAGAACTGTATCTTCAAGTCTTGTAGAAGAAGTTGTTTGAGTTGTATGATATTCAAGTAATAAAATCTGATTAGAAGTATCAACATCTTCATCTTTCTGTTCTGGAACTGAAACATGATCATTATCTCCTTCACCAGTATTCTGTGTACTAACATCTTCAAATCCTGACTCCTCCTTAGAGTGATCAAAGACTGTTGATGTCTCAATTCTAGCTGATATTGGAAGTACATACAAAGGAACACTAGGATCATTAGGATCTTCATCTGGTACATATGTATCAAGAGATTGCTTTATCCTGGCACCTCTTCTGTTAATGATTCCTGCAAGCCTCTCCTTTTGCTTCTGAGCTTTAACTTCTGGCTTTGCATTGTGATGTGCTAGGTCATTCTTCTGATACATTTTGATGAATGAATAAGTACCAGCATCCATACCCAAATTTTCAGACCAAGATTCAGGAAAAACCTGATCCCAGAAATCAAATGATGGTTTCCTAATTTTCTCTCCCTCACTATGGAGTTGATCATCCATACCCTCATTCTCACTTTGACTTACTAAAGTCAACACTCTTTCTACCTCACCTTTTGCCTGGTCAGGAGCCAGCCGCTCAAATTGTGGATCTAAGTCCATCTTTTCAAGTGTATCACTCAAATTTAGATAAGTGCTCTCATGACCTACAGAAAAATAGAGTTTAGAAGGAGTTTTTATACCTGAACTCACATGGAGAGAGGGTTCCTCATTTGGCATGTGGCTTGAGGTTTTCTCCAAGGAGTGAGCTGCTATAGTCTCTGAACCCTTACAATCATCTTCTTTCCTTTCAGAAACTACAGGCTCCAGTATACCACTTTCAGGTTCTTTACTAGACTCTGATGTCTTCAGTAATACTTCATTAGACACCATAGTTAGTACATCACCGTCTTTAAGTGTTGTTTGCTGAGACACACCCTCAAGGTGGATAGACTCTGACTGAACAAAATTTGTTTGATCTTCAGAAAAATCAACCAAAGTCATTCCTCCCATATCATAGGGTATCTCACTTGCATTTTCAGTCATCACAGAAGTCCTTTCAACATCAGCTATCACAGCTCCTGAGTCATCCTTCCTCTGACTAGATGGTTCTTGTGTTACAGTGACTGTGATCTGATCTTTCCTACTATTCACCACTGGTGCAATAGTATCTTCTGTTGACTGCATTCCTCTATCTACTTCCTCCAGTTGTTCACCTTGAGCTGAAGCATCTTCAATAATGACATTCTTGTCAAATAAATATGCATGAAGTGATTGAAGTGCACCATGCTTCGAGAGTCCAAATTTCTTGACTAATTGTCTTCTGATAGACACATAGAAATACATCTTCATTAAGTCAAGTCTTTGATGTAGAAGTCCATATTCATCTGGAAATAAAAGTTTTGGTACTCTTTCAACCAGAAAGTCTAGAACAGGCCTTGACAACTTCACTTTGAGAGAAATTAGTCCCATAGCCAGTCTGTATGATAATGTAGTTTCCCATGAAGAATCAATATCCAGATCTCTCTTGTCAAATACTGACATAGATGTAGCTTGATTTGTAGAAACCTGCATGATATTAGTTGGACTAGACTCTGTGTGTGTAGGTGACAATTGAATCTTTCTCCTTGTTCTCCTGATATAATGAGCAAAAGATTTATCCTGAGAAGACTCAAGAGGTGTAGACACAGAAGTGATCTTGGGATGAGATCTTGGTTCAATAGACACAGTCTTTTGAGAGACAGTGTATCCAGTAACTGTTTTCCCTTTTTAAGAACTACAGCCTTTTGAGAGACTGCAGCCTGGCTGTGACTAGGTTTTTCATCTCTTTGTGCTAACAAAGAAAGTTGAATTGCATCCTTCAATTCTGCTCTCTCAGCAAGAGTTAAATCATCATCATCTTCACTAGAGTTACTACTACTACTTGACACAACAAATCTTCTCTTCCTTACAACTGATGTCTTTTGAGAAACACCAGAGGTTGGTTTCTTTGAAACAATAGGCTGTGGATCAAAATTTGGTTCTTGAATTGTTTCAGAGACTATAATGTTTTGGGCTACTTGGATAGACACAGGTGGGTTCTCCTCCAATTGAGATTCCTGAGCCATTTCACCACAAAAGAAAGAAGAATTGTAGAAAGTAGGAAGATGAGTTTTAAGAATTACCTGAACATGTTGTGGATAATGAATTGCAGGTATTTCATCTAGATTCTTTTCATTGTCCTTCTTTGTAATGTCAGAGAAAATTCTCTTTTGCTGTTCATAAGAAGAAACACAATGTTCTCTACCAAATCTAGTTTCAACATCAGGAATAAAATGGTTAATAAACATTTGCATAAATCTATGATAATAAACCATTTTCCTGTTTTGATCTCTTAACCCAAGTTTAATACTCATCTGACTTAAGATAATATGACCAATGTTAATTACTCTGTCATAAAGCAAACTATAAGCAATATGTGATGTAACAGAAGTAATTTGCTGAAAAGAACTACATTTGCCAGTAAAACATTTAGCAATTTGATCAAAGTAAAAAGATCATTCCTTTCTAAGAAAAGACCTATTCAACTGGCTCATGTTATCTAGAGGTCCACTATAACCTAATTCAGACAACATAGTTCTTATATTATCATCAGATGGTACATTCTCATAACTATTAGTAACAGGTAAGCAAAGTACTGAATTAACAACAGATTCAGTAATGTCAAATGAATCTTGTCCTAAATGTAGAACAATCTTACCTGATTGACTATGAGTAGAATCAATTACCTCAGCATTCTCCCAAGCTTGTGAAATAGCTACTTGATTAATCTGTGGAGATGCTGTCAATGCATAACTTTATGGTCCATACGCCAGAAAGTCCATGATTGGATGAAAATCAGATGACACTCCTTCCTTGTTGGTGATAGCTGCAACATGATTGTTTGTCATAAAATCAAAGTCACCGAACTTGAAGGCTACTGATTTAGGTAATCTTCTCTGAGCTGCCATTTTTGATCTGAAAAGAACTTGAAAAATTCTTGAAATGAATTAGTGATTTTGAAAACTCAAGAGTGATTTTTGCTTTAGAGAATGTAAAATTAGAGAAAGCAATTACACGATTAGAGTTTCAAAACAAATATATTTCACAAATCTTTCAGACCACTATCCCACGTTGACACGTAGATTGACAGGTGTCAGTCCCTGAAAAATGCAGTTACCCACGATTTTTGGAAAATAAAATCCAAAATTGATTTTTCATGAAATAAATCAGGGTATAAATAATCAATACTGATCAGCTTTCTTTTCCTGATGACCTCTCATCAAAATAATCACAAAATGCAATGTGATTTAAAAATATAATTTTCAAATCCTGATGGTCACACATGAAATCCTGATCAATATCATCAGAGACTTAATATGGAGTTTTCCACGTGGCATTTTTCTTTTATCTGAAAAAGAAAATAAACAATTAATCTGAACAGAAAATCAATTGGTTAGATATTTTCAATATTTCTTGAAAACAAGAAATACAGTCACATGCAATAATTAGCACTTGACTTCATTAAAACTTCCAAGTGACTGCTCAGCTTCTCACGTCTTTCTTTAAAAGAACCAGACGCCTTATGCCATTCTCCATAATTTCTTTTCTTCTCAACAATGCTTCTCAAACCAAAAATCCCTTCAAACCCATTTTTCAGATTTTTCTCAATCGACGAACATCCTGTTCTTGATCATCTCTTTGAACAAATGACTCTTCTCATCGAACTAATCATGAATGGATTGGTTTTCGACAATATCCAGAGATTTCTCCTAGAACATCCATCTGTTGGATACAATCTTCCCCTAACCTCCTCAAAACTTGAGGATGAAGAATTTGGCCGAGAGTCTGAGGTTGATCTTGATGGAGATGCTATTCATTTAAGTTAGCTGCTCTCATTCAAGTCTCCCAGACAAGGAATCCAAGAGCAAACGAGGCTTTCATCCCCTGATGGATTTCTTGAGATGCTCCTTGTCCTGTTCCTCAGAGTTCATATCAATAGAAAAGTATAGAATTATCAATAGAAATTTAGACAAAAAGATGTTGTATTTCATTTCCATGTAATGATTTCTATTAATGAAAATACAATTTCTTGTTATCTGCTTGTCTTTTGATTTTTGAATGATGTATAAATTATCAGTATGCAAATATCAAAACTTGCTAGCATAGACTTAACACATCACAGAATTAGATTACTACACAAAGTAAACGTCAGGATTTGAAACAATTTTCATAATCCTGATACTGACACAATACTGATGACGTCAGCATCCTGATAACAAATCTAATCCTGATGATTATTAACAAGTCTATCATACTGAAATTTATCAAGGCAATGTGTTATAACTCAAGCATTTTAACAATCAAATATAGATCCTGACAAGAATATCAAGTCTAAAAGCTATGAACAACATACCTTGCTACTTTTGCAGATGTTACAGATCTAAAAATTTTACATTCCTAACTCACTTACTAGTCTACTGAATGTAGTCTCATCAAGTGGTTTAGTTAGAATATCTGCAAGCTGTTTGTCAGTAGGAACAAAATGAAGTTCCACAGTACCATTCTCAATATGTTCTCTAATAAAATGATACCTGACATCAATGTGCTTAGTCCTTGAATGTTGAACTGGATTTTCTGCAATTTTAATAGCACTAGTATTATCACAAAACATAGGAATATTACTAAGTGTCATACCATAATCCAGCAACTGATTTCTTATCCAAAGGAGCTGTGCACAACAACTGCCTGCTGCTATGTACTCAGCTTCTGCAGTTGAGGTTGAAACAGATTGTTGCTTCTTGCTTGCCCAAGAAATCAATCTATTTCCCAAAAATTGACATGTACCTGTAGTGCTTTTCCTGTCTATCTTACACCCTGCATAATCAGAGTCTGAATAGCCAATTAGAAAGAAATCAGATTCTCTAGGATACCACAAACCAAGATTTGGAGTTCCTTTGAGATATCTAAAAATTCTCTTCACAGCAATTAAATGAGATTCCTTAGGATCACTTTGGAATCTAGCACATAAACAGGTAGAAAACATTATATCTGGCCTACTTGCAGTTAGATATAACAATGAGCCTATCATGCCTCTATAACTAGTATTATCCACACTCTTTCCTTTAGGATCAGAGTCTAGTTTAGTGGCTGTTGCCATTGGTGTTTTTGCAACTGCACAGTCTTGAAAGTCAAACCTTTTTAAAAGATCTTTGATATACTTTGACTGATTAATGAAAATACCAGTCTCAGTCTGTTTGACCTGTAAGCCTAAGAAATAATTTAATTCACCCATCATGCTCATCTGATACTTAGACTGCATAAGCTTGCTAAATTTAGCACACAACTTTTCATTAGTAGAACCAAAAATAATATCATCAACATAAACTTGAACTAAAAGCAATTCACCTTTTATCTTTCTAAAGAATAGAGTTTTGTCAATTGTACCTCTTGTGAAGCCATTTTCAAGAAGAAATTTAGACAAAGTCTCATACCATGCTCTTGGTGCCTGCTTTAGTCCATAGAGTGCCTTGTCAAGTTTGTAGACATGATTTGGAAACTTTGGATCAACAAATCCAGGTGGATGTTCTACATACACTTCTTCATCAAGTTTGCCATTTAGAAAAGCACTCTTTACATCCATCTGGTATACCTTGAATTTTGAATGAGCTGCAAATGCAAGAAACATTCTGATTGCTTCCAATCTTGCTACAGGTGCAAAGGTCTCATCATAATCAATGCCTTCTTCCTGAGAATAACCCTTGGCCACCAGTCTTGCTTTGTTTCTTACAATCATACCAGATTCATCTAGCTTGTTTCTGAAAACCCATCTTGCACCAACAATAGATCTATCTTTAGGTCTTGGTACCAGTTTCCAGACTTTGTTTCTCTCAAATTCATTTAACTCCTCCTGTATTGCAATTACCCAATCAGGATCCTGTAAGGCTTCTTCAACCTTCTTAGGTTCATTCTTTGAGAGAAAGCAACTATACAAGCATTCATTTTGAATTGATCTTCTAGTTCGAACACCACTATTTGGATCACCAATTATCAAATCTTCAGTATGATCCTTTGTCCATTTTCTAACAGGTGGTAGATTAACTCTGCTAGTCCTCCCCCTAAGTTAGTGGTATCCCTTGTAGAAGAATTCTCTCTACCTTCAAAAACTCTCCTTTGATCAATAGAATCAGTAGATTCCACATTGCTGCTAGTTACTGATCTTTCCTCAGTAGACTCTGAAAGGTCAGTTCCTGATGGAGTAGACTCTGAAACGTCAATTCCTGATGGAATAGACTCTGAAAGACTAGTCTGCTCCTGATGATCACTGTGTTCTCTCTGATTTATTTGCTCCCCCTCAACAGTAGCATTCCTTTGAGAAGCAATAGAAATTCCTTCTGGAGAACCTTCATCATCACTTGAGAGTATCTCAGAATTCTTCAGATTTTCAAATTCCAATTTGTCATGGCATTCATCAGTTTGCAAAATTCCAAATTTCTTATCATCAAATGCAACATGAATTGATTCCATAACAATGTGAGTTCTGAGATTATAAACTTTGAAGGCCTTAGATGCTGAATATCCTAGAAAAATTGCTTCATCCGATTTGGCTTCAAATTTTCCAAGTTGTTCTGGATGAACTTTTAGGACATAGCATTTGCATCCAAAGATGTGAAAATATTTCACACTTGGTTTCTTTCCTTTGATCATCTCATAGGGAGTTTTTCCATGACTATTTACCAAGGTACAATTTTGAGTGAAACATGCAGTGTTAATAGCTTCTGCCCAAAAGTAGGTTGGAAGTTTTGCATCTGCAAGCATGGTTCTTGCTGCCTCTATGAGAGTCCTGTTCTTTCTTTCCACTACACCATTCTGTTGAGGTGTACCAGGTGCAGAAAACTGTTGAGTGATTCCATTGTCTGCACAAAACCCCTCCATTGTAAAATTCTTGAATTCTGTACCATTGTCACTCCTAAGTACTTTGACTTTGTACTCAGAGTTATTATGAATATTCTTGATGAGTTCAATGATTTGCTGAGGAGCTTCATCCTTCTTGTGTAGAAAGAACACCCATGTGAACCTTGTGAAATCATCCACCATAACTAGAGCATATCTTTTCTTGCTGATAGACATAATGTTTACTGGACCAAACAGATCAAGATGTAGCATGTGAAATGGTTCAGTAATTGAATTTTCAGTCTTGCTCTTGAAAGTGGTTCTTCTTTGCTTTCCAAGCTGACATGCATCACAAAGTCCATCTTGCACAAAATTTGCCTGTGGTAGGCCTCTCACCAAATTGTGTTTAACAAGTTGATTAAGCTTCTTGAAATTAAGATGTGAGAGCTTCTTGTGCCAATTCCAGCTTTCATCACTTGTTGCTTTGCTGTAGAGACATCTAACAATTCCTTTAGATGTATCACTTAAGCTGGCTTCATATATGTTACCATGTCTTTGACCAGTTAGAACAATGTCTCCATTCTGCATATTCAAGATTTTGCATCCTTCTCTGTCAAAGATTGATTTGTAACCTTTATCACCCAGTTGACTTATGCTTAAAAGAGTATGTTTCAAGCCTTCAACCAGTGCTACATTTCCTATGATGACATTCCCCAAAACAATTGAGCCATATCCCAGAGTTTCTCCTTTGTTGCCATCTCCAAAAGATATTACTAGGCCAGCTTTCCTCTCAAACTTTGTAAGCAGGGACTTCTTTCCAGTCATATGTCCAGAGCATCCACTGTCCAAGATAATTGAATGCTTCTTTCCTGTGCCCTGCAAACAAAAAGTAACTAGTTAGAATTTTTTAGGACCCAATTTTGATTGGATCCTTTCTTACTAGATTTAGAGACAACAGACTTTGAAGATTTTGCTTTTATTTTACCTGTTGCTGAGTCAACTTTAGACTCTGATCTCACAAACTGTTTGTGACTAGGAGTTTCAGATTTCAAAGAATAATAGTCATAATACAGTTCATGATATTCTCTACACATGTAAATGGAATGAAGTAAACTACCACAATGATAACAAGCTTTTTGTGGTTGGTATTGAATTTTCTGAGTCTTGGGGAATCTGGACTCAGTTTTCCAAGAAGGTTTTTGATTGCAGTCTAGGGCCAAATGATTATGATTACCACACTTATAGCATTTTTTCCTAGGTGCATCAGGTACATTCTTGTAATTATTCTCTTTGTTAATACCTTCTTTTCCATTCCTATTTCTCTTGATCTTGCTAGACTCTGAAAGACCATCTAATCTCTGTTTCAACTGAGACTTAGACAGAAACCCTATGTTTACATTCTTAGGTTTCTCTAACACTTTCTCATCTGAATAACTATTGTTAATCCTTTTGTGTACAATAGGGGTACCTTTTGAATCAACAAATTTAACATGATTAGGTTCAGAAACGATTTTCTTACCTTCAGATTTAGATGTGTTAGCTTCTACCTTACTATCATCATTGACAATAGCTACTTTTTCTTCTTGTCTAGCCTTATCAAAACCTAAACCATTAACCTTACCACGAATTCCACTTTCAAAGATTTCCATTGTCTTCTTACTGGAATTGTTAATGGTCTTAATCACATCTCTCTCTTCTTCTAGTTCTTTTCTGACATAGTCATAAGCCTCAAGAATAACACTATAATCATGCTTAGCTTTATCAGAACTTAACTTGTATTCTTCCATTTGAATTAATTCAGATTCAAGAAAATTATTTCTATCAACTAATTTATCATTCTTAACCTTAAGTTCATCTCTTTCACAAGTAAGAATTCTAAAATTAGTCATAAGATTCTTAAACTCAGCATGGATAGATCTAATTTCATCAGAATTTAAGCTATCAAATGAATCAAGAGAGTGAAGTGATACCTTAACAGAGGATGGAGAAGTTTTCTTTGGAGATCCAGGTTTGTCTGAACTATTGGCCATCAATGCAATGTTGTCATAATCCAATTCATCTTCAGAGTCACTGGAATCAGCCCAATCCTTCTGTGTGACCATAAGTGCATTACCCTTTCCTGAATTCCTAGGCTTCTTACACTCACTAGCAAAGTGTCCAAGCTCGCTGCAGTTAAAGCACTTGATCTTGGCCTTATCAAGCTTGATAATTGTACTTTTGCTTTTGTCACTCTTCTTCTCCTCCTTCTTTTGAAAATGTCCTTTGCTAAATCTTCTCCTGTTGAATCTTCCTTTCTTGAAAGCTTTAGCAAACATAGCAAAGAGTTCTTGCATATCAGATTCAGAATCATTGTTGTCAGAGTCCATATCAGTAGTCTCTGACTCAGAACTTTCTTTGCTTTTCTTCTTCCTTGAATTCTTTACAGCAATCTCTTCATGCTGTTCTTCAGGAAGCTTCTTAACTTCAGATTGAGCAGTAAGTGCAATAGTCTTCATCTTTCCTTCACTCCTGCTCTTCTTCTGCTGCTTGTCAAGTTCATAAGCTCTCAATTTTCCATATACTGCCTCTAATGAAATCTCATCCAGATCATTAGCTTCCTCGATCGCAGATATCTTCTCATTGTAGAAATCAGGCAAAGCTTTCATGAACTTTGTATTCATATCCTCCAAGTCATAATATTTACCATGCATGGCCATCTCATTGATGAGTTTTGTAAACCTATCAAAGGTATCAGTAAGTGACTCACCAGACTTGGATTCAAAATACTCATACTGTTGTATAAGTAATGTCCTCATATTCTTCCTGACAGGCTTAGTTCCTTCACAGTGAACCTTAAGATTGTCCCATATATCCTTAGCAGTTTTACAAGAGAGAACATAGTTAGTGAGAACAGAATCAAGACTGTTGAATAATATGTTTCTCACTTTAGCATCTTTGAGAACATTCTCCTTGTCCTTATCTGACCATTCAGATTTTGGCTTCTCTGCTGTATGTTCTGGAACAACCACACCATCAACAGTTGCTTGTCCAACGACCTTTGTTGGAACAAAAGGTCCATATCTGATTCTGTCAAGATAATCAGGATCTGTTGCTTCCAGATGATGCAACATCTTTACTTCCCATAGAGTATATTCGTTTCTCTTGAGCATAGGAATTTTAGTATTCCCATCCTTGTAACCAGACATGATTGCAGATCTTTATGATTACTCGAAATCAACCTGCTCTGATACCAATTGTTAACTCGAATAACTTGTAGAAGGGGGGGTTGAATACAAGTTATATAATCGTGTCTGATTTTTGCTTGATTATATGAACAAGAATAAACGAATGAATCAAACTCTTGTTTGTATTAATAAGATCAAATACAAACTCTACCAAAGGTGTACAATACCTTTAGCAGCTGCTGACAATACAAATCTCTCTCTGTTTGTTTCGAACTCTCGAATACAAACCTTATACAGAGCTACGCACATTCACTTGTTCGACTCACGCTCTTTACAATGATATTGAGAGAGTATTTATAATGCTACCTATCAACTAATAACAGAAAGATATAATCTATACATGACAATGTTCTGCCTTCTAGTCGATAGTTTCCATCAATAGAAAACTCTTTCCTTCATAATATCTTCTTGCTTGTTCTTCAAACAACGATCCTGTTTTATAGCACTTACCAGTTTCTGTAGCATCCATAATGACATCATCAGTAACACGACTGATATCAGGATCTGTACACTGCATCAGTATCTGATCAACCATCAGTATTGGACCGTCATCAGGATTTGCTCTCTGTTCCTGACATGTAGTCTCCGATACACTGTTCATTCCTGACTAAACTATACAGACAACTGTCTTACACATAAATCCTATATACAGTGCTAAATCCTTTATAAGATCAGGATTACAAGAAGTATAATGTGTAAATTCTATTCTTAACATCACAACTTATGAATTATTCCTAACAATATTAATGATTGTAAGATTAGTTTTAAATCAAAAAGGAAACGTATTTTAATTCGAAAGGAAATATTAATGATTGGAAGATATGATAAAAGGTAACATCTTCAACTAAAAGTAAATATGAAAAAGGCAATCGACTACTTACCATTAATTATATTATGTTAATATTTATTTTAGGTGTTTTAATATTTATTTTAGGTGTTTTAATATATATTTTTCTTTATAATGAAGGGTAAATAAGTAAATTCACGAAATACCAAAAAATAGGTACCAATTTATATAATCATTATTTTTTACATAATTTTTAATTTTAATTAATATTATTTAATATACACATGTTTACGGATTATACTAATGTTTCCTTATTATAAACAAAGTAAATTTTTAATATATTTTATTAATAATTGAAAAATATTGTATGATATTTTCGGGTATATATTAATGATTGTAAGATTAGTTTTAAATTAAAAAGGAAACGTATTTTAATTCGAAAGGTAATATTAATGATTGGAAGATATGATAAAAGGTAACATCTTCAACTAAAAGTAAATATGAAAAAGGCAATCGACTAATTACCATTAATTATATTATGTTAAAATTTATTTTAGGTGTTTTAATATATATTTTTCTTTATAATGAAGGGTACATAAGTAAATTCACGAAGTACCAAAAAACAGGTACCAAAAAATTGGTACCAAAAAACAGGTACCAAAACTTTCAATGTTTCGGAATTTATATAATAGTATAGATTATCAAATCATCTTATTTAAAAATTTAAGCCTCCAAAATTCATATTTTTTAAAAAAGTGATTCAAATTAATAAAAAATCATATAATATTAAAAGAAAATTCCATGCATCGCACGGGTTTTAAGCTAATATTCTTAAATATTTCATTATATTTATTTCATTTTTTATATTTGTATAACTATTATTTACGATAAATGATGAATTTATCCCCTCCCGTTAAAAACTCAAAGAACAAAAATTGAATACCGATTTTTCGATCACTCAACTTATTTTTAAGATCAAAAAAACTGTAGCTAATGAGAATCTATCTGGGAATACCCTTGGTGGTAGGGGTGAGCAAAAAAAACCGAAAAACCGAAACCGGATCGAAAAACCGAAAAACCGTACCGAAAAAAACCGAAACCGACAAAAACTGTAAAAAACCGTAACCGAACCGAACCGACGGAACGGTTTGGTAACGGTTACGGTTTTATCCCAATAACCGAACCGAAAAACCGAACCGTTTATATAATATTATATAATTATTTATTTATATTAATATAATATGATTATATAATAATAATACAATATTTATTATACATAATCTATAATCTAGTATAGTAAAACTGTTGATTTCCGATGTAATAAATAAGGTGGATCAACAGTTCACAACAGCTAACCATGAAAATTTGGAAACGAGATAGTTAATAGAATATAAACTCTCAAGATAGATCATGTTCAAACACTTTAACTCTCACTGAAAACTCTAAAAAATAGACCATGTTTGACCACTACAACTCTCACTTCAGCTTTGCTATTATGCATAACAGACAAACGACAAAACCATTGCCTGTACAGAGCTACCATAGTACATTTGCCCCCGTGCTTAGCCTTTGAATGTGACTCCAAACCCTTTTCTAAGGTAAATGTCTTGCTGTAGCAATTGCAAAGAATTTGTGCACCGGATTTGGGTGTTTCAGCTGTTTTATTTTATAGGCTATTTCAGCTATTTTTTAATTAGGAAGAAAATAAAAAAAACCCGGAAAAAACCGAAACCGACAAACGGTTAACCGAACCGAAAAAAACCGTTCCGAACGGTTCGGTTACGGTTAATAGGTAAAAACCGAACCGAACCGACATGTACGATTTGGTAACGGTTTCCGGTAAAAACCGAACCGAACCGACCCGTGCACACCCCTACTTGGTGGCACACTCCACCCATTTAGCTTCCTCGCACTCAAATGAACACCCCACCCATTTAGCTTCCTCGCACTCAAATGAACATTAGTATGTCTTTTCTTTCTCTTTCACCTAATCACAAGGAATTTTCTACAACAATTATATACGCCCGAACAAATTGTCACCTGCAAATCAATGGAGGAAGATCTCCAAAAGAAACATCCACATAATTGTACCAGAGAGGTACTGCGTGGGGCATCTGGCTCCCAAATACATTTACGTACATGGTTCAACTCATTACCAATTCTCATTAATACAACATTGGTAATTACAAGATCCCTTGATACTGGAAACTTTTTGCATTCCATGGGAGTATCATTTACCTGAGATTTAGAGTCAATACAATAAGCAAAACACATGCCCTAAGTAATAGGATGTTTACAAAGATCCCTTGAAAAAGAGAAATGCAAGACCTACAAATACAATACGGAAACAATAAGAGTTACTACAGCAGCCATGATGTCAAAGTTGGCAGTTCTCACTTTTTTGACACCACCTGTGCCTGCATTAGCTATGTTGCAATCTATCAGAGATGGCTTTGATTCTAAAAGTTAGGAATCCCATATCCTTGAAAGATTTGGAGGCCAAAGAACCAAGTGGGGGCTTCTGTTTCTAGCTCCAAAATTTTAGATACATCAGTTGGAGCTTCCACTCCACTGACATCAACTCTACCAAAAGATCTTTAAGAACCTGGTAGCATTTAATTAAAGTTAGAACTTAGGCTATGTTCACTTGGATTGAATGGAATGAGGGGAGAATGGAATGAAATTTATACTATTATTTAGGGAAGATTGGGGAAACCGTTTATAAATTTCATTCCTTGCTTCATTCTTCTCCAAATAATTTGAACTAGAATTCTAACCCACATGTTTTGGAAGTAATGCTCCATTCCTAATCTTCATCATAAAAAACTTCTTCTCCCTCATATTTGTTCATTATTTCCCCCAACATTTCCCTTTATTCATAAATTTTGTTTACAATTTTCATTCCATTCCTACCCCATTCCATTTTTTCCAAGTGAACACACCCTAACGAAAGCTTTATCCAAAAATTAGGCATCAATCATAGAAATGTAAACATGCCAAGAATATTTACTGCCACCTCTATGTTTACAAAAAGAAATGCACCGGCACCAAACTGTGTATATTAGAATTACCTTTCTACTTAATTCCAAGGTTTAATTATAACATGTTGGAAAATGTTGCCATTGTGAGCCTTTTCATAACATAGTTGCCGAATGCAGGTTACTTTTACCAAATGCAGTTCATTGAGATTACACATATAACCCTCATATTTTTTCGTGTCAAATACAAAACAGCTATAAGTGACCTAGTTTTCTGTGATCAGCTGGAATAAATGCATTGTATTTTAAGTATTGTATTCTTGTATTCAGTTAACAGCATACATGCATCGTATAAAGTAGCATACATGCATTGTATTTAAGTATGTTATTTTTAACATTATATATTTAATTAATATTTTATACATAATACATTTAACCTAATTTTTGAAAAGTACAACAATAAATAATTTAATTATTCATATTCTATTCCATGCATGTATATATATATAATATTTTTAATACATTCATATTCTATCTTACCTATAAATATATATATCTTTTGAAATCATCATCTACCAGTGGCTAAAAAGAAATTTTCATCATCATCCTCTTGACCTAAGCCAGGTAAACATCTTTTCTAATTTTTTTAGTACTTCATTTTTTATGTTATACTAAAAAATATTTTACCAAAATCTTCTATGGTTCAAGTAATGGAATTATTATGCTATAGTATGATATTTTTGTGTCAAATCCTTCTTGTGTGATTACATAGATGATAAAACTAGCTGGCCCGATGATAGCATGTGATTTGTTGGTGTGCTTTATGTTATAATCTAAGTTGATATCATTACTACATAAGATTTAGTTGTGTTTAGAAACCATTGTGTATAACATTAGTTGATTATATCTAATTTCACTTTTTTTTTGAAAAAAAAAAGTATCTAATTTCACTTTATTTTGTATTTTATAATAAAATTTCAAATTTTGGTATTAGTTTGTTTTTTGTTTTTACATATTTTAAATATATAATCTTTCAAATATATATCATTTTAATTTTCTGTTTATATGTGATCAACGATATTGAAAAAATTCTACTTATTATTTTTATGGTTTACACAATTTTGTAATGCTATCTTCTTTTCATATGTTAAATTTTACTATATTTCTTCTTTAACAAATGTGTATGTATTTGTTTGGTTAGTTATTTGATGTATACACTAAGTTATACTATTCACTATTCCTCCTTAAAAGAGGGTAGTTAAAAATCAGTAGTTAATATAAAAATGCTAATTTTTGTTATGTATTTATTATTTTGTAGTGATTATTTTTCTAAATTTGATCAATCAAATATATTGATATTTATCAATGAAATATGTATTTTTGTAATATATGTGTTATAGTAATTATTCATACTTAAGATATTTTTATTTATCAATAAAATATGTATTTTTGTAATATATGCAATTGTTGAGCTATTTTTTATTTTTATAATTTGTTATGTCAATTGTTAATATTATTGGGCTCTAAACATATTTTATTATGTATTAATTTATTTGTTAAATCTATGATCGTATTAATATTGATTTTTCTAAATTTTATAATGTTTATATTCTTTTAACTATGTCTAATGAATTAACCTTTTTAGCTATGATAATTTTTTTTGTTGCTAAATAATTTTATTGTTCATGAGCAAAAAAATTATTATTTAGCAAAAAATAAATAAATTTAGTTACATATCTCAATTACCTTGATTAATAAATTTAATTTTTTTACAGGAAACTATTTGTTTACTCATGGATGGGGAAGAAGAGCCTCAGGTAACTTAATATAAGTAATAATAGTCTTTATGTTAATACATCTAATAGAAATCTATACGTGGTTGAATATTAATATGTAATTTAATCATGTGTATATGTACCTTCTTAATATGTAATTTAATGTTTTTAATTAATATTTCACTTTAAAATATTTTTTATTCATTTTTTAAAATAAACATACTTTGGAAATAGTTTCTATAAATTAGATCATATAGTAAATAAACTTTAATCATGAAAATAATTAATATAGTTTTATAAAATTGAAATGGTGAATTATTTTATAAAAATTTAATTGGTTTGTTACTGTATAAAAATGTAACTATTTTATGTAAAAAACAAATTAATGTTAATATAAATAATGTCACATGTTACATGTATTTAAGACTGCATGACAATCAGTGTGTATTTAAGACTGCATGACAATCAGTGCGTGTATCTAGGTATAAGGTGTATTTATTAGGATTTCAAGCATTTAATAGATATAAGGATTTTTTAGTAATTTAATCAAATTGCATTTGGTAAAAATGACCTGCATTTGGCACCACCCTTTCATAAAACTATCAGCAAAATACTTGATTCTTATATATTTTGTTATCCGTTTTGTTTTATTTATTTTTTTGGTACAGAAAAGCTGGTCTCATATAGAACTACTAAAAAATTCTTATTTTGTTTTCCATTTTATTTTATTTTTTGGTATAGAAAAGCTAGTCTCATATAGAACTACTAAACAAAAGGAGTAGCATTTTATTCACTAGATGTCAAAGGTGTCCATCCAGTTTCTGACATGGTACATTATAGAATAGGGCAAAAGGTCACTTTGCCTACTGTACTTTTTAAAAATTTCCACTTTGCCTACTGTACTAATGAGGTGGTCATCGTACTTTCCTTTTTTTCTCTTTTCCCCATCGCCGTCAGTCAAGAATTGGCTCCGTTAGTTTGACTGTTAAAATGCTGACTGGGACGCACTGTCAGCCTGCCACGTGGACGCCACATCAGCATAACCATAATTATTTTATAAAAATTAATAAAAACTTTAAAAAATCATAAAAACTTTCTAAAAAATCATAAAAATTCAAAAAAAAATCGTAATAAAATCATAAAAAAATTTAAAATTAGAAATTTTTTAAAAACTTTAAAAAAATGCATAAAAAATTCAAATCTCTCTAAACCATCTTTCTTTTATCTCTCAATCTCTCTTTCTCTCGCACCTCTCAATCACTCTGGACTGTCAATCTCTTCCTCTCGAGCTCAAGTTCTCCACTCCTCTCCCATTCTCCCTCCAAAACAGAGTGGTGTGCGTATGTATTGCGAGTGTTCTGGGCATATATGTATACGGTGTACGTGTGTGGCTGACTTGGTGTGACAGAAATTTGGGATTTTCTTTGTTGCTTCGGTTAAGCTATTGGGTATTCGAGAATTGGGTGTGTGTAATTAGTATGGCTGTGCCACTGTGGGTGTGGCTGTGGGTTTTAGTTTCGTTGGTTCAGTGGCTGCTGGTGTGTGTGCTTCACAGTGTGTGGGTGTGTGTGAATTTAGTGATGGTGTCGAGCTGGGGCTTTGTAATTGTTGTGGGTCGTCAGATTGCTGTCCAGATGCATTGTAGTGTGTGTTATTGTGGCGTGTGGGTGTGTCAAGCTTTGTGTCGAGAGGCTGGGTTGTGCTCAATAGTTTTATTTTGTTCTCTCTCGCATCTCCCTGACCTCTCTGTCAATCTCCCGATCTCAATCCCCTCAATCTCACTCTCTCGTTCTCTCTTCCTCCACCCCATCTCTCCGCTCTCTCCTTCCTCACATCACACACCACTGCCGGCCACCATCGCCACCGCAGTGGCGCCTCCACTCCACACAACACCCACACGCAGACACCATATCAATACCCAACATCAACAAAACAAATTAAAACCAACACTCAACCATCACAGTCTGGAACACAACAAATCGAACCTAGTACCCTTCGAAAATTGCCAGAAATATGAAGAACGAATTCGACAAAACAAAAAGTCTAATAGAAGAATAAAATGAACCACCTGTGTTAAACTCTGTTCGATTATATGTATGTATATATGGATCGAGCTTTTTGATTAAAAAGAGATGTGCAGGGGTCTGTTACTGATAAAAATTGTATATATCATCATTACGATTTTTTTGAATTTTTTTAAAGTTTTTAAAAAATTTCTAATTTTAAATTTTTTTATGATTTTATTACGATTTTTTTTGAATTTTTATGATTTTTTAGAAAGTTTTTATGATTTTTTAAAGTTTTTATTAATTTTTATAAAAAAAATTATGGTTATGCTGATGTGTCAGCATTTTAACAGTCAAACTGACGGAGCCAATTCTTGACTGACGGCGATGGGGAAAAGAGAAAAAAAGGAAAGTACGATGACCACCTCATTAGTACAGTAGGCAAAGTGGAAATTTTTAAAAAGTACAGTAGGCAAAGTGACCTTTTGCCCTTATAGAATATAAAGCAAATATATACTTCGTATTGCAAGCTAGAAAGCAGGGATTCTTCATTTACCTGCCGCACCACGCACCCGATTCTTGGGGATTCTTGGGTGCGCGGGAATTCTTCCCTCACCCACAAGTAAGAGAAGATAATGTAAATACTTAAATATTTAATCGATTGACTACATTAAAATGCATTAATTGTATTATTGACTAATTATGATATGTAATATTAATGATAAAGAACTTAATTAGTTGACCATTTAGTTCAATTTAAATGAAACTCTTGAAATACATACATAAAACGTATTTTTAATGTGTTAATATTTGCCGAATCCCCCCACCCGAATCCCCATATTTTTAGATTTGCCGAATTTCCGTATCCCCACACTACGCATCCCCGTACCCACACCCGCACTCATGCTTCCTAGATTGCAAGAGTAATACAACTGAAACCTCTTTTTTGTTATTTTTCTTGGGACATATATTCTATAATGAAAAGCACACTATTTACTATCTAAATTATTATTTGCATTTTTTATAATAGACAGAATGTGTGCGTGTGTGCGCGCTTGCTCGCACATGCCTAGTACTTATATGTCCCACACCCAAATACTTTGTAGCAAAATATAGAGAAGGGTGTTATAATTTTGAAAAAAAAATGAACAAAATTATGTATTACAAAATATGCTATGGTTTTATTGATTATGTAGCTACGGAACTATTGATATCCAGATGTCGTAAAACAAACCTCAAGTGTTTCAGATGGCTGTATGTGTCACAGATACATGTATCTGTCAACCTTGATACAAATACTCTTCTTGGAAATGCAATTTTGCACTGTTGACTGTTTTCATTGAACAAAAAAAAATCAGAAAGAAAAAATTCTTAAATGTAAAGAATAACAAAAAGGGTTAAGGCTATTTGTTCTACCTGTTCAGTAATCTTGATACGCTGGGCAGCCTTAATTTCTTTGTCGTGAAGAAAAGTACCCTGTAATCAGAAAACCCTTTGTATTCTACATTAATTATAACAAAATTAAACATGAAGATTCTAAATAAATGTAAAAAGAAAAACTATGACAACTAGTTAGAATATTAGTTATAAAGGTCTTTTTTGCTAATTTCCAGAAGGGAGTGAACCATGTCACTATGCTGATGTGATCAGACCAATCACTTGAGGAGACAGAAAAGTGCAAGACTTTTACTTGGAATAAGCAATGAAGTGAGGACAATAATATACTCCCTTTGTCCCTTTTTAGTTGGCACATTTGTAAAAAACACACATATTAAGAAAATTTTAATTATGTAATTTGTTTTTATGTTTGCCCTTAATCTTAGCATTGAATGAAGAGTTAGAAGTGTGTATATTAAATATAAAGTCAAACATTGATATTAGAAATAAAGGGTATATATGGAAAAATTGGTAAAAATAGGTATTGGAATAAGGAATGTGACAACTATTTAGGGACAATTTTTTTTTAGAAATGTGTCAACTAAAGAGGGACGGAGGGAGTAGTTCACTATTTTTCTCTACTATATTCTCTTTGGTTGGTTAAAGTCCTGCATTAAATCTCTGCGCATTATGTGAGTTGTGTGCTACCACCTCAGAATGCTAATGGGGTTATCCAAGTCGCAGTGATAACTTCAACGAATTGAACAAGAGAGCCATTAACACTGAAAATGTTCACCTTATATTGCTTATCCGTTTATTCTGATGGTTAACTTGGATGTATACCTGAATACTTTAAGCTTTAAAGATTGTTAACTTGGAGCTGAAGATATATTTGTCATTGATTCCTGATATTTTAACATCTATAAAAAAGTAACAAAACGAATGAACTACAAGTACTAAACAGCTTTCAAGAAATCCTGACAAAAATAAACAACCAGATGAAGAATATCCACTAATAATGCAAATTAATACATATCACAATCAACATCTGGGCCTGCTTGGTACACTCAATGTTTTCTTCATTGTTATGCCATATTTCGGCATGTCTAATAATCTCCCAAATTTCTAATATTTATTAATTATTAATTCAGATTAATAATTATTGCTTAATAACTAAGTTATATCCTCTCTCTGAAATGAGGAAAGAATCAATCTCAATCAATTAATTACGGAAAATATCTCCAAACGATATTCTTCAAATCAGGAAGATATCACAACGATAAGATTAAATCAGATAAAAGCAATCATTACCCACATTAACGTAACTTATCCCTTAAGTCTCTCGGGATAAGCCCAATTAATTCACAGAACTGCGTGGGGCTTGATCCTATATAAACATAGGTACGCAGGCATCTTGGTACGATATGGAATCCGATACACGAGACAAATCGAGACACCTGCCAAGTCCAGCCCCTCTTTTTTCATAAATCCTAAATCCCCTAAAACAATCACATATTCATACACAATCAATCTACTATTCCAGCAAACCTCCGATTTCGTGTTGTTACGAAATTCCTCCAACAACATTTGGCGCTAGAAGGAGGGCAATTAATTATTTGTGGAGGACAAATAATTTTCAAACAAAAATTGATATGGGGTTTTCGATTTTTTGAGTACACAAATGGACAACGGCAACAAAAAATGGTTACAGTGGTTGTACATAGCGCGGAAAGAGAAAGGCAAAATTGGGAGAGACTCATGCGCATATCAACAGAGAAAAGAGAGAAACATACACGCATGAGCAGCAGGCAAAAAAAAAATGCAAAGATTGAAGAACATCAGAAAGGTCAGGTCATGACGTGGACAAGAAAAAAATAAAGAAGACAAGCCACGTGAGCCGGAAAAAAATATATAAAAAAGAAGAAGACATGTGTAGTCCTAGAAGAACAATAAGAAAATCAAACACTTGATTTACACGCATGGTTAAAAAAATGTATAAAGAAGTTATCATCTTGAGTCTTGACAACAGCATGAAGAAAGACATAGGAAAGGTTCGTGAGATCACGGTGGCAAAACAAATAAAAGAAAAAAAAGGGCAACGAGGAGTAGCCGTATTAAAAAAAAAAAAAACAAGGCGTCAGTTGGCGCCGCACCTGCAGTAACCAGGCAAAAGCAACAATCAATTGCACCCTGTAAATTCCAGCCCAGCACGGAACTTCGAGATAAGTTTTATTTTCTCTCTTTCATTTATTTTTCTGCAAATTAAATATATTATGCCATGTCATGTATGCATAGTTATGTTTTTAAATATTTTTTAACAGAAAAATATTTATTATTTAGAAAATTCGTGCGAGAAGTATATATTTTAATGCTTGTAAAATTATTGCAATTTGGAAAATATCGTACGAGATATTTATGCTGATTAATTGAAGATATTATGGTTTGATGAATTGTGGATTTGTTTTAAAATCTCGTACGAGCTGCATATTTTGAAGAAAAAATACATATACGAGACGCATAATTTTGTAAAAGATTTTCTACAAAAATGAGCATTATTTTCGAAGAAAATAAATATCGCGACACTCTTAAAAGAGCATATTTATTATTGCGTTTGGATTTGTAAAAGATTTTTCATATATCGTTGTGATAGTACATATATGTCAAAAATATTTTCAAACTTGCGAACTAAATTTCCAAGTAGGGTAGCCTGGACAAGCTATAAATTCCGCAATGCTACACGCTGAGTAAAGTGCAGCACCCTCTGGATTATTATTGAAGGCCCATGACCAGATCTTGAGCTCAAGGTCGCATGGGTGGGAAGGCATCCCTATGCACACTATCTACAATATCTTTAAGACATGCACAGCCAGCCCGTCGAGGGACACGTGCAAAGTTCGACAAGATTACATCTACATCTACATCTCTTATCAACAGTCTCTCGTCACAAACGAAGACACAACATCCTTATGTGGTTGCATCAAACACTTGAAAAGCGTGTATGCCAGTTCGGGATATATACAAACGCCAAGGTCCTAACTTGACAACAAGGATCGCAATGGATTTCAAAAATATTATATATGCTCGCACATTTGAAAACCTTGGCAAATATATATCTTATACTGGTCATCACATTTTATCACTCTTGCATCCACATACGCCTAACGAGCACAGTGGTGCTCTAAGTGTTTTTCTAATTATCTATTTTCAGTTTTTTCAGTTACTCAAGAAATTTGGAAGCTTGAAGAATTCTTAGTTCTCCACTGCAGTAAGCTACACTGAAGAACTGGGGGCTAATTGTTATGCCATATTTCGGCATGTCTAATAATCACCCAAATTTCTAATATTTATTAATTATTAATTCAGATTAATAATTATTGCTTAATAACTAAGTTATATCCTCTCTCTGAAATGAGGAAAGAATCAATCTCAATCAATTAATTACGGAAAATATCTCCAAACGATATTCTTCAAATCAGGAAGATATCACAACGATAAGATTAAATCAGATAAAAGCAATCATTACCCACATTAACGTAACTTATCCCTTAAGTCTCTCGGGATAAGCCCAATTAATTCACAGAACTGCGTGGGGCTTGATCCTATATAAACATAGGTACGCAGGCATCTTGGTACGATATGGAATCCGATACACGAGACAAATCGAGACACCTGCCAAGTCCAGCCCCTCTTTTTTCATAAATCCTAAATCCCCTAAAACAATCACATATTCATACACAATCAATCTACTATTCCAGCAAACCTCCGATTTCGTGTTGTTACGAAATTCCTCCAACAACATCCATCAATGGCACTTCTCAATTATTTATATTCTAATCCAGTGTCTTATTATTTGCTGTGGTTGATATCAATGGTCATATCAAGTACAGACACCAGCAGATCTTAAAATTATGGAGAGATATATACTTTTTACTTAGAAACTGTAGATTGCAAGACAAAAAGATTGTTTGGCAATTGGCGTTTACTAAAAATTAATAGTTATGCTCTGGGGTATAACCTCAAATTTTATAAATCACCTGGCCCAGGTTGATGTAGCACTTGTAACTTGTAACCGCTTAATCCAATTATCAATTTTTATTAAATATAAAACAAGAAAAAGGTGATTCAATAAATATAAATCACCTGGCAGTCCCAAATCTTTTCAACACTAACTTTAACATTTCATTCAAGAAACAAAATATAGATCTTCCCTGAAGCTTTAGTTTCAAATTAGCCTCTGAATTTCAAATCTCATTATGAAGCTTTAGTTCTTACTGATCTTACAAACACAGCTACAAACTTCAGGTTAACATTTTCAATCCTTGATTCTTAAACTGCGTAATAATGAAAAAAACAGAGTAACTAGAGTTGCCTGTCTGAGAGAAATTTAAAAGAAAAGTAGATGAAATATGACCTCAATAAGCTCCTACTTAATAAATTCATTCTGGACATCTTTACTCTGTTGATTCTTTGCCTTCACAACTTCCACCCACACAATCCATCTACCTGCACATTGTGAATTTGTTATCTTAAGAAAGCATGTTTGTCAAAAAAGTCATTACGAAAAATGCACTTCAAATGTAACTGTTAGTTACAGAGGCATGCCTGTATACATCTAATAACAAGCCTAATTGTTTGTAATGCTTTACATTACTTACATGACCTATTAACTGAGGGAACCTCTGGTTGTAGAGTTTTTGTTTGCATTGTACTTGTAGTAGGCATCAAATCCTAGTTGTGTAACTGTACTTATAGAGTCTAGAATAATGCTTGAAAGAAGTTCCAAGGTTCATGCCTCAAGCAAGAAGATAAAGACTGTCAAATAATCATAGTTCGGATTTGAAGAAATGAAGAATTTGCCTAAGTACCAATTCGAGAAGTTTATTTGTCTATTCGATAAGTCCAGCATTCGAGAAGTCAGGGATTCGATATCTCAAGACACTATTCGATATCTCTGAATATACTGTTCGACATCTCATTCGATATCTCAGAGATTCGATATGTCTATGTACTCTATTCGAGAACTCAGGAAGTCAACAAGTCAAAGTATTATTCGAGTTCTCAAGGAGTCAACAAGTCAAAGTTCCATTCGATATCTCAAGGACTCAGAAAGCTATTCGATATCTCAAGGATTCGACAAGTCAAGTGTTCTATTCGACAACTCAAGGAATCCTGAAGAAAAGAGCTATTCGAGAAGTAATTCGATATGTCAATATAACAGTGTTCGAGAACTCAGAGTTATCGATCAAGTCAATTCTAGTTCTCGAATCAACTACTTAGTCACTTCTCGAATACATTCTTGGAGACAAAATACTGAAGAAATTATACAAGTCAGAAACCTGCAACAAGCCAATGCACTTTATGGACCACAATCTGTAACGTGCTCTGGAAAGCCTACAAGGAAGCTTGGAGAGATATAGAAGAGACAAGGGGCTAAAGAAGTGGATCTGAACAGGCTTTACAAAGTCAAATCTGTAACCGTTTGGACGCTTACTCAAAAAGGATAGACAGACTAGAAAGTAATTTGTTCAGCTACCTTATTTGGAGTAAGTAGGTTGTATCCATGTTCTATAAGGATACAGCCTCACTTTCTTAGTCATTAACTTTGTAACTTTGTGAGTCAAGTTTTTCATACACTACAAGCTGTATCTCTCTGAGAAAAATGAAGCTGAGAATACTATCATTTGTATTCACAAATTGTAGCAACCTTTATCTAATAATACATTAGATTAAAGTGATACTGTGTCTTGTATTGTTCTTTATCCGCACCTTCACTTCTGCACACACAAACACTTATTTGCTACATAGACTCTAGCCAAAGAAAAGTTCAAGAATCCATTCACCCCCCCTCTGTATTCTTTTATCGTATTCAATACTCAACAAGTGGTATCAGAGAGGGCTGTTTATTCAAAAACAGAAAAACGATCATGAGTTCGAATACACCAAAGACTACAGGAACGGTGAAAGTCCCTAAGTTTGACAAAGATAACTTCAACCTCTGGAAGATAAAGATGATGTTGTTCATCAAAGCCTCTCATCCTTTGTATCCTGAGATTCTTAAGAATGGTCCTTTTGTTCCACAACAAGAGATACCAGAGAAGATTGTTGGAACCACAACTATCCCAAGATCTTATAAGGCCAAGGATCCATCAAAATGGACAGAATCAGAAAGGGAGAAGGTTGCTCTTGACAGCCACCTCATGTTGCTTATCATTGATTCCATGGACATGTCAATGTTTGCAAACATTGCATCATGTACATCTTCAAAAGAAATGTGGGATCACATTGAGGTGTTGTGTGAAGGAACTGATGAGGTTAAGGAAAACAAGAAACAGATACTGGTCACACAGTATGAGGCTTTCATGGCACAACCCAAGGAAAGCATTACTGAGATGTTTGAGAGATTTCACAAGCTAGTTACTGAGTTGTAGATGAATGGCAAGGTTTACAGTACCAAGGAGTTAAACATGAAGTTTCTGCTATCCTCACCAAACCATCTAGAGCAAAGGGTCATTTCTCTAAGGGAAAGAGATTTGAACAAAGTTACATATGATGTGCTCTATGGAGTTTTAAAAACTCATGAGCTTGAGTTGCTTCAGAAAAGGGCTATCCAAGCCAATCAAGGTAGAATGGTAAACACATCATGTGCCTTTATTGTCAACAAATCTATTCAAGACCTAGAAGCATCCACAAGCCAGTTAAGGATAGAGGAGGTAGTAGAAGAGGAAGAAACTGAACCTGAGGTAAGTGAACCTATTGAGTAGAAGGAGGAAGAAGAGTTTTACACTCTTGAAGAAGTAGATGGAATGGAAAACACTTCATATGCTTTCATGGTCAGAAAATTTCCAAACATCAGATTCAAAAGGAATCAACCCTTCAAACCCAAAACCCAAAACCATTCATTCAACAAAAGCAAGGCACCTGTGAAACCAAACAAGAATAAGTTTAAAACCAGCCATGTGGATAGGTCATCTGTAAGGTGCTATAGATGCAATGACCTAGGGCATTTTGCCAGTGAATGCAAGAAGCCTAAAAATAAGGATAGAGATTATCTTGAGCTTGAAGCTAAGTATGAGGCCCTTCTGAAAAAGAAGACACAAGGTAAGGCCTACATAGCTGAAGGGAAGTGTTGGGATGATTCTGACAGTGATGGAGAGGAGCAAGAATTCTGCAATTATGCCTTGATGGCCAATTCCAAGGATGCCACATCTCCATCAGACCCTCAGGTACCATCTCTCACTACTATAGACATGTCTGTTTCAGAGTATAAATGCATGATTGAACAACTATCTGTTGAAATGTTTAACATTCATACTAGTATGACTGCTGCTAATGAAGAGATTGCTAAACTGTCTACTAGAAATGAAATGTTAATCAAAAAGAATGAGGAACTTGAGCTAACTGCTATGCAAGTAGAAAACCTTAAGAAAGAAGTTGAATATCTGCAGAATAAGGTTTTGTGTGCTAGTCAGGTTGAAAAGGCTCTTAGGGATGAATTAGCTGAAAATGAATTCAAACTAAAAACTTTTAAGAAATCATCTGGTCTAGTGAAATCCTACTGTGAGAAAATTGAAGCAAAACCCAAGGCTGCTATTGGACTTGATTATGACACTCTTAAACAGAGAAAAGGCTATGCTATCATTGAAGATGACACAGTTGTTCATGAGGAAGTGCCTCACATTTTGAAAAAGACTGAAAATCCAATTTTTAAGGAACCAACATTTGAAATTGATGAGGATGCCTTACTCATCAAACAAATGTTGAATGATGAGGATGAGGCAAAATCAAATGAACAACAAGCATCTTCCAAGAGTGAGAGTGTCAAGTCAAAAGCCAAGGAGCCAGTAGTTGATAGGCCAAAACCTAAGAAGTTTGTTAAGTTTGTTTTAGCTGGGAAGAGTGAATCAGAAAAGAAAGTGACTAAGAAGAAACAGAACAGAAATGGCAAGTTAGGGATTAACAAGGATAACAATTATGCTTATATGCCTAATGCCCCTAGGAAAACTTGTCAGAACTGTTTCAGTACCAATCATTTAACTCATGCATGCAAGAAACCTGCTGGTAGTGTATCTAAACCTTTCTATGATTGTTCCGTGCCTCTAAGACATAGAGATGCACCATTTTGTGATAAATTTGACTGCATGCCATGCAATATGAATGTTATGACTAGTTGTTTCAATCTGAGAAGGCAATTCATTGATGGTTGTATCAGTCACAATTCTCACACACACTACACCAGGTCAAAGTCTTCGAGTCCTCTTAAAGCTAGGAAGGTACCTCTGTCACCTAAGTCTGAAACCTCAGGTTCCAAGACTTCTAACAGTGACAAGAAGACTAATGCCAAGAAAGTTGACAAGCATGTTGTTTATGATAAAACTGTTTCTAAGTCACATGGACCCAAACTTGTTTGGGTACCAAAGGAAAAGTAATACCTTTGTGTTTGCAGGGCAAAGAAAGTGAAAAGAAGGTCATGTGGATTTTGGACAGTGGATGCTCAAATCATATGACTGGTGATATGGCCCTGCTATCACAGTATGAGGAAAAGGCTGGCCCAATGGTTGCTTTTAGAGATGACAGCATGGGTAACACATTGGGATATGGCAAGTTGAAAGTTGGTAATGTCATCATTGAAGATGTAGCACTAGTCAAGGGGCTCAAGCATAATCTGCTAAGTGTTGGTCAGTTTACTGATAGGGGATTCAAGGTGGATTTTGACAAAGATGAATGTTTGATCACCCACAAGAAGACTGGTGATTTTGCTCTATCTGGAGTAAGGAAGGGAAGCCTGTTTGTAGCTAATATGGATTCTGCAAACAAGGACAAAATTTGTTGCTTTTATTCAAAAGCATCAAATGAAGATTGTTGGCTGTGGCACAAGAAATTATCACACCTGAATTTCAAAGCCATTAATTCTCTAGTCAAAAGAGAGTTAGTGAGAGGCATGCCTACACTTGAATTCTGCCAAGAAGGAGTGTGTGAGGCTTGTCAAAAAGGAAAAATGAAAAGATCAAGCCACAAGTCAAAGACAGTGACATCAATAACTAAGCCCCTACAACTCATTCATATGGATTTGTTTGGGCCTGTCAATATTATGTCACTAGGAAGAAAGAAGTATGCCTTGGTGATGGTTGATGATTTTACAAGGTATACATGGGTGGAATTTCTGGCATCAAAAGATGAGGCTCCACAAGTAATCATTGAACATATAAAGAAAGTTGACAAGGAAGCAAAGGCCAACAATGCAAGTGTGATTGCACTGAGAAGTGATAATGGAACAGAGTTCAGAAATGCCATACTTGAAGCATTCTGTAAAGAGAATGGTATTTCTCAGCAATTCTCAGCTCCAAGGACTCCACAACAAAATGGAGTTGTTGAGAGAAAGAATAGAACTCTAATTGAGGCTGCTAGAACAATATTACTTGATGCAAAAATGCCTACATGTTTTTGGGCTGAGGCTGTAAGCACTGCATGCTATATCCAGAACAGAACCCTCATCAACAAAAACACTGGAAAGACACCTTTTAATCTGATGACTGGAAAGAAGCCCACTCTAAAGTATGTTCATACTTTTGGAAGCAAATGCTTTGTATTGAAGGATAATTCTGAATATGTTGGAAAATTTGATGCAAAAGCATTTGAAGGAATTTTTCTTGGCTACTCTATGGAAAGAATTACATACAAGGTTTATGTCATCAGTCAAAAGAAAGTTATGGAAAGCACAGATGTGACATTTGATGACAGCAAACTACCTGGACTAGAAGAAGCCAATGATGAAGATAAAGATCCATTGAAGTTTGATAATCTAGATGATTCTGATGAAGAGACTGAAACTGAAGTTGAAACTCGAGTTCAACAAACTCAAGTGAATGATGATACAAGAGAAGAATTTGTGCCAATCAATAGTGAAGAAACAAGCATCCAAGACACATCTGTGAGTAGTGGCAACTTCACAGGGGGATGAAATGAGAATGACCATGATGTGGATGATGAAGCAACATCAAGAATGAGAAATCAGGCTGAGCACTCAAGGAAATGGGATAGATCACACACTGAAGAGCAAATCATTGGAGATCCTAATGCAGGAGTAAGGACTAGGAGAGCAACTCAGAATGAGTGCCTCTATGGCTATTTTCTATCATAAGTTGAGCCTAAGAAACTTGATGATGCACTGTTGGATCCAGATTGGATTATTGCTATGCAAGAGGAGCTGAATCAATTTGAAAGGAACAAAGTTTGGGAACTTGTGCCTGCACCAAAGAACAGAACCATTGTTGGAACAAAATGGGTTCTAAAGAATAAGATGGATGAAGATGGTGTAATTATAAGGAACAAAGCAAGGTTGGTTGCAAAAGGATACTCTCAACAGGAAGGCATTGATTATGATGAGACATTTGCTCCTGTTGCTAGATTGGAAGCCATCAGAATATTCTTGGCATTTGCTGCTCATTCAAACTTTAAAGTATATCAAATGGATGTCAAAAATGCATTTCTGAATGGAGAGTTGGAAGAAGAAGTTTATGTGCAACAACCACCTGGTTTTGAGGATCCACACTTCCCAGAATTTGTCTACAGATTGCTTAAGGCATTGTATGGACTTAAGCAGGCTCCAAGAGCATGGTATGATACTTTATCACAATTTCTTCTTGAGAATCAATTCACTAGAGGCTCACTGGACAAGACATTGTTTTACAAGAAGCATGGTGATGATCTTATCTTAGTTCAGATCTATGTGGATGATATCATTTTTGGTTCTACAAATGAGAAGCTGTGTGAGAAATTTTCTAAACTCATGCAGAGCAGATATGAGATGAGTATGATGGGAGAGTTGACATTCTTTCTTGGGTTGCAAGTCAGTCAAAGGAAGGATGGTATCTTTATCAGTCAGACCAAGTATATCAAGGATTTATTGAAGAAGTTTGACTTGGAAGATTGCTCACCTGCAAAGACACCCATGGCCACTGCCACTAAATTGGATGAAGATGCTAAAGGCAAGAAGGTAGATATCTCAGTCTACAAAGGCATGGTTGGTTCTCTACTCTATCTCACTGCAAGTAGGCCAGACATCATGTTTGCTACATGCTTGTGTGCAAGGTTTCAATCAAATCCAAAAGAATCACATTTGGTTGCTATAAAAAGGATCTTTAGATATCTGAAAGGCACTCCAAACTTAGGACTATGGTATCCTAAGGACACAGGGTTCAATCTGGTTGGTTATTCTGATGCTGATTATGCTGGATGCAGAGTGGATAGGAAAAGCACCTCAGGTAGCTGCCAGTTTCTTGGACAAAGGTTAGTCTCTTGGTATAGCAAGAAACAACAATCTGTGTCAACTTCTACAGCTGAGGCTGAATACATAGCTGCTGGAAGTTGCTGTGCTCAAGTGCTTTGGATTAGAAATCAACTTAGAGATTATGGACTTGTGTTGGAAAGAATTCCAATCATGTGTGACAACACAAGTGCAATCTCTATAGTTGCCAATCCTGTCAATCATTCTAGGACAAAGCACATTGACATCAGATATCATTTCATAAGGGAACATGCAACTAATGGAACCATTGAGTTGCATTATGTTTCTACAGACAAACAACTAGCTGATATATTCACTAAGCCATTAGATGAAGCCACCTTCACAAGGTTGGTTAGTGAGATTGGAATGCTGAATTCTTCAGATTCTGGCTAGGTGAATACATCATATAGATTGTTGCAGCAGTAAACACTTACTTTATCTAAATTCTTAATATTTTTGGAGTAAGTGTTGGCTGAAATATGATTTATAAATATTTCAAATCTGTTGCATATTTGGAAAATCATATTCTCTTGTTAACTTGAAATTTCTATGAAATTTTGAGAAAATCACTGTTTAATTTGCTAGAATATTCGTGAATGAATATGGCTGGTAAATTTTGAAAAGATAGAGAAAATTGAGTTTCTATGAGTATAATTCGACAAGTCAGACTTCTCAAGTGATTCACTATTCGACATCTCTAACAAGTCTCTTTAGAGCACTCTCGAGTTCTCGAATAGAGTCTTTTAGAGTTATCAAATAGAGTCTTCCTTGACTTCTCGAATATAGTGTTTTAGTTCTCGATTGACTGAGTTCTCGAATACTATATTTGAGTTCTCGAATCATTTGAAAAGGCTGATTTCTCGCTGAATTTTAACCGATTTTGGATTTTTATTCAGAATTCAGAATTACTCATAAAAACATATTTTACCTAATTTAGATTTATTTCTAAGTTAGATAACTGCCAGCTGTGAGCTACAACTTGCTTGAGTTATCAAATAAGCCTTTCTTGACTTCTCGAATAGTTGTGTTCTACTTCTCGAATGCCTGACTTGTCGATACAGAACATACATCTAATCGACAATTCAAGTACTTCATACTTTTACAACTTCATATCTATTCGATTCATTTCATTCGATTTCTCAAGCATCCAAACTCCCAAAACCTCTGAAACCCTAACTGCAAAAGCTAAATTTCTTCTTCAACCTTCGATTTCTTCTCTCTCTCTCTCTCTCTCTCTCTCTCTCACACAAATGGCAACAGTAAAGTTCAACACCAATTTCATTGCTCTAACTAGTGATGTTGAAGCACCCAATGCCAATTTCAAGTGCTTTGTGAAGTGGATGTCTGAATCGTACATCAAGAATGCTCTATCTGTTAACCCAACTTTGTATCTCGACATTCTAGAACAGTTTTGGCAGTCTGCTACAGTGGAGGTGGTGGCTCTTGACTCTGCAATATCCTCGTACATCATCTACTGCAAGATTCAAGACAAAAATCTCACTATCACCACAGAGGATATGAATGAGGCACTTGGGATGGGTACCAAAGGAGAGGTGTATGACCTACTTGCTACAAATGCTAAATTGGAAGACTTCTTTGATTTCATCAAATATGCAGACAGAATCAGTCTTGGGCACTTGAATAGGAAGCATTTGAGGAAGGAATGGAGTTATGTGTTTGCTACACTTCTTCAAGTCTTCACTGCAAGAAAATCTAGCTATGACCAAATCAGTACTCCTGCACAGCAAATAGGCTATGCCTTAGCTTATGGAAAGAAGATAGACATTGGTCTCATCATTCTGCAGGAGCTGTATGGGAGACTTGGTAAGAATTCAGCCAAGAGAGGTAATGAAATTTTCTTCCATCGTTTTATTCAATCTGTCCTTAACTTCTTAGATGATAAATTGATTGAATTAGATGGGATGAATAAAAATAGAATAGGCTATCCTAAATCCATGACCAAACTCATTTTTGGTAATTTGGAGACTAGGAATGATGTGGATGTAAGACTTAACATAACTCCTCATATGGAGAGTTTGTTTAGAACTTACCCCCACAACATGCCAACATTTACCTCTAAGTCTGAGTTAGCTAAGCCCAAGCAAGTAGAACAAAATGCTAACCCAGGGCTAGCTAACCAACCCTCTCAACCAAACACTTTACCAATTACTGAACCAACTGCATCATCCTCTCAAAAGGGTGATGTTAGTAAAAAGAAGAGAAAGGAAGTAATGTCTGCACCCTTAAATATTTTATCTGAAGCAGCATTAGCTGTTGAACTAGGTCTAGAAAGTGAGGAACCAGAGTCACCCTTACTAAGGCCAAAGAAGAAGAAGAAAACTAAGACCACCTCTTCAGTCACACAAATGGCTGAAGTTGTAAAATCAGGGGCAAACAGCTCACTAGATGTGTCCTCTCAACAGGGTGCATCTATAGAATCAAGCATCCTCCCCAATGCACCTTCTTGTATTGAGTCAGCACATGGGAGTGATAAGGCTGACACTACACTAAGTGGAGAGCACATCATACTTGAAACTCCCTCTATCTCTCAGGGGGAGTTGCCAAAATCTACTCTACAACACACTACTCTTCCAGAATCTTCATCTCATATTTCTTTGCAGCCTGCAACTCAAGCAATTGAGGAGCAAGGCATTGATCATCAAGAATTCTTTTCTCTTGATGAGCCAATGAACTCAAGTGACTTGGTGCATGACACCCTGTTCACCACCCAGGACCCACATTTAGATGGTGAGGGAATGCATGCTGGGGCATCTCCTAATAACACCATCACAAACACAGAGGTTCCACTAGTTTTCACTAGAGACTCTGTGCATGTGTCAACTGCTGGTGTAAGTCATCCCACTTCTGTGGAGACACCAGTAGTAGAGTCAATCCATACGGTTACAGAAGTTGCATCTGTAACTGAGGAGTCTAGCTTGCCTAGCTCTAGCTCTGACTTTATGTCACAATGGCTGAAGCCTGTGCACCATGACAGTGCTTCAGGATCAGGGTCTGTTCCACAACAATTGACGGTTGAAGCACTTCAAAGCTTAATTGTGGATCAGATTCCTGAGTTCACAAAGATTGCACAGCACCTCCTCACTGCCAACCTGCCAAATCCTGACTATGAAGCTATTCTCCTGTGCCATAAAGAGGATGTGGAGCAACAACAAGCCAAAATTGTGGATGAGTCTGAGAGAGAGGGCAATATAGATACCTGGCTTCAAGGAAAGTATGACATTCCTCTCTCAGAAGGCCTATAGTACCTCAGAGAAGAGTACATCACTTCACTAGGGTCCAATGCCAATTCTCTCACCCATAGTGCTGTGTATGAAGCAGTCAATGACAGTTACAAGGGAATTCTCAAGGATGCACACTACCTTGGCAAGGGTCTAAAGACAGAAGTCACAGAAGTGTGTACAGCCACAACCAAGGAGGTGCATGAGCTAAAAAGGGTTTTTGATTCCAAATTCCCTCAACTGGAAACTGTGGTCAAGGAAATTCTAGCCTGCAAGTCTAGCTGTATCAAAATGGACAATGGCTTGGCCCTTCTCAAGGATACTGTCACAGGGCTGGGGCATAAGTTTCAATCTCTGTCTGATTAAACCACAGACTCCAATGCCATGCTGAGAACACTGTTCAAGAATCAATATGGGGATAAGCTGGTAACTGAGGTCCCTGTTCATGACATGACAAAGTATGAAGTCCAGAGACTCAAGGATCAATCACTCTCTGGTTTCAGGGCACATGAGCTATTCACTAAAGTGGATACTCTTGAAAAGGAAGTGGCTACTCTCACTAAGTCCAATGCTCATCTTACAGACAAGGTTGCACTTCTCAATGATCAGTTGGACAATCAAGCAACTACCACAGCTGATGTTCTTCTGCATCAACAATCTATGTTGGCTGCTATGATGAAGCATATGGGTTTTCCTCTCCCTGAAGAATCTTCCACCCCAAAGGTCACTTTTAAAGCCTCTGTGCCTGACAACAAGCCTAAGGGGGAGAAGAGGACAAGGAATTCAAATACTAAGGGGGAGAAACCCAAGGAAAAAGGGATAGAGTTAAGAGAGGGTGATCACCAAAGGGCAAATAAATCTCCAACTCATGTGCCAGGCAAAGGAAAAACAAAGGTTGATGAGCCTCCTACCTCATTGCCAGTTGTTACTCTACCAACTGTGCATGTCATTACTCCTGGTGGCCAGAAGCAATCTATCACAACCTCAGTGGTTGCAGGGAGTATGCCATCTGACAAACCTCCATCCTCCATATCTGAAATTGCCAAGCCTATAGAAGTCAAAGTAATTACTGAGGCCAAGCTACAAGAAGTTGCTAACTCAAATGTTTATCATGATAAAGCCTTCTTGGAGTTTCTGAAAGCCACAAGGGAACAGGCTGGTGACACTCAGTTCTATCTGAGGGAGTTGAAGGAGCAGATTGACTACATCACTGTCATCCCCAAGAAAGTCAATAATCTATGGTTCAAGGAGATAGTGATGATATCTAAATCAAAGATATGGCATCTAACATACAAGACTCTACAAGCCCTAAAACACTCAGAGATAGATGCCATACTTGAGCTTATTGAGAAGAGAAATGAGAACAACAAAAGTCTGTTTGATGATTTGAGGAATGGCCAACCTTCAAGGCTGCCAGAAGTGATCAAGAAGCCATGGACAATCATCTATCAGTCTGGCACCAAAATTGAAGACATCAAGCAATTGGTCATTCCCCATGATCTCACTTCTCGAAATCACAGACTGGTCATTGCTATCATTGATCAACTACAGAAGAAGGTTGGAACCTGAAATGCTGAAGAAATTGAAGCTCTGCACATTCTCAGATCTTTTATAGCAACTGGTGAAACTCCAGAGAGGGCTCAACCTAGGAGAAATAAGGATGATGACTCTGAAGACAAAAGTGATGGGAGGAGGAGACATCACAGGAGAGATAAGGGTGATGAAGATGAGAAGAAGAAGAAGGATGACAAGAATAAGAAAGATGGTGATGACCAAGGAAAAGTCTATGAGAGGAAAATTGGAAAACAGCAAGCCTTAGGCATTGCTAGCAGTAACCTCACCACAACACAAGACTCTGAGTCTAGGGTGAATACTGTTAGTAATGACCTACCAAAATCTGATTCGATGGCTTCTGCAACTGTTTTTCCACCTCAAGAAGAGGAGAAGATTCAAGTCAAGAAACCATGTGTATGTTTCATAAAGCAAACTGCTAATGGAATACTACTATGGTCTACCAACAAGGGTCATAAGTTTCTGCCTAGAAATCATTCAAGGAGGAGTAAATTTAAGCATGTTGCAAGAAGGGTGAAGATATCGAAGTCAAAGGCACTGACAATAATTCCAGGATTGAACCTACCACCTCTGGATGAAATCTATGATGAAGACCAACTGCAGTTCATATGGGCTCAAAGAATCTATCATGTTGCCATTGTTGATGACTTTCTTGAAATAAAATATACTGATGGAAGACAGAAGAAATTCAGACAAGGAACATGTCAGCACTGGGGTAGGCTATATGACATAGAAAGAATAATTGCAATGTTGGATTCTGAAGACAGAGTGGAAAGGGTATGGAAGCTGGAGCTAATTGACTTTGTCAAAATGAAGAGAGATCACCAGGCAGAAATGAGAAAGAACAGTGAGGAGCTACTAAAGAAAAGGGAGGAGGAGTTTGCTGCAATGGAAACTAAGGCTGATGAATTGAGAGCTATGGGTCTGTGTAGAGTCAAGTTTAATCCTTACATCATTGAGTACAAGAAATATGGTAGAAATGTAAAGATTATAATGGACTACATCAGTTCCTATTCTGAGAAACAGCTGAATGAAGTACTTAAGGATTTATCAGGCTCCCCTCTAATTGAAGAACTCACTGCAATGGAAGACATTATTCTTGCCATGGAGGAAAATGCAAAGAAGTAAGCCAAAGAAGCTGAGGAGAAAATGAAAAATGAGAATCTGCAAGCTAAAGCTCAAGGGATGAATCCAAAAGGATATGGCTAGTAGTTTCTCATAACTTGTAAGAACACTTCTATGTACTTTCCTCAATCAATCTACATACATGTACTGTTAAAGTTTTATCTTTATGTATGTTAGGCTTGTTATCAAACATGAAATTGTGACTAAGGGTCTCACTCACAATTTGGGGGAGATTGTTAGTTACAGAGGCATGCCTATATACATCTAATAACAAGCCTAATTGTTTGTAATGCTTTGCATTACTTACATGACATCTTAACTGAGGGAACCTCTCGTTGTAGAGTTTCTGTTTGCATTGTACTTGTAGTAGGCATCAAATCCTAGTTGTGTAACTGTACTTATAGAGTCTAGAATAATGCTTGAAAGAAGTTCCAAGGTTCATGCCTCAAGCAAGAAGATAAAGACTGTCAAATAATCACAGTTGGGATTTGAAGAAATGAAGAATTTGCCTAAGTACCAATTCGAGAAGTATATTTGTCTATTCGATAAGTCCAGCATTCGAGAAGTCAGGGATTCGATATCTCAAGACACTATTTGATATCTCTGAATATATTGTTCGACATCTCATTCGATATCTCAGAGATTCGATATGTCTATGTACTCTATTCGAGAACTCAGGAAGTCAACAAGTCAAAGTATTATTCGAGTTCTCATGGAGTCAACAAGTCAAAGTTCCATTCGATATCTCAAGGACTCAGAAAGCTATTCGATATCTCAAGGATTCGACAAGTCAAGTGTTCTATTCGACAACTCAAGGAATCCTGAAGAAAAGAGCTATTCAAGAAGTAATTCGATATGTCAATATAACAGTGTTCGAGAACTCAAAGTTATCGATCAAGTCAATTCTAGTTCTCGAATCAACTACTTAGTCACTTCTCGAATACATTCTTGGAGACAAAATACTGAAGAAATTGTACAAGTCAGAAACCTGCAACAAGCCAATGCACTTTATGGACCACAATCTGTAACGTGCTCTGGAAAGCCTAAAAGGAAGCTTGGAGAGATATAGAAGAGACAAGGGGCTAAAGAAGTGGATCTGAACAGGCTTTACAAAGTCAAATCTGTAACCGTTTGGACGCTTACTCAAAAAGGATAGACAGACTAGAAAGTAATTTGTTCAGCTACCTTATTTGGAGTAAGTAGGTTGTATCCATGTTCTATAAGGATACAGCCTCACTTCCTTAGTCATTAACTTTTTAACTTTGTGAGTCAAGTTTTTCATACACTACAAGTTGTATCTCTCTGAGAAAAACGAAGCTGAGAATACTATCATTTGTATTCACAGATTGTAACAACCTTTATCTAATAATACATTAGATTAAAGTGATACTGTGTCTTGTGTTGTTCTTTATCCGCACCTTCACTTCTGCACACACAAACACTTATTTGCTACATAGACTCTAGCCAAAGAAAAGTTCAAGAATCCATTCACCCCCCCCTCTGTATTCTTTTATCGTATTCAATACTCAACAGTAACACTACAGTAAACTCACCTTGTTCATGTTGGGTATAATTCAACTACAGCAACAATGAGGCAGTGATATATATATTTAAAACAAGAACAGGCATAAAACCAATTAACAAAACAAATCACGAAGGCAAAACAAGAATATAATCAGAGACTGTAATTTAACAAGAAAGGCAAGAATACTGATCTCTCACAGAAGATTTAGCAACTACTGATCAGAGAGAGAAGAACAGCTGAGTCACCAAGCCCTACGAGAAGACTTGGCTGTTTTTGAAGAGAATATTGCCCCACTTACGCTGTGTTGGGATGCAGCAATATTACTTCCAGGATAAAACAGCACAGACCAATCCGTTCACAGACACGACAATGATCAACAGCGACCAGCACCTCAGTTCTCCTGAGAATTATGTATCTAACTGTATGTATTGAGAGAGAACAGAGAGTAATCGCTAACAAAGGTTAACAAAGGTTTTTTCCTTAACGTATATCTCACATTCTCAACGTTATATCTTAGATATATATATTACCCAAAAAATAAAACGTAAGAGATATGCCTTAAAAGAAAAGTAAATATTCTAATTTAATTTCATTAACTGCAGCAGCATCAGGATTTATTTCAGTTACAGAAACATCAGTATTGACCTTCATCAGGATTGGTCAATATCAGGATTTGATTGAACATCAGTAGCATCAGGATTTGGTGTCCATCAGGATCAGGAGTCAGTGCTCGTCAGGAACTGATGTCCATCAGGATTTAGCCCATCAGTATCTGATGTCTGACTAAGTCCATCAGGACTTGTTCCAAGTACTGATCCAGTCCAGGATTTTATCCAATACTGATCCATTCATTTCCAGTACTGCTTATAACAAATAAATCTGAAACCTATTAGAATAAATCAATATTCCAGGTAATAAAATTCCTCACCCAGGTCGCCTCGCGTACGCGAGACGCCGAGACATTCGCCCAAATCGCCCTTCGACCCGACCCGAGTTGTGGCGTGGCGAGGCGGGCGGCGGCGGCGGCGCGTGTGTGTGTGCGCGAGGCCCACTCTACATCCATGCACACCCACATGCCTTAGTAGTTGTGCACTACACTTGCACATGGAGCTATATAAAGCCACCAACCTTTCATTATCAAATCTATGTGGGACTCAAGTTATTTCAACTAAATAACCCACATAACCCATTTCAAGCAAGCAACTTCAACTCAATTTATTTATGGATTCCACTAAGAAAATGTCTTAGATCCAAACATGAAAGTTTAAGTCCTCATTACAAGGAACAACTTCCACTTGTTAGTTTCCGGAAATTACATCAAGAACATATTATAAATATGCCTCAAACTTCCCATTTTCTAACAATCCCCCACGAATCCATACAGAAATGCAAATACATATCTATCCTCATCATGACTTTTTTTCAGAGTAGGTACCCTTCCGGGTTTGAACCCTCCTAAGTCCTCTACTTCGATGGCTAACGGATTCAGATGGAATGTTTCACCTTGAATCTTTATCCGTTTGGTGTAACCACACTCCATAGACGATGACAAGTCAAAGGCTATGGTGCCAATCTACGACTTTGAGACGTTAAAGGTCATGTCTCGATCCTGGTCGTCGAATGCTTCAAGGAATAACCCTTTCCTCTAATTGCGACCACACAATTACATTCGCTTAGCTGGGCATCTCCAGAGATGTACTACTAGCATCTCGTCAAATGACTTGACCCCATTCAGAGTTCAAATAAATCTTGCTATTCTGGCAGTTACAGTACCTTTTAGGTTTACAGGGGATAGACTCCAGATACGTGAGTATCAATCTATGTAGTTAAAGGTACAACCAATTCACCCTTACAACTTGTTATTACCACATTGAATACACTTTCGAGGGATCTCCTCTCATGTGTATTGGGTTCCCGCTGTAGATGAATTATTATGGGCTATCAGTCCCATCCCCAACCTAGACTTAAGGACTACAGCATGCTCAAGCCCCTTAGTCAAAGGATCAGCTAGGTTTTCTTGAGTTCTAATAAACTCAATAGCTATGATCCTGTCAGACATTAGACCCCTTATAGACTTTAGTCTAACTTGGATATGTCTCTTTGTTTTCACATTATACTTCTTGCTGTTTATCTTGTCGATAGTTGTACGGCTATCACAATGAACAACAAAAGCTGGAAGTGGACGACTTACTACAGGTAACATTGACATGAGTCCATGTAACCATTCAGCCTCAGTCCTCGTGGCATATAATGCACACAACTCAGCCTCAAAAGTAGACCGAGTTATAATAGTCTGTCTAGAAGACTTCCAAGACACTGCTCCACCCGCAAGGGTAAACATGTATCTAGTCACTCCATTGGAACCAGACTTCTTAGCTATCCAACTTGCATCACTATATCCTTCTAGCACTCCAGGAAACCTCCTGTAATGCAGACCAAGATATATGGTGCCTTTTAGATGTCTAAGCACTCTATCAAGAGCATCCCAATGAGTCTTGTTTGGACAGCTTGTATATCTTGCTAACTTAGACACTGAATATGAAATATCTGGCCTAGTTCCATTAGCAAGATACTGCAAACTCCCAATAATATGAGAATACCTTAACTGAGACACAGGTACTCCTGAACTATTCTTGACAAGGGCAATTTTAGGATCATACGGCGTACTTGCGATTCTACAATTTGAATAACCATACTTCTCAAGTATAGATTTCTCTATATAATGAGATTGTGACAAGGTTATTCCATCAGTTGACTGTGTCAACTTGATACCAAGAATCACACTAGCCTCTCCCATATCCTTCATTTCAAAATGCCTTTTCAAGAACCTTTTAGTCTCGTTAATAATCTCAATATTTGTTCCAAACAACAAAATATCATCCACATACAGGCACACAATAATACATTCATTTCCTTTAACCATGTAATAGACACACTTGTCACTTTCATTAACTACAAATACTGATTCTAAAACAGTTTCATCAAACTTTTTATGACAGTCTCTTGGAGCTTGTTTTAAGCCATATATAGACTTGATTAACTTACATACTTTCCTCTCATTACCAGAAGCAACAAATCCCTCAGGCTGATCCATATAAATCTCTTCTTCAAGTTCACCATGAAGAAAAGCTATCTTTACATCCATTTGATGGATGATAAGACCATGTACAGAAGCCAATGCTATAAGCATTCAGATTGTTGTCATTCTAGCAACTGGAGAGTATGTGTCAAAGTAATCAATGCCTTCCTTTTGCTTAAAGCCCTTAGCTACCAGCCTAGCCTTATACTTATCTATTGAGCCATCATGATTCATCTTCCTTTTGAAGACCCATTTACATCCTATAGTAGAACACCCAGGAGGTAGATCAACCAACTCCCATGTTCCATTAGAAACAATAGAGTAAATTTCACTTTTTACAGCACCTTTCCAGTACCTAGATTCTGAAGAATCCATGGCCTGTCGAAAAGTTAAAGGTTCATCCTCGATATTGTAAGTGATAAAATCACTTCCAAAATCCTTGACTACCTTAGCACGCTTACTCCTTCTAGGTTCCTCTACTTCAACAGGAATAGAGCTACTACCAGGATCTGCCCCCACATTTGTCATCCTTTCCACATGATCGAGAATGGACCTCGATGTGTGAGTGGGATCATCATCAGGAACACCCTGAGGTATACCAGTCTTCATAGGGAACACATCCTTAAAGAATGTTGCATCACGAAATTCAACTATAGTGTTAGCCACTATACCGTCTATGTCAGATTTTAATACTAAAAATCTCATAGCCGTAGTGGTTTCAATATAGCCCAGAAAGATGCAATCAACAGTTTTCGGTCCTAGTTTCTTTCTCTTGTGTTCAGGGACAAGTACCTTTGCAAGGCACCCCCACACACGAAGATATTTTAAACTAGTCCTTTTCTCTGTCCATAATTCATAAGGTGTTTTGTCCATGTGTTTCAGAGGAACTCTATTCAGAATATGGCAAGCCGTATTCAGAGCTTCTCCCCACATGTACTTAGGCAACCCAGAATTAATCAACATACTATTGATCATATCTTTAAAGGTTCTATTCTTTCGTTCTGCCACCCCATTAGACTCAGGTGTGTATGGTGGAGTTACTTCATGAACTATACCATTGCTTTTGCAAAATTCATTAAACGAGTTACTCGTATACTCACCACCTCTATCTGATCTCAAACGTTTAAGTACTTTACCAGTTTTTGTTTCAGCTTCAGTTTTGAACATAATGAATTTATCTAGTGCTTCATCTTTATGTTTAAGCAAATAAACATAACAATATCTACTACAATCATCTATAAAAGTAATGAAATACTTATTATGTTCCTTGGTCAAAACACCACCAAATTCACATATGTCAGTGTGCACTAAATCTAACAAATTCGAATCCCTAACCACATTATGAAAGGGTTTCTTAGTTTGTTTAGCAGTCACACATACTTGACATTTAGATTTCTTATCAATGGCATGGTTTGGAATCAACTCTAAGTTCATCATATTCTTTAGAGCACCAAAATTCAAGTGACCAAGACGTGCGTGCCACAAATCAGATGATTCAACACAATTAACAGAAGAAGCAACATTATTATTAATAAAACTGCCCAAAACAGGCTCAACATTTATTAAAAATAATCCATCCGACAAGTAACCTTTGCCAAAAAATACACCAGTATGTGTAATAACTACTTTATTACATTTCAAAGAAACTTCAAAACCATTCTTAACTAAACAACTTCCACTTATTATATTTCTATGAATATCAGGAACATGATGCACTCTAGTGAGGGATAGAACACGCCCAGAAGCGAACTTCAGGTCCACGTTTCCTATTCCAAGTACTTGAGCTACACTCGCATTCCCCATCGTCACAGTCATTCCATGAGTCTGTTGATAAGATACAAATAGAGTAATATCAGTACAAATATGTACATTAGCTCCAGTATCAATCAACCATTCATGAGACGAATAAGTAGAATGAAGTATAAGGTTGTAGGTTACATACCCGTTGTCAGTTTCAGAAGCAATAGCCTCACCAACAACCATGTTAACCGTAAGCCCACCAATGGTTCCAAGCACAGTGTTAGCTTGTGCTCCCACAATTGGTTTCTTAACTTTCTTTACAGAACAGTCCTTGCTCCAATGACCAACCTGTCCACAAGACCAACATGGTTTGTTTGCCTTTGGTTTCTTAGCCTTGTTCTTGTCCTTAGACTTAGTGTTTTCTTTCTTAGTGACAGACTTTCTTTTCTGTCCTACAGTCACTACATTCACCTTCGAACTCCCAGCATGTTCAACAGGCATCACATGTCCTTGTTTGGACTTGTGTTGCTCCTGCACAGAGATGTCCAACATCAGGTTTGTCCAAGTGATCTCTCCTTTCTGTCTTTTCAGGGAGAGTGCAAACTCTTCCCAAGACTTAGAGAGCTTTTCAATCACAGACATAACCTGAAACTTTTCAGGAAGGTCCATATCAGACTCCTTCAAAGCATGAACTAACATCTCAAACTCATGCACCTGCTCAGTCATGGATTTAGTATCCACCAGTTTGAAATCAAGGAACCTAGCCACAGAATACTTTTCCAACCCTTGCGAGTCAGTATTATGTGTCTGGTCAAGCTTCTCCCATAAGAGCTTAGTAGTGTAAGAGTCAGATGAATAAACATCGAACAGAGTGTTCGCTAAAGCTGCCAGAATAGCAGCCCTAGCCACCCCATCCTTTTCCTCCCACATGGTATAAGCCTTAACAGTTTCGGCTTTCTCCTTAACCACAACTGGTTTCTCATACTGCACCACTGGCCATAGACCCTTTACCGTTAACCACAATTTCATCTTTTTCTGCCAACGAGAAAAACCAACACCCTCACCGAATTTATCAGGCATTCCTGACAAATCAATAGGCTGTGGGAAACAGTATGTGGTCCAATCAATGGTAGGTACAGTAACACCAGACCCAGAGCTAGTCTGAATAATAGGAGTTTCAGTTTCGTTAACCATCTTGTTAATTAACAATATATAACACAAGTATTCTCTTCAAGATTGTTGGGTATAATTCAACTACAGCAACAATGAGGCAGTGATATATATATTTAAAACAAGAACTGGCATAAAACCAATTAACAAAACAAATCATGAAGGCAAAACAAGAATATAATCAGAGACTGTAATTTAACAAGAAAGGCAAGAATACTTATCTCTCACAGATATTTAGCAACTACTAATCAGAGAGAGAAGAACAGCTAAGTCACCAAGCCCTACGAGAAGACTTGGCTGTTCTTGAAGAGAATATTGCCCCACTTACGCTGTGTTGGGATGCAACAATATTACTTCCAGGATAAAACAGCACAGACCAATCCGTTCACAGACACGGCAATGATCAACAGCGACCAGCACCTCAGTTCGCCTGAGAATTATGTATCTAACTGTATGTATTGAGAGAGAACAGAGAGTAATCACTAACAAAGGTTTTTTCCTTAACGTATATCTCACATTCTCAACGTTATATCTTAGATATATATAATACCCAAAAAATAAAACGTAAGAGATATGCCTTAAAAGGAAAGTAAATATTCTGATTTAATTTCATTAACTGCAACAGCATCAGGATTTATTTCAGTTACAGAAGCATCAGTATTGACCTTCATCAGGATTGGTCAATATCAGGATTTGATTGAACATCAGTAGCATCAGGATTTGGTGTCCATCAGGATCATGATTCAGTGCTCGTCAGGAACTGATGTCCATTAAGATTTAGCCCATCAGTATCTGATGTCTGACTAAGTCCATCAGGACTTGTTCCAAGTACTGATCCAGTCCAGGATTTTATCCAATACTGATCCATTCATTTCCAGTACTGCTTATAACAAATAAATCTGAAACCTGTTAAAATAAATCAATATTCCAGGTAATAAAATTCCTCGCCCAGGTCGCCCTTCGACCCGACCCGAGTCGTGGCGAGGCGGGCGGCGGCGGCGGCGCGTGTGTGTGTGCGCGAGGCCCACTCTACATCCATGCACACCCACATGCCTTAGTAGTTGTGCACTACACTTGCACATGGAGCTATATAAAGCCACCAACCTTTCATTACCAAATCTATGTGGGACTCAAGTTATTTCAACTAAATAACCCACATAACCCATTTCAAGCAAGCAACTTCAACTCAATTTATTTATGAATTCCACTAAGAAAATGTCTTAGATCCAAACATGAAAGTTTAAGTCCTCATTACAAGGAACAACTTCCACTTGTTAGTTTCCGAAAATTACATCAAGAACATATTATAAATATGCCTCAAACTTCCCATTTTCTAACAGTTCAAGCCAACAATGTACTGTGTATTCCTCATTCTTAACATATTAAGTGATTTAACACAAAATTTTGTGAAATAAATGCATTTAAATGTTTTACTGAATATTTATATGAGGTGATATGTGCACACCCAATATCCATAACTTGACTAAAATACCCTCGCATCATTATTCCATGTTTAATCATCGATGTAATAATCTTTGAAATTAATTTATATGTTTCTCTAAAAATAAGTATACTTGATTGTATATTTAAATTGAATATGTTAATAAATAAATTTTTAAAATTTTATTTTAAGAACTTCAATTATACGTGTACTTATTTATTCATTTTAAATGTATATTTTAATTTGATGATAATGGAAATTATATTTAGCATAGATTATCATATTTTTTACTTTACCATTTAAAACTTTTTAAGTGTAGTTAGTAAAATGTAATTTAAAGTTTCTGGATAGTATGATACATGTTATTATGAGAACTAGAAGTAAAAAAAAAAAAAATTACTACTCCCTCCGTCCCATAATAAACTATCTAATTTTTTTCAAGTTTTTGACACGTATATAAAAAAAACATATTTGTAGATATTATTTTCTAATTTTTTCGTTTTGTATAAAAATAGGATGTTTAAACTTTTATGTAGAACAAAAAACTCGAAAAAAATATTATCTACAAACTACAACTATGTTTTTTATATGCGTGAAAATGCGTGATAAAAAATTGAAAAAAAATAGGACGTTTATTATGGGACGGAAAGAATAATACAATACATGCAATATTTTCTAAATTTCAAAATATAATTGTCATTAAAACTATTTATGAATTATATAAAATATATAATTATTACATCACAACAGATTAATACAAAAAGTTCAAACGAAAAATCTCAACAATGCAATCTTTTATTGAACTCTGCAAATAATTGGCCAAAAAGGATTGCTAGAAAATAAAAAAGAAAATTTTGAGGATATTTTTGTCACATGATCAATATTGAATGTGCACCTATAAGCATAAGGTGTGCACATATCAGCTCCCTTAATATATTTCATTTATGTTACTACTAATATGATTTATTTTTAATGTGTAGCCAAAGCATTTCTAGTCTTTTAGCACTATTATAGGATAAGTAAAAGCAAGTATAGATTAGCATGTTTCGTTTTCAAAAATCAAAAGTAGGTTAGCTGTATGAAATTCGAAAGCAAAATGTGAATGATAACATGAAGAGCTCAGAACTAGGTTGCTTTCTCTTTATCTTTCTCCCTAAAATATACAACCTAACATTATATATATATATATATAGGCAAGTGTTCAAATACAAACCATTCTTAAAATGAGAACCTACAAACCAACACTAAATTAATTATATTTCATCTATTCTAAGTTTTCCGCTAAGAGTACCTTCACAAAAGATGCTTAAAATAATTGGCTCTATCCAACAAAAAAAAAAAAAAAAACTTGCCGTGGAAATGCGAAGCATTTAAGACAGTAAACAGATGAGTTAGGTAGTCATGAGGGCCGAAGGCTCTCGACACACCCGTCAATCGTCTATTGCCTTTACCATTGATTGCCATTCCTTACAACTTTAGAATGATAAAGGCGCGAAGCGGAGTACAAGAAGGTGCGAAGCACCGTTAACCAGTGAAATCCACTGCCACGTCATCACGTGAACAGTTTTTTTTTGTTGGATAGAGCCAAGTATTTTAAACGTTTTTTGTATTGGGCTACCCCTAGTTTGGTAATTAGATTAGCTTGAAATATTAGCTTGAAGTATTTTAAGGAGGTTTGTATTGGAGTAGCCCCCTATATATATATATATATATATAACTTTTTTTCTCTCTCTTCTGCATCTCTATTGCATATCAAACATCTTACAACCCAAGTGGAATAGGGTTTGCCCACAGTTCAAGCGAGTTCAGAGTAGAGGGCGACATTGACCCAGTGTCGGAAGAAAAATCCTCTTCTGCCGTCTGAAAGTGAGGGCGAGGACTATGTTAAAAATTGTTTGAAGATAAAAACGGAATAAGGAAGAAAATATAGTAAGGGTCCTCGCCCTCTTAACTGGAAACGGTCCTAGGCGAAAAACTAGTGAGAACGTAGTCTATCCTATGCGAGTTACTCTCATTCTAGCAATTATTTTGAAAACGTAAAGAACAAAATCAACAAAAGAAATGAGAAGGAAAAAGTAGTACCTTTTCTGAAAGGAAAGTCGCCTTGAAGATGGAGGAATCGCCTGAAGAAAATAAGAACCTCGCCCTCAGCAATTACGAAACTCGCCCTTCGGATAAAAAATTAAGCAGCACTTCGTGAGCTTTTGAAAAGAGATAGGAAAAGCAGGGAAATTTGGGGTTTATATAGTAAAAATTGGTATGGGACACGTGGCATGTTTTAATTGGAATAGGAAAAGAAATCGAGGCGTACAAATTTCAATAGAGACGGTTCGTTTACATTTTATTTTTTGGAATAAAGCTCGTCTATATTTTGTAGAAGTACTTCGAGGAATTAGTTTCTTTTATAAAAATATATTGCAAGAAACTGGAGGGTAGTTGTTATGGCCAGAAATATACTCGCCTTATTTAGGAAGTGTCGACCTCGTTTGGGCCGGAAAAAGAAAGTAATTCGTGTCATGGGTCGTGGCATGAGGAAATGTGACATTTATTGGGCATGGCCCAAATAAGGATAACATTACACTTTTCAGAAGACCTCGCCCATATATAAAGGATCTCGCCCTTTTGAAACAGCTAGGCCCAATACTGTAATATCTCGCCCTTTTGTGGTGATTATTACATTTGAAGATTATGGACTACGAATAAGGTCCTTGAACCAATCCACTTACAACTAAGGTCTCGCCCATAGGGGAGGATCTCGCCCTATTTTAGAGATGTCGCCCACTTTGACAGTTCTCAGACTTCCATATAAACTATTTAAATCTCCGTGGCTAAAGATGGGCGTTGACTGCGATATTTTCGGGTCAATAGCTTAATCACTACGCTCCGAGAAAGTAGTTGGGCTTTTGGGTTCATTCTGATATTGTCAAAGGCGGTGGACTTGATCCAGTGGGCTCCTTAAATATGGAAACCTAGCCCATTACGATTACTTATTGTCCAAGAACTACGTTTGGCTTGATCCCTATAAATAAGGGTACGTAGGCACATTCCTTGCGAAAAAGAGAGGATTCAATATTCGATCTAAATTGCAATAATCTCATCATACAATCTCAGCCATCCCCAAATCACCAACCCTAACCCTAATCATCCTACACCGCTTACCGTCATCAACCACCACCACCATTTCAGCAACCCTCCCCGAATTTGTTTTCTCAAATTCCTCCGTTAACATATATATATATATATATATATATATATATATATATATATATATATATATATATATAACTTTTTTTCTCTCTCTTTTGCATCTCTATTGCATATCAAACATCTTACAACCCAAGTGGAACAGGGTTTGCCCACAGTTCAAATGCTAGTGAAGTTTAAGTTTAAAAAAGATCAAGAGAACCTAATGTAAAGGTGTGACACCTGAACAGCCTAATATCTAAAAAATAAAATTTTTTTCTTGACTTCTCCGTTCACAATATATCCTCTATCAATAATGTGTTACATATTAAATGAAAACTATGGTCAGCTGCAAATCTTATTTCCACTCACCTCACATCATGTCATCATCGCAATTAAAGTTCATAATCCGATGCTGCATTTGGTTGGAAAAAAGGACATGAGATGCAAAGTGAGCACATGTTTCCAGAACGTAAACACTAAACATAGTGAAATTTAAAAAGTATAGTTAAGTTAGTTTTGGAACCTTCATATTAGCCAAAGCTTGTGAAATTGGTTCTTTGGAGTTTATGTATACAAAAAAAAAAAAAATACACATAGCCTCTAAAAGTAAGAACACCAACAACCTCTACATCTAAATCTAATTTCATCCAGGGAATTGTACATGAGCCTTCTCGGAAGACAAAGTCAAGCTTCCCTGAATATCAATCCAGCTCTTTCCAGGCATTATCTTCTTAACACCTCGATCTTGCATTAGCTTTCTGATCCTATCAGCATCACTCCACCGACCAACATCCCTATAAACATTAGCTAGTAGCACATAGCTCAGATGGTTGTTTGGTTCCAATTCCATCATTTTCATGGCAATACGTTCAGCAGCAGTGGAATTTCTACTAGTCGCACAAGCACCAAGAAGTGCTGCCCAAAGAGAAGAATCAGTACTTAGATCAGATTTATTTAGCAGGCTTTCTGCCTCCTCTATCTGTCCTGCACGGCCGAGGAGATCAACCATACAGTTATAATGTTCCACGCCAGCCTTAATACCATACTCCTCAGTCATTGAGTTGAAATTTTTTCGCCCTTCTTGAACTAAACCTGCATGGCTACAAGCAAAAAGGACTCCAACAAAAGTAATGTAATCGGGTGCTGTGCCCTCCTCGATCATCTCATTTAACGCTTTAAGTGTTTCTATACCTCTTCCATTTTGAGCCAGCCCACAAATCATCGAATTCCAAGTTACAAGATTCCTAAACACCATTTTCTTAAATATCCTATAAGCAAAATCAATACAACCACATTTTGAATATACATCAACAAGAGCTGATTCAACTACAATATCTCTCCAACCACCCCTCCTTAAATACTGGCAGTGAACCTCTTTTGCTTGTCTTACAGCTGCCAACCCTGCACAAGAACGAAGAACAGTTCCAAAGCTATAGAGATCAATCTCCATTTCCCTAAAAAGCTCTATAACAGTTTCAAAATCACCTTTTTGACAGTAAGCATTAAGCAACGCAGACAAAGTAACCGCATTCTTTCTAGTCATTCTATCAAAAACAAGTCGAGAATTACTAACTGATCCACATTTCCCGTACATGTCTACAAGACTACTCCCAACAACCACATTACTAATCTCTCCAACTACAATGACCTTAGCATGAATTTCTTTACCTTGCTTCAATCTACCCAAATTACCACATGCCATCAAAATCGACCCAAACGTGTACTCATCAGGGACAAATCGGTATTTTCTTTGTGTCATATAAAAAAACCCTAAAGCCTCTTCATACAAATCAACCCTCGTGCATGCAGAAATAACCGAAGTACAACAAATAGGATCCGGTTCAACCATTTCACCAAACAACCTAAGCGCATCACTCGACTGTTTACTCTTCCCATACATATCAATCAACGCACTAACAATCACATTATTCGTATCAAACCCACATCTAAAAACAACCCCATGAAACCCTCTACCAAGATTCAACTCCCCGAGCTCCGAACACGCCTTAATCACAGAAGACAAAGTAAACCCATTAGGCTCAACATCTTCCCCCACCATTTTCCAATACAAATCAAGTGAATTCCTAGGTTTCCCTATCTTAACATACCCCGAAATCATCGAAGTCCAAGTAACAACATCTTTAAAATAAAGCCCATCAAAAACCCTCCTAGTATCATTAAAATGTGAACCCAATTTAAAGTACAGAGCAAGTAAACTATTCCCAACAAATCTATCTGTTTCAAGCCCTGATTTAATAACATGACAATGCAATAGTAACCCATGTTTAAAGGACTGAACTTTAGTACATGTTTGTAAAATAGAAGCATATACAAGTGGTTTAACAAGAATAGTTCTTGAATCAATTGAGTTTAGTAACTTAAGGGCATCAAAAAGGTTACCTGATTTGCAGAGTGAGAGAATGTTAGATACATTTGGGGTTGGGGTTTTAGTGGGGTTGAGATTGAATGAAAGACAAGAACTGTATCGGCGGATATAGATACAGAGTAGCTTCATGAATGAAAAAAAACTCAGTCCCTCATTTCCTGTGTTCTTGAATTTGTATCAGAAAAACTCTGTCGATGACAAAACAATTTTTTTTTTTTGACAACTAGGTTATGTTCCAATCAGTGTTCCGGAAATCATTAGCCGGTACCGGGCGGTTGGGTAGGTGAGGATTAATTGGATCATTAATTGAATATTATAATAATATTTAATATATTAGTTTAATTTATAATTAAACATATCATTTTAAATAAATTAACAGGATTAATCGGATTTCAAAAATCGAATTGATTGGTTACTTTACAGAAGATTAATCAGGAATTAATCGGTTAAATCGGGGATTTTTAGAACTGAGGTTCCAATAACTAACTAGGGGGAAGCCATAAATAAAACAAAATTTTGTTTTTTATAATTACTAGCTTATATAAATTGTGCAATGCATGAATTTTTTGTATTATGTTATAAATTTTATCTAATATTATAATTATGTTTTTGTATAATAATTATTTTAAATAATTTTTTAAATTTTAATTTGATATAATTTAATATACTCATGATTATGGATTATACTAATGTTTCCTTATTATAAATAACGTATACGGTTTTTAATATATTTTATTAATAATTGAAAAATATTGTGTGATATTTTCGGGTATATATTAATAATTAAATTAAAAGGTAATGTGTTTTAATTAGAAAGGAAATATTAATGATTGAAAGATATGATACGATTGATCTTTTTAGGTATTTATAAAAGGTAATATCTTCAACTAAAAGTAATTGTAAAAAATGCAATCGACTAATTACTATTAATTATATTATGTTATTATTTATTTTAGGTGTTATATTTTTCTTGAAAATTATGGTGTGATATTTTCCTGTGATATTTTCCGGTATATATTAATGATTGTAAGATTTGTTTAAAATAAAAAAGGTAACGTGTTGTTTTAATTCAGAAGGAAATATTAATGATCGAAAGATATGATATGATTGATATTTTTAGGTGTTTATAAAAGGTAATATCTTCAACTAAAAGTAAATGTGAAAAAGGCAATCGACTAATTATCATTAATTTTATTATGTTAATGTGAAAAAGGTTGTTTTAAATTAAAAAGGCAACGTATTTTAATCCGAAAAAAATATTATATTATTTATTATTTATCTTAGGTGTATTTATTTTTCTTTATGATGAAGGGTAAATAAGTAAATTCACGAAGTACCAAAAAACAATTATAAAAAAATAGGTACCAAAACTTTTAATGTTTCGACTTTTATATAATAGTATAAATATCCTATATATAATTGTAAGGAGATTTACATGGGACATATAAATATGTTATTTCAAAAATATTATTATTTAAAAATTTAAATAATATTAGATAAAATTAAAAGTATTATTAAATTATATACCTTATTTCAAAAATTATGAACTAGACATTGTTTTGGAACTTTTAAGAAGAAAATTAAATTTTAATTATATAAAATATAATAAAATTATTGAGTGAACATAATATAAAAAAATTATAAATTTAATAATTTTAAAATTAGAAAAATAAAAATTTTCAAGCAAAAAATTATAACAACAACTAAAATATTAAAATTATGTTAATAGAATAACTATCATCAATTCCATTTGCAAACATGTTTTGTAAGTCTTTCAAAAAAATTAGAAAAATAAAAATTTAACATAAAACTTCATTAATAATATTTATAAAGTATCTCGTTGCATTGCACAGTATAAAATTAGTTAATAAAATAAGAGAAAAAAGCCCCTGAGGTTACCTCAGAGAATTACTATTATACCCTCATGCATTAATATGGAGAATCTTAGTTACCTCAGATAATTTTCCTGAGGTAACCTCAGGAACATCAAACCCATAAAATAATAAGAAAATGAAGATGATATATGCACATCATATTTTATGGGGACACCCTCCAAAATTAAGAAAGAGATCAAATAAAAAAATTTGAAAAAAAATGAAAATAATATTGATATGGTTTTAAGGCAACTAGCATTCCATCCGTGTTACGCGGTTGTTGTGCCCAAAATCTCCATGGGCTAGATTTAGGCCCATTAGGCTTAAGGATCCAATCCATATGAGTAATATGGGTTATGATTGAGGTCCCTTAAGTTAAATGGGGCTAAATAGCATGTGAAATGGATCTGGACAGGTTCAGGTTCCCGAGAGACAGCTTCCTGCAGACAGCTTCCCGAGAAACAGGTTCCTGCAAACAGCTTCCTGAGAGACAGCTTCCTGTACGAAAACAGATTTATGCCAGCAGATTTATAGTATGATTAAGCCTCATAGTCTTTAGGAGCAAGTCATGAACGCCAACTCCTTATTGGATTGTATTCCTTGGGCGCAGATGATCCTTGAATACATCTAATAGGACTAGAACTTGTAAATACATTCCTAGCCGGACTAGAACTCGAGTTCTATTCGACTTAGGTCGCCTATTCATGGCTGAATCTGGAGAAAAGGAGGTCCCCACGAATTAGGAACCTAGCATCTTGCCGCCTAACCAGACTTCTAGTCTGAAAAGAACTACGTGAACTTGATCCCTATATATACGTAGGCACCTTGAGAACATGTTTTTACAAGCCTCGCAATACACCTACGAGATTCTTGAGAACACACGACACAAGCCTCAAGGGAACTCGCGAGATTCTTGTAAACGCTCTCGAGCCCAGTTCAACCCCTACAAAAAACCTCCATTCTCCATAGATTAGTTGATCGTTAGCCTTTACAACTCACCATAAACCTCTCAAAAGTTGTTACAAAATTCACTCATCAACATTGGCGCTAGAAGGAGGGGAGAGTTATCATCTTAAGAGTGGAAAGATGGCAGGCAGTTCTGATAGCGAAGCAACACAATCTGTAGAGAAAGATCAAACCGAGAGAGCAAAGAAGATTACTCCCGATGACGTTTTAGAGCATCTCAAGTCGATTGGAGAGAGGATCACAACCCTTGGACATGCAACACATAGAAGAAGAAGAAGAAGAAGAAGAAGAAGAAGAAGTAGTAGTAGAAGAAGAAGAAGAAGAAGAAGAAGAAGAAGCCCAAAGTAAGGATGATATTCATAGTAGTCAAAAGAAGTGGTATAGTTAATAAAAAGAAAAAAAGAGGGACTTTGTACTAACCCTACGCAAGATATACATGGAGTTTCAAGCACAAAGTAGCAAAGGAACCAAAAATCAATGTAAGGAAGCTATGGATGGATTACTTGCATGAGGAAGATGTTTGAAGATAAGGATCCTAATGCAGAAATCAGAATTTCGAGGCTCCAGATTTTGATCCAACTTCGCAGAATAAAATGTTTTGATCTGGAAGGTTGTAGGCGTTGTATGATATACCGTTAGAAAGGTATCGGAGTCTAGTTTTTAGCAAAATTTACGTCTCATAAAAATATTTTTTCTACAGAAAGTTATCCCACTTTTAGTAAGGGGTGGTCAAGCTGTCCAGAATGGACATTTTTGAGTAAAAATTCTGCATGACGATGATAAAGATAAGGAAGCAAAGGATAGTGGTGCTGGTGATTTGAATATTGAAGACCTTAAGAAGATTCTGATGAAGCTCAAATTGAAGAAAATATGTAGTGCTCAGCTTCCCAGATGGATATTCAACGACTTATTAGAGATTAACGAAGAATTGCGAAGCTTTTCGAATTTAGTTCTTCATCAAAGACAAGCTTCCCTGAAGAACTGGGGGGTAGTATAATTACTAAAGGAATAGTTTGAAAATTGAAGATTTAAAAAATTTAACAATTTAGGTCCAAGAACCTCACCATCAAATCCAGGAACCTCACGGCTAGGATGCAGTTTGGGAACTTCAAAGCTCATCTTTGGTTAAAGAAACTTACAGATTGATTTGGCTTGGTATCTTGAAGAGCAGCATGTTTGCATCATGAACACATCAATGAGTTTTTAAATCTTAACGGAGGCTTCCACTTCACTTCTGATCAGTCTACAGAAAGATCCAGGTGATACCTCTCCTTTTATGCTCACATATTCGTAGAAAACCTCCCAGGTTCCTTGATATTTACCTGCACCTCGCAGGTTCCTTGATATTTACCTGTAGCTTACAGGTTCCATGTATTTACCTTTAGTTAACAGGTTTTGTGTTACTCACCTGAAGATCAAAGGTAACAGCTTCCAGGTCTAGTTGCATTTATATGTGTCTAGTGAATTACTCGTTATTTTCTTGTAACTGACATCTTGCAGGTTCATTATTATATACCTGAAGCTTGTATGTAACAGCTTCCAGGTTCATTGACATTTGTTAGAAGCCAATTGTTAGTTTCTGATTAGCAGCTTCCTACTTGAAGTTCTCAGCCAGCCGATGCCTGAATAGAAGAAAGTGTTCTTACAGTAAGAGCTCCATGCCTTTAGAGGATTAATCTAGTGCCCTTCTGGATTCTCTTTGTGCTCCATTCAAGGATTCACTTAGAGCCCAGAATGATTCACTAGGTTCCCCAAGAATTTTCATGCATTCACCCAGTGCCTTTATGGATTCTCTATGTGCCCATATAGGTTCACTTAGAGCCCAAAAGAATTCACTTGGTGCTTCATGCATCCACGCACATTTGTTTGGTATCTTGATGGATTCTCATTGTACCCTTTTAGGGATTCATTCGGTGCCCAATTGGTTTCAATTTTTTGCCCTTAGCAGAGGTTTACATAATGACCAGTTGGATTCATCTTATGCCCTTACAAGATTTGCATAGAGCCCAGAAAGATTCACTTTGAAAAGCCCTGTAAGCTGCAGGCACTCGATAGCCAGAAAAGACTTATAAACACGAAAGATTCACATCGAAAAGCCCTATGAATCGTAGGCACACATTCAAAAGTCCCATAAGCATGTGGGCACCTAGTTAAGGATTTTGGGAACCTAAGCATGGGTAACCTAATCTAGAGTTCGCTTGTACTTGAAAAGCCTTCAAAGGGATTCACTTTGTGCCTGTACGGATTCACTCGGTGCCCCCAGCATTTGAAGGGATTCACCTTGTGCCCTTACAGATTCACTTGGTGCCCCTAGAGTTTGAAATGATTCATCATGTGCCCTATAGATTCTCTTTGTGCCCTCTGCAGGATTTACTTAGAGCCTATAAGGATTCATTTGGTGCCACAAAGGAATTCACTTAGTGCCCAACCAGATTCTCTTCGTGCTCTTGCCATGATTCACCTAGAGCCCGGATGGATTCACTTCTTGCTCCCTAAAGCCAAAAGGATTCATTTGACGCCCAGTCGAATTCTTTAAGTGCCCTTCTCAAGATTCACTTAAAGCTCAACTAGATTCGTCTTATGCCCTACTAAGGATTTACTTAGCGCCCAATTGAATTCTCTAAGTGCCCTTCCCAGGATTCACCTAGAGCTCAATTGGATTCGCCTTGTGCCCTCATCAAAGTGATACATAGATGAATACTCTCATTTTTTAAAGCTTGTATATGATCGAAACAGGTATCGTACTACTAACAGGTTCTTGATAAAATAGCTTGCAGCATCCTTGATGATCATCAGAAGCTTCCAGTCAATAGGCGAAACAAGCAGTTTTCAGTCAACCGCTTCAACAAGCTATAGGAGGTTCACGCGTCATGACGGCTCGGGGGTAGCTCAATTCCCCTATGTCTTACTTTTGTGAGCTTACACACAGAAGAGCTTCCATCTTCCAGGTTCAGTAACGGAACCTCAATATAAAAAAGCACGATGAAGCATAGATAAGTTCTAACTTTATCCCTTTATATCCTTAACTATCATGCACATTTCCTATTAATGAGAGCTTATATTTCTATCATACTTAGATACATATAGCGTTTAATGTGCATACTGCATGATCTTTAGAAATGAAGTTTATGTGAAATTATGCTTAGGATGATATCATGCCCTATAGGTTTACAGTTTACGCAATGTATATGCTTAGTTTATGATCTCGAACTTGTTAGTTAAATCAGTCAAGTAGATAATTGATATGCCACTTAAGAAGGTAGCGACATATATAACATAGATAATCATTCATAGTTGCATACATGCATCACTTATATGTGAGCTCTTCAGCTCGTATTACTAACCCATTTTTTCTAGTTTTCTTGGTGTTGTGCCCAAAATCACCATGGGCTAGATTTATACAAATTAAGTCATAGGTTCCGATCAACAAGTATTGTATGAGCCACGAGAAAGATTGTTTCCAGTATCATATATGAAGACGAAACGCAGAGAAATGAGCACTAGCTGAGAAGATAGTCAACAGATTATGAGTATCAAGACGTTCTTGATGAACCAGTAGCTGAGCAGATTACGAATGGACCAGGTTCCTCCCAGCAGAAGAGCCCGAGTCAGCCTAGCAACAACAATGAGGATAGAAAGAAGTACATGGGAACGACAGAAAGGCTCCCCAGACTAACAAATTTGTTATTTGTGCAGGTACAGTTTCTTGTAGAGAGGTTCCTGAGAACCAGGTTCTGAGATAGAGGTTCCTGAGAACCAGGTTCCGAGACGTAGGTTCCTGAGCATAGATAGTAGATAGTCAAGCAAAAAGCAGCTTAGAAGATGAAATAGCCTCTCGAGCAATCAAGTTATGATTTTCCAGGTTAACCTCGTGCCCTTTTTAAGGATTCATCCAGTGCCCTATTGGATTTGTTTTGTGCCCCCAGCATAGGTTCACATAATGCCCAATTAGGTTCACTTGATGCCCTTATTTGGATTCACATGGTTCCCTTGACAATCTTAAGATTCACCTTATCCCTTTTAAGCATTCATCTAGTGCCCTATTGGATTCGTTTTGTGCCCTCAGCATAGGTTCACATAACGCCCAATTAGGTTCACTTTATGCCCTTATTTGGATTCACGTGGTTCCGTTGACATTTTTAAGGTTCACTTAGTGCCCAATTAGATCCGCTTTGTGCCCTTGTCAAAGGATTCACTCAGCGCCTAATTGGATTCACTTTGTGCCCTTGTCACGATTCAAGCAAGAAGATAAAGACCGCATGGTTCACTCAGAAGAAACATGGGAGCACTGAAGGGATTGGACCTTAAAATATCAAGCTATTTAGGTTCCTCTCGCATCCTATGACTTCGAGGAACCGGGGGGTACTTGTTGTGCCCAAGATCTCCATGGGCTAGATTTAGGCCCATTAGGCTTAAGGATCCAATCCATATGAGTAATATGGGTTATGATTGAGGTCCCTTAAGTTAAATGGGGCTAAATAGCATGTGAAATGGATCTGGACAGGTTCAGGTTCCCGAGAGACAGCTTCCTGCAGACAGCTTACCGAGAAATAGGTTCCTGCAGACAGGTTCCTGAGAGACAGCTTCCTGTACGAAAACAGATTTATGCCAGCAGATTTATAGTATGATTAAGCCTCCTAGTCTTTAGGAGCAAGTCATGAACGCCAACTCCTTATTGGATTGTATTCCTTGGGCGCAGATGATCCTTGAATACATCTAATAGGACTAGAACTTGTAAATACATTCCTAGCCGGACTAGAACTCGAGTTCTATTCGACTTAGGTCGCCTATTCGTGGCTGAATCTGGAGAAAAGGATGTCCCCACGAATTAGGAACCTAGCATCTTGCCGCCTAACCAGACTTCTAGTCTGAAAAGAACTACGTGAACTTGATCCCTATATATACAAGGGTATGTAGGCACCTTGAGAACATGTTTTTACAAGCCTCGCAATACACCTACGAGATTCTTGAGAACATACGACACAAGCCTCAAGGGAACTCGCGAGATTCTTGTAAACGCTCTCGAGCTCAGTTCAACCCCTACAAAAAACCTCCATTCTCCATAGATTAGTTGATCTTTAGCCTTTACAACTCACCATAAATCTCTCAAAAGTTGTTACGAAATTCACTCATCAATAGCGGCGAATGATATTTTTTTTTAATTAATTAGTATAAACATATGAGAAAAAATAATTTCATTAGAATATAATTAATTTAAATATAAAATTGTCTTTCCATCAATTGATATCAGTTGCATTAATATTAATATTATCAAACATTCACATCCCCCGCCAAAATGTTTTAAGCCCGTCTTTATTGTTCTTTCTTAATTTTATTTTTCATCTGATTTCTCTCTTTTTCTAAAATCTTTCTACCAAGTTCATAAGTTTTTTTCCCTTATTTTAAGTTTTGTTATTTAGGTAATTTGGTATATTTAAATGTGCATTACCGTGGATCTAAAAATTTTATTATATTAATTCATTCAAAAATTTGTATGGATCGCGATCAAATTTTTGAATACATATTAAAAATTCAAACACTTTTACTCAAAAAAATAATCAAACACTTATTTCCCACGACCATAACATATTATTAGACTAGCTCTAAAAAAGAGTTGTATATTTCAACGATATGAGAAATGATTCATACTGTGCACGATCCACTAAACGAATGTATTTATGATAAAGGAAACTTTCATCTAATCTAGTTTCCTTTTTGTTCGTTCAGTATCATTTTTACAAATTAACTATATTTTTTATAGTGAATTGATTTATCATAGAAAAATAAACATTATTAATCAACCAAAGATGTCCAATATATCTCGTTCTTACAGTAAGTTATGACTATTAGAATTTATGGTGACTGCTCTCAGCTTATTTTTAATGACAACTTAAATGGTACATGTATATTCAGTTTGAGAGTTTCTATATTGAATAATTAAATTCTTTTTCCTATTAAAATATGGTATATACCGAATCTAAAATTTTAGATTTGGGTTTGAATTTAAATTTTGGACCCGAAACAATTTTGATTTGGATTCGTATTTCAGTTGTACCGAAATCTGAAACCCGATCCAAAATGGAAATCTAATATCATAATTTAAAATTATTGCATGTAATATTTTTTATGTAAGATATGTAATATATTTATTTTTATTTAAATATTTCATTAGAAATAGTCAAAACTAATTAATCTTAAGTTTTATTGATATATTTAAGATGTAATTTCTTTACTTTAAATAAATTTTTTATTTGAGTTGTATGTGAAGAATTATTTTTTAACACATTTTAGATTTTAGTTATTATGTCAATTGATATAATGTGTTACATTTAACTACTTACTTAGTTTAATCATTTTAATTTTTATTTATTATATAAATATAATTAATATTATTTGCGTGTAGCAATTTTTTTAAATTTGACTACATTATTTCTAATTTTGGATACCCAATAAACTCGTTCTAATTCAAAATCCGACGAATTTGATTTTGGATATTGAGTTTTGGATATCGATATGGATTTTACGAAATTCGGACCAGACCCGACCCGTTGTCATCTCTACCTGTAAAATAAGACATATGAAAATTAGTATCAACTATATTTTTTCTATTTGACTAACATGTTATAATAGAAAATTGTACTTGAAATTACAATCAATTGTGTAATATAAAAATACCTAATCACATTATTATATATGTGTCCTTATAATTTAATTATCAGGTTAAAAAACACGAATTTCATTTTCGTTTAACGGTGAGTATAATTTTCCGACATAAATTTGAGAAAAATGCTTACGTAGTTCTAAAAAATAGTTTGTGTTGTGTACATTCTTGCGGTGTGTCTTTAGGGTCTTGCACGAAAATGACATGAAATATTTTTGTGTACCCAAAATCCAAACACAAAACGATATTAACTACCCGTTTTTTTGTGTACACGAAATGAAAATAATATGTCAAAAGAAAAAATATGACAATTACATGAAATGTTACTCACTTTCCAAGTTATCTAAGTATGTTAAAGTAAAACCTAATTTAGTAAAATTGTAAAGGATTGTCTTGCTCCTATCCAGTGTCTCTGTATACTATCAACAACATTACACAATTGAGTTAGTCTCTAACTTCTCCATTTTTCATTTTTTACTGTTTGTTTATTATAATTTATGAATTTGTAATTAGTTAATATTTAATCATATTTATATTTTGCAGGTGTTAATACAATGATCGATAAAAGAAAACATGAGTTGGGAAGTTCAAAAAAAAAAAGGAGAATCAACTCACCCAATCTTTAGCGGGATCCATGAATAGGTACATAAAACCCATTAATGTATTGGAAAATTTAGGAGAAAATGTCATAGTTAGTGAAAATTTGCCTAAAGATCTTGTTAATGAAAATTTGGATGATGTGAATGTTGATGATAATTTGCCTGAGAATTTAGTGGATGAAAATTAGAATTAAGTAAATGTTGAAGAAAATTTGCCTTAAAATTATGTGGATGAAAATCCAAATGACATGAATGTGGATATTTTTCCTGAAACTATTGTGGATGAAAAATTAGACGACTTAGTTGATCCGGGAAATTGGGAAAATAATATGGCTCAAAAAAAGATTGATTTTTTAGTAGAAAAGGGACCAATAAGAGTTGTCGATGAATTGTATCCGGTTAATGAACATAATAGAAGTTTTAGAAATAAACAATACATGCGAACTTTGTTGAATGGAGAAAAAATCGGTAGGTCATGGCTAGTATATTCTCGTAAGAAAGATAAGGTGTTTTCTTTTTGTTGTGTGTTGTTTAAAAGGGAAAAAGTTATATTAAGTCCGCTAACAACAACCATTGGATATAATGATTGGAAAAATACTTCTTCAAGGTACTATTTTTTTTTATGCATATATGTACTATTTTTTTTGTCACAATGACGAGTGACATTACAATGTCTAAATATGGAGACATAAAGGCATGCCTTTACTTTTCTATGCTTGGGGATTGTACACAGTCACAAAAACTGTGTGCGCATAAACCAAGGTCTAGTATTTACAATATATGTGAATCCCTACTACCCCTTCAAAGTTCTCCATTGTCATCCATGAGTATTGTATCGAAATATACTACAATATATTATACTCATAGAGTTACTAAACTTCAATGGTAAATTTTAAGTTGGTGATATTTAGGGCTGTAAACGAACCGAGCCGAGTCGAGCTTTGATCGAACCGAGCCGAGCTTTGATCTTAACGAACCTAGTCGAGCTTTGATCTTAACGAATCGAGCCGAGCTTTGATCTTAACGAACCGAGCTGGTTTCTTAACGAACCGAGCCGAGCTTTGGCCGAACCGAGCCGAACTCGAGTTGTTCACGAACAGCCTCGAGCTGAGCCGAGCTCGAGCTGTTCACGAACAATTAATTTGGTTGGAGATCTTAGTAGATCACTACTATTCTAACTAGTACTAGTAACTATTGCTTTGTCACGGATTATTGTTTCTATTTTTTAAAACATATTTCTCGACGATCCAACCGTACGAATATCAAGATATATCTAATTTAGTGATATTCCCAAATTTTCAAAAAATAAAAAATTAATTTGGTTGGAGATCTTAGTAGATCACTACTATTCTAACTAGTGCTTTGTCACAGATTGTTGTTTCTATTTTTTAAAAAATATTTATCGACGATCCAACCGTACGGATGTGAAGATATACCTAATTTAGTGATATTCCCAAATTTTCAAAAAATAAAAAATTAATTTGGTTTGAGATCTTAGTAGATCACTACTATTCTAACTAGTACTAGTAACTAGTGCTTTGTCACGAATTATTGTTTATATTTTTTTAAAAATATTTCTCGACGTTCCAACCGTACGGATGTCAAAATATATCTAATTTATTGATATTCCCAAATTTTCAAAAAATAAAAAATTAATTGGTTCGAGATCTTAGTAGATCACTACTATTCTAACTAGTACTAGTAACTAGTGCTTTGTCACGAATTGTTGTTTCTATTTTTTTAAAAATATTTCTCGACAATGTAACCATACGGATGTCAAGATATATCTAATTTAGTGATATTACCAAATTTTCAAAAAATAAAAATTAATTTGGTTGGAGATAGAAAAATAAAAAAGTAAAAATTTTGTTTTTTTCAAAAAACAAATTGCTTTTCTAGACCCAAGTAATGAAGTAAATATAAGTATATGACCCGGTCCAAATTAAATATCTAAAACAGTAAAACCTAATAGGCTAATACTAACTAAACTTAAAACACTAGCCGCAAATACTCTTTCATCTAACTAAATCCCTAATTCCTAACTCTATCGACAAATACTCTCTCTCTCAAGCACTCTAAGGCTCTAAGCTCTCTCTGACTTTCTCAATCCACTATCTAGTCTCAATCACTTTCTCAATATTGTAAGTTTCAATCACTGTTTCGATTATAAATATTATTCTTGTTTCGCTTCGATTCGTTTTGACTTCTAATTAAGTGTTATATAGCTATGTGCCTATGTGTGAGCAGTGAGCCTGTGCCTGTACTTGTGTAGTTGTGTGCATAAATTTATGTTGATGTTCTTTTACTATTCTTTTACAAATCTTGCTTGATGTTCTTTTACTGTTGTTTCTCACTTGCACTAGGAATTTAATGGAACCAAAATACACTACTTGAATTCTTGTACAATGAGCTAGTATTGTTATAGATGACTTTTATTTTGATTCTTGATTTTATATTTAAGCTTTAGTTTTATCAAAACTACTGGAATTCTTGATTCTTTAGGTTACATTTAATCCTTATTAGTTTGTCATGTCAAAGCTCTGTATAATTGAGTTTTGTTGCTTAGCTTCCTCACCCTTGGGACTTGATGTATAGAAGGCCACAAGGATGGCTTTTCAATACCTATGCAGATGTAATTATTTAGATTTGCTATGATTTTGTCATTAAAAGTTAAAACTCTGAAACATTTTCTAGAACTAAGCTGACCTGTTTAATAATCTTTTAAATGCAGAAGAAAGACGACAAAGACATTGTGATACATTTAGATTGAAGGACATATATGATATTTCTTTGTAAGTAATTTTAATTTTGTGTAAAGAATCTAGCATGCCTCTGCATTTGTGTCTTACATATGAAAAAATAGTTATACGGACCCCCTGCCATTGATGTTTTCACAGGGAAAAGCTCTTCTTTGAGCCAAAGACAAATTCTTTCCCTTAATGTGTGCACTGTTCAGATATATTCTTTGGAGTTTGGATGCAGTAACTATGCTTTATAGATTTTCCATGCTTTTGTACTGTTGTGATCTTATATGTCCCTCTATTAAGCTAGATGCATATTTCTCATGCATTGTTTTTTTAGCTAATTATCTTATTCATGGTTTCAGTTTACTTATCTATATTGTGTTGTTCTTTTGTCTTTCTATTCCCCTAGATGCAAATAAAAGGCTCATGGAAATTCCTTTCAAAAGAAGGTTATGCTACTTTTTGGGTCTGGCAACGGAGCAGAGGTAATGCCCAACGTATATTCTACACAGTTAATTTATGGAATTTCAGAAGCAGCAAATCAACATCTATCCTTTTGTTATGTGCTTTGTCTTCTGCTGTGATTGCTGATTAAGTAGTGTAGTATATATTAATAAGCCTTATTAACAATACGTACCAAGCAAACATGCCAAAAAAGTGAGAATTTGAGTGCAATTAATTTGAGAAAGCAATGTGCTCGAACTTATGCTAGTGTCTTATTCGATATTATTATCCTTAATGGAAAAAAGTGTATGACTTTGAGGTATATGCATTTCCTTGTTTATATTGTTCAATTATTGGATTGTCAGTGTAAAAGAAACTAGTGTAAGATCATTTTGTTTTTTATTTTCCTGTTTTGAGTTGATGAGCAAGTTTCCAGCAACCAAATTGTGTTGATGCCCTTCTTTAATTTTTAGTATGAAGTTAAAAGTTTTTTGTATAGTTGCACACTTGTTTCCCAAAGATGATATATCCTAGGATTATGATGAAATAAGTCAGAGTGAGAATCCCCCTTAGTTGCACACTTGCACCTTCATCTGAACTTATTTTGCAGGATATTAGTTTCCCATTTTATGACATCTTTTAATGTAAATCTGCAGTTTTTGAGGTATCCGCATTTGTTGTCTATTACCCATTTTTTTATGTTCTTGCAGTTCACATGATCGTCACATCAAGCTCTGAATGTGTAGAAAGTAGAATGCTGAAAAGACCATGTATATCGTTAATTAGGGGCTGTAACCTTTTGGAAGAATTTGAAACTTTTTATTCCTTTTAAGATGTAATCTTTTGGAAGAATTTGTAAAATATTTTTAATTATGACATTATGTAGTACCTTGAATTATGTAGACTGTAGTACACTAGTACCTTTTGGAAGAAAATACTAAAATTTACGTTTCTTTTCGAGCTTTAACGACGAGCTAGTTTGCTTAACGAACAGTTTTTGGTGTTCGAGCTCGAGCTAGCTTGGCGAACAAACCGAGCCGAGCTCGAGCTTGTTCGCGAACAGCTCTGTTCGTTTACAGCCCTAGTGATATTCATTGAAGGATTCCTCAACCAGGCCTTTCAAAAGTTTTTCGAATGCTAAAAAATCTGTAGTACATTGTGTGTTCAAATGTTAATCGCTAATAATTTTACCTTCAAAGTTTTCTTGCACTAGATCATCATCCAAACGCACATTCTCATTGAACATAATAGGAGTTGCACCTTATTAGGCTTGTTCCACTTGTAAGGGGAATACTCACCCTCGTACCACTTGTAAGGAACTGCTAAGGAGATGAGCACAACAATGATAATTACAAGAGCATTGGAAGATATGCCACATAAGCTGATGGCCAGTAGTCTTGATGCCTGAATGAGAATAGAATAAGTCCCTGCTATGAAAGTCACCATCAATGCCATTAGTGAAATCAAATTCATCAGCACTGCAAAGAAGAACGATCTTCGTGCTTTAGAAACAACTCTTTCCAAAGTAGACATGAAGTACAGGGATAGTGAGCAGACTGAAAGGAACAGGGCAAGTGTATCTTCTGCCATAATTTAAAATACCCCAAATTATGTACTAATTTCAAATATTTATTTTACTGTTATAATTTAACTTCGCATAAACAAATATTATCTATTTTTTTAAAAAAATCAGAATTTTTGTCATTTTGTTAATTTTATTTACTAAAAGTTACATATTGTTAATAAATTATCCGAACTAATGATGCTTTATTTTTAATGTTATTAATCCCCTTACCCTTACGTAAGATACCTAACTCTAACGGTTTAGGTAAAAATTGTTTATAGTTTCATATTTTAGTAAGACAACATATTTCACATATTTTTGATATTATGTCCAATTATGCTTAATGTTAGGAATTATGTTGTCCTTGATGATATACATCCATAAAACACTTTGAAAAACAAATGAGTACAAGATTAAGTTTTGTAACTTATCAACGGATACCCAAGCTATGTACATCCGTTGATGAGGCAGCTTATCAATCGATAAGTCTGTAGCATACCTTGTATTTAAGTTTGAGTTTGTTGTCGAATATCATAGTTGCTAGAAATCCTAAGTCATGTTGACTATCAAAGGATATACAGAATAGGGTAGCTAATTGTATATAAGCTGTGGTATGTAATTCTGTATAAGTAAAGTGGTGATCAACGGAAAAAGATTCTATCTCAACGGATATGGTATTCCCAGCAAGCAGAAATCAACCTGTCGATCTATGTCTACACCAATGGATAAAAGCTTCAACCAATAATGTCTTGGGATTAGAGGTTGATGACGACTTGACATGCCTGACAGATCACATGGATTGATAAACTTAAAAGAGTTATGGGAACAGTATTGGAAACGAAGAAGAAAAAGAAACATTCCTTATTCTCACAAGCAATTTGGTTGGTAAATCTAGTGCATATCTGTCCAAGACAACCAGACAAAATTGCATCACATGGAGACAAGGAGTGACAGTAACCCTGCAGGATACTTTGACTTGTAAGATTCGTTTATTTTGTAGGGTTTGTAATCTTGGAGTAATATATATACTTCAAGTGTAGCATAGCTAAAATTGAGAAGAGAAACACTTATCAAAAAGCTATAAGCATTAGGTTCTCTTGTAATAATTTTAGCCTTGTATTCGCAGCTGTGTACTCAGTTTACACAGAGAAGTTTTCTTCAATACAACCCACAGGTGGAGTCGAGAAAACCCCACCTGAAATTTTTAAGTGTGTTGTGCATTTGTTCATTTTCTGTTTCTTTATGTTTTAGTCTTTGACTTGACCATCTGTTTCCATTGAAATTGTAATTGTTGTCGTGTTTAAAATTCGAAAGAATTTTACAAGATTGTATTCAACCCCCTTCTACAATCTTGAAGTTTGCTACTGGGAAATAACAATTGGTATCAGAGCAAGCTTCTAGCATATAAGAAGTTTACAGATCTAGCACCATGGGAAAGAAGGACACAGGGGTAAAGATTTCAATTCTTGACAAAGACAACTACTTTCATTGGAAGGTAAAGATGCATCTTCATCTCTCAGCACTAGACGAAGATTACGTTGACTGTATAGAGAAAGTCCCTCATGTTCCCATGAAGCCTAACTCTGGTGTTGGTGAAGCTGCTGGTTTTGCAGCTGCTGGAAGGTCGGTTCCACAATCTCAGGCTGAGTTCACAGATGAGGACTTGGAAGTAATACATAAGGATAAGAAGGTCATGAACATCTTATTCAATGGTTTTGACCAAGATATGTTTGATTGTATTATAAACTGCACTTCTGCTAAGCAAGTGTAGGATACCATTCATACAATCTGTGAAGGAACTGAACAAGTCAGAGAAAATAAGATACAGCTCCTAATACAACAATATGAACATTTTCAATATTCCTCTGGTGAAAATTTGACAACTACTAAATGGTCTGAAGTTGTATGGGAGGAAATATGAAACCAAGGACTCCAACCTGAAATTTCTGAGATCTCTTCCGAAGGAATGGAAGCCAGTGACAGTCTCAATGAGGAACTCTCAAGACTATAAAGAATTTACACTTGAGAGACTGTATGGTATTCTGAAAACCTATGAGCTTGAAATACAACAAGATGAGGAAGTGGAGAAGATTCAGAAGAAGGCTGGATCTGTTGCCTTGGTGGCCAATATTCCAGTAAGCCAAGTGAGTGAGAAGATGGAGAGCACAAAGGCCATACCAAGTTCTGAAACTTGTGATGGTGGAGCCGACACTAGCAGAGGGAAAAGCAAGTTGATTGAAGAACTTGATGCATCAAGTTGAAGTGAATCTGATGACTTGGATGACTATCTAACATTCTTGTCAAGGAGGTTCTCAAAGCTTAAGTTCAAGAGGAATCCAGCAGGAGGCAAGCAATTCAGAAAGAATGGTCAATCATCCAAAAACATGGTTGACAAATCTAAGTTCAAATGCTTCAACTGTGGAATTGCTGGCAATTTTTCCAATGAATGCAGAAAGCCTAAAGCTGAGAATGAGAAGAAACAGTTTGGAACTATTGACTACAAGAAGAAATATTTCGATCTTCTCAATCAGAAAGAAAAGGCTTTTGTGTCTAGAGACAGTGATTGGGCTGCTGGTGGAGATTCTGATGCAGAAGAAGAGTTTGTCAATCTTGCCCTTATGGCAAATGAGAAAGATGAAGAAGCTAGTTCAGCAAGCAACCAGGTATTCTCCTCTAACCTGTCTGATTTATCTAAAGCTGAATGTGCTAGTACAATAGTACAATTGATGAGATGTCTCTTGAATTGTATAACATGCATGTTTCCTTAAAATCGCTTAACAAAGAGAACAAAAGAATAAAAGAGCTAAATGAAAAGTTAAGTGATAAGAATGCTTTGACAGAAACTCAGTTAATCGAGTTTGAGACTATGAGGAGAGATTGCCAGGAAGCTAAAGATGGTTTGCTTGAAGCTCTTAAACGAGAGAACAGTTTAAAAGAACAGTTGAAGAAAAACCAGGACCTATTTGCCACATGGGGAAAACCTAAGGATGCTAGAGAAGAAATTTGTCATTCTCAAGGTTTGAATACCCTTAGCAAATTAGGAGAAGCAAAGTTAGGAGTTGATGGAGAGACTGCTTCAGATAGTGAATCAACGGATGAGGCCTGCAGTTATCCGTTGATCAATGAGCCATCGATGGATACAGAGCAATGTCATCCATCGAAAGCCAAAACTGTCAGCAAAGCAACTCTGGTTAAATTGAACAATCAATATGGTCCAGTCAGCAAGAACTTTGAGAAAGGAGAATGTAGCAAAACAAAATCAGTTGAGGAAGCTAACATAGGTCACTTGTCCCAAAAGCAATTGAAGGACAAGTTAGAGAAAGTTGAGTCAAGAGCTAAATGTAGGAGAAAGAACAGAAATGGCAAAGTAGGGATTAATAAACACAACAATTATACTCCAAATAAATATGCTCCTAGAAAGGAATGTGTTAATTGTGGTAGTGTTAATCACCTATCTGCTAGCTGTAGAAAATTGAAAAATGCTCCCATGCCTTTACACTTGCCTACTTCTGCTATGTATGTTATGCCTAACAGTAATGCTCAATCTGCTCATGCATCTAGTCTATATGTAAACATGTCATTCATGCATAATCCATACTATAATGCTTTCAATATTCCTCAGATGCCATGGATAATGAATAGCATGCATGCACGGACTATGCCTAACTCCAATTTCTATAATGCATTTGAGCAAGGCTAAAATCCTAGCTTTCAAAGGCCCACTCCCAGAGTCAAGATTGATCTAACTCAATTTGGACCAAAGGGAAGAAAGGATTTGAGAGGCAAGAAAAGGGCTAACACTACAGGACCCAAGGAAACTTGGGTACCAATATCAACTTGATTTGGTTTTGATGTGTGCAGGGAGACAGAAAGAACCTCTGGTATCTGGATAGTGGCTGTTCCAGACATATGACTGGAGATTCTACCCTGCTCACTAAGTTTGAGGAGAGAGATGGCCCTAGCATTACCTTTGGAGACAACATAAAGGATATACTAGAGGATATGGCTTGATTTTAAAAGGAAATGTTGTCATTGAGGATGTAGCACTAGTTGATGGACTTAAGCATAATTTGCTGAGTATGAGTCAACTATGTGATAAAAGTCAAAATGTGTGGTTTACTACAGAAGCTTGTGTTGTTTTCAAGAAAAATGACAACAAGATAGTGATGACAGGCAACCGAAAAGGGAATGTGTACACAGCTGACTTAAATTCAACAAGTGAAGATACCGTTACATGCCTCTTCAGCGAGGCAAGTGGAGATGAAGGTTGGCTACGGCACAAGAAACTGTCAAACTTGAATTTCCAAGCAATGAATGAGTTGGTGAAGAAGGATCTGGTTAGAGGTATTCCAAAATTGGATTTCTTCAAAGATGGATTGTGTGATGCATGCCAAAAAGGGAAACAAAAGAAGGCCTCTTTCAAATCTAAGTTAATGTCCTCCATTGATCATCCTCTACAGCTACTTCACATGGATCTATTTGGACCAGTCAATGTAATGTCAATCTCTAAAAAGAGATACTGTCTAGTGATTGTGGATGACTTCTCTAAATACACGTGGACATTCTTTCTGCACTCCAAGGATGAGGCAGGAGAAATCATCATCAATCATATCAGAACAGTTAACAATAATCCCTCTTTCAGAGTAAGAAGGATGAGAAGTGACAATGGAACTGAGTTCAAGAATTCTATGATGAGAGAGTTTTGTGAAGAACAAGGAATTATCCAAGAATTCTCTGCACCTAGGACTCCTCAACAAAATGATGTAGTAGAAAGGAAAAACAGGACTCTCATTGAAGCTGCAAGAACAATGCTTGAAGAATCAAAGCTGCCAACATATTTCTGGGCAGAAGCTGTCAACACTGCCTGCTATAATCAGAATATTTCTTTGATCAATCAAGCAAAAGGACTGATTCCATACCAACTATTCAAGGGAAAGAAGCCAACAGTTAACTTCTTACATGTCTTTGGTTGCAAATGTTTTGTCCTGAGAAATCAAGGCTAAAACATTGGAAAGTTTGACACCAAAGCATATGAAGCTATCTTTGTTGGATACTCAACAGGGAAATCATATAGAATCTATAACCTAAGACTAAACATTGTTATGGAATCCATACATGTTGTCTTTGATGACAAGAAAATCCAAGGGTTGATAGATGAAGATTTCCATGAAGATTTATCATTTGATAATGATATGACTGGTGAAGGCAGTGAAGATGATGTAGAAACAGTATCGACTGGTGTAAGATTGCAGCATGCTCGAGGTGTAGAGCGTGGGACACGATCCGTTGATGCTGAGGAAACCCGATCCGTTGAAGACAATTCTGGATTACCCGTTGATAGTTACAGAGAATTATCCATTGATAACTCTGTTAGAACTCCAACCTCAAGAGCCACACACTCAGGGGGAGTTTCTCAGAGTCATCACTCAACAACCAATCAGAATGATCAACACAGGGAGAATGAAGCTACGTCATCTAGGCTGGACCTGCCAACATCAAGAAAATGGACCAGAGATCACCCATTTGAACTCATAATTGGAGATTCAAATGCAAGAGTCCAAACTAGAAGGGCAACTCAAGAAGAATGCTTGTATAGCAGTTTTCTATCTAAAGAAGAACCTAAGAGAGTTGAGGATGCCCTCCTAGATCCAGACTGGGTTTTAACAATGCAAGAGGAGCTAAACCAGTTTGAGAGAAATGAAGTGTGGAAGCTTGTACCCAAGCCTAAAGGCAAGTCAGTAATTGACACCAAATGGGTATTCAAGAATAAGATGGATGAGAATGGCATAGGGACAAGGAACAAAGCAAGGTTGGTTGCAAAAGGCTATTGTCAAGAAGAAGGAATTGATTTTGATGAGACCTTTTCACATGTAGCAAGGTTGGAAGCAATCAGAATCTTCCTGGCCTATGCAGCCCATGCCAACTTCAAAGTCTATCAAATGGATGTCAAGAGTGCTTTCCTAAATGGCATTTTGGAAGAAGAGGTATATGTAAGTCAACCTCCTGGTTTTGAAGACCCAGAATTCCCAGAATATGTCTATTTTCTTCTCAAAGCACTCTATGGCCTGAAGCAAGCACCTAGAGCCTGGTATGACACTCTCTCACAGTTCCTTATAGAGAATCACTTCACTCGAGGTACTGTTGACAAAACTCTCTTTTATAGAAATGTCAGTGGCTCAATGATACTTGTTCAAATTTATGTAGATGATATAATTTTTTGGTCTATTGATGAGAAGCTTTGCAAAAGGTTTGCCAAACTTATGCAAAGTAAGTATGAAATGAGCATGATGGGTGAACTAACTTATTTCCTTAGCTTACAAGTAAAGCAAGTTAGTGATGGAATATTCATTAGCCAATCCAAGTATGTTAATGATCTTTTGAAAAGATTTAACATGCTGGATTGTGCCTCTGCAAAAACACCCATGGCCACTGCCACTAAACTTGAGTTGAATACTAAGGAGAAGAAAGTGAACATCTCAAGTTATAGGGGCATGGTGGGCTCACTTCTATACTTAACAGTAAGCAGACCTGATATTATGTTTTCTACTTGTTTATGTGCAAGATTCCAAGCTGGTCCCAGAGAATCTCATTTAATAGCTATTAAAAGGATTTTCAGATATCTCAAAGGAACACCAACCCTTGGCATTTGGTATCCTAGAGAATCTGGTTTTAATCTAACTGGCTATTCAGATGCAGATTATGCAGGTTGTAAAATTGACAGAAAAAGTACTACAGGCACTTGTCAATTCTTAGGGAACAAGCTGGTTTCATGGTTTAGCAAGAAGCAGAATTCAGTTTCCACTTCTACTGCAGAAGTTGAGTATATTGCAGCTGGAAGTTGTTATGCACAGATACTATGGATGAAGAATCAATTGCTTGACTATGGATTAAGAGTTGATAGAATCCCAATATTTTATGATAACACGAGTGGAATTGCCATATCTGAGAATCCAGTGCAACATTCCAGGACCAAGCACATAGACATTAGATACCATTTCATCAGAGAACATGTGATGGAAGGTACTGTGGAACTTCATTTTGTTCTAAGTGAAAAGCAACTTGTAGATATCTTTACCAAGCCACTTGATGAATCAACATTCACAAGGTTGGTAAGTGAGCTAGGTATGCTGAATTTCTCCTAATTTATTCAAGATATTTGCATGGTTGAATAAGCAGCCAGAAATTAATTTGAATTTTTCTTTTACAAAGAAAAGGTACGAAATTCTATCTAAGTCAGAATTTACCCATCGACGAATATTTCAAATATCCGTTGATGATTCAAATAATATCTGGATTTTATTTTTACTTTTATTTATTCGGTGGATATTTAGTTTCCTTTGTGTGTATTGTCTCAATAATACATATCAACGGGAAGCTCGTTTCTCGAGGATTCACCATTTTATCCGCCGGTTGAATATTGTCTTTTATTTTGCAGCTGTCATTTGACACGTATGTATAGGACTGGTGCAGTTATTAATTCACTTTTCAACCCACTACTCTGAGCAGTTTCCTTATTGAGTAATTCTATTAACGATTAACATTCAGATTTTATTTTACTTTCAACATCTTCCTCTCTCTCTCAAAGCTACGAAAACCCCTCTTCGCAAAATGGCTCCAATAGTTAAGATGATGTCTAGGAATGGGTTTATCTATGAGAAGAACAACTTCGCCGCTTATGTGGATTCGGCGCACTCTCCGGCCGACTATCACAAGATGATGGATTTCATTAAGAAATGAAAACTCTCCGTTACCATGACTGAAACTCCAATTCTCTATCACGAAGTTGTGGAGGAAGTATGGACTACGGTGGTCTTTAACGCCTCTGAAGGTACAATTGCTTTTTCCCTCAAAGGTAAAGAGCATATTATTAATTCTGATGTTGTTACCTCTTGTCTGAAATTGCCTGAGAATAACTGTACTACTAGTCCTGCTGATAGTGATATAGTTACCATGCTAAACACCATAGGTTATACTATGAGTACTGATAACCTAGGCAAAATTGTTAGAAAAGGCATGAGAAAGGAATGGAGCTTTCTTTGTGATGCCTTCATCAAGGTGTTTTCTGGTAAAATTAGCAATTTTGATGCAGTTACCAATGCTTTGCTTATTATGCTTTACATGCTACTTAATGACAAATTCTATAATTTTGGCTCATTGGTTCTTCATGAGATTGGTGCAAAGTTAGGAAAGAAAGAAAATAGAAACAATGAAATTTATTTTGCAAGATTCCTAATGATGCTGGCTAACCATGTCTCTGAGAACAAAATAGTACTTGAGAAGCCTTCTAGCAAGTTCACTTGCTGGGTTCAGGAGAAAAGGGTTCTTAGTGACCTCATTCGAATGAATATCAACTCGGAAGTGAAGATGGTATACCTGCCTATAATTGAGGTAACTATTTCTAACCCTCTTCCCACTACTCAATCTCAAGGTTCTTTGCCATTGAGTGTTGCTATGGAGACTGAGTCAGAGAACCCATAGTCTTCTACCCAAGCAACCAAACTTAAATCAAAATCCAAGTCAAAGAAACCAGCCTCAAGTGCTTCCCAACAGGCACTTGTTGTAAAACCTACCATAACCTCTGAGGGGAGTGTTCAGGTGGAAGTGAGTGTTGAGTGACAGGGTGAACATCAAAGAAGCCCTAAGGATAAGGTTGGAGAGGTGAGTGTGTCCCAGCCTAGCCACATTGCAGTCTCCCAAAAGATTGTTAATGTTGAAAAAGATTTATTCACATCCCTAACAGCATCCTCTCAACAGGGTGTTGTTATTGAAAAGAGTTTCCAACCAGGAACATTGAACAAAAGGGGAAGGGACACCACTAGCCAAAAGTCACCAACCAAAACCTTTGTAAGGAAGAAGAAACCTAAAGTTACTTTGGGTGCACAAGGGTCACACACTGTTCAATCTCATATGATTGAACCATCTCAAATTCAGTTTGATGTGGCTCCATCAAATGTGGAGTCACAGCCCGATTCTCAATCTCTAATCACAAAAACAACTCAAAATTCACCATCTCTATCTCTGGATGTGGACATGTTTTCCACATCACAAGTAAATTTTCCCTTTTTACATCCAAGGGAGGAGCCCCACTCAGAACCTGTTGGTCATCATCCTCTAGATGATTTGTCGGGCCAACAGCCATTTCTTTCTGAAACTATGACTGAACCTGTGTCGCCTACTTTAAAAATCATTCTGCACAGATTTTATCATAATTTCCCTATCAACTGCTATCCCTTCTACTTCATCGATGGATATTTCTCATCCGTTGACAAGTGTTTATTCACCGATGGATATGCTTAACAGCGATGATCTGTTGGTAGCTCCAACTACAGAATCAATGGATACACCAAATTCATTGGTCAATGTGTTTCCTGCATCCACAGCAGAAGTCACACTTGTAGTTCAAACACTTCTAGGATTGAGGGAAGGGAGTGACATCACAGAGAGCGAGAGGCTGCTTTGTGAGCAGGCAAAAGGAGAGAATGAGAGTGAGAAGCTGGCAATTTCTTCCTGCCAGGCAAATGGAGAGACTGAGAGTTCCACCTTAGTAGGTGACGGTGAGGGTGTGAGAGGTGTGAGCCAGGGGGAGCCCCTGATGCAAAAAGAGAGAGAGAATATGAGAGAAAAGCAGGTACATGAGACATAAGGGTGGATGAAGCCATTGCTTGTGAGTTAATGGAGGTTGATGATGCCCCCAGAACAAGTATCTATCAACAGACATCTCAAAACGTCATTGATAGGTCAGTTCTTGGAGCTGAAACCTTTACTCACCCTGTCTCTGACCTAAACTCTCGGGCTGAACAGGGCAATGTGGAGGCTGAGCAACAGCTGAACTTGGTACAAAACTCAGAATCTATGTAAAGAGCCACATATGCTCCTACCAAGCTGCCTCCAAGTGCTACTGAAGTGAGTCAGTCCGACTCTGAATTCTCAGATGAAGGTGAAGAAGAAGGGCCTTCACAACAACCTGGAGACTTACCAGAATGGCTAGTATCTCAAGACTATGTCTCCAAGGATGCTCTTACTGAGCTAGTAGTGCAGTATGAGAAGACTGCAGCTACTCTACAAGATGCTGAACCTGCTATGAAACTTGTGCAAGAGAACTTTCTGGCTACTCTCAAATTGCACAGGTGTCTTCTCAATCAAAGGGTGGTAGACAAAGATGAATTCAAGCTAGAAATTAAGAATGCTCTAGAATCTCAGCATAAAGACTTGGAGCTTCTTTTTCCACCCCGAACAATGCAGCAGCTTAATCAGAAGCTGAAGAAAGATGCAGACACAGAAAAGAAAATTGATAATCTGTCTGCAAAAGTTGATAAGTTAGAGCTTCAAATGAGCACTATTCTTGAAAATCAAAAACTCATTATTTAAGCTCACAACAAACAAAATGCTCTCTTTGCCAGTCTGTTGACTCTGCCATCTACTCAAGCCCTTGATGCTAACAAAAAGGGGGAGAAGTTTGGAGAAGAGAGGTCAACAAGTGAGGGGGAGCAACTTCACTCTACTTTAACTCCAACAGCTCCATCAATTCAATCTAGTGAGGAAGAACCAACCATTAAACCTGAAGACTCTATAGCCATGAGGCTGGATGCTAATCCTCAGTTTTCTCAAGTACAAATTCCTCCCATAACCACATCAATCAGACAGGTACTAATCCCAGATTTTGTGCTTCCTAGATCTCTAGCCAGAGGGGAGCCATCTTACTTGTCTGAATTCAAGCCTGTGCTCAAGCCAGAGAAATCACTTGTGAAGAAAAATGGTAAAAACACCATGAGAGTAGAATTTCCAATGCCAAAACCAGATGAATTCAAGCTAATGAGCAAACACCTTGCTGAATTGAAATAGAAGGCTAAAGTTGATGTGGGACTCAAAGAGAATCTAGCATTTATCTACATAGAGGGAGTGAAAATTTGTGTCCCTGTAGGCTACCTTGACTTTGTAGTTACTGAAGCTGAAGAAACTGCAAGGTTACTTCAAGCTGGTCAAATTATAAGAAAACCTGCTGAATCTACTGAGAAGGAAGCTAGATTAGCTGATGAGCTCGTAAGAGAGTTAGAAGTAGAAATGAGGCAAGAGGCTGAAGAAGAAGAGGCCAAATTTAAGAAGAAGAAGAAAATTAACACAAAATCTGCGTGCAAGAAAAGAAAAAGCATGGTTAAAGTTCCTGCTAATAGATCTTTGAGCCCAGATCCAGAAGTTCAAGTTGAATCAGTACCACCTCAACCTACAGAACCTCCAACTCAGAACACTCAGACACTCAACACCTTAGAACTTGTAAAGGAAGAACCTGTGGAATTTGACTTTGACATCAACATCTTGGTATTTCCAAAAATCAGGCTCTCACCTGAAAAGAGGAGAACCAGAAGGAGGAAACAACCACCAGCTAGACCAATTCAATTCACTAAGGTTCCTCAAGTTGCAAAGGTTGCCACCAAGAAAGAAACTGAGCTATATCTTGCAGATATTGAAGAATACTCAAGCATCAATTTCTTCCTGGATGATGTGGATAATGTGAGTGCTGCAGATAGGACAGCCAGGCTTCCAAGAAGTTTAATTTTCACCTATAAAAGAGGGAACAGTGTAGCCTAGCCCCTAGATCAAGTGTTAAATGAAGGGTACAGCAAACTCTGGAGGATTTGGTCCTTAATGAAGAAAACTGGAGGATTCACTCCAGAAGCAAAAGGAATAATCTTCAAAAAGGCCAATGAATTGAGAAATTGCCGGACTTCAAAGGAGGGTTTGCCCAAGACACTGAACATTCCATATGAACCTGGCAAGAAGGTTCATTTTTATCCTTACTGGATAGTGGAATTCAGAGATGATCAAAATTGTAGAAGATTCTTCAGGATAGAAGATCAGCTGGAAAAAGCTAGCAATGAGTACTTGCAATACTTAATGTCTATGCTGGATCCAAACCACTCAGAAGAAAAGATCATCTACAGATCTTTGGAAAATCAACTTGAGGCAAACAAAGAGAAAATCCATGGTATGAGGGCTGCAAGGGGAAGAAAGCAATGATATGCTCAGACTAGAGGAGCATCCCTTGTAGAAGTATGATTATGTCACTTAACTCAGTTCATTTCTTCAAAATTTTGTAGCTTGTGCAATTCATATATTTTTATTGAATATCATGATCTTTGCAAAAGTGTTTTGTTATCATCAAGGTCCTTAATTTATGGTTGTAGTTCTATCAATCATAAATTGGGGGAGATTGTTAGGAATTATGTTGTCCTTGATGATATACATCCATAAAACACTTTGAAAAACATATGAGTACAAGATTAAGTTTTGTAACTTATCAACGGATACCCAAGCTATGTACATCCGTTGATGAGGCAACTTATCAATCGATAAGTCTGTAGCATACCTTGTATTTAAGTTTGAGTTTGTTGTCGAATATCATAGTTGCTAGAAATCCTAAGTCATGTTGACTATCAAAGGATATACAGAATAGGGTAGCTAATTGTATATAAGCTATGCTATGTAATTCTGTATAAGTGAAGTGGTGATCAACGGATAAAGATTCTATGTCAACGGATATGGTATTCCCAGCAAGCAGAAATCAACCTGTCGATCTATGTCTACACCAACGGATAAAAGCTTCAACCAATAATGTCTTGGGATTAGAGGTTGATGGCGACTTGACATGCCTAACAGATCACATGGATTGATAAACTTAAAAGAGTTATTGGAACAGTATTGGAAACGAAGAAGAAAAAGAAACATTCCTTATTCTCACAAGCAATTTGGCTGGTAAATCTAGTGCATATCTGTCCAAGACAACCAGACAAAATTGCATCACATGGAGACAAGGAGTGGCAGCAACCCTGCAGGATACTTTGACTTGTAAGATTCGTTTATTTTGTAGGGTTTGTAATATTGGAGTAATATATATACTTCAAGTGTAGCATAGCTAAAATTGAGAAGAGAAACACTGAGCAAAAAGCTATAAGCATTATGTTCTCTTGTAATAATTTTAGCCTTGTACTCAGTTTACACAGAGAAGTTTTCTTCAATACAACCCTCAGGTGGAGTCGAGAAAACCCCACCTGAAATTTTTGTGCATTTGTTCATTTTCTGTTTCTTTACGTTTTAGTCTTCGACTTGTCCATCTGTTTCCATTGAAATTGTAATTGTTGTCGTGTTTAAAATTCGAAAGAATTTTACAAGATTTTATTCAACCCCCCTTCTACAATCTTGAAGTGTGCTACTGGGAAATAACACTTAATTCATATATTATGTACTAAAGTCCCATGAAAATAATTATATTATATGTGCATGAGAAATTCCCAAGGACAACTCCACTGCTCAAACACACTTCGATCAAAATTTTAAAATATCTAGAAAATAATATTTCATAGAACATGAACTTATAATGAAGCTAAGTGAAATTCCAGAAATGCATAGTTTTGGAAACTTATGAGGAATTCTAAATTTTGTTTAATATGTAATATTGAAGACTTTTCCATACTGTTTAAGAAAGGATTCTTTAAAAGAATAATGTATATTGTATATTTTAAATGTTATTAATTCTCCCACCTTCACATAAAATACTAAAATATAAATAGTTTACATTAATAAAAAAACATTTATAGTTTATGATATAATAAGATAACATATTTTATATACTTTATATATATGATACACCAACAAGAGATAAAATTCATGAGGTATTTTATTCTATTTAAAAGGTGAGACATTTTAATGCACTTGAAATATCTCAATTGCCTTGTGTTCATTATTTTTTGGGAAAAAATTTGTTAGTCTTAATTTTTTTGCAAATTGTCAAACCACTAGACCACACCCTCATATTTGTTGTTTATCAAACACATAATATATGTGTATGTGTGTCGTGTGAGCCTAATTGAAAACAAATAAAGTCTATCTAGATTGAGGAAAAAATGATATATGTTCATAATAAAATTTAATATAATTACTATTTGAGATATGAACATTATGTTTATTAAATTATTAGATTAATTATATAATTGTGTCCAAATTACGAAATTAAGAATTAGATTATGAATACGATTTAAATAATCGTTGTATTAATTATTAGTGTAATTGTGTTAACAAACATGATATTGTTAAAAATAAATTTAAAATTTTTATCATTAGAATATGAAAGGATCAAAAACTGAACTAAGTTTATTAAACTTAATCGAATTAAAGAAGATTGGGTAACAAAATAGATTGAAATTTTAAAAAACAAAACTCGGCAACGATATAAAAAATGTTTGAACAACGTTTGTACATCACTGTAAAATAACTCGTGTGTTATACTATTACAATATAAATTAATAAATATAGAATATGTGGTCTACTTATACATATTCATAAATTATTTAAATTTGTTATTAGTATTCATTTATCTTTTAAGATTGATTCTATCAACAATGGCAGTTACCATCACTACCGGGTAGTTACCATCATTGTTTAGTATCGTTGTAAAGTTCTATCTTTTGGGTAAGTATTCTCCTTTTTCAATCTTATAGATATCAACAACAACTATCGAATTATGGCATGAGAAAATATGTTTCAGATTCAAATGCTTCAATAGACAACCGTAGGTGTCCCCATCATCGCTCCTACCACTGCAATAATACGGTAAACAATCACATACTCAACACATTCATGATACAATAACCATCACATAATGGATTTCATCACCGTTAGTGATCCCTGACACAACACTACCACCACACACTCACCCATCTCTTTTATTCATCATTTACAACATATTTAACAAAAACCATATCCTATCTCTATGTTTCTTTAGTCCGTACTAACATATATATATATATATATATATATATATATATATATATATATATGTCTTTGTGTGTGTATGTATAATAACATCGAAATGCGAACGATCGGAATCAGAAAAAGTATTATATCAGGGGTTATGCAAATTAACGATTAATTTCATTAAATGTGTTATGTATATTTAATGATAAAATTTCGGGTATTGGGATTGTGTTAACGAAAGCAATGTAAACAAGTCCAGCTGTCCAGGTTAGTCCCATCTTAATAAAATCATGGGCTCAGATTTAATATTTGATCAATTTATAGATCAAATTAATATTTGTATAAAATTGTTATTTAATTTTTATCATGTTTTGATTTGTAAATACTTATTTAAAAAATATTGTACGATAAAATTTCACATTTACTCATCTATGTTATATAATATTGTTAATACAAATTTAAATACTTTTGGTTGGTTGATTATCTTAAATTTTCATCGTATTAAAAGCATATACATGTTAAGAATAATTTATTTATTTTTTGCAAAATTACTTTATAAATGTTCACTATCCCTATATAATATTACAATATTTTATATTTGTCATATACATTTTTTTATTATCTTAATAATTATTAGTAACTATCATATTTTGGATATATATATATATTTAATGTAGTCAAATGATTAATTAGCAAAAAAAATGTAGTCAAATGGTCTAAAGCAAACTATGATAAATTAGAGAATAAATATATAAGTGAATAGTATAATTCAACACATAATTAAGTGTAGCATATGTTATTTGTCTTTTAGTATTTTTGATCGTTATTGTTAAAATATGCTATTAATGGATGTGACATAAAAAAATTTAAAATGTGTCAAACGTATTTATATTAGGGTTTTATATCAAGTGGCCATCCATTCCGTTCAAATGTCTCAAGTAAACCACCCATTTAAAAATAATATCATTTAAAACATTTAATTGTACATATATATCATTCTGTTAGATGACATCGGCAAATTAGCCGAAAAATGTTAAAAATTTAAAATTCCCATCTGTTAGTTGACGTGTGATGCCACGTTGCATCCGCGTTCTGTCCACATATTTTATTACATGGCAATTGAATTAATGAATAAAATAATAAAAAAAATACATAAACTTTAGGCGGGATTAGAATAGTAAAGTACAAGACATTAAGCGGGTTATAACACCATATAAGATTAAAAAAACCCTAATTGAACATTACACGGGAGAAAATTGGGGATAAAGCATAAATCCTATGGATATTGATTGCAATCATTGTAATCGAGCATTTGAAGTAAGGATCAACGTTGAAGGCTACCATTCAAGCATTTGCAATTAAGAAATCATTCGTATTCAATTCAATTGAACAAGCTACTGGTCATTTCTTAGTATCTATTTCGTACTATTCATTTTGTGCATATTGAATTGATCGCAAAGCACTTCGTCTTCAGCCTAAGGGATTCTTCAAGTTATTACACGATGATGTTAACTTGAATATGAATTAAAAAATACTACACAATTATGCAAGAAAATCTGAGAGCACATGAATCCTAATAATAAGTTGTATATATCATATATATACACCATTAACTAGCCGTTGGAGTCCAGCTCAATTAAAATGTAACACGTATTCGGACACGTCAGTTTTCCATCCAATCAAAAAATATATAATTAACGGAGTGATATATATGTACAATTAAATATTTTAAATGATATCATTTTTAAATGGGTGGTCTACTTTGAATGTAATAGGTGACCGCTTTGATATAAAACCTAATTATATTATTAGTATCCTGCATTGTTTTGTTAATCACACGACATAATATGTTCGTACAATAGATCATGATGATATATATTTTGAAAACACAAACATTTTATGAAATATAATTTTACATTTATATGCCCAAATGCTGAGATGATATGATTTATTTTATAAATTAAATCATCTATTTACAGTGTTTTTGACCAAAATTTCAATAAACTAACCACACTATATTTACGTGTTATACAAAAACAATTCTAGAAAATGACCCATGTCTCGCACGGATTATTATGCTAGTTTTATTATATAATGTTAGGTTCAATGAGCTTTAGAAAATTAGCTTATACCAAATAAATGTATACTTAGATGAAATATACATATCTTCTTAGTGAATTCGAGCCATTCACTAAGTTAATTAGTTTTTTTTCTTAATCAAATGTAGATTAATAAAATAACTCACATTAAAATCATGTTTTTACCCGTAAATCACATCCTTAAATTCACATAACTTACACTTAAATTTTTCATCCACAAAAACTTACCATCTATCCGAAATGTACTTTATCTTCAAATAATTAAAAACAACTTCAAATAAATGAAAGGTCTCATTTACTTTCCTTCTTGGATTGTGTACTTTATCTTTTAAATGAAATCGTTTCATTTATGCAAAAAAAAAAAAATTACACTTAAATCAAGTGCACTTTTATTCGAATTACAACTTCAAATAATTTTAACCTTCAATCTACAATGCGTTATTTGACAACCTTCTATCAACTGTTCTTCTTTCGAACTTCATTTACAATCAATATCACAAAATTTTGAGTTACAACTATGTCAACTCGTTTACACCTCCAATCTGAACTCTACTACAATAAGTAAACTAAGAAGAAATTATTTTCCTTTAAAGTTTTAACTATTAGATTTTTCATTCAAATCAAGGTGATGATAATCATTAAATCTAATACTAAAAATTTATTTTTTAAAATAGTGTTAAGGTGTGTATTCTGGCAATAATATATTAAAATTAAAAATTTATAATAGAGTAAAGTGTATTTACATTTAACTATAAAATAATTTCCTAATGTTAACTATTATAGTCACAAGTTATTAAATTTTAAAAATGATTTATTTCGTAATTTTTGATTTTTAATTTCTAAAATACTTCCTTAATAGAGTGGTTAATTGATAGTACAAATATATTTGTTTATTCACAAATTTAATAACCCTTCTTTTAACCCTATAGATGGAAATATTCTAACAAATAAATTAATTTAGTTATAAAATTAGTTTACCTAATAAATTTGGCTATCAATAGATATAATTATTTTATTATCAAATAAATTAACCAAAATTTAATAAAATACTAAAAATGTTTTTCTCTTCCTTTGAAATAAAAATGTTTTGCAAGGTCTTGAATTTTCAAACAAACACGTGGGATCCAACTGAAAAAGAAAGCATAGTTAACACAGCTGTACCATCTCTCTCTCTCTCACACACACAGACACACACGCATGTTTGTATATGTTAAGTGCAATTTATTGTTGTCTAGGGTTTTATTTTAGGTTAATTTTAGTGAAATTGAACTATTAATTTATTTTCTAACGTTAGATATGTAATATAATTACTCCAATTTGTTTGGTTTTAGTTGAACAGATTTTTTGATGTTCCTAGTATTAATTGCAGATTTGGCCTGTTCAAGTAATAAATAAATTTAAATTTTGTTTTGGTTGTTTCACGAGGTTTGTGCCGGTAACTATTTATAAATTAACTTGCGTGGTTTGAGTATGCGTGATGTTTGTTTAGGGCTTAAGGTGTGACGGAATTTGATATGGTATGATTATGTGTATGAATGTGTAGTGTACTTGCTAGGTAAGGAAATTAAGACAGTTGATTTAAAACAAAATCAGTTATTTAATGAGATTGAAATTTTAATCAGAAGTCAATCATGTGTTACTGTGTTTGGTGTCAGTCTTGTGAACATGGATTCAGCTCTTACTTTAAACTCTATGGGAGACAATTTAGAGTTTTGGTGAACTTTGAAACAATAAAAATTATGCCAACACAAATTACGAGCGAAGCACGGATACAAAAAACGTTAATTTAAATCCTGTTTCCTTGTGTTATTGAGGGCCTTTAATTTGAGATGTGCCATTTGGGGTCATTTACTTTCATTTTGTACTATTTAGGTCCTATTTATGCATTATCTTACATGACAAGGTTGGTTTGTGTATGCTTGAGGTAATGTAATTCGATATGGTATGATTGTGTAACAAACTGTAGTATACTTGGTGTAATTGCTAGATAAAGAAATTAAGATGATTGTTTTAAAAATGAAATTAGTTGTTTAATGAGATTGAGATTTTAGAGAATCAAGCAACAACACACTGATGCACTGAATTTGATAGGCATTAGGATATGCTTATTTTACGTTACATACTTTTGAGAAGTGAAAGTAAGGCAGCGGATTTTTTGCAAGGTTTTCGCTTTTGCAATAACTAGTGTTGTATGCCTTTTACTTGTGAACTTGACATATGTTAACCCCTAAGCATACCATGTTCCAGTTGTCTTTTGTAGATTTGAGCTAGTTGATACCTTCAATCTTTTGTAGATCATTTGAGCTAGTTGATACCTTCAAGTTGATCCGATAATCTTTGTTAGGTCCGGAATAACGTAGAAGGGGGGTTGAATACGTTATTTAAAAAATATTTCGATTTTTGATGTGGATATGAGATCAAAAATACTGAATCGAAATAACACAACTATTTGGGAAATATCTTTTAATAGATAAAACTCGGAGGTTTGTTACACAATCTAATCATATGGATCAACTACAAAATTAAACACTCCTAGGATAGTTTAGGCACGAGGACCTTCTACCCGACACTTCCTGAAAGCGGGCTAAGCCGACTTTCCTACTAGATGGACTGTCTAGCAGCTTACACAGAGAAGATATAAGAGAGAGAATAGAAAGTTGTGTGTTGAGGTGTGTTTAGAAATGAAATACAACAGGCCTATTTATAGATTTTAGGATGTTACTATGCGGCTAATATTACGTAACTGATTACGCCAATTCAGCCGATTTTTCTGCTTTCTTCTCTTCTGAGCCGCCACATGTTTTTTGTTTACTTTTCTTTCATCCCAATTCTGCCGAATTCTTCTTTTTCAAACAAACTTGATTTTAACATGGTCCCACATGTTTTTCACCTCTTGCTTTTACTTTTTCAAATGAATAGTAATATTAGTTACTATTCACATGAATAGTAATTTTAGTTACTATTCACATGAATAGTAATTTCGTATACTATTCACATGAATAGTAATTTCGGATACTATTCATATGAATAGTAATTTCGGATACTATTCATTTTCTTCTTAATTTGACATCCTTAAATATTCAGCTTCCAACTAACTAGAGGATATCAACACTGCTCTAAACTCAATCATATCTCTTAACAGTTTTTCTGAGTTAGATACTTCGATTCCTTTGTGAAGTGTTGACGCCTAGTGCAACTGGTCTGGTTCACAGACGACTAACATTCACTCATGGTCTTTGTATCATGTCTTTAAGACCACTGTAATCTTTTGGCCCTTCAACTGAATCATCTGTACATCTTATTCTGTCACTGAGGCTTGATCATGTTAATGAACTTCTTTCAGTGACTTGATCCTTGTTGGAGCATGTTCTTCAACTTTCACGATCCCTGTATAGAGTTAATATTATTTATCTTTTATCCTAATTGAGTTATATATGTCCTCTATTACATATTACATTACATTATGCTTTACAATCTCCACCTATTTGATTGTTAGGGTTTGACAAGCAAATACCTAGAGGATAACTCAACTGATACAAATAAAATACAAAGATAAATAATATTAAAGTGCATTCTGGATCATATATATACATTTTCCAGATTTCTAAAAGTAACCAAGTGCAAGACAATTGTTCCTTTAGACTGAACATATCTTCAAGTTTGCCTTTGCTTTCTTTCCACATAGCACTAATACTCCCATTAGCTTTTCTTTTCCCAAAATAAAGTTAATTTCGTGTCAACAACCTTTTCCTTGCCCTTACGCCTAGTAGTTTTTTCTTGATCATCCACCTTCTCCCCCTCAGTTTGGTTATCCTCTAGAGTAGTAGGATGTGGAGTTGGTAAATTAGACGAAGATGGCTTTACCAAGGAGTTGATTGCACGACTAAACTGGTCTGCCATGGAACTTAATTGAACCTGGAATGCATCATGTTGAATAAGTTGCAAATTTTTTATTTCTCCAATGGACTTACAAATATTTGACAACTCTTTCTCCATTGTTTGGACCCGTGTAAGGAGTCTGCTATATTCCTTTTTGGTTACAGGTGCATGTGGTTGAGTAGGTTGCTCACTTGTACGTTCTGCAGGTGTTTCACTCAACACTCTATATTCACTCGGTTTAGTGGTTTGGGTTACATTTACATGTTCTGTTGGTGTTTCCCTCAACTTTCCCTCTGGGAGGTTAAACTTGAATCGATTAAGTGGCACAAAACCCGAGTTTCCCTCGTATGTTTGTGAAGACACTTGGTTCATAAAAGAACTACCTACCGATGGATTTTTCCGTAAAATGGAAGATTCACCAGTTGCTCCCGTCAATTAAACCTTATTTATATTTTCACTCATTTGATAAGAAAGAATTGTTTCACTAACAGTTGCCGTTACCTCAGGTTCATTGGGTTTACTCCGTTTAGAATGAGGTAGAGCGGCTGATGTAACTAACACCTTATGTGGTGTTGCTGAGGCACTATCTCCCTCAATAATGTGGATAACTGGTCGTTTAAGTGACAATTGAGGTGTAGAAGTTTGTTGTGTTTGTGTTTGCATTTGTAGAATGGGCTCTTCGACCTGTGTTAGAGTCGGTGGGATTTCCTGCTCTTGGTCGGGTAAGATGGCCACTAAGGGCTGTAGAAATTGTATTTCCTGTGACACAATAGGGAATATAGAGGTTGGAATAGCAGGGATTGAAATATTACCTTGTCGTATACCTGCTCTCACTGGTCGTGGTAACAACGGAAGTGGGACAATCTTTAGATATTCAGTTAGGACTGTAGGCACATCCGTATATTTCTTTTTGCTTATGTAATTAATTACATTCGTCTTCATAGAAGAACATTCCACCTTTTGACCATTTTCCAAGCGTACCATGTCTTCATCATTCAAAAAATCATTTAATATTAAATGTAGAAACCTTGGATATAGACATTTGACATTTTGAGTCCGAACATCTCTTGTTCCCAAGCGTTTCATTTTTAAAATGATTTGACCGAGCACTATTTTTCCAAAATTAATCCTCAAATTATTGGCGACCGCATACCCTATTATTTGAATAAATTCAGGTATTCGATCTTGATTTGTTCTATCTAAGGAAAAAACATGGTTAAGAGTGTGAAAGAAGAAATTCCAATACTGTATAAGAAACATTCTAGAAAGAGTACCAGTATTGAAATTGCCATCTTGGTACCTTATGAAATGAAAGAACATTTCAATCTGTTCAGGTGTAGGATCAGAAACGAGATTTTCCATAGGAAAATGGAGAATTCGATTAACATCTCGTTCAGTGACCCTAATCGACCTACCAAACAGTCGATATGTGATTGCACACCCGTCCTGTCCAGAAGTGTTATCTGCACTGCAATATAGTTCACGCAACGCATCATGGTTAAGCTGCACTTATGTAACTAAAGCATAGCGGATTAATGAATGTTCATTCAGAAATTGTGTCCAAGCCCGAAATTGCTCATCCTGAATGGTTTCGATTTGCTGAATGGAAATAGGATTAACTTTAGCAATTAAAAAGCTTCCCTGCAATGCCATTTTCAAAACTTTGAGGAAATTCAAAAACAAGGGTTAGTGCGTATAACAAGAATATGAAATCCGCTCTAAAAACCACCAGCTAGATTGTGAGATCTTTCCGGTCAAAGCTTGAAATATTTAGCAATTGTGTGTATATGCTCTGTATATCTGAAAAATGATGATGTTAAACACAAACAAAAACTCATCATTTATAAGGTTTCAAGTATTAGTGGGTTAGGTGTAATAGTGACAGGTTATGTTTGAAAAATAACACCGCTCAATAATTTCTCACCTAACTACCTAATTAGCCGAAAAAACATCTTATCACCGAAACCTGTCGGCCGAAAAAACATCTTATCGCCGAAACCTATCAGCATATACACATACACATATTTAATACTTCTAATTATTATGGATTTAAAAATAATCACACAGTAAATCAAGAATTAATCCACAATAATCAGATAAACTCACAATTAAATAGACATAAAATTAACAAAATATAATTAATTGATATATGTCAATAAAATATTTATTTAATTATGCTACAATTAACTCAATTATTTACTAACTACCATAAAATATAACATTTATAAGCGTGGTAATTAATATAGAGATAACTATAATATGAGGACTGGATGCAAATAAATTCATAAGTTCTAAACATATGGACATTTAAAATACATGTGAATTTATAACAAATTGCAGTTATTGATTATCCAAAATTAATTAGACAGATTTAGCATCCCAAGTTCACCAACTAACCTGGAGAAAGTGGATTCATCCAGTGGTTTAGTAAAGATGTCTGCAATTTGTTGATCTGTGGGAACAAAATATAATACCACAGTTCCATTCATGACATGCTCTCGTAAGAAATGATACCTGATATCAATATGCTTAGTCCTGGTATATTGAACTGGATTGTTGGCAATGGCACTCGTGTTGTTACATAGAATTGGAATTTTGTCCAACATGAGTCCAGAGTCCTGAAGTTGATTCCTCATCCACAGGATCTGAGCACAACAACTACTTGCCGCAATGTATTCTGCTTCGGCTGTCGAGGTAGATACTGAGTGTTGCTTCTTACTGTACCAAGATACCAACCTTCTTCCTAGAAACTGACAGCTTCCAGAAGTACTCTTCCGATCAATCTTACAACCCGCGAAGTCAGAATCTGTATAGCCAACTAGGTCAAAACCTGTTCCTTTAGGGTACCAAATCCCAAGATTGGGGGTTCCCTTAAGGTATCTGAAAATACGTTTAACAGCTATAAGATATGACTCCTTAGGGTTAGCTTGGAATCTAGCACATAAACAAGTTGCGAACATAATATCTGGTCTACTAGCAGTTAAGTATAAGAGAGAGCCGATCATACCTCGATACTTCGTGATGTCAACTGACTTACAAGATTTGTCTTCATCAAGCTTGACTACAATTGGCATCGGGGTCTTGGCGGTAGCTGCTTCTTCCATCCCATATTTCTTCAGAAGATCCTTTATGTATTTTGACTGGCAGATGAAAATACCATCAGGCTTCTGAACAACTTGAAGTCCAAGGAAGAAGGACAACTCACCCATCATGATCATCTCGTACTTACTCTGCATTAGCTTAGCAAATCTCTTGCATAGCAAATCAGTAGTAGAACCAAATATTATATCATCCACATATACTTGCACCAGAATTATATCATTTTTATGCTTTTTATGAAAGAGAGTTTTGTCGATGATTCCTCTTATAAAACCTTTTTCAAGTAAGAATTCTGAGAGAGTATCATACCATGTTCGAGGGGCTTGCTTGAGACCATAGAGAGCTTTGAAGAGAAAGTACACAAAACCTTCAAATTCCTTGTCTTCGAACCTGAAGGAATTTATGGACGAGCGGAAGCGCGGTATAACAATTATTCCGTAAAAACCATGTATCGCACATATAGAAAATCATATAAAAATGAAATAGAGCGGAGGAATCGTAGTCATACCTTGAAAAATTGAAGCTTTATAATCTATGGTTGCTAGCAGTTGCTTCTCAGAGTGTGAAGCACTCTACCGATATCCACCAAGAATAATCTTCGATGAAGCTTTTATAAAACAAGCTTTTATAAAAATGGTGCCTTGCTCTTTTTGAGAGAGAGAGAGAGAAAGAAGATGGAGGCTACTAGGGTTTTCACAAAACCACAATACATACTAAAACACCTCTCATCTCTTTCTTAATATAGGGCTCATGTAGGTTTAGTATAATTAATATATCATGTATATATTAATATATATAAATCCCACAAATTGTTTAAATAATAATTAAACTATTTTAATCATTATTAAAAACAACTTGCTCTCTCAAAATACCTTCATCAATAAATTAATCTTTTTATGGTGTGACCCTGTAGGTTCAATATTAAGCCGGTAGTAGAAATAAATAATAATAAACTTTTTATTTATTATTTATATGAATTCTAAAATTCATTAAATATAATTAACTGATTAATTATATTTATTCTACATCGTGAGTGATGCTTCTCAACATATCGCGACTATCCGGATAATATGAATTCACTGCTTAGAATACTAAGAACCTGTCAGTGCTAGTTATCGTACAATCAATTCCTTCTACCCTACAATATCCCGATTAAATACAAGGCATGGATCTCGTGTCAAGCCTATCAAATTTAATCATATGATTTCTTATTCATAATGCAAAGTTCATATTAATGCAAATTAGAAACTCCTTTCTAATTTCATACACTCTGGCCAGAGATTCCAGAACTCGCATACTAAGAATAACATAGGACATTCACTTCTTTACTAGAAGGGGTAGATCCTTTATTGACCATTAACTATCTCCATACACAAATCCCTATGCCCGGAATAGACCTAATGGATGTCCTTGAGACTAAGGACTAAACCAAAGCACAGTTCATTATATACAAGATTACTCTAACGATCTCAAGTCTAAGGACACTTGTACAACTATCACTCAGTGAACAACTATCGACACGTGAGTAAACTTCATTAGTTGTTCAACTTATCGAGTCATGTTCAGTGAACTTATTCCCTAATAAGCACCTACATACTAGCTATAGTGTCACCATACAAATGCCTATGAGAACAGACATCCTCCTAAAAGAAGCAAGCATAGTATGTACCAATCTTTGCGGATTCACTAACTTCCAATTAGTTATCCTATGATCAGGAACTGTTTAAGTCTAGAGTTATCATCTTCTAGATCTCACTATTATAATCACATTATAATTCTAGAAGATTTACTCTAAACTATGGAACATCTTATTTAAGACACTTTAAATAGATAAAGCCCGTAATAAAAATTAATAAGTCTTTTATTAATATTAATGAAATCAAATAAGAGTACAAGAAAGTTCTTCCTAATTTAGGTTATTTTCTTGCTGGGCAAGACTTCAAGAGGCTATATAAACACATCTTGGGACACATTATGCCAGATGTAATATTAGATCAGATAATATAGTTTAGAGTAGATTAGTATTATTAGTTGGAGATGTAGAGAAACACCATGACTCTTCTTTTGGGTGACAACATTGAAGTTTGAAGGTTTTGTTCTCTTAATCTTTTCTTTGTTCTTATTAGTTTAATTATGTTTTCTTGTTTTACTAGTTGTTTTACTTGTTTAATTATTAGCGAGTAGTTATTTCTAGGGCTTAAAGGGAAGCCATGTTTGCACTAATATTGGCATGATTTTCATAGTGATTTGATTGGTTATGGTTAATTCTGATTGATATGTTTTAATCGTTAATTTGTGTAATCGGCTGATATCATGGATTAATTATATGCAAATAGGGGTATGGATCGAGAGATTTACTTACTAGAGGCACACATACGATTAGCAGAATTGAATTTGAGTGCTGAAGCATCATTGGATTTCTGAGAGCGTTAATGCTTGGAAGAGATTAACTTGACTCTAATTACCTGATTGATTGAATTACTAAAAGTGGTTAATTGTGTTGAATGTTTCGAGAGTGTTAATGCTTGGAAGAGATTAACATACTCTAGTTATAGGATCACATTGATTGCTTTAGCTTAAGAGCCAATTGTGTAAGCATGGTGGACCTGATTGCCCTAGGTTTTAAATAATTTGTTTATCATCTGTTTAATTAGTGTTAATCTTGTTTAATTAGTTAATTAATATTCTCCAATAATCGGTTGTCCCTGAAACAATTAGCGATAACTGAAAAGGAATTAGTAGAACCTGTCTCCTTGTGGATTCGACCCGCTTGCCATCTGTACTAGAAATAGACACCGTGCGCTTGCGGTTAGGTATAATTTGACACATCAAGTTTTTGGCGCCGCTGCCGGGGAGACAGCGAGTTTCTATTGATTTTAATTTAGTTGTTTAGATTGTTTCCATTGTCTCATTGGAACTTTTGTTCCAAATGAGGCAGATTTTACATTTTCTTGGCTTTGTTGAGAGTTTACAGGTTTGCAATGGGTGAAGTTGATACTTTTGCACAAGGAGTTGCACTCTTATCTTCCCTAGTAGAGGCACATACTCGAGAAATTGCCTCATTCAGCCCTACAGAGCCCACTATGCATCCAATGAGTATCAATGAGATGTCACAAGTGGCCCCTAAAACTTACAACTTCTGTCAAATTTGCGGTGTGCAGGGTCACTATGGTTTTGAATGTTATTACAATGTCTATAATTCTCAGAGTGCTCAGTGCGGACAAATGAATTCTTTTGAATAAGGATATGGGTACAATCAGTATTCAAACACTTTTGATCAAGAATGCGTGAATCAACCAGATTTCTACTACCAGGACAATGGTGCTCAAAATTTTTCATATCATACTCAACAACAGTTTGAGCAACAATATTATCAGTCATTTGAGCAGCCGCCACAGCAAGAATATCAATATCCTCCTCTACAAGAAGATTTACATGTTTCTCAACCCAGTGTAGATGTGCAAGCTGATCAGACAAAAGAGATGTGGGATATCTTGAATAAACTGCTAAAGAGTTTTGAAGAATTAGAAACTCAAAGTTTGGCGATTGAATCTCAAATTGCACATTTGGCTAACTCTTCTACTACAGGGCAGCTCGACTATTTACCATCATCATCTATCCGATCCGAAGAGGACCTGACTGCTATCAATCTCACAAGCGATCAGGAATATGATAGTTTCTCCATGTATGTTGATGATGAGGCCATTGATAAAGAGAAGGAGCATGCCACCGATGACGAGATCAATGATGTTGCTGTTACCGAGAACAATGTGACTGATGATGAGGCTACAAAGGAAAGCAATACAGAGATGGTTGTTGTTTCTCTTCCACAACATGTGCCTAAGCTACCATGTATTGATAAATTTGCTCTCGATCTAGCCTCTACTTACAAGGCTTCTTTGCTCAAGAACACTTATTTCAAGGTTGATGTGATAACAAGTATTGTCCAAGATGATATTTCTCAAATTCTGGTTGAGGATCCATACAAAGTGGCTCCTACGTTTCAAGCTCGAGAAGAGGGAGAAGATGGAAGTGTCTTATTAGCCAATGATGTGATAAGCCAAGATGTCCGAATGGTTCCTGTGAAAGTGAGGAGTGAAGAAAAGCCACCACCATAACCTCCACCTTATGTCAAGGGAGTTCAATATTTTTGTGGTGTCGAATTTTATCGCTGTTTTATCACAAAGTTTTCCAAAACTCCACAAGCACTTAATTCTCTATTGCTTATTAATGACATATTTTATTTTACTGATGCTTGTTTGGAGACTTTCTGCAGGATAAAGACAATCACTAACACTCTTGATACTTTTTGTGGTGGCGAGTTTATGATCGAGAAAGTGGATATTACGCCTTTACCGGAGTATTTTTGAGGAGGTCAAGCAAATGACTCTAAAAAAGCGCTTCTTGGGAGGCAACCCATGGATCATGCTTCTCCAAAGGGGAGTTCTTCTTTCCATCTGTTTTATATATTGTAGATTTCTTTGTTTAGTTAATGAGTCATTGAGGACATTGACTCGCTTAAGTGTGGGGAGGTGTTCTCGGTGTTCTCAACGTAGTGTATATAAAAAATTAAAGAAAAAAATTAAAAAAAATTAAAAAAAATGAAAAATACCAAAAATAATTCTAGCCATGCAATTTGATTAGTTGTTGTATTTTGCTTGATACACCCATGCATGCTTAGGAATCTTGTGTTTATGGATGCTTTTGTATGAGAAGTGATATGTGATGTTCTTGTGCACACACTTTCACTAGCAAGTAGAAACTAGTAGATTTATTGAATGTGCTAAGTGATTAGAATGACATGAATATGTGCAAGGTAATTTGGTCTATATGCTTTGAGTACAAGTAGGTGCGTTAGAGAGACTGTTACTTGGGATTGATTATGTTTTGTCATACCAAGCGAGTTTTGAGCCTATATGCATATCTCTTGCATGATTTCGTTTGCTTGAGTGTCCACATGTTGTTTGCATTGCTAGCACTTGCTTGAGGTCTTTCTTAAGATGCATGACATTAATTGATGATAACATGATAAAGGCAATTAGGTATAACCTCATATTTCCTATATATCCAAACCATTTATACATGATCCATTAGTTAACCCTTTGAGCCTAATCTTATTCTTTCGGTGACACACCACATTACTTGCCATTATCCTTTTTATTGTATTAGCCTTACATTAAATTTGAACCCAACTGTCAAAGGCTAGTATTGTTCGTAAGGGAGTGATAAGGTGTGCATAAAAAGGGGGTTTTATTGATGATCATAACTTTGAGGGAATATTTGGGGTTTGGTTCATAGCTTGTTAGTCGAAGTTTGAAATCATATTTATGGGATCATTGTTCTTGCTATTACTAAGCTCTCTTGAAAAAAAAAGAAAGAAAAAAAAAAATACGAGAGCATACTTATTCTTTGTGATCCTACTTTGATTCGAGTAGTCAAGTTGTTTATAAATAAAAGCTCAAGTGTGGGGAGGTATTTAGTGGTTTTAATAAGTATGGGAGTTGTTTGAATTTCAGTGTCAGGTACTAGCTTTTGACTTAACCTTCTTTGGCTTTCTTGACATACCTTGTCCCTAGCCCCCGTTACAACCTTAACAAAGACCTTTTGATTGTCATTGATTATGTATGTTGCGTTAAAGGTTAGATTGATAACAAGGACGAAGCATGTTTATGATATTGTTGGAGTTGAGTGAAACACTTACCAATTGTTTTGAGTGAATATTTTTGTGAGTGAACGGTGAGTTGTTGCTTTTGCATAGGATATCCCAGGTTGTGTCTCAAAGATGTGCTCTTGTGTGCTTAGCATGTTTACCAACCTATTCTTACATTTGACATGAATTTCTATGATCTTATGCATCTTCTTTGAGTAGACTATGTGGATACTTGCACTTTAGACACCAAGGCATTGCATGTTCATTTTGATTCTTAATTTGAAGTGGCATGAGAGGACGGGTGTGTGTGGTGTTGTGTTGGCATTAATCTTTTGCATGGTTGGATGAATTTTGTGGGTATATTCACTATAAACCCTCATGAGACCTTACTCGTCCACTAGGGGCTGCCTAGGGGTTTAAAGGGCTTGTTGCATATGCCAAATGCAACCGTGATCACCTACGGAAGTGGTACTAATTAGTTAGTGTAATTATTATTTTAGTTTGCACGAGGACGCGCAAAGTGCTAAGTGTGGGGATATTTGATAGAGTGTATTTTATATATACTTTATAGGATTTTTTTTTTTGCTAATTAAAATTTATACCACAGGCAAAAGATTACATCTCTAGGGGCATACCCCGCGGTTAGTAACACATCTACCTGACGGAACAGCTAGGAAAAAAAAACAACAATAATGTTAGGTAACCTAGCAATCAACAACAGCATAAGACGAATCTAAACAAAACAACTATGCCATGGACATCTGACAAAATCAGGCATTTCGCCTCTAGGGTACCCTGCAGGCAATTCGCTTTTCCGCGGCAACATGACCCACTCCATGTCCGTCTTTGGCATTTCCATTTTTCCAGGCATCACTGCAATGCCATGATCCGTAGCTTCCATCCAGCATATAAAATCGGAATCATCCGGAACATCAATTTGGACCCCAACTAGGCCATCTTGTCCTCTATACCACCCAAAAGACAGCAACAACGAATTTAACTTCCTTAAAAAAGAAGGAACCAACTTTATCATCTTGAAACCACAAGCCGTGGTAAGACCCACAAACCCATAACATGGTCCAAGTAACCAACCGACCATAGCAGGCAACATGAGTAAAGCTCTATAAACTGCTTTTGACACAATTATACCTCCTGCTGATGTTTCTACAGCAAAATGCACAGCTCGCATTCTGTCCGCATTGATGTTCCTTGGCAAAACCCTTATGCTGCCATGGCCCTTAGCTTTGTACATCACCGAAACTTGACAAACGCAATGTAAGTCAACAACTGAGCTCACGTTATGAGCTAAAAAACTTAAGTCAATCACTGTCGCAGCTATTCTCATGAGAGAAGTTAGCCCGAAACCCACCACTTCACGGCTTCTAACAATAATCCCGTCTACTTTACTCAAGATAGGCATCACCAAGATAGTCTGACTCTCAGGTTCACCACCAATTTGAGCCACTTTAGGCCCAGCAACATAAACCACTCCTCGAGTAAGCGAATTAACAACCACTTTAAGCCCTTGAAAAGTTCCCAGATATCGCCTGGGCTCATTAACAGATAAAACGAATACCATATGCTCATCGGACAAATCATCCCTTGAGCTAAGACATGAATCAAATACCTTGCAAGTATTTTCCGCTTGAATCAATTGAATACTTATATTCTTGACGCACCCCTCCACATCCATTCTTGAATTGAAAACAGACCACAAGCCTGTTCGCCATTTCATATGATATAATTGGCCTTCTTCCCGAAAAGCAAGGGAACGAAGGACCCATTGACCATCTTCCAGTGGCTTGAACAGCATCTCTGTAAAGCATAATGAAATGTAATATGTAATGGAGGACATATATAACTCAACTAGGATAAAAGATAAATAATATTAACTCTATACAGGGATTGTGAAATTTGAAGAACAGGCACCAACAAGGATCTAGTCGCTGAAAGAAGTTCATTAACATGATCAAGCCTCAGTGACAGAATAAGATGTACAGATGATTCAGTTGAAGGGCCAAAAGATTTCATGTATTTGAAGATATTGCTGCAGGCTAATAAATTGGAATGTAACGAAGGTGTGAAGATCAGTGCTAGTCACTTGTGAACCAGACCAGTGCACCAAGTGTCAACACATACGGGAAGGATCAACACATTAATTCATAGAAAAAATTGCCAAAGCCTATTGACGATCAAGGACAGACATAATATCTCAAGGTATTGTCAAAAGTTAATTTACTCTGAAAATTAAATAAGTAACAGATTAATTAATTATTTATAACAAAATAATTAAATTAATCTGGTACTTGAATTATTTTCTGAGGTGAATTAAAACAGCAGAATAAACAGAAGAGAGAAAATGAATAGTATCCGAAATCACTATTCAGATGAATAGTAACCGAAATAACTATTCATATGAAAAGTACTATTCATATGAATAGTAACCGAAATTACTATTCATGTGAATAGTACCCAAAAGTACTATTCATTAAAGTAAGAAACATGTGGGGCCCGCATGAATTAAAAATTCAAAGTAAGACTTTGAAATTGAAAGTTTGGCAGGAGATTTGAAAATTTTGACAGCAGCCTTTGAAATGCAGCAGCAGCAGCCAACAACATACATCATCCCGTACGTAATTTTATGGGTACTATGCAGCATAGTGATTTTCTAGAAAATCTATAAATAGGCCTGTTGTTTTTCATTTCAAAACACACCTCAACACACAACTTTCTCTCTCTCTTAAATATCTTCTCTGTGTAAGCTGCTAGACAGTCCATCTAGTAGGAAAGCCGGCTTAGCCCGCTTTCAGGAAGTGTCGGATAGAAGGTCCTCGTGCCTAAACTATCATTAGGAGTGTTCGAGTTTTTTTTAAGCTAGTCCGTTGGATTAGAAGTTGTAACACCCCTTGGGTTTTTATCAATTCAAAGATATTTTCCCGAACCAATTGTTTTATTTCGATTCAGTTGTTGATCTCATTTTTCACATCCCAAAAATCGAAATATTTTTTGGAATAACATATTGAACCCCCCTTCTACGTTATTTCGGACCTAACAATTGGCATCAGAGCAGGTTGATCGATATACAGATCAGATCTGGTGTTGTACGTCACTGTTCACAGATACGGTATTGTTCACAGATACGATACTATTCACAGATACGGTATTGTTCACAAATACTGTACTGTTCACAGATACGGTATTGTTCACAAATACTGTACTGTTCACAGATACGGTACTATTTACATATACGGGCCTATTCACAGATACGGTACTGTTCATAAATACCGTACTGTTCATTTTGAGCCACTCTGTTACTATACAAAAAGCCATACAATCATGACAGAGAAAACACAAACTCCAACAATAAGCATATATGAATCAATTAGAGTTCCAATACTCAGGGCATCAGAATATCCCATATGGAAGGTGAAGATGGAAATGTTTCTGGAGGCTACAGATCCAGAGTACTTAGACAGAATCCATGATGGTCCACATAAGCCTACAAAATTGTCTGTTGCAGTTGCTGGAGAAGAACAGAAAATGATTCCAAAAGAGAAGAAAGACTACACTCTTGAAGATATCTCCTCTATTAGCAAAGATGCTAAAGTAAGGCATTTATTACATAACGCCCTTGACAATGTTATGTCTAACAGGGTCATTGGATGCAAAACTGCTAAGGAGATTTGGGATGCTTTGGAAGTCAGATGTCAAGGAACCAAAGCCATCAAAAAGAACAGGAGAACAATACTCACACAGGAGTACGAGCACTTTGACTCAAATGCTGATGAGTCATTAACAGACATATATGACAGATTCCTGAAATTGTTGAATGATCTATCACTGGTAGATAAGGAGTATAATCTTGAAGACTCCAATCTGAAATTCTTGTTGGCTCTTCCTGAGAAATGGGCCTTAAAGGCCACTACCATCAGAGACAATCATGATCTAGAAGACATGTCCCTTGATGAAATCTATGGAATGCTTAAGACTCATGAGCTTGAGATGGAACAAAGAAGCAAGAGGCATGGAAGCAAGACCAAGTCAATTGCTCTTAAAGCTGAGGAGAAAGCTTCTAAAGAAATTACTGTGAAAAAGAGTCAATCCAAAGGAAAGGCTCTTATTACAAAGTCTGATACTGAGTCATCAAATTCTGATGATGACTCAAACTCTGACAATCTCACAGACTCTGATGATGATGGTAGTGATGGTGAGATGATACAACTTGCAGCCCTAATGGTGAAAGGCTTCAAGAAGATGGCTTACAAGAACTTTAGGAAGGGAAAGAAGTTCACACGAAGAGATTCAAATTTTGACAAGAAGAATTTCAGAAAAGCTGAGGGAAAGGAAAGCAGGTCTGGGAAAGTCGACAAGTCTAAGATCACATGCTATAATTGTGGTGAGAAAGGACATTTTGCACCTGAGTGCAAGAGAGCCAAAGCTGATAAAAGTCAAGCTTACATCACAAAGAAGAAGGACCGGGCTGATACTTCAGACTCTGAAGATGAGGTGAACTACGCCTTGATGGCAAATGTTGATAGTATCTCTGAAGCTACTAAGACCAAGGTACCTCACTCTATTCTAGCTTTTGATACTACTGATATATCTAAGTTAAGACTCTTTCTTAAAAACTTGCATGTTAGCTATAGAGATCAGACTTTAGAAAATGAAAGAATAAAATCTGAAAGTCTAGATCTTAGAAAGAGAAATGATTATCTAGAATCAGAATTAGTCCATATGTTAGAAATTCAGAAAGAGAGAGATGATGCTATTTTTGTTAAAACTGAATTATTGAAAAAGCATGCTTATCTTGAATCTGAACTTGCTAAAGAAAGAAACATTCTTAAAATTTGGACTAACTCTGGTAAGAAAACTCAGGATATCATAGACAATGATTGTTGGAAAGAAGGTCTAGGTTACACTGATAAAAAGAAAACTGTCAACCTAGAAGCTGAGACCTCTAAACATGTATTTACTGAAAAGGTTGCAAAACCAAAAATTAATCATGTGAGGTTTGTACCAAAATCTGACAAACCAAAACAGGATAAAGCCAAATCAGTAGATATTAGTTCAATGTCTCAGAAATAGCTTAAACACAAGCTGAAGGAGTTAAAAAGAATAAACAAGGTAAAAGAACCTAGGAAAAACAGAAATGGAAAGGTAGGCATCAGTAAAAGAATTAACTATATGCCTATTCCCAATGCTCCTAGGAAGAAATCTTATAACTGTGGAAGTCCTAACCATCTTTGTGACAGCCCCAAATCCGGGGTCATGAATTTGGGCCATCAGGAACCAACTTCCATTCCAATTCAATATCTCTTGGGTTTTTTTTTTTTTTTTTTTAAATACTTATGCAATTGACCCCACAGTAATATACACACACACACCAGTCATATGCTCAGAGAACAACATTCACCATAATAAGAGTTTAGAATTTAAAAAGTTATTACAACCCAGAATCATACTTTAGTACATTGTTGAGTGATGCTTCTACAAGAAGCATTTCAACAACCAAATTTATTACAATCTTTCAAACTTACACACTTAATATACATAAGCCCACTAAACCCCTTGCGATGGTCATCTACCTCGGGGATTGATGCTAACGAGCTCTCAGAAGGTCGCCTTTCCCTTACCCTCTTGCGGGGCGTTCTGCGTAGTATGGGCATACCTAGCTGTATATAGATAAGTAGCAAGAGTGAGCTATAATAGCTCAGCAAGATAATATTGAAAACTAGAATTTAAAATGTAACCAAGTATACATGTATATACATATGTAAGCAGTAACCAATTTATAAACTTTAAGGAAGAATAAAACTCTTATTTAATAATACATCATCCACTTACTATTATAAGAAAGAAATCTAAGGTAATACAGTATCAGTTTCTCTTCTTAAATATTATAACAACCAATATACCCTTTTAGTGTAATATTTTAAAATAACATAAATACTTGAATAAATCCTTCACTATCATCTTCTCATTTCCCTCCTGTACAGTAATTTTATAAATTAATATAAAATCAGTTTCTCTTCATCTATATCAATAATTCCATCTTTCATATCATTTTCCCTTTCCAGTATATCAATCTGACTTTATCATTTATTCTTTATTCACATATTGTAGGGGTTTTCACTGTTGCCGAATACGTGAGGCACGATGATCAGTCGCCCTCCGTATCCGTCCATTTTTTACTACCGGTAGAAGGAGGAAGGTCTACCACTACATCCCCCTGGAGGAAGGTCTACCACTACATCCTCCTTCGGCAACTCTTGGGCCGATTTAAAATATTGATTGCTGGACTGTGCAGCACACAGCCTCTTACGCTTTTTATTGATTGATTGCTGGACTGTGCAGCACACAGCCTCTTACGCTTTTTATTGCTATCCCCCTTTTTATAAGATCATTGTTCAATTTATCAACACTATTTCACATTTCCATATGTCATTCACTTATCTCATTTCCATTCTCGCACATTACTTCTATAAAATATATGTATATAACATACACTAAAAAGAATGTTTATAATATAGCATTATAAACCATATAACCCTAGATAACAACTGATACCATTCTCTTTCATATCTCCTTTACCTTGGAGCATATACGCTCCATTCGTAATCATCTCTATATTCATCTCTCTTTAACTTCCCACAATCAAGAAAATATATTCTTTGCAATATAGCAACAAAAGCATCACATATACATAAATATATGCCATGATATCATTATCATTCCGAAGATAAATAATTTTTAAAGTAGGGATAGAAGGATCTTGCCTCGGTTTCTGTATCCTGACAATATGGCTGGTTCCTCCTCCGGAATTTCTATAAACACAAAAGGACTGTCATTAGAATATCACATCTCTTACTCACTACACTCTTGTATAACATTACTCTTGATACCTCAATATATGCCCAACATATCACTATTACCCCAAAGGTTCAAGAACTTAACCATTTACAAGTTCAATTGAAGTTTCAGTGGTTTTTCACCATTTTCCCTAACGACCACACTTAACTGTAAAAATTCTCAGAAAATATGGATTTCGAATTTTAATGTAACGTCAACTGTCAAGGGTCCTCTGACTACCCTACTACACTATCCCAAAATTTCGTGGCTTGTAAGACTGTCTAACTATGGTAACTGTAACCTCAAAGTTGATACAATTACGTTTCCTCGGTTATCGAACGTCTTTCACTAAAACTGACTTTTCTCCTAAACCGTTCATCAGATTTTAACGCACCTTATATCAAAACGATCTATGAACTAAGCTCTATCATTTCATGGTCACTTAGTGTGCTAGACAGTAAGGTACCGTACTGCATTGGTGTCCAAAAACAGGGCAGTTTGTAGTTCTAACGAAAATCGGACATTATAACGGCTATATTTTCATACTTTCCAAAATCAAACCCCTCCAAATCAATCATCCACCTTATACACCATCACATATATCATGTGGTCATCATACCAACCATGGATTTCCAAGTCCACAACACAATTTCCATACCATTCAAACACATATAAACAACTATAACCATAAGATTACATGATTTAGTACTACTTATCTTAGAAACCAACTAAAATCATCAAAACCCAAAGGATTCAAGCTAGGGTTTCAAGCTAATCATCAACTTTAAAGAGTATACTAACATGAATAACCTCACCAAGCTCTTATACTACCTTGGTATAGTCTAGATCATGCAAAGAAATCAAGAAAACAAGGTTAACACTTAGAAAACACTATTCATCATCAACTTTGGAGATTTTATTACCTTGCCAAATGATGTTAGTTTGCTATGAAACTTTGTGCTAGTCTTGATCTATCCTCCAAGATGCTCCATGATTTTTCTCTTGGTTTAATCTTGAAGAGAATCAGGGTTTTGGATTTTATTTTTATTTTTTTCCTTCTTTTTCTCCTTGCTTGGCCGAATGGCTTCTTTTGGATGGGAAAGTGTTTGCTTTGCTTGTTTTTATCTTATCACATCCTAATCTTATTAATATAGCTTATCTTGGAAGCTTGGTTGCTAGTTAAAAGACTAATCTACCCTTAATAACAAGTTAGTGGAAGATGATGTCATTATTATGTCATAATAGCTCCTTTTTCTTGATTTTCTTTTCTAATTATAATGCTAGCACTCTTGGTAATTATAATGTGGTATATATCCTTGCTATATTATAATCTTGGTTGTTTGGTTTCCATACTCGTCTAATTGTGGTTCGTTTCGAATATATCTCACTATCCAGTGGTTTTGAAATCGTTTATAAAATCCAAATTCCCTTAGCATCCTCTTAACTTAAAAATCCCTTAGTTTAACTTACATTCACTAATTCCTCAATATATAATCCCTTTAATATTTCTATGTTCCTTAATAGCCAAGATATAGAAGTTCGTTCGAGCTCCAAATCCTCAAAACTTAAATTTAGGAATTCCTGAAATCCATCGTCATTTCGAGTCACTTATTTTCCTAGTATATCACTAATATGGTTTCTGTTTGTTCACTTTCCATCTCTAACATAGTGTACCTACACACCATTTCCCTAAATTCCTCAAGATTACTATTCATTTGGGCACTGTAGCCTTTTCAAAGTTAGGGTTATTACATCCTTCCCCCCTTAAAAGGATTCCGTCCCGGAATCAAATCAGAAATGTCCATAGATACCTTTTCATCTATACCTTATAACTTCTATATCACTTTCCCCATCCTTTTTCCTTCATAATATCTCTATCTTGTTTGCGCAAAATTACACCAACATAAACTTGCTTGTCATTCATCAACATCCCTCTTTTAGTTATGGGTATTGGCCACCATATTGGCCTCTCCTGAATGGTAGTGTATCTCACTTATGGTTTATCCCTATGTTGATCTCTATCATGACATAAAATATACATATTTCGCTCTTATTATATCTTGTCTCTGTAAAATCTTCCAGAAATCCAACTAGAATAAGATTCTTTGAAACAATTGTAAGAAAATATTACCTATAATATATATTTCCTGTTCGTATTTAAATGAGTCTATGGTTTACCCCCAAAATACTATTATTCTCCTTTTTATAGACTTTCTAGACCCCAACAGATACTGATTTTCCTTATCTAGATTATCAACCTACCTATACCATTTATTGACCACACTGATTCCTAACCAAACATTTACACTAAAAATTTAAATACTAGAAAAATGTTCACCTGCATCTGTATCCGGCTTTCTCAATGCCTCTCCTAAAGTCATGTTATACACTCTAGCAGTAGGCCTGTTTGAAGCAGTCACACTCTGTCCTGACGCAGACGACCCACCAAAACGACAATCCCTAGCAAAATGTCCTAATCTTCCACATTGATAACACTTCTTTTCAGCTGATGGACACCTGTCCCGATAATGTCCTTTCTGTCCACAATTAAAGCAAGTTACTTCTAACATCTTACACTCTCCGATATGCTTCTTACCACACGTGTTGCAATCTGGCAATGGTGGTCGCGATTGATTAGACTGGAAGGTTCCTGTGGATCTACCACCCTGATTCACAGTCTCACTGGTAGTCTTATTATTCCCTGACTTTCCTCCAAACTGGGGTTTTTGTCCTTTACCAAATTTGTTAAAATAGCTTCCCTCACTTGAACCTCCCTTCTGACCTTCAAATTTTCTTTTCTTACTCTCTCGTCCTATTTGAGTCTGTTCACTCTCAGCTTCGATAATGGATGCCTTATGAACTACCGCAGCATACTCGGTCAACTCAAATGGTGCCACTCTAGTACGTAGCCATGGTTTCAATCCTTGTTGGAACCTTTTCGCTCGTTGCTCTTCAGTACGCACGAATTCTGGAACAAACCTAGACAGTTCTGTAAACTTAGTTTCATACTCTGCCACTGATAGGTTTTCCTGCTTTAGCTCCAAAAATTTTATTTCCATCTGGTTCTCCAAGTACCTAGGGGAATATTTGTCTAGAAACACCCTAGTGAAACGCTCCCAAGTTATCACTCCCGCTCCCTCGAGATTTTTCTTAGCTTCCCACCAATAATTTGCCTCTCCCTTTAGGAGATAGGCTGCAAAGACTGTCTTCTGATCTTCCTCTACTCTCAGTATTTCAAAAGCTTTCTCCATCTCTTTCAGCCATGCCCTGGCTGCTACTGGGTTAGTGGTTCCCTCAAATTCTGGGGGTTTTAGTGACTTAAAAGCACGAAAAGAGTTAGCTGCCTGGTTGGGAAGAACAGGTGGTTGTGGCGGATTCTGTGGATTAGCTAAATTCTGCCTCAAAAGTTCCATAAATTGGTTAAAAGGGTTACCATCCTGACTTCCCTGTTGACCAGTTGATTCATCTTCTTCTTCCTCATGATCTTGTTCATTATGAGCGTTTTCATCCTGCCTATTCTGACTTGCTTCCTCTCTCTCATTTTCCCTTGCATTCATTCTATTATTACGCCTAGGCGGCATGATTCTGTATATAATAATATTCTCCATTAATCACCCAAATTTAGGGTACAATATACATCATTTCCATATATGCACAACTATATCATTAGTTAATCTTATTTATGCATCCCAGTATTTTTAACTTCACACAAGTAATATTTAATTATAATACAACTTTGACAAATAAGCTTAGTACTTTTAGCACAATAACCTTTTCATTTAAGTCAATCACCTCATATAAATCAACATTTTTGAATCTCAACATTTAATATCAAAATACGATAAAATTAGGCAAAGTACATAAACTTCATTAATTTACATAATATTTTACAACTTGGGTACAACGTCTTTTACTACTAATATCATACATCATAAGGTACAAGGTTCGAAACCCCAAAAGCATAACGGTACATACTAACTCGCTATAACAAAAGCACTACTAGCTGTCCTCTAATCAGACTGGGATTAAGACAGTAAACAACTAACCTAATCCCCAAAATGACATCCACAAGATGACTAGTCTGATTAGTATCCAAAACTACTACTCCTAATCATGGTAACGACGCCCTGATAACGTCCCTGATCTGCGCTACCATAGTGGTGACTGTATCAACTATCTGAGCCCTCCATACTGGATCCCCTCTGTCTCCCAACATCGTCCTAATGTCACCGAGTGCCCGTAGCTCGATACTGACTATGCTCAAATTCAACCCATCTGGTATCACACCTCCTCCTCCTCTCGCCCTGTCTAACCTCTGTATAAGCGTATCTATAGTCCGACGGGACTCATCCAGCTGTCCCTGAAGGGCAAAGTACTCTGACAAGAAAATAGCTGGCAACTGGCCAGCTGGAAACATAGGTGCCTCCTGAGGTGGCATAGCATCTGGGGGAGGTACATCTACAAGTGGGGGTGCATCCACTGGTGGTGGTGGTGGAGGTGCAAATGGTGGGGATGGAACTGCCTGTGGAGACGGAGGAATAGGCTCTGTGTCCGCATCCTCGGAAGGGTCATCCTCCAACTCATCCTCTGACATGATAAAGTGTCCTGGTGGAGTGAACTGCTCAGCTGGATCCTCAAAAGGGTCGGGGCTAGGTAGAGGAGATGGAACTGGGACAGGTGGGACAGGAGTAGGAGTCACGTGAATGTCCCTCCACTCAATCGGCTCCTCAGGTATAACAGATAACCTAGGCCTCTTACGTAAAGGCATCTCCTCCTCAGGAATATCCGTCCGCACTCGGGAAGGTCCGGCCCCATCAGGTCCTACATATGGTCTACCAGAATATGGCACTATGGCCACAGCATCCCTCTGCCTGCGCTCCTCAGCCTCCTCCCTCAGTCTCTGCTCATATCTCTCTCTAGCACTCGCCCGTCGTCTCTCCCTGAGGTCATCAATAGCATACTCTGGAACCTCTACACCTACCAGCAACAAGTCTCTAATCTCCTGCTCGGGTAGTCCTAGCCACTGGGGGTCTCGACTCGGCTCACCCATCTCTGCTCCCTATAATAAAACATAAAATTCTATTAGTAACGGTCTATTAAAATTATAAACAATACTTAAAATAAATACTACCTGCGATATACCACCCCTGAACTTGATGGAAGTTCAAAATTTAATATTATAAATGATACAATATTATTATCACTCTTGTTCCTGAGCATTATGACTCTTAGCTCTGATACCAACTGTGACAGCCCCAAATCCGGGGTCATGAATTTGGGCCATCAGGAACCAACTTCCATTCCAATTCAATATCTCTTGGGTTTTTTTTTTTTTTTTTAAATACTTATGCAATTGACCCCACAGTAATATACACACACACACCAGTCATATGCTCAGAGAACAACATTCACCATAATAAGAGTTTAGAATTTAAAAAGTTATTACAACCCAGAATCATACTTTAGTACATTGTTGAGTGATGCTTCTACAAGAAGCATTTCAACAACCAAATTTATTACAATCTTTCAAACTTACACACTTAATATACATAAGCCCACTAAACCCCTTGCGATGGTCATCTACCTCGGGGATTGATGCTAACGAGCTCTCAGAAGGTCGCCTTTCCCTTACCCTCTTGCGGGGCGTTCTGCGTAGTATGGGCATACCTAGCTGTATATAGATAAGTAGCAAGAGTGAGCTATAATAGCTCAGCAAGATAATATTGAAAACTAGAATTTAAAATGTAACCAAGTATACATGTATATACATATGTAAGCAGTAACCAATTTATAAACTTTAAGGAAGAATAAAACTCTTATTTAATAATACATCATCCACTTACTATTATAAGAAAGAAATCTAAGGTAATACAGTATCAGTTTCTCTTCTTAAATATTATAACAACCAATATACCCTTTTAGTGTAATATTTTAAAATAACATAAATACTTGAATAAATCCTTCACTATCATCTTCTCATTTCCCTCCTGTACAGTAATTTTATAAATTAATATAAAATCAGTTTCTCTTCATCTATATCAATAATTCCATCTTTCATATCATTTTCCCTTTCCAGTATATCAATCTGACTTTATCATTTATTCTTTATTCACATATTGTAGGGGTTTTTACTGTTGCCGAATACGTGAGGCACGATGATCAGTCGCCCTCCGTATCCGTCCATTTTTTACTACCGGTAGAAGGAGGAAGGTCTACCACTACATCCCCCTGGAGGAAGGTCTACCACTACATCCTCCTTCGGCAACTCTTGGGCCGATTTAAAATATTGATTGCTGGACTGTGCAGCACACAGCCTCTTACGCTTTTTATTGATTGATTGCTGGACTGTGCAGCACACAGCCTCTTACGCTTTTTATTGCTATCCCCCTTTTTATAAGATCATTGTTCAATTTATCAACACTATTTCACATTTCCATATGTCATTCACTTATCTCATTTCCATTCTCGCACATTACTTCTATAAAATATATGTATATAACATACACTAAAAAGAATGTTTATAATATAGCATTATAAACCATATAACCCTAGATAACAACTGATACCATTCTCTTTCATATCTCCTTTACCTTGGAGCATATACGCTCCATTCGTAATCATCTCTATATTCATCTCTCTTTAACTTCCCACAATCAAGAAAATATATTCTTTGCAATATAGCAACAAAAGCATCACATATACATAAATATATGCCATGATATCATTATCATTCCGAAGATAAATAATTTTTAAAGTAGGGATAGAAGGATCTTGCCTCGGTTTCTGTATCCTGACAATATGGCTGGTTCCTCCTCCGGAATTTCTATAAACACAAAAGGACTGTCATTAGAATATCACATCTCTTACTCACTACACTCTTGTATAACATTACTCTTGATACCTCAATATATGCCCAACATATCACTATTACCCCAAAGGTTCAAGAACTTAACCATTTACAAGTTCAATTGAAGTTTCAGTGGTTTTTCACCATTTTCCCTAACGACCACACTTAACTGTAAAAATTCTCAGAAAATATGGATTTCGAATTTTAATGTAACGTCAACTGTCAAGGGTCCTCTGACTACCCTACTACACTATCCCAAAATTTCGTGGCTTGTAAGACTGTCTAACTATGGTAACTGTAACCTCAAAGTTGATACAATTACGTTTCCTCGGTTATCGAACGTCTTTCACTAAAACTGACTTTTCTCCTAAACCGTTCATCAGATTTTAACGCACCTTATATCAAAACGATCTATGAACTAAGCTCTATCATTTCATGGTCACTTAGTGTGCTAGACAGTAAGGTACCGTACTGCATTGGTGTCCAAAAACAGGGCAGTTTGTAGTTCTAACGAAAATCGGACATTATAACGGCTATATTTTCATACTTTCCAAAATCAAACCCCTCCAAATCAATCATCCACCTTATACACCATCACATATATCATGTGGTCATCATACCAACCATGGATTTCCAAGTCCACAACACAATTTCCATACCATTCAAACACATATAAACAACTATAACCATAAGATTACATGATTTAGTACTACTTATCTTAGAAACCAACTAAAATCATCAAAACCCAAAGGATTCAAGCTAGGGTTTCAAGCTAATCATCAACTTTAAAGAGTATACTAACATGAATAACCTCACCAAGCTCTTATACTACCTTGGTATAGTCTAGATCATGCAAAGAAATCAAGAAAACAAGGTTAACACTTAGAAAACACTATTCATCATCAACTTTGGAGATTTTATTACCTTGCCAAATGATGTTAGTTTGCTATGAAACTTTGTGCTAGTCTTGATCTATCCTCCAAGATGCTCCATGATTTTTCTCTTGGTTTAATCTTGAAGAGAATCAGGGTTTTGGATTTTATTTTTATTTTTTTCCTTCTTTTTCTCCTTGCTTGGCCGAATGGCTTCTTTTGGATGGGAAAGTGTTTGCTTTGCTTGTTTTTATCTTATCACATCCTAATCTTATTAATATAGCTTATCTTGGAAGCTTGGTTGCTAGTTAAAAGACTAATCTACCCTTAATAACAAGTTAGTGGAAGATGATGTCATTATTATGTCATAATAGCTCCTTTTTCTTGATTTTCTTTTCTAATTATAATGCTAGCACTCTTGGTAATTATAATGTGGTATATATCCTTGCTATATTATAATCTTGGTTGTTTGGTTTCCATACTCGTCTAATTGTGGTTCGTTTCGAATATATCTCACTATCCAGTGGTTTTGAAATCGTTTATAAAATCCAAATTCCCTTAGCATCCTCTTAACTTAAAAATCCCTTAGTTTAACTTACATTCACTAATTCCTCAATATATAATCCCTTTAATATTTCTATGTTCCTTAATAGCCAAGATATAGAAGTTCGTTCGAGCTCCAAATCCTCAAAACTTAAATTTAGGAATTCCTGAAATCCATCGTCATTTCGAGTCACTTATTTTCCTAGTATATCACTAATATGGTTTCTGTTTGTTCACTTTCCATCTCTAACATAGTGTACCTACACACCATTTCCCTAAATTCCTCAAGATTACTATTCATTTGGGCACTGTAGCCTTTTCAAAGTTAGGGTTATTACAATCTTGCTGCTTTTTGCAGGAAGAATAAAAATATAAACTCTATACCTCCTAAGTCAGGAGTTAAGAGTGGTTCAGTTAGGTTTAAGCCACAGAATCCTTGTTTTCACTGTGGCAGTATTTGGCATTCTATTTATACATGCAAAGAGTATCATAAGTTGTATTATGATTATTATGAACTTAAACCCTCTTTGAATAAATTCAAGATTGATTCTACATGTATAAATTCTGATAAAAAGAATGTTAGTACAAACTCTGATAAGACTTCTGCTGCAAAAGCTAACAAACTTAATAAGACCAAAGGATCCAAGCAAGTCTGGGTCCTTAAAACTAATCATTAGTGGTTTTTGTGATTGCAGGGTAACAGGAAAAATATCCTTGTTCTGGACAGTGGATGCTCAGGACACATGACTGGAAATAAAGCCCTGCTATAAGAATTTGTGGAGAAGGCTGGCCCAAGTGTTTTTTATGGAGATGGCAACATAGGAAGGACTCTGGGATATGGCAATATCAAACTTGGGAATGTCATCATTGAATCTGTAGCTCTAGTTTCAGGACTCAAACATAATCTACTAAGTGTGAGTCAAATCTGTGATAGAGGTTATCATGTGGATTTCCTTGAAGAACACGGTGAAGTTGTAAGCAAATCTACAGGAAAAGTTGTTCTAAAGGGATACAGGCATGGTAACATTTATGAAGCCAAGCTTTCAACAAACTCTGATGGCTCTACAATCTGTCTACTAAGTAGAGCATCAATTGAAGAAAGCTGGGATTGGCACAAGAGACTTTCTCATCTGAATTTCAACAGCATTAATGAGCTAGTGAAGAAAGATCTTGTGAGAGGATTGCCCAAATCAGTTTTTACTCCAGATGGCCTATGTGACTCATGTCAAAAGGCAAAACAAAGGAAAACTTCATTCAAAAGTAAGACTGAATCCTCAATTCTTGAGCCATATCACTTATTGCATGTTGATTTATTTGGTCCAGTAAATATAATGTCTATTGGAAAGAAAATATATGCTTTGGTTATTGTTGATGAATACACCAGATATACATGGGTATATTTCATGCACAAGAAAGAAGAAACTGCATCAATCTTAACAGAGCATGTCAGACAACTGGACAAAGGATCTAAGCATACAGTGAAAATCATAAGGAGTGATAATGGCACTGAGTTCAAGAATGCAGTCATGGAAGAGTTTTGTAAAGAAAATGGAATAAAGCAAGAATTCTCTGCACCTGGAACTCCACAACAAAATGGAGTAGTAGAGAGAAAGAACAGGACTCTCATAGAAGCTGCAAGGACCATGCTTGATGAAGCAAAGCTGCCAACTTACTTCTGGGCTGAAGCTGTGCAAGCTGCTTGTTTCACACAGAATGCTACACTCATAAACAAGCATGGTAAAACACCATATGAGATGGTGAAAAATAAGAAGCCGAACCTGAAGTACTTTCATGTGTTTGGATGTAAATGTTTTGTTCTTAAGACTCATCCAGAACAGCTTTCCAAATTTGATTTAAAAGCTGATGAAGGAATCTTTATTGGATACCCACTATCCACAAAAGCATTCAGAGTCTACAATCTGAGAACAAAAGTGGTCATGGAATCTATCCATGTGTCTTTTGATGATAAGAAGATAACAGGACTTGAAGACTTTGATGAACATGACCAGCTGAGATTTGAGAATGAAGAAATAAATGCTGATCTACAAAATTCTGATACTCTTTCAGACTCTATTGTTCAATCTATACCAGTAGATCAGACGGCAGCACATGTTGAGGGGGAGCAAGTGAACGATGACCCCCAATCAAGTGAAGAAACATCTGCTGCTAATGATTCTTCAAACTCTGAAAGCAACAGCTCAGGAGGAGCAAACAATGATTTTGGATCTACTAGTCATCACTCTCAACACAATTATGAACTTGGGGAATCATCAAGATCAAATCTGCCGAGACAAAGGGTATGGAGTAGAGCGCATCCCTTTGAACAGATCATTGGTGAACTGGACACGGGTGTACAGACTAGAAGAGCAACACAGAATGAATGCAATTTTGCAGGATTTTTATCTCAAATTGAACCTAAAAAGGTTGATGAAGCTCTTGATGATCCATATTGGGTAACTGCAATGCAGGAAGAACTCAATCAGTTCGAAAGGCAGAAAGTGTGGAAGCTGGTGCCAAGACCAAAAGATAAATCTGTAATTGGTACTAGATGGGTGTTTAGGAATAAACTGGATGAAAATGGTATTGTTACGAGGAACAAGGCTCGATTGGTAGCAAAGGGTTACTCTCAAGAAGAAGGAATTGATTATGATGAAACCTATGCTCCAGTTGCAAGGCTTGAAGCAATCAGGATGTTCTTAGCATTTGCTGCACACTCCAACTTTAAGGTTTTTCAGATGGATGTGAAGAGTGCATTTTTGAACGGTGATCTAGATGAAGAAGTCTATGTTGAACAACCCCCTGGGTTCGAAGACAAGGAATTTGAAGGTTTTGTGTACTTTCTCTTCAAAGCTGTCTATGGTCTCAAGCAAGCCCCTCGAACATGGTATGATACTCTCTCCAAGTTCTTACTTGAAAATGGTTTTACAAGAGGTATCATCGACAAAACTCTCTTTCATAAAAAGCATAAAAATGATATAATTCTGGTGCAAGTATATGTGGATGATATAATTTTTGGTTCTACTAATGACTTGTTATGCAAGAGATTTGCTAAGCTAATGCGGAGTAGGTACGAGATGAGCATGATGGGTGAGTTGTCCTTCTTCCTTGGACTTCAAGTTGTTCAGAAGCCTGATGGTATTTTCATCTGCCAATCAAAATACATAAAGGATCTTCTGAAGAAGTATGGGATGGAAGAAGCAGCTACTGCCAAGACCCCGATGCCAACTGCAGTCAAGCTTGATGAAGACAAATCTGGTAAGTCAGTTGACATCACGAAGTATCGAGGTATGATCGGCTCTCTCTTGTACTTAACTGCTAGTAGACCAGATATTATGTTCGCAACTTGTCTATGTGCTAGATTCCAGGCTAACCCTAAAGAGTCACATCTTATAGCTATTAAACGTATTTTCAGATACCTTAAGGGAACCCCCAATCTTGGGATTTGGTATCCTAAAGGAACAGGTTTTGACCTAATTGGCTATACAGATTCTGACTTCGCAGGTTGTAAGATTAATCGGAAAAGTACTTCTGGAAGCTGTCAGTTTCTAGGAAGAAGGTTGGTATCTTGGTACAGCAAGAAGCAACACTCAGTATCTACCTCGATAGCCGAAGCAGAATACATTGCGGCAGGTAGCTGTTGTGCTCAGATCCAGTGGATGAGGAATCAACTTCAGGACTATGGACTCATGTTGGACAAAATTCCAATTCTATGCGACAACACGAGTGCCATTGCCATTGCCAACAATCCAGTTCAACACACCAGGACTAAGCATATTGATATCAGGTATCATTTCTTACGAGAGCATGTCATGAACGGAACTGTGGTATTATATTTTGTTCCCACAGATCAACAAATTGAAGACATCTTTACTAAACCACTGGATGAATCCACTTTCTCCAGGTTAGTTGGTGAACTTGGGATATTAAATCTGTCTAATTAATTTTGGATAATCAATAACTGCAATTTGTTATAAATTCACAGGTATTTTAAATGTCCATATTTTTAGGACTTGTGAATTTACTTTGCATCCAGTCATCATTTTTTTTATAGGTATCTCTATATTAATTACCACGCTTATAAATGCTATATTTTATGGTAATTAGTTAGTAAATAATTGAGTTAATTGTACCATAATTAAATAAATATTTTATTGACATATATCAATTAATGATATTTTGTTAATTTTATGTCTATTTAATTGTGAGTTTATCTGATTATTGTGGATTAATTCTTGATTTACTGTGTGATTATTTTTAAATCCATAATAATTAGAAGTATTATATGTGTATGTGTATAGACTGATAGGTTTCAGCGATAAGATGTTTTTTCGGCCGACAGGTTTCGGTGATAAGATGTTTTTTTTGGCTAATTAGGTAGTTAGGTGAGAAATTATGGAGCGGTGTTATTTTTCAAACATAACCTGTCACTATTACACCTAACCCACTAATACTTGAAACCTTATAAATGATAAGTTTTTGTTTGTGTTTAACATCATCAATTTTCAGATATACATAGCATACACACACAATTGCTGAATATTTCAAGCTTTGACCGAAAAAATCTCACAATCTAGCTGGTGGTTTTTAGAGCGGATTTCATATTCTTGTTATACGCACTAACCCTTGTTTTTGAATTTCCTCAAAGTTTTTGAAAATGGCATTGCAGGGAAGCTTTTTAATTGCTAAAGTTAATCCTGTTTCTATTCAGCAAATCGAAACCATTCAGGATGAGCAATTTCGGGCTTGGACACAATTTCTGAATGAACATTCATTAATCCGTTATGCTTTAGTTACACAGGTGCAGCTTAACCATGATGCATTGTGTGAACTATATTGCAGTGCGGTTAACAATTCTGGACAGGACGGGTGTGCATTCACATATTGACTATTTGGTAGGTCGATTAGGGTCACTGAATGAGATGTTAATCGAATTCTTCATTTTCCTATGGAAAATCTCGTTTCTGATCCTACACCCGAACAGATTGAAATGTTCTTTCGTTTTATAAGGTACCAAGATGGCAATTTCAATACTGGTAATCTTTCTAGAACGTTTCTAACCCAGTACTGGAATTTCTTCTTTCACACTCTTAACCATGTTTTTTCCTCAGATAGAACAAATCAAGATCGAATACCTGAATTTATTCAAATAATAGGGTATGCGGTCGCCAATAATTTGAGGATTAATCTTGGAAAAATTGTGCTTGGTCAAATCATTTTAAAAATGAAACGCTTGGGAACAAGAGACGTTCGGACTCAAAATGTCAAATGTCTATATCCAAGGTTTCTACAGTTAATATTGAATGATTTTTTGAATGATGAAGACAGGGTACGCTTGGAAAATGGTCAAAAGGTGGAATGTTCTTCCATGAAGACGAATGTAATTAATTACATAAGCAAAAAGAAATATACGGATGTGCCTACAGTCCTAACTGAATATCTAAAGACTGTCCCACTTCCGTTGTTACCACGACCAGTGAGAGCAGGTATACGACAAGGTAATATTTCAATCCCTGCTATTCCAACCTTTGTATTCCCTATTGTGTCACAAGAAATACAGTTTCTACAGCCCCTAGTGGCCATCTTACCCGACCAAGAGCAGGAAATCCCACCGACTCCAACACAGGTCGAAGAGCCCATTCTACAAATGCAAACACAAACACAACAAACTCCTACACCTCAATTGTCACTTAAACGACCAGTTATCCACATTATTGAGGGAGATAGTGCCTCAGCAGCACCACATAAGGAGTTAGTTACAACTGCCGCTCTACCTCATTCTAAACGAAGTAAACCCAATGAACCTGAGGTAACGGTAACTGTTAGTGAAACAATTCTTTCTTATCCAATGAGTGCAAATGTAAATAAGGTTGAATTGACGGGAGCAACTATCTCGAGTTCCATTTCACGGAACTTACGAGTGGTTGATGATCTTTCAAAAGATCAAATGCCTTCACAGGCATCCGAGGTGGAATTACCTACCTCAATAACTGCTGGTGAATCTTCCATTTTACGGAATGATCCATTGGTGGGTGGTTCTTTTATGAACCAAGTGTCTTCACAGACATACGAGGGAAACTTGGGTTTTGTGCCATTTAATCGATTCAAGTTTAACCTCCCAGAGGGAAAATCTCTGGATCTCTTTCGAGATTTACCACTTTTTACCAGTGGTCGGCAACTCGTTTCACGCGAGGACGGAAGCTCACGAACTTTCATTGCACCATCCGTGACCTCTGAAAAAGGGGCTAGGATGATTTCATTTGCAGGTACACATATCGGTGGAAGCTCTGGACGAGAGTTGAGGGAAACACCAACAGAACATGTAAGTGTAACCCAAACCATTAAACCGAGTGAATATATAGTGTTGAGTGAAACACCTGCAGAACGTACGAGTGAGCAACCTACTCAACCACATGCACCTATAACCAGACAGGAATATAGCAGACTCCTTACACGGGTCCAAACAATGGAGAAAGAGTTGTCAAATATCTGTAAGTCCATTGCAGAAATCAAAAATTTATAACTCATTCAACATGATGCATTCCAGGTTCAATTAAGTTCCATGGCATCCCAGTTTAGTCATGCAATCAACTCCTTGGTAAAGCCATCTTCGTCTAATTTACCAACTCCACATCCTACTAATCTGGAGGATAACCCAACTGAGGGGGAGAAGGTGGATGGGCAAGAAGCTACTAGGCGTAATAAAGGGAAGGAAAAGATTGTTGACACGGAATTAACTTTATCTTGGGAAAGGAAAAGCTAATGGGAGTATTAGTGCTATGTGGAAAGAAAACAAAGGCAAACTTGAAGATATGTTCAGTCTAAAGGAACAATTGTCTTAAACTTGTTTTAAATTTTAGAAATCTGGAAAATGTATATATATGATCCAGAATACGCTTTAATATTATTTATCTTTGTATTTTATTTGTATCAGTTGAGTTATCCTCTAGGTATTTGCTTGTCAAACCCTAACAATCAAATAGGGGAGATTGTAAAGCATAATGAAATGTAATATGTAATGGAGGACATATATAACTCAACTAGGATAAAAGATAAATAATATTAACTCTATACAGGGATCGTGAAATTTGAAGAACAGGCACCAACAAGGATCTAGTCGCTGAAAGAAGTTCATTAACATGATCAAGCCTCAGTGATAGAATAAGATGTACAGATGATTCAGTTGAAGGGCCAAAAGATTTCATGTATTTGAAGATATTGCTGCAGGCTAATAAATTGGAATGTAACGAAGGTGTGAAGATCAAGATCAGTGCTAGTCACTTGTGAACCAGACCAGTGCACCAAGTGTCAACACATACGGGAAGGATCAACACATTAATTCATAGAAAAAATTGCCAAAGCCTATTGACGATCAAGGACAGACATAATATCTCAAGGTATTGTCAAAAGTTAATTTACTCTGAAAATTAATTAAGTAACAGATTAATTAATTATTTATAACAAAATAATTAAATTAATCTGGTACTTGAATTATTTTCTGAGGTGAATTAAAACAGCAGAATAAACAGAAGAGAGAAAATGAATAGTATCCGAAATCACTATTCATATGAATAGTAACCGAAATCACTATTCACATGAATAGTAAACAAAATCAATATTCATATGAAAAGTACTATTCATATGAATAGTAACCGAAATTACTATTCATGTGAATAGTACCCAAAAGTACTATTCATTAAAGTAAGAAACATGTGGGGCCCACATGAATTAAAAATTCAAAGTAAGACTTTGAAATTGAAAGTTTGGCAGGAGATTTGAAAAATTTGACAGCAGCCTTTGAAAATTGAAATGCAGCAGCCAACAACATACATCATCCCGTACGTAATTTTATGGGTACTATGCAGCATAGTGATTTTCTAGAAAATCTATAAATAGGCCTGTTGTATTTCATTTCAAAACACACCTCAACACACAACTTTCTCTCTCTCTTAAATATCTTCTCTGTGTAAGCTGCTAGACAGTCCATCTAGTAGGAAAGCCGCTTAGCCCGCTTTCAGGAAGTGTCGGATAGAAGGTCCTCATGCCTAAACTATCCTTAGGAGTGTTCGAGTTTTTTTTAAGCTAGTCCGTTGGATTAGAAGTTGTAACACCCCTTGGGTTTTTATCAATTCAAAGATATTTTCCCGAACCAATTGTTTTATTTCGATTCAGTTGTTGATCTCATTTTTCACATCCCAAAAATTGAAATATTTTTTGGAATAACATATTCAACCCCCCCTTCTACGTTATTCTGGACCTAACAATCTCAAACTCAAAGATAATCGCTCTAGAGTGTATAATACCCTCTGCATTAATGTCTACCTCAAGTACTTTAGTGTAAACCATCTCATGAGAGGGAATGCCTCCAATAGATCCATTTTGAATGCAATATTGAGGCTCAGCATCGACTGCCTCTGCAGCGCCTTTTTGAGGCCACCCATCAAGCACATTGCGTTCCCACACTCCATGAGAAGTGAATGCATCCAAACTCATGAACGATCCATAACTAAGATGAAAGAAGCATGTAGTTTGCAACACCTGAATCTCTAACCCCAGAGCAGTGTTCATACTATTATCAAGGTCCCAAAGGACAAATCTCTTCAAAATCTCCAGTACCCCGCGGAACAGGATGGAGGAGGGAGAGAAATCAACATTTGACTCAGAATTTATCAATGAAATCATCGATTTCATCAATAAACTAACCGGAAGAAAAGAGTTAGTAGCTACAACCACTAATGCAAGACCATATCTCACATAGAGATCTGCAGATAACATAACATTATTATCAACAACCCATTGTTCGGTCACTTTAACAACCATATGACGAAAGGAATCCATATTCTCTATAAAAAAGACAATCGCCTCTTCAAGAAACCGTCCAAACCCGGAGACAGGAGCCGCCTAGGACCGTAGCCAGCAAGATAGCCGACACCAATGACATCATTCAAATCTGTACTAGTCCCCTCAAAAGAAGACCCACGTGAGAACAAATCTATAATCAGATATGGAGACTTCAAAGAGAGAAAATCCCAAATCTCGATTGAAGAAAAACGAGTATTAAGAACCATAAGTAGATAATACATATAAGAAATGTGATAAAAAGGTGAAAGATAGAAGAGGAGAGTGGATTCGTGAGGCTAATAAGAGCAGATCTGATGAAAATGTGTTTAAGAGAGGCGGCTAAGCTAGGGATTTTTATAGAGAGGGTAGAGAGAAGGCAGAGAGAAAAACGACTCTCATTGGTAGCCAAGGCTATAGTTTTTGGTTGTACTTTATAGGATTTTATTCCCGCATTTACGGTGCTTTTGTGAATAATCGTGTGGATTTAATTAGTTTTTGATGAGTTTGTCGCAGGAAATAAAGAATGACCAAGTTGGAAGGAGTTTAACGATTTTTAGTTGAAGAATTGAGATTAAGGGTGTAGCTCCGTCAGTTTTTGGGAGTTGATTTATGATATGGAATGAAGAATGGAGGCTAATGTCAACTACCAAGAAGTATACAAGTCATTAGGGATTAAAGACGGAAGCTCATGCAAAAGGAACGGGAAGAAAAGCTGAAAAATCGAAGAAAAATCAAATTTCGCAGATTGGGGCCGAGCTGAGAGCTCAACTGGCGTTCTCAGCCCCGTTTTCAGCAGATTGGGCTGAGGCTCTCAGCCTGAACCGCGCTCTCAGCATCGCGGCACGCGGGGAAAATTTCAAGTTTTGCCCTTTTTACGATTTTGGCCATATCTTGAGCTCTAGAAGTCCAAATACAACTGGAACGGCCCAGAAATACTGAAGAAAAGTCAGCTACGAATTTTCCTTAAAAACAGAATCAGTTTAGGAAACGTATTTTGCAGAAATTCTATTTTAACTCTAATTTGGGTTATTTTCTTGCTGGGCAAGACTTCAAGAGGCTATATAAACACATCTTGGGACACATTATGCCAGATGTAATATTAGATCAGATAATATAGTTTAGAGTAGATTAGTATTATTAGTTGGAGATGTAGAGAAACAACATGACTCTTCTTTTGGGTGACAACATTGAAGTTTGAAGGTTTTGTTCTCTTAATCTTTTCTTTGTTCTTATTAGTTTAATTATGTTTTCTTGTTTTACTAGTTGTTTTACTTGTTTAATTATTAGCGAGTAGTTATTTCTAGGGCTTAAAGGAAAGCCATGTTTGCACTAATATTGGCATGATTTTCATAGTGATTTGATTGGTTATGGTTAATTTTGATTGATATGTTTTAATCATTAATTTGTGTAATCGGCCAATATCATGGATTAATTATATGCAAATAGGGGTATGGATCGAGAGATTTACTTACTAGAGGCACACATACGATTAGCAGAATTGAATTTGAGTGCTGAAGCATCATTGGATTTCTGAGAGCGTTAATGCTTGGAAGAGATTAACTTGACTCTAATTACCTGATTGATTGAATTACTAAAAGTGGTTAATTGTGTTGAATGTTTCGAGAGTGTTAATGCTTGGAAGAGATTAACATACTCTAGTTATAGGATCACATTGAGATTCCAGAACTCGCATACTAAGAATAACATAGGACATTCACTTCTTTACTAGAAGGGGTAGATCCTTTATTGACCATTAACTATCTCCATACACAAATCCCTATGCCCAGAATAGACCTAATGGATGTCCTTGAGACTAAGGACTAAACGAAAGCACAGTTCATTATATACAAGATTACTCTAACGATCTCAAGTCTAAGGACACTTGTACAACTATCACTCAGTGAACAGCTATCGACACGTGAGTAAACTCCATTAGTTGTTCAACTTATCGAGTCATGTTCAGTGAACTTATTCCCTAATAAGCACCTACATACTAGCTATATTGTCACCACACAAATGCCTATGAGAACAGACATCCTCCTAAAAGGAGCAAGCATAGTATGTACCAATCTTTGCGGATTCACTAACTTCCAATTAGTTATCCTATGATCAGGAGCTGTTTAAGTCTAGAGTTATCATCTTCTAGATCTCACTATTATAATCTCATTATAATTCTAGAAGCTTTACTCTAAACTATGGAACATCTTATTTAAGACACTTTAAATAGATAAAGCCCGTAATAAAAACAAATAAGTCTTTTATAATATTAATGAAATCAAATAAGAGTACAAGAAAGTTCTTCCTAAATCATCATGCATGATTGGATTTTAGGACAAACTCTTTCAGAACCCAGGGGGTTGTTCAACATAGACTTCTTCCTCTAGATCTCCGTTCAAAAATGCACTCTTCACATCCATCTGAAAAAGCTTAAAGTTGGAGTGTGCAACAAATGCTAAGAACATCCTGATTGCTTCAAGCCTTGCAACTGGAGTGTAGGTTTCATCATAATCAATTCCCTCTTCTTGAGAGTAACCCTTTGCTACCAATCGAGCCTTGTTCCTCGTAAAAATACCATTTTCATCTAGTTTATTCCTAAACACCCATCTAGTGCCAATTACAGATTTATCTTTTGGTCTTGGCACCAGCTTCCAAACTTTCTGCCTTTCGAACTGATTGAGTTCTTCTTGCATTGCAGTTACCCAATCTGGATCATCAAGAGCTTCATTAACCTTTTTAGGTTCAATTTGAGATAAAAATCCTACGAAATTGCATTCATTCTGTGTTGCTCTTCTAGTCTGTACACCCTTGTCCGGTTCACCAATGATCTGTTCAAAGGGATGCGCTTTACTTCATACCCTTTGTCTTGGCAGATTTGATCTTGATGATTCCCCAAGTTCATAATTATGTTGAGTGTGGTGACTAGTAGATCCAAAATCAGTGTTTGCTCCCCCTGAGCTATTGCTTTCAGAGTTTAATGAATCAGAGTTTAATGCATCATTAGAAGTAGATGCATTCTTTGATGTTTCTTCACTTGATTTGGGTTCATTTTCATCGTTGACTTGCTCCCCCTCAACATGTGTTGCTGTCTGATCTACTGGTATAGATTGAACAATAGAGTCTGAAAGAGTATCAGAATTTTGTAGATCAGCATTTATTTCTTCATTCTCAAATCTCAGCTGGTCATGTTCATCAAAATCTTCAAGTCCTGTTATCTTTTTTATCATCAAAAGACACATGGATAGATTCTATGACCACTTTTGTTCTCAGATTATAGACTCTGAATGCTTTTGTCGATAGTGGGTATCCAACAAAGATTCCTTCATCAGCTTTTAAATCAAATTTGGAAAGCTGTTCTGGATGAGTCTTAAGAACAAAACATTTACATCCAAACACATGAAAGTACTTCAGGTTCGGCTTCTTATTTTTCACCATCTCATATGGTGTTTTACCATGCTTGTTTATGAGTGTTGCATTCTGTGTGAAACAAGCAGCTTGCACAGCTTCAGCCCAAAGTAAGTTGGCAGCTTTGCTTCATCAAGCATGGTCCTTGCAGCTTCTATGAGAGTCCTGTTCTTTCTCTCTACTACTCCATTTTATTGTGGAGTTCCAGGTGCAGAGAATTCTTGCTTTATTCCATTTTCTTTACAAAACTCTTCCATGGCTACATTCTTGAACTCAGTGTCATTATCACTCCTTATGATTTTCACTGTATGCTTAGATCCTTTGTCCAGTTGTCTGACATGATCTGTTAAGATTGATGCAGTTTCTTCTTTCTTGTGCATGAAATACACCCATGTATATCTGGTGTATTCATCAACAATAACCAAAGCATATTTTTTCTTTGCAATAAACATTATATTTACTGGACCAAATAAATCAACATGCAATAAGTGATATGGCTCAATAATTGAGGATTTAGTCTTACTTTTGAATGAAGTTTTCCTTTGTTTTGCCTTCTGACATGAGTCACATAGGCCATCTGGAGTAAAAACTGATTTGGGCAATCCTCTCACAAGATCTTTCTTCACTAGCTCATTAATGCTGTTGAAATTCAGATGAGAAAGTCTCTTGTGCCAATCCTAACTTTCTTCAATTGATGCTCTACTCAGTAGACAGATTGCAGAGCCTTTAGAGTTTGTTGAAAGCTTGGCTTCATAAATGTTACCATGCCTGTATCCCTTCTGAACAACTTTACCTGTAGATTTGCTTATAACCTCACAGTGTTCTTCATAGAAATCCACATGATAACCTCTATCACAGATTTGACTCACACTTAGCAGATTATGTTTGAGTCTTGAGATTAGAGCTACAGCTTCAATGATGACATTCCCAAGATTGATATTGCCATATCCCAGAGTCCTTCCTATGTTGCCATCTCCATAAGAAACACTTGGGCCAACTTTCTTCTCAAATTCTGATAGCAGGGCTTTATTTCCAGTCATGTGTCCTGAGCATCCACTGTCCAGAACAAGGATATTTTTCCTGTTACCCTGCAATCACAAAAACCACTAATGATTAGTTTAAAGGACCCAGACTTGCTTGGATCCTTTGGCCTTATTAAGTTTGTTAGCTTTTGCAGCAGAAGACTTATCAGAGTTTGTGCTAACATTCTTTTTATCAGAATTTATACATGTAGAATCAATCTTGAATTTATTCAAAGAGGGTTTAAGTTCATAATAATCATAATACAAATTATGATACTCTTTGCATGTATAAATAGAATGCCAAATATTGCCACAGTGAAAACAAGGATTCTGTGGCTTAAACCTAACTGAACCACTCTTAACTCCTGACTTAGGAGGTATAGAGTTTATATTTTTATTCTTCCTGCAAAAATTAGCAAGATGGTTAGGATTTCCACAGTTGTGACATTTCTTCCTAGGAGCATTGGGAATAGGCATATAGTTATTGCTTTTATTGATGCCTACCTTTCCATTTCTATTTTTCCTAGGTTCTTTTACATTGTTCACTCCTTTTATCTCCTTCAGCTTGTGTCTAAGCTGTTTCTGAGACATTAAGTCAATATTTACTGATTTGACTTCATCCTGTTTTGGTTTGTCAGATTTTGGTACAAATCTCACAGGATTAATTTTGGGCTTTGCAGCCTTTTCAATAAATACAGGTTTAGAGGTCTCAGCTTCTAGGTTGGCAGTTTTCTTTTTATCAGTGTAACCTAGACCTTGTTTCCAACAACCATTCTCTAAGATATTTTGAGTAGCTTTACCAGAGTTAGTCCAAGTTTTAATAATTTTTCTTTCTTTAGCAAGTTCAGATTCAAGATAAGCATGCTTTTTCAATAATTCAGTTTTAATAATAATAGCATCATCTCTCTCTTTCTGAATTTTTAACATCTGGACTAATTCTAATTCTAGATAGTCATTTCTCTTTCTAAGGTCTAGACTTTCAGATTTTTGTTAACTCGAATAACTTGTAGAAGGGGGGGTTGAATACAAGTTATATAATCGTGTCTGATTTTTGCTTGGTTATATGAACAAGAATAAACGAATGAATCAAACTCTGTTTGTATTAATAAGATCAAATACAAACTCTACCAAAGGTGTACAATACCTTTAGCAGCTACTGACAATACAAATCTCTCTGTTTGTTTCGAACTTTCGAATACAAACCTTATACAGAGCTACGCACACGAACTTACAACTTACACTTGTTCGACTACGACTCTTTTTTACAATGATATAGAGAGAGTATTTATAATGCTTCCTATCAACTAATTACAGAAAGATAATCTATACATGACAATGTTCTGCCGCCCAGTTGATAGTTTCCATCAATAGAAAATTTCTTCCTTCATAATATCTTCTTGCTTGTTCTTCAAACAACGATCTTGTTTTATAGCACTTGCCAGTTTCTGTAGCATCCATAATGACATCATCAGTTCCTTCATAATATCTTGTTTTGTATTTGATTCGTTCATTCTTGTCCAATTTATCCTCGTCTAACCACAACCTGTAGTCCAGTCTAGTCCTTGGCCTAAACATGAAATGTGCATTGCCTGATTTCGGATGAACATCCCACATAATGTCCACCAGACATCCATCAATATATATAGCTTCATTTCCCCGGAATGTAATATAAATTCCCCGGAATGTGCATCTATGTTATGAAATGAATCTAGAGCCTCTCTCTCGTTGTAGCTTCGGTGTGGATATGAATGTATTGATATGTTTGTACATCACTGCCTATTTTTGTTAACTTAATTACAAATTTGCGAGTTTTATTATGTATTGATATGTAGTTTTATTTGCTTCAACTCGGTAATTGGATTTTTAGCTAGTGATCGATTCTAAATTTTAATATATTAAAATTAAATATTTATAATAGAGTAAAGTGTATTTACAGTTAACTATAAAATCATTTCTTAAAGTTAACTATTATAGTCATAAGTTATTAAATTTTAAAAATTAATTATTTTGTAATTTTTTATTTTTAATTTCCAAAATACTTCCTTAATAGAGTGGTTAATTGATAGTACAAATATATTTGTTTATTCACAAATTTGGTAACCCTTCTTTTAACCCTATAGATGGAAATATTCTAACAAATAAATTAATTTAGTTATAAAATTAGTTTACCTAATAAATTTGGCTATCAATAGATTTAATTATTTTATTATCAAATAAATTAACCAAAATTTAATAAAATACTAAAAATGTTTTTCTTCTTCCTTTGAAATAAAAATGTTTTTGCAAGGTCTTGAATTTTCAAACAAACACGTGGGATCCAACTGAAAACAAAAGCATAGTTAACACAGCTGTACCATCTATCTCTCTCTCACACACACACAGACACACACGCATGTTTGTATATGTTAAGTGCAATTTATTGTTGTCTAGGGTTTTATTTTAGGTTAATTTTAGTGAAATTGAACCATTAATTTATTTTCTAATGTTAGATATATAATATAATTACTCCAATTTGTTTGGTTTTAGCTGAACAGATTTTTTGATGCTCCTAGTATTAATTACAGATCTGGCCTGTTCAAGTAATAAATAAATTTAAATTTTCTCTTGGTTGTTTCACGAGGTTTGTGTCGGTAACTAGTTATAGATTAACTTGCATGGTTTGAGTATGCATGATGTTTGTTTAGGGCTTAAGGTGTGACGGAATTTGATATGGTATATGCTTATGTGTATGAATTTGTAGTGTACTTGCTAGGTAAGGAAATTAAGATGGTTGATTTAAAAACAAAATCAGTTATTTAATGAGATTGAGATTTTAATCAGAAGTCAATCATGTGATACTTTGTTTGGTGTTAGTCTTGTGAACATGGATTCAGCTCTTACTTTAAACTCTATGGGAGACAATTTAGAGTTTTGGTGAACTTTGAAACAATAAAAATTATGCTAGCACAAATTACGAGCGAAGCACGGATACAAAAAACGTTAATTTAAATCATGTTTCCTTGTGCTATTAAGGGCCTTTAATTTGAGATGTGCCATTTGGGTCATTAATTTACTTTCATTTTGTACTATTTGGGTCCTATTTATGAATTATCTTATAGGACTAGGTTGGTTTGTGTATGCTTGAGGTAATGTAATTCGATACGGTATGATTGTGTAACAAACTGTAGTGTACTTGGTGTAATTGCTAGATAAGGAAATTAAGATGATTGTTCTAAAAATGAAATTAGTTGTTTAATGAGATTGAGATTTTAGAGAATCATGCAACAACACACCGTAATGCACTGAATTTGATAGGCATTCGGATATGCTTATTTTACGTTACGTACTTTTGGGAAGTGAAAGTAAGGTAAAGGATTTTCTACAAGGTTTTCGCTTTTGAAATAACTGGTGTTGTGGAATCATATGCCTTTTGCTTGTGAACTTGGCATATGTTAACCCCTAAGCATACCATGTTCCAGTTGTCTTTTGTAGATTTGAGATAGTTGATACCTTCAATCTTTTGTAGATTTTAGCTAGTTGATACTTTCAAGCTGATCTGATGATCTTTGTAACACTCCTGTTGTTGTGCCACCTATTCCACATTGTCATTTATAAATTATATGGATATATAGATGTATACCAATTATCGATTTTGATGTCAAGTTTCTATTTTTTAACCGATACAATGCTATTGATTCAACTTGCATGTCACTAGCTGAGAGATGGTATACTGGAATGTCACAACAACAAGAGTGTTAATGCGGGAATTTGATGTCAAAAACTTTTAGATTTCTATACAGATTTTTCTTGTTATTTTTCTCATCCTTTTTCTGAGATCTGTTTGCTCTTTCTGCATCTTTTTTTCTTTGTCCAAGAAATTTCTCGAGAACATTAAAACCGAGATATGGTTACAATATAATTTACTTCCTGGTAGTAAAATATATAATCCATTTTCTTTTTGTGACGCTGGGAAAATGCCAGCTGATTGTAGTATATTATATGGCAATTACGGTTTAATTATTGTATAAACGTAAAAGCTTTGTGTGTAATTTAGATTCAATAATTCTATTTTTATATATTTAATTTCATTATTCTACCTTAATTGTGATTAAATTAGCTCTTGTATATATTGTTGTTGTTGTGTGGATCATATTTGTAATTCGATTTGATATCTTTAGATCTAAATATTGTTTGTATTTGATTCGTTCACTTGATGAAATTAATTTTTCAAGATTGGTTTGTAAACTTGGGATTTTATTAATGCTATATGATTTGTAAATCCTATATGTCAAGTAATTCTTAAGTAAGCTCACAAGTATTCAATTGTCCGTATTGAAAGGACTTGTGATTTTACTATAAGTAATTCTTAAATGAGTTTACAAGTATTCAATTGTCAGTATTGAAAGGACTTGTGAATTCATTGTATGCAATTCATAAATGAGTTCATAAGTATTCAATTGTCCGTACTGAAAGGACTTATGAACTTATTTACATCTAGACCTCACGCTGAGAATTATATGTTAGATAATTGCCATGTGTATAATTGACATATATTTTATTGGTGATTATTCAAGGATAATTTAAATACTTAAGTGCTAAAATCTAACTCATAGAGATTTAGTATTTATTTATTTATTATTTATTTTGATTAATTTGAGCTATGGAACCTGAAGCAATTCAATATAAGTATTTGCTCTGTACCTCATATTTATTAAAATAAATATACAACATAACTAATTTGGACCTATCTGTCTTGGTCTTCAATTAGTTGTGAGATGTTAATTCTATTGAATTTATCAATGCTCCATTTTCAAAAATTCACTATAATTAATATCATGGTTCTAACAATTGGTTGTATTGAAGTTTTGACTTATATCAGTTAATGATATTAGTTAGAATTATATTTACTAATTAATTGTGAGATGTATTGGTATGAGTGAAATTACTTAGAACTCCTCTAAGTAATTTATGTTGTATCTTTTGAAATTCACTCATACTACTATACAGGGTGTGAAAATTCTCGAAGTAGAACTATGGATATTGACATAACTAAAGAGACCATAGTTCATTTACTTCGAATAATTTTTATGCTTATTTGCAAATTCTAATCACTTTGATAATAAATGTTATATACAATGGATCAATGTGTATTGGACTTAAAATATTATTTCTAAGATTGCAGACAAGACATCCTTGGTAATCAAGTTTTATTTTTAGAACCAAGGTTGTCTATAACAAGCAGTTGTTACGAGTTAACAATTGTTATTAACGAGAAGTTGCCTTGAAGTCATAAGTTTGAAATGTTACATCTAAAGAACATGTGTATTTCGTGTCAACCAGTTCCTCGTACTTATGAATGTCAGTGAATGATAGTCATAAGTATTTAGATGCTAATATTCATTATGTTAATTGGTATTCAGTGTAATAATTCAATCTTCATTGAATTGAATTTATCTAACAATTGATATCATTGAATATTTAGTATTTAACAGTGATTATTTCTATCTTAGTAAAATTATGATTTGAAGCAATTTTATGTTTTATTTGCTCATGATTTAATTTTGATGAAGTAATCACAAATACAATTACTTGCATTTTAAAGTGTTTGACAAATACTAATAGTTGGTATCAAATAGTAAAATATTTGTTTACTAACAATTGTTGGTTGCTCTGATACTTTATTGCAAACTAATTGAGATACATATATATTAGCTCTGATGATATTACTTAGGATTTATTCTAAGTAAATGTTTCTTATCTACAAATCATTAGTGTTAGTATATATTTAATAAAATCTTTCTTTCTTTTTTAATTACTGCGAAGTCAAGAGCTTGTGTCTTTTAAAAAAAACAAAACGACCTAGTTTTCATTAAAAGACATTATAATACATTGTTTTATGCATAAATACAGACTCTTGCACATTAACAGTTTTTAAAAGAAAACTCAAAATCTTTCAACAGTTATGATTGCTTATATGTTTAAATGTTTTGAAGTCACAATTGTACATCATTTCTCTCACATGATATAATGCATATGTTCTCACTCAATGTTCTGGTATGTTGTAAATGCATTCTATCTCTATATTGCTCTACTGCTATGTGATGCATGTTCAGCTCCTAGTGGAAGTTTTCTCACAATTGAAAGTCATGAGGTTGTAAACCCAACAATTTCTATCCCGGACTACAAATCCAAATCTACACACATCCTAACTTACCCCTGAAGTGGAAGTAACCTATTAGACTAGAGGTCAATAAGGGAGTAACTGCACTTGTTGCAGCAAATAAGGATGTGAGGGATAGTAAACCCACAGCTCTATCTCTCAAGGAGAATAGTCGTATACAACTTGAGGTATCTGTAAGCTCGCCTGCATTCTCCCAAAAGGATGCAGAGCTGAAAATGGCACTAAAACAGCCTCTGGATTCATTCTCTCAACAGGATGAGTCTATTGAAATTTGCTTGTCAGCCAGGGCATCTGTTGGTAAGTCATTACTTCATACACAAGACTAAAATACTTCCTATGCACAAAGTGAGATTGCACACACTAAGGATGAATTGACGGAAACTTGTACTCCAACCATTTTACGGTTAGGATTATAAGTTCAAAGTTCTTCAATGAACCAAGAGTCTTCACAGACCTCAAGAGAAGGTATTGATCTCAATGTAATATTCAAGAAGATCATTATCTAACTCCCCATAGGGAACATCTCTGGATCCTGCGGGTATCGGGTCCGACATAGGTGCGGATCGGCAACTTGTTGACTATGATTCAGATTCACCTGATGAGTTAAACAAGGAGATGTCTTCACCGACATAATAAGGAAACTTGATTTTAATTCTAAGTTTTGATTTCATTTTTTACTTTCTCAGAATTCAATTCTGAAACCCACAAAAATGGAAAATTTTATCAACTTGTAGATTATGACTCAGATTCGTCTGACGTGTCCAACGAGGATCGGGGATTTGTGAAACCCCATTGCACCACCAGTGACCTCTCTAAAAGGGCATATGGTGAATTTTCCTTGCAGGTACACATGGATGTTGGAGCTATGAGAGATAAGAGTGATACACTAGCATGAGTGTAAACACTTGAGAGATGAGAGAAGAGATCACTCATTTTTAGTGATATGAGTGGAGAGATGAGTTAAACACTTGTGAGGTACACGAAACAGAATCACACACTCACAGTGAGGAAGAAAGATAAACACCAAATTCCATTCCCAATTCCCCAAACAAAGTTCACTTACAAGAGTTGGGAGATATAAGGAAATTGTCGGGAGATTTGGTTGTCAGGATGATCAATAGTGAGGCCATTTTATAATATCTAAAGGGCAAAGTTGATCAGTCTACATACTTCTATTCTGGAAGTCTTCATGAAAATTCTTCAACACAAGCAAAGCTTCTTTTCCTTATTGCAGCAGACAATGGTATATGTATGAAGAATCTGTTGTACTAAAGGTAAGTGGTGAGTTATAATTGAATATTTGGTATCATCTAATTTAATTGGATGTTTGGATGATTACTCAACTAAGGGGGAGAGATATATTGAAGAAGATATACTCAAAGATTGCCTCAGTAAGAGATACTCAACTAAGGGGGAGAGTATAAGCTTACCTTAGTGAGGGGGAGATTTTCTATCTAAGGGGAGAGATATGAAAAAGGATATACCTTAGAAAGGGGGTGTAACACCCCAGTCCTATATCGAGGAGATTTAGGACTTCTGTTCAGTTTATAAGGTAAAGTACTATACTAATTGCACCAACAAATCATGATCTTTTGGGGGCCTGTGGTGGGCTTGTGGATTACCCAAGTTGGCTGCATTTGGGCCAGTTTACTTTGGCTTATTTCGGATTCGGAATCGGGACTTGACCCGATTTTTAAAAAAGGCTCGGGAATTGACCCGGGTTGTCACAGGGGGAGTATTCACCTTGTCAGGGGGAGATAGAAATATTCGCCTTGTCAGGGGAGATGAAAAGTATTCACCGTTATAAGGAGTGGACATATCACCTTAGGTAGGGAGACATAAGGAATGAGAGAAGTATGAAACGACAAAGAAGAATTTTTCAGTATATGGTTGACAAGTCATATTCTTTACCACTGAAGAATTTCCAAGTATCTGCTGATAATGTTTAATGTTAGATGTAATGGGTTATCAGGCAGATATGTCAAGAAATGAAGATGAGTTACTTAATGAAGATAAGTTCAGTGTCAGAGGAACAATCATCTATCATTTCATCTACTGAGATTCTGGAAATGTTATATCTAACCAGAATTTTTTAATGTATTATTTACTATAGTTCTTTAACGCTTGATCTTCTTCTTGTTTTTAGTTGAGTTATCGTCTAGGAATTTGTATGTTAATGTTTAACAAACAAATAGGGGGAGATTGAAAGTCATATGTTTACCCTATTTGTAAACATTGATGATTCAACTCAACTATAACAAGAATGTAATAGTAAACAATATATGTACCACTACTAGAAAAGGTACATATAACATCAGTCCTTTAACATCAGTTAGAAATGTCACTGATGTTAAATGTATTTTTGACATCGGTTGTTATTTTACCGATGTTAAAACACTTTTCAACATCACTTATTACAATAACCGTTGTCTATTATTCTTTTAAAAAAAATTAAAAACTGTCGCGTTCCTTACTTCCCCTTTTATTACACAAACAATTTCCCCCTTAAATAAAAATTTTATTTCCCCCCTTAACAAATTTGTATTCCCCCTTATCTACACATACTGTCAACTCTCATTCTCTCTATGTCCATCTTTATATCTCCTCTCTCCTCTCTCCCGTCTCTCTCTCACTCTATCTGAACCCATCACAAACCCTAATTTACAAACCCATCACAAATTCAAATCAAAAACCTTAATTAAGCTCGAACCCAGGTAGTAATTGTTTCTATTCGTGTTAATTAGCCTTCAAATTAGGTTAACCCAGGTTTACAAATTTATACTGTTGGGAAAAGAGGCTGTAACGGCGGCATAACTACGGCGAAATTCTTCCGGCAATTGCACACAACCCAGGTTTACTCTTCTTCTAATTCTTGAATCTTTATGCTGATGACAAATAGTATGACTAGTGTATCAGCCATCAAGTGTTTGATGAAAGTCCCCAAACAAATATTATGTCTTTACTTTCTCTTTGCTTTCTCTTCTACTATTCTGTTTCACTTCATCATCACCAGGTCTCTCCTCTCCTCTCTCAATTCTCTCTTGCATATTTAAAGCTTGGATCTTACTTAATTTCCTTAATATTTTAATGTAATTACTCTACTTAATAATTTATTTCTTTTTTTTTTGCTTTCATTTCCCATATGTTCTTTTATATTTGTGTGTGTAGGTACTGTAGTAGAGAAAAATAATATGATATCAAGAACTGTTAGCTAATTTGATAAGCAGGGACTTATGGGGACTAAAACTTTGATCTTTTGTCTAGGGTTTTTAGGGATGGGAATTATGGGTAAGGCTATGGCCATGAATCTTCTTCGCTGTGGCTTTAAAGTTACTATCTGAAACCGCACTCTCTCCAGTTTCAGGCAGTAAAAAGCTTGCAGAAGATGGCCAGTTAGTAATTCTTGCTGCTGGGGAGAAGGTAAGTCCATGAATGCAATAAAGAAAACCTCCACTTCTCTTAATATATCCTGTAGTGCTTTATACTACTAGAAGGTGAATGTTATAAATGAGGTCTTGACATGTGTACAAGTTTAAGTACCCTCAATATTAGAGTTTTGCCCGTTTTTATTATATTATTATATTTGGGGCCATTGAGTTGTTGCCTTGTAGTTATTGGATTGGTAGGGATGCTGAGTATAAATAACAAATAATGTTGCCTTGTAGTCTTAAAAGGTGGACTGAGTAGCAGTAATATACTTTGATGGCATTAGATATTATCTGCTTGCTCACCTAGTTTAAAACCTTCTATAAGAAGTGTGTACCAGATTAAACATTGTTTATAAATGAAGTATATGAGCCTTTTGCTCTGTTTAATCAGGGCATGATGATGTTGGCCCTTTAATTAATAGCATAATGATGCTGTCTGTGCCCTCCTTACTGGGCATAATATTGTCTTTTCGAGCTATTCTGTTCCCTCTTGTTTTTTTTTGAAATTGATGTTCTTGTTATTCCAGGTCTGCAGATCAATCTGTTTGCATGTTTGATCGCCGTAATTTGGGTTCTCCTATTCATAAATTCGAAGATCACAAAGCAGCTGTTCTATGTGTTCAGGTTCATTCTAAACTTCAAATTTTTATTTATATTTGTTCAGCTATGGTTTTTAAATAACTATTATAGATAATAAGTAGACTGAAATGCTTGATTAATGTTCAGTGGTGCCCAGACAAGTCATCTGTCTTTGGAAGCTCTGTAGAGGATGGTTGCCTGGATAGGTGATTGACCAAGAAGCAGTTTGCATTCAACAGTCTAAGGAGTCAATTCCTTGGCATCCAACTTACGCCCTATGATTTGGGCATCAACCTGACTAACAACAACAAGAAAGAGTTCGACCAACTGCACAAAGAAGACCTGATTTGTAATATCAAATTGTACAGCTAACTAGTATTTTCATTTTGTCCTTTTGGTAATGTAGTAGGGATGAGCTTTGATTTGATAATGTAGTTTTGATTTTGCTGTTATTGTGTACTGAATTGGTTTGTTTGGTAATATATAATTGGATTTTGGTTATTTATATTTGATTGTCTTGGTTTGTTTTTGGTATTTGTGTTTATAGAACAAGCAATGGTTAAATTGCACTACAATATTATTTTAAATATGAGTCAAAGACATCAGTTTCTTTAAGAAATTGATGTTAAAGGTTGTACTCCCTCCGTCCCTAATTAGTAGTCCATTTTGAAAAAAACACACATCTTAAGAAATATTTAATGTTATATTTTGTTTTCATAGTTGCCCCTACTTATTGCATTAAATAATAACTTTTGAATGTATAATTAATTATAAAGTCAAACATTGGAAATAGAAGTGTAGGGGTAATTTTGGAAAAACTTGAAAAATATTCATTGAAATATGAAAAGAGACAACTATTTAGGGACAATTTTTTTTCTCAAAATGGACTATTAAATAGGGACGGAGGGAGTATTAAACATCGTTTAGTTAATGTGCTGATGTCTAAGCTGGTAGTAAACATCAGTTCTCATATAGAAACCAATGTTAAACAATAAGAAAGACATCAGTTTCTTAATGGGAACCGATGTCTATAGTCATCTTTGACATCGGTCAGGAACCGATGTTAAAGATCCCCCCTTTATCTACACTGACAAAGACATCGGTTCTGAAACACTTTTAACATCAGCCAAAAACCGATGTTGTAGGGTGTTTTTCCAGTAGTGTACTGTCACATGGATCTCAAATGCTTAACTGTCAAGAGAAAGAAGACAAAGACAATCTACCGTTTTGAGGTATACTAAACTTGAAGAAGTTCATTTAGTTGATCAAGCGTCAGTGGAGTAATCAAGATAGTGGGTTGTATTTATATTGACAAGAGGTTCCTACAGTGGCAGAATACAGATTATAAAGGTTTGAAAAAGAGTGAAGAAAAGGAAGACATGAACCACAACTTTAAAGTCAGAATATGAAGAACAATCATTGCGGTTAGCCACTCATGAACCAGACCGTGCATCGAGTGTGAACATCATGCAGTGGTAGTTTCTTCATTCACTTTAGTGGTTCAAGCTATCAAGACTGGTATAAGAGAAAAACATTGTGCAAGCAACAGAAGTGCAAACTTAATTAACCACAATGGTTCTGCTGTCAAGACTAGCCAAGGAGTAATCTTTGTGGAGGATCAGATTTATCAAGACATGGAAGACCACAAGGGTTATGCTATCAAGGAGGTGTATTAATTCTCTCTTAAATGATTAAATTATTTGGTTGATTTATTTGATAAATTAATTCTATCAGAATTAATTTATTCTATAAATTAATTACAAGGATAATTAAGTTGGAATTAATATAATTATTAAAGGATGATCAAGAGAAATGAGAAGAGAAAAGGAACCACATTTTAAAGTCAGAAATAAAGAAAAGTCGTTGGAGTTAGTCACTCATGAACCAGAAAGTACATCGCGAGCGTTAACAGAAAATTCAATGGAAGTTCTTTATTAATAATAGTGGTTTTTAGAAATGATTTTGGTTGTCAAATGATTTTATATTAATTCTCTTTTAATTTATAATATCATTTAATTGATTTAATTAATAAATTAATTATATCAGATTTAATTAATTTATTAAATTAATTATCATATGATTAAATTAGAATTAATGTATTAATCATAATGTAAAATTAGTCATGATAGTTCAATTGTAAAACTAGTGATGATAGTTCAAAGGTAAATTAAGTCATGATAGTTTAAACTGCTAAGTCATGACAGTTCAAACTGTTAAGTCATGATAGTTCAAACTGCTAAGTCATGACAGTTCAAAATGTTAAGCCATGACAGTTTAAACTGTTAGTCATGACAGTTTAATTTTAGACTAGTCATGACAGTGTCATAACAAGCCATTATGACTACTTAATCATACCGAATGTTCATCATGACTAGTTAATCATACAAGGATTAAAAACAAAAAGAAGGTAGGAGATCTTTTTGTTTAAAAGCAACAGGCGGCTCATTTGTTACTCCTTCTTCACTTCTCGTCAAATAGACATACTCGAGAGAGAGATAGAGACCAAGAGAGAAAATGTTCCTGAGCTTCAATTTAATTCTTGTAAATTATTTCTAGCTTGTATTGTTAAATCTAAACCACTAGAAATAGTTTACTTGTACTATTGGAACTATCTAGCGAATTAAATTCCCTAGAACTTATTTCTCGAATAGCTTTTAGCTTTCGATCTTTTTATTACAAATATAGAAAAATTCATGTCGAATTTTCTATAGAATTTGTACTAATTAGTTTGATCATCAAACCTTGTAATTTGTACCGTGTATTTAGACACACCCCTCCAAGTTAATATAAATTTTTTATTTAACTTAAATGTTGGCTTCGTTTTATTCCGCATCGAATTGTTAAGAAATTAATATACACACAAAGAACAATTTCGATAAAACGGTATAGTTTGTATTCAATCCCCCTTCTACAAACTATTTTGGACCTAATAGTGTATTTACAGTTAACTATAAAATAATTTCCTAAAGTTAACTATTATAGTCATAAGTTATTAAATTTTAAAAATTAATTATTTTGTAATTTTCAATTTTTAATTTCCAAAATACTTCCTTAGTAGAGTATAGTACACATATATTTGTTTATTCACAAATTTGGTAACCCTTCTTTTAACCCTATATATGGAAATATTCTAACAAATAAATTAATTTAGTTATAAAATTAGTTTACCTAATAAATTTGGTTTTCAATAAATTTTATTATTTTATTATCAAATAAATTAACCAAAATTTAATAAAATATTAAAAATGTTTTTTTTCTTTCTTTGAAATAAAAATGTTTTTTCAAGTCTTGATTTTTTTTTTTGCTAAGTAGGTCTTGAATTTTCAATGGCCACGTGGGGTCGAAATTAAAAAGAAAGCATAGTTTTTTTTTTTTTTTTTTTTTGAATAAGAAGGAAGCATAGTTAACATAGCTGTACCATCTCTCTCTCTGTGGTTCCAGTCTTCCACATTATTATTATTCTTCCTACACAGATCCAATTACAATTACACCCAAACCCAAAACCTTCTAACACACAAATACACACACACACACATATCTCTGTACATTTTTGAATTAAGAAATTGAAAATGTCAAGCGATAGTGACGAAGACGAGCTATTACAACAGGCTCTTCAAGAGCAATCTCAACGCGATGTTAATTACAAATCGTCCGGTAAGCCTGTTCAGAATTTCGTTCAGCAGCCGGCCAAGGCGTCGCCGGCGCGGCGTAGTACACCGTCGCGGAAATCTAATCAGGGAGGTTCGGGGAGGAAGCAGCGGCAGTCGGAGGATTTTGATGATGATTCGGAGGTGGAGATGTTGAGTATATCGTCTGGCGATGAGGATTCGTCGAATAATCGAACGGTTAGGCCTCCGAAAGGCGGCATGGATGATAAATGGGATGGTGGAGAGCCTGATTGCTGGAAGCGTGTCGATGAAGCGGAGGTATGTATTTAGTTTTTAATTGTTTGGTTGATTTTAGTGATGTTACTATTATTTTTATCGAATTTTAGGTTGAGCTTAATTTGAGGGATCTAGGTTGGTTTTTATCGATTTTAGTTCTAAGGGATTTCGATTTTGTTTGGATTGAGTTTGTGGAGGATAATTGCGATACTCTAGTGTACTTTATATTGTTTAATTGTACTGCTGTCATGTTGCATTTAGTTAGAGCGATGTTGTCATTTGAATTTATATTCTTCGCAGCTCGGTCGGAGGGTCCGCGATATGCGAGAGGCGAGAACAGCTCCTGCCATACAGATTGACCAGAAGCCAGCTACATTGAGAAAGGGACTTGCCAATTTACAATCCATTCCCCGTGGTATCGAATGTATAGATCCTCTTGGATTAGGGTAAATACCTCCTGCATCACAGTAATTATATACTATTTACGTGTCTGTAATCATTTACATGGTCATTTTGGTCTAGAATGAGGTTAAGAAAATGGTTGATAACTTGGAATGTAGCCTATCTCTGCCGATAATTTTTGGAGACTAAATCCTTAGAATTATCATATTTATCAATCTTAGATTTTTTCATAATCTGATTAATAATTGAGTATTACAAGAGTTTATCGAAATTCTATGCTTTGCAAATTTATAATGAAAAGAAAGCTAATTCTATTTGTCTCCAGTTTCCAGTATTGATGTACCACCATAATTAAATAGAAGTAAACAACTTCTTTTGTGATGCTATTATCGTAAATCTTGGAATATTCCTAATAATCTACTTAATATGAGTAAATACATTATCTATTACAGTAAGTTACATATGAAAAAAATAACATATACAATTTAATTTATTATATTATTTGTTTGCATTTTCCCTCCGTTTTCTAAAAATCTGACCTCGAGGTTTTTTGTAAGATAGATCTACACGTGACTAGCAATAAAAATATATGAATGAATGCCATGATAAATAGATATATTTAGGACCAAGCAATGACGACTGCTGCACATTGTGCTTTTATCCCAGTCTTACTTTTGTCTTTGTTGAGTGCTCGATTCCGTAACAAAATTTGACAAATATGTGATGCTATAGAGTTGGGTAGAAACAAACTAAGTAAATCAAAATAGTCTCAAGGTTTATGGCTCCAATACCACTTGACTTGGGACGGGGTTAAGAAAAGGATTGAAAACATAGGTGATGGGACTTATCCATGCAGAGAATTGTTAGCAACACACATACTGTATACTTTTGGATTTATCAAATGTTCATTATTCATAAATTTTCAAAATGAAAATCTGATCGTTAGATATACTACAGGAGTTGAGTTTAATCGTATGACTTGGAAGCGAAGTAAATTCCTGATGAGAAGGAACACTAACCTTGACCTTTATGGGCTTACCTGTAGTAATCTACTCTCTATAACTTTTGTGAATGTAGGATATCCTCATGGTCTAGTTACCTAATATAACTAAAACACGTAATCAATTGCTAGCCCTGGATGACATTTAGTATACTATAATCAAAATTAATATGTTACTTTCTTTGTTAGCATTACCTATCAGCATCTCTGTATGCCAATTCTGGTCTCACCTATCAGCAACTATGTATGCCAATTCTGGTCTTAAAACCTGAAATGTATGCGATCTTTATCTGCCATGAATCTCACCTCACGTGTTTCATTTTATCTGTCTTTTCAGTTGGGCACATAGACCAATAGTTGATTCACTTTTACAAGTATTGATACAAATAATTATATTCTTGCAGTATTACACCTTTTAAACTCCATGTTAATTCATAGTCATTCACAAGCTTATCACGTCGCCCGGGTACCTTGGAGATGACTAGTCATAAAAATTTGACAAGTCATTCATATACATATATTATAAACTAGATTTAATTTGTAATATAGCAAAACACGCATCAATTTCATAGTTTAAATCAAAAGTGATAGACTGCTTCAAATTTAACAAGTATCCATTATAGATCACAAATTACCAAAAAATGTACACTGCCCAGAATATTTGATTTAAAAAATGTGTACCATGTATATCATATATGTATCTATATGTGTATATATCTGTATGTAAAGTGAAAAGATAGTTTTAAACCCTTTTCTAAATTTCGGGTCAGGTGGGATGGATTTCGGGTGATTTCCAGGGACGCCAAAACAAACTAGTCGTGACTTGACTAGTTTCAATACCTCGATTAAGGTCGACTAGTTGGTGATTTGATAACACTGGTCATGCACAATAACCAAACAAATTAATGATCAAATTTATTTCTTCGTAGTTGGGATATAATTAAAATTTATAATTTAACATTTGTTGTAGTCTAAAATGATTCAAAACAAAATATTGCAACCCAAATAAAATTCTTTTAAAAGCTAATAAAACGAAACAGAGGGAGTATATGATGAGTAGTTAGATTTGTCATTTTACCCATTCCCGGTTGATGTGGGTGGCCAAGGTATGTGGTGCCCCAAAATTGTATAGGCCCGTTTTATTGTCACCCTGTTTTTTATTATATAGAAAATTCAAAATATATTAACAAACATATTGAAGAATTTTGTTTTGGAATTTGAAAAATCAAATGTATGACAGTGTATCTATTTCTTCTATCAGATATTACTTTTTAAGTTTGTTCAAATCTACATATAACAACTATACTTAATTCAAAAATCCAATTGACATGTGTTTTGTGCTTTCAACTTCCAAGTTTTTAATTATAACTATTCAGAAAATAAACATTTCTAGTTCAGTAATTCTTAAGTGTTAAACACTTGAACTTTTAGTTTTATATTTGAACTCTGAACTCAATCTAAATATTAGAGCTAGCCTCAATTTTAAACAACTGTGAAATAATTCGAATTTGAGAGAGTTAAAAATAATTTAATCATTCAGTGTTATCTCATGTAATTATAATTTTTACTCAAGTTTCTAGTCTAGTACTTGGATATTGTTTGTACTTATGAAATAATTGAATGTTAACTGTATGAATGTAATTTTTATTGACAGGCTTATAGATAACAAATCACTAAGGCTGGTCTACGATCGGAAAGCACTTTCTCCATCCAAAGCCGAGAAAGACTACCCAGATCAAAATCTTCGCGGTATCTTCAGTCACTAAACTACTTTAACTTCCAGAATGTACTATTATTTTATGCCTATTTGATTTCAGTACTTACTTATAAAAGTCATCAAATCTTATATAGTATTTTAGCTTTGAATTGAAGAATTCTTTGTTGAAAATTTATTTCTTTGTATATTGAATTGTCTAGAAATTCTTTAGTCTCAAAGCGCTAGCATGCATTTGCTCACCTAGTGATGAATTTGTGGTAAAAGACCTGTTATCAGATCGTTAATTTCTTAGAAAAGTATTTATCTGTACTTTTAACATTTCAGTGTCTTCATAAAAAAATTATTTAAAGGGAAGGGGACTACCCTAAGTAATGGACATCACTACCTAATCCTATAGTATTTTTATTGTATGATTATGTGCGGGCGATACTATGAACCATCACGGAACTTGCTGACTAAAGGGCAAAACAACTCTTGCATTAACTGGTCACAAGAAATTTTCAACCTTTAATGAAGGGAGGTGTGTGGTACTAATGGAAGTAGAAACCACAAGTCTTTACAGAGCACTTCTAAGCGTCTTTTTGGCACATCAACCATTCCGGCACACAACCCTGGGGCAGTCAAAATATCTATGTTCAACAAGTGATACTGAGATTTGTCGTGTTGTATCGATAGTTTAAAGTCTATGTTATTATTAGAAAACAAAATCCTAGATAGGGGTTATTTTGTTTTATATGTTATCTTCTCTTTTTCTTTCTCATTGTTCATCTGGGGATTTGATCAAAAACAAGTTCAATTAACAAAATTATTGTGTAAATAAATCAAGTGGCAAATTTATATTTCTTGTGTAATGATCATATTTTCACCTGGCAAAGAGAAGTTCAATTTCTGAAGGACTTGGTAGCAGCAGATGGGTGACCAAGGGTTTTGGCACTAAGGATTACTGAGACATGTCAATATGAACAAAACAGTTATTTTATATGATGAATTATTCCTTTGGAATAATTGGGTCCAGCATTTCCTAGTTTTGTCAACTTATCCACATTTATGTTTCTCCTTGCAATATGATTAGCTTTTGCGTTAATATAATTTGTTTGATTAATTATTTGCTTTCAAAATTGGACATCAAAGAAAGTATACGCATGAATTTCAATTAAATAAGAAAAGGAAAGTTGTACTTTGTCAAAAGAATATAGTAAATGTACTAGGTCATTGTGCGGTTTGGGAATTTTGGCCATCAGTGGCAAGAGAGGCTTTAGTTTTGATCAATAATAGTAGTGAGTCCATAGATCAAGATCTCTTGCAGAAATAAAGTTGTTTGAAAAACTTTATGCCGTCGTTGATGAGTTTTTGTCAGTAGACAGGAATGTAGGACATCAGGGAAGAGGGAAATAAAGGACTATCTTATGTGATTTAATAGGTCGTAGCTCAGAAATATGCGTGAAACTCTTTCCAGTTCATAATATTATGGTATGAACTTCAAGGGGTGTGGGAGCCAAGGTAAAAATCTTAAATGTGATTGACGTGGGTGCGTTTTGTATATTATTTAAGATTGTTAATCTAAGCTGCATATGTAATGCCTCTAGTAAAGCTGTAGTATTCTTCTTTAACTTATCATGGGGAACACAATAGAGGATAAGAAGTTCTAATGTTTATTCTTAGATTAATTAAGTATTTTTTTTTCCTGAGAAAATCGATGTATATATTTATTTTAGATGTGGGGTCTAGATATTTATTATTATGTTCCTTAATAATATCTAAGATAGCTCGAGTGTCGGGCCATTAGGTTATTAGGGCTTGTGTATATATAAATAATGTCACCCCCTTACTGGATACTTATTGCAAATGAACTATTGATTTCCGAAAACTACTTTCCCATTATGGATGATCCATAACACGTATCTCCCTTTACTCCTTTAGCAACTGGGAAACCTATGGCTACCGAGTAGTGGTTCTTCTGCAGGTTAATCACCATAGTTATCTTTGTAATATCTTCCATGATTCTTTGTTTGAGACTTTGTCCTGCTCCTGCATCAAATTACTTTTATTATATTTGAAATTAAATTCATTTGGTTGTTTGCTGTTGTGGTTGGTAAGTTTTTGCTTGAAGAAATTTTACCTGAAGTTCCTTTAGATATTTGTAATTTGCTTCTGCACTGCAATAGTTCTATATCCTTAATACTTAGAACTGATGTGTCAATCTGTCTTTACATGTAATTGTGGAAGTTCAATGTTTAATATGCTGATGTTTGCCCTTTTATATATTTGCAGAAAAATTAATGTATTTTTCTGAGAAGTTTGATGCGAAATTGTTTTTGTCACGAGTTCACGAAGAAACAAGTGCAGACGATTTAGAAGCTGGTGCTATAGCTTTGAAAACTGATTATGAAGGAAGGACTTCACAGAGGAAGAAACTTGTTAAAGAAAATTTTGATTGCTTCGTCTCTTGCAAAACTACAATTGATGGTAAAGCTGTACTTGGTTTCACAATTGATTCTTTCCCCTTGTTATGATTTTTGGACTTTCAAGTTTTATTAGCGGGTTCTTTGGCAGCTGTTGTGTATTTTATCCTTCTTTAAGCAAGATGTTTAAATTTTAATTATGATATTTCTCTGTAATAAATATGTTTTTTCTGAAGTCAGCTTATAAGCTATTGATTATGTTGCAGATATCGAGACAAAATTGACACGCATAGAAGAAGACCCCGAAGGCTCTGGAACAACTCATTTGTATAATTGCATACAAGGAGTTAGTTCAGTGGCTAATCGTGCTTTTGAACCTTTGTTTGAGCGTCAGGTGTTTAATATTTAAAATTCAAAACAGTTCGATGCATAGTTTCTTTGATTGCATTACCCGTCAGGCAGAGACTAATTCACTTTCTTCTAATGTGTTTGCAGGCCCAAACTGAGAAAATACGTTCTGTCCAAGGAATGCTTCAGAGGTTCAGGACACTTTTTAATTTGCCTAGTACGATTCGTGCAAATATCAGCAAGGGCGAATATGATTTGGCCGTTAGAGAATACAGGAAAGCGAAGTCGATTGTGCTGCCTTTGCATGTACAGATATATATTCTCTTACATTATACTTTATAGATATATATCTACATACCTGTATTCTGCATAATTTCCCTTTCATTCCTCTCTTTGATTAGTAGAAAGGTATTAAAAATATAAAGAAAATTAGGAATGGATGGGAAGGATGCAGGAGCTGACCATCAAAAAATGATAAAGAGTATCAGTCTTTTAAAATAAATTTTTTGAACGATATGAGTGGGAGAAAGGAATGAGCCTCAATTTTAATTGGAAGGGAAGAGATCTAGTTAGAACTTGTAGAATGGGTGGAGTAAGGAATGAAGATTGCGAATACAGATGCCAGTTTCAATGATATTCTATTCCCACCTCGTTTTGTTATTTCCATGGGTGGAGTAAGGAATGAACTTGGGTTTTTGTGGTTTATCTGTTTACGACTGCACATATCATTGTTCTCCATGTTCTCTCCCTCTTGTAGCTACTAATTTATCGTACGCGGAGTCTATTTTTGTTTCTTGATTTGAACAAGAATTAAACTTTCTTTTTCGTACTCTTAAAACTAGATGCCGTATATATATGTATATGAGTTGGATGTTCTTATGAATATCTTATATCTTGATTTTTATATTCAAACTGTGTTGGCTAATGAAAGTTTCATGTTCAAACTTGTCCATAGTAAGTTTGTAGATTTTAAACCTTGGGGTCCGTTCTATGGCAAACATTTGCCATAGAACTGTTTCACAACATATGGTTTCAGGACCGTTGGATCGATTTAAAAAAAAAATTACACCGTACCGCAGAAACTTTCCGTGGTACGGAGAAATTACATAAATGCCCCACTGTTCACGTACCACAGAAACTTTCCGCAGTACGGTGAACAGTAGATTTTTTATGTGAAAACAGGGGGCATTTTTGTAATTACTCCGTACCGCGGAAAGTTTCTGCGGTACGATGTAATTTTTTTTTTAAATCAGGACCGTTGGATCAACGATCCAACGGTTGATCCAACGGTCCTGAAACCATATGTTGTGTAACAGGTCCCTGGCAAATGTTTGCCAGTGACCGGGAGCCTTAAACCTTTTAGTATTGATACAGTTAGTTCATCAGAAATGTAAATTGCCGTCTTGAATAAATAATGTAGCCCTTTCCTTACATTATCATTGATAATATATTTTGTGGGCTGAGTTAAGAGGTGGTCATAGGATACAGTGCTATCTATTTCCTGGTTTCACTGTCAGTTAAAGCCCCAACTTCCTGTTGGACGGCTCAGGAAAAACAAACAATATAGCTAGCCAGTGCGAATTTCTGCGTACAGTGGAAGATGACTTTGAAGCAACATTTAATTATCTTTCTTCAGTACCTTATGTGGAGCCTTATATCTTTCAGGCTGGTATGCATAGTCAATGGGTTTATGATTTTAAAAATATTATAATATATGGGCTCAAGCTGGGTGATGGACTACATGTAGGGACTTGTGTCTAGGGAGTCAGTTCTGGAGGGATTCGCTCCTCCCCCCTCCCTTTTTTTATACTCAATTTTCAGGGTAATGTCTATATCTGGTGGCAAAGTTTTCCTCTAGCATCGTTATAGATACCTGATGAAAACTGAACTTCCAACAATTCTCGTAATATATATCTGTCATTGTAATGCTGTTCTGGGTAGAGAAATTAAGTCTGGTAGGTCTTTTGTAAATTTACCCCTGGAAAATAGTGAGAGAACCGGTGTTGTAGATTATGACACATCTCTAGTGCCAATGTAGTTGAAGTACTGTCCTGAATTCCTTCTTTTAATCTAACTTCCTTGTGTCTTATTTTAAGCAAATATCTTTTCCTATTTCTTGTAACATGGTTTCATGAACGTATTTCAAAATTATTTTAGAGAATCTTCAAGATCTGCCTAAAACATATTACAATTTGATCTGTACCTTTCTTGTTGTACCATTGTGAAATGTAGTTTGTCTTTCAGGTGGGAATACTTAAACGTGTCCTTGAAGAGGTTGAAAAAGTAATGCAAGAGTTCAAAGGCATGCTTTACAAGTCTATGGAAGATCCACACATCGACCTAACCAATGTATGGTCATTGTAAATTATTTAGCTACGTGTGCGTGCATACACACATTCATCTATGTACAAACTAATATTTTGAGACAGTTCTTTGCATGGGGATGATGATCTAGAATAAAGTAAACCCATCTACGAAGAATGTGTATGCATATTAATTACTTACTATGGTTATCAGTGGAATATCTTAATTGATGGACAAACAGCATGCTAAAATTTGGAAGAAATTGATTTATTCAGTGTACACAGTACATTGCAAGTATACACAAGCAGTTGTGCAACTTCATGCAAGTTCTGTTCAATTTTTTACAGGATCAATACGTAATGCTCGGAAATGGTTCAATTACAAATTGAAGGCATTTTTCTTCTTATGGATTGACAGTCACTCTAAGCACCCCTCTTTACATATTAGCTTGTGTAACAGATCTATGTAGGTCTCAGAGCTGTTAGAACATATGAAAATGAAGTTTACATGGATGTTTAACAATTTTTTTCTGTGGAATTGACTTTTCATAATTAAAGTAGGTGGTCTAAAATGTTTACAGATGACGTAGGAGAATATATGTTTTCCTTGTCTACATACTGCGGGGCATTTGCATGCACAGTGTTTGAGTAAATGATGATGGATACCATGTCATTGCTGTGAAAGAGAGCTCTAGATATATGTTGAACTTGTATTAATTGCTTTATGTACAACTTAGAACTTGAGGGAAACTGTTGTTTTCTGGAAAGATTGCCGGACTCTTTTACTAGTTCTTCTTTCTCATTCTGTACAGCTTAAGAGTCAAGTACTCAGCAGCGTCCGTTTAGTTATTCTTCTTTGTAGTAGCAGTTGTAGCATTGTCTTGAAAGTGGCCTTTCACTAAGGCATGCAAGTGGTCTTAAATGAATTTACTATAGAACTATTCTCATGCTCAATGATGTAAGTGATAACAAGATGATGTAGAACTTGCAGTTGACTTCATGCGTGTGTTCTAATTATAAAGTCTGAATATTTCAAGCTGGGTAAACTAGCTTGTAAGTTATCTGGATGGCTATACCCAACCTGGTTGTGGTGGTTACTTGAAATATTTAACTTATTTTGAAATAGTTACATATGCAGTACATCTATGGTTCAGTTTTTACCTTTATGTAAGTTAGATTTTAGAAGATTTCCGATAGTCGACAAGTCCAATTGATTTCCTTGTGACCTGCAAATAAATACTCAATGAGCTTACCTAACAAATCACTGTTTGTATTTGGACTGTTTAAGACATGCGTGTATACTTCCATCAACTTTTACCAATCCAGGGTACAATGTGTTGAGCTACACATGCTGGGCCGCAGTGCTACCTTGCTTTTACCCCTTTTTTAGAGTGGGGGGGATGGTTCTCATTTTAAACTACTTGTTACTAATATATGCTAATTAGTCTAAATAATCTTTGAGAAGATTGAAATGTATCCAATGGTTTGGTGCAGCTTGAGAACATTGTGAGACTCTTATTGGATCTGGAACCTGAGTTGGATCCTGTGTGGCATTATTTAAATATACAGGTAATCACTTCATTAAATATCTTTCATTGTGGAGTTGCTTGTATAGTTTAGCATTATTTGTAGTTTTTTTTCTTGCATCTTGAACTTTGTACAACTTTATTCAGCCCTTTTGATGGTTATTTACTCACCGCTGCTTACTCTTTGCTGCAAACAGTAATGCCAAATGCTTGCACTTATTAATAAGATTCAAATTAGTTGTTCAGTTGTTCTTCCGATAACCCAATCTGAGTTTTGTGCTCATATTCAGCTAAATAAAATTGCATCTTAGTTTTTCAGTAGATTATTATTTTGTCTTGTTTACAGAATCAAAGAATTCGAGGTTTGCTTGAAAAGTGCACATTAGATCATGAAACAATGATGGAACAATTGCAAAATGAGTTACGAGAAAAAGCTTTGTCTGATGCAAAGTGGAAGCAGCTGCAGCAAGATTTGAATGATGCGGTAAATAGAACAACTTGTTTACCATATACATGTATATATATGTATAATAGCATAGAAGCTAGTCTATCGATCAACTTTTGACGTTTCATCCTCTTCTCATCTGCTACCACCAGTCTGATGGCGATTATGATAGTACTGTGGAAGATATAGAGCCGCTAATGTTAAACAGCGAAGAAGTTGATGCTCATAGAGGGAAGTATATCCGTAGATTAACTGCTGTCCTTATTCATCATGTACCAACCTTCTGGAAAACAACTCTATCAGTTTCCAGTGGAAAATTTGCAAAGGTACATCGTGTTATTGATTGTCCTCTGTCAGTGGATAGTACCTGCTCAAGTTAATTAGTAATGAGGTGCAATATATGTGATCTATATTATTTTGAGGGCTTCATTAACTTTTTCATCTTTTAAGATTATTTGTTTGAAATACTAGCTGTGGTCCATACATTCTTTGTTTTTGATGGGTCCTATTCAGAGAGCCCAATTTTTTTTTTATGTGTTTCAGATGGTAGGTTTGGTTTAGTATCTCCCACTTTATTGCTTGTTGACTTACTAGTACCTTGGTATATTGACGCTTGGCTAAGGATTTGTTAAACTTACTTGGTTTAAGTTCATGGTTTGGTAGGGTCTAGGATTGGTGAGGTTCTCTGGATTGTTTAGTAACATAGTAAAATACTCCATCCACCCTGTTTGTTTGTAACATTTTTACTAGTAAGCTTGCATGGATTCTAAGATGTCAAAAATATATATAAATATCATAATCTTCATATCTATACTTCTTTTTCTGCTTTCAGTCTTCCCAAGTTTCTGGTGAAACCAATGTTAGCACTTCTGCAAATAAAAATGAAGAAAGAGATGGAAAATTTTCAGCTCATTCTCTCGACGAAGTTGCTGCAATGATACGTAATACTATATATGCATATGAGTCAAAGGTAACAGGCTTGTTCGATTGCATAAATAATTGTGCTCGGTCTAAGAAACCAAATTTTGAACTTTTTGTGTATAAAATCCATCTGTATTGTATTCTCATTTTAACTTCTTTTAGTCTAAGTTATTTTGACCTGTACTCGTGGTCATAAAAATCTAACCAGGAAATCATAATGTTTTTAGTTTCAAGTTCCTTTCTTTATTGTTTGACCTAGATATGCATATTCCTTGATTTATAGAGCAACAGTTACTGAAGCAAAGAAGAAAATTTATCTTATTTTTGTCATCGTTGAAAAAATCTAGTCATAGCCACTGGGAATTAGAGACATTGCGTATCTAATCATCATTCTGCACTCAGTGCACGGGTGCATTCTGATGATACAGGTAGGTCTACTGAGAACTGACCATGACCATAGTGTAGAGAATCTCTACCTAAATGCCTAGACCTTCTATCGTGTACACTCTGAAGCTGTGCATGTGGTTAAATGTTTAAGCTTTGCATGATTTTAAAATTGCTGCAATTCAAAGAGTCAAATTAGTATCCATTGACTAGTGTTTTCTTCATTAATGTTTTTTGAGTGAAGCTAATGAATCTAGTACTCCTATTTACAGGTCCAGAAAACATTTCAGGACTTCGAAGAATTAAATATTCTTCGCCCTTACATGAACGATTCCATTATGGAGATATCTAAAGCATGCCAAGCATTTGAAGCAAAAGACTCAGCGCCCTCTGTTGCTGGTAACTCAATTTTATTGTTTTGGATATCGTATGTCTTCCAATTTCACTGACTAGCCATTTGCTGACCAACAGTAACTGCATTGCGGACGCTCCAGTCTGAGATTACAAAAGTTTATATACTAAGACTTTGTTCATGGATGAGAACTTCAACGGAAGAGCTAGCAAAAGAAGAATCGTGGACCCCAATGTCTGTCCTTGAAAGAAACAAGTCTCCTTACACAATTTCTTTGTTGCCTCTAGCTTTCCGTTCAGTCTTAGTTTCGGCAATGGACCAAATCAACCTGTAAGTTTCCTATTTCAGGAGGAAAAGTAGCGCATGATCCATTTTAGTCCTCTCCCCTTCCCTGCATATAGCCTGTAAGTTTCCTATTTCAGGAGGAAAAGTAGCACATGATCCATTTTCATGATCCCCTTCCCTGCATATGGCCTGAACTTGCTTAAGACTGTCATGTGAGCAAATAGAATATATAAATACAGACATAATACCGTTTATTTCTAATTAGCAATTAGGAGATGATCATGAAAATTGATTAGTACTTAACAACAAATGCAGCCTAAGGTTTTAGTGGCCTATTATTAGAAAGTCAAAATATACATACTTTACAGTAATCCTGGATAACTGATGGTGTTTTTTGCTTATTGGTAATATATGGTAGTTGTGAACCACTTGACTGTTTTTAAAGCTTTCCGTCAGAACATTACTGGAGGTATAGGATGAGTGTAATATGGTTCTGTTATCAACTCCAGTTGGATAACATAGTGAATGCCAACTTCCCCTGCTTGTGCTAACAGTTGACTCCACTAAAACGCAGCACATAACAATAAAACATGGTAGGTTTTAATACAGATATTTAGTCAAGATAAGATTGGATAATATTATTCGGCCAACCTGTCCCTTTGTCATGTTCAAGTGGATGTCGCTGATACCGTTTGATGTCCAATAAGCAAATCATTTACATAATTATTTAAAAAATTTATTCAGTTTTTAAAATTTAAGATGTAGCAAGACATGCTGGCCGAAGGAATTTTATGTTGGTCAATACCTCAAGATTGTCATGCACCTTGGCCAGCCCACTAAAGCTTTGTGTCACTAGTATAATTGATAATGTGTAGGATAAAAGTAAACTTAATTTTGGGTGACTGAAGATGTTTCTTTTAGTGTAGGACAAGGAAATATCTTGAAACCTTTGCATGTAAATTGGTCAAAATGAATTGTCAAATTCGTACGCATGTGGGTCATGTCTGAGTATTGAGTGTTTGACACGAGCCATAGAGATCAGGTGACATAGATTAGAAACATGGAGCACACCAAACTGCTTGTGCTAACAGTTCACTGTCCACACTACCACGAAATGATGGCTCATAACCAAACTTATGCAATGGTCCCCCCCCCCCCCCAATTCACAGAGGTGTTGTCTTCGTAATTTAGTTTTTTGAGCAATATTCTCAATTGAGGAGACACAATGAAATAGGACAAAAGTGCTTAAATTTATAGCATTAGGACAACCATGCCCAACCTCTATGACATACCAAGGTCCAACAATGGTATAAATTATGAAAACCCACGTTTATGTCTAAGCCCAAAAGAAAATCTCAATGCAAGACATGACACGAAAAAGGCCCACGTTTCTATCAACAAAAGATTTCTTTCATTTAATTAATACTCTCGTTAATATCTATAAATATTTAATTTATCTATCTCCCACATTAATATCTGTTAATAGTTACAAAATTAATACTAACTCATACTAATATCTATTAATATCTGTTAGGAACTGCATACTACTAGTATTATATATTAGTATAGTAAGGGTAGTTGGGTAATTCCAGTATTTCAGGAGTTAGTTACAGAACCATAGCTCTATAAATAGTTGTTGAGCCTTGTAATTTCAGATTATGCTTAATGATGTGAATATCAGAAAATGGGACTAAGTTCGACCAATCTCTTCCTCTCTCCAGTTTCTAACTAATTTCTCTCTCTAAACTCTTATCTTTCTCTGCAAGTTAGCTACAAGCCCTAGCTTTCTTCTACATTTCTGTTCTAATCTCTCTAGTTATACCTCTGATCTGTCTAATTTCTCTCTATTACTGCTTGTTTTACCTAGTTTCTTAAACTCACAGAAAATCACAAAAACATATAGAAAAACAAGACAGAAACCTTGAGTTCCTGACAATATCTAACTTAATTATATAAAAATAATTTTTGATTGACGTGTCCACATTAATATAAATAAAATATTAGTTTAATCAATGTTTCTTCATTAATATTTTATTAAAATTACATAATTAATAATTATAACTATTTTTAATCCATTGTATTTATAGTTTCATAAGAATAGAACTTCGTTTTTTAACAAAAATAGATAGTTAAGATTACAATCACAAATTAAACTAATTTTAAGCCTAACATATAAAATATAACGTAGAATCTGATCAAAATTTATGAAATCAATATATTGTAAAATTTAACACAAAATCCAATATATAATTTTGTATACATTTTTATAGTATAATCATATTATGTCTGTTAATTTCATGTTAAATTATATTTTTGACCATGAAAATGAAATAGCTTAATTGTGATAGAAGGTAGTCATTCAGCAAGGGAGTCATGAAGCCTAATTGAATTGTGTTTACATTGACTCCCTAACAGATTATTCTTATGATTCTGAAATTTAGTAGACAGTTTGTGAAGCACAAACTTTAATAGCGATATGTAAATAAAAAGAAGGCTATAAGCTAGTTTATGTAGAATACACGGTTATCTTTCCGTACCAGATCATTTATTATGCATTCAAATGAAGTTCCTAGGAAAATTAAAAGAGCGGGAAGGCCCGGAACCGGAAGTGGGAGTAATATGGAAACACTCCCTCTCTACCTAGTGAACTGACCAGTTAATACAATGATAATGTACCTTCATTCCTATTCATGCATGCAAGTTATTAATGTGATGCAATCAGATCTCAACTAACATCATAATCAAGCTTTTATCCTTTCCAAGTCATAATCAAGTTTACATTTCTCTGGTGACCAGTTAATACAATGATGATGTACATTCATTCCAATTTGTGCATGCAAGTTATAATGTGATCAAATCTAAACTATCATCATAATCAAGTTCTTTTCTTGCTAAATGATAATAATTTATCTATTTATATGTATATGAACTTGTAACATTTGTTTTCTTTCTCTCGGAGAAAGAGGTTGAATCTTTTGGTTTTTGTCCTTTTTTATGCTGTTACTTTATTCATTCTACTTATTTAGGATAGAATATTTCCTTCAAGTATAATTTTAACGATTTTTTTTATCAGGATGGTGCAGTCTTTAAGAAATGAAGCTAAGAGGTCAGAAGACATCTTTATGCAGCTTCAAGAAATTCAGGAATCTGCTAGACTTGCATTTTTGAATTGTTTGTTGGATTTTGCTGGTACGATTGGTTAATTTGTACCCCGTGTCTTCTATAGAATTTCAGAATTGCAGTACCTGATTATAATTTAACGATCAGGTCATCTAGAACGCATTGGCGGGGAGCTTGCACAAAGCAAGTCAAATAGAGGAAGTCCGCATTTTCAAAATGGATATTCAGACAATCAACCCCATATGTCATTTGATCCTTTACCGGAAAGTGTGATTCATCCTCTCCATCAACTACTAATGGTTTTGAGTAATATTGGGTATTGCAAGGATGAACTTTCCCGCGAGCTGTACAACAAATACAAACATATCTGGCAGCAATCCAGGTTGGTACATTGTATGTAAATATGTCCAGATACAACTTGGAGACCTCTGTACCGGGGTTTGTTACATACTCTGTTGCATGGGGATTTAATAATTTCTGGTTGCAGTATTGCACTGAGCATGCATCTATACGTCACTTAAATTTTCTCTCGAATTCATAAATTTCCTGAAAGTTTACAAAATCAAGCATACCTCAACTGAAGGCAGGAAAGAAACACATATCGAATCAGTAGCTAAAAGCAGTGTTATTAAAAGCTCGCATATGCGAGATGCGATGCGATGCGAGGCTGAAGCGCTTCGCTTTGGTTATGCGATGCAACTTCATTGAAGCGCGCGCTTTTGTGCGCTTTGAGCGCTTAAGCGATGTGCAAGAAGCACAGAAAAAGCGCGCTTTTTTATTTTTTGTTGATTGTGCTGTTGACCGGGTCTTATTTAAAGAAACCTGTCCTAGAAAAGTCCTAAAACCTAAGTCAGCCAACATATACATATCATACTAATGATAGGATACAGACATATAAAACGAATATATACACACACGAACGATACAAGCTGGGCAATGGAACAAGAACGGTGCCAGGATAGTCAAAATAAAGATTTCGAAAATCTTCAAGAAGAGCCTAAAGATGATGATTTTTAATTCATGTCAAGTTGTCAATTGTTGAGAAGACTAGAACTAATCTATAGGGCTTGTAATTGTTTCTATGTCTTTATTTTGTTACCATGACTTCGTATTTGTGCCTTGAGTTTGAATCTGGTTATCATTAACATGTTTTATGACAATGTAATCTTCCTATAACATGTTAAATTTATTTTTATGCATTTTTTTCAACTGTTGCGCATTTTTTCAAAAAGCGCGCATATCGCGTTGCGCGTTGCGCTTATGCTCCAGGAGACCTTTGCATATCGCGGTAAATAACACTGGCTAAAAGTCTACGAGTCCATTTCAGAACTAGCTCAATTTTTTAGTGGTTAATGAAATAAGATCATTACTTGTGTTTAATTGGTGTTAGGTCTCATTGGTTCTTTCCTTGCAGCTGCCTTCACCCTGCCCCCAGTCTTTTTTGGCTCCCTTCCAAGGGTCTTCAACTCATTACTAGTTACTGAATTCTATAATAATTTCATCCTTTTGGCTGTGTATAACTGAATTTACAAGAGATGTAGGAAGTCATTTAGAGGTATTGCAGTTATGAATCTTTTATGAGTAAGGTACTTTTTTTTTTGTCAAGCATGTAATTGAAAATCCACGCCTAGAGGCTAGAGGGGAATTAAGTGTTTTGGTTATATGTTGACCTTTAAAAATTTAACGATCTGATTACAGCAGCGGACTGACTTGAAGTACAGTCAGATGCCAAGCTACTTGAATTACTGTTTTAGACATGGCAGTTAATATGTTAAGCCATGATGTAAGTAAATGCCAGCATGAAGAAATATTAGCTAGGTTGAAATCTTAGTTGTACTTATGGTCGTACGTCCTAGAGCCCGTTTTTAAGTCATGGACTTCCAAGTGATTTTTGACTTGATGTTAAAAAGTATGTGTTTGTGTAATAAGTTATGATAAGTTAGAAAGTGACATAAAGTTAAGATAGGAGATTTACTGTTTGAACAACTTATTTTATTTTTGTAATTTTATTTAGTAAAAGTTAATATCATCATTCACATGTACAACTTATAATTTTATATTTATTTCTATATTTTTTGATATTTCATAAGTTACACATGGTATTAAAATTAACCAAACAAATACCAATTTAAAATAATTTTTTCACTTTTCCTTTCAAATAACCAAGTCATAAGTAATTTTGTTAAGTTTACCCAACCAGACCGTAGTGGCCTAGTCCCTTGCCAACTTGGTAAAAGATTGTATTATTAAACTAATCATAATCAACAAGTACATGACTTTTTTGTAGAACTTCCAGTTTTGTGGCTTTTTGAACGAGTTAAATGGCTAAAACATTATTGAATTTTGAACAAACTAACTTGTAGGCTGTAGCTGAGTTATCCCATACATTTAACATTATCTGACTCTAGACGGAATTCCTTAACTTTGTATACGTAAGCCTCGAGCACATGTAAATTAGTTATTATAAGCTAAGTAGTTTACAACCTGTGCATCGGTATTCTTTTATTTGTTATGATTATTTAATTATATTTTTATAATAATTTATTATTTTAATAATATTACATAAATTAGTATTGATTTTCATATACATTTATACGAGTTATATTTTATCTAAGTATTATGTAATTTTCTTGTAGCGGTCAAGAATCAAAAACTTGATCAGACTATTTTTTATATTTGCCAGAAATGGAACCCATGACATGGTCGATACTCTTACTAAGAATTAATGATATGTTTATTACTTGTATATAGTGGTAGTCAACTCTTGACCTTTTTTAAATATTTTGTTACGGAATCGGCGACCTTGACAACAGATATTCCTCTCTACTTTAATTATGTATTCCATATGGGATAGAATTTCAAATTCTTAAAAAAAATCGAAGTATGTAGGCGAGTTAAATAAAGTTTAATGCCCAAATGAAAGTTTGTACCTAGTTTATTGACCAATTAGCTCTTTTAAGTTAAAACTTAGCATCGATAGAACGATATTACACATCAACAGTCCAGTCCACATCACCCTTCCGTGTATTTTATAATGGTTGAAACCTGTTCTAAAATTTTAATTAGTTTAGTTAGTTGGCTGCAAGTTTCTGAGCTAGCTGACCCATTTGCAAGTTGGTCTACAGTCTAATGATGTTTTATCCATTTACCCATTTCTGAACATACAACACGGCTGCCTGGAAAGATAAAAATAGCTTCACCTAGAGCACACAACTCTATTTTAACATTAATTTCCCTTTAAGCTCAAAGGGTGCCAAAATCCAGCAACTTTCAACGTACAATAACACAGTGAAAAAATATGGTTTTGCAACTCAAATATATATATATATAAAGCACAAAAGTTTTGAGAATTGGAAAAGATATTGAGAAGGCTTTTCCAGAAGTTTTTCTTTTGTGTGTATGAAAAAGACTCGAAATTATATTATATAACTTACTGATATAAATCTAGATGAACTCTGATTTGAAGGGGATTATTCTGCTACATGATTACTCGTATCTACATGAAGCAATCAATTATGTCCAATCCTGTATATCTATTTCAAGGGTACTATGGGACCATATTTACATGTAAGAAACTAGGAAGGGCTTCCGATAAAATATTTGAAGCTCCTAATGGGCATAGTTTAGGATTGGCATGGTTTAGGGTTAGAGCTCCCATTAATCGTAGTAGCATGTATATAGCAGGAAATACGGAAATTTAATGCAACTGATATATTAACATCTGAAGGAGACACATGAGGAGATTGCCCCTCCTGGACCCCTTTTCTTCTCTTTTCCTTCCATTATCTCCTCCTCCCACTCCTATTTACGTAGTCCTTTTCTGCATAGTCACAAGGGCTGTGGCAAGTGATATGAACCGAGGCTTCAGGCATAGTGTAGAGCTCTATTTCCTTAAATCTATCTAATTACGATGTTTAAAACAGTGAGTTGGTTCTGACGCACTCCATGGTCAACTTCAATTAGTAATTAGTATGATCTAATCGTAAAGAATATTGATGGTGTATCCTAGAAATTGCTGTTATACATTTACGAGGATACATACAAGAACTAGGTGTGTTCCAGTATGATACTGTATGTAGGACTGAAAATTGTTCTTTGCTTACCGTGCCTGACAATGCTATCATGACGATTCATGGCATCTTTGTGTTGTTGCTAAAATGCACAATTCCCAGATATAAAATTGGAGTTCTAGTAAAATACTAAATGGTGTGACATGCAGTACTCCGAAGGAGAATATAAGAATGCCTTATTTATATATATGTAAATCATCTTAAAATCTAGTCATTTTAACATGCCTGAAGTCGCATTTAATTTGTATATAGGAGTATCAGTTTGTATTATGCCATTAATTTTATGACTACAGGGGAAAGGATGAAGAGGATGCTGATAAGCAAGATCTATTTACGTCCTTCTCTGGACTTGAAGATAAGGTCCTCGCACAGTACACTTTCGCAAAGGTATGATTTTTGACCTATTGTATTGCAAATGTTATATTTGCATAAAAACATTTGTAAAGGTAAACTGCCCCATTTTTATTGTAAAAACAATATCTGGACCTATTGGCGGGGATGGGGCTTGCTGTATTGTGACCCCCATCTTTTTTATCTTAATATACCGCTGCTGTGCTAGCAACTTCTGGTATTTAATTTAATTTTCCCGCCAAAATGATTGATCTACCTATATCTTACTAGGGAAGAGATAAAGTTTGGGATAACAGTGTTTGTTTACTGCATGGTTGTGATGTCAACAACCTATGATCTAACGTTTGACATAGTTGTCGAGGCATCGTCTAGGCGGAAAGGCGAGCATTCATAGGTAGGCATCCAGCCCGCCTTGATTTGAACGGGGTAGGCATATTAGGCATCAACTAGGTGAATCAGTCATCACCTAGGCATCCACTAGGCAAACTAGGTGTCACCCAGTCGTACACTGCACGAATTAGGCTTTAGCTATGTATATGCAACTATTTTCCTTGAAGATAATTCGACTTTACACACTATTGTGCAATGTGTCTTTGAACAATTATACTAAGAGCAGCAGTCTCAGAACTGAGAAAGAAGACTAATCAAATTTTAAAAAAAAATCTATGTTAATCAATCTAATAAATAATTAAATATAATAAAATGTCAACATGATATATATATATATATGCCATTGCTCCATACAGAACACTCTTATATAACAAACAATAAAGAACACCTTAGATCTAATAGTTCCAATGGCCCCGCCAGGGGCACCCAATACAAAAAGTTGTTATTTTTTTACCCTCTATCAAGCCAGCAAAAAAAAAATTAAAAATTTTAATGTTCATGATGACGTCACTGATGGCGTCATCGGCATGAACAGTAACTTTTTTTTTTTTGAGATGATAGATGGATAGAGGGTAAAAAAATAAGAACTTTTTGTATTGGGTGGCCCCGCCAGGGGCAATGGATCTATTAGATCTAAGGTGTTCTTTATTGTTTGTTATATAAGGTGTTTGTTATGGAGTGCAACTCTATATATATATATATATATATATATATATATATATATGCCTATATATAGCTGAATGCCTAATGGACACCTAGGCATTCTGCTAGGCCTTTACGCCTTGGAAAGTATGGTGTTTGTTCTCTGCCTTCCTGTAAGAGCTTCCTTATATGCTATCTGATTATTAAATGTAATTCTATATACTCTGTTTTGTTATCTCAGGCGCAATTAATTAGAGCAGCAGCTGTGAATTACATGTTGGATGCTGGAGTGCAATGGGCAAGTGCACCTGCAGTCAAAGTGAGAAAACATTGAATGTTATTTTCTTAGACATTTCAGATAGCGTTGTTTACTTCATAACATCCTATAAAGTGAGAAAATTGTTGCTCTGTTGCAGGGTGTGCGAGATGCAGCTGTGGAGTTGCTGCACAGTTTAGTAGCCGTGCATGCAGAGGTAGTCACTAATTTCTTGCATTTGTTTAGAATTCCCCCCATTAATCCCAGACTTTGTTTATTTCCATACAGCTAAGAAAGTTCCAAACTTCATTAGACCGTGTCAAGTTAGTGGCAGGTTGTGAACTTTTGTCTTTGTGTAGCTGATTTATTGAAATATCATTTATTTCACCCATTGTAGGTGTTTGCTGGCTGTAAGCCCTTGCTGGATAAGACACTTGGTATCCTTGTTGAAGGTCTGATTGATACATTGCTGAGCCTTTTCCATGAAAATCAGGAGAAAGATCTTAGAGCACTGGATGCAAATGGTTTCTGTCAGCTTATGCTAGAGGTGAATGTACTGTTACTAGATTTAGAATACAAGCCATGGTAGAGTAAAATCGGGTATTACCATCTAGATAATCCAGCTCGTGGGAACCTAATGACAGGACTTGTTATTTTTCTTTTACAATCTGTTTCAATCAATATGATTTTTATAGGCCATGATTTAATGGATGACTTGCTAACATAGTTGATTGTTCTCGCATTTTTGCAGCTTGAATATTTTGAGACCATATTAAATCCTTATTTTACACAAGAGGCGAGAGAATCGCTGAAATCTTTGCAAGGGGTTCTACTGGAGAAAGCTACCGAGAGTGCAACGGAGTCTGTTGAGACTCCAAGTAATCATCGACGTCGCGGAGGTGATGAACCTTCTGATGAAAGACAACAGGGATCGGCTGTTTCACCTGATGATCTCATTGTAAGAGATGCCCTCTTTTATAATTCCTAGTTTATTGATTATATTTACCTCTAAAAAGACCAAATCTCTAGATAACTTTATGTTTAGTGCACGTCTTTCTTGGGGACAAAACACCATTTGTGATGAATCTCTCAGAGGGGGAACTGGGAAGCTTGAGGTGTCCCCCAGTGCAAGATGTATCAAGAAGTGTTTAGTCCCTACTACTTTGGTGTGCACAGCACACATCACCTTTTCTTAGCACATGATCACCATAGTCCTTATTGGGCTTTCTGTAAAGTCTTTATATGATTTTGATTCATTTTCCCTACAATTTATGTTGTTTGTTTGCCTAGGTCCTTGCCCAGCAGTACAGCTCCGAGCTACTTCAAGCAGAGCTCGAGAGGACACGAGTTAATACAGCATGCTTTATAGAGTCATTTCCTTTGGACTCTGTTCCAGAACAAGCCAAAGCTTCCATTAGAGGATCAATGGATTCTCCCGGTGGAAGCTTCAAAAGCTCACAAAATTTCCGAGGCAGGCAGAGGCGTAGATAGCTAACCAGTGCATGTAGATCTATGTTTATTCTATTCTCCCTATGTAGCCTTTGCAAATGTTGTATTATGTCACATTTTGAAAAAATTTAAAAGAAAAAAAGAAAAAAAAACAGGCATAGAATGCAAGTCCTACAGTTTTTTTTCCCATTTATATGTCCTGACTTGTTACATGTAAAATACTATGTCATCTAAGCTTGGCAATTGAATTTTGAGGAATGCTGGAAGCATATTATGGATTGGGTGAATTTTGAATATAAGAGCTTGAAAGTTGTCGGTTGTCTTGGCCCTATTTAAGCTCAACTTTATTATTCTATGAAACCCCTCAAAAAAGCAGCAATGTTTGTCCTCTTATTCTTTCCGGATCTAGTTCGTAATTAACTTACATGATTGCTCTAATTACCTCTTCATAGTCTCTTTTATAGTCTGTATCTTTCCAGCTTCTAAATCAAAATTGCTGCATTTTATAATTAAGGGGGTGTTTGGAAGTTAGAGGTTTGGGATAAAATTAGAGGTTTGGGGATAGTTTAGAGGTTTGACCAAATGAAACCTCTAATGTGAGTGTTTGGTTGTGAGAGGTTTGAGTTAGAGGTTTGGGATCAAAAAGCTAATTTTGAAAAAGCTCCTTTTAGGAGCTTTTTCAATTAGAGGTTTGCTATGTGTCACAAAAAGTTATTCAAAAAGCTATTTACCAAACACTTTTATTCAAAACAGCTAATTTCAATCCGCTAGTCAAAACAGCTAATTCAATCCGCTAGTCAAAACAGCTAATTCAATCCGCTATCAGCTAACAGCTATCAGCTAATTGCCTAAACAGGGCCTAAGTATCAAGTCACCAATGTGTTTGCAAGTGGTAACCAATAATGTGACATAGTTCAAATGTTTGCTTGTACCCTTAATTAGGACAACAAACGATCCGACCTCGTAGAAACGAAAGGGGATTTGTCACTCAATCCCACAATTATAATTTTAGCCATATGTATTTGGTTGTTATAATTTGAATGGTGAAAAAATAATATAAAAATGGGCACATTATGTACAATACAACCCCATCAAATACATACGGCCAAAGAAAGGAATGATAGGCTCCGGTTTCAAAGATTCAGATATGCTCCGGTCCTGGACAGTCATTCTTCACACAATCTTTTGTTACAAGATAGACAGCTACATAATTTCATTTCTTTCTATTGGGCAAGACTTAGCCTAGCTGACCCCTCTCTTCTAAGTCTTCCTAGATACCTTTAGTGGCAATAAGAGCCTTTTCAATTCCTTATTAACAGATTTATGTAGTTTACCCTCGAGGGTGTTAACCTCTTTCAGGATAAGGTTTTCTGTGTATATGTGACGCGGCTTGGAGATAACCTTAGTTCAAAACCAATAAATTATATCGAAGTCAAAAGTTCCTCCAAATAGTGTGTTTCTAAACCATACAATACTGTGCTTGGGAACGCACACCAACAGAGACTAACAATTTCAATATAAAACTATATCCAAGTTCTGCTTAAAGATTACAAATTGCAAAATAGCAACTATGGCCACAGTCAACAACTTAATTGCAAGCTCTTACAGCGAAAACGCTTCACAGTTACTATTGAACACTTAACAACACACATGGTCAAGCCGTTCGTAGTGGAGGAGACACCAAAATGACACCATCTCCTCTAACAAACAGAAATGGAACTGTACGGCGCGTGGCCTGTAATTGATCAAATGAATATGTCAGATAACCATGTTATATTACAATTTAGATAGACCAAACTGAAATATGACTATATGAGAAGCAATCACTCAGAGCAAACATATTAAACAAATACAAAATTAAGAACTAATAAGCCATGGCAGAATTATAGTTTACTTTGACTCTGCCCGCAGGACTTAAAAGCTACGTTAACCAAATGTTTTCATGTTTTAGTTGAGATGATGCTCCAAGCCTCCAAGCAAGCCACAACTTATACAAACTTACAATAATGACAAAAAATAAAGAAATTGATAATGGTGAGAGAGGATTGGCAGAGGAAAAGAAGCTTTTTTAATCTATGTTACTCAAACTCGTCGGCTATAAGTGTCCGACATGGGTAAGTGTCCAAGTATCAGACTCGGTAACATTTTGAAAAATGTACATGTTTTTGGCTTAAAATAAGTTTCCAAGTCCGAGTGTCGAGTGTCCGACACCGGTACTCCAAGGTAAAATAAAGAGTCCGAGTAACATAGTTTTTAATAAGACTTGACAAGATACTTCACAAATACGATCTTCAAACTTTACAAGACCTCTTTATACATTTAATTCATATATGTATGTATCATGAATGAAGTGCTAGAGTATATTACATGATAATGTTTGTGGAAGCTTTTATGTGTCAGTGTTGTCATGTTTGGGGTTTTGAAATCCTATTAGTAGTAACATATATCATTCAGTTATTTACTAACCCTCCACGTCTTCATCTCACAATTATTTCTCTATGCTGCTTCTGTCGTATGCATTCAAATCATATATGGGTTGGTCATCTCATTATAAGCTCACTGCAAGTTGGTCCTGGACTCACGGCACACTTACCGTGTACTGTAATGATATGTTCAGAACTAGCTTAAACTATTCATATATATATTTGAAATGAGGTTACTGAAATCAGAATGTTTAGCTCGCACTTTTCTGGCACTGCTGTTCAGACAAAACTCATGTGGAATTATACAATAAACGGCAACACTTTTGTTTTTGAAACACTGTTTGTGTTCGAAATGAAAAGCCAGGTGCAAATTGAAAGACATATATCTGCTAACGGCGATGTTTAGCACTTAGTTCATATGTATCGTAACTCGCCCATTGAGAGATGTCAACTTGATCTATAAAGTCACAAGAAAGAGCAAGTGTTAAATTGTTATTACTAGTACTATCTTCTTAATGGAAAGCTGGTTTTTAAGGACCCCTACCCCTATACGCACGCATACTCTCCCCACTGAGACATGGTCATCCGACCTCCCACTGACGGAAAAGAGTTGTTACAGCTGGAGTACTGGCTCCTTCGGTAAGTATTATATTTTATTTAAATCAACTATCAACATTTGCTGGAAAATATCCAGAAAGCTTAAGAATCAAGCACTTACTTAAAAAAGTGTCAGTATCGTAAACTATTTGCTTCAGTGCTTATCTTGTCATTGTTCACCTTACCTTCATTGCTTACTAACATTACTCGTTGAATATTCCCAAGTGTTTTTGGACTAAAATAGGCAACTACTTGAGACATACAATTGAGCACACATGGTTCAACTGCACTTGGTCTATAAACCAGATAATACTGCTGGTGCCTAGATCAGTAGGCAGGCATATGCAGTTATATTGCACATTTTGAAAAATGTAGAGTACAATAGGAACTGCCAAAAACCACAACTGTGAAGATACATTTAAGACGCAATTGTTTCAGGCATCAGTTTCACAACCTTAGCTTGCTAACAGGTGAAATGAGTAACAAAATAATAAAGACGATGATAATAATTAAAAATAAAAAAGATAGCATACCCGGACAATCTCCTCGTAAGTTTCATCGTCAATCTCTACAGTAGTAACGATTTCTTCAACATCCCCAAGAATCATATTCAAGTGCTGGTCATAAGCCTAAGTAAATGATAATTGAATAGAAACAAACACAATCAACTATTAACAGTAGAAAATTACTACATTCTAACATCAATTATTTATCGAAAGAAATAAAAGAAAAGAAAAGAAATATAATTGGTTTAAAAAAGATAAAAGGGTAGATTAGTAGAGAGGAGAGGGAGGGGGGCATACGTGGAGTTTGCCACGGAGCTCGCGGTCAGAACGGAGCTTGACGTAGATGCGCTCGTCGAGACTGAGACGAATGAGATCTAATGGCTCTTTTACTGCTATCTCTTCTTCTACTCCTCCCGCTCCCCCTCCCCCTCCTCCTCCTCCACTGTTGTTGCTGTTGTTGTTTGACATCTCTCTCCCCTTCAATTCTCTCCTCTCTCTCTCTCTGTCTGAGTTTGTGAATTAGGGGTTAGGGCTATGTGTCATTCAAATTCTAAGTTTTTTTATTGAAATACTGGTGGAGTGGTGGTGCTGTTTGGCACAATTTATTATGAACTTAATTTTGGATAAAATTTCATATTTTAATAATTTTTTTATATAAATATTTAGCTATCTTTAAAATTTTATAAGTTGCAAGCAAAAGTTAATTTTTTTCAGAAAAAATTTAAAAATTTCTAATTTTATTTTAAAATAAATTAATTTATTCTGAATTTTTTTTTTCCCTAAGCCATCTTTTTCTCAACATAAAATTAGATTAATATTCATTTTTTGATTTGTTTGTAACAGGTATTTAGATTTAGCGATGCCCAACTTTTCATCCCCATTTATTTTTTATGTCAATTATATTTTAAATTAAAGAGCAATGCTAGGGGTCCCAAAATTGTTCCCAAATGCCAAATGACATCTTTTAATTAATGGGCTCATATGAATACATGGATGGTTTCTTTATTTATAAAATAGTTATCCAATCAAAACTTGCCAACTAAGTTTTTTGGAACCGTTTTGGATTTTTATTTGGGGACTCTAGCATTTCTCTTTAAATTAATTATACCGTATAATTAAATGACGTATAACAAAAAAATTTAAGAAAAAATTCCGGCCACTCCAAATGGGATAACGTATCGGTTTATAAAAAATGTACATTTTATATATTATTAGCTTATAATTCGTGCGATGTACGGTTTTTTTTTTAAATTTTTATAATTTACTTTGTTTAATAAATTAATTTTTGAATGTTTTATTTTGAAAATTGCTATTTTTATGTATGGCATCATCGAAATTATTTCATTACATTTGAGAGTAAATTTTTAATAGTACACGATTTAAAATTTTACAAAGATAAATCCTTAAATAATTATATTTTTTATCAATGCTGAGTTAAGAATTTCAAAATTTTGTAAAAAACATTGTAACGTTAAACCAATAGGGTGAATGCCCTTTCTACCCATTTTTCCTCTACCCACTGTCCAAAATACCCACATTTCAAAACAGCGTCCAGAATGCCCACTGGACACGCTACTACGTGTAGCGTGTCACCTGTTACGCCAACACAAACAACGTGTTCAGTCGATACGATACCACAGCCAACGTATCACTAACTGAACACGCTACACTCACAGGCGTATTAGATAAGACACGCAATCTCCAAAGGCGCAACTGGTGATACGCCGACTAAGATTGCGTATCCTCATTATTCTCCATCTCCCCCAAAATCAACAAGTCAAGCTCTCTCTCTGGCGAATTGGCGATTTCCGAACGAACTCCGACGAGCTCCATTATAATTTCTCCCTTCACTTTACATTAACGTACCATACATCAATCGAAGCATCTTTAGACGATGTACAAGTCTATACCAAATTTATACCATGTCTGTTTCCGGATTGAACATCAACGACGATTTTAAATTCGACGACGTCGGCGATACCCAATGAGATTTCTTTTGCTCCGTTCACAACCATCCCGTCATTTTCCGGACGTGTTCTATACACCAATCGACTCGTTTTATCGTCCTCTACAACCCTATACAACTTTTAATTCATCTCTAATACTAGAATTAAAACCCCCAATTTGAAACCTAAAACCCGACCTATTTTTCTGATGAGCTTCAATCAGCCCCTGCGGGGCCAGAAAATTGAAAAGATACGGGAGAGATGGTGAAAGACGTGTTTTGGTTATCTGTACGCAGAGAGAGAGAGAGATGCGAAATCGGAGAGAGAGATCGAGAGGGGGAGAGATAGAGAAGCCGAGAGACGATGAACAGTACTACGAGGGATACGCCTCTCCAAACGGCGTATCCCGTGGGTAATTTGGTCAGTGTATCACGCGCGTGGGTAATTTGGGGAGTTGGTAGGGAAAAAGTGGGTATTTTGGGCAATTTCTCAAACGAATATAAGAATCAATTTTGTTTAAAACTTTTTATTGAATAGGATTAATGTAAAAATTCGTAATTATATTTTTTATTGAGATTTGAGTATTTTCATTTGAGTAATAATTATTAAATCATTACTAAATTAAAGATAATTTAATGAGGTTCATCCAAATCTGATTTCTGGATCTGAAAATAGAGCCAAAATAGTAAATATGAATTTTTTTAATACTAATAAAAAAATAAATAAAATTGAATTCTAATGTAAGCCTTTTTAATTATATCCTTTTCAGATTATAATTTTCTTTTTAAAATTCAATTTATATTATAATTTCTCTTTTTAAAATTCACTTATAATACAATTTTTCTAATTATATCTTTTTTAGAATATAATTTTCTTTTTAATGTAATCTAATGTTGATCGTCTATTTTAATCCAACAGATCATATGATTTTGGTAGTACAGTGACCAGACCAAAAATTTGGATAAAATCTCTCTTATGCTTATTATATATAGGTTAGGTCCCTGCAAAAGCATCTCTGCATAGCCGTTTTGCTTCCTCAATAGTCGCATTGTGGAGCATGGGGAACGTAAGATTTTCTAAGTCTACTACTTGTTGTGGACCGTATGATCAGATTGACTCTGATTGATGATGCTGCAGTTTGGCTTTGTTCGTATTTCTAGTATCAGTTCTTAGTTTAGCCCTTATGGCCTAGCTTATCTCTTTTGCTGTTTTCTAGCCTCTGTCTAGCTTGATTTTCGTGGTTGTAAGCTGATGGGGCTAGTTTAATTGTATCCTATCTCCTACTATAATTGGAGTATTATCAATCTATCTATCCTGCTTTTCAAAAAAAAAAATATAGGTTATAACCTTTGTAATGCACGACTCCTTTTCTAATCTCTATAATTTTATTACCTTTTTAATATCTTTATATTATTAATTACATATCAAATTTTTGTTAACAATTTGATATATATATATATATATATATAATTTTACACGTTCAATTTGACATTTGTTTTATATTTTTGAATTTTTAAAATCTTATTTGGACGATTTTACAGCCCACATGAAATTAACAAAATAATCTTTAATTTAGTGATGGTTTAACAATTAATTTCCAATTAATACTACGAAGAAACAAAAGAGAGAAGAAATTAACGATTTTTTACGTTAAAAAATCTATTCGATTTATGAAATCTACTTATATTTCGTTTTGATTATCAAACATCCTTCTTATTATTTAAAGATAGTTATACTAACAGCAAAATACAGTTTTAATAATAAGTGTAAAAGTGATTTTGTCCAAAATTTTGGTAGTCGGTAATCTGATATTCAGTACGACAAAACAAATAAGAACCGTTAGATCATAAAATAAATAGATAAAAGCATTGGATCTAGCAATAAGAGAAAATGCCCAAAATGCCTAGAATTTGAGCCCCATGACCCAAAATGCTGAAAGGCAGAAGCAATGGTCCAAAATACCGACGGGCCACGCATCTCACAGATGTGTGACCTGGGATGCGCATTTCTACAATGCGTATCACAGGTCATGCATCTGTGAGACGCATCACATTCCCCCATCGATTTGTTGATTTGTGGCCCCGCAGGGGCGTACACGAGAAAGTCGAAAAACGAAATCGAAAAATGGAGCTTGAATTGGGCCTTTTCAATCCAGCAAAACAAACGAAAATCGAAGGATAGAGGGTTGTAGAGGAGGAGACGATTCTTTTAGTATATAATACGATAGTGGTCGATGCCTGGATAGTACAAACGAACTGGTCAAAGTTTTAGTCGATAACAACGACGCCTGCGGAGCTTTGGGGACGATGAACACGCATGCTCAACATGCGTGTCTGAAGCTACTGTTCACAGAGCTCAGTTGCATTTTGTGAAAGGCACGCATGTATCAAAGGAGTGTCCGGTCACTCCTTTCCCACATGCGTGTCTGGTGGGTATTTAGGGTCATTCCTCCCGAAAATAGGTATTTTGGACCAAAGATTTTGGGAGGTGGGCATTTAGGGCCATCACCCTAGCAATAACATGTTAACTAAAAAGTGTATTTATACTGAAAGACGAAAAAGTGTATGTCAATGATTTAAATCATATATAATTAGGTTTTCTATATTGAATATGATTAGCAATGCAGGTCTTCTATACTTAATAGGATTAATGTAAAATTCGTAATTATATTTTCTATTGATATTTTGAGTGTTTCCATTTCGGTAATAATTGTTAAATCATCACTAAATTAAAGACAATTTTATGATCTTCACGTGGGCTGTAAAATCATCCAAATCTGATTTCTATATCTTGAGATAAAGCCTAAATAGTAAATATGAACTTTTATTAATATTAAAAAAAAATTCAATTGTATACTTTTTTAATTATATCCTTTTTGTTGAGTATAGAATACAGTAAAAGAATACAGAGGGGGGTGAATGGATTCTTGAACTTTTCTCAGTTGAGACTGTGTAGCAGATAAGTGTTTGTGTGTGCAAAGATGTAGGTGCAGATAAAGAACAACACAAGTCACAATATCACTTTAATCTAATGTATTATTAGATAAAGGTTGCTACAATCTGTGAATACAAATGATAGTATTCTCAGCTTCGTTTTTATCAGAGAGATATGGCTTACAATGAATATGAAAAACTTGACTCACAAAAAGTTAATTGCTAAGGAAGTGAGGTTGTATCCCTATAGAACATGGATGCAACCTACTTACTACAAATAAGGTAGCTAAAACAAATTACTTTCTAGTCTGTCTATCCTATTTGAGTAAAAGTCCAAACGGTTACAGATTTGACTTTGCAAAGCCTGTTCAGATCCACTTCTTTAGCCCTTTGTCTCTTCTATATCTCTCTAAGCTTCTTTGTAGGCTTTCCAGAGCACGTTACAGATTGAGATCCATAAAGTGCATTGGCTTGTTGCAGGTTTCTGACTTGTACAATTTCTCCAGTATTTTGTCTCCAAGAATGTATTCGAGAAGTGACTAAGTAAGTGATTCGAGAACTAGAATTGACTTGATCGATAACTCTGAGTTCTCGAACACTGTTATATTGACATACCGACTTACTTCTCGAATAGCTCTTTTTCATCAGGATTCCTTGAGTTGTCGAATAGAACACTTGACTTATCGAATCCTTGAGATATCGAATAGCTTTCTGAGTCCTTGAGATATCGAATGGAACTTTTACTTGTTGACTCCTTGAGAACTCGAATACCACTTTTGACTTGTTGACTTCTTGAGTTCTCGAACAAAGTAATAGACATATCGAATCTCTGAGATATCGAACAGCGTATTCAGAGTTATCGAATAGTGTCTTCTGAGATATCAAATCCCTGACTTCTCGAATGCTAGACTTCTCGAATAGACAAATGTACTTCTCGAATTGGTACTTAGGCAAATTCTTCACTTTCTTCAAATCTCAACTGTGATTATTTGACAGTCTTTATCTTCTTGCTTGAGGCATGAACCTTGGAACTTCTTTCAAGCATTATTCTTGACTATATAAGTACAGTTACACAACTAGGATTTGGTGCCTATTACAAGTACAGAACAAGTAGAGACTCTACAACTAGAGGTTCCCTCAGTTAAGAGGTCATGTAAGTAATGCAAAGCATTACAGACAATTAGGCTTGCTATTTGATGTAAACAGGCATGCCTCTGTGACTAACAATCTCCCCCAAATTGTGAGTAAGACCCTTAGTCACAATTTCATGTCTGATAACAAGCCTAACATACATAAAGACAAAACTTTAAAAGTACAGGTATGTAGATTGATTGAAGAAAGTACATAGAAGTATTCTTACAAGTTATGAGAAACTACTAGCCATATCCTTTTGGATTCATCTCTTGAGATTTGGCTTGCCGATTCTCATTTTTCATCATCTCTTCAGCTTCTTTGGCTTTCTTCTTTGCATTTTCCTCCATGGCAAGAATAATGTCTTCCATTGCAGTGAGTTCTTCAATTAGAGGGGAGCCTAACAGATCCTTGAGTACTTCATTCAGCTATTTCTCAGAATAGGAACTGATGTAGTCCATTCTAATCTTTACATTTCTACCATATTTTTTGTACTCAATGATGTAAGGATTAAACTTGACTCTGCACAGACCCATAGCTCTCAATTCATCAGCCTTAGCTTCCATTGCAGCCAACTCCTCCTCCCTTTTCTTTAGTAGCTCTTCACTGTTCTTTTTCCTTTCTGCCTGGTGATCTCTTTTCATTTTGACAAAGTCAATTAACTCCAGCTTCCATATCCTTTCCACTCTGTCTTCAGAATCCAACATTGCAATTGTTAGGTCCCGGAGATCGTAGAGGGGGGGGTGAATACGATTCCCAAATTAAAAATAAGGCTTTTAATCATTTTTTTTTGGGACAACTTAAAAATTAATTTGGTTCAAACCCAGTTACTGTTCATTGTCTTCTCCAAGCCAAGAACTCCATTAAAATAGTAAAGACCAAGAACAGTAAAACATCCAAAACACACAACACAACAAGATTCAAGAATATAGCTTTATATTCATTGAAGTGGGGAAATGCTACAAACAAGTTCAAGATCCTAAGCTCAAGAACACAACAAAGAAATGATTTTGGCTCCTCTAAAAATATCACAAATTCTAGATCTAGGAGACAAAAAAAACCAAACCTATCTTCTAAACAAGATTTAGCAATGTTTACAAAGAAAGATAGATGAGTGATGTTACAAAGAAATTCATGGCCCCATAATATTCAAGATATGGAGTATGGCCATGGGGGGAGAGAGAAAATAATTTTCTCTCTCTCTCCCCACTTTCTTCTTCACTGCCGAATGCTTTTTCCTGGAAAGGAAGATGGGTTTCTTTTATTCAAAGTGACAAAGGTGTACTTATTCACTTTTTCACTTTGTTTCTTGTCCACCCATTCCTTATCTTCAAGTCATGTGCCAAGCATGCTTTGGAATATTTAATGTATAAGTAATATTTAACTAAATGTATATAATATAAATAAAGAATGTCTTTATTTATAAAATATATAAATAGCAATATTTAACTAAATATATATAATATAAATAAAGAATATCTTTATTTATAAAACATATAAATAATTAAATAAATACTTTATTTAATTAAATTAAATATTCCCAACCACTCTTCAATTTGATGTAGACTTCTCATCCAAATATTAAGCCCCGTGCCTGACCCTGTCAGTCCTCAATACTTGAATCTACTTTTTCTGTGAAGCTTTAGTAAAGGTCCAATCAGGTTGTGCCACCTATTCATTGTACATTGAGTTCTGTTCCTTGTACATTAAATTTTGGTATCTCGACCCGCATCTCGATCTTGATCTGCCATGGATCGACATTTGCCTTAGCATATTTTCCTTCCAATTCAGGCAAAGTCCTCCACACAAAATCCAATGCATATTCTGGAACTTTGGCACTTCAACACTGATTTCCCTCCTGTGTTGATCCTTCACATGACTCAAGAAGACCAACAACTTTAGAATGATAAAACCATATTAACTAAAGAGAGCTTGCCTCCAACGTCCTGACACTTGATGCAACGGTCTGGTTCATAAGTGACTAGTCTTGATAGGGGCTCTTGATTTCGAATATGATTCCACACTATTCTATTCAAGCCTTACTGCAGCTTCGATTGTGGTACACTAAAATCTTCTGAGACTAAGACAATCTTCTGTAGCTTCCACATCCTTGAGTAGATGTTACCATCCTTTATTCTCCACTGAGGCCTGAACATATTAATGAACTTCTTCCAGTGAGCTTCAAGTCTGTAGATGATCATTTGATACTTTGTCTTAACTGAACTCTGTATTCCAAGATTCCTGTGCACCTGTACATTATTACATGTCCTGTTCTATTGTTGAGTTATCAATAACCATTATATAGAGATTACATTTATCATTAATAGTACACATGAAAGTGCAGTGAGTTACTTCCCTTCACTCCTATCTCCCCTTTCAGCAATTATCCTTTCTATATCATATAGCCCGCCCCAGTGCTGACATGTTCCTTGTCTGAATTTCTTCTGTCTTCCATCAGTATATTTAATTTCAAGAAAATCATCAACAATGGCAACATGATAGATTCTTTGAGCCCATATGAACTGCAGTTGGTCTTCATCATAGTTTTCATCCAGAGGTGGTAGGTTCAATCCTGGAATTATTGTCAGTGCCTTTGACTTGGATAACATCACCCTTCTTGTAGCATGCTTAAATTTACTCCTCTTTACATGGTTGCTTGGCAGAAATTTTTGACCTTTGTTGGTAGACCATAGTAGTATTCCATTAGCAGTTTGTTTTCTGAAACATACACATGGTTTCTTGACTTGACTCTTCTTCTCTTCTTGAGGTGGCAAAACAGTTGCAGAAGCCATTGAATCAGATTTTGGTAGGTCATTACTAAAAATTGTTTGAGAAGTTAAGGTTATGTGTAGTACAACTGTTCGAAAAGAAATTGTAGTGGTATATGTTGAGTATAGAATAGAGTAAAAGAATACAGAGGGGGGGTGAATGGATTCTTGAACTTTTCTTTGTTGAGTCTGTGTAGCAGATAAGTGTTTGTGTGTGCAAAGATGTAGGTGCGGATAAAGAACAACACAAGTCACAATATCACTTTAATCTAATGTATTATAAGATAAAGGTTGCTACAATCTGTGAACACAAATGATAGTATTCTCAGCTTCGTTTTTCTCAGAGAGATATGGCTTACAATGAATATGAAAAACTTGACTCACCAAAAGTTAATTGCTAAGGAAGTGAGGCTGTATCCTTATAGAACATGGATACAACCTACTTACTACAAATAAGGTAGCTAAAACAAATTACTTTCTAGTCTGTCTATCCTATTTGAGTAAGAGTCCAAACGGTTACAGATTTGACTTTGCAAAGCCTATTCAGATCCACTTCTTTAGCCCTTTGTCTCTTCTATATCTCTCCAAGCTTCTTTGTAGGCTTTCCAGAGCACGTTACAGATTGAGATCCATAAAGCGCATTGGCTTTTTGCAGGTTTCTGACTTGTACAATTTCTCCAGTATTTTGTCTCCAATAATGTATTCGAGAAGTGACTAAGTAAGTGATTCGAGAACTAGAATTGACTTGATCGATAACTCTGAGTTCTCGAACACTATTATATTGACATACCGAATTACTTCTCGAATAGCTCTTTTTCATCAGGATTCCTTGAGTTGTCGAATAGAACACTTGACTTATCGAATCCTTGAGATATCGAATAGCTTTCTGAGTCCTTGAGATATCGAATGGAACTTTGACTTGTTGACTCCTTGAGAACTCGAATACCACTTTTGACTTGTTGACTTCTTGAGTTCTTGAACAGAGTAATAGACATAGTGAATCTCTGAGATATCGAACAGTGTATTCAGAGATATCGAATAGTGTCTTCTGAGATATCGAATCCCTGACTTCTTGAATGCTAGACTTCTCGAATAGACAAATGTACTTCTCGAATTGGTACTTAGGCAAATTCTTCACTTTCTTTAAATCCCAACTGTGATTATTTGACAATCTTTATCTTCTTGCTTGAGGCACGAACCTTGGAACTTCTTTCAAGCATTATTCTTGACTATATAAGTACAGTTACACAACTAGGACTTGGTGCCTATTACAAGTACAGAAAAAGTAGAGACTCTACAACTAGAGGTTCCCTCAGTTAAGAGGTCATGTAAGTAATGCAAAGCATTACAAACAATTAGGCTTGTTATTTGATGTAAACAGGCATGCCTCTGTGACTAACAATCTCCCCCAACTTGTGAGTAAGACCCTTAGTCACAATTTCATATCTGATAACAAGCCTAACATACATAAAGATAAAACTTTAAAAGTACAGGTATGTAGATTGATTGAAGAAAGTACATAGAAGTATTCTTACAAGTTATGAGAAACTACTAGCCATATCCTTTTGGATTCATCTCTTGAGCTTTGGCTTGCAGATTCTCATTTTTCATCTTCTCTTCAGCTTCTTTGGCTTTCTTCTTTGCATTTTCCTCCATGGCAAGAATAATGTCTTCCATTGCAGTTGATAAGTCGATTTTATATCCACTTGGAGCGTTCCATATCGGCTTAAATTGATTGTCTTGGACTCAAGTTTGTCGTAGTTTTGATGTGTTTTGTGTAGATGTGCAGGCTTGTAAGAATGTCGATTAAGGTGATGCTTCTGTCGTGTTTTGAGGTTAAATTAATTAAAATTTGGATTTTCTGGGACGGTTGCGCAGTCTACACTGTTTTGGTCATATCTGGAGTTCTATAAGTCCGTTTTCAGCTATCTTACTACCCACGCGAAGCTTGAGAGATTTTCTACAACATGGAACAGGTGTTGCACGAGCAGGTTGCATGTGGTGAGAGCAGGCAGCACGACAAACAGACTGTTGGGAGCAGGGAAATTACTGTTTTGCCCTTTTCAAGTTCTAATTGTATTTTGGGCAGTTTTTAGCACCTTAATTAAATTCTAATTGTAATAGAAGATAAATTCTTGTTGGGCAAGAAATCTAGAGCCTATTTAAACACATCTTAGCATTGTAATTCGTATCAATTTTTATTATTGTAACATAGCTTAGATCTGCAAGGGAGAAAAGGAGAGAAGGATTCAACGCTCGTGACAAGCAACGGATCTAGATCTACTTCATCTTTTGTGTTACCTTGGATTATAGATTTGTTTTCTCAACTCTTTATTTTAATAATATTATTGCTTCTTTATTCCATATCTTGTTTATTATCATGTTTTCATCAAATCCCATGACGATGAACGGTTCAATTATGAGCTAATCATTGTCATGGGATTCTAACGGAATTATATATGTAGCTTAGTAGTTTGATGCTTTAAAGATTACGTGTGGTGAATTCTTGATATCCTCGTATGGTTGTGTTTCATGTATTTAGATGCGTCGCGAACATCTAACTTGTTAATCTCTTGCGAAACGAGAGTGGATCTTGAGATTTAGAACTTGCCATGCTAGCATAGGATAGGTTGATGTTTTAACATCATGATTTGTAGCATCAATAGAGATATTATGCTGCCCTATGTGATCTTAATAGACAACTTGTTTTTCAACCATTATGTTTTCAAATCTTATAGAGATATAGGGTCTAAGCATAATTGGTGTCTATTCATCTTCTATCTCTTTTGTGGATGTATGTTTAGTTTGGTACTCGTATACTGAGAAGTAGCGTTTACTTATTTCGTGTTGTCTGATCAGATATCAAAACCATAACGTGCATTAATTAAAGGCGTCAACTCTAAGTGAAGTAGATAATGAAGTTAGAGTCCCATGTTTATTCTCATATAAGTAATTCGATTCAATTCTCGTTAGTTAATTTAATTCTGAGTTTAATATTTTGCATCTTAGTTTAAATTAGATAATCAAATCTTAATTTGTTATTTGTCTTAGCAGTGAGTTAAAACCATACATTGTTGCATACCGGTACATCGACTGATTTAAAACCAAAACCAGATCTCTGTGGAACGAACTTGATTTCTATCTGTATTATTGTGACCACGTGCACTTGCGTGATTTTGTGTTAACAAGTTTTTGGTGCCGCTGCCGGGGATCATCGGTGTTTTATTTTAGTTTATGTGTTTGTCAATAGTGGTCGTTAGCGTTCACTGACTCGGATTTCTTACTTAGTTTGTTTGTTTTGTGGTGTTGCAGGTACTTAGGTTTGTATGCAAACACGTTTGCAAGCTCGTTTACAAAAACTGGCAAATGACGATCTTGTAGAGAATAAAGAGGATAAGAAAGAGGAATCTGAAACTACAGTAGAGATGGCAGATGCAGCAGCAGCTAAGGCTTTGAAGGAGTATTCAGATGCAGCAGCAGTAGCAGACCGGTCATCACGGCTAATAACTTCGAGATCAAGCCGGGCACTATTCAGATGCTACAAAATTTGGTTCAGTTTGGGGGTGCTCCTACGGAGGATCATAACATGCATATTCGGGACTTTATCGAGATCTGTGATACTTTCAAGTTCAATGGTGTGTCGGATGATGCTATCAAGTTGAGACTTTTCCCATTTTCTCTAAAGGATAAGGCCAAGGGCTGGTTACACTCACTACCAGCTAGTTCCATTACTACATAGGAGGATCTTGCTCTGAAGTTTCTTACAAAATTCTTTCCTATGGCGAAAACTGCAGCAATGAGGAACCAGCTAACTAAATTTCAGCAGCAATCTGGAGAATCTTTGTGTGAGGCATGGGAGCGATATAAGGAGATGCTGCGTAGCTGTCCACATCATGGCATGCCTGATTGGATGGTTATCAATAGTTTTTACAATGGGTTGGGAGCACAGAGTAGACCTATGTTAGATGCAGCATTAGGTGGTGCTCTATGGGCTAAGAGCTATGATGAAGCTTATGATTTTATTGTGACTATTGCTGCCAATGAATATCAGAATCCAACCCAGAGGCTTTCTCAAGGCAAGGTAGCAGGTATTTTTGAGGTGGATGCAGCTTCAGCTATTGCAGCTTAGTTGAAGGCGTTGACTATGAAGGTGGATTCTCTTGCAAATTATGGAGTCCAGCAGGTTGCTAGTGTTTGTGAGCTATGTGCAGGCGCACATGAGACGAATCAGTGTGATATTTCTCCTGAATCGGCACAGTTCGTGAGTAACTTTCAGAGACCTGCTGCACCAGTTCCAGCCACCTATCATCCAAACAACAGGAATCATCCCAACTTCAGCTGGAGCAACAATCAAGGTGCTCAACAACCTTATCAGCAGCAGTTTCAGGGACAACAAGCGAAGCCATTCAACTAGGGCTAACAACAGCAGTATGCTCCAAGGCCACCATATCAACCTCCGGGATTTCAGCAACAACAACCCCAGGCTCATGCGGGGCAATCATCTAATGAAAAATCAGAAATGGATGAGTTGAGGATGATGATGAAGAACCTGCAAGCTTCTCAAAAGACTTTGGAAAAGCAGATGGGACAGATTGCAAGTGCTTTACTTAATTAGTAGGCAACAAGGAACTCTTCCTAGCGATACGGAGGTTAATCCAGGCAGAAGGGAGCAGGTGAAGGCAGTTACTTTGAGATCGGGAAAGGTTACAACGGATCCTAAATCAGCAACTAAGGAAGATGAAGATGTTCAGAATCAGCAGGTTGAAAAATCTGCAGTGCCAGAAATTGAGAAATCTGATTTAGTGGCTGATCAGCTTGATGGTGAGAAGAGCAAGAAACCTGTTGAAAATTCTACTCCAGAACAGTCTATAAAGAGTAATCAGATCTATCCGCCTCTTCCATTTCCTCGACGCGTGCAGAAAAGTCAAGAAATACAGTTTCAGAAATTTATGGATGTCTTCAAGAAACTATCCATTAACATTCCTTTTGTTGAAGCATTGGAGCAGATGCCAAGATATGCAAAGTTCATGAAGGATATTTTGTCACGGAAGAGAAAGTTGGAAGAATTTGAAACAGTGGCATTGACAGAAGAGTGCAGTGCGGTGTTGCAACAGAAATTGCCTCCTAAACTTAAGGATCCAGGAAGCTTTACAATTCCATGCACCATCGGGAAGTTGTCTTTTGACAAATGCTTATGTGATTTGGGAGCTAGTATTAATCTCATGCCCTTGTCTGTTTTCAAGCAACTTGGACTACCGGAGCCGAAGCCAACTAACATCTCTTTGCAGTCGGCTGATCGATCGATCACTTATCCGAGGGGTATAGTAGAGGATGTCTTGGTGAAGGTTGATAAGCTCATATTTCCTGCTGATTTTGTGATTCTGGATTTCGAAGAAGACAAGAAGATTCCCATAATCTTGGGGAGGCCTTTTCTAGCTACGGGTCGTACTTTGATCGATGTGCAAAAAGGAGAGCTTACAATGAGAGTGCAAGATCAGAATGTCACCTTTAATGTGTTCAAGGCCATGAAATTTCCGACAGAGGATGAAGAGTGTTGTAGTGTGGAAATGGTTGATACGGGTCAGAGAAAGAAGTTTGGTCAGTTATTGAGTGAAAAATCTAACACACACGTGCTAAAGCATCCAATTAGTGATTCCATTGACGGTTCTTCAGTTCAAGATCTTTCGAGTGTAAAGCTTGGAAAACTTCCACCACATTTGAGGTATGTCCTTTTGAATAATGAGCTAGTGATTTTTGAAGAGGGGCATGATAACGTGTTGCGAAGGTGGAAAGCCGATGATAAGGAAAAAGAAATTTTTGTTCAACCGTTCGAGTCGGAGAATCACCTTAGAGGTGTGAAGAAGAAAAAGAAGAAGATTAGCCCGTTGGGTAGTAAAATCAAGTTGAAATCTGATGGAAGAGATTTGTGGAAAGCAAGCAACCAAGATGTCAACGTTCGTATGAATGGTTTTTCTGTTGAGGATGGGTCAGTTATTCTTTTGAAACCGCCATGAGTTGAGGAAGTAACGTCAAGCTATTGACGTTAAAGGAGCGCTTCGTGGGAGGCAACCCACGCATTAGTGTATGGAAAAAAAATAAAAAAATTTGAGTGTTTTTTCCAAAAAAAAAATCGAAACAGTAATTTTTGAGCAGGCTGCACCTGTGTAACGCAGGCTGCGCCTGCGTTTCTGTCCATTGCGCAGGTTGCGCCTGCATTACTGCATGTTAAGCAGACTGCGCACCTGTAACGCAGCCTGCGCCTACGTTACAGACCCTCCAGAATTTTTTCTTCCCGATTTTTTGAGTTTTGACCTACAAAATCAACCCCAAATTTATCCCAACTCAAATTCCTTCAATCCCTACATTCTATTCTTATTATATATCAATTCCATACCATCCCAAAGCTCTCCTACACTCTAATTTTTTTTACAACCCTCTCCATCATCTTATATATATACACACCTATACATACAAATCCAATTCCTCTTCTACTTCTTAAAATCTATAAAAATTCAATTCTAAAGAGGAATTAATTGCAAGTTCACCTCTCCAATTCGTAGTTGGCTTATCTCTTCTAAAATTTTATTTTTATTACGAATTTGTGTTCTTGTAAATTGGGGATTTTTGTATTATTCTTGGTATTTTGGGCTATTTTTGGTGTGATATTGCTTGGTAATTTTTGGATGAGCTTCTTGTGAGTTGGGTATTGATTCTTATGGCTTCTAAGCGTGGGAGAGGTAGTGCTAGTGTTGCACAATTTTTGTTTTCGACATCGGAGGTTGAATTTAATCAGTTGTTGGGGATTTTTGCCAAACAAGCATGTTGAGTTGCGATGGGGAAGGATATGTAAGGCGCCTTGTAGGTATGTTTTCTGCGATCCCTCGTATTTACTTCCATTCAATGCGGACATTGAGTATTTTAAGTTTGGGGGTGGTTTGGGGGATTAGAAGTTGTTGTATTATGTGTTCATATAGGATATCATGTTTGCATGTTTAGTGTAATTCATGCATGTTCGTTCGTATTATTTATATTGTTTCATGTAGGACATTCTGTTATTTTATTTTCGTATACCATGTGAGTTCATGTTAGTTGCATTTTCATGGCATGCATATTTCATGATCCCTTAGGACGAGCTGATTCTGATTGGTAGGTAGATGTTTAATTGAGTGTGGTAATGATGAGTAGAGGGTTGATTTATAGTTCCTAAGAAATTGACTTGCATGTTACGGAAACACAATAATTTCACAGTCTCATTGGGTGCTTTTGGGCTAGGTTAGGGTCATGCTTGTTTGGATGTTTTGAGATTTAATCACTTGTTTATATTTAGAATTTTCGTTATTCCCTTGATGGCGTAAGAGCACTAAAGTCTAAGTTTGGGGGAAACCAGGGATTTCATGCTAGTTGTTAATATTTGTTAAATAATGGCTAGGTGTCAATTGGCTAGTAGCCAACTCATATTTATATGAGTAGTCTAGGGTTGGAATTGAGAATTTTCATTCCAGACTGCATAAAAAAATCAGAAAAAAAAGAAAAAAAAAGAAAGGAAAAAAAGAGAGTCAAAAGTCCAATTGTTAAATGCAAAATTAACCACGAGTGAGCTCTTTAATACTCGAGTAATTAAGTCTGAGGGGACTTAGTCCTAGTAACCTAAAGCCCTTGTGGTTTGGGATTGCTGGCCTAACGCTCGCTACATGGGTATTATTGTATAAGCCTTTTGGGGTCTCATTCATTGCACGGTTAAATAAGCATGCGTATTGTTTATGGTATTATGTGTCGTAGTGTAGTAATAAAGCATGAATTCCTGGCAAACTTGAGGATGAAGGTGTTTCTAAGTTATGAAGTGTCTACAGTCTATTCTATTTATAAACCTGTGATTGTCTTGGCGAAGAATGGGTATGATTTTTGACCTAGTGTTGGGAGTATTTCTGATGAGCATCGCACACACGCACATTTCTGTTCATGTATTGTTAGTATACGGGGACTTAGTCGAGCTCTATTTGGATTTAGTTGCATTCTTTGAGATATTTGCTTGCTAGTTGGTTTTGGTTAGTTTGAAGGGGATCTTTTCATTTTTCATATTAGTTGCATTCATGCATTGCATTGCATTGGATTTTGTGGGTACATTCGCTAAAGGCCTTCACGAGACCTTACTCGTCCACTAGGGCTGCCTAGGGGTTTAAAGGGCTTGTTGCATATGCCAAATGCAACCGCGATCACCTACGGAAGTGGTACTAGTTAGTTAGTTAGTTGTAATTGTTTATGCTTGAGGACAAGCATCGGTTTAAGTTTGGGGGTGTGATAAGTGGATTTTATATCCACTTGGAGCTTCCATATCGGCTTAAATTGATTGTCTTGGACTCAAGTTTGTCGTAGTTTTGATGTGTTTTGTGTAGATGTGCAGGCTTGTAAGAATGTCGATTAAGGTGATGCTTCTGTCGTGTTTTGAGGTTAAATTAATTAAAATTCGGATTTTCTGGGATGGTTGCGCAGTCTACACTGTTTTGGCCATATCTGGAGTTCTATAAGTCCGTTTTCAGCGATCTTACTGCCCATGCGAAGCTTGAGAGATTTTCTACAACATGGAACAGGTGTTGCACGAGCAGGTTGCATGTGGTGAGAGCAGGCAGCACGACAAACAGACTGTTGGGAGCAGGGAAATTACTGTTTTGCCCTTTTCAAGTTCTAATTGTATTTTAGGCAGTTTTTAGCACCTTAATTAAATTCTAAATGTAATAGAAGATAAATTCTTGCTGGGCAAGAAATCTAGAGCCTATTTAAACACATCTTAGCATTGTAATTCGTATCAGTTTTTATTATTGTAACATAGCTTAGATCTGCAAGGGAGAAAAGGAGAGAAGGATTCAACGCTCGTGACAAGCAACGGATCTAGATCTACTTCATCTTTTGTGTTACCTTAGATTATAGATTTGTTTTCTCAACTCTTTATTTTAATAATATTATTGCTTCTTTATTCCATATCTTGTTTATTATCATGTTTTCATCAAATCCCATGACGATGAACGGTTCAATTATGAGCTAATCGTTGTCATGGGATTCTAACGGAAATATCTATGTAGCTTAGTAGTTTGATGCTTTAAAGATTACGTGTGGTGAATTCTTGATATCCTCGTATGGTTGTGTTTCATGTATTTAGATGCGTCACGAACATCTAACTTGTTAATCTCTTGCGAAACGAGAGTGGATCTTGAGATTTAGAACATGCCATGCTAGCATAGGATAGGTTGATGTTTTAACATCATGATTTGTAGCATCAATAGAGATATTATGCTGCCCTACGTGATCTTAATAGACAACTTGTTCTTCAACCGTTATGTTTTCAAATCTTATAGAGATATAGGGTCTAAGCATAATTGGTGTCTATTCATCTTCTATCTCTTTTGTGGATGTATGTTTAGTTTGGTACTCGTATACTGAGAAGTAGCGTTTACTTATTTCGTGTTGTCTGATCAGATATCAAAACCATAACGTGCATTGATAAAGGCATCAACTCTAAGTGAAGTAGATAATGAAGTTAGAGTCCCATGTTTATTCTCATATAAGTAATTCGATTCAATTCTCATTAGTTAATTTAATTCTGAGTTTAATATTTTGCATCTTAGTTTAAATTAGATAATCAAATCTCAATTTGTTATTTGTCTTAGCAGTGAGTTAAAACCATACATTGTTGCATAGGTACATCGACTGATTTAAAACCAAAACCAGATCTCTGTGGAACGAACTTGATTTCTATCTGTATTACTTGTGACCACGTGCACTTGCGTGATTTTGTGTTAACAGCAGTGAGTTCTTCAATTAGAGGGGAGCCTGGAAAATCCTTGAGTACTTCATTCAGCTGTTTCTCAGAATAGGAACTGATGTAGTCCATTCTAATCTTTACATTTCTACCATATTTCTTGTACTCAATGATGTAAGGATTAAACTTGACTCTGCACAGACCCATAGCTCTCAATTCATCAGCCTTAGCTTCCATTGCAGCCAACTCCTCCTCCCTTTTCTCTAGAAGCTCTTCACTGTTCTTTTTTCCTTTTTGCCTGGTGATCTCTTTTCATTTTGACAAAGTCAATTAACTCCAGCTTCCATATCATTTCCACTCTGTCTTCACAATCCAACATTGCAATTATCCTTTCTATATCATATAGCCTGCCCCAGTGCTGACATGTTCCTTGTCTGAATTTATTATGTCTTCCATCAGTATATTTAATTTCAAGAAAATCATCAACAATGGCAACATGATAGATTCTTTGAGCCCATAGGAACTGCAGTTGGTCTTCATCATTGTTTTCATCCAGAGGTGGTAGGTTCAATCCTGGAATAATTGTCAGTGCCTTTGACTTGGATAACTTCACCCTTCTTGCAGCATGCTTAAATTTACTCCTCTTTACATGGTTGCTTGGCAGAAATTTTTGACCTTTGTTGGTAGACCATAGTAGTATTCCATTAGCAGTTTGCTTTCTGAAACATACACATGGTTTCTTGACTTGAATCTTCTTCTCTTCTTGAGGTGGCAAAACAGTTGCAGAAGCCATTGAATCGGATTTTGGTAGGTCATTACTAACAGTATTCACCCTAGACTCAGAGTCTTGTGTTGTGGTGAGGTTACTGCTAGCAATGCCTAAGACTTGCTGTTTTCCAATCTTCCTCTCATAGACTTTGTCTTGGTCATCATCATTTTTCTTGTCCTTGCTATCTTTCTTCTTCTCACTTTTACCATCCTTATCACTCATGTGATGACTTCTCCTCCCATCACTTTTATCATCATCTTTATCATCCTTATTCCTCCTAGGCTGAGCCAATTCTGGAATTACACCAGTAGCAATGAATGATCTTAGGATGTGTAGTGCTTCCAACTCTTCAGCAGTTCTGACTCCACCCTTCTTTTGTAGCTGATCGGCAACAGCAATAATGAGTCTGTGGTTTCGAGGGGTGAGATCACTGGGAATAACTAACTAATTAACATCTTGAATTCTTGTACCAGACTGATAGAAGATGGTTCTTGGTTTAATGCATACTTCAGGAAGTCTAGCTTGTTGACCATTCCTCAGTTCAGTGTACAGACTCCTATTGTTCTCCCCTTTCTGCTCAATTAATTCCAAGATGGCATCAATCTCAGTGAATTTAAGGGCTTTCAATGTGTCAATAGATAGGTGCCATATCTTGCCATTGGCCACCATCATGATTTCCCTGAGATAGATTTGATTCAGCTTCCTTGGAATAACTGTTAGATATTCAATTTGGTCTTTGAGGCTTCTCCTGTACAACAAGGCATCTCCTCCTACCTTTGCCTTTGAGACTTGCAGAAACTTCAAGAAAGCAGCATCATGATAAGTCTTTGAATTTGCTACTTCTATCAGCTTGGCCTCAGTGATCACACTAGCTTCCACTGGGTCATCCTCATGTCTAGGGTTATGAACTAGGTTACTTGGCATGGACCCTGCCACCACTGTAGTAGTGACAGTTTGCTTTTGGCCACTAGGTGTAGTGATGTGCACAGGTGGTAGAGTGACCACTGGCAGAGAGGATGAAGATTCATCAACCTTGGATTTGCCTTTGCCTGGCACATGGGTTAGAGATTTAGATGCCCTTTGGTGACTACCCTCATTTATCTTTATACCTTTCTCCTTAGGTTTCTCCCCCTTTGTATTTCAATTCCTTGTCCTCTTCTCCCCCTTAGGCTTGTTGTCAGGCACAGAGGCTTTAGAAGTGACCTTTGGGTTTGAAGATTCTTCAGGTAGAGGGAGACCCATATGCTTCATCATAGCAGCCAACATAGATTGCTGATGCAGAAGGACATCAGCTGTGGTGGTTTCTTGAGTGTCCAACTGATCAGTAAGAAGTGCAACCTTTTCTGTAAGATGAGCATTAGATTCCTTGAGAGACACCACCTCCTTCTCAAGAGTATCCACTTTAGAGAATAGCTCAAGTGCCCTGAAACCAGACAAGGATTGATCTTGCAGTCTCTTCACCTCGAACTTTGGTAGTTCATGCATAGGGACTTCAGTCACTAGCCTGTCTCCATAAAGATTTTTAAACATTGTCCTCCGCATGGCATTGGATGCGACAGTCTGATCAGGTAGAGTTTGAAATTTATGTCCTAGACCTGTGACTGAATCTTTTAGAAGAGCCAAACCATGGTCCATCTTAGTGCATGTAGATTTGCATTCCAGTATGTCCTTGATTACAGTCTCCAACTTAGGAAATTTGACCTCAAAATCTCTCTTTATCTCCTTCACCTCCTGGGTTGTGGCTTGACATACACCATTAATTTCTTTTTTGAGACCCTTTCCAAGGTAGTGTGCAGCCTTGAGAATGCCCTTGTAGTTGTCATTTACTGCTTCATACACCTCACTAGGGGAGAGTGATTTGGCATTTGACCCTAGTGCAGTGATGTACTCTTCTCTGATGTAATGGAGGCCTTTTGAGAGAGGTATGTCATATTTTCCTTGCACTCAGGCATCTACATTGCCATCTCTCTTAGTATCCTCCACTATCTTAGCCTTTTGCATCTCCACATCATCTCTGTGGCATAAAAGAATGGCTTCATAATCTTGATTTGGCATGTTGGCAGTGAGAAGGTGCTGAGCAATCTTTGTGAACTCAGGGATCCGATCCACAATTAAGCTTTGAAGTGCTTCAACCGTCAATTGTTATGGAACAGACCCTGATCCTGAAGCACTGTCATGGTGCACAGGCTTCAGCCATTGTGACATAAAGTCAGAACTAGAGCTAGGCAAGCTAGACTCCTCAGTTACAGAGACAACTTCTGTAACCGGATGGATTGATTCTACTACTGGTGTCTCCACAGAAGTGGGATGAGTTACACCAGCAGTTGACACAGGCACAGAGTCTCTAGTGAAAACTAGTGAATCCTCTGTGTTTGTGATGGTGTCATTAGGATATGGCCCAACATGCATTCCCTCACCATCTAAATGTGGGTCCTGGGTGGTGAGCAAAGTGTCATGCACTAAATCACTTAAAATCATTGGCTCATCAAGAGAAAAGAATTCTTGATGATCAATGCCTTGCTCCTCAATTGCTTGAGTTGCAGGCTGCAAAGAAATTTGAGTGGTAGATTCTGGAAGAAGAGTGTCTTGTAGATTAGAGTTGGGTAACTCCCCCTGAGAGATAGAGGGAGTTTCAATTGTGATGTGCTCTTCACTCAGTGTAGTGCCAGCCTTATCACTCCCATGTGCTGACTCTGTACAGGTAGGTGCATTGGGGAGGATGCTTGATTCTATAGATGCACCCTGTTGAGAGGATACATCTAGTGAACTGTTTGCCCCTGATTTTATAACTTCAGCCATTTGTGTGACTGAAGAGGTGGTTTTAGTTTTCTTCTTCTTTGGCCTGATTAGGGGTGACTCAGGTGCCTCACTTCCTAATTCTACAGCCAATGCTGCTTCAGATAAAATGGTTAAAGGTGCAGAATCAACCTGTTTTCTCTTCTTCTCTTTTTTACTAACATCACCCTTTTGAGAGGATGATACAGTTGACTCAGTGTTTGGTAGAGTGTTTGGTTGAGGTGGTTGGTTAGCAGACCCTGGGTTAGCACTGTGTTCTACTAGCTTGGGTCTGGCTAACTCAGATTTGGAGGCAAATGTTGGCAAGTTGTGAGGGTAAGACTCAAATAACTTCTGCATATGGGAAGTTATTACAAGCCTTACATCCACATCATTCCTAGTATCCAAATTACCAAAAATGAGTTTGGTCATGGATCTAGGGTAGCCTAATCTACTTTTATCTAAACCAGGTAAATCAGCCACATTTTTATCTAGATAATTAAGTGCAGACTGAATAAACCTAGGAAAGAAGATATCATTACCTCTCTTGGTTGTGTTCTTACCAAGTTTTCCATAGAGTTCCTGCATTATGAGCTTTCCAACATCAATTTTCCTATCATAGGCAAGTGAGTATCATATCTGTTGAACAGGGGCACTTAGTTGGTCAAAGCTGGATTTCCTTCCACTGAATACTTGCAGGAGAGTGGCAAACACATAGCTCCACTCTTTTCGCAGATGTGCCCGTTTTAGATTTCCAACCTTGATGGTGTCTGAGTACCTTATTAGTTCAAAGAATTCCACTAGTTGATCATCTGTTACAAGGCCATCATACTCATTCTGGTGAAGATCCAGGGCCTTGCTCATGTCCTCAGAAGTGATGCTGAACTCTTTACCAAGTATCTTGCAGTTAATGATATAACCCAGACTGCCATCATCTAGAGCAACTGTTTCTGTAATGGCAGTATTCCAAAATTGCTCCAGAATGTCTAGATACAGAGTTGGGTTGGCCGTAAGTGCTTCTTCGATATAAGATTCAGACATCCATTTGAAGAAACACTTGTAGTTAGCATTTGGGGCTTCGACATCACTTGAGATAGCAATGAAGTTAGTGTTGAATTTCACAGTTGCCATTGATGCAGAGATAAGAGAAAAGAGAATGAAGGTTGAAGAAGAAATTTGGATTTTAGCAGTTAGGGTTTTCAGGGGTTTTGGGAGCTTTGATGCTTGAGAAATCGAATGAAATGAATCGAATAGATGTGAAATTGTATAAGTATGAAGTACTTGAATTGTCGATTAGATGTATGTTTTGTATCGACAAGTCAATCATTCGAGAAATAGAAAACAACTATTCGATAAGTCAAGAAAGGCTTATTCGATAACTCAAGCAGGTTGAAAACTCACAGCTGGCAGCTATCTAACTTAGAATAAATTCTTAATTAGGTAAAATGTGTTTTTATGAGTGAATTAAAAATTTTAGACGAAAGTCCAAAATCGGTTAAGATTCAGCGAGAATTCAGCCTTTTCAAATGATTCGAGAACTCAAATATAGTATTCGAGAACTCAGTCAGTAGAGAACTAAAACACTATATTCGAGAAGTCAAGAATACCTCTATTCGATAACTCTAAAAGACTCTATTCGAGAACTCGAGAGTGCTCTAATGAGACTTGTTAGAGATGTCGAATAGTGAATCACTCGAGAAGTCTGACTTATCGAAATATACTCATCACTCATAAAAATTAATTTTCACTATCTTTTAAAATTCACCAGCCATATTCATTTAAGAATATTCTAGCAAATTAAACAGTGATTCTCTCAAAATTTCATAGAAATTTCAAGTTAACAAGAAAATATGATTTTCCAACATATGCAACAGATTTGAAATATTTATAAATCATATTTCAGCCAACACTTACTCCAAAACTATTGAGAATTTACTAACATTTCATTTCTAGTAGACATTTTAGTAATCTCTTCATTAGCAGCAGTCATACTAGTATGAATGTTAAATATCTCAACAGATAGTTGTTCAATCATGCATTTATACTCAGAAACAGACATGTCTATAGTAGTGAGAGATGGTACCTGAGGATCTGATGGAGATGTGTCATCCTTGGAATTGGCCATCAAGGCATAATTGCAAAATTCTTGTTCCTCTCCATCACTGTCAGAATTATCCCAACACTTCCCTTCAGCTATGTAGGCCTTACCTTGTGTCTGCTTTTTCAGAAGGGCCTCATACTTAGCTTCGAGCTCAAGATAATCTCTATCCTTCTTTTTAGGCTTCTTGCATTCACTAGCAAAATGCCCTAGGTCATTGCATCTATAACACCTTACAGATGACCTATCCACATGGCTGGTTTTGAACTTAGTCTTGTTTGGTTTCACAGGTGCCTTGTTCTTGTTGAATGAATGGTTTTGGGTTTGAAGGGTTGATTCCTCTTGAATCTGATATTTGGAAATTTTCTGGCCATGAGCATATGAAGTGTTTTCCATCCCATCTAGTTCTTCAAAAGTATAGAACTCATCTTCCTCCTTCTACTCAACAGGTTCACTTACCTCGGCTTCAGTTTCTTCATCATCTACCACTTCCTCTATCCTCAGTTGGCTTGTAGATGCTTCTAGGTCTTGAATAGATTTGTTGACAATCTTTAACGTGCTCTGGAAAGCCTACAAAGAAGCTTAGAGAGATATAGAAGAGACAAAGGGCTAAAGAAGTGGATTTGTTGACAATCAAGTCTGAGATATCGAATCCCTGACTTCTTGAATGCTAGACTTCTCGAATAGACAAATGTACTTCTCGAATTGGTACTTAGGCAAATTCTTCACTTTCTTCAAATCCCAACTATGATTATTTGACAGTCTTTATCTTCTTGCTTGAGGCATGAATCTTGGAACTTCTTTCAAGCATTATTCTTGACTATATAAGTACAGTTACACAACTAGGATTTGGTGCCTATTACAAGTACAGAACAAGTAGAGACTCTAAAACTAGAGGTTCCCTCAGTTAAGAGGTCATGTAAGTAATGCAAAGCATTACAAACAATTAGGCTTGCTATTTGATGTAAACAGGCATGCCTCTGTGACTGACACTTTTCATAATACAATTTTCTTTTTAAAATTCAATTTTAATACAACCTTTTTAATAATATCTTTTTTAGATTATAATTTTTTTTAATATGATATAATCTTGATCATCTATTTTTAAAAATATTAGATTCAACGGTTGAGATTAATTTGGTAGTACAGTGACCAAAATTATGGATAATATCCCTCTTATGCTTATTATATATAAGGATATAATTATTCAAAAAGTAGATACAATACTAAGCATATAATCTGGGTATCGCACGTATTTTTTTTGATATATTATAAATATTAATTTTATTTTATAATTTTATTTTTATGAAATTATTATCAATAATTATTTTAATTTTAATTTGATATAATTTAATATAAATTTGATTATTGACATTCATGTTTTGAAATTTATAATATAAAATTTTAATTTAAATATGTCATTGACGGGTTTTGAATCTTGAATCTTTAAGAACGTAATTGAATCGTACAATTTACTTTATTATTAGATTTATTAGTTCTTATTTATTACTAAAAATCTAATGATCATTATTCGTTGCATATTTAAACTACTGAACCAAAATACAAAACAATTATACTCATGTTTACTTATTACGAACATATATATACGGGTTTTAGTTAAATATAATTTATTAATGACTGGAAGATATGGGAAGATTCAAATTTTGAAGATTTGATTTTTTTAAATGATATGATTTAATTATAGTAATTATGTATATGGAGCTCGTGATTTTTTCAGAAAAAGATAAATTTTAATTAGAAAATATAGAAAAGATAAGACATTTTATCTGAAAAAGATAATAAATGAGTAATTAGTAATTATAATATTTTATTAAATAGAAAATATAGTATTTTAGCTGAAAAGGAAATTAGTTTGGTATTATTAATTATAACACTATTATTGTATATTATTACATAGAATTGTCTACACACTTTTTTAAAAGAAGAAAAGTTTTGGTTAGAAAAAAATAGAACAAAATGTGTTTTACCTAAAAAGGGAAATTGATTAGTGATTCAAAAAATATAAAAATTAATATGTTATACATAAAAAAAGAAGGGATTTTTTCAAAAATACCCATCCTTCAAATTATTTTTTTAAAAATACTACCACTTTTGAAACTATTTATAAAAATACTTTTCTTTAAGATTCTTTTTTCAAAAATACGGTTTGCAACATGTGCAACCATTGCAACCTCATTTATAAATTCTGGCGGCGCAGCCGTGTGAGTTGCAAATGTTGCAAAGGTTGCAATGGTTGCAATGGTTGCAAAGGTTGCAATGGTTGCAAAGGTTGCAACTGAAAATTGGAGGTTGCAAAAGTTGCAAAGGTTGGAACCAAGAATTTTTTCTATTGGGTGCCCCTGACGGGGTCATTTGATCATAATAGCATCAATAGAACTTGCAATCGGAAATTCGTGTGCTCTATGCAACCTTATATGCAACCGAAAACTGAAAACTGGAAGTTCATGTTCCTGTTTTCAGTTGTCATTTTCGACCTGTTTTTTGAAATCTATTACGGAGTATATATATATATATATATATATATATATATATATATATATATATATATATATATATACTCCGTAATAGATTTCAAAAAAGAGGTCGAAAATGACAATTGAAAACTGGAACTTGCAATCAGAAATTCGTCCGCTCCCCTATATAGCATACAAGGTTACCTCATATGCAACCTTATATGCAACCGAAAACTGGAAGTTCAAGTTCCAGTTTTCAATTGTCATTTTCGACCTCTTTTTTGAAATCTAGTATATATATATACTAGATTTCAAAAAAGAGGTCGAAAATGACAACTGAAAACTGGAACTTGCAATCAGAAATTCATATGCAACCTTTGCAACCAAAAATTAAAAGTTGCGACTGGCGCCGCCCATATATACAAAAGGTTGCATAGGTTGCAGATAGTATTTTTCAAAATAAAACTTAAAAAGGTAGTATTTTTGAAAATAAAAACTTAAAATATAGTATTTTTGTAAATAACTTTTAAAGTGGTAGTATTTTTTAAAATAGTTTCAAACAGATAGTATATGGAGTAATTTCCCAAAAAAGAAATTGATTAGCAATTTATAATTATATTTTTTTATATCTTTCAATGTTTGGCTTTAATATAATATAGATGGATATAAATAAGGATATTTAGGTAAAAAAATTACTATATATAAGTAAGAGCAATTAAGTAAATATACGAAATACCAAAAAACGGGTTCAAAAAAAGTATGAAAGGTAACATTCTTTACATAAAAAATGAAATTGATTAGTTATTTATAATTATATTTTTTTTATATTTTTCAGTATTTGACTTTAATCCAGTGGTATAAATAGATATAATTAAGGATATTTAGATAAAAACATATCAATATACAAGTAAGAATAATTAAATAAAAATACGAGGTACCAAAAAATAGGTCCCAAAATTTTAATATTTCGATTACTATTATATAACATAGGATATGGACTGTGATGATATATCACTTATCACAATTAGCAAGGATTTATTCATTGTTATTGAAATTTGTTAGAATAGATTATTTAGACATATTAATTTAATTATTTTAAAAAAGGTAGAAATTGTGGATCATCTTAAGAAATATAGGTTGATATTTTTTGCATCGATAAAAGAAAATTACACATTATAAATATAATAATAAATCAAATTTTGATCTTTATAAATGAATTGTGACATGTTAAGTCTTACTTCTTGTTTCTTCGGATATAGAGGAGAGAATGCATATGAACAGTAATTACAGTAAATCTCTATAAATTAATTATAATAAAATCTATATAAATTAATATAAATTAATTTTGAAAAAATATTAATTAATTGATAAATTAATAATTATAAATTTATGGAACATTTTCGGCATCAAAACAAATTTAAATGAAATGAATCATACAATTTACATTTTATAATTGATTTAATTAATTTAATGCATATTAGCTTACACGTATGGGTTCAGGAAAAGAATCCCAAAATATTGGATAGCTGTTGTTAAACCACACTTTATGAAATGGGTGGAGTAACAGAAAATATAAGCAGAAGGACGATTTCATAGCATCGTCCAAAATGCCTATACGAACTCAATTCATTATTTCGGGATAAAAAAACCAAAAGAAAAATGTCTTGGGGGATAAAAAGATAATAACAGGTGCTAATTTCTTTCTTTGGAAAAACAATACTTTTTTTTCTTCACCCTATGTTTTGCATTGAAAGAATAGATTCTAAAAAAAATGATATGACTCAACAGTCAACCCCAGACCCTTTCGAATGTAGCGGATAACAACGGGTTTCCAGAATTCAGAATTGATGTGTATTTGAATCATAGGAGCTAGCAATCGTCGATATGTTCGTATCGGTGACGTTATTGTTGCTGTGATCAAAGATGAAGTGCCAAATATGCCCCTACCAAGATCAGAGGTGGTAAGAGCCGTAATTGTACGTACTTGTAAAGAACTCAAATGTGATAATGATATGATAATATAATAGGATGACAATGCTGCGGTTGTCATTGACCAAGAAGGAAACCTCAAAGGAACTCGAAGTTTTGGTACAATTACCCGGGAATTGAGATAGTTAAACTTTTACTAAAGTAATTTCATTAGCTCTGGAGGTATTGTAAGGTCTTCTAAAATAAGATAGTACCAATGGTTATAGCAAAATATTTGAAAGAAAGAGATTAAGAAATATATTGAGAATTTTTAGTAGATTGTGTCTCGCGCATATGCCTTTAATTTTAATTTAAATTCTTAAACAAATACTCCATCCGTCCCAAATTAAGTGAATTGGTTTAACTTTCACGAAAATTAAGGAAATGTAGTAGAAATAGAGTAAAGTTAGTTGAAAAGTGGGTAAAGTGTTGGGACCTATCAATATTTAATAATAGATTTGAGATAATGGAGGAAAGTAGTGGGTGTAATAATGTTTATTTAATATAAAAAAGAGTATAAAATGGAGAAGTAGTGGGTGTAATAGTGAAAAATTGTGTTAAAAAATAGTAAGTATAATAGGTTCATTCTTTTTGGGACGTCCCAAAAAGGAATTAGTGTTAACACAAAATCACGCAAGTGCACGTGGTCACAAGTAATACAGATAGAAATCAAGTTCGTTCCACAGAGATCTAGTTTTGGTTTTAAATCAGTCGATGTACCTATGCAACAATGTATGGTTTTAACTCACTACTAAGACAAATAACAAATTGAGATTTGATTATCTAATTTAAACTAAGATGCAAAATATTAAACTAAGAATTAAATTAACTAACGAGAATTGAATCGAATTACTTATATGAGAATAAACATGGGACTCTAACTTCATTATCTACTTCACTTAGAGTTGACGCCTTTAATCAATGCACGTTATGGTTTTGATATCTGATCAGACAACACGAAATAAGTAAACGCTACTTCTCAGTATACGAGTACCAAACTAAACATACATCCACAAAAGAGATAGAAGATGAATAGAAACCAATTATGCTTAGACCCTATATCTCTATAAGATTTGAAAACATAACGGTTGAAGAACAAGTTGTCTATTAAGATCACATAGGGCAGCATAATATCTCTATTGATGCTACAAATCATGATGTTAAAACATCAACCTATCCTATGCTAGCATGCCAAGTTCTAAATCTCAAGATCCACTCTCGTTTCGCAAGAGATTAACAAGTTAGATGTTCGCGACGCATCTAAATACATGAAACACAACCATACGAGGATATCAATAATTCACCACACATAATCTTTAAAGCAATCAAACTACTAAGCTACATAAATAACTCCGTTAGAATCCCATGACAACGATTAGCCCATAATTGAGCCGTTCATCGTCATGGGATTTGATGAAGACATGATAAATAACAAGATATGAAAGAAAGAAGCAATAATATTAATAAATATAAAGAGTTGAGAAAACAAATCTATAATCCAGAATAACACAAAGGATGAAGTAGATCTAGATCCGTTGCTTGTCACGAGTATTGAATCCTTCTCTCCTTTTCTCCCTTGCAGATCTAAGCTAGTTATAATAATAAAGCGATGATGATTTACAATGCTAAGATGTGTTTAAATAGGCTCTAGATTTCTTGCCCAGAAAGAATTTATCTTCTATTACAATTAGAATTTAATTAAGGTGCTCAAAACTGCCCAAAATACAATTAAAACTTGAAAAGGGCAAACCAGTAATTTCCCTGCTCCCAACAGTCTGTTTGTCGTGCTTCCTGCCCCCACCACGCACAACTTGCTCGTGTAAGACCTGTCCCATGTTGTAGAAAATCTCCCAAACTTCGCGTGGGCAGTAAGATCGCTGAAAACGGACTTATAGAACTCCAGATATGGCCAAAACAGTGTAGACTGCGCAACCGTCCCGGAAAATCCGAATTTTAATCAATTTAATCTCCAAAAACGATAGAAGCATCCACCATAATCAACATTCTTGTAAATCTGCACAACTAAGCAAAATACATCAAAACTACAAGAAACTTGAGTCCAAGACAATCAATTTAAGCCGATATGGAACGTTCCAAGTGGATTTAAAATCCACTTATCAATTAGGTTCATATAAAATGGGACGGAGGGAGTAAGTAAAAAAAACATGTTGATAATATCAAAGTTGGGGATCACCAAGAAATTTAATTCACCATAGCTAGGGATATTATTGCTGACATAATCACTTTTAAACAAAATGCTGATATGGATAGAAAAAGGGTGGTTCGAATAACATATACTAATATTACTGAAAATATTGTTAAAATACTTTTACGAGAAGGTTTTATCGAAAACGTGAGAAAACATAAAGAAAAACAATTTTTCTTTTTGGTTTTAACCCTACGACATAGAAAGAATAGGAAAAAAAATCTTATATAAATTTTTTAAATTTAAAACGGATCAACGAGCCTAGTTTTCGAATCTATTCGAACTATCAACGAATTCCTAGAACTTTAGGTGGGGTGGAAATTGTAATTATTTCTATTTCTCGAGGTATAATGACAAACCGAGAGGCTCGACTAGAACGAATTGGTGGAGAAGTTTTGTGTTATGTATGGTAATCCTTCTAATATACAAATTTGGTTCGAAACTTCTTATTTGTGAAAACAAAAAGAAAAGAGGCGGGTTGTCTGATATCGTTCCTCCTCCATCAATTGATATTTCAAGGAAGCTTTACTTGGAATGAAAGAACGAAAATAGATTGATGAAGGTTTAATCCCTTCCTAACGGTATGTTCCAGACATAAACAAGGAAAATGAAAATATTTTCTTACAAAAAATAGATTCAAAATTAAAATGAGGAATGCCAAATATGAAAATAAGAGCTTATGTTCGTAAAATTTATGAAAAATGTCGACTAATCCGTAGACGACGGGAATGAATTATATTAATTTGTTCCAACCCAAGACATAAACAAAGACAAGGATAATCAAATTTATTAAAACACTCGATGTAAAAGTAAAAGGGTAAAAAAAGGGAGGGGTCCCTTTTGACACGGAATGGATATATTCATATATCTTTTATTCATATTTATGAGATGAAAAAATGGCAAAAACTATATCGAGAATTGATTCACGTAAGAATTGATGTATTGGTTCACGTAAGAATACAAGTAAGAATACAAGGAGAATATTAAAGGGGATTATTCATGTTCAAGCAAGTTTCAATAACACTATTGTGATTGTTACAGATGTACGGGGTCGAGTGATTTCTTGATCCTCTGTCGTACTTGTGGGTTTAAGGGTATAAGAAGGGGGGACGTTTTTTTATTGCTCAAATCGTAGCAGAAAATATTAAATTTAGAAAGGTTATTAATTAATCGAGTATTTGAGTGGGATTTACCTTTAATGGTAGAGCTGGTTAACGAACGAGCTGTTCGCGAACAAGCTCGAGCTCGGCTCGGCTCGTTAAGAGCTCGAATCGAGCTCGAACAAGATTTTTGTTCGTTAAGCTTAACGAGCTCGAGCCGAGATTTAGGGTGTCCGGCTCGAGCTCGACTCGTTAAAACTCGAAAAAAATCAAAATTTTTACTTTTTATTTTTTTATCTCCAACTAAATTAATTTTTTATTTTTTGAAAATTTGGGAATATCGCTAAATTAGATATATCTTCACATCCGTACGGTTGGATCATCGAGAAATATTTTTTTAAAAAAAGAAACAACAATTCGTGACAAAGCACTAGTTACTAGTACTAGTTAGAATAGTAGTGATATACTAAGATCTTCAACCAAATTAATTTTTTATTTTTTGAAATTTGGGAATATCACTAAATTAGTTATATCTTGACATCCGTACGTTTGGATCGTCGAGAAATATTTTTTTAAAAATAGAAACAACAATTCGTGACAAAACACTAGTTACTAGTACTAGTTAGAATAGTAGTGATCTACTAAGATATCCAACCAAATTAATTTTTTATTTTTTAAAAATTTGGGAATATCACTAAATTAGATATATCTTGACATCCGTACGGTTGGATCGTCGAGAAATATTTTTTAAAAAATAAAAACAACAATCCGTGACAAAGCACTAGTTACTAGTACTAGTTAGAATAGTAGTGATCTACTAAGATCTCCAACCAAATTAATTGTTCGCGAACAGCTCGAGCTCGGATCGAGCTCGTCTCGGCTCGAGGCTGTTCGTAAACAACTCGAGTTCGGTCAAAACTCGGCTCGGTTCGTTAAGAAATAAGATCGGTTCATTAAGATCAAAGCTCGGCTCGGTTGGTTAAGGTCAAAGCTCGGCTTGGCTTGATTCGTGAACTACCCTATTTAATGGTAAGGGCCTAAGGGGTATAGTTTTTGTTTCCTTGCAGGTTCATTCTTGGGCTGATTTAGTATAGAGCCTATTTTCGATTCCACTAATATTGGTCTGCAAAGGCTAGGCCCATAGTGAATGTACGATTAGGCCTAAGCTGTGTTTTGAAAATTGGATTGGACCGGACCGGACCGGACCGGCCGGTTCGACCGGTCGGACCGCTAACCGGTGGCATGTCCGGTTCGGTTCACCCATAAACCAGTTCTCCGATTTTCGTGTTCAGAACCAGCCAGAACCGACCAAAAACCGGTAAAAACCGGACCGGTCGCCGGTTTTTTTCAGTTTTTTTTTTTTTTGAAATATTGTTCAATTTAGTTTATTTAAGTATGTTGGGTTTTAAATTTAAGACTTTACTACCGAATCCTAGACCCATAGTATTCTTAGGCCATGATCCATCATCCATGTTAACAAATTCATGTATATAATTGCTCATTTTTCTCCTTGTAATATATATAATTATATATACAATTAAATAGATATATAATTATATATTACATAATTATGATGTCACACCGGTTGAATCACTGGTCAAGTCGGTTGAACCAATCGAACAAGTAATCAGTAGGACTTCCGGTTCGATGCCCGGTCCGGTTACCAGAACACAGGGCCTAAGTACTAATGCGCGTAATTGGACTGCGCTTTGTTTTGCACTTTTGCTTCAGGATTCTTTTCTTGTCAATTTTATGTCGATGTTTTCAGCATATTAGGACGATAATTGCATCGAATTCGGATAAATTTTTAAGAAATTCGAGATTTTTTTATTGAAAAGGTTAAATTATCGGATAAAAAATATAGTTCGAACTTTCGGAGGACAAACTTAACGAACAATTATATACAAATTTAGATGAATGTGGAACATAAAACTTGTACAGTCTCTTTGGTGTCGTTTGTAGACCTGGTAATTCGTTCGTTTCGTATACTTTCGTGTCATGTATTTTCGTATTTCGTGTACGTAATGCCAAATCCAAAACCAACCTGTTAAGGATTCGTTTCGTGTTCGTGTACCTTTATTTTGTGTACGTTTCGTGTCGTGTTTCATGTAATTTTTGAATAAAAATAAAAATATTTAAATATTAATTTTTTACTAGTCGAGTCTTAAGTCAATATGTCATAAGGAATGAAGTGTGATTAAGTCTTGTGAAACTAAAATTTGAAACTATTTCGTATTTATCTTATGTAAAAATTATATATAAAATATCATTTTAAAATATGTATTCATATAATTTTAGTAAAATTATTTAATTATTTAATTATTTCGTCTATTTTTGTTTCGTGTCGTGTACCCAAGAGTAAACCCAGAATCGATACAAAATTCATCCGTGTACTTTCGTGTTCGTGTACTTTCGTGTTCGTGTACCGCAAAGATCAACCCAAATCCGTAATTTTCGTGTCGTATTTTCGTGTCGTGTACGAAATTGTCGACTCTAGTTATTTGATACCCATATGCTGTTTTGCACACTTTGTGTACTTTGTTATAGCTCTTTGTTCCTTAGAAGTATTACCGACCTTAAGTTATAAAATTTTAATTATAAAAAAACTGAGATTTTAATGGATTTATGATAATCTATGAATTTAATGAATTTTTTAAATCCATGGATCGTTTAAATTCTACAAATACTCTTCAAAAAATCTTGTAAAATCGATGTAGAGTCATTGAGATTTAAAATGTTTTTTAGAAATCTATCAAAATCTCATTGATTTTTGCATGATTTCGAACCTTATAAAAACAACTAGCAAATCCACCATTTTAATAAATCTAAAAAATTCATGGATTTTTGAGTATCATCAGATTTAAATGCATTGTTTTAAATCCAGATTGAATACACCCAGATTTTAAAAAACTTTTTGAAATCCTAATTAAATACCCTCGGATTTTAAATAACATTTTGAAATCCAAATCAAATATCTCAAGATTTTAATGGATTTAAAAAAATCCAAATTAAATACCCCTAAATTTCTAAAATCCCTCAAAATCCCACAAAATCCCATTTGAATACATCCCCTAATTAGGAGTATATATATATTTTTTAGTCAAAACTTAGGAGTATATTTAGATGAACTTTTTCCAGTTATATTTTGTCTAAAATTTATATTTAAAATAGTGCATTTTTTTTATAATTAAAATTATTTTATTTACATACAAGCAAGATAGTAAAAAAATATAAAAAAAGTCACAACCTGACGACAGCCTTGGCAAGTACAATCTAACAGAAATTGTCACTCTCTCTAGTTCTTTATGGAACTACTACTGCTATATTATAAGTAGATCTCTATCTATCTTATATCTACATACTCCCTCTGTCCCAAAATTCAAGTCCATTTTCTAAAACAAATTTGTTCCAAATTACATGTTTCTTTTCTCCTTTCAATGCAAATTTAAGTGTAGTTTTACAAAACTATTCCTACATTTATTGTATCAAAAAATTGATTTTTTTAAACTTAACTCTATTCTCACTTTCCAATGTATTAAATAAGGGTATTAGTTAAAAAAATTTAATCAACTAGCTTTATCTTAATATGTGTGCTTTTTAGAAAATGGACTTGTAAATTGGGACGGAAGGAGTATTTTTTTTTATACTCTTCCAAAATAACTTGAATATTTGTAAGAAAATAGTGTAGTAAGAACAAAAAGTGGTTAACAGAATTTGGAGTTCAATCAATTAATAAGCGACAAAATGGAAAAAACTGATTTGGGCCTATTTGCATGAGATGACGGGGTGGGTAAAAAGCTAAAGCTGACTTACGTGGGCCGGCTTCCTTTTAATTGGAATTATTATTTTTTTGGAACGACCCAGAAAATGCTACACTTCTTCTTATCCCTATCGTTGCCTACTCACTGTTCTAAAAATCCCCGATTCAACCGATTAATCCCCGATTAATCTTCTGGAAGGTAATCAACCGATTCGATTTTTGAAATCCTGTTAATTTATTTAAAATGATATGTTTAATTGTAAATTAGAGTAATATATTAAATATTATTATAATATCCGATTAATGCTCCGATTAATCCATTCGATTAATCCCCGCCTACCCGATTAGGTGCTAGGCGGTACCCCAACCGCCCTGGACCGCCTAGCGATTTCTGGAACACTGTGCCTACTTTAATATCAACAGTTAACATTTTTTTAACCTCGACAGTTAACATTATTATAATAAGTATATAAATTTCTATAAGTCTAGAGGATTATCATAATTGTATTAATCTATTCTAATTTTAGTTCAAAATGCAAAACCAATAGCTCTAATACTAGTTACTGAACTTGTAGGAGTCCTAGCTAGTTGAGTTGAGACTTGTGAAAGTTTTACTAACACCATTTTTGGTGTTGTAAAAAATAGAAATCACGGTGAACTGTGGAGGGATTTATAATAATAGAAAATTAATGAAAATTAATTTAACAATATTTTTTAATACATTTCACAATAAAAATCTCATATCCGGATAAAAGTACTGTAGATGTACAGATATAAAGATGTAAAATTGTCATGCTTTTTGCGGCTAGTGGTTTCCTATTTTGTTTGACCAGAACTTTTCCAATTTCGTAACCAGTGAGTAAGGAAAAAAGAAGGATAAAAAAATAAAGAGTAATCACCTTAATTTCTTATGATCGTAGCAAATGAGAACAGGTCGGTTGAACCGAGCACTGATTAGGAATTAATTAATTGATAAATTTTAAGTTAATTTAAAATTATAATCAGAATAATAATTATTTGGAATTGAAAAATTGAATTGATGAAATCCGCCTTCCATTCAAATTTACTTATCCTTTTTACCTTTTAGTGATTAAATTGATCATTTTTATTTAAAAATTAAATAATTTTTTTATTATTTTATTAAAATAAAAATTACTCTTCTGTTCCTCCTATAAGGGCTGACAATTTTAGACCCGCGACACGAAACCGAAACGAACCCAACCCGCATGGATCGGGTTCGGGTCAATTTCGGGTTTATCCAAACTTGACCCGAAAAAATCGGGTTGGGTTCGGGTAACCCGAAACGGACCCGAATATATATATATATATATATATATATATATAATTATTTTTAATATATATAATTATTTTTAATATATATATATATAATATATTTAATATATATATTTATATATTTTTAATATATATATATAATTATTTTTAATATATATATACATATATAATTATTTTCAGGTCGGGTTACCCGAAACCCACTCGTGTTGGGTTCGGGTTGAGCACCTGGACCCATTAAATTTTCGGGTCGGGTTCGGGTTGGGTCAAATTTGCGACCCGAATCTACTTACCCGACACGAACCCGATTCGAAACCCGAAATTGCCAACCCTATTTTTTACAAATAAATTGGGTACGGAGATTAATAAAAAATGTAAAATAGTATAGAAAAGTTAGAAAAATGAGTAAAATGATGGAACAAATCAATATGTAATGTATAAAATGAGTATAATGGTATAAAGTGAATATAATGTAGAAAAATAGTGGGTGCAATTAATTGTTATATTCTAAAATTTTACTATTTTTTGTAACTTTTGAATGTAAAAAAATTGAGAATAACACCCAAAAAAGAAAATACGGAGAATTGAGAGGTAGAGAGAAGTACATTTTAAGATAATTTAGAAAAACTTTTCAATATGACTTTTTTTATTTTTTCTCAATTATTAAATATGTATAAATTTTAAGATAATACTAATAGATCTAATACACCCATTAAAGTTAAAGATAACAACTAAAATGGGAAAAGGAATTAGCAAAAGGCAAAAAACAAAAATGGGAAAAGAAGAAAAAGAAAAAATCTCATTACACAAAGCAGCATAAAATGGGGGTTGTAAGTTGTGAGATTTGACAGGCAGATCCCCACCCAAATACAATACTAATAAATTCACCTCCCACACTCTCCCTTCATAAAAACCCACCATCATTTCTGCTTGATTAATACTGTACCTCTACATACAATACACACACCCATATATAGTACACCTACACACACTTGCTAGCTAAACCTACAGTGTCCTTAATCTCTATATAAAATATTTTATATATCTGCCTTTAAAGTCACATCTTAAAGATGCTGCATCAGCAGCAGCAGCAGCAACAACTAGGAGCTTCTTCACCTCCACCTCCACCTGGCTTTCCCAAAAACACCAGTGCAGCAGCTATGGAAGCTGAAGAAGATGGCGGTGGAGGTGAAGAGAGTGAGAGAACTTTCGGTAGCAACAGTGGAAACCGGTGGCCTAAACAAGAAACTATAGCCCTTTTGAAGATACGATCTGAAATGGATGTTGAGTTTAAAGATTCAAGTGTTAAAGGACCATTGTGGCAAGAAGTTTCCAGGTTTATATTTACTTACATGTTTTGTATTCTTTTATGTTAGTTTGTGTTTATTTTTTATGTTCTTGAATTCAAGATCTATGGTGCTTTAATTTGAAAAAGGTGGGGTTTTTTTTTATGTGAGTAAAAGGGTATTTATTTTTGGTTGTACCTACCAAATTCAGCACTTCACTGAATCCCAAATTGCAGTTTTGGGCAATTTTTCTTTTGTGAAATTCTTTCTAGCATTCTTTCCCAATTTACGCAACAAAAGTTTGATTGATAGATACCTTATAATATTTTTTTAAAAATACCCTTTTCTCTGTTTAGTTACGCTATGCAAGGAATTGAATTTGTGGGGAAATGGAAGTGCTGGATTGATTTAGAGTTACGCTTGCATAGATTTTGGCATATATCTTTGTATTAATGTGTGTATCTGGTGCTATATGTGGATTTATTTTAGATTGTATTGTGTGTTTGAATGTCACTAGACTAGAGTTATTGTTTTGTTGGTGATTTAAATTGTGATGAATGGTTGAAAAACACAAGAAACGTGTGATGTTCAGGAAACTAGCTGAGCTGGGATATCATCGGAGTGCCAAGAAATGTAAAGAAAAGTTTGAGAATGTTTACAAATACAACAAAAGAACTAAAGATGGCCGGACTACAAAGCCTGATGGCAAAACCTATCGTTTTTTCGATGAATTACAAGCATTAGATACTCATTCCCCTTCCCAGCCTCCTCGATTTGTAGCCACTACATCAATGTTGCCTAATACAACTACACATGCTATTCCAACTAGTACTGTTTCATCGACACCAAGCCCCATAACAAGTAGTCTCAATGTGTCTACAAATCCAGTCCCTTCTATTCGAGTTGGGGATGTTCCATCTTTTAACATGACTAGTCTCTCCAATTCAACATATTCGTCCTCGTCTACTTCTTCGGATGAGCAACGTGGAGAGAGGAAGCGAAAGAGGAAGAGGAAATGGAAGGAATTCTTCGAGAGCTTGATGGGAGAGGTAATCAAGAAGCAGGAGGAACTGGAGAAGAAGTTCTTGGATGCATTGGAGAAAAGGGAACGGGATAGAATGATTCGAGAAGAAGCTTGGCGAGTACAGGAAATGGCTAGAATCAACAAAGAGCATGAGTTATTAGTCCAAGAAAGATCCATGGTTGCTGCCAAAGACGCTGCTGTCATTGAATTCTTGCAAAAGATATCAGATCAACAAAAAGATCCTTCCTCAAACCCCATTACTATACCTCAACTTCAGCAATTACAGTTACAACTTCAACCAGTAGTTCAGCCATCACCACAACCACCACCAGTACCACAACAACTAGTTATATCACAACCGCCACCATCAACTCCAGCAGTAGCAGCACCGCAGCCACAAAGTAACCGTGGTGGCACTGATAATCTTCAATCCCCAGCTCCATCCAGGTGGCCTAAAGCTGAAATTGAAGCACTAATCCATCTGAGAAAGAATCTTGACAACAAGTACAACGAGACAAGCCCAAAGGGACCACTGTGGGAGGACATTTCAGCTGGAATGCAGAGATTGGGATACAATCGTAACGCGAAGAGGTGCAAGGAGAAGTGGGAGAACATAAACAAGTACTACAAGAAAGTGAAAGAGAGCAACAAGAAACGACCTGAAGATGCGAAAACATGCCCTTACTTTCACCAGCTAGATGCATTGTATAAAGAAAAATCTAAATTATCACAAGGGTCAGTCAGTACTTCTATGCTTCCCAGAATAGTGCAGCCTGAACAACCATGGCCACTCCAACAACACCAACAACAAGATACAGAAATGGAGGACCCTGAAAGCGAGAATAATGACAACTTCAACGAAGGTGATGAAGAAGATGGCGATGATGATGATGATAATGGAGCAGGGTATGAGGTAGTGACAAACAAGCAACCAGCATCTTCACAGGCATTTTGAAAGAAAGAGGAGAACAAAATTATGTTTCCTTTTTTCTTCTTTTCGTTTCTCATAGTAGTATTTTTTATTTTTTGTTTGCCTAATATAATAATGTGGAACTAGAGACAGAGAGATGAAGAGCTTCGAAAGTATGAACAATAAAAAGGATAGTTTGTTGTTTGTTTATGTTAGTACTTTTTTTGTTAATGGGCTGCAAATGTCAGACCTGGTTAATTGTGTCTTCTTTCTTGATCGATGAAATGATAACTTCAAGAGTTTTAAGTTTGGTGCATGTGTTCACTATTATACGTAGACGTAGTTGTGTTGTGTTTTTTCTCCCCGAGTTTGTGTGGTTAACTTTGTGAAAATAGTGGGTTACTGGGTTTAGATGGACACGGCACCAGTGGCCTTCCCACCGACGAAATTAATGAGATTCATTGTTTTAATAATTTTAAATACTAGCCTAAAACCTGTGCGATGCACGGTTTTTTTTTAATATTATAAAAAAAATCATCAATTTAAATTAATTTGATAATAATTATATAAATGTTATCCGTGATATTTCTAGAAAAGGAGGGATTTCAGTTTGAAAATATAGAAAAGATGATAGGTTTTAGTTGAAAAGGGTAATCGATTAATTATTAGTAATTATAAAATTATTACTTCATTTTATTAAATAGAATGCTCGTGATATGATTAGAAAAGGAGAGGATTTAGTTAGAGAAAATAAAAAGGTAATATGTGCTAGGTGAAAAGGGTAATTAATTACTTTATAATAATGATAATTTAATTAGGTTATTTTACTAAATAAAATTCCTCATAGTTTTTAGAAAATGAGAAATTAATGTTGCCCGTTATATTTCTACAAAAAAGGGAATTTAATTAGAAAAAATAAAAAAGATGATAAATTTTAGTTGAAAATGTAATCGGTTAATTATTAGTATTATAATATTATTATTTATTTTTATTGAATAGAAACGCTTGTGATATAATTGGAAAAAGGAGGTTTAGGTAACATGTTTTGGCTGAAAAAGGTAACCGTCCATGATATAATTGGAAAAAAAAAAAATTTTAGTTAGGGAAAAGAGAAAAGGTAACGTGTTTTGACTGAAAAAGGTAATTGATTAGTTAATAGTAATTATAATATAATTATGTTATTTGATTAAATAAAATTGTTCGTAGTGTTTTTAAAAAAGAGAAATTTTAGTTAGATAAAATGTAAAAGATATTCTAATTTACTTGAAAAAGAAAATTATTTAATTATTACAAAATAGAAAAGGTAATAAGTTTAACCTGAAAAAGGAAATTGATTCATAAAGGAGAAATTTTAGTTAGATAAAATATAAAAGATATTGTATTTTACATGAAAAAAGAAATTATTTAGTTTTTGAAAAAATAGAAAAAATAATACGTTTAACCTTAAAAAGGAAATTGATTAGTTAGTAGATATGTAATTGAAAAATAGAAAAGGTAATATGTTTAACATGAAAAAGGAAATTGATTCATAAAGGAGAAATTTTAGTTAGATAAAATATAAAAGATATTGTATTTTACCTGAAAAAGGATGCACAGATTTTTTTTAATATTATAAAAAAAATTCATCAGTTTAAATTAATTTGATAAGAATTATGTAATTGTTATCCGTGATATTTCTAGAAAAGGAGGGATTTCAGTTTGAAAATATAGAAAAAATGATAGGTTTTAGTTGAAAAGGGTAATCGATTAATTATTAGTAATTATAAAATTATTATTTCATTTTATTAAATAGAATGCCCGTGATATGATTAGAAAAAGAGAGGATTTAGTTAGAGAAAATAAAAAGGTAATATGTTCTAGCTAAAAAAGGTAATTAATTAGTTTATAATAATTATAATTTAATTCTGTTATTTTACTAAATAAAATTGCTCATAGTTTTTAAAAAATGAGAAATTAATGTTGCCCGTTATATTTCTACAAAAAAGGGAATTTAATTAGAAAAAATAAAAAAGATGATAAATTTTAGTTGAAAATGTAATCGGTTAATTATTAGTATTATAATATTATTATTTATTTTTATTGAATAGAAACGCTTGTGATATAATTGGAAAAAGGAGGTTTAGGTAACATGTTTTGGCTGAAAAAGGTAACCGTCCATAATATAATTGGAAAAAGAAAGATTTTAGTTAGAGAAAAGAGAAAAGGTAACGTGTTTTGACTGAAAAAGGTAATTGATTAGTTAATAGTAATTATAATATAATTATGTTATTTTATTAAATAAAATTGTTCGTAGTGTTTTTAAAAAGGAGAAATTTTAGTTAGATAAAATGTAAAAGATATTCTAATTTACTTGAAAAAGAAAATTATTTAATTATTAAAAAATAGAAAAGGTAATATGTTTAACCTGAAAAAGAAAATTGATTCATAAAGGAGAAATTTTAGTTAGATAAAATATAAAAGATATTGTATTTTACATGAAAAAAGAAATTATTTAGTTCTTAAAAAAATAGAAAAGATAATACGTTTAACCTGAAAAAGGAAATTGATTAGTTAGTACATATGTAATTGAAAAATAGAAAAGGTAATATGTTTAACATGAAAAAAGAAATTGATTCATAAAGGAGAAATTTTAGTTAGATAAAATATAAAAGATATTGTATCTTACCTGAAAAATGAAATTATTTAGTTCTTGGAAAAATAGAAAAGATAATATGTTTAACCTGAAAAAGGTAATTGATTATTTAGTAGATATGTAATTGAGTAAGGGTAAAAAAGTAAAATCAACAGGTACCGTACCGTACCGACCGACCAACCGACCAACCAAACTTTTAATGTTTCGGCTTTTATATAATAGTATAGATTTATTGTTTTTCTATTCAAAAATATTAAAATATGATATATAATGTGTGGCTAATGAGATTTTACATTTATTTGTATTTTAAAATTGATATCATATATGTTAATTTTAATATATTTTAGGAAATTCTCGTTGGTACCCTTCTGGAATTGGCTTTTCCAGATGGTGTCATTTCGTGTTTTGGACTTACGATTGGCACCCCTAAAGTAACTGATTACCCTAATTATGCCATTTTGTTAATCAAAACGTTAAGAAACGTTAAAAAAACTATAAAAATAAATAATGATCTGTAAGTTTTTAATGTATTACTAATTAAAAAAATTAAATACTAATTTATAATTATTAATGTGCCACTAATTGAAAAATATTAAACATTAATCTGTAATAAGTTAACATACCGTTAATCTAAAATATGTGTTCAGTCATTTTCTGACCATAAAATAACATAATTTCACATTTAACTTTTTTTAATTTGTGGTTTATATGACATAAAATTTTATTATGGAATAAATGTTGAAATTTGTTAACGTTTCTTAATGTTTTGATTAACAGAATGACATAATTAGGATAATCAGTTACTTTAGGGGTACCAGTCGTAAGTCCAAAACACGAAATGACACCATCTGGAAAAGAAAATTCCAGAAGGGTATCAATGAGAATTTCCCATATATTTTTGGTGATAATCGAACCTTATTGTGTATTATATTCAAATTTTTATAAATTTGAGTTGAAAAATGCAATGGTTATGATTAGAAGGGATAATTAAAATAATGAATCAATCAAACTACAAATTATGCTTTATTTTTATAATTTTATATAGATGTATGTATGTATGTATTTATATAAAGTTTGTATGAATAGATGTCCTGTCTATACTCTTTATTAAAAGCAGAAACCCCCTTTATGCCATGTATACCGCGGTATGCACGGTATGTCAATTAATTAATTAATTAATTAATAATAACTTATTTACTATTTGATCTTACTTTAAAAACTGTTTTTTAAATGTATAGAAGACCAATAAGAATAAGAACTACTAATGAAACAAGTCCTCTTTGAACTAAAATACACTCTTTATTAAAAGCAGAAACCCCCTTTGAATGGTATGCCATGTATACCGCGGTATGCACGGTATGCCAATTAATTAATTAATTAATAATAACTTATTTTACTATTTGATCTTACTTTAAAAACTATTTTTTAAATGTATAGAAGGCCAATAAGAATAAGAACTACTAATGAAACAAGTCCTCTCTGAACTAAAATATGGTATGTCAATTAATTAATTAATTAATGTATACCGCGGTACGACATGTATACAGCGGTATGCCACTAAATATTAATTAATTTAATTAATTAAAATCATAATATTAAATATTAATTTAGTTTAATAATGAAGTTATATACTAGGAGTCTATTAACTAAAAATTGAAATAAAAGTCGAGAATATAGGACTTAGGGCTCCATTAATTAATATTTAAAATATATCTATAATAGATTAATAATAAATACAATTAATAATATAACTATTCTTATATTACCATAGATAAGTTATTTAAATTTAATTAATTAAAATAATAAAAATAAATATTAATTTAATTTATTATTGAAGTTATATACTAGGAGTCTATTAACTAACAATAGAAATAAAAGTCAAGAATATAGTATTATATACAACTTGGTGGTTCAAGATTTTATTCATTTAAAAATGTTATAAATTAAAAATTTAAGATAATTTATCACAATCCGTGCTTCGCAGGGATTATCGGCTAGTTTATATATTAAAGTTTGAATCATTCTGTTACATATTTGTAACTTACGTATGTTTTTAAGTTTTAGACCTCGTATCGTACGTTTATAAGTTTTGTAACTCGTATTGTTGTATACTCCAATGCAACAGAAAGTGTGACCCTCAGGAAAAAAAAACAACAAAACTTGACGGAAAGTGAAATGGTTTACGCTACTTGATTTTTCAATAGAGTTCAAGCTCACCATAATAAAATCTATAGTAATTACTCCCTCTGTCACTTAAAACTTTTCCAGTTTACCTTTATTACGTTTATTAATGCACATTTTTTATCATTAATACCTTTAATTTCGTATTAGTTTTAAATATAAAAACTTCACTGTATTAAAGTACTCATAAATACGAATCCAACAAAATCACTCATGACTATATTTGGTCTTATAGATTAGACGTAAATTAATAATTTGTCTCATATTATGAACAGTCCCGACATTACAAACGAGAAACGTTTTGAGAGACGGAGGGAGTACTATCTATATCTACTATCTATACTATACTATATTATAATGTAAAATGAGATATAATTTATAATTTGGTTAATCCCTATTTTATTTTTGGTTATCCCTCATTTTTTTGTTATTCTTCATTCATAATCGTAAGATCTTCAACTTAAATAAATCATGACTATTAGATTCAGCAATAATAAAAATCGGTAATACAAAGGTTTAAGTTTCGATTTTCGCCAACAACATATTAATTTATATTTAATACTAAAAATTTTTATATACAAAGATGTAAGGTTCAAATTTTTTCAATAATATATTAAAATTAATATTTATAATATTATATTACACTATAAACAAATTATAAAAAATTAAAAGTAACACATACTTTGGATGGACTATAACTTAGTTACTAGTTACATTAACGACCCAAACATTAATTCATAATTTCCTCGATAATTTTACATTGAAAGCTTGTAACTTTTTTTTTTTTGAATAAGAAAGTTTGTAACTTAGTTTCATGAAATTTTATTTTGTTTTTTCAAATTTAGCAAAGCAAATGAGTATTTCTCATGCATTTTGTATTGTGGAATAATGGTTGGGACTGACTCTCGTTACTGTCTCTGACCTCCGAATAATTGTTAATTTTTTTTGTCCCCTGAAATACTAGCTTTTTTTTTATAGACAAGGCTGAAATGTTAGTACTAATTAAGCATTACCGTTTCAGATCATTTAAAATTTTAGTGTTAGTCACTAATTTTTTTACATGGTACTATATTATTTAAACTAGCTTCAATACCCGTGCAAGGCATGGGATTGCTCTAATTTACGATATTAATTTTTTTTCTTCATTGTGCGTTATGTTAATGCCCGATGTTTCTATTGTGACGATAAAAATCATTTTAGATAGAGTAAACTTCAAAGTGGTGGCCAGATTTTTCGCTCATTTTCAAAAAAGTGATCAGATTTTCAATTTTGCAAAATGGTGGTTAGACTTACCTTTTTCCTTTCAAAAAGGTGGCTGCAGGCGATTTTCAATTTTTTGACAGGGGTAAAATGGGAAAAAAATGCTAGAAATTCCATAAATTGTCCACAAAAATTCTCAAATTAATATGTATCACCATATGATTGGTTATATTCGTAAAAATAATAATAATGCCCCCCATGTATGCACATCAATTCACCAAAAAATCCACAAATATGAGTTGTCAAGATTTAATTATTCAATTTATGTGCATGCATGGGGGGCAGCATTATTATTATTACGAATATAACCAATCATATGGTGACACATATTAATTTGGGGATTTTTTGGATAATTTTCGTGATTTTTAGCATTTTTTTTAGTAAAATAACATATTTTCCCATTTTATCCCTGCTAAATAAGCTGAAAATCGTCTCCAGCCACTGTCTTGAAAGGAAAAGGACAAGTCTGACCACTATTTTACAAAATTGAAAGTCCGGCCATTTTTTTTGAAAATGAGTGTAAAATCTGGCCACTTTTTTGCAATTAACTCTTTTAGATATGCATATTTTTTTTTTGAAATATGTATCTAAAGAGACCGATATTTTGTGTCTCTATCTTTTTATTGTTATTTTTAGAGTGTTGATGTCTTTCTTGCGATTAGAGTTAGAAAAATAATTGACGAATGTATTTTCAACGTTTTTCATAGGTTTATTTGGATGATCATCTCTTAATCTATATTAAACTGTTATATTTGCATACAATTATATATTATGGCATTATATGAATGTGACTTTTGATTTAATACTACTACTAAGTATTATTGAAGCTTCAATAAATAGTTTATGGATTTATAAAATATGAATTCATAAAAATAAGGTTATTGTTATAGATGTTAAAGGTTCAGTTCTCACTTATGTGACACAATTTTTATATTTCGTAGATCTTAATTTCAGATGACGCTATGGTAAATCATAACAAATTGAGAAACATAATGGTAAAATTTGATAGATTAATATGTGACATATTGCCCTATCATAATTTATCATTTCATATCCACTAGTTACCTAGAGCCTCATATACTGTAATTACTACATGTCCGATTAATTATCTAGGATACATGCCTAGAATTTGATATAAAAAGTTTGACCATACACGAGTTATAAACGTGTTAGGTCATAATTAATATGCGTCGATCTAGTCGCCAACCCTCCCAAATTGCAATTCAAATCACATGTATCGATTAAGTATTCGAATCTCCCAAAATATTCGGGAGAAAGCGATGTGCCGGTCAGTTAGGACGGTAGTTTGAAAATATTTTAAAAAATGTATTTTCTAAAAAGACAAGCAATAACAAAAAATAAGATCGCTCAGAATTTAAATGAGTACTAAGATTTTATTATCACATTTCTAATCCGAATATTATAATTGTATAATTATACAATATCTTTAATATTTTTTACATTTCTATTGGTGCTTTTATAAACAATTAGAATAATGGTGATTTGTTTCCGCAAAATACCCTTCAAATATTTTATTTAAGATCCTGTCACTTTTTTCAAATTTCGCATGAAATAAAATAATACAAATTTTATTAAAATGAAGTAGACGTAGAGATTTTTGTATATATACAAATAATAATATGTAAAATTATAAAACAAATACTGATAAAAAAACACATGATTGATAGGTAAATAAGGTAAATAATATAGGACATAATATAGGACACTCTGACACTTGTGAATGTATCTAATGAATCATAAAATTTAATCAAATATACATGTAGCTGAATGAATGGTCATAACGGTGAATTTGAATTCATGATTAGTAGATTCATTATGTCAAAGGTTCGATTGTCATCTATATCGTAATATTTTTTTTACTTGACTTGACATTTAGGGGCATTTTTGTAAAATTAAATAAATTAAAATGTGACATGTTGTGGTATGCATTTAAATATTTAGATTATTACGTGTTCATTAACCATTTTTTAGAAAACATGTATTCATATTTAATAAATTTATTATAATTATCTATGTATTGCAAATAATAATTATTTAGGGGTGAAAACGAATCGAATATGTGCGAACATTAGTATGATCAGATTCTGCTCGAATTTATAATTATTCGTTCGGATCCGGTCCGGATTCGAATTAACATGTTTATATTTTGCTCAGATTTGACTCGAATTCGAATATAAATATTCATATTTGATTCGGTTCGACTCGATTGAGTACCGAGCTACTCATTTTTCGATATTCGAATTCGTTCAAAATAATTTTAAAAAATTAAGCATATCGGAATAATTATTTACAAAATACCAAAATATGTTAATTTGTAGAACATTACTTTAATATATATATTTCATATACGATATATAATACATACATAACTTACGAATTTTAATCGAATACGTACATTATCGAGTACTCTAAAATTATTCGAGTTATTCTGTATGAAAATGAACGAATACCGAAGTGGTGAGATTCGACTCGATATTCGTTCGAATTATAAAATAAGATTCGAATTCTCTCATTTATTGTATGAATATGAATGATATTCGTTTTTAAAGAATCGAATCCGGATTCGAACCCGGATTACACGGATTCGTTTTCAGCCCTATAATTATTAATATTATTTTATTAAATCGAATAATTTCAAAATATCTAAGTTCACTAAATACCATATATCACTCATTTATACTAAACTATAACATAATAAAATATAAATATGTAAATGTAAAACGAATAAAAATGATTAAAATATCTTAGAAATCAAAATACCAAAGATTCTTCATTCATCACCCAACATGCATAGCATATTTTATGACTTATAACACATGTGATGTGTTAGTCTAGTGGTAAGGTGATGTGAAAATGAACCTAAAGACCTAGGTTTGATTCTCATGAACAACAATTTTTTGAAAAAAATTTAATCCAAGTGAATTAAAATGTGACATGTTGGTATTTATATATAATAATAATAATAGATAGATAATAGATTTTACTATGAATCTAGGTTCTTTCTCTAAAATGTTTCACCTGTGAGGCCGCTGAATAAAAGTACAAGTCACAAATCACAATACACAATTTTCCACTTTCAGTGTTCCAGCAAATAGAAGAAAATTTGAGCATCTTAGCATTTGAACCAAACTTTAAGCAGAAATATATTACAGGTGATGCATATTTTTCCAGAAACAAAGTATTTTAAAACAACTAGCAAACAGGTTTCTCAAGATAGATCATATTTTGTTCTGAGGAAAACGTGGGATCTTTTACTTGCCATTTACTCACTAAGCAGAACTAGTTTGCGGACTCTACGCAGGACTACATTGATGAAACAATAAGCATATAGCAAGGTCAAGATTTCTGGGCTTGTGCTTTGGCCATTGCACGGTGTGTATCAGCATATATACGTGAACTCTATTTGCTACAGCTAACCAGAAAAACAAAAGTTTAGGATCAGCAAATCTAACAGCATACGTAGTATGCCTAACAGACAGCCATCGGCTTCCTACCACAATACTGAAATGCAGCCATGTGAGAAATGATAACTTGCATTCATAATCGCCCACTTTTTGATTTCATTAGAACCATCCCGAATACAACAAGATAATGTGTATAAATCCTATCTAAACTAGCTCATATAGCTCAACCGTATGAGTACAACATTTAACTTCTTTTAACCGGGCACAGTAAACTAAGAGTTTAAAATTTGCAACAAAAAAGCGTGGAGGAAACTTTGCAGGAAGAAGAGAATGATAGAGGAAGAAACTGCACGAACAAGATACTGGAGGATTAGCAACTGACAACAACAATTCAGTTGAAGACTTCTAGAATTTGAGGCAACTGAAGGACAAAAGTACAATGGAAGACTTGTAGCATTCAAATCATCCATCACTTAACAATGTGAATGCCAGAAGCACAATAGTAAGGGAAGTGAATATAGTACCAACAGCAAACAATTGCAATGCTCTGCCCTTACTTTGGCTCTCTTCGCTGCTCAGTTCAACCCCTTCAAGGAGAGCCCTCACTTCATCTACATCACCATCTTTTGCAGCTTGAGTCAATCTACCCTGAATCATCTCAAGTTTATCTAACCTTCTGCTCCTGGATGCATCCTTGACTGACCAGAGAAAACCGGTCATCCTCCACAGGAGAATGCCAACATATAAAGCTACAATACAATCCACACTGTAATGGTGGCGTTCCCTTACTTCTCTTTGTGCACTGTGTAGTACAAGCATCCATATAAAAGCTGAGGTATAGCCTCCGTACGCTTCCTGGAAAATAATCAAATAGGAAAGATGAACAAAGCAGCACTGCTGCATTTTGGAATCGAACAGCTTTCTACTGGTCTCATTCTATTTTTTCTTAGGTTATGTAGATTATAGGATATACACACAGATGAAAATGGCGGTCTATTCATTAAAACCTTTTAGTTCAAATTTGATTTACCATGCATCTATGTAGCAGGGATTCTTCACTTAGGTGAAGAATCGCGTATCCCACACTTCGGGGGTGCGCGGGGGTGCGCGGGGGTGCGCACGGAGTGCGCCACGTGGCGTATCCCCGCTTTTCTGTCAAGGGATACTTGGGGGTGCGGATGGGGTGCGGCAGGGGGGTGCGGCAGGGGCATAATTGGTCATTTTAACTCCTTTTTTTTTGCTTTTTAATTATAATCATATTGTTATAGATTCATTTATTATCACTTATATATGTTAGTTAAGTGATTAAGCATTTTTATTACAATTTACATGAAATGTGAAAATTCAATGTTTTATCTAGTAGCTTTTCTACATTGTTTAGTGTTCATATTTTTTCTGCATTTTTCACTATTTGGTTTAATTGAGTGCTACTCTTCCTTTTATTTAATATATATATATTATTTTTATATTTTAAATTTTTTTTCCCGTATCCCCATTTTTTTTATTTTGGCGAATTGCCGAATCCCCGTATCGCGCACCCCCGCACCCGCACCCGCACCCATGCTTCATAGCCATGCATAGTAGACGTGTTTGGAAACATGAACTTTATTTCAAATGAGCTGAATAATGTTGTCATTTGTAATTCTCAAAGTTGGGCTTATATTTGAATAAACATAAATCCAATTCTTTTGGAATCCCAAACACGTCACTTGCACAAATCCATCATTTGAAATAAAATTCAAGTATGTAATAAAAAATTGGCACACTCAATACTGGATAATTACTAAGTCATCCTAATTAACATTTTCTACCATCGGTACGGTAAATCTTGCAGTTTTGGATGATAATTATAGAGTCTTAAGTTTATATATTGATTATACGAGAAGATTTTAGTAAGTATGTACATACCGTCCATGCCATAGCAGTGAGAACTGCAACAAGCATGTGGCCACTGTAAAGGAGATCGTTGCAACCTCCTCCACCTTTCTTTAGCAAGCTATACCATGCTCCTTCATATGGGTAAGGTCGCAGGAAATCAGATAGAAAGCTCATGAAGCCCCAGTCTGGATGGTATTCTTTCTTGTATTCCCCAGGATTCACTTGAATAGAATGGAAGTAAAACTTCAGTTTTTGTCTTGCATATAAGAATGAAGACAAGACAACTATATATTTTTTAACCACTGATAAACATATTATACAGACTCCCTTCCATGCAATTAGATATGTTATAAAAGATATTAAAAGTTGAGTTGCATGACAAAAAAACACATTACCATATGCAATATCCTGATTAATTAGCTTTCGTATTGAATCGATATCAGAAGCATAAGGAACATAATATTTTTGTGCCCACCGGTGAGCATGTGCAGGGACATGGAAACGAGATGCCGCACACCAAGGACGAGGTGAAGGTAGAATTGTAAACCCAAAACTGATGGCTCGAAGAAGGCGCCCAATGCCCATGGTAAACATGTATCTTGCACCTATACCAAGACCAGGAGCTTTTATCGACTCAAATAGCACAGAGAAAGCAAGCATCACAAAGAGCATCAGGTAATGGTGCAGTCCAATAATACGAGCTCGCAGTATCTGAACAATTGTTGCAGGAAGTTTCTCATTCAATGCAAGCAACAACCACTGGCCAGTATCTGGAAGTGGGGGTGTGTCCCTGTCAGACACGGTTTTTTTATTAGCTATCGAGTAGCTTGATATATAAAGTTTACACACAAAGCATAGATACTAACACCAAACCAGATACACCATTTAATCTCCTTTTCTGTTCGTGTATATTTGTAGCGATGTCTTTAACAAGGAAAAAAGAAAGAATAATAAGTAAACCATAGTCTCACAGCAAACTCGAGTCACATATATGGGCCCACATCACACCCATTGTCTATAACAGAGTACAACTACAGCATAAACAATATTTGTGCTGTGCTGGTGGCTAAGATTATGCAATTTTGGCATAATTGTTGGGTACAAATAGCACTTGGATAATGTATTTTATGTTAAAACAATAGAAGCTAGAGGTCAAAATAGAAGAGAAACACGTACAACTATTGGAAATCAACAGAAGTCAATTTTTGTATCTGGATTCGTCCAAGAGTTCCTCGACACAAAGCATAATTCATTTTGTTTTAGAGAAAACAAAGTTCACATTAGCCAATATCAAGTCCGTACATCTTCATTCAATTTCCCATCCAAGTCGGTAGGTTTTAAGTTCTAACTTATTTGTTCAGAGTATGTTTTACGTACAATGACGTGTGTCCTCCATCTAGTTAATATCATTTAAAAGTACGTGGACTCTTATACTCTCCTATTTTTGAGATTGCTTTTATCTATTACTTTATCTTCTTTCATCTAGAGAAAACTATGAGCTAAGAGGTGACAAAAATTGAATGGTCGGATGAAAACCAGATTAGATGAAAATGATCAACGTGGATGGAAATGGTGGAGAAGGAGAAGGAGAAGAATGATCAGTTTAGGTAAAGCAGTCTACTAGAGGACCAAACCCAGAAGAATGAGCTGATAAAGAAGAATCAACATGGTAATCGAGCACATGATACATTGAGCGTATTTACTGCTGTGGATAAATTTATATACACTTTGAAATCCTCATATTTTTGGCTTCACATAAAATGTACCGAACATAATATAAGATCCAATGAAGCTATACTTTTTTGGCTTCACATAACATGGTACCGAATATGATACATGATCCAATTAAACCCTTCTCCTTACACCATAGAGTTTTAGGAGGGCTTGAAACTTATTACATGGCCTTATAGGTTACAAGCTAGAAACACAAAGGTTAATGGGAGACCACGAACTTCCATCATAGTGAAATACCTAATAATATTTCTGAATCTCTCTTACATTCTACCTTGTAAATCCAAGTAAATCGTTTGCACCAAATCATGCATTCCAATACTCATTCCAGGTACAAGATCTTAAATTTCTCACACAATCTCAACTAAATAAACTGAGAATTCTTCCCGCTTCCCCCGCTAATCTTAACAACTGTTCTTACATGATTAAAAAAAATTAATAACAACAGAAACAAAGAGAACATCAATTCTATTAATAACAAAAAACAAAGATTTCATCCATAACCTCAAAAATCATACAAATTAGTAGGGTTTCCATTTTAATCTAACAATTAATGAACACATAATAATGACACAAATCAATCAAATTAACATACTAAATTAAACTCTCAATCAAATCCAACACAAACATAATCTTAATCCATTAACTACTTAAACTAAACAATACAACAACACTAATAAAATACTAACAATTATTCTCGTACCTATGCCAATCAAGACCAAGAACAGCAGTGACAGACCGAACAGTGATCATCTCCACAAGAAGTGCAAGCACCATAAATATCATCGAAGCTATGAACACCACCGCTGACCTCATCTCCACTGACCAGTGTTTATAATACGGTATTCTAATGATCGCGATTAGAGCGAGTAGGGCCCACAGTACTGGCTGCAGACGCGAGTGCCATGCCGGTGATATGTGTCGGAGGTAGTCAACGCCGATGTAAGTCATTGCTGCTAGTCCTAGCCCACCTCCCGCCGGCCAGTAGGCGCGTGGGGAGGATGAACTCATGGAGGCGCGTTGGAGTCAACGAGGGGTTAGGAGAGGAAAAGGAAAGTAGGAGGGGAAGTGAAAGTGTAACTAACATTGAAGTGGCTTTATTTATTGTTTAACTGTCTTTATTTTTGGATTTTATTTATTAATGGAATATTTTATGGATTTATATATGATGATTGTGGATAATTTTGGAAATTATTCCTTTGATCTCCAGAATCCTGATTACCTATGCGTTTTTTGGAAATTATGTGTTCTGCTTCTGCATATCTATTTCGTGTTTTTTCAAGGAAATTGGATATGCAACTTACATTGTTTTTTCACTTAGTAGTTCATCTCAAAAACCATATATACGTATTATTATTTTTTGATAAAAGCTGAAAAAAAATTAAAATTGAAGATAGGTACGTAAGATAAGTTTATATAAAATGAATTCGGTTCGATAAAAATTCGATCTGATAAAAATTCGATCCATTTAATACGAATATGGATTTTACATTATCCGATCTATTAAGAATCCGATCCGAATAAATACAATAATGTAATTATATATTTTAGTATATATTAATATAAATATAAATATAATTATAATTATATAAATCTATACTATTATATAAATTCCGAAACATTAAAAGTTTTGGTACCTGTTTTTTGGTACCAGATTTTTGGTACCAGTTTTTTGGTACTTCGTGAATTTACTTATTTACCCTTTATTAAAATATATATATGATATTTATACTTTTAAAACACCTATAATAAATAATAACATAATATAATTAATGGTAAGTAGTCGCTCGCCTTTTTTCACATTTACTTTTGATTGAAGATATTACCTTTCATAAACACCTAAAAACATCAATGTATCTTCCAATCATTAATATTTCCTTTCGAATTAAAAAATGTTACCTTTTTAATTTAAAACTAATCTTCATTAACATTTTCTTTCGAATTAAAATACGTTACCTTTTTAATTTAAAACTAATTTTACAATCATTAATATATACCTGAAAATATCATACCATATTTTTCAATTGTTAATAAAATATATTAAAAATCTGCATACGTTGTTTATAATAAGGAAACATTAGTATAATCCGTAAACATGAGTATATTAAAATTATATTAAATTAAAATTACTTAATCTATACTATTATATAAAAACCAAAATATTAAAAGTTTTGGTACCTTTTTTTTGGTACATAGTGAATTTACTTATTTATCCCTTATTATAAAATAAAATATACGAAGCTATACTATTAAAACTCCTAAAATAAATAATAACATAATATAATTAATATATACCCAAAAATATCACATCATATCTTCTAATCACTAACAAAATATAATAAAAATCTGTATACTACGAATAATGACCATTAGATTTTTAGTAAAAAATCAAAATCGTTAGATCTAATGATTAAATATATTATATTCAAGGTTCGAATTCTATCAACGACATATTTATTTTAAAATTTTATAATATATTTTTAAATCATGCATATCATTAATTAAATTTATATTAAATTATTAAAATTAAAATTAAAATAAATATTGTAAATAATGATTATATAAAAATATAATTGTAACATAAAATTAAATTTGTTACATATCAAAAAAATCCGTGCATCGCACGGGTTTTAAGCTAGTAATATATAATTTTCAAATCATATAATATCCAAAATCCTTTCCTAAAAGTTTATAGGTTATTTATCCAAAATACTATATTTTTTAGTTTGTTTTACAAATATACTATTTTTTTCAAATGAATAGTAAATATACTATCTTATACTATCTTAACTAGCATAAAAGCCCGTGCAAGGCACGGGTTGGTAGCTTAAATATATTTATAAATCAAATTATGTTAATGTCGTTAGTTAATTATGTGTAAGTTTATAATTTGAAATTTGATACGAGTAGTATTGATAGCAATCGTAACATTTTTTTTTAATTTGTTGTGGATCATAGAATATTATTGGAGTATTCGGTGGGTGATTTCTACTTAAGATGACTTTTCAGAACACTTACAATTCTAACCATTGGTTCTTCGAAATTAAATGGTTCATCCCTTTAGCTAATTTATAACCACTAACTTATAACCCGTGCGATGTACGAGTTTTTTTTTATATATATTAATTTTATTTTATGTTACGGATTTCTAATATATTTAATTAATATTTGAAAAATATAGTGTGATATTTTCGGCTATATATTAATAATTTTAAGATTAGTTTTAAATAAAAAAGGTAACATTTTTTAATTAGAAAGAAAATATTAATGATTGCAAGATATTGTATGATCGATATTTTTAGGTGTTTATTAATGGTTGAGAGATATGGTATGATTAATATTTTTTAATTTAATATAATTTGATATATTCATGTTTAATGATTATACTTATGTTTTTTTATTATAAACAATGTACATTAATTTTTAATATATTTTATTAGAAATTGAAAGATATGATATGATATTTTTGGATATATATTAATGATTGCAAGATAATTTTAAATTAAAAAGTAACGTGTTTTAATTAAAAAGAGATATTAATAATTGAAAGATATGGTATTATTCATATTTTTAGGTTTAGGTGTTTATTAATGGTCGAAAGATATGGTGCAATATTTTTGAATATACGTATAATGATTGCAATATTAGTTTTAAAATAAAAGGTAACGTGTTTTAATTAAATAGAAGCCTAGAAGGTAACATGTTTTAATTAGATAGAATTATTAATGAAGGAAAGATATTGTATGATTTATGTTTTTAGTTGTTTATAAAGGGTAATATTTTAAATTAAATGGGAATAGAATCATAGACTACTAAATATAATTTTTTTTTAATATTGTTGTATCTAACGGTTATGAATAGCTTGGTTAACCAAACTACAAATTACAAAATATCTCTATTTTGCTTATAATAATATAGTATAGATTTTTAAGGTAAAATCTAAATATCCTTCAAACTATTCCATTCCGAAAGTGTAAGTTCTGGTCTTGATTTTAATAACAATCCTTTGAAACTCTGTCAATGCCTTGTTCTTTAAGTTCTTAAAACTCTTTTTCAAACTTCCTTGTTTTTTAAGTTCTTAAAACTCTTTTTTCTAACCTTTCCCTCTATTTTCTTCTAATCTCTTGATATTTAAGAATTTATTGTCTTTGTTTTTTTTTTTCGACATCTATTTATCTTTCAAGATATAAAAAAATTCAATTATGAATAATTGACTTAACAGATCTAGCTTGCGTAACAAATTTATCATTCTTTTGACCTATGCGCTTGAGAATTGATGAATTACGTCTCAATAGATATTTTTCGTGCTTCCAACATCATGAGCTAAAATTGTTCATGTCTCATTTCCCTATACTTTGACATTGAATTCATCATTGTGCTTTGTCAAATGTTATATACAATTTATTCCAATATATTATTGTAAAATATCCTTATAATTCAATTATATATTTCATGCAAGTATTTAGCCAATAATTGATAACTCATAATTCCATCTTATAAATAAACCACATATTCTATGTAATTATTTATAAATAATGGTTATGTTATCCAATCTTATTTGTATATTATATATTTTGGATAATTTTCTTACTATTCATACTTTTATTAATATGTACTATTCATATATATTAGGTCTAAGTTAGAATCCTATTTTAACCAGACTAATTATACTAAAAATCCATTCTAACAAAACATCTTGGACATATTGGGGCTAAAATTAAAATTCTATTTAAACATGACTAATTATTTTAATCACAACATATATAACTATTTTATTTAATTAAAACACAAATCTAAATCTAATATAATTAAAATAAAATATTACAGCACAAGTAGTATGATAACCAATATTAAAAATCACCCGTGCAATGCACGCGTTCTAATCTAGTATGATTATAAAGAGAATCAATGCACACAAGTTATCATGCAAATAATATGTGAGGTTTAATTGAAACACTTGTTTTATCTTAAATAAATTGTAAAATAAAATATTGAATAAAATATAAATAAATAAATATTTATGTATGTATGTAGTTGATGAATTTTAGTATTAACTCAAATGATCACATAGCTCAATCAGCTAAAAATTTAGTGAAACACTTGATCCATCTTAAATAAATAATGAAATAGAACATAAAGATAAAAAAACATTTATGTATGTAGTTAATGAATTTTCTTTTTATCTCAAATGCTCATGTAGCTCAAGTGGTTGGAGGGATGAATTGACCTATGTGAGGTCTTGGGTATTTTAATCACAACATATATAACTATTTTATTTAATTAAAACACAAATCTAAATCTAATATAATTAAAATAAAATATTACAACACAAGTAGTATGATAACCAATATTAAAAATCACCCGTGCAATGCACGCGTTCTAATATAGTATGATTATAAAGAGAATCAATGCACACAAGTTATCATGCAATAATATGTGAGGCTTAATAGAAACACTTGTTTTATCTTAAATAAATTGTAAAATAAAATATTGAATAGAATATAAATAAATAAATATTTATGCATGTAGTTGATGAATTTTAGTATTAACTCAAATGATCACATAGCTCAATCGGCTAGAAATTTAGTGAAACACTTGATCCATCTTAAATAAATAGTGAAATAGAACATAAAGAAAAAAAACATTTATGTATGTAGTTAATGAATTTTCTTTTTATCTTAAATACTCATGTAACTCAAGTGGTTGGAGGGATGAATTGACCTATGTGAGGTCTTGGGTTCAAATCCTTGTACACATTATTTTTTCAAAGATGTTTGGAAGTAGGCATGAAATGAATAAATTTGCTCAGATAACCGAACGTAGATTACAAATATACCACCATCTTCTCCAACCCATCTTCTTTTTCTTTATCACATCCCCACCACCCACACCCTAGAGATGTTCAAAAAGCCCAAAGCCCAAAGCCCGGCCCGAAAAAAGCCCGGCCCGGTTCGACCCGGCCCGAAGCCCGAATAAAGCCCGGGCTTTTTAAAAGCCCGGTTAAAGCCCGGCCCGAAGCCCGGATAAAGCCCGGATAAAATTTTTATTTTATTAAATTTTTTATTTTATTAATGTAACTTATAATCTACATTTAATGAATTTTTTTATTTTATTAATGTAACTTATAATCTACATTTAGTTTGTTTGTTTTTTATTTTATTGACGCTTTTAATAAGATCTAGTTACGAGTACTAGACAATATAATAGTGTTCTAATAAGATCTCCAATCAAATTAATTTTTTATTTTTTGAAAATTTGGGAATATCATTTAATTATATATATCTTGACATCCGTACGGTTGAATCGTCGAGAAATATTTTTAAAAATATAGAAACAATAGGCTGGGACGAAGCACTAGTTACGAGTACTAGACAATATAGTAATGTTCTATTAAGATCTCCAACCAAATTAATTTTTTATTTTTTTTTAAAATTGGGGAATATCATTTAATTAGATATATCTTGACATCCGTACGGTTGGATCATCGAGAAATATTTTTAAAAATATAGAAACAATAGTCTGGGACGAAGCACTAGTTACGAGTACTAGACAATATAATAATGTTCTATTAAGATCTCCAACCAAATTAATTTTTTATTTTTTTTAAAATTTGGGAATATCATTTAATTAGATATATCTTGACATCCGTACGGTTGGATCGTCGAGAAATATTTTTAAAAATATAGAAACAATAGTCTGGGACGAAGCACTAGTTACAAGTACTAAACAATATAGTAATGTTCTATTAAGATCTCCAACCAAATTAATTTTTTATTTTTTGAAAATTTGGGAATATCATTTAATTAGATATATATTGACATCCGTACGGTTGAATCGTCGAGAAATATTTTTAAAAATATAGAAACAATAGTCTGGGACGAAGCACTAGTTACGAGTACAAGACAATATAGTAATGTTCTATTAAGATCTCCAACCAATTTTTTTTTTTAAAATTTGGGAATATCATTTAATTAGATATATCTTGACATCTGTACGGTTGGATCGTGGAGAAATATTTTTAAAAATATAGAAACAATAGTTTGGGACGAAGCACTAGTTACGAGTACAAGACAATATAGTAATGTTCTATTAAGATCTCCAACCAAATTAATTTTTTATTTTTTTTAAAATTTGGGAATATCATTTGATTAGATATATCTTGACATCCGTACGGTTGGATTGTCGAGAAATATTTTTAAAAATACAGAAACAATAGTCTGGGACGAAGCACTAGTTACGAGTACTAAACAATATAGTAATGTTCTATTAAGATCTCCAACCAAATTAATTTTTTATTTTTTGAAAATATGGGAATATCATTTAATTAGATATATATTGACATCCGTACGGTTGAATCGTCGAGAAATATTTTTAAAAATATAGAAACAATAGTCTGGGACGAAGCACTAGTTACGAGTACATGACAATATAGTAATGTTCTATTAAGATCTCCAACCAAATTATTATTTTTTTTTAAATTTGGGAATATCATTTAATTAGATATATCTTGACATCCGTACGGTTGAATCGTCGAGAAATATTTTTAAAAATATAGAAACAATAGTCTGGGACGAAGCACAAGTTACGAGTACAAGACAATATAGTAATGTTCTATTAAGATCTCCAACCAAATTAATTTTTTATATTTTTTAAATTAGGGAATATCATTTAATTAGATATATCTTGACATCTGTACGGTTGAATCGTCGAGAAATATTTTTAAAAATATAGAAACAATAGTCTGGGACGAAGCACTAGTTATAAGTACAAGACAATATAGTAATGTCTATTAAGATCTCCAACCAAATTAATTTTTTATTTTTTTAAAATTTGGGAATATCATTTAATTAGATATATCTTGACATCCGTACGGTTGGATCGTTGTTGAGTATTGAATACAGTAAAAGAATACAGAGGGGGGGTGAATGGATTCTTGAACTTTTCCTTGGCTCGAGTCTATGTAGCAGATAAGTGTTTGTGTGTGCAAAGGTGTAGGTGAGGATAAAGAACAACACAAGACACAATATCACTTTAATCTAATGTATTATTAGATAAAGGTTGCTACAATCTGTGAATACAAATGATAGTATTCTCAGCTTCGTTTTTCTCATAGAGATATAGCTTACAGTGTCTGAAAAACTTGACTCACAAAGTTGTTCGTGTGTATATATATATTCTTAACTAAGGAAGTGAGGCTGTATCCTTATAGAACATGGATACAACCTACTTACTACAAATAAGGTAGCTAAACAAATTACTTTCTAGTCTGTCTATCCTTTTCGAGTAAGTGTCCAAACGGTTACAGATTTGACTTTGCAAAGCCTGTTCAGATCCACTTCTTTAGCCCTTTGTCTCTTCTGTATCCCTCCAAGCTTCCTTGTAGGCTTTCCAAAGCACGTTACAGATTGTGGTCCATAAAGTGCATTGGCTTGTTGCAGGTTTCAGACTTGTACAATTTCTTCAGTATTTTGTCTCCAAGAATGTATTCGAGAAGTGACTAAGTAAGTGATTCGAGAACTAGAATTGACTTGATCGATAACTCTGAGTTCTCGAATACTGTTATATTGACATATAGAACCACTTCTCGAATAGCTCTTTTCTCTGGAAATCCTTGAGTTCTCTCCTTGAGTTCTCTCCTTGAGTTCTCTGGGAATCCTTGAGTTCTCGAATAGCTCTTTTCTCTGTAGCAAGTAGGTTGACTCACAAAGTTGTTCGTGTGTATATATATATTCTTAACTAAGGAAGTGAGGCTGTATCCTTATAGAACATGGATACAACCTACTTACTACAAATAATGTAGCTAAACAAATTACTTTCTAGTCTGTCTATCCTTTTCGAGTAAGTGTCCAAACAGTTACAGATTTGACTTTGCAAAGCCTGTTCAGATCCACTTCTTTAGCCCTTTGTCTTTTCTATATCTCTCCAAGCTTCCTTCTAGGCTTTCCAAAGCACGTTACAGATTGTGGTCCATAAAGTGCATTGGCTTGTTGCAGGTTTCAGACTTGTACAATTTCTTCAATATTTTGTCTCCAAGAATGTATTCGAGAAATGACTAAGTAAGTGATTCGAGAACTAGAATTGACTTGATCGATAACTTTGTGTTCTCGAATACTGTTATATTGACATATCGAACTACTTCTCGAATAGCTCTTTTCTCTGGAAATCCTTTAGTTCTCTCCTTGAGTTCTCTGGGAATCCTTGAGTTCTCGAATAGCTCTTTTCTCTGTAGCAAGTAGGTTGACTCACAAAGTTGTTCATGTGCATATATATATTCTTAACTAAGGAAGTGAGGCTGTATCCTTATAGAACATGGATACAACCTACTTACTACAAATAAGGTAGGTAAACAAATTACTTTCTAGTCTGTCTATCCTTTTCGAGTAAGTGTCCAAACGGTTACAGATTTGACTTTGCAAAGCTTGTTCAGATCCACTTCTTTAGCCCTTTGTCTCTTCTATATCTCTCCAAGCTTCCTTGTAGGCTTTCCAAAGCACGTTACAGATTGTGGTCCACAAAGTGCATTGGCTTGTTGCAGGTTTCAGACTTGTACAATTTCTTCAGTATTTTGTCTCCAAGAATGTATTCGAGAAGTGACTAAGTAAGTGATTCGAGAACTAGAATTGACTTGATCGATAACTCTGAGTTCTCGAATACTGTTATATTGACATATCGAACCACTTCTCGAATAGCTCTTTTCTCTGGAAATCCTTGAGTTCTCTGGGAATCCTTGAGTTCTCGAATAGCTCTTTTCTCTGTAGCAAGTAGGTTGACTCACAAAGTTGTTCGTGTGTATATATATATTCTTAACTAAGGAAGTGAGGCTGTATCCTTATAGAACATGGATACAACCTACTTACTACAAATAAGGTAGCTAAACAAATTACTTTCTAGTCTGTCTATCCTTTTCGAGTAAGTGTCCAAATGGTTACAGATTTGACTTTGCAAAGCCTGTTCAGATCCACTTCTTTAGCCCTTTGTCTTTTCTATATCTCTCCAAGCTTCCTTGTAGGCTTTCCAAAGCACGTTACAGATTGTGGTCCATAAAGTGCATTGGCTTGTTGCAGGTTTCAGACTTGTACAATTTCTTCAGTATTTTGTCTCCAAGAATGTATTCGAGAAGTGACTAAGTAATTGATTCGAGAACTAGAATTGACATGATCGATAACTCTGAGTTCTCGAATGTTGTTATATTGACATATCGAACCACTTCTCGAATAGCTCTTTTCTCTGGAAATCCTTGAGTTCTCTGGGAATCCTTGAGTTCTCGAATAGCTCTTTTCTCTGTAGCAAGTAGGTTGACTCACAAAGTTGTTCGTGTGTATATATATATTCTTAACTAAGGAAGTGAGGCAATATCCTTATAGAACATGGATACAACCTACTTACTACAAATAAGGTAGCTAAACAAATTACTTTCTAGTCTGTCTATCCTTTTCGAGTAAGTGTCCAAACGGTTACAGATTTGACTTTGCAAAGCCTGTTCAGATCCACTTCTTTAGCCCTTTGTCTCTTCTATATCTCTCCAAGCTTCCTTGTAGGCTTTCCAAAGCACGTTACAGATTGTGGTCCATAAAGTGCATTGGCTTGTTGTAGGTTTCAGACTTGTACAATTTCTTCAGTATTTTGTCTCCAAGAATGTATTCGAGAAGTGACTAAGTAAGTGATTCGAGAACTAGAATTGACTTGATCGATAACTCTGAGTTCTCGAATACTGTTATATTGACATATCGAACCACTTCTCGAATAGCTCTTTTCTCTGGAAATCCTTGAGTTCTCTCCTTGAGTTCTCTGGGAATCCTTGAGTTCTCGAATAGCTCTTTTCTCTGTAGCAAGTAGGTTGACTCACAAAGTTGTTCGTGTGTATATATATATTCTTAACTAAGGAAGTGAGGCTGTATCCTTATAGAACATGGATACAACCTACTTACTACAAATAAGGTAGCTAAACAAATTACTTTCTAGTCTGTCTATCCTTTTCGAGTAAGTGTCCAAACGGTTACAGATTTGACTTTGCAAAGCCTGTTCAGATCCACTTCTTTAGCCCTTTGTCTCTTCTATATCTCTCCAAGCTTCCTTGTAGGCTTTCCAAAGCACGTTACACATTGTGGTCCATAAAGTGCATTGGCTTGTTGTAGGTTTCAGACTTGTACAATTTCTTCAGTATTTTGTCTCCAAGAATGTATTCGAGAAGTGACTAAGTAAGTGATTCGAGAACTAGAATTGACTTGATCGATAACTCTGAGTTCTCGAATACTGTTATATTGACATATCGAACCACTTCTCGAATAGCTCTTTTCTCTGGAAATCCTTGAGTTCTCTCCTTGAGTTCTCTGGGAATCCTTGAGTTCTCGAATAGCTCTTTTCTCTGTAGCAAGTAGGTTGACTCACAAAGTTGTTCGTGTGTATATATATATTCTTAACTAAGGAAGTGAGGCAGTATCCTTATAGAACATGGATACAACCTACTTACTACAAATAAGGTAGCTAAACAAATTACTTTCTAGTCTTTCTATCCTTTTCGAGTAAGTGTCCAAACGGTTACAGATTTGACTTTGCAAAGCCTGTTCAGATCCACTTCTTTAGCCCTTTGTCTCTTCTATATCTCTCCAAGCTTCCTTGTAGGCTTTCCAAAGCACGTTACAGATTGTGGTCCATAAAGTGCATTGGCTTGTTGCAGGTTTCAGACTTGTACAATTTCTTCAGTATTTTATCTCCAAGAATGTATTCGAGAAGTGACTAAGTAAGTGATTCGAGAACTAGAATTGACTTGATCGATAACTCTGAGTTCTCGAATACTGTTATATTGACATATCGAACCACTTCTCGAATAGCTCTTTTCTCTGAAAATCCTTGAGTTCTTTCCTTGAGTTCTCTGGGAATCCTTGAGTTCTCGAATTGCTCTTTTCTCTGTAGCAAGTAGGTTGACTCACAAAGTTGTTCGTGTGTATATATATATTCTTAACTAAGGAAGTGAGGCTGTATCCTTATAGAACATGGATACAACCTACTTACTACAAATAAGGTAGCTAAACAAATTACTTTCTAGTCTGTCTATCCTTTTCGAGTAAGTGTCCAAACGGTTACAGATTTGACTTTGCAAAGCCTGTTCAGATCCACTTCTTTAGCCCTTTGTCTCTTCTATATCTCTCCAAGCTTCATTGTAGGCTTTCCAAAGCACGTTACAGATTGTGGTCCATAAAGTGCATTGGCTTGTTGCAGGTTTCAGACTTGTACAATTTCTTCAGTATTTTTTCTCCAAGAATGTATTCGAGAAGTGACTAAGTAAGTGATTCGAGAACTAGAATTGACTTGATCGATAACTCTGAGTTCTCGAATACTGTTATACTGACATATCGAACCACTTCTCGAATAGCTCTTTTCTCTGGAAATCCTTGAGTTCTCTCCTTGAGTTCTCTGGGAATCCTTGAGTTCTCGAATAGCTCTTTTCTCTGTAGCAAGTAGGTTGACTCACAAAGTTGTTCGTGTGTATATATATATTCTTAACTAAGGAAGTGAGGCTGTATCCTTATAGAACATGGATACAACCTACTTACTACAAATAAGGTAGCTAAACAAATTACTTTCTAGTCTGTCTATCCTTTTCGAGTAAGTGTCCAAACGGTTACAGATTTGACTTTGCAAAACCTGTTCAGATCCACTTCTTTAGCCCTTTGTCTCTTCTATATCTCTCCAAGCTTCCTTGTAGGCTTTCCAAAGCACGTTACAGATTGTGGTCCATAAAGTGCATTGGCTTGTTGCAGGTTTCAGACTTGTACAATTTCTTCAGTATTTTGTCTCCAAGAATGTATTCGAGAAGTGACTAAGTAAGTGATTCGAGAACTAGAATTGACTTGATCGATAACTCTGAGTTCTCGAATACTGTAATATTGACATATCGAACCACTTCTCGAATAGCTCTTTTCTCTGGAAATCCTTGAGTTCTCTGGGAATCCTTGAGTTCTCGAATAGCTCTTTTCTCTGTAGCAAGTAGGTTGACTCACAAAGTTGTTCGTGTGTATATATATATTTTTAACTAAGGAAGTGAGGCTGTATCCTTATAGAACATGGATACAACCTACTTACTACAAATAAGGTAGCTAAACAAATTACTTTCTAGTCTGTCTATCCTTTTTGAGTAAGTGTCCAAACGGTTACAGATTTGACTTTCAAAGCCTGTTCAGATCCACTTCTTTAGCCCTTTGTCTCTTCTATATCTCTCCAAGCTTCCTTGTAGGCTTTTCAGAGCACGTTAGAGATTGTGGTCCATAAAGTGCATTGGCTTGTTGCAGGTTTTAGACTTGTACAATTTCTTTAGTATTTTGTCTCCAAGAATGTATTCGAGAAGTGACTAAGTAAGTGATTCGAGAACTAGAATTGACTTAATCGATAACTCTGAGTTCTCGAATACTGTTATATTGACATATCGAACCACTTCTCGAATAGCTCTTTTCTCTGGGAATCCTTGAGTTCTCGAATAGAGCATTGTGACTTGTCGAATCCCTGAGATCTCGAATAGCTTTCTGAGTCCTTAAGATATCGAATGGAACTTTGACTTGTTGACTCTTTGAGAACTCGAATACCACTTTGACTTGTTGACTTCTTGAGTTCTCGAATAGAGTAGTAGACATATCGAATCTCTGAGATATCGATCAGTGTATTCAGAGATATCGAATAGTGTCTTGAGATATCGAATCCCTGACTTCTCGAATGCTGGTCTTCTCGAATAGACAAATATACTTCTCGAATTGGTACTTAGGCAAATTCTTCATTTCTTCAAATCCCAACTGTGATTATTTGACAGTCTTTATCTTCTTGCTCGAGGCATGAAGCTTGGAACTTCTTTCAAGCATTATTCTTGACTATATAAGTACAGTTACACAACTAGGATTTGGTGCCTATTACAAGTACAGAACAAATAGAAACTCTGCAACTAGAGGTTCCCTCAGTTAAGAGGTCATGTAGGTAATGCAGAGCATTACAAACAATTAGGCTTGTTATTAGATGTATACAGGCATGCCTCTGTGACTAACAATCTCCCCCAAATTGTGAGTAAGACCCTTAGTCACAATTTCATGTTTGATAACAAGCCTAACATACATAAAGATAAATCTTGACAAGTACATGTATGAAATTGATTGAATATTATTACAAAGGAAGCATTCTTACAGTTATGAAGAGATACTAGCCATTTTCCTTTGATTCTCCTCCTTGAGATTTGGCTTGTAGATCCTCCTTTTCTTTTTCTTCCTTGGCTTTCTTTGCATCACCCATTGCCTGGATGATGTCTTCCATGGCAGTGAGTTCTTCAATGAGAGGTGAGCCAGATAGGTCTCTGATGACTTCATTCATTTTGGCTTCAGAGTAAGAGCTAATGTAATCCATTCTAATCTTCACATTTCTGCCATATTTCATGTATTCCACAATGTAAGGATTATACTTGACTCTGCATAACCCTTTAGCTCTCAATTCTTCAGCTTTGGATTCTAGAACAGCTAACTCTTCTTCTCTCTTTATCTTCAAGGCTTCATTCTTCTTTCTCAACTCTTCCTCATGATCTCTTTTCATCTTGATAAAATGAGCTATCTCAATTTTCCACCTTCTCTCCTTTTCATTCTCAAGGTTGAGTAGCACCATTATTCTTTGTAGATCATGTAACTTGCCCCAGTATTCATACATGCCTTGCTTGAATCTCTTGAGTCTCCCATCAGTGTATTTGAACTCCAGGCAGTCATCAACTATAGCTACATGATAGATTCTCTGAGCCAGTTGATATGCTATCTCATCTTCATCATAGTCTATGTTGAGACAGGGCAAGTCTAGTCCAGGAATGATTGTGAGTGCCTGAGATGTAGATGTCTTCACCTTTCTTGCCCTTCTGGCTGACATCTTCCATTTTAGCTTCTTTCCTTTGTTGCTTGAGAAAAATTTAAGACCTTTGTCTTTGGACCATTGTAGTATACCATTAGCAGTATGCTTTTGATATACACAAGTGGTTTCTTGATTAGCATCTCCTTTTCTTGAGTTGGCAAAGCAGTTGCAGAAGCCATTGATTCAGATTTTGGTAGGTCATTGCTAACAGCATTCACCCTAGACTCAGAGTCTTGTGTTGTGGTGAGATTACTGTTAGTAATGCCTAAGACTTGCTGTTTTCCACTCTTTCTCTCATACACCTTTCCACCATCTCTGTCATCATCTTTCTTCTTGCTTTTACCATCCCTTTTCTCCTTGTCATCACCACCCTTATTCCTTCCTTGAGATCCACCTTTGCTGCCACTCTTGTCTTGATCATCGTTATCTTTGTCTGACTTTCCCTCTTTAGCAATAGGCTTGATGTCTGACTGAGAGTTGATAAACTTCACCAGAATGTCAAGAGCCTCTATTTTAGATTTAGATTTTCCACTCCTTGAATGTAGAACTCCAGCCAAAAATTTTATTGTAGACATGTTGTTTGATTTGAGGTGTTGGCCAAATCTGAAGGCAACAATGTCTTGATTCTTTTCATATAAAATACAGTGAGGCTAAGGAACTACTTGAGGCAATTGAGATTTCATGCACTTGGTGAGAATCTTTTTGAGCATATTGTTATCTGATGAGTTATTCCTTTCTATCTTCTTGATAATTGTTCCAAGTTCAGAGCTGGATAGAATTTGCAAAGCTTCAATGTGGATGTGAAAGAGGTTCTTGGCAGTGTGGACTAGGACTTCTCTATCATTGGTAGTGATGATGGCATAAGGATTAGTTTGAACAATTTCTCTTCTCACTACAGTAACTAGAAACACATCTTGCACAAGAAGCTTAATGTAATCAAAGTAGTGGAAGTTTGCCCTTCTTCTCAGCTCATGTATGTGCTTCAGAAAGGCTATGTCATGGTATAGTTTAGAATTTGCAGTTTCTTGACATACCCTTTGAGTAAGAATATTTCTGAATTCTGAAGGTTCAGCTTGAAAAGATTGCTTAGCAATGTCAGGAATGTCGAAATCATATTCTGGGGACTTCTCTTCAGTTTCAGATGGAGGGATAGATGGAATCTTGGCCTCTTCATCTACAGTCACTTTCTTCAGTTTTTCCTCCTTGGATGTTGCCTTTAATTTCTCAGACTGATTTGACTTAGCAGTTCTTGGTTGACCACCCTCATTTATTGTATTGCCTTTCTCCTTAGGTTTCTCCCCCTTAGATTTTGAGTTCCTTAATTGATAAGTGGATTTTATATCCACTTGGAATGCCTCCGTTCGGCTTAAATTGATTGTTTTGGACTCAAGTTGTTGTAGTTTTGATGTGTTTTGCTTAGTTGTGCAGGTTTTCAAGAATATCAATGCTTCTATCGTTTTTGGAGGATTAATTGATTAAAATTCGGATTTTCCGGGAAGGTTGCGCAGTCTACACTGTTTTGGCCATATCTGGAGTTCTAGAAGTCCGTTTTCAGCGATCTTACTGCTCACGCGAAGCTTGGGAGATTTTCTACAATATGGGACAGGTGTTGCACGAGCAGGTTGCGCGTGGTGGGCGCAGGTTGCGCGACAAACAGACTGTTGGGCGCAGGTTGCACGCGCGCGACCGTTGGAAAAATTCTGATTTATTGTTTTGGTCATATATTGGGTTCTACAAGTCTGTTTTGGACGATCTTACAGTCCACGCGAAGATAACGAGATTCTCTATCATTCTAAAGTGGTCCAGAGGTCCAAATACAATTGGAACATTCCAGAATATCTGAAGAAAAGTCAGCCACGAATTTTCCTTAAAAACAGACTCAGTTTAGGAAACGTATTTTGCAGAAATTCTATTATAATTCTGTTTTGGTATTTTTTTGCTGGACAAGACTTTTAGAGCCTATATAAACACATCTAGGGTATTATTTTAGGGGGTATTCATAACCTATTGGAGAGAAGGGAAGGAGCAAGGATTGAAGGTGTTCTATCCAAGCTGTATTCAATTTTCAAAACGTGTAATATCTAAACTTCATATTTTTAATATCATGTTTTCATTCAATATTATTGTTTTGTTTTCTTCAGTAATTATGTGTAACTAAATCTCTAATATGAGGATTGGGTAGTATTCCTTGGTATTCATGTGTGTTTAATTATCTATGATTTTCTTGCTTAGCTGATCTGTTATTGAGAGCTTAACACAATTAGGGGAGTCATGAACCTTTGATTGGATTTTAGGGATTGTAATAACTTGGAAGAGGAGTTGCAATTTTAGTACAAGATTTAACAGACATAACTCGAATATTTGATTGGAAGATTAATAGGAGAGTTGTGAGACTTATAATTCTTGGTGCTTAATAGTTTATGATTGTCTTTGATTGTATCACGGAAGTGACAATTAAGGTGTAGTTGTAGACATTATATTGTATCTTGGAAGGGAACATTATAACCTTAGAAGAATTGTTTTCAGCAGGGTAAGAACGTAGATGTCACATAGATATTGAATGTGCATTGAAACCAAGTGAAGAACCCCAGTTCTTGGATTGTTTTCCTCATATATTTTATTCTCGATTTATAATTAGTCTTATATATTTAGTTTATAAACAAACCAAACATTCTTCTACACTTCTAAATTGTGAGAGATAAGATACTTGAACTTGATATTACATTCAGTCCTTCCCTGCGAACGAACACATAAAAATACTACTAACAAATTGGCGCCGCTGCCGGGGAAGGCAGTAATGTTGAGTTTGAGTTAATTGTTTCTTGTAGTTGGATTTTATCTTTGTATATATTTTTCTTTTCTTTCTTTTTGTATTTCTTTCTTTGGTGTGTCTACAGGTTCTTTGAGGTAGACAACTTAAACAGGTTTTAAGGAGAGAGACTAGATGGAGTACAATTTTGGTTGGAACAACGCTCAGAATTTCTACAACAGTCAGGAACAATATAAATACTTCAATCCTTACCCACAATTCAATTCTTATGAGGATTGTAATGCATATCAGGTGAATCCGTTCTATTCTGAGAACTCATTTTATACTCCATATTCCCCTAGCAATGATTATTCGTATTTGTTTGAAAATCAATATCATGATGATCTTAATCCATATATGTGTAATGATGTTGATACGAGTTTAACTCAGTCTAATCCTTCTTTACCTGCTGATTGGGAGATTGCGCTCAATAAAATGATTCAAGGAACTCAGTCTAATTCTCCCTTACTTTCTTTGGGAGTTTTTGATGAACCAACTTTAGAGATTGCTAGTGACAATGATATTCCATGTGATTCAATAGCTTGGTACGAGGAGAATGCTAAACTAAATAATTTTATTTGGGAAGTTCGAGCAGTGTGGCATGAAGGTTGTTATCGAACTCCCCCTTGTGTCAATTTTCCTCTATGCCATGATTCTTGTTTAACAATTGATGATAATGTTGTGTCTGATGAGTCTACTTGTGTAGTTGATAATTGTCCCATGCGCATTAATGATAATTTGGATGCAATTGAAATTCTACCAAATCTAGAAAATTTTGAGCTTAATACATTGGTATACGAGATTAAAATTGATGAGTGTCCAATTATAGAAGAGAAGGAAGTTAAGATTGATAAAATTGAAAATCTTGCTTTAGAGTATAAGGATCCGATTTGGGAGGAGTATATGAGTCGTACTTATAATGATTATTCTGACGACTTTTCTAGCTATTTTGATGTTTCCAAGTCTCTTGAGCATGATAGGTTCTTGAAAGTTTTCGTACCTTTTAATGAATCTAAGGTTTATTTGAACAATAAACTTATATTAGAAATTCGTAGATATGTGCATCTGTTTGTTTTTTCTCTTCATTGAAGTTTCCAGGTAGAAGTAACGTCAAGCTATTGACGTTAAAGAAGCGCTTCGTGGGAGGCAACCCACGCTTTTCGGCAATTTTATTTAGGTATGTATTCTATTATCCCTTGTATTACCTTCCATTCAATGAGGGCATTGAATATTTTAAGTTTGGGGGTGGTTTGAGGGATTAGTAGTTGTTGTTGTATTATGTGTTCATGTAGGATTTCATGCTTTGCATATTATTAGTAGTAAATCATGCATATATGTTTGTGCTATTTACGTTTGTCTCATATAGGACATTCTGTTTTTATTTTCGTATACCATGTGAGTTTTCATTTAGTTGCATTTTCATGGCATGAATATTTCATGATCCCTTAGGACGAGCTGATTCTGATTGATAGGTAGATGTTTAATTGAGTGTGGTGATGATGAGTAGAGGGCTGATTTATAGTTTCTATGAAATTGACTTGCATGTTACGGGAACAAAATTTTTACACAAACTCATTGGGTGCTTTTGGGCTAGGTTAGGGTCATGCCTGTGGGATGTTTTGAGATTTAATCACTTGTTTATATTTAGAATTTTCGTTATTCCCTTTATAGCGTAGGAACATTAAAATCTAAGTTTGGGGGAAAACAGGAATTTCATGCTAGTTGTTCATAATTGTCAATAATGGCTAGGTGTCAAATGGCTAGTAGCCAGCTCATATTTATATGAGTAGTCTAGGGTTGGAAATGAGAAAGGCTCATTCCAGATTGCAAAAAAAAAAAAAAGAAAAAAAAAAGAAAAAAAAAAGAAAAAAAAGAAAAAAGAGTCAATAAGTTATTTGTTTATATGCAAAATTAACCAGAGTGAGCTCTTTAATACTCGAGTAATTAAGTCTGAGGGGACTTAGTCCTAGTAACCTAAAGCCCTTGTGGTTTGTGATTGCTGACCTAACACTCGCTACATGGGTATTATTGTATAAGCCTTTTGGGGTCTCATTCATTGCACGGTTAAATAAGCATGCGTATTGTATATAGTGTCGTAGTTTAGTAATAAAGCATGAGTTTCTGTCTACCTTGGATAAGGGTGGAGGTGTTCTTAAGTTATGAAGTGTCTACAGTCTATTCTGATTATAAACCTGTGATTGTCTTGACGGAAAGCATGTATGATTTTTGACCTAGTTTTGGGAGTATTCCTGATGAGCATTGCACACACGCACGTTTCTGTTCATGTATTTGTTAGTATACGGGGACTTAGTCGAGCTCTGCTTGGATTTGTTGCATTCTTTGAGATATTTGCTTGTTAGTTGGTTTTAGTGAGTTTGAAGGGGATCTTGCATTTTCATAGTAGTTGCATTCATGCATTGCATTGTATTAGGTTAAATGGATTTTGTGGGTACATTCGCTATAGGCCCTCACGAGACCTTACTCGTCCACTAGGGCTGCCTAGGGGTTTAAAGGGCTTGTTGCATATGCCAAATGCAACCGTGATCACCTACGGAAGTGGTACTAGTTAGTTAGTTAGTTGTAATTGTTTATGCTTGAGGACAAGCATCAGTTTAAGTTTGGGGGTTTGATAAGTGGATTTTATATCCACTTGGAATGCCTCCGTTCGGCTTAAATTGATTGTTTTGGACTCAAGTTGTTGTAGTTTTGATGTGTTTTGCTTAGTTGTGCAGGTTTTCAAGAATATCAATGCTTCTATCGTTTTTGGAGGATTAATTGATTAAAATTCGGATTTTCCGGGAAGGTTGCGCAGTCTACACTGTTTTGGCCATATCTGGAGTTCTAGAAGTCCGTTTTCAGCGATCTTACTGCTCACGCGAAGCTTGGGAGATTTTCTACAATATGGGACAGGTGTTGTACGAGCAGGTTGCGCGTGGTGGGCGCAGGTTGCGAGACAAACAGACTGTTGGGCGCAGGTTGCACGCGCGCGACCGCTGGAAAAATTCTGATTTATTGTTTTGGCCATATCTTGGGTTCTACAAGTCTGTTTTGGACGATCTTACAGTCCACGTGAAGATAACGAGATTCTCTATCATTCTAAAGTGGTCTAGAGGTCCAAATACGATTGGAACGTTCCAGAATATCTGAAGAAAAGTCAGCCACGAATTTTCCTTAAAAATAGACTCAGTTTAGGAAACGTATTTTGCAGAAATTCTATTATAATTCTGTTTTGGTATTTTCTTGCTGGGCAAGACTTTTAGAGCCTATATAAACACATCTAGGGTATTATTTTAGGGGGTATTCATAACCTATTGGAGAGAAGGGAAGGAGCAAGGATTGAAGGTGTTCTATCCAAGCTGTATTCAATTTTCAAAACGTGTAATATCTAAACTTCATATTTTTAATATCATGTTTTCATTCAATATTATTGTTTTGTTTTCTTCAGTAATTATGTGTAACTAAATCTCTAATCTGAGGATTGGGTAGTATTCCTTGGTATTCATGTGTGTTTAATTATCTATGATTTTCTTGCTTAGCTGATCTGTTATTGAGAGCTTAACACAATTAGGGGAGTCATGAACCTTTGATTGGATTTTAGGGATTGTAATAACTTGGAAGAGGAGTTGCAATTTTAGTACAAGATTTAACAGACATAACTCGAATATTTGATTGGAAGATTAATAGGAGAGTTGTGAGACTTATAATTCTTGGTGCTTAATAGTTTATGATTGTCTTTGATTGTATCACGGAAGTGACAATTAAGGTGTAGTTGTAGACATTATATTGTATCTTGGAAGGGAACATTATAACCTTAGAAGAATTGTTTTCAGCAGGGTAAGAACGTAGATGTCACATAGATATTGAATGTGCATTGAAACCAAGTGAAGAACCCCAGTTCTTGGATTGTTTTCCTCATATATTTTATTCTCGATTTATAATTAGTCTTATATATTTAGTTTATAAACAAACCAAACATTCTTCTACACTTCTAAATTGTGAGAGATAAGATACTTGAACTTGATATTACATTCAGTCCTTCCCTGCGAACGAACACATAAAAATACTACTAACATTAATGTCCTCTTCTCCCCCTTAGGCTTGTTGTCAGGCACAGAGGCTGTAGAAGTGACCTTTGGGTTGGAAGAATCTTCAGGTAGAGGGAGTCCCATATGCTTCATTATGGCAGAAAGCATATGTTGTTGGTTTAGAAGAACATCAGCATTGGCAGTGGCTTGAATGTCCAACTTTTCATTGAGAGCAGCAATAGTGTCTGTTAACTGAGCATTGGATGTCTTGAGATTGACCACCTCCTTTTCCAGAGTATCCACATTCGTGAATAACTCAGTGGCCTTGAAACCAGAGATAGATTGTTCCTTGAGTCTTTGTACATCATATTTGGTCATGTCATGCACAGGGACCTCAGTTACCAGCTTATCCCTATATTGATTAGCAAAAAGAGTCCTGGTCATGGCATTAGCTTCAGTTGTCTGATTAGATAGGCTCTGAACATGAGTTGCTAGGTGGCTGACTGTTCTATGAAGCAAAGCCAAACCATTGTCCATCTTGGTGCAGGAAGATTTGCATTCCTGAATGGTTTTGAGGACAGGATCTAAAGATGGAAATTTGACAGCAAATTCCCTTTCAATTGCACCTACTTCCTTGGCTGTTGTATCACATACTTTATTGACTTCTGTTTTAACTCCCTTTCCAAGGTAGTGAGCAGCCTTGAGGAAGCCTTTGTAAGAATCATTCATGGCCTCATACACTTCACCAGGGGTTAGAGATTTGGCATTGGAACCTAGTGAAGTGATGTATTCCTCCCTGAGATATTGAAGTGCTTCATCAAGAGTAATATCATATTTTCCTTGCAACCAGGTATCTACATTGCCATCTCTCTCAGCATCATCAACTATCTTTGTCTTCTGCATCTTCACATCATCCCTATGACATAGCAGAATGGCCTCATAGTCTGGGTTAGGGATGTTGGAGGTGACCAAGTGTTGAGCAATCTTGACAAACTCAGGAATCTGATCCACAACTAAGGTTTGAAGTGCTTCAACCGTCAATTATGGTGGAACAGACCCTGATCCTGAAGCACTGTCATGTTGCACAGGCTTCAGCCATTGTGACAGGAAGTCAGAGCTAGAGCTAGGCAAGCTATACTCCTCAGTTACAGATGCAACTTCTGTAACCGGATGGATTGACTCTACTACTGGTGTCTCCACAGAAGTGGGATGAGTTACACCAGCAGTTGACACAGGCACAGAGTCTCTAGTGAAAACTAGTGGAACCTCTATGTTTGTGATGGTGTCATTAGGAGATGCCCCAGCATGCATTCCCTCACCTTCTAAATGTGGGTCCTGGGTGGTGAGCAAGGTGTCATGCACCAAGTCACTTGAATTCATTGGCTCATCAAAAGAAAAGAATTCTTGATGATCAATCCCTTGCTCCTCAATTGCTTGAGTTGCAGGCTGCAAAGAAATTTGAGTGGTAGATTCTGGAAGAGAAGTGTCATTTAGATTAGTGTTTGGCAACTCCCCCTGAGAGATAGAGGGAGTTTCAATTGCGATGTACTCTCCACTCAGTGTTGTGCCAGCCTTATCACTCCCATGTGCTGACTCTGTACAAATAGGTGCATTGGGGAGGATGCTTGATTCTATAGATGCACCCTGTTGAGAGGATACATCTAGTGAACTGTGTGCCCCTGATTTTACAACTTCAGCCATTTGTGTGACTGAAGAGGTGGTCCTAGATTTCTTTTTCTTTGGACTGATAAGGGGTGACTCAGGTGCCTCACTTTCTAATTCTACAGCTAATGCTGCTTCAGATAAGATGGTTAAAGGTGCAGACATTACCTCCTTTCTCTTCTTTTTACTAACATCACCCTTTTGAGAGGATGATGTAGTTGGCTCACTATGTGGTAGAGTGTTTGGTTAAGAGGGTTGGTTAGCAGGCCCTGGGTTAGCATTTTGTTCTACTTGCTTGGGCTGTGCTAACTGTGACTTTGAGTCAAATGTTGGCATGTTGTGGGGGTAAGTTCTAAACAAACTCTCCATATGGGGAGTTATGTTAAGTCTTACATCCACATCATTCCTAGTCTCCAAATTACCAAAAATGAGTTTGGTCATGGATTTAGGATAGCCTATTCTATTTTTATCTATCCCAGGCAGTTCAATCAATTGAGCATTTTTAAAATTAAGAACAGATTGAATAAAGCGAGGGAAGAAAATGTCAGTACCTCTCTTGGTTGTGTTCTTACCAAGTCTCCCATATAGCTCTTGTAGGATGATTTGACCAACATCTATCTTCTTTCCATAGGCTAGTGTGTAGCCAATTTGTTGTGCAGGTGCACTTATTTGATCAAAGCTTGATTTCCTTCCCGTGAAGACTTGAAGAAGAGTTGCAAACACATAGCTCCACTCCTTTCTCAGATTCTTCCTGTTTAATTTTCTAAGATTGATCCCATCTGAGTAGTTGATGAACTCAAAGAATTCTTCTAACTCTGCATTCGTGGTCAGTATGTCATATGACTCTTGTTGTAGGCCCAGTGCTTGATTCATGTCTGCAATGGTGATAATGATTTCCTGGTCCTGAATTTTGCAGTAGATTATGTATGAAGTTATTGCGCTTTCCAGGGCTACAACTTCCACAATAGCAGTTCCCCAAAACTGTTCCAGAATGTCAAGATACAGTGTTGGGTTGGCAGAGAGTGCATCCTTGATGTATGACTCAGCCATCCACTTTACAAAGCACTTGAAGTTCGCATTGGGTGCTTCAACATCACTGGTTAGGGCGATAAAATTGGTGTTGAACTTCACTATTGCCATTGATACAGAGAGAAAAGAAGAAAAAGTAAAGGTTGAAGAAGAAATTTAGCTTTTGGCAGTTAGGGTTTTAAGAGGTTTTGGGAGTTTAGATGCTTGAGAAATCGAATGAAATGAATCGAATGGATGTAAAATGGTATAAGTATGAAGTACTTGAATTGTCGATTAGATGTATGTTTTGTATCGACAAGTCAGGCATTCGAGAAGTAGAAAACAGCTATTCGATAACTCAAGAAAAGCTTATTCGATAACTCAAGCAGGTTGTAACTCACAGCTGGCAGTTATCTAACTTAGAAATAAATCTAAATTAGGTAAAATATGTTTTTATGAGTAATTCTGAATTTTGAATAAAAATCCAAAATCAGTTAAAATTCAGCGAGAAATCAGCCTTTTCAAATGATTCGAGAACTCAAACATGCTATTCGAGAACTCTATCAATAGAGAACTGAAATACCTTATTCGAGAACTCACTCATGTCTCTGTTCGAGTTCTCTAAAAGACACTATTCAAGAACTCAAGAGAGAACTCAAGAGTGTCCTGAATAGGCTTGTTAGAGAAGTCGACCACTAACACTGAAATGAACCATTCGAGAAGTCTGATTTATCGAACTATTCCTTTTACTCATAGAAACTCAATTTTCACTATCTTTTAAAATTTACCAGCCATATTCATTCAAGAATATTTTAGCAAATTAAACAGTGATTTTCTCAAAATTTCATAGAAATTTCAAGTTAACTGTTTGCACTAAATCACGCAAGCGTACGTGGTCACAAGTAATATAAGAGTAAGTCAAGTTCGTTCCACAGAGATCTGGTTATGGTTTTAATTCAGTAGATGTACCTATGCAACAATGTATGATTATTATTCACTGCTAAGACAATTAACAAATTGGGTTTTGATTAAATAAGATTAACTAAAAAAAACAAATTAACAAACTAAGAATTAACTAACTAACGAGAATTAAAATCGAATTACAACTGCAAGAGAAACCATGGAATCCTAACTTCATTAGATCTGACGCCTTTAATCACTATATGCAATGGTTATGATCAATGTTCCAGAAAGCGCTAGGCGGGTCTAGGCGGTGAACCTACCTTCTAGCGATTAATCGGCTAGGCGGCGATTAATCGGAGATTAATCGGAAAATTAATCGGATGTATTTTAATATTATTTTTTATATTAAAAAATAATAATTTTCATGTTAATAAATAATTTTGCATTCTTTTGATTTAACATAATTGCAATTAAGGTTCGTTTGTTTTAGTTTATGCACTTTGCATCCCATAATTTTGAGTACCCTCGCAATTTTCACCCCTTTGTTGATTTTCCGTTAAATTTGACCATTACTATTAGTTAAAATGAGGGAATTTTAGTCAATTATTATTATATCAAACAAAAAGTTTTTAAAAGAGAAAAGAATTAAATTTAAAAATTAAAAAAAAAATGAAAAAAATACCGCCTAGGCGCTGCCTAGGCGCCGCCTAGACCGCTTAGGCGCCGCCTAGGCGCAGCCTAGGCGCCGCCTAGGCGCCGCCTAATCCCGCCTAGACCGCCTAGGCGCCGCCTAATGAAAAAAACGCCTAATGACTGATTTTTGCCGATTTTAGGCGTTTAGAGGCCGCCTAGCGCCTAGGCGGCGATTAATCGGCCGCCTAGGCCGATTTTTAGAACACTGGTTATGATATCTGATCGGATAACACGAAACAAGTATACGCTACTTCTCAGTATACGAATACCAAACTACACATACATCCACAAAAGAGATAGAAGATGAATAGACACCAATTATGCTTAGACCCTATATCTCTATAGAATTTGAAAACATAACGGTTGAAGAACAAGTTATCCACATTGATCACATAGGGCAGCATAATATCTCTATTTACGCCACAAATCATGATGTTAAAACATCAACCTATCCTATGCTAGCATGGCAAGTTCTAAATCTCAAGATCCACTCTCGCTTCACAAGAGATTAACAAATTAGATGTTCATGACGCATCTAAATTCATAAAGCACAACCATACGAGGATATCAGATATACATCACACACAGATCTGTAAAGCAATCAAGATACTAAAGCTCCATAAATAAATCCGTTAGAATCCCATGACAACGATTAGTTCATAATCGAACCTCTCGTCATCATGGGATCTGATGAAACCATGATAAAAACAAAGTATGAAAAAATACAAATAAACCTAAGTAATTGATATGTAATGGTTCTCTAATTGTGTTAATGATACAATTTACAAGGGTTGGATATGTTTATATAGGCTCTAGACATCTTGCCCAGCAAGAAATACCAAATCAGAATTATAATAGAAGTACGTTTCCTAAACTGATTCTGTTTTAAAGGAAAATTCGCAGCTGTCTTTTCTTCAGTAATTCCGGGACGTTCCAGCTGTAATTGGACTTCTGGACCACTTTAGAATGATAGAGAATCTCCTTAGCTTCGCGTGGACAGTAAGATCGTCCAAAACGGACTTCTAGAACTCAAGATATGGCCAAAATCGTAAAAAGGGCAAAAGCTGGAAATTTCCCCGCACACCCGCCGCGCTGGGGCGCCGATGGGGCTTCTGGAGCGGCTCCAATCTGCGTAACAACGGCTCTGGGGCGCCAATGGGACTCTTGGCTCGGTCCCGATCTGCGAAAATTGATTTTTCTTCGATTTTTAAGCCTTTTCTTCCGTTCCTTTTGCATGAGCTTCCGTCTTTCATCCTTAATGACTTGTATACTTTTTGGTAGTTGACCTTAGCCTCCATTCTTCATTCCATATCATCAATCAACTCCAAAAAATGACAGAAACTACACCTTTAATCGACATTTCTTCAACCCTGCACAATTAAACAAAACACATCAAAACTACCACAAACTTGAGACCAAAGCAATCAATTTAAGCCGAATTGGAATGTTTCAAGTAGATATAAAATCCACTTATCATTAACAAGAAAATATGATTTTCCAAATATGCAACAGATTTGAAATATTTATAAATCATATTTCAGCCAACACTTATTCCAAAAATATTGAGAATTTAGATAAAGTAAGTGTTTACTGCTGTAACAATCTAGATGCTGTATTCACCTAGCCAGAATCTGAAGAATTCAGCATTCCAATCTCACTAACCAACCTTGTGAAGGTGGCTTCATCTAATGGCTTAATGAATATATCAGCTAGTTGTTTATCTGTAGAAACAAAATGCAACTCAATGGTTCCATTAGTTGCATGTTCTCTTATGAAATGATATCTGATGTCAATGTGCTTTGTCCTAGAATGATTGACAGGATTGGCAACTATAGAGATTGCACTTGTGTTATCACACATGATTGGAATTCTTTCCAACACAAGTCCATAATCTCTAAGTTGATTTCTAATCCAAAGCACTTGAGCACAGCAACTTCCAGCAGCTATGTATTCAGCCTCAGCTATAGAAGTTGACACAGATTGTTGTTTCTTGCTATACCAAGAGACTAACCTTTGTCAAAGAAACTGGCAGCTACCTGAGGTGCTTTTCCTATCCACTCTGCATCCAGCATAATCAGCATCAGAATAACCAACCACATTGAACCCTGTGTCCTTAGGATACCATAAACCCAAGTTTGGAGTGCCCTTCAGATATCTAAAGATCCTTTTTATAGCAACCAGATGTGATTCTTTTGGATTTGATTGAAACCTTGCACACAAGCATGTAGCAAACATGATGTATGGCCTACTTGCAGTGAGGTAGAGTAGAGAACCAACCATGCCTCTGTAGACTGAGATATCTACTTTCTTGCCTTTAGCATCTTCATCCAATTTAGTGGCAGTGGCCATGGGTGTCTTTGCAGGTGAGCAATATTCCAAGTCAAACTTCTTCAATAAATCATTGATGTACTTGGTCTGACTGATAAAGATACCATCCTTCCTTTGACTGACTTGCAACCCAAGAAAGAATGTCAACTCTCCCATCATACTCATCTCATATCTACTCTGCATGAGTTTAGAAAGTTTCTCACACAGCTTCTCATTTGTAGAACCAAAAATGATATCATCCATATAGATCTGAACTAGGATAAGATCATCACCATGCTTCTTGTAAAATAGTGTCTTATCCAGTGTACCTCTAGTGAATTGATTTTCAAGAAGAAATTGTGATAAAGTATCATACCATGCCCTTGGAGCCTGCTTAAGTCCATACAGTGCCTTAAGCAGTCTGTAAACAAATTCTGGAAAGTGTGGATCCTCAAAGCCAGGTGGTTGTTGCACATAAACTTCTTCTTCCAATTCTCCATTCAGAAATGCACTCTTGACATCCATTTGATACATTTTAAAGTTTGAATGAGCAGCAAATGCCAAGAATATTTTGATGGCTTCCAATCTAGCAACAGGGGCAAATGTCTCATCATAATCAATGCCTTCCTGTTGAGAGTATCCTTTTGCAACCAACCTTGCTCTGTTTCTTACTATTACACCATCTTCATCCATCTTATTCTTCAGAACCCATTTTGTTCCAACAATGGTTTTATTCTTTGGTGCATGCACTAGTTCCCATACTTTGTTCCTTTCAAATTGATTCAGCTCCTCTTGCATGGCAACAATCCAATCTGGATCCAACAGTGCATCATCAAGTTTCTTAGGCTCAACTTGGGATAGAAAATAGCCATAGAGGCACTCATTCTAAGTAGCTCTCCTAGTCCTTACTCCTGCATTAGGATCTCCAATGATTTGCTCTGCAGTGTGTGATCTATCCCATTTCCTTGAGTGCTCAGCCTGATTTCTCATTCTTGATGTTGCTTCATCATCCAAATCATGATCATTCTCATTTCCTCCCCCTGTGAGATTGCTACTACTCACAGGTGTGCCTTGGATGCTTGTTTCTCCACTGTTGATTGGCACAAATTCTTCTCTTGTGTCATCATTGACTTGAGTTTGTTGAACTTGAGTTTCAACTTCAGTTTCAAACTCTTCATCAGAATCATCTAGATTATCAAACCTTAATGGATCTTTATCTTCATCATTGGCTTCTTCTAGTCCAGGTAGTTTGCTGTCATCAAATGTCACATCTGTGCTTTCCATAATTTTCTTTTGACTGATGACATAAACTTTGTATGCTTTTGCATAGAGTAGCCAAGAAAAATTCCTTCATATGCTTTTGCATCAAACTTTCCAACATATTCAGAATTATCCTTCAATACAAAGTATTTGATTCCAAAAGTATGAAAATACTTTAGAGTGGGCTTCTTTCCAGTCATCAAGTTGTAAGGTGTCTTTCCAGTGTTTTTGTTGATGAGGGTTCTGTTCTGGATATAGCATGCAGTGCTTACAGCCTCAGCCCAAAAACATGTAGGCATCTTTGCATCAAGTAACATTGTTCTAGCAGCCTCAATTAGAGTTCTATTCTTCCTCTCAACAACTCCATTTTGTTGTGGAGTCCTTGGAGCTGAGAATTGCTGAGAAATACCATTCTCTTTACAGAATGCTTCAAGTATGGCATTTCTGAACTCTGTTCCATTATCACTTCTCAGTGCAATCACACTTGCATTGTTGGCCTTTGCTTCCTTGTCAACTTTCTTTATATGCTCAATGATTACTTGTGGAGCCTCATCTTTTGATGCTAGAAATTCCACCCATGTATACCTTGTAAAGTCATCAACCATCACCAAGGCATACTTCTTTCTTCCTAGTGACATAATATTGACAGGCCTAAACAAATCCATATGAATGAGTTGTAGGGGCTTGGTTATTGATGTCACTGTCTTTGACTTGTGGCTTGATCTTTTCATCTTTCCTTTTTGACAAGCCTCACACACTCCTTCTTGACAGAATTTAAGTGTGGGCATGCCTCTCACTAACTCTCTTTTGACTAGAGAATTAATGGCTTTGAAGTTCAGGTGTGATAGTTTCTTCTGCCACAGCCAACAATCTTCATTTGATGCTTTTGAGTAAAAGCAACAAATTTTGTCCTTGTTTGCAGAATCCATATTGGCTACAAACAGGCTTCCTTTCCTTACTCCAGATAGAGCAAAATCACCAGTCTTCTTGTGGGTGATCAAACATTCATCTTTGTCAAAATCCACCTTGAATCCTCTATCAGTAAACTGACCAACACTTAGCAGATTATGCTTGAGTCCCTTGACCAGTGCTACATCTTCAATGATGACATTTCCAACTTTTAACTTGCCATATCCCAATGTGTTACCCATGCTGTCATCTCCAAAAGCAACCATTGGGCCAGCCTTTTCCTCATACTGTGATAGCATGGCCATATCACCAGTCATATGATTTGAGCATCCACTGTCCAAAATCCACATGACCTTCTTTTCACTTTCTTTGCCCTGCAAACACAAAGGTATTACTTCTCCTTTGGAACCCAAACAAGTTTGGGTCCATGTGACTTAGAAACAATTTTATCATAAACAACATGCTTGTCAACTTTCTTGGTGTTAGTCTTCTTTTCACTGTTAGAAGTCGTAGAACCTGAGATTTCAGACTTAGGTGACAGAGGTACCTTCCTAGCTTTAGAAGGACTCGAAGACTTTGACCTGGTTTAGTGTGTGTGAGAATTGTGACTGATACAACCATCAATGAATTGCCTTCTCAAATTGAAACAACTAGTCATAACATTCATATTGCATGGCATACAGTCAAATTTATCACAAAATGGTGCATCTCTATGTCTTAGAGGCACAGAACAATCATAGAAAGGTTTAGACACACTACTAGTAGGTTTTTTGCATGCATGAGTTAAATGATTGGTACTGAAACAGTTCTGACAAGTTTTCCTAGGGGCATTAGGCATATAAGCATAGTTGTTATCTTTGTTAATCCCTAACTTGCCATTTCTGTTCTGTTTCTTCTTAGTCACTTTCTTCTCTGATTCACTCTTCCCAGCTGAAACAAACTTAACAAACTTCTTGGGTCTTTGACTTGACACTCTCACTCTTAAAAGATGCTTGTTGTTCATTGGATTGTGCCTCATCCTCATCATTCAACATTTATTTGATGAGTAAGGCATCCTCATCAATTTCAAATGTTGATTCCTTAAAAATTGGATTTTCAGTCTTTTTCAAAATGTGAGGCACTTCCTCATGAACAACTGTGTCATCTTCAATGACAGCATAGCCTTTTCTCTGTTTAAGAGTGTCATAATCAAGTCCAATAGCAGCCTTGGGTTTTGCTTGAATTTTCTCACAGTAGGACTGCACTAGACCAGATGATTTCTTAAATGTTTTTAGTTTGAATTCATTTTCAGCTAATTCATCCCTAAGAGCCTTTTCCACTTGACTAGCACATAGAACCTTATTCTGCAGGTATTCAACTTCTTTCTTAAGGTATTCTACTTGCATAGCAGTTAGCTCAAGTTCCTCATTATTTTTGGTTAACATTTCATTTCTAGTAGACAGTTTAGCAATTTCTTCATTAGCAGCAATCATACTAGTATGAATATTAAACATCTCAACAGATAGTTGTTCAATCATGCATTTATACTCAGAAACAGATATCTATAGTAGTGAGAGATGGTAACTAAGAGCTTGATGGAGATGTGTCATCCTTGGAGTTGGCCATCAAGGCATAGTTGTAAAATTCTTGTTCCTCTCCATCACTATCAGAATCATCCCAACACTTCCCTTCAGCAATGTAGGCCTTACCTTGTGTCTGCTTTTTCAGAAGGGCCTCATACTTAGCTTCGAGCTCAAGAAACTCTCTATCCTTCTTTTTAGGCTTTGTGCATTCACTGGCAAAATGCCCTAGGTCATTGCATCTATAACACCTTACAGATGACCTATCCACATGGCTGGTTTTGAACTTATTCTTGTTTGGTTTCACAGGTGCCTTGCTCTTGTTGAATGAATGGTTTTGGGTTTTAGGTTTGAAGGGTTGGTTCCTCTTGAATCTGATGTTTGGGAATTTTCTGGCCATAAAAGCATATGAAGTGTTTTCCATCCCATCTAGTTCTTCAAGAGTATAGAACTCATCTTCCTCCTTCTCCTCAACAGGTTCACTTACCTCAGCTTCAGTTTCTTCATCATCTACCATCTCCTCTATCCTTAGCTGGCTTGTAGATACTTCTAGGTCTTGAATAGATTTGTTGATAATCAAGGCACATGATGTGTTTATCATTCTGCCTTGGTTGGCTTGGATAGCCCTTTTCTGAAGCAACTCAAGCTCATGAGTCTTTAAAACCCCATAGAGCACATCATAAGTGATTTTGTTCAAATCTCTTTCCCTTAGAGAGATGACCCTTTGCTCTAGATGGTTTGGTGAAGATAGCAGAAACTTCATGTTTAACTCCTTGGTGCTGTAAACCTTGTCATTCATCTATAACTCAGTAACTAGCTTGTGAAATCTCTCAAACATCTCAGTAATGCTTTCCTTGGGCTGTGCCATGAAAGCCTCATACTGTGTGACCAGTATCTGTTTCTTGTTTTCCCTGACCTCATCAGTTCCTTCACATAACACCTCAATGTGATCCCACATTTCTTTGGCAGATGTGCATGATGCAATGTTTGCAAACATTGACATGTCCATGGAATTAATAATTAGCAACATGAGGTGACTGTCAAGAGCAACCTTCTCCTTTTCTGATTATCCATTTGGATGGTTCCTAGGCCTCATAAGATCTTGGAACAGTTGTGGTTCCAACAGTCTTTTCAGGTATTTCTTGTTGTGGGACAAAGGGACCATTCTTGAGAATCTCAGGATACAAAGGATGAGAGGCTTTGATGAACAACATCATCTTTATCTTCCAGAGGTTGTAATTTTCCTTGTCAAACTTAGGGACTTTCACCGTTCTTGTAGTCTTTGGTATTCGAACTCATGATAGTTTTTATGTTTTTGAATAAACAGCCTGCTCTGATACCACTTGTTGAGTATTGAATATAATAAAAGAATACAGGGGGGTGAATGGATTCTTGAACTTTTCTTTGGCTCGAGTCTATGTAGCAGATAAGTGTTTGTGTTTGCAAAGGTGTAGGTGAGGATAAAGAACAACACAAGACACAATATCACTTTAATCTAATGTATTATTAGATAAAGGTTGCTACAATCTGTGAATACAAATGATAGTATTCTCAGCTTTGTTTTTCTCAGAGATATATAGCTTACAGTGTCTAAAAACTTGACTCACAAAGTTGTTCGTGTGTATATATATATTCTTAACTAAGGAAGTGAGGCTGTATCCTTATAGAACATGGATACAACCTACTTACTACAAATAAGGTAGCTAAACAAATTACTTTCTAGTCTGTCTATCCTTTTTGAGTAAGTGTCCAAACGGTTACAGATTTGACTTTGCAAAGCCTATTCAGATCCACTTCTTTAGCCCTTTGTCTCTTCTATATCTCTCCAAGCTTCCTTGTAGGCTTTCCAGAGCACGTTACAGATTGTGGTCCATAAAGTGCATTGGCTTGTTGCAGGTTTCAGACTTGTACAATTTCTTCAGTATTTTGTCTCCAAGAATGTATTCGAGAAGTGACAAAGTAAGTGATTCGAGAACTAGAATTGACTTGATCGATAACTCTGAGTTCTCGAATACTGTTATATTGACATATCGAACCACTTCTTGAATAGCTCTTTTCTCTGGGAATCCTTGAATTCTCGAATAGAGCATTGTGACTTGTCGAATCCCTGAGATCTCGAATATCTTTCTTAGTCCTTGAGATATCGAATGGAACTTTGACTTGTTGACTCTTTGAGAACTCGAATACCACTTTGACTTGTTGACTTCTTGAGTTCTCGAATAGAGTAGTAGACATATCGAATCTCTGAGATATCGATCAGTGTATTCAGAGATATCGAATAGTGTCTTGAGATATCAAATCCCTGACTTCTCGAATGCTGGACTTCTCGAATAGACAAATATACTTCTCGAATTGGTACTTAGGCAAATTCTTCATTTCTTCAAATCCCAACTGTGATTATTTGACAGTCTTTATCTTCTTGCTCGAGGCATGAACCTTGGAACTTCTTTTAAGCATTATTCTTGAATATATAAGTACAGTTACACAACTAGGATTTGGTGTCTATTACAAGTACAAAACAAATAGAAACTCTACAACTAGAGGTTCCCTCAGGTAAAAGGTCATGTAGGTAATGCAGAGCATTACAAACAATTAGGCTTGTTATTAGATGTATACAGGCATGCCTCTGTGACTAACAATCGTCGAGAAATATTTTTAAAAATATAGAAATAATATTCTGGGACGAAGCACTAGTTACGAGGACTAGACAATATAGTAATGTTCTATTAATATCTCCAACCATATTAATTTTTTATTTTTTGAAAATTTAGTAATATCATTTAATTAGATATATCTTCACATCCGTACGATTGGATCATCGAGAAATATTTGTAAAAATATAGAAATTACATATATATAAATTTTTTTGAAGAAAAGCCCGAAAATTGCCCGGCCCGGCCTGAGGGCCTAAAACGGGCCTCATATTTTAGAGAAAGCCCGGCTCGGCCCGATTTCTGAAAAAGCCCGGCCCGGCCCGGTTGTTATAAAGCCCGGGCTTTTTAAAGCCCGGATAAAGCGCAGCCCGAAGGGCTTTTTGTGCATCTCTACCACACCCACCACACCCACCACCTACCCCTCCCCTCCGACGTTCGCCCTCGCCCCCGCCCCCGCCCTCCTCTTTCCTCCATTAGGGCCGCAGGCTGGAGCAATTCTGGTTTGTGCCTGGTGAATGGTGCTTTTCACCACGTTTCTGACTATTAATGAGTGAACTCAGAGCTTCCATTTTCATAATCGACAGAAAGAGGTAAATGTTGCGAATCATTTAGAGCAGTTCAGGGATGGAGCTAGAAAAGCGAACTCGCGAGGGCGAATTTTTTTTTTCATCTTAATAATTAATATATTAAAATAATTTGTTATTAAGTAAAATAAAAAATTATTATTAAAAACTTTAATTTATGAATATACTTAAATTCAAGTATTAAAATTCAAAATTATGATAAATATCGAAAATTTTATCATTATATTTATAAAATTTTGTATAAATTTGAGGGGGTGAAATTAAAATATTGTAATATTTTAACATAAAAAATATATATTTTTTAATTTTTTTTCATAAATTTTAATACTCCTTCCATCCCAAAATACATGTCTCTTTTGGAAAACAAATTTGTCCCAAATTACATGTCCCTTTTCTTCTTTCAATGCAAATTCAAGGGTAGTTTTACCAAACTGTCCCTACATTTATTATATCTAAAATTTGACCTTTTCAAACTTAACTCTATTATCATTTTTCATTGTATTAAATAAGGGTATTAGTTCGAAATTTTATCCAACTAATCTTTATCTTAATATGTGTATTTTTTACAAAAGGGACATGTAAAATGGGATGAAGGGAGTACTAATTTCATGATTATAGTGGATTTTGGGGTGGCGGTTGCCCCTGCCTGCCACCCCTTGCCTCCGTCCCTGGAGCAGTTACATTACTGTCTAAATTTGTCTAGGGATTGCAATGACATTGGTGTATCTCCGGGATCCAAAAAGGAGTTTCTTACTCAAATATGGATAATAATGGTTTAGAACATTATAATTTGAACTGAGAATTGAGAGATTTGAGGGGTTTTAGATTTTGGTTGATTTTGAATGAAGTTGTGTTTGGTTGATTTCAGTTGATTTGGGTTGCAATTAAATGAGTTGGGTTGCTTTCAGATTTACTAAATTATAAAAAAAGTTGCATCTGGTTGATTTTAGTTGATCCGGTATTTTTGCAATTTTTTCAAATAGTCCGTATTTTTGCAAAAGAAACTTTAAAGTTATAGTATTTTTGCAAAAAATTTAAAATCATTAGGTATTTTTCAAAAAAGCCCTAGTTTATATTATAACTTGAAAAAAGCATTACATTTATGATAAATACGTTTTCATTGTATTGCATCTAAAATTGGATTTATGTTTATAATTTGAATTATTTTATTGCTTAGAGTTCATACCTTGATCAGTCTAATTTTATCTAGTACATTTCAGGACTGATGAATATTTATTTTTGATTTTTAATGTTCTATATATCTTGTATTTAGATGTTAATTTGTACTTCTACATCTTAAAATCGTTTATTTTATCATTTTTTATTTTAATATTAATATTTATTTTATTTTTTAAAATATTAACTGGATTAGATATCGGATCGATTATCCGTGACCCTAATGGAATGGATATGGATTGATCGTAAAAAAATTCGACACTTAATCCGATTCAAAAAATTAGATGAATTTGGATATGAATTCAGGTTGATCCGATTCAAACCCGATCCATTGGCAGGCCTAACGAGGTCAATCGAGTTTTAACCTGTTCTAATTTTAGTTTGGGTTAAGTATCAAATTGGTCACTGAAGTGGAGGCCATATATCAATTTATTCACTGATTTTAACGGAATATCATTTGAATAATTAAAGTCATAATAAGTATCAATCAAGTACCTCTATATATGTACTCAGGAAGTAAAAATAATTTTTCATTCAGTTCTATACATTTTTCTGGAATGATACTATAACCAAATGATAGGTTATGAATTCTAGTATTTTTGACAATATATTTAGATTTTAAGAAATTTATTTACTATTTATTTTTAATTTTATAAATATTTTATTTGATTTAATTAAAAGTAAATAGTGAATAAATTTTTGAATATCTAAATATATTATTCAAGTATTTGGTCTATTTGTTCACTCCAATTAGTATCTTTGGATGAAGCTGTATTTGAAAAAAGAAAGGATGAATTCATTGTCAAAGCACGAACATAAGGCATATGAGCAACTTCAACTTATGATGATAGAAGTACGAAAAAATATTCTAAAGTGTGATAAGCCTGTAGTTACACAAGATATATTCACTCAGTCAATTAGAATTATCTGGTGTTTTAAAAGTCTAATGGACAGAGGAAGAGTAAAGGGCAAATGATGCTTAAAATGAAGAAATTAGAAGAAAAGAGATGAAAGAGTTAGAAAGATAGTTTTAAGAAGTGAAAGCGCAAGGCCTGAGTAGAGTATTAGAAGATTTACGAGGTTTTTGATTAAAATCAAAAGTAAAACATACACTCTCAGAATGCAATATCTTGAAGGTTATTTAGTTTATATCTTGAATATTATTGGAGATCCAACTAAATGGATGTATCATTTTCTAAGATGTGGAAGAACAGTTTAGTATTATGAGTGTTCTGAAAAATCATCTTAATTAAACGATGCCCATAAAACACTCAAATTCTATTCTATGACTCATAAAAAAGAAAACTGACATGACTACTATCAATATTACTCATATTATTTTTCAGATTATAAACTTGAACATACTTAAATAAATACACAATAGTCACATATGTCATTAACAAGAAAAATTTCACTAAAATCAATCACATATTTTAAAAGACGTTGATCATGTACAATTTAATTTAAATATACAATTAAAGGTAACGACTCGTGCCTTGCACAAATTTTTATGCTAGTTTACGTTTTATAACAGAGCTGGTGGATTTTTTCTTTTTTTTTTTGTGTGTTTTATGCTTGTAATTAATAAACTTTAATAATTTGATGATTTCTGCAATATGCGAAGTCCAGTAATATGCGAAGTCCAGTGTTCCCAAAGTAGTGTAAATTGCACAAACATATAATAATTTATATTTTATATATAATAAACATAAGATGAATATTGATTGACAGTACTACCGCTAAATATATATTAATCATGGCTTAATTAATGGTGTAGATTATATATATAAAAAATAGCTAAAGCCAACCATGTTATGTATAATTAGTGGATTAGAGAAGTTCTAAGTTGAATATAAGTTATATCCGCCTAGCACTAGATGCAAAAAAAAAAAAAAAAGATTCACAATACATATTATGTACTCCGTAATATATAATCACGTAAACGATGAGATGCCAATTTTTCTTTTCTTTTTTAAGGGATATGTCAAAATTCAGACAATTCATTTTATTCATTATACAATTACAATTTTAAATATGATGATAATAAATATTTCTTTTATAATAATTTAATTAAATAGTTACGAAAGATTATTATATCCAGACCAACTACAATTTATTAGTGATCTTAAATTGTTTTGATATTTATATCAACTATAATATTTCCATATATCTAAACTGGATTATATTTAAATAATATTAAAATTATACATAAATTTTCTATATATTAAAGGAATTCATTATCCAAAGATTTATGGTCGTCACCAAAAATGAATTTTATAAATTGAAATTCTTATTAATTAAAAAAATTAATCATTCCCCACCCCACCCCACCCCACCCCACCCCACCCCACCCCACCCCACCCCGGAAGGGGTCCGGATCCTCTGTCCCCTTCCTCCGTGTCCCCCTTGTGTGCCCTGCTCTTTTTAGTACAAAAAGAGTGCTTCTGCGAGGCCCATTTTAATAAATAATAAAAATGGGCTCCACAAGAGCATTTTTTTTGTATTAAAAACAACAGGGGACACAAAGGAGACACGGAGGAAGGGGACAGAGGATCCCAGCTCCCCCGGAAGCGCTGCCACAAAAAAGGGACTTGTTTGTGTTTGATTAGTACTAGCCTAAATCCCGTGCGATGCACGGATTTTTTTTTATATTATATAAAAAAATTCATTAATTAAATTAATTTTTTTAAAACATGAATTTTAGAGTCTTACTTTTTTATATGAGATGATTTGATAATAAGTATATAAATGTTATTCGTGATAATTCTAGAAAAGGAGGGATTTAGTTAGAAAATATAGAAAAGATAATAGGTTTTAGTTAAAAAGAATAATCAATTAATTATTAGTAATTATAAAATTATTACTTCATTTTATTAAATAGAATGCCCGTGGTATGAATATAAAAATAGAGAAATTAATTAGTGAAAATTAAAAAGGTTATATGTTATAGGTGAAAAAGGTAATTGATTAGTTTATAGTAATTATAATTGAATTACGTTATTTTACTAAATGGGCTTGAGGTGCCTGAGGTTGTCCTCAGGATTTTCCCCTGAGGTTAAAAGATTTACAATATATTCTAAGGTTATATATGTAAATTACTATTAAAAAAAATTATATTTACAAAATTGCCCCTGCGGGGCCACTTGATTTATAGGAAGAAAATCTTTTAACCTCAGGAAGATTGCCTGAGGACAACCTCAGGCCCAGTTTTCTCTTACTAAATACAATTGCTCGTAATGTTTTTAGAAAATGAGAAAATAATATTGTCCGTGGTATTTCTATTATAAAATGGATTTTAGTTAGAAAATATAGAAAAGATGCTATGTTTTAGCTGAAAAAGGTAATCGGTTAATTAATAATATTATAATAATATTAGTTTATATTATTAAATAGAATCGTCCATGATATAATTGAAAAAAAAAAGATTTTAGTTAGAGAAAATAGAAAATAACGTGCATGATTTATGTGAAAAAAGTAATTGATTAGTTTATAGTAATTATAATTTATTTATGTTATTTTACGAAATAAAATTGTTCATAGTTTTTAGAAAATGAGAAATTAACACTACCTGTTATATTTCTAGAAAAAAGGGAATGTAATTAGAAAAAATAGAAAAGATGATATATTTTAGTTGAAAAGGTAATCGGTTAATTATTAGTATTATAATATTATTATTTTATTTGTATTAAATAGAAACGCTTGTAATATAATTAGAAAAATGGAGGTTTTAGTAAGAAGAAAGAAAAAAGGTAACGTGTTTTACTGAAAAAAGGTAACCGTTCATGATATAATTGGAAAAAGAAAGATTTTAGTTAGAGAAAAGATAAAAGGTAATGTGTTTTGACTGAAAAAGGTAATTGATTAGTTAATAGTAATTATATATAATTATGTTATTTTATTAAACAAAATTGCTCGTAGTGTTTTTAAAAAGGAGAAATTTTAGTTAGATAAAATGTAAAAGATATTCTATTTTAAATGAAAAAGGAAATTATTTAGTTATTGAAAAATAGAAAAGGTTATATGTTTAAACTGAAAAAGAAAATTGATTAATAAATGAGAAATTTTAGTTAGATAAAATATAAAAGATACTGTATTTTACCTGAAAAGGGAAATTATTTAGTTCTTGAAAATAGAAAAGATAATATGTGTAACCTGAAAAAGGAAATTGATTAGTTAGTAAATCTGTAATTGAATAAGGGTAATTAGGTAAATTCAATAGGTACCGTTGAACCAAATTTTTAATGTTTTGGCTTTTATATAATAGTAAAAGAGAAATTTTAGTTAGATAAAATGTAAAAGATATTCTATTTTAAATGAGAAAGGAAATTATTTAGTTATTGAAAAATAGAAAATGTTATATGTTTAAACTGAAAAAGGAAATTGATCAATAAATGAGAAATTTTAGTTAGATAAAATATAAAAGATATTGTATTTTACTTGGAAAAGAAAATTATTTAGTTCTTGAAAATAGAAAAGATAATATGTGTAATCTGAAAAAGGAAATTGATTTTTAGTAAATATGTAATTGAGTAAGGGTAATTAAGTAAATTCAATAGGTACCGTTGAACCAAACTTTTAATGTTTCGGCTTTTATATAATAGTATTAAAGGAGAAATTTTAGTTAGATAAAATGTAAAAGATATTCTATTTTAAATTAGAAAGGAAATTATTTAGTTATTGAAAAATAGAAAATGTTATATGTTTAAACTGAAAAAGGAAATTGATCAATAAATGAGAAATTTTAGTTAGATAAAATATAAAAGATCTTTTATTTTACCTGGAAAAGGAAATTATTTAGTTCTTATTATAGAAAAGATAATATGTGTAACATGAAAAAGGAAATTGATTAGTTAGTAAATATGTAATTGAGTAAGGGTAATTAAGTAAATTCAATAGGTATCGTTGAACCAAACTTTTAATGTTTCGGCTTTTATATAATAGTATAGATATGTTGACGATATTATTGTCACGGGTTCGAGTCCACAGTCATCACCTCTTTCATTGACAATCTCGCTTATTGGAGTCTTGGCAATCTCTCATATTTTTTTGGGAGTTGAAGTTCAAATCTGTGTCCATGATTTATTTTTAAGTCAACGTAAATATATCTCAGACATACTTGATCGAGCCTCTATGTCCAACACCAAACCAGTTAGCACACCGATGAAATCCCAATGTAACTCTTACACTTGGAGCTAGAACCTTCCTAACTTCTTCTAGTGATTATCGCACCTTAGTTGGAAGTCTTCAATACCTTTCTCCCCTGACATAGCGTTTGCAGTTAACAAACTCTCACAGTTCATGCATTGTCCCACAACAGTTCACTGGCAAGCTCTCAAAAGATTGCTTCGTTATCTTAAAAGAACCATGGATCATGGACTCAACATATTTCGCAACTCTCCTTCTCACCTTCATGCTTTCCCTGATGCTAATTGGGCAAGTGATAAAGATTATTTTGTATCTACTGGTGCTTATATTGTCTATATGGGTCGCAACCCAATATCTTGGAGTTCAAAGAAACAGCGCTCTATTGCTCGTTCTTCAACCGAAGCTGAGTATCGCTCAGTAGCTCAAACAAACTTGTGTGGTTGGAAAATATTCTACATGAACTTGGTTTTTCTGGCATGCCAACACCAGTTATCTACTGTGATAACATTGGAGCAACTCGGTTAAGTGCCAATCCTCTCTTCCAGTCACGAATGAAACATCTTGTTGTTGATTACCACTTTATCTGGGAAAAAGTGCAGCTGGTCTTCTCCGAGTCACAAGTGTGGTAAATGATGATCAACTAGCTGATACTCTCACCAAACCACTTGCTCGACCACGGCTTCAAATGTTACTTTCCAAGATCGAACTTACACAACCGTCGTCCGTTTTGCGGGAGCATGATAAGATTAAGGAAATCAATCAATGATTCTACTTGATCTTACTCAATCTTTATTTATTTGTATCTGTTAATCATGTAACTCCCACCACTGATTAGGCTAGCATATTAATTTTGATTGTATATTTTGTACTATTTATAATCAGCCTTGTTAATACAATAACATATAACTTTCACTCTCTACACCTACAACTCATACATAATTTTTTTGTTACCTCTAGATTTTGCAAAGCCATCCATGCGTTTCCTTGACACAAGTACAAGCGTCTGCAGTTCCCATGCTTGGATTCTTCACGAATAACTTCTTTTCCCATGTCTTGAATGAGATTATGCATCTCAAATATATTATCCTTAGTAATTGTTAGTAATTATAACTGCAGAAATATGATTTATTATAACAAAAAAAAGGCGAAAAACAGTTTATCAGGTTTAGGAACTCGTATTTTATACTACAAAATGGATAGAATTTTTAGTTTTAAACCTGCACCCACTGTTTTAAAAATTCGTTGAGAAGAAATTAGTTGGTGATATAATTATAGGGTCACGCTCTATGGAGAACCACACTAAACTGAGAACTGAGAATTCTAATAAGTTCAGCAGCGGAACTTTAAGTTCAGCAACAGAATATTTGTTGGAAAAAATAAGTTCAGTCGTAGAATTTTATAGAAAAAACAAGTTCGGTTGTAGAACTTTTAATGTCATGTGCAAAACTTTGAAGAAAAAAAAAACAAGTTCAATTGTAGAAATTTTAATTTCATGTGCATAATTTTGAAATTCAATAGCAGGATACTATTTTTTTTAATACGAAACAAACTAGGTTCTACAGTATGATCCAATGGTTCTCCGATTTCCTTTTAGATAATGGTTCTCATTTGAATCAACCCCTATAATTATAACCTCATTAATTAATACTGTCCTAGGCAAATTCGTGGAATTTGCTCGAATCAATTTTCTTCCAACTAATTATTTTTCACGAGTAAACTTCAAAGTGGTGGCCAGATTTTACACTTATTTTCAAAAAAGTGGTCAGATTTTCAATTTTGCAAAATGGTGGCCAGACTTGTCTTTTTCCTTTCAAAAAGGTGGTTACAGGCGATTTTCAGCTTTTTGGCAGGGGTAAAATGGGAAAAAAATGCTAGAGATCCCAAAAATTGTCCACAAAAATTCCCAAATTAATATGTGTCACCATATGATTGGTTATATTCGTAATAATAATAGTGTCCCCATGTATGCACATCAATTCACAAAAAAATTCACAAATTTAAGTTGTCAAGATTTAATTAGTCAATTTATGTGCATGCATGGAGGGGGCATTATTATTATTATTACGAATATAACCAATCATATGGTGACACATATTAATTTTGGGATTTTTTAGATAATTTTTGGGGGTTTTAGCATTTTTTTTAGTAAAATAACATATTTTCCCATTTTACCCCTACCAAATAAGCTGAAAATCATCTCCAGCCACTTTTTTAAAAATAAAAAGGCAAGTCTGGCCACCATTTTGCAAAATTGAAAATCTGACCACTTTTTTGAAAATAAGTATAAAATCTAGCCACTTTTTTGTAATCGACTCTATTTTCTATGAGAAAGACATATATGTAGCAAGGTATGTATATTGAAAAATACATCTTGTTCTTTTAGTCTTTCTCAAGTTGATAGAATTTTACATATACCAAACGTGCTGTACATGCATACAATTATCAAATAAATTACCAATGAAGCAAGCCGAATTACTAAAAGAAATGACAACGGAAGTAAATTCCTTTGAAATAAAATATGTTACTCCCTCCGTCTCATAATGCTTCTCTCGTTTGATATGTCGGGACTGTTCATAACATGAGACAAATTATCAATTTACGTCTAATCTATAAGACCAAATATAGTAATGAGTGATCTTATTGGATTCATATTTATGAGTACTTTAATACAGTGAAGTTTTTATATTTAAAACTAATACAAAATTAAAGATATTAACGATTAAAAGTGTGCGCTGGCAAACATGTCCAATGGAAATGAGAAAAGTTTTTAGAGACGGAGGAAGTATAAATTATCAAACGCTTTAACAGAGAATTTTGAGTAAGGTGAATACAGAATATTAACACTAGCAGTGTTTTCTCGGTATCACATGAGCCCCACACTTCTTCACCTTCACCTGTCCACTTAAAACAGAAATCTTAATTCTGTCTCCACTTTCCATTAGCTTCTCTCCTCTAATGTACTCTACCCACGACTGTACTTCACCCACCTCTACTATATTGCGCCCCAAGTACGTGTGATAATCCAGTTTGATATCCTTTGTTCTATTAGTAATAACAGCTCTCACGTGTGGAAGAAGAGGCCCATTGCGTTTATAAACGATCCAGAGCAAGAAACCAAAGAAGTTATCTCCCGAATTTGGTGGGATGGTAAAAGATAATGTATTCCCACTGCTTTTGTAGCTGAACCATTCCGCTACCTTCTTGTTTGGTACATCAGCTTTAAATGAATGTAATTTATGTTGTCCTACCTGTAACATACAAAAATATGTTTGATAGGTTTATACAAGTGTGAGTTTGTGTCTTTGATGAGCTTAATTTAGAGAGAGAGACCAAAACCTACATACCTGAAGAAAACTCTGTTTCAAACTATTTGATTTCAGATTGACGCAGTCTCTCAATTCCAATCTTCTTAATTCCTTCAAAATTGACAGATCTGGTAGATCTTGTACGCTTGTGCATTCAAGTAAATTAAGTATTTCAAGATGAGGAGGGAGTGGGGGGATTGATTGAAGGCTGATGCATCTCCATAAACTCAAAATCTTCAATTGTTTCAAACTCGATAAATCTGGTAGCATCTCCAGTGTTTTGTATTCATATATCCTCAACTCTGTTAGATTCAGAGGAAGTTCCGGAAAGGAGCACTCATGACTTGTCCGATTAGACAATCTAAGATGTTGCAGGTTGGAAAGCTTAGAAAGACTATACGGTTCATTTGGAGAGATACTCTTGCTCTCACAAACAAGATTTAAATATTCCAAAGAAGACAAACTTAGAATCACAGGCAGCCATAAACTTACATCACATGTCATTTGTAGACGTTTCAACTCCATATCTTTTACCATATCGGGCAACTCAATCTTAAGCATGTCCTCTTGTTGAAGAGATAGTTCTGCAAGTGATGTAAGATTCCATATGCTGCTGGGAAGACTTGTAAGGTTTTTGCAAGAACTCAAATGCAATTGTTTCAAATTTACCAGGCCTGCAAATGTGTCTGGTAGGTGTTCAATTGCACTATAACTTACATCAAACAATTTTAAGCTTTCCATATTTCCTGTCAAATGTCAAAAGATCTACAGTAAGTAAACGATCTACAGTGCCAACGGATGTAATTGATCACGTAGAGTTAGGCAGTATATAGTCTATATATAGACTTATTCATCTCCTGTAATAACTACCAGAATATATACAATGTAGTCCTAAGGAGTTTAAATCCTCTCTACTATATTTCAGTTTTATTATATTCCGCACATAGCTTATATAATTTTAACATGGTATCAGAGCGGGTCGATCTGTAGAGAGAAATCAGTAGTGTATAATCCAAAAGCTCCGCTCCAGTTTTTCAGTTGGTTCTTAAGGGAATAAACTGCAAACTGAAAATACTCCTCTGTTGAAAAACTCGAAATTCAAAACATACCCAAACACAAATATAAACATACCACTGGAAAGAGCAGGAGAAGAGGAGATTACAGAGACAAGAAAACTGGAAAATCGGCCACAAACGCGCCTTCACGCGCCGCCAGAAGACGCCAGCCACCGCCAGACGCGCGCCGGCGCGTGTAGCAGCCTACAGTCCTTTTCCGGCGAAGTTGCAGAAGGCATTCTTGTTCCACTCTCCATTTAGAGTCTGATTGTGGTACTACTTTTCAGATCTGATTTCAGTTCGAATTCGTTATGTGTTAGTATATATATACGTATATATAGCAGAGACACAGACACAATCAGCTAAAAAAGAAGAAAACAGAAGGAACGGTTCGATTAGCAACAACTGATTCGATTAGCAAAGAAGAGGGGAATGGGTTTGTGGTATTTGCAGGTTACGATGTTTGATCGAAGAGGAAGAAGAAAGGGGCGAAGCGCCGTGAGAGAGGAGGCTGCTGAAGTATAAAAAAAAAAAAGATAAGAAACAAAAAAAAAGATAAAAAGAAAAAGAAAGAAAAGAAAAGACAAAAAGAAAAAGGAAAAAAGGTGGAGATGCTAAAGCAAAATCATCCACTAAAAAGATGCTGAAAAAAATGTTGTCGACCAGGAAAAAAAAATGTTGTCTACCCGAAAAAAAATGTTGTCAACCACGATGCTGGTTGCAAAAAAAAAAAGGATAAGAAAAGAAAAGATTAAAAAAAGGATAAAAAAAAGTGATTTTATGATTATAGATCCGATAAAAAAATTTATTTTACATTTATTTTCTTAAGGGAAAGTAGTGTTAATATTTAAAAAAAAAATCGGGATCTTTTGAAGAGGTATCACTTTGATTTTAGGAGTTTGCCCCAGGTTATAGATTTAATTGTGTAGTATTCAAGTGGTTGTTAATATTACGGTATCTCTCCAATTTATTACGATGCTGCAAATTAAATAGTTTAGGGGGCGTTATTCCAACGAAGCAGAAGAATTATTACGATGCTGCAAATTAAATAGTTCAGGGGGCGTTATTCCAACGAAGCAGAAGAAGTAGTGTATATACAGATGTACACACAGTTCACTGCCATGACGACAAAGCAGCAGAAGTAGTAGTATGTATACAGACATACACACAGTTCACTGCTATGTCTTGTTAATACTGAGTGATCACAAAGTCGAGTCTCAGTTTCTTCAAAATAATCAGTTCAAGGACTGATTGGTGGTCATCCACCGTTGTGCTGAAAAGCATCACTTTCTATTTTTGACATGGCCTAAAAAATATCGTGTGGTCGAAAATCCGAGTCCCGGTATCCCAACATTCTCAATTACATATTCCCAAGATAGGTGAATCCCAAGATGGGCAATCTCAAGATGGATCTTTAACTCCAAGATGAGTAAATCTCAAGATGGGTCAATCCTAAGATGGGTCTTCAATTCCTAGAGATGGGTCAAGTTGAATACCTAGGTTATGCTCAAGAGCTCCTAGTGTTCCACTCTTCAATCCCAATATAGGTATTTCATCCCAAGATGGGATTTCGAGTGAGGGGGCGTGTCAAATGTCAAAAGATCTACAGTAAGTAAACGATCTACAGTGCCAACTGATGTAATTGATTACGTAGAGTTAGGCAGTATATAGTCTATATATAGACTTATTCATCTCCTGTAATAACTACCAGAATATATACAATGTAGTCCTAAGGAGTTTAAATCCTCTCTACTATATTTCAGTTTTATTATATTCCGCACATAGCTTATATAATTTTAACATTTCCAATTTGCTCAGGTAACTTTCAAAACTTCTTGCATCTGTACAACTTCAGTTCAACCAATTCTTTCAAGTAACCAATTGAATCTGGCAGTTGCTCAATTGATGTACAACTTGCATCAAGCATCTTTAAGCATTTCATATCACCTAATTGCTCAGGTAACTTTTGAAGCTTCTTGCATTCGTACAACTTCAAGTTAACCAATTCCTTCAGGTAACCAATTGAATCTGGTAGGTGTTCATTTGCACTATAACTTGCATTGAACAATTTTAAGCTTTCCATATTTCCAATTTGCCCAGGTAACTTTCGAAGCTTCTTACATTCGTACAACTTCAGTTCAACCAATTCTTTCAGGTAACCAATTGAATCTGGCAGTTGCTCAATTGATGTATAACTTGCATCAAGCATCTTTAAGCATTTCATATCACCTAATTGCTCAGGCAATCGTGTCAGATTGTGACAATGATCCAAATTCAAATTGCCCAGAGCAGTCAATTGTATGATAGCCTCCGGTAGGCGCTTCAGATTCACACACTGACCCAAATCCAAGTGACGCAATTTAGTTAATTGCCTGATTGGCTCAGTCAATTTCTTCAAATGATCGCATTCACCCAAATCCAAATGACTCAAATTAGTCAATCGTCCAACTGATGGGTGGACTTGTAACAGGCTTTTACAGCCACGGAATACTAACTTCTCAACTGATTGCAACTTGGTGAAGTCGGGCATGATTTTCAAGTTCCTTGAGTGACTGACATTAATGGTCTTCAAGTTCACCGGAGGCTGATTCAAACAACATATAAGTTAACACAGTCACAATAATTTGTTAACACTACACTGTTATATACCATTGGATAACCTGTGTTAAGTTTTTTGATCTTTGTAGTGCTTGAAAAATATGTTTATACTTCGTGTTTCTGTTTGAAATATTTGCCCAAGACGTATATTTTTACCCAAAAAAATAAAATAAAATAATACAAACGTATATATAGATACCATGGACTTAATTGGAAAATAAAATAATGTATATATCACCGACATGAGTAGACTTAACAATTCGTTCGTGTAGTCTAATTTCGTAGCGTGTACTTAAAATGTTAAAACTAAACATGACTCATTTAGGATTTGTTCCTGTACCTTTGTGACATATGCTTTTCATATCATGTTTTTAAATAATTCTATTTGAAAATTTAAATATATGTAAATATATCAAAATATTAAATTTTTATGTAAAAGTTTTGCGGATATATAAAATTTATTAATAAGCGAAACCTTTTTAAGTGTGAAACCAAATATCAAAATATATTTATGTCGTGTACTTTAGTGTCGTGTCCGGTGCCCGAATGATAAACCAAAACATGACACTAAATTAGATTTGTGTAGTTTCGTGTCACGAATTATCATGTCGTGTACAAAATTACTTGAGCAAGTATTCATGTAAATTTCATACCTTGACGTTCTTCCACAATGTCCTTAAATCGTTATTCCACAATGTCTTCAAGTCGCTATATGGCATGTGAAGAGAGACGAGTTTTGGGGGACGGAAACTAGAAGGTAAATGCTTCCAAGGACAATGACTCCAGCGAATGCACCTTAACTCATAAAATGAATTTTTAAAATTTCCCTCAATGTCATGTGCACCAATTATTTCAAGTAGCCTCAAGTTGGGCATTTTTTCCAGTATTTTGGCACTGAAATGTCTTTTTGTGGACTTGGTCTGCTCTATGATGAGTCCTTCGATTTTTTGTATTCCATGATTTGATCATTAGAGATAAAATATGAAGTGAAGTTAAAATAATATATCTAAAGCTAACTTGATATTTTCTAACTAGACACCAGCATTGCAAAAGCAGCAGTGAGCCTTGCTAAGGTCTTAGAGCACATTTGTAAACAAACACAAGGTGAATAAATAAATACTGATAAACTATCTGGGTTAATTGAGAATTAGTATCAATTTATGTACTAAAGTTATCAACCAATAGATAATAAAGGTAATGAAGCTCTTTGACTAGTTTTATTTATACCTAGCATCTCATCATGTGTAACCTTTTGTCTTCTCTTGATAGCAAGAAGTTGAGGGTTCTCATTAAAGCGATAACTATTTATTTTTTTTAAAAAAATGAGCTAGTGAAAATTGATACCAACTACAACTCAAACGTAGATTTATAATTACCTCCAGATTTTCCAAAGCTATGCATGCATCTCCTTCACACAGAAACAAGTGTCTGCAATTTCCATTCTTGAACTCTTCACGAATAACTTCGTTTGCCATGTCTCGGATCAGATTATGCATCTGAAACATGTTATTCTTATCAACTGTCAGTATACATCTTTCCACTAAAACTGGTATTCCGATGTCTGGAAAGAAATCGCAAGATTGGAATATTTGAACAACCTCATCTCTGTCCCTTTGGACGAAGAAGAATGCAATATCAAGGAAAATTGCCTGTTGTGTCTTATCACCTAATTCATCGTAACTCAGTTGAAGAATTTTTTGTATGTCATTCTCCCCATATTTTTTAATCTTTACAAGTTTATCTTTCCAGAAGGACACATCAGTCCTACCGAGCAAAGACGAACCCAACACCTTGAGAGCTAATGGAAGACCTCCAGCATAAGTTATAAAGCTCACTGTGAGCTCTTTAAAACTTTCTGGTGGTGTTTTTTTTCTGAAGGCATGATAGCTAAAGAGCTCCAAGGAATCAACTTGTTTCAATTTCCTCATCATGTATATATCTACTTCTGATATATCTCCCTTTAATTGATTTACCAGGTTTGCATCTCTTGTTGTAAAAATAATTCTACTTCCGGCAAACAACAAGTTGCAAAGCCTTACTAGCAATTCTGAATAGCTTGACTGGTCCAGATCATCCAGAACAATGAGAGCTTTCTTATTGCAAAGAACTTGCTTCACTTGTCTCATTCCACTTTTAACATCTGGTAGCTTATAATTCGTCCTTCCGAAAAGCTTAACTGAAAGTTGCTGTAGTAATGGAAGTAGATAACTACCTCCTCGTGAATGTTGTTTCACATCATTGACAAAGCAACTAATATCAAAATTGTCAAAATGTTTATTGTAGAAAGCTTTGGCGGCTGTAGTTTTTCCAATTCCTCCCATTCCACATATCCCAATGGCTCGAACATCATTTGACTCCATGCTCAGTTTTTCATATATCTCTTCAACAGAAGAATCTATGCCAACCAGATAATCCTCAAGATGTAAATCTTTTGTGGAAATAAGTGGTGTCAAATTCTCCAAAATTTCTTGAACAGTGTCCGACTCATTCCTGTTAATTTTAATCGCACATAATTGTAATTCTTATACTAATGTCTGTGAGTGTTGTAATACTTGAAGAACCACAAGTTATATGACCTAGCATTCACAAATCCAAAAAAAAAAAAAAAGAACTGCGATCTAGGTCACAACTGCAAAAACAATTATAAACAAAAAAAGCGTCTGTTGGATTTGGAACTTGTGTTTTTTCAATCCAAAATGAAGAGTTCTAATTTAAAACTTGTACCCACTTTTCTAAAGATTTCTTGAGTAAAAATTAGTGTGTGATGTGAATGAATACTTAACCTCGTGGACGACTACAATAAGCATAACAAAATTAAATTATTAGAAAAACAAATAAAAGGAACATACTCATTTGCATCCGTTTTGAGATGGTATCCTGATAGCCCTGCAATTTCAGCAAGAGCAGATGCCCACTTTTCTACAGTATCAACAGAGTAACACTCCTTCTGAACATCCAGAGCATCCCTAAAACTCCCTTTGAGGCGCCGTAGATCTGATGGATTAACATAGTAAAATACAGGAATGACCACATGTCCGCTGGTTCTCATGCAAGCAAGGATCTCTACGAGCTCATCAAGGCACCATCTCGAAAAAGCATAATTCTCAGAGAGAACAACCACAAATATCTTCGAAGCACGGATCGCATTGAGTAGTCCATGTGAGATTTCTTCGCCCTTATGGAGTTCAGGATCATCCATGAAAGTTAAAATTCCAGCCCCAACCAAAGCAGAGTAAAGATGTGAAGTAAAGTTTTTGCGAGTGTCCTTGCCGTAAAAGCTCAAGAACACATCCCAACAAGTTGTTGACGAAGAAGAAGAGGAAGAACAATAAGGGGCAGCGAAGCGATCACTTGTGGTAGCCATGGAGATGAAAATAGTGCTTCTTAGGCTGAAAGTGGACGAATGATTGTATGTCAAGAGCTACGTTGACTAATTGTCTACTGATTGTATGTCAAGAGCTACGTTAACTAATTGTCTACCACTACAAATGCTTAAAATTTACCAACAAAAATTCTTATTAATTAAAAGAATTTTTTTTTGAAAAGTATTAATTAAAAGAATTAATCATTTTTTTTTGACAAAAAAAGAATTAATCATATTATAATAAGAAACTTTGTTACTTCCGCACTTCGAATTTTGTTGAGATATATACAAGATTTTATCTAAACAATAAATACAAGACTTACTCAGTTATCTAAACAAGATAATTTTCAATGGTATCCTTTTTAATTATATCATTTTCATATTATAATTTTCTTTTTAAAATTCAATTCTTTTACAAATTTTTTTAATTATATTTTTTTTAGATCATAATTTTCTTTTGGGCTTTTTTCATAAATAAATAGGAAAAAGTAAATTTTTGCAAATTTACTATCTTTAAGAATAGCTATTTGCAATATTACCAACCTTAAGTTTCAAAATTGCAAAAATACCATCTTTCCAATTCCCCTCACTCCTTCCTCCCTCCTGCTTTCAGCCGCCTGTTACTTTTTTTTTTTTTTTTTTTTTAAGGTGGGGTGCTAATTTGGTTGCAACCACATTCAACTCTTGCAACCACATTCAACCACATTCAACTCTTGCAACCACATTCAACTTTTTTTTTTTTGTTTTTTTTAAGGTGGGATGATTTTGGGTTGCATGGCCCCGCAGGGGCATATACAATTGAATGCAACCACATTCAACTAAATGCAACCACATGCAACTAAATTTCTGATTTCAAGTTCCATTTTTCAGTTGTCATTTTCGACCTCTTTTTTGGACTCTAATATATATATATATATATATATATATATATATATATATATATATATAGGCCTTTGCTCCATACAGAACACTCTTATATAACAAACAATAAAGAACATTATAAAATCATTTATTCCAATAGATCCATTGGCCCCGCCAGGGGCACCCAATACAAAAAGTTCTTATTTTTTTAGGCTCTATCCATCCAGCAAAAAAAAAAATTTGAAAATTTACTGTTCATCGATGACGTCACTGATGACGTCATCGATGAACAGTAAATTTTCAAAATTTTTTTTTTTTTTTGCTGGATGGATAGAGCCTAAAAAAATAAGAACTTTTTGTATTGGGTGGCCCCACCAGGGGCAAAGGATCTATTAGATGTGAGGTGTTCTTTGTTGTTTGTTATATAAGGTGTTTGCTATGGAGTCCAACCCTATATATATATATATATTAGAGTCCAAAAAAGAGGTCGAAAATGACAACTGAAAAATGGATCTTGAAATCAGTAACTGAATTCAGTTGAATATGCTCCTGCTGGGCCTTGCAACCCAAAACCACCAAAATTAAGGTGGACTGCTTTTGGGTTCCAAGGCCCCGCAGGGGCATATTGAACTAAATTTTAATGTGGTTGCATTTGGTTGAATATTGCCCCTGGCGGGGCCTTGCAACCCAAATCCACCAAAATCACCCACCTTTAAAAAAAGTTGAATGTGGTTGCATTTGGTTGCATATTGCCCCTGGCGGGGCCTTGCAACCCAAATCCACCAAAATCACCCACCTTTAAAAAAAGTTGAATGTGGTTGCATTTGGTTGAATATTGCCCCTGGCGGGGCCTTGCAACCCAAATCCACCAAAATCTTAAAAAGTTGAATGTGGTTGCATTCAGTTGAATGTGGTTGAATGTAGTTGAATATGGTTGAATGTAGTTGCATTCAGTTGCATATTGCCCCTGGCGGGGCCATGAAACCCAAATAGCATCCCGCCTTAAAAAAAGTGGTTGCATTCAGTTGAATGTGGTTGAATGTAGTTGCATTCAGTTGCATATTGCCCCTGGCGGGGCCATGAAACCCAAATAGCATCCCGCCTTAAAAAAAAAAAGTGGTTGCATTCAGTTGAATGTGGTTGAATGTAGTTGCATTCAGTTGCATATTGCCCCTGGCGGGGCCATGAAACCCAAATAGCATCCCGCCTTAAAAAAAAAAAAAAAAAACAGGCGGCTGAAAGTAGGAGGGAGGAAGGAGGGAGGAAGGGTGGAGGGGAATTGGAAAGATGGTATTTTTGCAATAAATCTTTTTTTCTTTTTGAAAAGATGGTATAATTGCAATTTAATTAGAAAGATGGTATTTTTGCAAAAATCATTTAAAAAGTTGGTATTTTTGTCAAATTCCCTTTTCTTTTTAATGTGATATAATCTTGATCGTCTATTTTTTAAAATATTAAATTCGACGGTTGAGATTATGATACTCATTTTATCTAGGGCTTTTTTCATAAATAAATAGGAAAAAGTAAATTTTTGCAAATTTACTATCTTTAAGAATAGCTATTTGCAATATTACCAACCTTAAGTTTCAAAATTGCAAAAAAAAATACTTTAGCAAAAAAAAAAAAAAAATTGCAAAAATACCATCTTTCCAATTCCCCTCCCTCCTTCCTCCCAATCAGTCGCCTGTTACTTTTTTTTTTTTTTTAGGTGGGGTGCTAATTTGGTTGCAACCACATTCAACTCTTGCAACCACATTCAACTTTTTTTTTTTGTTTTTTTTTTTAAGATGGGATGATTTTGGATTACATGGCCCCGCAGGGGCATATACAATTGAATGCAACCACATTCAACCACATTCAACTAAATGCAACCACATGCAACTAAATTTCTGATTTCAAGATCCATTTTTCAGTTGTCATTTTCGACCTCTTTTTTGGACTCTAATATATATATATATTAGAGTCCAAAAAAGAGGTCGAAAATGACAACTGAAAAATGGATCTTGAAATCAGTAACTGAATTCAGTTGAATATGCTCCTGCTGGGCCTTGCAAACCAAAACCACCAAAATTAAGGTGGACTGCTTTTGGGTTCCAAGGCCCCGCAGGGGCATATTGAACTAAATTTCTGATTTCAAGTTCCATTTTTCAGTTGTCATTTTCGACCTATTTTTTGGACTCTAATATATATATATATATATATATATATATTAGAGTCCAAAAAATAGGTCGAAAATGACAACTGAAAAATGGAACTTGAAATCAGTAACTGAATTCAGTTGAATATGCTCCTGCTGGGCCTTGCAACCCAAAACCACCAAAATTAAGGTGGACTGCTTTTGGGTTCCAAGGCCCCGCAGGGGCATATTCAACTAAATTTTAATGTGGTTGCATTTGGTTGAATATTGCCCCTGGCGGGGCCTTGCAACCCAAATCCACCAAAATCACCCACCTTTAAAAAAAGTTGAATGTGGTTGCATTTGGTTGCATATTGCCCCTGGCGGGGCCTTGCAACCCAAATCCACCAAAATCACCCACCTTTAAAAAAAGTTGAATGTGGTTGCATTTGGTTGAATATTGCCCCTGGCGGGGCCTTGCAACCCAAATCCACCAAAATCTTAAAAAGTTGAATGTGGTTGCATTCAGTTGAATGTGGTTGAATGTAGTTGAATGTGGTTGAATGTAGTTGCATTCAGTTGCATATTGCCCCTGGCGGGGCCATGAAACCCAAATAGCATCCCGCCTTAAAAAAAAAAAAAAAAAGTGGTTGCATTCAGTTGAATGTGGTTGAATGTAGTTGCATTCAGTTGCATATTGCCCCTGGCGGGGCCATGAAACCCAAATAGCATCCTGCCTTAAAAAAAAAAAAAAAAAAAGTAACAGGCGGCTGAAAGCATGAGGGAGGAAGGAGGGAGGAAGGATGGAGGGGAATTGGAAAGATGGTATTTTTGCAATAAATCTTTTTTCTTTTTGAAAAGATGGTATAATTTCAATTTAATTAGAAAGATGGTATTTTTGCAAAAATCATTTAAAAAGTTGGTATTTTTGTCAAATTCCCTTTTATCTAAACAATAAATGAGTATCATAATCTCAACCGTCGAATTTAATATTTTAAAAAATAGACAATCAAGATTATATCACATTAAAAAGAAAATTATGATCTAAAAAGGATATAATTAAAAAAAATTGTAAAAGAATTGAATTTTAAAAAGAAAATTATAATATGAAAATGATATAATTAAAAAAGGATACCATTGAAATTTATTTATTTATTTATTAATATTAAAAATTATATTTACTATTTGACCTCTATCTTGAGATTTAGAAATCAGATTTGAATGATTTTACGACCCACATGAAACTCACAAAATTTTCTTTAATTTTGTAATGATTTAACAATTATTATCGAAATGGAAACACTTATAATATCAAGAGAAAATATAATTACGATTTTTTACATTAATCCTATTAAGTGTAGAAGACCTACATTGATAAATCCTATTCAAACCAGAAAACCAAATTATATAATTTAAATCATTTTAATATATTTTAAATAAGTCGCTCTAAGAAATTTCATGTTCCTTTTTCTATAAGCCATCATTGGAGTTGGAATGTATACATCCAAAAGGGTTGTAAAAGTCTAAAAGATATATATATATATATCTCGAGAGCAGCTAAACTAAGCTATCAATTTCAGAGTGTGAGAGCTGCCTCAGTGGAAACGAGATCATGCGTTGATCCAAAGGGTCACGGGTTCGAACCTCACCCGCCCCCTGCGTGTAGCCGTGTTGGAGAGACAGTGGAAGGTTTGACGAAGGTAACCGTGGATTACTGAGCGTATCGCTTAAGTGCCCGGCCACTGGGTCTTACCGCACGGTTAGCATGATTTACATGCTAGTGTTGACCATGGGGCTGGTCGGCCGGTCCTGGGCAACGAAACCAGGCAGGCTAGCGTGTCCTTAAAATACACGTTTTGACGAAGCTATCAATTTCAATTTATAGATATTCAAATAAATTAAACCCCAATGTAATAAACTCATATCATGAAATAATTAAGAGGTTTTTTTATAAATATATTGTTAAAAGTAAATTTTTGCAATTTTATCTTTGTTAAAAAAAAACTATTTACAAATTTATCATTTTAATTGCAATTATACCAATTTCTTTTTAAAAATTGCAAAAATACACACACTCTTTAATTAACAAAGCTGTTGATGTTGTGGGCCCCAATATTTTTTTATAAATGTTAATTAGCTTTTGAGGTCGCATCACCTGAGTTTGATAAATTCAGGCTGCATTCACCGGATAATAATACATCTGTTCATCACATGAGTTTGACCTCCGTTTGAAGTTGAAGGCCTACGGGGGCCCCGATAGTGGTATTGTCGGAGGCAGCATCAGAGGAGGTGGGGGTTGTCGTCGGAGAAGAGAGAAGAAGGTAAGTACACAATAATTCTGATGTCGATGATGAAAAATATTATGATGTGAAAGATTTGATTGAAGAATTGGTTACAGTAGTTGGAAATGGGGTTGCCAACCCTCTACATATACATGATGAGGCTATGTATAAGTGGTGAAAATGAATTGAAACACCGTAAATTTGCAAGGAAATGGATAAGATAGTATATTTGCAAGTAGAAGTATAAATAATCGTATATTTAGTAAATACTCAATAACTAATTATACATCATTATTCAACTGCTACACCTATAAATGAATAGTGTACGATTTCCTTTATATTCTCGTTATATTTTCTCATAGCTAATATTCCACACCCATAAATTAAATGAATAAAATGCTAATCCTGCATTACAAAACACATAACTAGATAAACTAAATCCTATATACAGTGCACACACTGCAGCGAAAACGTATTAACCACAAGGAATGCTGCAGACTCTTCCAATCTTAATAAAAGCCCACTGCAACAAGTTTGGACTATCATCGGTTTCTGACGGTTCATCATCTGACACCGGCAACTGAGGAGGTAAATGTCGGTGAAATGCATCAACAGCAGATGCAACACCATCTTCATTCTCAAGCAGCTTTGCTAATTCCATTGCTAGAGATTTTACCTGAAAGGAAAAATACCTTCAGCTGTTGACTATTGTGATTCCTTTTCAAGACTGCAAAAACTGCAGTCTACCATTTTCTAAATTCGGCATAAACCAACAGTCATCAAATGCTACATTACCAATATTATAAGAAGACAAAAGAATAAACATAATAAGCTTAAGTTGATCCCTTTAATCAAAAAGACAGGTTTACCACCATGTATAATGTTTTTATTTGGCAATATACGTATGCAAGGGGGTAATTGTCTAAACATATGTCAAATCGATGTTATAGAGTACTGTCGTTGCATAGTTTGCTGAGTTATTGATCAATGGGGATATCCAATTTCAAAGTGATAGGAGGGGAAATATGGGACAAGCCATAATCCGACACAACTTAACACAAATTTGAGTCAAATATATATAACTTTGGGTCGGGTAGGATTAACACTAAATAAAACGAGAAAACCGAGTGACTTTGGGTCAATCCCAATAACCCAAATTTTTAACTTTTAATAAGTTGCACTTTAAGAGTTGAAGTCTTGAACTTGTGTGTTTGTTTTGTTACATAAACATTATATCACCACTAACCCCAATAATATTAGTCACTACAAACCCTAATGTTTGATTTTCCTTGTCACTTTTCATCTATGTTACTCTGACTCGGGTACGGAGTGTCGGACACGACACATATCCTGGTGTCGGACTTAAAAAGTATAAAAATTGGGGACACGGGGACACTGTCCTATTTTTGGACACGGGTACGGGGACTCGGCATAATCTATTAATAAACAAGTATGGTAAGTTAGACATCTTAGAAGAAAGTAACAGTAGAACTTAAATTAAACTTGATATTCTAAAGGATTTTGCAAATTAGGCATCTTTACTACTTTTATCTCATTCTTGCTTCATTCTTTCTTCTCACATATTTATTTTGAATCGTAAGTGTGACTAATATTTGATCTTTAAATTGGTCAAAGTATCCATATTTAGTCAAAGGATCCGACACGAAATAAGTGTCGTGTCCGAGTGTCCAAGTGTCCGACACGGGTACGGCGACCTAAACAGAAGAGTCAGAGTAACATAGCTTTTCATTGCTCTCTCAGACCCTCTTATCATCACTCTCGTGTTTAATCATTAATCAGCTGCAAATTTCTCTCTCTAAACCCTTATTTCATCTCTAAATCTATGTGCACAATCTTTCTTTTTTGAATAACTTGTTTGTTCTTTAAAAGGTAAGAACGTGATCCTCACCTTTACCTCTTTTCAAAAAACAAATTTGGAAAATCAGATTTTTCCTTCACATACTAGAAATTCTAAAGTTCTATTATAGTATTATGTGCTTACTTTGGTATATCAATATGCTACGACTCCGCATTTGAAATATTCAAGAAGGAATAAAAACAAGGGCAAAAGTGGCAGAACAGAGATAAGAGAGGGGCAAAGCAGTAAAGTGATTGGAGGGACAGAAGGGTAACTTCACAGGGGCCATATTTAAAGAAAGAGAAATGAGAATTAGGGTTATCTATCTATTGTGTGTATTCTGGAATTGGGATAGGAGAGTGCCGCCTCTCGAATGCGGTGATTATCTTTGTATTCAGTTGTAGTCGAAACAGTAACTATTAGTATTGTATTGAAACAGTTTATCTATATTATCAGTTCAGTCAATCCATACAAGTTTTATTCGTGGTACTATAGCTGGTCTCTAGCAAAAGTGGTATCAGAGACATCTACGATTCATGGCGTCGAAGGTGAGTGAGAGTGAGAGGCTGAGTAAACTGGAGGAGCAGCTAGGGACCACCCATCGTGACTTGAGGGAGATGGTAACAGCGGAGGTGAGCGCCGCTGTAAAAGGAGCGGTGGCTGCGATGCAACAGGCGTTGGTTAATCGATTCAGCACTACTTCTGAAGAGATAGCTAAACAACAAGATGAGAAGCTCGCAGCTGCGGTCACGAGGCTGGAGGGGCGCATCACGCGTTCCCGAGAGGTACAGGAGGGTTTGATGTCTACGATGAGGGATGAGCAACTAAAGTTTCAAGAGGATGTCCGATCTAGTATAACTACTCTCCACTTGGGTCAAACGAAGAAGTTTGGGGCTGGTTCGAAGGTAGGGGATGTCGATTTAGGGTTTGGAGAGGGGAGTAGCAATGGATTTGGGGGAAAGAGAGTAATTGGGGCGAATGGATCGGGTAAAGGGGTTGGATTGGAATTTGGAGGAAACGGGTCGGGTTCGGGTGGTGGACCGGGTCATGGATACGGGTTGGGTACTGGATTCGGGTCAGAATTTCAGGGTGAAAGCAATCGGAATCAGTGGCGACATAAGAAATTGGACCTTCCACTATTCGATGGAGAAAACCCGGATGGATGGATCCTCCGAGCTGAGAGATTTTTTAGCTTCTACGGGTTGTCGGAGGGGGAAAAGGTGGAAGCAACGGTTGTGGCTTTAGAGGATAAAGCCCTTTTGTGGTTTCAGTGGGAGCATCGTAGAAGACCTATCGAGAGTTGGGAACAATTGAAAGTGTTGCTGCGAAGACAGTTCCGTTCGCAATCTAATGGAACGATGCAGGAGCAATGGCTCGCCCACCGACAGGGAGGTACGGTTACTTACTACCGTTTGAAGTTCATTGAATTATTAGCACCCTTGGATAATGTTTCGGAGGAGTTGTCACTTGGGCAGTTTTTAAATAGTTTACGTGAGGATATAAGGGCGGAAGTTCGGTTGTTATGCCCATTAACTGTAGATCATGCTATGGAGCTGGCACATATGGTCGAAGACAAAATTAAAGCCGTGAAGTTTAAAGGGGAGGTAAAAGGTGGAATGGGAATGTTGAGTAAGGCGACGACTGCTTTGGGAAACTCTGCAATTACTTCGCCACGTTCATACATGAGCAGTTATACATCTAGCCCAAGGTCGTATAACTCTCCTTCACTTGCAAATTATGCTCCGTCTGTGGTTTCATCGGGGAGCAGTCCCAAGCCGAGTAGTAGTGTTCGTCGATTAAATGATAAGGAGTTGCAAGAGAAGAGATCCAAAGGCCTCTGTTTCCGCTGTGATGGTAAATGGAGTATCGGGCACAAATGCCAGAGAAAGGAGCTCAGTGTACTGTTAACACAAGAGGAGAGTTCGAATGAGGAAGAAGGAGTTACGATAGAAGGGGGTATAGATGGAGAAGTGCTACAGGATGAAGAAATACATTCGGAAATTTCTCTGAACTCCGTAGTGGGCATTACAAGCCCTAAAACATTCAAACTGCGGGGGGAAGTAAATGGCGTGCAGGTGATTGTTATGGTGGATCCAGGGGCAACCCACAATTTCATATCCCTTAGAGCTATGGATAAATTGGGAGTAGAATGCAGTCCATCCCTAAGGTTCGAAGTGGCGTTGGGTACAGGGGAAGTGGTGCACAGTAATGGTGAGTGCAAGTCGGTCATTTTGCAAGTACAGGGGTTAACAGTCATAGAGAATTTCTTGCCAAACGACTTAGGGAACTCGGATCTTATTCTCGGACTGCAGTGGCTTGAAAAGCTGGGGACAATGACTGCGAATTGGAAGTCACAGAGAATCTCGTTTAAAATGGGAGGGGAAACAGTGGTGTTGAAGGGGGATGCATCGTTGGGTCGTACTGGGATTACGCTTAAGGCAATGCTTAAGACTTTGAAGAAGGAAGGAAATGGGTTTTTAGTTGAATTTAACCGCATGGAAGTGGGACTGGATGTAGCAAGGGAAGTTCAGGACGAAGTCAACAGGGTACCTACATTTTTGCAGCCACTGTTGCAACAATTTCAGGGGATATTCAACCTGCCTAATGGCCTGCCTCCTGAGAGGAGTAAGGATCACAACATTGTGCTGAGAGAGGAGACCGACCCAGTTAATGTCCGACCTTTTCGATACCCTCAGGCTCAAAAAGATGAGATCGAAAGATTAATTAGTGACATGCTAAAGGCAAGAATAATTCAAGTATCGGACAGCCCATTCTCTAGCCCGGTACTGTTGGTCAAAAAAAAAAGATGGCTCTTGGCGATTTTGTGTAGATTATAGGGCTCTCAACAAGGTCACGGTCCCTAACAAGTATCCGATTCCCGTGATAGATGAGTTACTGGATGAGCTCTACGGGGCTGCAGTATTTACGAAGCTTGACCTTAAATCGGGTTACCACCAAGTCAGGGTTAGAAAGGAGGACATACCCAAAACGGCTTTCCGCACGCATGAGGGGCACTACGAGTTTCTAGTCATGCCATTCGGGATGACTAATGCACCAGCCACTTTTCAAGCCATCATGAACGATGTGTTTCGGCCCTACCTCCGGAAGTTCGTATTGGTATTTTTCGACGACATCCTCGTCTATAGCCCGAATGAAAAAGAACACCTTGAGCATGTGGAGATAGTACTGGGAATTCTACAACGGGAACAGTTATATGCAAACTACAAGAAGTGCGATTTTGGGCAGGTAGAGGTAGCATACTTGGGGCACCTGATTTCTAAGAGTGGGGTAGCTGTTGATCCGGTAAAAATTCAGTCAATGGTGGCTTGGCCAATCCCTCACAACATTAAGAGTCTGCGTGGGTTCTTGGGGCTATCCGGCTATTACCGTAAGTTCATCCGAAACTATGCTCATATTGCCGGACCACTTACTGACCAGCTAAAAACAGACTGTTTTGGGTGGACGAACAAGGCGAATGAAGCATTCGAGGCTCTTAAGTTAGCCCTATCCACAGCCCCGGTGCTCGGGCTGCCTGACTTTAACCTTCCGTTTGTTATCGAAACAGATGCCTCGGGCTACGGATTGGGGGCCGTACTGTTGCAAAATGAGCACCCAATCGCCTATTTTAGCAAGGTTTTGGGGACACGAGCACGAGCCAAGTCCATTTACGAGAAGGAATTGATGGCCATCGTGTTGGCTGTTCAGAAGTGGCGACACTACCTCCTGGGACACCCATTTGTGATACGGACGGACCAACAAAGTCTAAAGCTTTTGTTGGAACAGCGCGAGGTTGGGACGGACTACCAACGCTGGGTTAGTAAGCTCATGGGCTATCAGTTCACCATCATATATAAGCCTGGTAAGGCTAATCAAGCCGCAGATGCGCTCTCGAGGGCTTTCTCGGAACCCAGGGAACTATGTAGTATGATATCTGTTGGGGGAGTGTCGTGGGCTGAGATTCACAAAGCCATGGACAGTGACAAATTCTTGCAGCAACTAAAGAGTGATTTGCGTGCTAAAAAGGTTCTTCCTAAGGGGTATGAACTAGTACAAGATGTAGTTCGCTACAATGGGAGGGTGGTTATACCTCCGAAATCTAAACTGGTGGGTAAGCTTTTGAAAGAATGTCATGACTCGCCAATGGGGGGCCACTCGGGTGAAGTTAAAACGTATAAAAGATTGGCTATGGAATGGTTCTGGCCGGGTATGCGTAAGTCGATTGCTAAATACATTAAGGAGTGCGAAACCTGCCAACAACAGAAGCATTCTTCGTTGAAACCAGCTGGGTTCCTTCAACCCCTCCCGATACCCACGCGTATTTGGGAGGACATATCTCTTGACTTTGTCGAAGGGCTGCCAAAATCAGGAGGCATTGATACGGTCTTAGTAGTAGTAGACCGTCTCTCTAAATATGCGCATTTCATCGGACTATCCCATCCCTTTACAGCCCCGAGTGTGGCCATGGCTTTCATTAAGGAGATTGTCCATTTGCATGGTTATCCGGCTACCATTGTTTCAGATCGAGACCGTGTTTTCTTGAGTCTGTTCTGGCAAGAATTGTTCCGCAGCCAAGGGACAAACCTACTTCGTAGCACGGCGTACCATCCACAGACGGACGGGCAAACAGAGGTTGTTAACAAGACACTTGAGGGCTATCTGAGATGCTTTGTGCAAGGAAAACCAAGAAGTTGGTCTAAGTGGTTGCCATGGGCCGAGTTTTGGTATAATACGAGTTTTCATGCCTCCACACAACGTACACCCTTTGAGATTGTCTATGGCAGACCGCCCCCACCGCTGATTCGTTTCACAGAGCATAACACAGTGGTGCATCCCTTGAGGAACAGTTGTTGGAGAGGGACGCAGTGTTGGATGAGCTAAAAATAACTCTAGTGCAAACACAACAGAAAATGCGCGCCCAGGAGGACAGTCACCGTAGGGACCTGCAACTTCAACCTGGAGAGTGGGCTTATGTTAAACTGCAGCCCTACCGTCAACAATCATTAGCTCGCCGTCCAAACGACAAATTGTCACCACGTTTCTATGGACCTTTCACTGTATTGGAGCGTGTGGGACAGGTGGCCTACCGCTTATTGCTGCCCAAATCATCTCGGATACATAATGTTTTTCACGTATCCCAACTTAAAAAGGCAGAAAGGGCAGACAAAGGGGTAACACCAATTCCCCCACAAATTTCTTCAGACATGGTGATGGAATCCACACCTGAGCGACTGTTGGATGTTAGGCACTTGAATTCTAATGGAGAGGGCGTGACAGAAGTGCTTATCAAGTGGACGGAGCTGCCAGTATGGGAAGCCACTTGGGAAGAGTTGGAAAGCACTGAGCTACGTTTCCCTAAATTCCACCTTGCGGACAAGGTGGCTGTTTGGGCCCCCGGTAATGCTACGACTCCGCATTTGAAATATTCAAGAAGGAATAAAAACAAGGGCAAAAGTGGCAGAACAGAGATAAGAGAGGGGCAAAGCAGTAAAGTGATTGGAGGGACAGAAGGGTAACTTCACAGGGGCCATATTTAAAGAAAGAGAAATGAGAATTAGGGTTATCTATCTATTTGTGTGTATTCTGGAATTGGGATAGGAGAGTGCCGCCTCTCGAATGCGGTGATTATCTTTGTATTCAGTTGTAGTCGAAACAGTAACTATTAGTATTGTATTGAAACAGTTTATCTATATTATCAGTTCAGTCAATCCATACAAGTTTTATTCGTGGTACTATAGCTGGTCTCTAGCACAATATACCAAAGTATATTTAAGAATGCACAAGACAATACAGTATGCATTTGCGATTTTGTAACCAAGGAATTGCTTTAAAAAAACACCAATAAACAGACATGTTCCTTACCTCAGGTTGCAGCATGACGTTTATAGCATCTGAAAGGGCTTCGACACTGAGTTTATTGATAGGGATCGGAGCAGGACCCAGTCCCCTTTGATGTATTCTCTCACCCCAGAAAAATTGATCACCAAAAAATGGCACGATTGTTGTCGGACACTGCAATCCATGAATAAACATTTATATCAATGAGTCAAGAAAAAGAAGGGGAAATCAACCTGTACTTGCAATTACAGAGCATGCAAAAATTGAATATCATCCTACTGCAGGTCTTGTTTTTTATACTGACATCAAATTCTTCACCATAATCTTTGATTACAGAATACAATCATGATTACAGAATGAGATATAGTATTCAAAACCATACCCCTGCCTTTAATCCTGTAGCTGTGGTTCCAGCGCCACCATGATGGACCTGGACAATCAACATAGATGAGTACTGGCTAACAGATGGCATACTAAATTTAAAAATGTTAAACAGTTATTTTTTTAAAATCTAAAATAAGACTCACAACAGCAGAACATTGAGGAAACAGCCAATCATGAGGGCAATCCTCCAGGAAGAAAACACTATCTGAAGTTTGTGGAGCTGCATAAAATTGTACAACAGAACTTAGTGAGTTCCTAATACAGTATATGTATATGGAAACACTATTAAGTGAGTTTTCTAATATAAGCATAAGAAAATATGGCCCAATAAAATAGAGACAAAAAACAAAAAAAAACAAAAAAGAATGAAAAGGAGAAATTTTGAATATAAATTATGAGAGGAAATCACAACTTGCAATGCTATAAGATAGAGGACATAGTTCCACATTTACTTTGTATATTCTTAGTATTTAAGTATTATTTTCTTCCAAGGATCTTCTTCTGATCAACTAACACAATAAAATCATTTCAACATGGGAGAAATAAACGAAAAACTGGGACACTGGGTCTTCTATTCATGTATTACACATTAAATAGTATGTGTTAGAAGAGTAACCTTTCCAAGCATTAATATTAATATAAAGATAAATACCCAGACAGGCACAATCAAATAGATTAGTGATCTATGACCTTGGCAACTAATCTTGAAGCAACTAGACTAATGTTACTTTTGTATCAATAGATTGGTCCGATGGATTAGATCCAATGGACTATCAGATAATGTTTAAGAAATCAAACGGTATGCTACTACTTGTTAAAGGCTCACTTTTCCACTGAAATTCGAAACAAAAGAAGCAAGAAAAAGCAACAGAGTTAAAGGGAAGAGACTCACATGCACCAAGATCTCCCCAACCTCTGCCAATTATACCCCTTTGTCCAGTGCTCTTCAAAGCCTCCAAGACAATGTCAGTAGTCTTCTTGGGATCTTCAAGAGGCTTCACAAAAAAAAAATGTTTTATGCTGATTATCCATTCAAATATGTGATTTACATGCTATCTGCTAATAGTTTCAATTCATATTTTTAGTCAAAATAAATTCCACAGAACTACTGTCCCCGAATTATCTATGGATCGATAGATAACAGTTAAGAAACACTATGTGATTTGTAATGTAGTATAGAGACTCTGTCTATACTTAGAATCTATAAGTGGTGAGTAAATCAGCAAAATGTACTGAACATGGTACATAATAATAGTTACAACAGTCCCCTTAATTGTGTCTAGAATAATAATTTCATAATGGAATATACTACTACTAATCTATAAACCATTTCTTTCAAGTTGAATGTTTTGTATCATGCATTACAAGTGACAACTTACAGAAGCAATATAAGAACAGACAAGTGACAACACTAAACAATCGTAAACACTCCTAAAACTAAGACTTTTTACATTTAAAAGAGGAAAGCTTGGCTTATTTGTCCCAAAAAAAAAAAAAAATCTCTCCTGCAGCACATAGTTTCGACTTTCGTGTATCAACTTTCTGAAGATACCATACGCAGGAATATGTAACACACATCTTTAACTGCTACACAGGACTAAACATTTTCTCTTATAACGGAAAGCCATAGACAATTATATTGGTCAAATGAGACCACTGAGAGTTTCCTACGGACTCAAAGACGACACTGAAGCAAAACAGAGACACACACATGGAGGCTTAAGGGGGCAATTGCCCCTGCTTCTTGGTGCAGAGCAATAAGATAGTACCTATATAATACTCGTCTTCAGGTCCCTTTACAGATGTTGTTGCAAGTGTCGATATTCCAACTAGGTTTCTCATTTATAAAGCTCAAACTTCACATAAAATATACATACGAATTCTAGAGTCTATCTAGTAAAAATTTGAACCACAAATAAATAAATGTACAAATAAAAACTTGAATTTATATAATGAATACCTTAACCTTATAATGTATTTCACAAAAATAAGAACTTTAAATTTAAAAAGGAATACTACGTGATGAGAGATTAAGCCTCAAAATTTGTATAAATTGTACACTTAAAATATCAAAATCTACTTTATAAATTATTAACGGAATAATTTAACACCGAAATAGATAAAATTATATAAATTTCATTATTCTCTTTGATTATGAGTGATAAAAATATCTTTAACTCTGAATTAAAACTATCCCATCACCCTCAGAAAAAAAAACGATACATGTGTTTAAGATACTGATGATTTACAGACATCTGCAATAATAGAGTAGTACAAATACTGTCCCCAAACATTGAATTTCCTGGTTCTGCCACTGCACACACACACACAGAGTAAGGGCTAGAAAGATTAAAAAAGAAACTTAGAAACTCTTGACTACCTATCAGTTGCAACTAAAAACGCTGCATTTAGCAACACAGACAATGTTTGAGTCTGGGAGAGGCAGATACATATTATATACAGCATGACACAAAAGTGACAAACAATCATGAACGCAAATGCCACATGGGCAAGCAAACCAGTAGATTTTCTTGAAACATGAGTGATTGAAAGTTGACACAATAACTGAATCTATATTTGATTTGAATTTATTGACTGCTAATTCTGATTCATCAAAGAGGCATCATTAGTAGTACGTTAATAATACTTTACCTGCGTCATTTTTGTAGCTACTATTGCACTTAAAGAATATTTTAACTAAAGAACATAACAAAAACAGAAAAGGAAATGTGTGATGCGACATGGAGGAATGAGGACATGCGTGATGCGACATAGAGGAATGGGGATGGGGTTCATCTCAATATAACCAGAATTCACAATCATATAAAAGTAACAGATAGGTTAAGCATTACAAGTAAATTAACTTTGGCATGGAGTACATACCATGCTTCCAAACCCAATATATATAGGTCTAGATCCTTTCTGGATCCATTGAGTGAAATCTTCAGGAGGTTTATACTTTGCTCCAAGATTTAAGAAACAATAACCAACAACATCAACTAGGGGCCCCCAATCTGAAAATTGATCAAAACAGATCATTCATATCAGAATGATTTTAAGATATGAAGCACATAACCTAATTCCTAAAAAAATCGCAAATGTGTGAGACTCCTTAAAGTAGCTATCGGAGTTCTGGTCACTCAGCATAGGATTTAAATTTAGAGCCGAACAAGAACTTATTGACCAGCATTATCTAGATAGTTTTTCACTAAATGAAATTTTTTAAAAAAAAGTAATTACAAGCTTTGATACAAACACTTTTTGCCCACTATAAGTATAACAGGTGGAAACATGAAAAACAGTAAAGATAGGAACGAGGTGTACCTACCAGGTATGTTTTGTATACTTCTAATATGTGCGAAGCCAAATTGACAGATAAGAAAAAACAAATTTCAGGAACTTCTGCAAAATTCTTGGCACCTATCTTTAAGTTATAAATGAGTAACTTGAAGGTTAAAATCACCTAGTACAATTGTGTACCTAGTGGTGATGCATGCTTTGTTTGACTTGGTGGCCATCTGTGAAGAAAGCTCAGGCGAATTCAGTTGATGCTAACATTGGGTCCAAATAACATTGGACTTACTCTTGTTTTACTTACTTCAATCTCAAGTTAGGGTTTTGAGACAGTACATATACTCTTTCATACTTCTTAAGAATTAAGAATTATTAAAATGAATTAACAGACAAGTGAGATTTCTTACAAGCCGCCAGCTTGTTATCCTTCTGGATTCAAGGATTACCTTGTGGAAGCAAGGTGTTAGAGGATTTCCTGACGACTCTGTGTCAAATATGCTCACTATACACTGGGAGATCAGAGATCTATTCCTACTTGTGTCTTTCCTCTTGGTATATGCTTACTGATGATATATCTATATACATTATTAGGGCTGCCATTTTTAGATTATCATTTGATGCTACATCAATCATGACATCTACTAATTTTTTAATAGCGAGGTCTTTCTTACAGAAGAAGAGTTGGACTCAATCAGACAATTACATTACAAGATATGTTGCACCAGCTTAAAAAAACTACATGAAACATCAGCGATTAAATTGTAAGTACACGTATATCTCCACTTTCAACTAGAGCGTATTTCAGCAAACGTCAGGTTAGGTTCACTACATGTTTTGTTAAAATCAAATAACCTGTTCTAACCATAATGAGAATACATGTTACATAGGATAGAGAATCCTTACCAACTGGTTTAGGCACGACATGAGGACTCCACATATATCCAGTTGGATAATGAGATAATGACCCATGGTATGTGCTGAAGTACGCTATAGGAGAGAGATTCAACTTCTTTTTCCTAAATTCATTGATATATCCTCTTATTCCCCACCAAATCAGTAAATCGACAACTATGTATGAAAGCTGGATACAGAAAAAAAAAACATGAACTGAGCAATTAGTCTTGAATTATGAATGAGAATCTTATTATTGCTAAAAAAACAGAATATTAGATGTTAGCAGAGTAGCAACTAACTTACCCAATAACCAGCACTTTGGGGTACACGTGCTAGTGGATGAGGAAATTCATGTGTTGGCCTGCCTATACAAAATATATGTGAGGAGGCAATACATTTGTAAAGGAAAAAAATATTAAGAATGAATGATAACATAAGGAAGAAGGAAAAATATATAATAAAGCACTGCATTAACAAAGTGCACATTCAACCAAGTGATTCATTCAGGTTGCAATCTCTAATGCGACACATAACATAGAAAAGGGGACTGTATAGAACCTGAAAGTGTTTGTTGGAAAATTTAGAAAATAGCTCAAAGAACAAAATTCAGGTATTCAGGTTTTTGTGGTTAGTTAATTAGCTACTCCCTCTGTCCCATTCATTTCTATACGTTTTTTTTAGTGTCTGACACGCATTTTAAGGTGCATAACTAGCATAGTTACATAACTTATTTTTAAAATTTTCATTTTTTGTATAAAAATAGGATTGTATAATTTTTTTAGCAACTTGTAGAATCTCAAACATACATTAAATACTTGTATAAATTTTTTTTATCAAAATATGAAATTTTACCTGAAAATAAGTCCATAAAAACTTATTTTAAGTCTGGCCAAACAGACCAATAATTTGTCTGTTTTAAGCAGCAAACATTATAAGTTTATAACATATAATTTGTCTGTATTAAGCTGCAAATATTAGTAGCAATAGAAGTCTAACTAGGAGAACAAATATCAAAACAATAAATGCAATAGGAACTTTGCTCAAACTCACGTCCAAGGCATTGTGAAGAATATGTGAAGGGGTACACCGAGAGCTTCAGCAACATGTGCATGTCCTGTCAGCCAGTATTGACATTTTACAATATTAGAGGTATGTATGTTAATCAGAAATTTATGGAAGAACGTGGAATGTAACACCAAGTTTAAGACGCTTAAATACCATCAAAATTTACATGATCTGTAGTGTCCACCAAACATTCACAAGCAGTTAAAAAAGCATGAGTGAAATATATGATTTTTGATATTGTGAATTGATGTTGTGTATTATTTTGCACAAGACACTAGCATATTGTTAAAATATCTTAGTTTGTCAGCTGCAGCGCATTTAGCTCCAGAGAAATACAAACATATCCATTTATCTTCCTCATTTCATAGTTAAACTAGCATGCTGCCTAAAATAAGCACTAAAGTGGATCTAAAATAAAGGTAACTCACTTATGTATGTGGTAAATATAGATAGTGGTATATTATTCTAATATACTACTTTATTCTAAGCATATTATGGTTCCTTACATAGCCACAAGAAAAGCTAACAACGAAAAAAGAATTAAGGAACCCTTATGCTTAAACAATTATAACACTATTTACTATATAAATCATGCACAGCATGTAAAAAAAAGGTGGTTCTAGACATTTCCACGGGATATGTAAGCAGATCTTGTTATCCCCTCTTCACATGTCTTCTACAATAAAGTCAAGTGCTCAACTAAAATCTTCTCAAAGATGAAACAACAATCAACTTCAACATTTTTTCTCCCTTCATGGAACACCATCGAGTGTTAATTTCATGACTTCCATGGTTCAGTAAGGCTTCATCTTCACTGATCCTGGGGGGGTTTGTGTGTACAGAATTACAGATATATAATGATGGATTATGAATGTATGTTGGAAAGAAGTTGGGGTTGTCTACAATTCTACATGTACATGAAAATGAGGATATATGACAAAGAATATCATATGGAATGCAGATAGAGAAAAAACAAATTTAGGGCTGTTTTGGTTCTGATAGGCAATTCGTTTGTGCTTGGGCTCTTTAAGGAGATTAGAAGGAAGTAGGGGAACAAGAGTGAGAGCGAATTAACTAGGGTGAGGTGGTTTTGTTTCTTGTACCAATTTGTTTGGTAATAGGGTTCTAACTAACACATTACAGAATGAAATATAAAATAGAGAACAAGGGACTAAACTGATAAACAGTGAACGAGGGAGAGTGGAAAAGTATAGATAGAGAAGAATATACATATATATACATAAAGAGGGGTGGTGTGTTTCAGACTAGTTTAACTAAACATAATATACATCCAATCTTAATTAAAGGTAAATACATGACTCGTGGGAAATAAAATTCATCTCACCAAAATATCATTCATGCTTGGCCACAATTATTAACCACGAAATTAAATGTATCCTATTCACAATATTAACCACGCATCAAACAGATCCAAAAATATGTACTTATTTAAAGAGTTCTCCACAGAAAACAATTAAAGCTAGGGCTGTCAAGCGGATATTTTGGATACGGATCTGCCTGTATCCGAATCCGAACCCGAAAATCTAAATCCGAATCTGACGGATACTATCCGGATCTAGATAATACCTGAATCCGTTTTTCAGTCAGATTTTTCAATTTTAAATTGAATTTTTAATTCAAAAAAATAATAAAAAAATAGATTTTTAACTTGTCTAAAACTAAATAAAAAATTAAATTTACTTGGACATGCTTTATTTTTTTATTAAAAAAATTATTTCAATATAACTTTTATGCATATTTTTGTTTTTCTTAAAATATTCAATTTATATTCAATTTATATAAATTTATACCTATATTATGTTTACAAATATATTCATCTCATATAAATACATTATTTGATGAATAAGAACATACTAATTTCTAAATTATATGAATATTAATATAAATATAAATTTATAATATCGGATTCGGATATTATCTGATACAGATGTGCCTATATCCATATCCGTATCCGAAATTGTCGGATCCGAATACGGATAATATCCCCTTTATTTCGAATACGGATAATATCCGATTTATTTCGAATACGGTATACAAATATTTCGAACAGATATCGGATTTTCGAATTTTTTTTTACAACGCTAATTAAAGCACGTCAAACAGATTGAAAATATCTCTTACCCAACATAAAAAGATAGAATAAAGTTTTTAAAAGTCTGCATCGGATTAGCAACATTTAAGAGAACAACTTGAGGAAATAATAGAACTGAAGATTACAAAATCAAGAATCTAGAACCATTACAATTAGTACGTTTGATCAAGTACTGCATTAAAATATATACAGGAGATACTAGTGGCGACAAGAAGCTCACCGTATGCAGGGGGGTTCGCTATTATTGCTTCAGCTGTAAAAGGCTCACCAGATTTTATATCTGGTTCTGTGCATGCTGGTAGAAGAGACTCTATTATAGCCTTCAGTTGCTTTCTTTGCACAAATATTTGACCCGGTGCTGATGGAATGAGTCCTTTATTCTTGACCATATCTAAAATTAGCAAATGAGAAACAAGTTCTGTAACAAGTAACAACAGCAAGCAACAAAATAAAAATATAAAAATATAATTTTTGGTCACTAAACCATATCAACTATACTTGAATTACTCCTAACAATTGATGATACATTAGTAGTTATGCAATGCATACAACAAAAGGTGCAAATCCCTAAGAACCAATTAAACCAACTCAGTAACTCTACTAATTAGTCAACAGGGCAGACTAAGTATGTCATTCTCTATTCTTAGTCCATCCATCAAATATTTTTATGTCATTGATCCCACCTATTAAAGTACTTTATGAAATACAACAAAATATCCAGATCCATACAAAAAAACATGTTTCATTAATAAGAATATCTACAAATTTACAACTTCAATAACTAAAGTGTCCTATATTTTGATTAGCAAAAAAAAAAAGGAAGTGTCCTATATTAGAACTTTGAAGAATAATTTTACAAATATATTAATATCTTACTTTGAGAAGTTTAATTGTATGTATCTTTAACACTACACTACACTAGTACTCCCTCTGTTTTTATTTATTAGGCGTTTAACCATGATGCACACGTATTAAGGAGATTGATCTTTGAAGCTAATCTGTAATTAATATTGAATACAATTTCACTTTTGCCCCTAATGTGAAAGATCTTTAAATACACTTAAAAGAACTTGAAGCTTTAAAGAAGGGTAAATGGGGAAAGGACTCATATTTATTGCATAGAAAAAGGAGAACGACTATCATTTAAAAACAAGCTTGATTTTCCAAAACGACTAATATATAAAAACAGAGGGAGTACATTGTTTTATAGATGAGCGTGAAGTGTTTTTTTTTTTTTTAAATTATACAACGCCAAAAACATTATTCATAAAAGAACTTCGTACTCAATACAATTTACATTATTTTAATTTGTTGATTTAAAAAAAGTCCTGCCTTTAAGATAATTTTTTATTATTTAATACTCTCTCTAGAGTGTTTAAATGGTAACATGTCTTGATTCAGTTCCTTACAATGATCACTAATATTGTAATATTTTAATTGTAAAACATGGTTAAATATTGAACGACACATAGCATGTACATTTTAGAGCGAAACAAGATAACCAGTGTTTTAAAGACAACTTCCAATCTTTATAAATTTTGCAAGTACAGATTATCATTATGTTTAACACTGAAAACTTTCTCCCAACTTTGCAATTGAATATTAGACAAGTGTTGATTAATTCACTTCCGGTCATTTTACTAAATAGTTTAACTAGCACAGATTGTACACATTTTGAACAAGGATCTTCACATTGAGGAAGGTCTCATTTTTATAATGAAAGTAATAGATAGATAATTAATAAGCCCGAAAAGCTCTTACATCCTGCCAAAACTCGAGGGTCGCCACCCAATGGATAGAAGTTCACGCCAGATGATTCGACAAAAGTGCGGAAATTAGCATGAGTTGCCAACCTAACATGATGACCAAACTCCTGCAAATAACATACCAACCCATTTAATGATGGTTAGAATAATATTGTCATACAGTTGATAATCAGAGTCACGGACTACTAATAAGTAAATAACATAAAAACCAAAAAGATATCATATTTGCCGAAGAACAGTACATCTTGTTGTAATATAGATAAGATGTCTCCTTATACCTAATAGTACTAGTGGCGTATGTAATTACTATAATATACACTGTTGGGCTATTTTAAACTTGTGGTTTTGAATAACATACTCTCTGTTGGGCTACTTTAAACTTGTGGTTTTGAATAACATACTCTCTGTTGGGCTGCTTTAAACTTGTGGTTTTGAACAACATACTCTCCTTCTTACTGCCGCAAGATGGATGAATTATACCACTAATCACATACATAGAGAGGAATATACAAGTACTTTTCCTTAAAGAGATTCACAGTCAACATCATTATCAAAAGATTCAGCAAGCCAACAGATATTTTATAAAATATTGACACAATAACAATCAATATAGAAAATTAAAGTAGTAATGTATTACGAACATACCTGAAGTCTCTTTGAAATAGCTAGAAAAGGCTGGACATCTCCCCTTGTCCCAACCACAAGAATTGCAATATTTAGTCTCGGAATTGGTTTACTAGAATCATTGACGATGTAATCAACACAAGGACGTTTCCCTTCAACAGACTGAAATTCTAACAATTCTGATGCTACAGGTGCATTACTGGTCAAATCAACCTTAACAGTACCATCATTTTGGATCTTCACGAGTTCCACAATGAGCTTTTTCTGAGTAAATGAGAACAAAACAATCAGCTACAGTTTATAGTAAACCTTACGGGCCTAGAATGAAAAAATATACAGATGTTATACATTTGCCAAAAGCAATTGAAAACAAAACCACTCAACATATGAAAATGTTAAACGCTTGACAAAAGTAATTGAAAGCAATAAAAACTTAATAACAAGTGTGATAGTCTTGCCTCAACAACTAATTACTAATGTAATTCAAAAATTCATACGAAATCAAAGTCTATCAACATAAAAATATGTATATCATAACATTTACCTTTTCACGCTCTGACAGTCTATCCAGTTTTAAATCATGCCTTGGCATGTCCTTCTTCTCAGTCATAGACCTAGAAATTGCAACCCCATGACTTTCAAAAAAGTGATTTCTGTGGGTTCTCACAGGTGTGGTAATAGCATGACCCAAGCCTTTACACAGAAAAAGCTCCATAATTATAACATGCTGAAAAGAGATATCTAGACATAAATCAGTATAAAACAAGGAGCTCTACAGAACACAACTCTTTAATTATAACACAGTATTCAGCCTAGGTTTCTTATCACATCATCTAGATGGTAAAGATGATCAAAAGTGATTTCAATTTATATTGAGAACATATACTAAATAACTGGAAATTTACAGACAATGCCTTTATAGTATTAAAGGTTCTTTAAACACCATTGATAATTTAAGTTTGTGAGATAACATTACCAATGTCAAATACATTATAAAACGGAACCTTATTTCATGTTCTAATATCCTAATATTGATGTAGTTGGTCTTCAAGCCTCATAGACACTTATACTAAGGGTGTTTGGCTAATCTAATTTTGCTCTTTAAGTAGAAGAACCCACTTAGGAAATTAATTCCCCTAAGCATGAAAATCTATGTTGGCTTGATATTTTTTTTTTATACGATTTATGATTTTGCATTCTATTAAATTATGTACAACAGTGTATTGGTGGCTTATTTTTAAATATTTATACTCTTTTTGATTCTACATCTATTAAAATTATTGGTGTCGCTCATTGTAAGATTTGCCTAGAAAATTGTAATGGTTAAGTAGAGTGAATCAACTAAACTACCTAGTGATTAAAAATATAGTGATGGTCTTTGTCATTTATGCATAGCCTATTGTCATCCAAAGTAAGAGCGTCTCCAGAAATGTGGCTTTGCTCTAACCTCTCCGGGGTTGCCGTGAAGGACTAATGCTCCAATCTCTAGAGACCTCCAACGTTGCTGAATGTTTCACATAGTTCTTCAGGTGGTTGTTTACTTGATGGACAGAACCAACATCTGACTGCTGACTTTTAGTATTTTCTTCCATTGCAGCTGAGTTTATAATGCGGTTGTCCTCTTCATCAGAAGAACTGGCACCAAAGGGTTCATAAGTCGACTCGCTTGATACACTTACTGAAGGATCATCTGCCCCATCTAAAGCACCATTACCAAACTGCTTCGACTCCTGTGATGCATCGGCATCAAAATTCAGGCTCCGTGCTACCTGCCTGCGTTCACCTTTCTCCTTTAGAACTTCTGAGCTATTAGCATACCCATCAGTACCCATATCAATCTAATGAGTTCCACAACGATAAATGAAATCCAGACCTTTGAAACTCCTTCAAAACAATATTTGGCTATCCAAGTTTACAAATTTATCAGATTTTGAGGCTGACGGAAAGTCAGAACAGATAAACTTCACCAAGACGATAAACTTCACCAAGATGTCTAAATCACCCAAAACACTTCTTGTCATCCCAAGCTACAAAACAAATAAACAGTTAGATTCGGAAAATCCAAAACTTCAATTATTTTATAAACAACTCAAATTTTCAAGATTTCAGGAAACATCAAATCATTCAATAAACCAATCGAATTTTCAAAACTATAGGGTAACAGTTTGAAAGGACACAATTTGAATAAAAGACAATAAAAGAATCCACATCAAGCTGTACTCCATATAAAATACCATCACACATATCATGTGTTTATTTATAACAACCAAGGCCCCTACCCAATAGTCACAGGAATAACAACCAAGCCTGACAAAAAAACTACTATGAGCTTTGCCCAATTCCAACAATTCTATTTCCTGTAAGCAACTAAAATTAACAGAACAAACACACCCAAGATGCTATAAATTCAAAAAAAATATCTATACAGGAAGCTAGGTACAGGTCAAGCCAACAAGAAAATGGTAGCTCATAAATAACTACTCATACCAAACAAATAGCAAACAGAGATAAATAATCATACAGACAACCACCAATCACTGTACTTGTGAAAGTGACTAGTTCTAAGTAAGATTCTCTAATCAAGATTAAAGTTGAGAACTTGGGTATTGTCCTAAACATCAAAAAGATTAAAGACAAACCTTTTACTTGGAAAGATTCAAGATAGTGTAAGGCAGCAACTATGGGGATGCAATCATGTGAGAAGTGTGTGTATATGTAGTATTAGATATTTATATTTGATGGGTTTTTGAGATATGTGTGTGTATATGTACACACAAAAGGGCTTACGAATTACGATTGATTGAAGAAACTACCAAGATTGTAAAGAATTATTACCGGGAAACTAGTACTGTAATTAGGAATTTACAAGAGATGTTTGTTTTTGAAAAGAGAGACAGACAGAGAGAGACTTTGAGGAGAATGGAAGGGCTAAATAGTATACTACCATTACCATAAAGGGGAAATAAGGACTGTGGGACTGCTCTCGAGGTTACAGCAAATTAGTTGTTGGCAAAATGCTTATTTTCACAAGTTTTTGCCCAAAATACTGATTTTGAAAAAAATGGCCCGAAATATCGACGGGATACGGAGAATCGTCCTCCGTATTAGCATAATACGGAACACCGTGTTCCGTATTATGCATGATACGGAACACCATCTTCCGTGTTAGCATGATACGGAACACGGTGTTCCGCAACACCCCATGATACGGAACATGGTGTTCCGCAACACCCCATGATACGGAACAAGGTGTTCCGCAACACCCCATGATACGGAACACGGTGTTCCGCAACACCCCATGGGAGCCATGCTGGCCCTTTTTACTGACTGAAAATGCTTCTCTCGTTTGATATGTCGGGACTGTTCATAACGTGAGATAAATTACTAATTTACGACTAATCTATAAGATCAAATATAGTCATGAGTGATCTTGTTGGATTCATATTTATAAGTACTTTAATACAGTGAAGTTTTTATATTTAAAAGTAATACAAAATTACAAATATTAACAATTAAAAGTGTGCGTTGGCAAACGTGTCCAAGGGAAATGAGAAAAGTTTTTAGAGACGGAGGGAGTACTATTTATAATAAACAAATATTTTAAGAGAATAGGAAAGGTGGGATACATCTCAGTTAACCGTGAGATTCTAAATAAAAAAAACTTCATTATATAAAAGATTATGCATATCAAAAAAAGATTTTTAAAAATTGTGTATATAAAAAAAGAGTTAAGTTCTATGGATACCAACATTTGAGTGGAGACCGTGGGGACTATATACATTATTCACTCAAAATATTGCAAAACATATATATTTGCAAAGAATGTTCAATAAACATTATTATTTTATTCAAAATCTTAAAAATCATATATGATTTGCAACCGGAACATGTTTTGAAAAACAATACCTTCTGCGATATTTTGTTTGCAGAACATATATGATTTTCAAGATTTTTAATGAAATTTCCATGTAAAACATATATGATTTTTAATATTTTTAATGAAATAAATGCAGTAGTGATTTTCAATTAATAAGTTTTTTCAACATTTTGAGTGATATATGGTATCCGATCTCCACTAAAAATATTGGTCTCCATAGAACTTAAATTATACATACCAAAACACATTGATTTTATTCCGTATATTATGTTAGAAAATGGAGTTTTTAGAGCATAAGTATTTTATGTTCTTGATGTTAATCCGGATTTTAACGATTGGAAATTGTTCCTTGCTATGAGGACTTAAATTTTCGTATATGGGTTTAAGTAATTTTTTTAGTGAAATCCATAGAGAAATAAAGTTGAAGTGGGTAACTTGAAAGAGCTTGAAAAAAAAATGAGAATGTGTATTTGTCCCACATTGAAATAAATAAAGGGGTTAGTTGGCTTTATATAGAATCACACACATGGGTAGTGTACAAATACTAAGGTGTATGATGGTGCATGGTGTTACTGTGTGCTTCACGCGCACACACATTGAGTCCTGAACAGAATTTGATAATGTATATATTATATATATTCGTATAATTAAAATAAACCTGATATGTGTGGATAAAATATAACGTAACAGTTACGATTTATTAAATCAGCCGTTTCATTTTATTGAATGAAAATCGGCAGTTACAATATTAATTGGGTGGCATCAGTTACACTTGGCCTCTCTTATAAATAGAGAGCTAAGTTGCTGGTTTTTATAGATCACACCCTACATTCTCTTCTCTTCTCTACACTCTCTATTCTCCTCCTGCCAGAGTTTCTTTTACCTAAGGTTTTTCCGGCGACTGAGGTGCTAGTCGAAGTTGAGTATTCTGATTGATGTGATCATCTTACTCGGAGCTGTTTTATCCTGGAAGAATATCGCCAGCATCCTAACACAGTGTAAGTGGGGGCGATTATCTCTTCAAGAGCAGTCAGGACTTCGAGCAAATCCTGGCGACTCAGTTGTTTTCATACTTGTTTGATACCTTGTTAAAGCTATGGCTCCGGGTATTTCTTTTGTCTTTCCTTTGTTCTTTCAGTTACTGATATGCATGTTTTATACCTTCGTGTTTTGTTTCGTTAATTGTTTGCTTGGCCTTGGCTTGTTAAATACGATATATAATTGTCTCTATGTTGCTGTATTAGTGAATATTTCAAAAATATTAGCTAAGTTAATTGAGATATATCCCTTTTATTTACAATCGATTTTCAAAACCGTTAGATCTTCAACTCAAATAGATAATAACCGTTAGATATAATACTAAAAGTTGTTGTACGTCTAATTAAGATTCGAATCCCACTAACAATATTTTAATTTAAAATTAATAGTAAAAGAAATTATATAGAAAGGTTGATCAATTCTTCCGATAAAATACTTTTTCGTATTTATTAGAACAAATATTTCTCAATAAAATAATTTTTTGTAATATCTATCTTCTATATATATAATACACCAACAAGATGAAAATAATAATGAGACTTTTTAATCTCATGAGAAGACACTTTTATCCTTTGCTTATCCTGGCAAAAACACAGATTACGAGAGGTGTATTCATTTGAGATTTTGATGGATTTTAATGGATTATCAAAATCAGCGGGTATTCATTTGGGATTTTAAACAATTTTTTAAAATATGCAGGTATTCAATTCAGATTTCAAATAATCTTTCTAAATCTGTGGATATTCAATTGAGATTTTAAAAAATCTTTTAAAATCCGTAGGTATTCAATCAAGATTTAAAACAATCTTTTAAAATCTCAAGGTATTCAAAAAGTCATGGATTTTTTTGGATTATATAAAATGATAGATTTTGATAAATTTGCTAGTGTATTTTTTATTTTTTGAAATCCAGCCAAATTCTACAAAATTTTGAAGGATTCTACTAAAATCAACGAGACTCTACATAGACTCTATAGGATTTCACATAAAATCAGTCAAACTCTACGTAAAATTAAAATCAACAACAATCTTTCAAAATCCATGGATTATTATCAATCCGTTAAAATCCTTCAAAATCCCAATTGAATACACTCCCCTACACCTTTTGTCAAGTTATGTCCGCAGAGGTCCCTCTTTGCCTTCGTTTGTTAACTACGCGCTGAGTTGGACTTTGGCGGGTGAAGTGCCAAAACGGCACAAATTCTGATAAAAATGCCCAAAATAGCACTCCCTGAAAACACCGCCCTACACTAGCACTTTCCTAACGCTGCTACAGTGCGCGTTCTGACAAAACGCATGTGGAAGTTGCGTTTTAGGTCCGAAACGCATGTAGAAAATACGTTTTATGTACAACACGCATCACCCAGTTGCGTTTTTAACCCATAACGCATCCTCAAGTTGCGTTTGAACCCAAAACGCATTTGCTGTATGCGTTTTCAATGTTTTTTTTTTGAAATGCTTTTAGTGAGTGGTTGTCAGCTAATATTTTTTTTTTTTGTATTTTTACTACACATATATTTACAAATCCTATTAAAAAAAATTATAATCAAATAGCTATTTCCAATTTTTTTTATTCCTCATTCTGAATATTTCTAAAACCCAAAATGGAATTGAATATTTTATTAAAAAATATTTCTAAGTTCGTATACGGTTTATTCGTCGTTCGGAATATTTCTAAAACCCAAAATGGAACTATTGAACCACAAAGGTTAACTGTTGAAACTAAAAATTTTAATTAAAAAAATCGAATCCGACAGCCTGATTTTTAAACGCGTTAAGTTAGGGTTTAGGGTTTAGGGTTTAGGGTTGTAAACAACCCTAAACCCCAAACCCTAAACCCTAAGTTCGTATACGGTTTATTCGTCGTTCGGAATATTTCTAAAACCCAAAATGGAATTGTTGAACCCCAAAGGTTAACTGTTGAACCACTAAGGGAATACAAATAAAATTAAAAAAAATTAATTTAAAAATTAAATATTTCTAAATCATTATTTGGAATATTTCTAAAACCCAAAATGGAATTATTGAACAAAAAGAACGCAAGTTTTAAATGAGTTAAGGGTACTCATAATAGCTTAATGTCATTACTCCGACAATAGGTGGCCACATCATACTAGTACATGATGGTGTATCTCAGTGCCAATACATTCAGGATGCATGGTCCAACTAAGTGTTATAAAAAAAAAAAAAAAAAACACAAACGCAAGTTACACTTGCGGTCTCCCTAACGCATGTTATATGTACGTGAACAGTGTGCTAGTGCAGGGCTCACTTTTCAGGGAGTGCCATTTTGGACATTCAACCCTAAAATTGTGCCATTTTGGGCATTTTCTCGACTTTGGCTCAATTGGTGTCAACCGTGGAAAGGTGAAAGGGGTTCGGCTTCCTCCTTCGCGGTGAATTCTTCTCGGACTGTGGGGCATGGCTGGCCAGCTTGATCCCCAGAGGTAATTGCCATTTGATTATTTTGGGGATGATTGGCTCTGTTTTCTGATTACATGTATTGCGAGTAATGAGCACTGTAAAGATTGATAACAAGTCAGTCCTTCGTTTATTACAAGATATGAACTTCTTTGTGATTTGAATGAGAATAGAATCTAATTTTACAAGAATCATGGGTGCAGTGGTTTGAGTAAGCGTCATCCACGCGGGTATCTCAGGATTGAAATAGTGGGGATTAAATAGGTGGATAGTTAAAGATTGTGCAAATAAGTAAAGATGGAGGCTTTATTTCTGCGCTTTTCTATAACTTGCCTTCAAACTTCTCCCATCTATTTTACTTTTTTTTTTTTTCCTGTTCTTTGATAAAATGGCTGTCAAGGGAGGGAGAATCAAATATAAAGTTGATTTCCACGAGACTTGTCTTATGATCCAATCATACTTCAACTTGTGAGTCTATGCAATCCAGTTATTTTGCTATTATCCATTTATATCTATTTTCTCTTTTCGCACGGGATGTTGTCCATAACAAGCGAATCACCACCTTCATTCTGAGTAATTTTTATGGCATGTAAGGTTTCCAGGTACATTTTTGTTACATCTAGTGCATTTTAAATATCTATGTAAACTTTTAAAATCTTAGAAAACAGCTCTTGGCAGCAACTAACATGTTTAAACTCAACAATAGGATTAAATTATTTTAGACGGATACGTGTTTCAGACACGGTTAGATCAGTGTTAAGACAGCAACATAAAACTGTGTATATAGTCTAATAGTCTTACCCATTTTCTGATTACGTGTATTGGCTTTAGACATTTATCCTACTCTCTGGCATTTAAATTGATGCGTGGATGTTTGTGCTTCTGCCATCTTTAAGTACTTAGCTACGTATTGAGTCCTTAGTTTTTGTTTCCATGGATAACACGTGCGGATGGTCAGGGGCCTTCACGCAGGCATGGTCGCGCTCCAATCGTCGTGACCGAGGAAGTTTTGGAGCAACAGCGCTTGTCGAAGCAGCAGGTGAATGCACAACGTCCAGAAAGTAAGTTCCTATGATGGCACTGTTCCGTGCCCACCCATTACCAATTGTGTTATGTTTTGTTTTACAATGTTGCATGGTATGTAGCATATTAGTCAGGTGTTTTAATCATAGGTCATTTTATGGTGCTGCATCATAGTTTGAGCTGCCTGGTTAAAACAGCAGCGTGCAACTTTAATTATTCAAGCAAGGTCGACTCTTTAAAGGTATTTGTTACAGGCCCCAATTATTAAGGAGGAAGTTAGATAAAATAGTTATTATAGAATTAATAAATAGACCGGTTAGCATGCTTACGTAGAGTATGATATAGTTGTATGCTTTTCTCAAAGGTCTCTACTGCATAGTATTATTGCAATGCCTTCAATATGTTATGTGTCTGTGGCATATAAGGCATCATGTTTTTCTATTGTTTGGTATTGAACATAAATTAATGTTTGTACAGTAATCTGTTATACGATGAAATCCGAGGAATCGGGATGAGTGCCAACATAGTGTATTTACCGGAAATTTAGCTCCCCGTGATTTGCATTTGTGGTCCGTGTCAAGGCTTTCCGTTCACCCTCTATTGCCCGTTCTATAGAGTATTGTGCTGAAAGAAGTTTAAATGCGTCTTAAGTTCCTCGTGTCTGTTTGTGTCAATGACAGGTGTGGATGGTAGTGGACCTGCACGAAAACATAGCCGGCCTCCAATCTTCGTGATTGAGGAAGTTTTGGAGCAACGAAGGTTGTCAAGACAGAGGGTAAATGTCCAGCGCCCAAAAAGTAAGTTACCATGAAGCCAAGTTTGGATAAATCTTAACCCCTTTGTATATCCCTGAGGGTTTAATGATGCAATTTGTTGTAGTTTTTCTGATCAGCAGTCCTCTGTTCGATGATGTGCCATTAAAGATTCATTATACACTTAATTTCAATTGGAAGAGTTTTATAATCAGGTGCTTTCTCATTAAACCTTTTTAATTTTTTGGTTAAAATTTCACTGCATACTAATATTTACATGATTTTTATGTGAATTTTTTGCATTTTTAATCACGATTGCTGTCACACTAGAATTGCATTTTTGTGCACTAATGCAGTTCTAATAATCACGTTGGCCAATTTTTTCTTTTATTAAATTTCTTGTATAAAGAAATGAAAATTAAGTAGTCATTCTATTCTATCATGGGAAAAAGGGATTTTAGCCAATGTTTAAGGTATATTTGGCCATCTGTTCTTTCTGGTTACTTTATACATCAACACCTATATCTTTCCAACTATATGCATACCATGATATGTGAATTAGTTTCGGTCACTTGTTTTTGCAAAGCTACTAGATACAACACTTATCAGCTTTATTAGTGAACACTTAATTATCTACAATGCACATTATATCCGAAGATAGAAAATTGGAGAATTGTATATTGACACTTAATCCTTTGTGTAACCACTTATTTTTGCCCCCTTGAAGTACACTTGCTTACTGGATTATGCTTACTTACACAAGTAGTGATGACAATTTTCTACCATATTATCTTGGCAGCTTTGGACTTTTCCCATGCATATTTTTTTTTGTAGCTCATATACAAACATATAATCATTTACGTTGTAGGTTATATTTTTAAGAAATTGGGTTCCAACTTTTGTATCACATACAAGCTTAACTAGGCAGAAAGGGAAACCTGAGTTTTCTACATGCACTTTTTGGTTACTTTTTCCCCCTACTATATTAATTCTATTTCCCGCATTCACTATTTCCTTTTTTTTATATTGCTCTTCAGAATAGCCATGGTCATGGATTCTTATAAATACATATATATTGTAATTATTCCTACTCGCTACACTAAAAGGTTGTGATTAAGCTAAACGATATTACTACAACATGTATGTTATCTAATATGTGATTGCAAATTGGAAGTTGAATTAAATTAAGGTCATAATGTTTACAATCGTAGGCCCGTGTTCCATTATGGCATCACAATAGCATCCCAACAGCCCTCACCAAATCCGTTGCTTTGTTAAAATAATGTTATTTACTGTTACCTTGCCGTTTATTGAGTAGTTACGCATTTAGAGGTAATGCTTGGCCTGGCGCTGTTAATGCTGGACATTTTAGGTTTGGATATTTTCTTGTACACACAACCCAGCTTTCCACAAACCAAAACACTGCCACAACCTAACATGCCGGACAAGTACAAACAACACTAAACCTTAGTTGCTTCCTTTTCTTGCATTTATGCAGGCCGCCCAACATTGTGCTCAACAAATGCAACAAAAGTGTACTACGATCCAGACTATGGACCTTTGGAAAAATTATCCGCCACAGTTGCTGCTCGGTACGGGAAAATTATGTGTGCACTGCCACAACCAACAATTGGCAAAGATACTCGCACCCACAATTGCAGCCCCCAAAAGTTCAACATAAGTACACTTACAGCTGCAAAAACAGAATCACAAGAAAGGGTAAGCTTCATTGTATTTTAATACCCGGTCCCCCGCAACTATTATGGGCACCACAATATATGAACAGAAGTTCCACATGCTAACAAATTGCCACCCACCAGGCATCACTACATAATGCAAGTATCAAAGATCTGCAACCAATGGCGGGGTGGCCATGGGATTCATGTATAATTTGTTCCGAAAAAATGTGTGTGGAGGACGGACAATACTACTGCAGAAAATGCAAGAAAATCAGGGGCCCTTCAATCTACAGGTACGACCTCACGTAAAAATCCTAAAATGGTTTATTTAATTGCTTACTTTGTGAGTCTGTATTCTTTAATATGATTTTATTTTGCATGATTGTTGACTATGTATGTCATGCAGCTTACACTGTCTGCAACAACTCATCTCACTGTCGTGTTTGATAGTGCTAAAATTTTTGGTAATGCTTTTGTGGCTTATAAAGTTTCTGATGAAGCAAGTATACCGAGCCGGCCGAATTCGGATGGCACAATGACATCAGTGACTACCTTAAAAATCATTTGACCGTTGTTTATTCTTCTGTATAACAATATGTTGATTAGTTGGATCAGGGTATTGATTTGCAGGAATTCAGTCACTGAATTTTGAGAATCTATGCCAGAAATTTAGACAATAGATGCTCAAGACTCTTATTATTCAGGGATTATTGTTGTAGTCACAGGTTCTTTAAGTATAATTGATGATGTGACATGGAAATTCACTCCAACTTTCTTTTTACCTCCACAAGAGAAGGATTATTGTGTGATAAACGATGTTTTTAGGTGTGTTAAGGAAAGTGGGCAGTTCTGGATAAATTCTAAACAACTTCATTATGATAGTGACAGTTCTCCAACTGCTCCATTAGTAACTAAAACCAGGATAATTAAATGAATAAAGTCAAGTCAAAGTATAGACAAACTGATAAACATTTGGTTTGGATTATTTGTATTAATATACACTAAAATCATTGTATTTTACGTTGGTGTTTGATAACAAAGTGCGCTGGACGTTCTAATGTTTGTGTGTGCACATGGCAGTTATAGGGGGATGTTCCGAGAAGGAAGAGGGGTCGTCCTCCAATTACCATGATCAACCTGGTTTTGGAGCAGAGGAGATTATCAAGGCGGAGGGTTAATGCCTCCCGGCCAAAAAGTTAGTTATTACAAAAGTATCGTGTTCTATAATAATATTAATTTGTCAGCCCATGTTTCAGCTGATTCCCGGACATTGTGGCCTTTGATCTTCATATTTGTTGTCCGTGCGGTGCATTTCCCATGCTTATATATGCCACACTGTTTTAAAATTTGTACTATTCTGCACATTCACTTTGAACTTTGAAGACCAATTTGGGAGGGGGGGACTATGCTTCTGCTCATGATCAATAATCCACACATGTTCCTATGCTTATTCTGCATGTCTTAAAAATTCATATGCCATCTATAGTATTAAATATGTTTTGTTCATTATGTTCTTATGCTTGGGTATATGACACCAGGAGAGGCCCCCTAGAAAAAGAGGCAGACCTCAATGTACACAAACCATTGTTGAGCCCCAGAATTCATGAAGGGTACAAGTTCGTGACTGTCGGCCCTAGGGTAAGTACACACAAGTTTTTTTTTAAAACTTATAATTTGAGGTTATGAACATTGAACAGTGCAGGACATTTCATTAACAAAAAATACTAAAAAAAAATTCAATAATGATGTTCATTTATACATTATATTAGTTAAAATTAATCATTAAATAGAAAATTGTATGTTTTTCGTAAACTTACTATTATGTAACTATTATTGCCATTAAATGATTTAGCTGAATAAATTTATTATCATGCACATTATTTTTCATTTTAAAGTATATAAAAATGAAAGGAATAAAAACAAAAAACAACTAACACTCATTAAATTTCGAAACTTATAGGATTCCATATGTTTTGCAATTTTCTATTATACAAATTGACCAATGCATAAATATTTTGATAGTTCAACCATTTTAATTGCTAAGTTTCATCCTTCTAAAAGCATTCTAATTTCAAAATTTAAATGTGTAAAAATAATACTCCGTACTAATTATAACTCTAAAAATAATGTGTATGCAACATTCCAAAAAATAATTAAATAAAAAAATATAATTTTAACTAATTACTTTACTCTATTGTTCTTAAAAAAAATATTTTAATTCGAAATAATTTATAAATTCAAAAACAAAAAAAATTAAAAAAATGGAAAAGTGAAGTGCATAAATACAGTATAAAAAATCATAGTTGTAAATTTTCTATAAAACGTGGCCTCTTTTTCCTAATTCTTAGGAATCCCTAATCAATATGGATCCTTAGCATATAGGTAGCACAACCTATTATGTTTTGTATTCTATATGCATTATTACGTCGCAAGTTATATGAAGGTGCATAGACACATAATGTCATTATTTTAATAAGACTTTCAAATCATAATATATGAATTAAACATCATTGTTAATAATATAAAAAATTGTGCTAAACACGTTGTATTACTATAATATAAATAAATGAACATTATTTTTATTAATGTACACAGATTAATATTTTCTACAAGTATAAGAGGATTGATAATATTAGAAGTTTATAATCTTTACTTCTCTTCTAAAAAAAATTGTTATTTTTTGCAAATGTAAAAGAAATTCTTGAATATTACGTATTAGAACAGAATTAATATGGAAACTTAGATTTCAAATATTTGACATTTATAAGGTTTGCCTTAACTTAATTAAATCCAAATTTTATAGAAATATTTTATTTGAAAATTTAAAATTTTGAACAATGTGTTTTTGAGCAGTGGAGTTGTGCTTCAGAATATCTTCTTATCTACCTCTTTTTTCCCACACTTCATGATACAACCTCTCATACAGTCCAAGAATGTGACCTCAATTTAGGTTCAACCTCAATTCAAGGTAGCCTTTACTTCTCCAATCAACCTATAACCTCTACACAAGGTTCCAGTTGTTGGTTTGTTTTTAGGGCCCTGTTTTTAGTTTCACTGGCCATAACTTCCACAGTAGCTTGGTTTTTTCCTGCTGATTTTTTTAACACAGCTGAAAATGATTGTCCTCGATTACTTTCTTAGTAATTGATAAATTTATTGCTTTGTTAGATGTAATCGAATTAAATGTTACCTCTTCTGAGCCATAAGCCACAATTTCAGTATTTCCAACAAACTGCACCACAAATGGTGTCATTAGATGTAAATGAAATTGTGCCTGCATTTTATTGGTCTATGACCACTTCTGAGTTTTTTTTTTGTTTCCTCCCTGTTGCCATTTTAAAATCTTGAGGTACTCATTTTGTCGTTACAAACAGATGATGACCCCACATGTGTTACGGAGAGCGAAACTTTTGATACTACTTCAGCAGTTAGCTGTTGGGGAGTAGCAAGTGAAGGTATTTTTCTTTGCTCACCCCTTCTTCGTAATGCAATATACTCATATCGAGCGATATCTTCAATTACATTAAGAAGCATGGATTGCACATATTTCTACATTTTCACTTAAAATATTTACCTAATATTTATGAATCCCACTCAAATGCGACACCTCGATTTCCAGTTTTTGGAAAATCTCGGCATCTGTGCGTGTCCATAGATCGGTAAAAAAGGGATTTAGTAAGGCCTTATTTTGGCTTGCTTGTGCTCTTTATGACTACTTTGTTCATGCTACATGCGCAAATGGTTATTGATGGTGTGCTTAATGTTGGTTACACACAGTTGAAGCTGTGTAACTTCGGCACCTCAAACACCCAGCCAAACTACGTTGTCCAGCTCATCGCCCAAGCATCTAAGCTCAGGACAAGGAATTGCCTAGCAACTACAGACGGATGCAACAAAGCCACGGCATGCACCGATATGGTAGCCCCCATCGAATCACCCAAGTCACTTACATAATAAACGACAGTTATTTATTCCAAAAACAATACATGGTTTACTTACATTGCAATACTATACACTACATCCAAACCGGGAAAAAATGAAGGCCTGGGAAAATACATCCCAAAAATACTTCAAAGCAGTTATATGTTTTCCTACCCTCTCAATTTGGTGTTAACGAAATGGTACATTCAGTGATTATTAACAGCAAAATACAAACCAAAATAGCACCCTACCAAACTGGAAGAAAAACACTATGACAAAACAACCTCTGATGTTCACTACCACCAACCTACGTTGTACTGATGTCACATGAAACGCACCACAAAACAGTTTGATCCAAAAAAGACACAACTTCAAGGACCAAGGAATTGACAAACACCACCACCCGTCGCAGCACAACACTTATACAAACATAAACCGGGAATGTGGAAAAATGCACAAACACACGACTATTTCATACGAGCCCTAGAAACTACCCGTGCCTCGCACGGGTTGTTATGCTAGTTCTATATATAATACGCCAACATAAGAAAAAAATCTTGAGATTTTTTAATGCACATGAAAAGTCAGATTTACCCCTACCCATTCTCATTTACTTCGTATGAACGGTTGACAGTCCAAGTGATCCAATCCAACCCCAAACTTAACTATTTTGTGCTCACTTTTGCCGGTTTGATTTCATTTGCGTCTTCTTGTATCGGGAGTTGATCGTTGGGTACTGGGTGGCATAAGTTGGACGTGTGGGTATGGTCGAACGGCTCAATTCTTCCCTTGTGCCAGGTAATTTTATCATCATGTTCTCATTCTCCTTCTGGTTATGCCCTATGATTTCAATTTGTAATTCCGGGTACATGGACAAAAACATATTGGGTGCTTGCTGCTAATGATATATATCTTTTTGCTGGTAACTATCCATACAAATTTGTTTAGTCTCGCATCTATAATTCATGACCCACTTTAGTGGCTGCCCAGAAAGACAAGTAGTTCTTTCATTCAAATGCGTGTACCCACACATCAAGGTCAATATCTAGAGTTAAATGTTTTAATGTTGTAGTACCTGTTTTTTTTCCTAAAAATGTTGTCGTACCTGTTAATCGTTTTAAAGTTCAGAATTACATTTCCTTCTCAGGCATTCCAGAGAGACTCTTCTCTTGCAGTTGACTTACCTGTTCGTATGGATGAACAACCGAATTCTCCGCTACTCCCAGGTAATTTGCGTGATCTTCTCTCATATAGTTTTGCTTTCTGATGCCGCTCTTTGGGCCTATGTTTTGGGTAATATGTGGATTCCGTAGTTAGCCTGGTTTGGGGGAGCGTCTCAATCTTAGGTTTTTTTGTTATAATTATTCGTTTATGATGATGAGTGATGAGTTTTGACTATTGCATAATTCCTTTAAACTTTTGCCTGTTTTTTCAAAAAATTGTAGCACATAATCAGGAAAAAATGTACCCCAGGTGCAAAAGCCTGTTAAGAACCAATTACCAATCTTTAGTTTTGCTCAAACAAAGTTTTATATGAAGCATAAATCTATGTCTGAAAACCTGAAGACATTTTATTAGAAAGAATTCCTGAGACATTTTATTATATGTTAAAAGACATTTTACCCTTTGTAGACTGCGCACATGAACTGTCGCTGCCTCCTACACAAGCAGCCCAAACACGAGCTTGAGAGCAAAAGTAGAGGATCAATCTGTGTGCCAGAGCTTTTTGTGGTTTGGGAAATAGATAGAGAATCGTGAGATCGTGAAGGGATATACTTATCGCGTAGGTATGAATGAATGATTGAATTCTACACGCCTTCCATGTAATTGCGTCGTCTAAGCTTCTTCTTCTTGTTGTCTGGTTTAGTTTCATGAATTCGCTAGAATTTTACTGAATAAAAATCTATTGGCTTGGTGAAATAAGCATTGATTATGAAAGAATTGTTGGTTTAGGGTATTGTATTTAGGGACAATCTAAAAAGATTGCTTCTTTTTGGTTAATTTATTACTTGAGCTGTTAACCTGATTCATTCTCAATTTGGTTAATTGTAATTGTTGTGTGTATATCTTTATTTTTAAGCATGTCTCAGTGATCGCACATGTAGAATATGGTTTATTTGGCATGATAATTATATTAGTTGAGTAGTTTTGATAGTATGATTACATTAGCTAGGCATGAGCGATTGGTAATCGTGTTTGCAGTACTTGATGTTGTAAAGATGGGTTTTTTATTGTGTTTCTTTGAAGATGACACTTATCTTGATGTCTTATATGTTATTTCCACCTAAGCATCCACATCATCAGCTACATAATTGATGTAAGCATGCCCTGATCAGCCACGTAAGACCTTTGTAACTACATAAAGTGTCAATTCTAATTTAGGGCATCTATATCTCATTCTTTTCGTAGTTCGTATATACAGTAACAAAGCGATTTGTATATCTATTAACATACATCATGATTCATCAGTATCGACTGCTTATGATTTGTCAAGTTATTTATTGCTTATTTTTGTCTTGCTGTAATTGTTTGATTGATAATTTGATTTTTGTTTTTGTTTTTGCTATCATTGGGTTGGAACTGAAGGGTACATATGTAGAAGTTCTTAACTGACTGAAAGCTATTTTCGGGTATATGTTATGTTTTCCTGCCTTCCATTTACTTATCTGCTACAAGACATTTGTCCAAAGTTGTATTTTAATTACTGTTTTCAAAACAGTAAATTACCATGCTCTATCTTTGAACATCGTAATCAAGTCTCTCATATCTTGAAGTTCTTGAAGTGGTTGGTTAGATTATCGGGCAAACTTCCCTAATTTATGTTGAGTGCTTTTTTTAGTGAAGTTTCAAATATCATGTTTCTTAATTTTTCCACTCATATTGAATGTGTTTCTTTTCTTTTTTTGCTTATTTGGTACCATGGTTTTTAGATTAAAGAGACTGCTGAAAGAAAGAAAGATATCATTTTCTATACAAAAAAAATTGTTTTTAAAACTCGACCTACTGAATTTGATTGAAGCTCTGCTATCAAGTCATCTCGGTATTTGAAAACTATCAGCATAAGAACTCCCAATTTGGGTTGCTTCTGCCTTCTTGTTTGGGTATGCGTATTATTTGGATTGCTTCTCCCTTCTTATTTGATTGGCACTTTCAGGCGCTACTCTTCCAGTTTCAATCTTTCTTTTAAGTGGTTTCATCAAATTTTGCGCTCTCATGCACGCATATTACTACATATTCAGGCGTCCACCTAAATTTGAAATTCAGAATGGCAAAAAGCCTAAAAATCACATGAATGATTGTTAGCATCTTACTGTAACCGCTTAGTTATGAGAATCATTATAACGGCGCTACAGTTTTTCTAGGCTCAAGGAAGACAATAGGAACAGAATATTATGTGTATAACTAGGTTAGCTCTACGTTAAATTAAGATAGTTCTAGCCATTTCTTGCATGTGTTTCTGAATTTTCTCAACATCATTCTAAAATACAGTAGTCTCTTAGATTATGTTTGCTGTTATAGAGAACTACAAGACTTGAACTAGTGAAGGCATTGTCCGAGGTTGTAGCTGTGTGAATGATAAGGTGGACTTAAGATTTTAGCCTCTTGGATTCACCGGCTCATCTCTTCCACTTCTAACCCTTCTTCTCCTGTTTTGACAACTCTTTTTTAGAACCTAACCTGCTACCTGAAAGGATACATTGGGCGGGAATATTGAGTATCTATAACTATAAGATGTTGTTCACCCAGCTTCCCCCCATCTACTCGAATCCTATTGCTCAGAACTTAGGTATTTTTCTATCAATTTCTTTGGGAAAATGAAAAATATAAAAATTTTATATTTTTAAGATTTCAGTGGGACAATAGTGCCAAGCTGTTGATAGGCTACGTAGCTCGTAAGTACTTTCTTATTTTTCATATCTTTGACCATAAATATTGAAAAAAACATGGGTTGTACTTTTGCAGTTGGGGTTGCAAGGTACAGTGTATACTTGCTACATTAAGATACATCAATATCAATCAGTACCTTTAGCTATCTTACCAGCTATCCGGAGAAGCTAAAGACTGAAATTCAGCCAGTAGCGATCTCAGTTATGCATTGAGGCAGGATTGTAGCACTGGGCTGGTTATGCAGAATATCATCCAAACTTCTAATTCAGAGAACTGTAGACTTTCTAATTGTCTTTTGCTGTTAGTGTACTCACTGCCAAGGACATCGATTTCAACAATAGAGGGGAATCTATTTTTGATGCCATGGAGAACTTGTTATTTCCGGCTGCTTTATAGATGATACGTAGATCAGCAAGAATGAACTATGTATGCATCTGTAAGCTAATTTAATAATTTATCTCTCTTTTATGTGCACCTATCAATTTACCGGCTGCTTTATAGATGAGACGCAGATCAGCGAGAATGAATTGTGTATGCATGTGTAAGCTAATTTAATTATTTATCTATCTTTTATGTGCACCTATCAATTTAACTCCTTAGGCTTTTAAATCAAATTTTTTTTGATCTTCTTTGGTTGTACAACGCTGATAAATCACACTTAAGTGGAGGTTGTAGTGTTAGCTTATTTCTATTTATTTGTTAAATGAGTCTACCAGAGCAGAATTTATAATTTGTATTTTTATGCAGCAATGAAACATGGACATCAAGCCTATCATTGTGGAACTGAATGTTCATTGAATTATGTGGTAAGTGTGCACTAAACTTTATGATAAATCTAAAATGCGTGGATTGGTCAAATATGTGCCACAATTTAGGAGACAGTTTGTGTTACTTCTTAAAAATTTATAACAAAATTGTTGTTTCTTTTCACCGCGGACCTGAGCTTTTCTAAACATGTAACTTTTTAATCCCTTCAAAATTTGTATAAAATGACTTATACCTTAATTAAATTTAATAATTGTCTAAAAGTTGTATCCTTTTTGGTTATGTTGGAGCTTTAAAGGACACCATAAAGCTTATACCTTATTACTTTTTATGCTAATTGATGTTGCAAGTATTTCATGTAGCCCTAAATCATATGTCTTATTTAAGTTAATTCCTACCAAGTACCAAAACATGGCATGCTCCCAATAGAACGTATGAAAGTTTCCTTTTTCTTAAGTTATGGTAATGTTGAATAAAAAAACAAATGTAAGCTCTTTCTAATAGTTGTTTGAGCCATAGATCTTAACTTAATCTCGACGATCAATAAATCGATACATATATAGACACATACATATTTTAGTGCTATTTACATTTAAGGTGTGCATTCATTCTGGTGCTAATTTTTAGCCTCTAAAGACTAAAACTTCATTTGTTTATAAGGAATTTTCTGAAGGTTTAACTGAAATCCACTTAGCCCAAATGCGGATGAAGTGGTCTTGCTCTTTAGTTCAAAACTAAACACTCAAGTGGGAAATAATGGAATTGGAGTACAACTGAATGAGCTGGTCTTGCCTGCTAGGATTGCAGCTTACACCATCAGTATAAGTTGTGAGTTTTTCTCCCTCAACATATAGGGAATACTACAAAAAGAAAATTTATTGTTAAAATTTTCTTATAATATACTTCATAATTGAGCTTAAATTGTATGTGAGAAATTATTTAGATGAAAAGGTATATACATATATAACAAAGAAATCTTGATTTTCTGATACATCTACATGCCTATTCCACAGAATTGGTAATAGAAATGTCACTGGTCGCCTATGAACTACAAAATAAATGAGAATAAGGAATGTTTGTTCTCTGCATTTTGATTTTTCCAAAGGTAATCCGAATTGCTAATTCAGTTTTAAAGTTTCTACTTATTTTTACTTCCCTTGTATTTCTAAACTTTCTTAACATTATAAGAGTGTGGATGTCGGTGCTTGCTAAGCTTATTGTTTTAATTTTTTTCCCTTTGCAGTTTAATAGGGAATTGAATACTGCAACGTTCTGAACATGGAGTCGATAGCGAAAACTTGACGATAGAAAAAGTTTATTGAGTCATTACATTGCAGTTCATTACTTTATATGTGTTTTTTTAAGATTTTAATCTGAGTCCCAATGCTTAAGGATGAAGAGCTTTATGCCATATCAAACTTCAAGGTTTTACCAGGCCCCAAGCAAGACAGAGGTTGATGCGGATTATTCGATCAACTTTTTCTACAAGACAAAGATTGAAAAAGCTGTGGACTCTGACATCATTCCCGTATGCAAATTTGAATTGAAAGCTTTTGCTGCTGGTACCAAGAACTTGGTCGGGAATGTTGCTACGTTAATAGGTAGCCTTTCAAACTTAAATATTTTAACTCCAATAGCTACTCATCTGGCCCTAACCCTTATTTTGGTCTATGCCTAGATGTGGTTGATATGGTCAAAACCTATGGCAAATCAGAGAGAAAAACCAATAGTGCGGTTCTAACTGATCACAGGTACCTTACTTTCCGATAGCAGTCAAATACCAAATTTTAGTATCCAAAATTATGTTTAATATTTGTAACGTGTATATAAATTGTATAATCTGATCGTAAGTATGAAATCAATGTGTTAAAATTTCTAGGGGTTAGGCGATTTTATGAATCTTAGATATGTTTTTTTTTTATGTACGCCTAATATGTGTTATGTAAATATGTAATAGTCTGTTTGACAATATCCAAAAAAATTAATTTACTTCTTCAAAAATTTTGAATTTAAGTGGTAACGAGGATTTAGTATAGGGATAGTTTCAAAACTACCCATGTGAACTATTAGATTTTTAAATATATACTACCCATCTTTCTACAATTCTAAAAATACCGACCTTGTTTTCAAAATTCCAAAAATATTACCTTCCTCAATTGCAACTTTTGCAACCTCATTTGCAACTTCCAGTTTTCAAATTTTTGATTTCATGTTCTGGGGTTCAGATGTCATTTTCGACCTCTTTTTTGGACTCTGATATATATATATATATATATACCAAATAGGCGGAAGCAGGAAAGCAGTTTTTACAAACAGTATTTAAAGTAAGAAGGGGGCTCAACACATGAGCTAGAGAGAAAGGAAGGAAAAACAATATTATTCAAGCGTACTGAATACAAGATACAAAGCTCTCTTAAATAGAGAGACTGGGGAGAACTCTATGATTAAAGTTCTGACTAGACACACCTAATAATAACAAACAGACAAACAACTTTTAATAAAGGTGAATTATTGAAGCCGGGTACACTCTTTGGGCCCCATCGTCACTTTAATAATTCTTACAGACAAACACCTTTAAACTAAAATACAAAGAAACTTTAAAAAAGCAAATATAATTGCAAACTCCAGTGAATAAAGCAGATTCCATTATCTTCAAAAGCAACCATTATTGCTGGGAATCTTCAAAAGCAATCATTATTGCGTGTCAAGCTGTGAAATTTTGAAACCAAAGTAATCTTTGCTTTAATAATCTCTGCTTTTGAATTTTGTACTGCAGATAATTATGAAGAATACGAACCATCTCGAAATCTTCTTGAATTTGATGAGAAGTCCTATTTCTTCTTTCTTTCCAAGAAAGATTTTCTTGATGCAGAAAATAGGCATCTATTTGATCCTGAACGAGCTGGATTTTTCTCTCCTTTTTCTTCAATTTTTTAAAAGCTGGACCCAACATAAACATGATTAATTTTGAGGCTTTTTCCCTTTGCCAGAATTATTTGGCTGCTGTTCCTGAGGAACTGCAAATTGAACTAAAGCATCCCAAAAATCTTCTAGGGATGGTTCTTCTTGAACAGATTCTTCAGCTTGAGATTCGCCTGCTAGACAATTATAAGTATTAGAATCCAGTGATCCCTGCGATGAAGAAGTCTTCATAGAATGATCCTCTTCTCTTGAAGGTTGAGATGGGAAAGAACTAAAAAATTGTTCTTTCATGAATGCTAAAACTCTAGCCATAATTTGCTGTTCTGATTCTGAGGGATATTTGTGATGAAAATAATCCCTTAAATTTGCCAAAGAGGGCTGTGCATTTTGGGCTGTAGAAGCCTTTCCCTTTTCAGTTGAAATATCAATCTGAATATTAGAATCTATAATTTTAATATCTTCTTTGGACATATTGGTCCACCATTTCAAGAAGAAATTTCTCTGGAGAATTGGGATCTTTAATTTTTTATCCTCTGCAATTGATACAGTCCACCTCCAAATCCAAGGGATTTGAAATTTGGTAAAGAATAATAAAGGACATTGTCCATAAATCAATTTGGTATATTTTGAGACCAAAGAACTATGGTCACTCCAAGAAGCATATAGATTATAAATATCTTCTGGCAAAATTTCCAGAGAGGGTCCAAATTTTTACCACCATTCATAGAACCAATTTGGAATGTGTTTATTACATACTTCGGGATTTATCGAAAAGAACCAAGAATGCTTGTTCTTTGGGTTTTGATAATAAAAAGTTTTAGTAAAAGCTTGGATATAATCCCAGTAATTGAAATAGATATATTTATCTCCAGCTATTCTGATAGCTTTCTCCGTATTAGGACTTAATCCCCATTCTCTGGGTAGCAATATCTTATTGATATGGCATTTGCTGAAGTTCATAAAACTTTCAGGATTGCTATTTTGAAAAGTATGGGTAATAGTTACCGATTCGGTAATTGTTAACAGAATTTCTAAATTCTGGCTGGCTTGATTTTGAAGCCCTGGGTATCCTTTGGATTCAAGGTACCTAGTTCTTAATGACCAACCATCTTGGTGCATTTGAACATCTTCTTCTTCAAGAAACATAATGGTTTCTGTAACAGGATTTTCGAAATATTCTTTTTCCTGTGGATCATCATTGACTGCTGCATCTTTATAAGATGTTTTCTTACTATTAGAAGAGGAAGGTATATCTTCCTTTTTTGGAGGTGCAGGTAATTGCTGCAGATTTCTCCCTTTATTATGAAAAACTGTCCAATCTCCTATTAGAGGAACAATTGATTATACACGGGGCAACATATTGTTACTCCCATAACCTCGACCACGGCCATATCCGTCGCGACCTCTTCCCCTTGAGGGGGTTGCCATTAATCTCCCTGTAAAAATTCACGGGTTAAATAATCAGCAAGAGAATTATTTTCTCCTTTGATATATTGGATATCGAATTCAAAGGCTGAAAGCTGGGCTTGCCATCCTGCAAAAATTTGTTTTGCTACAAGATTTTTAACATCTTTTTCAATAATTGATTTTACTGAACTACAATCAATTCTTAATAAAAATTTCTGATTTAATAAATCACCTTGAAATTTTGAAACACATTTAATAATAGAAAGCATTTCTTTCTTTACAGTCGAGTATTTTGACTGAGTTGGATTCCATTTTCCTGAAGTAAATCTAACAAGAACTTCTTTAGAGGTTTCAGGAATAATCTGCTTTAAAATACCACCATATCCTATATCGGAGGCATCTGTTTCAACAATTTTGAAATACTTGGGATTTGCTAAAGATAAACAAGGTAAGCTTTTTACCTTTGCTTTAATTTTTTGAACAGCCTGAGAATGATTCTCAGTCCAAGGTTCAGGTTTTTTCTTAAGCCTAGCGTACAATATTGCTGTATCTTTGGCTAGGTCTTGATAATAGTCTGAAATATAATTCAGACTTCCTAAAAATCTTTGTAACTGTTTTTTATCAGTTATTTCATTAGGAAATTTAGAGGCAAACTCTATACTTCTGTCTATAGGAATAATTTTTCCTTGATTTATCATATGTCCCAAAAATCTAACTTGAGTTTGAAATAATTTCATTTTTGGGGCAGATATTACTAAACCATTATTTTTTATTAAACTCTTAAATATTTTTAAGTGTTTAATATGTTGCTCTATAGTTTTAGAAAATACTAAAACATCATCTATATAAACAATTATAAATTCAGAATAAGGATTGAAATATCATTCATAATATTCTGAAACTCAGAAGGAGCATTCTTCTGACCAAATGGAAGAACATTCCATTCATAATGTCCAAAAGGAACTGTAAAAGCTGTTTTATATCTATCAGATTCTTTAATCTGAATTTGCCAATATCCTGACTTCATATCAAATTTAGAAAAGATTAAAGCATCGTTTAATCTATCTAACAAATCTTTTTTGTTAGGAATAGGATATCTAATCCATTTTAAAACTTTATTAAGAGGTTTATAATTAATGACTAATCTAGGCACACCTCTTTCTTTTTCAGCAGCATTATTAACATAAAATGCTGTTCAACTCCAAGGAGATTTAGACTTTCTAATTAAGCCTTTTTCTAAAAGAGAATTAATCTCCTTTTTACATAATTCTAAGTATTCTTTATTCATTTGAGCTGGCCTAGCTTTTGTAGGGATTTGGTTTTCATTAAAACCATCTATATAAGGAAGAGAAATAACATGTTTCTTTCTATTCCAAAAAGCATTAGGAAGGTCATTACAAACTTCATCAAGGAATTGGTTTTCTATAAATTTTATCTGATTTTTAATATCAGGCTTCTTGAGCTGTTCATTAATGCCCAAAACTTTTATTTCTTCTTTAAGAAAACATAATTGGTTTTCTTTAATAAGAAGGCGATCATTAACCTCATTAATTATACTAGTTTGAGGTTTTGTAACAAATTCAAATTTTATTTTCTTTCCTTCTATTATGGTAGAAATCCCACTTGGATCAACATTGTTGAGGGGCATAATATTGTGAAGGAAAGGGTTTCCTAAAATTATTCTATGATTCATATTCTTTATTAGAATAAAAGAGGTAGGAAGACATATATCTTCATTACAACTGTAAGTATTAGGAAGCTTATAGCTAACTTGGAGCTTTTCTCCAGCAGCATGGGATATAGATTGAGTAGTTTTCTCAAAATATTTAGTAGGAATTAATCCTTCTTGAATACAATTCAAGTCAGCACCGCTATCAACAAGGGCTATTTCATCTTTGAGAATAAATTCTCGACTTACCACTAGGGTAATTTTAATATACCATCTTTGAGATGTTACTTGCTCTAATAGAGCTAAATATTCGGTCTCTTTAGTATTACTAGCAGAGGGAATATCTTGTGATTCACTATGTATTATAGGCTTACTTTCTAATAAAGTAATCCTTTGAGTTAATAGAGTATTATTCTGTTTTATCTGATTAATTTCAGATTTTAATAAATTAACTTCTTTTCTTAAATCATTTAAAGAAACAGGAGTTTCTTTAATAGTAGATTTTTGAAATCTTTCTAAAACCTCACTTAATTGATAAGGAGCGTCTATGATTATGGGAGCTTCTTTTTCCTTATTATTTTTAATAAGGGCTTCTAGCATTTGCTTCTTAAGCTCAAAATCGGTAATTGAATCTATAATTTTTAAGGCTCTATCTTGATCAGCCGTTAAGACATTTAATCCATTCATGTCTACTATAGATTTATAATAATTTAGCTCATTACACTGACAATCATTGTTATCAGAATCCTGTGAATCAGATTCACTGGAGCTTTCATATATTAAGGCTAAATCCTCATTATCTGAAGATTCTCTCTCATCTTCAGAACTATGAAGCAAAACATTTTCTAATTGTGAGCGTAATTGCTCATCCTCTATCTCATTAAGAGCTTTCTTAGTCCAACATTGGTTGGCATAATGACCAACTTTGCCACATTTATGACAAGTTATATCGATCCTTTTGGCTTTTCTTTTTCCCTTATTAGGGACAAAAGGTTTTCTTTCCAATTTATTATAAGATTTTCTTTTATAATTCTTTTTATAAGAATTTTTGTTAAAAGGATTTTTTGATTTATAAGGATTATTCTTATAAGATTTATTCCTTTTATAAGCAATCTTTTGCTTTTTCTTATCTGGATATCTAGGAATTTTTCCTATATCAAAAGCAAATTGATCACAGAATTCACCTAATTGGTGCTTCTCCGAAAGCTTTTGCTTTTTTAACTGGTTTCTTAACTTTATGTCATTACATAAAGCTAATCCTTCATTAATACAATGACTAACAATTTCTCCATATGTTAGATAATTATAATTAATATTCACTCCATCATTCTTATTTCTTAAGGATTGTCTAACCCTTTCTGCAAAAAGATGGGGTAAACCATCTATAAATTTAGACTTCCAATGAACCGAATTTGGTTCTCCTAATTGATATACTCTAGATAAAAATGTATCTTTATACCATCTAAAATGGGTCAAAGAAGGACATCTAAGATTTTGAAGAAGCGTACATAGCTTCTCTGCAACAGGAATATTACTTCCTACAAAATGTTGTAGGATAGCTAGACATAAAGTGTAGACGGCATCTTCCTCTCCAGTAGTAACGACACCATTTTCCACACTAAGAATTTTCTTATGATTAATAATTTCTAATCTCTGTTCTTGGGTGAAATAGTGATCCCACCATCCCCTGATTTGTCCTACAAATCCTGTGGCTATAAAAGATGCTATCGCACTATCAGTGCTACCATTTTGTTTACAAACAGTAGAGTACATCATTATTCGGTGTATAACATCGAATATTTGTTTTTCATTTAAGCCATCAATATTCCATTCATAGATAGCTTTTCCTGAATATGAAGTTTGAATATATTCTGGTTCTTCAAATAGAAGATCCTGAGGAGAAGGTCTTTGATAATAGAATTTTTCTAAAGGTTTAGGAGCATAAATAGGATTTATCTCCGCATTACTAATTTGTTGTTTAGCAAACATAGTTGCTAATTCATTAATCTCTTCAATTTCTTCAACAGGTTCTAAATTTTCAGATTGTTGAGAAGAATCGTCTTTAGACAAGACTGCTAAATTTAAATTTAAATTGTCAAACTTTTTCTGAAGAATTTGCATAAATTCTTCACCACTAGTTTCTGTTCTAAACCCCTTAATATGAATTGGAGGTTGAATCATAGGAATATCATCTCTATTGGTTGATGATTCTGGATTTTGTTTTTCTATTAATTTTTTAATAGAATTTAATTCATTTTCTATAAATTGTTTAAGAGATATTATCTCTTTTTCTAAGGTTATACATTGATCACCTAGACAAGCAAGAAAGGTGTTAGTATAATTTTGCGATCTAATTATAGTATTTAGATCTTTTACAGTAGCTTGAGAATTTTCAAGCTTTTGAATACTTGTATAAGCTGTAGCTTCTGTATTATTATTTAAGCAGATTGTTTGCTCTGGAGGAAATGGAGAACTAATAGTTTCTCCTTTTGGAGTTTTCCAAGGTCTTTGTAACACTAAAATTTCTTTATTAGTGTTATCAAGATAGGTTTTTATAAACCAATTTACAAAAGGTATATAATCTTCTGTTTTAGCTATATACTCATAAAATTCATCTTTGAATTTATCTAGGTCTTTCGAAGAGTATTTCTTAAAATACCATTGCCTAAATTGGGCATGCTTTTCTTGTTGAAATTCCTTATTAAGGATTTCCCTCATTCTACTTCCTGGGGATAAATCAATCATTTAAATGGAAGCTCATTTCTGATTGAGTAGGAGATTCTCTACTCTTTTCATAAATTCCTTCTGGAATTTGATTTTGACTAATTCTTATTGAGTTTACAGATTCTATCTCTTCTCTTATTTGAGAAGTAGATGCCCTAGATGGATCTAGAACACTAGGGGTTGTGATATAATCACTAGCATGGGAATACCTAGCAGATATAGTCCTAGGTAATCTAATAGATCTTTGAGGAGTAAATCTAATTTCTACATCCCCTTCAGTTGTCTGAATTATCTGATCAATGTCTTTATTAACCTGTGGTTCTGGTTCTAATTCTTGAGGAAGAGACCAAGTTTCTGGGAAATTAATCTCTTTCCATTTTATCAACCTATTAGTTGCTACATTCGAGGTTAACAGATTGGTTTGAACTAAGGTTGTAGTTCCTTGAAAGGTAAATTGCCTAGCCTTAGGATTTAAGGTATTTAAAACCTTATAATAAATTCTATAGCATATGGCTATTACCTCACTTCCTGGTTTAAAATTATAACCACTAGTATGTATTGTCAGTTGCATAGCATCTAACAAATTACTATCAGATAAAGATAGTGTCAAATTGGGAGCTACATCGAAATAAACTGGTCCATGACATAGACTGGTTTCTATTAAAGCAGCTAGAGATTGTTTAAAATCTCTACATCTACCATCCCTAACATGGGCCATAATACTCGAATTTAAACCCATCAAAGTTAAGGGTTTGAAGGCTATTTGAATTAATCCAATATGGATAAAATTATAACCTTTATGAGGGAGTAAATCTTTTTTACTCAGTAATCTAATTGTTTGATTAGTGTCAGAAATTCTAATTGTTTGTTCCATCGTTTTGATGACCTGACGAGATTTAAAATCAAACATACCAATAGTATAAATTTGACTAAAGGGAACAGAGGGTATAACCCACTTATTGAGCTTATCCAAATTTTTTGGATATTCTACTAATTCAGCATTTTTAATCAAATCATTTTGATTATCATTGTCATCTATCTCATGCATACTCATGGAGTAATGGAGCTAAGACTGTTGTGGTTGGTTGGATCTAAAAAGGGGTATTAAGTATGTTTATTCTTACAAAAAAGTAAATTTGACATAAAAATACAATATTTTTGTTATCTTTGCAAACGACTTTCTCGTTTAACTATCAACCAGAGGGATAGACGGATAAAATCCACAAAAACAAAGATATGAAATATTTTAGCAAAACATTCTTTTATAAAATCATCAGAAAACCTCCCATTTTTTCACTCGGGATAAAAGATGATATTTTAAGAAGACACTAAAATATTTCGATTTTTTGCCTTTTTTTTTTTTTTTTACATACTTAAGTAACCTTAAACATCCAACCTTCCACAACAGGGATTTAGCTACTAAATTGCATTTAATAAAACAAAGAGATAATAGATAAGTACCTTTATCAGCAAGCTAATAGTTATGGCTCTGATACCAAATAGGCGGAAGCAGGAAAGCAGTTTTTACAAACAGTGTTTAAAGTAAGAAGGGGGCTCAACACATGAGCTAGAGAGAAAGGAAGGAAAAACAATATTATTCAAGCGTACTGAATACAAGATACAAAGCTCTCTTAAATAGAGAGACTGGGGAGAACTCTATAATTAAAGTTCTGACTAGACACACCTAATAACCACTAGGGTAATTTTAATATACCATCTTTGAGATGTTACTTGCTCTAATAGAGCTAAATATTCGGTCTCTTTAGTATTACTAGCAGAGGGAATATCTTGTGATTCACTATGTATTATAGGCTTACTTTCTAATAAAGTAATCCTTTGAGTTAATAGAGTATTATTCTGTTTTATCTGATTAATTTCAGATTTTAATAAATTAACTTCTTTTCTTAAATCATTTAAAGAAACAGGAGTTTCTTTAATAGTAGATTTTTGAAATCTTTCTAAAACCTCACTTAATTGATAAGGAGCGTCTATGATTATGGGAGCTTCTTTTTCCTTATTATTTTTAATAAGGGCTTCTAGCATTTGTTTCTTAAGCTCAAAATCGGTAATTGAATCTATAATTTTTAAGGCTCTATCTTGATCAGCCGTTAAGACATTTAATCCATTCATGTCTACTATAGATTTATAATAATTTAGCTCATTACACTGACAATCATTGTTATCAGAATCCTGTGAATCAGATTCACTGGAGCTTTCATATATTAAGGCTAAATCCTCATTATCTGAAGATTCTCTCTCATCTTCAGAACTATGAAGCAAAACATTTTCTAATTGTGAGCGTAATTGCTCATCCTCTATCTCATTAAGAGCTTTCTTAGTCCAACATTGGTTGGCATAATGACCAACTTTGCCACATTTATGACAAGTTATATCGATCCTTTTGGCTTTTCTTTTTCCCTTATTAGGGACAAAAGGTTTTCTTTCCAATTTATTATAAGATTTTCTTTTATAATTCTTTTTATAAGAATTTTTGTTAAAAGGATTTTTTGATTTATAAGGATTATTCTTATAAGATTTATTATCAGAGTCCAAAAAAGAGGTCGAAAATGACATCTGACAAATGGAACTTGAAATCAGAAATTAGAAAACTGGAAGTTGCAAATGAGGTTGCAAGGCCCCACCAAGGGCACTCATAATTGGTGAATTTGGGTTGCAAGGCCCCGCCAGGGGCACTCATAATTGGTGAATTTGGGTTGCAAGGCCCCGCCAGGGGCACTCATAATTGGTGGATTTCTGATTTGCAACTTTCAGTTTTCAGTTGCAACTTTTGCAACCTCAGTTGCAACTTTTGCAACCTCAGTTGCAACTTTTGCAACCTCAGTTGCAACTTTTGCAACCTCAGTTGCAACTCCTCAGTTGCAACTTTTGCAACCTCAGTTTCAACTTTTGCAACCTCAGTTTTCAGTTGCAACTTTTGCAAACTCAGTTGCAACTTTTGCAACCTCAGTTGCAACTTTTGCAACCTCAGTTGTAACTTTTGCAACCTCAGTTGCAACTCCTCAGTTGCAACTTTTGCAACCTCAGTTGCAACTTTTGCAACCTCAGTTTTCAGTTGCAACTTTTGCAACCTCAGTTGCAACTCAGTTGTAACTTTTGCAACTGAGGTTGCAACTCCTCAGTTGCAACTTTTGCAACCTCAGTTGCAACCTCAGTTGCAACTGCGGTTTGCAACCTGAATTGCAACTTTTGCAACCTCAGTTGCAACTTTTGTAACTGAAAACTGAAAGTTGCAAATCAGAAATCCACCAATTATGAGTGCCCCTGGCGGGGCCTTGCAACCCAAATTCACCAATTATGAGTGCCCCTGGCGGGGCCTTGCAACCTCATTTGCAACTTTCAGTTTTCAAATTTCTGATTTCAAGTTCCATTTGTCAGATGTCATTTTTGACCTCTTTTTTGGACTCTGATATATATATATAAAAAAGAGGTCGAAAATGACATCTGAACCCCAGAACATGAAATCAGAAATTTGAAAACTGAAAGTTGCAAATGAGGTTGCAAAAGTTGCAATTGAGGAAAGTAGTATTTTTGGAATTTTGAAAACATAAAAGTATAATGAGGTAGTATTTTTGAAAAAATGATTTTATAGAAGTGAAAAGATAGTTGGGTGGTTGTAAATTTGGAAATAATTATTAAAATCTTATTTATTTATGTAAATATCCCTTTAGTATACCATTACAAATATATTATACAATAATTCATGATAACATTGAACAATCATTCTGTAATTTTATATTATTTTAGTTTCACGCATAATGTTTATGACAAGTTTTATTAACTTTATTAATATGTATGTATGTAAATTTATATATTTGTGATATCAAAATGAATGTTTAACAACCCAAAATTGTGTTATGTGGAAAAATTAATATTTTTGACTTTGTTTAAAAAAAAAAAAATTACTATTGCATACTTAAACTCAATGCCATGCATGATATGTAAAGCTAATAACTTAACATACCTGGTCTCAAGAACATAAAAAAAAATACTATAATAAATTTGTATACTCTAACTTTTTTTATTTCAATGTTAATTATATTTTTCACTTACGTACTGAGGTAATTAATTTGTCAAAAATGACATTAAATTACTTATTTTATTTACAATTTATGAAATTATAAATATATTCTAATATATAAATGGCTTTGTTTATCTACTTATTTTCTTACTAATATTTTTTTTTATTTTTATATGGTACACTCACAATTTCTGTTTAAACTCGATCACTTAATACCATTATTAATAACATGCTAAATTTTACTTCACTGTTACACATCATTACAACCAAATTCTTGCTTACTTTCACAAAGGGTAATTAGGAAACCACTATAACTTTTATCATGCATGAATTGTATTTTAACATTTAATTATACTAGGCAACTTATCCGCGCTTCGCGCGGTGCATAAATTTTCCTTTTAAAATATTAAAATTAGATAAATTATTTTTTATTATTTTTAAAAATTGATTGATCTCTTAAGAATTTTTAAAAATTAAATTTATAAGTTTGAAGGTATTCTCTTTATATATCTAAATTTTTTAAAATCTCAAAAATATCATAAACATAAAAAGTAGTAATTATAATACAAACGTAGTCTTTACGATCAAAAGTTATAAATATTATATATAATAACACTTTTTAAAGCCGACACCCCTCCCATAACATACATATTCAATTGTAGTGTAAGAATTTATTTAATTAAAATATTAATTTATTTCGACACAATTTAATGAACAACGGGTGTATAACTTTTTTATCGATTTAATCTATCGATAAAATTGGATTTTTTTTAAATTTAACCGGTTTGGTCATAACCCATGTGTAATTTATTCATGTGTAAAAATAAAAAACTATTTGTATTATTTTTATTATAGGTGTTAAGCGAAGATTTACATACTTCTATAAATTATTACAATTTCCATAATCACTAATGATAAAGATTGCTTGAGAAGTTAATGGTAGTCTATACTACAATTTTCCGAAAAGAAATTGGAGTGGTATTCGATAGGGAATAAAAAAGGACGCAATGTAAACAATTTTTAATCGTCATTTTGCCTAAAAATAAACTTAATTATATATGTAATTAATATTTAATACTGAAATAATAATTATAATGCTCAAATAAAGTTTTATAATTTCTTAAATAAATAAAATAAATTTAATACATATTTATTAGGTATAATTAATGACTAATCAATATGTCATTAAGAGCTATTTAATGCAAGAAAATAATTTTAATTAAAAAATCAAAAAGCGAAAATTCAAGAAAAATACCTTAAAAATTTCTGGTAACTTTCCGATCTCCAGGCATTATAATATATATAGATTCTAACAGCATTTCATGAACCAGGCATGGCTCATGTTATATGTTACTTTTTTCACATTGTCCAAATTGTGCTCGTGCGCCCTCCAAGATTTGAATAAAAAAATTTACTGCACACACAATAATACCATCTTTTATTTCTAACTGATCGTCCTCACACACACACAAAATAACATTATGTCCTCGAGATATTCACATGCCACGTTGAAATTTAAATAAATCACGCATTCAATGAATGTATTCCCGCAAATAAAGTTGCATTTTATGCAGGTTCAGGATTGTGGCGCAGGTTGAGGATCAATCTGGATCTACAATTATAACATTATTCAACAAAGAAGCTGAGCAAATTGTAGGCGTTTCTGAGGTCCCTGGCGGTTGTTTCCGGATCGACATATTAGCGGACTACACGGACGTTGGACCTCCATCGACACCAGTGCCAACAAGAAGCAGAAACTCGCCTTAACTACTTCCATTGAGCACTTACACACCATCAAATAAATTTTATCTAATGTCTTAAAAAAGACCTTCTGTAACTTTCTATCAATTCCGTGTGTTGGCAAGACATTGTCATTCTGCAACAAGATTTAGTAAAACTATTTCGGAAAATTTGTGATGCACAATTTCCCTCAAGCACTCAAATTAACTACCGCTTCCGATTATTTAGAATCAATACTAGAAAATGTCCCGTGCCTCGCACGGGTTTTCATGCTAGTTAGAAACTATGACTAAACAAACATTTATCGAAGAAATATCTACAAACTATTACTACAAAATAAGATGTTGATTAAGCAAACGACTAATACTAAACAAACATATGAATCATACCAAAATTGAGTTTGATGGTAACCTTGATCAACTGCATAAGGATTATTTTAAATTTATTTTACAAAATTAATACTATAGTTTGGTAATATATACATTCAAATTTATTACAACTCGAGTCAAATGTTATCTATACTAAAATATAAGTATTAGCCATTGTTCCATGGAGAACCATCTTACATGGAGAACCGTGGAGAACCACTTAAAATGTATTAAAATTGCTTTATATATAAGGGCCTCGCAGGGGCATCTTCATAGAAAAGTCTTATAATTCTATCCTCTACCTATTTATAAAAAAAAATTACAAAAAAAAAAATTTAAAAAAATTTAAAAAAATGATGACGTGGCAACATTTTTTAAATTTTTTTTTAAAATTTTTTTAAATTTTATTTTTTTTTTGATAAATGGATAGAGGGTAGAATTATAAGACTTTTATGTGAAGGGACCCCGCTAGGGGCCTTATATAAAGTGCAATTTTAATGCATTTTAAGTAGTTCTCCACGGTTCTCCACGTAAGATGGTTCTCCATAGAGTGAGACTCATTTTATAAAACATAGTGTGACTCATTTTATATAGAGTCACACTCTAGGGAGACCCAAGTTAGATAGAGTACATGTGGAGACCCATCATCTGACCATTAAATCAACCAACGGCTGTGATTAAAACAATAAAAAACAAAAAGAAATTAAAAAAAAAACAAAGGATAAAACGGTTACAACTAACACGCACATCTCAGCTCAATACTCTCTGCAAATACACACACGATACATACAAGCTCAGCTCGTACGTCGTCGCAAACGGAGAATACAGCTTCAAATCGTGATTTCATCTTCAAATCTAATCATCTAGGTAATGATTCTGTAATTTTTTTAGAGTTTTATTCATAATCTAACTAGCATTTTGTTAATTTCTAAGCTCGAAAAAGAAGTTTGGGAGAAGAATAGGTAATTTTTTTATCTAATTCAAACTTTGATTCTATACTAGAATTCGAAATTAGTAGGCAATTGGTAGTTATATGATTCTACAGTAGAATACAATCAGATCTGATATGTTTTTTGTGTTTTGTGTAATTTGATTCTGTTATAGAATCATGGTTATTTTGATATTCTTTGGCTTCATTTTGTTTTTTGTATTTTGATTCTAGTATAGAATCATATTTGTATTATTAGCTATTTTTGCTTTAAAAAATGTATATGCATGCTTAATTAGATCTCATTCTACAGTGATTCTATAGTGATTGTTAATGTCAGTCACTTTTTGTTGATTATAACATTGATTAGGTAATATAATGCGAGTTTACACTTATTTTCATGTGTTATTACATCTGTTGTACATGTGGTTCTGTAATAGAACCAATTTTGTGCATAAATCGTAAGGTATAAATTTTGTTTTTGTGCTAGAACCAAAATTTCTATACTATATGTTTTTTGTGTTTTGTGTAATTTGATTCTGTTATAGAATCATGGTTATTTTGTCTACATACCATATATTTCCTTAATTGATTTTCTCTACATGAGTCCCCTTCTAGGGAGAAATTGTTACATGGAGAATTAGAGAGAACCATCATCCTAGCCTTCCATTTGATCCAACAGTGCAAAATTATCAATGGCATTTTTGTAATTATCAATGGCATTCTTCAATTCGTTAATTTAGGGTTTTGAATTGTAATTTTCAGGTTAATCTGCATCAGATATACAGATACAAATGTTTCCGAGAAGAATAGGTATTATTAGCTGTTTTTGTTTTAAAAAATGTATATGCATGCTTAAATAGATCTGGTTCTATAGTAAATAAATGTGTCACGTTTATTTTTGAATTTTTGAAGCAACATGTCAGCATCATGCTGACCAATGTAAAGCTTAATATCCCTCATCCAATTTTGGAAATCCACGGCAGTTGCACCAACAGAAGAGTAAGAACCAGAAATGGACTTGAACAGGTTGTGAGCTCTATACGGGCCTAAGTTTGATTTTGCAGAATCTAAAACAAATCTACGCTCAAAAGAAGTCATGGATCGATTGGACCGAAGAAATTCTTTGTCAGATTCAGATGATAAAGGGTGGTTATGACCCTCAATAAAAGAGGAAACTGCATAGCAATTCAAGCCCCTGTACTTCAGAATTATCTTTGCATTGCATTCACATTTCTTAGTGACAGTCCTCCTACATTTTACATCAATAGTACTGGACGAATGAGACGAATCTGATTTAGCAGCCAGATTTTTTGACATAGAAGTTTCGTGGTGCCCTGCTTTTGAACAAACTATATACTTCGTAACAATAATGCCTTGTCTGACTTTTTGTGTTGACTTCCGAACCTCAAATCCACCCTGCCTTCCATACTCAGTGTAGAACTGAAAACAAGATTCAATATCGGTAAATTGAAGGCCAGGGTATGGTCTAACTTTGTCATCAAGGACTTTGGGAATCCATAACTTGCTGCTTTTACTAAAAGAATCGTCAAAGCCTTCTAACAAATCTTCGACAATATCATTACCAATGGAATCAGGTGCAAGTTCAACAGCATAACTATTTTCAGTATACGGAACATTGACTGAATAAAAGACAAAAATAAACCATTAAAAAATGTTAGTCAGGATCAGGAACATATGTTTCAAAACCTTGAATTCAATATTATGATAATGTAAAAAAACCAAGTAAAAGACTGAGTAACAAATGGCAGAGATGCAATTAGTGTACATCAGGTTTGAACTTGCTTAAACTAGATTTGTTTATATTTGCCTACACAGCCCGTACAAATGATTACAAAAACTAGACATTGCGACGCTAAAATAATACACAGGAAAATGTAGCCCTAACAAAAAAATTGGATGCTAATTACTTGAGATGCCTTTAGGTTCAATATTTGATCAACTACATATAATTAAAACTATATAGTTTGAAATCACAAAAACTGACTTCTTGTACAACATCCTAAACTGTGAAATCCAAAACAGTCCTAAAACAAACAAAATTAAATAAGTTCAAATTTGATTCTATAGTACAATCAAAATGCCTATCTAAAATTTTGAGCATTAGATTTGCTGCTTATGAGTAATTTATCCGATTATAGAATAGAATCATTTTTTATTAAATAAAACTACAGCACATACATGTTTCGATTGTATTACAGAACCAACAAAAACTATCCACCATATGTTCTAGATGTCTTATACACAGCTACGACCGACTAAATATAACTAGCTCAACTGTTTTGATTCTATTACAGAACCAAATAACATACATAATTTAAAGATTACATACACTACACTCAATATTTACTTGCTTAAGAACACACATGTTTCGATTGTATTATAGAACCAACAAGTATACATACAAATCAACAGGAAAAATCTACAATAAATCATACTACACAGAACAAAAAATCACAATTTGGAAAAAACGAATTGTACCTGATGTGGACACAGCTTCAATATAATCAGAAATTTGAGCTTGATTCGAAACACAAACACCTTGATTTGAAGAAGAATCCATCTCAAATTGACACATCTGAGAGAGAAAAAGATGCGAGAAAGATATACGGGAGAGAGATATACGACAGAGAGAGACAAGAGAGAGAGATTCAGTGAGAGAGAGGTACGATAGAGAGAGACGAGAGAGAGAGATTCAGTGAGAGAGAGGTTAGAGAGAGAGGTTAGAGAGAGAGTGTAGTTAGAGAGAGAGAGTATAACAGTATTACCGGTACTTTTTTAATATTTTTTCTTTTTTTTAGTGGAATATTATCAACCATCAGATGTGTTTTAGATCTAATGGTCCAAAATGGGTCTCCATGGACTCCACATAAAATGGGTCTCCATGGAATAATGGCCTACTTATAAAATAAGTATTAGTATTTGTTCCATGGAGACCCAATTTATATGAAGTCCAATAGAGACCCATTTTGGACAATTAGATCTAAAACACATCCAATGGCTAATAATATTCCTCTAAAAAAAGAAAAAAAAAAAACTACCGCGATTATACTCTCTCTCTAACTACACGCTCTCTCTAACCTCTCTCTCATCGAATTTCTCTCTCTCTCTCTCTCTCTCTCTCTCTCTCTTTCTCTCTCTCTATCTCTCCCGTATATCTTTCATCTTTCTCGTATCTCTTTTTCTCTTTCTAATGTGTCAATTTGAGACGGATTCTTCTTCAAATCAAGGTGTTTGTGCTTCGAATCAAACTCAAATTTCTGATTCTGTTGAAGTTGTATCCACATCAGGTACAATTTATTTTTTTCAATTTGTTATATTTAGTTTTGTGTAGTATGATTTATTGTAGATTTTTTCTGTTGATTTGTATGTACACTTGTTGGTTCTATAATACAATCGAAACATGTGTGTTCTTAAGCATGTAGTTTTTTTTAATTAATGTTGTGTTGTTGTTTTGGTTCTAGAGTGGAAACAATTTTGTCTAGTGGGAGTAAATTTTGAGTGTAGTGTATGTAATCTTTAAATTATGTATTTTATTTGGTTCTGTAATAGAATCAAAACAGTTGAGCTAATTATATTTAGTCGTCGTAGCTGTGTATAACACATGTTGAACATATGGTGGATACTTTTTATTGGTTCTATAGTAAAATCGAAGCATGTAGTTGTATTTAATAAATATTGATTCTGTTCTAGAATTAGATAAATTACTCATAAGCAGCAATCAAAATTTTAGATAGGCATTTTGATTCTACTATAGAATCAAATTAGAACTTATTTAATTTTGTTTGTTTTACTGCATAAATTCTGATTCTACGGTAGATACAAATTGCTTTTATCAACTCCAGAGGTAATAATGCTTCCATGTATTTCAGTTACTAGTAAAAATTACATACGTTCATTACCCATGGAAATTTGCAATGGCAAATTTTACACATTGTCGTCGTAGTGTGTTGCCTAGGCGACAACATTGTATCACGGATTTAAAATGTCAAGATGTCTCTTCTTTTCGTCAATTAATAATCTATATAAGCGTAACAAAGAAAATACAGCTTAGGGCATACCCCTAGGAAACTAGACATGAGTGGAACACCTTCCAACTCAATTAACCAAATCATCTGAAAGTTGCAAATTGTAAAACTCGAATTGAAATGCAATCTCAGTACAAGGTTAATAATAATGAACGATCACTGCTCAATCCTCTTTGAAATTTTTTTCTGGGAAAAAATTCTCTCACGAACATGTGGTTTTGACACGCTGCACCAGTTCCACAGCAGTATACAAAATTTGGATTTTGGGAAACCTGAATCCATTTGTTACATGCCTGCTATTGATAATAAACTGCAGCAGGTAAGAATAGCTGATGCAATTGAGCTTTAACACAATCAACTGGTGAAGACTCCCAGTATTGAGGATCAAAACGTCAATCAAGTGGTAGACCAAACAACATTCAGAGATAATGCTTTGCCAGAGTGTGTGTATGGTCTCGCCATGGCTTCCGGCGGCATTTATATGTAGTGGTATTGATTCCATAGATTTTAACTTGACCAGATCTGGGTTTGACCTGGCCCATTAACAAATGTTGTTTCTTTTAAATTTACTGGTACATACTTCTCACTTGTTTAGCATGTGGTTTATGCTTCTCACTTGCTTTAGTGTGTAGTGACTATGTAGGAAGTCATGATGACATTTTCTAGAAACATATGCTACAAAACTTTCTACACTTGTTGGAACCTGTAAAACATGGGAAATAGATTGTTACAGGTTGATGGTTCTTAGTTAGGGAAACGAAAGAATATAGCAGTATGTAGTTCAGTTATATTTAATGGCATTTTGGTTTCCTAGATAGAATTGTTATACAAATAGTAAAGACTTCATTAGAAAGTAGTTTCACTTTGAAATAAAAGACTGTAACGAGTAAGGAAGTGGGTAATACTCTAAAGCAAGTAGAAGATTTTAAAATTTTGCTTTATTATCTTTCGTTGACGAGTTGTATGTGCTTCATTGGCTTTACTTTCTTAGGTTACACGAAGGTGATTACTTGCCTCATTGTCTTGTAATTTCTCTAGAGCCGTACCAAAAGAACATTAGCCATATGTACTTGGTGATTCAGAGTGTGCTTGCTTGCGAGGATTAAATTATTTTTTAGGAATTAAGTACCCATGTTTGTTCATTTATTAAATTCATCACGATGCCAAATATTTGGCTAAAAGAAATTAAGGTTTGTTATACATTATACTTATGTTTTGGTCTTTTAAGGCTTTCAAATTGCAAATGATGCCCCTACATATGTGTCTTTTGATAGTCGAGTTGAATTGAGTTATAATTCTTTTTAGAAATGTTTACTTATACTTTTCTTGAGAATAATGATTTTCATTTCTACTGGAGTTGGGTAAATTGGATCCCGGGTCAAAGCAAAAGGGACATGTAGGCTTGATAGATTTTAATTTGAAATTGATTGTGGGTGGTCCATGGAAGCCGTTTATTATAATTAAAGCAGAATATGTGTTGACTATGAATCTATGTAATTAATTAAATGTACATAATGGCGAAAAATTATATGCTTCATGGCATGTTATAACATGCCAACATGTACTTTTGTATCTTGTCTAGATATGTCTTTTGTGTGAATCCGTGTACTGGTTAGGATTATTCCCTTTTTAAGAGTATTTATTTGAAGTAAACTTGTTCAGAAAAAGCAAAACTCTTACTTCTAAAGTAACACTTGTTTACAGATTGTTGAAGCAAGGGAAGTACTTCTGCATAAACTGTGGGAAAAAAATATGGCACCACCTATGAATACCGAGATATTTGAAAGCGTGAAAACATTGAAGAATAGTGGTGGGAATGATGAAAGCACTTGAACATACAAGAGGCCAACTCCCGGAAATGAACAGATCAACGATGCTAAGGATTATAAGGAGTTTGAAGACAAAGATGTTGGTACAGACTCCTTTGCTGAAGTAAAACAATCTGAAGAGGATAGCTCATACAGTGATATTGAGAGCGATGATAATTACCTCTCAGGTAAACAACTAGGCTATAGGCAATCAGAGATTCCTTCATGCTCCGAATCCAGTGATTGGGTCAAGTTAACCGAAGTTTTGGTATCGAGGGTGATAAGCAGAAGACAATTCCATCAAGTTCCAGAGAAAAAGAAAGTGAGGAGTCAAATGAGTGGCTCACCATTGATGATTCTGATTTAGACCGTCCAACAGTTAGTTGAAAGTTTAAAATTTCAAACTTCTATTTTTTTTCTTCACTTAGGGGAATGGGGGGTGTTTAGGTGAGAAGGAAGATGCTCTTATCAACGTTTCTTACACAACTACATGTATATTTGCAATATTGAGATTGTTTTTCATTACAACTTTCAACTGTAGATAGTGGCTATATGATTTAACTCCCTGCAGAATTAATGATAAGGCTTCATAAAAAATGACTCCAGGCTAATCTTAATCAGGGCCCAAAAAAGAAAACAGACCTTTATAATATATAAAGTTTTTGTTAATATTTGAGATTTACAGAGTAATTGGTTAATAAAATAAAGTCGAGCTTTGCTTGTACAGATGAAGTTCATGTGATTAAAAGAATTACGAGTCTTGCATACATGTATCTTAAGCATTAATCTGAAATAAAAACTGAAAAATACTACAATGGCATTTGACTTGTAAGTTGTAACTATTAAAGATTACCAAAGCAAATTGCCAAAGCAACAAGGAATCTATGAACATATATTCACTTTCCAAACCTAAAAAACAAATACGCATACGAATGAACTACGTAATTTGCACCCATTTGTTCATTCAGCTCAAACAAAAAATTAGATCATTCAATAAATGAATCAAAGTAACATCCAAAAGCACTCACAATGGGGATCTCAATCTTACTTTAGATTCCACTTAGTTTCACGAGAAGAGAACTAATAACTATAAGCAAGAACCAAATCAACAATGTGACAAACAGTGGGGAAAATCAGGAAAAGTGATCTCCTAAATCAACAACAAATGGGGCACTGAATCAACCCATTCTCATTGCACTAATTGCACTTCAGTGTCTTCCTCCCATCTTCATTGAACAGATTACAACTCCCATTGCACTTGACATACATCACAAAGCTCGCACCGCTGCATCCTTGGCAACCAACATCTGCCCTTGGTATCCGATCAAGCAGTAATCCGTGTTTCCCCTCCTCATCTAACTTTAGAATTTCATCAGCTCCACCTAACTAACAAATAAATACAAATACATATATGTTTCTATAGTAGAATAAAAAAATGGAATAGAAATCTACAATAGCAATAAAACTACACAAATAAAATTATGCTTCTAACTCATAAAATTATGATTTTATAGTAGATTCCACAACAATAAGAAATAATAAAAAATACAAAAAGAGTTTCTATTCTAGAATCAGAAAAATTAAGAAAAACTCAAAAATAAATTAATTATCATTTTCTATTGAAAAACTCTGAAAAACGAAGGCATCTACAATTTATAGAACCTCCTTAGAAACTAGAAACAAGTACTTGTCCTAATTAGTTGTGCATCAATGTTAGTAAATGTTAATAATGGGCTAGTTGTCAAGCTGATATGTTGTCAGGCAACACTTTTGTTTGTCATTTATTAACATGTATTAAATGATTTTTAGTTTTACACTAGCAACCGCATAATCACACGATAATCAAGTATAACTTAATTGGAAAGTTGCCTAAAATTGAAGAAGACATTAAATTTATGATGTTGTATTAGAAGGTACATAGAAAGCTTCTATAGTACAATTAAAAAACTACAAACTCATAAATATGCTGCAATAGTACAATCAAAATGTTTTTCTTCTGACTTAACCTTAAATACGAGGACACATTTATAAAGATCAAAATGACGTTCTCTAACCTTGCAAGCATAACTAAAGTAAACAAGACAGCATGACGGAAACTGTTCATCACCATCTTCCACCCAGGGTCAAAACATTGATGAATGCCTTATCCAGCAATGGAAACGGAGCTTCTAAACCCCAAGCATATGTTGCCATGTTTGCTCTCAAGCAGTCATATTGGTGGAGGCCCTTATCTATGTATAATAAGGCAAACAATAATTCCTTCCAAGTTGAAAATCTATACTTGTAAAGAAAAATGTTTTTATACTTACTACAAGAACAAGAAAAATAAAAAGAATCAAGTCTATAACTTTGTGGCATGTCTCACAATGAAATTCTTCTTTGTTGGGTGCTTTGTGAAAATACAAGTTTCCCCCATAAATTTCATTCGAACCTTCACCAAAAATGACCATTTCCACTCCTAAAGACTTGATTTTACGCGACATTAGAAATACAGAAGTGCTAGCTCTAATCATTGTTACATAAGTTTCGATATTATAAATAACATCCTCAATTGCATCAATTTCATCATGTCGTGTAAGAACTAATTATACCTTGTTGACTAAGATGATATCTAGATATAAGAAACATACAATATTGTATTTAGTCAAATACCTGAACAGTGAAGTGAAACTCATGCTGAACAGTTCCCAAGTAATCAACAACTTCCTTTTCAGCCTTCAAATATGGCGACCCCTGTTCAATAATGATGTGAAGCTTGGTAGGAGTCCTTCCTACCGTAGGACAAAACCTAAATATCATTCTCTAGTAGAATCAAATTAGTATCATCTGATTCTATAGTGGAACCAAAAGTCCTCCCCAATAAGTCATTTAGTAGAATTTATGAGTTCAAAGTTTAAAAAGAAAATTGGATGATTTTGCTAACGAAACTAGCACTTGACAAATTAAGAAACAAATCTAAAATTCATTATATCAAACCAGAATATCATTCTATGGTATAATCAATTAATTAGTATCTATTTGATTCTATAGTGGAATGAAAAGGCCTCCCCCTAAATTTTAGGCCTGCTTATGAGTCATTTAGTAGAATTTATGCATTAGAAGTTAAATAAATTGGATGATTCTATTAACAAAACTAACACTTAACAGATTAAGAAACAAATCTTAAATTCATTTAATCAAACCTAAATGTCATTCTATAATCGAATCATTATAGAATCAAATCTTGGACAGTAGTTCCACTATAGAGCACAATTAAATTTTTGATTCTACAATCTATTCTACTATAAAGCCTTATAAAATTTTAATTTGATTCTACCGAAGATAAAAAATTGGTTATATCGATATATAAATTTTTAAATATTAAGAAACCAATATTAGAAGTAACAAATTTTACTATTTATTTAATAAATTAAAATTTTGATTCTATACTAGAATCAAAATTTCTTAATTGTGATTCTATTCTAAAACATTATAGTTCACCTCTACAAACTACACTACAAAACTTCAATCTGATTCTACGGTAGAACACTAATTTTTTAATTAAATCTACTACAAACCAAAAAGTACACATATTTATGAAAATTTTGATTCTATTACATAACACAAAAATACACATGCTTACAAATCTTTTATTCTACTATAACATACAACAACACACACCTTTACAATTTAGAACAACTAAATGCATGTATACAAACTATTTATGATTCTACTATAGAACTTACCAATTAAATATTAGTTGATCTACAAAACTATGCAAAAATTAAGATTCTAGTATATAATCAGATCTACAAAACTTAATATGCAAAAATTATGTAGATCCACAAAACTTAAATATGCAAAAATTATGATTTTACTATAAAGTCTACATAGATTACACAAAATACACATATATAGATCAGAACCAAAATTTAGGTTCTATTACAGAACCAAAATTGTAAAAAAGTTTACAAAATTAGGACAAAATTATACATAACTCTAACTAGAACTAAACAAAATTGGTTCAAAACTGGTTCTATTTCAGAACCACAATTTATATCTTAATTTTATACACCAAACCTAATTTCACAAAACTAATTTAATAAAACTACCTCAATGCTTCTACTTTAGAACAATAATTTAACAAAATAATCAAAAATTTACAGAACCAGAAAAAGAATTTCAAAGCACAACTTCAAAAATTTAGGTTATCAAATCTTTGAAATTAATTCAATCTTATAAATATCCTAATATCCATGTATAACCAGATATACGAAATTGATTCAATCTTAGAAATAGGGATAACCTAATATACATGTAGAATTAGATCTAAACAAGCCGAAATTATACATGTAGAATCACGTACATATACAAAATCAATATTGCATATATATACACAAGCATATACACACATAATAATCAGAAAATACCTTTTCTGAAGATGATGCTCGCTATAATTCGGGTTCGAGATAGTTTCTCCTTCTCCCTCGCTTTCTCGCTCCCCTTTCAGTTTTTGAGTGGGTGTATTGTGCGTGCAAGTTGCAACGGCCTTGTGCTATTTTAGTTTTTTTTATTGTTTTAATCTCAGCTGTTAGTTAATTTAACGGTCAGATGATGAGGTCTCCATGGTACTCTATGTAAACTTGGTCTCCCTAGAGTGGGACTCTACTTATATAATCTATAATAAATAAACTAGGGGATATTTGGTGGTTTGGTTCAACCAATATTTTTTTAATTAAATGTACTATTCTACTATTAAAACTACTACTAATAAAAAAAATATTACTAATTATACACAACAGTAATTCTAATCTAATACAAACATCTGCCACACAATCTAATACAAACAGCTTCTACCATTCACTTACGACACCTTCCACCTATTTACCATCATTCAGTTCACCTGTTTACCATCAGCTTTTGAAAAGTCGGATTCAATTGGGAGTGCTAGGCTTCTGAAATTCTGATTCTGAATTGGGGATACTTCATATTGATATCGGTTAAGAGGCACTTCGTATTGATAGTGGGTACTACAATTGTCCATTCTATGTTTCTTTGTATATGTTTGATTGGATTACTCTACTTCTATCATTTGATCAGTCATGAGCCATGTGTTTAATTATCTTTTGTTTTCATTTAATTATTATATTTGTTTTGTAAGCGAGTAGTGATTGTTAAATTTGGTTGTGGTGATTGTTAAATTTGGTGGTGGTGATAGATTCTGGTTAAAATCTTTTGTTCTCTTGAATGTAATTGAAGCCCTGTATAGTATGAGACTGTAAGAAAAATCAAAAACTTACTCTACAATAAGTGAACAGCCTTTTGTTATTATCACCATAAGATCTGGGCTGACCTGTAATCAAGAACATGCTACAGTCAGACCTACTAATAGAAATACCTTTAAAAGAGCACATGTTAATGCCATAATCAAGCTGTTCTGCAACTTCTCCATTAACAGAACTAAAATAAAAAGTTTACCTGCCAACCAGCTTCAATGGTGTTAAGATCTTCGCCAAAAGAACCACCAAGAACCCAAATTTGTGACAAACTAAACTCATTACTCATTAGCCTCCTGTATTTTTGGCTGCCAAACATTTACGGTTGCTCTTGCACCATAATATTTGTCACCTTCAACATAAGTTGTGGCATGCTAAATTCCCCAAAATCACAATACAAAATAATACTTCAAGTTAGACATGTATATAAACATAAATAATACATGTATATTTATTGCTTAAAAGAGCATTACCTAGCTCATAATAAAAGTTAGCTGATAAACACTTTCATTAACAAGGTCAGGATCTGCAGACCTAGGTTTAGGGATGCTTCTATGCTTCTTTTTGCCATATGCTTATTGATTATTTGATGTTTGTCTTGCTTGACAGTAATTACAACATGAAGAGTCTCGATTATGAAAGAAGTGACTTTAACACAAATGATGACGGAGGTGAATGCAATGAGAAACATTTGAAAGAATACTTTGAACGTCGCGTTAAACAGCGGGACATATTTGAAAATGAGGTATTAGAAGCTGAGAATTCTGCTACAAACAATTTAAATGCTCATCTTAGATGGTAACTTTGAAATGTCTTATATTTATTTTGTAGATTGTTGCGGAAAAAAGCTTGTCGGAAATTATGGCCGGGAAACGCAGAATAAAGCTTGATGCACAAATGCGTCAAGAGTTTGAAGATGCAAAGCTGCGCACTGGTTTGTATTTAAAAATATTTATTTTGCCTTATGCATTGCGTATGCTAATATAATTGTAATTCACGTACTTTGGCAATGTGAGAGTCATGGTCTAAGCTATATAAAAGTAAAATGCATTCATATTTCAATCTGAACTTAAAACATTGGATTGTAAATGTAAATTCAGAAGTTTGTTCTCGATCTTATAAAAATTAAAATAACTATTAAAAAGAAAATTATTAAATGACCCACACCCCTTCCTTTTGGAATGTGAGAATCATGCTCCAACTTCTTTAATTCAATTTAGAAAAAATGCTACTAAACCTGGTATGTGGAAAGTTGATCTTTCAATTAATTTGTTACACATTCAAAATTGTTTGTAATTTTTAAAAATTTTGTTAACCAGTTATTGTAACATTTATCTTTCCTAGGATATATCTTATTTTCATCTTATTCCCAGCTTTAGATTTGTCCTTGAGGTCTGATAGTAAAAGAGCAATGGCAAGAGAAATACTAGAATAAGGAAACGTGAATGTATTTTGGTTCAACATGGTTCAACTGTATAAGGATAATGACCTTTAATTTTTAGTAGATTGATGAGTGCCGTGAGATCTATTATAAAGGAAACTAGCTTGCTGATATTTTTATATATTATACAGTTGTACAAACTCCAAAAAAGGCTTAAACTTTGTATACTTTAAAATTTTATATTAGTCTAATTATTAATATTATTGTTGCAGATACTCTTACTAGAAGACTGTCACCGCAACGGTAACAAAATTAGAACTTATATTTTGACAATTTACTTGGTGTATGTTCATTAATCTAATCTCCCATTGTTTTTTTTTTCAAGTTTCAACATGGAGAGTATTAACCAGAAAAGAGAAGGACTTGGGAATAAACAACATCAACTGCAACATCTATTGCGCCAGGCTGGTTCGTATGATTTTGATTTATTTGCTCAACTCTCTCAATAGTGTATTAATAAATTCTATCTTATACAACATTTACTTGGTGTTTTTGTTACAATGTAATTTCCCCGCGCTCCAGTATAAGCTACATGCTTACTGCATATACCATTTATTTATTCCTTTTCTAATATTTAATCACATATAATGCATTCTATTCTACTAACTATAATTTTTGTTTGATTGCTCAGGATTTGACAATAACATTGTTGAGGAGAGTAGAGAAGCAGAAAATTTGCATTACGTGCAAAGAGAACAGAGTAATAGTAAAGCATGTCAGAGGCATCAAAAGGGTATGTTATTCCTTAATTCTTTGTAAGAATTGAGTTACTCATATTGTATATGTTTTCAACTTTGTTTCTGAAAAGTACTATATTTTATGACACATAATAGAAAAAATATATTTTGGGTTTTAGTTGATGTATAATTATTTTCAAAAAATTAGAGTATCGTTTTAACAACCCATACAATCAATAGCTGTTAGTAATTGCGATTCAGTTACGAGTATATTGCTCTGCACCTAACTTGCTTCAGCAACTTTGATTTTTAGAATGTTCAGTGTTTTCCGGTAGATTGCATGTGTAATAATTATTTGTTCATATTACCCTATTAGTTATTAATTAATCCACACCCCTTTCTTTAATAAATTGTCCATCTAACCCTATTAATTATTAATTGATCAACACCCCTTCCGATAATAATTTGTTCATATTACCATGTTAATTATTAATTAATCCACACCCCTTATTTTTCAGAATGTGAGAATGGTGCTCCAGCTTCTCTAATTGAAGTTAGAGAAAATGCTACTAGACCTGGTATGTGGAAATTCATTAACTTAATTTTATCTGAATTGTTTATAATTTTTTTAAATTTCATTAACCAACAATATAGAATGCCATTAATTTTTATGGCTCCAATAAACTTACTGGTGCTTGCTTACTACAACATTTTTTATCTTTCCTAGGATATATCTTATTTTCATTTTATTCCCCTCTTTAGATCTGTCCTTAAGCTCTGAAAGCAAAAGAGCAATAGCAAGAGAAAATTATCGCAAAAGAAGGAACTCAGAAACTCAGGAACATCGAGAACAACGTAACAAAAAACGTCGAGAAAATTACATGGCACAGGTAGTACATCGTAATTTCCTTTGGCGGTTAATATATGTATAATCTTTGTTAAATGTAGTGCTAACTTTTTTATGTTCTTATTACTAATAGAAGGCCAGTGGTAAGAAGAACCTTTCGGACCATAATACAGGTATTTCATCACAAAGTTGATATATCGTTCTTTTAAGTTTACGTGCCTGATTGCAGTCCACTTACAGATGTATTGCACGCCCTTTTTTTGATAAATAAATCATATTACCCTAATAATTATTAAATGATCCACATCCCCTTTTTATGGGAATTTGAGGATGGTATTTTGGCTTCTCTAATCTGATTTAGAGAAAATGTTGCCCTGTAGAAAGTTGGTCTATAAATATATTTGTTACGCGTTGATTAAAATTTTGATTGTATTCTTTGTAATTTTAAAAGAATTAGTCAACCAGAAAAATAAAACACCATTAATTGTTCCTGACCTTGATAAATACACTTGAAGGTGTGTTGAACCATAATAAACTTGCTTACTATAACATTTTTGATCTTGCCCTTTATTTAACTTGCTTTTCATTTTATCTGTAGCAAGAGAAAATCGTCGTAAAAGAACATATTCAGAAACTAAGGAACATCGAGATGAATGTAACAAGAAGCGTCGAGAAAATTACAGGGCACAAGTACTACATCTTAATTTTTGTTGCCGGTTAAAATATGTTCAGTTTTAACTATATGTAGTACTAACCTTTTAATGTTTTCATTACTAATAGAAGGCCAGTGGTAAGAAGAACCTTCCTGACCATAATTCAGGTATTTTATTACAACACTGATAAATCATGGTTCCAGTTGTTTAGGTGTATGTAAAAAACTCTAATTGCACCATTTTTATTTAATATTTATGAAGATATATTAAAAAGTTAAAGCTAAACCTGGTATATTAAATTAGACATATTGTGTAATTTATTGTCCAAAGAACTACAAATGGTGTAGACCACTTTATTTGTATCATATATATTGTATATAGTGGTAAAATAATATTGTTTACTTCGGCTCTCAACCGAAGCCTACGCTGATAAAATGAATTCTTTGCAGTGTATACATTACTTAAGTGTTTGTTACATCTATACTAAAAGGAAATCTCAAGATACAAAAGTTTTGCTATGTTTATATATAACATGGATGTATTAACATTTTCATGATATTTTTTGGTAAGCAATTGGAGCTGATAGACGTCTACAATACCAAGTTGGTATGTTCCTTTCAAAAACATTACTCAGAGCATTGAAAATATCTAATGCATAACTTTATTTTTTGGAAAACAATGAAAATGTAGAATCTTTTTCAAGTGTTTTAGTATAAGTTAGAAATTAGTGTTTATTTTGGAGGAGTCATGATTTTTTTTATATTCCGAAATGCATTTTATTTTATTTAGGATTTTTAAGGTAGGAAATATAAATTGTGTAGCATAGTCACAATTTTTTTTAACAAATGAAGCCAATACTGTGGAAAAAGAGCAACGCAATGAGAAACGACGCCAATTGTATCACAACGGTAAGCTTATATTGTTTCTTTGTACCATCTACCATACGATACTGGTATGCTAATTTTGAAAACATTTACTAAAAACATTCAAAATATCTTATACATAAGTGTATTATAAATTGGAAATATAAAACCCTATACAAGTTTTCCATTATATTTTATTACTAATTTTTTTATAAACCTTATTTGGAAGATTCAAACATATATTTTAATGCAATCTTTATTTACATTTTAAGATCTTAAGTTATGAAATGTGAATTTTATAGCATAACAATGATTGTTTGTTTACAAAATACAGTTGAGCCTGAGCAAATACGACTACGTAAGAAGAAACGATGCCAACGGTATCAAAATGGTATGTTTACTATCGTTTTTTTTGTACAACTGTTATAATGTATGTTAAAATGTTATTTTAATTCAGAATCTAAAGATGGGAAATGTATAAACAATATAATTTTTTATGCAGAAAATGAGAAATCAAATACGGATTGTGATGTTTCAAAAATAATTGTTAGGACTCCTCAAAAGTTTGCAGGTTAGTTGAGTTCTCTTGCGGCTTTTATTTATGTATATATACCTGTGTTTGCTAACTTAATCATTTTGTTGCAGCTTTACAATTAAGTAAAAGGATGAGGACTAAAATAAAATCAAACAAGGAAAAATTTGGTAATTTAAATTTTGATTTTGGTGACTATTCTAATATTTTAGAATGCTTATTATGCCTTTTAAAAAATGCCAATGATTTTTGCCTATAATTTATTATGGTATTTTATTGTTTCTATAAATGCAGCATCATGCAACACAATACTTGATATAGGTTCTGCTGATAAAATTTGTTGTCACTGTAAGGCTTTGATGTGGAGGTTTGAGCAAACGGGAAAGCAACAACAATTAAAATCAGATAAGTTTTCTTTGTGTTGTAGCAATGGTAAGGTTCGCTTGCCATTATTGAGAGAAACTCCTCCCGAGTTGAAATCCTTGCTCGATGGAACAAGTCATAAAAGTACCGTTTTTGTAATATCCCGTAATTTTTAGAATAATAATAAAAAAAGATAATAGAATAAAAGGATTAAAATTAAATTATAAATAGGATTTAAAATTGGATATGAATATATAATGGGCTTAAAACATGGATCATATTTGAATACGGATTACTAGTAGGTCTGGAATTAGGGTTTTAAGACATTATAAATACATCATATTCTTCTTCCTCATCTTTTACAACAAAATTCGTAGGATTTTTCACACACAAATCAGCAGTCTTGTAAAATTCGTAGAAAATTCATCGTAAGTCAGAATTCGTTGATTCTGGACTTTTCGGAAAGGTATTTTCGTGCTCTACAACTTTCATTCTTTGAGTTTTTCAAGAAAACATCTTTTAGAGGGTCAAAAAGTCAAAATCCATATCTGATCACGAGTGGTTACATGTTTTGGATTCTTGTTTTTCCGTTTAGAGGTAAGTTTCTAATTGATCTTGCTAGTATTTTCCAAATTACGTGTTATGTGTAAGTATTTGTTATTAAAACTTGGGCTAAGTGATTATATTTTGAATTTATATGTGTATTATTGTATATGTGTTATGTGTAAGCAGCAATAGTCTTGGGACTCTGATTTATGCCATGGTTTGCGAAAATAAGAATAAGAATAAGGACCGAGTCACCGGGTTCGGAGTGATAGTTTTCTGAAAATTTAGGACCGTTATCACCGGGTTGTAGTGGTCGTGGTATGAATTATGGGTTTCAAGTTATGGTTGTTATGTGCTATCGAATTGTATCGAATAAGAATAAGTGCATCATAAGTGATTGTTTCGTATATCGTTATTATATCGTATTGAATATTACACTATCTTGTATTATATGTATTACTTTGCCTTACTAGTTGGATCGATTGGTTACTTGCTGGGATGTATAGCTCATTACTTACAATTTTCAGGTTCAATGTAAGATCGAGTGGATAGCATTAAAGTTCGAAGAGCTTAGGTTCAGAGTAGATTAGCTTTTAGATTGACATTCTAAGCTGCGCTTTTGTAATAAGTACCTTTGTAATTGACTTTTGGATTAAGAAATTGTACTATTCTTTTAATTTTGTTTTAGATTTAATAGTCCGAAAAGTCGGGCTGTTACAGTTGGTATCAGAGCAGGCTGTCCTTCGGAATGTGTTAGGTATGGGACTAGTACATTCTCTAGGATGCGATCCTTAGGACTAGACTTTAGGAATAGATGTATCACGAACTTTTTGGAGTTTAGGATTGTTGTGAATTTGGGGACCAAATTCTTTTTAAGGAGGGTAGTATGTAATATCCCGTAATTTTTAGAATAATAATAAAAAAAGATAATAGAATAAAAGGATTAAAATTAAATTATAAATAGGATTTAAAATTGGATATGAATAATGGGCTTAAAACATGGATCATATTTGAATACGGATTACTACTGGTCTGGAATTAGGGTTTTAAGACATTATAAATACATCATATTCTTCTTCCTCATCTTTTACAACAAAATTCGTAGGATTTTTCACACACAAATCAGCAGTCTTGTAAAATTCGTAGAAAATTCATCGTAAGTCAGAATTCGTTGATTCTGGACTTTTCGGAAAGGTATTTTCGTGCTCTACAACTTTCGTTCTTTGAGTTTTTCAAGAAAACATCGTTTAGAGGGTCAAAAAGTCAAAATCCATATCTGATCACGAGTGGTTACATGTTTTGGATTCTTGTTTTTCCGTTTAGAGGTAAGTTTCTAATTGATCTTGCTAGTATTTTCCAAATTACGTGTTATGTGTAAATATTTGTTATTAAAACTTGGGCTAAGTGATTATATTTTGAATTTATATGTGTATTATTGTATATGTGTTATGTGTAAGCAGCAATAGTCTTGGGACTCTGATTTATGCCATGGTTTGCGAAAATAAGAATAAGAATAAGGACCGAGTCACCGGGTTCGGAGTGATAGTTTTCTGAAAATTTAGGACCGTTATCACCGGGTTGTAGTGGTCGTGGTATGAATTATGGGTTTCAAGTTATGGTTGTTATGTGCTATCGAATTGTATCGAATAAGAATAAGTGCATCATAAGTGATTGTTTCGTATATCGTTATTATATCGTATTGAATATTACACTATCTTGTATTATATGTATTACTTTGCCTTACTAGTTGGATCGATTGGTTACTTGCTGGGATGTATAGCTCATTACTTACAATTTTCAGGTTCAATGTAAGATCGAGTGGATAGCATTAAAGTTCGAAGAGCAAATTAGGTTCGGAGTAGATTAGCTTTTAGATTGACATTCTAAGCTGCGCTTTTGTAATAAGTACCTTTGTAATTGACTTTTGGATTAAGAAATTGTAATTTTCTTTTAATTTTGTTTTAGATTTAATAGTCCGAAAAGTCGGGCTGTTACAGTTTTCCAAAATAATTCACGGTTGTTCAATAGTGCATTTAGATTTACTTCTGTGGGAGCTAACGTGGATAGAAGCATTAATAATGGTGGGGTCCATTTGTCTATCGTGTGCAAGGTGTGCTATATCATCAAATGGGGTCTTTGTTCCCTCAGGAATCCAAAAAAGCAGTTTTTTCCCAGATATATATGTATGATAATCAAGAACAGCTTCAAGCGCGTTTGAATTTCCCTAATAATGAACAAACACTTGATAGCGAAATAACAGAATCATTATCTTTAATGTTGCATAGAGAGAATGCTTTGGTAGATATTTATCGTCAGGTTCGAGACAGGTTTAAAGAGTCTGAAATTATTCCCGGGAGGTTACGTCTAATTGCAAACCGGGCCACTGATGGTCGAGAGACTAATGTACCGACCAATGCTTATGAATTTGCCGCTTTAGTTGCAAATGATAATCTAATCAGTGATAGGGATATAGTCGTACACCCTAAGATTGGCCTTTTGCACAGGATATCAGTGCTACATCCATGTTATATGTCCCTCCAATACCCACTTCTATTTCCATATGGGGAAGATGGTTACAGAATTGGTATCTTACACGCGGGAGTAAGTACTAAGACAGAAAATAAAAGAGATGTAGTAAGTATTCGACAAGACTATTGTTATAGGCTTCAACATAGGGATAGGGAAGGTCATACTTTAATTGGTGGGGGGCGATTATTCTTACAGTTTGTCGTAGATGCATGGACGTGTATCGAACATGCTAGGCTTACATGGGTCCTAACACACCAAACAATATTGAGATCTGATCTCTACAATAATGTTGTCGATTCTGTTAATAAAGGAGATACTAATGCTTCCACAATCGGAAAGCGAATTGTATTGCCTGCCTCATTTACAGGTAGCCCACGTTACATGCAACAAAACTATCAAGATTGTACGGCTATTTGTAGGAGAATTGGGAGTCCCGATTTCTTCATCACATTTACATGCAATCCACAATGGCCTGAGATCAAGAACTATTGCGATAAAGTGTCAACCAGTACCCCGTCTAACAGACCCGATGTTTTGGCTAGAGTTTTTAAGATTAAGTTGGACATGCTTTTACATGATTTGACGGATAACCATGTCCTTGGAAAAGTAATCGGAGGTAATCTCTCTTTTCATGCATGTTTTGGTAGTCTCTTAATCATTTCTTTTGACAAAATTTTACCAAAGAAACATCAATTGTTAGGCATTTGTATATTTTTTTTAGTATTCTATTATTATAAGGTCTTTCTACCCCTTTACAAAATAAACATATTCTAAATATAACATTGGTAAGAACCATGTACTGATGTGAAGATAGTGTATTGATTGTTATTGTAAACGAGGCATCTGTAATTATGTTTACAGAACTTGAATGTCGCAAGTTAATTGACTACACTAATTCTGGATAGTATTTACCTGTGGTTCCTTTCAGATCAATTAGTTAGTCATAACAGTAACAACATCAAAATGGCATTTCAAGCACAAGTGTTTCTTCTTCTACCTAACATAGTGTATTGCACAGACAAACTTTGTGCACATTAGTATAGCTGTGTTTGTTATCTAAATCCATGAAATAAAACTCCAAAAGGTTTCACTTCTGTATTGGTACATACTTTTTTTACTTTTTCCTTATGGAATAAACATTTCTCAACACCGTTAATTAAATAAAGTATAATTCGAAATATTTCAAAACTATTCATATCTCCGTTGTACACAGTTGGAAAGGGAAAATTAATGACGTACATAGTTTTAATCCTTATAACTTTGGTTCTAATTTGCTATGAACAATAGGTTAACATTGCTTAATATGTGGTTACAAAATCGGTATAAGTGTTCTGGAAGACTGGAATAATAAATACATTTATTGTTTCCTTAATTTCTTACCACCTTGCATTCGATTATATGTTTACTCTTCAATTCAAGTATGAGTTTTCCCCAGTTACGGTTATGCTAAATCACTTTATTCATCACATATATAAATTGTTATTATTACTTTTTGCAGTTGCCTATACTATTGAATTCCAAAAAAGGGGATTACCACATGCACATATAGTTGTATGGCTCGAAGAATCTGACAAGTGTCACTCAACTGATGAGATTGACCAATTAATATGTGCTGAAATCCCTGACAAGAATGATGATCCAATTGGATATGATGCTGTTTCAAAGTATATGATTCATGGCCCCTGTGGACAGTGTAATAGAAATAGCCCGTGTAGGATGGATGGCAAATGTACAAAATTTTATCCAAAAGAATTCAGAGCTGAAACTACTATAGACCAAAATGGTTATCCTATTTATAGACGACGGGATGATAAACGTACTATACAGTTGAGGATGCTCATATAACTATATGGAGACTAAAGAATTCATCGGAGATATCTAAAATAGAGATAAATAATCAGTAACCCCAGAACATCAAATGAACTACCGGAACTAATGCCTTTTTTGGAAATTGAATGCAGATTGCTCAGCGGTGCAGTAGTAGAAGGTAGTAGAAGCGTAACTTTTGATTCAGAATACTCGCTATATGTATTACCTTATAACCTAGAAAAACATATTATCCAACAACTTATATCAAATACAACTGAAATTATGAATAAAAGAATTAAAACCAATAAAAAAAATTGGAAAATGTTAAACCAATAAAAACAATTTATCTAAACATAACTTATCTCAAATAAACCTCAATTCTATAGTGTTTTAAACCTATAAAAACATATTATCTAAACATAATTCATATCAAATAGAACTCGAACCATAGAGACTCCCAATTAGAAGAACCTTACTACAATTTAAAACTCCCTTCTTCAATAAAAAACTTTAAAAAAAACCATTTAATACAAGAAACATCAGCTGTAAAAGAACAAATTAAAGAATGAAGAGCTCAACAAGAAAACAAAATATTCATCGACAAAAACACGACAACAACTAGAGTTATCTCAAAATTATGTGAAAATAGGTATTCCAGATAGCGCTCATATATTGTCTCCTATGGTGAGTAACTATATTATATTTTTAAACTTTTAATGTTCTTTGATTTTGGCAATCAATTTGTCTTCAAATTTACTTATAAAATTCCTTTCCATTATGAAAAATAGGCAAGTGAAGAACATGGCCTGCACCAAAGTAATCCAGTAAAAAAAGATAGAGACGACAAAAAAGACATAACTCTTTTCAAATGGAGCCATTTGCCACCTGATTTAATGAGGTTAGTCACAGACAAGCTCAACTATCAAGAACGGGTAAGTTTACGTGCTACTTGCAAGAACTGGAACGCTATTAAGCTTTCCGCTACTGATTTCATACACGACATGCCATTAAATTCCATTGCATTAATACTCATCAAGACGTCAAACAATAGGTTCAAAAATCTCTTCAATTTCCTAATTTACTGGATAAGAGATCAATTACACAAAAAACAGTCAAAGCTTTATTGACACATATTCCAATTCAAGAATTATATCAATGGGTACATGATGTACACAGGCCTAACGAAAGCATGTTCACATATTTCATGGCTATGGCCCAACAACATGGCAACATGGATGCGGAATTCTACTGGGTTTGTAAAAGTATAGTTCTAAGGAATCATGTTTACTACGACACCTTAGAATATTCATACAATATCATCAAAGATTTGTCTAAGGACATGTGCTCTCCTTACTGTTCAAGAATATGATTGACATATATTTCTTTCCAAAAAAAAGACAGGATGCTGTCGCTGCTATCTCACAGATGATCAGCTCACCAGATACAAGATTCAAAATTACCGGCATGATATTGGCATTGAAAAAAATTGGTGGGCAAATTTATCCAGATACAATATTTGACGCATTAAGTGGTCCACCTATTTGCAATCCTAATCTACCAAACGAAGACAATCATTATCAGCCTGATGGATATCCAGTACACCCAGATCAAATGGATGAATACACGTGTCCTCAATGCAAAGTTGCTCTGCTCATGGGATGCCTTTCAACTTATCTTACTGAATCTATTGACTATTACCTAGATCTTTTCTGAATTCTATAATGTATTTTATGAAAAACTTGGTATTATTCTTATCCATTGACACATAAAAGTCAGATACTGCCATGAGTGTAAGTATTTTATGATGATTTTCATGTGGTTATTCATAAAATTGTTATTGTCATTGGCCTATCATGCTTCCTGTCAAGTCGACATATATAACTTTCTTAACAATTAATAGTAAGGTTGCGAGTTGCAAGTGGTTGCATGTAGTTTTTTCAACTTACACTATATCTTAATTTACAACATACGGAACACATCTGCCCTTCACATTATATTGTCCTTTAGGACTTTGTACTTTCAAACAAGAATGATATGTTACGCCAAATGTTTTCAAACAAACACATCTGCCCTTCACATTATGTGTTTGTTTTGAACAGTCTTTCCGAGTCTGGGAACCTTGCAAGCATGAGGTTATGTTGGTGAATTATTATGTTAAGGAGTAAACTCCTATATTATACGTACTATGGAAAGCAATTTACCTCCAATAACCACTTTATCATTTTTTGTTTGCTTAATTCTGCAGGTTTTAAATAACCAGACAAGTTCATTTTACTTTAAAAAAAATATAAGAATGAGCCTGTACAACAATATGGCTGAAACCGGTGATAAAAGACCAAGCACTATACAAAAGGTAACAAGTTTGAACCCAAATGCTGTGGAATCTATCCCTTTTCCCTCGGATCATGTTAGAAAATGGAAAGTTTGAGACATAATTATAATATGTTCTTGATGTAATTTTCAGAAACTAACAAGTGGAGGTTGTTCCTTGTAGTGAGGACTTAAACTTTCATGTTTGGATTTAAGACATTTTCTTAGAGGAATCCATAGATAAATTGAGTTGAAAGAAGGAGATTTGAAATGGGTAATCAGATTGCAGATGGAAATCATGGCCATGATATATATTTCATGACCATGAAGAGGCATTAAAAGAGATGGGATATTCAGAAACTTTTCATGCCCATGAGGAAGTTTTCATGTCCATGAATGTATACTTGATTGGTCAGAAATGTTTCATTCCCATGAAGAAGTTTTCATGCCCATGATGTGCAATTGATTTTAATTTAGATATTTATTTATTTTAATAGGTTTCAGATTTATTTGTTACAACGTACTGGAAATTTGGATCAGTATTTGGATTAAATCCTGATGGAAATTTGGATCAGTACTTGGAGTAAAATCCTGATGGACTTGGTCAGACATCAGATACTGATGGGCTAAATCCTGATGGATATCAGTTCCTGACAAGCACTGAATCCTGATCCTGATGGACACCAAATCCTGATATTACTGATGACCAAATCCTGATGCTTATGTAACTGAAAATAAATCCTGATGCAGTTAATGAAATTAAATCAGAATATTTACTTTCCTTTTATGGAGTATCAGTTATGTTTATTTTTGGTATTATATACAATACAGAATAGAATAAACGTATAGAGTAGAGATACGTCCTAAGGATAGAAACTCTATCTCTTTCTCTCTTCTCTATTCTCTCTCGACACATACAGATAATACATAGTTCTTAGGCGAACTGAGGTGCTAGTCGCTGTTGATCACTGGTGTAATTGTGAACCCATTGATCTGTGCTGTTTTATCCTGGGAGTGCTATTGCTGCAACCCAATCACAACGTAAGTGGGGCAATAATCTCTTCAAGAACAGCCAAGTCTTCTCGTAGGGCTTGGTTGTAATAACCCGAATTTTCAGAAAATGATTTTAGTATTATTTTAAGAATATTAATGTTTTCCTAAAATGAGGAGGAAATTTTTACTTTATTTTATTGTTCATTATCCAGTTCAAGGAATTTCAAAAGCGAATTATTTAATTATTGTCTGGTTCAGTGTAATTATGAACTATATTATGTGATTATTGTTGGAAGGTGGAATATATGTGAAGTTGTGTTTATGTGTTTATATGATGATTTGTGTGAGTTGTGAAGGCTGATGTATTTTATTTATAATTTTGAGGATTTAAATATATTTAAATCATGCATTTTGATCCTCTGTTAATTTTATAAAATTATCGGAGGAATTAAAAATCATGAAATCTCTTGAAATATTATCTTTATATATTTATTGAGTTTTAAATTTTTGGGAGAATTAATTTGGGTGTTTTGGTATTTTAAAATGATTTTAAGAGTTTTGTTGCAATTAAAGGATCAAAACTTGCAAAATTCATATTTAATTCATTTTTTATCCTAAAAATATTTGAAAAATATGTGGGTGTTCGTAATTTTATACTCTTTATTTTAAAAATGAAAAGTTTAATTTTCACAAATTTCTATTTAATTTCGATTTGTAAAAGCTATTTATTAGTGTTAAAGCAATAAGTAGTGTTTTAATTGGGCCCGAATAGAATTGCAAGTAGTTATATAGTTAGGATTGGGCCAAGCCCAATAGCACAAAAACACCACACACGCTGTTAAACAAGAAATCGGGGAGAGAGAAAGAGGGGAAAAGAAAAGAGGGGAAAAATTAGGGATTGGAATTGGAATTTGGGGGTTTTCAATTGGGGAGTTATTTGAGGATAAAATATGTATATATACATGTGTGTAAGCGTGTGTGTATGCAGGGGTGAGGGAGACACGACTGGCAGCAGAGGAGGGGGACCACCGCGCGTGCAGTGGTGGCTGGCGACGGTGGAGGCGATGCGTCGGCGGCCGGGTGGAGCACGGTAGCAGCGGGGTGGAGGTGGTGCAGAGAGAGAGAGAGAGAGAAAGAGAGAGAGAGAGAGAGAGAGAGAGAGAGAGAGAGAGAGAGAGAGGAAGGGAGAAAAATGGTGGAGATGGATTTTCCGGTGGTTTGATTTCGGGCGAGTCGAAATCGAAATGGTATAATTTCGTATTTTTAATTATTTAATTTTCGTGTTAAATTTAGTTGTAAATTGCGAGTATTGCTTAATTGTTGTAAATTCGATTAATATTATTAATTGTTGTGATATAATTAGTTAAGTGTGGTAGTTTAATTAGTTGTGAATTGTGAGTTAATATGGTAATTGTCGTAATTAGATTAATGTGGTAAATTATGATTATTATTGGAATTTCCGTATTTAATTCGGGGAGTATATTTACTAAGTGATGAATGTTTATGTGCTAAATATTATAAGTCGAGTTTGAGTAATTGTCGAGTACTTGGTATTGATTAGTAGGTGGTTACTAATTTACCTTGATAGTTGCTAGTTGCATATGGTGTCGGAAATGTTAATGTGCTAAATGGTAAGTATGAGAATACGTGATACATGTTAAATGTTAGAATTTTATAATAATTAGAATTGTGCTAGGGGTTATGAGAAGATCACAAGTTTTTAAATGTCAATATTTAAAGGACTTGTGTAATTCTTTTCGACTAATCCCTAGGGCTTACGAATATCCATGATTAGCTATCACGAGTATAATTAATATACTTGAGTGATGTGATCATTGATATAGCGTAAGTAATAGTTAGTGCTAGGGGTTGTTCCCTAGGGCTTACGAACATCAATGATTGGTTGTCACGTGTATCATTAAAATGCGTGAGAAATACGATCATTGGTGTAGCGTAAGTAGTAGTGTTAATTATTATGTGCTAGGTGCCGCATGTCTGGGCGGGTACTTTTCATTATTTGTTTACTTTTATGTTGCTGCAAGTTGAGGCAGCTTTTATTTTATCAAAAGCAGGGTTATAAATTGTTTTGTTTGGCATGGAGGGGCTGAGCCCATAGTCCGATAAACGAATACTACATGCCGAAATTTTCTGAAAATCCCCTGCATTTTTAATTTATTTAACTTATTTGATTTCAATGGTTTAAAGGTATAATTTGGGTGTTAACTGTTTATGTGTATATGTGTTAAGTAAATTAATTCGAGGGTAATTGTTGTCTCAAGGATTTATGTGTTAATTCAAGGATTTATGTGTTTCGGGGATTAAATGCGTTTTGAGGATTATTTATAAACTGAGTTTTGTCATAGAATGACACTAGTATTATAATTGTATATGTTAAGTGAAGTTGACTAAATGTGTTATGTGCATTAATTGGTATTTGAGTAGTCAGTTATAGGGATAACTATAGTACGACTTTAGGTGACTCAGTGGTAATTCTGAGTTGGGTCTACTCGAGATACGAGGTTGGACTGACGCGTACTCGTAACAATTACAGTACCATTAGGGCGTGATCAAGTGGAGCAACGTGTATCAAAAAGGAAGGATCGAGGCGTCATGTAAAGTTCCTGGAACTGCTTGGGCGAAACGCCAAGGATTTATTCGCGCTGTTCTGTCTGGTGCTAAGGACCAGAGGCAAGTTTATTTATACATACTCTATCGTTCAGAGTATATTTATTTTGAAATATATGAAATGTGTGGAATAAGACTTCAGTCCATATTTGCAAAAGTTCTTCTATCTTTATCTTGATAAATTGTTTACTTTTAAGTAAAATGGTTTGATTGGAAATATATGTGATATGGAGAGAGTGATATACTATAAGAGTAAAGTGATATGGGAAGGAATGGTATCAGTTGTTATTTATGGTTATTTTAATGATATTATGGTATCAGTTATCTAAAGTTATTTTATAATATTCCAGTTATGTGTAAATTGAGGATATTTGAGTTCTAAACTGTTTCAGATGTTAGTAATAAATATTTTGTTATGTAAGGTGACAAGGGCTGATATTTACAGATTTTCTTAAAAAGGGATTTACATGTAAAGTATTTTAGTTGGTGTATTTTAAAGGTATTGATATGTGAACGGAAAAATGGAAGGGGTTATATTGGAATATATATTTTCGAAAACCCGGACAAAGTTTTTAGAAAGGATTTCGCAATAATTAACCTAATGGCAACATCACCAATAAATTAGTGTTTATTTAATTATTAGATACCTCTTGAAGCATCTACTAATTAAATAAACCTTATTCGTCTAATTAAATTTATTTAATTAGATGAATATTATTTTTTTAAAACGTTTTCTTACAATCGCTTTGTTCCGGAATAATAAAAATATTTCGATGGTTATAAATGAGACATTTTTGGTTAAAAATGTCTGGAATGATAATGATAAATGTTATTTTAATGGTTATTTAATTCAATGAATATTAATTATAATATTCATTTAAAAGGGATTATTGAATAGTTATTCTTTAGATATTCTAAGTGTTCTAAGGGTGATTATATATTGTTAAAAGGTTGTTTAAGGAATTTCATAGTGAAATGAATGTATGTCTTGAATTGATATACCTGCATAAATGTTTTCAAATGATTATAATACGGATATGAAAATGGAAAGGTGAAACAAAAATGTGAAATGTGAAAAGGTGAAATGTGAATGGAAATGCGAATGGAAACGGAAAAGTGGAAAAATGTGAAATGATGTTTATGAATGGAAAAAAATGATTTGATAAAAAGGGGAATTTGCAACAGTAAACGTAAGAGGCTGTGTGGAAGTTGCACAGTCCAGCACTTAATATTTCATTTCGGCCCAAGAGTTGCCGAAGGAGGATGTAGTGGTAGACCTTCCTCCTGGGGGATGGTGGCAGACCTTCCTCCTGGGGGATGGTGGCAGACCTACCTCCGTCTACCGGTAATAAAAAGGGACGGGTACGGAGGACGACTGATCATCGTGCCTCACGTATTCGGCAACAGTGAAAATCCCCAAAACTTAAAAGAAAGAATTGATAATGGTTTCAGAGTTGTGTACTGAAAAAGGAAAATGGTATGAAATGATGGAATTGTTTTACAATAAGAAAAGAAACTGATTTTATATTACTTTTACATACAGTTGTTGTATAAAAGGAAATGGAAAGATTATATTGAGAACTTGATTTTAAATGTTATATTACCTTGAGATATTATACTAAGATGATGTACTGATTATTATCTGGTTATAGAAGAGAACTGATATTATATTATCAATAAGTAAGTGATTTTATATTGAATAACCAGCAAGTTTATGTTGGTGTATTACTGCGCAAACAAGATGTGGCTATTTAATTACCTTGTAACGACACCTTTTATATTATATTGGTACAGTGTTCAGTTGATATTATTTTCAAACATTATATTTTCCCTGTAGAATTTCGTGGTTATAAATGTTTCAAGAAAGATATTAAATATCGATTGAATGTTGGAAACCCATACATCTGATGGGATATTTTGTTAAACTCTAGTAATAACTTGCTGAGCAATTCTTTCGCTCATACTTGCTTGTTTTCAAATATTAACTTTTCAGTGGAAGGTAGCCGGACGAGGTTATCTGCATGGCTTAGATGAAGCGGGCAGCGTGCCCTTATGAAGACGATATGATCTAGAAAGTTTATATCTGGAGTAAGTTATATGTAAGTATATTGATGTGTAATATATACGTTATTTTGCGCAAAATAGTATTAGTTACTGGTGTACTTCTCAACGAAGTTATACTAGTAGTAAGGAGTTGATTCTTGTTTCTAGCCCTATAACCTAAAAGATGCTTGGTGGTTGGGGTCTCAAATGTTGTAACACAATTATTAATGGCTACAGATGGTTTAATGTGGTTAAACAGTTGATTTGTTATTAAGGTTTTCCGTGTGACGACCAAATCCCTGACCCCGGATTTGGGGGCGTTACAGTTTGGTATCAGAGCTGAGGTTATAGTAAACTAGAAACGAGAGTGAGTAGGAGTGTGTATAGTTATGTGAGAACGTCGGAGCTCATGTAGAGTTCATGTTGGACTACCGGGTGTAGTGCCAATGATTAAGTTAAGATTTGAATGCTATGTTGAAGGATATGTTGAGATAAAACTCCCTGCGATTATTATTGTCGATGATTGAATCCTTAGTGACTATTACGAGTCGACGATGACGTAAGTTATCAAGCACCTTAGGGTGTGCATGGAAAAGAACAGCTCTGGGATCGAACGATTATCCGTCAGAGGAGCCGACATAAAAGGCATCTGTGGAGACCTTGGCAATATCCCCATTGTTGAATCTTTTTGATTACCTCCCCAATCTATGAATTATTTGACATATCTCTAAGGGAGAATTTTGATAAAGGATATATTTCCTCTTCGAAGTTATTCTTTAATACTTATGTTAAGCCATATTAAATTTCAATTGTGCCAAGGGCTTTCATTATACTTACCTTCAGGTTTTCGAAGCCCTATCAAATGATATTGTTTCAAACTTCCACTTTTCTTCAATGGTGGATAATTCAATGGTGATATAGAACCTCTTGCTTATTGAATACCAGTATCTTTCTGGTTACCCTTTTCTTTGGAAATCGCGCCTTGGAAATTGTTCGATTTTAATCCAAGGTGTCCCTTTGAGAATTAATTGTCAGAAGATGATTGTCATTGACTTGACTTTGAATTTCTTTCATACTTCTCAACTTCCACTGAGATGAACAACCCTATACATATAGGGGCCACAAGGACTATCTGTCTGTGTGATAGAAGTCTGATGGGACGCCATCACTTGTGAGTTGTGAAATACAAGAAGGCTAATTACCTTTAGTAATGTCTTATCAGAGACACGCAACGTGAGTTCTTATGATCATATTGATCTCTCAGTAAATTCTCTTATTTCCAATAAGGTTTGTTTCAAAACTCATAATCCTATGGTCACCGGTGGGTGACATCTGTCTTGATATGACAGCTATCTTTTCAAAGCTCCATGATTCTTGTTATCTCTAATGAATTTCAAGGGGATGCCAACCAGGTCGGTCAAGTCAAAATTCGCTGACAGAAATTAGATTCGAGCGGAATCGCCAAGAGCAGGAGCGAATCGCAAAATGAATATAATATCAGTGGCGTATCGATAGAATTAGTTTACTCTCTCTCAAGGATAGTATGATAATGAAAGTTGGTCAAGATATATGTGTGAAAGGAATAGTGATGGGGTTGTGAGACTCCAGTGATAACTGTGTCAAGTATGGATTCTATGGTTGAGAATTGAGGTTTCGGAGGAGTTGTTTTACGAAGGGACACTATCTCCGATATTGTAGAATAAGTATTGATGATGAAAGAGTTAAGGAATCCCAGTAGTGGCCTTAGCTGATTCCGTGGACGGAATCCTTTTAAGGGGGGTAGACTGTAATAACCCGAATTTTCAGAAAATGATTTTAGTATTATTTTAAGAATATTAATGTTTTCCTAAAATGAGGAGGAAATTTTTACTTTATTTTATTGTTCATTATCCAGTTCAAGGAATTTCAAAAGCGAATTATTTAATTATTGTCTGGTTCAGTGTAATTATGAACTATATTATGTGATTATTGTTGGAAGGTGGAATATATGTGAAGTTGTGTTTATGTGTTTATATGATGATTTGTGTGAGTTGTGAAGGCTGATGTATTTTATTTATAATTTTGGGGATTTAAATATATTTAAATCATGCATTTTGATCCTCTGTTAATTTTATAAAATTATCGGAGGAATTAAAAATCATGGAATCTCTTGAAATATTATCTTTATATATTTATTGAGTTTTAAAAATTTTGGGAGAATTAATTTGGGTGTTTTGGTATTTTAAAATGATTTTAAGAGTTTTGTTGCAATTAAAGGATCAAAACTTGCAAAATTCATATTTAATTCATTTTTGATCCTAAAAATATTTGAAAAATATGTGGGTGTTCGTAATTTTATACTCTTTATTTTAAAAATGAAAAGTTTAATTTTCACAAATTTCTATTTAATTTCGATTTGTAAAAGCTATTTATTAGTGTTAAAGCAATAAGTAGTGTTTTAATTGGGCCCGAATAGAATTGCAAGTAGTTATATATTTAGGATTGGGCCAAGCCCAATAGCACAAAAACACCACACACGCTGTTAAACAAGAAATCGGGGAGAGAGAAAGAGGGGAAAAGAAAAGAGGGGAAAAATTAGGGATTGGAATTGGAATTTGGAGGTTTTCAATTGGGGAGTTATTTGAGGATAAAATATGTATATATACATGTGTGTAAGCGTGTGTGTATGCAGGGGTGAGGGAGACACGACTGGCAGCAGAGGAGGGGGACCACCGCGCGCGCAGTGGTGGCTGGCGACGGTGGAGGCGATGCGTCGGCGGCCGGGTGGAGCACGGTAGCAGCGGGGTGGAGGTGGTGCAGAGAGAGAGAGAGAGAGAGAGAGAGAGAGAAAGAGAGAGAGAGAGAGAGAGAGAGAGAGAGAGAGAGAGAGGAAGGGAGAAAAATGGTGGAGATGGATTTTCCGGTGGTTTGATTTCGGGCGAGTCGAAATCGAAATGGTATAATTTCGTATTTTTAATTATTTAATTTTCGTGTTAAATTTAGTTGTAAATTGCGAGTATTGCTTAATTGTTGTAAATTCGATTAATATTATTAATTGTTGTGATATAATTAGTTAAGTGTGGTAGTTTAATTAGTTGTGAATTGTGAGTTAATATGGTAATTGTCGTAATTAGATTAATGTGGTAAATTATGATTATTATTGGAATTTCCGTATTTAATTCGGAGAGTATATTTACTAAGTGATGAATGTTTATGTGCTAAATATTATAAGTCGAGTTTGAGTAATTGTCGAAATTCGTAATTGTCGAGTACTTGGTATTGATTAGTAGGTGGTTACTAATTTACCTTGATAGTTGCTAGTTGCATATGGTGTCGGAAATGTTAATGTGCTAAATGGTAAGTATGAGAATACGTGATACATGTTAAATGTTAGAATTTTATAATAATTAGAATTGTGCTAGGGGTTATGAGAAGATCACAAGTTTTTAAATGTCAATATTTAAAGGACTTGTGTAATTCTTTTCGACTAATCCCTAGGGCTTACGAATATCCATGATTAGCTATCACGAGTATAATTAATATACTTGAGTGATGTGATCATTGATATAGCGTAAGTAATAGTTAGTGCTAGGGGTTGTTCCCTAGGGCTTACGAACATCAATGATTGGTTGTCACGTGTATCATTAAAATGCGTGAGAAATACGATCATTGGTGTAGCGTAAGTAGTAGTGTTAATTATTATGTGCTAGGTGCCGCATGTCTGGGCGGGTACTTTTCATTATTTGTTTACTTTTATGTTGCTGCAAGTTGAGGCAGCTTTTATTTTATCAAAAGCAGGGTTATAAATTGTTTTGTTTGGCATGGAGGGGCTGAGCCCATAGTCCGATAAACGAATACTACATGCCGAAATTTTCTGAAAATCCCCTGCATTTTTAATTTATTTAACTTATTTGATTTCAATGGTTTAAAGGTATAATTTGGGTGTTAACTGTTTATGTGTATATGTGTTAAGTAAATTAATTCGAGGGTAATTGTTGTCTCAAGGATTTATGTGTTAATTCAAGGATTTATGTGTTTCGGGGATTAAATGCGTTTTGAGGATTATTTATAAACTGAGTTTTGTCATAGAATGACACTAGTATTATAATTGTATATGTTAAGTGAAGTTGACTAAATGTGTTATGTGCATTAATTGGTATTTGAGTAGTCAGTTATAGGGATAACTATAGTACGACTTTAGGTGACTCAGTGGTAATTCTGAGTTGGGTCTACTCGAGATACGAGGTTGGACTGACGCGTACTCGTAACAATTACAGTACCATTAGGGCGTGATCAAGTGGAGCAACGTGTATCAAAAAGGAAGGATCGAGGCGTCATGTAAAGTTCCTGGAACTGCTTGGGCGAAACGCCAAGGATTTATTCGCGCTGTTCTGTCTGGTGCTAAGGACCAGAGGCAAGTTTATTTATACATACTCTATCGTTCAGAGTATATTTATTTTGAAATATATGAAATGTGTGGAATAAGACTTCAGTCCATATTTGCAAAAGTTCTTCTATCTTTATCTTGATAAATTGTTTACTTTTAAGTAAAATGGTTTGATTGGAAATATATGTGATATGGAGAGAGTGATATACTATAAGAGTAAAGTGATATGGGAAGGAATGGTATCAGTTGTTATTTATGGTTATTTTAATGATATTATGGTATCAGTTATCTAAAGTTATTTTATAATATTCCAGTTATGTGTAAATTGAGGATATTTGAGTTCTAAACTGTTTCAGATGTTAGTAATAAATATTTTGTTATGTAAGGTGACAAGGGCTGATATTTACAGATTTTCTTAAAAAGGGATTTACATGTAAAGTATTTTAGTTGGTGTATTTTAAAGGTATTGATATGTGAACGGAAAAATGGAAGGGGTTATATTGGAATATATATTTTCGAAAACCCGGACAAAGTTTTTAGAAAGGATTTCGCAATAATTAACCTAATGGCAACATCACCAATAAATTAGTGTTTATTTAATTATTAGATACCTCTTGAAGCATCTACTAATTAAATAAACCTTATTCGTCTAATTAAATTTATTTAATTAGATGAATATTATTTTTTTAAAACGTTTTCTTACAATCGCTTTGTTCCGGAATAATAAAAATATTTCGATGGTTATAAATGAGACATTTTTGGTTAAAAATGTCTGGAATGATAATGATAAATGTTATTTTAATGGTTATTTAATTCAATGAATATTAATTATAATATTCATTTAAAAGGGATTATTGAATAGTTATTCTTTAGATATTCTAAGTGTTCTAAGGGTGATTATATATTGTTAAAAGGTTGTTTAAGGAATTTCATAGTGAAATGAATGTATGTCTTGAATTGATATACCTGCATAAATGTTTTCAAATGATTATAATACGGATATGAAAATGGAAAGGTGAAACAAAAATGTGAAATGTGAAAAGGTGAAATGTGAATGGAAACGGAAAAGTGGAAAAATGTGAAATGATGTTTATGAATGGAAAAAAATGATTTGATAAAAAGGGGAATTTGCAACAGTAAACGTAAGAGGCTGTGTGGAAGTTGCACAGTCCAGCACTTAATATTTCATTTCGGCCCAAGAGTTGCCGAAGGAGGATGTAGTGGTAGACCTTCCTCCTGGGGGATGGTGGCAGACCTTCCTCCTGGGGGATGGTGGCAGACCTACCTCCGTCTACCGGTAATAAAAAGGGACGGGTACGGAGGACGACTGATCATCGTGCCTCACGTATTCGGCAACAGTGAAAATCCCCAAAACTTAAAAGAAAGAATTGATAATGGTTTCAGAGTTGTGAACTGAAAAAGGAAAATGGTATGAAATGATGGAATTGTTTTACAGTAAGAAAAGAAACTGATTTTATATTACTTTTACATACAGTTGTTGTATAAAAGGAAATGGAAAGATTATATTGAGAACTTGATTTTAAATGTTATATTACCTTGAGATATTATACTAAGATGATGTACTGATTATTATCTAGTTATAGAAGAGAACTGATATTATATTATCAATAAGTAAGTGATTTTATATTGAATAACCAGCAAGTTTATGTTGGTGTATTACTGCGCAAACAAGATGTGGCTATTTAATTACCTTGTAACGACACCTTTTATATTATATTGGTACAGTGTTCAGTTGATATTATTTTCAAACATTATATTTTCCCTATAGAATTTCGTGGTTATAAATGTTTCAAGAAAGATATTAAATATCGATTGAATGTTGGAAACCCATACATCTGATGGGATATTTTGTTAAACTCTAGTAATAACTTGCTGAGCAATTCTTTCGCTCATACTTGCTTGTTTTCAAATATTAACTTTTCAGTGGAAGGTAGCCGGACGAGGTTATCTGCATGGCTTAGATGAAGCGGGCAGCGTGCCCTTATGAAGACGATATGATCTAGAAAGTTTATATCTGGAGTAAGTTATATGTAAGTATATTGATGTGTAATATATACGTTACTTTGCGCAAAATAGTATTAGTTACTGGTGTACTTCTCAACGAAGTTATACTAGTAGTAAGGAGTTGATTCTTGTTTCTAGCCCTATAACCTAAAAGATGCTTGGTGGTTGGGGTCTCAAATGTTGTAACACAATTATTAATGGCTACAGATGGTTTAATGTGGTTAAACAGTTGATTTGTTATTAAGGTTTTCCGTGTGACGACCAAATCCTTGATCCCGGATTTGGGGGCGTTACATTGGTGACCTCAGCTGTTCTTCTCTCTCTGATCAGTAGTTGCTAAAGCTTCTGTGGGAGATAAGTATTCTTACTTTTCTTGTTATATTTCAGTCTCTAATTATACTTTGTTTTGCCTTCGTGATTTGTTTTGTTAATTGGTTAATTGCCTGTTCTTGTTTTAATATATATCACTGCCTCATTGTTGCGTTGTTTAGTGTAATATACCCAACAATCTTGAAGAGATTATTTGTGTTATATATTGTTAATTAACAAGATGGTTAACGAAACGGAAACTCCAGTTGTTGAGACTGGCTCTGGGTCTAATGTTACTGCACCTACCATTGATTGGACCACGTACCGTTTCCCACAGCCTATTGATTTGTCAGGAATGCCTGATAAATTCGGTGGGGGTGTTGGTTTTTCTCATGGCAGAAAAAGATGAAACTGTGGTTAACGGTAAAGGGTCTATGGCCGGTGGTGCAGTATGAGAAACCAGTTGTGGTTAAGGAGAAAGCTGAAACTGTTAAGGCTTATACTATGTGGGAGGAAAAGGATGGGGTGGCTAGGGCTGCAATTCTAGCAGCTTTAGCGAACACTCTGTTCGATGTTTATTCATCTGACTCTTACACTGCTAAGCTCTTATGGGAGAAGCTTGACCAGACACATAATACTGACTCGCAAGGGTTGGAAAAGTATTCTGTGGCTAGGTTCCTTGATTTTAAACTGGTGGATACTAAATCCATGACTAAGCAGGTGCATGAGTTTGAGATGTTAGTTCATGCTTTGAAGGAGTCTGGTATGGACTTACCTGAAAAGTTTCAGGTTATGTTTGTGATTGAAAAGCTTCCTAAGTCTTGGGAAGAGTTTGCACTCTCCCTGAAAAGATAGAAAGGAGAGATCACTTGGACAAACCTGATGTTGGACATCTCTGTGCAGGAGCAACACAAGTCCAAGCAAGGACATGTGATGCCTACTGAACATGCTGGGAGTTCGAAGGTGAATGTAGTGATTGTAGGACAGAAAAGAAAGTCTGTCACTAAGAAGGAAAACACTAAGTCTAAGGATAAGAACAAGGCTAAGAAACCAAAGGCAAACAAACCATGTTGGTCTTGTGGACAGGTTGGTCATTGGAGCAAGGAATGTCCTGTAAAGAAAGCTAAGAAACCTGTTGTGGGAGCACAAGCTAACACTGTGCTTGGAACCACTGGTGGGCCTACGATTAACATGGTTGTTGGTGAGGCTATTGCTTCTGAAACTGACAACGGGTATGTGACCTACAACCCTGTACTTCTTTCCACTTATTCGTCTCATGAATGGTTGATTGATACTGGAGCTAATGTACATATTTGTACTGATATTACTCTGTTTGTATCTTATCAACAGACTCATGGAATGATGGTGACGATGGGGAATGCTAGTGCAGCTCAAGTACTTGGAATAGGAAACGTGGACCTGAAGTTCGCTTCTGGGCGTGTTCTATCCCTCACTAGAGTGCATCATGTTCCTGATATTCGTAGAAATAAAATAAGTGGAAGTTGTTTAGTTAAGAATGGTTTTGAAGTTTCCTTGAAATGTAATAAAGTAGTTATTACACATACTGGTGTATTTTTTGGCAAAGGTTACTTGTCGGATGGATTATTTTTAATAAATGTTAAGCCTGTTTTAGGCAGTTTTATTAATAATAATGTTGCTCCTTCTGTTAATTGTGTTGAATCATCTGATTTGTGGCACGCACGTCTTGGTCACTTGAATTTTGGTGCTCTAAAGAATATGATGAACTTAGAGTTGATTCCAAAACATGCCATTGATAAGAAATCTAAATGTCAAGTATGTGTGACTGCTAAACAAACTAGGAAACCCTTTCATAATGTGGTTAGGGATTCAAATGTGTTAGATTTAGTGCACACTGACATATGTGAATTTGGTGGTGTTTTGACCAAGGAACATAATAGGTATTTCATTACTTTTATAGATGATTGTAGTAGATATTGTTATGTTTATTTGCTTAAACATAAAGATGAAGCACTAGATAAATTCATTATGTTCAAAACTGAATCTGAAACACAAACTGGTAAAGTACTTAAACGTTTGAGATCAGATAGATGTGGTGTGTATACGAGTAACTCGTTTAATGAATTTTGCAAGAGCAATGGTATAGTTCATGAGGTAACTTCACCATACACACCTGAGTCTAATGGGGTGGCAGAACGAAAGAACAGAACCTTTAAGGATATGATCAATAGTATGTTGATTAATTTTGGGTTGCCTAAGTACATGTGGGGGGAGGCTCTGAATACGGCTTGCCATATTCTGAATAGAGTTCCTCTGAAACATATGGACAAGACACCTTATGAATTATGGACAGATAAAAGGACTAGTTTAAAATATCTTCGTGTGTGGGGGTGCCTTGCAAATGTACTTGTCCCTATACACAAGAGAAAGAAACTAGGACCGAAAACTGTTGATTGCATCTTTCTGGGCTATATTGAAACCACTACGGCTATGAGATTTTTAGTGTTAAAATCTGACATAGACGGAATAGTGGCTAACACTATAGTTGAATTTCGTGATGCAACATTCTTTGAGGATGTGTTCCCTATGAAGACTGGTATACCTCAAGATATTCCTGATGATGATCCTATTCACACATCAAGGTCCATTCCTGATCATGTGGAAAGGATGACAAATGTGGGGGCAGATCCTGATAGTAGCTCTTTCCTGATGAAGTAGAGGAACCTAGAAGGAGTAAGCGTGCTAAGGTAGTCAAGGATTTTGGAAGTGATTTTATCACTTACAATATCGAGGATGAACCTTTAACTTTTCGACAGGCCATGGATTCTTCAGAATCTATGTTAGATATAATTGATGTGATTTAATGTCAGTGTTTAAGTGTTACAGGTAAAAAGATTTTAACTTGTTATTGAAAGCAGTCGTAGCAGAGTTTGAGTGTACGCTGATAGCTGGAAGCGCAAACGCTGACAGAAGAAAGCATAAACACTGCTAGCTGAACACAAGGAAGCGCAAACACTGCTGGCTAGGAGAGCAACAGAGTTTGCTAAAGTCTGTCTACTGGAAGCGTCTACAAGTCAACAGAGGTTAAAGAATAATTCAAGATTAATATGGAAGCAATATCTTTGAAGATTGGATAGCTGTCAAAGAGATTGAGTTGACTTAGAAGACGTGTAGCAATCGTAATTGATATCAATTGTATAGCTTAATTTTAGGAGAATCAATTAACGATTGTATGTAGCTGTATATCTTATAAATACAGTTAGGTTAACCCTAGAAGGGTATCCATCGTGAACGAATATCATTCATTGTAACCTAAGCAGCTCTCTGTGATATTTTACATCACTGAGAGAGGGATTATTAATTTCAAACAGTTTTAAGTACTAAAACGTGTGTTCTTGTTATTTACTCATACAGTACTTGATTATATATATTGTGTATTCGACCTAACAAGTGATATCAGAGCCAATCTGTTACTTTATTACAGTTAAAGATCCAAAACACAATAGTAATCAATGGTAGAGATTCCTCCTCCATCAGGTTCTGAGAAAGCACCTACTACTATTAGTAGGTATGAAACGATTAGGGTTCCAATACTCAAGCCATCAGAATATGCAATCTGGAAGGTAAAGATGATCATGTTTCTGGAAGCCACAGATCCAGAATATCTTGATAGAATTTATGAAGGTCCTCATAAACCTACAAAGTTAACTGCTGCTGCTGCTGGTGAGGAATCAAAGGTGGTTCCTAAGGAAAAGAAAGATCTAACTGCTGAGGATCTTTCATCTATTGCTAAGGATGCCAAAGTAAGGCACTTACTTCACAGTGCTCTTGACAATGTTATGTCTAACAAAGTGATTAACTGCACAACTGCAAAGGATATTTGGGATGCACTTGAGGTTAAATGTCAAGGAACTGCTGCAATTAAGAAGAATAGAAGGAACATACTCACATAGGAGTATGAGCATTTCGAGGCAAAGTCTGAAGAAACCATGACAGAAACATTTGACAGATTCTGTAAACTGCTCAATGATCTATCATTGGTTAACAAAGAATATGATATAGAAGACTCGAATCTCAAGTTTCTTCTCTCTCTTCCTGAAAAGTGGGATGTGAAAGCAACCACTATAAGAGACAACTATGATCTTGCTGATACTGAGATTGATGAAATCTATGGACTGCTCAAGACTCATGAATTGGAAATGGAGCAGAGAAATAGAAGATCAAGCAGGAAGTCAAAGTCTGTTGCTCTGAAAGTTGAAGAAAAATCTTCAAAGAAAGAAGCATCAAGGAAGAAGGCAAAAGGAAAAGCCTTGGTCATCCATTCAGAAAGTGAGTCATCAAACACTGATGTTGACTCAAACACAGATGGATCATCTGATTCTGAAGATGATGAAGAGATGATGCAAATGGCTGCATTGATGGTAAAGACCTTCAAGAATATGGGATTCAAGAACTTCAAGAAGGGAAAGAGATTCTCCAAGGATTACTCAAAGTCTGACAAGAAAAATTTTAGAAAATCTGAGGGAAAGGACTTCAAATCTGGTAAGAAAGATAAGTCTGAGATTCAATGCTACAAGTGTAAGGAGATGGGTCACTATGCTCCTGAGTGCAAAAAGGGTAAAACTGAAAAGGCACTATACACCAAAGGCAGAGACTGGGCAGACACCTCAGATTTAGATGAGGAGGTGAACTATGCACTCATGGCCTCTACTCAGAATGAAGATTCTAAACTAAAGGTACCTCCAACTACCTATGCTTATAATACTGATAATATAACTGAATTGAGAATTTATCTTAAAGCATTACATATCAGTTATAGGGATCAGACTTTAGAAAATGAGAGAATCAAGAATGAGTGCTCTCAACTCAAAGAAAGAAATAAACTTGTTGAGGAACAACTTGAAAACATGAATAAAATTCAGAAAGAGAGAGATGATGCTGTGTTTATAGAACAGGAGTTGCTAGGTAAGTATAAACAACTAGAATCTGAATTGGAGGATGCAAAGCACATTATTAAAACTTGGACACATTCTGGAAAAGACACTCAAGAGGTTTTTCAATCAGACACAGTAGGTCTAGGTTATTCTGAGGATGATGTGCTTAGGTTTCAGAATACAGTCAAGATTAGACCACCTCTTTCTTCTAAGAAATTTGGAACATTTGTTCATGGTACTGTTAAAACTGAGCATGGAACTGTTGAAAGTGAGCCAGTAAAAACCTGTGTCAAACAGGTTAATATTGGTTCAATGACAGATAAACAACTCAAGCATAAGCTTAAAGAAATAAAATCTGTCAACAAACAGAGAATGCCTAGGAAAAACAGAAATGGAAAGGTAGGCATAACATCAGGAATTAAGCCAATGCTTGTTACATTTGCACCTAGAAAAACTTGTCATAATTGTTGAAGCACTAATCATTGATAAGTGGATTTATATCCACTTGGATCATTCTATTTCGGCTTGAATTGGTGTTTTGTATCTCAAGTATTGTTGTGTTTTAATCCGTTTTTGTGAGAATTGTGTAGGTTACATTTCAAGGTGGTGGACTGGAATTTCCAGTAGATTATGGTGTTCTAAAACTCAAAAGAAAAAGTGCCTTAAGTTGCCATTGAGATTGAAAGAAGAAATCAGCAAGAAAGAAGAAATCAGCATTTGCAGTAGAAGCTGGGCGCGGGCGCGCTCATATAACCTTGTGGAGCGCGCGGGCGCGTTGGAGCAAGTTCAGGAAAGCTTTGCGCGCGGGCGCGCTGGGATTGTACTACGGCGCGCGCGGCCGCGCCTGTCCGCGGGAGAAAAATCCTGAAGTTCCTGGAATCTGATGTTCAATGGGAAATTGCCTCAATTCTTCTCCTATTCAATATGGCAATTGTTATGTATGACCAGAACGTTCCAGAATCATAATTAAACATGGGAATTGCAATTCTATTCCAATCAAGAAAGGAAAATTACCGGAATTCTATCCTATTTCAATTACGGTAATCGCTTGGTCAAGGAGGCACTTGGGGGCTATAAATACACACCTTGGGGCACAGAAAAATAATCATCTAAATAATCTACACACACAATTCGTTCAGAGCACCAGAGAGAAGCCAAGGCGAGGATCGTGACGACAAGAAGATCTAGATATAGTTTTTCTTGTATTCCTTTGTGGAGGCGTATCTTTTGGATGCTTGTTACTTTCACGGATTTGTTCACTAAACCTTATTCTATTATTGATTTATTCATCTTCTTTATCTTGTTTGATATCATGCTTTTGTCAAATCCCATGGTGACGAAAGGTTCGATTATGAACTAATCGTTGTCGTGGGATCCTAGTGGATTTATCTATGTAGCTTAGTAGTTTGCATGCCTTAAAGATTTATGTGTGGTGAATTCTTGATATCCTCGTATGGTTAATCTTAATGCTTTTAGATGCGTAGCTAACATCTAAATTGAATTGTTAATCTCTTGCTAAACGAGAGTGGATCTTGAGATTTAGAACTTGCCATGCTAGCATAGGATAGGTTGGTGTTTTGACATCATGATTTGTGGCATGAATAGAGATATTATGCTACCCTATGTGATCTAAGTGGATAACTTGTGCTTCAACCTTTATGTTTTCAAATTCTATAGAGATATAGGGTCTAAACATAATAGGTGCCTATTCATCTTCTATCTCTTTTGTGGATGTATGCGTAGATTGGTACTAGTATACCGAGAGGTAACTTTTACTCTTTTCGTGTTATTCGATCAGATATCAAATCCATCGCATGTTTTAATTAAAGGCTGCAACTCTAAGTGAAGTAGATAATGAAACTAGGATTCCATGTGTTAGGTCGATTACACAATAAATAATCAAGAACTGTATAAATAAGTAACAAGAACACACTTTTTAACTCTTTAAAACTGTTTGGAATTAATAATTCCTCTCTCGGTGATGTAAAGTATCACAGAGAGCTGCTTAGGTTACAAGAATGATGTTCGTCCACGTTCGATACCCTTCTAGGGTTAACCTAACTGTATTTATAAGATATACAGCTACGTACAATCGTAAATTGATTCTCCTAAAATTAAGCTATACAATTGATATCAATTACGATTGCTACACGTCTTCTAAGTCAACTCGATCTCTTTGACAGCTATCCAATCTTCAAAGATATCGCTTCCATATTAATATTAAATTAATCTTCAAACTCTGTTGACTTGTAGACGCTCCCAGTAGACAGACTTTAGCAAACTCTGTTCTCTCCACGCTAACAGCGTTTGCGCTTCCATGTATTCAGCTATCAGTGTTTACGCTTTCCTCTGTCAGCGTTTGCGCTTCCAGCAATCAGCGTATACTCAAACTCTGTTACAACTGCTTTCAATAACAAGTTAAACTCTCTTTACCTGAAACACTTAAACACTGACATTAAATCACATCAATTATATCTAACAATCTCCCCCAACTTGTTCATTAGAAAAATGTACAAGTTCATAATAATTGATGATGTCAAAACTAACAAATAAAAACACAGTGTTTAACATATAATCAGAGTTTAAACTTGACTTAGCAAAATTTACAGAAAATTCGAATTACTTACAAATTCTGTCTACCTAACCTCCTCAAGATCTGGAGTTGTTCTGAGATAATCAATCAACAATCTCCTTTCAGCATTTTCAAGTTCAATTTCCATAGCTTGCTTGATCTCTCTTAACTCTGGATCATTTTCATCCGTTTGAAAAATAGCAGCCCTGAGATCATAGATCTTGTTTCTCCTCATTTCATTACCCAATCTGATGTACTTTAATTCTTCAGACTTTACATTGAAATCAAGAACTGTAATTCCAAGATCAGTCTTCAACCTTGTAGTTCCCTTCTGCATTTCAATCAGATTTCCATTCCAGTCTCTGTATTTTGGAACATACTTTTCAGCAGACTTTGTTCCTGTAGAAGCTTTAGCTTTCAGCATATGCTTCCTTATAGAATTAGCAATGATCTGTGTTCTTTGATTTCTAACTCTGAAGATATGCAAGACATACTGAAGTTCCTCAAATAATTTTAACTTGATTGCTTCTTCATTCACTCTATACACTGACCCATCTGCCATAAAGTATAGTAAAAAGTGAATATCTAAGCTCCTTTGATGAACTACCTGAACTGATTCCAACTTGTCTAGATTTTCTTGATTAATACCAGAACCAAGAGATACAAGTGCAGAGGGATCTCTTGGACTGTTACTAAATCTCAAATCTCTTGTTGCACCTAATCCAGAAGTATTTCTCCCTGGTGGCTTTCCTGAACAAGATTTATTATGCTGATACCCATCAGTTACTCCTGCTTGTTCTTGCACTGGAATCTTTGGCCTTGAGAAACCAGGTAAAGGTTTACTTTGTGTCTGTACAACTTGTGTAGCAACAGAGGTTGTAACTATCATTTTGCCCTTGCTCTCTTCATCAACTTTCTCTTTTAATTTCAACTTAGCATCAAGAGAAGACTTTCTAACCAGCTTTCCAGTATCTTCTTCTTCTTCTTGAATACCAGATGGTTTTTCTTTGATTACAATTCCTTTCATCACAGGCCTTGCAGACTTTGAAGTTTTAACAACTTTCTTCACTTTCTTGGACTTCACAGCTTTTAGATGTTCTTTCTGTAACAACTTCTCTTCAGCTTGAATATCCTCAAGTGTAGCTTCAGCATTCTCTTCTCGAAAAAGTTTTGCAGCCAATTCTTCATCTGTTTGTGGATTGTCAGAGAATAACAAATCCTTTGGCTTTGATCCTGAAGTACTCTGAGCATTTGAATCTATCACCAAATTCGGCTTTGACCTTGAAGACCTCCCATGTCCTTGTCTGAGATTCACATTTCTTAAGCCCTTATCAGCATTGGCTTCTTCATCATCATTTTGATCTTTCTTTGACAAAGTTTGATCTTTCTTACACTTGGTTTTAGAAACTCTCTCCCCCTTTTTGACATCATCACTGTCTTGAATCAGTATGGAGGTGATTAACTCAAGAGAATTTGCTATAGAATCAACTTTCTCAGCCAGTAAAGTCTGATTCTTTTCAACTGTACTCAGTCTGTCATTAAGATTAGATTGAGCTTTGGCAAACTGTTGAAAGAGTTTAGCATTAGCTAGTTGAGCTTTTTCCTCATGAGTGGCAACTTCTGTGCGAAGATCAACAATAGATTTCTGAGTGTCATCAAATCTATTATTCAAAGTTTTGATCTGTATCACCGTGCCTTGCAAACAAGTGAAAATTTCTGGATTTGTAATCTTTTTAGAATTGACTTCAAGAAACTTTTCTGCCCTTCCAGGAGGAAAAATACAGTCTGACTTGTACCATTCAGCAGTTTGCTTGGCCAAATAACCATCATCAATTTCATTATTAGAAGGCCCAGCAAAATCTGGTTTTTCACCTGTTTTCTGACCATCTGGCTGATTTTGTGGTTGGTCAACTCCTGTACTATTAGCTTCAACAGAATCACTCATTGATTCACTAGTAGAGGCAACAGAAAGACTAGGTTCTGGAGCAGCAATTTGTTCTTGAGCAATTTGTTCTTGAGCAACAATAGGTTCTTGAGCAACCTGTTTTCCTTTATCAATTGGAGTTTGCTCTGAAGAAAGAACCTTCTCTGGTTTATCAACCTCCTCACCATGAGCAGAAATATTATTGGCATCAGAGTTCAACTCAGTGTGTGATGCAACCACAGTGTCTTCAAGAACAACAGTAGGCCCATCAGCAACACCAGTATCTATAGACATTGTAACCTCCATGAGTGGTGGAGTAGATGCTTCATGATTAAAAGACATCGGAGTTTCAGCAAACTCTTCCATTGGAGATAAAACATCTCTAGCATCTTCATTGTCTTGAACCTTATCAACTTTTGGTTCAGCAACCTTGACTCCTGATTCTGGGATTTCAGGTTCTATGATAACCTCTGGCTCACCAGTAGGAATATCAAATGAGATTTTCTCTTGAGCCTCTGCAACAGGCTCATCATCAGAATCAGTCAGAATAAGCTTCCTCCTCTTAGCTTGAGGTACTGCAACCTGTTCTGCAGCTTCACTGGAACTCTCACTAGAACTTTCCTCAACCAAAGGTGGTGAAGGTCTGTTTGCCCTTTGTATGAATCTTCTAGAATAAACAGCCTTTGGAGTTGACTGTTTAGCCTTAGCACGTTCAGTGTTGATTGCAGTATGTTTCTTCCTTTTTGGCTTTGGTGGTGGTTGTGGATGAGTAGTGGAGACAGGGTTTGTTTGTTCAGTGTTCATTTGGTCAGGTTGTGTTTGAGGTTCTGTTTGTGTTGGAGATGATATGGGTTGTTCAGTGGTGGTTGGTGTGGGTGCAGGTGTTTGAGTAGGTTGAGATGGTATGTTTTGTGTACGATCAGTGGCTAAAGGTTCAGGCATAGGCTGTGAGTCTGGTTGTTGTGGTTGATGTGTATCAGTGTCTTGTGGCTGATTAACAAAATTTTGCAAAGCAAGCGGCAATGCCAAAGGAGGCAAGTCTTTTCCAACATCTTTGTTAGACATATCAGAAAATATTCTTTTAGTGACTCTAAAAGGTTGAATTTCATCAGCTTCATCAACAGTCAAACCAGGAACACATGCATTGAATAGAAGTTGACAAAATCTAGCAAAGTAAACTGTAGTAGACTCTGACAACTTATCACCCAAATTCATCAAAACATATCTACCAAAATCAAAATTACTACCATAAAGTAGAGAATACCCAATTTGTAGACTGTCCATTGGAATAGCATCCCAGTTGGTTACCTTCTTCTGGAATGTCCTTGTAATGCAATCAAAGAAAAAATTCCACTCTTTTCGCAAGTTTGGCCGCCTCACACTGCCCAACTTGGCAAGTGATTCCATGTAACCAATCTCTGTGAGCATTTCCCTCAGATTTTGCTCAGAAACAACAGCATATGAGGTATGTGTGTCAAAATCCATGACATCGCGAACAGTTTGTGGAGTAATCACAAACTCTTGTTCTTCATGAGAGAAGATGATAGACGGAGTTCCAGTCTCTCCTCCTTCAATATATCTTGAGTTTTGCCAGAAATTAACGACTTGGGAAGCAGATAGAGTAGCCGGTTCAACCAGCGCTTGCCCAATTTCAGAATCTCGAAGAAAATTTTGCATAAGATGAAACGGCTCTGGTGCCCGGTCATTCTCAAGTAAAGCTGCATAGTTGTTAGGCACAAAACGTAGACCAAAGACAGTGAAAGGTTTAGTTGCCATTGAATCAAGAAATAAGTAAGAATCAACTGTGAAAGTGTTTTGCAAGAAAGGTGTTTGTGAAAATGCCAAAATGAAAAACAAAGAGGCTCTCTGTTTTGGTAAAGTGAATACGTGTGGATAAAAATGATTGTGACAAAAAGTAATTTGAGTTGTAGTTAAAAACTAAACTCAAACGTTTTTACTTGAAAACACGCAACTGTTCCCTTGAAAAGTGTAAAAGGTAGACATAATGATGAGTTAGTGGGACAGGTGTCACACATGCAACGGTTCACTTAAGACAGGCGCAGTAAAAGCCATTATTACCGCTGTCGTTCCATTTTTCAAGACACGTTACCACTAATGACACTAATTAACAGTTGTCAACTACTCCATTTACTCCAAAATTTTCAAATTATCTTAATGAAAATATACCTTAGAGTATGTAGCACAATCAATCAGTGTTTGTCCAATTTTCAATCTTTATCACAAAAACCCTTTCAAAAACGCACAGTCGTGATTTTCGTGTGTGAGTAGCAGAGTTTACCAAATCAATTTTTATAGCATCTAATATTTCATAAAATCCATAAATCAAAACAATAAACACTGAATGCACAAACTCTCATATTAAACACAGAGTATATGATGAATGCTAAACTCTGTAGTTCCTTAATTACAGAAATCTGAATATCTCTGTTCCAGTTTATGATCATGATTATCCACGTAAGCACACAGTCATTAAAGACAAAAAGATCAGGAGATAAACATCATAGCATCATTCAGTGAGTTACATGTCAAGGATTTTCTCACAAACTCTCACATCACACAAGTGTTTAGGTGAAGTGTTTACTCTCAGATTCAATCATTAAAAGCAGATACTACCATAAGCTTGAATGTCCACCAAATTTACACCACCTCGATTACATATATGCACAAATCAAAAGGACTTTGTTCAGGGTTGTAATTGAGTGATATCAAACAGATGAGAAGAGATATGTTTCGAATGAGAATTTTGAACTGAACAAATTATTTAATCAAAATGTTCAGTCAAATTGTTAGTACATTTTGTACAAAATGATCAGTATATATACATTTTTTTTTGTTTTTTTTTTTTTTTTTTTTTTTTTTTTTTTTTTTTTTTAATTTACATATATATATATATATACTGAGTAAGATATAGTATGAGAGATACTCACCTGCTTGAATCAGATTTAACAAATGAATATAACCGCTCTTAATACTTCAGTATTCAAGAAAATGAGCAGTTAATTTGGCTCAAAAGGGTTTACTATGGGTCATGTTTATGAACAAAGTTTATGAGCAGTGTTCAAAGATATTTTGAACAGTGTTTGAAGAAAAATGGTTAATCCTAATTGCCTTTATCATTTTCATGCACACATATATCATGTAGTTCCAAAATGGTTTAATGCAAGTTCTAGAGCAACATACTTACTGATGAATATCACACAACAATAAACTCTGATTGATATAAAATGTATCAATCACTGATTTGGCTCAAAATCTCACAGGGTTCAGACATGAACTGTTTCTCACCAAAATAAACAATGACATATCTCAAGTTTTAAAATTTTCACAAGTGCAAACACAGAATCATCAAGAATCAAGTATGACTTGAAAACAGAGTGTCACTAATCAGAGTTTAGAGTTCATCAATATCAGTGTCATTCATGAGAGGCAATGCATGAAGTATTCATAGATTCAGAGTTTAGGATCAAATAAACTAAGAGATGCTCTAAATATGAAACAGTATCATGCTGTGTTAACTTACTGTGCAATTTCTGATTAGATTACAGTGACTCAAAAAGAATCTTGATTTATCACTGAAAATCATGCTCTATACATTTTTCTTCATCGGTATTTTCATTCAGACAAAAATCAATTCAGAATTCACAGAGTTTAACAAACGTATTAACAGTGTATGACCAACAATCATGCTAACAGAGTTTAACTAATAAGATTCACATAGCACTATAGCAATTTACAGAGACATGAGCAACACATTTTATTTGAAAGAGTTTGAGTCTAACCAACATGTTTAGTCAAAACCAGATACCATCCCTAGTTCATTGACCAGTCTTGTAAATGTTGCTTCACTTAGAGGCTTTGTGAAAACATCTGCTAGTTGTTGATCTGTAGGCACAAAGTGAAGCTCAATATTGCCTTCTTCTACATGCTCTCTGATAAAGTGATACCTTATGCTGATGTGCTTGGTCATTGAGTGTTGTACTGGATTACCTGTCATTGCAATAGCACTTTGATTATCACAGAAAATAGGTATCTTGGAATACCTTAATCCATAATCCAGCAGTTGATTCTTCATCCATAGAATCTGTGCACAGCAACTACCAGCAGCAATATACTCTGCTTCAGCTGTAGATGTAGATATTGACTTCTGTTTCTTACTGTACCAAGATACTAGTCTGTCACCAAGAAATTGACAACTTCCACTTGTGCTTTTTCTGTCAATCTTACATCCAGCAAAATCTGCATCAGAGTAACCAAGTAGCTTAAAATCTGATTCTCTTGGGTACCACAGTCCTAAAGTTGCAGTTCCCTTGAGATATTTGAAAATCCTCTTCACAACTGTTAAATGTGGTTCTCTTGGATCTGCCTGAAATCTTGCACACAGACAGGTGGCATACATGATATCAGGTCTACTAGCTGTTAAATAAAGTAGAGAACCAATCATCCCTCTGTAGCTTGTCATATCCACTGATGAACCTGTATCTTTGTCCAGTTTTGTTGCAGTTGCCATGGGAGTTGTTGCAGATGAACAGTCAAGCATGCCAAATTTCTTGAGTAGATTTCTGGTATATTTTGCTTGATTAATGAAAATTCCATCATCTGTTTGCTTCACCTGTAAGCCTAGAAAGTAGCTTAACTCTCCCATCATACTCATTTGATATCTTGACTGCATGAGCTTGGCAAATTTCTTACAGAGTTTATCATTAGTAGATCCAAAAATGATATCATCTACATATATCTGTACTAAGAGCAGGTCATTACCAGATTGAAAGTAAAACAGAGTTTTGTCAATAGTACCTCTGTGAAACCCACTTTCTAGCAGAAATTTAGCAAGTGTTTCATACCATGCCCTAGGTGCCTGTTTAAGTCCATAGAGTGCCTTGTCTAACCTGTAGACATGATCTGGATATTTTGGATCTACAAAACCAGGTGGTTGTTCAACAAAAACTTCTTCTTCAAGTTTTCCATTCAGAAAAGCACTTTTCACATCCATTTGAAAAACCTTGAATTTCTTGTGAGAAGCATAGGCAAGAAACATCCTTATTGCCTCCAACCTGGCAACTGGTGCAAAAGTCTCATCATAATCTATTCCTTCCTGCTGTGAATAGCCTTTAGCTACCAGTCTTGCTTTGTTCCTTGTGATAACACCATCACTGTCAGTTTTATTTCTGAAAACCCATTTAGTACCTACAATAGATCTGTTCTTTGGCCTTGGTACAAGGGTCCACACCTCATTTCTTTCAAATTCATTTAGCTCTTCTTGCATTGCTGTTATCCAGTCAGCATCTTTAAGAGCTTCTTCCACTTTCTTTGGCTCAGTTTGTGACAAGAATGCATGAAACAGACATTCATTTGTTGTTGCACTTCTTGTCCTAACTCTTGCATCTGGATCACCAATAATTAAATCAGGTGTATGTGACTTAGTCCATTTTCTTGCAGAAGGCAGATTGCTTCTGTCATCATGTGATCCTCCCCCTTGATCCATGCTCTCCTGATTTTCTTGATGTCTCTCTTCATTTTCAGATGCTCCCTCTGAATGTGACTGCTCAGAATTTGAATGATCAGAGTTTGAATCAACAGAGTTTGATTCAGAATCATCAATTGAGTCACTTTCAGTGTTTGACTTATCACTTTGATGTGATTCTTCATGCTCCCCCTCAACTGGTTCTTCCCTTGTTTTTGATTGAAAAGTTTCTTCAGTGTTTACCAGTAGAGGTTCAGAATTGACCTTAACAGTGTTTGTCAGATCTGTATCATCCGAGTTTAATAAATCTTCATTTTCAAAGTGCAGTTGATCATGCTCATTAACATCTTCAAGTCCAGTTATTTTCTTGTCATCAAATGACACATGAATAGACTCCATGATCACTCTGGTTCTCAGATTAAAAACTCTGAATGCCTTTGTTGACAGTGGATAGCCAACAAAAATTCCTTCATCTGCCTTTAGGTCAAACTTGGTCAACTGTTCAGGATGAGTCTTCAACACAAAGCACTTGCATCCAAAAATATGAAAATATTTTAGATTTGGCTTCTTCTTCTTCACCATTTCATATGGTGTTTTACCATGCTTGTTGATCAGTGTTGCATTTTGAGTAAAACAAGCAGTTTGAACCGCCTCTGCCCAGAAATATGTTGGCAATTTTGCTTCATCTAGCATGGTTCTGGCAGCTTCTATCAAGGTTCTGTTCTTTCTCTCCACTACACCATTTTGTTGTGGAGTACCAGGTGCAGAAAACTCTTGTTTTATCCCTTTACTCTTGCAAAATTCTTCCATTGATGAATTCCTGAACTCAGTTCCATTGTCACTTCTGATTATCTTCACTTGATTCTCTGACTCTTTGTCCAGTTGTAATATATGTTCTGTCAGTGTTAAAGCAGTTTCATCTTTCTTTGCTAGAAAATACACCCATGTATATCTGGTGTATTCATCAACAATGACTAGAGCATATTTCTTCTTTCCAAGTGACATGACATTTACTGGTCCAAAAAGATCAACATGTAGGAGATGATAAGGATCAACAATTGAAGACTCAGATTTGCTCTTGAAAGAGGTTTTTCTCTGTTTGGCCTTTTGACAAGAATCACACAGGCCTTCTACATTCAATAATGACTTTGGTAGTCCTCTTGCAAGATCATTCTTTATGAGCTCATTGATATTGTTCAGATTCAAATGAGAGAGTTTCTTGTGCCATTTCCAACTCTCTTCACTGGACATCCTTGTAGACAGACACACTGCTTTGCCATCAGTGTTTGTTGACAATTTGATTTCATAGATGTTGTTGTGTCTGTTTCCAACTAGAGCAACTTTCCCTGTAGATTTGCTGATAACTTGACAATATTCAGGCTGAAAATCTACATGATATCCTCTGTCACAGATTTGACTCACAGATAGCAAATCATGCTTGAGTCCTGGAACTAGAGCTACATTTGTGATGATGACATTTCCAAGATTAATGTTGCCATATCCCAGTGTATGTCCTATGTTGCCATCTCCATAGGAAACTTCTGGGCCAGCCTTCTCCTCATACTCTGATAGCAGGGCTTTATTTCCTGTCATGTGTCCTGAACATCCACTGTCCACGACTAAGGTACTTACCCTGGTGCCCTGCAATCACAAACAATCACTGATTATTAGTTTTAAGGATCCAGACTTGCTTGGATCCTTTGGCTTTCTTAAATCTGTTAGCTTTTGCAGCGGAATTCAAATTAACAGAGTTTAAGCTAACTTTTTCAGAGTTTACATTTGCAGAGTTTACTTTAACCCATTTCAAATTTGGTTTGGGTTCATAGTAATTATAATAAATAGCATGATAATCTCTGCAAGTGTAAATAGAATGCCAAGTACTTCCACAGTGTTTGCATAAAGTCTGTGGTCTAGTTCTCACATAATCACTCTTTACTGCAGTTTTAGAAGGCAAAGAATTAATGTTCTTATTCTTACTGCAGAAACTAGCAAGATGATTAGTGCTACCACAATTAAAGCATGTTTTCCTGGGAGCTAATGAAGCAAGCATTGGCTTAATTCCTGAGGTTATGCCTACCTTTCCATTTCTGTTTTTCTTAGGCATACTCTGTTTGTTTACAGATTTTATTTCCTTAAGCTTATGCTTGAGTTGTTTATCTGTCATTAAGCCAATGTTAGCCTCTTTAACAAAAGTTTTAGCATATGACTCTTTAACAGCCTTTTTCTGTGCTTCAGTCTTAGGTCCACCTGTTCCCATGACATTACCCTCAGATGAACAATATGGTCTAACTTTTACCTTATTTTCAAATCTAAGTTCATCTCCTACAGAGTAACCTAGACCTACTGTATCTGACTGAAACACTTCTTGAGTGTCTTTACCAGAGTGTGTCCAAGTTTTAATGATGTGTTTACTATCCTCCAATTCTGATTCTAGTTGCTCATACTTACCTAGCAACTCCTGTTCAATAAACACTGCATCATCTCTTTCTTTTTGAATTTTATTCATGTTCTCTAGCTGTTCCTCAACAAATTTATTTCTTTCTTTGAGTTGAGAACACTCAGACTTTATCCTCTCATTTTCTAAGGTCTGATCCCTATAACTGATATGCAATGCTTTAAGATAAATTCTTAATTCAGTTATATTATCAGTGTTATAAGCATAGGTAGTTGGAGGTACCTTGAGATCATCATTTTCATTCTGAGTAGTAGCCATGAGAGCATAGTTGACTTCCTCATCTGAATCTGAAGTGTCTGCCCAATCTCTGCCTTTGGTGTAGAGTGCCTTTTCAGTTTTACCCTTTTTGCACTCAGGAGCATAGTGACCCATCTCCTTACACTTGTAGCATTGAATTTCAGACTTATCTTTCTTTCCAGATTTGAAGTCCTTTCCTTCAGATTTCTTGAAATTCTTCTTATCAAACTTTGAGTAGTCCTTGGAGAATTTCTTTCCCTTCTTGAAGTTCTTGTATCCCATCTTCTTGAAGGTCTTTACCATCAATGCAGCCATTTGCATCATTTCTTCATCATCTTCAGAATCAGATGAATCATCTGTGTTTGAGTCAACATCAGTGTTTGATGACTCATTCTCTGAATGGATGACTAAGGCTTTCCCTTTTGCCTTTCTCCTTGATGCCTCCTTCTTTGATGATTTCTCCTCAACCTTGAGAGCAACAGACTTTGACTTTCTACTAGATCTTTTGTTTCTCTGCTCCAATTCCAATTCATGGGTTTTGAGCAGACCATAAATTTCATCAATCTCTGTTTCACCAAGTTCATAATTATCTCTAATAGTGGTCGTTTTCACATCCCACTTTTCAGGTAGAGAGAGAAGAAATTTGAGATTTGAATCTTCCAAATCATACTCTTTATTCACCAATGACAAATCATTGAGCAGTTTACAGAATCTGTCAAATGTTTCTGTCATGGTTTCATCAGGTTTTGCCTCAAAATGCTCATACTCCTGTGTGAGTATGTTCCTTCTGTTCTTCTTAATTGCAGGTGTTCCTTGACATCTAACCTCAAGTGCATCCCATATCTCCTTTGCAGTTGTGCAGTTTATCACTTTATTAGACATAACATTGTCTAATGCACTGTGAAGTAAATGCCTTACCTTCGCATCCTTTGCAATAGATGAAAGATCCTCAGCAGATAGATCTTTCTTCTCTTTTGGTATGACTTTTGGTTCCTCACCAGCAGCAGCAGCAGATAACTTTGTAGGTTTGTGAGGACCTTCATAAATTCTGTCCAGATATTCTGGATCTGTAGCCTCCAGAAACATGGTCATTTTCACCTTCCAAATTGCATACTCCAATGGCCTCAGGATAGGAACCCTAATTGTTTCATACCTACTTACAGTAGTAGGGGCTTTTTCAGATGGTGGAGGTATCTCTGCCATTGATTACTATTGTGTTTGGATCTTTAACTGTAATAAAGTAACAGATACCGCTCTGATACCACTTGTTAGGTCGATTACACAATAAATAATCAAGAACTGTATAAATAAGTAACAAGAACACACTTTTTAACTCTTTAAAACTGTTTGGAATTAATAATTCCTCTCTCGGTGATGTAAAGTATCACAGAGAGCTGCTTAGGTTACAAGAATGATGTTCGTCCACGTTCGATACCCTTCTAGGGTTAACCTAACTGTATTTATAAGATATACAGCTACGTACAATCGTAAATTGATTCTCCTAAAATTAAGCTATACAATTGATATCAATTACGATTGCTACACGTCTTCTAAGTCAACTCGATCTCTTTGACAGCTATCCAATCTTCAAAGATATCGCTTCCATATTAATATTAAATTAATCTTCAAACTCTGTTGACTTGTAGACGCTCCCAGTAGACAGACTTTAGCAAACTCTGTTCTCTCCACGCTAACAGCGTTTGCGCTTCCATGTATTCAGCTATCAGTGTTTACGCTTTCCTCTGTCAGCGTTTGCGCTTCCAGCAATCAGCGTATACTCAAACTCTGTTACAACTGCTTTCAATAACAAGTTAAACTCTCTTTACCTGAAACACTTAAACACTGACATTAAATCACATCAATTATATCTAACACCATGTTTATTTTCACATAAGTAATTCGATTGTTATTCTCGTTAATTGTTTAATTCTTAGTTTATAAATTTGCACTTTAGTTTAATTTAGGTAATCAAACCCATATTTGTTATTTTTCTTAGCAGTGAATTAAAACCATACATTGTTGCATAGGCATATTTATTGAATAGAACCATAACTTGATCCCTGTGGGAATGAATTTGGACTTAACCTTATATATTACTTGTGACCACGTGCGCTTGCGTGAGTTTAGCATAACAATCATCTTGCTAGTTTTTGCAGGAAGAACAAAGACATTAATTCTTTACCCTCCAAATCTGGAGTGAAAAAGGATAATGTCAAACCAAGACCACAAACTCTGTGCAAACATTGTGGAAGTAGTTGGCACTCAATTTATACTTGCAAGAATTATCATGCTATTTATCATAATTATTATGAACTGAAACCTAATTTGAAATGGGTTAAAGTTGATTCTGCAAGTACTAAGAATGAAAATGTTAGTTTAAACTCTGATAATGACAAATCCGCTGCAAAAACTAACAGATTCAATAAAGCAAAAGGATCCAAGCAAGTCTGGATCCTTAAAACTAACAATCAGTGATTGTTTGTGATTGCAGGGCACCAGGGTAAGTACCCTAGTCGTGGACAGTGGATGTTCAGGACACATGACTGGAAATAAAGCCCTGCTTTCAGAGTATGAGGAGAAGGCTGGCCCAAAAGTTTCCTATGGAGATGGCAACATAGGACATACTCTGGGATATGGAAATATTAATCTTGGAAGTGTCATCATCACTAATGTAGCTCTGGTTCCAGGACTCAAGCATGATCTGCTTTCCGTGAGTCAAATCTGTGACAGAGGATATCATGTAGATTTTCAGCCTAAATATTGTCAAGTCATCAGTAAATCTACAGGGAAAGTAGCTCTAGTTGGAAATAGACACAATAACATCTATGAAATAAAATTGTCAACAAACTCTGATGGCAAAGCAGTGTATCTGTCAACAAGAATGTCCAGTGAAGAGAGTTGGAAGTGGCACAAGAAACTCTCTCATTTGAACCTAAACAACATCAATGAGCTAATAAAGAATGATCTTGTAAGAGGACTACCAAAGTCTTTGTTGAATGCAGAAGGCCTGTGTGATTCTTGTCAAAAGGCCAAACAGAGAAAAGCCTCTTTCAAAAGCAAATCTGAATCTTCAATTGTTGATCCTTATCATCTTCTACATGTTGATCTTTTTGGACTAGTGAATGTTATGTCTCTTGGAAAGAAGAAATATGCTCTAGTCATTGTTGATGAATACACCAGATACACATGGGTGTATTTTCTAGCAAAGAAGGATGAAACTGCATTAACACTGGCAGAACATATAATGCAACTGGACAAAGGGTCAAAGAATCAAGTGAAGATTATCAGAAGTGACAATGGAACTGAATTCAGGAATTCAACAATGGAAGAATTTTGCAAGAACAAAGGAATTAAACAAGAGTTTTCTGCACCTGGCACTCCACAACAAAATGGTGTAGTTGAAAGGAAGAACAGAACTTTGGTAGAAGCTGCCAGAACTATGCTTGATGAAGCAAAATTACCAACCTATTTCTGGGCAGAAGCTGTTCAAACAGCTTGTTTTACTCAGAATGCCACTCTGATAAATAAGCATGGAAAAACACCATATAAAATGGTGAGAGAAAAGAAGCCAAACCTGAAATATTTTCATATTTTTGGGTGCAAATTAAATGCTTTGTGCTGAAAACTCATCATGAACAGTTGACCAAATTTGATTTGAAGGCAGATGAAGGAATTTTTGTTGGCTATCCACTGTCAACTAAAGCATTCAGAGTTTATAATCTGAGAACTAGAGTGATCATGGAATCTATTCATGTGTCTTTTGATGACAAGAAAATGACTTGAATTGAAGATGTAAATGAACATGATCAATTGCACTTCGAAAATGAAGATTTAATCTCTGATGAACTAAACTCTGATGAGTCTGATCTGACAAACTCTGAACCTCTACTGGTAAATACTGAAGAGAACTTTCAGCCAGAAACAAGAGAAGAACCAGTTGAGGGGGAGCATGAAGAAACTCATCAAAGTGATAACTCAAATTCTGATAATGACTCAGCTGAAAATTCTGAATCAAACTCTGGTGACTCAAACTCTGAAAGTCCAAAAACTGACAGTTCACACACTGAGCAGTCACATTCAGGGGGAGCCTCAGAGAGTGAAGAAAGATATCAAGAAAATCAGGAGAACATGGATCAAGGGGGAGGATCCAACTTTGAAAGAAGTCAATTGCCTTCAGCTAGGAAATGGACCAAATCTCACACACCTGATTTAATCATTGGTGACCCAGATGCAAGAGTAAGGACAAGAAGTGCAACAACAAATGAATGTCTGTTTCATGCATTCTTGTCACAAAATGAACCAAATAAAGTTGAAGAAGCTCTTAAAGATGCTGACTGGATAACAGCAATGCAAGAAGAGTTAAATGAATTTGAAAGAAATGAAGTGTGGACACTAGTACCAAGACCAAAGAACAGGTCTATTGTTGGTACTAAGTGGGTTTTTAGAAACAAAACTGATGGAAAAGGGGTTGTTACAAGAAACAAAGCAAGACTTGTGGCAAAAGGCTATTCACAGCAAGAGGGGATAGATTATGATGAGACTTTTGCACCAGTTGCCAGATTGGAGGCAATTAGGATGTTTCTTGCTTATGCTTCTCACAAGAAATTCAAGGTTTTTCAAATGGATGTGAAAAGTGCTTTTCTGAATGGAAAACTTGAAGAAGAAGTGTTTGTTGAACAACCACCTGGTTTTGTAGATCCAAAATATCCTGACCATGTCTACAGGCTAGACAAGGCTCTTTATGGACTTAAGAAGGCACCAAGAGCATGGTATGAAACCCTGGCTCAGTTTCTTTTAGAAAGTGGATTCAATAGAGGTACAATTGATAAAACTCTGTTTTATTTCAAATCTGGAAGTGACTTGCTTTTAGTTCAGATATATGTTGATGATATCATTTTTGGATCTACTAATGATAAACTTTGTAAGAAGTTTGCCAAGCTCATGCAGTCCAGATATCAAATGAGTATGATGGGAGAGCTAAGTTATTTTCTAGGCTTACAGGTGAAGCAAACAGATGATGGAATCTTTATCAATCAAGCAAAATATACCAGAAATCTTCTCATGAAATTTGGTATGCTTGACTGTTCATCTGCAACAACTCCCATGGCAACTGCAACAAAATTGGACAAAGATACAGGGTCATCAGTAGATATGACAAGTTATAGAGGAATGATTGGCTCTCTTCTCTATCTAATAGCAAGTAGACCTGATATCATGTATGCAACTTGTTTATGTGCAAGGTTTCAGGCAGATCCAAGGGAACCACATTTAACAGCTGTGAAGAGGATTTTCAAGTATCTCAAGGGCACTGTAACTTTAGGGCTGTGGTACCCAAGAGAATCAGATTTCAAGCTACTTGGTTACTCTGATACAGACTTTGCAGGTTGTAAGATTGACAGAAAAAGCACCAGTGGAAGTTGTCAATTTCTTGGTGACAGACTTGTTTCTTGGTACAGCAAGAAACAGAAATCAATATCCACATCTACAGCTGAAGCAGAGTATATTGCTGCTGGTAGCTGCTGTGCACAGATTTTATGGATGAAGAATCAATTGCTGGATTATGGATTGAGGTATAGCAAAATACCTATTTTCTGTGATAACCAGAGTGCTATTACAATGACAGGTAATCCAGTACAACACTCAATGACCAAGCACATCAGCATAAGGTATCACTTTATCAGAGAGCATGTAGAGGAAGGCAATATTGAGCTTCACTTTGTGCCTACAGATCAACAACTTACAGATGTCTTCACCAAGCCTTTGAGTGAAGCAACATTTACAAGGCTGGTCAATGAACTAGGGATGGTCTCTGGTTTTGACTAAACATGTTTGTTAGACTCAAAATTTTCTTATAAAATGTGTTGCTCATATTTCTGTGAATTGTTAAGTGCTATGTGAACCTTGTTGTTTAAACTCTGTTATGCAGACTATGTTCACATGTTTCTGTTCTCACACTGTTAAACTCTGTCAGCATTTTTGTCTGTCATACACTGTTAATATGTTTGATAAACTCTATGAATTCTGAATTGATTTTTGTCTGAATGAAAACACCAATGAAGAAATATGTATGAAGCATGATTCTCAGTGAATAAATCAAGATTCTTTCTGAGTCACTGTGATCTAATCAGAAATTGTGCAGTAAGATAACTCAGCATGATACTGTTTCATATTTAGAGCATCTTTTAGTTTATTTGGTCCTAAACTCTGAGTCTATGAATACTGTGTGCATTGCCTCTCATGCATAACTTCTGTTATTGATGAACTCTAAACTCTGATTAGTAACACTCTGCTTCCAAGACATACATAGTTCTTGATGATTCCTTGTTTGTACTTGTGAAAATTTTAAAACTTGAGATAAGTCATTGTTTAGTTTGGTGAGGAACAATTCATGTCAGCACCCTGTGAGATTTTGAGCCAAATAAGTGATTGATACATTTTATTGATGTGTGATGTTCATCAGTGAGTATGTTGCTCTAGAACTTGTATTAAACCATGTTGAGACTACATGATATGTGTGTGCATGAAAATGATAAAGGCACTAGGATTTACCATCTTTCTTCAAACACTGTTCATAAATACCACCCTTAGTAAACCCCTTTGAGCCTAATTAACTGCTCATTTTTCTTAAACTCTGACGTATTAAGAGCAGTTATATTTTTTTTTTGAAAATCAAATGCAAGCAGGTGAGTGTTTCTCAAGAAAAGAAAAGTTTACTCAGTATATATATATAAAAATATATGTATATATATATATATATATATATATATATATATATATATACTGATCATCTTGTACAAATATGTACTAACAGTGTGACTGAACACTTTGGTCTGTTAAATTGTTCAGTCCAAAATTCATTCATTTTTAAAAACATCTCTTCTCACCTGTTTGAACTTACTACATTACAACCCTGAATAAAGTCCTTTTGATTTGTGCATATATGTAATCAAAGTAGTGTAAATTTGGTGGAAATTCAAGCCTATGGAAGTATCTGCTTTTACTGATTGAATTTGAGGGAAAACACTTCACCTAAACACTTGTGTGCTTTGAGAGTTTGTGAGGAAATCCTTGACATGTAACTCACTGAATGATGCTTTGATGTCTATCTCCTGATCTTTTTGTCTATAATGACTGTGTGCTTACTTGGATAATCATGAACATCAATGGGAATAGGGTTATTCAGATTTCTGTATTTAAGGAACTACAGAGTTTAGCATTCATCACATACTCCGTGTTTAATATGAGAGTTTGTGCATTCAGTGTTTATTGATTTGATTTATGGATTTTATGAAATATTAGATGCTATAAAAATTGATTTGGTAACCTCTGCTACACATACACAAAATATTCACGACTGTGCATTTTTGAAAGGGTTTTAGTGATAAAGTTTGAAAATTTGACAAACACTGATGGATTGTGTTCCGTACTCTAAGGTAAATTTTCATTAAGATAATTTGAAAATTTTGGAGTAAATAGAGTGTTTGACAACTGTTAATGAGTGTATTTTGTGGTAAAGTGTCTTGATAATAGGAAAGACAACAGTAATAATGGCTTTTACTGCGCGTGATTAAGTGATTCGCTGCATGTTTGACACGTGTCCCACTTTCACCCACTCACTCATCATTATGTACCACTTTCACACTATTCTAGTAACGGTTGCGTGTTTTCAATGTAAAAACGATTGAGTTTTTTTTACTACTCAAATCACTTTTTGGTTACTATCACTCCACATCCACTCATATTCACTTTACCAAAAACACAGCCCTCCTTTGTTTTTCACTTTGACATTTTCACAAACACCTTTCTTAAATATCACTTTCACAGTCAATTTTTGCTTATTTCTTGATCTAATGGCAACAAAACCTTTTACTTCGTTTGGTCTTCGTTTTGTGCCTAACAATTTTGCAGCTCTACTTGAGAACGACCGTGCTCCTGAAGCGTTTCACCTAATGCCAAATTTTCTTCGTGACTCTGAGATTGGGCAAGCGTTGATTGAACCTGCTACTCTATCTGCATCTCAGGTTGTCACTTTCTGGCAAAACTCAAGGTATATAGATGGAGGAGAGAATGGAACTCCGTCTATCATCTTCACTCATGATGAACAAGAGTTTGTGATAACTCCACAAACTGTTCGAGAGACCTTGGACTTCGACACACACACATCGTATGCTATTGTTTCTGAACAGAATCTGAGAGAAATGTTAACAGAGATTGGGTACATGGAATCTCTTGCAAAGCTGGGCAGTGTGAGAAGGCCGAATCTTAGAAAGGAATGGAATTTTTTCTTCGACTGTATCACCAGGACATTTTAGAAGAAAGTCACCAACTGGGATGCCATTCCAATGGATAGTCTGCAAATTGGGTATTCTCTACTCTATGGCAGTAATTTTGATTTTGGTCGATATGTGCTAATGAACTTAGGTGATAAGTTGTCAGAGTCTACTACAGTTTATTTTGCTAGATTTTGTCAACTTTTGTTCAATGCCTGTGTACCTGGGTTAGAAGTTGATGCAGCTGATGTGATTCAACCTTTTAGAGTCAATAAGAGAATATTCTCTGATATGACTAATAAAGATGTTGGTAAAGATTTACCTGCTTTTGTTTTGCCACTTGCCTTGCAGAACTTTCTCAACCAACCACAAGATTCCCAATCACCACAACATGAACCACACCAAACACAACAACCAGAAAAACAAAATATGCCTGAACCTTTAGCCACTGACCATACTGAAACCATACCCTCTCATACTGTACCATCACCTGAGCCAACACCAACAAACACTGTACCTACTACATCACCACACACACAACCTGAACCAATAAACCCTGAGCCAACAAACCCTGTCATTACTATTCAACCTCAACCAACATCTAAACCAAAAAGGAAGAAGCATACTGCCCTCAACACAAAACATTCCAAGGCTAAACAGACATCTCCTAGAGCTGTTTATTCCAGAAGAATCATTAAAAGAGCAAATAGGCCTTCATCACCACCAGTTGAGGAAAGTTCTAGTGAAGAAGAAGAAATGATTGAAGTGCCTCAAGCAAAGAGGAGAAGGCTGATTCTTACAGATTCTGATGATGAGCAAGTTGTTGAGGCTCAAGAGAAACTTTCTCATGATATTCCTACTGGTGAGACAGAGGTTATCATAGAACCTACTATAGAAGAATCAGGTTTCAAGATTGCTGAACCAAAACTTGCTAAGGTTCAAACTAATGAAGATGTTAGAGATGCATTGCCTACAATGGAAGAGTTTGATGAAACTCCATTTTCTTTTGATAATGAAGCATCTACTCCAATACCCAGGGAGGTTACACACTCTGTTGATACTGGTGTTGCAGATGGGCCTACTGTTGTCCTGAAAGACACTGAGGTTGCATCACACACAGAATTAAACTCTGATGCACATCATGTTTCTGATCATGGTGAGGAGATTGATCAATAAGAGAAAGTTATTTCTTCAGAGCATATTCAAGATGATAAAGGAAAACAGGTTGTTCAAGAACCAGTTGCTGCTCAAGATGAGGACATTGCTTCAGTTGCACCTACTGATGTTTCTGTCAGTGATTCTTTTGAAGAAAGGAGTACAGAAGCTCATAAAAACCAATTTCAATCTGATGGTCAGAAAACAGGAGAAAAACCAGATTTTGCTGGACCTTCTACAAATGAAATTGATGATAATTACTTGACAAAGCAAACTGCAGATTGGTACAAGTCAGATTGTATTTTCCCTCCTGGTAGAGCAGCTACCTTTCTCAAGGCAAATTCTTCAAAGATTTCAAATCCTGATATTTTCACTTGTCTGCAAGGAACAGTGATTCAGATCAAGTCCTTGAATCACAGATTTGATGATAATCAGAAGGCCATTGTTGATCTTCGAACGGAGGTTGCTACTCATGAGGAAAAATCTCAACGAGCTAATTCTAAGCTTTTTCAACAATTTTCCAAAGCTCAAGAGAATCTTAATGACAGATTGAGCAAAGTTGAAGAGAATCAGCTTTTGCTGATTGAGAAGGTTGATTCTATTGCAAACTCTCTTGAGTTAATCACCTCAATTCTGATTCCAGATGGTGATGATGTCAAAAAGGGGGAGAGACTTGCTAAAACTAAGTGTAAGCAAACTCAAACTCTGTTAAAGAAGGATCATCTGGATGAAGAAGGTGCAAATGCTGATAAGGGATTAAGAAGTGCAAATCCAAGACATGGACATGGAAGGTCTACAAGGTCAAAGCAAAATGTGGTGGCAGATACAAATCTTCAGAGTACTTCTACTTCAAAGCAAAAGGATTTGTCATTCACTGACAATCCACAAACAGATGAAGAGTTGGCTACTAAAATCTTTCGTGAGGAAAATGCTGAGGCTACACTTGAGGACATACAAGCTGAAGAAAAGCTGTTGCAAAAAGAACATTTAAAAGCACTAAAGTCCAAGAAAGGAAAGAAGACTGTCAGAGCTTCAAAGCCTGCAATGAAAGGGATTGAAATAAAAGAGAAATTATCTGGTATTCAAGAAGAAGAAGAAGAAGAAGAAGAAGAAGGAAAGTTGGTAAGAAAGTCTTCTCTTGATGCCAAGTTGAAGCTAAAAGGGGTAATGGGTGAAGAGAGCAAAAGTAAAATGATAATTACAACCTCTGTTGCCACACAAGTTGTACAGACTCAAAGTAAACCTTTACCTGGGTTTTCTAGGCCAAAGATTCCAGTTCAAGCATAAACAGGAGTGACTGGTGGGTATCAACATAATGTTGCTTGTTCAGGAAAGCCACCAGGCAGGAATACTTCTGGCTTAGGTTCAAGAAGAGATTTGAGAGTTAGTAATAGTCCAAGAGATCCCTCTGCACTTGTCTCTCTTGGTTCTGGTATTACTCAAGAAAATCTAGACAAGTTGGAATCAGTTCAACTAGTTCATCAAAGGAGCTTAGATATTCACTTTCTGTTATAATTTATGACAGATGGAACAGTGTATAGAGTGAATGAAGAAGCAATCAAGCTAAAGTTATTTGAAGAACTTCAGTATGTTCTGCATATATTCAGAGTCAGAAATCGACAAACACAGCTTATTGCTAATTCTATAAGGGAATATATGCAGAAAGCCAAAGTCATTACAGGATCAAAGACTACTGAAAAGTATGTTCCTAAATACAGAGATTGGAATGGAAATCTTGTAGAGATGAAGAAAGGAACTGCTAAATTAAAGACTGATCTGGGGATTACAGTTCTTGATTTTAATTCTCAATCAGAGGAAGTCAAATTCATTAGACTGGGTAATCAGATGAGGAGAAATAAAATCTATGATCTAAGAGCTGTTATCTTTCAAACTGATGAGAATGATCCAGAATTAAGAGAGATCAAGGAAGCTATGCAGATTAAACTTGAAAATGCTGAGAGAAGATTGTTGATCGACTATCTCAGAACAACTCCAGATCTTGAGGAGGTTAGGTAGATAGAATTTGTAAGTAATTTGAATTTTTTGTAGTTTTTGTTAAGTCAAGATTAAACTCTGATTATATGTTAAACACTGTGTTTTTATTTGATTGTTTTGACATCATCAATTACTGTGAACTTGTACATTTTTCTAATGAACAAGTTGGGGGAGATTGTTAGATATAATTGATGTGATTTAATATCAGTGTTTAAGTGTTACAGGTAAAAAGAGTTTAACTTGTTATTGAAAGCAGTCGTAGCAGAGTTTGAGTATACGCTGATAGCTGGAAGCGCAAACGCTGATAGAAGAAAGCGTAAACACTGCTAGCTGAACACAAGGAAGCGCAAACACTGCTGGCTAGGAGAGCAACAGAGTTTGCTAAAGTCTGTCTACTGGAAGCGTCTACAAGTCAACAGAGGTTAAAGAATAATTCAAGATTAATATGGAAGCAATATCTTTGAAGATTGGATAGTTGTCAAAGAGATTGAGTTGACTTAGAAGACGTGTAGCAATCGTAATTGATATCAATTGTATAGCTTAATTTTAGGAGAATCAATTAACGATTGTATGTAGCTGTATATCTTATAAATACAGTTAGGTTAACCCTAGAAGGGTATCCATCGTGAACAAATATCATTCATTGTAACCTAAGCAGCTCTCTATGATATTTTACATCATTGAGAGAGGGATTATTAATTTCAAACAGTTTTAAGTACTAAAATGTGTGTTCTTGTTATTTACTCATACAGTACTTGATTATATATATTGTGTATTCGACCTAACAATCTAGGTACTGGAAAGGTGTTGTAAAAAGTGAAATTGACTATATTATTTCTAATGGAACATTGGAGTTGGTTGATCTACCTCCTGGGTGTTCTACTATAGGATGTAAATGGGTCTTCAAAAGGAAGATGAACTCGGATGGCTCAATAGATAAGTATAAGGCTGGTAGCTAAGGGCTTTAAGTGAAAGGAAGGCATTGATTACTTTGATACATACTCTCCGGTTGCTAGAATGACAACAATCCGAATGCTTATAGCATTGGCTTCTGTACATGGTCTTATCATCCATCAAATGGATGTAAAGACAGCTTTTCTTCATGGTGAACTTGAAGAAGAGATTTATATGGATCAGCCTGAGGGATTTGTTGCTTCTGGTAATGAGAGGAAAGTATGTAAGTTAATCAAGTCTATATATGGCTTAAAACAAGCTCCAAGAGACTGGCATAAAAAGTTTGATGAAACTGTTTTAGAATCAGAATTTGTAGTTAATGAAAGTGACAAGTGTGTCTATTACATGGTTAAAGGAAATGAATGTATTATTGTGTGCTTGTATGTGGATGATATTTTGTTGTTTGGAACCAATATTGAGATTATTAACGAGACAAAAAGGTTCTTGAAAAGGCATTTTGAAATGAAGGATATGGGAGAGGCTAGTGTGATTCTTGGTATCAAGTTGACTCAGTCAACTGATGGAATAACCTTGTCACAATCTCATTATATAGAGAAATCTATACTTGAGAAGTATGGTTATTCAAATTGTAGAATCGCAAGTACTCCGTATGATCCTAAAATTGCCCTTGTCAAGAATAGTTCAGGAGTTCCTGTGTCTCAGTTAAGGTATTCTCAGATTATTGGGAGTTTGCAGTATCTTGCTAATGGTACTAGGCCGAATATTTCATATTCAGTGTCTAAGTTAGCAAGATATACAAGCTGTCCAAACAAGACTCATTGGGATGCTCTTGATAGAGTGCTTAGATATCTAAAAAGCACCATATATCTTGGTTTGCATTACAGGAGGTTTCCTGGAGTGCAAGAGGGATATAGTGATGCAAGTTGGATAACTAAGAAGTCTGGTTCCAATGGAGTGATTGGATATCTGTTTACCCTAGCGGGTGGAGCAGTGTCTTGGAAGTCTTCTAGACAGAATATTATAACTCGGTCTATCTTTGAGGCCGAGTTGTATACATTAGATGCCACGGGGACTGAGGCTGAATGGTTACATGGACTTATGTCAATGGTACCAGTAGTAAGTCGTCCACTTCCTGCTTTTGTTGTTCATTGTGATAGCCGTACAACTATCGACAAGATAAACAGCAAGAAGTATAATGTGAAAACAAATAGACATATCCAAGTTAGACTAAAGTCTATAAGGGGTCTAATGTCTGAAAGGATTATTGCTGTTGAGTTTATTGGAACTCAAGAAAACCTAGCTGATCCTTTGACTAAGGGACTTGAGCATGCTGTTGTCCTTAAGTCTAGGTTGGGGATGGGACTGATAGCCCGTAATGATTCATCTACAGCGGGAACCCAATACACATGAGAGGAGATCCTCGAAAGTGTATTCAATGTGGTAATAACAAGTTGTAAGGGTGAATTGGTTGTACCTTTAACGACATAGATTGATACTCATGTATCTGGAGTCTTTCCCCTGTAAACCTAAAAGATATTGTAACTGCCAGAATAGCAAGAGTTATTTGAACTCTGAATGGGGTCAAGTCATATGACGAGATACTAGCAGTACATCTTTGGGGATGCCCAGCTAAGCGAATGTAATTGTGTGGTCGCAATTAGAGGAAAGGGTTATTCCTTGAAGCATTCGACGAATAGGATCGAGACATGACCTTTAACGTCTCAAAGCCGTAGATTAGCACCATAGCCTTTGACTTGTCGTCGTCTATGGAGTGTGGTTACACCAAACGGATAAAGATTCAAGGTGAAACATTCCATCTGAATCCGGTAGCCATCGAAGTAGAAGACTTAGGAGGGTTCAAACCCGGAAGGGTACCTACTCTGAAAAACGAGTCATGATGAGGATAAATATGTATTTCTGTATGGATTCGTGGGGGATTGTTAGAAAATGGAAAGTTTGAGACATAATTATAATATGTTCTTGATGTAATTTCCAGAAACTAACAAGTGGAGGTTGTTCCTTGTAGTGAGGACTTAAACTTTCATGTTTGGATCTAAGACATTTTCTTAGTGGAATCCATAGATAAATTGAGTTGAAAGAAGGAGATTTGAAATGGGTAATCAGATTGCAGATGGAAATCATGGCCATGATATATATTTCATGACCATGAAGAGGCATTAAAAGAGATGGGATATTCAGAAACGTTTAATGCCCATGAGGAAGTTTTCATGTCCATGAATGTATACTTGATTGGTCAGAAACGTTTCATTCCCATGAAGAAGTTTTCATGCCCATGATGTGCAACTGATTTTAATTTAGATTTTGATTTATTTTAACAGGTTTCAGATTTATTTGTTACAACAGTACTGGAAATTTGGATCAGTATTTGGATTAAATCCTGATGGAAATTTGGATCAGTACTTGGAGTAAAATCCTGATGGACTTGGTCAGACATCAGATACTGATGGGCTAAATCCTGATGGATATCAGTTCCTGACAAGCACTGAATCCTGATCCTGATGGACACCAAATCTTGATATTACTGATGACCAAATCCTGATGCTTATGTAACTGAAAATAAATCCTGATGCAGTTAATGAAATTAAATCAGAATATTTACTTTCCTTTTATGGAGTATCAGTTACGTTTATTTTTGGTATTATATACAATACAGAATAGAATAAACGTATAGAGTAGAGATACGTCCTAAGGATAGAAACTCTATCTCTTTCTCTCTTCTCTGTTCTCTCTCGACACATACAGATAATACATAGTTCTTAGGCGAACTGAGGTGCTGGTCGCTGTTGATCACTGGTGTAATTGTGAACCTATTGATCTGTGCTGTTTTATCCTGGGAGTGATATTGCTGCAACCCAATCAAAACGTAAGTGGGACAATAATCTCTTCAAGAACAGCCAAGTCTTCTCGTAGGGCTTGGTGACTCAGCTGTTCTTCTCTCTCTGATCAGTAGTTGCTAAAGCTTCTGTGGGAGATAAGTATTCTTACTTTTCTTGTTATATTTCAGTCTCTAATTATACCTTGTTTTGCCTTCGTGATTTGTTTTGTTAATTGGTTAATTGCCTGTTCTTGTTTTAATATATATCACTGCCTCATTATTGCGTTGTTTAGTGTAATATACCCAACAAATCATCCCCTGCAAACACTAACAATGTATATTTCAGAATCGTTCTTAAACTTTTAGTAGAGTTCTCCAAATTCATCTTCAAAAGTCATAGACATTTCTTGAATCATCTGTTCCAAATGCAATACAATCAAAATGTGAGATAGATGCTTCTAAGTTATGTATGGCATACAGATGCTGCACTTTTAGCAGAGCCTGCCACAACTGGGGAAAAAACAAATACCCTTACAGCACCCAAAAATGAACATTATATTTGCATTTTGAATTAAAACAAGAAAACACACTTGGTCATTCTATATATTTAGTTATTCTACAACAAAAACACATTATGTAAATGCTTTTTTTTTTTTTTGCCACAAAAATAAAAGGTTTTCATTAAATTGGACAAGCACACAGTCGAGACAAACCCCCAACTGGTGGTACGATCAGGTTGAAAAACAAAGGCAAGCTAAAATACTTAGCTGATTTGTTTCCGGATCGTTTGACAATACAGATCTGAAAGAATCTGTTAACTGAAAATGAAAACAAAGACAACCCAATAAATCCAAATTGAACCAACATCTCTGAATACAGCAAAATTACAATTGACCTTAACACATAAAAACCATTTGTAACCCATTGTTCAGGTGGAGCACCCCAGCTATCTACTTGCCGGGAACCAGCTATAGACTTGCCGTAAGTAAAAACTCCCCAAAGGTGAACACAATCATGTTGTGAAAGGTGAGCTCTTGCAATAATCATCACTACCTCAGCTTCGATGCGGCCTTTCCAGATCTCTCGAGATATCAATTGAAACATTTTCGGAGTACGGAAATAACAAAACCAAACATACGAAGACATATTAACATAAACAAACCACTCCAAAGGGAGAGACATACTACAAATCAAAAAGTCAAAGATCTCGGATTGACACCAAATTTTGATATGATGTTAAGCAAGAGATTTTGAATTTAAGAAATGTATTTATTTGATATTTCGAGTTCTAAATCTCAATAGATCTGAAAAAGAACTCGAATAGGTTTTTCGAAATTTTTGGAAAAATTCCGATTTATGAGAGAAATGAAAGGGATTTATGAAGATGGATGAAGGCTTGGTTGGAGAAGGAGGAGATTAGAGCAAGAAGAAGGACCTCCGGCCGGTGGATAAACCACCGCCGGAGGGGATGTATCTGGGACGAAGACTAAGTTTGGGTGGGTTCTTTGTTGCAGGGGAAAAAAAGTCTACTCAAAGTAGTATTACATGTTAAAAAGAAATGAGACGACCTGGTTTTAACCATAACGCCTCCATCAACACCCAAACAAGTATCAATCTCAAAAAAAACAACCAAGATATTCCCATAAACTAGAAGAATATATATCCAACCTCAAATGTACACTACCAAATAGTCTCGACTTATATTTAACAACGAAGTCTGGTGTGAAACTCTTAAACTCATTTACTATCATTTGTAATGGCAACTGGTAATATGAAACACTTTTTTCAAAATTTAAAATGACATAAATAAAAATTCAAAACTAATTCAATGAAAGAAAACAATGACATAAATTTAAAAAGTAAAGCAACTAAAAAAACAGCTAAAACAATAAGGGATTTATATAATTTTAAAATGACATAAATAATAATTCAAAATTTAATACACTTTAAATGAGTAAATTTTAAATTAAATTTTACAAATAATATAACCAAAATATAATTTTAGAGATAAAATTTGAAATTCATTGTTATAAATTTATAATCAAATAAAAAAAATGATTTCTACAATTAAAAAATGATATACTCACTTAAAATTCAATGCATACTTATCTACACTAAAAAAATTAAAAGGAAAAAATATGAATTGACAATAAAAAACTGACTAATTATTTAAATTAATATGAACAAGGCAAAAAAAATATTATAATATAACAACTTAATACTTAGGCTTATCTTAAATTAAAATATCTAATTTCTTAAACTTAATTTTGGTTATCAAAATAAAAAAAATTATAACAAACTCCTTCTATGTCTCAAAAAACAATGTAATTGTTTACAATTTAAAGTTATAATTTTAAAAAAAATGTATCTACAATAAAAAAAATTTATTCTGAATCTTAATTAAATATTAAGTACCATACTTACTTATTTAAACCATTGTATTTTCTAAAAAAAATACAAACATATTTTTAATAATATGGACGATTCGAGCTATACACAATTTTTAATAAAATTTAATAATTTCATCTATAAATCTTAACTTCAACATTAACAGTTAACTTAAAATTTCCTAAAAAACTCTCCCAAAAATCAATAAATGAAATCGAAAGAAAAAAATATAAACCAAAAACCACCTACAATTCGCAAAAACAAAATATTAACAACAAAAAATATAAAAAAAACAAAAACAAAATACACAAGCTAAAGGCACAATTACATTCTCTTTGTTGACGGTGATTTAATTAAGTGAAAGTTGCTAACATGTTCTAATGATATCAAATTAATTGGTCATTATAATGTCTTCTCCTTTCAACAGCATAAGTTAGAGTTGCCAATTACATGTTCTAATAATATCAAATTAATTGGTAAGTATAATGTCCTCTCATTTCAATAACATAACTTACATAAAAGCAAGAAAAAACAAGAAAAAATTTTGTAGAAAAGAAAAAGGAAGGAAAAAAAAAAGAGCTCCAAGAACAAAACTACATAAAAATTATGCAACATCTATTTATTTATATATTTATGCTTAATTTGGTTAAAAACTTCCCTTTTAATAACAAATTCTTCATTTAGTATTATTTAATATTAATTAATTTAAAATAAAAAACAAATTTTTACTAGATTATAATAAGTAAAATGCTTACAATTTTAAGTTTTGTTCATTTTAGTTATACATTTTAAACATAATCGTTAAATCTTTTAAGACAAATTAATCAAAATCGTATATGTCATACAAAAAAATATTCTTTACAGAAATTAAGATTCCCATATCATCAACAACATATTAAAATTAAAATTTATTATATTAGTCCAAACAAAAAAATATATTAATCACATATTCTATTATTCTATTTTAATTTATTATATAAAATTGAATTTTAAAAATAATTCTTAAAAAAGCAACCCATGTACATTAGATACAACAATACTAAAAATTGGAGTTCTAAGGTTCGAACCCACCACCAACATTTTAATATAAAATTAATACTAGATTATGTTATATAGAAAGGTTGAACATTCAATTCCCCCAACATCATATTAATTTAGATTTAATACTAAAAATTATTTACATACAAAGTCTAAAATTTTATTTCTTCCAATGTATTAAAAGTAATTTAAAAAAAATAAAAGCAACCCGTGAAAGCTAGTATTGAATATAATAAGAGAATAATGTTCCTGAGGTTACCTCAGGAAGCTCATGAAACTTACTTGAGCTAATGCTTGTTTTTAAAACACATTTTTAATGGTAATTTTGTAATAATGGAACATGCCCCATGTATTTACAAAAATAATCCTATATTATCCACTATAAGATCATTGAGTTTTGGCTGAGAATACTCCCTCAAAGCCTTAGCTGCTGCTGCTGCATCACCCATCTCTACAATAGTCTCAGTTTTCTCTTCTTTATTATCCACTATAAGATCGTCTTCCGCCAGTTCTTCCAAACGAGCTTGTAAGCGTGTTCGCATACAAACTTAAATACCTGAAACACCACGAATCAAACAAACTAAGTAAGAATCCGAGTCAGTGAACGCTAACGACCACTGATGACAAGCACATAAACTAAAATAAAAACACCGATGATCCCCGGCAGCGGCGCCAAAAACTTGTTATGCAAAAATTACGCAAGCGCACGTTGTCACAAGTAATATATGATTAAATCAAGTTCGTTCCCACAGAGATCTAGAATGGTGTTCAATTCAATTAATGTACCTATGCACCGATGTATGGTTTTTATCCACTGCTAAGACAAATAACAATTTGGATTTTATTTAACTACTAAATTAATTATCAAACTAAAGATTAACTAATTTAAGAGATTAAAGTCGAATTACTAGTATGAGAATAAAACATGGAATCCTAGTTTCATCATCTACTTCACTTAGAGTTGCAGCCTTTAATTAAAACATGCGATGGTTTTGATATCTGATCGAATAACACGAAAAGAGTAAAAGTTACCTCTCGGTATACTAGTACCAATCTACGCATACATTCACAAAAGAGATAGAAGATGAGTAGGCACCTATTATGTTTAGACCCTATATCTCTATAGAATTTGAAAACATAAAGGTTGAAGTACAAGTTATCCATAAAGATCACACAGGGCAGTATAAGTATTTTCATCTCACACCACGAATCATATTGATAAACAATTATGAACCTATGCTAGCATGGCAAGTTCTAAATCTCAAGATCCACTCTCGCTTCACAAGAGATTAACAATTCAATTTAGATGTTAGCTACGCATCCAAAAGCATTAAGATTAACCATACGAGGATATCAAGAATTCACCACACATAAATCTTTAAGGCATGCAAACTACTAAGCTACATAGATAAATCCACTAGGATCCCATGACAACGATTAGTTCATAACTAAACCTTTCGTCACCATGGGATTTGATGAAAACATGGTAAATAACAAGATATGAATAAAAGAAGTAATTATATTAATAAACAAGAGTTTGAGAAAAACAAATCTAGAACAAAAGATGTAGTAGATCTAGATCCGTTGCTTGTCACGAGCGTTGAATCCTTCTCTCCTTTTCTCTCTTGCAGATCTAAGCTGGTTACAATAATAAAGCTATGATAATGTGTATATCTCTATTACAATGGTAGGATGTGTTTAAATAGGCTCTAAAAGTCTTGCCCAGCAAGAAAATACCAAAACAGAATTATAAAAGAATTTCTGCAAGATACGTTTCCTAAACTGATTCTGTTTTTTAAGGGAAATTCGTAGCTGACTTTTCTTCAGTTTTTATGGAACGTTCCAAACGTAATTAGACCTCTGGACCACCTTATAATGATAGAGAATCTCGTTATCTTCGCGTGGACTGCTTACGGGCTGAAAACAGACTTATAGAACTCAAGATATGGCCCAAACAGTGAATCTCACGCGTGCAGCCCAATAAATCCGAATTATAATAAATTAAATCTCCAAAAACGACAAAAACATCCACCATAATCAACATCCTTGTAAATCTGCACAACTAACAAAACACATCAAAACTACAAGAAACTTGAGCCCAAGACAATCAATTTAAGCCGATTTAGAATGCTCCAAGTGGATATAAAATCCACGTATCACACCCCCAAACTTAAACCGATGCTTGTCCTCAAGTATAAACAATTACAACTAAATAACTAACTAGTACCACTTCCGTAGGTGATCACGGTTGCATTTGGCATATGCAACAAGCCCTTTAAACCCCTAGGCAGCCCTAGTGGACGAGTAAGGTCTCGTGAGGGCCTATAGCGAATGTACCCACAAAATCCATTTAACCTAATGCAATGCAATGCAATGCATGAATGCAACTAAATGAAAATGCAATTAATCTAATCTACCATACCTTCAAATCCTCTCATGCCATATCAACTTAAGAATCAAAGTAAATACGCAATGTCTTGGTGTCGAAAGTGCAAGTATTCACATAGTCTACTCAATGAACATGCATAAGTTCTCACAAGCCCATGTCAAGTGTAAGAATAAGTTAGTAAACATGCTAAGCCTACAAGAGTACATCTTTGAGACAACACTCGAGATCTCATACGCAAGAACAAACAAACACTCACAATCCACTCACAAAAGAATATTCACTCAAGAACAAGGGTAAGTGTATCACTCAATTCCCACAAAATCATAAACATGCTTGACATTTGGTATCAATCTAACTCTTAACACAACATACATCAATGACGGTAATCAAAAGGTCTTTATTTGGGTTGTAACGGGGCTAGGGACGGTATGTTAAATAAGCCAAAACAGGTGAAGTGTCAAAAGCTAGTAAGTACCATAATAAATCACACATAACACCATATTCCCCCCACATAATTTTTACTAAAACAAACACTCGACTAGTCGACTGAAATAGGATCACAACAATACAAACATGCTCTCATACTATATATATTTTTTTTTCTTTTTTTTCTTTTTTTTCTTTTTTTTTTCCTCTTTTTTTTCTTTTTTTCTTTTGTTTTTTTTTTTCATTTTTTTCATTTTTTTCGAGAGCTAAATAGAACACAAACAATAATATAAACAATAACAATGATCCCACAATTTTATTACATATGTCGACTATCAAGTAAACAAACCCAATTTTCAATATTTCCCCCAAAATTAAGACCAACAATAACCCCTCCTTGCACACCTTATTACTCCCTTAAGCACTCTACTAGCCTTTGACAATGTGGGTTCAAATTAATGTAAGGCCAATACAAGAAAAAGGTCTCGGCAAATAATGTGGTATGTCACCGAAAAAATAGGATTAAGCTCAACGGGTTAACTAATTGATCATGTAAACATGGTGTGGTAATATGGGAAAATATGTGGTTATTCCTAAATGCCTTTATCATTTTAATCGTCAAATAATGTCATGCGTTTCAAGAAAGACCTCAAACAACTGCTAGCAATGCAAACAATCCGTGGACACTCAAGCAAACGAATAAATTGCAAATATGCAATAAGGCTCAAAAACTCACTTGGTGGAAAAACATACTCAATCCCAAGCAACATCTCTCTAACGCACCAACTTGTATTCAAAGCATGCAAACTAAATCATCTTGCACATATTCATGTCCTTCTAATCACTTACAACATTCAAAAAGTCTACTAGCTTCAACTTACTAGTGTATGTGTGTGCACAAGAACAAAGCATATCACTTCTCAATCAAAAGCGTCAACAACACAAAATTCCTATCAAGCATGGGTGCAAATGCAAACTATTATGAACTCACATGGTATACGAACATAAAAACAGAATGTCCTATATGAAACAAACTTAAATAACACGAACAAACATGCATAATTTCCTACTACTAATATGCAAAGCATGAAAGCCTACATGAACAAATAATACAACAACAACTACTAATCCCTCAAACCACCCCCAAACTTAAAATATTCAATGTCCGCATTGAATGGAAGTAAATACAAGGGATAATAGAAAACATACCTGATCGTCCTCGTCCTCGGATGAATCTGGTGGAGGATACTGTGTACGAGCTCCATAGACTAGCCACCTTGCCTGAATACTACAAAAGCCCAATTGACAAGAACACAAATTCGTAATAAAAATAAGATTAGAGAAAAAGATTTACCCAATACGAATCAAAGAGGTGAACTTGCAATAAATTCCTCTTTAGAATTGAATTTATTAGAGATTTAAATAAAATAGAAGAGGAATTGGATTTGTATGTGTAGGTGGGAATATAAAAAATAATAATAAAAATAAAAATAAAAATAATAAATATAATAACAATACTAATAATAATAATAATAATAATAATAATAAATATAATAAATAATAATAAGAATAATAATAATGAAATAATAATAATAATAATAATAATAATAATAATAAAAATAATTAGAATAGAAATAGGTTTAGAATTTTTGAAGAAAAGATGGGGGGTTTTGGAATTGAAATAGGAAAAAATTTAGGGGAAAGATGAGAGTATAAAAAGAATTTGGGGTGGAAGAATGTTTTTTTTTTTATATGTATACACAGCAACACACGGAATCAAGGAAGCAGTGGTGAAAATTTTTCTGAAATCACTGGAACAAGCGCAAGTTGCGCGCGTGCACAGCAAATTGCTGTTAATGCAGATGCGCCTCTGCAACTTGCGCGTCAGGCCCGCAACTTGCCTCAAGGTCAGATGCGCATGCGCAAGTTGCGCAACAGGCGCGCAATCTGCCCTGTAACGCAGCTTCCTCCTGCGTGACACCAAAAATCCGATTTTTTTTTTCACAACACTACTACTCCTCTTTTTTTTTTTTATACTAATGCATGGGTTGCCTCCCACCAAGCGCTTCTTTAACGTCAATAGCTTGACGTTACTTCCTCAACTCATGGCGGTTTCAAAAGAATAACCGAACCGTTCTCAACAGAAAGACCATTCATACGAACGTTGACATCTTGGTTGCTTCCTTTCCACAAATCTCTTCCATCAGACTTCAACTTAAATTTACTAACCAACGGCCAAATCTTCTTCTTTTTCTTCTTCACACCTCTAAAGTGCTTCTCCGACTCAACCGACTGAACAAAAATTTCCTCTTCCTTAACATCTGCTTTCCACCTTCGCAACACGTTATCACGCCCCTCTTCAAAAATCACTAGCTCATTATTCAAAAGGACATACCTCAAATGTGATGGAAGTTTCCCAAGCTTTACACACGAAAGATCTCGAATTGAAGAACTAACAATGGAATCACTGCTAGGATGCACATGCATGTCAGATTTTTCGTTCAATAACTGATCAAACTTCTTTCTCTGACCCGTATCAACTATTTCCACACTGCAACACTCTTCATCCTCTGTTGGAAATTTCATGGCCTTGAACACATTAAAGGTGACACTCTGATCTTGCACCCTCATTGTAAGCTCTCCTTTTTGCACATCAATCAAAGTCTTTCCTGTAGCCAAGAACGGTCTTCCCAAGATTATGGGAATCTTCTTATCTTCTTCAAAATCGAAGATAACAAAATTAGCTGGGAATATGAGTTTATCAACTTTCACCAAAACGTCCTCCACTATGCCCCTCGGATAAGTGATAGATCGATCAGCCAACTGCAAAGAGATGTTGGTTGGCTTTGGCTCCGGTAAACCAAGTTGCTTGAAAACAGACAAGGGCATAAGATTAATACTAGCTCCCAAATCACATAAACACTTGTTGAAAGAAAGGTTGCCAATAGTGCATGGAATAGTGAAACTTCCCGGATCTTTCAGTTTAGGAGGCAACTTCTGCTGCAGAACGGCACTACACTCCTCTGTCAATGCCACTGTTTCAAAATCTTCCAACCTTCTCTTCCTTGACAAAGTATCTTTCATGAACTTTGCATATCTCGGCATCTGCTCCAATGCTTCAACAAAAGGAATGTTAATGGACAGTTTCTTGAAGACATCCATAAATTTCTGAAACTGTTTCTCTTTACTTTTCTGCAAGCGTCCAGGAAATGGAGGAGGTGGATAGATCTGATTATTCATTGAAGATTGCTCCGGAGTAAACTTTTCAACAGTTTTCTTGCTCTTCTCACCATCTAGCTGATCAGCCACTAAATCAGATTTCTAAATTTCTGGCACTGCATATTTTTCAACCTGCCGATTCTGAACATCTTCATCTTCTTCAGTTGCTACATTAGAGTCTCTCGTGACTTTTCCGGATCTCAAAGTCACAGCTTTCACCTGCTCATGGACCTCCCTCTTGCCTGGATTACCAATTGTATCACTTGGAAGAGTTCCTTGTTGCATATTTACCAAGGCACTTGTAATCTGCCCTAACTGAGTTTCCAAGACTTTCTGGCCAGCTTGTAGGTTCTTTACCGTCATCCTCAAATCATCCATCTCTGATTTTTCATTAAAAGATTGCCCCGCATGAGCCTGAGGCTGTTGCTGCTGAAATCCTGGAGGTTGATATGGTGTCCTTGAAGCATAAGGCTGTTGATAGCCTTGATTGAATGGCTTTGCTAGCTGACCCTGAAACTGCTGATAGGGCTGTTGATAAGGTTGTTGAGCACCTTGATTGTTGCTCCAGCTGAAATTGGAATGATTCCTGTTGTTCGGATGATAGGTGGCTGGAACTGGTGCTGCAGGTCTCTGAAAATTACTCACGAACTGTACTGATTCAGGAGAAATAGCACACTGATTGGTCTCATGTGCACCCGCACATAACTCACAAACACTAGCCACCTGCTGAACTCCATAATTTGCAAGAGAATCCACCTTCATAGCAAGAGCTTTCAACTGAGCCGTAATCATTGCAGCTGTATCTACTTCCAAAATTCCTGCTGCCTTGCCTTGAGATAGCCTTTGGGTTGGATTTTGATATTCATTAGCAGCCATCATCTCTATAAGTTCATAAGCTTCATCATAGCTCTTTGCCCACAGAGCTCCACCTGATGCTGCATCTAGCAAAGGCCTAGACTGTGCTCCCAACCCATTGTAGAACCCATTAATAACCATCCAATCAGGCATGCCATGATGAGGACACTTGCGTAGCATCTCCTTGTAGCGTTCCCAAGCCTCACACAAGGTCTCGCCAGATTGCTGTTGGAATTGAGTCAACTGATTCCTTAATGCTGCAGTTTTTGCCATAGGGAAGAATTTAGTAAGGAACTTCTGAGCAAGATCCTCCCATGTAGTAATGGAACCAGGTGGTAGAGAGTGTAGCCAGCTCTTAGCCTTATCCCTCAGAGAGAATGGGAAAAGCCTCAACCTGATAGCATCATCCGTCACACCATTACATTTGAAAGTGTCGCAGATTTCGATAAAGTCCCGAACATGCATGTTGGCATCCTCCGTAGGAGCACCCCCAAACTGAACTGAATTTTGCACCATCTGAATTGTGCCCGACTTGATCTCAAAATTGTTTGCTGCAATAGCTGGCCTAATAATGCTAGACTGGATATCATTGAGTTTTGGCTGAGAATACTCCCTCAAAGCCTTAGCTGCTGCTGCTGCATCACCCATCTCTACAATAGTCTCAGTTTTCTCTTCTTTATTATCCACTATAAGATCGTCTTCCACCAGTTCTTCCAAACGAGCTTGTAAGCGTGTTCGCATACAAACTTAAATACCTGAAACACCACGAATCAAACAAACTAAGTAAGAATCCGAGTTAGTGAACGCTAACGACCACTGATGACAAGCACATAAACTAAAATAAAAACACCGATGATCCCCGGCAGCGGCGCCAAAAACTTGTTATGCAAAAATTACGCAAGCGCACGTTGTCACAAGTAATATATGATTAAATCAAGTTCGTTCCCACAGAGATCTAGAATGGTGTTCAATTCAATTAATGTACCTATGCACCGATGTATGGTTTTTATCCACTGCTAAGACAAATAACAATTTGGATTTTATTTAACTACTAAATTAATTATCAAACTAAAGATTAACTAATTTAAGAGATTAAAGTCGAATTACTAATATGAGAATAAAACATGGAATCCTAGTTTCATCATCTACTTCACTTAGAGTTGTAGCCTTTAATTAAAACATGCGATGGTTTTGATATCTGATCGAATAACACGAAAAGAGTAAAAGTTACCTCTCGGTATACTAGTACCAATCTACGCATACATTCACAAAAGAGATAGAAGATGAGTAGGCACCTATTATGTTTAGACCCTATATCTCTATAGAATTTGAAAACATAAAGGTTGAAGTACAAGTTATCCATAAAGATCACACAGGGCAGTATAAGTATTTTCATCTCACACCACGAATCATATTGATAAACAATTATGAACCTATGCTAGCATGGCAAGTTCTAAATCTCAAGATCCACTCTCGCTTCACAAGAGATTAACAATTCAATTTAGATGTTAGCTACGCATCCAAAAGCATTAAGATTAACCATACGAGGATATCAAGAATTCACCACACATAAATCTTTAAGGCATGCAAACTACTAAGCTACATAGATAAATCCACTAGGATCCCATGACAACGATTAGTTCATAACTAAACCTTTCGTCACCATGGGATTTGATAAAAACATGGTAAATAACAAGATATGAATAAAAGAAGTAATTATATTAATAAACAAGAGTTTGAGAAAAACAAATCTAGAACAAAAGATGAAGTAGATCTAGATCCGTTGCTTGTCACGAGCGTTGAATCCTTCTCTCCTTTTCTCTCTTGCAGATCTAAGCTTGTTACAATAATAAAGCTATGATAATGTGTATATCTCTATTACAATGGTAGGATGTGTTTAAATAGGCTCTAAAAGTCTTGCCCAGCAAGAAAATACCAAAACGGAATTATAAAAGAATTTCTGCAAGATACGTTTCCTAAACTGATTCTGTTTTTTAAGGGAAATTCGTAGCTGACTTTTCTTCAGTTTTTCTGGAACGTTCCAAACGTAATTGGACCTCTGGACCACCTTAGAATGATAGAGAATCTCGTTATCTTCGCGTGGACTGCTTACGGGCTGAAAACAGACTTATAGAACTCAAGATATGGCCCAAACAGTGAATCTCACGCGTGTAGCCCAATAAATCCGAATTATAATAAATTAAATCTCCAAAAATGACAAAAACATCCACCATAATCAACATCCTTGTCACACATCAAAACTACAAGAAACTTGAGCCCAAGACAATCAATTTAAGCCGATTTAGAATGCTCCAAGTGGATATAAAATCCACTTATCAGCCTCCTCTGACAGCAGGTCGGCTGAAGCCTCCCATGACGGCTGGTTGGCTACCAAGTGGTCTGCTGACGGGAGGTCTGGTGGGGCTCCTTCGGACGGAGACGTTTGAATATTATCTAACATGTTCGAATATCGACGGACCTGTTGGAATCACTGCAAAGTAACCACTCAACTGAAAAATCCCCGAACAGTAGGTTGGCCGCTGGGTGATCGGCTGACGGGGTGCCTGCTCGGCTACCACCAGGTTGGCCGGGGCTCTCCCTGGTGCCTGGTCAGCTGCCACCAGGTCGGCTGCCACCGGGTCGACCGGGGCTCCCCCTGGTGCCTAGTCGGCTGACGAGTAGTCCTTGACGGCTAGCTGGCTGCCAGGTGGTCGGCTGAAGCCTCCCCTGACGGCTGGTCGGCTGCCAAGGGGTCGGCTGAGGCCCTCCATGGCTGCTGGTCGTGCCTCCTGAGGCTTCTTAGAGATGTTGGAATCTTGTTCGGCAGTATTCGAACATCTACATCAATATTTGAACATTGATAAATAAACATCCTTAGTTGAGTGTTAAGGGTCTCAGATCTTCCATGAAGAAGCTTCAAACTCCTTTCAAGGGCTTCACGCTTGCCTGATCTTAAATAGAATTATTTCAAACCTTTCAACCACCATGTTAGAATGTTGATTCAGTGGCTCATTCTTGAGATGTTCTTGAATCTCTTGATCCAAGGTTGGCTCTGATAGCTTCGCTTGCCTTCAATGGCTTCAACTTAGTTCCTTAGTCCTCGATTTGGAACACAAGGCTACGATTCTAAGTTTTCTTAACGTTATTAACCCACAATTCAAAGTTCACATTTGCACATTCAAGGTTGATGTTGGTGTTCCAGACCACCAACATGAGGTTTCAGGTCAATAGGAGGTGTTTGCTATACCTTGAATGGTTTCGTGAACCTTGAATTCAAACGACTTGTTTCTTAGTCCTCGTGACCTTCCGGGCCTTAACTTATTTGCTGAATCCTTGGTTTTAAGGTTATTATCAACCCTTGATTCTCATTCTAAGATGTAGAAATGATGAAGTCCCTTAGTTCTTGCCCCTTTTGCTTCATATGGTGGAGGTCTTGCTTCTCGGCTGATTGTTCAGGAAATCCACTTGCTCCTTAGCACTTGACCTCAGGTCTGGTGTGTCTTGGTTGGTTTTCAACCCTTTATCTTGATTCTAGGTTTCCAACCTTCTTCTTATGCTCATAGAACCTTGATTAGGTTTTAATTTGACTGACGACTCTTAATTCAAGGCCTTGAATTCAAACGACAAGCCCGATTGGAGGTAGACAGCCTTGTTTGCTGTCAAGGCTTAAACCTTACGTTGAGATTTGAAGTTCAAGGCTTCAATCCTTAGTCTTGGAATGTATTCTCCATATCATTCTTTGTAGTAATAGCCTTTTAGCTAATCTTCTTGATTTTGTTTTTGTCGCTACGTCAAAATAGAGAATCCAATATTCTTTCAGGGTCATGTTTTCATCTTCATTCTTGTTTTTTAGTTCTTTACCCTCTTGGGTTAATACCTCTTGCCCCCCGACTTCTTGGTTGTTAATGGTATATTCAACCACGAAGTCAGTTAACGCCTGAGCCTTGTTGGCCGTCCGAAGCTTATATATGATGTCAAAATCTCCTAACTCAATTGCCCACTTGATTAGCCTTCAATTGGCTTTCGGTCTATTCAATATGTTTCTTCAATGGATGATCCATCAGGACTTTAACGTTTATCTTGGTTCCATCTTTGTCTCTTGTTTTTCTTGGTTCTAGGTCAAGGATTCAAGGTTGATTCCTTGATTTAGATTTCAAATAAGACAATTATGGGGCTTCTTGCCTTTTAAACTCCTGAGATGAGAGTTTGCTTGAACTTCTTGATCTTTGTTTAAGATTCTCTGTTGGTCTTCTAGCTTAGACTCTCCATCCAAGTCTTTTTGAAAATATTGAAGAGTGGCTAGTCCTTAGCCTCCACAGCCTTGTATGGCTTTGATTGCCACATGTGGCTTTATTAACGTGTCTTTTATCCCGGGTCCTTCAAGGACTTTAAACACTTATTTGGTTGTGCTGTAACCTAACTCTCAACCCTTAGGGATTTTATTTATGCATTTGTTTGTTTCCATTCGTGTATTCTTTTATTTTCGATACTTGGTCATCTTTGACTTACACACATTAGGTGCTTGGCACATAAATAAAATCACAGAACGAAAAACAAACTTGCATTAATAACTTGAAATGGGTTCAACCTTACATGATGTACTGTTGTCCTACTCGGAGCGACATGCACTGCAATGGTTTCATCGAACCTTATTTCTACTTCTACTAGATAAATACGAAGCTAAGTCCTATTAAGATAGTTTAAACCCATCGGGGCTTTGCAAGATTAGGCCTGCATTGCTTGATTTTGTTTTTGATGCTCCGTCAAAATAGAGCACCCACTACTCCTTATGGTCTTCTCATTCTTATTCTGAAGTTCTCTTCCTTCTTGGGGTACTATCTCCTGCCCCCCGACTTCTTGGTTGTCAATGGTACATTCAACCACGAAGTCAGTTGACGCCTTAGCCTTAATGGTTGTCCGAGGCTTATGTGTGATGTCCTCTGCTGGCCTTTCTTGGTGTTCCTTATCACTGCGGACATCCATGTCTTCAATCGGAAGGACCTGCCCCCCCCCCCGACTCCATCAGGCCTTAACGCGGCTACATAGCAGCTCCTAGCCATTTTCTGGTCACCTTTTTGTTCTCCTACACCATTCCTGGTTGGAAACTTGATCTTCATGTGATAGGTTGAGGCCACAGCCTTAAAAGCGTGAAGTCCAGTCCTCCCAAGGATGGCATTGTAAGTAGAAGATGTTTTGATAACCAAAAAGTTCAGCATCTGTGTGGCCTCCATTGGCTTCTGTCTGATCGTGACGGGCAACTAAATAGTTCCCTCAACTTTAGACTCTACTCCGCTGAATCCATATATAGGCATGTTAGATGGGGTCAATTGAGAGTCGTTGTATCCCATCTTCACGAATGCATCATGGAACAAAATGTCCACTGAAGCTCCATTGTCTATCAAGACTCGCTTCACCTCTGAATTCCCAATCATGGGTGTTATGACCAGCTGGTCATCGTGGGGGAACTTCACCCCTTCAACGTCTGAATCATCAAATCCGATTGTTACCTCGTTCTTGCACGCTTTGGTGCCTCTCCAACAATATGCATCACCTCTCTGGCATAAGCCTTCCGAGAGTTCCTAGTTGCCCCGACCACAGTAGGTCCTCCTGAGATCATGTTGATTACTGGATCTCGGGGCTGTGGGTTGCGATCTTAATCGTCATCCCTTCTATTATAATCTCTTCTTTCATTAGCACGATCTTCACCCTTAGTGAAGTGACTCAGTTTCCCTCTACGGATCAAAAACTCGATCTCATCTTTGAGTTGCTTGCAATCATCAGTGTCATGCCCCACATCTCTGTGGAATTTGCAATACTGATTCTTGTTTCTCTTTGCGGGATCACCCCTGAGTGGCTTCGGCCATCGGAAATTCTTATCCTTCGCAATGTCCAACAAGATTCGACTCCTAGGAGTATTCAACCTTGCATACTTAGTGAATCTTGGTCCTTGGTTCTTCTTAGGGGCATAGTCGGAGTCCTCGCTAGTTCGGGGATACTTGTCCCTAGCATCATACTCCTGGTCTTGCTTTCGCTTCTTGGAGTCATTGTTACCCCCTCCATTACCTACTGCGGCCTCTTTCTTCATGCTATCCTCAGCTTTAGTATACTTATCAGCCCTTCATTGGAGCTCAGCCATATTCTCAGGGGGATGCTTTGCTAATGACCTCTTAAAGAAGAGATCAGTGGTTCCGTGCTCCAAGGCTACCATGGCCACCTTATTTTCCAAGTCAGTGATATTTAGTGTCTCCTTAGTAAATCTCTTGAGGTAATCCCTCAGATTTTCGTTCTTCCCTTGTACCACATACATAAGAGATGCAGAGTTTTTCTCATGAACTCTTCCGCTAATGAATTGGCTGACGAAAGCGGCACTTAACTCCTTAAAAGAGCCAATCGAATTCGCAGGCAAATGGCTATACCATCTCTGAGCCATACCCGATAGGGTTTGTGGGAACGCCCTACACTTCAGGGCATCACTTGCAGGCTGCAACAGCAGTGCGTTTGAGAATGTCCTGACGTGATTTGCGGGATCACCCGTTCCATCATAAGCCTTGATTGTTGGCATCTTGAACTTCTTAGAAATATGAGCATTCATCACCTCCTCAGTAAACAGGGGTGTGGGATCATCAGGATCCCCAAGTGGCATCAGATCTTTGGGGTTACCCCTGGGGGTTTCCACTCTTGTTGTTCTTCCAGTTGGGGAATCAACCCTTTTCTGTCTCCTTGAGGACCTCTCCAAGTCTATAATGGGAATCCTTCCTGTGGTCGGAGGAGGTTGATTTTGATTCAATCTCGCTTGCTCCCTCGCCATGTCGTCCTTCAACTTTAAGATCTCAGCCTCATGAGCCTTAATTCTCTCAGCAGTTGTCAAAGGGGGTCCATCATGGATAGTTTGTGTCCTCTTTCGAGGTTCTCTGCTAGCACGTCGCCTCCTTGGGGGCTCATCGCGATCGTCATCCTCAGATGATGAATCATCAGTATAAGGACCAGAGTAGTCGTCATATTCTCGATCTCGGATCTGTAAGGCATGACCACTTGGTCCAACACCCCGAGTAGTTGGAGGGTAGTTAGGCAACCCGTATGCCGGATTCGTACTTCTAGGGAGATCTGTAATAGAGATCTGCACCCCCGGAGGTAGTGGATGATTGACAAGGGGAGAGACCACCATCTGAAGAGGGTTGGTCTCCTGATTTGGATGGACAACCACGGGTAGAGTTCTCTCAGCATGGGGAGTCGTCCCTACAGGTTGAGAAACTTGAGGTTGAGTGATTGTCCTTGTTGATGGGGGTACATACCCTTGTTCAGGCGGAACAGAGGTGACGGTGGTCGCCTCGGTCGTGACTGGTGTCCTTCGTGTTTGAACCATGGTTGATGTTGTTTTCCTAAAAACGTCGCCAAATGTTGTGGAATAAAAACGAGGGTTAGTATGTATTTAATGCTAGGGTTCGTGAGCTTCGTGCTTTAATGGTCATTTCCGTGTTTCAAGACTGATCGGCCCTCACAGAGTGCCTTCGTATCTCGTTATTGAGAATCAAGCCAAGACGTTGTTCTGAGAATGAGGGGTCAGGTCCTTTATATAGGCTGAGAAGTCTTAGAATCATGGTAGGATTTGAAGACTTGGTGGGCAAGCCACCGCCTTGAGGAAGGTTCTAGACTCCTTCCTTGTAGGAGTCTGTTTCCATGTTGAATTAGGTGCCTTATAGAAGTAATATCCTTTTTCGACTCTTATTGCTGAGCTGTTTATCACCCTCAATATTAATTATGAATTTAATATTGAATTAGGGCATTGGACCTCATTAGTGGGCCCCACGTTTGGACCATACTGGATCTAATTAGGACTTACTTTTAGCCCATATCACCATGCATGGTAACTTTCATTTTAAAAGATATTAAGGAAAATGCGTCTCTTCCTCCCCTAGGTTTAATAAGAGAGCCTTCGGCTTGCCACTTCAGCTGCAAGTCTGCAATCTTTTTTGTTCTAATCGCTTATCCAATGCGAGTTTCCGATTATTATTTTTAGCATGAACTGGAGTCTTGGTTTAGAATCAAGAAGTCTTTAATTTTATTTATTGATCCAGATGGTTATTGATATTCTAGATAGGGTATTGGTTTATATTCAAGAGTCTTTAACTTTGTTTAGTGAATCAGATTGCTACTGATATGCAATCTGTCTAGATTGTATATAAATAGTTTTCTAACAATATTTTCAATTTAAAGAAAAGAAAGAAGAACATTAGAGGAGGTTCTTTTTTGGGAAACTTATAATCAGTGAAAGCTAGTATAGTTCAAACAATAGATTCCCATGCATGATATGATCATGGACATTCCAACAAATTATATGGAGTCGATCAGACTTAATTATAACTATATGTACAAGCTAGTATTTACAAAACGAAAGAATATTCTACACATAACTCGATCATGACTTAAGCTTACACACTAGTTAGTTCAAAGGCAAGATGCATGTTCCAAGTTCCTTAATCACCAAAGCTCTGGCCCTATTGATCGTCACAAGACACAAGTAAACATGCTCTTCAAGCTCCTCAACTTGTTTTTTAAACCCTACATCATTCTTCTTCAGCTCTTTCACTACTTGCAAAGCAAATGTATGTTCCCTTCTATCTAAAAAGAACTGAATCATTGTTTTATTATGTTCAATCTCGTCATGAAGCCTAGCCACGAGTCTACTCATCGTGTCAAAGTCCCTATTCAAAATATATGTGCCCTTAGCAGCCACATCAAGCTGCTCACCCACTTTGCTTAGAACTCCACTTCTCAAAAACCTAAAATTCATTATCTTCTTCTTTAATGGTTTTAATGGTAAGCTAAATATAGCTGGTCCCATGAGAAGCGCGGTAAGCGTATGAGCAGCTAGTACCATAGCTGCAACGGCTACAACTCCACAAGCTGCAGTTACACAAACCCCGGAAGCCTTGTTGAAGCATTTTATAAGTTTAAGTTTTCTTGCCACTTTTTTCCTCTTCAATTTAAGGTTTTGCAGAAACGAAGAGTACTTTTCGTGAATGGCCTTGAAGTCCTGTTTGCTAAGATTGGAGAACGGGTTATTGAAGATAATAAAGGAACCCAACTCGGATATAATTTTGCAAAATTTTTCAGGAGAAGAATGCTCATCAACGGAGTCAAGTATTTGTTGAATGAACATGTAATTGCCTTGAATTTGGTTGATGCTGGTGAGGAGATGTGTACATATTTTCGAAGCCTCAGCACTTATATCGAAGTAGTTGAGGATTAAGTCTTTGAGGTCAGATTTTATAGAAAGGGTTGCAGATTCGAGAACTGTTGAGATTGTTTCCTGGCCTGGTTCAAGCAAAATGTCACTGCATTTATGATAACAGAAAGATGCAGATTCTGGTTGTTTCACTAGTAATTGAGCTTTGTCGAAGAAATCGGCATATGATTTTGTTCTGATTGCACGACGATATTCTTCGTTTACATTAAGGCCTTGTTTAGCATCTTTCTTGTCCTTTGCATCTGAAAATAGAAATAACGTACGTTAATTAGAGGAGGAGGGTGGTTCAACGAGGCATAAATAATCATACGAAACTAGACATTTATATACTAATTTTTTTTGTATTTTGAATTTTGTAGTTTATGGATAAAGGGGTGAAGGGATGATTGCGTGCAATAATTATCAAATAAAAATGGAAAAGTTTACCTAGCTAGTTAACACACACGAAACTAATTGATGTTGTAACGGGATATACAGTTATTTCGGTATAGTATACTGACAAATGAAAATAATAAAATGATATGTTAACGTGTATATATATTTCTAGGGATGCGTAAAAGAAACCAGAAAAAAAATCCCAAGAATGTCCGGAGTAAAATGATCCTCAGTTTAGTTAACTTTGTACCGTAAAATCTAATGCTTATCTTTATTGCAAAAGAATGCAAACATATAAGTTCTAAGCAAATAAAAGATTATACAAACTACAACGAACATGATCGAAGTCATCAAGGGATAAACTGTTAGGCCATGTTCCTAATAGCTTTGATTTAAAGAATCATTAGATCATTTGATTTTCGTATATTAACATTTTGGCATTGAACCTATTTAATATAAGTCGATACGATTTATATATATCTCGTATATATATCAGAATAATTAATTGACCAATAGCAAAATACAATAGCCTGCTAGCTAGCTTGCAGGTGCAGTATGAATTCGAACATACAGTTTTAAGAAGATAATTTCATGACTTAATCAACAGTCTGCTGCTGATCGATGTGCAAGTTGAGAACTAGAAAATAAAAATTACCTTTGTTGATGGCTTTAGAAGTTCTGAATCTTGCCCACATCTTTAGCTCCATCTTTAGTCTGAATCAATATATCAGAAGTAGAAGCTGGGTAGATATGTAGGAGCTAGAATTTGATCAGTTGCTGATGAAGATTCTTATATATATATGTGGCTAGTTACATGTAGCTCTCATCATTGAATATTAAAAGCAAGACAAAGATTCTTTCACGTCCCTATCCGAGTAATTAATGAGCGATATCTAGCTATACATTAACAGAAAACCCTTACTTATAATGAGATAACTGACCTCAAATAGAGAGACAGACACATACAGAAAGGTTTATATATATACACATAAGGAGAACCTCAACAATATATATCATAGGTTGTCAGTTGGAATAATATAAGTATGTTTTGAAACCACTAAAAAAAGTACATACTTGTGCTTGACGCTATCAGATTGTAGTAGAGGATAGAGATTGGTTAGGTAACTTGTCCAATATGTTTGCAAGGTTCAAGCCTATTATCTGAATTGGTGAAGAAACTTGCAATCCGGTAGCCCACCTTATATTTGGCTGCCCTTTTGGTATTGTTGTCGTCCCAAAGTTATTTATATATACTTTGTGTTATATTGTTAACTTGTACTTTTTCTATCCGTTGTGAGCAATGCTACATATCCCAAAATGGATCCCAAATTTGTTCCCAAATATCAAATGTCCTGTTTTAATTGGTGCTTTTGGTGTGAATGCATGAACCCTCATCATCATTATTATTATTATCCAATCAAATATTGCCACCTAATCATTTGGTATCGAATTTGGGAATACCCATTTTGGGGACTCTACCATTTTTCTTAAAAAAAGGTGTTACATACTTACATGTATAAAGTCGTGGCCAGTTTAATAACCATATGGTTTAGTTTATTACCTCATCTTTTATATGCCACTTTAATTACTTTCCAGTGTGTTCATTTCTCGCTGATTAACCTCCAACCGATTTTGCTCTATGTTTTTACCCTGTAATATAATATATATAGTACTACTGTCATAAACTTTTAAAATTACATAAATTCTGGAGTTTATATATGGGTCATTTTCATCTTTTACCGTCACAAACTAATTAATTTAGAATGAAATCTCGATTGAATTGGGAATTTTAATTACATTACTTTCTTAAATTTCAATTTTTAATTATTAGCTAGTATATAATGTTTCCCCAATTAGGATTGGCATTCAAAAGTTATGTTCATATTGTTTTTTAAATTTTAAGTTACTGTTGTTTGCTAGTACCTTGAGCCGTTGAAGATATTTATAATCAAATATGGAGATTGTGACAGAGCCCAATTTGCTCATGCTCTCGGATGGAACATTGTTAAAAATGAAATTTTAGGAGCATATTTTTTATTTTACAATAAAGAGTAAAAGAAAAAAAATTATAATATGTAGGGACGAAAGAACAAATTAGTACACAAATATATGAAAGATTTATAATGATTTTGCTGATAAAGTTATTAGAAAAAAATAATTTCTCAAATAAAAATTGCATATATTTAATTTGTATACAGCACAAAAGTTTAAGGAAATTGATAAATAAGCTCCATAAATTAATATTTAAGTTCCAACTTTAATTTTTTGATATTTTAATTACCCTACTACTCATGATTTCTAAGTAATGAATTTCATTAATTTTATTTTTATCATGGATAGTTGTGTAATTTACATATCAATTGGAGCTTGAATATCGATTTATGAAACTTATTTATCAATTCCCAAGTTTAATCGAGTCGGTTTGGGATTTGCAATTTCTCGGACCGGTCAGTTGTATTCGTTTGGGATTTGATTCTTGCAGAATGCTAGATATTGGGGGTGGAGATGTTTGGGGAACTTATTTTTTTCAGAATAAGTCAACTTATTTTAAGTTGAAAGTTAATTCCTAACTTTCCAATTTATCTTCCAACTTATTGAATCTCAAATATATATTAAATATTTATATAAAAAAATCATCAAAATATAAAATTTTTACCCGAAAATAAGTCCATAAATCTTTAATAAAAGATACGCCAAACGGGCACATTATAGTACACACGGAACCCATCTTAATAATTAACGTTACAACATCAGCTGATGGAGTATTAAATAATTTCATAAAAAATTGGGTTTCAAAATATTATATAAAAGTTATTTTTATTATAATCTCTACACTGCTAAAGAATAACATTAATCATTAAAGTGTACATATTTTTCACTAGATCTAGTGAATATGGGTAATTAATCAAATTGTTAAAAAAAATGAATAAAGCATCTTGAACACCACCCATTAGGGCCTTAGGGGTGAGCAAAAAATCGAATTGAAACCGAAACCAAATCGAAACCGACCAAAATTGAACCGAAAAAAACCGAAATCGAACCGTGGTTGCGGTTTTTTATTTTTAAAAACCGAGACTTTTGGTTCCGGTTCCGGTTATAGGTTCAAACGGAATCGAAAAAACTCAAAATCAAACCGATTATTTATATATATAAATAAATATTTATATATTTTTATTAATATTTAAAACTAAACACATTCACGTATATATATTTGGAAAGTAAATACTTTTATCGAAGATTAGAGGACTAGAGGTAGTATTTTTATTTCTGATATATGCACAACTCTATTTCATAGTCAGTCCTTTATATTCTTAATGTTAATGGAGTCTGTGTCGTTTCTATTCCTTATGCTCACAGTCTCCGGTGCAAGTTTAGCATTGCAAAATAATTTTAGAGGTTCTAATTGTAGGCCATCTTAAACAATGTTTTTCTTACTATTGGGTAATGAATACTAAAATGTAGTGAACACTTGATTCATTTTGAGGTCTAATTCTGGTATCTTTTTTATTATTTCAAGTTTTGAAAATTATTGTATGAATATTTTTGATCGATTTATATTTTGATGATAGGATTACTTTTTTTAATTAATATGTAATACTTTCTTATTTTTATTTTATTCGGTTTTAAAACCGAACCGATAAAAACTGAACCGAAGTTTTAAAACCGAAACCGAAGGTTCGGTTGCGATTCCGATTTTCGATTTTTAAAATCAAGGACTTCCGATTTCGATTCCGATTTTACCCAAAATTCGAACTGAACCGGGATTTGCTCTCCCCTACCACCCATGAATATTAAGTATACAAGAGCAAGTCCAATAGATCAATCATAAGGAATAAGATCTAGAATTATGCTCCAATAGAGCATTATGTCATCCTTTATTTTTAAAGGATCCCTTATTTTACTTTTATCAATAAAACATTATTTTCTCTCCTCTTTCCAATTGTTTCCTCTTTTTTGGTTCTTCCTTCATTCCTTTTATTTATTATTTAATAATTATAAGGATCAAATATTATAAGTAAGCTTGTTGGAGTTGTCATAACTTATAATATCTTAAATCAATAAAAACCTACTCCCTCCGTTCCTAAATGTTTTTCTTGTTTGCTTTATCACGTTTGCCAACGCACACTTTTGATCGTTAATATTTTCAATTTCGTGTTAGTATCAAATATAAAAACTTCACTGTATTAAAGTACTCACAAATACGAATCAAACAAGATCACTCATGAATATATTTTATCTTATAAATTATGCGTAAATTAGTAGTCAAGCGCTTACAATGAACAAGAACAAAAGTCAAAACAGGAAAAAGAAAAAGAAACAGAGGGAGTAATATTTTATAATATTTATAAGGAAAACAGAAGTAGACTGTTCGACTTGCTCTAAGTGTATATATACATTAGGGCTGACAATTTCGGGTTTCGGGTCAGATCAACAGACTCGGATCACATTTTTGACCCAACCCGAACCCGACCCAAAAATTTAATGGGTATAGGTGCTCAGCCCGAACCCGACACGAATGCGTTTCGGGTCAGTTTCGGGTAACCCGACCCAAAAATTTATTTTTTTTAAAATTTAAAAATAATATATATGTATATATTAAAAATAATATTGTATATTAAGAATAATAAAGATATATATATATATTAAAAATAATATAAATAATATACATATACATTGAAAATAATTAAATATATATATATATATATTCGGGTCAGTTTCGAATAACCCGAACCCAACCCGATTTTTTCGGGTCAAGTTAGGATCAACTCAAAACCGATCCGAATCCGAAAAATATAAATCCGAAACTGACCCATGTGAATTAAATTCCGGTCGCGGATCCAAAATTGTCAACCCTTATGGTCTTATATACACTGGACATAAATAAAAACCAATAAACACTAATAAAACAAAAAAAACATATAAAACAAAAAAAAACCGAAAAAGAGATATGGAAGAGCTGTGAAGAAGACTACTATAAAACAAAAGGCTGGGTAGTTGTTATAAAGTCAGGACTCAGGAAGTTGTGACGTATAAGAATCTCTTGTAATAAGTACTATAGCTTCCTCCAAGACTCAGTTTAAAAAAAAAAGTGTTTATATGTAGATACTCCCTCTGTCCCCCGTGGTTTTTTACGGGACGTAATTCTGGCACGGATTTTAAGGTGCAATTTGCGGATAGTTTCATAACTTATTTTTTAAATTTTCTTTTTTTGTATAAAAATAGAATTGTTCTATTTTTATACAAAAAAAGAAAATTTAAAAAATAAGTTATGGAACTATACTTTTTAGGAGCCTTAAAATGCGTGTCGAGTAGTGAAAAAGAAATGTAAAGAAATGGGAGGGACAGAGGGAATATATGATCTCATCTTTAAAACATATATATACGGAGTACATGACAAAACTCATCATCAACTTGGTGAAAAGGTGTACAACTAGTTGCAGACTTGCAGGCCTTAAACATTTTAAAAGTGCCCGGAAATGTACAGTATTTAGTACTAGCACTCAAATAAATGAAGTTTGTAAATTATTTTATTGGGATCAAATTTCACTTCAATTATGTCATTATATTTGAGAGAATTTATGATCAATTAGAATTTTAGTAAAAAAAATTAGTTAAGATATTAACTTATACTCATATATAATAGTCAAGTACTATTATTTTTATTATTTTTAATTTTTTTTAAACAATGTTTTTCAATTTTGATCGATTAATATCGATTTTTGACCATTTTAATATCGATTAATTCTGTCTCGCCGGACTTTTGATCAAGTTTTTTAAAAAAACTACCATATAACTCGATTTTCGCTTAATCAAGATGGGATCCGTTCATTTATCGATTAATCGACCGATTAATCGATTAATCGACCGACTTTTAGAATATTGGTTTTAGTATATTATTGATAGGATTGGAAACTTAGTCTTATACTTTTATTATAAATATCATGATTTTTGTGGGATCGTTCATGTATAATATAATTTGTAAAACAGAATTTATCATCAAATTGGTTGTTTTATAGATCGTGTTTATTTATATATTTGCAGAACATTATTATCATATTACTTCGTCATGCATTTTTTGTAAAAAAAAAATGGTGTTAAATATTTTACAAAATAAAAATGTCAACATATTGGATATTGTCACAACATTGAATCTTGCATCTAAATTTCATTATTAGAATGAAATCACCAATAATAATGTATTTACATTATGAAAGAAATGATTAAAATGTCACATTCTTTTCAAACTAACTTGAATAAGAGACAGACCGAGTATATATACGATCTAAATTCATTATCCCTCTAACTAACTTCAGTCCGGATATAATTAACTCTGCTATAACTTGTTATTAGTCCTTGCTGAGGTGGATGCAAACTAGCTTGTTGAGTGTCACATAGTGTAACATTCCCCCTAAGGTAGGAGAGGCAAACATATTTGCAACATCTAGCTTGGCCTAAAGTAAAGATAACTAAAAAGATGGCAATGCCTTAACGAACATATCAGCTGGTTGAAGAGATGTGTTAATTTAAGATGGAGCAATGTAACTAGCCTTGAGTATCACACAAATGACTGTCTATTTCTATATGTTTGGTGCATTCATGAAAAATGGGGTTTGAGGTAATGTGTAGTGCCGAATTATTCTCACAATATAGAGGTATAGGTAATGTAGTAGAAGATTGAAGAGCTTGAAGTAAGTACACAAGCCACATCACCTCATAACTAATGTCAACCATGGATCGATACCCGGACTCAGTAAAAGATCTCGATATAGTAGGTTGTTTCTTACATTTTCAGGAAACAAGTGACTTACCAAGCATCACACAGTACCCAATTAATGAACGTCGAGTTTCAGCACAACCCCTCCTCCACTAAATGCCACCAGTTAGAGAGAAGAATCATGGGCAAAGAACAGACCTTGACCAATTGTCCCTTTGATGTATTTAACCATTTTGTATGCCACTGTTAAATGATCCACTCGAGGACTTAAAATAAATTGAAATAGTATATGAACCCCATATGATAAGTTTGTTCGAGTAATAGTTGGATACAATGAACGACCAACTAAACGATGATAAACAACAGTGTCTTCATATGACAGCAATGAGGAAGTATTGTCAACCAATTTATGATTCCGTTCAATTGGTAGGAGAGGTGGTTTAGCTACAGTTATACCAGTGTCAGCTAAGATGTCAAGAGCATATTTTTTCTGAATGAGAAAAATACCACTTGAAGATCAAGCAAGCTCAAGGCCAAGAAAATACTTTATTGGTCCTAAATCCTTAATTTTGAATTGAGAGTGCAGAAAAGACTTAACTTGATTAATTAGATCAACGGAGTTTCTTGTAATCAAGATGTCATCAACGTAAATAATGGCCACCACAAACTCAGAACCTTGCTTAAATGTAAAAAGGGTATAATCACATGAATCCTAAATAAAGCCAAACTGAACAAGAGAGTTGGTTAATTTATCATTTCAAACCCTAGGGGCCTATTTCAGACCGTATAATGACTTTTTGAGCCTAGACACCAACTTAACTCCAGGTGGAAATTTGAGAAAACTTGAAGAAAGAATCTGAAAACCTGATGGTAACTTCATGTATATTTCTTCAGTCAAGACACCATGAAGGAAGGCATGGTTAACATCCATTTGGTGGATATGCCCGTTGTACTTAGCATCAAGAGCCAGAACAACTCGAATTGTGGTCATTTTTATCACAGAGGCATATGTTTCAAAATAATCCACCCCAATTGTTTGTGTAAACCCCTTTGCAACCAGACAGTCTTTGTATTTGTCCACAATACATCAACAATATATTTGACTTCAAAAAGCCCATTATAATCGACAATATTCTTATTGGAAGGTCGTGGAACTATATCCCACGTCTGATTATCCTCAAGGGCCTGAATTTCAACAAGCATGGCAGCACGCCAATGTTAATGAATAATAGCTTGCTTGTAAGTATAAGGGACTGGAATATTGGACACATTAGCCAGAAACTTCAGATGAGGTGAGCGAAAAACATGATAATAAATATAATTATGCAACAGATAAACACACATAGCACTAGAAGGTAACGTAGAAGTTGACTTAGAAACTAATCAGGTATGCCTGTATAGTCCTTGAACTTAGTTGGAAGAGTTTTCATTCGAGATGGTTTGAGAGGTTTAGAGACTGGTTGAATGTCACTGTTTGAGGTGATATTTTGATCACAATGATCAGTGCTATTAGAATTAGGCTGAGTATGAGGAGAAGTGTCAACATCATTGAATAGTTCACTGTCACCATGAGAATCAGTTGTAATGTCATAGGAACGAGAAGACTCACCAAAGATGTGAAGAGGATAATCCAGAATTGAAGAAAATTCTGCTGTCAACATTGAATCTGTGGAAATTAGATTGATATAATGAAAAGTAAATGTGTTCTCAACAAAGATGACATCTCTTGAAGTATAGCATTTCTTTGTTTCTAAATGCATTACTCGATAACCCTTTTGTTCATATGGATAAAAAAAAACACATTTTAGACCTCTAGAATCGAGCTTCTCTGGAATACTAAAAATATTTGCTATATAACAAAGGCATCCAAATACCTTCAAGTGCAGATAATTTGGAGCCTTGTTATATAGTATTACATATAGAGACTTAAAGTTTAATTGAGGAATAGGTAACAAATTTATTAAGTGAACAGCTGTGAGGACATAGTCTCCCCAGAGACTTGGGAAGTGAGGCTTGCAACATTAAAGGTCTGACAACATTGAGAATGTGCTGGTGTTTACGTTCTTCCACCCCATTTTGTTGGGGTGTGTAAGGACACGCCGTTTGATGGATAATACCAGAAGAAACAAAGAAATTTTGTAACTCATGATTAAGAATTTCAGTACCATTATCAGATCTAACAATCTTGATAGTGGTATTAAATTGAGTCTTGATTAAATGAATAAAGTTTAAAATTAATAAAGGTACTTGTGTTTTGTTAGAAAGCAAATAAACCCAAGCCATTTTGAACACTCTTCAATAATAGTGAGAAAACAATTACACTTAACATGAGTACATAGTTTGTAAAACCCTATCGGTCACAGTGTATAAGATCAAACACCTTATATTGAGAAGAACTATGTAAAGAAAAGATGATCTCTGTTGTTTAGCTTTAAGACAAATATAACAAGTTGTAAACAGAGAAGGATTTATATAAGGAACTACAGACAATTTGTTCAATATGCTAACTGTACAATGACCTAACCTAGCATGCGAAATTTGAGCTTTAAGAGAAGGTTCACGATGGAGTCTGGAACATTGATGATTGATCAAGGATTGAGGAAATACAGAAGAATCATTGTGAGTATAAAGTCCATTATCAACTTTACCAATCTCGATCATCTGCTTCAGGGAAGGGTCCTGAAACAAACAAGCATGTTTGGAAAAGATAACAGTAGCAGGAGAATCTGCAATCAGTTTTAATATGGAAACCAGATTGCAATTAAAAGAAGGTACACAGAACCTCAGTTAATAGAAAAGATATGAAAGAAACATCACCAATGTGAGTTATAGGTGTAGTTGTACCATTTGGTAAATGTAAGCTGAAGTGAAGAAAGCTCAATAAAGACATTTGAAGATTTAGGATGAATCAATAATGAATCATCATATACAATGTGATATGTTGCTCCTGAGTCTAAGATCTAGAGTAGATTGGATTTAGTTTGAACAGTATGTGTAGAGTAAGATGATGAAATTCCAAGTACTAATATTCTTCATACTATTCTGAATCATACGAGTCAATTGTTCACATTGAGTCTCTGAAAAAACATCTTTAGAAGCAGTATCACTACAAGAAATATCTGCATTATATGTAAATTTAACAGTAATTTTAGCAGCCTTTTTCATAGAGTTGCCAGCAGTTATGAGCTTAGGTTCTGGATTTCCATGCAAGCAATGCCATTCTGGATAGCCATGCAAGAAAAACTTTTGTCCTGCAGATGTCTTGTATTATGACAGGTTTCTTCAACTGAATTCAATTTCTTATGAGTAGTGGAACTTTGCTTAGCCTTTGAACCAGTAAACTTGACATTCATTGCCACATTGTCAGTAACAGAACTTAGAAGTGTAGACCTTTGATTCTCTTCTTGCAATAGTAAATAGTAGAGTATTAAAGAGTAGGTCTGATTGAGTGAAGGCAAAGGCTTCATCATCAATATTTGGCCTCGTATGCCAATGAACATGTCATTGAGTCCCATCAAGAATTGGCTTAAACTATTTATTTGTTCACATGCCTCCAATTTAGCACTAACTTCACATGTGTACACACACTTTGGAATAGGAGCTAAAACATTAAGTTCATCAGTCAGAGTCCTCATTTTAGTAAAATAGACTGTAACAGACATGGATCCTTGGCTAAGTGCAGTAAGCTCTTTCTTCAATTGAAAAATTCGAGGCACATTGCTTTGTGAAAATCTAAGAACCAAATCCTCTTAAATTTCTTTAGCCGTACTAAAGTATACAACAGTATCCCTTATTTCACTTGAGATGGAATTAAATAACTAGGATAGCACCATATCATTGCATCGATGCCAAAAGGCATACTCCAATCATTCCTACATTATTCTTAGCGGATAACGCTAGTTCGACATAATGACTCCAGTGTTGATAATTTTGAGTAGTTAGGATTTGCGTAACAAGTACAATACCTGGATTATCAAAACTTTGTAGAAAGTATGGATGAAATACATCAATAACTGGAGAATTGACTGGATTAGCAGTAGTTTTTGCATTGTGAGCTTGAGAAGCCATTGATTGATTCGTATTATTATTAGGTAATGAAACAGTAGCGGAATATGATTGTCTAGGCATTAATTTCACAAATAAACTCAATTGATCTTTAAACTAGATCACAGGTTATGAAGATGACTAGCAAGTAGAGATCGAAATGATGACGACAAAGCACGAAATAGATGAAGTTGAAGAACAGAAATTGCAAAAACAGAATCATAACTAACAAATCGATGCTTGTGGTTAGAGGAATGAAGTAAAATCGATAACAAATCGTTAATCGATAAAAAGATTGCAAATTCAACTCAAATACACACAGAGATTCAACTCACACTAGCAAAAAACAGATGAGAATTAAAGAATCAAAGAGAAATCAAAAACAAAGATGATCATAGATCATACCGAATTTCACACAAGTATATATACAAAATCAAGTGTACGTACATGAGATACACGAACTATCATAAAGTAGCGTCTCAATACTATGATACCATGTCACAACATTGAATATTGCATCTAAACTCCATTATCAAACTGATATCACCAAGAAGAATATATTTACATTCTTAAAGAAATGATTACGTCACATACTTTTCTAATTACTAACTTGAATAAGAGATATATACAATCTAAATTCACTATCCTTTGATTATAAGTCTTTGTGTGTCATTATTTCTGCTCTTTATTTATAAGTTTATCCTTATTTCTGATTTTGTTTTTAGTTGATAATTTTTATTCACTTGATATGTAATATCATCTTTATGTGCATGATTTGTTTTACGGTTTTTTGTTATGATTTCTACTTTTTTGTGTTATTCATTATAAATACTTTGAACACTTGATGTATATATAGATTACAGAATTTTCTTATCATGATACGCGTATATAATTTTATATTATAATTTTCATTTTTAATTAGATATATTTATGATTAGCTTTTATTGATTTTCTTTATCATAATTGTTATTTGTACGTATAAAACATTTGTATTTGTGAATTTAATTAATTGAAGCGCTTCTATACTATTATATAAAAACCGAAACATTGAAAATTTTGGTACGTATTTTTTGGTACCTGTTTTTTTGGTATTTTGTGAATTTACTTATTTACCCTTCATTATAAAAAAATAAATAATAACATAATATAATTAATGATAATTAGTCGAGATGTTACCTTTTATTAACACATAAAAACATCAATCGTGTCATATATTTCCAGCATTAATATTTCTTTTCGAATTAAAATACGTTATAATTAATGGTATTAGTCGATTAACATAATAAAATTAATGGTAATTAGTCGATTGCCTTTTTCACATTAATATAATAAAATAATGGTAATTAGTCGATTGCCTTTTTCACATTTACTTTTAGTTGAACATATTACCTTTTATAAACACCTAAAAACATAAATTGTATCATATCTTTCGATCATTAATATTTTCTTTTGAATTAAAACACGTTACCTTTTTAATTTAAAACAAATCTTACAATCATTAATATATACTCGAAAATATCACACCATAATTTTCAACATTGAAAGTTTTAGTACCTGTTTTTTGGTACCTATTTTTTTGTATCTGTTTTTTGGTACTTTGTGAATTTACTTATTTACCCTTCATTAAAAAAAATAAATACAACTAAAATAAATAATAACATAATATAATTAATGATAAATAGTCGAGATGTTACCTTTTATTAACACCCAAAAACATCAATCGTATCATATTTTTTCATCATTAATATTTGCTTTCGAATTAAAACACGCTATAATTAATAATAATTAGTCGATTAACATAATAAAATTAATGGTAATTTATCGATTGCCTTTTTCACATTAATATATAAAATAATGGTAATTAGTCGATTGCCTTTTTCACATTTACTTTTAGTTGAACATATTACCTTTTATAAACACCTAAAAACATAAATTGTATCATATCTTTCGATCATTAATATTTTCTTTTGAATTAAAACACGTTACCTTTTTAATTTAAAACAAATCTTACAATCATTAATATATACTCGAAAATATCACACCATAATTTTCAACATTGAAAGTTTTAGTACCTGTTTTTTGGTACCTATTTTTTTGTATCTGTTTTTTGGTACTTTGTGAATTTACTTATTTACCCTTCATTAAAAAAAATAAATACAACTAAAATAAATAATAACATAATATAATTAATGATAAATAGTCGAGATGTTACCTTTTATTAACACCCAAAAACATCAATCGTATCATATTTTTTCATCATTAATATTTGCTTTCGAATTAAAACACGCTATAATTAATAATAATTAGTCGATTAACATAATAAAATTAATGGTAATTTATCGATTGCCTTTTTCACATTAATATATAAAATAATGGTAATTAGTCGATTGCCTTTTTCACATTATTTTTAGTTGAACATATTACCTTTTATAAACACCTAAAACATAAATCGTATCATATCTTTCGATCATTAAAATTTCTTTTTCGAATTAAAACACATTACATTTTTAATTTAAAATAAATCTTAGAATCATTAATATATACTCGAAAATATCACACCATAATTTTTAACAAAATATAACACCTAAAATAAATAGTTGAACATATTAACTTTTATATACACCTAAAAACATCCATCGTATCATATCTTTCGAGTATAAATATTTTTTCTTTCAAATTAAAACATGTTACCTTTTTAATTTAAAACAAATCTTATAATCATTAATATAATAATATATACCCGAAAATATCACACCATAATTTTCAAGAAAAATATAACACCTAAAATAAATAATAACATAATATAATTAATGTAATTAGTCGATTGTTTTTTTCACATTTACTTTTAGTTGAAGATATTACAGTTTATAAACACCTAAAAAGATCAATCGTATCATATCTTTCAATCATTTGCATTTACTTTATAATTAAAACACTTTACCTTTTTAATTTACAACAAATCTTACAATCATTTATATACACCAAAAAATATCACAACATATTTCTCAATTATTAATAAAAAATATTAAAAATCGTATGCGTTGTTTATAATAAGGAAACATTAGTATGATTCGTAAACATGAGTATATTAAATTATATCAAATTAAAATTAAAAAATATTAAAAATAATGATTATATAAAAATATAATTATAATATTAAATAAAATTTATAATATAATACAAGAAACCCGTGTTTAAAATAAATTACCATCTAATATACAGACCCGATTCCAAAAAATGTTTAAAATAATTGCAATTGCATCTGGTTTCCAATTTTTTTATGCTTTATATTTTTAGTTGCTTAATTGTTTATCGTATATTAACTTAATTTTTTTTAATGTCATACAAAAAATTTAAAAAAAAATTTTTCAAAAGGTTTGTCAAAATTTTAATTACAAAATTAAATTATTCCAAATTGCTAGAAATAACCCTGCTAATATGTGTATTGTAATTTGTGACTGACTTAAATTTTATAATAATTATTACCAAATTTTTATTTTTGGGAACATAGACGAAGTCATGAAACCGAAAAATTTATTGACAAATGGTTAATTAGTTATACTAGCTTATAACCCATGCGATGCACAGATTTCTTTTGATATGTAATAAATTTTATTTTATCTTACAATTACATTTTTATATAATTATTATTTACAATATTTTATTTTAATTTTAACTTAAATTATTTAATAAAAATTTAATTAATGATATGCATTGTTTAAAACATATATTATAAAATTTTAAAATAAATATGTCGTTGATGAAATTCGAACCTTGAAATTATAGGTAAATTAATTTAATCATATAATATATCTAATCATTAGATCTAACGGTTTTGATTTTTTACTAAAAATCTAACGGTCATTATTCGTAATATACCGATTTTTATTATATTTTGTTAGTTATTAGAAGATATGGTGTGATATTTTTGGGTATATATTAATTATTGCAAGATTATGTTTTAAATTAAAAGTTAACGTGTTTAAATTAGGAAAAAATATAACTTATTGGCAGATATAAATTTATAAAATTATAATAAAATTTTATTATGTTATAAATAAAATTTATTGATATGGTGTTTCTTTTATTATGTTATAAATTTTATTTAATATTATAATAATGTTTTTATATAATCATTATTTTTAATGACTTTTTAATTTTTATTTAATATAATTTAATAAACTCATGTTTACGAATTATACTAATGTTTCCTTATTATAAATAACGTATATGGATTTTTAATATATTTTATTAAATAATTGAAAAATATGGTGTGATAAGATTTGTTTTAAATAAAAAAGGTAACGTGTTTTAATTCGAAAGGAAATATTAATGATTGGAAGATATGATATGATTGATGTTTTTAGGTGTTTATAAAAGGTATTATCTTCAACTAAAAGTAAATGTGAAAAAGGCAATCTACTAAAGGTATTATGTTATTATTTATTTTAGGTGTTTTGATAGTATAGATATGAATATATTTTTCTTTTTAATGAAGAATTATACTAATGTTTCCTTATAAAACAAAAAGGTAACGTATTTTAATTCGAAAGGAAATATTAATAATTGGAAGATATGATATGATTGATATTTTTAGGTGTTTGTAAAAGATAATATCTTCAACTAAAAGTCAATGTGAAAAAGGCAATCGACTAATTACCATTAATTATTTTATGTTATAATTTATTTTAGGTGTTTTTTTTTTGCTAAAATTTATTTTAGGTGTTTTAATAGTATAGATATTGAATATATTTTTCTTTTTAATGAAGGGTAAATAAGTAAATTCACGAAGTACCAAAAAATAGGTACCAAAAAGCTGGTACCAAAACTTTTAATGTTTCGGTTTTTATATAATAGTATAGATTTTATTAATAATTGAGAAATATGATGTGATATTTTCGGGTATATATTAATGATTGTAAGATTTGTTGTAAATTAAAAAGGTAACGTGTTTTAATTATTAAGGAAATATTAATGATGGAAATATATGATACGCTTGATATTTTTATGTGTTTATAAAAGGTAATATGTTCAACTAAAAGTAAATGTGAAAAAGGTAATCGATTAATTATCATTAATTTAGATTTGTTTTAAATTGAAAAGGTAATGTGGTTTAATTTGAAAGAAAATATTAATGATCGAAAGATATGATAAGATTGATGTTTTTAGGTGTTTATAAAAGGTAATATGTTCAACTAAAACTAAAATGTGAAAAAGGCAATCGACTAATTACCATTAATTTTATTATATTAATGTGAAAAAGGCAATCGACTAATTACCATTAATTTTATTATCTTAATCGACTGATTATCATTAATTATTACGTGTTTTAATTGTGAAGAAAATATTAATGACGGAAAGATATGATACGATTGATGTTTTTAGATATTTATAAAAGGTATTATCTCGACTAATTACCATTAATTATATTATGTTGTTATTTATTTTAGGTGTATTTATGTTTCTTTATAATGAAGGGTAAATAAGTAAATTCACTTAGTACCAAAAAACAGGTACCAAAACTTTCAATGTTTCGGAATTTATATAATAGTATAGATTGTATAAGATTTTCGACTTAAACAGAAAATAACACAAGTATGAATCAATAACAGCTTTATTAATCCTTATATAAAATTGTTACAAAACTCTCTTAAGAAATCCTTATGTTCTTAAGAGCTGCTAGGTTACAGAATAACTCGTGTAAGCAAATACAATAATGTAGAACCTAAACTGTGTTTATATAGCGTACACAGTTACCCTATCAATTACAAGATATTCTAAATCAATTACATATTAAACTGAATGCATATCTTGTATGATAGCTGTCTTCCTATAATTTAGGAACCGACATATCAATCTTCCTTGATCTCTGGTCTGATGAGAATCTTCATGAAATACTGACCAGCTTCTAATCCTGATGATAACTCAATACCGACGTTGTATTACTGATGACTTCAGCATCAATATCTGATCAGTAGTCCAGATCCTGATATCACTTGAATCAATATCTAACAAATATAATTTAATATACCCATGTTCAAGGATTATCCTCGTGTTTTCTTATTATTAGCAATGTATATATATATTTATTATATTTTATTAATGATTGTAAGATGCGGTGTGATATTTTTGGGTTTATATTAGTTATTGCAAGATTAGTTTTAAATTTAAAGGTAACATGTTTTAGTTAGAAAACAAATATTAGCGTTTGTAAAATATGGTACAATTTTAGGTGTTTATAAAAGGTAATTTTTTCAATTAAAAGTAATTGTTAAAAAGGCAATCCGCTAATAACTATTTATTATATTATTATAAATAATAATTAAGTAAGGATAATTAAGTAAAATAACATGTTTTATTAGTTAAGGGTAAATAAGTAAAATCAACAGGTACCGACCAACCAAACTTTTAATGTTTCGGCTTTTATATAATAGTATAGATAGATTCTTTTGACAGGTAATTAAGGTAACTCTACTTACAATAAGTAGGTTTTGGGTTAGATATACTAGGTAATTTAGCCGCGCTTCGCGCAGTTAACAAATTTTTATTGTTAGGTACTAAAAATTAATTGATATTTTAAAATTTTCCTAAAAAAGTGATTTAAAACAGGTGTATGAATTATTATTTGGAATAATACTCTCATTATATATTAAAAAAATTTAATAATCTTAAAAATATCATAAATATTAAAAGTACCAATTACAATATTAAATATAACTAAATAACGTTTTGAAAGCCGACATCACTCTCATAGCATATATGTTCAATAGTAGCATAAGAATTTATATAATTAGAAGATTTAATCGTAGGAGTATGACCTCAACTATTTTTTTTTTTGCACAAAAATGACCCAAATATTTTTTTCAAAAATCTTCAACATGTAATAAAAAATGACGCAATGCGAACAATTTTAAGTTGTTAATTTACATGAAAATAATCATAATTTTATACATGTAATTAATATTTTAAATTTGAATAATAATGATAATGCTCAAATAAAGTTTGTTAATTTTTTCTATAAATAATATGAAGTAGATTTATTATTATTATATATATATATATATATATATATATATATATATATATATATATATATATATATATATATGGGAAAAGAGTATCTAAAGCACACAACAGATAAGTTCTCTATTAGTGCTATTTAAATATGATAAATTAATTATTATTTGAACAATCCAAACGTACGGATGTTAAATTCATACAAAAATATGTGAATGTACAAATTTTCGTGTAATTTAATTATTTGGAACTATAAATTTATAGCAATAAGATTATGATAAATCTGTGTCGTTGAATATATATAGAAAATAGTATTATTATAAAAATGATGTTCCACTATTTCGAATATAATAAAAATTTGTATAAAATGTTATTTCGACATAAACTTTTCATCCGTACGGTTGGATTATCAAAAATAATAATAAAATACAAGATTTAAGGTGCACTAATAGAGAATTTCTATATAGTGTGCTTTAGAAACTCCATGCCTAATATATATATATATATATATATATATATATAGGGTCTTGTTCTAATAGAAACTAACTTAGAATAGAAACTAGAAACTAAACCTAAATTAAATATTTCAAACTAATCTAATGACCAAATTAGGGGTACCCCAATACAAAAAACGTTTAAAATTATTGGCTCTATTCAACAAAAAAATAAAAAAATTAAAAAAAATTAAAAAAAAAAGTTACTGTTCACGTGATGACGTGGCACGTGAACAGTAACTTTTTTTTTATTTTTTTTTATTTTTTTTAATATTTTTGTTGAATAGAGCCAAGAATTTTATGAGTTTTTTGTGAAGGTGCCCCTAGCGGGGCCATTAAAATAAATGAAATATAATTTATTTAGTGTAGGTTTCTAGTTTCTATTCTAATGTTGGTTTCTATTTGAACGCTAGCCTATATATATATATATATATATATTCATAAGTGTAATTAATGATTATTAAGATGTCATTAATGTGCCATTAAGATGCTACTTAATGCAAAAAAAGAATTTAATAAAAAAAATCAAAAAAGTGAGAATTTGAGAAAAATATTTTAAGCGCTTCTGAGGCATTTCGGATCTCCTGGCAATAAATTTTTATTGTTAGGTACTAAAAATTAATTGATATTTTAAAATTTTCCTAAAATAGTGATTTAAAACAAGTGTATGAATTATTATTTGGAATAATACTCTCATTATATATATAAAAAATTTAATATTCTTAAAAATATCATAAATATTAAAAGTAGCAATTACAATATTAAATATAATTAAATAACGTTTTGGAAGCTGACACCCCTCTAATAAAATACATGTTCAATAGTAGCATTAAGAATTTATATAATTAGAAGATTTAATCGTAGGAGTATGTCCTCAACTATTTTTTTTTGCACAAAAATGACCCAAATATTTTTTTAAACAGATGCTTGCATTCCGTCTAAATTAGTCTAAATATTGCTTTTTATTTTTGGGCCATTTTTGTGTTAAAAATACATTGTTCAGCCATCATGTTTTAATTAAATCATAAACTGAATACATTCATCTATTTTAAAAAATAGTTAGGTCATCACATTATCTGTTTTTATATTTGGACCATTTTTGTGGAAAAAAATTAGTTGAATCCATCCTCCTGCAGGTGAATAAAATGGATGAGTTTATTATGTAAAATATAAAAAAATTTGTCAATATTATTTTATACATAAACTGAATACATTCATCTATTTTAAAAAATAGTTAGGTCATCACATTATCTGTTTTTATATTTGGACCATTTTTGTGGAAAAAAATTAGTTGAATCCATCCTCCTGCAGGTGAATAAAATGGATGAGTTTATTATGTAAAATATAAAAAAATTTGTCAATATTATTTTATACAAATTCTAGATTTTAACCAAAAGATTATACTTCCATAACTTATAAAGATTTTCATAATTATTGATTAAAAATTGTTTTAGAAGTTAAGATCGTTTGTCCTATAATCGTCCGAAAAAAGTTTTCAAAAATCTTCAACATGTAATAAAAAATGAAGCAATGCGAACAATTTTAAGTCGTTAATTTACATGAAAATAATCATAATTTTATACACGTAATTAATATTTTAAATTTGAATAATAATGATAATGCTCAAATAAAGTTTGTTAATTTTTTCTATAAATAATATGAAGTAGATTTATTAATATATATATATATATTCATAAGTGTAATTTATTATTATTAAGATGACATTAATATGCCATTAAGATGCTACTTAATGCAAAAAAAGAATTTAATAAAAAATCAAAAAAGTGAGAATTTAAGAAAAATATTTTAAACGCTTCTGTGCATTTTCGATCTCCTGGCATTATAATATATATATAGATAGATAGATTTTTGGGTTAACATTATGTAAATAAAATTAATTGGGTTAGAGTTATTTTTTGGAAAAAAAAGTTGGACATATTTGGAAAGTGCAAGATTTGTTTTTGTTTCAGCTTCGATATATCTTTGAATGTCCTACTTAATTTTTTTTAGAGTAATACTAGATAATCAAATAATTTTACAAAAATTTTCAAAATAACGTGATGAATTGATAAAATAAGGATATTTAATTGGTAAGATTTATACAAATATATGGGGATTTATATTATTAATTATACTACTACTGTATCACTGTATAGTAAAAAGAAACATGACGTAATTTAAGAATTTTTTTTAAAAAAAATTGTTTGATTACTAGGCATTTTTCATTTTTTATGACATATTTATGTATGAAATTTCTTACGATTAACTGCTTTACAATTTTATTCCTTTTAAAATTAAATATAATGCTATTCCTATAATGTCCCAGATTTTTTTTTCGCTATAGTGCCCGAAAGAGATGGCCATGTGGGTTATTTTATTTGTTTACCATTTTCATGTATCTTCCACTCCTACTTTATCACAAAATACACCTCCCCTCTCTGTCCTAGGTGTATATATAGACACACATGCGCACATAAAACTTGCTACTCGGCTCTCTTAGTACTAGTATATATATACAACACTTTTTTCTTATATTTTACGTGCATCTTTTTCAAGAAAGTTGAAGAATCAAGAATGGAGAGAAAAGGTGGAAACTGGCAAGGAAAAGGCGAGGTTGCTGTGGGAATCGATCTCGGAACCACTTACTCTTGTGTTGCAGTTTGGCACAATGATGGTGTTGAGATCATAGCCAATGATCAGGGTAATCGAACGACGCCGTCTTATGTTGCTTTCACTGACACTCAACGTTTCATTGGCGATGCTGCGTATAATCAAGTTGCTATGAACCCTGTCAACACTGTGTTTGGTATGTGTAATATTTTCTTCAACAATCTTTCCCATGCATTATTTAAGTGTTTATTTGTTAAGGGGTTTGATGTTTTTTTTGTTGTTCATGTTTGAGATTCTAATTTGGGGTTTTCTTGAAATTTGTGGTGGGAGTTTGAATGTTGTGGGGATTTTAGAATCTTGATTTTTTGTTGTTAAGTTGCTAAATTCTTGAATTTGATTGAATTGGTTTTGTGAAGTATATAGGGTTTTAGGCTTTTCAGTCAAACGGTTAAAATCTCTCTACAATACAACAAAAACGGGTAGATCATACCAATTATAATCGGAGGAATTTGGATTAAAATCGACCTTAAATTCACCCCAAACCAGTAAAACTTAAAGTTCAGTAGGTGGAATTTGCCATTGTAGTGACCCCCGCTCCCCATGGGACACCCTGGTTTCTGCAAGGTTAATGAATTTTGCTTGTCCAGACCTATGGGGGTATATCTAATTTTGAGCCATGTAACAGGAAGGGGGCAGTAATATATGTTCAGGTTGCTGACTTGCTGTGCACCTGTGAACATCTTCTTTGATCCGCTGGTTACGTATTGTATAGCACCCCTCCTCAAGTAGTCGTTTTGGTAAACACTAGATTACTCTGTGGGAGGTGAGAAGATTGGCATCAACTTAATTGCACTATATGTAGCTATAACAATGATGAGCATTCTGAGCAATATAAATTCTTTGATTCTCTTATTCTATTTTATGCTAGTTAAATTTAGATTAGTGAGAGGAAACTGTGTATGACTTTTTCTTCGGGTGAAATGGCAAAATGGTCACTCAACTGGAGGTCAACTTGCAATCAGGTCATCGAACTGAAAAAGCTTACAATCGGGTCACTGAACTAATTAAAACTTTCAATCGAATCACTGGCCTTAACGGACGTTAAGAAATGGACGGAAACATGAGTCAGCTTGCTGAGTTGGCTGATTTATATCCACTTGGCATGTACACCTCATCGTCTTCTTCACCGTCTTACCATGTATTCTTCCAACACAGTTCAAACCTTCAAATTCAACGCAACCCACCTCATTCCGCTGCAACAACATTCACCACCACAGCCCAACCAACCACGCCCATTTCAATTACCCATTCCACCGCGACATCAACTCGCCAGTCCATCTTCTTTCTCCCTTCACCATCCCCACTACTTCACCATCCCAAAATCACCTGCAATCGTCACAACAACCTCACCTTCCACCGCTCAACTCTTCACCCCACTTCCTTCTCCATTCAACACAACACCACGCCCATCAGTCTCACCCATCTCCCTCAACTCCACAACCCATTTCACTAGCCATCTCCATCCGCCAATCTCCCAGCCTAAACTCAACACCACACAGTCCTCCTCTCCTTCAATTCAACCTCCGCAGCCGCCCTCCTCCCTTCACAACTGCCCCCATTCTTATCTCGCCTCCACCCTATCTCTCGTATCCTTCCTCTTTCACCAACAACACCACGCTGCACCTCCGTAGTCCCGCAACAACCGCCAATCACCACCACTCTTCGCACCTTCTTCTTCTTCTCTATTCACTACCAACATTTTCGTTCTCTACCGAACGACCACCGCTGCAAACTTCCCCCTCTCTCCCTCTTGCACAATCCATTCCGCACCTCCACCCATCTCCCTCAACTCCCTCCTCCTTCTTCCATTCCCACCGCGCACAGCCTCCCCCCTTTAGCCCCTTTACCAAAAATTCAAACCCACCTCCGCCGGTCAACATCAACTCGCGACACCACTGCTTCACTTTCAGACTTCAGCGATGTAATTAGGGATTAAGTGTTTGGATGTAATGAAATGAAAGGGGGTGGGTTATAAGTATTGGATCGGGTTTTATTTGGGCGGGTTTATTTGGGCGGGTTAAAAAGATGATCTGGCAGGTGATTTGGAGATGAAGTGGCACAAATAAACGGCCTCCCGTCTAAAGCCAACACTACTTAACGGTCATGAAAATTTTAATGTGTTTGGTGATTCGATTGAAAGTTTTAATTATTTCAGTGACCCGATTGTAAGCTTTTTCAGTTCGATGACCTGATTGCAAGTTGACCTCCAGTTGAGTGACCATTTTGCCATTTCACCCCTTTTTCTTCTAATAATCTATCTTTGGAATATAGAGTAACTTAGTATTTAGTAACAAGTTTTGTTAAGCACTCATCGATCCATTCTTGTCTTCTTAAGGTTCAAAATATTCTGAATTACTACTTAGTATTTTCAAACGAGTACTGAACCTAACTTAAGAGCCTTTGAAATCATTTGGTATGGTCATAAAATTCAACTTGCAGGTTTATGATTTTAAACTCACCAGGAAAGTAAAGTCAAGCAATGATATGAGAAGGGTATCTGTTGCTTTGTTTTAGTTTAGTACCTAATTTAACGCTTCTTGATTTTATTGAATCTCGTCTTTTCTATTTACATATTTTTGGTTTTCTTTATATATTTTATATGTTTTTTAATACAAGGAGGGTATCTGTTAAAGAGGAAGACATAGTTGTCATCCATTACAGTAGTTGTATCAATGAATGTTGATTTGTGTTTTAGCTATGTCCATGTCTAAATCTTATGAAGTCTAGTATCATTATAAATATTTTTAAGAATCTGGATTTATAAATATGCAGCTACAATCTAAAATGTTCGAGTTTATTATGTCTGTTGTGACATATAATATTTGTTCCCATTGTATGTGCAGATGCTAAAAGATTAATTGGTAGGACGTTCAATGATGTTTGGGTTCAGAATGACAAGAAATTCTGGCCCTTTAAAGTTATTGCTGGTCCTAATGAGAAGCCAATGGTTGTGGTCAACTTCAGAGGTGTGGAGAAACAATTTTCTTCTGAAGAGATCTCATCAATGGTCCTTTTAAAGATGAAAGTGACTGCCGAGGCATACATCGGATCATTGGTTAAAAATGCTGTTGTTACTGTCCCTGCTTATTTTACTGACTCTCAACGCCAGGCGACGAAGGATGCTGGAACAATTGCTGGTCTTAATGTCATCCGTATAATTAATGAGCCAACTGCTGCTGCCATTGCTTATGGGCTTAACAAGAATTTTGCCAGTGGTAGTTTAGTTGGGGAGAAGAATGTACTTATATTTGATCTTGGTGGTGGCACTTTTGATGTTTCTGTTCTGACAATTGAGGCGGGAATATTTGAAGTGAAAGCTACCGCTGGAAATACTCACCTTGGCGGAGAGGATTTTGACAGTCGTATGCTTTACTACTTTGTAGAGGAGTTCAAGAGGAAGCACAAAAAGGACATATGTACAGACCCTAGATCTCTTAGAAGATTGAGGACAGCTTGTGAAAGAGCAAAGCGGACACTTTCTTCATTTACCCAAACAACAATTGAGATTGAATCTTTGTACGAAGGTGTTGATTTTTGCTCAAAAATTAGCCGGGCCAAATTTGAGGAACTCAACATGGATCTGTTCATGCAATGTATGCAACCTGTTGATCTTTGTTTAAGAGATGCTAAGATGAGCAAAAGCAGCATTCATGAAGTTGTTGTCGTTGGTGGCTCTACTAGAATTCCAAAGGTTCAGCAGCTTTTGCGAGATTTCTTCAACGGAAAAGAGCTCTGTAAAAGCATTAATCCTGATGAAGCTGTTGCATATGGTGCAGCAGTGCAAGCTGCGATCTTAAGTGGGAATGGTAATGAAAAGATTCAAAACATAGTGCTCATGGATGTCAATCCTTTGTCCCTTGGATTTGAATTAGTTGGGCAAGTAGCGAAGGTAGTTATTCCCCGCAACACAACTATTCCCACAACAAAGCAAAAGGTATTTACTACAGCTCATGATTATCAGACTTCTGTTAAGGTGCCAGTTATTGAGGGTGAGAGAGTGAGATCTATTGATAATAAGTTATTGGGTCAGTTTGTGCTCTCTGGCATCCCTCCTGCCCCAAGGGGTGTCGCCAAGTTATTGGCGACCTTTGACATTGATGCAAATGGGGTGCTGAATGTTACCGCGGAGGATAGGACTACTGGGGTCAGAAACAATGTTAGGATAACTAACAGCATGGGAAGGCTCACAAAAGAAGAGATTGAAAGAATGGTTAGTGATGCTGAGAGGTATAAAGCTGAGGACGAGGAGCATGCAAAAAAGATTCAGGCCATGAATACATTCGAGAATTACTTAAAAAACACTAGGAATCTCATTTGGGGCATCCAGTTTGGGGCCATTCCAGTAGCTGTCAGGAATGGTCTAGAGGATGCTATCGAGAATGCATTTCACTGGCTGGATGGTCACCGGCTAGCAGAGGTGTATGAGTTCGAGTACAAGATGCAAGAGGTTGAGCACACATGCAATCAAATATTGGCCAGAGTGGGGGGTGGTTTTCATTAGGCTGGTGGCTTGACTACTAGGCACCATCAATCAGGTCACCAAATTTATTAATGCAAATTGCCTAGCATGTAGACTGAGTTTAAACAGTAATGTGTGTCTTTTCTTGGATGGTTTGGTACTTTTCCTTTAGTAATATTACATATATGGTGGCTAGGTATTTTCAATAAAAGCATTTTCTCTGTTTCAATAAACTCTGTAATAAAAATGATGACTATGGTCTTGGAAGTTGAGTTGTTAGCGTACTAGTATACTTCGTGACAGTTAATTTTCTTTGAGATTGGAGTGTGATTGTTATGCTGAATGAGCCTTGTACATGGCAAGTTATCTTACTCTAACTTCAATGCCTTTGCGATTTGCATGAAATGTATCAAATAAAATGTATCAAATAAAAATTTTAAAAGTTAGCTTCACTCTGTTAAAACTTTCAGTAGGTTTGCCTTGACTCGAAACTCCATTGTTAAAGAAGAACTCCTCTCAAGAGTAAACACCTCCTAGCGCATTGGCTTACTCCTTTTGATAACAATACTCCCTCCGTCAAATGTATCAAATAAAAATTTTAAAAGTTAGCTTCACTCTGTTAAAACTTTCAGTAGGTTTGCCTTGACTCGAAACTCCATTGTTAAAGAAGAACTCCTCTCAAGAGTAAACACCTCCTAGCGCATTGGCTTACTCCTTTTGATAACAATAGTATTTTATAACAGAAATTCCTAGTGATCATTCTTTGTGTAGTGGCTGTCAATAAATTGTCCGAAATATTATGAGCCCAGTATTTTTCTTTTGAAACTCGAGCAGAATTTTGAAGGACCCTTTACCCTGATTAATGACACACACAATTTAACCTCTTTCTTGACAAGAAAATAGGAGTATCCGATGAGTCCAGTTGTCATTCTCAGCGACCTAAAAGTGGTAACTAGCGTGGATATTTCTTTAATTATTGTGGAACTTCAAAATTGTATATCTGATGGTAGGAAAATTGAATTTCCTTTCAAAGGTCTCTGTTACACAACATTTACAGCAGCTAATTGCGATTTGGTTGTCTGGGCTTGGTCCGGAGATCAAGATCCATTTTAATGATTTTTCCAACGGCTTTTGGTTATGGATAGTTGATAATGCAACACCTTGTGTTGGAATGTTTGTTTTACTGAACTTGGCTTTATTGTATTGGATACATGCTTAGCAAATCAAATTGGGATGAATGGCAATTAAGTTCGAGTAGGTGAATCAAATTGGGAAGATGTTCTGCACTGATTCCATTGTCATGTTCATCTAACATAAATTTATTGTAGCTTAAACTGTTTACCTCAAGTTTTTTGTTGTTTTCAGGGCCATAAAACACATGTAAATATGTAGTAATCAAGACTGACCAAACGAAAAGGGAAAGAGTTTCATGTGTTTCCACCCCTCGCTTACTTTTTGCCTAAACACAAGTTCTAAGCAGCTTGAAATGCCACAAGCTTCTCTAGCTATCTTAAGTCAAGAATCTGTCAAAACTATAACAATTTGTTTCCATTCCTTGTCGGAAAATTTTGCTACTGGCTCGTCACTGAGAGCTGAGCTGGTATGCAAGTACACAGATGCCATTTTTTTTTATGAATAATTGATGTGTTTACTTTCGGTTTGATGTATGCTTTAATTTGATTACCTGTTTTTCCAGCACTCGTCTCTTTCCTCAAAATTCTAAACTAGTATTACCTGTATCTGAATTCGGATCGTGCAACGGTTACAACAACCTTTTTTCAGGCACACCGATGATCGAACTAAGGAAAAGTTTGAGCAGATGTGCAATTTCTCAACATCTGTATGAATTCTAGTAGTCTGGTTTTACAACTCCTTTGTGGCAGTTCGATTTAAACTGATGTGTACAATATTGAATAGTATCTTTTAAATGAAGTGCTTTGAAAAGCTTGTACCACTTGTATGACATCAAAATAATAAATTTAAGAAATAAAATGGTCCTATTGAAATTAACTGAGGTGATCAGATAAATTAGACTGAATACAAACGTAAATCTTGCGATTCTTTATCATCATCCTGACATTACTTGTTGGTTCTTGTCCATTACTCGTATTTAACCTGATTTAGGCTTAGCAGTTGGCGAATCAGGGACCGTAGAAAGGAATATGATTTTTCCTTTTTACTCGATCTCACTGTTTGCAGCATTTGACTGAGTGTTCTTCTTGGCACAGATTTGAATTATGTGTCACACAAGTTTAAAACAAAACATCAAAAAAAAACATTCAGAGTGCTGATTGGAGGCATCTACTTGTGGTAAATATATAGAAATCAAAACAGATTCCCTCAACTCACTCTATTGTGGAGAAGTAAAGACCATAATGTGATCTTCAGCAGATTCCCTCAACTCACTGGTAGTTATATCTTTATGTAAATCGATTATGGTGGCAGAAGAAAACGTAAAAAGCTAGGGACATGCCTCATGCAGATTAATGGTTTATAGAGTCGGGATAAATATGAGGTAGGGTATGTGCTAGCAACCTGAAAATATCTCCGAGTTCATATTCTCCACATTGTTGCACCTTTTCTTTCCTGTGAACTCATTCGATGACTTGACCAGGGTTGAGCTTTTGAAATTTTGTTCACTTTCCAGATTATATCATTGGGAGCTATATCAAGGGTATCTCAAGGTACTCCGTAGTTTCAGGTTCAATTTCAGTCAATAATTGCTTACAACTTTTTGTGTTCGAAGTGACATATTTTAGAGTCCAAGATGAAACATGGATTATATCAATCTGCGTTTAGAATTGTAATAGTTACACCTTGAAACACTAACATATGCTTAATTTTAAGACGTAAAGAGAACTATCACAACTACAATAAGCACCTTATATTATATTGCTACGCAGAAAAAGAAACATTGATACAACCACTGCAGTACGTAGTATATAAACTCCACTTACGATATGACTTGTAATAAGATTAAAGATAGAGAATCCCATCAGGATCTTTTCCACTTTGGGAAATACATAGTACTCCGCAAAGGCACACACAACAGAAAGAAATGTCAATCTTGACTCATAACTAAAACTTTCACTTAGCCTTCACAGCTTGGAACCGTGGTTCTTTAGGGAGGAACTTCTGTTCAGCGTAAACAGACATGTAATCACCAAACACAAACTTTGGGTAATCCTGTTTGAGTTCTTCGTGTTGTGTTTCCACAAGTTGTTGAGCAGGAGCGATAGTGGCTTTGTAAGATGGATTGTAAAAAGAGGCGATGGATCTTCTATTTCCGGAAGGTAGTGCCAACACTCGGTGCCAAACACTCTTGTATTTCCCATTGCTCAACACCTCAATCTGGTCACCAGTGTTGATGACAATAGAATTTTTGATGGGCTGAACATCTATCCATTGGCCGTCTTTGAGGATTTGAAGACCGTTCACTTGATCATCTTGGAAGAGTAAGATCACTCCTCCTGCATCTGTATGAGCCCGTAGGCCATTAACCATCTCAGGGTGTGGACAAGGAGGATAATGGCTTACTTTTGTGCCAAAAAATGCATTATTATCACCAGCTTCTCCACCATTAAAGGCCTGTCTAATGCATCCTTTTGGCAAGCCCAAATTTTCGTCCATCACCTCCATGACCTTCACTGCCAGTTTCTTCAATTCAGCTCGGTATTCTGTCATTGTCTCTCTGTTTATTCATTCATGTCACGTATTTTGTATGTTAAAATGAAGTTATTTCCAAAAAAACCTATACTTAAATATAGACACATGGTACAAAGAGTATGTATGTATAAGCTACAGTTTCATATATACCTGAACTCTGGGGTTTCTGATGGCCATTCGGACTCGATAGCATCATCTGAAAGAAGAAAAACATCCTCCCAGTCCACATTCTCTATTTTGTCGTGGTTTTTGTTTTCAACCAACTCATTCAATAACTTAACTGGCATTGAGATTTTGAATTTCTCTTCCCTTTCCAGCTTATAGCATTCAGAGCTCACTTTCTTCACTCTCTCGAGGAGCTCCTCCGGTATTCCATGGTTCACCAACTATCACATAACATATGTTTAGCAGTTAACACACAGAAATATAGTAACATAACTCATTCCGATTTTATGAAGTTTCTTAACATTTTTAAAGTTTAGTAAAAAAACAAACCATGATTAATGATAGCGTGTGCTATTAACACAAGCATGATATATCCCTCCTAACATGTTCCTGTTTTGCAAGAGTTGGTAGTATTTTCACACATACCTGAAAGAAACCCCATTCTTCACAGCCATTATGCAGTTGTGCCATTACGTTTGCTCTCTCCTCTCCATTGAGCTTCGAGAAATCAATCACCGGGATAGCCATTGATTCAAAGGTCGAGGTTAGCTAGTTCAAGAAAACTGAAAGGTCTAAAGTAGCAAGGTTTGTAATTGGTAATGTTGCAAAAATAGGTTGAATCAACTTGAGTATTTATAGCCACTTCATCCCCCCCCCCCCCTCCCTCCTCCCAACAGACACACACACACACAAGATCGAATGTCAACTCATTATACTATACATCATTTAATTATTACTAGTTGATAACCCGTGCAAAGCACGGGCATAGAATGAACACGAGTCGAGATTAAAAAATTAATATTAATACACTATTTAATTATGTAGTTATAAAGAATCGAATCCGAGATAAAGTTAAAAAAATTAAAGTAAATAAATCTTTATAATTATGTCAGGAATTGAACCCCTTATAGGAAATCGAGCGATGAAATTAAAGAAATTAAATAATAAATCTTGTATAATTATGTAGTTGGAAAGAATCGAACCCCGAGTTAAGTGATAATCGTCAAACCCCAGTGATAATCGTCAAACCCCTTAATCGAACCCCTTATAGGAAATCGAACATGGGGTAAAATTAAATAATAAATCTTGTATAATTATGTAGTTGGAAGGGATCGAACCCCGAGTTAAGTGATAACCAAATTTGGTACTTTTGGTACTTTGGTACTATTATGTACCATTAAAACATGGTTTTGCACATTAATATAGAGTATAGAAGTAGACTTTCCCTTCCGAGTAAGGCGTTGGACGGTGACACAATCAATTATTAACGTAAGTATGAAGGTCAATGTTTTGTGAGAGATACTTAAAAGCTATAATATAACAACAATTGTTAAACTAAAATGTAAATGACTACTATATACAGTTTAACCTGAAAATTGACAATGTACATTACTTTTCTTATCTAACTCAACCTGATCTTCCTAGTTAATCTTTCGCCATCAGGTTTGCCGTTTGCTTACTCCCTGTATACTCTTTTTTACAAGACAATTTGTGGGGGTCACGCTCTGCTGACTACAATTACTTGATCATCTAAACTCCCTCGATTATATATTAATCCTTGATCATTTGACTTGGTAACAGTACACATGACAAGGATGAGATGATTAAAATAAGACACTGACTTGTAGGCATTGTTTGAGGTGTAAGGAATGGTACTATTCAATAATGAAGCATATTAATTTATCCGTATCATATAGTCAACTCGAGTATTATACGGATTTTTTTTATATATTACGCAGTTTGATAGCAATAATCTGTAGATCAGCCAGTGATACATCTGGTGCAATCTCTAACCATTTGATCTGGTCATCAGCTGAAAAACTTAGGTAAATTTAAAACAATGGCATGCATTGCTTGCTGTACCTAATAATGAATGGAAACATGTTTAAGTACATGATTTAGGAGTTGTAAGATGAAACATTGTTTAGTTTTAACTCCAGATCGTCTTGGTTTCCCAACAGGTGCTACATGTCTACATTCATGTTTTTCTAATGAGGTACAGTTGACTAATAACTAATTTATTCTGCTGCAAGCAATTTTGATATTATAAAATATTTAGATATTACATTAGAATTCTGATGCATCTTAAATCGGCCGTCTGTTGTGTAGAATAAGTGTCTGACCATGTAATGCATGACGGAAGTTTTTAAATCTAAGCGACAGAGGGGGAAGAACTTCTAGAAACAAACAAATAAAAACCTAAGTTTACGCTAAATTTATAACTTCCAAAACCTTTAAAGATTTTTGTAAATAGCTGAGCGGGGGTCTTCGTAGAAACAACATCTCTACTCCCAGTAGCAGAGTAGGGTCACACGGAACAAAATGATATAGATAAATTTTCTATCGTCAAAACCTTTTCTATGAAAATGCTAGACGGCTGCAAGGTAGGGGAAGTCAATACAGATATGAAGGTATTACAGACTTGCAGTGTAGGTACAAATGCAGTTGCTACTATTCGATCTATAGCAATAGGTTAAAAAACAAGACAAATTTTTTTAATTACGGCAATGTCGCTTGGGTGGAAATTCAGTTTTTGATTAAAACTGTAGTTAGCTCGCTGTATGAGTTCTTCCATCTTCCTCGCCCAATCCAGTATATATACATTCACATGCACTGGGATTGTATTCTTACACTGCAAAATTCAAATGCAAGTGACTACAGAGATTGACTAGCATGTTATATCTTGTCAGATAAATTCTCGTTAAAACCTTAGATTAAAATATGAGAATAAGAGGAAAATAGTCTGCCCATGAATAATAGCATGTTTTATGTTCAGTAGTTAAAGAAAGGTGCAACTGCAAGTCAATGGCCTCCAAGTATGGTTGTTACAGAACAGGGATCAAGGGAGTATCTCTAAATTTGGTCTTTTTTATTAGTACACATGAGCCATGACGGTTGAATAGTAGCAACTCCAGGGTTTAATTTATCCAGCTGGTTCAAACGATACAAACAAAATTAAATAACTTTCAATGCTCAACAGTGATTAATCGAATATCAGCGGAGATTTTTTAAAAGCTTCCACAAGCTGTGGCATACATATCCCAGATTCCAGTCTTAGAAGGCCCATAATGATTGACATGTCTCCATTTTCTGTACGATATCGAGTTGCACATTTAGCTATAATTTATCAGACAGACAGAAAGAACAATAGAAAGTGTTAATACAAAATATAAATCTGACATAATAATGGAAAATTGTCCTTATTAAAGGATTAAAAAGAGGCCTAATGGATCTCTAATCTGTACACTAAAATATTGAAATATGATGCCGAAATAGGTGACTTGCTCCTAAAGAATTGGAGTATGGGCCTAAAAAAAACTACGTGGGCTTGATTCCTTATAAAAGGATACGTAGGCACCTTGAGAAGGGATCCGAAATTCTATGATCTCTTAGAATTAACTCTTAGAATTAACTCTCTCAAGCTCAGTCCCAAAATTACATAAACCCTAATTCTTCCCATAAAAATCGCCATGTATATCAAATTCCTAATTTTATAGCTCTATACGAATACCCGATTATAAATCTAATCTGAAGCTTAGTCCATGACGAAAATTGGCTTCAACATTTGGCGCCGTCTGTGGGAATCGTATAGAAAATTTTCATTAGCGACAATGTTTAAGATCTCTACAAAAATTACCGAGTTTTGCAATCCAGACAAAGAAATATGTAGTCAGACGAAGGTGATTCTGGTGGATTGTGGAAGGCTGCAAGCATGTGTGACATACTGTTGAAGGATGAGTCAAGTCACCCTCACGCACGGTCTCCTTAAATTTAATACAAAGAAAAGCTAAGTTAACAACTTTGGCTTTTGTTACACATAAATTTAATAGTGCTTCTGCATGTAGTTATCATGTTATATTACCATGCCTGGTATAATATTAAGTAGTATAATTTTACTTTACATATTGTATTATTATGTACAATAATACAAAAAACAAACTCTGATTTGATTTCTTATACAAGTATTTTAACTTGTTTTAGGACTACAATATATCAGAAGATTAAAGGGGCAGAACCAAGACCTCTCCGCAGGCGTTAATGCCAGATTATGAATAACCGCGATGAATAGTGGGTGACGGCTAAAGCTCAATCTTGAGTAACACCATCTCAGTTTTTAACACTCATCAGTAACTAATCAACAAACATTGGCATTTGGCACTCTCTGATGATTCTTTATAAATTTAAAAGTCATCGCATAGACTCGAGACCTCATAAATTCTAATAAGCAGTACAATGAAACATCTCTAATTATTTTGGAATGACTATCGCAAAAGAAAAGAACGGAGATTACAATCTGGTGGGCAACACAAAGATGAGATACTTCCAGAAAAAGTGCAGATCCTTGGTGCAAACTCTCTCCAGAATCTATATCAAAGACCATTTGATGATAACACAAGAAGGTGATTTGTCTCAATATAGAGGAGAGCAATTATAAGTTATCGTGGTACAAATGAGCTAACTTGGTACTCAATGATATAACGGAACTTGCCTCCAGTGACACGGAAAAATAAGAGCTTAGCAAAGGAGTCAAGCTTGGACACGACTTTATTAAACTAAGTGAAGATGAATCAAGCATCTGATGATGTTAGATGCGAGACCTGTTGAAATCAAAAAACGAACTGACGCATACAAGGAAACGAAGCCAAGGAACTAGCTTTAAAGAAAGCATGGCCATGCTCATGCGAGTAACACAAACACATAAAATTCACAGAACGCCTGATTCCAAAACTGAGAACGAGGAATTCTCACTACTAAGAATCTCATCTCTCAGCATTGATGCTCGCACTGGGGAAATGGACAATCAGGGGCGACACAACTTCTCAGTGAAACAACTACATATTGTGTTGGAAAAAAATTAGCAGCCAGACATTGGCAACTGCAAAACTACTATATATGCAAGCTAACTGCTAAACTGTTCTGGTCTTGCATGAGTTTTGACCTGAAAACACAGCTAAGTTGTCATTACATTCGTCCGTTGTATTTAATACTATGCTACTTGGATAATAATTCATGATGTACTTGTTATATAATTTTGCATTGAAATTAATTCTTAGAGCACTGTTTGCTATAACAAAGGGAATCTTTAATGGCTTTCAGGTCAACAAAACTACTTAAAACATTTATGCAGGATTTGATGTCCATCGACATAATTGCATATTTGGTATACCATGCGAAACAAAAGCATGAGAAATCAACATCTCATTCAGCAAGACCAGTACTACAGTGCTGAATAACAGAACATGACCAGTACTTTAATTCGGCACGGATGAGTACACTTGATGCAGGTGACTCACTTCTTCACACACAAGTAAAATCGGTGCAAACGAATTAGAAAAAAATTGTAGATTGAAAAATGGCTCAAACCAAGCAACTCGGCACGAACGAGTCAACTTGGTGCAAACGAGTGAAATTGGAGAGCCTTTCAATTATCGACTGCTCATGATGGCGAAAGTGAAGAAAGAAACATAATTTAATGTCAGCCTATTAGAAGCTTTACCAAACGGTTGGTGGATGTAGCGAAGAGTGACTGATGAATAAAAAATTTATATAGAAAGCCATAGAGAGTTTGGCTTCAGCACTACACGAAGTTTCTTCTGAGACAAGAGGTGAAACTGAAAATATTATTTGGTGAAGAGAGCAAACTAAAATAAAAAGGAGCGACAACAGATCCTATAGCTCTACACTAGTGTTTAGTTGACACTATCAACATTTGGCCATGATATCAGCCTTTTGCCTTCTGTTTGCTTCCCAATAAGGAACCAAGAGACTAGTGTGTGAATCAGATACACAGTCCTTCAATTTTAGCCTAGTGAAGATCTGAGTCGTAATATTAACACGCGATGGGGCATCCCAACGGGCGTGCAACAATTAAAATAACAAAGAAAAGAAATACAGCAGCTGTTTGAGGACTTTGGCCTTGCAAGAAAGAATCTATAATGATCTTATAATGCCGACTATTACAGAAAGGAGGAATCATCGAACTCTCGCTCTGGCGTCAAATTAATTCTTCAAATATGTGAGGAGAAGTGGAGATGAAGCCCGATCCGCAAAGAAAAAAAAAATCCAAGCGGAACCTAAGTCTGAAGGTTTGAAGCAACCACCATCTACTAAAGTCTTGAGCATTCACAAGATAATGTCTGAATCTCTAAATCTCGAAGAATTGAAGCTTCAAATTATGAAGAAGCAAATAACAGGTCCATTCCAGAAGATTATAAATTGTGTTTCATAGACAAGAGCTACTGAGTTCATTTTCAAGGACACAACAACATGAGCAACGCAGCAAACCAAAATTTTGGTGACACAAATTTCAAAAAAAGAAAAAGAAAAAGAGGGCTAGAGCCTAGAGGCTTGATCAAGAAAAATTGAAGAAATGGTTACATGAAATAGCGGAGAGTAGCAAATGGTTCTGGAAGAAAAAATAATAGCCTGGAGAATAAAAGATACAACCTGAAGGCTAATTTTCAATACCATGGAACTCAAAGCAACGGAAAAAGGAGTACAAAGAACGATACAAGAAGAAGCGTGACACGGAGAATGAAAACACTGATGCTGCAGAATGCCTAACTTTTCAAAGTAAACTGCTTTAATTTAGACATCTCTGTGCAGTGAATTATATGCTGTTAAAAAGATCTTGGAGTCTAGTTTTTTATGCAACAAACGGGTCGTGAAAAGGAATTTTCTACAGAAAATCACGTCTATTTTAGTGATGAGGTGCAAGGTTGTCCAGATTTGTACAAGAAATAAGTTCCAGGTTCAGGTTCAGGTTCAGCTAGCATGAAAGTTAAGAAATAATAGCTACTGGAGAAGATGTGCAAATCAACACAACCAGTCAGAGGCTCAAAATCCAGATAAGTGTCACTTTTGATACTTAAATATTATGTCATGCATGGAAATATATTTTGACATATTCGAAAAAAAATCATGTTGCTCATAAATTTGCATAATTGTTATATGCATATTTAGTGTCATGAATATTCTTATATTTTGGCAAAAATTATATGTAAAGAATGTAGGAAAATTCTGCATGATTTTCCCTTGTCGTGGCAGAGACCAAAGTCATTATATGCATAAAAGAAAAATTGTACTGGATGCGATAAATAAGCAAGCCCCTGACTGGCAATCCATCGACCATCACATGGGACATCAAATTGATCAATTTCTGGACTTGTGATCCGTCTAAGATCCCTTGGGGACAATAATTTAAAAGTCCGAAATTAGTGATGTATAACTTCAATATTGAAGTAATAAATCACTTGGGGGCAGATGATATATACACTTTAGTGCGCAATCCGAATTGAAAGTATTTATATAGACTTTGAGGATTAGAAGCACAAATTGAACCGAAAAATTGCAATAAATGCTAGCCAGGGACTTTGTACCGGGAGATAAGAAATTGGTAAGCAGAGTTCTCAAACAATTTTGTGGCTTATACACGATCTCATCATGCGCAAGCAAAGTCGAGTATGATTTTTGATAAATAGAAATACACGACGCTTGGAAGAAAATAATGCGCAAGCAGACTCAAGCATGATTTGGGCCCGAATCGAATTGCTTGAGGCTTGGAAGCAAGGGCTTAATCACAAAACCTCTCACGGATGTTAACTTGTGGAAGGGCTAACAGGAGAAATATCTCAAAAATGATATATCCTAACATTTACGTGCTTGTAACGAGTATGTGCTTAGTAACCGGGGACTATACCTTAGAGGAACTAAGAGAATTATTAGTGAGTACAGAACATAATTATTATATTGTAAGGTCAGAAACCCTTGTATTGTTCGATCTTAATATAAAGGTAGAGGGACTGAGCGCCCTCGAATACCTAGCTACTCTGATAAGCTAAAAATTTCTTATGGCTTATAGACATGGGAAAGCAAAATAAATCCATCACGAATTGCGAAAATGCACTTATTGATCAGAAAAATACTATAATAGTATTCACCGAAGGAAACCTTCAGTAAATACTGGGGACTTGTTAATACAAAATATAAATCTGACATAATAATGGAAAATTGTCCTTATTAAAGGATTAAAAAGAGGCCTAATGGATCTCTAATCTGTACACTAAAATATTGAAATATGACGCCGAAATAGGTGACTTGCTCCTAAAGAATTGGAGTATGGGCCTAAAAGAACTACGTGGGCTTGATTCCTTATAAAAGGATACGTAGGCACCTTGAGAAGGGATCCGAAATTCTATGATCTCTTAGAATTAACTCTTAGAATTAACTCTCTCAAGCTCAGTCCCAAAATTACATAAACCCTAATTCTTCCCCTAAAAATCGCCATGTATATCAAATTCCTAATTTTATAGCTCTATACGAATACCCGATTATAAATCTAATCTGAAGCTTAGTCCATGACGAAAATTGGCTTCAACAGAAAGGATAAACAATGTAAGCAGGGCTTTAGTCAATCTAAATTAATAGAAGCGGAGCAAAAACCAAGAGGGTTGCTGCCAGTATCAATTCAGATAGTACGGAGTAATATATTTCATAGAGTAAATTACGGAATGGTGACTGTACTTTACATCGATTTTCAAAAAAAATGGTCAGTCTTTCAATTTCTCAAATTAGTGACCAACCTTTCACTTTGTCTTTCAAAACAGTGGTCAGTCTTTCAATTTCTTAAATTAGTGGCCAATCTTTCACTCCGCCTTTCAAAAAAGTGGCCAATAGTAGACTAATTATCTCCAAAGTGACCACTTTTTTAAATCGCGAAGTGAAATGTTGGCCACTAATTTGAGAAATTGAAAGACTGTCCACTGTTTTGAAAGACAAAGTGAAAAGTTTGTGACTAATTTGAGAAATTGAAAGACTGATCACTTTTTTGAAAATCGGTATAAAATACAGTCACCACTATGTAATTTACTCTATTTCACATGATTTTGGTTTCATTTTAATCCGTCCATCTCTAAATTTATTTATTGAATCATTTCATTAATAAAACAGAAATATATGAAAAATTACATTGTGGAAGCTGCCCAATTAGCAGAGCAGATATTGTGAATCATTGAACATTGTTCAATTTCGTAAATCAATCTTCCTTGTTTCAGAAACAAGGTTCGAGGTTTAATTCCTCGCTTATCAATGTAGTTTTTTTAATGAAATGAAAACTAATACTATCATTGGAACACACACTTATCCTGTTTCTATTGTTCGAATTCAATTTAGAAATTAGTAATGTATCAATTTTACATACTAAATACTTATGGATTAGCTCTGTACTTTTTGTATACAAAAAGGTTTAAAATAGTGATAACTAACAGGGAAATGTAGTTTTGAATTTAGAGTAACTTTAAGCCTTTAAAGGTTGCAATATGCTATTTTTGATCCTACTACAGATAGTCTACAGATCATCCCATTTTGTTCTTTAGTTTGCATCTTTTAGGCAGTTACTTTATCTTTTTTCTTTTGTGCTGACTGCTGAGACGTGAGGAAGGCACGTTTGATTGTATTTAAAGTGGAAAATGTATACTGAAATTGTTACAAGGTTTTGGCAGTGTTCTAAAAAGCGGCAATTAATGCCTTTCCGAACGGAAATTAATCGGGATTAATCGTCGATTAATCGGTGTTCGGAGCCTTTACTGCTTTATTCCAAATTCCGCTTTTTATAACACTGGGTTTTGGCAACAGTGTTCATTTTACTCTCTGGAAAAAATGTTTCAGTGTCTTTATTGCTCAAATTAGGGGAGAAGTATCAACAAATAAATGTACATCATCTCTTAATATATTAGAAAATTAAAACTTTTAAATGCTTCAAGAAGGAAATAACTGTCAATGGAGAGAGAGAAGCCATGGAATGATTAGGAACCAATGTTATTACCAGCAGTTAACATTTGCTATTTCTTCTTCTTAGCTTTGTCCTGATCCCTGATCAAATGGATTGCAAACACCAGTACAGATATTAGTAGAGCTGATCCACCAGCCATCATTGGTAGACAACACTTCTTAGGCTTTCTAGGTGGATCCGTTTGTGTTGATTGATCCCGGAACTTTTTCTCTGTCATCGTGGATGGTTCCTCATTAAATACTTTTTCTTGTGTATCGTATGAATTACTACCTTCTCCATCGCAGCCTACTCTCCTCTTTTCATTTTCGCAACACTTCTTAGGCTTTCTAGGTGGATCAGTTTGTGTTGATCGGTCGCTGAACTTTTTCTCTGTCGTCTTAGATGGTTCCTCATTAAATACATTTTCTTGTGTATTGTATGAATTCCTACCTTCTCCATTGTATCCTACTCTCTTCTTTTCATTTTGATCACATTTTAGTGCCTCGTGTTCTTGCATACTATGTTTTTCACCAGTCTCCTCCAATGCTTTCCCCATTTTTTCACTGTCTAACCAGGGAAGCGCATCAGGAATGATCACACAATCTTGAACGTCGGCAATATTTTCAGCAAAAGTTTGAATTGTTGGCACAATAGTCTCTTCTAAACTTTTTTCTACTTCATTTTTTTCATCTTGTTCAACTTCATTCTCAATCTTCTCTTGCATATCGTGAACCTCTTTGTCTTGCTCAGGGACTAATGCCAAATCTCCAGAGGCTAAATCAATTTTTCGAATATTTCCATCATCGTCATCAATTTGCAATGATCTGAAATCTCCTGTCCCAAACTCTTCTACTTTCACTTCTTTAATTTTGATCCCTTTAAATCCTTTCACCATCTTTGGCATTGCAACAGTTAACTTAAAGTTTTCTTTATTGAACCTTGCGTTAATTTGATCAATAATCACGCCATCAGGAATCAGAAAGGACTTCGTAAATCCCATCATCTTAATCTCTTTCTTGTACACTTTCCATCCCACCATCACCATGTCTTGAACTGGCTTTTCGCCACTAATGACTATGCTTCTAGCATAGTCACTTACATCAATCTTTATCAGCTCTTTAGTATATCCTGCGAGAATTCATAAATTTGTTCAATAATTTGTACAAATGAAATTCGAATAAGGTACATCACATGTGTGGAACAAATGAAATCTGAGTACCTTTTAGAACTGCTGTGAGGATAAACATGATGTCTGTTTCTCCAGAAATGAAAATAGGGCTGGTTGACACAAACTCATCGAAGCATTTAGCAAGCTCAAGTCCCAATCCAACATCCATTTTCGCAAATATTTCTTATATCTGGATTTATTTGTAGAGCAAAAACTAAAAACAATTCTTGGCTGAAGCTTGTTCTACATTTATTTGGACAATTTTTTGTTCTTTTTCTTGCTAAATGAGGGACAAAGTTAACATGTTCCACTTTTGTGTTTAAGTAAACATCAAGGAAAGAACATATGTAGACTGTATTATGTTAACATATTGGGATGGAAAGGCCATAAATGGCCCATATCATGTTACCATCTTTGTTTAAGTTCATCAATCCAGTTACTTTTGAGCCTAATACTCTTGTGTCATATTTCATAATTCTCAGCATTCGAGTAGAACAATCAAGCCCTTATAGGTTTTGTCTCTGAACTATTAAGGCCTTTAGAAGGAATGGGTTCATATACAGTTAACATTTGTATTTTCTTTTGGGCCAGCCCTAAATTTTTAGATACTTAATAGTAAATCATAATTGGTCTACATAATCTCCATAGTTTAATGAAAACTTTCAGTCCAGGCCGGATTTATAAATTATAGCACATCTGATGGAGTATCAATCTTTGCTAGCTTGCTACCAAAAATTTAACTGCACTGATGAATAAGTATACTATGAATGTCGATGCAACTACACAAAGTTGTGCTTTACAAAGATTTGACAAGTCTCAATAAAGTATCTATATGATTAGTTTTACATAATTGAGGTTTATACGAAGAGGGTTGAAATGTAGCTTTCCCTAATTATGATTTGCCAACCTTGCCATATCTCGCTTGCTTCTTGTTACTGTGTTACATGTACTGTAAATAACCATTCTATGGTTCATATTTGATTGCACTATCTGTACAACCAAACCATCAACTTGGCTTCTCTTTTATTTTCTGCTGCTCTGTTCATTATTTAATTTCTATACCTTGTGATGTTATGATATTGTATGAGATTGGAATCTAATTATTGAAGAGCGCCATTTTAATGCATGTGACTCGGTTCCAACTTCCAGGCTTCCAGCCACGACAAAACTTTTGGCATTCAATGCAATAACTGGTGTCTTTAATATATTTCCCTATTTTCTCTTTTTAGCTTGAACTTATTGCACTTTTTAATCCATTTGCCAAAGTCATATATGTACCTTTATTTTTTTTTGTGGCACTTCACCTCCTATACTTTTTTTTTTGCGAAAGCGAAAACTCGTTTCATTGATTGAAAAGATAGGAAATACATCCCAAAGATAATAAAAGCTTATTATCTAACCGAAAGGTATGCTTAACCAATCCATGGATCGTATGACCCATAAGAAAGAGATTCCTCCGGAAGTTTAGATAATAAAAAACCTTTATATCCACCAAACTAGGCCTCGTTAAAACCCCACATGAGCAAAACCCTTTGGGAAAAAAACTCAAATGGGGAAAATGAGTGCCCAACTAAAAGTACCCAACTAAAATAAGAGTACATCATTTTACATCATGCCTAACTAAACAAAAGGTTTGACTCTTCTTGATTCTTCTGCTATAGCAATCCCATTCCTGACCTCAACTATCTCCTTTTTCGTCCATGAAAACCTGAAAGGTCACCAAAACCAGATACAAATAAGACTAAGTTAATACAGGGACATACTCCCTCCGTCCATTTCATTTCTTTACACTTTCTATTTTGGACCGTCCATTCCATTTCTTTACATTACTAAAAATAGTAACTTTTAACAATAAAATACATTATTACATCCACTACCTCACTCCACCTTTTCAACTCTTTACACTATTACACCCACTACTTCACTTATTTTAACAATAAAATTACTATTACACCCACTACTACATTTATTTTAACAATATTACATCCACTATCTTGGTCTCCGTGCAAAAAGCAAATGTAAAGAAACCAAATAAACGGAGGGAGTAAGTTTTAGCAAAAACAAAAGTATATAATATTATATTATTTAATAATAAAATCTATATACTGAGATAAGATATTAATAGAAAAACTAAGTATATATAAAATCTAACCAAAGGGGATCCCTTTGGTTAGACCTCTATTAAACATATAAAGTAAAAATTTGTAAATTTAGAGAAGAGTCGTTATTAATATATATAGATGAAAATAATAAAATAACTAAAATTGAATAAATTGTAATACTTTTTTGAAAATAAAAACTAATAAATAAGATAGATTTAAAATCCAGCCAAATATAAAAAAGCTACAAATTTATTAAATACTAAATTGCTTCTTAAGAGCACAAAAATGCCACCAATTATGGCCTCCAAAAAAGGTACAAATATGCCACCAATTGTGGCCTCCAAAAATGGTACCAAAATGCCAACATTTATGGCCACCAATATTAATAAATATTGATTATCAAAAGCATAAAAATTAGCCAAAATTCCTTTGAATGAAAATTAATCTCCAACATCTAATCAGGACAGTTACAAAATCAGTACGGCAATTACCAAATCAAAACAAAGCATTAAGTTTATTAAAAACACAATTAAATATTGAGCAAATTAAGGAATTCAAAAAAGGAAACTTTTCGAAAAGATACATGAATTACTAATCATAATAACAGGTAGGAGAAACAGTGATTAGCTAAAACATGATTAGTCATATCCTCAATATAAAGCAATCAAATAACATTAAATAAAACTGATTTCAAATTTCTAATTAGTGCTATTAAAACACAACCAGTCTTTACAAAAATATAAAACAATTACCTAAATTAATGAGAACGTAAATCAATTAAAGATATCATAACTCAATTATAGAACTACAGAAAATTAACAAAAAAAACATTAATTACGAGTAAATCAAAACATAAACCACCAAATTAAAGAAAAGATAACAAATCATTAATATTGAGTAAATCACGTAAACTGTTACTCTTATATCAAGAATCTCTAGAACCCACCCCAATACAACTCAGCATGCCTTATAAGTAATTAGAATCAATTAACCAAGAGAATCAATTAACCAGAAAGCAATTAATCAGTAAAAAGAGCATATAATCAGGGAGAACAAATAGGGATATGCAGCTTCATTATTAGAGAAAACAATCAATCAGGCAGCAAAAGTTCAACAAAACCCAACAGCACAACTCGCAAATTTCCGACTTAGCTACAATCAGAAAACAGGACTCGAACCCTACATCACGGCATACTCGTACTTACTCAGCGATTCAAAACAGCAACTCAGCTTAAACACAAATCAGTGGACGAAACTCAGCACATTATTCATTAACAATACTCAAAAATAGCTCAAAAACTCAACTCAGACACGAAAGAGAAAACAGCAAAATAAGAACCGCACAAGCACTACGAACAGAAAGCAAACGCCAAAAAAACAAGACACAACTCTGCAATTACAAACTTAGCAAAACCCAAACAATACGCAGAAGACTCATTACAAAACTCGACACAAAACAAGGGACGCGTGAACTCAGTAGCAAGACTCGAATCGAACTTAACACAAAACGAAGGAAAACGAAACAACGAATCTTAAACGAAAACTCGAACTCTAAAACCCATTTAACTCGGCTAATCAACAAAACAGAACAGCCACCCAATAGAACTCAAAGTCGTGACTCACAGAGAACAGAACTCGCACAGCACCATGAACTCGGAAATCTCAGACACTAGACCAACAATTCGATTACGCAAACTGCACACTTACTCCACACAAAAATTTTGATTCTACTCGAAACTTAACAAACATAACCAACGAACAAAAGACTCACTAATTCAGAAAATCGAAATGTCCCAAAATTCTAACTCGGATTAAACGAAGAAAAACAAAATGAAGCAAAGAGTAAACCCAGAGAAAACAAAACGCAGCATCAATACAATCTAGAACTCGATTCACAACAGCTATTCAACTCGCAATCCAACTCAGCACAGAACAAGACAACGAATCAAAAACTACGAACACAGAGCACCAAACTCAGCCTGCTACAAAACTCATTCGACTAAAACAAAAACCGGACCTATACATATATTCTAACCACACACCCACTTCTTTTGTTTTCTACAACACCAGTACAATCATTTTCCTCTCATTTTAACACAGAAAAATTGACTGTATATACAGATGCGAGATAGAGTGAAATCACAGTGTTGGGTGTTGTTCGGTTTGGTGTTGTTGGACGTTAGAGAGGGGGAGTGGTGTGGTTGAAAAGAATAAAGAGAAGTGAGGAGATTGTAGTTGTGGGTTATGGTTTTGGGGAGGGGGAACGATGGAGGTTGGTGGTGGTGTTGGTTTGCTTAATCGGCGGCGTGGGGTTGTCAAGGAGAGAGGATGAGGCAGAGAGATCGAGAGAGGGAATTGAAGGATTGAGAGAGACGACTGAAAATCACCACTCGAGAGATTTTCATTAAAATGTCATTATTTATAAGGGGTATTTTAGTCTTTTATTAATAAATATATTTATTTTACATGAAATATATAATTTATTTTACATACAAATATTATAATTTAATTTTATATTAATACATATAATCCTTTTTATTTAAAAATATTTATGCATTATTTAATTTAATTGAATAATGCAATGATGCAATTGTAAATTATTATTTTTTTTAGAAATAATATTATGTAGTTTAAGATTATTTTATTTAAATTTTTTATAATTTTATTATTTTAACCGTCCAAGAAAAATCGTGATAAAGTGAAATCATTAAATTTTTTAAATAAAATAATCTTGAACTACATTATATTAATTCTAAGAAAAAAGTAGTTTACAATTGCATCATCGCATTATATATTCAATTAATTCAAATAATGCATAAATGTTTTTAAATAAAAAGGATTATATTTATTAATATAAAATTAAATTATAATATTTTTATGTAAAGTAAATTATATATTTCATGTAAAATAAATAAATTTATTAATAAAAAGACTAAAATATCCCTTACAAATAATGAATCATGTTCGGGGTTTGCAAACTGAAAAAGAAAAGGAAGTATATGAGGTGAAGTGCCAGCAAAAAAAATAAAGATACCTATGATTTTGACAAATATTTAAGGATTACAAAATGCAATAAGCTCTTTTAGCTTCTACTAGTTTTTACACTACAATTGAATATTTCTTTTTTTTCATCTTGAAACTTAATTAATCTAACTTGATTTTTAAACTATTAAAAATGTAATGAATACTAAATTACTTTTTTTACATTGTTTAAAAATTCTATTAATCTAACTAGAAATTACTATGAACATTTCTTGTTATCATCTAGAGAAATTACTTTTTCTTAACAAATTACATAAAATACTACTATTAATCTGAATCAAGATGGTTAAAATAGACTGAAGTTAGGGCTGTAAATGAGTCGATACGCTCACGAACAGTTCGGTGTCCGGTTCGAAAAAAATTCGATTCGAGTTCGGTTCGATTTGTAAACGAGTTGAACATGAACACGATTTTGGGGTTCGTCTCGTAAATGAGCTGAACCCGAACACGACATAGTTCGGCTCGAAAGTTCGCGAACAAGTTCGATTATATAGTTCATGAGCAAGTTCGTAAATATAGTTCGTGAACCTTGTTCATAAATATGGTTCGTTAATAAGTTTGTTCACAAACTTCATATATATATATATATGTTCTTAAACATATTTCATTAACATTTAGCGAGAGTTTTTGAATTCACGATAACTTGTAAATAATTGTATAAGTAAGTGTAACGAAATAATATGTTAGTTTATTTTGTCTATTCGTTATATTTTCTTTGTTTAAATTTATAATTTTTTTTATTGATAATAATTAAATTATACATATGTTACATTATAAATTATAACATTAGTTCGTTATGTATTAACTAAATTTGATCCAAATTTGATTCGTTGATAAGTCTAAATTTGAATCATTTCTCAAGTTTTCAATGTTTCATCCCCAATTTTATTTTTATTTGCATTAAAAAATTTCTAGAAAAAAAAGGTTGAGGTGTTCATGAACACGAAATCATGAACACTATTCATGAGATATTCGTGAATAGTAGCTCGTTAGACATGTTCGTGAACTGTTCGCGAACATGTTCGTGAATAAAATTTTTCTTAACGAGTCGATACACAAACAAAAATATTGGCTCGATTAAAATTCGAGCTCGAGTTCGAGTTCGATGTATTTATAACGAGCTGATACACGAACAATTAAGAGTTCGGCTCGGTTCGACTCATTTACAGCCCTAACTGAAGTGCGGCTGGTCCGCTGGTATAATAAAATTAATACTTTCGTTTTAAATCTCATTCATTTTTATTGAATTTTTTTAAAATAAATAAATTTATATATCTTATAAATGAACATATAAGTTAGTTATATCTATACTATTATATAAAAGCCGAAACATTAAAAGTTTTGGTACCTGTTTCTTCGTACCTGTTTTTTAGTACTTCGTGAATTTACTTATTTATCCTTCATTATAAAGAAAAATAAATACACCTAAAAGGCTAAAATAAGTAATAAGATAATATAATTAATGGTAATTAGTCAAGATATTACCTTTTATAAACACCTAAAAACATCAATCATATCTTTCCATCATTAATATTTCCTTTCGAACTAAAACACGTTACCTTTTTAATTTAAAACAAATCTTACAATCATTAACATATACCCGAAAATATCACACCATAATTTTCAATAAAAATATAACACCTAAAATAAATAATAACATAATATAATTAATGATAATTAGTCGATTAACATAATAAACTTAATGGTAATTAGGCAATTGAATCATTAAAAGTTTTGGTACCTGTTATAGCACCATAATTTTTAACAATATAATTATATTAATATTATTAGTATAATATTATTAATTATATTAATATTAATATAATCATCAATATCAATATATATATATATATATAAAGGAGGGTACGCGGGAGTTTAGGTGGCGCTCTAAGATCATCTCAATCTATTTTTCTAATTTTCTAGAATTTTAGAATTTTAAACACTTATAAATATAAAAATATCATTTAACATATTAGAAGTAGAATAGGTGTTCGAATTTATAGTGGTGAAGAGTTCGAATTTATAGGAAGACATATGATTAGAAGTTCTATTGGAAGTAGAATAAGTATTTATAAAGCGTACGTTTAAATGTTCTATTGAAAGTAGAATAGGAGTTCGAATTTGTAGAGAATAAGAGTTTAAATTTATAAAAAAAACATATAAATAAAAGTTTCTATTGGAAGTAGAATAAGTATTTATAAAGTATATGATTAAAAGTTCTATTGGAAGTAGAATAGAAGTTCAAATTTATAGGGAATAAAAGTTCGAATTTATAGAAAAAATATATCAATATATATATATATATATATATAATATTTTTTTTTGATAATTTATATATATCTATTATATATATGTAAAGAAGGATATGCGGGAGCTTAGGTGGCGCTCTAAGATCGTTTCAATCTATTTTTCTAATTTTCTAGAATTTTAAACACTTATAAATATAAAAATATCATTTAAAATATTAGAAGTTGAATAGGTGTTCGATTTATAGAGGAGAAGAGTTCGAAATTATAGGAAGAAATATGATTAGAAATTCTATTGTAAGTAGAATAAGTATTTATAAAGCATATGATTAAAAGTTCTATTGAAAGTAGAATATAGGAGTTCGAATTTATAGAGATAAGAGTTAAAATTTATAGAAAAACCATATAAATAAAAGTTTCTATTGGAAGTATAATAAGTATTTATAAAGCATACGATTAAAAGTTCTATTGGAAGTAGAATAGGAGTTTGAATTTAAAGAGAATAAGAGTTCGAATTTATAGAAAAACATATAAATAAAAGTTCTATTAGAAGTAGAATATGTGTTTGAATATATAGAGCATCCATATAACTAAATATTTTATAGAAAGTACGATCTTCTTAAATAATATATTTTTTATATAAGTTAATTATACTTCTATTAGGAAAATTTATTCATAAATCCAATACTATTATCATAAAAAAGTCATCGTATTTAAAAGAAAAAAATTGATGTGTTAACATTATAAAAGAACATTCTCATGCAGGAATCCTAAATAAAAATAGGAGTATCTATAATACAAAGAGAAAATAAGATGTGCTTTCATTTTCTAAAACTCCATAAATTTTAGAAAGTCTAGATAAAGTATAAATTGGAATTCACTCTATTTTTTAGGTTTTAATTTTAAGGAAAAAAGTTGTTGTGTAAGATAAGCATCAATAATAATATGTAATGAATTTGGAATTTCGACCCAAACGAGAGCGGCTCGAAACGTGTTTAATGGGAAGACGGCTCACTATAAAAGATTGTGTTATCTATTAAAATATCATTTTGATGTTATAAATTTTATTTTATTTTTAGGATTTGATTTTTATGGATAAACATTATCATACAAGTGATACATGTAAAAGTTAGGTTTTTGGTCTTAACTAGGGAGCGGATAAATAGTAATAACCGTGTTTAACGAGAAAGCAATTCATTATAGAAGACCGTATAAAGATGTTTGAATATATAAGGAATACATAAAATAAAAATGTTTTATTAGAAGTAGAATACGAGGACGGTGGAGACGTCTTACACGATTTTTAAAATTATATATCTTTTTTCCTAGAAATCCTTTATTTTATCTTTTTTATACAAGTTAATTATACTTGCATTAGAAAAATATATCCATAAATTTAATATTATTCCCGTAACGAAAAGTCTTCGAATTTAATTTTTTATATGTTAACATAACAGAAAGACATTCCCATGCAGAAGTTGTAAATAAGTACATGAATATCTATAATATACAGAAAATATAAGATGTATTTTCATTTTTTAAACTCTATAAATATTAGAAAGTTTAAAGAATATAAAAATTGGAATTTACTTTCTTTATATAATTAGTTAGAATTTCGGTTCCAAATAAGAGCGACTCAAAACGTATTTAACGAGAAGACGACTCACTAGAAAAGATTGTATTAGCTATTAGAATTTGATATTGATGTCATAATTTTTTTTATTGTTCGATTTTATGGATAAAAAATATTATATAAGTCTTTATAATATATGTTAAAGTTGAGATTTTGATTTTAATGAGAGAGCGGCTTAATCGAAAGAATCGTGTTTAACAAGAAATCGATTCATTAGAAAAGGATATTTAATTATTAAAATTTAAAATTAATATTATAATATAACGTAAATGTATTAATTTTTTTAAAAAAATATTATAACACCGCCGCGAAGCGCGGCTTTATCGACTAGTTATATTAATATTATTAGGTTATTAATTAAAATCCCTCTTTTCCCTATAAATATCACGGACTTTTTCTAAAAACATTACAAGCAATTTATTTAGTAAAATAACATAATTAACTTATAATTACTATAAACTAATCAATTATCTTTCTCACCTAAAACATGTTACCTTTTTTATTTTCTCTAACCAAATCCTCTATTTTTCCAATTATATCATGGACATTCTTTCTAATAAATAAAAAAATAATTTTATAATCAATATCAATATATTCTTAATGTCGGCTAGTATTGCATTTTAAAAATTACTGCTTTTACCCTTCATTTTTTTAATCTTCTTTATTTCTTTGATGCCCTTTTTTGTCATTACACAGGAAAATTACAGCTTTTATCCTTTATGTTTTTAATCTTCTTTATTTCTTTGATGTCTCTTTTTGTCATTACACAATATTTGGAGCGACCCAATTTAGATTGGATCGACCCAAATCTCCTTTATTAATCAATTTCCTTTTTCAGGTTAAACATATTACCTTTTCTATTTTTCAATAACTAAATAATTTACTTCTTAGGTAAAATACAATATTTTTTACATTTTATCTAACTAAAATTTCTCTATTTTTAAAAACTATGATCAATTTTGTATAATAAAATAACATAATTATATTATAATTAGTATTAAATAATTAATTACTTTTTTGAGCCAAAATACGTTACCTTTTCTCTTTTCTCTAACTAAAATCTCTCTTTTTCCAATTGTATCATGGACGGTTACCTTTTTCAAACACGTTACCTTTTTTCCCTTCTCTTACGAAAATCTCTCTTTTTCCAATTATATCACGGGCGATTCTATTTAATAAAAATAAAATAATAATATTATAGTACTAATAATTAACTGATTACCTTTTCAACTAAAACGTATCATTTTTTATATTTTTTCTAATTAAATTCCCTTTTTTTCTAGAAATTTCAGGGGCAGCATTAATTTCTCATTTTCTAAAAAATTATTGCTTTTACCCTTCATTTTTTTAATCTTCTTTATAATTTAGATTGGATCGACCCAAATCTCCTTTATTAATCAATTTCCTTTTTCAGGTTAAACATATTACCTTTTCTATTTTTCAATAACTAAATAATTTACTTCTTAGGTAAAATACAATATTTTTTACATTTTATCTAACTAAAATTTCTCTATTTTTAAAAACTATGATCAATTTTGTATAATAAAATAACATAATTATATTATAATTAGTATTAAATAATTAATTACTTTTTTGAGCCAAAATACGTTACCTTTTCTCTTTTCTCTAACTAAAATCTCTCTTTTTCCAATTGTATCATGGACGGTTACCTTTTTCAAACACGTTACCTTTTTTCCCTTCTCTTACGAAAATCTCTCTTTTTCCAATTATATCACGGGCGATTCTATTTAATAAAAATAAAATAATAATATTATAGTACTAATAATTAACTGATTACCTTTTCAACTAAAACGTATCATCTTTTATATTTTTTCTAATTAAATTCCCTTTTTTTTCTAGAAATTTCAGGGGCAGCATTAATTTCTCATTTTCTAAAAAATTATTGCTTTTACCCTTCATTTTTTTAATCTTCTTTATTTCTTTGATGCCCTTTTTTGTCATTACACAGGAAAATTACACCTTTTATCCTTTATGTTTTTAATCTTCTTTATTTCTTTGATGTCTCTTTTTGTCATTAAACAATATTTGGAGCGACCCAATTTAGATTGGATCGACCCAAATCTCCTTTATTAATCAATTTCCTTTTTCAGGTTAAACATATTACCTTTTCTATTTTTCAATAACTAAATAATTTACTTCTTAGGTAAAATACAATATCTTTTACATTTTATCTAACTAAAATTTCTCTATTTTTAAAAACTACAATCAATTTTGTATAATAAAATAACATAATTATATTATAATTAGTATTAAATAATTAATTACCTTTTTGAGCCAAAATACGTTACCTTTTCTCTTTTCTCTAACTAAAATCTCTCTTTTTCCAATTGTATCATGGACGGTTACCTTTTTCAAACACGTTACCTTTTTTCTCTTCTCTTACGAAAATCTCTCTTTTTCCAATTATATCACGGGCGATTCTATTTAATAAAAATAAAATAATAATATTATAGTACTACTAATTAACTGATTACCTTTTCAACTAAAACGTATCATCTTTTATATTTTTTCTAATTAAATTCCCTTTTTTTTCTAGAAATTTCAGGGGCAACATTAATTTCTCATTTTCTAAAAACTATGAGCAATTTTATTTAGTAAAATAACATAATTAAATTATAGTTACAATAAACTAATCAATTACCTTTTTCACATAAATTATGTCATCTTTTTAATTTTCACGTTACCTTTCTATTTTTTAAAACTAAAATCTATCTTTTTCTGATTTTATCACGGGCGGTTCTGTTTAATACAATAAACTAATAATATTATAATATTCATAATTAACCGATTGCATTTTTTATCTAAAACGTATCAATTTCTATTTAATGAAACATTTATATAATTATTATCAAATCTCATATAAAAATTTAAGCCTCCCAACTTTATATTTAAATACCTAAAATATCATATATTCCAATCAATAATTTTTTTCTCTCTAATCAGCATTTGGAGCGATCCAATTGGATCAACCCAAATCTAAACCTCTACTATTATCCTTCATTTTTTTATTAATAATATATTTAATGAAAATTAGCTGATTGTCTTTTTCAATTAAAAGATGTTTACTTATAATTGATGATATTACATTTTATAAATACCTAAAATATCATATTTTCCAATCAATAATTTTTTTTCTATTAATTAAAACACGTTGACTTTTAATTTAAAACATAATATTGCAATAATTAATACATATCCAAAAATATGACTTCATATCTTCTAACCACTAACAAAATATAACAAAAATTCGTATACAACGGATAATATCCGTTAGATTTTTAGTTAAAAATTAGAACTGTTAGATTCAATGATTAAATATATTACATGATTAAATTTATTTACTAATTGCATACCAAAAAATATGACATCATATCTTCTAACCACTAACAAAATAAAATAAAAATTCGTATACAACGAATAATATCCGTTAGAATTTTATTTAAAATTAGAACTGTTAGATCTAATGATTAAATATGTTACATGATTAAATTTATTTACTAAAATTTCAAGGTTCGAATTCTGTCAACGATACTATTATCCTTCATTTTCTTAATCTTCTTTATTTCTTTGATGCCCATTTTTACCATTACACGGCATTTGGAGCGACCCAAATTAGATTGGATCGACCCAAATCTAAACATATACTATTTTTTGTCATTACACAACATTTGGAGTAACCCAATTGGATCGACCCAAATCTAAACCTCTACTATAGTATTATCCTTTATTTTTTTATCTTTCTTTATTTATTTGATTCTCCGTTTTGTCATTACTCAAATCTATCTCTGTCATTTTTCACCTTCAAGTCCAAGCCGCTCAAATCTTCACACTGCTGGATTTTGATGCATGTTTGCACTTTTCATATTTGAAAGCTGGGTTTTTCACCAAATTAACATCTCAACCCCCTGAAGTAGGGTTAAGGTATGTGTACTAGACCTCCGTATGGGTCATATATGTTTGGTTCCAGTTTTCAGTTTGGTCATAAGAGTTAAGTTTTTATTGATTTCACAATATTAAAAATTAGACAGGATAATATTTGTTTGGTTTTGATTTTGGTTTGGAATTTAAGAATTAAAGTTTTAATGAATTACCCGATGTTATAATAATATACAGGACACCAGAAAGGTACATTTAAAATATTTGCTTGGCCTTTCAATTTTTTATTTTTCATGTCGTAATAACAAAGGTAGTTGGAAAGATTACCAGTTAATAACATTTACATAGTACGGACCATGTTATTTATAAATAATCTTGGGACTCAGTTTGATACTTATAGACATTATTTTGTTTTCAAGCAAGTTTATGTTCTTTATGGATTTGTTCAACTTAATGTTCATGGGGTAGACATGCTACGTACCAGAAGGTCTTATGGAATAGCATACTTTTTATCGGATGTCTCCGAAGGGAATATGGAATATCATACTTAGAAGCTCAGACCCACGTCACAAGCCTCACCCTCTGGGTCAGGTAACATTGCTCTTATTTATGCTCTAAATATCTTCTTTACTCGCGTTCAATTTCACTTCATATATGATCTCATATGTAGCACTTTCACTTGAGCTCCATATTAAAATATAAAAGCACCAACTTTTCCCTTTTTCAGTTTAGTTGGCTTTTTGAGAGAGAATAGGTAATGGAAAATGTGATTGTTATAATTCGTAATCATACATTATTTGAAGATAAAAGTGAATAAGTGAGCTTCTTGCGGAGACCTGTGTTTTTGGTAAACAGTATTATCCTTCATTTTTTTTAATCTTCTTTATTTATTTAATGCCCCTTTTTGTCATTACACAGCATTTAGAGCAACCCAATTTAGATTGGAACAAAAAATTCTAATATGATATTGTACTTATTTTCAGTAATGTTGTAGTACTACGATTGTACCTCCAGCCTTTCTCTTCTCCTCCAGCTACATAATTTTAAATATTGAAAACAAAATACAATACAAGAAGAAGTTTGCATTTATAAATATAGATTACAAGCAAAGAGAGATGTTTAGTTACAGATAGACTACATAGCAACAACATAAGTGATAAAAAGAAAGATGTTAGTTATAGATAGACTACATAGCAGCAACATAAGAGATAAAAAGAAAGATGGTCCACATGATGATCAAGCTAATGAAGCATTGAAGTAATTAACAAGCCTGAACCACATAAGCAACTTCCATTTTATAGGTATTGTTTATCATAACGTGGGTAATGGGTTTATGTATTCCAATTAATTTTATTTTTGGTTACCCCTCTAAGTTGATCACAAAAAAATTAACCACCCATCAAAATAAGTAGTTTAAAAATATATTCAAATTCAAATTATTATATTCATTTCAATAAGAACATACTTTTAATATAATAAAGTCACCCATGGTGAAAGACCTTAATTTGAACATAAACAATAAATCTACTAGAATATTTATCTGATATTTTGGCTTGCTTATTTAATTGTATAATTGACTTATTTTTAATAAAAGAATCTATATTAATAATATATATACACTATTTTTTCATACATGAATTTACTAATACAGTTTAATGGTCACGCTCTGGTGAGAATGAGAAGAGTGAGGACACACATATTCACTACATTTCAAGCTATTTTAAAGGGCCCCGCTAGGGGCATCTTCACTAAAAAAAGTCATATAATTCTACCCTCTATCCATTCATAAAAAAATTAACAAAAAAAAATTTAAAATGAGAACAGTGAGAATACACATATTCGCTACATTTCAAACTATTTTAAAGGGCCCCGCTAGGGGCATCTTCACACAAAAGTCTTATAATTCTACCCTTTATCCATTCATAAAAAAATTTAACAAAAAAAATTAAAAATTGCTTGAAATGTGATATCATTGTTCTCCAACATTTACACATTATATTAACTATGAGGTCTCATAGTTAATATAACATGTTCTTGATATTATATGAGGTTTAATGTTTTGGAGCCATTTAATGTTTTGGAGTCATTGGGGGTGAGGAATTATTATTTCCGCATTTGAATAATGAAGACAATTTATTATTGTTTTCAATTAGAGAACAATATTTGTAAAAATATTTATTATTTTTATTGCAGATTTTGATGGATTAAATAAATTTTCAACATCGTTAAAATAGAATTGTATGCTACTTTTTTATATAAATTTTAGCATATCATTATTTTATTAAATACTTATATAATTGTATATAATATCTTGCTAAGAATTGATTATTTATATAATTGCATACAATATCTTTTTAAGAAATCAATCAAATTTGTTAAATTTTTGGTATTGTCAATTTAAATTAAATAAGATGTTTTAAGAAATCAATCAAATTTGTTAAATTTTTGGTATTATCATTTTAAATTAAATAAGAAGCCGTGTACGAAGTACGGGCAAAATGCTAGTTACTAATAATTAACCGATTACCTTTTTCAACTAAAATCCATCATCTTTTCTAAATTTCTAACTAAAATCCCTCATTTTCTAGAATTATCACGAATAATATTTATATAATTATCATCAAATAATCTCTTTTAAAAATTTAAACCACCAAAAATCATGTTTTAAAAATATTGATTCAAATAATTAAAAATTTTCATATAATATAAAAAAATCCGTGCATCGCACGAGTTTTAAGTTAGATATTTAATTATTAAATGTTTCAATTACGAATTTTGAAAGACTACTGGTGGCAGACGGATGGATCGAAGAAGTCGATCAATATTTTAGGCGTAACAAACAAATGAACTAGTCGAGTGCTCCATATCTACACATAGGGGTACATATTATACCCAAGTAACACACATATATACAGTTATGCATTGTACAAAACTATCTAGTAAAATCAAACAATGTGATTAAAAATTCTTACTGTAGTAAAATGTTTATTTGACTTGAGTACGTTGTCTGATTGTCAACTTCGAATGTTTCAACTCCAATATGATCCACGTTCTCCTTCCCTCCCAACTTTGTACACATTTTATGAATAAAATTTGTATACTTTCATAAATACAACTTGTATATACTTAATTTGAATTTAGATAATGAATTTGTAATAAAATAATATAATTACTAAGTAAACAGTAAACGTGTTGCTAGCTGGCTGAAAACAAAATAAAGGGGCCTTCTTTTTGTATAGACACGCCTGCCTGCCTGGTTGTATCTACTATCTAGAAAACTCAAGCTGATTGTCAACAAGAAAATGTAAAGATTGACCATACACTAAACCAGTACCTTGTTATTGAACGTTGATTATTTGAATATTCAAGCCTCATTCTATGCTACAAGTTGAACTAGTGTCAAGGTAACATAATGGTAATGCTAGTCAATAATGTAGCTATTTTAGCAGCCAATAAATCGAACAGGATACACGATCCCTTCTACTTCGATCAACAAGAAAATTGGTCAAAAGAAAAACAATTTTTTTGCTTGGGATTTTTTCAATAAAATTCTTCGTGATGCTGTAACTGCTTTGAGTCCAACCCCTTCACATTTGATAATGAGTAGAATGACTTAAAAAGGAAGGCAAGGCTATCATTTAACGGACAACATTAAGTGCCCGTTTGGCAATTTTAAGTTTCAACTTATAAATTACTTATTTCGGAAAAAATTTTGTATTTAAATAATTTTTTTTAGGAGAAATGTATATGGGGAGTTTAATATTCGTTATCTTGCATAAATAAGTTACTTATTTCAGAAAAAAGTACATTTTTTCTAACTTTTTTCCAGAATAAATAACTTATTTCTGAAAAATAAGATTTCCCAAACGGGTCCTAAATCGTTTAAATTGTGTGACACTTGACATTAGATCGTGACTAACCAGATAACATTGTATGGGAGTGTGTTAAATTGTGACAATTAACACTTTCTTACCTCTTTGAACATATACTACACCTACGATGACTTAAAATGCCTCAAGGGGACGAGCAATTGGCAGAATTTACTTGCACTAAAATGGAGCATTAGTCTGTTCGTAAGTAGAATACTAGAGTACTTGTCACTGCAATCATCAAATCTAACAGAACTACAGAAAACCATAATTTCTTGAGGTATCAATGAAAACCATTCTTTATGTCATTTCAACCATTAGAACAGAAGATCACTAAAAAAATAAAATAAAACTAACAAAAATGAAGAAACCAAATTACCTTTAAAAAACCAACTCACAATTAATAATTGATAGTAATAATACACAAGCAGGCAATAACATCATGGACAAGAAAATCCAATCGCAATATCCTCAATACACAGACTATAGACATAGCAATCGGCTTCTACATTCAACTACTAATTGAATTGCTTGGGATGATGAGTTGATCAACCTGAAGATGCAAGGCCTCCGGTTCTACTCTTTACAATTTTATGGAACACTTCCCTAACTTGCCGTTCCATCGGGTTCAGTCCTTGCTTTATAGCCTCATTAACTAATCCTAACTCCTTTACTCTCTTTACAACTTCTTCTTCCTTCTCCTCATTCAAAGGGAAGTTAACAGAATCAATCAGTTCATTCAAAAATCGCGCACATTTCTCAATCTCATGAATCTCTTTAAGTAAACCACTAGCAGCTCTCTTATCCCTCTTCTTCGATTCATCCAATATCTTCTCATGAAGATAAAGAATTGGATGAGCCCAAACAAACTGCTTAGGCATATGAAAACTAGTATGTAGACCGCGATCCTGACAAGGAATTGCGGCTACAAGTGCCCACATCACAAAATAAAGTACATTGTTCATTGTATAAACAGCCACAGCTAGTCCATTGGTAGCCATAATCTCGCTAGGCTTAGGAGGCGCTAAATTATTCCCAATTGCTTGCAACTGCTTAGCAGCTGACCAAGAACGTGAAACACTCCACGACAACGACCTATAATGTCCCATTGATTTCTGATCTTTCAGCACATTACTTCTCCCAAAAGACCTGTTCCTATGAGAAACCGAAGAACTACCCTCTTTCTCATCCAACATTCCAATTGCTAAATCAATCAACGCCTTCTTTGCTCGACGAAATTGCCCTTCTCCAAGAGTCCTCTGATTATCCAAAGCACACAACACAATCTCCAATTGCTTCTGCCATTGCCTAATAATCTCAATACCATCTCGAATCGCATTACAAACATCTAAAGCCTTGACACTCCTCTCGAAAAACTCCGAAACCAAACGATCCATTGGAGCTCTGTTCAAGTACCCTTTATTCCTAGACACCAATGTTGTAAATTCCTCCTGGCAATCAAGAAACACATTGAGTAACTTCTGAACCCATGACAGTGATAGAAAATCATCAGCCTTATCAGCTGACAGATCACTAAACTTGTCAGCTACAAACTTTTGAAAAAATTCAAGCTCCTGATCTTGACTAGTTGAGTGAGGAGAATCCATTGAATGGACCTGATCACGGCGAAAACTAAAGAACGAACGAGTCGTGTGAGAAGCTGATGATCCTTGATAATCTGTTGCTGGCATTTCTTACATTCACCACCCCAAGAAATATTCTTCCAAATTTCAAAAAAAATCACACAAAAAACATGAATTACCCCAAGAATACGTGAAAAATCGAACCCCAAGAACACAAAATTTGACCTTTTTCTCCCAAATCATACAAACCATAGAAAATATAAATGAATAAAGTTTAAGAATCTCTCCAAAATCAACCCCAAGAACAAAAAAATGTGATCTTTTTTCTTGAAACACAAACCCAAATTCTTGAAAATAAAAAAAAAAACCCAAAAGGGGATAAAAATCAAGATTGATTATCAAGATGAAAATGGGTTATATATACACACAAGTGTTTGTGTGTATATATGAATTAAAGAAGTGTATTGAGAGAAAAAGTGAAGAGGAGACAGAGAGATGGATGTTTTGAAACCCTAAAGGGGAGGAGAGTGTATATATATACAAATTGGACCGCGTACAATGGTTGTCGGGAACTAGAAGAGTTCGTCAAAATCAAGAGTTTACTAAAATAATCCACTTAATTAACGTTAATTACCCTTTTTAACTTACTCGGCTGTTTTAGCAGTAATTATATGAACAATATTAATCACACGCACTCTACACGCCTTACGTATTAGTGATGCATGATTGAATCTGGGCCGTTGGTTTGAGTAAGGAAAGAACAGGTAATAAAATGCCACGTAGGAAATTGATTAGAGTGGAAAGTGATGGGAGAAATTACAGGTGGCGGATGATGAGTGGTGGGACCGGGTGGACGGAGTCTTGAGTGAAAAGAGAGAGGAGTGACGTGGTAAGTGGGACCAGGAGGTTGCTGATTCTACGTTGGCGCGTACTGAAGAAAATGACCTCGTCAAATTACACAGTCCCTTTCACTGTTCACTACAACTAACGTAATAATGTTGTAGACTCCACCCATTTGTTTTTTTATTCCGTTTTTCGTTTTTTGCATGATGAAAATGTCAAACATTCACTAGCTTTTGGTTCCAAATTATTTTTGTGCCAAAAATTATGAAGGTTACACAAATTATAAAAGAAGGAATTGAGATTGTGTTCATTCGGGGAGAATGAAATAATGTAGGAATAGAATAAATAATTATAAACAAAATTTATGAAGAAAGAAGGAATGTTGGAGAAAATAGTGAACAAATATAATATTAGAAAGATGATAATGAACAAATATAATATTAGAAAGATGAAGTTTTTTGTGATGAAGATTACAAGGAAAATAAAGATGATTTAGAATGAAACATTCTTTCCAAAAAAATATGTGGGTTAGAATTTTAGTTTAATTTGCGTGAAAAAAACGAAATATAAAATGAAAATTTAAACACTTTTTTTCATCTTTTCCAAATAAGAATATAAATTTCATTTCATTTTTCTCCCATTTCATTCAATTTAAATAAATACTGAGTAGTTCTTCTAACTTATACGTGAAATGATGGCAAGGGGTTAGCATAACATTTCATCATGATTCTCAATATAATTTTTTTTTTAATTTTTGTATTATATTTATTGATGATTTTTATAATGAAATTAAATTCAATTCAAGTGAATATAGAAAATAATTTATTTAAAGAATCTTCTCGCTATAAATGCTCCCAGATTGATATGTAAAATCTAAAATGTTGCTATGTACTAAATTTGTTTGAAGTGTAAATTTTATAGAGCAGGACGCTTTCAAAATTCAATGTATTTTAACATGAATGGATCTTGTCAACTAAATAAACAACGAACGAACTGTAAAATAATATCAAGAATGACCATCACGTAGAAGTTGATGTATGAAGAACCAAAGCGACATTACGTCAACTTTTAAGTAACCAAATTTTTATTGTGGGGATAAAATTATGAAACGTACAATAAACCAAACTAAACCAAACAAATCCAGTATATCCCGTTCGGAGCAGGATCTGGGGAGGGTGAGATGTACGTGATCATACGTCTATTTTTTACGATAGAGAGACTGTTTCTGTGAAGACCCCCGGCTTAGTGCTCAACAAAAATAGAGTGTGATCTATACAAAGATGATTACGAATGTGAAAGTATTCAGCCGAACCTGGGCCCATGGCTTGGACCTCATGGGACTTATCTAAGCGGACATTGGAAACTCATCTCCTGATATAGGTCGGCTCCGAGCAACACCCCCTACCAAAAACTCCTCTCCTGCCAAACACTAAACCAAAAGCATCAAACAGTCAAATATTAAAAGCTAAAAGAGACAACTCAACTCTAAGACAAAGCTAAACGGGACAACCCAACTCTCAGACTCTCAACAACAGAACCACTCCCTAGAAGAGAATCCACAACTCTGATACGACGCCTCCAAGTGGACCTGTCAGCTGTCATGGTCTCGCTAAGGTTTAAGTCCTTCAAATCTAACCTTATTTGCTCCTCCCAAGTTCTCCTCGGTCTACCTCTCCTTCTCATCCCTACGACCGAAATACTCTCTACCCTCTTCACTGGAGCCGAAGCCTGCCTCCTACGAATGTGACCGAACCATCTCAATCTCCATTCCCTAACTTTCTCAGCAATAGGCGCAACTTCTAACTCGTTCCGGAAAACAGCATTCGGTACAAAAATAAAAATTGAATATAAATTCAATTCGGTACAAAAATAAAAATTGAATAATTGCTTCATCAATTCAAAGCCAGTCACTGTTTTTGCAGCGCAAGCCCAATTAGTACTACATAAACTCATCAATTGGATCTTCATTTATACAATTATATTCATCACAGAACTTCTATTGTTTTCACTTTGGGCGTGTTTTTAACCTTTATAAGTTATTTAAAAATTATTCATTCTAAGGAAAAATATATTTCTCAGAAAAAAAAATCTTAAAATTAAAATAAGTCAAACGAATATATAATTTTTCACAAATTTTAATATTATTTATCATTATTTTTTTTGGCCTACATCGTTGATAGGATATTAACCTTCATTACTACTGAGTATTTCACCGGAGAGTAGAAACTTGTGGGAGTAATAAAAAATAAAAAAAATTATATTCAAATACCATTTCGAATATGTGCTTGTGCTTCCTTATGTTAGTACAATAACAAAAATTCCTGGGAAGAATCCATCAAAAAAAAAAAAAAACCTGGGAAGAAACCTGTATGTCAGAGAGATTTCACTGGTGAATAGTGAGACTGTGAGGGAAAATGGTCACCGGTGAGAAAGAGTATGGATGGCTTGGTGTTGTATAAATTAATTTGGACTTTTATCAAAAGTCCAATGATTAATCTTTATTTCAACATTTTTTGGTCGATTTTATTATAACGAGTTCCGACGGAACCATAAACTAATTTTCCCAAATTTGCTACTCTTTTTTTGGGTGGCTGTGCTAGTGTGTTACTCCCTCCGTCTCAATATGCTTCTCTCGTTTGATATGTCGGGACTGTTCATGAGACAAATTACTAATTTATGTCTAACATATAAGACCAAATATAGTTATGAGTGATCTTATTGTATTCGTATTTATGAGTACTTTAATACAATGAAGTTTTTATATTTAAAACTAATATAAAATTAAAGATATTAACGATTATAAATGTGCGTTGACAAACGTGTGTAAGGGAAATAGGAAAAGTTTTTAGGGATAGAGGGAGTAGTATGTATGGAAGTAGCAATTTTTGTGATGTCGTTTACATCACGCGGTCCAATTAATGAAAATATGAGAGACTTAAAAGTTCTAAATCAGAAATATATGAATATTTCATTTTTAAATTCTAATATGATACTCCCTCCGTCCTTTTTGATTGTTAACATTTCACTTTTTCAAAACTTTCTGGCACGCATTTTAAGGTGCATTTTAAGGATAGTTAAATAACTTTTTTTTAAAATTTTCTTTTTCTGTATAAAAATTTAATGTTTAAATTTTTATACAGAAAAAGAAAATTTTTAAAAAAAGTTATTTAACTATCCTTAAAATGCACCTTAAAATGCGTGCCAGAAAGTTTTGAAAAAGTGAAATGTTAACAATCAAAAGGGACGGAGGGAGTATGATACAAGCTAGGGCTGAAAACGAATTCGAGTAATCCGGGTTCGAATCCGGATTCGACTTGTTAATAACGAATATTATTCGTATTCGTATAAAAAACGAGCGAATTCGAATCCTATTTTATAATTTGAACGAATATCGAGTCGAATCTCACCACTTTAGTATTCGATCATATTTATTTAGAGTAGCTCGAATAAATTCAGAGTACTCGAATATGTGTTTATCTTACGCATTCGATTATAATTCGTAAGTTATGTATATATTTTATATTATATATAAAATATATTTAAAGTAATATTCAACAAAGTAGAATATTTTAGTTATTTGTAAATAATTATATGAATATTCTTACAATTTTAAGATTATTTTGAACGAATTCGAATTCGAATACACAAAAACGAATAGTTTGGTATTCAATAGAGTCGAGTCGAATCAAATACGAACATTCGTATTCGAATTCGAGTCGAATTTGAGCATAATATAAACATATCAATTCGAATCCGAACGGATAACTATAAATTCGAGTCGAATCCGACCATACTACTATTCGCACATATTCGGTTCGTTTTCACCCCTAATACAAGCATATACTTGGGATTTTTGTTCATGAGAATTGAAATAGTTGTTTGTAAACATTAGTATGTGAGTCATATCTATAAGATTTTTTTTTTTTGACAGAATATCTATAAGATTTTTTAGTGCAGTAACGCGTGGGCATTTTTAAGGACTCAAAACAGAAAATTTGATTGCATAAATTGAAGATCCGACTCAAATTAGACAAATAATAAATAAGTTGAAATCCACTTAAAAAGTTCAGCTTATTTACGGTTTGAATTAAACCGTGTATCGTTCATAAATTTGAAACCACCTGATGTTGGTGTTCTGAAGTTGAATGTTGACGCCGCAATCAAACTGGGAGAAACCTCTTTCTCAATGGGTTTAGTAATTCGAGATAGTGCAGGTCGTTTTGTGATTGGGAAAACAATTTGTCATGCTATGGTCTCTACTGTTGTTGAAGCGGAAGTTTTAGCAATTTTGGAGGGGCTTCGATGGCTGCTTGCATTAAACCATGAGAGGGTGGTGATTGAATCAGATTCGTTGCTTGCCGTTCGAGATTTACAGAGTTCTCATAGTAATCTTTTGGAAGTTGGTTTCGATTTGGATGCCTGTCGAGTTATTCTAGATTCTAGACCAGGATATTCAATTGCTTTTGTTAAAAGACAAGCTAACAAGGTGGGTCACTTAGTAGCTAAATTACCTTGTTATGTAAATTGTCAAAACGTGCTTACGTCTCCTTCAAATGTGTTGTTGGAGGCTATCTTGTATGATGCATCTTATTAATAAAATTTGTCTTTTATTCAAAAAAAAATATATATTGAGAATACTTAGTTTCAAAAAAAAAATATTGAGAATACTTTTGAGTCACTTCCTCTCGAACACAATAATGGACGAATAACATTTTATTATTTGTCATGTGTTAGGACATGATTCTGTCGGATAACGATTCGGTCGGATCTGCAGAAGAAAAATGCGAGGGTTTGGTCTCCCCGATTCATCTCCGGTGTGAGAATAAGTCAGTCGATTCTTTGTAAGTAATTTGAACGTAGAGAACCTGTGTCTTTTTGTGTGTAATTGTGTATGAATGATAACTCAAACCTGACCAAACATATTCTCTTTTCTTTAGACGGTTACCGAAGAGTGGATGACGTGGGGTGTCGTGTCCCACGTTCTGGGGAGTCCATAACCGCATGACCGTTGCTTCCTGTTGGACCAACTATCAATGGGCTTCATTCGGCTGGGCCGGCAATTTGTCACTGGGTCTTCGGTCAAGCCCATTTAAGAGATGGGCCTCCAACATGTCCCTGGGCTTCGTTCGGAGTTATCCTCAGGACGGAGGCCAAAGCCTGGGCCCATCTTCGGAATTCACTCTTCGGACATCTCATTCGGATAAGAAGGGCGATGGACAAGGTCGAGACGTCTCCTGGGAAGTCGTGTCCCTTTATGATTGACAGCTGTCTGTTCTCAAGATTTGCGCTAGGATCTCGGCCGTTGAATTCGAAACGATTCTGTCCAAACGTCACACCTCCTCCTACTTAAACCCTTAATCTCTTTCTTCTCTATTTTACGCACAAATCATCACTTGAGCATTTGGAGCAAAAACCTCTTTACAAAAGCATTTTGGCAGCAATTGGAACCGTCGCTTCATCACCGGTTATTTTCAACTCTCCGATTCCAGTTTACGTCCAAGCAATCTATCCTCGAGAACTCGGTCTTATCAGGAATCTTCAAGACAGTAAGTAGCATCTTCACCATTGTTTCTTTATCGCAATAAACCTGCATTTCATGTATTCATATATGTATCAGTGCGTATATATGCATAAAGTTACCTGTGCCCTTTAGGTAAAATATGCGTATGCCTAGGACGTTTTGTATGTTTAATTCCACTGTCTTGTCTTTGTATGTCTCTCTCCCTAAGATTCTGGGACTTGACTGCAAATGGTTTTGGTAAGAGCATCCTTCGGGATCTTTGAGACTCAAGAACCATTTTCGGTCTATCCCGATCCCTTATAGCTTTTAGGTCATTTTTAATTTCCTTCGCCCTAGACTTTAGGTTGCCCCTGACCGATCCCGGCCCACTATACTCGGCTTTCTTCATTCTTTTCCACCTCTTTCTTGTCCGAGTACAAGGCTAACGTCTCTTCATTTCCGAATTCAGGGACATGGATCGGTCGACCGAGGATGCTGGTCCTTCGAAGGCTTCGCCCTTCAGCGACATCCAACTATACCCGGCCGCAAATTTTCGGTCAAAACTGACCGAAGATAAAATCGAACACTTTCATGCCGATTACCAAGTAGAGAGACACGTCTGGTATTTCTTCACACCGAGGAAGAAGGACCGCATCTGGCACAACCCCGAAATTCCACCCCTCTATGGGGGGAGCATGGCCACTGGCATATCCGAAATGGCGTTCAAATGCGGCTTTCGGTTGCCAATGTTGCCCATTCTTAAGAAATTGCTGAAGCAACTGGGAATAGCCATAGGACAGTTGGACCCGAACAACTTTTTCCACATAAACGCCTTTCAAGCCCGATGTATGGCTAAGAAGATGACTCCAATGACAACTTTGTTCTGGCATCACTATGAGCTCCGAAGGAATTCGAAGAGCAACGGCTACTATACCATAGCCCGTCGAACCGGTAAGGCCGATTGGGCTCAAACAAATTCCAGCAATAAAGGGACGCATGAAAAATGGGTTTTCATCTCGGGGCCGAAGATGGAGAAGTACGGCCGCTGGGGGGAGCTCGATCCATCAAGGTTGAAGTATCCTGAACTCCTGCAGGCGGACGAACATGATTACCGTCTTCTCTGCGAACTCGAAATGGATAGGGTTCCGCTATCCAGCAGCAGGGATAACGACTAGTTGATCGCCCTTTGGGTTAGTGGTAACATCTTATCTTCTGTCTTATTTTCGCATTTAGGTATTGCATTCTTATTTTCTGCCATACATACTTAACCTTCTGACATTTTGTGCAGTGTCTTCCCTTCAGGAGATCATATAACGGAAGCGCAAGAAGGCGGCCGAATTTGCTGCTGCTGCTACAGCCGAAGCCGAAGTTACGGCTCAGGCGACCGATGGGGGGGAGAAGTCGGCTCCGGATCAGAGGGAGACAAATATAATCACAACTCCGTCTGCATCCTCTCCCCCTCGGGACTTGGAGACGAGGGATACGAATTTGACCGCCCTGGTCGATTCAAGGAAAAGGGGCCGAAAAGGTGATGCGGGGTTGAAGGTATACGCTCCTCAGTGGGGAGTTCTGGAGACTGATCAGATTATTGCCCCCGCTCCTCAGCTTTCCACAGTCATAGGTCCTGATCTCTGCCGGGGTCTTATTTTGCCAGCTGATAGGCCGATGTTTGCCCAGGCGAACGCCCTCGAGGCTTGTACTGAGATGATGGCCCTGCTCTCCATGGTGAGTTTTCTTCTTGCGTATTATTTAATTATCTGTCTTCAACCTCTGACTCTTTCCCTTATTTGTTTTCAGGGTGTCTCCTGGTCCGCCGTGGTTACCGAACGGATGGAGGGGATACAGGCCAAGCTGAAGACGGTTGATCAGCTGGAGGCTCGGGCGGTCAAGGCTGAGGAGGATCTCCGAAATTCAGCCAATGATCTGGAGAGGGTTACCGGCCAAGCTAGCTCCTTAAAGGCCGAGAATGATGCCTTGAAGGAGAAGCTAGAGGGAATGGATGCCTTGAAGAAGCGTGTTGAATGGAGAAACCAGCAACTCAAGGCCACTAGGAAGAACATTCGGAAGCTGCAGAAGAAACTGGATCTGACCGAAGAGCGATGCTACTAGATGGGGTACGACGCTGCCCTGGTAAAGGCACACTCTCTCGATTTCGATCGTACTCAAATGATTGATGCCGAGTTGGGTGTGACAGATCCGGTTGGCAAGATAACGTCCGATGAGCCTCTGGAAGTCTCCTCGGGCGAAGACGAGCCTCTTTCCGACTAGTTCCCTTGATTTTAATCTTATTTTGATGGCCTTCGGGCTTGTAATGTTTAACATTGCCTTCGGGCTTTTAATTTGTGCCTTCGGACTTGTAATATTTTACTCCGCCTTCGGGCTTGATATTTTCGCCTTCGGCCCATTTTAATTTGCCTTAGCATAATTATTTTTGTTTATGCATCGTCGACTTCGGCCTTAGCATAGCTCTCTTTACATTTATGCATCTTCGGCTTTAATTTGCCTTAACATAATTATTTATATATTTTTATGCATCTTCGACCTAATTTTGCCTTAGCATAATTATTGTTTATTTTTATGCGTCTTCGGCTTCATTTTGCCTTAGCATAATTAATGTTTATTTTTATGCGTCTTCGGCTTCGGCCTAGCATGTTGTGCATTTTTGGTCGTAACCTAGCTGCTCCCCAGTATTTAAGGGGTTTTGTAAATGATTAAGGCCCCGTTCGGTCGGCTGAAAAATATTCCCTCCCGGCCTTAATTAATGTCAAAGCTACTTAAATACCAAGACATTTTTGTACGGGTCCAAATTTCATTCGGTCGGCCCCAAATTTGGATTCGTCAAACGTTTGTAACTTAAATTATAATGTACTCGAACACTAAGAATAAGTTAGAGGGCGCATGTTTTATTCGGTCGACCCCAAACATGGGTCCGTTAAGCTCAATGTTGTGTACTTAACCTTTTGGCTACAAATGTACTTAGCTTAATAACAGCAGATAAAGAATGGAGCAAACAATCTTTCATTAATCATGCAATAAATTTTACATAGTTTTGATTACAGATTGATGCTAGCTTAGGGAATTCAGAATAAACTTGCGTAAAACAAAGTACCGAATTAAAAAGCATTAAAATGTGTCCAGTAAGCTTACTGGTAAAAATGACGAAGGCGAGCGGCGTGCCAAGTGTTCTTAATAGGGCTGCCATCCGAATGGGCTAGTTTATAGGTGCCTGGCCGAACCACTTCAATCACCACATATGGACCTTCCCAGTTGGGCATAAGTTTGCCTTGTTTAGTTGGCATGGAGGTGGCTAATTCCCGAAGCACTAAGTCCCCGACTTGGAAAGATCTCTTTTTCACTCCCGAATCATAGTACTGTGCTGCCTGTAGCTGGTACCTTAGGTTTCTTTGATGAGCTGCTTCCCTTTCTTCTTCCAGTAAATCCATGTTCGCCCGGAGTCCGAACTCATTCATTTCCACATTAAACACCTGTGTTCGGTAAGACTCTAAACCAACTTCGACTGGCAGAAGAGCATCCGTTCCAAAGGCCAACTTGAAAGGCATTTCTCCGGTAGAAGATCTAGCTGTTGTTCGGTACGCCCAAAGGACCCAAGGTAACTCTTCAGCCCAAAGTCCCTTGGCTTCACCCAGCCTCTTCTTGATTCCATCAAAAATTATTTTGTTGGCTACTTCGATCGCCCCGTTTCCTTGGGGATGTCCAACTGAACTGAACTTCTGCCTGATTCCAAACTGAGCCAGAAACTTTCTGAACTTACTTCCAATGAATTGAGTTCCATTGTCTAATACACATACCATAAGAATGCCAAACCTTAAGATTACCTGTTCTAACATGAATTTCTTTGCTGCTTCTTCGATAATGGCTGAGAGAGGTCTGGCTTCTGTCCACTTGGTCATGTAGTTGATCACCACAATGCAATACTTGGCTTGTTTGGTACTGGTGGGCAAGATTCCCACGATGTCAACCGCCCACATAGCGAATGGGATGGGACTAAGGACCGAAGACATCTCTTCAGGAGGTTGCTTCAGGATTGTGCTGAACAACTGACACTGTTTGCATTTTTTGGCGTATTCAGTAGCGTCTTCTTTCATTTTCGGCCAGAAAAATCCTTGCCTGAGAATCTTGAAGGCCAAGGACCTTCCTGCCAAATGTTCCCCACAAATTCCCTCATGAACTGTCTCGAGGGCTAATTGTTGTTCTTCCTTGTCTAGGCATCGAAGCAATGGTTGACTTGCTAACCTTCTGAACAAACGGCCCCCGACCACAGTGTAATTCGCTGACCGATGCCTCACTTTCTGTGCCTCCTTTCGGTCAAGTGGCAAAGTTCCCATTTCTAAAAATGCCCTGATTGGGGTCATCCAGTTTACTCCTTGATGTATTTCCATACATTGTTTCCTGTCTATCGAAGGCATCTTTACTTCGGTCAGATAAATAGACCCATTAAGGTTTTGGGTCTCTGCCGAAGCTAACCTTGATAGTGCATCTGCTCGACTATTGTTCTCTCTTGCTACCTGACTTAACTCAAATGATTCAACCAATAAGGATTGTTCGCGTACCTTAAAAGCGTAGGCCTTTGTTCTGGGATCCTTTTGTCTGTATTCCCCTGAAAACTGTTTCACCGCCAACATTGAGTCGCTGAATACCCTTAGGTGCTTAACTTCCAGATTTTTTGCCAAGTCCAAACCTGCCAAAAGCGCTTCGTGCTCGGCTTTATTGTTCGTCAATGGGAAAGTGAACCTGATAGCTTGACATATTTCGAATCCTTATGGGCTTGTCAGAATTAACCCTGCCCCACACTTTTCGTTGGCGACTGACCCATCAACAAACAACTTCCATTTTCCTGGTACCTGAATTAGCTACTCTTCGGGAGCCAAGTCCTTCGGCCCCGAGAAAGAGCATTCCACCATAAAATCTGCGAGCGCTTAGGCTTTGATCGAAGTCCTTGGCGTATACTCCAAATCATGTTCCCCCAGTTCGATCGCCCAAGCGACTACTCTGCCCGACGCCTCCGGCCTTTGCAAGATTTTCTTTAAAGGTTGGTCCATTACTACTTTGATCGTCCTTCCTTGGAAAAAGTGCCTTAATTTTCTTGCGGCCATTACCAACCCATAGGCGAATTTCTCGGCGTTCGGATATCTAGTTTCTGCATCTTTGAGGATATGAGAAACATAGAACACCGGATGCTGGTTCCCTTCATGTTCTTTGATCAACACGGCTCCAAGGGTTCGGTCGTTCACATCTTAGTACAACTGCAAGGTTTCTTTCGGATCAGGCCTCATTAAGAGTGGGTCTTTCACCAAGTATTCCTTAACTTCCTCAAATGCTTTCTGGAAATTCGGCCCCCACTCTAAATTCTTGGACCCCCGAAGTACTTCAAAGAATGGTAAGGCATTTTCGGTCGATCTGGAAATGAACCTCCTCAGGGCTGCTAACCGTCCGGTCAGCTTTTGAATGTCCCTGATCGTCTTCGGTGCTTCCATGTCGATTACTGCCTTGATCTTTTCCGGGTTTGCCTCAATCCCTCGGGCACAGACCATGTATCCCAGAAATTTTCCACTATTTTACTCCGAACGTACACTTGTTCGGGTTGATCCTCATATTGTTCTTCCTAAGTGTTTCAAAACACTCCCTCAAGTCTTCGGCATGATCTCTGAAAAGGGACTTAACAATCATGTCATCAACATAACATTCCATGTTCCGACCGATCTGGGCCTTGAACACCTTGTTGATCATCTTCTAAAATGTGGTCCCGGCGTTCTTCAGGCCGAAGGGCATCTTGATATAGGCATAGGTGCCGTTCGGTGTAATGAATGCTGTCTTTGGTACGTCCTCGGCATTCATGGCGATCTGGTGGTATCCCGAGAATGCATCCAAAAAACTGAGTATTTGATGCCCCGAAGTTGCATCTATCAGTTGATCAATATTTGGCAAAGGATAGTGGTCCTTCGGACAATGCTTATTCAGGTCAGTGTAGTCTACACACATTCTCCACTTGCCATTAGATTTCTTTACCACAACCACGTTCGCCAACCAGTCAGGATAGTCGATTTCTTCGATGAACTTCGCTTCCAACAATTTTTCCACTTCAGCTTGAATTACTTTTTGCCTTTCCATGGCAAAATTTCTCTTCTTTCGTCTTACAGGCTTGGCTTCGGGAGCCACATTAAGACAGTGTTTGGCTATCGAAGGATCTAGCCCTGGCATATCTTCGGGATTCCACGCAAACACATCATGGAACTCCCTAATGACTTTGATAACTTTCTTTTTTAGCTCCGGCTCCATGTTTTTTCCGATTTGGATCATTTTTCCAGACTGACCCACATACAACTCGACCTCCTTTGTTTCGGCAGCTGGCTCGGCAATAGGGCTTGGCAGGTCGGCTCCAGACTTTTATAGCTCTATATTCAGCAGTTGATGGCTGCCCCAGTGTCATTTTCACCTCTTTTTCTTTTTCCAGCTTCATTCATTTCAACATCTTTATCTTTCTCCAGGTCTTCCAACATGATGATTCTTGCGGCTTTCTGATCGCCTCTCATCTCTCCAACCCCATGTTCGGTCGAGAATTTCAACTTCAGGTGAGGGATGGAGGACACAGCTTGGAATAAAGATAAAGTTGGTCTCCCCAAAATCCCATTATACGGGCTTTCTACCCGAATAACATAAAACTTGGCTTCTTTTACCACCGTGTATGGAGCCTTCCCCAATAAGATATTCAGTGTGATAGTTCCTTCGATCGGTACAGGCTGATTGTCGAAACCATATAGTGGTGCCTCATGGCACGGCTCCAACTGTTCGCCACCCAGGTTCATCTTGCAATATGTTCGGTGATACAGTATGTTGACCGAACTTCCTTCATTGACCAGCACTCTCCAAATCTTGTTTTCCCCTATGACGGGGTTTATTACAAGAGGGTCTTCGTGCGGCCATATCACATCTTCAAAATCATCTTCCATGAATGATATCGGAAGTGGTTGCTTGGCTGCACTTGACTGGTAGAGGCTATAGATTTGCCTAGCATACTTCTTTCGGGCTGTTTTGCTGTCCCGATCGAGTATGGTTCCTCCGGATATTGTTCTGACTTCACCCCGATACTTCTCTGAACCTTTGGTATCTCTAGTGTCTCTTTTCTTTTCCTTGTCATCCAGCTTGTCTCTCAGATCTCCAACGAACTTGGTCAGTTCTCCGTCTTTTATCATTTTTTCAATCAATTTCTTCAAGTGGTAACATTCATCAGTGTTGTGACTTTTATCCCGATGATAGTCACAATATTTGCTATCTCTCCTCTGTTTTCAGGGGTCTTTAACCTGGGTGGCCTAACGAACCCAGGCTTACCCTTTATCTCGTGGAGAATCTTTGAGATAGGTGTGTTAAGTGGCGTGAACACAGTAATATCTCTATCTCTTCTTCTTTCGGCCCCCTTATCGGGCCTTGTGTTGTTTAGCCTACTTTTAACATCTCCACGACCCCTTCGGTCATCTCTTCGATCATCCTTTCTCTCATTCTTTTTACTCTCCTTGTACCCCCCAATCGATTCCATTTTTCTTCTAATTGCCTCACCCCTCAGATAAATATCATTTAAATTTTTTGGCGGTATATCGTAAAGTGAGGATCGAAGTTTCTTACCTTTAATGGGGTCGAGGCCTGCGGCTAAGAATCCCGCTGCTTTCACTCTGTCCAGATTTGTGACCATTCCTGCCTCTTCCTTGAATCTTGCCAAGTAATCCCCCAAGTCTTCGTTCGGCCCCTGTCTGCAGTGAATCAGGGCCTCCGTATCCTTCTCTCTTCGGCACAGGTGTGAGTAGTTCCTCAAGAACTTCCTCTTTATCTTTTCATATGAACCAATTGACCTTGGCTTCAAGGAGCGATACCACATGGACGCATTCCCTTTCAAGTAGGTCTTGAACATCTTGCACATCATGACATCACAGTGCCCTATACCAGTCATGAGCGATTCATACTTCTCACAATGGTCTTCGGGGTCACCCTTTCCATTGAATTCGTTCATCTTTGGGAACTGCCTTCCCGGGGGTGGTCGAAACTGTTCGATATCCTCAGTCACCACTGGCTCGTGGCTGACTTTTCTTTCCCCAAACATAGCTTTCTCAATCCTACGGATGCGGTCGTTCGTATGAGGACCATCCTCTTCCGAATTAGAAGAGTACACTACCTTGGACCGGGTTCTCCTAGAGTGTGATTCAGAATCCCCTGACTCATCTTCATCATTTCTAGCCCTCGGCCTCTTATCCCTTCGATCTTCCAACTCCGGGTCTTCGGCTTCTAGAGCCTCGCGGAGCGCTTTCTCTTGCAACTCGATCTCCTCCCTTTGTAGCTTTAGGGCCTCTAGCCTCAAGCGATCGGCCTCCCTCTTCTTGGCCAGACGTTCGGCCTCCCTACTGCTCTTTTCTTTCTCCATCTCTTTCCGCTTTCCCTTGGCCTTTTGTTCCTCTCGCCATTTCAGGAGCATCTCTCGTTGCTCTTCGGGGGACGGTATATCCCCTTCTTCATCAAAAACCAGCAGCCTTGGGGTGATGGGTGTTGTCCTTGGGATCAGGGGAGGAGTGGTGCGACTGTTTCCAGCCACGGTGCTATCATCAGCTATTGGTATTTCGGTTTCATTCGTCATGATTGATTGCAGATCTTAACACAAACGTATCTCTACGTTCCCACAGACGGCGCCAAATGTTACGACTGGATTCTACCGGATAACGATTCGGTCGGACCTGCAGAAGAAGAATGCGAGGGTTTGGCCCCCCGATTCACCTCCGGTGTGAGAATAAGTCAGTCGGTTCTTTGTAAGTAATTTGAACGTAGAGAACCTTTGTCTTTTTGTGTGTAATTGTGTATGAATGATAACTCAAACCTGACCAAACATATTCTCTTTTCTTTAGACGGTTACCGAAGAGTGGACGACGTGGGGTGTCGTGTCCCACGTTCTGGGAAGTTCATAACTGCATGACCGTTGCTTCCTGCTGGACCGACTATCAATGGGCTTCATTCGACTGGGCCGGCAATTTATCACTAGATCTTCGATCAAGCCCATTTAAGAGATGGGCCTCCAACATCATGAAACAGGAAATATAGCTCTATCCAAACATCAAGCGACAAGCAGGACTCCAGAACAACTTAGAATAAAAAATAGTGTGTCAACGACAAGAGTCATGCGAGGCATCAACACTGAACCCAGCATGTGTAACCGACTATTTAGGAGGCAAGTCAAGACAATGGCAGTGTCGTTTGTTATCATCACAAGGAGTTGGAAGTAAATAGAATCGAATCCCACCACACAAAGATGAACCATGAACCATCACATTTTCAGGTGAAGATGCATTGAAAGTTGAAACAACACTAATCAGGTTGCCTCAATGTGGGTTAGTCGGCCAGAGGGGCGACCTACCCAAAAGCTGAAGAAAAACGTGCCACCAGAATAAAATTGGATAAAATAGGGCCCTTTCTTTATCGTTTGTTTAACACCAAAAAAAACACCAAACGATATGTACCAAGAATTGTGTGTAGAAAATATTTTCAGTCCGTTTTTGAAAAAATTGTTACATTTTATTCAAGTTTAAATTTTTTAATAGGTAAATGCGTAAAATTTATATTAAGTGTTACCCTCTCCATTCGATTGAAAAATAAATAAAAATTTTAATAGGGAAATACGAAAAAAAATTATTAGGTGCTTCTTTTCTTACACCAAATTAAATGTTTTAAGAAAAAATTAAGAAAAATGAGTAAAATATGGGATCAATCAATAAGACTGTTTGGCTATTCTTATTGGATGTTTGGGATATATTAAAATGAGTAATTTTTGTTTTAAAAGCACAAATGTCGTACAAGTGATAAGTCATATAAGTGATGTTTGGATAAATTTACTTATAAATTGGAGGAATATTATTAAAATTAAATTAAAGAAAATATTATTTAACATAATAATATCAAATACAAGTATTTTAAATTAAAAATACATTTAAAAACACAAATATAAAATATAAATTATTAAACAAGTAAAAAAATAAGTAGGTCGTTATTAACATTCAACTTATCAACATTAATACCTTATATATAATAAGCATAAGGGAGTTCTTATCCAAATTTTTGGTCGTCGTCATTGTACTACCAAAAATATATGATCCGTGGGATTAAAAGTCATCCGTTGGATTATAAATTATATCCTTATATATTTATTTATAATTTTCACTTTGTTAATTTACTATAATACCTTTTCTTCATCGATTTGTTTTTTTTCTTCATCATTAAAACTAAATTTAATTTAAAAATATCTTTATAAGAGGGATCTTATCCAAATTTTTGATCTGGTCGCTTTACTACTAAAATTATATGATCCGTTGCATTGAAACTAGACGATCAAGATTAGATCACATAAAAAAATTATAATCTAAAAAGGATATAATTAGAAAAGGTTGTATTAGAAGTGAATTTTAAAAGAAAATTATAATCTAAAAAGGATATAATTAAAAAAGGTTGTATTATAATTGAATTTAAAAAAAATATATTCTAAAAAGGATATAATAAAAAAAGTTGTATTAGAATTGAATTTTATTTTTCATTTATTAGTATTAAAAAATTTCATATTTACTATTGGCCTCTATCTTGAGATCTAGAATCAGATTTGAATGATTTTACGATCCATGCGAACCTCATAAAATTAACTTTAATTTAGTGATGCTTTAATAATTATTATTCAAATAGAAACACTCAGAATATCAAGAGAAAATATAATTACGAATTTTTACATTAATCCTAATCTATGTAGAAGTTCTACATTGATAATGCTTTCAATTGTAGAAAACCTAATTGTATATGATTTAAATCATTGACATATACATTTTCGTATTTCAATATAAATATACTTTTTATTTTATAACATATTAAAATATAAAACATTTTTTATGCTAAATCCAACGATTTTCATCTATTTATTTTAAGATCTTTGTCGTCCGGAGGAATAGACGATTATCAAAATTTTGGACAAAATCTATCTTATATAAATATATATACGGAGTACTTTTTAGTTTATAACATATTAAAATATAAAACATTTTTTATGCTAGATCCAACGGTTTTCATCTATTTATTTTAATATCTTTGTCATACGGAGGAATAGGCTACCGATTATCAAAATTTCGGAAAAAATCTCTCTTACACTTATTATTAAAATTGTATTTGATTGTGAGTAGAACTATCTTTAAATAATTATAAGGATATTTTGATAATCAAAACGAATTATAAGTAGAATTCATAAATCAAATAGAATTTTCAACTTAAAAAATCGTCAATTTCTTCTCTTTTTTGTTTATGTGTAGATTTAATTATATTAAACCATCATTAATTTAAAGATTATTTTGTTAATTTCATGTGGGCTGTAAACGTCCAAATCAAATTTTAAAATTCAAGATAGAGTACAAATACTAAATCGAACATGTAAAATCTTATATATATCAATTTTTAAACACCAAATTGATATGTAAATTAATAACTTATAAAATTTCATAAAAGTAATATAATTGTAGATATTATATAAAAAGGAGCCGTGCGTTGCACGGGTTCTAATTTCATAAAAATAATATAATTGTTGATATTAAAAAGGAGCCGTACGTTGCACGGGTTATAAGCTAGTAGTTTTTTTAAATTGAGCTAATAAATTGGGTAACCAAACATCCCTCTTAAGTTTTTATGGCTTATAAATTATAAGCCATAAGCTACCTAATTTAAAAGCCAGTCAAACACGCCCTTAAAGTAGCCGATTCTAAAACTAACACCACGCCATTTTGGTGTCACACCAAAAACTAAACCATTCACCGTTAATTTTTTAGTCATTACCTAAAACAAATTCCCATTTATGTTACATAAGTTTTATTACTTTTGTAGTTTATTTTTAATTTTAACAACAAAATAATCTATATAATATAAAAATGATGTAAAATTTAGTGTAATATGTGGAAATTGAATTTAAATATGTTATAATTTTCATACCATTTTTAAAATTATACCAAAATAATGTGACCATACCAGCAGGTTTTTGCAAGAAATTTCATGTATTTCTAAACGAGTTTTAAGTTATCAATGTGCTTTTTAAGTACTCCCTATATAAGTTTGGAGTAGAGACAAAACCAATTAGCGAAAGTGAGAGGGAGAGAGATCTACTAAACCCCAAACCCAATTAAATCCACTCTTGTAATTCCACCAAACCCCTCAACCATGGCCAAAGAATTCAACGTGCCACCAGTAATCCCCTCCAGCACCAACCCCAACCGAACCCTAACCCCACAATCCAACGCAACCGCCCCGCCACCGCCCCATTCCAATGTAACATCTGGGCGGTAAAAGTAAATTGGGAATGGGTTGTTACGGTGTCATTTGAGTTGAGACTATAATTTCATTTTATTTCAATGTTTTGTCTGTCTGTGTCTGGCTTATTTTCTAGTGATACAAGTGTTAGTGGTCCTGGACTGTACTAGTAGTTGGTTATATAAACAGAATGGTACCATGTAGCTGGCAGAGAAAAAATTATTATCTTTGTTTTAATTTAAGAGTTCTCTTCCTCATCTAAACTTCTTCTTCTCATCTTTTTCTTAAATGCATTTGCTGTAAGCTGTCTTGTTACAGTGGTATCAGAGCCATGACGGGCCCTTCCCTGCAAAAACATGAAAAAGATTTAAAAACTCTAGAGACTCAAGTAAACACTATGCAAACGATGATGAATACCAACAATGAGTCCACTCAATCCCAGATCTTGTCTGTTAATGAAAAGCTTGTAGCAATGGGGGAGCAGATGTCCACCTTATCTTTACAGATTCAAGCCACAAATGAAGACCTCACCATGAAATTCATGGATTTGATGGACACCCTGAAGAATCAGCAAAACAACACTCAAACCCCTCCTATTACTTCTGCTCCTACAAGTAAGGTTTCTACACCCATTCTTTCTAATCCGTACACTACCATTCCTGCCATGACTAGTCCTCATTACATTCAGTTTGGTAATAATGTATCTGGTTCTCTTAATGCATCTGAGTCTTTTACTATGAGTCCTACAACTAGCCTACGTGTTGGAGATATATTTCTGGGAGGTAGTGAACACAATGCCACCCCTACACCTTTGCATACACCAAAAACTCAACATACATCTCAGGTTTACACTACTACTACTCAGAATATCATGACCCCGTTTACTCAGGGATATACTCCTTTTTACCAAACACAACCCTTACCCACATCAATGGCTTCAAGAAACATGTATTCTACATCTCAACCTCCATTCATACAACCCCCACCTTTTTCACAGATTCAAACTCAAACACCTGTTTATCCACCATTCACAGACCTTAAACAAACAGCTATTCCCTTACAACCTAATTACAAATTCCCTAAGATGGATTTTCCGAAATTTGATGGTAAGGAAGCACGGAGTTGGGTCAAGAAAACGAAGAAATTTTTTATGCTTAATCCCTTGATGGACCCTAGAACTAAGGTTGTATACGCTGCATTATATTTGGAGGGGGAAGCGGATAGGTGGTATCAAACCATTCAAGAGGAACACCCTATGTTGGTTTGGGATGTTTTTGTTCATTTGGTTTTACAGAGATTTTCCACTGGTAGCCAGGAAAATCTTATTGGCCAATTCAACAAGCTAATGCAAACAGGAACGGTGGATTCTTACATAGCTCAGTTTGAGGATTTGAGGGGATATATGATATCAAGAAATAGGTACCACACTGAAGAATTTTACCTTTCTAGCTTTCTGAGTGGTCTGAGGAAGGATATTCAGCAAGCACTATATGTTTACAAGCCTCAAACACTTCAAGAGGCTATGGACAAAGCTAAGGAACAAGAACTGTTGGTGACATTGTTGGAGAAAAGAGCTGAAGCCATTCAGAAGAGTGCATCAAAAACCAGTAGCTCCACTGGTAGTTTTCAGAAGGGAAGTTTTGGTTCTACTAAAAATGGTGCCTCATATCCAGGGGTGAACAAATTTAGTAAGAATACAAGTCAAAGTGCTAAAGTCCCAGCTATTAAATGAATCACCCCTGCTGAGATGGCTATTAGAAGGGAGAAAGGACTTTGTTACAACTGTGATGAAGCATTTGTTCCGGGACATAAATGCCAGAAACAACAGTTGTTCATGGTGGTGGCGGACGATGATACAAATGAGCACAAAGAGTGGCAGAATATGGAAGAAGAGGTAGTTAATGAGGCAGCAGCAGAGGAAGTTGAAAAGGAGGAAGACAATGATTGTGGAGTGTCTATTCATGCTATCAGTGGCACACATGGGACTCACACTCTCAAATTGGAAGGTTTTATTAGAAACAAACCTATTCAGATATTGATTGATACAGGGTCTTCACATAATTTTGTGTCACAAGCCTTAGTAAAGAGTCAAAAGTTCAGTACTGAAACTTGCAGCCCTATTAAAGTGACCTTAGCCAATGGGACGGCTATATCTTGTAACCAAAAAGTAATGGCTCTACATTGGAGGATGGACAAGTCTATATTCACTTCTAATTTTCATTCTATTCCATTGGGGGGATATGATATGGTGCTTGGGATGCAATGGTTACAACAAGTCAGTCCTTTATGGTTTGATTTTAATAAAAGGGAGGTAAAATTTAACTGGAAAGGCCATGAGGTAAAATTGCAGCAAAATTATGGAGAAGTGCAGAAATTCAAAGTTCAAATAGAGGATGACAACAAGTGGAACCCTAAAGAGGAAACCTACTTTCTGGTTCAATTGGTAGCCACTGAAGAACAACCTCTAATACCAGAAAATCAGTTACATGAAGGAGTGCAGAAACTGATTGAAGAGTATAAGGAGATCTTTGAAGCACCAAAGGGATTGCCTCCCTCAAGAACACGGGATCATTTTATTCCCATTGTCGAAGGTAGTAAGCCTGTCAATGCAAATCCTTATAAGTGTCCATACTTGCAGAAAACTGAAATTGAAAGGATGGTAAGAGAGATGCTAGATAATGGGATAATCCAACATATCAGCTCACCTTATGCCTCTCCAGTGTTGTTAGTGAAGAAAAAAGACAATACTTGGAGATTTTGTGTTGACTATAGAACTCTAAACTCTATCACTGTTAAAAATAGATTCCCAATCCCTATCATCGAAGAGTTATTGGATGAACTTCACGGGAGTAAATATTATACAAAGCTGGATCTTAGAAGCGGATATCATCAGATTAGGGTGCAAGAAAAAGACATCCATAAGACCGCTTTTAAAACACAATTTGGGCATTATGAATTCTTGGTAATGCCTTTTGGCTTAACTAACGCACCTGCGACTTTTCAGTGCATTATGAATGAGGTATTTTCTGATCAGCTGAGGAAGTTGGTTTTGGTATTTTTCGATGATATTTTAATATATAGCCCAACTATGAAGGACCATTTAGAGCATTTAAGAATTGTTTTTGAGATATTAAAGAAAAATTAGTTGTTTGTGAAGTTGAGTAAGTGTGAATTTGGTCAAGAACAGGTGGAGTATCTTGGTCACATCATAAGTTCTAAAGGGGTCGCAGCAGATGCAAGGAAGGTGGAGGCAATGCAAAATTGGCCCAGACCAAAAAACATTAAATCCTTAAGGGGATTTTTAGGGTTGACGGGTTATTATAGGAGATTCGTTAAAGGATATGGGGTGTTAAGCAGACCTTTAACAAATTTATTGAAAAAGGGGGCTTATGTGTGGAATGAAGGGACCGAAGAAGCCTTTAATAAATTGAAGAATGCTATGAGTTGCACCCCTGTTTTGAGAATGCCAGATTTTTCGAAAGAGTTTATTGTCGAAACCGATGCTTGTAAAACAGGGGTTGGGGCTGTTCTTATGCAAGAAGGGCGACCAGTGGCTTATTTAAGCAAGGCTCTAGCTCAGAAGAATATAGGACTGTCTACGTACGAAAAGGAATTGCTTGCGGTCGTGATGGCAGTACAGAAATGGAGAGCTTACCTAATGGGCAGACATTTTACTATTAGAACAGACCAGCAAGCTATCAAACATTTCATGAACCAGAAACTGACCACTATAGCTCAACAAAAATGGATGTCGAAGTTATTAGGCTTTGATTATAGTATGGAGTACAAGAAAGGAAGGGACAATGTAGTAGCAGACCCGCTATCAAGACTACATGATCAACAAGATGAGAAGTCGGCAAATGAGGTTGAATTAAGAGCCATCAGCTGCTTATTTCCTAAATGGAGAGAAGAAATAAAAAAGTCTTGGGAAGATGATCCAGGTGTCCAAGATATATTGACTAACCTAGCTGTAGACCCCAATCTGGAGCCAGATTATTCACTGGTGGATGGTGATTTAAGAAGAGAAGAAAGGCTATATGTTGGTAACTGCAATGGTGTAAGGCAAGAAATCATGAAAAATCTGCATAATAGTGGCGAAGGAGGCCACTCGGGAGTGAATGCAACTATTAAAAGGTTGACAAAAATTTTCTGGTGGCCTGGAGTAAATCAGGATGTCTACAAGTGGGTACAAGAATGTGAAGTATGCCAAAGGTTTAAAGGGGAGCATGTCAACACACCAGGTCTGCTACAGCCCATTGATATTCCTAGCCAAGCGTGGGAGGTGGTGACAATGGATTTCATTGAAAGTCTACCAAAATCAGGAGGACAAGACACAATTTTGGTGGTAATTGATAAGTATACAAAGTATTGTCATCTGTTGTCATTTCAACACCCTTTCACGGCCACCCAGGTTGCTCAAAGATTACTGGATTCGGTGATTAAACTATATGGCCCCCCAAGAAGTATCATCACAGACAGGGATAAGATTTTTACCAGTCAATTCTGGAAAGAGTTATTCACGAAAATGGGAACTGCTGCAAACTTGTCTACAGCATACCACCCCCAAACGGACGGGCAGAGCGAGAGGCTAAACCAATGCATCGAAATGTATTTACGGTGCTTGACAAATCAGAAACCTAAGCAGTGGCATAACTGGTTGCCTATGGCCGAATGGTGGTACAACACGTCGTATCATACAGCTATTAAGATGACTCCCTACAAGGCTTTGTATGGTAAAGATCCCCCAAGTCTTAATTACCACCAAGTGCAGAAGTCCAGAATAGCAAGTATAGATGCATTTCTGAAAGAGATAGCAGAATTGCAGGGGTTACTAAAGCAAAACTTGGCTAAATCACAGGAAAGGATGAAGTACTATGCAGATCAACGAAGGTCAGAACGGGAGTTTACTGAAGGAGAAGAGGTATTTTTTAAGCTCCAACCCTATAAACAGAATTCAGTTCGAGGAGAGGTCAATAAAAAATTTGCAGCAAAATTTTATGGTCCTTACAAAATCAAGAAGAGAGTAGGAAAAGTGGCTTACCAACTCGAGTTGCCTTCTACGGCTCGAATTCACAACACCTTTCATGTTTCGCAATTGAAGAAGAAGCTGGGGAATGGGAAGTTACCTCAAACAGAGCCACCAACTTCTGAGGATTATCACAAAGTAAAGGAGCCAATTGCAATCCTGGAAAGGAAGCTGGTGAAGAAGAATGGTCGACCTGCTGCATTGGTCTTGGTCGCATGGTCTAATTCCCTACCTGAAGATGCTACTTGGGAGCTGTATGAAGATCTAATTCAGAAATTTCCTAATATCAAACCTTGAGGACAAGGTTTTGCTGAAGAGGAAGGCAATGTAACATCTGGGCGGTAAAAGTAAATTGGGAATGGGTTGTTACGGTGTCGTTTGAGTTGAGACTATAATTTCATTTTATTTCAATGTTTTGTCTGTCTGTGTCTGGCTTATTTTCTAGTGATACAAGTGTTAGTGGTCCTGGACTGTACTGGTAGTTGGTTATATAAACAGAATGGTACCATGTAGCTGGCAGAGAAAAAATTATTATCTTTGTTTTAATTTAAGAGTTCTCTTCCTCATCTAAACTTCTTCTTCTCATCTTTTTCTTAAATGCATTTGCTGTAAGCTGTCTTGTTACATCCAACCCCCTCGTTCCACCTCCTCCTCCATCCCCTTCATGTCCTTCGACATCGGCACCGCCGCCACTTCACTCCCCCCTCCCCACTACGGCTCTTACGCCTCCGTCATCGGTGGCGGATACAGCGGGGGATTCGAAGACGAACCCCCCCTTATTGAAGAACTCGGTATCAACACTAAACAAATCTGGCATAGAACTATCTCAATTCTCAATCCCTTCAAACTTAACCCTGATTTACACGAACACGCCGATCTTTGGGGCCCGATTATTTTCGTAATGGCATTCGGATTGTTTCAGTTACTAGCTGGGAAATTACATTTAGGGATCATTGTGGGGTGGGGTGCGGTATCTGCATTGTTTCTTTATGTTGTGTTTAATATGTTTGCGGGTCGTAATGGGAATTTGGACTTGGACCGGTGTTTGAGTTTGATCGGTTATTGTATGTTGCCGATTGTGATATTGTCTGCGTTGGCATTGTTTGTTCCTCAAGGTGGGATGGTTATTTATGCGGTTACGGGTGTTTTTGTTGTGTGGAGTACAAGGGTTTGTACGAGGTTTTTGGTTGAGTTGGCTTCGTGTGGGGATGAGCATCGTGGGTTGATAGCATACGCTTGTTTTCTTATTTATGCATTGTTTTCGTTGCTAGTGGTGTTTTGAACTGGAGAAGTTGGAATGCAATGAGTTTATTTGCGTGGTGGTGGTTAAGGGTAGCTTCTGTTACTAGTGATCGTAGTTTGTCGCCTTGTATGGTTGTGTTTGTAATTGACATTATATGTTATGATGATGATGAATTGTCTGGGTTAAATTGGTGACAAGTAGCTGCAATTTTAGATTGTCGTTAGTTATGCTGCCTATATATTCATATTTAAGCTTTGGGTACTATGTTGTCTTAAAACTTAAAATAGTATTGGATGTTGATAGCACATTGCTATGGAGTATACAAGAACGTAGTTTGAAAAAACTTGGTGATTTGTTATACTCCTCGGTCCTCACCACTCAAGTATTGTCTAATATGGAAGATTATTTTCAGTAACTACAATGGTCTTCCCTTTTATGTACCAGTGATTTAAAGTCCAGATATTCCGTAAGTTGGGAACTGCATGATTGCAGGCTTCTAGCTATTCAAAATCTTGTATTTTGAAAAATTTATACATACTTAGAGCATCTCCGATGATGTTAGCTAAAAATAATTGGCTAAATTACCTAAAATATTGATTATGTAAAATTTGTCGAACCTGTAAGTAAGACATTGTGTTCCGAGGGTATTGACTATATTTTAAAAATGGTATGTTATTAATATTTCAATTATTATTAATGAAATATATAATTTTAATATAGAAATAAGTGATGTGGCAATTCACTACATGTCTCTAGAGGTTCAACAAATATAATCAACATCAAGTGATTATCATCTATAATTATAGATAAGGGTTTTGTTCCATTGATATGCAATTTTTTTACATATTCTTTATAATTCTTATTTATGATAATTAATTATAAATTTTACCTAAGAGCTCTCTACCATTGGAGATGCTCTTACCCTTGACGCTCTTAGATGTTTCCCCCAATTAAGCTCTCTTGTTAGAACTAAAACTTCTTCATAAGTTCATGGTAAGCCCTGTTGTTTGAAGTTTGAACTAATTTTTTTTAAACTCAGCCCTGTTCTTAGAACTAATCTTCTTTGTAGTCACCTCTGTAGGTCTTTTGCCGTGTCTGAGTTGTATGCAGGAGTCCAAAGCCATTAAGGAAATTATGCAGGCAGCATTAGTATTTAGTCAGGCTTGCAAGGTTTAACGCTATTTATCATTTTTCCTAATCGTTAAATTGGCACCAGAGTTTCAAAATCCTGATATGACTTAAAATATCGAGGACAGTGCTCCTGTTTTCCTTGAATTTATGAGAATCCATATCTATACTTGTGTCATTAATTTTTGTGCGGAAAGGTCTTTCCCGCTCCATATTTGTTAGATTCTAAGAGCAACTCCAAGAAACTCTTTGCAAATTCCTTAAAAAAATTATAAACAATAGAATTCTTAGTCATTTAGGATAAGTTTAGGAGTAGTTACTCCAACAATACTCCTTATATGTGTTTCTTATTATTATTATAATAATAAAGAGAGAGAAAAAAGTTAGAAAGAGAGATAAAAAGATGTTGAAAAAAGGAGGGAATTGAATATTTTATTGATAAAAATTAAATAAGAGAGGATTAGGAGATCCTTAAAAATAAGGCATGGAAGACGTATGCTAAATTTTAAGGGATCATTTAGGAGATTGTTGGAGTGCAAAATTAGATCATATTCCTTAAATTTTTGTTTAGGAACTCATATAAGGAGTCGTTGCTCTAAGTTTGTTTAACTGTTGTTGGTCCTTTCTACAGTTCGGTTGCACTTTTTCTTCTAAGCAATCACGATGAATTGCAAACTTCATCCTATAGTGGCATTTTGCTTTGAAGACCCTTTGTGCCTAGTAGCTATGCGAACTTGATAATTGTGTTATGTTGTAGGTGCATATAGCTAGATCATGGTGATGAACTGATCTCTAATTGAGTAGTAATATATTTAGATTGTATTGTCTTGAATATATTTTTTGGTTTCTTTGGTTATGGACTGTGTGGTTGGGATGACACCGAACAAAAATAAGTTTAAGAAGGTTGGATTTTCATGATATTTCTTTGACCACGATCTTTCCTTTCATGTACTGTGGTTTATAATCTAGATATGCCAGAACTTTGAAACGACATGATTGTAGGCTTGTAGCTATTGATAATTCGGCACACTTGGTTTTATGTTTCCCCCAACTCAAGTCACCCTGTTGCTAGACTAAGACCAGCTCTTCGTAATCGAATACAACTACTAAAATCGAGCTCAAACTCGAAAACAAAAACGAGATCAAGTCAAAATCCATTTTATCGAGTCGAATTCAACCCTGCTGGATTCAAATCTTATGAATCCATCACCTATAACTGACTATCAGCAATGAGGATTGCACATACTATCAAACATAAAATCACAATTAGCACATAAAAAGTGGGAAACAAGCAATACAAACTACTACTAGTAGCAAACTGCAGTGTTTGATTAAAAAAATCAAACCAAACATACCCACTATATCCCGCTCAGAGCAGGGTCTGGGGAGGTAAGATGTACAGGGTCTGGGGAGGTAAGATGTACGCAGAATCGCAGACCATACCCCTATTTTTTAGGATAGGGAGCAATGCTTGATTGATTCTAACAATTAAATTTGGATTTCACCAAAAAATATTTAAATCACAAATCCAAATAATAACGTAAATCAAATTAACAGACACGTAAATATTTACACAAAATCAAATGAGGAAAAGAAAGAAAAGCCCTCAGATCTCATAGCATTAGTAAATCATCAACAGTGGAATAATCAAATAGGATTCATCAAAAGCGTTTACTCTTCGCCCGTAACTAAAAACAAAGTGGCCAGTGTGTGCTTTTTATGTGATTTTTTTCTCCGGCAAAGAGTAAAAACAGATGATTATCAACCACATGATATCACTGCTCAATATATATGATTTTCCATCATTGGGCACTTTCGGAATTCACAAAAATCTGAATATTAATAAACTTACATATATACAAACTTAGATTTATATGTGTATGTGTGTGTGCAGATATGTATAGAATATTTGGGATGGGAGGGTTTTTACAGGGACAGAGTGATATGTGGAGGTGAAGCTGCAGAGTGGTGTAATTGTGGATATCTAGGGTTTTAACTTTTAAGGAGGAAAGAATCCTTCGGACAAAATCGCTGGACCGTTTCATAGATGGGCTTGGGCCTAATGTAGGTGATGTTCATCATAAAACTAAATTCATGAGATATTAAGAATTTAACCAAAATATTTTGAAATTTAGGGGGTGTTATTGTATTATGACTTCAATTCAATGGCAATTTTTGGGTAATGATTTTTATGTATTTTATAGACTTTTAATGACTCTTAATGATTCTTGTTGAGTTATCAAAATTTCGAAAAAACAATTATAATAAATTAATATAAAAGTATAATCAATCAGGATTATACATAAATTCAATATTATGAGATTTTTGCAATTTTAATTTTCCACTCTTTTGATTTACAATTAATTATAATTACATTATTATATATTACAGATTAATTTTCATAAATATATATAAGAGCCAATCAAAATTTACCAAAAAAATTTAAATTAATCATATCATTCTCATCCTAATTTTCTTATCTTGGTTACTTAATGATTTTTTTGAAATAAAAAATTTATTTTATTTAGTACATGCATAAATTAATTATTTTTTAAAGTGATAAAATATTTACTAACTTATCAATCTTTTGATATAAAATCAATCGAAATTACACTATTACATATTACGAGTTAATTTTCATAAATATCAACTACAATCATACTATAATATATAATTATATATTTCGGATTAATTTTCATAAAAACTTATCTAGACTCTCAATAAAGAGATATATTTTATTAAAAAATAAAGTAAACTCAAAGAAAAGAAACGGAAGTTCACAAGGAGAAAGTACAAAATTCAATATATCAATAGATAAAACCCACCAAAGGGGTACTAGACTCTCAATAAACAGAGATTTTTATATAAAAATAAAGCAAAATCATGGAAAACAATTAAGGGGGGCTTATCATCAACCAAAACATATGTTAGCCCCTAAACTTTAGTTTAGCATTTTTTGTTTTTTGGGAGAGGGTGAGAGAGAGGAATAGTTACAGCCTTCGTTATAAAAATCAATATTATTGATAATTAGATAGGTCAACACATAATTATATATTGTTCTAATAAAAGGTGCCATTTTTAATTTTGTATTTTTGAATTAAATTAATAGTATTCAATTCCCATATCATGATCTAAGGACAAACATATCGAATTCGCTTGGTTGGTTGATAATATTTATTTTTAATATCAATAAAACTTTAAATATATGTAAAAAAAACTTAATAACTTGGTAGATGAATTCTAAACAAAGATATTTATTTTTGTCTAAACAAAACAAATGTAATTGAAACTATTTCGGGTTTATAATTTAATTCCAAACGTGAATCCAAATATTCGGGTTCGGTATATCCAAAATTTTTGGATTTTGTATCGGGTACCGTTTGATCGAATTAATTTACCACCACTATTTATGGGTAAAAGTAAACTAATATTTAATATACTATATTTTAATTGGAAAAAAAATAAATAAAAAAATTAACCTTCAAACTCCCAAAGTGAATATATACATTTTAAGTTTTTATTAAAAATAAGTTGAGGGCAATCACCATAAACTCTAACAGGCATATCTTACTCAAAAAATGGGATATATTGGATATATTTGGTTGATTGATAATGTTATTTTCATATAGTAAATAATTTACTAATAAAAGAAAATACAATTTATAAAAATGATGTTGAACAAACATGTATGAAACTAGATTATAAGAAAATTTCCTTTGTCATAACTACGTTTTGTTAATTGCCTTACACAATAGAGATCCTTTCTCACATTGCTGAAATATGCAGTATTTTTTTTAGAGACACTCTAATGACTTATTGCAATCGTGAGAAATAAGTGTTTATGAATTTTCAATATGTATTCGAAACATTGATCTCAACCCATACAAATATTTTCATTGAAATTAATATGATGAAATTCTGGAAATCCATAATACTGCACATTTAAATTTACCAAATTTCCAAAAGAACAAAACTTAAAATACGGGTAAAAAAACTTATGAACTTGGTAGAAAGATTCCGAAAAATGAGAAAAATCAAATGAAAAATAAAATTAAGAAAATACAATAAAGAGGGGTTTAAAACGGTTCAACGGGTGATGTGGATGTTATGATAATCGTTTGATAATATTAATATTATTGCATTTGGTATAAAATGACGAATGAGTAATTCTATACTTAAATTAATTATATTCACATGAAATTATTTTTTTTACTATAAGTAATGATTAAAGTAATATATTTATATTAACTAATTAATTAATTTTACTGTTCGGTGCGTAGCACGGGTAGAATGCTAGTTTTATTGAATACAATTATCCGTGATACAATTGGAAAAGAAGAGGTTTTAGTAATAGAAAATATAAAAGGTAACGTGTTTTAGCTGAAAATATAATTTGTTAGTTATTAGTAATCATAATAATATAATTTTATTTGATTAAATATAAGTAGAAATATCAAGTTTGAAAATGAGATATTTTAGTTTAAAAATACTAGTTTTATATCCGTGCGATGCACGGATAACTTTATTAATATTTGGTAGTATAATTTTAATTATAATTTTTTTTTTTAAAAAATTAGTTTATAGCATTTTGAATAATTTGTTTTTTCTTGTAAATGATTTTTTTATAATTTATATTTCAAAATTTAGGCTAACATATTTTTTAGTAATACATAATTATTATTATTAGTTTTATTTTATTTTATTAGATTACATGTGATATGCTTGAAACATATAGGTACTATATTCGTAACAATTAATTTATTTATTTTTTATCTTTTTGATTATGTAATTTAATGGTTATCTTAAAAATTATAGATATTTTTTTTTTGATCTTTTGTTGTAGTGTTTTTATAGTTTTGCAAGGCATTTTTTTAAACTTTTTTTAAAATATGTGTGGTATTAAATTTTTTTTATTCGTTTGAATATTGATTATTTTTTCATGTTAATTTTATATTTTTGTCATGTGTGGTGTTTATTATCTGTTTTTGTTTAGAGTAATCTTAGGGGGTTTTATGTTGTATTATATTTAAATATTAATATAAATTTATTTTGTGGGTGTTTAGATTGTTTTTAATTAAAAAAATGTTCATTTGTTGAATGGTGTTCACTTTTTTTAATTTAAATTTTTTTCTTTGCAAAGTAAGAATTTGTTTATTTGTTGATTTGTGCTCACATTTTTTTAATATAAATTTTAGAAACATATTTGTTGTCAAATCTAAAAATAAAATCTTCAATTATTTTTATTAAAATAATTTTTTCTTGAAGCACGTTTAACGATTTTTTTTTTAAATTACTTCCTCTGTCCTAACGAATAGTTTACATTGGGATAGAGGGCCTGGCACGCATTTTAAGGCTCTTATAAAGTATAGTTTCATAATTTATTTTTAATTTTTTTTCTCCTGAATAAAAATTCAATGTTTAAATTTTTATTCAAAAAAAAAGAAAATTTTAAAAATAATTTATGGAATTATACTTTATATACACTTTAAAATACGTGTCAAACAGTGCTAAAAACATGTAAAGAAATGGGTGAGACGGAGGGAGTATGTTTTAAGGTTTAGCCTAACATATATTTTAATATTTCTTATTTTTTTGGGAGTTTTTTTTCAATTTTATTAGAATATATATAATCTATTTTAGACACGTGGAAATTTATTGATTTAACTATTATTTATATATGTACTAGCCTAAAACCCGTGCCATGCACGGATTTTTTTTTATATTATATACAAAAAATTCATTAATCTCAATTAATTTTTTTAAAACATGAATTTCGGAGGCTTACATTTTATATGAGATGATCTGATAATAATTATATAAATGTTATCAGTGATATTTCTAGAAAATGAGAGATTTTAGTTAGAAAATATAGAAAAGATGATAGGTTTTAGTTAAAAAGAGTAATCCATTAATTATTAGTAATTATAAAATTATTATTTCATTTTATTAAATATAATGCCCGTGATATGATTAGAAAAATAAAAAATTTAGTTAGAGAAAATTAAAAAGGTAATATGTTATAGGTGAAAAAGGTAATTGATTAGTTTATAGTGATTATAATTTAATTACGTTATTTTACTAAATACAATTGCTCAATGTTTTTAGAAAATGAGAAATTAATATTGCCCGTGATATTTCTAATATTTCTATTAAAAGATGGATTTTAGTTAGAAAATATAGAAAATATGCTACCTTTTAGCTGATAAAGGTAATCGATTAATTAATAATATTATAATATTATTAGTTTATTGTATTAAATCGAACATGTGATATAATTGGAAAAAGAGAGATTTTAGTTAGAGAAAATAGAAAGGTCACATGAAGATAACATGATTTATGTGAAAAAGGTAATTGATTAATTTATAGTAATTATAATTTAATTATGTTATTTTATTAAATAAAATTGTTTATAATTTTTAGAAAATGAGAAATTAATGTTGCCCGTTATATTTCTAGGAAAAAGGGGATTTAATTAGAAAAAATAGAAAAGATGACATATTTTAGCTGAATAGGTAATTGGTTAATTATTAGTATTATGATATTATTATTTTATTTTTATTAAATGGAAACGCCCGTGATATAATTGGAAAAAGAGAGGTTTTAGTAAGAGAAAAGAAAAAAGGTAATGTGTTTTGGCTCAAAAAGGTAACCGTCCATGATATAATTGGAAAAAGAGAGATTTTAGTTAAAGAAAAGAGAAAAGGTAACGTGTCTTGACTGGAAAAGGTAATTGATTAGTTAATAGTAATAATAATATAATTATGTTATTTTATTAAATAAAATTGCTCGTAGTGTTTTTAAAAAGGAGAAATTTTAGTTAGATAAAATGTAGGTTTTAGTAAGAGAAAAGAAAAAAGGTAATGTGTTTTGGCTCAAAAAGGTAACCGTCCATGATATAATTGGAAAAAGAGAGATTTTAATTAAAGAAAAGAGAAAAGGTAACGTGTCTTGACTGAAAAAGGTAATTGATTAGTTAATAGTAATAATAATATAATTATGTTATTTTATTAAATAAAATTGCTCGTAGTTTTTTTAAAAAGGAGAAATTTTAGTTAGATAAAATGTAAAATATATTCTATTTTACCTGTAAAAGGAAATTATTTAGTTATTGAAAATAGAAAAGATAATATGTTTAAACTGAAAAAGTAAATTGATTAATAAAGGAGAAACTTTAGTTAGATAAAATATAAAAGATATTGTATTTTACTTGGAAAAGGAAATTATTTAGTTTTTGAAAAATAGAAAAAGATAATATGTGTAACCTGAAAAAAGAAATTGATGAGTTAGTAGATCTATAATTGAGTAAGGGTAAATAAGTAAAATCAACAAGTACCGTACCGACCAACCGACCAACCGACCAACCAAACTTTTAATGTTTCGGCTTTTATATAATAGTATAGATATGTGCCTATGTAATTGTGAACACACACATTCGTACTTTTTTAAAGAGTTTGTACTATTTTTTTATGTTTTTGTGTTGGTATATATTTGTTTTAAGTGCATTAATTATATTAAAGTTTATTGTTGATTTAATTTTCTACCTTTAGATCTTTTTTTTGAATTGGCGTCTATTTTGTAGATTATATTTTGTTGAATTTTGGTGACATTTTTAATTATGACATGTTTCTTTATTACTTTTACATTATCTTATTTTTTCATATATTTTCTTAAAACCTTTTTCTTTGTTTTGTAATTAAATGTACATTCTTGTTTTCTTAAAAATAATTTTTCAAATTGAAATTATGATGATATGCTTTGTTTACTTGTTTATTATATACAAAGAATGAAAATGCGACTTATTTTTAATTATGGTTTTTTGCTATTTTATCCTTGTTTGTTAATATTAGAAACATATTTATTGTCTAACCAAATAATAGAATCTTTAATGATTTTTATTAAAATAATGTTTTACTTTAAAACACTTTTATTTGGTAGAAGCTTTTTTTTTTTTTTAAATTATATTTTAAAGTTTAGCCTAACATATATTTTATTGTTTCATTTTTTTAGCGTGTTTTCTTCTATTTGTTAGAATATATATAATATACTTTAGACATTTTGAGAACTTATTGTATTTGTACTTTTTTTAAAGAAAGATTGTACTTTCTTTTATAATTTTGTGTTGGTTTTATTTATTTTAAGTGTATTATATTAAATTTTGTTGTTTATTTTAATTTTCTAAATTTTTTTTTCGTTTTGAATTAGCGTTTGTTTTGTAAATTATATTTTGTTGAATTTTTGTGTCATTTCCAATTATAACATATTTTTCTTTACTATTTTAATATCTTCTTTTGCCATATATTTTCTTTTAAAAAAAATTGGTTTTGTAATTAAATGTAAATTCTTGTGTTTTTAAAAATTATTTTTTGAATTGAATTGAATTATTTTCTTTTAAAAAATATTTTTTGAATTGAAATTCTTGTGTTTCCAATTATTTTTTGAATTATTTTTAATACTTGTTTATTTTATATAAAAAATGAATTTGTGATTTATTTTTTATTATGGGTTTTTGTTATTTTATCCTTTTTTGTTAATTGTTTGTAAGTTTTGTGCTATTACAACTCTTTTTCCTATAATAATAATTAATTAAGTTGATGATTAATATTTTATTAGTTTTATTCTTTATTAATTTACTTTAAATTTCATTTTTGATGAAATTTAATATTTTGTAAATTTTAAATTATTATAGAATTTTATGTACTTATTATATTTAGATTCTCTATTGATTATTTCATTTTGGATTTTGGGTTTTTTTTAAATTTATTTACAACTTTAGTACCTAATCTAGAATCTTTGCAAATTAATAAAATGTTAATTTAATGATTCGTGTTGACTTTTGTTAGTATAAATTTTAAAAACATGTTTGTTGTATAATCTAAAATTTAAATTTTTTTATGACTTTTTTTAAAAATTGGGTTTTCTTGAAACTCTTTTTTGTGGTAAGGTTTTTGTAAAATTATATTTTAAACTTTAGTCTAAATTATCTTTTTATTAATTTTAGTTAACAATAATTTTCTCAACTTTAATTTTTTCAATTTTATCATTTGTTATTTATTTTAGTGAATTTTTTTTTATCTTTGTTTGCTAAATTAAAAACACCATTAGTTATTTGGTAGCATAATTTTAGATTTTAAACCTAGCCCAACTTGTTTTCTAGCCCATATCTAATTTAAAATGAAGTTACCCTTTAACCCCTGACGACCAGACGACAACCACTCAAACCTCCTTACGCCAATTATATATAGGATATAATTGAAATGATATTACCTTTTAGCTGGAAAAAGTAATCACCTTTTAGCTGGAAAAAGTAATCAGTTAGTTATTAGTAACTATAATATTATTAGTTTATTTCATTAATTAAGTAAAATAATTAAGGGTAATAAAGTAAAACAATTAAATACGGTAAGTACCGTACCGTACCAAAAAACAGGTACCAAAACTTTTAATGTTTTGGAAATATTAATGATTGGTAGATATGATACGTTTGATTTTTGAGTTTAGGTGTTTATAAAAGATAATATCTTCAAATAAAAGTAATGTCAAAAGGCAATGACTAATTACTATTAATTATATCATGTTATTATTTATTGGGAAATTATGAATGGTACCTGATATGGGCTAAAAGTAAGCCCTAAAGACACATTTAATGTGGCATTAATTAGACCCGGAATGGTCCAAACGTGGGGCCCACCAGGTGGGCCCAAACCCTATTTACAATATTAATTTCGTAATTAATATTATGGATAATAAACAGCTCAGCAATAAGTGTCAGATAAGAACATTATCTCTAGAAGGAGTAGCCTCCAAGGCATACACTCATACAAGGAAACAGACTCCTACAAGGAAGGGGTCTAGAACTTTCCTCAAGATTGACTTGTCTGCCAAGTCACTTAACCCTACCCTAACTCTAAGGCTTCTCAGCCTATATAAAGGGTCAGACCCCTCACCTCAGAACGACGTTTTTGGCTTGATCTTTGATACACATCAAAGTACGTAGGCATCTTGTGAAGGCAGATCTAGCCACGAGCATGAGAGCAGCCATTAAAGCACGAAGCTCACGTACCCTAGCATTAAATACAGCAAACCCTAGCCGCAATCTAATAACCTAGTTTTTAGTCCACAACATTTGGCGCCGTCTGTGGGAAGAAGACATCAACCATGGTTCAAACACGAAGAACTGCACCAAGCACTACAGAGCCAATCGCTACCGAGGCTCTACCTCTTAGCTCTGCTCCGCCCCTTACTGAACAAGTACTTCCGACATCTGAGCAAGTACCTCCGACATCCGGGACTATCGTTCCGTATCAAGTTTCTCAACCCCTAGGGACGACTACCCATGTTGAGAGTACGCTACCTCCGATCGTCCACACAATTCCAGGGACTAACCCCCTCCAGGTGGGGATTTCTTCCCTGATTGTAGACCCCAACAACCCTACACGAGGGGTTCAGATCCACACTACGGATCTCCCCATAAGCACCAATCCAATGTATGGGATGCCTAACTACGGAGCTGGACCAAGTGGTCATGCCCTGTATATTCGAGATCGAGATTATCGCGATTTTTCTGGTCCTTATACGGATGAATCATCTTCTGGAGATGATTACGAGCGTGATGAAGCTCCAAGGAGGCGGCGTGCAAGTAAAGAACCTATGGGGAGAACTCGAATTACTCATGATGGACTCCCTTCAACAACTACTGAGAGGATTAAGGCTTATGAAGCCGAGATCTTGAGATTAAAGGAAGATATGGCCAGGGAGCAAGCCAGATCAAATCAGACTTTGCCACCTCCCACGTCAGGACCGATTCCCTTTATAGATCTGGAGAGGCCTTCAAGAAGGCAAAGAAGGGCTACCGCCCCAACTGGAAGAACTACAAGGGTGGAAACCCCTAAGAGCAACCCCAAGGATCTGATGCCACTTGGGGATCCTGATGATCCCACGCCCCCATTCACCGAGGAGGTGATGAATGCCCACATATCAAGGAAGTTCAAGATGCCGACAATGTGCACAGGTGGTAAAGTGACCACTGGCAGAGAAGATGGAGGCTCATCAACCTTTGATTTGCCTTTGCCTGGCACATGAGTTAGAGATTTAGTGGCCCTTTGGTGATCACCCTCACTTAACTTTATCCCTTTTTCCTTAGGTTTCTCCCCCTTTGTATTTGAATTCCTTGTCCTCTTCTCCCCCTTAGGATTGTTGTCAGGCACAGAGGCTTTAGAAGTGACCTTTGGGGTGGAAGATTCTTCAGGGAGAGGAAGACCCATATGCTTCATCATAGCAGCCAACATAGATTGTTGATGCAGAAGAACATCAGCTGTGGTGGTTGCTTGAGTGTCCAACTGATCATTGAGAAGTGCAACCTTGTCTCTAAGATGAGCATTGGACTTAGTGAGAGTAGCCACCTCCTTTTCAAGAGTATCCACTTTAGTGAATAGCTCATGTGCCCTGAAACCAGAGAGTGATTGATCCTTGAGTCTTTGGACTTCATACTTGGTCATGTCATGAACAGGGACCTCAGTTACCAGCTTATCCCCATATTGATTCTTGAACATTATTCTCAGCATGACATTTGAGTCTGTGGTTTGATCAGATAGAGATTGAAACTTATGCCCCAGCCCTGTGACAGTATCTTTGAGAAGGGCCAAGCCATTGTCCATTTTGGTGCAGCTAGACTTGCAGGCTAGAATTTCCTTGACCACAGTCTCCAGTTAAGGGAATTTGGAATCAAAAGCCCTTTTTAACTCATGCACCTCCGTGGTTGTGGCTGTACATACTTCTGTGACTTCTGTCTTTAGACCCTTGCCAAGGTAGTGTGCAGCCTTGAGAATTCCCTTGTAATTGTCATTGATTGCTTCATACACATCACTAGGGGTGAGAGATTTGGCATTGGACCCTAGTGAAGTGATGTACTCTTCTCTGAGGTATTGTAGGCCTTCTGAGAGAGGAATGTCATATTTTCCTTGAAGCCAGGCATCTACATTGCCTTCTCTCTCAGACTCATCCACAATTTTGGCCTGTTGTAGCTCCACATCCTCTTTATGGCACAGGAGAATAGCTTCATAGTCAGGATTGGGCAGGTTGGCAGTGAGGAGGTGCTGTACAATCTTTGTGAACTCAGGGATCTGATCCATAATTAAGCTTTGAAGTGCTTCAACCGTCAATTGTTGTGGAACAAACCCTGATCCTGAAGCACTGTCATGGTGCACAGGCTTCAGCCATTGTGACATAAAGTCAGAGCTAGAGCTAGGCAAGCTAGACTCCTCAGTTACAGATGCAACTTCTGTAACCGGATGGATTGACTCTACTACTGGTGTCTCCACAGAAGTGGGATGAGTTACACCAACAGTTGACACAGGCACAGAGTCTCTAGTGAAAACTAGTGGAACCTCTGTGTTTGTGATGGTGTCATTAGGAGATGCCCCATCATGCATTCCCTCACCATCTAAATGTGGGTCCTGGGTGGTGAACAAGGTGTCATGCACCAAGTCACTTGAGTTCATTGGCTCATCAAGAGAAAAGAATTCTTGATGATCAATGCCTTGCTCCTCAATTGCTTGAGTTGTAGGCTGCAAAGAAATTTGAGATGAAGATTCTGGAAGAGAAGTGTCTTGTGGAATAGATTTTGGCAACTCCCCCTGAGAGATAGAGGGAGTTTCAAATGTGATGTGCTCTCCACTCAGTGTTGTGCCAGCCTTATCACTCCCATGTGCTAACTCTGTATAGATAGATGCATTGTGGAGGATGCTTGATTCTATAAATGCATCCTGTTGAGAGGGTACATCTAGTGAACTGTTTGCCCCTGATGTTACAACTTCAGCCATTGGTGTGACTGAAGAGATGGTTTTAGTTTTCTTCTTCTTTGGCCTGATAAGGGGTGACTCAGGTGCCTCACTTTCTAACTCTATAGCCAATGCTGCTTCAGACAAGATGGTTAAAGGTGCAGAAGCAACCTGTTTTCTCTTCTTCTCCTTTTTACTAACATCGCCCTTTTGAGAGGAGGATGCAGTTGGCTAAGTGTTTGGTAGAGTGTTTGGTTGAGAGGGTTGGTTAGCATGCCCTGGGTTAGCATTTTGTCCTACTTGCTTGGGCTGTGCTAACTGTGACTTTGAGTCAAATGTTGGCATGTTGTGGGGGTAAGTCCTAAACAAACTCTCCATATGGGGAGTTATGTTCAGTCTTACATCCACATCATTCCTAGTCTCCAAATTACCAAAAATGAGTTTGGTCATGGATTTAGGATAGCCTATTCTATTTTTATTCATCCCATCTAATTCAATCAATTTATTATCTAAGAAGTTAAGTACAGATTGAATAAAACGAGGGAAGAAAATTTCATTACCTCTCTTGGCTGAGTTCTTACCAAGTCTCCCATACAGCTCCTGTAGAATGATAAGGCCAACATCTATCTTCTTTCCATATGCTAAAGCATAGCCTATCTACTGTGCAGGTGTACTGATTTGGTCATAGCTGGATTTTCTTGCGGTGAAGACTTGAAGAAGTGTAGCAAACACATAGCTCCATTCCTTCCTCAAATGCTTCCTATTTAGATGCCCAAGACTAATTTTGTCTACATATTTGATGAAATCAAAGAAGTCTTCCAAATCAGCAGTTGTAGCTGGTGGGTCATACACCTCTTGTTTGGTGTCCATCCCAAGTGCTTCATTCATGTCTTCTGTGGTGATAGTGATATTCTTGTCTTGAATCTTACAGTAAATAATGTACGAGGTTATTGCAGAGTCAAGAGCCACCACCTCCACTGTAGCAGACTTCCAGAACTGTTCTAGAATGTCTAGATACAGAGTTGGGTTAACAGATAGAGCATTTTTTATGTATGATTCAGACATCCACTTCACAAAGCACTTGAAGTTGGCGTTGGGTGCCTCAACATCACTAGTTAGAGCAATGAAATTGGTGTTGAACTTTACTGTTGCCATTTGTGTAAGAGAGAGAGGAGAAATCGAAGGTTGAAGAAGAAATTTAGCTTTTTGCAGTTAGGGTTTCAGAGGTTTTGGGAGTTTGGATGCTTGAGAAATCGAATGAAATGAATCGAATAGATGTGAAATTGTAAAAGTATGAAGTACTTGAATTGTCGATTAGATGTATGTTATGTATCGACAAGTCAGGCATTCTAGAAGTAGAAAACAACTATTCGATAAGTCAAGAAAGGCTTATTCGATAACTCAAGCAGGTTGTAACTCACAGCTGGCAGTTATCTAACTTAGAAGTAAATCTAAATTAGGTAAAATATGTTTTTATGAGTAATTCTGAATAAAAATCCAAAATCGGTTAAAATTCAGCGAGAAATCAGCCTTTTCAAATGATTCGAGAACTCAAATATAGTATTCGAGAACTCAGTCAATCGAGAACTAAAACACTATATTCGAGAAGTCAAGAAAACCTCTATTCGAGAACTCTAAAAGACTCTATTCGAGAACTCGAGAGTGCTCTAATGAGACTTGTTAGAGATGTCGAATAGTGAATCACTTGAGAAGTCTGACTTGTCGAATTATACTCATAGAAACTCAATTTTCACTATCTTTTTAAAATTTACCAACCATATTCATTCACGAATATTCTAGCAAATTAAACAGTGATTTTCTCAAAATTCCATAGAAATTTCAAGTTAACAAGAGAATATGATTTTCCAAATATGCAACAGATTTGAAATATTTATAAATCATATTTCAGCCAACACTTACTCCAAAAATATTGAGAATTTAGATAAAGTAAGTGTTTACTGCTGCAACAATCTAGATGATGTATTCACCTAGCCAGAATCTGAAGAATTCAGCATTCCAATCTCACTAACCAACCTTGTGAAGGTGGCTTCATCTAATGGCTTAGTGAATATATCAGCTAGTTGTTTATCTATACTCTGTAGAAACATAATGCAACTTAATGGTTCCATTAGTTGCATGTTCCCTTATGAAATGATATCTGATGTCAATGTGCTTTGTCCTAGAATGATTGACAGGATTGGCAACTATAGAGATGGCACTTGTGTTGTCACACATGATTGGAATTCTTTCCAACACAAGTCCATAATCTCTAAGTTGATTTCTAATCCAAAGCACTTGAGCACAGCAACTTCCAGCAGCTATGTATTCAGCCTCATCTGTAGAAGTTGACACAGATTGTTGTTTCTTGCTATACCAAGAGACTAACCTTTGTCCAAGAAACTGGCAGCTACCTGAGGTGCTTTTCATATCCACTCTGCATCCAGCATAATCAGCATCAGAGTAACCAACCAGATTGAACCCTGTGTCCTTAGGATACCATAGTCCCAAGTTTGGAGTGCCCTTCAGATATTTAAAGATCCTTTTTATAGCAATCAAATGTGATTATTTTGGATTTGATTGAAACCTTGCACACAAGCATGTAGCAAACATGATGTCTGGCCTACTTGCAGTGAGATAAAGTAGAGAACCAACCATGCCTATGTAGACTGAGATATCTACCTTCTTGCCTTTAGCATCTTCATCCAATTTAGTGGCAGTGGCCATGGGTGTCTTTGCAGGTGAGCAATCTTCCAAGTCAAACTTCTTCAATAAATCCTTGATGTACTTGGTCTGACTGATAAAGATACCATCCTTCCTTTGACTGACTTGCAACCCAAGAAAGAATGTCAACTCTCCCATCATACTCATCTCATATCTGCTCTGCATGAGTTTAGAAAATTTCTCACACAGCTTCTCATTTGTAGAACCAAAAATGATATCATCCACATAGATCTGAACTAGGATAAGATCATCACCATGCTTCTTGTAAAACAGTGTCTTGTCCAGTGTGCCTCTAGTGAATTGATTCTCAAGAAGAAATTGTGATAAAGTATCATACCATGCCCTTGGAGCCTGCTTAAGTCCATACAGTGCCTTAAGCAGTCTGTAAACAAATTCTGGGAAGTGTGGATCCTCAAAGCCAGGTGGTTGTTGCACATAAACTTCTTCTTCCAACTCTCCATTCAGAAATGCACTTTTGACATCCATTTGATACACTTTAAAGTTTGAATGAGCAGCAAATGCCAGGAATATTCTGATGGCTTCCAATCTAGCAATAGGGGCAAATGTCTCATCATAATCAATGCCTTCCTGTTGAGAGTATCCTTTTGCAACCAACCTTGCTTTGTTCCTTATAATTACACCATCTTCATCCATCTTATTCTTCAGAACCCATTTTGTTCCAACAATGGTTCTATTCTTTGGTGCAGGCACAAGTTCCCAAACTTTGTTCCTTTCAAATTGATTCAACTCCTCTTGCATGGCTATAATCCAATCTGGATCTAGCAGTGCATCATCAAGTTTCTTAGGCTCCACCTGAGATAGAAAACAACCATAGAGACACTCATTCTGAGTTGCTCTCCTAGTCCTTACTCCTGCATTAGGATCTCCAATGATTTGCTCTGCAGTGTGTGATCTATCCCATTTCCTTGAGTGCTCAGCCTGATTTCTCATTATTGAAGTTGCTTCATCATCCAAATCATCATCCTGATTTCCTCCCCCTGTGAGGTTGCCACTACTCACAGGTATGTCTTGGATGCTAGTTTCTCCACTATTGATTGGCACAAATTCTTCTCTTGTATTATCATTCACTTGAGTCTGTTGAACTCGAGTTTCAACTTCAGTTTCAGTCACTTCATCAGAATCATCTAGATTATCAAACTTCAATGGATCTTTATCTTCATCATTGGCTTCTTCTAGTCCAGGTAGTTTGCTATCATCAAATGTCACATATGTGCTTTCCATAATTTTCTTTTGACTGATGACATAAACCTTGTATGCAATTCTTTCCATAGAGTAGCCAAGAAAAATTCCTTCAAATGCTTTTGCATCAAATTTTCCAACATATTCAGAATTATCCTTCAATACAAAGCATTTGCTTCCAAATGTATGAACATACTTTATAGTGGGCTTCTTTCCAGTCATCAAGTTGTAAGGTGTCTTTCTAGTGTTTTTGTTGATGAGGGTTCTGTTCTGGATATAGCATGCAGTGCTTACAGCCTCAGCCCAAAAACATGTAGGCATCTTTGCATCAAGTAACATTGTTCTAGCAGCTTCAATTAGAGTTCTATTCTTCCTCTCAACAACTCCATTTTGTTGTGGAGTCTGACAAGGCTGTCGCGTGCCTATCAAATAATAATATCTAACAAATCCTTCTAACTATGTAGTAGGGTAAGTCAGAGTCGATCCCACAGAGACAAACGTGTCAATCACCAGTTGTTCTCGATTCAATTCAGCCAAGCAAGTAACACAATAAAATATCAAAGATTATTAAACTAATTTTATACTAATGCAATTAATCAATTAACTAAAACATCCAGAATTAAGTATCCCCACTAGCATGAATTAATGCAATCGTGAATTCCCTCCCCAATCAATCGTATAATACTCAACAGGAAAGGTGCGCCCTATAAATTACCAATAACCTCTCTCGAGTATTAATGGCTTCTCTAAAATACAATCAAGCCTATTCTCATGGTATCATGCAATTTAGAGACATTAATCACAGCACCCTAACTTCCTAACAATCCGTTCTACCTATTCTAATGGAGAAGTTCATGTCCTCATTGGATAAATCACAACCATCTAAATCCAACTCTCGTTGATAAATAGATATTGGTTCAAACAATAAACATAATCACGTCTGATTTGTAATTGCTAATTAAAACAACTCAATAAGCAAGAGCAATTAAACAATCAAATTGGGGGAATTGGGAAATTCACACATCAATCATAACTAGGGTTCTACTTAACCCTAGATTAATTATCTACTCATACATAATTAAACTAATAAAGCAAGAGATATAATATGAACACATAATATTATAAAGAATAGAGAAAAACCTTCAATCTTCAAAGAAAAGTGAAAAGCTATCTCCAATCTCCCTCTGTCTATGTCTATACGTAACTATCTGTATCTCTACTATCATAATCTCTAATGTTTTTATATGTCTCTAATAAAAATATTTTACAAGTACGTTTCCTAAACTGAATAGATTTCCCCTGAAAATTCGTAGTTGACTCTTCCCAAGTAATTCTGGGCCGCTCCAATTGTAATATGACATCTGGACCATCTTAGAATGATAGAAAATTTAATTATCTTCGCGTGGGCAGTTGAATCACCCAATTCTGACTTGTAGAACTCGAGATATGGCCAAAATAGTGAATTGCGCGCGTGCAGCCCAACAAATCCGAATTTCCTTCTAATAAATCTCCAAATTAAGCTCTTATTCTCCAATCCTTCCAAGTTTAGAATTTCCTTGCTTCCTATAATAAAACATTAAAATCTATTAAATAAAAATCCAATTAAATGCAAAATATAATAAATATGAGGAATATAATCATATAAAATATATATAAATATACACTCTATCAAACATCCCCACACTTAGCATTTGCACGTCCTCGGGCAAATAAAGAAATAAAAACTATCCTAACTAACTAACAAACATCACTTTCGTAGATGACACGATTGCATTGAGCGTATGCAACAAGCCGTTAAACCCCTAGGCAGCCCTAGTAGGACGAGTGTTGTCTCGTGAGGGTTTATAGTGAATGTACCCACAAAATTCATCTAACCATGCAAAAGATCAATGCTAACACAACACCACACACACAAGTCCTCTCATGCCACATCAACTTAAGAATCAAAGCAAACATACGATGTCTTGGTGTCGAAAGTGCAAGTATTCACATAGTCTACTCAACCAACATGCAGAAGGTCATAAAAATTCATGTCAAGTGTAAAAATCGTTGGTAATCATGCTAAGCCCACAAGAAACACATCTTTAAGTCTAAACCTGGGATCTCCTATGCCAAAACAAGTAATAACTCACCTTTCACTCAAAAACAAATATTCACTCAAGAACAAGGTTAAGTGTATCACTCAATTCCAACAAAATCATAAACACAACTTAACACTCGCAATCAATCTCACTCTCAACACAACATACATCACTGATGACAATCAAAAGGTCTTTATTCGGGTTGTAGCGTGGGCTAGGGACCAGGTATGTCAAGTAAAGCTAAAACAGGTTAATGTCAAAAGCTAGTACCCAACAATAATCATTATTCAATTCCCTTTCTATTAAAACAAATACTTCCCCACACTTGGATTTTTCAATATCCCTTATAATAACTTGACTAGTCGAATGAAGAAGGATCATACAAACATAAAAATGCTCTCAAATTTATTCATTTTTTTTTCTTTTTTTTTTTCTGTTTTTTTTTTCTTTCTTTTTTTTTTCTTTTTTTTTTCTTGAGAGCTTAAGAGTAAACACAATGATCCATAGATATTATTATGAATTTCGACTAACAAGCATCAATCCAAAATTAATATTCCCCAAAAGTATGATCATCAATAACCCCCCTTTTATGAACACCTTATTACTCCCTTAAGCACGATACTAGCCTTTGACAATTTAGGTTCAAATTCAATGTAAGGCCAATAGAATAAAAAGGATAATGGCAAGTAATGTGGTGTGTCACCGAAAAAATAAGATTAAGCTCAACGGGTTAACTAATTGATCATGTTTAAAAGGGTGTGGAAATATGGGAAATACGAGGTTAAACCTAAGTGCCTTTATCATCTCATCATCAAGTAATGTCATGCATTTCAAGAAAGATCTCAAGTAAGTGCTAGCAATGTAAACAACATGTGGACACTCAAGCAAACGAAAGATCATGCAAAAGATATGCATATAGGCTCAAAACTCGCTTGGTGTGACAAAACATAATCAATCCCAGGTAACAAGACTCTCTAACGCACCTACTTGTACTCAAAGCATGGAAACCAAGTCATCTTGCACATATTCATGTCATTCTAATCACTTACCACATTCAATTAAGTCTACCAGTTTCAACTTGCTAGTGTAAGTGTGTGCACAAGAACAAAGCACGTCACTTCTCAATCAAAAGCATCCATAAACACCAGAATTCTACGCATGCATGGGTGTATCAAGCAAAATACAACAACTAATCAAATTGCATGGCTAGAATTATTTTTGGTATTTTTAAATTTTTTTATTTTTTTTTAGATTTTTTTATATATATATACACTACGTTGAGAACACCTCCCCACACTTAAGCGGTTCATTGTCCCCAATGAACAAGATACAAAACTACAACTAAAAATAAAATAAAACTACACTAAAAAGAAAAGAAAGAAAACTCCCCTGGAATCAAGGTGTCGAGTGTGCAAAACCACCCCTCAGTCGCTTAGAAGCCATAATAACCAAAACTGCATTCAACAATAGCTTCACCAACAACCACCAAGAAATATCCTGCAATGCCTCATCCTCGAATGAATCATGCGGGAGACGAAAATTTTACAACACTAGCACCACCTCTCCCACGCTTAGGAGCCATAAGAATCAATTCCCAACTCAAAAGAAGCTCCACCAATAACCACCTCAAAATATCCCACCAAAAACCACCAAGCAGAATCACACCAAAAATACCCAAGTAACAAGAATAATACAAAAACCCCAATTTACAAGAACACAAATTCGTAATAAAATAAAATAGAGAAAAGAATTCCCACTACGAATCAAAGAGGTGAACTTGTACTAATTTTCCCCAAACTTGAATTTTTTAAAGATGTAGAGGAGGTAGATAATGAATTGGGTGTGTATGTATGAGTATATATAGGCCATGGAGTGATAGGATGAATATAAGAATTTTAATGTGAATAGGAAAAAATTTGGTGGAAATTGGAATTTGATATGGGATAGAAAAAATATTTAATGGATAAAAGAAAAAGATTTAGAAAAGAAATAGGAATTTGAAATTTTTTAGGAGAGATGAGGGGTTTTTGGAATTAAAATAGGAAAAGAATAGGTTTAGAATGGGGGTATAAAAAGAATGGGGTGTTGAAAATATTTTTAATATGTACACAACAAACCCACGGACTGAACACAGGAGCAAGCTGATTTTTTTTTTTTACTCCACGTGCCAACTGCTCCCGTGAAAAGCAATTTGCCCTGCTTCCAGAAACGCATCTGCAGCTTGCGCCACAGGCGCGCAACCTGCTTCATGGACAGAAACGCAACTGCAAGTTGCGTTACAGAGGCGCAACTTGCCTTCCTCTGCGTTACAGCCCCGCAATTTGCCCAGAATTTTTTTTTTTTTTTTTTTTTTACAACAACAATTATTTTTTTTTTTTTTTTACACTAATGCATGGGTTGCCTCCCACGAAGCGCATTTGTTTAATGTCGTTAGCCCGACACCTGTTGACAATTATCCTGGCGAAAAAGCATATAGATGTACATATCTCCTAATTTGAATTAATCTAATGATGTGAGCACCAATTAGATAACAAAAAAGATATATAAATTGACATGTGAGGCTCATGTAATGCTCAAGAAATTTCGGGATGTGAAAATATTTAACAAAATCCGCATCAAAACATTTATGACTACTTTTCACAAATCCCTCCCAAATCGGGTCTACAACAGGCATATACACATTCTCAATCTTAGCATTCTTCAAGTCAAGCGTATCCAAATTCGGTTCTATCTCATCTACCACAGTGGGAATCACAATATCCTTATTCAAATTTATATCTACCACAACCATACTATCATCCTCGTCAAATAGCATGCAAATAGAGTCATCTAAGAAATCAACATCATTATTATCAAAAGAGTTTTCACACAAGTTAATTTCTTGAGAAGCATATGGGTCAATAAGAGTGAGACTTTCAAAATCATCATCAAAATCATCATAATCATAAAAAATTAGCTCACTATTACTAACCTCGTTTGGTGACTCTTTGAACTCCTTACCACTCCACAAAGTTGCATCATCAAATTGACTCATTGGTATTTTCTCCATTTGAGAGCGCCTCTCAACGAATTCAGTTACCTCTTGAGCTAGTTGAGCAATTGAGTTTTCAATCAACTTACCTTGAACTTTCAACTCATTAAGACTTGTCTCAACCTCTTCATTCTTGTTCAGCTGTGCAACAACAACTCCTTCCAACAGACTTTCCAAGTTGGATTTTTGTGGTGGCTGAGAGTAGTTGATTTGAGGTGGTTGAGCTTGGCATGGACTAACTTGCATCTCTTCAAATTGAGCATTAAACTGTTGATGTTGAGCATCACAAGTGGCTAAAGACTCATTCATCTTGGCATATGGAGAGAAATAAGTTTCCATGACAGTTTCCAAGCTAGATTTTTCTGGTTGAGGTAGATTGTTTTGGTAGGAAAATCAGAATAATTTTCCCAACTAGAATTGTAAGTTTCGGAATAAGGATTATATTGTGGTGGCTGGTGAGGGTTGTAATGGGCATTGTAATGAAAATTATTATCCCAATATTGTGCTTGGCTTGGGTAGTAAGGGATATTAAATTGGCAATTATTTTGAGTATGTCCCTGTATACCGCAAACATCACAAGTGGCAAACAAATAAGAATTTCTTGACTCTACTTCATCGATCTTTTGAGATAATGCCTGCATAGTCTCAATCAATGCCTCCATGCTTTCTTCTTGCTCCTCTCTTTACTCGCTTAATTTCTTGTTATAGGAATCTGAAAATCAATTTTACAAGAAACAAGAAAAACCACAAGCAAATATCAAACAGAACAAGAATAATAGCCGAAGCAACACAACTAAACAACTTGGCCAAACTAACTCAAAAATTAACTAATCTAACACTACTTTGTCCCCGGCAGCGGCGCCAAAAATTTGACAAGGCTGTCGCGTGCCTATCAAATAATAATATCTAACAAATCCTTCTAACTATGTAGTAGGGTAAGTCAGAGTCGATCCCACAGAGACAAACGTGTCAATCACCAGTTGTTCTCGATTCAATTCAGCCAAGCAAGTAACACAATAAAATATCAAAGATTATTAAACTAATTTTATACTAATGCAATTAATCAATTAACTAAAACATCCAGAATTAAGTATCCCCACTAGCATGAATTAATGCAATCGTGAATTCCCTCCCCAATCAATCGTATAATACTCAACAGGAAAGGTGCGCCCTATAAATTACCAATAACCTCTCTCGAGTATTAATGGCTTCTCTAAAATACAATCAAGCCTATTCTCATGGTATCATGCAATTTAGAGACATTAATCACAGCACCCTAACTTCCTAACAATCCGTTCTACCTATTCTCATGGAGAAGTTCATGTCCTCATTGGATAAATCACAACCATCTAAATCCAACTCTCGTTGATAAATAGATATTGGTTCAAACAATAAACATAATCACGTCTGATTTGTAATTGCTAATTAAAACAACTCAATAAGCAAGAGCAATTAAACAATCAAATTGGGGGAATTGGGAAATTCACACATCAATCATAACTAGGGTTCTACTTAACCCTAGATTAATTATCTACTCATACATAATTAAACTAATAAAGCAAGAGATATAATATGAACACATAATATTATAAAGAATAGAGAAAAACCTTCAATCTTCAAAGAAAAGTGAAAAGCTATCTCCAATCTCCCTCTGTCTATGTCTATACGTAACTATCTGTATCTCTACTATCATAATCTCTAATGTTTTTATATGTCTCTAATAAAAATATTTTACAAGTACGTTTCCTAAACTGAATAGATTTCCCCTGAAAATTCGTAGTTGACTCTTCCCAAGTAATTCTGGGCCGCTCCAATTGTAATATGACATCTGGACCATCTTAGAATGATAGAAAATTTAATTATCTTCGCGTGGGCAGTTGAATCACCCAATTCTGACTTGTAGAACTCGAGATATGACCAAAATAGTGAATTGCGCGCGTGCAGCCCAACAAATCCGAATTTCCTTCTAATAAATCTCCAAATTAAGCTCTTATTCTCCAATCCTTCCAAGTTTAGAATTTCCTTGCTTCCTATAATAAAACATTAAAATCTATTAAATAAAAATCCAATTAAATGCAAAATATAATAAATATGAGGAATATAATCATATAAAATATATATAAATATACACTCTATCAGAGTCCTTGGAGCTGAGAATTGCTGAGAAATACCATTCTCTTTACAGAATGCTTCAAGTATGGTATTTCTGAACTTTGTTCCATTATCACTTCTCAGTGCAATCACACTTGCATTATTGGCCTTTGCTTCCTTGTCAACTTTCTTTATATGCTCAATGATTACTTGTGGAGCCTCATCTTTTGATGCCAGAAATTCCACCCATGTATACCTTGTAAAATCATCAACCATCACCAAGGCATACTTCTTTCTTCCTAGTGACATAATATTGACGGGCCCAAACAAATCCATATGAATGAGTTGTAGGGGCTTGGTTATAGATGTCACTGTCTTTGTCTTGTGGCTAGATCTTTCATCTTTCCTTTTTGACAAGCCTCACACACTCCTTCTTGACAGAATTCAAGTGTGGGCATGCCTCTCACTAACTCTCTTTTGACTAGAGAATTAATGGCTTTGAAGTTCAGGTGTGATAGTTTCTTGTGCCACAGCCAACAATCTTCATTTGATGCTTTTGAGTAAAAGCAACAAATTTTGTCCTTGTTTGCAGAATCCATATTGGCTACAAACAGGCTTCCCTTCCTTACTCCAGATAGAGCAAAATCACCAGTCTTCTTGTGGGTGATCAAACATTCATCTTTGTCAAAATCCACCTTGAATCCTCTGTTAGTAAACTGACCAACACTTAGCAGATTATGCTTGAGTCCCTTGACCAGTGCTACATCTTCAATGATGACATTTCCAACTTTTAACTTGCCATATCCCAATGTGTTACCCATGCTGTCATCTCTAAAAACAACCATTGGGCCAGCCTTTTCCTCATACTGTGATAGCAGGGCCATATCACCAGTCATATGATTTGAGCATCCACTGTCCAAAATCCACATGACCTTCTTTTCAGTTTCTTTGCCCTGCAAACACAAAGGTATTACTTCTCCTTTGGTACCCAAACAAGTTTGGGTCCATGTGACTTAGAAACAGTTTTATCATAAACAACATGCTTGTCAACTTTCTTGGCATTAGTCTTCTTGTCACTGTTAGAAGTCTTAGAACCTGAGGTTTCAGACTTAGGTGACAGAGGTACCTTCCTAGCTTTAGGAGGACTCGAAGACTTTGACCTGGTGTAGTGTGTGTGAGAATTGTGACTGATACAACCATCAATGAATTGCCTTCTCAGATTGAAACAACTAGTCATAACATTCATATTGCATGGCATACAGTCAAATTTATCACAAAATGGTGCATCTCTATGTCTTAGAGGCACAGAACAATCATAGAAGGGTTTAGATACACTACCAGCAGGTTTCTTGCATGCATGAGTTAAATGATTGGTACTAAAACAGTTCTGACAAGTTTTCCTAGGGGCATTAGGCATATAAGCATAGTTGTTATCTTTGTTAATCCCTAACTTGCCATTTCTGTTCTGTTTCTTCTTAGTCACCTTCTTCTCTGATTCACTCTTTCCAGCTGAAACAAACTTAACAAACTTCTTGGGTCTTATCCTATCAACTACTGACTCCTTGGCTTTTGACTTGACACTCTCACTCTTGGAGGATGCTTGTTGTTCACTGGATTGTGCCTCATCCTCATCATTCAACATTTGCTTGATGAGTAAGGCATCCTCATCAATTTCAAATGTTGATTCTTTAAAAATTTGGTTTTCAGCCTTTTTCAGAATGTGAGGCACTTCCTCATGAACAACTGTGTCATCTTCAATGATAGCATAGCCTTTTCTCTGTTTAAGAGAGTCATAGTCAAGTCCAATAGCAGCTTTGGGTTTAGCCTGAATCTTCTCACAGTAGGATTGCACTAGACTAGATGAGTTCTTAAATGTTTTCAGTTTGAATTCATTTTCAGCTAATTCATCCCTAAGAGCCTTTTCCACTTGACTAGCACATAGAACCTTATTCTGCAAATATTCAACTTCTTTCTTAAGGTTTTCTACTTGCATAGCAGTTAGCTCAAGTTCCTCATTTCTTTTGGTTAACATTTCATTTTTAGTAGACAATTTAGCAATCTCCTCATTAGCAGCAGTCATACTAGTATGAATATTAAACATCTCAACAGATAGTTGTTCAATCATGCATTTATACTCGGAAACAGACATATCTATAGTAGTGAGAGATGGTACCTGAGGGTCTGATGGAGATGTGTCATCCTTGGAATTGGCCATCAAGGCATAATTGCAGAATTCTTGTTCCTCTCCATCACTGTCAGAATCATCCCAACACTTCCCTTCAGCTATGTAGGCCTTAACTTGTGTCTACTTTTTCAGAAGGGCCTCATACTTAGCTTCGAGCTCAAGATAATCTCTATCCTTCATTTTAGGCTTCTTGCATTCACTGGCAAAATGCCCTAGGTCATTGCATCTATAGCACCTTACAGATGATCTATCCACATGGCTGGTTTTAAACTTATTCTTGTTTGGTTTCACAGGTGCCTTGCTCTTGTTGAATGAATGGTTTTGGGTTTGAAGGGTTGATTCCTTTTGAATCTGATGTTTGGAAATTTTCTGGCCATGAAAGCATATGAAGTGATTTCCATCCCATCTAGTTCTTCAAGAGTGTAAAACTCTTCTTCCTCCTTTTCCTCAACAGGTTCACTTACTTCAGCTTCAGTTTCTTCATCATCATCTACTATCTCCTCTATCCTTAGCTGGCTTGTAGATACTTCTAGGTCTTGAATAGGTTTGTTGACAATCAAGGCACATGATGTGTTTACCATTCTGCCTTGGTTGGCCTGGATAGCCCTTTTCTGAAGCAACTCAAGCTCATGAGTTTTTAAAACTCCATAGAGCACATCATAAGTGATTTTGTTCAAATCTCTTTCTCTTAGAGAAATGACCCTTTGCTCTAGATGATTAGGTGAAGATAGCATAAACTTCATGTTTAACTCCTTGGTGCTGTAAACCTTGCCATTCATCTGCAACTCAATGACTAGCTTGTGAAATCTTTCAAACATCTCAGTAATGCTTTCCTTGGGCTGTGCCATGAAAGCTTCATACTGTGTGACCAGTATCTGTTTCTTGTTTTCCCTGACCTCATCAGTTCCTTCACATAACACCTCAATGTGATCCCACATTTCTTTGGCAGATGTGAATGATGCAATGTTTGCAAACATTGACATATCCATGGAATCAATAATAAGCAACATGAGGTGACTGTCAAGAGCAACCTTTTCCCTTTCTGATTCTGTCCATTTGGATGGTTCCTTGGCCTCATAAGATCTTGGAACATTTGTGGTTCCAACAGTCTTTTCAGGTATATCTTGTTGTGGAACAAAAGGACCATTCTTGAGAATCTCAGGATACAAAGGATGAGAGGCTTTGATGAACAACATCATCTTTATCTTCCAGAGGTTGTAATTCTCTTTGTCAAACTTAGGGACCTTCACTGTTCCTGTAGTCTTTGGTGTATTCGAACTCATGATCGTTTTTCTGTTTTTGAATAAACAACCCTCTCTGATACCACTTGTTGAGTATTGAATACAGTAAAAGAATACAGAGGGGGGGTGAATGGATTCTTGAACTTTTCTTGTTCGAGTCTATGTAGCAAGTAAGTGTTTGCGTGTGCAAGAGTGAAGGTGCGGATAAAGAATAACACAAGACACAATATCACTTTAATCTAATGTATTATTAGATAAAGGTTGTTACAATCTATGAATACAAATGATAGTGTTTTCAGCTTCATTTTTCTCAGAGAGATACAGCTTACAGCGTATGAAAAACTTGACTCCCAAAGTTAATGACTAAGGAAGTGAGGCTGTATCCTTATAGAACATGGATACAACCTACTTACTCCAAATAAGGTAGCTAAACAAATTACTTTCTAGTCTGTCTATCCTTTTTGAGTAAGTGTCCAAACGGTTACAGATTTGACTTTGCAAAGCTTGTTCAGATCCACTTCTTTAGCCCCTTGTCTCTTCTATATCTCTCCAAGCTTCCTTGTAGGATTTCCAGAGCACGTTACAGATTGTGGTCCATAAAGTGCATTGGCTTGTTGCTGGTTTCTGACTTGTACAATTTCTTCAGTATTTTGTCTCCAAGAATGTATTCGAGAAGTGACTAAGTAAGTGATTCGAGAACTAGAATTGACTTGATCGATAACTCTGAGTTCTCGAACACTGTTATATTGACATGTCGAACCACTTCTCGAATAGCTCTTTTCCATCAGGATTCCTTGAGTTGTCGAATAGAACATTTGACTTATCGAATCCTCGAGATATCAAATAGCTTTCTGAGTCCTTGAGATATCGAATGGAACTTTGACTTGTTGACTCTTTGAGAACTCGAATACCACTTTGACTTGTTGACTTCGTGAGTTCTCGAATAGAGTAGTAGACATATCGAATCTCTGAGATATCGAATGAGATATCGAACAGTGTATTCAGAGATATCGAATAGTGTCTTGAGATATCGAATCCCTGACTTCTCGAATGCTGGACTTCTCGAATAGACAAATATACTTCTCGAATTGGTACTTAGGCAAATTCTTCATTTCTTCAAATCCCAACTTGTGATTATTTGACAGTCTTTATCTTCTTGCTTGAGGCATGAACCTTGGAACTTCTTTCAAGCATTATGCTTGACTATATAAGTACAGTTACACAACTAGGATTTGATGCCTACTATAAGTACAAAACAAAGAGGTTCCCTCAGTTAAGAGGTCATGTAAGTAATGCAAAGCATTACAAACAATTAGGCTTGTTATTAGATGTATACAGGCATGCCTCTGTGACTAACATGGAAGCCCGATGTGCTATTTTTCTAATTGATATTTTTAAATTTCAAACTTTAAAATTTCAAAAAACTAAACTAAAAATATTTTGAAAATATAGGGGGTGGATATAAGGGTTATCATTGGAGTAAAACTTCATTTTAATTCCTTATACTTTTTAAAATCCTAAATTAAGGATTACTATTCTATTTAAGCGAGGACGGGATCGCAAAGTTAAATTAAGGACAAGGGATCGCATTCATATGGGATCGCATCGCATGCATTCAAAGTTATCTAAATATGCAATTATGATGAATATGAACAAAATTAAATATCAAGAACGTATGAAGACTTACTTTCCTGAAAAAAGGTTGAAGAAATCTGAAGAACTTGGAGATCGCTTGAAGTTGAACTCGAAAATTTTTTGCGTTTGATCTTGGAGCAAACTGACAGCACTTCGACAATGTGTTTATAAGAATGAAAAAGGAAATGATTGTGACAGGCGTATATATAGCCATCAGGAGAGAGAGGGTCATGGGACACGTGTCAAGATCTCAGCCGTTCAACACACATCTCGAGACATGATAACTGTCACATCCCTTCAAATTCTTTAGGGGGGTCGCGACCTTTTCAACAGTCGTATTTGTAATAAAGTCGTCGCCTCGCTTTGTGGATTTATACATTGAACTTGAGTCCACATCTCATTTTCAATGACAACATGGACTCGGGGGTAGTTGTTATGCCCAAATCTGACATAATATTCTATCATGATTTAATTAGCTGAATTAATGGTTCATTATCTATCAGTGGGTCTCGAAGATAACAATTGGGTCACTAAAGCCCACTACTGGAATCAGCCCAACATAAGCTACATGGCAAGCTCGTTCTTGATCCTTTCTTAGGGATCGCCTCGCTGGCATATCCCGTCAAGGGATCGCTTCGCACTATCATCATATCTACAAACTATGTTGGGATCGCTGTCTCACTCTTTATTGGAAGGCTCATGGCCAGACCCAAGGTCGCATGAGTAGCTGGACACAAGGGATCGCTTCGCATGGCTAGATCCCTCGAGGTCGCATGCTAGGTCTTGATTGATCTTCTATCTTCGAGGGTTGATGATTCACTGCCACGTTAGCCCTAAATGAGTGGGCTTGGACTTTGGCTTATTTCTTAAAACCCTAGCCCGCCTAGGTAACTTGCTCTCCAAGAACTACGTCAGGCTTGATCCCTATAAATAGGGTACGTAGGCACCTTGATACGGATGAGAAACAGTTTACCTGAAAACATCTATCAAGTTCAGCCACACCTATACACATAAACCCTAATCCCTATTCTTCTTATAGCAAAATATCCGTACTTTGCTCCGTAAATCCAGCAACCTCCATAAATATTGTTATACAATATTCTCCCTATAACATAGGGGTTGAGGAAAGGAGGTCTCCTTGGAGATGCTCTCACCCCAATATCAAATACGTAATAGGGTTACCCTTATATGAAATGCTTAATAGACCGGTATTTATGGCCACCATCAACGTTTTGTGATATTTTTAATACAAACTATTTTTAATACAAAAAGAGTGCCCCTGCGGGACCCATTTTAATAAATAATAAAAATGGGCTCCACAAGAGCATTTTTTTGTATTAAAAATAGCAGGGGACACAAAGGAGACACGGAGGAAGGGGATAGAGGATCCGGACCCTCATATTCGTACAATCGGATCATTATTGTGATCTTTCGAAATCCCCAAGTCTAAATTTAATAGCATAAATCTAACATTTATAATTCGTTAAAAAAAATAATCCAACATTTATTACACAAAATCTCTGTTATAAAAATCGGTCGATTTCTGAAAAATCGCCGATAAATCGGCCAAAAATCGGTCAAAATTTTGAAACCGATTTGGCCGGTTTCGCAAAAATCGCCGATAAATCACCGATTTTTCAACCAAATCACCCGATAAATCGTAAATCGGTACCTCAACCGAATAGTTCCGATTTCCGAAATCTGCAACATTGCACAAAATGGTACTACTAAAGTAACAAGGTCTAAAGCAAGTTGAGTTAGTCAGTTAGGTCAGTTATTTAGTTATTTACTGGCCTTTTCATGACTCAATTTTTTGGGCAACAAATAAAAAGACAAACAGAGAAAAGGTAGACTTGTGTAACTGTTGCTCACTTTCCTACACACACACAGACAGTAGGCTGTTGACCCAGAAAGAAAGAGTTTTGTAATGGCAAATACTAAGTTCATCATGTCTCCTCTTCCATTTTTGTATACCCTTTTACTCTTACTCACAACTCTTCAAGAACCCATCTCAGCTGCTTATCAGCCTCCTCACTATGCCAACAAACACAAGCCCTCTTCTGTCATCTTTCCTCTTACTGGTAACGTCTATCCAAAAGGGTATGTGTGTGGTTTTTTTTCTTTTTTTCTTTTTTTTTTAATTTATGCTTACACTCAGTCTTGTTTCATGTATTATTCATTCTTGATTGTATTGTCGGTGTATCAGTATTTTCTTGATAAGGGTTTGTTTAAATTTGTCTACTAATTTTATTTTCTTGGTTTTTTTTTAATTTTAATTGGCTGCAATTAATAGGAAATTATTATTGATTTGGCACTGCAAAATTAAAAGATAGTTCTGTAAATTTTAGCAGATATAATAGTTGAGTCTAATGGAAAATGTTGTAATGCTGTGGTGTACAGAATAGAAATGTATAGTTCTGTAAATTTTAGCAGATATATTACATAGTTAAGTCTGATGGAAAATGTTAGAGTAATGCTGTGGTGTACCAAGAGACCCTGCCACATTTCATTTCAGTACACTGTCTGTTAATTGTCTTGGATAATTTCTACGATCAGCCCTTTCCGAAAATATAAAGTAAAAATTCAGCTGCTCCATGACATATCTAAGTTACTTGCCCTTTTTTTTATGTATATAAGGATACAAGTAGTAGTATATGTTTACGAATTTGCTATAACTTTTCATCTGTAAACAATTATCTGTTGCTATAGGTTTCATAGTTACAACTCTTATCAAACTTTACAGTTACAAACTCCACACCTTATATAAAATTTTGACTTTTGTATGAAAAATCTAACCTAGCTAATTTGTTTTAATCTACGAAGACATGTAACAGTTTTGTGATTGAATTATCTGCTCTTTTTTAGTTTTCACATTCAGTAGAAAATTTTGTTGATATCATTATTGGTCTATTTGATGTTTTCTTTTGCAATCTGTGTCCCTTTGTGTTTATCCTTTCTCTATAACTTTGATTGTTTCTTGTTATAGAATTCTTTACTTAATCCTATTTTACGTTAGGTACTTTCACGTGACTATTAAAATAGGCGACCCTGCCCAAGCTTACTTCCTTGATATAGACACAGGCAGTGATCTCACTTGGCTACAATGTGATGCTCCGTGTACAAAGTGCACACCGGTAATTTATATTGTACTCTTCCATCACGAATGTACAATACATTATGAAGATAGCCAATCTTTGTTCAGTTGAAGATATGATATATTGTACATTTGTAAGCCAAATTCACTCCAGAAGAGTTGTAGTCACAAGGTTTTCTTCAAAGAATTGCCAAGTTTTGGTCATGCTGGTCATTTCAAAATTGAAATGTTTTTTATCATATTTTTTTTATTAATGCAAAACAATTTTCTTTGATTGGACAGCCTCTGATTTTTTGGACCATGTTTCTTTGTGCAGGCCCCTCACACTCCCTACAAGCCAAACAAAGACCTGGTTAGATGTAAGGATCCATTATGTGCGTCACTTCAGTCGCCTGAAAACCAACCTTGTGAAACTCCAGAAGAGCAATGTGATTATGAAGTCGGATATGCTGATCATGGTTCATCAATGGGTGTGCTTGTCAAAGATTTGTTTTCATTGACTTTCACTAATGGTAGTGTACGTAGTCCCCGCCTTGCTTTTGGGTATGTAGTTTGCTCTCAAACCATAATCTGAATTTCCATGAAGAATCTTATACATCCAGCATATTGGCTATATACGTTTAGTCGGATTCTCATTATCTTGAATTAAGTTATTCTGTTTGTAAATATGTAGCTGTTTACCATGGTTTAGTTCTAGACTTGTTCAACATGTAGTGACACAGCTATTCAATATGCGCCTCGTACCTTCTTTCTTGTTGCCATGTTTGAAGATTAGTTTTTATTGTATTTTGAGGATTATTTTCACAAACAAAATACTTATGCTTTGTCATCATTTCATTTTACATAAGTAGCTGTGGTTATAATCAAGAAGTTGCAGATTCAGTGCAACCACCTTACACTGATGGAGTTCTCGGCCTCGGGAAGGGAAAAGCAAGCATTGTAGGACAAATTTTTAACCTGGGTATAACAAGAAATGTGGTTGGTCATTGCTTGAGTGGCCATGGAGGAGGTTTTCTGTTTTTAGGAGAGGATCTTCTTCCTTCTGGAGTAATCTGGGCGCCTATGTCAACCAAGTCTATGGGGTAAAAAGATTTAGGTCACTTTTTTTTAACTATGGTCTTTTCTTAGATGAATTTCATAATATTTAGATACTATATATGGTTCAATTAGGAACCACTACTCTTTAGGAAATGCCGAACTCCTATTTGGTGGCAAGGCTGCTGGAGTGAAGGGTCTTACCATGGTATTTGATAGTGGAAGTACATACTCTTACTTCAGTTCTCAAGCTTATAAAGCTGTACTTTCTTTGGTGAGATGTGAACCAAGACACCAGATGAGCATTATTGCTTCTTCTTTCTCTCTCTCTTTTTTTTCTCTAGAAAGAGTATATTTGTTTTCTTGACATTTATAAGTCATTCTCATCTACTTTACACAAACTAATCTTTCATTTTCTGTTCGCAGATAAAGAAGGAATTAAATGGAAAAAGGTTGAATGATGCAAATGATGATAAAAGCCTCCCGGTGTGCTGGAAAGGCACGAAACCATTTAGATCCATTGATGATGTCAGTAATTTATTCAAGCCATTAGCACTGACTTTTACGAAATCTAAAACTGCTCAGCTCCAAATTCCACCTGAAGCTTATCTTATTGTCACAGTAAGCAACTTTTTAATGTTGTTCTTTCATTGTTCCAGTTTTCTCAAGCTACAACGAATGACCAACGAAAATGGATTCATCACACGTAGGAATATTTGTTTCAGGATCAAGGAAATGTGTGTTTAGGTATCATGGATGGCTCCGAAGTTGGACTGGGAGACTTCAATATAATAGGAGGTACATACTTGAACAAATATCTGACCTGAACCCGTAATTAGCATTCTGAAATACAGACTTTTGAGTTTTGATTATATGTTTTAATTTGGTAACTTTCACTTGCCATTGGCAGACATTTCATTGCAAGATAAAATTGTGATCTTTGATAATGAGAAACAACGTATTGGATGGGCTCCTGCAAATTGCGGAAGGCTTCCCAAGTCGTGAGCCATTCTCATGCTCAATATATTTTTGAATTGTTTTTTAGATAAGTGACGTCCTCACCACAGTTTTTTAATATGTTTATAACAGTGTGGATCATGAAGCAAGAAGTGAGTTTATGCAATCATATGGAGTTGACTCTGGTATCTTGCAGGACTATTAATGAGGGTGTATAGTGTAAGTAATGTACTTAAAACTCTTTGCCAATGATGTTGATAAAACCTCGAGAGATATAGTGTACAAGATGATAATAAGATTGGACGGTCTGTTACAATATTATAAATTATAATACATATCAGCCTGTAATCAGTGTCTATGCATATTTTACAAGCTTGCCAACAGCAAATAAAGGGAGTACTTTGTTATGGAAGGGATTTATACACTAGTGTTTCAAACGCAGTGATGGAATCAGGGTTCCGAGAAAACGGGTGCTAAAAATGTGTATGGTTCATTTTTGAAGTCAATCGGGACTTCAAATAATTTTTCTACTATTTTTAACTCAAAAATTAAGGGTTGCAAACTAAAAATGTGTACTGCATCGACATCATCCATTATATTAAGAGTTTTGTGCAGTAAGCAGCTGATACCATTCCTCACTTGGGCCAAGTTTGATATTGTTAATGAATCTGAGTTGTAGTTGACAAATCTTAGAAAAATTCCTCAATATTTATTTGATTAATACAAAAATAAAAAATTTCCTCATCTGACATCTCTTTGCCCGAGTACCCGAAGGTTGAAGATTCAAGAATCAATTCAGGCAAATATGTGTGTTAATATTCAAATATCTTGTAATTAGACTTGTCCCAAAGATAACAGAGAAATCGAATCTTCGTCTAGGTGTAAAATATAATAATAATATTATAATTACTAATAATTAATCAATTACCCTTTTCGACTAAGACATGTCATTTTTTCTATATTTTCTAACTAAAATCTCTGTTTTTCCATAAATATCATGGATATATATGTACATATTTAAAAAATTTATTATTACATTCAAGATATTCAAGAAATTAGAACTTTTTGTGACAAGATAAATTGTTGAGTTTGAGGCGGTGATTAATCCTTAAATTTTTTGTTAATGCTGGTTCGCTTTTTCCACTCCCAACTGATGTCTAATGTAATGGGGAAGATGTATCAACCAAAATACAAGGAAGAAGAATCCATTTATCTTGTTACCAGCCGATTAATCACTGTTTAGTGTCTCTCCGATGTAGTATTTACTTGTTACCAGTGTTCATAAAAGCAGCAATTAATGGGATTCATCGCCGATTAATCACTGTTCAGTGTCTCTCCGAACGAAATTAATTATCGATTAATCATCATTTGATACCTTCACCATTTTATTCCAAATTCCACTTTTTATAACACCGCTTGTTACAACCTTATAATTATATCAATGATTCTAATATCATTATGTTGTGAAAACACTGAATAAATAATCGATTGATTTAAATAGATTAATGATCAACAGTTCACAAAACTTCTGAAGAGATCTATATAAAAAAAATGTAAACTGTCTTGCTTCCAAATTTTGACATGGAGGAATGGCATCTCAATTCACAATTGGAAATTTCAGCATCTAGAATTATTATCTACTCTGTTTCTGGTGCTTCAAGTTCAATAAAGACTAACACATAAAGTCAAAGATATATACTTTAGTCAGCAGGTTTCTGAACTCTTTGTTCTTTCTAAAGCTCACATAAAAACTGTACAGGAGGGATACCAATACAATTTGTTACAACAGTTAGTACAACAATGGTGCATGTATCTATGGCCTTGCATTCAGCTACTGAATGCCACTTTTCGTTGCACAAAACCAATACTTGCATCACCAAAATTAGGAGTTTTGTTCTGAAATACTTGAATGTTGTTTCCCTGTCTTCGCATAACTGTACATAACTACGATGTGCCGCAATAACACTTGTCAACCTGTCAATTAATTATTTAGAGGAATTAAATTATAAAGTTTCTGCAAATGGCAAATTTATCTTTATTCAGGGAAATAATGAATACATTAGCAAAATTTCACATTCATAAATTAATTTAACTATATTGAAACACATTTTATGATAACAAAATGCTCCACTGATATTTGAGCGAATGGAAAGGAAGTGTAGAAATTTAATGTTCATAGTAATCTATTTATTGTTATGCAACATGAAATATGACGGAAATATCAGATAAAAACTACTATCAAGGACTACTTGTATTTAAATAATAATAATAATCATAACAGTATAACTTCCACCAGGAATAATTAATATTGATGTAAAAGAAATATTCAACAGAACTATAAACTGATAGAGCACAATCGCAGACTCACCTATAAAACTTTTCATATACCTCATTCCAGAATGCTATACAAAATTATTTGAACACTGCACAGTTTCAAACACCCAATATTAGTGAAAATTCCATTATCAAGCACACCAACCAGCATCACCAATAACCTTACTGTTCCAGGGAAAAGGGAAGTGCATAAGATATTACACTGAATCACAATTGATAAACAATTCAGACCCCACAAAATTAAGGATTGCAATTTGTTAGGAAACTTAGTCTATATCCTGCCAATTACATAATAAGAACAGAAACGGAGAATTTGGTGGATCAATTACATGATTTGAAGAAATGATTGTGCATCAGTTAATGATTTGAAAAGGGAGGAATTAGTGGGATTTGGTGGATCAGTTACATGATTTGATAAAAATGATTGTGCATCAGTTAAAGATTTAGAAAGGAGGAATTAGTGGAACTAACAATATTACAGCTATAGTTTAAGAATAAAGAGTTGATGTTGGATTATAAATAGGAAGGCATTATTATGTTGATAGGCATCAAGAAATAAGATTGAGTGAAGTGTGGAGAGTGGGTGGTCTCTCGAATACCACCTAAATATTGTGTTTTTCGTGTGCGTGTGTTTATCAATAAAAGTGTTTGTCTCAATTATATTAGAGCAGATCAGAACAGGTCTTAACACAATTATGCAATATCATGGTTCAAATAAACTAAAATAAATAATCCTAATTAATAGTAAAAACATCCAAGAAAGTATAAATGCTCCTTAAACTACTATAAAATATGTAACACTCTAATAATTACTCAACAAGTTAAAATCTGGGTAATTATTCCATTTTTAATTAGAGTATTACTCTAATAGTCTACATATCATAATAGAAGTAGTTACCAGGATAACAGACCCCTTAATGTACTAAAAATATATAACTACTATTTTAAATTCTTTAGCAAAAATTGTGTTTGGTCAGAGTAGTGGTTCAGAGTATGGTTGATAAAGACCTATTGGCTTCAAGGGCAGATACTCGTGACCCTAAAACTTTTGCAGAAACTAGCTTGGTTAGTTGCTCAAATTGGTGAGTCAGTGATATTCGAGTGCAGGTTACAATATAAAACACAGTTTAAAAGTAAACTTAATTCTTCCTATAGAAGATTTAGGGTTTACGCTGTACCACGAATCTACCCAACTATACAGACTAACAAAATAGGTTGAGGTCCAGAGAGGCTATCTATACCATCCCTACGAGAGAGAATAGCCAAGGCCGACAAGTAGTTAATTCAAAGCCTCGCGGTCCAACTTGAAATTACTAAGTGATGACAACCGACAACATATATGAGGGTTAAATACAGAACTTGTAACAGAAACATGATTCAATTAGATAAAGCTCTAGATAACAGAGAGGAATGCATACAATCAACTAACAAGCAATCAAGAAGCAAATATAAATATTTGTCTGGAAACACGTATGCACAATATATGCTTTTATGCCAATGATAAAAAGTAAAAATACACCATTGATGCAAGTATGCAATACACACAAACAGACCAGCCATATACAGAATTACATGTCACCTTTGCATGGCAGATTTTTGTTATGGCCTCAACATGAAGGTTTTGTAGCTCTTCTAGTGTAGCCATGTCCAGGCCCTGAACATCATCACCCTGCAAAGATGGAACTCTTACTATTACTTCTAAAAGTGCAATTTTATTGGTAACAATTTCAACAGAGAAACAGCAGTAGTTCTACAAAGTGAGTACATAGCCATGACATTTACAACAAATAGTACAGTCATCATCCATGCTATAAACAATTACCTCGATTGAAACAATAGTCAAATTGATTAGTTAAACTTAATCTAATCAAGCAATAAAGTAGAGGATTCCATCTACCTGTTGGTCAACTACCTCTTTTCCTCTGGGCTTTGGTCATAAGCTCTGACTAGTCAAAAAAAAAAGGCAAACAGCTTTGCCTTCTACAAAGCCCATGCTACATGAACTTTTGTACATTATCATATTGATGTTATAATTTTTCATATTATCTCACATGGCATTTGAGGGTCGGTTAATAATCAGACGTAATTGCTTTCGCTACTGGAGACATATTGGAGTCAGAAGGCATCTTTTCTTCTATAATCCACTAGCTTTTTCTTCTATAATCCCCTAGGCCCTAGTTATTTTTAAATTCTGTTAGGACCGTAGTTTCTTCTAAATACACTTTAAGCTCATAATTTGTTTTCTTTCGTTCCAGCTCTCTGGCAAGATGATTTGTCATGTCATGTGCATCTAACTTCTGAATACAACTTTAACTTCTGTTTAGAAAGTAGGAATTTGTATAGGTCAAAATATTTAAATGAGTAAAAAACTAACAAAACTAGTAAATTATTAGGACTAAGAGTCCACCATAGTTGAATAAGGCATTGGATAGTAGGTCGAAAAGCATGCCGGTTCTGTAAACTATTCATGACTTTGCCTATATAAAGCTAAAAGCTTTTTTTAAACACTCTTTACATCAAAGGCGAAAATTGAATATAAATGTATATCAGAGGGAAGTAAAATAAATAAAGTTGAACAAGAGTCCAAAAGTAAGCTTTAGAAAGGATGAAGTTACCAAAAAGAAGATAACAACTGTAACAGACCGGAAAGAAAGAGATGAGACAATTGTACCCTTGCATACCTTTAGTCTTGAAATTAAACCCTCCAATTCCTTACATCTTTCCCTTTCTTTCATGTACTTTTCTTGTAATTCTTCAGATGTTCTCCCGTCCATGCATTCATGGATCTCACTCTCATTCAGTAATTCTGCCGTTTGACCATTGGAAATATATCGATTTCTGCCTCTTGTTTGCAAATTTTTCGATGCATAAACGGCTTCAGGTAAGGTTTCTGCAGAACTTCCGGACTTCCGTAAATTTGCAACGAGAGCCCACATATTTGAAAGCTCATTCTCGAGATCTTCTTCATGTCGTTTTGCTTCATCAAGCCTTTTGCGCATCTCAGCTTCTTTCTCATCTCTCTCGGACAAAGCAGAAACCAAGGAAGCTTCTCTTTGGTACATTGCATCAAGCTCTTGCCCCAACTCCTCCACTAGAATTCCATCTTTATGTTTTTTCAGTTGTTCATCAGGTTGTCCGCCAATGCTTCCATTTCTCTTTACATCAAACATGACAGCACTCTGACCAAAACTAGACTTACTGTTAACCTCTTTTGCAGCAGCAAGGTCAGCGGCTAATTTAGCATTTTGGTACGAAAGCTTTGTCACTTCTTCAGCCAAGTTTCGGAGCTCAACTGCTGCAGCCGCCGCAAGTTCTTTTGCATATGAACCTTCTTCAGCAAGTTTTTGGCTGTGAATCACAAGCCCATCTTTTTCTTCTAGCATTTTAATCTGCTCTTGCTTCAGTGCCTCGATTTCAGCAGCCTAAGTGCAATTTAGAATAAGTTTGAAATATATACCAATAAATTATGCATCTTGAAAGTATATATACACGCATCAAATGTATGTGATTTACTTGTATCAACAACAAAAAGACATGATAGTAGAAAGCAAGCAACACCATGCCAGCAGAGAAATCACAAAAATTAACCTGTTCGAACTGAGAATTCATCAAGGCATCACTTCTCGACTCTCTGGAGTCCCTAGAAAATATCCCATTCAAGCTCATAACGCTGGTAGGTGTACTTTGATCAACATACATTTCTTCATATGCATCAGCATTCTTAGTTCTATTTTTTGCTTCCAGGGGCTTTTCCAAACTAGTTGTAGATGTGGTAACCTTATTGTCAATATTTTGTTGTAAATCCTTCGAACTTTTGGCAGACAACACAGAGTCAAGCTGACGTTTTAGAAAAAGAATGGTTTCTTGCATCTCAGCATTCTCCGATACCTTCTAGCGGCAACAACTTTTTAAAAAATAGCAGAAAAATTTGAAAGAAGAGTATGCATGGTAAGAAAAGTACCTTTAGCTGTAATTGCTCCTGAAGTATCCTGTTGTCTGCTGCTTTGATCTGGGTAAGTCGTAATACAATAGGGACAATTTAGTACACATTCTGCTATTTGATTTTAGAGTATCATCGCAACAGTTGACAGAGAAATAAATTTCAAATGTACCTCAAGATCAAACGTTTTCTCATTGAGTTGTGAAGCAAGCTTGGATAGAGCCTTGGATCAAAACATACATGCATTTTAATATTCAAGGGTAAGACAGAAGCCATAAAAAGTTGAATAATATAGATAGAAGTTCAAGTTACAAAGAAAGAAACAGTATATATTGCATTGCACAAATAGCTTAATGACTCTCCTACAAAGAGGGAAATCAGTATATATTGCATTTTACAGATAGCATGATGTCACTCCCACTCCCTTTTGAGAGCAATGGCCTTGCACCTTTTATATGCTAGATTACTAACAGAGAGACTTTGCCAAACACAGAAGTGAAATACTGAAAAGTGAATATTTTAAGATATCAAGAGCATGTACAGAAGTCATAAAAAAGGCAGCAAACTGAGTGCAAGATATAATACCATTTTTGTACTATCAGAATTTTGTAGTCCTTGTAAGAGTCGTATAGTAACTCTACCATATGAATGTGAAAGTTAAAATTTCTAAGAAAACAGTGTGGAATTACCTGAGACATTTCAGTGATAGTTGAAGTACGAGGAGCAATTTCTACAGAGCCTATCATGCGTTGCTCCAGTGTACGTATTTGAAGTTTCTTTTCTCTAATTTCATCCTTCAATCTTCGCATGTCTTCCTATATTTACAAATATGACTATCAGACTGCACCTTCATTTATTTCTTAATTAAAATCATGCCCAAGAATTACCAGCTAGCAAGATATAACATTCTTAAAATGTTAAACATTTTAAAAAAACCAACCTGATGTTGCAAGTCATCAGGATTCCTTGCCGCTTCTTCTGAAAGTCTTTTCAGTGAACTAGTACATAGTGCTACCTCACCAGCTAACATTTTGACTTGCTCACGAAGAAGATCCATTTGATCAGTAATAGTTGTTCCTGTCTGCACAAGGCCACTCAGCATTTTAGCAAAACATAGCTCAAATATATAAAAGCAACAACCTATAGAGAAAAATCTAAACTAATTAAGAAGAACCTGACTTGTTTGGAAAAAAATAAAAAATACTGATGTGAGATGGACACATAGAGGGGACAGGATTCTGATAATAGAAAATATACTGAGACGTGAGACATCTGAATGACAAAAGTCAAAATACATAAAACTTTTGTCACCATGATACTGGCCTGTCCAAATGTTTTTGAATATTGCGACTCAAGAGGTACAGCGTAATGATAAGGGATGCTGTAAGTCTGTAACATTTACTTCTAGTTATGGAATAAACTGGACATAATGCACTTGCAGATTTAAAACACATCGCAATGAAAGTATGATTAAAAGGTAATAAATCAAATGAAAAGTAGGAGCAAACTTAGCAAAAAAAAAAAAGAAAGAAAGAAAAGTAGGAGCAAGTACAACAGCTGGAGAGCAGTATTTAAAATTAAAGAATACTCGGTACATTCGAAGAACAAAATTGTTGCAACTTGCGGATATGAAAAATACATGTAAAAAGAACCCAAAACTGAGTCCAGGATAAAATAGAAGCCCATGTCTTGCTTCATCAGTTCATTTACAAGCAAAGAACAATTTTCTTTTGGATATTTTTTTACATAATGTGTTTGGATAAAGTTAAACCAAACCAAATGAACCCAGTATGTATATTTTTAAGTTAATAGTATATATTTTATCTTATTCCACTACTTATTAAATGGCATTATAAGTACAATAAAATAGGCTCTTACCGGAGGTAGATACCGAGTTCCAGCAGTTGCACTGAAAAGGTCGCCTGCCAGGGTTCTCGCTGGAAGAGAATCGATAACAGAAGCATCTTCCCGCCTTTTGCTAACTGATTTTCTTTGTCCATCCTTCGTATCACTGAAGGTGACTCTATTTTGGGATGATTTTGCTGATGAAGCAGGTGAACCACTTGCGGAGCTCTCACAATCGGTACTAGGAGAGGACCTAACCATATTATCCGGTTTCTGCAAAGATATGGAGAAAGCTTAATACGAAGAAGTGCCTCTTAGAAGAATATATTATGGTACAACCTTTGGTGAAATTAGGTAACTGCTCTAATTCAGCATGTAAGAAAAACTGAAACAATCCACGTAGTCATTGGTAAGTTGTTCACAAATATTGATTAAAAACTAATGGGAAGGATGAAAGCGAGTCAGTACGCTAATTCCTCATCCACAATTAAGTAAAAAATACGGCTAACGATCTACATTCTATTGTTTAAGTATAATTAATTGTTTATAGCATACCAAGACTAAATCTTTTCCCAGAAATAGTTAAAGCCAAAGAATGACATATCCAAGTATATATATTAGTAAGTATGGCGGGCTCTGCCTGTAAGGGAAGATACTATGAACCATTTACAAAACACAACTGGCTTGGAAAGAAACACTTCAGTATCAGTCAGTTGGTGGGATTCAATATCACTTGCAGGGAAAAATATTGCTTATCAAATGTTGAAAACTTTATAAAAGCCACTAGTGTAACCATTCTTACATTCCCAAAGATATAGTCAATTAAGAGTTAGATCAGTAAATAGAAAATAACTTATCGGAGAAGCATTTTTCTTTTTACATTTTCACTCAATATCCAATATCAAGTGTGTTACAGAAAGTTATAGTTTATGGTGTTTTCCCGTCTTCCTCAAATTATCTTCAGATGCTCCCTTGTGTAATAGCTTCGTCATTGACCACAAATTAATGCACTTTAGTCTTTAGCTCATTAAGTATCAACTGGCACCTTAAAACATTCTCAAACAGGAAATATCAACCAAGGTACAGTAAACTCTTAAAACAATATCAGTTGTCAGCCGCACCATCATAAATTCATTCCAATTTCCACATGCCAAGTTATGACATACTCCAGCTTTCTGTAAAATTGAAGGTGAAGTTCAAGTAATCACCAATTGCCTTGGCAGCTTAATTTGATATTAAAGAGGAATAAAAGAGCATGTGTTCTATCGTAAAGCATATGAACAATCTAGTTTTTTGTATTCAGAGAATACAGGAAGATATTCTAAGATTATACAGTTTCTTAAATCAGTTCTATAATGATAAAGGGGTTACCACCAGTATTTTATTCCCCGTTCAGACAATCTAGCACAAAAATAGAAGCTTCAATCGCATGCCAGATAGCAAAGGGAATAACAGTGTTGTTACAAAACATTACTTACTTTTAGTTTAAACCAGCCAAGCATTCCTCTCTTTGTGTTCTTTCTGTAGTCCTTCATCAGTTCATCAAGATCGGTAACCTCACTCCTTCCATATGTTGAAGTTTCCGAACTAATGCTTCCAGCATCATCATCAAGCATCAATTCACGTTTTCTGTCTGGCAAGTACGCTAGCTGCGTAAACATATTTTAAGAATGCATATCAACCGAAATATGCTTGTCTTTTCACCATAATAATAGGAATTTCAATATCGCAAAGGTAAAAGCGCAGTAACAAAAAAAGCTTGCTATGGATTTCACACATATACTAGCATAATGTAGAATGATTTAGGAATATTCTTCTTCACAGATTAATGATGTCAGGTACCTCATCTTCACCGAAAGAATGTCGCCTCCTGTGTCCCAGCTTTCCAGGAATACTGGATGGCAGTGTATTTTTAGTGGATACCAAGATTAATTTAGTAAGTCTTTGAATCCTTCCCATTAAAGCTGCTTTGGCTTCTTCTTCTTCTTCCAGTCTTGACTGCAGTTTAACCTGCCCTGCTTCTAACTACAATACGATAAAATTAGACGTTAGAAAGGAACATATTGGAGAACAGAAAGTTGGTGTGAGCTTTATTTGAAACTGAAAGAGAACATATTCAACAACTTAAAATACCAAAGTTTACATGTATTCATTATTTGCAAAAAATTATACCATTGAAATGTGTGTTAGAGAGAGAGAGAGAGAGAGAGAGAGATTGAGGGAGAATGAGAGAGAGAGAGAGAGAGTTAGGTTTTAAGACCAAATGAAGAGTTCTCAATAACTGAAAGATTACTTACGTTCATTATCAATGAAACAGAAAATACTTTAGAGGACATACCTGAAGTTTTAAGTTGACCAAATCTTCTTGGTTAGGTGCCACCACTAATGGATTCTCCATCATACCACGCTTTAATTGCTGAAGCTCTTGTTTTAAAATTGAAATTTCCTTTTGATATTTTTTAATAAGAGATTTTTCATCCATAATCTGAATACAAAACGAGTGTAAGGATTGATAGCTGTAGGTTAGAGTGATATGTAGCAACATTGTACAATTCAACAGAGATGCCTATCTCACCTTATTCTGGGAGGCTTTAAGTTCTACATGCTTACTACGATGTGCAAACTTCAGAGTATTGTGTGTTTCTTCAGTATTGGTAGAGGCAGGTGTGACGGTGCAAATAAGCTACAGAAGGTTCACAGGAAACACCATTCAAAAGAACAAAAAAGTATTAGAAGTATTCTTAATAAGTATAATATCTAATGTAAAAAAGGATCATATAGTGAACTTGGATACTCACAGAAACTCGTCCATGGCCACTAAGAGATGACTGCAACAAACGGGTGAGTTTTGAATCTCGATATGGAATATGAGTGGCCTTTCCATCAGTTAACTTAGATATCACCTACAGGGAAAAAAATGATCTGAGAAACAATTGGAATTGCGAACACTGCTTGATTAAAGGGTCAGCAATAACCTAAAAATGCTATGTCAAACAAATAGAAGGATACTTCTTAATTTTGTTGGAGAACCTAGTTCTGCAGAATGACTAAAATAACATATCAATACAAGACAAGATGACCGATATCTTACGGTGCCAAGAGTTAGCAAGCTTTTATTAATGTATGATCCTTCTTTCCTCCGCAGTCCAGTAGTCTCCGTTTTAGAACTCTCGGATCCTGCCAGGTCGATCAAATGCTACAAAGAAAAATCAAGGATAAATGACATACGGCAATTACTAAACTGAACTGAAAGAAGAGAGAGAAAAAAGCACTTGCTTAAATATTAAGAAACACCAAGACAAAAGATCAATCAATCAAATTTAAAATTTCTTAATTCACGGTAACTTTACCAACTGTGATAAGGTCACTTCCTCCCCCTGATCCTCCCCACATGGACTGCTTTCAATAGTCTGCAGAACGAAAAGAAAAAACCCAAGGTTAATTTCTTTTCCTGAAAAACTTATGTTCCTGACTTCTTACCTTACAATATAATCCTTTACTAGAGCTCCAACTAAGCAATCAATACTAAAATACTGAAAGATGAAAGAGTTCCAAGCTATTTCAAAACTATATATCGGGGTACGGTAGGATGTAGGAAGAAAACAGATACATATTACTCTACTAAATCATGTTCACGATATAATTATTTCAGAGTATAGCTTATTATGTGATCGATAGACTATGAAATTCGCATGGAATTCGTTTTAAAAGGTACAACCCATTGTGTGTGTGCTACTGAGTAAAAGTTATTTAAGGTGATGAAAGAGTTTCAAGCTGTTTCAAAACTATATATTGGTGTACGCTAGGATACGAGAAGAACACAGATGCATATTACTCTACTATATCATGTTAACGATGTAATATTTTCAAAAGTATAGCCTATTATGTGATCGATAGACTATGCAATTCGCATGGAATTGATTTTAAAATGATACAATCCATTGCGTGTGTGCATATTAATGAGTAAAAGGTTACTGAAGGAGTGAAGGTGTTCTAAATATTTCAATAAACGCCCCTATCTCTTTGCCTTTATATTGCTAATATTTTTGCCTCAATTTTCATAATACTTTAGGTATGTCTCTGTTCAAAATTACAAAATTCGAGTGCGTACTTGAGTAAATGTGTGTGTGTGTGTGAGCGTGTTCATATATCATGATTGTCACCGTCATAGTCACCTATCACGGGGTTCGATTCGAGGGACGTGGTACGAAAATGGAAACACGGGACTTTATTTCTAGCGGATCCGGTACTATGAAACGTATGAGTACTATAGGTTTTTTTATAGTTTTTTTTTAACATATATTTACTTGTTTTTGTTTTAATAGACATTTTTTATTTTCTACTTGTTATAATTAAATATTTTATTTAATAATTATTATTATAGCGAAAAAAAGTTATGGTAAAGTATTACTAATCATAAATTATTTTTGTAAAGATAGTGATTCAATTTCCATATATAATAATATTCTATAATATATGGGTGGGTAACTGGCTGTCCAGCATTAACTAAATATTAATTTATTAATATCAAAGACTAAAGTGTCTAGATACATCATAAATTAGATACAAAAGAATTGGAGGAACAAAACCCCGAGCACAGTGTCTTGAAAAAAGAACCCCAACAATGACTCTTGCTTTTAATGTTGGCCAGCTACAATAGTAATCTAAGTGTATTATCATCACTATATAATAAAATGAGGTGGAAATTACTACAAGAAACCTAAACTCACACTCAGAGGTAAAATGGCCAGGAAAAAAAATGAACTTGAGGACTAAAGATATCAAATACTCACTATGAAGCATTTAATAGTCGTATTCATAGTGCACTATTTGTCGGGTCCTAACCAAAGATTTCTCAGGATTATATCGTTGTATATACAAAAAGTTAACTAACAATATAAAAAGTAAACTCTGAAAAATCTTTTATATAAGAATAAAACATAAAGGTTTTAATGTTAACAACATTCTTAAAACAGTTTAAAATAACAATCTTAAAACTGTTTTAAACTAGACAACTAGTCAAACCAAAATACATCTAAGGATAAAAACATTACCAAGGTGAATATTGTGTGGCTCCGACTGCTTAGTAAGTTGAAGTTATTAGATCCGACATGTCTGTGTGCTGCAGCAATGTAGCAATGTCAGACTAATTTTTTTTGAATGTAAGGAAAGAGCATCAATACTTCTTTCAATCAGAATAAGAAATTTATTGTAAAGTGTAAACGAGAATTACAATTATGAAATAAGGACGAATCACTTCTTAACTTGTTTTGATTAGAATAAGATATTTTCTCTTAAGAACCAAGAACAATTGTGTTTACCTTCACCAGATGCGATCAATGAAAGAGCATGAGCCGGAGATAAAACAACTTCTTCTTTGATTCCTTCAACATAAGTTCCCTGAAATAATTGAAACAAAAGCACATCCATGCAAGGGTAAAATATATGTATCCACAAAGTCCAAATCATAGAGTCCTCGATGAACTCAAGATACCTGATTCTACTACAACACAATAGAAACCAATATATCGCGAAATAATATAATAAGGGTGGTGATATATGCATACAAAATTTAATTATAGTTGCACACCCACCATCCTTATTTTACTTAAATATTTTAACATTCACAAGTCTACCCTCACACTTTAAAATTCTTATATTATTTCAAAATCCTCTAAAACATTTAATACAAGAAATGCAAAATTACAGAAACTATGAACGTATGCATGTTATAATTAATAACACAAAAGAGTAAATTTATCTTATAAATTGGATGTTGATATGATTATTTAATATTTTTATATGTCGATAAATTAGTAAACTCTTATTTATTTGGGCTAGTACGAACATGAAAAAAAAATCAACTTAAATTTAATATACGATATAACTTTGCATACTTTTTAATTATAAGTTTGATTTATCGATATTTGTCCATTCTCAATCTATCTTAGTGTAATAAACTGCTTAATTATCGAAACTAGCAACTGCGATTTATCTCAATAATACTGAATGGAACTTAAGTCTGAACCGGATAATAATCAAACGGAATTGAAAATAACAACTTGCAGGCTATTCGAGAGAGCCGCTCTCTCCCAACCCTAATTAACACTAACAATTATCAATACTCAGCATAACCCTAATTGACTACATCGCATTCTCTTTATACTCTCCCTTCTGCATTTACCATCCTACCCTCCATTATTTTCTACTAGGACTCGTTTACCCTTCTTGCCACATCTTGTATACACATGCCCAGTTGCTGCTGTATGCGAGTGCATTACATTACTCCCCCCCCCCAGAAGATCCACCTTGTCCTCAAGGTGGAAAGTGACACCACGTTCATCCACCTTCACCCAGCATAGAGGTTTGTGAGAAGCCATTCGTTGCAGTAGCTAAGGTTCTGAAGTCAAACAGTGGCAACTCTAAATCCTCATCACCATTCTCATTGCACCCAAAAGTTTCAAAGTACCGCCTTGTTATCCCTTCTGTGCGCTTCTTCTTCCTGATTACCCACAGGCATACACACATCATTGTTACAGTCAACAGAATAGGAATACTTACGAACCATACTTCTGACCTCGTTTTTTTTTTTTGCTAATTGCCTAATTCAGATGCAACCATTCTTATGTAAAGATCTTGACCATTTACCTTCTGATCTCTAATAACAATAATGAACTCAGTAAACCATAACAAGCATCCGCTTCCACGGCTTCTAATATCTATATTTGCATAAGCTGTACCCGAGCAATTCTTCAAGCACACTCTCTTACTATCCATATCTTGATTAATCTTCAGTATCCCACCAACAAAAGCGAGCAATTCTTCAAGCACACTCTCTTACTATCCATATCTTGATTAATCTTCAGTATCCCACCAACAAAAGCAACACCTGCACCAGTTGTGTCCACAACCTTTACTTTTAAACCAGAAACTCTACCCTTGAATTCCTTGGTATAGTATCTGCAACCCTCAGATCCTTCAGTTACCAATAAAAGCTTTAGATTTGAGTGGTATAGATTTTTTAAAACCACGTTATCATCATAAGGATCATCACCACCAGTTAAGAAAGAAATTTCGTCCTCGCTTACCTTAATGACATCTGCTTGGTCCCAAATGCTCATTATACCTTCCCGAGCAGCATCGGCATGACATCTGCTTGGTCCCAAATGCTCATTATACCTTCCCGAGCAGCATCGGCTGATGGCCATAGAGCCAATCTCAAATTTGGATCATAAGACAGTATGCTACCTGATTTTTTTGCAACTTCCCTTGCATAAAGCTGAGTAGACCTACCTGGTTCTTCAATCAAACTTATTGAACCACAGTGAAGGATTTTTGCCTTCTTGATAAGATTTAAATCAAGTTCTGATTCACGTTGAAGCACATCTGCACTGGGATTACGGAAAAACATAAATTCTCGCTCTTCCAAACCATTAACTAAACCCCGCTTAGATTCATATGACAGACCAAGCATACATCTACAACACGAGAGAAAATGACGAGCATAATCAAAAGTATGAAAACCAATCAGGTCAGAAATCAATAATGCTCAGAGGAGCTCCTCTCTGACTGGTAAAGTCTTATATATCTCTGATGATGGGAATGGACTATGAAGGAAAAATCCAAGTTTCACATGATTGAATCTCTTTCTCAAAAAGGTAGGAAGTACCATAAGATCAGGGTTGTCACGTCGACGACTAGTCGACGACTAGTCGGCAACTAGTCGATTAGTCGACAAATGAGAAAAAGTCGAGCCCCGACTATGGTTTTAGTCGTCCATGGATATTTACCCGGGATCCGACCCGGATCCGACCCGAAACCCGGACCAAACCCGGCCCATACCCGACTAATGTTAGAATTAGGTTTTTAAAACTTACGTGTTTTCAGAAATCAGACCCAATAACAATACTTAAGGTTTGGGGAAGCAGCGGCGGCGATCCACGATCCAAGAACAACCTTCGATTCCGACGACGACACAGCCGTCCTTCATCTCTTCCGGCGAAGCTGTTCACTTCCGGCGAAGGTAAGCTCTTCTGTTCTTCTGTTCTCCTTCATCTCTTCTTCTCTTATGTTCTTCTGTTCTTCTTCCTTTCTTTTTTTCATCTTCTTCTTTCTTTTTTTCTTGACCCTCGCTGTATGTATATATTATATACGTGTGTGTATAGATTATACTGTATACACATTTTTTTTCAAAAATTATGTTTTATTTTGTATTTTCATTAATTATTTTCAAAATTTGAGTTTTTTTTTTGTTTTTCAGTATTTATTTTTTGTAAAAACGATTTACTTTGAATTTTTACTATTTGTTTTCAGTTTTTTTGTTTTTCACAGTTAATTATATATTTTTTGCTTTTTTTCCTTCTTTTTTTTTTCAAATATTCTTCTTCAATTCTTTAAATTTTAAGAAACAAACTACTACTGCTTCTTAAAATTAAGCAATTTTTTTGATTTGATAATCAGTAATGCAAATTACAATCAGATTACATAGTCTACAGACCATTCTTTATATTTTTACAAATTACAATTAAATTGCATAGAAACGAGCTGCTCTGCTGCTCCTGCTTCTCACTGCTTCTTCACTGCATAAAACATTTTGTGCACTACTGCTCTTTTTCTTCACTTCTTTTCACTAATGTTTTTCACTGCTCTTTTGCTATCATTCCATTCTTATACCTGTGAACTACAATCAACAACTCTAACAACTTCAATAAAACATTTTGTGCAGAAATTTAATTGATGGAGGAAGAAACAGAAAATAGTCGGAGAGAGTTAGCTAAAGATCCTAAAAGGAAAGCTAGATCGAATGATCCGGGATGGAAGTATGCATATTATCCTTGTCCGGAAACCAATAAAGATATTGTGAAATGTGTTCTTTGTGGAAATTCAAATCATGGGGGGATTAATCGATATAAACAACATTTGATGGGTGGCTTTCCGGATGTCCTTAAATGTCCCAAAACAACCAAAGAGCTTGCCAAAGAAATGCGTGATTATGTGGAAAGTAAGAAGAAGAGAAGTAAGAAGAATGTGGCCCAACAATTAGAGGAGAACAGTGATGATAATGTTGAAGAAATACCCTCCACAGCAGCCTCCAATACAGTCCAGAGTTCAAAATCTGCTGCCTCAAAATCTGCAGCCTCCCAGCCATTCAGTTTTAAAATTCCAGCAGTAACTACTAAATCTGCTGCTTCAATGAAGTTCATGAGGACCCCTGAACAAGTGGTTGAAGAAAGGCACACTAAGGGAGCATCTCAAAGCACTTTGGAAAATCGTTTGAGGACTCCGGAAGAGAAGGAAAAAGTTCATATGCATATTGCAAATTTTTTCTATGAAAATGGTATTCCTTTCAATGCTGCACACTCTAGGAGTTATGAGGTGATGGTTGAGTCCATTGGCCAATATGGACCGGGTTTAAAGCCTCCTTCGTATCATGAATTGAGGGTGCCACTACTTAAAAAAGCAAAAGAGGAGACTGAAAAGTTGAAGGAGAAGCATGAAAAGGCTTGGAAGAGATATGGATGCACGCTTATGTCTGATGGGTGGACGGATAGACGAGGAAGGAGTCTCATAAACTTCCTTGCTAATAGTCCTGAAGGTACCTTCTTTTTGGGTTCGGTCAATGCTTCAAGCGAGTCATATGGAGGCCGTGCACATGAGCTTCAATCATTTGCGAAGCGTATTGTTGGTTTGTGTGCCTCATCTTCCGGTTGTGAACGCAATTGGAGTACATTTGAGTTCGTAAGTGACTAAATGCCTACTCTTTTTTAAGTATTTATTGTCAATTTGCAACTATTGTTGGCCTAATTAAATTTCAATAATTTAGATACATACGAAGAAGAGAAATAGGTTGGAACATCAACGTTTGAATGACTTGGTGTATATCCAATACAACCGAAAGATAGATTCAAGATTCAAAAAGAGACGTGAGCTAGGAAGGAAATTTGATCCACTTGTACTCGAGGACTTGGAATGGACTAATGAGTGGACTGGCATTGAGGAAAGGTTTTGGGAAGCGGTGGATATAGCTTCGGGTGCATCCGAATCACTTGAGGGACGCAATCTTCCTAGGAGAGCTAGAGGTGGTTCCACTTCCACTATTACCTATACTCGACGCAACACTAGTTCGACACAAGATCCTATTGATGAGGAAGGGGAAGATGAAGATGAAGATTTCGATGATGAGGAAGTGGAAGATGACTATGGTATACCACCCGAGGAGAATACTCAAGGAGGAGATGGAGAAGGGGATGGAAATGATACCGAGATGGATGACTATGATGCATGATTGTGTTTTATTAGTTGATTTCACTCTTTAATTATGTTTTTATTTGCTTAGAAATGTTTGACTTGGGTACTTGAACTTATTATCTATTAGTTTTTATTTGAATTATGAAATTGAAGTATGTTTATATATTATAATTACTCTAAATAGGGTATTGTCGACTTTTTACGACTAGTCGGGCGACTTGTCGACTAATAAATTCCACGGTACCCGGGCTCGACTTGTCGACGTAACAACCATGCATAAGATGGTAGTCATAATCCTCTTCTTTAAATGGAACCTCTCCTAACTCAATGAGTCTCGGAAGACAGAAATAGGTCCAGAGAGCACAAGGGCTGATAGTGTCAAAATACAGAACTGGTATCCCAACATTTTTAGCTATATCAACAGGAAAAGTGTAACCCCCATCTACTATTATGAAAGTCACCGGCCTGCTTGACTTGGAACTCAGCTTTCCATGAGTCAACATCTCTTTAAAAAGTGGCTTCATAACTTCCTATATACCATCGGCAGGATCCAGTAACTTATCACTAGAGCGCGGATGGTCTTCAGAAAGGCCATCTGGGATGGTTTCGAAATTAAATTCAGGACAATTATCGAATCGAGACTGAACATTGGTGTGCTTGAGCATAAGATTTTGGATGTAAACTGTATTAAGGAAGGTGACACGGAGTCCTGTGATGAAACATAACAAACAGGGCCACGACCTTCATCCCTTCCCTTATATCTCCCTTTCATTCGATACTTACCATGCTCGTCTTCATGAAGCTTGTAAATCAAAACCTTATCACACTCATTATCATGTCGCTTAGAACCCATAATCATATCATACTTGACAAGTTGTTGAGAATATATCTTTAAATCCTTTTTGCACAACATAGCAGGCAAGACAATAGGAGAGGATAACAAAGCTTTATCTACTTGCACTCTCTCAAAACTAACACCCAACATTTTAAGGGCAAACTTTGCAGGTTGTACCGATTTTGACTTACTCGAATCCTCACATTTATCATTCACAAGTTTCTCTACCCTATTCATCAAAGCATCCAGTTTATCCACAACTTTAATATGAGCTGGAGTACTCAACGATTGACTTACCGGTTTAAAATAGTCAGGACTTTCATCGAACAGCTGAGGCACATATGACTCCGGTTGCTGCACAAGGGTATCTCCAAGCTGGTATTGCTGTGGACCTATAGATGAACTCATATGACAACCTGATGTAGGCTTCACTCTCTCATCCAGCCCCACCAAGGGTGTGAGTATTCCGGTAGAACCCGGTCCCTCGTTGTCAATGCTTCCGTCAATCTTAACCTTGATGGGTACCGTAAATGACTGCATATCTGTCAGCTTACCCCCCATCTCCGACTCAAGGCCCTCAAACTCTGCTTCCAATTTCTTCGTGGCTATGATTTGACGCTCCTTCGAAAATTCCTTCAAAGAGCGGCGCACAGCCTCCATGGCCTTTTCAAATGCCTTATCAATCATCTCCTTCAGCTTTTTCTCAAAATCTGTCATCGTCTCTTTGTCGTCATCGACCCGCTAAGTCACCGTTGGAGTTGTGGATGCCATGGAATCGTCACTGCTCTGATACCACTTGTAATAAACTGCTTAGTTATCGAAACTAGCAACTGTGATTTATCTCAATAATACTGAATGGAACTTAAGTCTGAACCGGATAATAATCAAACGGAATTGAAAATAACAACTTGCAGGCTATTCGAGAGAGCCGCTCTCTCCCAACCCTAATTAACACTAACAATTATCAATACTCAGCATAACCCTAACTGACTACATCGCATTCTCTTTATACTCTCCCTTCTGCATTTACCATCCTACCCTCTAGTATTTTCTACTAGGACTCGTTTACCCTTCTTGCCACATCTTGTATACACATGCCATGTTGCTGTTGTATGCGAGTGCATTACACTTAGCCTTCGGATTACACTTTTTGGGAACAAATCTAAAATACACAATATATACTAAGTATATATTTTTAGTAATCTTAAAACAAGTTACTTTTACTTATATGAAATAAATGAAATATAAATGATAAGTAAATTTTTACTTATAAATTATTATGTGTTTGGATAATTTTACTTTTAAGCTTACTGAAGTGTTTTGTAAACTATTACTTATAAGTTATCAAATACAATTGTAAAAATTACAAAAATAACTTTAATTTAATCGAATAAAATATTTGGTTAACACAAGATATTAAGTTATAAAATCAACATTCTCACACATACATATATATATTTATTATTCATAATTACTTTAGATTATGTTTTAAATGTCAGAACAAGATAAATAAATTTGTACAATTAAAATAAAAGACTTTAAGGGACAGTGATAGAAAATTAGTAAATACTAGTCAAAAACCCTAATATATATAGAGTGTAGTAAACATCAATAGGGCATGATCCACAATTATTGCACTCCAAAATAAATAAATTATTATTTATGTGTTAAAATTTTATAACACAAAGGCACAAAAAGAAAAAAAATGATTTCAATTGTTTTTCCATGCACACAGGCCACACTTGGGTGTTCACGCAGTAAAGGTTTCCTGTTGACAACTTAAATCAGGAAAGTACGTCCAACTTAACTTTTGCATAATCTTATACAAGTTCCTAAAAAGCCCAAGTTGAAAACTTACAAACATGTGGTAATAAATTATTATGAACTTACAACTCATATAAGCCGGATTTTAGAAACCCCAAACACCCACTATATTATAATTAACTTTTGAAATTTTTTAATAAACTTTTAAAAATTTATTGTATCGTTAGTTGCACATATCAATATGAAATTGAATAAACATCAAAAGGACAAAATTGACAATCCAAATATATTTCAATAAAATAAGGTGAATGGGTGTGCAACTATCAGTTTAGGGTGTGCATATATCACCAACCTATAATAATAACCCACCCAAATAGGCTCAAATTTATACCATTTCATTGTATACATCAAAGGGATTTTTGTAGAGGGCTTTTGTTCCTTTATGGTGCCTTTTGTTATCGAGTCTTTAAATCAATTTTTAGAACCAGATAATGAGGGTATAATCTTACACCATCTTTTAATGATAAACATCCAAAAAATAATCGAAAGCAAGAAAACTTTCATTCATAACCAACAAAGACAAATGAACTACAGATTATATTATCTAGAATTGTCTTTCCTAAATTCTAATGGTATTGTTAATTATTTATTAAAATTAAAAAAAAATAGCTATAATAAATGTAAGAAAACAACAGTCCACCACTCCGTACAAATAATATAATTTCATTTACATGGTGGACGTGGCATACAAATCACAACTATTATTAAAATTTGATACAAGTAAACAAAAACTACAATACGAACCTGAGAATCCTCTCTTATCTTTAGATTTTGTCCGATTGGATCAAGCAAGTCGTTGATAACCTAAAAATCATCAAATATAGAATATCAATCATATAGTTATGGCTAAAAACTATGACACATAGTAACTTCTTTTCAAAATATATTAAAAAAGAATAGAATATTTTAATTCAGATTAAAGGACTAGGAGGTAACAACTAAAGAGCATTTATGATAATGGTATTCTTCATTTTCCTTACTTCTATAGAAGAAGGTATACAACTATCAATGAGAATAGGACAAGTGGAGATACTTAAACAATGTACATCAAACAAGATATTTTTTGCACTCGCATTAAATAGACATAAGGAAGCAGCAAATGCCTACATCTAATATGAATCCAAGAAACAGAAATTTGTATCCATCCAATAATAGATACTTGAACAATTGGCAATAAGCAATGGTAGTCCAATTGAAATATTTATTGTTCGCATCAGATAGACATTAAGAAGTAGCACACAAAGTCCTAATTCACCTCAAACAAATCCAAGAAATAGAAATTCTTTCCATCAACACAACTAGAATGTAAAAGTGTTTGCAAATACGGACTTAAAAGGATATTTAATGACGCCAAATCACAAATTAACTTTAGGAGACTAGTACTCTACAAATGAAAATTTAAAATCCTCGAGAAGCAAGAAAAAAGAGGGATGCGGAAACACAGTGTGTAGACTTATGGCTTAATAAGTTAGGTAAAGGCAGGCCTACAAGTTACATGCAAGACTACGGATTATTTCTTTAAAGAAGTATCCCCTTTTAAAGTGATGACAAGGCTACAAGAAGTATCCCTCACAACCCATTGCAACATAACCAATTGTTTTTAAATTTTAATTAAAGTTGATTTTACCAAAGAGATGATTGAATATACCTTCATATACATTTATCATCAAGTTAGCCAAGAAAGTAGCAAATATTTTGTAATTGAAGTTCATTGTTTAATTATGTTGACACCGAATTGAAAATGAAAGATATATCATCCCTCTCTTGAAGAGGCAATGTCACGACTCACAACTTCGTATCAATTCAATCGATCCGGAATGGATCAGGTGAATATTCAATTAGCTAGTGAGGGCTGCCTACTTGAGCAATAGCTCATCATTAGTTGTACATTTGTATATGAAGCACAACACCTTAAACTTTGTAAGATCTAACTATAATTAGGTGACATTAATACAATAGTTCACTATTTATAATACACATATATTGAGATTACTCTTTCCCATATGCCAACAAAATAATCTTAGAGGGTGTTTGGGATTGCTTAAAATAAGTTACTTTTGACTTAATGGAGGTGTTTTTAACTTAAAGGAGAAAGTAAAGTTGTTTGCTTTAAGTTGAATGAAATTGTTTGGGTAATTTTGCTTAAAGTTAAATGGAGGTTTAATAATTTTGACTTAGAGTGAAATTTGACTTTAAAAAATTTTAAATTCATAATATTTGAACTTCACAAGAATTGTAAAAAAAAAAAAAAAAAAAAAAAACACCATAAGTCATAAGTCATAAGTTAAAAGTACCTAAATGGAACTTCTGACTTAAAGCAGTTTTTTAACTTAAAGCGGGCTTAAAGCCATGGTAGACAAACACACTAAAAACGACTTAAAGCCATAAGGACTTCTCAGAAGTCGTTGCCAAACAGGCTGTTAATCAGTGATGATAAAACTATGTGCAATCTATTTAAATTGTTTGATTTGTTTAAGAACGTCGATCATAAGCTAGCTAGCACAATAGTAATATCATTTTTCTTAATCTATGTAAGTGTTAGGTGTGTTGCAAATTTTGAAAGAAAAGTGATAAATTGTAACTAAAGTATATATATATTAAAAGTTATCAAAGGGTAATTAAACCAATAGGATATTAATGAATAGGCAAGAAGGAATTCTTAAAAGAAATATATCTGTTCAATCCACCTTAGAATTTCTAGAACCATTATGCCATCCAGGATCTAATAGTGCCTTTTTGCTTCCTAATTATGTGTTACACATGATTTATAAAGGAAAAGATAGAAGATGTTGACAACCATATCCACCGGGAAAATAAAGATCAAAACATAGCATAAAGACAACTGACCTCATTGTATATTTCCAGGTAAGAAACACGCAGAAGATATTCTCGTCCAGGTGTCTGAAAAAATAATTACTCAATAAAGAGGCATGGAGGCATACTAACAAAACTTGATACTTTTCAATTTTGATTTATCTAGTAAAATCAGAGCATGCCAAGGACTGCCACATACATAAATAAACTGAAATTTGGGCAATAGTATAAAAGCTAAAGAAATAAGGTCTACCTCTTGTATTATGCCAAACACATCCTTCACTGCCAAAGGAATGATCCCAGGTGACTTTTGTTCACCCTATACAACATTACATATGCACAGTACAAACAAGTCATAATGTCATATTATGAAAAGCTAAATAAGGGCATGCAATAAGCATTAAAGTGTTATGGGACCGGCAGATACTAAATGTATACAACCCTATTTGCAATTAAAGAAAAAGACATACTGACAATCCATCCATAAAAGGTTTACACCTTAACTATTTTGGTTGTGGACAGGTGGGCATGATTTTACAACTTTTAAATGCAACTTGACTAAATTGGGTAGTTGTATTTTTGTTTGTATGGATTATAATCATGAGATTACATTTCAGGTGATATTGCAACCACTATTGGCAATTAGACGTTACTCCATTAACACAACCTACTTGTTTATGTTTAGTGTATGCATCTAAAACATCGATTCCATGTTTTAGTATAGGAAATTATATGGGATTATCCACTGACTAGAATGGTATATCGATACCAACACATCAGTAAGAAATGGTTGCACTCGTTATTTAAATAGTTTATGCAGGATTTATTATCATACTAACTTCAAGGTAGCTTGTTTTTTATGCTTAAATAGTCATATCCTAAACTTAAACACGCTAAGCCTAAATACCCTTAGAATTATTCCAAAACTGACATACCCTTGCCATTGCATTCGCATCTTATTTATTTGTGGAGAATATTTTATCATAAAATCCATCATACTAGCTTTTTAATGAAGCATGAATAGGCATATCCTAAATTTGATCACACTACACAAACATAGCCTTAGATAATAACCTAAATTAAAATTACTCTAAATCCATTATAAATTCAGTTCCCACAATGTACTAAGAATTCTTGCCTTCCTAAAAATTAATAACAACTCATTGACATTTCTTAGTTAAACTAATGTGTACTACTTATCTAATGTAAACAAAGTCAGTTTAGCATTCATGATATAGTTCATAAAGAATTGAAGTACTTTACTAATATTAGCATGCAGAATGACCAGTTAACAACCAAAAACAGATAAGTACCAATTCTCTGCTTTAACATGATCAAATTTTATTATAGTTTGATATATTCTTAAGTTAATTAAATTTTATACACTTCTCCATCTATGTACCGTATAATTGTCACTTAATTACTTCCTTGCCTTCTTGGTAACAAAATTTAAAGAAATATCACTATTTTCATCTGTAAAAGGCCGGTGGTTAGATAAGATAACCATCCATATCAAGTATGGGATACCTACTTACAATAGCACAACCAAATCAACGTAAAACACTAGTATTTAAGTTCTACCAAGAAAAGAGGTCATCTATTTTAGAACGGAAAAAATGTTGTAAGATATTTGCATGAGAAAAAATCATACTTACATGCATTGTATGTGTCTTCCCACTGCTAGTTACACCATATGCAAATACAGTGCCTGCGTAGATGATAATAAGATTGTATAATTTAAATGTCTATGAAACTAGTGCTGCAGAGATATGCAGTACCCTCAAATACATATTATTTGGTATCTTCAACAAGCAAAATTAATTACCATTAATTCCTTCCATCGACCCACTTACAACATGCTGAGCTGCTACATCATAAACATGTCGAGTAGTTGTTGCGGGACCGAACACTCTGTCTGCAAAAGAAATACTTGATAAGAATCTGAGTGCAAAAGTTAACAAACATAAGCTAATATTTTAGGAAGTGATGGATAAAAAATAAAGTTAAACACACACACACACACACACAAAAGAGTTAGACCTCGTGATTGTCAATATATAGAGCTGTTAACGAACCGAGCCGAGCCGAGCTTTGAGCTAAACGAGCCGAGCTGAAATTTTTTTCTTAACGAACCGAGCCGAGCTTTGTTAACGCACAAAATGTTTGTTAGAGCTCGAGTTCGTTAAGAAATCGAGCCGCACACGAGCTTTTATCGAACGTCCTTAACGAGCCGAGCCCTTAACGAGCCGAGCTCTTTAATAATAATAAAATATTATTATTTTATATATAATATATATAATAAAAAATATAAAAAAATAAATTATTATTATTTTATACAATTTTTTTCGAGCTTTTAACGAGCCGAACCGAGCCGAGCCGAACTCGAGTCGAGCTCGAGCCGCACACCCTAAAGCTCGGCTCGAGCTCGTTAAGCTTAACGAACACTTTTTTGTGTTCGAGCTCGAGCTCGAGCTCGAGTTCTTAACGAACCGAGCCGAATCGAGCCCTTAACGAGCCGAATCTTCTCATTACGTTTTCACATTGTCCAAACTCTTTGTTAAAACACCCGTCTCTTCACAAAATGATCTTTATTTTACAAGTGAGACTTTACAATCTACTGTCTACTTCTTATACCTGTTTTAAACTTAATAATCTAATTACACTCCACTATAGCTAGTCATCAACCAGTTCGAACGCAATACAATTATTTAACAACAAAGTTACATCATTAAACTCCAAAAATGGCAAGTCTGCCCATATAAACTATACAGAACTATTCGCTCTCCCCATTCCTTTTCTCCCAGATCAATGTCTACTTGCAACTTTATCCAGTATACAAGAACCATTACGTACATTGTAGCCAAGCTTTTACCATGATTTTTGCCTCCACTTAAAAATGGTGTCAACAGTCTAGTGTGTGTTTCACTTATGACCCCAATATCAAGTGTAGAAGTAGATTGTTGATATACAACAATCAAATTGTAGCTTACCTTTATAACGTTTACTTCCTAGTCAAAGTTAATTTTAAAATTTAAGCAGCAAAAATATTTTTTTTTACATATTCCATAAAACATCGGTTTGTATAGTTTATTTAATAATGTACAGCTATCCAATGTCCCTGCAACAGTATTCCTCAATTTGAGAAGGAAATAACTAACCAAATCCATAAGCAATAGACGAATTATACTCGTTCCGAACCATATAATCTCCATCAGCAAACCACGCAATTTCATCGCCTTTCCCAATTTCTCGAGAACTGTAACAATAACTCTATCTAGTCAAACACACACACAAACTTAACAGTAATTGACCTAAATGTATGAGATACGTACCTGAGCGGTCTAAACCTAACTGTAACAGTGACACTCTCTTTCGATTTGTTGGAATCAGGACGGTCGAACACCGGCGGCGTTGACGGACTCGGCGGAGGTCTCGAAGATGACTTAGATGAAGACGATGAAGAAGACGGCCGAGTCGAGGAGAATTTCGTCGCCGGTGGAGGTACCGGTGCCGGCGACGGCGACTTTCTCGATCGGAACGGCGAAATGGAAGATCGGAGCCTCGAAGATGAAGACATCGGAGGTAATTGTAGAGAGAGAAAGAGTTAAGTGAGAGAGAGAGAGAGAGAGAGAGAAAATGGGTTTTAGTTTTGCCGCCCTTGCTTGCTCCAAAATGTGGGTTGGCATTGGGGTTCTTAATTTGGGATTTTGAATTTTTCCTCGAGGCGTTAGGGCTTTTCTTTACAAGTTCAATTATAAGAAGTGCAAGAAATGTAATTCGTACTTCTTTTTAATAGCTAAAACGATTCACTAATAATAAATCAAACGGCATTTATAAAAATATGATTAATAAATTTTTGGCGGAGGGGTCCTAAATAATCATTTTTTAGTTTAAAAGACCAAAGATACTGAAATTCAAAAAATTGGTCCTATTTATCAACGAGATACGACATTTCGTGTTAAGCAAGGATACGACGTTTTGTGTGTCGTATCAGCAGTTGATATGGCGTTTCGTATGAAGCAACAACGAGATACGACGTTTGCTATAGCGTATTAGGTTAAAATTTTAGTGTCCTGGCGGGGCCTGTAAGAATATCAGCATTGATATGGCGGCGTTTCGTGTGAAGTATTAACGCTGATACAGCACACGAAACGCCGTATTAGCTGCTGATACGACACACGAAGTACTGTATAAGCTGCTAATACGACACGCAAAACGTCGTATTAGTCGTTGATACTTCACACGAAGCGTCGTATTAGATCGGTAAATAGGGCCAAACATGCTCAAATATGATTATTTTGATAATTTTCTCTATCTTTTCATCGTTAAAATTATAATCGTTAACTAAATGCCACATCTATACTATTATATTAAAGCCGAAACATTAAAAGTTTGATTGGTTGGTACCTATTGAATTTACCTAATTACCCTTGCACCCAATTAATATTAATATTATTAATATTAATATTATCAATTACAATTATTAATTTTTATTACTAACTACACAAACTCTTGCCTTTTTAATATTTACTTTTAATTGAAAAAATTACCTTTTATAAACACCTAAAATTGTACCATATCTTACAAACGCTAATATATATTTTCTAACTAAAACATGTTAGCTTTAAATTTAAAACCAATCTTGCAATAACTAATATAAACCCAAAAATATCACATCGCATCTTACAATCATTAATAAAATATAATAAAAATTTATATACATTGCTAATAATAAGAAAACATGAGGATAATCCTTGAAAAAGAGTATGTTAAATTATATTAAAACTAAAAAAAATTGAAAATAATGATTATATAAAACCTAATTATATTATTAAATAAAATTTATAACATATCAAAAGAAAGATACCTCTTTATTTTACTTATTTACCCTTAACTAATAAAACATGTTATTTTACTTAATTATTCTTACTTAATTACTATTTATAATAAGATAATAAATAGTTATTAACCGATTGCATTTTTAACATTTACTTTTAATTGAAGAAATTACCTTTTAGAAATACCTAAAATTGTATCATATCTTACAAACGCTAATATTTGTTTTCTAACTAAAACATGTTACCTTTAAATTTAAAACTAATCTTGCAATAACTAATATAAACCCAAAAATATCACACCGCATCTTACAATCATTAATAAAATATAATAAAAATCTATATACATTGCTAATAATAGGAAAACATGAGGATAATCCTTGAAAAATAGTATATTAAATTATATTAAAAGTAAAAAAATTATTGAAAATAATGATTATATAAAACCTAATTATATTATTAAATAAAATTTATAACATATCAAAAGAATGGTACCTCTTTATTTTACTTATTTACCCCTAACGAATAAAACGTATTATTTTACTTAATTATTCTTACTTAATTTTATTTATAATAATATAATAAATGGTTATTAGCCGATTTCCTTTTTAACATTTACTTTTAATTGAAGAAATTACCTTTTATAAACACCTAAAATTGTATCATATCTAGCTAAAACATGTTACCTTTAAATTTAAAACTAATCTTGCAATGAGAGAATTACCAAAATGCCTATTTTTCCTAAATTTTTGCCCAAAATACAGATTTTGAAAAAAATGGCCCGAAATACCGACGGGATACGGAGTTTCGGCCTCCGTATTACCCTAATACGGTACACCGTGTACCGTATTATGCATGGTACGGAACACGGTCTTCCGTGTTATGCATGATACGGTACACGGTGTTCCGTGTTAGGTGGGTGCGCAGCACTGTCACGGAACACCGTCCACCGTATCATGCATAACACGGAAGACGGAGCTCCGTATCATGTTCTGTTACGGAGGACGCTCCTCCGCATCACATCCCATATCACGGTACACGATGTACCGTGTCTCGTCAGTAAAAAGGGCCATCCAGTTTGCCAGGTGATTATTTTGGGCCATCACCCTCTTGCAATCACTAATATAAACCCAAAAATATCACACAGCATCTTACATTCATTAATCAAAATATAATAAAAATCTATATATACTTCTATACTAATATATAATAAGTAAACAGGGATATAATTTAGTTGTTTGGTTCAACAATTTAAAAAAATAGTGACCGTTAGATGTTTAGTAGATAGATGATAACCGTTAGATCTAATAATAAGGAATATTCTATATTTAAATCCCGGTTCGAATCCCGTCAACAACAAATTTACATTAAAAATTTATATTATTAGTTATAAACAATACATATGATTTGTTAAATAATTTTAAAAAGTTAAATTAATTCCATAATAAATTATAAAACTCTATTTTATTTAATCATATAATTTTAAAAATATTTAAAATTAACCTGTGCTTTGCACGGGCTATAAGCTAGTATATTATTATTAGTGAATTATATTATTATTTAGTACACACAAATTTTAAAAGTAATATATGATCTTTCTAAATAAATTATTAAATAATAGTATATGATCTTTCTAAATAAACTATTAAACTAAAAGTCCACATATATCCTGTCAAAAAAAAATATATGATTTTTTTTAAAACTATTAAAATGGCTATCAAATTTTAAAAGTAATAAAAAATAATTATATTATTATTTAGAGCAAGTTCAGCAGCTCCTTAAATGATTCCTAAAAATATAATAAAATAATGATTCTCAGTGATTTAGAAACCTTATTTTGTATATCAATTCCAACAACCACTCTAAAATTCATTCCTTATTATTATTATTATTATTATTATTATTATTATTATTATTATAAATTTAAATCTAACTACTTATTTCAATTTTAATCAAGAGAGGAAAAGAAATGTAAAAAGGAGAGAAAATATTTTTTTAGAGTAAAAAACACTTCGTGTACTTGCACTTTACGTGTTTTTGCACTTGGGATACTGAATTTCAAAATCCCCCACTTGCAATACTATAATTTAATTTTCATTACACTTTGTGTATCTTCGCCAAATCAGGTTAACACCGTTAATTAAAACATGGGTAAAACAGTCTTTCAAGATGAGAGATTATTTTCAGGAAAGATTGACGTGTCCTCCTCATCCTTGTATCTATACAATCTATACATACATAATTATTTATTCATAGTTTACATGTGAATTCCTAGATTGAGCAAAGAGTTCTGCTTAAATGTTTTAGGACATGCTAGGCTTAATCTATTCAATGTAAATGGTATCGATGTGCAATTGTTTGGTGGATTTGTATGCATCAATTCAACGTTCATTTCGAAATTGGTGGGTGTGGGTGATGGAGGCAGCGTTGTGGGTGTGGGTGATGGAGGCGAAATTGGTGGGTTGGTCGGAGGGGGGGAACGACGCCGGAATGGAGTGGGTGGCGGAGGTGAAAAAGAACAACGGGGGTGGTTGTGAGATGAGGCGATGGAGAAGAAGATGAGTAGTGCAGCGATATGGCGCGGTGTTTGATTCGGTTGTGTTGAATGAACGGAGAGGCAAAGGGAGGATGGTGGTATTGAACGGAGGAGCTGTTGGTGGCAGGACTTGTGGTTAAAGGCTGGGAAAAGGGAGAAAATAGAGGTGGTGTTGGTGAAGAACAATGGTGGGTGGCTAAGCGATTGCAGGAGGAGTGAAGTCGGAAATTGAAGGAAATGGGTGTTGTTGGGAAAAACGGAGAAGAATGAGGTGAACGGAGTTGAGGTGGAGAGGATTTTCACTCGAAATGACTGTTTTACCCTCGACAAATTAACAAAGTTAAGCGGCAATTGACAGGAGTACTCACTTCGTAAAAAATTGAAAAATCCAGTATTATAAGTGAAGTTCAGTATCTCAAGTACAGAAACAAGCAAAGTACAAGTATACGAAGTGCTTTTTACTCATTTTTTTATTGATTAAAAGAAAGTTATGAATGGCTATACATTCCTCAAAAGTAGGGAATGACTAGTGATGGTTAGTAATTTTAGAAAATCACTAAAAAGATGTCGGAACAAGATTTTTAGTTAAGCTCCCATTTTTTTGATTTAAGAATTGAAATAAGGAAGCTGTTAGTAGGACTGTCAATGGATCGGATCTCCGACCCGATCTGATCCGATTCGTAGCTAAATTAGTAGATATGGATCCTTTTTAAAAAAAATCTAATCTGTTAATGGTCCGATCCGATAAGGAGCGGATATGGATTTTGTGTGATACGATCCGATAACAATCCGATCCGAATTTATTATAATGAAGATATCAAAAGCTTTGCACACACAGTCACAGTGACTCAGTAGTAGTAACTTTGTCTTACTATTTTCCAGCTTGTAATAAGGGTATTATAGACTATTCCCAAACCGTTAGAATATTATCTGTCTCTGTCCTATCATTAGGATATATACCAATGATTGAGGAGAATAGATCTAGGTTGATATTATTCTGTGCTCTTGTGTGTAAAAGCTGTGACTTAAGCCTTTTCTATCTATGAGGATTTTCTCTCTCTGCATTCATACGTTTGTCATTATGGTATCAGAGCATTGAGTGCAGATATTTCATTCCTCTTTTAGATAAGGTTCAGCATATCACAAATACTTATCTTCCTCATTTAAAATCCAGATCTACTTATTTTGTCACCAAGTTACTTGCTTTAGACACACATGGCTAATGGGGGTCGATTCACGTTTACTGATATGCAAAACCCACTGTTTTTACATCCTTCTGATGGACCCTTGTCTATTAGTGTCGAAAAATTGCAGGGTGCTGGTGATTATAGAAGCTGGAAAAGGCTGTTTGAGATTCAACTCTCAGCAAAACGTAAGCTGGGTTTTGTCAATGGAACGGTGGAACGAAACACCACAGATGAAGCCCTCAAACAACAATGGGATACCTGCAATGATCTGGTAATCTCTTGGTTACATAATAATGTTTCTGACTACATTAAAAAGTCGATCTTGTTTATTCCAACTGCTTATGAGATCTGGAAACAGCTAGAAAAGCGTTTTCTGTTAAGCAATGGTTCTAGAAAATATAAACTAAATAAAGATCTACTTGGTCTGAAGCAAGGAAAAATGAAAGTTAATGAGTATTTTACAAGTTTAAGCAGCCTTTGGGAAGAAATAGATTCTATGAATTTATTACCTGCTGTCACTACTGTCACTGATGATGTTAAAGCTTTACTTGCTGCTATTGAGACTCAAAAAGAAGAGTCCAAACTGTTTGTGTTCTTAAATGGATTGGATGATACTTATGGGCCCATGAGGAGCCAACTCTTGATGCAGATTCCTTTACCAACAGTAGAGGCAGCTTGTGCTTCAATTCAGCAGGAGGAATCACAGAGGGATGTCCTTCATCCATCTGATATTGAATATGCTGCCATGTACAGTAAAGGCTCGGATCAAAAGCCTCTTATTTGTAATGCTTGTGGTGGTAGAGGCCATTTCAGTGATCGATGCTGGACAGTAGTTGGTTACCCCAAGTGGCACCTCAAACACAGGAGAACTCCACCAAAAAATGCTCAGAATTCTGGCTCACCAAAATGGTCAAACAGTAAACCTCAACAAAGAGCAACAGCAAACAATGCAATACAAAGTAATGACACCCCTGAAGTTCAATTCTCTGCTCAGCAATTGGAACATTTACTCAAGCTAATTCCTGGAAATACAGTGCAAAATTTGAGGGGCTCTGAAACTGATGAAGAGTTAGAAGCTTGTTTCTCTGGAATGGTCACATGCCACTTGGCCAAGAAAACCTCAAACAACTTGTGGATCATCGACTCAGGCGCAAGTGATCATATGACCTCCTCAACACAAAATCTTTCGAATGTTCGAGCTGTGCAGTCCCATATGAAAATCAACCTACCTACTGGGGATGCTTCTGTAATCACTCATATGGAAGATGCAGTACTACTTAATGGTCTTAAACTTGTCAATGTCTTGGTGGTTCCAAAGTTTAAGCATAACCTACTGTCTATCCACAAGCTATCAAAGGATAATAGATGTGAGGTAAAATTTCACACTACAGGGTGTGAAATCATCAATACTGTAATAAACAAAGTGCAGGCAACAGGGGTCTTGTCAGATGGCCTATATTATTTACAGAATCAACCTTACATTGCTGGAAATTGCAGCCAGGGGGAGCAAGTGCAGCAAACTGATAATCACTCAGAATTCACAAAATGGCACTTGAGACTTGGACACTCTTCTCCATGTACAATGCAGCACATTCAGTCTCTGAAAACTTGTGTCAACAGGACAGAGGTATGTCTAACCTGTCCTATGGCTAAATTTACTAAACTCCCATTTTCTCTTAGTGAATCACATGCTAGCATGCCTTTTGATTTGGTACATATTGATACTTGGGGGCCATATAGAGTTAGCACTAGAGGGCAGTTTAAATATTTCTTGACTGTGGTAGATGACAACTCTAGATACACCTGGCTGTTTCTCATGAAAAATAAGTCTGATTATCTATCCTGCATAAAAATATTTTACAAATATGTCGACACCCATTTTAAGACTTCTATCAAGTGTATTAGGTCAGATAATGCACCTGAATTTGCTGACACTCTGTGCACTCAGTTTTATGCTTCGCTTGGTATAATTCATCAAAAGTCATGTGTTAATCGACCCCAGCAAAATGCTAGAGTCGAAAGAAAACACAGACAAGTTCTTGAGATAGCTAGATGCTTGAAGTTTCAGTCTGGCCTTTCCTTGTCTTACTGGGGGAATTTGTTATGACAGCTGTTTACTTGATAAACAGACTGCCTACTCAAGCCCTTAACAACAAGATATCCTATGAAATCTTATATAAAGAGCCTGTAAACTATGAAAACCTGAGAGCCTTTGGATGTTTGACTCTTGCTGCTAACCCTAATCACTCATCAGACAAATTTGAAGCCAAATCTGTGCCCTGTGTCATGCTTGGATACCCACCAAACCAAAAAGGATATAAACTTTTAAACTTGTCAACCTTGCAGACATTTGTGACTAGGGATGCAATTTTTCATGAGTCGATATTTCCTTTGAATCCTACTTCTCCAAAGCCTTATATACAACCAACTCCCTGTGCAATGCCCTCACCTCAGCCACCTATCACTGATGATGAGTTCACAAACAGTGATGATGGTAATGAAGGCTCTACACCAGATCAAGAAAGTAACCAAACAAAACATGACTCAACCTCCAACCCTTCCTCAATTGAAAATTCACCAGTTGTTCCAGTTGTAAGAAAATCAACTAGATCCACAAAACAACCTGCTTGGTTGGGAGAGTATGTGCATAATTTACCTCAAGCCAATATAGCTCAAGTTGCAGACCAAACCATACACCCACATTTTCAATGCTTCTTAGCTTCTTTGACAAACAACTTTGACCCAACCACCTACAATCAAGCTGTTAAATATGAGCACTGGGTGCAGGCTATGAATAAAGAGCTGGAAGCCTTGGAGGAGAATGGTACTTGGGAGATTACTACTCTTCCATCAGATAAAAAGGCCATTGGATGTCGATGGATTTTTAAAACAAAATATAACCCAGATGGAACAGTGGAGAGGCATAAAGCTAGACTGGTGGTCCTTGGTTGTAAGCAAGTTTATGGAATAGATTATATGGATACTTTTACCCCAGTGGCAAAACTAACTACAGTGAGAACACTACTTGCCATAGCTGCCATTCAAGACTGGATAACCATCCAAATGGATGTCACCAATGCTTTCTTGCATGGTGACCTCCATGAAACTGTGTATATGAAAATGCCTCAGGGGTACACAGGATTTGGAAGCAGAATCTCGGTAAACCAACCTGGTAATCAGGATCATGTTTTCTTAAACTTAGTGTGCAAGTTGCTTAAGTCTCTGTATGGACTGAAACAAAGTCCCAGACTGTGGTTCACTAAAATGTCTCAAACGTTGCTGGATCTTGGCTACAAACAGTCAAAAACTGACTATAGTTTGTTTACACACACAGTTAAAAACTCTGTAACACTAGTATTATTGTATGTTGATGATTTGCTTATTTCTGGCAATTCACAACAAGAGATAGATAGTCTCAAACAGCTTCTGTCCAAGGCATTTCACATGAAGGATCTTGGGAATGTGCGATATTTCTTGGGATTAGAGATAGATAAGACTAATGCATGATATTTCATATCTCAGAAGAAATACACTCTTGATTTGTTGCAGGAGTTTGGAATGATGAATGCTACTCCTGTCAAAGTGCCCATGGACATACATCTGAAACTTTGCCCAGAAAAAGGAGATGTTTTACTGGATCCACATCCATACCAAAGGCTGTTGGGAAAGCTAATCTACTTAATAGTATCAAGGCCAGATATCACTTTCCCAGTACATGTTCTAAGCCAGTATATGCACCAACCAACAACTGTACATATGCAGGCTGCAAAACGTGTGCTCAGGTATTTGGCAGGTAATTCTTCTCAAGGCATTTTGTTAGCTAATTCCTCAGCTGTACAAATTCAGTCATACTGTGATAGTGACTGGGGCAGCTGCCCTGCAACCAGAAAATCCACCTCTGGATTTTGTATCTTACTTGGAAATTCTCCAATATCCTGGAAATCGAAGAAGCAGAGTGTGGTTGCAAGGTCCACAGCAGAGGCTGAATACCGATCAATGGCTTTGACAGCATGTGAAATAACCTGGCTCACTGCACTACTTAAAGACATGGGAATGGAGAACCTACCACCAGCAATGCTGCAATGTGATAATATGGCTGCAATCTCCATCGCTGCAAACCCTGTACTACACGAGAGGACCAAACATATCGAGATCGACTGTCACTACATTAGGGACAAAGTCAACTCAGGAGAAATTGTCACTAGACATGTGCCTTCTCACTCTCAAATAGCAGATATCATGACAAAGACATTGTCAATCAAGCAACATGAAAAGCTACTCAGCAAGCTTGGAGCTTCTAGACCACCAACAGCTCCGCTTGAGGGGGAGTAATGAAGGTATCAAAAGCTTTGCACACACAGTCACAGTGACTCAGTAGTAGTAACTTTGTCTTACTATTTGCCAGCTTGTAATAAGGGTATTATAGACTATTCCCAAATCGTTAGAATATTATCTGTCTCTGTCCTATCATTAGGATATATACCAATGATTGAGGAGAATAGATCCAGGTTGATATTATTATGTGCTCTTGTGTGTAAAAGCCGTGACTTAAGCCTTTTCTATCTATGAGGATTTTCTCTCTCTGCATTCATACGTTTGTCATTATATTATATATATTATATACAATATGTAATATATAATATATATTAAATATATATGTAAAACATATATAATATATAAAATTTTATAAAAATAAATTATTTTGGAATATAAATTTGGATTTGTCAATGTATATGTCATAATTTTTATTTTTATTTTGTCAAAAAAATTTAAAATACTATTTTTTAAATTAAAAAAATAAATTTTATTTTTAAAATTTATTAAACGGTTCGGAGGTCCATCCAATAACCCAAAATCCGAACGGATCAAATATGTATCGACTTAAAATATAGGGAATTTCTCGCTGGTACCCTTCTGGAATTGGCTTTTCCAGATGGTGTCATTTCGTGTTTTGGACTTACGACTAGCACCCCTAAAGTAACTGATTATCCTAATTATGCCATTTTGTTAATCAAAACGTTAAGAAACGTTAAAAAAACTATAAAAATAAATAATGATCTATAAGATTTTAATGTATTACTAGTTAAAAAAATTAAATACTAATTTATAATTATTAACGTGCCACTAACTAAAAAATATTACCGTTAATCTAAAATATGTGTTCAGTCATTTTCTCACCATAAAATATTGTTGATGAGTGGATTTCGTAACAACTTTTGAGAGGTTTATGGTGAGTTATAAAGGCTAACGATCAACTAATCTATGGAGAATGGAGGTTTTTTGTGGGGGTTGAACTGAGCTCGAGAGCGTTTACAAGAATCTCGCGAGTTCCCTTGAGGCTTGTGTCGTGTGTTCTCAAGAATCTCGTAGGTGTATTGCGAGGCTTGTAAAAACATGTTCTCAAGGTGCCTACGTACCCTTGTATTTATAGGGATCAAGTTCACGTAGTTCTTTTTAGACTATAAGTCTGGTTAGGCGGCAATAAACTAGGTTCCTAATTCGTGGGGAACTCCTTTTCTCCAGATTTCAGCCACGAATAGGCGACCTAAGTCGAATAGAACTCAAGTTCTAGTCTGACTAGGAGTATGTTTACAAGTTCTCGTCCTATTAGATGTATTCAAGGATCATCTGCGCCCAAGGAATACATTCCAATAAGGAGTTGATGTTCATGACTTGCTCCTAAAGAATAGGAGGCTTAATCATACTAGAATTCTGCTGGAATAAATCTGTTCTCGTACAGGAAGCTGTCTCTCAGGAACCTGTCTGCAGGAACCTGTTTCTCGGGAAGCTGTCTACAGGAAGCTGTCTTTCGGGAACCTGAACCTGTTTAGATCCATTTCACATGCTATTTAGCCCCATTTAACTTAAGGGACCTCAATCATAACCCATATTACTCATACGGATTGGATCCTTAAGCCTAATGGGCCTAAATCTAGCCCATGGATATTTTGGGCACAACAAGTACCCCCCGGTTCCTCGAAGTCATAGGATGCGAGAGGAACCTAAATAGCTTGATATTTTAAGGTCCAATCCCTTCAGTGCTCCCATGTTTCTTCTGAGGGAACCATGCGGGTCTTTGTCTTCTTGTTTGAATCGTGACAAGGGCACAAAATGAATCCAATTAGGCGCTGAGTGAATCCTTTAACAAGGGCACAAAGCGAATCTAATTGGGCACTGAGTGAACCTCTAGATTGTTAAGGGAACCAAGTGAATCCAAATAAGGGCATAAAGTGAACCTAATTGGGCGTTATGTGAACCTATGCTGAGGGCACAAAATGAATCCAATAGGGCACTAGATGAATCCTTAAAAGGGATAAGGTGAATCTTAAGATTGTCAAGGGAACCATGTGAATCCAAATAAGGGCATAAAGTGAACCTAATTGGGCGTTATGTGAACCTATGCTGAGGGCACAAAACGAATCCAATAGGGCACTAAATGAATCCTTAAAAGGGCACGAGGTTAACCTTGAAAATCATAACTTAATTGCTCGAGAGGTTGCTTTATCTGATAAGCTGCTTTTCATCTGACTGTCTTGTGCATGCTGTCTATTAGAGGTAATCTAGGATCAGCTGCGTCCTAGGAGTACTCTCCAATAATAAGTCGGGATCTATCTGGCTGGCTTCTAGATCTTTCTGCTATCTATGCTCAGGAACCTGGTGCTCAGGAACCTATGTCTCGAAATCTGGTTCTCAGGAACCTCTCTACAGGAAACTGTACCTGCACAAATAACAAATTTGTTAGTCTCGGGAGCGTTTCTGTGGTTCCCATGTACTTCTTGATGTCCTCATTGCTGCTGCTAGGCTGACTCGGGCTCTTCTGCGGGAAGGAACCTGGTCCATTCGTAATCTGCTCAACTACTGCTTCATCAGGAACGTCTTGATACTCATAATCTCTTGACTGTCTTCTCAGCTAATGCTCATTGCTTCGCGTTTGGTCTTCATATCGAGTACTGGATTTGTCTCCTGACTTATACACTACTTGTGGATTGGAACCTATGACTTAATAGGTCTAAATCGAGCCCTGGTAATTTTGGTCACAACACTAAGAAAACTAGAAAATATAGATTAGTAATACGAGCTGACTAGCTCACATATAAGTGATGCATGTATGCAAGTATGAATGATTATTTACGTTATATATGTTGCTACCTTCTCAAGTGGCATATCAATTATCTACTTGACTGATTCAACTAACACGTTCGAGATCATAAATTAAGCATATATGTTACGTAAACTGCAAACCTATAGGGCATGACAACATCCTAAGTACAAGTTCACATAAATTTCATTTCTAAGGATCATGCAATATGCACATTTAGAAGCAATATGTATCTAAGCATGACAGAATATAAGCTCGCATTGACATAAAATATGCATGATAGTTAAGAATATAAAGGCATGAAAGTAGAACTTATCTGTGCTTCATTGTGCCGGTTTGGATTGAGGTTCCGTTACTGAACCTGGAAGATGGAAGCTCTTCTCGGTGCAAACGTAGGGGAATTGAGCTACCCCCCGAGCCGTCATGATGCGTGAACCTCCTATAGCTTGTTGAAGCGGTTGACTGAAAGCTCTTTCAATCATATACAAGCTTTATAAGTGGGAGAATTCATCTACGTATCGCTTCGATGAGGGCACAAAGCGAATCCAATTGAGCTCTAGGTGAATCCTGAAAAGGGCACTTAGAGAATTCAATTGGGCGCTAAGTGAATCCTTAGTAGGGCATAAGACGAATCCAGTTGAACTTTAAGTGAATCCTGAGAAGGGCACTTAAAGAATTCGATTGGGCGTCAAATGAATCCTTTTGGCTTTAGGGAGCACGAAGTGAATCCATCCGGGCTCTAGGTGAATCATGTCAAGAGCACGAAGAGAATCCGGTTGGGCACTAAGTGAATTCCTTTGTGACATCAAGTGAATCCTTATAGGCTCTAAGTGAATCCTGAAGAGGGCACAAAGAGAATCTATAGGGCACATGATGAATTATTTCAAACTCTAGGGGCACCAAGTGAATCCGTATGGGCACAAGGTGAATCCCTTTAAAGGCTTTTCAGGTACAATCAAACTCTAGGTTAGGTTACCCATGATTAGGTTCCCAAAACCTTTAACTAGGTGCCCACATGCTTATGGGACTTTTGAATTGTGCCTACGATTTATAGGGCTTTTCGATGTGAATCTCTCGTGCTTGCAAGTCTTTTCTAGCTATCGAGTGCCTGTAGCTGACAGGGCTTTCAAAGTGAATCTTTCTGGGCTCTATGTGAACCTATACGGGCACATAGACATTACATAAGGGCACTGGGTGAATACATGAAAAATTCTCAGGGAACCTAGTGAATCCTTCTGGGCTCTAAGTGAATCCTTGAATGGAGCACAAAGAGAAGGGCACTAGATTAATCCTCTAAAGGCATGGAGCTCTTGCTGTAAGTACATTCTCTTCTATTCAGGTATCGGCTGGCTGGGAACTTCAAGTAGGAAGCTGCTAATCAGAAACTAACAATTGGCTTCTAACAAATGTCAATGAACCTGGAAGCTGTTACACACCAACTTCAGGTATATATCAATGAACCTGCAAGATGTCAGTTACAAGAGAATAACGAGTAATCTACTAGACACATATAAATACAACTAGACCTGGAAGCTACTACCTATGAGCTTCAGGTGAGAAACATAGAACCTGTTAACTAAAGGTAAATACATGGAACCTATAAGCTACAGGAAAATTAATATCAAGGAACCTGCGAGATGTAGGTAAATATCAAGGAACCTACGAATTGCAGGTAAAAATCTAGGAACCTATAATTTGTTAAGTACATGTGCATTCTAACATCAAGAAACATAATCAAGACATAATCATAGCTTTATCGCATATACGACCACAATATCATAGATGTTTAAGCATGCTTTAGGTATATTAAGAGTTTGCTGAGCGTACCTGGGAGGTTTTCTACGAATATCTAAGCATAAAAGGAGAGGAATCACCTGGATCTTTCTGTAGACTGATCAGATGTGAAGTGGAAGCCTCCGTTAAGATTTGAAAACTCATTGACGTGTTCCTGATGCAAGCATGCTGCTCTTCAAGATACTAGACCAAATCAATCCTCAAGATTCTTGAACCAAATATGAGCTATGAGGTTTCTAAACTGCATCCTAGCCGTGAGGTTCCTGAATCAAATCACGAGCTTCCTGGACCTGATGGTGAGGTTCATGATCTGAATTCTCAAAATTTTGAAATCCTCAACTTTCAAAGTACCATGTGCTATAGTAATTGTAATTGTACTACCCCCCAGTTCTTCAGGGAAGCTTATCTTTGATGAAGAACTAACTCCAAGAAGCTTCACAATTCTTCGATAATTTCTAATAAGTCGTTGAATATTCATCCATGAAGTTGAGTACTGTGTGTTTTCTTCAAGATGCTCATATCATATTCTTGTAGATACTCTTCATCAAAATCTTCAACTATGTCGAATTTTCTTTAACGCTCGAATAAATACTATAACCTCTTCACATCATTCTTGCTTGTAGCTTTAACATGTCTTCTCCTTTCTTCTTTATCTTCTTACGAAACATGCTGAGAATGAACCTCTATACAAATATCCCAATACAGTACCTCTAAGCTTACGCGAGCTAACTCATTGTAAGAAACAAGAGATACTTAAAGAGATTACTTGTGAGGTATTTCTCGTAGGTCACTGAATTGAATGAGGTATGTTCCTTGTTTTACAAGCTAAATGTATGACGTAATACAAGGAAAAGAACTACTCATAATTTCGTTGAAAACTACTAGAAAGAAATAGGTTTACTTGCTAGGAAGGTATACATGCACTACCCCTAGTTCTAAGAAGGAAATACATATATAAATAAAGGTATCTCAACTATACTTTAAGGAAGCTCTCAAACTTTCAACTACTGGTCACCTCGAGCTATCCATTCCGCGAGCTTCCCGGCTTTAATCAATTTCTCAATTTGGTCTTTCAGTGCTCTGCATTCAGAAGTATCATGGCAATTATCCTCATGGAAGTCACAATATTTCTTCAGATCTTTCCTTGCTCCTACAGGTAAAGGTGTAGGCTTCACAAATATTCCTTCTTTCCCATAAACCATGAAGATGTGGTCTACTGGAGCGACCAAAGAGGTATAATTGTCGCACTTTGTCTTCAATTTTGCTTTACTTCTTTTGGAGGAAGCTCGATCCCCAATAACATATGCTTGCGGGCTTGGAGACCTCTCTCGCTTGATTCCTTTATGACTAGCTTCGTCCCCAAGATCTTCTGTTTCTCTCAACTTCAACAAGGATTCTTCCACACATTTATATAGTTCAGCTTGTTTGTAGAACTCAACTAGTGTACCGGGTTCACGTACTTGTAACTCCTTCCAGAAGTCTGAACCAGCTCTAACTCCAGCAATCAGGAAGCTCATAATGACCTCGTCAGGAGCTTTCTTAACTCTGGGAACCTCTGCATTAAAACGTTTAAGGTACTCTGTCAAGGTCTCATCTGCTCTCTGCTTGATATTGGCCAAGGTATTGGTTGGGGGTGCAAAAGCGACGGAAGCTCTAAACTGAGTAACGAAGAGTTTTCCCATATTCTCCCAGGAATTTATAGAATCTGATGGTAACCTCTTAAACCATTGATGAGCTCCACCATAAAGGGTTGCAGCCAATAATCTACACCTTGTTGGCTCCTTAACTTGATAAACATCCATCTCAGTATTGAAACGACCCAGATACTCCACAGGATCCGTAGTGCCATCAAATTTAAACTCGTTTGACATACGATAGGATTTAGGTAACGGGGATTTTCTAACCTTCTTGGTGAATGGAGATGAGGTCATCGCACCTGTTATTGACTGCTTTTCTTCCTTGAGTTTCACTAGAATCTTCTTGATGTCTTCAGCATTCAAATCACTAGCTCCACCGTCCTTTGCTTCCTTATCTTTATCATCGGCTTCCTGTGAATCTGCTATACACGAATCGTTCGTGGTCTCGACTGAACTTGAATCATCTTTAATTATCTCGATGGAAGGTTCCTTAACAGGAGGTTGTTTATCCTTCGTTTCACCATCTTCTTCACATTCAATATCTTTCTTTGGGTCTTCGATCTCCTCCTCAGCCTTTTCTTCACGTTCTTCTTCATCGACACCTAACTGCTTGGGATTAATCTTAGCTTTTTTACCCTTCTTACCAGTTGCTAACTTCGACTTCTTCTTCTTCTTCGGTGTTATTTGTTCGAGGGTTGTAAGCCTTTCTTCAATCGACTTTAGATGCTCTAGGACGTCAGCAGGAGTAATCTTCTTCGTTTTCGGGGTTTGATCTTTCTCTACAGATTGTGTTGCTTCGCTATCAGAACTGCCTGCCATCTTTCCACTCTTAAGATGATAACTCTGCCCCTCCTTCTAGCGCCAATGTTGATGAGTGGATTTCGTAACAACTTTTGAGAGGTTTATGGTGAGTTGTAAAGGCTAACGATCAACTAATCTATGGAGAATGGAGGTTTTTTGTGGGGGTTGAACTGAGCTCGAGAGCGTTTACAAGAATCTCGCGAGTTCCCTTGAGGCTTGTGTCGTGTGTTCTCAAGAATCTCGTAGGTGTATTGCGAGGCTTGTAAAAACATGTTCTCAAGGTGCCTACGTACCCTTGTATTTATAGGGATCAAGTTCACGTAGTTCTTTTTAGACTATAAGTCTGGTTAGGCGGCAATAAACTAGGTTCCTAATTCGTGGGGAACTCCTTTTCTCCAGATTTCAGCCACGAATAGGCGACCTAAGTCGAATAGAACTCAAGTTCTAGTCTGACTAGGAGTATGTTTACAAGTTCTCGTCCTATTAGATGTATTCAAGGATCATCTGCGCCCAAGGAATACATTCCAATAAGGAGTTGATGTTCATGACTTGCTCCTAAAGAATAGGAGGCTTAATCATACTAGAATTCTGCTGGAATAAATCTGTTCTCGTACAGGAAGCTGTCTCTCAGGAACCTGTCTGCAGGAACCTGTTTCTCGGGAAGCTGTCTACAGGAAGCTGTCTTTCGGGAACCTGTCTCTTCGGGAACCTGAACCTGTTTAGATCCATTTCACATGCTATTTAGCCCCATTTAACTTAAGGGACCTCAATCATAACCCATATTACTCATACGGATTGGATCCTTAAGCCTAATGGGCCTAAATCTAGCCCATGGATATTTTGGGCACAACAAATATCATAATTCCACATTTAAGTTTTTTTAATTTGTTGTTTATATGACATAAAATTTTATTATGGAATAAATGTTGAAATTTGTTAACGTTTCTTAATGTTTTGATTAACAGAATGACATAATTAGGATAATCAAAACAGAATGGCATAATTAGAATGGCATAATTAACAGAATGGCATAATCAATTACTTTAAAGATGCCGGTCGTAAGTCAAAAATACGAAATGACACCATCTGAAAAATTCAATTCTACCAACACGACAATTTCCCTAAAATATATCAACTCGATCCGATCCGCCGAAAAATCTTAGGCCATGTTTGTTTCAAGGGATTATAATCCCCAAATTATTACCTTATAAATCCCAAACGTAAGGGATTATAATCCGATGAATTCACATTTTGATCATTGTTGTAGTTCATTCCCATGGGATTATAATACCTTGTGAAAGAAGGTATTATAATCCCATAGAAATGAATCAAAAAAATGATAACAATAAACTTCCATGGATTATAATCCTTTAAATTTAAGAAAGATAGTGTAATTTTCGAAGGATTATAATCCCCTAAAACAAACATGGCCTCAGGGATATGAATTTCTGATCCGAATCCGACGCCTAGCTGTTAGGATTTGCTCTTAGTACACAAAAATTAAAAAGTTACAACCCTACTTAGAAACCATGAGACCTCTTTAGAAACCCTTGATCCGAGTGAAATGGGGAAGAGAAACGACGATGGCGAGAGATTAAGGGAGGAAGATCTGTTAATCGAGGTACTTTCCAGGCTGGATGTAAACAGCCTGCTTCAATGCAAAAGTGTATGCAAGACATGGTACTCCCTAATTTCAAACCCTACTTTCATCAAATCTCACCTCAATCGTGCACTCACAACTACCTGCACCAATAATAATACTACTCTTATCGTTCGGCTCTATAAAACTGCACCTTGGCATGATCGTCCGGAAGGAGACGGATCATTTTCACTCTTCGACCTCGGTGGCTGTGATGACTTTGTTAAGCATCTCAAATTTCCTTACTCGAAAGGTGATTACTCTTTTACGCCTCCGTCTTTGCTGATTGGTTGTGTATGCGGAATTGTGTGTGTTTGTGTTGATCCGTATGCTGATCCCGCTGATCTCGATGTAATCTGGTGTGAATCCTTTGCTAACAAACTTAGTGATATTTATATTTGGAATCCTGCTATTAAGCAATCGAAACTCATTCCCGCGCATACTCTTCATGATTGTGATGGTAGGATAAAAGCGGCTTTAGGGTTTGGATTTGATCCGATTGATTATGATTTTAAGGTTGTTAGGGTTTTATCTAAGGATATTTTTCCCGAAGTTTATTCGGTGAATAGAAATGTTTGGCATAAGATTGAGGTTAAGTTGAGTGATATTCCGGATTGTAGGATTTTTGAAATTTGCCTCCATGGATTTTTGTTTGCCACCGGACGTAATGGTATGATTGCTTTTAATTTAAACAAAGAGGTGTTCATATGTGATATTGAACTCCCTGTCCGCTCTAATCAGACTTGTATTGCTGATTTTAAGGATTCTATTGCTATCATTATTTTTAATTTCGAAGAAAAAGACGATAGGATTAAATTGTGGGCCTTAGATGATGAGGCATGCCTTCGTGGTGTTGGAGTTAAGGCATCCTGGACTATGATGCTCACTATTGATGTGGGTATGGAGTTTGATTGGATCTTCGGCCTTTTCAACAGCGTTGAATTTTTGCTAAAATATGGTGACTGGTTATCGTACAACTTCGGCAAGAAAGTTTGGAAACATCTCGACCCTAATCCTTTCTTTGAATTTGAAAATGTTTTCAAGTATACAGAAAGCCTGCTACCAGTGGCAGGATCAAAACTAGTGAATTGGTCAGATGGCAAAGATGATAAGGAGGAAAGTAGCGTTAATTTGGAAGATGATAATTAAGATAAATATGAGGAAAGCAGCATTGCCGTTGGTTCGGAAGATGATTATGAGGAAAGCACCGCTGATACCAAAGACAATGAGGAAAGCAACATAGATTCTGAAGATGATAATGAGGAAAAACGCGTCGATTCTGGTGATGAATGATGAGAATTATCATTTCAATTATTGTGTATCTATATCGGTCATTTCTCTCAATTTATTTTACCTTTTCTAAATCATGTGTGATAAGTGATGTTTCTTACCATAAACTGGTCTTGGTCAAATATTTCTTATTAGTCTGTCTCTGCTTGCCTGCATTTGTATTGTATTTGTCTCTTACACTTGCAAGTTGCAGTTGGTTGAGCTTCTATCTTTAATATTTCTTTTGGCTATTTGGATGCTACTTGGTGTTTGCTATCTCATCTGAGTCAGTATATGAGTTATTGGATCAACCTAAGCAAATTGGGAGGTGCAAACTTTAGGACCTAACTGCAAGTTTAGGAAACCTCTAGAACAGCTATAATTTTATTTGAGGCTCTAATGAACCCGTCAATTTGTAATCATTCATTGAATGCCACCTCATTTGATAGAGGCTTAATAAAACCCTGAAAGCTGTTTGTTTATCGGAAATATATTAGTATATTCTATTAGTTTGTTACCGGGATGAAAACGGTCTAGATTCTAAATTTGTGTGTTTTTTCACCAAGTAATTTGCTTAACTAGTTATAGATGTAATTATTAAGTCATTTTAAAACTTAAACTATAGATTGTGACTGGTATTTTTTCATTTCAACGCCTTAATTTGTTGAATCTCATTTTTAACACGCAATCACAAGTAGCTGTAGAGATGATGAAAAGGTATATAGATGCTTTACAGGAATCAGCATTAGGATCGTAACAGAAACTGTCATCGCATATCAGCTAAAGTTCTTGCAATTTTCTTCATCTTCTCTTTCTGTAACCTTCTCTCCCGTAGCTGCCTCATTACAAGACTCATTCAAAGTAGCTGAGTACACCCATCAATAGAGCCTGTAGGGCATTCAACTTGCGGTAAGCATCTATACATAAAATTTTATTTAGTACATTGATCCAACTGGATATTCAGGATGTTTGGCCTACAGTGCAGAAAATACAGAGAATTGTCGTATAATTAACGTCTTTATGCACTTAAAAGTACATTGGTTGCGTAATACAATTACTTTTAACTTTTATTGAGGAGGCATACAAAAAAAAGGGATTCTAATTCGTGTTGATTAAATCCTACTTTTAGGAAGTCAATTGGCTTTAGTTGTACTCTAAATCGTGATAAACTTACCATGCTAGAAGTAGTAAATTTATTGGCGTGTCACTCTGTCTTTTTTAATGTAGGACTCAACTTTACCCTGATCTATCATGCTGCACAGTCCATTGAGCTCAGTACTCCAGACAGCCCACCATTATATGTACTATTTGTCCCATTTTAAGTGTTTTTGATTTTTTGACATAAATATTGAAGTATTAAAAAAAATCAAATTTATATATAATTATTTGGAGCATCTTCAAAACTCTAATTCAGTACTAATGCGTTGGTCTTGAAGGGTTTAACACGTGATGACCTGTACACTCATAGATTTTTAAGTGTACCTGGGATTATATAGTGGCTCTGGAGATTTCATTGTTTCTTTAATCTAGTTAAGGTCTCGTATGTTAGTTGGACTTTGTCAAAAAACACTGAACCATAATCTTTTACAAGGGTCTGTCAAGTTGTCCTTATCAAGATCAAAGACAATGATAACAAAAGTGATGATAGATGATCTTGGGTGCGATGATGAAGTATAAGTAGGTGTCCAACTGAAAGAACATATTATGATACACGAGATGGATTTAAAGTTGTACCTGTGTTAGTAATATACATAACAACCTCGTGCACCAGCCACGTCTCAACCTCCAACATCAAATAGCACAAAGGACAAATAAAGAAGAGGCTAGAAAGCAACAAAAGAGGCCACCAATCTAAGAAGGACAGCTGTCTGTTAATTAGTAGTAAAGAAAGACATTTTGCTTATATATTCCAGTATGTAACCAACAGAATTGATAAGCATAAAATAATGTAATATTCAGAGATGAACTTTGTTTTCTTCTTCTTCAAGACTGTTACATTTATTCTCAAATCTATCTGTCAAATCATGTTAATCTGGTATATTTGACATGGTATCAGAGCATAGGTTTGTTCATACATAGTAATTTCATCTGTTTTCTTATTTTTCTTCTCATCTTTCTCGTTTGTGAGCTTCGTTGTTTCTTATTTTTCCGTACAAAAATGGCGAATACAACAACCCAAGCTTCATACTTATCTACTCTTACTGGTTCAACCACTTCCACCACTGTGGATATTAATCATCCCTATTTTCTTTCCTCATCTGATAACCCTGGTATGACTCTCACTACTATTGTTCTTAATGAAAATAACTACTCACAGTGGAGTAGATCTATGGAGATTGCTTTGTCATCTAAGCTTAAACTCGGGTTTGTGGACGGTTCCTATGTTAAACCAACTGCTGAATCTCCGTTATCAAGCCCTTGGATGCGTTGCAACCATATGGTAATATCCTGGATACTTAACTCTGTTTCAGCTGATATTCGTACTAGTATTGTATACATGGATTCTGCTTTTTCAATTTGGAATGAATTAGCTGTTCGATATGCTCAAAGCAATCTGCCTAAGATGTTCAGTTTGCGAAAAGAAATTTCTCAATTATCTCAAGGTACTTTGAGTGTCACTGCTTATTATACTAAGTATAAAACCTTGATTGATGAATTAGATTCTCTCACGATACGTCCGAAATGTGACTGTGGCAAGTGTACGTGTGAGGTTAATACTAAGTTGCACATTTATGATCTTAATATTCAGTTGATGCAGTTCTTAATGGGTTTGAATGATAGTTTTACTGCATTACGTGGTCAGATTTTACTTATGACACCCATTCCTACCCTCAGTCAATGCTATGCTATGTTGCTTCAAGATGAAAATCAGCGAGAGGTACATAATAGTGTTGGATTAAACTCCAATTCTGTGGCAATGAATGTACGTAGCAACTCAGCAACTAAATTTTTTAACAAGACTGGTAGTGGTTCTCAGTTTAATCCTTCCAGGAAACCTAGTACTGAGCTCAATTTGATGTGTGATTACTGTCAGAATCAAGGTCATACAAGGGATAAATGTTTCTGTTTGGTGGGTTATCCCTCATGGCACCGTCTGTTTGGCAAACCTAAGCCTAAGCCTCGTTTTTCTGCACCCCCTCGCCCTGTTGCTGCTCAGGTTACAGCCACTTCTGCTGAGGGTTCTGAACTTGCATTGGGTTTTAATCAGAATACTGCTACACCTGCTTCCCATGGTCTATCTGAATCTCAGTTTAAGCACCTTGTGACCATGCTTCAATCCAGTATGAAACCAGGAAACGGTGCAGCTTCTGAGTCATCCTGGCCATCTGCTAATACTGTCCACTTTGCAGGTACTATCACTAACCCTTCTAGTAGCTCAGAGTCTACTTGGATAATAGACTCGGGAGCTAGTGATCATATCACAGCCCATCTTGGTAATCTTGTTAATCCTGTACCTTGTAATGCTTTTCTACAATTACCTAATAATCAGACTATCAGTGTCACTCACATTGGTGATGTTCACCTTACTCCTACTCTAACTCTGCACCGTGTATTGTGTGTTCCTACATTTGCACACAATCTTCTATCTATCTCCAAACTACTTCTTGATACTAATTCTAATGCCCTTTTCACTCCTTCCAATTGTTCACTCCAGGACCCTGTGTCGAAGACGGAGTTAGAGATTGGTAGAGTCAAAGATGGCTTGTTTGTTTTCACTGCTTCTCAGGAGTCTTCATTCACTTCTGTGTCTCACTCTTGTAATCAACTTAGTTCAATTTCAGCCAACTTGTGGCATGTCCCATCTTCAATTTTACAACAGTTATCTGTGAAATGTAATGTTGATTTTCATGACTGTGATACTTGCCATTTTGCTAAACAAGCCAAATTGTCTTTTGATAATAGTGATTCTCGTTCTACTGTTTTATTCGAGTTGTTACATGCTGATGTTTGGGGTCCATACTCAGTTAAAACACATGGTTCTTGTTCTTATTTTTTAACCCTGCTTGAGGATAAATCTCGTACGACATGGGTTTTTCTTTTATCTGATAAGTCTACTGTTCCTTCACTTATAACTGAATTTTTAACCTATGTGCAAAACCAATTTGCCTGTAATGTCAAAGCTCTTAGAACTGATCATGGTACTGAGTTTATGAATAAAACTTTAGCCAATACTCTCACATCTTTGGGAATTGTACATCAGACTAGCTGCGTTTACACACCTCAACAGAATGGGCGTGTCGAACGTAAACACAGACACCTTTTAAACACAGCTCGAGCCCTGAGATTTCATGCTGGTTTACCTATCTCCTTTTGGGGTGATTGTTTACTTACAGCCACTTATTTAATCAACAGACTCCCTACCCCTGTTCTAAATGGAAAGTCACCATATCAAGTCTTGTTCAACAAAAACCCATCTTACAGTTATTTACGTGTCTTTGGTGCCCTATGTTATGCTACTACTCTTCCTCAACCAACTGACAAATTTGCTGCTCGAGCCACCAAGTGTGTCTTCTTGGGGTATCCCTTTGGTTCCAAGGGTTACAGACTTCTTGATTTACAGTCTAGAAAAGTATTTATCTCCCGAAATGTACATTTTGTGGAAACAGTTCTTCCATTTAAAGAGATTTCACCTTCAATTCCTTCTCCTCTTTTCACCAATAACCCTGTATATGAGGATCCTTTAATTCCAGATAACTCAGCTTCCCATACACATGCATACTCTGATTCATTGGAGTTCAACTCATCTACAATTTCTGATAATACTGAGCCTCATGCTAATGATAACACTGATAATACTGAAGTCAATAATGTCCCTACAAGACCTGTTCGACACAAACGTGTACCTGAAAAATACTCTGATTATACCAGTCTGCCACCTTCATTTCAAGCCCAAGCTAATGCTGCTTCTATTAAGTTCCCAGAAACATTACACTATGACCTGTTTACCACAGACTATACCCACTTCTTAGCTAATGTTACCAAGATACCTGAACCTTCAAACTACAAACAAGCTGTTAACCACCCTGAATGGTGCACTGCGATGGCCACTGAATTGGCTGCTTTAGAAGCCAATGACACCTGGGATATTGTCCCATTACCATCAGACAAGAAATTAGTAGATTGTAAGTGGGTTTACAAGGTTAAATACCTACCTACAGGGGAAGTCGAGAGATACAAGGCTCGACTAGTTGCGAAAGGGTTTACACAAACTGAGGGTGTAGACTACTTCGAAACGTTTGCCCCAGTAGCTAAAATGACATCATTTCGCACTTTGATTGCTGTTGTTGCAGTCAAGAATTGGACTATTGATCAACTTGATGTTACAAACGCATTTCTTCATGGTGATCTCACTGAGGAAGTCTATATGGCTCTTCCCCCAGGCTACTCTCCTCCAGCATCTATTCAGGCCCTATATCCAGGTCAACTTCTAGTCTGCAAGTTGAAAAAGTCTCTGTATGGCCTTAAACAGGCACCTCGCCAATGGTTCATCAAACTATACACTGCTCTCCTCAAATTTGGTTTCACTCAGTCTGTAAGTGATCACAGTCTCTTTACACTCAAGTCAGGCACTTCAATTGTCACACTTCTTGTCTACGTTGATGATATGGTTTTAGCTGGGAATGATGTGATGTTAATGTCCAAGGTTAAGGCATTTCTCAATTCTTATTTTAAAGTAAAGGACTTGGGTACGCTAAAATATTTCTTGGGCATGGAATTGGCTCGCTCTTCTGCTGGTATCTACTTGAATCAAAGGAAGTACACCCTTGACCTGATTAAGGATGTTGGATTGACCAATGGCCATCCCTCTGTGATCCCTATGGAACAAAACCATCAGTTACTTACTGATGACAATAATGATCCAATTCCTGATGCTTCTCTGTATAGACGTATCATTGGTCGTCTCATTTACTTGACTATCTCTCGCCCTGATATCTCCTACTCAGTGCATGTCTTAGCTCAATTTATGGCTGCCCCTCAACATATGCATATGCAAGCTGCTTTTAAACTCATTCGTTACCTCAAAGGAACCTGTAGACAGGGGCTCCTAATGGCTGCTCAATCTAACCTGTTATTAACTGGTTACTGTGATGCAGATTGGGGCAGCTGCAAGTTAACTCGACGATCTGTCACTGGTTTCTGCATTAAACTGGGTCCCTCTCTCATCTGCTGGAAAAACAAAAAGCAACCAACTGTGTCTAGGTCATCCTCTGAGGCTGAATACCGCTCTATGGCTGACTCCACTTGTGAAATTGTATGGCTTCGTTCTATTCTCAGTGACTTGGGGGTTTCACAGCCTTCTCCCACCACTCTATTTTGTGACAATGTCTCTGCAATTTATATTGCTGCCAACCCGGTTTATCATGAACGTACAAAACACATCGAGATCGATTGCCATCTTGTTCGAGAAAAGCTTCACAAGGGCATCATCTCTACAGCCTATACTCCATCTCTAGACCAACCTGCAGATCTCTTTACAAAGGCTCTAGGGGCTAATCATCTCCAGTGTCTTCTTGGCAAGTTAGGAGTTCTGAACTTGTTCTCCACTCCTCACTTGAGGGGGGATGTTAGTAATATACATAACAACCTCGTGCACCAGCCACGTCTCAACCTCCAACATCAAATAGCACAAAGGACAAATAAAGAAGAGGCTAGAAAGCAACAAAAGAGGCCACCAATCTAAGAAGGACAACTGTTTGTTAATTAGTAGTAAAGAAAGACATTTTGCTTATATATTCCAGTATGTAACCAACAGAATTGATAAGCATAAAATAATGTAATATTCAGAGATGAACTTTGTTTTCTTCTTCTTCAAGACTGTTACATTTATTCTCAAATCTATCTGTCAAATCATGTTAATCTGGTATATTTGACAACCTGATTAGCCTGAATACTTTTGGTTCCTATAATATAGATTTTGCAGCACTGTGGTGTGTGTAAGGAAATTTATAATTCGCACCAAGGTAGTAACAGGGCAAGTTTACTAACTTTTAGTCATTTATTTTGGTAGTAATCGATAACTTGATATATTCCTTAAGTATGCCAAGTTCCTATTGGAGAAAGACAAATATGCTAATACAATGTACTGGAGAGGGTGTGAGGGTTCTTGAGTTTGCTATCCTGGTCATATGGCAAGAAATATATTGTAACATAAAATATCCATGGATATTGGTGAAGTACATAAAAAGGGTAGGATAAGCAGAGTAAGTGATTTAGACTGAAATGAACTTACACTTGGATATAACAATCGTTTGAACAAACGAGAGCATCGTGATCAGATGAAAAGGGTAGATAAGCTTTGAGCTTAAGGGGTTGGGGGAAGTGATTGATAGTTTTGAGAATGCATGGGAGAGGACTCATCAGGAACTATAACAAACACTAACAATCAATAAACAAAAAACACCAGTATAATCATCATTTCGAGGAGTATAATATTAATATTAATTTAATATTAATAGCACGCTTAATCTCGAATTCAAACAAAAATTATTTACCCTCCCCCGGGCATATATATTCCATATCTGCCCTAGTGGCATTTCTTTTTCATCTCGTGATTGCACGACACCGATAAGATTGGCCATTGAAGAGAGATCTGCAACTGCAAGTGATGATGAGGGAGAGAGATTTGTTAACCTAGAAGCACTTTATAATTTTTACTGGTCTTTGTTAATACAATCGCTTTTGTTGGATGTAGCATCTAGTTTGAGGGCAGGGTTTTGGAGTGTCCCAGTCCCATTAATTCGATTTTAGAAAATTTCGATCCTATTACTAAATGAGTCCTGATCCCTAACAATCATGTCAATACATTTTATCCGACATACTTCCCATCGTCCACCAGTATTTTTTTAACGTTGGATGCTTAAATTCAAAATTCGTTTAGTGGTACAAAATTGTTGGATGGAAATTACGAAAATGCCCTTGATCGCCATAAAATGTCCCTATTTTGTGGTATTATTATGGCCTTCTTATAATCTTGATTACTAAAGATTGCAATTCTTTTGGAAAGAAAATAATAACATTATGTCAAGAGCAAACAATTTTGGAGAAACAATCAAACTAATATAATTAATGGCGAATAACAAATGCATACCATCTAACATCTTAATAATGCTCCGCTAATGCTCATTCATTAGATAAGTTCAAAATAAACAAATAAACAAAAACCAACTGTAAAATAAAATTTAGAAGCATCAAATCCGAATTACAAAACTGAAGTTGATTCCATGCATGTCTATCTTTCTGATTAAAAATTACATTAAGCTAAAGACAATATTGACGAACAAATTAACCAACGAATTTAAAGTACGTTGTACGCATGTTAAGCATGGCCTTGGCCTCACTCTGCTTCTGCAACAAATCATTACTTTCATACCTCTCCATAAGCTCTAACAGCTCATTCCTCCGCCAAACGTTCCAATTTCTCCAACATCCCATCCTTATCATCATCTCCAAGCCCGAAATAACTAGCATAAGCGCCCCTATTTATCACATGCATGCCTAGTCTTTTTTTCCATCTCGGGCGGCTTCTCAAACAAGTCTCTCACTCCAGGCAACTTCTTTGCAGCGCCAAAATACCTATATACACTGGTCCACGACCACTAGAATTAGGTACATTAACAATATTACCATCCAAATCAGTTATTTTCGTTGAAAATTTAATATAGTCCGGTCCACCTAGCTCAATAATTCTACATTCCCAATGAAATTTCTCTTGTATAAGATGGTTAATTTCATCGTTAAGATCACGAAGAATGTGTTCAACTGTTCACCTAAACCTTGGTTCTGAATTTCAGTGACTTTACGACCAATGTCACGCATGATCTGTTGACGCCACTTGTTTGCCTCAGATAAATCTCTACATTGTGAGGCTAAATATGGACGTCGTTGTTCTGGTTTGTTTATTTCTTCCTTTGACATGGTGATGAGACGATTGAGCATTGATTGTGCTTTTTCTTGGTTACGTGCCATTGTCAAGTTATGAATTGCCCATAGCCCTAGTTTCGTGATATTTATAGTATGATCCAATACCCTATTCTAAATTTAGGGTCTGGATCCTCTGTCCCCTTCCTCCGTGTCTCCTCCGTATCCCCTTGCTTTTTTTAATATAAAATGAGTGCCCCTGCGGGGCCCATTTTAAATAAAAATATTTTTTTATTTAAAATGGGCCCCGCAGGGGTACACATTTTGTATTAAAATGAGAAGGGGACACGGAGGGGACACGGAGGAAGGGGACAGAGGATCCCAGCTCCTAAATTTAATTGGATTCTTATGTAAGAAGATTAAACATTAACGTATTACAAGATGATACAGTTGTCCAAATTCTAATTGGATACAGTAGCTAGTTATATAAAGTTTGATAGAAATATAAATTTAGTGTCCTAAAAAAAATATAAAAATTGATTATATACCCGTTGGGGTTTAAGTGTGTTCCTAAATGTAATACTGCCATACTACAACTAACCAAAGTTTGTTATGGCTTCGCCTAAAACTTTGAGGGTTGACGTATCAAAAAGTCTACTAGAATTACCAACAGTTTCACTTATAATTATCAAACAATCAGCCAATAGAGTTGCTCACCATGTGGCTCAAGAGTCAAGCCTCTCTTTTCTCTACTGATCACCTTGTTAGGGTATCTGTTGATGTAGTTTTTGTTAAGTTCGTTCGCAGGGAAGGACTATTGATTCAAGTTCAGGTTTTAATCTCTTAATATCTAGAAGTGTGAGAAATAATTGGTGTGTTTGTTGTAAACTAACTTAAACTAGAGAGCAAATAAGAATTACAATTTAACAATGATAAGAAAACAATCCAGAAACTAGGGTTCTTCAATGGTATTAATGAATGTGTATAAGTTTGTGATATTCAAGTCTCGTGCTCTTGCTAAAAACGTTCCACTAATGTTTATATTGTTATCTCCCAAGATACAATATAATGCCCACAACTACACATTGATGTCACTCCCATGATCAAGCAACACATAATTACGAACTGTTTAAGCCCAAGGAATTTTAGTCTCATAACTCGCATATTAATCTCCCAATTAAATACTTGAATTACGTCTGTTGTATCATAAACTAGAACTATAAATCCTCTCCCGATTCATTACAATTCCTAAAGATACAATCAAGAGTTCGCGACTCCCTCAATTGTGTTAAGTGCTCAATAACAGATTAGCAAGGTAGAGAAATCACAATATAACTACACAAGCATATTAACCATTGAATACTACCTAATTCCCGGATTAGGGAATTAGTTACTCATAATGAATGAAGAAAAAAAACATATATTAATAACCAAAACCATGTTTACAAGAGTATAGAGTCAAGAAAAATACAACTTGAAGAATCTCGTAAAGTTTGGATGGAATCCCTTCAATCCTTGCTTGAGCTCTCTCCTCTCTATTCTCTATCTCAAAGAATACTACCCGCAAGAAAACCCTAATTCTCATCTCTAATATACGACCCCGATACTTTAAAAGTCATACAAGGTAACTAAAATTTAATTACAATAAAATAAATAAATCTATTTTTATTCAGCTCAAGACCCCTGAATGTGATGCTCAGTCCCCCTGAGCTTGCTACAGCTTCCCTCAAGGTCCCTGAGTGCGAGGCTCAGATGCTCAGGCCCCCTGAGCTTGCTGCAGCTTCCCTCAAGGTCCCTGAGTGCGAGGCTCAGGTCCTGAGGCTCTAAAAAGGCAAAAATCTGTTTTGCTCAAGGCTCTTGAGCCTAAGCTCAGGACCCATTTTCTCTAGTTTTTGTCTCCTTTCAGCATGCCTTCTTGTCCCCAACACCTTGCTCCATTGGAATCTCCTACAAACATAGAAAACACTCACTTAGCATCCATATAAGTTAAATAACAATTAACATTATATATGTAGGACTAAAGCATCAAAAATAAGGTTAAATGAGGATTAATATGAAGCAAAATATCTATATATTAACCATACATCAGTACCAAATAAATCTTCTAATTAAAAGCCCTATTTACAAAAAAATTCGGCTCGAATCAATTCGTTTAAGCAATAGTCCAAGCTGATTGCCCTTATTTCATTTTTGTAAAAAACCAGTTACACTCAATCTGTGGTCCAATTTTATAACTGGAATTCTAAGAATAAGTTAACCTTCAAAGACCATGGGACTACTGGAAGTAATTGTTCTCTCTAGACATTAGTAAGTAGTTTCCTACAGTGGCTATTTAAAAATCAAACCCGTCCAACATTGCAGAATATGGGTAATAAAAAATGTAGCACAAAATTTTCAGAGACCACAAAATATCATTACTAGATAATAGCACATTTTCAGCAAATAAACATTCTTCAATATGCGTTCATACATGCCATTACGTGAAAAGCAAACAAACTACGTAAACAAAAATTGAATAAAGAAAAGTATGGATATTCAGTGGTTAGATAGCCAAACGACATCAGCAACTGTTGAGGCAGCAAGGAAGAGCCAGCTGAAGAAAGTGAAGCCTATTGAGATTGCAACACGATTGCAGAAGTGACTTTTAAGGCTTACAAAAATTTGGTAGAGTTGAATGATGAATCCCTGTACGATTCAAGTTGGTTACTCCTGATGCAGCTGATCCAGCACTCATCAGTGCATAAGTAAATAGCTACAAAGATCAAGAAACAAGCGAGATCCGTTAACAATAACCAACACAACAATCTAACTACCCATTCGAGATTGTGGAAAAACACTCTTGAAGTCGTGTTTTTACTCACAAACTTGCACAGAAACCAATAAAAATCATGCAGACTTACGTCATACCAACACTTCATAGCATTTTTTACATGTGATACATATAAGAGGGGGCGTCACTGATCAGATTCAGCGGAGGCACCGAAAGGAAGTCTAAATATTCCAAGATCATTTATTATTAAGTGACATTGAACATGCAACAAAGAAAAATCGTAGTTACCAGAAAATCATGCATGTTATTCTACCATTCTAACATAGAGATAACAGTTGCAAAGTTGTTTTAGAATCATATACTAAAATTCAATCATGCGTGAACCCTTTGTCAGACTAAAAAATAAAGGAAAGAAACATGCCAGGATAGATCAAAACAGTTGCTTTTGCATCTGAGCGTATTTGCAATTAAGAATTCGGCCCAAAGCAACGTATATATATATTTCACAATGTGATGTTTGATAACGTTATTAAATACTTTACCAATTGAATCACGATTTTCACATAATCAGTGACTGTCCACAAATTGCCACTCTGTATATTTCGAAATCTAGCTTATCTAGAATGACAAGCTAAAGTCATTACATTACATATCATGGTTTCATCTATTTCTCACACGTAAGGAGCTAGAGTGGCTTCTAAAGCGATTTTCTAGTTAAATTAATCAACGAAAATATCCAAATTCTAAACCATTACTAAATATTAACTACATAATTTTTTTACCTGATCCACAGCAAAGAGAAGCCATAGATAATTCCTAGAGGAAACGAGTAGAGATTTTCGGAGTATCATCCGCATGTTATACAACATGTTATGCTAAAAAAAACCTCGACTAATCTATGAGGGGTGTTAGAATATAAAAGTTTATTAGTGTTAGAGCATGATTATGATGTCTACTTAGTGTTGTCTCCATTAAGGCTTAGTGATGCATCCATTAGCTTAGTGCTCATCAAGTGCTCTCACCATTAGCTTAGTGCTCATCAATGTTTAGTTATAGTATAATTTAATCCTAGTTTTGTCCTATACATCTTTCTTTGTAATTCATTAAGCTGATAAATATATACACTAGCTCTTCTCCCTTTCTTTTCTCTCTCAGTTTTATTACATGGTATCAGAGCCATTTCAGCTAATTTAAACAATTTCCATAGATAGCTGTAGCTGTGCATATATTTGTTGTCTAGGCAGCTGTAGCTGTAAGTAATTTCTTTGTAGTTTTAAATGACTTCTTTAAGGTCTGAATCTGAAGAGAATGTTTCAGCAGATTCTGGATTTCAGGATCATGCAAGGTTTGAAAAGGTTGTGAGTGTTGTTCACAATCAGCTTACCTCTCGGAAATTGAAAGGGGTGGATAACTATTCTATGTGGAAAAATGCAATTACAATGGCCCTAAAGGGTCGAGCGCTAGCTGATCATCTAACTGATGAACCTCCATCTGAGACAACTCAAGAAGGGAAGGCATGGCATATGTCCGATGCTAATTTAGTGAATTTGTTATGGGATAGCATGGAAACTAAGGTGTCTGATTTGGTCTCACATTGCTCTTCAGTTAAGCAAATGTGGGATTATTTGAGCATGCTCTATTCTGGTCAGAGTAATGCGAGTCGGATTTATGATGTTTCTCAGGCGTGGAGTCGTTTTACTATGGGAAATAAATCTGTTACTGAACTCTTTGCTGATTTCTCTAAACTTGATGAAGAGCTAAATGCGCTTATGCCAGTCACCAACAAAGTGGAAGACATGTTGAAGCAAAAGAGACTTTTATCCATGATGACCTTCTTGGGGGCGTTGAGGCCCGAGTTTAATGTAGTCAAGTCGCAAATCTTGGGTGATACATCTGTTGTCTCTATATCAGATGCTTATGTTCGATTATTGAGGATGACAAGTGATGAACCTCGAAGTAGCTCTGCACCAGACACCATTCGATCTGATAATTCTGCTATGTTTACTCAAAACTTTGTTCACAGTGGAGGAGGTCGTGGTAGAGGAAGGATATAAACTAATAGAGGTGGATTTCAGGGATCAGGAGGACGATCTGGACGTCCTAGACCTATTTGTCACCATTGTGGAGTTGAAGGACACATTATGGCAAAATGTTGGAAGCTTCATGGGAAGCCTCTAGTGTAGGAAATCCGTGCATCTGTTGCTAATCGAGTTAAGGGTTTGGCTACAAGTAGTGATGATCAGGGGATTATAATATCCAAGGATGACTACGACAAATTTATCCAATCACAACATTCTATTTCAACAGGCACTCATACATCTGTTATTGCTATGACATCTCCATCCACATGTACTCCTACTGCTTTTGTCTCTACCACTACTCCACGGAACTGGGTCATTGACTCGGGTGCCTCTGCGCACATGACAGGAGACGCAGGTATACTTAATTCTATATGTCCTGTAGACACATTCTCAATTGTTAAATTAGAAGATGGATCTCAATCAACCATCACAGGAATTGGAAAAAGTTCCCTTTTGCCTACATTATCTCTTGATTCTGTGTTACATGTACCTCATTTTCCTTTAAGTCTATTATCCGTTAGTCAGTTGACTAAGAAACTTGATTGCACTATAACCTTTTCTTCTTCTTCTTCATGTACTTTTCAGGACCGCCAGACGAGGAGGATTTTTGGTTCGGGGACTGAATCTGGCAGCTTGTACTATTTTGATAACCCCCAATACCTACCACTTTTACAGTTACAACACCATCTTTGCACCAACTTCATTGTCAGCTTGGTCATCCATCGTTGTCTCGGTTACAACACCTTTATCCTCAGTTTCGTCATGAATCTCGTTTAGAATGTGAATCTTGTGAGATGGGTAAGCATAGGCGTGTATCGTATGCCCCTAGGGTCAATAATCGTGTCAAGGCTCCTTTTGACCTTGTACATAGTGATATATGGGGACCTTCTCCTGTCATCTCTAGACGTGGTTTTAAATATTTTGTAACTTTCATTGATGATTTCTCAAGATGTTCTTGGTTGTTTTTGTTAAAAAGTCGTTCTGATTTATTTCGTGTGTTTACTTTATTTTTTGCTGAAATTCAAACACACTTTGGTCGAACCATTAAGTTTTTACGAAGTGATAATGCTCCTGAATATAAAACATGTACTCAGATTCAAAGCTTTATGGCTTCTGAAGGTATTCTTCCTCACACGTCGTGTTCATATACTCCTCAACAGAATGGCGTTGCTGAACGTAAAAATCGTCATCTTCTTGAGGTTTCCCATGCCATGAGATTTCATATGAATGTTCCTAAATGTTTTTGGGACGATGCAGTTCTTACAGCATGTTTTCTCATAAATCGGATGCCCTCGATTGTTTTGGCCAACAATACTCCTTTTTATATGTTGTATCCTGATAAAGCACCATTTTCTCTACCACCTAAAATCTTTGGTAGCACTTGCTTCGTTCATAATTTTGGACCTGGCAGAGATAAACTTGATCCCAGGTCAACCAAATGTATCTTTCTAGGCTATTCTCGTTCTAAAAAAGGGTACAAGTGTTATAGTCCAACTCTCAAGCGTGACTTTGTGTGCAAAGATGTTACCTTCTTTGAGTCTACTCCTTATTATTCTTCTAAACTTTCTCATGATTTGGAGATTGACCCTTGTGATCATGATGAGCCTTCCTCGATACCTATCTCAGCTACTGACTCTCAACATCCACTTGTCCCTGCACCAGTCCCTCTGAATTCTGAATCCACGGATTATCCTCCAATTGTTTGTACATATCAAAGGCGTCAATGTAACCTACCTGATCCAGAACCTGATTCTTTACCATCAGATTCAGATTCCCCTCCATTACCTACTTTGACGGATGGTCCTGATCTTACTCTCGATTTGCCCATTGCTCTTCGCAAAGGTACTCGTGCTTGTACTAAATATCCCATTGCTAATTATATTTCTTACAACTCTTTATCATCTTCTTTTCAAGCGTTTCTCACTTCTATTTCTTCTCATATTGTTCCTAAATGCCATAAAGAGGCACTTTTGCTCCCTGAGTGGCAGGATATAATGATGGATGAATTGCAAGTGTTAGAAACTAATGGCACATGGTCTCTTGTTCCCTTACCTAAAGGAAAATCTGTGGTTGGATGCCGCCGGGTTTATGCAATCAAAACGCATCCTGATGGTTCCATTGCTAGGTATAAAGCCAGACTAGTAGATAAAGGGTTTAGCCAAACTTATGGCATGGATTATACTGAACTTTATCCCCAGTTGCCAAAATGTCATCTATCCGGCTTCTTATATCTTTGGCTGTTACTCATTCTTGGCCACTTTCATAGCTAGATGTACCTAATGCTTTTCTACATGGTGATTTAGATGAAGAGATTTACATGGAGCAACCTCCAGGATTTGTTGCTCAGGGGGAGTCTGGATTAGTATGTCTATTGAAGAAATCAATATATGGGTTTATTTTTCTGATGGTTTATGTTGATGATATAATCATCACAGGAAATGATGAAAAAGGCATTTGTGATTTGAAAGCCTACTTGAATAATCAATTTCAAACCAAGGATTTGGGAAAGTTGAAATATTTTCTTGGCATTGAGGTGGCACGGAGTGCTAGAGGGATGTGTTTAATGTAGAGAAAATACACATTAAATCTGTTAAAAGATGCAGGAATGCTTGGTTGTAAACCAGTTGAGAATCCTATGGATCCAAACACAAAATTGGTGAAAGATGAAGATGCTGGACCGTTATACATTGATGCGGGAAGATATAGAAGGCTTGTGGGAAAATTGAATTATCTAACTATTACTCGCCCCGACATTGCATTTCCAGTTAGTGCTGTGAGTAAATTTATGGCTGCTCCTAGAGTTACTCATATGGATGCTGTCATTCAGATACTGAGATACTTAAAAGGAACTCCGGGAGTTGGCCTGATTTACACTAGGAATGGGCACACAAATGTTGAAGGATATTCAGATGCTGATTGGGCGGGATCTCCTTTTGATAGAAGATCTACTACTGGATATTATGTTTTTGTAGGAGGAAATTTGGTATCTTGGAAAAGTAAAAAGCAACATACTGCTGCTAGGTCCAGTGCTGAATCTGAGTAACGAGCAATGGCACAGACTACATGTGAGTTAGTTTGGCTAAAAGAACTTCTTATGGAATTAAAACAAGATGTGAAAGGTCCGATGCAACTTCTCTGTGACAATGTTGCAGCTATGCATATTGCATCTAATCCGGTATTTCATGAGCGAACAAAACACATTGAGGTTGATTGTCACTTTGTTAGGGAGAAGATACAAGATGGAACAATTGTCACCAAATTTGTGAATACTAATTATCAGTTGGCTGACATTTTCACCAAGTCATTAACAGGCATAAATATCAGGAGAATTCGATGCAATCTGGGTAGTTATGATATTTCATCACCCATGCTCCAGCTTGAGGGGGAGTGTTAGAATATAAAAGTTTATTAGTGTTAGAGCATGATTATGATGTCTACTTAGTGTTGTCTCCATTAAGGCTTAGTGATGCATCCATTAGCTTAGTGCTCATCAAGTGCTCTCACCATTAGCTTAGTGCTCATCAATGTTTAGTTAATTTAATCATAGTTTTGTCCTATAAATAGATTCATCTTTCTTTGTAATTCATTAAGTTGATAAATATATACACTAGCTCTTCTCCCTTTCTTTTCTCTCTCAGTTTTATTACAAGGGGTACTTAGAAAAATCACTAAATTTTGAAATCCATCCGGAGCTTAAGAAAAATACTCTGCTCATTTTTCCAAGGTCAACCCTACCGGAGCCTAGACTTGCCTCCTCTAGTTCGCCACAACATGCATCTTTTAAACTTAGAAGCCTCGACCTCTTCTCTTCTTAACATGCCTCGACTAACTATGCATGTTCCTATCAAGACTCCGTAGGGAATCCTATCCTTTAGGCCAAGTATAACGAATAATTTACTAAAGATTAAAAACAAAGTACCTTTTTCTTTTTTTCTTTTTTTTGCTAAACTACAAGTACTTTCTTTGTAAATAATTAAACAACGAAAAATAGTTTCTCCCACTAAGATATAAAGAAGTAAAGAACAGCAAATCTTTGTTTTTTTATGGAGCTGAAATATATAACAAAAATGAAAATAAAGTGACAAGAGGAGCACAGAATATCATACTGAAACGACTCAGCGAAGGACCACTTAGAATGCACAGGGAGCGTTAATCCAAAACAGAGATAGTCGAATCTTGTTTGGCCGTGACCATCAATGAAAGTGCAGTTACCGTGGTGATCAAACAAAGTAATCGGAGAATGACATTAACACAAACCACCTCCGCTTTCGGACGAGCACCCCCTTAGATCACCGTAGCCTGCACACTCATTCATGCTGCCATTCCTTTAGTATTAATCCCGCTATCCATTCCCAAATGTATTGAAATGTGTGTAGCTAGGTGCAAGTAATAAGTATATGGCTTTAAAGAAAAGTAGTAGAGTAGTAGTATGGAGCAATGTCATTTTATAGAAACATGCAAAATTGGGTTTAATGTGTCATTTTTTATTTGACCTTATCTTTTTAATTTTTTGATCATTTAAATATCTAGATGATTCCTGCAAACTTAGAAGATGCTTAGAGAATATGCACCCATGAGGGCCATCAATTCATCAATTCATGGATTGAATTGATGGAGTTGGTTACTATTCATAAAAAATCAATTGTTTTGCTTACTTTTTATGCACTCATAAAACTCCATCAATTCATCAATTACTATTCATCAAATAAATAATTATATTTTTATATCATAATTAAAAACATAATAACTAAATCTAATCATAAAAATCATCGTCAAAGCGAGGAACATAAGCACTGTCACTAGTAGTCTCATTCACTTGTTCCATGATCTCAGCCTTCTTCTTTTAAACCATTTTTTCGTATTAGGGGTCATTTTTTCGTATTAGAACCCATTTTCTTTCTTAAATATATATGTAAATAAATCTGAAAATATATGGAAAAATATGGGTGTGTAAAAATTTGTGTTAAAAATGAATACCAAAACTTGTGTTTTATAGGCACAAAAAACTAGCCGTTGAAATCAGAATTGTAGCTGTTATTTTTTTTTCTAGCCATTTTATTACCGTTACTGAGAGCAGGAGGGATGAAATTTGCTTTATATACATGGGACCCACCAATCAATGGCCATTATGTAGTCCATTAATAATTAATGGAATGCTTGATGAATTGATGAGCATTAGAAATTGATGGCCATCAAAAAGGGACAGGTGCATTTTTCTTTTGCATTCAAACATTAAAAAGGGTGCTGAATTGATGGTTTGATGGAGCCGGTGTGGATGCTCTTATCGTGTAGCAAAAACGAGATTTTGCTGGAGGTAATTGTTTAGAGGGTGATGCATTTTTATTTAACCGTGCAAGTCAAAATATATTATGACAATAGACAATAAAACATAGGCGCAATGGCGCATGCAATATCACTCATCATGTTGAGTATTGAATACAACAAAAGAATACAGAGGGGGGTGAATGGATTCTTGAACTTTTCTGGTTCTTGAATCTGTGTAGCAGATAAGTATCTGTGTGTGCAAATGTGTAGGTGCGGATAAGAAATGACACAAGACACAATATCACTTTAATCTATTATATTATTAGATAAAGGTTGCTACAATCTGTGAATACAAATGATAGTATTCTCAGCTTCGTTTTTCTCAGAGAGATATGACTTACAATGTATGAAAAACTTGACTTCTCAAAAGTTAACAACTAAGGAAGTGAGGCTATATCCTTATAGAACATGGATACAACCTACTTACTACAAATAAGGTAGCTGAACAAATTACTTTCTAGTCTGTCTATCCTTTTTGAGTAAGTGTCCAAACGGTTACAGATTTGACTTTGCAAAGCCTGTTCAGATCCACTTCTTTAGCCCTTTGTCTCTTCTATATCTCTCCAAGCTTCCTTGTAGGCTTTCCAGAGCACGGTACAGATTGTGGTCCATAAAGTGCATTGGCTTGTTGCAGGTTTCAGACTTGTACAATTTCTTCAGTATTTTGTCTCCAAGAATGTATTCGAGAAGTGGCTAAGTAGTTGATTCGAGAACTAGGATTAGATAACTCTAAGTTATCGAATACTGTATGATTAACATATCGAATCACTTCTCGAATAATACTTTTCTCCAGGATTCCTTGAGTTATCGAATAGAACACTTGACTTGTCGAATCCTTGAGATATCGAATAGCTTTCTGAGTCCTTGAGATATCGAATGAAACTTTGACTTCTTGACTCTTTGAGAACTCGAATACCACTTTGACTTGTTGACTTCCTGAGTTCTCGAATAGAGTATTTAGACATGTCGAATCTTCTGAGATATCGAATGAGATATTGAACAGTGTCTTCTTAGATATCGAATCTCTGACTTCTTGAATGCTAGACTTCTCGAATAGACAAAAGTACTTCTCGAATTGGTACTTAGGCAAATTCTTCATTTCTTCAAATCCCAATTGTGATTTATTTGACAGTCTTCATCTTCTTGCTTGAGGCATGAACCTTGGAACTTCTTTCAAGCATTATTCTTGACTATATAAGTACAGTTACACAACTAGGATTTGATGCCTACTACAAGTACAGAACAAGTAGAAACTCTACAACTAGAGGTTCCCTCAGTTAAGAGGTCATGTAAGTAATGCAAAGCATTACAAACAATTAGGCTTGTTATTAGATGTAAACAGGCATGCCTCTGTGACTAACAATCTCCCCCAAATTGTGAGTGAGACCCTTAGTCTTTCATGTCTGATAACAAGCCTAACATACATAAAGATAAAACTTGAAAAGTACAGGTATGAAAGTTGATTGAGCACATGAATGAAATTACAAGATGAATAATCTTACAGTATGATGAAATACTAGCCATTCTCATTTGATTCCATCTCCATTGCTTTGGCTTGTAGATCATCATATGCTTTCTGTTTTCTTTCTTTCTCCTTTCTTGCATTCTCATCCATGGCCTTTATGATTTCTGCCAAAGCATCCAATTCTTCAAGCATGATAGAGTCTTTGAAATCTTCAAGTACTGGTTTCAGAATGTTGGCATGATAGTGACTGAGTAGGTTCATTCTTATATTGACATTATCTCCATTTCTCCTCCTATACTTCACCACATAGGGATTGAATTGAACTCTACACAATCCTTTTGCCCTTAGCTTTTCTGCTTCAACTTCCAGCCTATCAATCTCCTTCTCCCTTTCTAGCCATTTCTCAAAGCACCCCTTTCTTATCTTCTCAGCAGAGTCTCTCTTCATCTTCACAAAATCAATCAACTCCAGCTTCCATACTTTCTCCACTTTGTCTTCAGAATCCAATAATGCAATGATCCTTTCTATTTCATATGCAGTTATTCACAATAGACAATAAAATAGATTCTCTGAGCTCTTAGATATTGCAATTGGTCTTCATCAAAGTCTTCATCAAGAGGTTGGAGTTTCAGTCCTGGATAGATAGTTAGGGTTCTTGATTTGGATAGCTTTGGTTTCCTTGCAGCTTGTTTGAATTTGATCCTTTTTACATGGTTGCCTGGCAGTAACATGTGACCTTTGTTTGTAGACCATTGTAGTATTCCATTAGCAGTTTGCTTTTTGAAACACACAGATGACTTCTTGACTTGAATCTTCTTCTCTTCTTGAGGTGGCAAAACAGTTGCAGAAGCCATAGATGTAGATTTTGCTAGGTCACTACTAACAGTATTCACCCTAGACTTAGAGTCTTGTGTTGTGGTGAGGTTACTGTCAGCAATGCCTAAGGCTTGCTATTTTCCATTTTTTCTCTCATAGAATTTACCTTTGTCATCATCATCCTTCTTGTTCTTGTCATCCTTTTTCTTCTTCTTCTAATCTTCATCACCCTTATCTCTCCTATGATGTCTTCTCCTCCCATCACTTTTATCTTCAGAGTCATCATCCTTATTTCTCCTAGGTAGAGCCATTTCTGGAATTGCACCAGTTGCTATGAAAGATCTTAGGATGTGTAGTGCTTCTATTTCTTCAGCATTTCTGACTCCACCTTTCTTCTGTAGTTGATCAGTGATAGCAATGATAAATCTGTGATTTCTAGAAGTGAGGTCATTGGGAATGACCAACTGCTTGATGTCTTCAATTTTGGTGCCAGACTGGTAGATGATTGTCCATGGCTTCTTGATTACTTCTGGCAACCTTGAAGGTTGATCATTCCTTAAGTCATCATACAGACTCTTGTTGTTCTCATTTCTCTTCTCAATAAGCTCAAGTATGGCATCTACCTCAGAGTGTTTTAGGGCTTGAAGAGTCTTGTAGGTTAGATGGCATATCTTTGAATTGGATACCATCATTATCTCCTTGAACCATGAGCTATTGATTTTCCTGGGTATAACAGTGAGATAGTCAATCTGATCCTTCAGGCTCCTCAGATAAAATTGAGTGTCACTAGCCTGCTTCCTTGAGACTTTCAGAAACTCCAAGAATGCTTCATCATGATAGACATTTGAATTTGCAACTTCTTGTAGCTTGGCCTCAGTAACTACCTTTACTTCTACAGGCTTGGCACTTTCAGATTTGGAGGATGAAGGTTTATCAGATGGCATACTCCCTGCAACCACTGTGGTTGTGATGGATTGCTTCTAGCCACCAGGAGTAATGACATGCACAGTTGGTAGAGTAACAACTGGCAGAGTGGTTGGGGGCTCATCAACTTTGGATTTCCCTTTCCCTAGCAAATTTATAGGTTTTGGAGCCCTTTGGTGACTACCCTCATTTAGCTGTATGCCTTTCTCCTTAGGTTTTTCCCCCTTTGGATTTGAATTCCTTAACCTCTTCTCCCCTTTAGGCTTGTTGTCAGGCACAAAGGCTTTAGGAGTGGCCTTTGGGTTGGAAGATTCTTCAGGTAGAGGGAGACCCATGTGCTTCATTATAGCAGACAACATAGATTGTTGATGTAGAAGGACATTAGCTGTGGTGGAGGCTTGGGTGTCCAACTGTTCATTGAGAATTGCAACCTTGTCTATAAGATGAGCATTAGACTTTGTGAGAGAAGCTACCTCCTTTTCAAGAGCATCAACCTTGGTTAATAATTCAGTAGATTTGAAGCCAGATAGGGATTGTTCCTTAAGTCTCTGCACTTCAAACCTAGTCATATCATGCAATGGGACTTCAGTAATTAGCTTGTCTCCATATAGATTTTTGAACATGGTCCTTAGCATGGCATTGGCATCTGTGGTCTGTTCAGATTGAGATTGAAATTTATTCCCCGGACCTGTGACAGTGTCATTTAGTAGAGCTAGGCCATTATCCATCTTGGTACAGGTAGACCTGCAGGCTAGAATGTCCTTGAGAATAGTCTCCAATGGAGGGAATTTGGCATCAAAAGCCCTCTTTATCTCATGCACCTCCTTGATTGTGGCTGTACACACTTCATGAACTTCTGTTTTTAGACCCTTGCCAAGGTAGTATGCAGCCTTGAAAATACCCTTGTAGCTGTCATTCGCTGCTTCATACACATCACTAGGGGAGAGAGATTTGGCATTGGACCCTAGTGAAGTAATGTACTCTTCTCTGATGTACTGAAGGCCTTCTGAGAGAGGAATGTCCAATTTTCTCTGTAGCCAGGCATCCACATTGCCATCTCTTTCAGTATCATCAACTATCTTAGCCTTTTGCATCTCCACATCATCTCTGTGGCATAAGAGAATAGCTTCATAATCTGGATTTGGCATGTTTGCAGTGAGAAGGTGCTGAGCAATCTTTGTGAACTCAGGGATCTGATCCACAATTAAGCTTTGAAGTGCTTCAACCATCAATTAAGGTGGAACAGACCCTGATCCTGAAGCACAGTAATGTTGCACAGGCTTCAGAGACAAGAAGTTAGAGCTAGAGCTAGGCAAGCTAGACTCCTCAATTACAGATGAAACTTCTGTAACCGGATGGAGTGACTCTACTACTGTTGTCTCCACAAGAGTGGGATGAGTTACAACAGTAGTTGACACAGGCACAGAGTCTCTAGTAAAAACTAGTGAATCCTCTGTGTTTGTGATGATGTCATCAGGATATGCCCCAGCTAGCATTCCCTCACCATCTGAATGTGGTTTCTGGGTGGTGAGCACAGTGTTAGGCACCATGTCACTTGAATTTGTTGGCTCATCAAGAGAGAAGAATTCTTGATGATCAAGTCCTTGCTCCTCAATTGCTTGAGTTGCAGGCTACAAAGAAATTTCAGGTGTAGGTTCTGGAGGAGAAGTGTCTTGTGGAATAGATTTTGGCAACTCCCCCTAAGAAATATAGGGAGTTTCAAATGTGATGTGCTCTCCACTCAGTGTTGTGCCAGCCTTATCACTCCCATGTGTTGACTCTGTACAGATAGGTGCATTGGGGAGGATGCTTGATTCTATAGATGCACCCTGTTGAGAGAATACATCTAGTGAACTATTTGCCCCTGATTTTACAATTCAGCCATTTATGTGACTGAAGAGGTGGTTTTAGCTTTCTTCTTTTTTGGCCTTGTCAAGGGTGACTCAGGTGCCTCACTTTCTAATTCTACAGCTAATGCTGCTTCAGATAATATGATTAATGGTGCAGAAGCTATCTCATTTCTCTTCTTTTTACTAACATCACCCTTTTGAGAGGATGATGCAGTTGGATCAATGTTTCGTAGAGTGTTTGGCTGAGAGGGTTGGTTAGCAGGCCCTGGGTTAGCATTTTGTCTTACTTGCTTGGGTTGTGCTAACTGTGACTTGGAATCAAATATTGGCATGTTGTGGGGGTAAGTCCTAAACAAACCCTCCATATGGGGAGTTATGTTAAGTCTTACATCCACATCATTCCTAGTCTCCAAATTACCAAAAATGAGTTTGGTCATGGATTTAGGATAGCCTATTCTATTTTTATCCATCCCAGGCAAATCAACCAATTGAGCATTTTTAAAATTAAGTACAGATTGAATAAAGCGAGGGAAGAAAATGTCAGTACCTCTCTTGGTTGTGTTATTACCAAGTCTCCCATACAACTCTTGTAGGATGATTTGACCAACATCTATCTTTCTTCCATAAGCCAATGCATAGGCAATTTGCTGCGCCGGTGCACTGATTTGGTCAAAACTTGATTTCCTGGCAGTGAAGACTTGAAGGAGAGTTGCAAACACATAGCTCCACTCATTTCTCAGATTCTTCCTGTTTAGCTTTCCAAGATTAATCCCATCTGAGTAGTTGATGAATTCAAAGAATTCTTCCAACTGTGCATTTGTGGCCAGTGTGTCATATGACTCTTGTTGTAAGCCCAGTGCTTGATTCATGTCTGCTGTGGTGATAGTGATTTCCTTATCCTTAATCTTGCAGTAGATGATATATGATGTTATTGTGCTTTCCAGGGCTACAACTTCCACAATAGCAGTGCCCCAAAACTGTTCTAGGATGTCTAGATATAGAGTCGGGTTGGCAGAGAGGGCATCCTTGATGTATGACTCAGACATCCACTTTACAAAGCACTTGAAGTTCGCATTGGGTGCTTCCACATCACTGGTTAGGGCGATAAAGTTGGTGTTGAATTTCACGGTTGCTATTGATACAGAGAAAAGAGAGAAAAGAGTAAAGGTTGAAGAAGAAATTTAGCTTTTGGCAGTTAGGGTTTCAGAGGTTTTGGGAGTTTAGATGTTTGAGTAATCGAATGAAATGAATAGAATAGATGTGGAAGTGTATAAGTATGAAGTACTTGAATTGTCGATTAGATATATGTTTTGTATCGACAAGTCAGGCATTCGAGAAGTAGAAAACACCTATTCGATAAATCAAGAAAAGCTTATTCGATAACTCAAGCAGATGGTAACTCACAGCTGGCAGTTATCTAACTTAGAAATAATTCTAAATTAAATAAAATGTGTTGTTTTTTTTATGAGTGAATTAAAATTTTAGACAAAAATCCAAAATCGGTTGAGATTCAGCGAGAATTCAGCCTTTTCAAATGATTCGAGAACTCAAATGCAGTATTCGAGAACTCAGTCATTAGAGAACTCAATTACCATATTCGAGAAGTCAAGAATACCTCTATTCGATATCTCTAAAAGACTCTATTCGAGAACTCAAGAGTACTCTAATGAGACTTGTTAGAGATGTCGAATAGTGAACCATTCGAGAAGTCTGACTTATCGAAATATGCTCATCACTCACAAAAATTAATTTTCACTATCTTTTAAAATTTACCAGTCATATTCAATGAAGAATATTCTAGCAAATTAAGCAGTGATTTTCTCAAAATTTCATAGAAATTTCAAGTTAATAAAATATGATTTTTCAACATATGCAACAGATTTGAAATATTTATAAATCATATTTCAGCTAACACTTACTTTAAAAATATTGAGAATTTAGATAAAGTAAGTGTTTACTGCTGCAACAATCTAGATGATATATTCACCTAGCCAGAATATGAAGAATTCAGCATTCCAATCTCACTAACCAACCTTGTGAAGGTGGCTTCATCTAATGGCTTAGTGAATATGTCAGCTAGTTGTTTATCTGTAGAGACATAATGCAACTCAATGGTTCCATTAGTTGCATGTTCTCTAATGAAATGATATCTGATGTCAATGTGCTTTGTTCTAGAATGATTGACAGGATTGGCAACTATAGAGATTGCACTTGTGTTGTCACACATGATTGGAATTTTTTCCAACACAAGTCCATAATCTCTAAGTTGATTTTTAATCCAAAGCACTTGAGCACAGCAACTTCCAGCAGCTATGTATTCAGCCTCAGCTATAGAAGTTGACACAGATTGTTGTTTCTTGCAATACCAAGAGACTAACCTTTGTCCAAGAAACTGGCAACTACCTGAGGTGCTTTTCCTATCCACTCTGCATCCAGCATAGTCAGCATCAGAATAACCAACCAGATTGAACCCTGTATCCTTAGGATACCATAAACCCAAGTTTGGAGTGCCCTTCAGATATCTAAAGATCCTTTTTATAGCAATCAAATGTGATTCTTTTGGATTTGATTGAAACCTTGCACACAAACATGTAGCAAACATGATGTCTGGCCTACTTGCAGTGAGATAGAGTAGAGAACCAACCATGCCTCTATAGACTGAGATATTTACTTGCTTGCCTTTAGCATCTTCATCCAATTTAGTGGCAGTGGCCATGGGTATCTTCGCAGGTGAGCAATCTTCCAAATCAAACTTCTTTAATAAATCCTTGATGTACTTGGTTTGACTGATAAAGATACCATCCTTCCTTTGACTGACTTGCAATCCAAGAAAGAATGTCAACTCTCCCATCATACTCATCTCATATCTGCTCTGCATGAGTTTAGAGAATTTCTCACACAGCTTGTAACGCCCCAAATCCGGGGTCAGGGATTTGGTCGTCACGCGGAAATCCTTAACATCAAATCACCTGTTTGACAATATTAAACCACCTGTAATCATTTAATAACTGAATTACGACATCTGTGACCCCAACCACCAAGCATCTTTTAGGTTATAGGGCTAGAAACAAGAATCGATCCTTACATTACTCATTACATCCATTTAATTACATCACACTGAGTATTACAAATCCTATACTACTAGTGTAGCTTCGTTGAGAAGTACACTAGCACTAGTACTATCCTGTACAAGTGATATGTATATATTACACATCAATACACTTATATATAACTTACTCCAGCTATCTATGTTCTGGATCATATCATCTTCACAAGGGCACACTGCATGCTTCTCCTGAGCCATGCAGATAAGCCTCAATCATCTACCTTCCTCTGAAAGGTTAATATTTAAAACAAGCAAGTATGAGCGAAAGAATTGCCCAGCAAGTATTAATAGAGCACAACAATATATATCAATATACACATGGAGTTTTCGAAATATAACGATACTTAATATCAATTTAGAAATATTTACAACAATGAAACCTCAGTAGGGGATATATGACATTTCGAGTAACTGTTTGCACTAAATCACGCAAGCGTACGTGGTCACAAGTAATATATGAATAAGTCGAGTTCGTTCCCACAGAGATCTGGTTTTTAATTCAGTATTGTACCTATGCAACAATGTATGGTTTTAATTCACTGCTAAGACAAATAACAAATTGAGATTTGATTATCTAAATTAAACTAAGAAAGTAAATTAACAAACTAAGAATTAACTAACTAACAAGAATTGGAATCAAATTACTTCTGCAAGATAAACCATGGAATCCTAACTTCATTAAATACTTCGCTTAGATCTGACGCCTTTAATCACTATATGCAATGGTTATGATATCTGATCGGATAACACGAAACAAGTACACGCTACTTCTCAGTATACGTATACCAAACTAAACATACATCCACAAAAGAGATAGAAGATGAATAGACACCAATTATGCTTAGACCCTATATCTCTATAGAATTTGAAAACATAACGGTTGAAGAACAAGTTATCCACATTGATCACATAGGGTAGCATATTATCTATAATCATGCCACAAATCATGATGTTAAAACATCAACCTATCCTATGCTAGCATGGCAAGTTCTAAATCTCAAGATCCACTCTCGTTTAGCAAGAGATTAACAAATTAGATGTTCATGACGCATCTAAACACATGAATCACAACCATACGAGGATATCAAGATATACATCACACACAGATCTTTTAAAGCATCAAGATACTAAACTCCATAAATAAATCCGTTAGAATCCCATGACAACGATTAGTTCATAATCAAACCTCTCGTCATCATGGGATCTGATGAAACCATGATAAAAACAAAGTATGAAAATATACAAATAAACCTAAGTAATTGATATGTAATGGTTCTACTCCTAATGATGATGATAATCCAATTTTACAAGGGTTGGATGTGTTTATATAGGCTCTAGACATCTTGCCCAACAAGAAAATACCAAATCAGAATTATAATAGAAGTACGTTTCCTAAACTGATTCTGATTTAAAGGGAAATTCGCAGCTGTCTTTCATTCATTAATTCTGGAACGTTCCAGCTGTAATTGGGCCTCTGGACCACTTTAGAATGATAGAAAATCTCGTTATCTTCGCGTGGACTGCTTACGGGCCTCAAACGGACTTCTAGAACTCAAGATATGGCCAAAACAAAATCAGAAATTCTGGCTGATTTTTCACCCGCGCACCACCAGCGCAGGAGCGCCGTTTGGGCGCCTGAGGCGCCGGGGCAATCTGCTCAAAATTATAGAAAATTTTCCAGGCTTCGCGTGGGCAGTAAGATCGCTGAAAACGGACTTCTAGAACTCCAGATATGACCAAAACAGTGTAGACTGCGCAACATACCCTGAAATCTGAATTTTCCACATTTTGCTCAATTCTCATCCGTTTTCTCTTCCGATTCTTTCGCCACTTCCCGTTCTTCAATTCTTAACTTATAAATCCTCATGATAGCCTAGGGAAATACGCCATCCTTCATTCCATTGCTCAAATCATCTCCAAAATTGACAGAAACACCAACCCTAAACGATATTTCGCAACCCTGCACAACTAAACACAAACACATCAAAACTACAACAAACTTGAGTACAAGACAATCAAATTAAGCCAAAACGAAGCGTTCCAAGTGGATATAAATCCACTTATCAGTAACATCAGATAAATAAAGTAAGTTCATGTCAACAATAGTAATCCTCATACCTTATCCACATACCATACCTCATAGTATTGATAACCTCTTAGGGAGCTTTTCAAAATATGCAGTTCAATATGCTGCTAAGATAGTTATTACCACCCCTCATAAACCAAACCATTATAAAGTTTCCTTTTTAATACTCCTCAATTTGTAAGTATATACACATGAGTATATCATTATCATCAAAACACCTTACAGTTCAAGATTCTGTACAGGATATAAGTTCGTTACCACTTGATAAGTTAAACTCAGAAATAACTGATAGGAAGAGAGTCAAAGCTGAAAGGATATCTTCGATATATTATTTATTTTGGTATTTGTACGATTTAACATAAAATTTAATTACACTTAGTTATCCTCTCCACTAGGTAATTAATTTAATTGATTCCGTCAAAAGTCAAAAGTCGAATTCTAGCAATATCTATTATACGAGATATTCCATTATTGCGAAAAATTAAATTATACTTTTATGGAATATATCTCTACACCAAGGCAATAAGATCGAAAAAGAAATATTGATCTTTGATATTTTTTAGATCTCCGTTGCAAAATTGATAAGGCGACAGGCTCGAACAAAGAATATTCGAGGATTAATATTCTTTAGAGAACTCGTGCTATATTTAAAAACGATCAGTTTTTATTCAAAAATATTCCGCCTTAGCACTCAAAATATTCTTATCCTCAAGAATATTAATATTCAGTGGTAGAATATTAATACTCATTTGTTATCTCGTGCCAGAAATATTTAAAGTAATTTTTCTCCCATATCTCAAATTTATTCTATTTTCGGAGAAAATTATTTTAAATACTCAAAAATATTTCCTACACTCTCAATATATTTTATATATTAGGAAATATATTCTAAGTATTTATTTTAGTCAAAACATTGGTCAAAAGATCTATCTATTTCACAGTAAGACCAATCGTATTTTATTTGGAACCGAAAGCTGATTTAATCGTATTAAATTCAAATAAAATACTTCCACTTGCTAGAATGACTTGAAACTTGAGATGGATCACTTAAATGTTATTTTCTATGCATGGTAAAAGTTTCGTAACTTTCTGAGAATTTTGGTCCGGGCACGAAAATCGAGGCAGTGGGTCCACGTTTGACCATAGTTGACTAAGTCAACGTTGACCATAGTTGACCAAAACTTCCAGAATTTCATTTTATGATATTCCTAAATGCTCCATAATTTTAGAATTATTTATTGGGAATTTTCGTATTAATCGGGTATTTAATTAACGAAATATGTTACGTATTTATTCGTTAATTGATACGAGTCCGATACATTAAATAGGAGTTCAAAACACAGCTGGGATATTTATGTAGAATACCACCCCCACTTGCAAAGAAACACAAAACCACTCCCAACTAACACAAAACCACTTTCCACCTCATCAATCCAAGTGCTTTCAATCTCAACCACTCCTTTTTCCTTCAATCCTCACCATTCCTTCCACCCAACTCCTCCTATAAATAAAACCCCTTCCCCCAACCATTTTCTTTAAGCTAAAGATCCAAATAATTGCTGGGAATTTAGAAGTGGAAGCTCTCTCAATATATCCAAACACTCTCTACACCCACTTCATCTCAAAAACCTTCTCTTTCTTACATATACTTACATATATACAAGGTTTTTGTTCCATCAAGCTTAGTTCAACCAACCAAGCTCTCTCCCACCAAGCAAGCTCCTCTACCACTACTATCCGGCCTCCCGAAGGGCTGCCCAAGTTCGTCCATAAGCCAAAATCCGGCCGAACCTCCGGCGAATTTTTCCGGCGAACTTTTTCCGGCGATCTCCAAAAAGTGGTAACTTTTAGCTTCAATATCCGAGTCTTAACCGACCATATTTATATACATATAAGAGCTCTATACCTTCATCTTATCTTCTTTATAAAGCTCTTATATCGGATCTCAAAACGAGACCATAAAAATCCGTACAAGGATTAATATTCGAACAACGATTCGAAATATTACATCACCTCAAAAAGAGGTTATATTTGACGACGGTCAAATTATTATATCGAGCTTGATTTAATTCCCTTCTATCATCTTAGTGTTCCGAGGGAAAAGAATCTATAAGCCACTTAACTAAAACTTTAACGCACTTTGGCCATTAATCTTTTATTATTGTGATATATATATAATTGTGCTAAAGCGTGATTTGTTTCCCTTCTATCACCTCTAGTGTTCCGAGGGAAATAAGTTGTTAAGCTTCTATTTATATATTTTCCGCACTTTTTATTCTCGTCCTCACACTTGTGAGTGATTTTACCTTCCGCTCTTTTTTTCTCGTCCTCACACTTGTGAGTGATTTTAATTTCCGCACCTTTTTTACTCGTCCTCACACTTGTGAGTGATTTTATTTTCCGCACCTTTTTTACTCGTCCTCACACTTGTGAGTGATTTTATTTTCCGCACCTTTTTTACTCGTCCTCACACTTGTGAGTGATTTTACTTTTCGCACTAATTTAACGCATAATAGCGGCCCTCGGTTTATCCTATAGATAAAACGAGCTACTTTTCTGCACGTGTGTGTTATATTTGTGTGTGGTGTTTATTTGGCCTAATTAATATTAAAGTGCAAATTGTTAAAGTAAAATTGTAACACTCTCGTTTAAATATATACGAATAGTCTAAACCAAGACTATATCGAACGAGAAGTTATTTATCAAAGATCCTTAAGCTATAAAGCGTTTACAAGGACTTGATTTATACATTACTTCGAAAATAGACGTATTTTCAATAAAGAAGTAATTGTAAGAATACTTCGATCTTTACAAAAAGACGAACCAAAGTATACGATTATAAATCTTATAAGCCTACGAGCTTAAAGGTCGTAATCAACATTTACAAACTCCGAGAAATATTTAAATCTCACTACACGGAGTATTGTATCATAAAGTCATTAGCAAATAAAGGCTTATTGAACTTAATTTTAATTAATATTCGGGTAAGAATACTATAGTCACCCTAGGACATATTAAGTCCAAAACCTCTCTTTATATTACGGTTTGTTTCGTAGATATTGTTTTCTAAGTTTTGCAGTGAGGTGAAGCTGGAGTGAGGTGATTCTCGTTCTAAGACCCAAGTCCTAGGCACTAGCGGGGAGTTAGTGGGCTTTGCACCGTGAAGAAGAGGAAAGACCCAAGACCTTTCATCTAAGATCCAAGACCGGCAAAAGCGAGGAATTCAAAGACTACACCAAGGGTTCTACATCAACTTTGAAGAAGTAGCGGGGAGTTGCTGTCTAAGATAAGTTGTGTAGGTTTCACAACGACTTTGAGGGAGTAACGGGGAGTTACGGTCCAAGACAAGTCTTGTGGGTATTACATTTATTTTGAGGTAGTAGCGGGTAGTTACGTATCAAGATAAATATTTGTAAGGTTGTGTAAGGCTTCTCCGCCTACTATAAAGGAGTCTCTTTATAGTGGAAGAAATCTCGAGTCCGGAGAGGAGCTCGGGGACTGGAGTAGGGGTGAGCGAATCCATTAGGGGTTGCGCCATCGCGAACCAGGATAAAATCTCCTGTGTGGTATTTTCTTTCCTTGTCTTTTATTTCTGCACTTATAAACTGCGTAAACGACTCGGTAAAGTTTTAAAAAAGGGAAAATTATTTTAAAACGCCATAATAATTTTTAAATTGGTAATTAAGCTATTCAACCCCCCCTTCTAGCTTAATATAGCCCTCTTACGGGAACTAACAATTGGCATCAGAGCGGTACTTTTTAACGTGTTTGTTGAGTGATTTGCAGATTTACAGGCACAACAAAAAGCGATCCTACATGGCGTATCTAAATACCATCGGTTGCGGTGAAGGCCTATCTAGCTCTCGCCCTCCTCTATTTGATGGCACCAACTTTGCAACGTGGAAAACGAGATTTCGCATCTATGCTAGATCTCAAGGAGTCAAAGTGTGGATGGCCATAGAAGACGGAGTCGTTATTCCTACCGAAACAGTTGACGGTGTCATTGTTGAAAAGAAGGTTAGTGAATACACTCTCGCCGAGGAAAATATGATGAATATAGCCGCTAAAGCGGAAATGGTTCTCACAAGTGCACTTGCAGAAAAAGAATATAAAAGAGTAAATAATTGCAAGTCCGCACAAGAAATGTGGAACAAATTAGTGGTTACCTATGAAGGAACCGTTGATATAAAAGATTCTCGAATGGATACTTTAATCCACGAATACGAGAACTTTAAACTCCAAGAGGGAGAAAATATCATCGATATGGAAACAAGATTTACTCGTATAATCGATGAATTATCTCAACTCGGAAAGAGTTATTCTTGAAATGAGAAGAACCGAAGAGTTCTTAAATCTTTACCTCCTAGTTGGAAGGTTAAAGTTACAACTATAAAAGAAATACATAATCTAAATGATTATGACATTGATAGTTTATTTGGGAATCTTCGTGCATACGAAGAAGACAATATTCCGGATAAGGTCATTCCTAAAGTGGAAGACAAAAAGAAAAATATGGCTTTAAAAGCTATATTAATTGATGAAAATGAAAATGACGAGGAGTTGAACGAAGAACTCCAAGATCTGGATGAAAGCGAAATTGCTTTACTAACGAGACAACTTCGTCGTGTGCTACAAAGCAAAGCTCAAAGATACGGAAAAGGCTTCCTTAAATCGAATAATCAACAAAGAGTTTTTAATTCTAAAGGAAGACCTAATTACTCCCAAAATTATAGTCCTAACTATAAAAGTAATTTTCCAACAACGAGCTATAATAAAGGCAAAGGCACTCAAAATACAAATGCCTATAATAATGCCAACAACAATAATAATCCTCCTTACACTCCTCCAAAATATAAGGAACAAAATCCGGAGGAAACACAAGAAGTGTGTTTCGAGTGTAAGCAACCGGGTCACTTCAAAAGAGAATGTCCAAAGCTTGCTAAAGGAAGAATTCTCGTGGCGGAAAATGGTTGGGATTTAAGTGAAGATGAAGAAGCTCCGGAAGCTAGTGAAGAAGTTGTCAACTTGTGCTTAATGGCTATCGGGGATGAAGCTACTTTAACGGGAGCCTCCACTTCTCATCAAGAGGTAAGTTCTAACCTCAACTACATATTAAATAAATTGCAATTAGATGAATCTAACTTGAATTTAGTTGATATGAGTAAGTATGATTTAATTGAGCTTGTAGTAGGTATCAACAATAAATATAAAGATGTTGATAAGAGATTCCATCTATTATGGTCCGAGAAAATGAAACTCGAAGAAATGTATCATAATCAAAGTAAAGAGTTCACTCGAATGATGGATATACAAACTCAAAATGAGAATAAAATGACATTTTTAAATGATCAAAATCATCTCTTGAAAGTTGAAGTAAACAACTTCAAAGACAACGCTCTCAACCTTGAAGTAGAAAATGTAGCTTTAGTACTTCAAGTAGAAGAGTTGGAAAATGAGAAGTTGCAACTCAACGACAACATGAACAAACTTCATGTTGATCTATTGAACCTAAAGATTCTAAACGAATCTATTGTTCAAAATAGTGCAACATCTAGATCTCAAGAAAACAATCTTGAAAAAGAGAATGAGCTATCAAAAATCTTTGAGTTAAAAGAAAAGGAATAACAACAAGAAACTCAAAGATTAAAAGAAGAAAATTTCAAGCTCATATCTCAAGTTATGGATCAAGAAAGATTCTTTAACAACAAGATTAATGCCTTAAAAGATGAAAAAGAAAATCTTGAAATTGTTGTTCAAAGATTTACTAAAGGCAATGAGATGTTAGATAAAATGGTACACTCAAAAGTCTCCTATAACCGTGAAGGTCTAGGATACGATAGGAACGCTCCTCCTAGAGAAGTTGTTCAACCAAGAATGCAACCTATAATAGCCCCTCCTCCACAATCTTTAAAATGTACTTATTGCAACAAAGATGGACATTCGGTCCTATATTGCAAATTCAAGAGTGGTGAATTTAAGGGGAAGCTTGTATGGATTCGTAAAGGATCAAGATCATACAAAAAGGTTGAAAAACAAGTACCATTTAACAAAGTTGCTTATAATGGTCAAAAGCAACAAAGGTTTCAACAACCTATTTTGTCTCAAAATAGAAACACAATGTATTATAACAATGCTAGTAGGTATGCATCTAGAAATCAACATGCTCCTAGTCGTAATTTCTATCCTCAAAATGCTCCCTACTTTGCAAATGCTAGAAATAATATGCATCGTGTTAACTCTAGATTTTATGAAAATGCTAGATACCCACAACATCATGTTAGACATCATGCACCTAGAAATATCTTCATGCCTAATAATGATTATTCTATGCCTAAATTTTATCGTGCAAATTCAAATATTATCTATGATGTACTAACCCCAGGACCCTCAAGACAAAAGGGTACCTATAAATTTAATTGATTGATTTTGTAGGTTTGTCTTGCCGCTAAGCAAGACATGTGGTATCTTGATAGTGGATAATTTGAAACAAGCTCCAAAAGCTTGGTATGAAAGGTTGAGCAAGTTCCTATTAAAAAAAAATAATTTTAAAAATGGGAACTACCGATAAAACCTTATTTACGATACAAGAAAAAGATGATATCTTGCTTGTACAAATATACGTAGATGACATCATCTTTGGTTCAACCAATGATGCACTATGTAAAGAATTCTCTCAAAATATGAGCAAAGAATTCGAAATGAGTATGATGGGTGAATTAAATTTCTTTTTAGGATTGCAAATAAAGCAATCGGATGAAGGCATACATATTTCACAATCAAAATATTGTAAAGAAATGCTAAAGAAATTTGAAATGGAAAATTCAAAACCCATATCTACTCCTATGTCGACTTCTGATAAATTAACAGAAGATCCCAACGGAATACCCGTTGACACTAAGAAATATCGAGGCATGATTGGTAGCTTGCTATATATTACCGCAAGTCGTCCCGATATTCAATATAGTGTTGGAAAGTGTGCTAGATTCCAAGTAGCACCAAAAGAATCTCACTTATCCGCGGTAAAATGGATATTGAGATATTTAAAAGGAACCACTGACGTAGGTCTTTGGTATCCAAAAGGAGTACCATTCGACTTAGTATGTTTTTCTGATTCGGACTATGCCGGGCATTTAGTCGACAGAAAAAGTACAAGTGGTACATGTCAGTTTCTGGGAGGATGCCTAGTATCTTGGTTTTCCAAGAAACAAAATTCGGTATCTATCTCCACTACGGAAGCGGAGTATATAGCGGCCGCAAAATGTTGTGCTCAAATATTATGGATGAAGCAAACATTAGCCGACTATAATACTAAATTTGATGTAATCTCAATCTTATGCGATAACACGAGTGCTATTGATCTTAGCAAAAATCCCGTGTTACATTCAAGATCTAAGCATATAGATGTGAGACATAATTTCTTACGTGATCATGTCAATAAAGGCGATATAAAATTGACTCATATAGAAACTGAGTATAATCTCGCAGACATATTCACGAAACCATTGAATTCCGAACGATTCACTAAACTCCGTTTGGATTTAGGAATGTTGGAAATTCCAAAATAATGGTTTATATTGATATATCAATATTGTCAATAGTTATATATTCTTGTGAGAAAATTTATCATTATTTATAGTCATCTCACGAATTATACATCCTTCGGGATAATTGTTTCTCTAAAACTCAGATTCATCGATAATGATAACATATGAAACTTTATCGATCGGGTTTTATCGAGAACTATTCGAGTAAATATTTATCGGAATTAATTTCGGAAACATTTCTGAGATACTAAATAAATGATATTTATCTCAAATACAAAGAATCAACACATTAGTATTATTACTCATATTTTAGTACTAATATTTAATATATTATTATAATAATATATAATTATTATTATTAATTTTCAAAACTATTTTCGAAAATATAAATATATTATTTTCAGAATATCAGTATTATTTTGACCCAGTCCATGTTCATTGGCCCAGCCCAACTCAGCTTGACCCAGTCCATTACATCAAACCCTAGCATCTAAACCGTTTATTTCTAAAAAGAGTCAATCTCAATCGTTGGTTTGTAAAATACATATACTAACTAAACACACAATATTCATTTGTGTGTGTATACTGTTCAGCCGCTTGAGTCTCTCTCTCTCAAACCCTAATCTCTCTCTCTCGCCGCTTTCTCAAAAACTTCGATCTAAACCCTAATTTCTTGATAGATTTCAAACCTCTAAACACCAAATCGAGTCTATGTTCATCCTTTTATGTCGATTAATCTCATAATCGATACAAATCGAAGCTGAGTTAGGTTAAATCAAATGATTTTTTGATTATCAAATCGTTATCATCACAATTGATTTCGGTTTATTGATCAAAATCAAACATTCACACATATATATACAATATATCTACACACACGAACACTCTTCAATTTATAAGTTTTGATTTTTCAAAACCCTAACTACTTATTGAGTGTTTTATGCAGGATTGATGAAATTAATGGGATTTAATGGCTTTACTGTGTTAAAGTGCCTCAGATCGAGCTTCGCAAGAGCTTAATTCAGTGGAATCGCCCTCAACTCGGTGAGTCAAGTTGTGAGTCAACTCGGAACTCGTGCGAGTTCAGGAGTTTGGGAATGGTAAGGACTCGAGAAGACTACGATGCCTCGAGCTAAGGTATTAATTCGATTGAACTTAAGAAATTGCATGTTCTTCGTGATTGTCTATGTGACTTCGTGTTCTCATTAGTTGTTTAATCCTTCGAATACATTGATACAGCTCTATGTGAGTTCATATGTGACTATACTACATCAATTCGTATATGAATTTAGTTGTTAATTCACTTGGATGTCCGAATGTATAGAAAACTTGATATTTGTGATATGCCTAGCTAAATGAACATGTCTTGCTATATAGACTTGAGATCTTTTTACAATTTGTAATTGTGAACATAGTGGAGTTGTGGATTGAATTCACTTGACTTGGTCAAGTGTATACTCTGTATAGTTGCTGATATGGTAAATCCAGTTCGATTTGGTGATTAAATATAGCTGCTGATACAGTCAAATATTTGGATAAGAAGTAGCATATGTAACCTTGATAAATCTGATAAAGTGCTTATCTGATTATCCTTGCAGTGTTAATAAAATTGATAAAATCAATTATGTACTTCTGTGGTAATTAGTGTTTTGACAACTTCAACTGTGATTAAATATTCTTGGATTCTAATTCTTGTTTACTGATGTGGTAAAACTATCAACTTGCTTGATATTTGAGTAAATTGAATCTGTACTATAGATTAAATTGATTAATTCGAATACAGTATGAGTTACAATCTGTGATGATAAAGATTCTTGACATTGGGAGTTTTGTGTTGACTTGGTCAATTACATGTTCTGGTTAGTTATTAATATAAACTGCATCTCTGTGTGTTGATTGGTTCAATCCCAATGTATGTGCTATATAATCTAGTTGGTGATAACAGTATGCTTGTACACTAATTGACTATGACTTGACTGGTTAATTCGATCAGTGTGAACTGCTTATACTTGGTTTAGTATTCTTAAGTAGATTGTAACTACATACAGTCATACATACACTCACACACTTAGCCCTCACCCAAAGACTTGGCTGGGAATCCCTTAGAGAGGCCCAGTATCTAGACACTGGGGTGAAACGGCCACTTAGCATAAATAGGATTCATACTTTGCATTTATACTATTTTTTAATCTTATGTTGTATGAATTGATACATGAGCCTTGTCCTGTATTATATGAATTGTTTTTCTTGTCTGACTTGGTATATGTGTAGTATATGACCCTTAAATGCAAGATAGTCTGTTTGTCTGGTGTGCAGAGACTCTTTCAATCAATCATTAGTCATATATTACCTAGAGTGATAAATATATTCTTATACTTATAAAAGTAGTAACTTGGCATTAAATGAAAGTGACATCAGCTGGACTTTTAATGGATATAACCTTTGTCTTTAGGAGATAGCTTTTTAGTAGAGTCAGCCATGTGTCCCCTTCTATGCAGCCTTTGAAAAGTCAAACTTGTCTTGCTTCCTCATTTACTTTATTCTGTGAGTATATTATAGTTGCATTGATATACCTGCATGACAAACTCTTACACATACTTCCACCTACTCTTTTTCAAAAGCATCTCATTTAATTGAACCACTGTTTTATGTACTATATTATCTCATAACTTGTAAACTATTACACTTAGTCTATCACCCATGCATGCTCTCATCCGGATCTGGACTTATAATTTCATGCATTGAGCCACACAATGGATGTCCTTTGTACTATAACTATTCTATCATTTGCATACAAACCTATATACTCATATCTATCCATGCAAGCTGTGAAATTCATTAAATGGAAACACTATAGAGTTTTCAAATTGCATCAGTTCTAAGTGGGATTTCATGAAAACCTGTGCATGTTTTGAGTTAATCCTTATATGTGCCATCTGGCTATATATATATATATATATATATATATATATATATATATATATATATATATATATATATATATATATTCATGTATTCATGCATTCACAAGCACACTCACCTGCACTATCATCATCCTATGGAATTTACACCATTACATCCTAACCCTAAAGCCAAAAATCTTACTCTCCTTTCTCTGTTTCCAACCAAGAGTAAGAAAAATTTCAACCACTCTCTCTATGCTCCCTTCACACAATACTGTCATCCTGATAATTCCAAAGAACACTACCACAAGAAAATAAAACAAGAACCTTCACATCTAAATGAGTTTGCATACTTCTCACATGGAAGCAAACTTCCAGCTTTTAGAAACCCTAACCCTAACATTGCTTTTCAAGCCATGCCAAATTCTGAGAAATCTGTTAACTCCCACAAAGCAAGAACAAACATCAAACCCCCAAGCCCTACCCTAGTGAGACTTGCCAATACTGGTAAACTCAATAGGATGCTCAAAAATAACCAACCAGGAATGATGGTGTATGTTCCACAAGGTGGTGATGTTCACTAGTGTCAAATGGGAAAATTTTGTGTTTTATAGGGGTCAAAACTACTACACTCATTTGATTGCTGAATTTTATGGTAACTTGGAAGTGCAACAAAGAGTTGATGGGGTCTTCTACTTGAGTTCTTTTGTGAATGGTAAAAACATCTATGTTGATCATAAAATGCTTAGCAAGTCTCTTAGGTTAGGAAATCATCATTCTGACCTTCCTTGTGTCAACATATTTGAAAAATTTGTCTTTGACCAAAGTGAATTTGAACTCTTTCTTGGTTTGTTTTGTGAGGAAGATGTCCCTCAAGGTCTTTGTGCTAGAGAATTTGCTGTCCATTTCAGACACTTCTTGCCTAGGTTTCAACAACTAGCCATAATCCTTAGGGACAATGTCTTGCCAAAACCCAATCATGATAACTTCTTTGATTTTGTTGATCTAAAAGTCATGTTTAAGATAGTGTCCAATACCATAGACTTCAATGTCAGTTATGTGTTTGTGCTCAACATGATAAATGCTTACAACACTGATTACATGCCATTTGGTTTGCTCTTAACCTCTATTTTTGAAATCCATTATGTGCATATGTCTAGGATGCATCTTAATAAAATGGAGTTTTGTGCTATAGATGGTCTTACTTAACCTAAACTTTCTCTTAAAAATTGTCAAACCAGTCACCCTAATAGGACAGTCATTCCCTCCCTTGCTCCTAAAAACGATGTCTATGCTATTCTTAGGGAAGAGGTTAATAAGCTAAGTCTAGAAATTGATGTCCTTAAAGAGTCAAATTTTGAGCTTAATCTTAGGGTTGAGAACCTAGAGGGAAGAGTTAATAAAGGTAAGGGTAAGATGGTTGAAAATGTGGTTGTTGATTCTGCCAAAGAAACTGAGACCAAATTGGTTGAAGAACTGTGTGCTGTTGGTAATGATGATGATATGGAAAATGTGTATGCTGCCTTACCTGATCTGGGTGAGGATCTTGGTGTTGTTTCTGCTGAACCTGTTCTGGTTAAACCTGCTACTTGATTACCTGTGCTGTGATACTATATGTTGTCTTTTGATGTTGTCTGATGTATTAGTATGCTATGTATCTGATATGTTGTTGTTGTTGCTTCACTCAAAGGGGTTGTCTTTGAGTTAGAATAAAACTTCTGCAGGTAGTTCTTCATAATCAGTGAACCACACTGATTATCTTGGAACTTTTTGAATGTATATAGAACTTGCATTGACTAATTTATTATCTATGCACTTATCATATACATCTAAGGTTATCACTGACATGACATGCATGCAACTTTATCCAATAATAAAATATTGCATGTTCCTAATTCCTCTATTGAGACAGCTAGTTAAATCTGGTAAAAGAATATTGAACGAACTATATGCTCAATCGACTGATTCTTTTACTATAAACTGTAGCTTGATCGTATGGTTTATTTGCAGATTATGATTTAAAGAACTGACCACTATAAGCTCACAGCAGTCTTATATGGAAATACGGTTCAGAAAAGAGTATCAGATACATACTTCGAATGATGGTTTATATTATAACTGAGAAAGATCATACTAGTTTCTCACGACTGATTGTATTCTGAACATTTTTCAAAGATATTGTACTATACGTTCATCAAAAACGTTATAGACTGATTGTTACTTATCTGTTCTTTAATTTAAAATGTTTATGTATGAATCAAGATTGCTAAATTTCAAGCAACTTAGATCAACATAAAACAATTTGAAAAAATTTATGATAAGAATTCAAATTCATTTACAGATTGAAAGAAAAATTTCGTAAGTAAATGAACTTTTCAAAGAGCTTACATAAGCCTTTCCAGATAAAACGGAAGTTTTAAAGCAAAAACTTCTGATAAACCGTAAGAAATCTCAGAAAAAGAAACGGGAAAGACTGAAACTGGTAGACATACCAATTATTTAGATCTAAACCGATTTATTCATAAGGAGAAGAGATAAAAGACTGAAATTGAAAAGATTTTGATTCCAAACGAATCATATTTCAAGGAGAAGTAACAAGGGGAAAGAAAATTAATTTGGTAAGTACACCAAGTTATAAAAGGGGAAGAGATAAGGAAGATAGAAATTATTTTGATTAAAAAATGAATCATATTTGTAGGGGAAGCACAAATTTTTGATAAATACATCAAAAATTAACAAAAGCTTACATTAAATAAAGGAAAAATAAGGGAAAATCATTCGGTATTGAACCAATTAAATTGGTCTTAACCGAAATGTTCAAAACGGGAAGAGGAAATTCGAAATTTTTTTTGGATTTATACCAAACAAAAAGGGGAAGAGAAAATTAGACCCCCCTAATTTAAAATTTTCAAAATTTCTTATATGATTTATGCCTAACATTATTTATTCGTCTCATAAGTTGTTTTGCAGGAATCAATTAGTGGAATTAGATCGTGTGCTTCGAATCGAGTCTGAAATATTTTTTAAATACATGCATACACAAAGGGGAAGCACACACGGGTAAATTTTTAAATTTTATGTTTTGTTTGGCAAATACCAAAAAGGGGAAGATTGAAAGGATATCTTCGATATATTATTTATTTTGGTATTTGTACGATTTAACATAAAATTTAATTACACTTAGTTATCCTCTCCACTAGGTAATTAATTTAATTGATTCCGTCAAAAGTCAAAAGTCGAATTCTAGCAATATCTATTATACGAGATATTCCATTATTGCGAAAAATTAAATTATACTTTTATGGAATATATCTCTACACCAAGGCAATAAGATCGAAAAAGAAATATTGATCTTTGATATTTTTTAGATCTCCGTTGCAAAATTGATAAGGCGACAGGCTCGAACAAAGACTATTCGAGGATTAATATTCTTTAGAGAACTCGTGCTATATTTAAAAACGATCAGTTTTTATTCAAAAATATTCCGCCTTAGCACTCAAAATACTCTTATCCTCAAGAATATTAATATTCAGTGGTAGAATATTAATACTCATTTGTTATCTCGTGCCAGAAATATTTAAAGTAATTTTTCTCCCATATCTCAAATTTATTCTATTTTCGGAGAAAATTATTTTAAATACTCAAAAATATTTCCTACACTCTCAATATATTTTATATATTAGGAAATATATTCTAAGTATTTATTTTAGTCAAAACATTGGTCAAAAGATCTATCTATTTCACGGTAAGACCAATCGTATTTTATTTGGAACCGAAAGCTGATTTAATCGTATTAAATCCAAATAAAATACTTCCACTTGCTAGAATGACTTGAAACTTGAGATGTATCACTTAAATGTTATTTTCTATGCATGGTAAAAGTTTCGTAATTTTCTGAGAATTTTGGTCCGGGCACGAAAATCGAGGCAGTGGGTCCACGTTTGACCATAGTTGACTAAGTCAACGTTGACCATAGTTGACCAAAACTTCCAGAATTTCATTTTATGATATTCCTAAATGCTCCATAATTTTAGAATTATTTATTGGGAATTTTCGTATTAATCGGGTATTTAATTAACGAAATATGTTACGTATTTATTCGTTAATTGATACGAGTCCGATACATTAAATAGGAGTTCAAAACACAGCTGGGATATTTATGTAGAATACCACCCCCACTTGCAAAGAAACACAAAACCACTCCCAACTAACACAAAACCACTTTCCACCTCATCAATCCAAGTGCTTTCAATCTCAACCACTCATTTTTCCTTCAATCCTCACCCTTCCTTCCACCCAACTCCTCCTATAAATAAAACCCCTTCCCCCAACCATTTTCTTTAAGCTAAAGAGCCAAATAATTGCTGGGAATTTAGAAGTGGAAGCTCTCTCAATATATCCAAACACTCTCTACACCCACTTCATCTCAAAAACCTTCTCTTTCTTACATATACTTACATATATACAAAGTTTTTGTTCCATCAAGCTTAGTTCAACCAACCAAGCTCTCTCCCACCAAGCAAGCTCCTCTACCACTACTATCCGGCCTCCCGAAGGGCTGCCCAAGTTCGTCCATAAGCCAAAATCCGGCCGAACCTCCGGCGAATTTTTCCGGCGAACTTTTTCCGGCGATCTCCAAAAAGTGGTAACTTTTAGCTTCAATATCCGAGTCTTAACCGACCATATTTATATACATATAAGAGCTCTATACCTTCATATTATCTTCTTTATAAAGCTCTTATATCGGATCTCAAAACGAGACCATAAAAATCCGTACAAGGATTAATATTCGAACAACGATTCGAAATATTACATCACCTCAAAAAGAGGTTATATTTGACGACGGTCAAATTATTATATCGAGCTTGATTTAATTCCCTTCTATCATCTTAGTGTTCCGAGGGAAAAGAATCTATAAGCCACTTAACTAAAACTTTAACGCACTTTGGCCATTAATCTTTTATTATTGTGATATATATATAATTGTGCTAAAGCGTGATTTGTTTCCCTTCTATCACCTCTAGTGTTCCGAGGGAAATAAGTTGTTAAGCTTCTATTTATATATTTTCCGCACTTTTTATTCTCGTCCTCACACTTGTGAGTGATTTTACCTTCCGCTCTTTTTTTCTCGTCCTCACACTTGTGAGTGATTTTAATTTCCGCACCTTTTTTACTCGTCCTCACACTTGTGAGTGATTTTATTTTCCGCACCTTTTTTACTCGTCCTCACACTTGTGAGTGATTTTATTTTCCGCACCTTTTTTACTCGTCCTCACACTTGTGAGTGATTTTACTTTTCGCACTAATTTAACGCATAATAGCGGCCCTCGGTTTATCCTATAGATAAAACGAGCTACTTTTCTGCACGTGTGTGTTATATTTGTGTGTGGTGTTTATTTGGCCTAATTAATATTAAAGTGCAAATTGTTAAAGTAAAATTGTAACACTCTCGTTTAAATATATACGAATAGTCTAAACCAAGACTATATCGAACGAGAAGTTATTTATCAAAGATCTTTAAGCTATAAAGCGTTTACAAGGACTTGATTTATACATTACTTCGAAAATAGACGTATTTTCAATAAAGAAGTAATTGTAAGAATACTTCGATCTTTACAAAAAGACGAACCAAAGTATACGATTATAAATCTTATAAGCCTACGAGCTTAAAGGTCGTAATCAACATTTACAAACTCCGAGAAATATTTAAATCTCACTACACGGAGTATTGTATCATAAAGTCATAAGCAAATAAAGGCTTATTGAACTTAATTTTAATTAATATTCGGGTAAGAATACTATAGTCACCCTAGGACATATTAAGTCCAAAACCTCTCTTTATATTACGGTTTGTTTCGTAGATATTGTTTTCTAAGTTTTGCAGTGAGGTGAAGCTGGAGTGAGGTGATTCTCGTTCTAAGACCCAAGTCCTAGGCACTAGCGGGGAGTTAGTGGCCTTTGCACCGTGAAGAAGAGGAAAGACCCAAGACCTTTCATCTAAGATCCAAGACCGGCAAAAGCGAGGAATTCAAAGACTACACCAAGGGTTCTACATCAACTTTGAAGAAGTAGCGGGGAGTTGCTGTCTAAGATAAGTTGTGTAGGTTTCACAACGACTTTGAGGGAGTAATGGGGAGTTACGATCCAAGACAAGTCTTGTGGGTATTACATTTATTTTGAGGTAGTAGCGGGTAGTTACGTATCAAGATAAATATTTGTAAGGTTGTGTAAGGCTTCTTCGCCTACTATAAAGGAGTCTCTTTATAGTGGAAGAAATCTCGAGTCCGGAGAGGAGCTCGGGGACTGGAGTAGGGGTGAGCGAATCCATTAGGGGTTGCGCCATCGCGAACCAGGATAAAATCTCCTGTGTGGTATTTTCTTTCCTTGTCTTTTATTTCTGCACTTATAAACTGCATAAACGACTCGGTAAAGTTTTAAAAAAGGGAAAATTATTTTAAAACGCCATAATAATTTTTAAATTGGTAATTAAGCTATTCAACCCCCCCTTCTAGCTTAATATAGCCCTCTTACGGGAACTAACAAAAGCTCTTGAAGCAAAACATTTGGGACTTAACATCAATAACTGATGAACCATCTTTCATCCTTTTGAATAATTGCAAAAGTGCACAAGCACGTGCCATTATTGTTAGAATAATCTTGCAGTTCTAGATACTGCATGAATTCATCATCTTTCAAAATTGAAAACAACACTATCGGCTACTTGGCATTTAGGCCTAAGAAGCAGTGTTTGAGTATTTTTCCAAAGTGGAGGATGGGACTTAAAGAAAACATAAAAACCTGACAAGGATTGACGATGATCAGTCGCCACAACCAAGTCCAACAATCCGCGGGTCTTCTCTACCGGTAGAAGGATAGAAAATACATCTGTAACTATCCCCGAGTGAAAACTACATCCGTAATCACCCTCGATGAAAACTACATCCGTAATCATCCTTCGGCAACACCTGGGCCGGAATAATAATTGATGGACCGCCTGGCTCACGGCCGCTTACACATCCCGGGAATCGTTCGTCAACGATTCTCACACCTGCCAGAGTCCCCTTTTTCTTTTCTTGTCAAAATCATTTTGATAGAAAACTTGAGTATTTGAAGTTCGACTTCAGTCGACCGATAATTTCTTGAAAAACGAGCAAGAGAGTAAAACCTGACCGGGGGTTTTCGAAAATGTTTTGAGTTCAAAAGAGTTCAAGTATAGATATACACTTGTACCGATATCAATCTCGACACAGGGTTTGTGATCACACATGGAAAATGGTACGCATAAAGCTTGTAACCACAACAGGGTAATTCCATATATATATAAGTTCTTGAAAAGTAACTTACCTAGATAGATTCAAAATATAATGTTTTAAATGACTATGAAAGTCCTTAGACAACCTTTAAATAGTGTTTATAACCTTCAAAACACTTAGAGTATTTAATAAATATTTGACTACTACGTAACAAATAATAAATATTCAATACTCCCTTTTTAAAAGAATACTCAAATTAATATTCATTTATTAAGTAATATTCAAATAATACTTACTATTAATACTGGAATATTTAATAACCTCAAAACACCCAAATACAACTCTTGGAATGTTTCTAATCAAAATCAAGACACAATCTCTCCAGCAGTCTCCAAACTTTAGCCACTTTATCAAATAACTACTACTGACTCTCGGTCAATAAGAAATAATTAATAAGCATGAAAATCCTTTTTTTTTTTTTGTTTCTTAATGAATATTATAATTAATATTCATCGAATTAAATAAGCATTCAAATAACATATATCGATATCAATCTAGCTGTTTTAAGCTGAAAGTAACCAATTTATAACCATTGGAATATCTTTAATCCGCATTGAAAATAAACTATCTCCGATAAATAATATACTAGATAGAATCACTCCATTAAATTGTTTTATTATTTCTCCGGGACAAAGTGATTTTAAGAAAGCGTTTTGAAAATGATATTCATCTAATTAAATAAATTTAATTAGGCGAATGAGGTTTATTTAATTAGTAAATGCTTTCAGGAGCATCTATTAATTAAATAAACACTGGTTTATTGGTGATGTTGCCTTTAGGTTAATTATTGCGAAATTCTTTTTAAAAGCTTTGCCCGGGTTTTCGAAAACATACAATACAAAATAGCCCCGATACGCGGGCTAAGTTCGATACCTCAATACATGCTCTACCCTCGGAGCCTTTCTTATTCCGATACATAAATATATACCTCATAACATATAGTCCTCTACAACATTACAAAAGTTTATAAATATACAACATATAAATCGAGATGTAGAACCATAAGAATGTCGCCGCCCATCGACAGTATTATAAGTCATGGGTTTTGATTATTGCATGAGAAGAATTTAATATCGCTAGCAAAGTCAAGAATAAAATGATTTGGAAGGAGGAGCACAAGATTAAAAACTCCTAATTAGGGATTAAAAACCTTTTTCCGCACATTTTATATAATTCAAAATAGGTATACTCTGAACGATAGAGTATGTGTAAATAAACTTGCCTCTGGTCCTTAGCAGAAAGCTGAAACCGTGAATAAACCTTTCGCACTTCGTCCAAGCAATTCCCTGGAGGTAGCTTACCTTTCTTTATACGGCGCCACGATCTTCCCTTTTTGATGCACGTCATTCCAACTCGATTATGCCCTAATGGTACTGAAATAGTTATGAGTACGTGTCAGTCCCCCCTCGTATCTCGAGTAGACACCACTCAGAATTACCACTAAGTCACATAAAGTCAAACTATGGATGTCCTCCCTATAGTTGACTACTCTAATACCACTTAATGCACATAAGACATTTAGTAATAGAAAACAACACGGGAAGAGTCCCCTTATATAAAGTGAACATTTCCTAGTACCAACATATCATAACCCTATACCACCATTTAGTCAACTTCACTTAACCTATACATTTATAATACCATTGATCTTCTACGACAAAACTTGATTAATAGCTAATCCTCAAAACACAATTAATCCTCGAAACACATAAATCCTTGAATTACATCACTTAGCACATAAATCCTCGAGACAACAATTACCCTCGAATTAATTCACTTAACACATATACACATAAACAGTTAACACCCAAATCATACCTTTAAACCCTTGAAATCAAATAAGTTAAATAAATTAAAATGCAGGGGATTTTTAGAAAATTTCGGCATGTAGTATTCGTTTATCGGACTATGGGCACAGCCCCTCCATGCCAATCAAAACATTTCAACCCTGTTTTAAATAAAAATAAAGCTGCCTCAACTTGCAGCAAAGTAAACAAGTAAGAAAAGTACCCGCCCAGACATGCGGCAACTAGCACATAAGGAAAAGTACCCGCCCAGACTTGCGGCAACTAGCACATAAGGAAAAGTACCCGCCCAGACTTGCGGCAACTAGCACATAAGGAAAAGTAAACTAAGTTTATCCACATTTAAGCCAACACCACGTAGTTGGCACTTATACTTTCAACCTATATTATGACTCGATTTATAGCATCTAGCACATAGACATTTACAAGTTATCCAACTCTTATGACTACATTATATGGTGATAACAATTAGCACCTAGCACTTAGCAATTAACAATTGGAAACTAACAATTAGCAATTAGCACATAACAATTACTTGACAACTAACCCGAATATATTATCCGACAATTAATAATTACTCACTAACAATTAACAATTAGTAATTTAACAATTAACAATCACTAACCCGAACCTTTAATCGGACTCATAATTAAACTCAACAATTATAATTACAAACATACCTTCCGAATTAAATATCGGAAATTCAACCAATAATCATAATTTTACAATTTTAGTCTAATTATACCCATTACCACATTAAGCTTTCCATTTAAACTAATTAAACCACCATAATTAACCTCGCAATTTAAACTAACTAATTACCACAATTAGCTAATTAAAATCATAACAATTAAACTATATCAATTTTACCACTAATTAGCTCATAACAATTAACTAATTAATATACTACAATTGGCTAATTAAATACATAATTTAAAAATACGAAGAAATTATACCATTTTCGTTTCCGATTCAACCCGCAAAATTCATGTCACCGGAAAAATCAATTCACCCAACCATCTCTCTCTCTCTCTCTCTCTCTCTCTCTCTACCAACTGCTCACCGTCACCACCACCACCGCTCGATGGTGGCTCTCCGGCCGCGCCTCCTCCGGCTGCTACTTCCCCCACCGCGCGCCTCTCTCTCCGCCATATACACACACACGCATGTATACACACTTTCACACACTCACACACACGGTTATGTATATATATATGTATGTATATCCCCTTAATTGATCCCCCAATCTCTCTTTCTCTTCCCCCACTGATTTCTTTCCCCCTACTGTTTTTCTCTCCCCCTCCCCCGATGGTTTATGCGGCTATGTCCGTATGTATGTATTTGTGCGTGTATCTATGTGTGCTGTGTGTGTTTTTGTGTGTTAACCCTAATGGGCTCAAGCCCAATAACTTTCAAAAGCAATACAATTAAATACTACACACCTTGAAATAATATTTGGAGTAAATAAATCTAATTTGTAAAAATAAAGTTTCTAGCATAATTAAATACTAGAATATTTTTAAAGACTTTTGGAGAAAGAATTAGAATTAAATCTAAATTTTCTAAATTGATATGCATTTTACAAATATTAATAATTTATAAAAACAATTCATAAAATAATAATAATTATGATTCATAAATCACAATTTACAGGGCTTTATAAAAATACTACAAACACTATTGTTTTAGTAAAATCTCAAATCCCTGATTTTATATATTAATCGAGTAATTTCTGCAAATCCTCAAATAATTAAAATAATCATTTTCTAAGGATTTTAAAATTTCTAAATTATTCAATAATTTAAAATAAAATCTTTACTGAATAATTTCACATTCCAAAATTAAATCTTTGAACAAATAAACTATTGACTCGAGGTATCTACTCAGTCAATAAAATTTTAAATAGGAGCACCAGGCTCCACTTAACCGAAAATAATTAAATACTTGAATAATAAAATAAAATAAAATAAAAAAATTCCTCCTCATTTTAGGAAAACATTATTATTATTGAAATAATAATAATAAATTCATTTCTTGAAAAATCCGGGTTATTACACAGCTTCTCATTTGTAGATCCAAATATGATATCATCCACATAAATCTGAACTAGGATAATATCATCACCATGATTTTTGTAAAACAATGTCTTGTCCAATGTGCCTCTAGTGAATTGATTTTCAAGGAGAAATTGTGATAGAGTATCATACCATGCCCTTGGAGCCTGCTTGAGTCCATACAATGCCTTAAGCAATCTGTAGACAAATTCTGGGAAGTGTGGATCCTCAAAGCCAGGTGGTTGTTGCACATAAACTTCTTCTTCCAACTCTCCATTCAGAAATGCACTCTTGACATCCATTTGATAAACTTTAAAGTTTGAATGAGCAGCAAATGTCAAGAATATTCTGATGGCTTCCAATCTAGCAACAGGGGCAAATGTCTCATCATAATCAATGCCTTTCTGTTGAGAGTATCCTTTTGCAACCAACCTTGCTTTGTTTCTTACTATTACACCATCTTCATCCATCTTATTCTTCAGAACCCATTTTGTTCCAACAATGGTTCTATTATTTGGTGCAGGCACAAGTTCCCATACTTTGTTTCTTTCAAATTGATTCAGTTCCTCTTGCATGGCAATAATCCAATCTGGATCCAACAGTGCATCATCAAGTTTCTTAGGCTCAACCTGAGATAGAAAACAACCATAGAGGCACTCATTATGAGTTGCTCTCCTAGTCCTTACTCCTGCACTAGGATCTCCAATAATTTGCTCTGCTGTGTGTGATCTATCCCATTTCCTTGAATGCTCAGTCTGATTTCTCATTCTTGATGTTGCTTCATCATCCAAGTCCTGATCATTCTCATTTCCTCCCCCTGTGATGTTGCCACTATTCACAGGTGTGTCTTGGATGCTTGTTTCTCCACTATTGATTGACACAAATTCTTATCTTGTATCATCATTCACTTGAGTTTGTTGAACTTGAGTTTCAACTCCAATTTCAATCTCTTCATCAGAATCATCTAGAATATCAAACTTTAATGGATCTTTATCTTCATCATTGGCTTCTTCTAATCCAGGTAGTTTGCTATCATCAAATGTCACATCTGTGCTTTCCATAATTTTCTTTTGACAGATGACATAAACTTTGTATGCAATTCTTTCCATAGAGTAGCCAAGAAAAATTCCTTCAAATGCCTTTGCATCGAATTTTCCAACATATTCTGAATTATCCTTCAATACAAAGCATTTGCTTCCAAAAGTATGAACATACTTTAGACTAGGCTTCTTTCCAGTCATCAAATTGTAAGGTGTCTTTCCAGTGTTTTTGTTGATGAGGGTTCTATTCTGGATATAGCATGCAGTGCTCACAGCCTCAGCCCAAAAACATGTAGGCATCTTTGCATCAAGCAACATTGTTCTAGCAGCCTCAATTAGAGTTCTATTCTTTTTCTCAACAAATCCATTTTGTTGTGGAGTCCTTGGAGCAGAGAATTGCTGAGAAATTCCATTCTTTTTGCAGAATGCTTCAAGTATGGCATTTCTGAACTCTGTTCCATTATCACTTCTTAATGCAATCACACTTGCATTGTTGGCCTTTGCTTCCTTGTCAACTCTCTTTATGTGCTCAATGATTACTTGTGGAGCCTCATCTTTTGATGCTAGAAATTCCACCCATGTATACCTTGTAAAGTCATCAACCATCACTAAGGCATACTTCTTTCTTCCTAGTGACATAATATTGACAGGCCCAAACAAGTCCATATGAATGAGTTGTAGGGGCTTGGTTATTGATGTCACTGTCTTTGACTTATGGCTTGATCTTTTCATTTTTCTTCTTTGACAAGCCTCACACACTCCTTCTTGACAGAATTCAAGTGTGGGCATGCCTCTCACTAACTCTCTTTTGACTAGAGAATTAATGGCTTTGAAGTTCAGGTGTGATAATTTCTTGTGCCACAACCAACAATCTTCATTTGATGCTTTTGAGTAGAAGCAACAAATTTTATCCTTGTTTGCAGAGTCCATATTGGCTACAAAAAGGCTTCCTTTCCTTACTCCAGATAGAGCAAAATCACCAATCTTCTTGTGGGTGATCAAACATTCATCTTTGTCAAAATCCACCTTGAATCCCCTATCAGTAAACTGACCAACACTTAGCAAATTATGCTTGAGTCCCTTGACCAGTGCTACATCTTCAATGATGACATTTCCAACTTTCAACTTGCCATATCCCAATGTGTCACCCATGATGTCATCTCCAAAAGCAACCATTGGACCAGCCTTCTCCTCATACTGTGATAGCAGGGCCATATCACCAATCATATGATTTGAGCATCCATTGTCCAAAATCCACATGACTTTCTTTTCACTTTCTTTGCCCTGCAAACGCAAAGGTATTACTTCTCCTGAGAGTCTGATGAAGATGTGTCATCCTTGGAATTGGCCATCAAGGCATAGTTACAAAATTCCTGCTCTTCTCCATCACTGTCAGAATCATCCTAGCACTTCCCTTCAGCTATGTAGGCCTTACCTTGTGTCTACTTTTTCAGAAGGGCCTCATACTTAGCTTCGAGCTCAAGATACTCTCTATCCTTCTTTTTAGGCTTCTTGCATTCACTGGCAAAATGCCCTAGGTCATTGCATCTATAATACCTTACAGATGACCTATCCACATGGCTGGTTTTGAACTTATTCTTGTTTGGTTTCACAGGTGCCTTGCTCTTGTTGAATGAATGGTTTTGGGTTTTAGGTTTGAAGGGTTGATTCCTCTTGAATCTGATGTTTGGAAATTTTCTGGCCATGAAAGCATATGAAGTGTTTTCCATCCCATCTAGTTCTTCAAGATTGTAAAACTCTTCTTCCTCCTTCTCCTCAACAGGTTCACTAACCTCAGCTTCAGTTTCTTCATCATCTACTATCTCCTCTATCCTCAGTTGGCTTGTAGATGCTTCTAGGTCTTGAATAGATTTGTTAATAATCAAGGCACATGATGTGTTTATCATTCTGCCTTGGTTGGCTTGGATAGCCCTTTTCTGAAGCAACTCAAGCTCATGAGTTTTTAAAACCCCATAGAGCACATCATATGTAACTTTGTTCAAATCTCTTTCCCTTAGAGAAATGACCCTTTGCTCTAGATGATTTGGTGAAGATAGCAGAAACTTCATGTTCAACTCCTTTATGCTGTAAACCTTGCCATTCATCTGCAACTCAGTAACTAGCTTGTGAAATCTCTCAAACATCTCAGTGATGCTTTCCTTGGACTGTGCCATGAAAGCTTCATACTGTGTGACCAGTATCTGTTTCTTGTTTTCCTTGACCTCATCCATTCCTTCACATAACACCTCAATGTGATCCCACATTTCTTTGGCAGATGTGCATGATGCAATGTTTGCAAACATTGACATGTCCATGGAAACAATGATTAGCAACATGAGGTAACTGTCAAGAGCAACCATCTCCTTTTATGATTCTGTCCATTTAGATGGTTCCTTGGCCACATAAGATCTTGGAACAGTTATGGTTCCAACAGTCTTCTCAGGTATCTCTTGTTGTGGAACAAAGGGACCATTCTTTAGAATCTCAGGTTACAAAGGATGAGAGGCTTTGATGAACAACATAATTTTTATCTTCCAGAGGTTGTAATTCTCTTTGTCAAACTTAAGGACTTTCACTGTTCCTGTAGTCTTTGGTGTATTCGAACTCATGATCGTTTTTCTATTTTTGAATAAACAGCCCGCTCTGATACCACTCGTTGAGTATTGAATACAGGAAAAGAATACAGGGGGGGTGAATGGATTCTTGAACTTTTCTGGTTCTTGAATCTGTGTAGCAGATAAGTATCTATGTGTGCAAATGTGTAGGTGCGGATAAGAAATGACACAAGATACAATATCACTTTAATCTAATATATTATTAGATAAAGGTTGTAACAATCTGTGAATACAAATGATAGTATTCTCAGCTTCATTTTTCTCAGAGAGATATGACTTACAATGTATGAAAAACTTGACTTCTCAAAAGTTAACAACTAAGGAAGTGAGGCTGTATCCTTAGAGAACATGGATACAACCTACTTACTACAAATAAGGTAGCTGAACAAATTACTTTCTAGTCTGTCAATCCTTTTTGAGTAAGTGTCCAAACGGTTACAGATTTGACTTTGCAAAGCCTGTTCAGATCCACTTCTTTAGCCCCTTGTCTCTTCTATATCTCTCCAAGCTTCCTTGTAGGCTTTCCATAGCACGTTACAGATTGTGGTCCACAAAGTGCATTGGCTTGTTGCAGGTTTCAGACTTGTACAATTTCTTCAGTATTTTGTCTCCAAGAATGTATTCGAGAAGTGGCTAAGTAGTTGATTCGAGAACTAGGATTAGATAACTGTAAGTTCTCGAATACTGTATGATTGACATATCGAATCACTTCTCGAATAATACTTTTCTCCAGGATTCCTTGAGTTATCGAATAGAACACTTGACTTGTCGAATCCTTGAGATATCGAATAGCTTTCTGAGTCCTTGAGATATCGAATGAAACTTTGACTTCTTGACTCTTTAAGAACTCGAATACCACTTTGACTTGTTGACTTCCTGAGTTCTCGAATAGAGTATTTAGACATGTCGAATCTTCTGAGATATCGAATGAGATATCGAACAGTTCATTCTGAGATATCGAACAGTGTCTTCTTAGATATCGAATCTCTGACTTCTCGAATGCTAGACTTCACGAATAGACAAAAGTACTTCTCGAATTGGTACTTAGGCAAATTCTTCATTTCTTCAAATCCCAATTGTGATTTATTTGACAATCTTCATCTTCTTGCTTGAGGCATGAACCTTGGAACTTCTTTCAAGCATTATTCTTGACTATATAAGTACAGTTACACAACTAGGATTTGATGCCTACTACAAGTACAGAACAAGTAGAAACTCTACAACTAGAGGTTCCATCAGTTAAGAGGTCATGTAAGTAATGCAAAACATTACAAACAATTGGGCTTGTTATTAGATGTAAACAGGCATGCCTCTGTGACTAACACATCATATTGTCCATGTCTCCCAATATTTTACCAAGTTCAATCGAAATATCTCCAAAGCAATTGTACTAAGATTAGGGAAGGAAAATACAGTCCGAAAATTCTTTTAAAAAATATATTATGAAAATAACATTGCTCAATTAGTTCTAGTGGTGAAACTAGGATCATAAAATAGACGAAATTAAATACAATTTTCTACTAATTTTTAACTAAAAATCGTGATTGCATAAAACATTTTTTTCTACTAAAATTTTCGGGTTAACCAGACTCAATTTAGATTGCCATCCCCTGGTTCCGACCAGGAGTAGCTCCCATTTTCCATTGCAAATACACTCAGTATGTAAATGTAATTTTGTTCAGACATTTTGTAAATGTTTTATTGTATGTGTAGTGATGATTTGTTTGTAGTGGTGATGTGGATAATGTATATAGGTGTTTACAATTTAGGTCTGTTTTGTAATGTATATTTATATTGATATGATGGTTGTTTTCTTGTTTTTTGCTTTTTGTGGATTGACATTTGTACTGTTAAGATATGTAAACAAACAGATAGTATACATTTTATGATTTGATTGATCTGTAATTTTATGATTTGATTGATCTGTAGCTGCACAAAATTATTTAAGGTTTTTAAGGTCGGTATTGTAAACACAAGCCCAGTTGCTATTTTCCGTGTTTGTTGCAATGTGAAATTTTATAATACAAGTTTTGCTAATATAATTTTATAATACAAGTTTTGCCATTGCAAATACACTCATTATGTAAATGTAATTTTGTTCAGACTAATAGAAAATATCGGTAAGATGGTAATCAAAATGCTTATTAGTTTGGTCCCTTAAAAGCAGTGGTGGATCCATGAATTTAGTTCAGTGGAGTTGAAAGGCAGAGTGTATAAACTTGTAACACTATAACTAATGTAACTCAATTAAAGGAAAAGATACTTAACCAGAAGACAATCAAGAACAAGAAGTCACAAGAAATCAACACTATATGAAGACAAGGTAATTGATACAATTGAACATGTTAACTATGATCAAGCCAAGAAGAAATCATTGAGAGAAGTTCAAGTCAAAGTTGTTCATGCCTCAGTGATTTGAGAAATCGAGAATCAAGATCATAACTATCAGTATCAACAAGACCAATTGATTTCAAGTGAACAAGAAGGAAAGCAAACATTGGAAAGCCAAGTTACTAAGTGAATATGGTAATTTATTCGAGAAGCAGAAACACTATCAAGACTAGTCACTTATGAACCAGACCAGTGCATCAAGTGTCAGGACATTGATAGCAAGTTTATGTCAGTAATAAAGATCCATGTTCAAGAGCTTGCTGAAGAATAAAGAAGACATGAAGATATCACAAGTTCAAGATGTGCATTGAAGTTTCAAGTTGAAGACCAGAATATTTTCTAAGTACTAAATATTCTAGATGTCCAAGTAGAATATTTCTAAGTAGAAGTTCTACTTAGAAATTCGAGATGGCTAAGTAGAAATTCTCAAGTAGAAGTTCTACTTAGAGTGTAGCTTCAACATGACACATGGCATCTTCTGATTGGCAGATTTCCAAGCTTTCAAGATAAGGCAAGATTTATGTGGACATCATTGGGCCACGTATATCTTAGTCTTTGAAGACTACAGGACATAGATTACATGTAGTATAAATAGAAGTACTTGTGTAATGTTTTTTTTCAGAGAGCTATAATTGAGAAAACACAAGAAAAAGAGAGAGAGTACATTCACAGAGCTTAGAATCATTCACTTCTCTCTGAACTTCTGTTATACTTTGTAATGAATGTTGTAGCAACCATTTCAAGTTATATATAAGAAATATATTCCTTGAATCTGCGTGTTCATTTATTGCATCGTATTTATTGCTTCTCATATTCGAAAAGTTGTATTCACCCCCCCTCTACAACACATTTGGACCTAACAATTGGTATCAGAGCGGATGTTTAACATACAAAACATAGATCCTTGTGTTTGGTAGAAGAATCGTGAGTTTTCATTTTCTAGATCTACTTTTCATTTTCTCGAAAAGTGTGCTTTAATTCGTTGATAGTGAAAACTCATCCGAAAAATTATTTAAATACTCCAGGTGTGATTATTTAGCTTGGGTGTATGTTAATTAATTTTTGTGAATTAATCTGGGTTCATTGATATTTGGTGTTCTTGAGTGTTCATCATCTGTTCTTATCAAAGAAGACAACCCAACAACTTTTTGATCTCCTTTTCAAACAGATAAATAGTAAAAGAATAAAAAGGTGTTTTTGGACTTTTTGATTTGCATTATTCACGGCCGAAAGTGTACAAGACATAATCAGTACCTAGCATGTGGGTTAGGTGGGTTAGGTGAGTAAAGCATCAAAGTCAAAAAGGTGTTAAAGAGATAATATTGTTTATTCAATATTAAAGTAATCTGCAGAAAATTTATTCTAAGGACAAAAGTTCTACATAGAATTTCTACTTGAGATTTTCTACATAGAATTTCGACTTGGACAATTTCTACTTGGTGAAGTTCGACTTGAGCAAAATTTCTACTTAGAGAAATTTCGACTTGGCAGAAGTTCTACATATATATTCTACTTAGCCTAGTCTTGGGTACTTAGAAACTTTTTAGTGACCAGAATTGAAATGGCTCCTAAAAATACATTCAAGATCCCAATGTTCAACCGAGATCACTATGAAGAGTGGGTTTTCAGAATGAGACTCTACTTGGAGACAGTTAACCCTGAATATCTGGAAGTCCTTGATAAGGGTAAATTTGTTCCAATGGTGGCTATTCCTGCACGTACGGAAGGAGGCGAGGTTATACCAGCTCGGTCTGAGCCTAAAAAGGCAGCGGATTTTTCAGAGGCCGACAAGGAGCAAATAGCTTATGATACTTCCGTACGACAAACCTTGATGGAATCCCTTGATCATGAAATGTTCAACATAGTCAAAGGTTTGAATACAGCAAAGAAGATTTGGGACAAGATAGAAGTTGTCATGGAAGGGTCTGCAGAGGTTAGAAGCAACAAGACACTTATACTCAAGATGGAGTATGACACCTTCAGAATAAGAAAAGGAGAAGGCATAACAGACGTCTATCTAAGATTCAGTCAGTTGGTATTGGATTTGAATCTGAGAGGTGTTACTCTCCCCATGGTTGAGACCAATACGAGATATCTGAGGAACCAGCCAAAGAGCATTGAACATAGGGTCTACGCAATCAGAGAAACCAGAGATTTGCATACAACTTCTCTGGAAGAATATTATGGAATTCTAAAGACCTATGAGCTGGAGACACTTCAAGATCAAGCATGGGACAATGATTCAAAAGGAAAAGAAACTGCATCAGGATTAGTTGCTGATGAGGAAGAGTCTAAGAAGGCAATGGTTGCAGCAAAGCCTAAATCATCACTTGCACCACATCAAGTTGATAATGATGACGAGTGCACATCTAACAGTGATGATGACTACTTCACCCAAGAAGAGCTGGACAACATGGACGATAGTGTCGTGGCATACATGGCAAGGAAGTTCAGCAACATGAGATTCAGAAAGAGCAACCGACCACAGAGAAATTCTTCATCTTACTATCGGGCTGCTAGGGGTGGTGGTAGTTCGTCAGGCTACCAAGGTAAAGGCAAGAATACCAGCTACAAATCTCCTTTGGATTTCAAAATGAAGTTCAAATGCTATAACTGTGGAGAAGCTGGACACTTTGCTTCAGACTGCAAAAAGCCTAAACAGACTTATCCAAAAGAGTCATTTGAAGCCCTCAAAAGCAAGTATGAATCGCTGGTGAAAGAAAAACATGGAAAAAGAGCTTTATTAGTAACAGAAGGAAGAGCTTGGGATGATTCAGATGAGGAAGATGTTACGCATGTAGCAAACTTTGCGCTCATGGCTGAGACATCAGAGGAACCAGAGGTACCAGTTCTAACCCTTAAAGTAGAAATGTCCATTGATGATTATAAGGAACAGAACGGGGCTCTTAGCGAAGAGATCTATATGTTGTGCAAAAGCCTAGACACTTCTCAAAAGGAACAGAAAACACTTGTCGCCAAAAGCAGAATGCTTGAGGCAAAAGTGGAAGAGTTAGAGGCTGCTTGCACTGTAGATACTTCTCTAAGAGATTTTATTAAATCTTTGGAACACAAGCTCGTCCTTAAGGAAGAAGTAGAAGCATGTCTTAGGGACAAACTAGCTGAGTTAGAAACTAAATGTGAAGCTTACAAACTAGCTGCTAGTAAAGTGTATGTAGATAAGGACATATTTAAGAAGATAACTGGAGTAGGTGTAGGACTTGACTATTCTAACCTTTCTAAGAAAGAAGGGAAGAGACCTATCGACACTAGTTCCAGTGACCTTAAAAATAAAATTCCTAGCATTTTTAAATCTTCTGTCAAACCCATCTACAAACACCTTGTTCCTAGAATAGAAGAAGAAGAGACTGAATTAATAGCTAGATATGAGATTGAGATGGAAGATCGCCAGAAAGCACAACCTATAACTCTTAACAAACAAGTTAAAATCAATTTTCCTAGAGATGAATCTAGACCAGGAATAGGAGCTAAGGCTATTAAACAACAAGGGAAGAAAGGCATAAAAGAGGTTAAGGCTGAACGGATAAAGAAAGCATGTTATCACTGCAAATCTACTGAACATCTTTCTTACGCATGTAAAGCTAACATAAATGTTCCTGCTACACATGCCATGCCTGCCACACATACAATGTATAATCTGCATCCGAATCATGCACAGTGTGGTCAACCTAATTGTATGCCATGCAATTTTAACATCATGCAAACTTTTGTGAATTTAATGAATGCATCTAGCCAGTCATGCTCAAATACTGCTGCTAGTTCAAACATCAAGAAAAAGCATGTGAGAGCCAAGACTGTCAGTCCTCCTAAAGTTAGGAGTGACAAACCTTCTCCTAGGTCTGACAAACATGTCAAGTCTGAGAAAGGAAAGGAGAAAGTCGAAAGCTCTAGTAATGTTAAGAAAAGTGCATCTCCTGTTGTTAAATCTGTTGATTATCGATCTTATCAAAAAGCCGGGCCCAATCAAAGTTGTGTTCCGAAGAATGTCTAACCAATCTGTCATTGCAGGGCATTAAGCAGAATAGAAATAAAGTTATATGGGTGCTAGACAGTGGAGCATCGAGGCATATGACTGGAAACAAGTCCCTTCTTACAGAGTTGGTTATGAAAGCTGGCCCTTATGTTACCTTTGGAGATGACAGCATAGGTGTGACAAAGGGATATGGCAAACTGAAAACTGGCAATGTCATCATTGAAGATATTTCCTATGTTGAGGGATTAAAGCACAATTTGTTGAGTATTAGTCAATTATGTGACAAAGGTTACGAAATTGTCTTCAACAAGAAAGGTGTATCAATCACTCATATCAAGGAAGGCTCACTGGCTTTGAGAGGAGTTCGAAAGGCAGATCTTTTTGTTGCAGACATGGATTCAGCAAATCAGAATGAAGTCACCTGTTTCTACAGCAAAGCTTCGGATGATGAAAGCTGGTTATGGCACAAAAAGTTATCTCACTTAAACTTCAAAACGATGAATGCTCTCGCGAGGCGAGAATTGGTGAGAGATCTACCTCAAATGGAGTTCGCTCCGAAAGGACTCTGTGAAGCTTGTGAAATGGGAAAGTCGAAGCGAGCATCGCATAAAAGCAAAGAAATTTCTAGTATTACTGAGCCTCTGCAACTTCTTCATATGGATTTGTTCGGCCTGGTGAATGTCCTATCTTTGTCTAGGAAAAGATATGCATTGGTAATCGTGGATGATTTTTCCAAGTATACATGGGTATTGTTCGCAATGACGAAAGACGAAGTACCTTTCCTAATCATTGATCACATCACTCAAATTGAGAATGTTTCAACACTTACTGTGAAGACGATTAGATCAGATAATGGCACTGAATTCAAAAATGCAGTGCTGATTGACTTCTGTGTATCTAAGGGAATACGTCGTCAGTATTCAGCCCCGAGAACTCCACAACAAAATGGAGTAGTTGAAAGGAAGAATAGAACATTGGTTGAAGCAGCAAGAACTTTGTTGTATGATTCGAAACTTCCTCTGTACTTCTGGGCAGAAGCAGTGAATACCGTGTGTTACACTCAAAATCGATCCTTGATCATAAAAGATAAAGAAAAGACACCGTGTGAGCTAATGAACGGCAGAAGACCAACAATCAAATACTTTCATGTCTTTGGAGCAAAATGCTATGTACTTATAGATGATGAAAATCTAGGCAAGTTTGCAGCAAAAGCTCGTGAAGGAATCTTTGTTGGTTACTCCACAGATGTGGTGGCAGCTTATAGGGTGTTCTTAGTGAATGATCGAAAAGTGACTGAAAGCTACAACGTCAGATTCGACGATACCAAACTCCCATCAATTTCAAGAGATTCTAGTGAACCTGAGTCCCTAAAATTTCAGAATCTGGACTTAGAAGAACTTGAAGATGAACCTGAGTTGGTTGTCCCATTAAATGTTCCAAGTGTACGTGAAGAACCTGAGTCTAGTGGACAATCTAATTCGATAAGATTAGAAGAGACTTCTTCAGTACGAACCGGCAACAACTCAGGGGGAGTAAATAGCAGTTCAAGGACTACTGTTCAAGGCTCGAGTCGAGTTGACTCTAGTTCTGTAGGAGCTGGCACTAACTCAGGGGGAGTTAGTGAAAATAATCAAAGTAGTCAGCACCACAACTCAGAAAGTCACGCTGAATCATCAAGACAATTTCCAAGAGAACGGGTATGGAATAGAGACCATCCGTTTGAATTAATTATTGGTGATCCAGATGCTGGTGTGACTACTAGAAGAACTGCAAGAGCTGACCTGGCTAATATTTGCTTATATTCTGGGTTCTTATCCAAGCTTGAACCTAAAGAAATAGAAGAAGCTCTTGGTGATGCTGATTGGGTGATTGCAATGCAAGAGGAACTCAATCAGTTTGAAAGGCAGAAAGTTTGGAAACTGGTACCCCGACCAAAGAACAAATCAGTAATTGGAGCTAGGTGGGTATTCAGAAATAAAATGGATGAAAACGGACTTGTAACTCGAAACAAGGCTCGTTTGGTTGCAAAAGGTTATTCTCAGCGAGAAGGAATTGATTATGATGAGACCTATGCACCGGTTGCAAGACTTGAGGCAGTCAGGATGTTCTTGGCATTTGCAGCACATAAGAACTTCAAGGTTTTTCAGATGGATGTGAAAAGTGCCTTCCTGAACGGAGAGTTAGAAGAAGAGGTGTATCTGGAACAGCCGCCTGGCTTCATTGATCCAGAACTTGTAGATTTTGTGTATCTTCTCTTCAAATCTGTCTATGGCCTCAGGCAATCCCCAAGATGTTGGTATGAAACCCTATCTGTATTCTTAATTGAAAGTGGTTTTACTAGGGGAGTAATTGACAAAACATTGTTCTATAAAAATGTGAAGAATGATTTAATACTTGTTCAAGTCTATGTGGACGATATTATCTTCGGGTCATCTAATGAGCGCTTGTGCGAGAAATTTGCTAAGCTAATGCAAGAGAAATACGAGATGAGCATGATGGGAGAGCTGTCTTTCTTCCTTGGATTACAGATCAGTCAGAGAAAAGATGGTATCTTTATCTGTCAATCCAAGTACGTCAGAGATTTACTCAAGAAGTATAATCTAGAAGATGCATCAGCAGCTAAGACTCCCATGGCAACAGCCACGAAGCTTGATGAAGACAAATCAGGTAAACCAGTTGACATCACAAGCTATCGAGGTATGATTGGCTCACTTCTCTATTTAACTGCAAGTAGACCCGATATAATGTTCGCGACTTGTTTATGTGCAAGATTCCAAGCGGATCCTAGAGAATCACATCTCATAGCCGTCAAAAGAATTTTTAGGTATCTCAAGGGCACACCAAATCTAGGGATTTGGTACCCAAGAGATACAGGTTTTAATCTAATTGGCTATACGGATTCAGACTATGCAGGTTGCAGGATTGATAGGAAAAGCACATCCGGTGCTTGTCAATTTCTTGGCAGAAGATTGGTATCCTGGCAAAGTAAAAAGCAACATACAGTATCTACTTCTACTGCTGAAGCTGAGTACATTGCTGCTGGAAGCTGTGTAGCTCAAATACTGTGGATGAGGAACCAATTGAAGGATTATGGCATGGAGCACAGGAAAATTCCAATTATGTGTGACAACACAAGTGCCATTGCCATAACCAACAATCCTGTAGATCACTCAAGAACCAAGCACATCGACATCAGGTATCACTTCATAAGAGAACATGTTGAGGAGGGGACTGTGGAACTACATTTTGTGCCCACAATGCAACAAATTGCAGATATATTCACCAAACCTCTTGATGAAGTAACATTCAATAGATTGGTTGGTGAATTGGGAATGCTTAACACAAGTTAGTAAAGCCTTCTATCTGTAAAATCCATGTTTATGTTGTATATGCAAGCTACTTAATCATTATGTGCTTAGACTTTAAAATGCCTAATTAATGATTGTTATAGGGTGCATATAGTGTCATTTTACATGAATTCATTGTGTGTTAAGTGTCTTTTATAGCACAAATCTTTGAATTTATGCTTGTTAGATTGCATGATCATAGGGGGAGTTAAATTCATAATATTCTAAATTTTGCATGATTTTTAGATGAATTTACCTGTGTTTTTCATGTAATTAGAGGCCTTAGAATTATCAAGGAATGTTTTAATTATGTCATATATTAAAATCCTTGAATTGATATTTATATTAATTTGGCAATATTAAGTGTTGAGTTTTTCAAAGAGAATTGTCAAATTATTCCAAGTATCTTCAAAATTTCGAGTTAGTCACTATCTCGAAACTCATCTTGAAATTCTACTTGAATTTCGATTTGAGCTTCCAGAGTGAAGTTTTGAAAATTCTAAGTCTGGGAAGAATTTCGAGTTAGTCTCTATCTCGAAATTCATCTCGAAATTCGACTTAGAGTTCGAATTCGAGTTACCAGAGTGCCTATTTCTATCTTCAAAATATTCGAGATAAGTTCTATCTCGAACTTTATCTCGAAGGTTGAGATAAGGTTCCATTTTTGGGGATATTTTGAAAAGAACTGAGAATAACTTCGAGTTTCTCTCTATCTCGAAATTCATCTCGAATTTCGACTTGATGTTCGAGATAGAGTTCTCAGTTGGTTAAAGGGATTTTTCGAGTTAACTCCTAACTCGAAACTTATCTCGAATTTCTACTTGAATTTCGAGATAGGTATTCCATGGTGGTTTTTGCTGTTTAAATGGTCTTTACTGATTAAATGGTTCAAGTGTTCGAGTTAACCGATCTCGAAATTCATCTCGAAGTTCGACTTGATAACATTTCGAGATAGACTTCGACTTAAAATGTTCGAGATAGAGTTCGACTTAGGTTCTCCCTGTATGTACTTAGTGTTTTCATTCTTTTTAACAGGGACACTTTTGTCATTTCACAATCATGCCTATATATACATCTCTAACTCGATCCATTCATTCACTTTTACCTAATTCAGTTTTACAGCAGCCTCCATATACATACAGGCGATTTCGACTTACAAACCACTGTTCGTGATTTTTGTGACTAAACTCATACAGATCTCGAATTAATGCCCGATTTTTGACTGCCATTATCTGAGTGATTAGTAATATCTGAGTTTGTGTGTTTGTGTATCTGTTCTTCTTCCTCGATATATATACACACGTATATACACACACCACTTCACAGACATATACACACGATTTCACTGGTGTATACACAGTTGATTTCACTGCTATACACACACGAATATACATCTCCTTGGCCTTGTAACGTTCGCCTCTAATTGTTTACAGTTAATATCCCGTAGTTTAATTTGTTCGAGTAACTGTTGGTTTTCTCGATTAATTAAAAGGGCTTTAACTTTGTGTGTTCTTTAATTAATTTTTTTTTTCGAAAATTAAAATTAAATTTCACATTTGTTAAGGAAAAACATTTTAATTAAAATGGCTCACCAATTTTCACTTGCTAAAAACAATTTTTATAATATTTCTACGGAAATTGGTGATCAACTCCCGCGCTTTAAGTTTTGGATACGATTTCTCAATTTGTACTCCAAAGCTAGCCATGCTTTTACTGCTAAACCTACACTAGTACATGATGCTTTACAGCAATTATGGACTAGTGCGGTTACTTTTGGGAGCAAAACAACCCCCTATGGTTTCAGGTTTACCCTAGCGGGTCAGGAATATGAGGTGACTGAAGAAATTGTCAACAGGGTTCTGGAATTCCCGATAAAAGATGCTTATGATCCAGAACCTACAGCTGCAGAACGCCTCAGTTTCTTTGAAGAAATAGGATGTTATACTCCGACTGGCCGGATCACTGGAAACATCCAAAAACAATTCTTTCATGTGGAATGGAATTACTTTTTCGAGGCTATCACAAAATGTTTTCGGGCACGTGAAAAAGATTTTCATCAAATTCCAATTCCCATGCAAAACTTTGGAATTGCCCTAGCAAGAGAACTGGATATAAATTATGGACGCATAGTTCTCTCTGAGATAGTGGGTGTAATGGGATCTCCAGCAAGCAGAGACCTCAACACAACAGATGTTGTCTGCTGGTTTCCTCGGTTCTTACAGATGCTGATTAATGAGTTAATACCGAAGGATGCTCTTGCTATTAGACAGGGATTTGCCAGAAGCCCAACATCTGCACCACTAGGGATGGGCACTAAGTCACTTTCAACAATTGATAATCAGGATAAACATCAAGGTAAACCAATGTCAATTCCTGAAAACATTCAACTGTGGCTTAAATATGATGCAGGAGTTACCACTTTGGCGGAATCATCGCAAGTTTCATCATATGCTCAGAATCAGTCTGCTCATGCTGAGGCATTTGAAGGGATTCCTGATGAGCAGAGCGATGACGAACAAGGTAATGAATCAGGTAATCTCTCTTTGCATACTACTCATTCCTCTTCCTATGTATCTGATTCCGGAACCCAAGAGACTGCTAGCCCGCAGGATCTATCCCAGGGTGAGAGCCATATTTCTGAGTCTGTCATACATTCTTATTCTCGTTCATCCCTGTCACCGGAATCCAGACAGCCAGCACATGTAAATGTAGGATATGATGAGGAGAGTGACCCCGAAGAGCAGCCTCTTACTCGAAAGAAAGCCAAATTTTCTCATGCTGCTACTTCTAAACCTCAGTCAAACCCTAGTATGTCACACGCAACCACTCCACCTCACGAGAGTGGTTCTCCCCTTGAACAATCTGCACATAGGGATTTTGATGAGGATTATGTACCTCTTGAAGATACTGTTGCTTCAAAAGGACATGAAGCTTTAAGAGCTTCAGCCGTACCTTCACCGGTACGTACTGATGCTGCAAAGAGGATCGGTTCTGATGTTGTACAAGAACACTTTGTAGCCTCTCAGCCTGAGATTCCAACTCAGGAACCAACAGAAATTGATCTCATAACTGCAAATTATATTGCTTATCCAGTTTCTGCAGGTACTGCTTCATATTTTGGATCACTTATTGAAGACATACACGAGCGTGAGACAGGGAGTGTGTGTGAGAGGTTAGGGAGAGAGGGACCTTCATTTTTAAGGCCCGAAACCGAGCGCCAAATACTAACAGAACGAGTACTAGAGCGAGGTAACCTAAACCAAACACCGTCCCTTAACATTGAAAATCTTGATACACGTATGACTTCTATGGAAAATCAGATGAAGCAGTTTGGGCAGACGATGGGGCAGTTAGGGATGAACATTGGAAACAATCAAAGGGCTCTTGATGACTACGCAGCACGAATGGCAAGTCAAGCTACAGCTTTTAATGTTTTGACAAACAAGATAAATGACTTGGGCCATGCTGGTGGTGTCTTGGGAAACACTCTGAATGACAGGATGGGAGCAATGGAGACTACAATGGATACACTGGCTGTGGAAATCAGTAGAGTGATGTTCGCAATCAGAAATTTTGTGCCCCCTGAGTGTTTCGAGCCGCAACAACCTCCCCCCGATGCTGGTGCAGGTGGTGCTATTGGAGCAGGAGTCTCTGGTTCTGGTTTTGGAGGTTCTTATGTAGCTGGTGGATCTGAAGACCAAGGTGGAGTTCAGGATAACTCACCTAAGGGGGAGAGTGGAAAAGAGACGAGACAGCAGGCAGTTCATATCGAAGAAATTGAAGAACATGCTGATCTTGTCAAGGAAATAGAAATTGAGCCGTCTATTAATGAAGAGGCTCTGAGGAGGAGAAAGGGTAAGGCAATAGCGATTGAGCAAGATGAGCCATTCGTTGACCTGAGTCATCAGGAAACAGTACAGAAGGCACATGACTCAGATTCTGATATGGAAGACGTACCTTTGGAACATGCTATAAAGAGATCTTTGAAGGATCAAGGTGGAGGTGCTGGGATGTCTTTCGGAATGCCTGAAGAAGTTACTGTTGATGAGGAAACCCTTAAGTCTCAACGGTTAGCCTTGGAACAAGCTGAGTTCTTTAAAATGAAGATGATGCAAGAAAGTGCTGCGTTTCTAGAAAAGAAAGTGGAGCTACAAGGGAAGCAGTACGATTATGAGCTTGCAAGGCTAGCTGATCCTCAAGTTGATCTGGACAAGAAAAGGATAGGGCAGAAGTGGGATGAAGCAAGGAAGATATTTATGGGACCCTGTGCAAAAGGAGTTCATAACAAGGAGGCAGATGATCTGTTCTACAACCTGAATTTGCAGAATCCAATGGCTGCGGACTACATAAGTGCATTGAAGAGATTAATTTCTAAAGTCAGGGTTGGATACAATGCAACGCTTAAGGAGTGGCAGGTTATTTTGTCTTTGGTAGAAGGAGTCCCAATGTCTTTCCTATATGTGGATGACCAATTCATAACGAGAAGATCTGCGTCAGAGTTGTTCTTGCTAGCAACAAAAATTCAATACTCTCAATCTGAGAAGCTAAGTATTCTGTATAGGGATCAGTTAATGCAGCTAGCAGAGGACAAGGGTCCAGAATTCTCAGCATATCCTAATGTTGTCCGGATGGTAGTTGACAAGAAAATGAAGAGGGTTAGCATGGAGGAAAAGGATTTAATGGAACTTTCAGTGGAATCTCTTAAAGCCGTCTGTAGACAAATAATGAGTAAGGGATTCGCTTCTGAGCTTAAAGATAAATCAGTAAAGATCATTGAAAGAGTCATATTCATGAAGAGCAATGAGGTGTGGAAGTGTGATATCATTGCTCCAAACCCTCTCGATAACGTGAAGATTGAACCGGAGCTGATAGAGAAGAAATGGAATATTCTTCAAGCAATGAAGAATGTAGATGAAGCTCTGACTCTTCCTTCTGGAGCACTGGAACAAGGAGAGATAAGGGAGACAGTTGGCGTTCCAGGAAGAGATAGTGTATACTGGATACACTCTTATGTTGATGATACAGCTGATGCCTTAGTATTCATAGATGCAGACCAGAATAAAACAATCTTGCATATGAGTAGAAATTGGCTGCTACAGACTCAAGATGCTGCATTTCTGGAGAGAGTATTATATGTGTTCAAGTGGGACGAAGTGGAAGTTAAGCATGTGGAAGAAAAGCAGAGACTCGTGAGTTACCTGTCTGAAGTAGTAGTGGAAAAGAAGCGAATGGAGAAAGATGCGGCTAGTATCCACAATACTAACCGTGTCAAGGGCTATCCCAAAATGATCTATTGTCAGTTTAAAGCTGATAAAGCTCATTGGAAACCTCAGCTTATAATGAAGAACTTTGAGGACATTCCAAAGATCAGGACTACTCAGGAGGTGGACAAACTCAGAAGGCTTTTCAAACATCCTTACCCAGAGCCCAAGAATCCTCTAGAAATGGAAGCAGTAAGTTTGTTGAATGCTAGGTGGACGCAGCTTTGCGATCCAGTGTACAAGAAAGAACAGCAGCAGAAGGAGAAGCGCAGAAGGCAGAAAGAAGAGAAAGACCAAGCTGCTGAAGCTAGGAAGAGGAAACGGAATTAGGGTTAAAGGTCAGAGTGGTGTGAACTTGAAGTTGGAAAAACTTCATGTCTTTCGGTTGCTTTAACTCACTTGAGGAAAATTCACCTTAGAGTGAATCCAATAAGGTGATATAAGTTTGACTAAAAGATATGAAATAATCCAGGTGATAGGAATCATTCAAATGATCTTTAATTCGAGGTTCGAATTCTGTTTCTAGTTTAAGTTCTTTGTATTGTTTTCAAGTACTTTTCAATTGTATATTATTCAAGACTGTAATGTTAATTATCTTTTCTCGTCTCATTGTTTAGTTGAGTTATCCTTCATTAATTTGAATGTCATTGTTAGACAATCAAATAGGGGGAGATTGAAAGGCAGAGTGTATAAACTTGTAACACTATAACTAATGTAACTCAATTAAAGGAAAAGATACTTAACCAGAAGACAATCAAGAACAAGAAGTCACAAGAAATCAACACTATATGAAGACAAGGTAATTGATACAATTGAACATGTTAACTATGATCAAGCCAAGAAGAAATCATTGAGAGAAGTTCAAGTCAAAGTTGTTCATGCCTCAGTGATTTGAGAAATCGAGAATCAAGATCATAACTATCAGTATCAACAAGACCAATTGATTTCAAGTGAACAAGAAGGAAAGCAAACATTGGAAAGCCAAGTTACTAAGTGAATATGGTAATTTATTCGAGAAGCAGAAACACTATCAAGACTAGTCACTTATGAACCAGACCAGTGCATCAAGTGTCAGGACATTGATAGCAAGTTTATGTCAGTAATAAAGATCCATGTTCAAGAGCTTGCTGAAGAATAAAGAAGACATGAAGATATCACAAGTTCAAGATGTGCATTGAAGTTTCAAGTTGAAGACCAGAATATTTTCTAAGTACTAAATATTCTAGATGTCCAAGTAGAATATTTCTAAGTAGAAGTTCTACTTAGAAATTCGAGATGGCTAAGTAGAAATTCTCAAGTAGAAGTTCTACTTAGAGTGTAGCTTCAACATGTCACATGGCATCTTCTGATTGGCAGATTTCCAAGCTTTCAAGATAAGGCAAGATTTATGTGGACATCATTGGGCCACGTATATCTTAGTCTTTGAAGACTACAGGACATAGATTACATGTAGTATAAATAGAAGTACTTGTGTAATGTTTTTTTTCAGAGAGCTATAATTGAGAAAACACAAGAAAAAGAGAGAGAGTACATTCACAGAGCTTAGAATCATTCACTTCTCTCTGAACTTCTGTTATACTTTGTAATGAATGTTGTAGCAACCATTTCAAGTTATATATAAGAAATATATTCCTTGAATCTGCGTGTTCATTTATTGCATCGTATTTATTGCTTCTCATATTCGAAAAGTTGTATTCACCCCCCCTCTACAACACATTTGGACCTAACAGGAGTCCTTATATAAAAATAAATACGATAACAATTAAAAAATTACAATAATTAAATAAATAAGAAATGTTTTACATTCTAAATTTGTTCCCTACGGGTTTTCATCTTTTGAAATTATTTTATTACATCTTCATTAGTAACATTGGCAAGAGCTTCTTTTTCTATAGCCGAAATAAGACAATCACTTAAGAATTCATCACCAATTCGATTGCGCAAATCTGACTTCACTAGCTTCATTGTTGAAAAACACCTCTCCACTGTTGCGGTTGCAACTGGCAAAACCAATGCAAGTTTTAGCAATCGATACACCAAAGGATAAGATAGATGTTTTCTAGTTTGCACCATCACTTTAACAAGATCCCCAATGCCATTCAAATGTGCAAATCTTTCATCTTTCTTCAAATTATCAATATAAATGATAAGTTCATGCTCAAGAGCCATCCTCTCCATGGAATCAAAATCATCTGGATATAATTCAGCTAGCCTCATCAAGTGTAACAGATTAAATGCACCAAATGAATCACGTGGATCTAAAGCAACCATAATAATGCTCATATGTAATTCCTGTTTTTTGTCGTCGGTTTTTTGGATTAATATAAGGCTCCGTCATGTTCAACTTTTCAATGCCATGTTTATCACAAAATGAGAAGATCTTCTTCAAAAGGGATTCCCAACCATCAAGTCTAAATTCTGCAATTGTCGATTAGTTGATTTCACCATGGACATAGCATTCAAGATATCTTGATCTTTTCTTTGTAGAGCTTTTGATAGATATTCAGTTAGCCCAAAAATGTGCAACATCAAGTGCAAATAGAAAACAAAATCGAAAGATGTGAAATATATTTGAAGACCATTTGCTTGACGTTGTTGTAAATCCTTCTCACCCTCCTTTTCAACAAAGCTAAGCACATCCATAACATTTGGAAACAAATCAACCAAATGCAAAAGTGTTTTGTAATGGGAACTCCAACGTGTGTCACCGGCTCTTATTAAAGAAAGCTCTTTTTGACTAAATGCAAAAGTGTTGATTTGGAAACAAATCAACCAAATGCAAAAGTGTTTTCTATCTCACCACAACCTATTTTTTTTAACAACCTCTCTTTTTGACTATCTCGAATTATATCTGTTCGTTTGCATGAACCACCAACCACATTTATCAAGACCGCTATCATGTTAAAGAAATCTCCAACAGCAAAATGTTTTTTTGCAATCGCCACAACAACTAACTGAAGTTGATGAGCAAAATAATGTACATAATATGCTGAACTATTTTCTCTCATGATTAGAGCTTTTAACCCATTAAACTCACCACGCATATTGCTTGCACCATCATAACCCTGCCCTCTAAGCTATTTCAAGCTCAAACCAAATTCAATAAAATAAGCAATCAATAGCAGATTTAAGAGTTAAAGAAGATGTCTCCTTTACATGAACAAGACCAACAAATCTCTCCTTAACCATTCCCCGTGCATCAACATATCTCAAAACAACAGCCATTTGTTCCTTTTTAGACACATCACTAGACTCATCAACTAATAAAGCAAATACATCATCACCAATTTCTACAAGAATAGATTTGAGTACTTCTTGTGCAAAGCAATGACAAATATCTTTCTGAATGCTAGGAGTCACCATTTGACTATTTCCCGGAGAATTTTTCAATGAAACTTTACGGACACTTTCGTTTTGATTTTGTGTGTATTTTATCATTTCTAAAAAATGACCTCTATGAAAAGAGTTTTCTGACTCATCATGACCACGGAAATGTAATGCACCATTCAACAAATATCTAGTAACATCGATTGAAGCTTTCAATCTAGTACGATACTCATTCTTTGCAATATCACTTTGCTTATGTATTTCAACTGCAATAGATTGGTCTTGTCGCATTAGATCATCACATTTTTTGATAGCCTTGTTATGTGAACTATTAACATCACCAACATGAGTTTTAAGTCTATCCATTTTATTCCAACTACAAAAACCTTCAACCACAAATGCATCACCCCCTCCTTGTCTTCCAACGTGATCACTAAATAAGTAACAACACAAACAAAAGACTTTATCGACTTTCATACTATACTCCAACCAACCACCATATTTATCAAACCATGTAGTATTAAAGCGTCTTGGTTTACCTCCCATAATTGTAGGTTTGAAATCATGACCACGTGGTTGACAAGGTCCTCTAATAAAGTATGTTCGCCTTATTTCATCTCTTTGATTAGGATGATAATCTAGAATTTTTTTCCTATCAAATGGATTCGAAGGAAGTTCTTTTAAATCAATTAATTTAGGCATTCAAGGTGTAGAACTAGATTGAGAAATATTTATTCTCAATGATTGTTCAACCGATGGTTCCGAGGTTGGAGGTTTAAGCGGTTGAGGTCCTTGAGGAACATTAATGCTTGAGAAATATCTTTTCATTTTGTATCTGTTAATTGTCACAAAATAATAACAATAATTAATTAACCATTTCATTTATTAAAATTTTACTACCAACAAAGTCACTAAGTGATTAATATTTATCATTAATAATTTATATAGACAAATTTAAATTCATATAAATTTCTTAAGAGCTAAGATTGCTTAATAATCTCCATCAAATCATATTAACCTTTAAATATGTAATTATGTAATTTATTAACAAAAAACAAATAATAAATTGGATAAAGTAAAGTAAACTAGCCTATAATAGAGCTTAGCAAAGGAGTATGAGAGATGATCCAAGAGCTAAGAGGATTACTACGCTGGGGCTTTCAAATTTCAGTCTTCAGTCGCTATTTACCCATTTTGCCGGAGATAAACACTGAAGCAGAGAGGAGAGGAGTGTTATGCAGAAGGGTTTGTTTTTTTAATTGGGGAAAACGGGGCAACTGTTTTCACTTTTCAATCTTTTAGTTTATTTTAAGTTGGGCTTTTAAACTTGGGCTTTAAGAGGTGTGGGTTCCAAATTTATTTTGCGTGGGTTTCTATTTTTTATTGAGTGTGTTCCTATCTTATATAAAAAAATTGCACGGCTGGCAGCATATTTTCAGTGGGGTCCGCGCCCCCCTGAACACAGTGTAGATCCGCCCCTGCTAAAAAGAGTACACAAAATTAGATAAATGAGATTTTAGGATAGTAATTATCGATATAATAATATTTATTTAATTAAAAAAAGTATAAGTATAACATTATCATATCAGTATTCAAATTCTATCCCAATACCAACTGATATGCATTTACAATATTAATAGGATCCACAACACTAGTCCCGTAAAGTCTCAACATTTTCAACTTATTTTCAAGAGTTCTATTCAAAGACAATTTTAACAATGGAGCAACTTGATATTAAGCCACAACTTGAAGTGAACTTTTCACGATTCAAAACTACGAAAATGTGAAGCAAGATGATGAAGAAGCTACTTCTAACTAAACAACAATAATTCTAAAAAAAGGTAAAATCTAGGACCATTACTGGTGGCCCCTGCCCCTGCTGCTTCCCCCTCCCCTACTGCCCCTGTTGTTCCTCCCCTCCCCGCTTACCCCCTGCCCCTGCTGCTCCCCCTGCCCTTGCTACTTCCTCCTCTGCCCCCCTGTTCCTAATGTTCAATCTATGGACTCATTTGCTCCAAAATCTGCACGACGCCACCCTCCCCTGGCTCCCGCTCCCCCTAGAGATTCTGGAGATTGAGTATGTTGTAGAGTATCCCACTTCATCATTAGAAGTGGTGAACGGAACCCCAAGCAACTTAACTACGATAGAGTTTTATCTTCATCATTTTCGTCATATTAGATATGTGACAGCCCCAAATCCGGGGTCAGGGATCCAGGTCATCACACTCAAATCTCCATTTATTAACACTATCATTTCATTTTTTTTAATTATATTACCATTTAATACTCACACAAGTGACCCCCACACTAATCTCAACACACACACACACCAGTCATATGCTCAGAGAACAACATACATAATAAATACAGTTTAAAGTTATACAGTTATTACAACCCAGAATATTACTTAAACACATTGTTGAATAATACTTCTACAAGAAGCATTTCAACAATTAAAAGTTTATGCCACAAGCTTACACACTTAATTTACATGTCTAACTATACCCATCCATCTCATAAGAGCTACCTCAAGCCAGCACTCTCTCAAAAGCCCTTACCCTCTTCCGGGGTGTAGTGCGAAGTATCAGCATCTGCCCTAGCTGTTATATAATTACATAGCAAGAGTGAGCTATAATAGCTCAGCAAGATAATATTTCAAACCAGAATCAGAGTTAAAACACACATATATATATTAATAAACTGAAAGTCCACTATAATAATTAAGAAAAGAATTAATTATTAATTATTTAATACACCATCCATTTTTCCTTTATGGGAAAAAAATATAAAACAATATAATATCAGTTTCTCTTCTAATATAATATAATATCAATTTCTCTTCAAATCATATAATATCAGTTTGTAATCATTATCAATGCTTCCTTTAAAAGATTTGGGGGTATCCACTGTCGCCTGATACGTTAGGACGATGATCAGTCTTCTACTCGTACATGCTCCTTGTTTACTACTAGTAGAAGGAATGACAATCATCCCTGGAGGAAGGTTCTCCACTACATCCTCCTTCGGCATCCGTTGGGCCGTAATAAACTAATGAGGAAGGTTCTCCACTATTTCCTCATAAAATGATGGATGCTGGACTGTGCTAAACACAGTCACTTACGCAAGTATGTTGTAATCCCCCTTTTTGTAAAATCATTATTCCATTTAAGAATTTCATTTCCATTTTCACCTTTATCCATACATATATTATTATACTTTAAATATAGCTCCCTTTAAAGAAAACCTGAGATTATTAACTCAAAAGACAGAAATATTCAAGAGACTTTGAAATAAATTCAGAAATATCCTCCATATTTAGTGAAGTCAAATATGCTTTTAAATACATAAACTATTCCATCTATTTTTAAAGTATTAAATAATATTCAAATAATATTTATTAAATCACAAATGTTTAAAGATTATAAATAATAGAATATTATAAACCCTATAACCCTAGATAACAACTGATATCATTCTTTTTCATATCTCTTTAAGCCATAAAGTATATTAGCTCCATCCATATTCATATCCATATCCATAATCCATATCCGTAATCCATACCCATAATCATATTCACATTAACTAATCTCAATAAACAGGGAATATCCCTAACCCTATAATGATATAAGATTCATATATTATCTAGTAAAACCACTTTTCTTTAAACATAAACAATTTATCAAAATAAGGATAAAAGAAATCTTGCCTCGATCTCTAATCCCAAAATGAATGATCCGGTATTCGTCTCGAGTATCTATAGAAACGAAAATGATCATCATTAGAAATATGCCCCATTATAATTATTATTAATAATAACACTTATCCTACCATTTTAACTCACTTGATTCCCTAATCTTTGTATAATCCTTATCAAAGATATTTAAATATAATGTCCATGGATTCAAAGTTAACACCTTTAATAATTCTCAGTCATTTTCCTCATTCGTTTTAGCTTATCAAGCACACCATAACATAACTCTTATTAATACCGCCACCTAATGACACTTAGCCCACTATCAAGGCATGTCATTATCTTATACACTTAGTAGATATTTGAGTCTTAAAGACTTTTAAGTCGGCCATTAACTCGAGAAAATTGTCCTTTATCCGTTTAAGGGGTATTCTATTAACGTACCCTTGATCTAAACATTTTTATAAAATTGAAAAATTACTCGTTCGACATGAGACCTTCTCCTATACCTTCTTTATGACCTCTATTATTTAATTATCAAGATTCGTAACTGAATCAGTTATGTTAAGGGTGTTCAATTGAAGTTACGAACCCGTACTTACGTTTTTTTTGAACCACTTTTACTATTTTGGCCATATCTCCTAAACCGTTCATCAGATTTTTACGTACTTTATATCAAAACGATCTATGAACCAAGATCTACCCTATCATGACCCTTGACTATGCTCTACTGACCTTGACAGATTCGGGATGCTCTGTTTTTAAGAAGTAATTTATGTTTTAACGAAAATCGGGCATTATAACGGCTATACTTTCATACTTTCCAAATTTTTCACACCTCCAAACTCATCATCCAACACATATATCAATCCATACACCATGTGGTCATCATACCATCCATGGATTTCAACACATAACACTTCCATAATCCATCAAAACACTTATAAACATTTATATAACCATGGTTTCATACTTTACACCAACTTATCTTAAAAATCAATCATAAACTCACGATTTAAGCTAGGGTTTCAAGTAGTATACCTTCTTTGGAGTGAGTACAATCCTTAATACACCTTGTATAACCTTTATCACCTTAGTATAGCTTAGATCTTCCAAAGAAACCAAGAAAAACAAAGTTAGTTTTAGAATGTTACTATTCATCACTATTCATCCATCACTTTGATGAATTTATTCACTAGGCAAATGAAGTTAGTTTGCTCTCAAATTTGGTACATACCTTAATCTATACCCAAGCAAGCTCCTTGAATTTTCTCTTGAATTTAGGTTGCTTGAAACTAGGGTTTTGATTTTCTTTTTCTTCCTCCTTTTTCTTTTTGGCCGGATGGATGTAAATGGAGGAGAAGAGATTTTTTTTGTGGTTGGTTTGCTATATTCTAGAGATTAGTAGATATTTGTGGTTTATATGGATGATTATCTAGTAGTATTATTAAATAATACTTAATAACAGTTAGTGGAAGCTTGCATAATTTGATGATGTCATGCATGATGTCACCTGGGATGATCTAGAATCCTTATTCTTGATTCTCCAACTAATGTTTTAATGATTCTTGATCATTGGTAATGTAGTGTATATCCTTGTTGTATCACTAATCTTGGTTATTTAGTCTCCATATTCGTCTAATTACGATTCGTTTCGAATATACCTCATTATCCAAGAGGTTCTAAATTGTTTAACAATCCAAATTCCTCTGGCATTCCCTTGACTTAATAATCCCCTGGTTCAACCTAATTTCCCATGTTCCTCAAAGTATACACCCTTTTCGTATTCCATACTCTTCAATATTCAATACAATAGTGCTCAATTGGAATCAAACATCTTAAAAATCTATACCCAGGAATTTCTGAAATCCGTCATCATTTCGAGTCACTCATTTTCATAGTACGACGCTAATATGGTTTCCGATTATTCATTTTCTATTTCACTTATAGGGTACCTACATACCATTTCCCTAAATCCTCAAAATGACTATTCATTTAAGTACTATAGCATTTCTAAAGTTAGGGTTATTACAAGATATATGTGAAGACAAGAGATATTATTTACTTACTACAAAATTCTGCCATGTAAACATTATTTACTACAAAATTTTGTCATGTAAACATTACTTACTTACTACAAAATTCTGAATATGACAAATATGAATATCGAAAAATGAATATGGATTAGCATGCCATAAATTAACTACCGAAATTCATTAATTAAGCATGCCATAAAGAAAGTCTATAATAATGAAGACTTCATTATTATAGACTTTCTTTAGCACAAAAATAAGAGTACCATAATAGATTTTATTATTAAAACTAGTAAAAAATAATTCATCTAAGAATAAATTTCTTTAGCACAATCTCAAAATAAATTATTATGTTTACATAAATTTTTGAAACGATAATCTAATTTAAATATAAGTTATTATAGTTTTACAGAGTAAATCATTTCAATAAATCAAATTTGAGAAAATCTCTACGTGTGATACAACAAGCTCTTAAATGAGCTCCTTATGTTAAAATTTGAGGAGAATGGATGAAAAATGAGTTTCAACAAGCTCCTAGAACATCTTCAAAAATTTTAAGAGGTCTCTCATCCTCTCTACATTTAGGATTCTCTCTCCTCTCCCTACTCTGTGTGGATATAAATGTATTGATATGTTTGTACATCACTGCCTATTTTTGTTAACTTAATTACAAATTTGCGAGTTTTATTATGTATTGATATGAATGTATTGATATGTAGTTGTATTTGCTTCAACTCGGTAATTGGATTTTTAGCTAGTGATCTATTCTAAATTTTAATATGCTTGTGATGTCGCATTTTTTAGTTGCTCATTATGGATTCAGGCGGATGGCTTATGTCGGTGTTATTTCTTCTCTCATCTTGTGGATTTACATCCACCTTTTTCTTTTGGTGGGGGAGTCAGGTCACATCGGGTAGCTGGGTGGACGAGTCTTTGGGGTTCAAAGACTTATTTAATTGTGTTGCATGTGCTTTCTATATCCATGTTGTGGTTTGTTGGTTGATGATTTACCTGGGTGGACGTAAACATTTTAGTGGTTTCTTGTCTAGGATTAATAGGAGGGTGGGTGTTTTGGGATTCTTTTTGTGTGTGTTGACTGGTGCAACTAGGGGTATGATGGAGGAGGGTCCGTGGGATGATGGAGGTTGGTGTTTTGCCATGTTTACCATCGCCCAGGCATCTTTCACGGCTTTGTATGCCACACATGAGATGTGTTTTGACGTTTCTCGTGTGTTGGCTGCCCATGAGTATGGTCACCTGATTCAGTACCTTATCCTGAAGAAGAAATGGGGTGTTGTTGGTGCTCTTGTTTCTGCTGTTATATGCACGGTTATTATGGTAATTAGTTGCTCCTATTACTACTACATGCTCATGTTACTACTATTACCTAGTGTTACCTGAAAGAATTTGAAAAAAAAATTATTTTGGGGATTTTGGTTAGTACTTTGAACAAGCAACTCAATCTATTTGATGTGCTTTTTCTTTGGATTACTTCCACAATTTATAGGCATTCAAATACCTCCTCCATCCCCATTTGTAACTGCCCCATTAATTATATTAATCAATACTATTAATACATTTACTATGTAACTTACAAATATATAATAATTTGTAATTACTAAGCACATTATGTATTTGTTCAATTTATTTTATTTGACAAATTAAGTCAAATATAACATCTCCCACTTGACGTATTTGTCAAATATTTCTCGTAACTCCCACATTTTCTAGAGTCTATAAGTTAAGTATAAATTTTCACTTTTCATTAGAGTTGAATTCAATATTTCATGACTCAAATTCTCGAGTCCAATCAAACCAACATGTTTGACAAAAACTTTCACAGAAATATTTTCTGTTAATCTCTAATTAAGCATTGTCACTTTCACTTCTTGCAATACATTCATTTTTCTTACTTTTCCAACTTCAACTCTATTATAACTCAGTAGTTCTTCAGAAATTGAATTCTCATAACCTTCAAAATTTTCACCGTAACAACTAATATCTTCAGGCACGTCTGCCTCATAACCAATTAGTGGTGCAATGTACACTTCTTGTACTTTATTATCCTATTCACAATCTTTCACTAGGATTGATTAGGATTTCATTTGTATCCATTCACTAGGCCAATTAAATACGTCAAGTCAAGTCAATCGATTACACAACATCAAACTTTCGACTACTTGCGCAAATCATACATTAAGTGCCTTTTCCACATTAACCGTTTCCCCATTACCAATGGGTTGGCGCCGGACTGCAATTTTGCATCCTAAAACGATTAAGCATTACACTCGGATACCTTTCTGATTCACACTAAATATTCAAAATATTTAATTCCCAGAACATATCAAATTTCTCTCATATTCTTAACTTTCCCACTAAGTTCCAACTTAGTTTTGTTGAGCATTCCTTTATTAATTACCGACAACAATATGTCATTAACATAAACTGATAATATTGTAAACAAACTCCTACTTTTCAAAATACAGACACTATTGTCCAATTCATTCTCGGTAAAATTTTCTCAATTTCTGTGTAAAACCTTTCACAATTGGGCATACTTTTAGACACATTTTTCTTAACTTTTCCTTTCAAAAATTCATACACAACCTATGAATTTTCGATATTGGGGTTGATCACACAACTCCCACACTTGATTCTTTCAAAATTGATTCAAAATCATTTTTCATTATTTTCCTTTGATAATTTTGATTCTTGCGAAAAACAAGATTATGCACTATTAAATTCAATAGCGATATTCAGATCATGATCATAATATTCATTTCTATCCACTTCAAACACATGTCTCAATATTTTAAAAAAACATCATTGTCATAATCACATAAACAACAACTAAATGTCTTGTATCCTCAAATACAATTTCTTATTCCTCAGAATATTTTTGAAAATAACTTTTCTATTTTCAATCAGTTAACAATTTTCCGATCTTTCCCACTTCTAGACGGGTGTCAATGATCATTCCCTCTGCAAGGCACTTGCCCTTATTCCTTATTCCTTTCTTGAGTTCCTCTCACTCGGTAAAAAAAAATATATTTATCAGCAAATTAATATTTCACATGCTCTGTATTCTGAGCATCACTAAAAATTTCCCTTTTCGAGTGGCATTTTTTTTCAACAATAATTTCCAAATTATCTCGAAACAATTTATTTCTTAATTTATGACCTCATAAATTATTATCCGGTCCATTCAATTTTTTCATATTCACCGAAAATAATTAAAGCAATGCCTCTACTTTTTATGCGAAAAGAAAACTAGCTTGGAAAGAAAACTAGCTGAAACATGGACCCAATAAGATTAAGACCAGCAAATTAGAACAACAAAACTAATAAAAATTACAAAGCAGTAGACACGCAATATGTTATATAATAATAAAAATCAAATTCTCTTAAAACAATCATTATTTAAAAATTTTATACTCTATTTTCTGAGTATAAAAAAATTCCTCTAACATAGTCTTTTTCAACTATAATTTTCTGATTGTCTTAAAACAATCTATATTTTAATTTTTCCGGATCCAAATAAATATTATTGCTGCCATTCAATTCTCCAATATTAACGAATTCAGACGTGACCAACATATTTACCAATTCCGATAAAGTAATTTGTATTCTCGTCATTCCAAATTACTTTAATCTACATATATTTTTCCAGTTCCAAATAAATAATGGATGCCACTCAATTTCACAATAATATTCAAATCGTATATGCATAATCATAAGCTCCAAACATGATACAAGAAGCTCACAATGCAAATCACAAGAGATGGTAAACAATCCTAATAAGAAAGAATAATAAGCTGCTCGTAATGGGGAAAAATTAACAATTATTCACAAAAAAAAAACCACATTCATAAGTACACGCAAGAGATGAACAATATATATATGATATAAGAAATCTAACATGAACAAGATCATAAAAAAAATTAATGACAAGATCATAAAAAGAATTATGTAAATATAACATGAACAAGTAGGCCAATAACTAAAAATATTTAGACGAAAAGATCAGGATATAAGGCTACTTTATTGATGCACACACAAAAAACATGAACTACGGAAAAATTATTAGATCAAGTGATTTTAGTCAGACAAAAAAACGGTTATGCAAGAAAAAAAATGCAATCCATGGACAAGTAATCAAAGTTATCACATATTTTAGGCTAAGCACATTAATTAAGAAATCACTAAAACAAGGCTAGACAAGTATATAAGGTTAGGAAAAAGAAAGACTAAGATAACAAAAAATGCATAAACTAGTATATACATGCTATTGAGAACGGTAAACAAGGCTGCCAAAAACAACACTAACCACCTAAACATGCATTTCATTCACGTGATATGGATTAAAACCTTAAGACATAAATAGCGCACACAAGCAAAAAAAACAGGAATAAAAGAGGTATGCCATGCTATAATAGAAGCAACAAACTCAGTAGCCAGATTGGACATGACAAACAACGAAAAATGCAGCTTGTGACAATAAAACCGTCAGGCAGCGGAGGATCTATGTGCGATATGATACCAATGAAAGAAGTTGAAGAAAAAAAAATTATTTTGGGGATTTCGGTTAGTACTTTGAACAAGCAACTCAATCTATTTGGTGTGCTTTTTCTTTGGATTACTTCCACAATTTATAGGCATTCAAATACCTCCTCCATCCCTATTTGTAACTGCCCCATTAATTATATTAATCAATACCATTAATACATTTACTATGTAACTTACAAATATATAATTATTTGTAATTACTAAGCACATTATGTATTTGTTCAATTTATTTTATTTGACAAATTAAGTCAAATATAACATTACCACTACTATGTTAATGTTGAATCTGATGGTGCATCCTTTTTTATGTTTAAAACAATTGAAGCTTGTTGGAGTGGGTAGCCTTATACCATATGTTGACGATGTTGACGAGGCGGCTTCACACTTCGAGGACGAGGCATCAAAGCATGAGACTGAGACTTTAGAGGTGGATGACGTGGAGGCCCTCATTCCGCGTTCGAAGTATGGAGCGAGGGATACTTTTGAGTTCACAGGCCCAGAGCATGAATTGGAGGCCGCGCGTAGGAAGCGGAGGTGACTCGCTATGTTGTTACTTTCTCAAGTGTTGAGTTTCTCTACTTTTTTAGGAAACGTATATATGATTGTCGACCCTTCTTTTAGTATAAATGTCAAATTCAAAAATAACTTTAGTATTACTTTTTTAGATAGAAACATCGAAAGCAGTTTTCTCAAACAAAGAGTATCAGATAATCACCGAATGTGCTCTGGAAAATATGTCAGAAACTCCTAATGTCTTGGAAAATTTATCCAAAGTCTAACATGTGTTCCCATATTGATTTACCTTAGCATCTTTAAAACTATGCTAGTAAAAGCATGCTGCAACTTATAATATGTGAATATACAAGCTATAGGGCGTCAGCACGAGATTTTTTTTTACATATATACGTTGAATGAAGAAGGGGTGTCATAATCTTCTCTAATGAGCCTTTTTTTGTCAAACATCAATCTTTCGATGAAAGATTGAGCCGCTCTCTCGTTAAAACCGAAATTCTAGCTTTAACATATATTATAAAGACTTATATAATAATTTTTATCCATGATAATAAATCCTAAATATAAAAAAAAGTTATGACATCATTATCAGATTCTAATAACTAATACAGTATATTCTAGTGAACCTTTAAATATGTTTCGAACCGCTCTTATTTGGAACCGAAATTCTAACTTATCTTATCAATACTAAATTTTACTAATAATTAACACGATCCAATCTTATGAGCCGTTCTCTCGTTAAACACGATCACTCCTATTAAGTCGTTCTCTTATTGAAATGGAAATCATAGCGTTAACATATATTATTATATATACTTGTATAATAATCAATATCCATAAGAGAAAAATGGTCATAAGGTTAACTTTAGGCAAATTACATAAAGTCATTTACATTTGTGTATAAAAATTAGATGACATTTTTATAATAATAGAATTCATCCCCTGTATTTACAAAAATAACCTTATTTCGTATTGAAATATGACTTTATTTTAAATAATTATCTAAAGGTAACTTCTTTTGATTATTAAATTTAAAAATTTTTAATTCTAGAAGAAAGTTTAAAAAAATTGGGATGATTTTAGAACCGTTACCTTATCTCAGGTAAAAAAATAAATTAAAACGTTACAATAACAAAAAGGATCAAATACAAATATATAAAAACGATTAAACATAAATATTAGTATTAAACAATTCACATATGTTTGGTATTGATTACTCTTATTCCTTCATCGAATGAAAAAAATAGTTACAAAAATTTTTGGATTAACATAATATTACCTGCATTAATTAACTGCCATAGTATCCAGCTGGATTGCTCCTTGCGCAGGTACTTGTTTTGTAAGTTGTAACTATGCGGACAAACTATCAATTCAATCTAGGGTTATTTACAAATATATATATATATATATATATGTTTTTAACTTTCTTTTACATTTTTACTATCATTAACTTCCTCTTTCAATTCTATACTTTTATTTTTACAAAAAACTACCAACTTTGTTTATAACTTTTTATTTTTCTAAAAATACGTTTTGGAACCTTTGCAACCTCATTTGCAACTTAGGGCGGCGCCAGCCGTTTGAGTTGCAAATGAGGTTGCAACTGAAAACTGGAAGTTTCAAATGAGGTTGCAAAAGTTGCAACTGAAAACTAGAAGTTGCAAATGAGGTTGCAACTGAAAACTGAAAGTTGCAGATGAGGTTGTAAATGTGGTTGCAACTGAAAATTGGAAGTTGCAAAAGTTGCAACTTCGATGCTATATATGGGAGAAGACAAATTTTTGATTGCAAGTTCCAGTTTTCAGTTGTCATTTTCGACATCTTTTTTGAAATCTATTATATATTTATATATATATATTAGATTTCAAAAAAGATATATATAGGCAAGTGCTCAAATGAGACCCCTAATTAAAATGAGAACTGAGAATTCATCCCTGTCCTTTATTTTTTAATCTAAACCATACACTTTGCTCTTTCTCTGCCTCCATCTCGTCACCTATTATCTTGTACGTAGTTTTTTACATTTCTCACTCTTCTTCTTCCCAGTCTCATCTCATCTCATCTCATCTCTCTCTCTCTCTCTCTCCCCCCCTCTCTCTCATCAAACTCTAACATTTTAAGAGCTCGAAATTGATCGAAACACCTTCAAACCTTTAAAAAGTTTTCGAAATCATATTTCATCCTAGACTCTCATCTTCCCGGCGTCGATTATAGACCATTACGGGTTACGATAGGATCTTCGACAAATCTTTTGAATGTATAAAAGAAGAAGATGACGTCATGGATCAATTAAATTTCAGTTCACATAACGGAGGCTAACAATCAGCGAGCATGACAGTGGTTATGTGGGCTAGTGAAATGGCGATGATGACTCAGATATGGTGATTTTGATAATATTACGAACTTATATCTGAATTTTTTTATTGATTTTGTACCCAGAATTTTTAGTGATTTGGGTGTAAAATTGGTGATTTGCCTTTTAAATTTTGGGTTGAATTTTAATTTGGTGATTTTGTAGTTGTTGACAGTGGTTGTGTGGGCTAGTGAAATGGCAATGACTTAGATCTGGTGATTTTGATAATATTACGAACTTACATCTGATTTTTTTTATTGATTTTGTGCCCAGAATTTTTAGTGATTTGGGTGTAAAATTGGTGATTTGTCTTTTAAATTTTGGGTTGAATTTTAATTTGGTGATTTTGTAGTTGTTGATAGTGATTGTGATCTTAATATTGGTGATTTAAATATAAATTTGACGATTAAGTAGTTTATAGTGTAGAGTGATTATGTCGATGTGTTTTATATTAGTGATTTGGATTCAAATTTAATGATCCGTGTGATGATGATTGTGTATACATGATGTTGTGGTGATGTTGCGATTGGTGATGGCGGTGATTGGTGTTTGGTGATGGCGGTGATGGTGTAGTTGTGGTTATGGTGATGATTGTGGTCGTGAGGTGGAGTGACGAGGAAAGATAGGTGGTGGCAAATTATTCTGATATAAGAGAGGCTGATGGGTCTGTGACGATATGCAAGGATATACACAAATATGCTAGATAATATTTGTATTGTGTATTATTTAATGTATCATTAATTTCGTAACTATCTCGGTAGTTTAGTTTAATTACAAAATTGCCACCGGGGTCTCATTCTCATTCTATTGGGGTCTCATTAGAATAACCCTATATATATGTATATATATATATATAGCAACATTTGCAACCTCATTTTCAATTGCAACTCATATGCAACCTTATATGCTATATAGGGGAGCAGACAAATTTGCAACCTCCAGTTTCAGTTGCAACTTTTGCAACATTTGCAACCTCATTTTCAATTTTTGCAACCTCATTTGCAACTTCCAGTTTTCAGTTGCAACCTCATTTGCAACTTCCAGTTTTCAGTTGCAACTTTTGCAACCTTTGCAACTTTTGCAACCTCATTTGCAACTCACACGGCTGGCGTCGCCCTGAAGTTGCAAATGAGGTTGCAAAACGTATTTTTAAAATTAAGAAAAGTATGGATGGTAATTTTAGAATTTTAGGAAGTTGGAATGTATATTTTTAAAAACCCAATAGTTAACATAGGTAGTTTTGAACTTATCCCTCAATCTACTCCGTACTGAATTGGTACTGAACTCACCCGATAGTTTCTGTTGAATTTTTTTTATAACATTGAGGCGCAACTTTAGCTATGTATGCTATATCTATAGACATTAATATTTATGAATTAAACTTAATTGATTGTTTTTCATTTTTCAAATATGCTAGAAAAAGAATTCATTTTTCATATGGATTGAAATTCTTATCCTTTATAAATTTGAATTCATTTTCTAATATTTATCTTACAAACTTCTAATATGAATTAATATGTTAAATGATTTTAACTATATGTCTTACAAACTTCTATTCTACTTCGGATAGAACTTCTAAGAAAAGGTCTTTCTCGAACATTTTTCCTCTATAAATTCGAACACCTATTCACCTATTATACTTCTAATATGTAAAATGATATTTTTAATTTATCACTATTTAAAATTCTGAAATTATAAAAAATTAGAAAAATAGATTGATACGATCTTAGAGACGCCACTTAAGCGCCCGCGTATCCTCCTTTATATATATATATAAGTAAAAAACACTTTGTGTACCTGAACTTTGGCGAAGACACCACTTGCAATACTACCTTTCTAAAAGTACCACATGCAATACTAAGTAATGGATTTACTTAAACTTCGTGTACCTCCGTCTATCTCTTGTAAACGGTGTTAGATCCTCAGGGGCATAACAGTCTTTTCCATATTAAAGACATGACACCAACACAATCAATCATGAAGCTTTTAAAATTGCTTAGAAATGGGATCCTGAAGCTTCGTAGTTGGCTATGAGGATGACACCAACACAATCAATCATGAAGCTTTTAAAATTGCTTAGAAATGGGATCCTGAAGCTTTGTAGTTGGCTATGAGGAAGGCTTTCAAGCTCCATATCTTCACTATTTATAAATGTTCCTCCAGGTGATGTTGGATTGGACATCTCCAAGTTCTGGATTTGCTTCCCGTCCTTGGCATTTCGTCTCTTTTTTAACACTAAAAAACACTGCTGCATACTAATACACATACGCATACCAAGCGTATGCGTATGGGAAGGCTTTCAAGCTCCATATCTTCACTATTTATAAATGTTCCTCCAGGTGATGTTGGATTGGACATCTCCAAGTTCTGGATTTGCTTCCCGTCCTTGGCATTTTGTCTCTTTTTTAACACTAAAAAACACTGCTGCATACTAATACACATACGCATACCAAAAACATGTCCCACAAAATTCTGTAACTGTAATGGTAAACAACTAGATCAGGGTAATGATCAAATGGGTAAATATAGTATCTAGTTACAAAGGCCAGGAGAAGAAGGAACATGATAAAAGAAGACGTGATGATGGCACTAAGCCAGAGCTAGCTGATGGCACTAACACATATGCAACTCCCGAATAAAAAGAAACAAAATCTAAATAAATATTGAAAACATAGTGCACTATCAAGCCCAATATTCTTCTTATTCAACACTTCGTATTATCAATTCATTTTCCGAAAATAGAGTCCTAATGCAGACCAAATGTTCGATAAAAGTCCCCAAAAGAACTATTTTACGCTCCAGCAATAGTTACACAACTTTCTCGTACCATATATTTTTCCTTGAAATCAATCAAAACAGCATGATATATGTATATATATATATATATATATATATATATATGTAAGTGTATGTGTGAAAAATACACGGAGAGTTGTGTAATCACACCATTTGAGGTTGTTTGAAGCTGGAAATATTGAGTAGACTAACGACTTTATCGCGCCAATATATATGTGATACAATACATACAGATATTTATGTGTATATGCTCCGGTTGAACATTGGGATTGATGAAGAAGATGATTGAATTTAGTACTATTTTTAGAAGCTTTTGCAAATGAGGAAACCCTAGAATCAATTAGGAGCTCAAAAAAACTGTTATGTCCCTGAGGATCTAACGTCGTTTGCAAGAAATAGACGGCGGTACACGAAGTTTAAGTAAATCCATTACTTAGTATTGCACGTGGTACTTTTAGAAATGTAGTATTGCAAGTGGTGTCTTCGCCAAAGTTTAGGCACACAAAGTGCTTTTTACTCTATATATATCAATTTTCTTCAACTTTCTATCTACCAATATCTCATTTCTATGTCTACATATTGCAAGTACATTTAATAATAAAAATTACTTGGGAGGTAATGATAAATATGTTATTGGAGATGATGAGTAAATTTTTATCGTAAATCACTATGAAGCAATTAAATATATTATTTGTAACAAAAAAATAAGAATTTATTGGAGTTGCTCTTGGCTTTTAAAATAGAGGAGAAATAAGAGGTTCTTAAGGTTTTTAAGAGCCATTAGAGCATCTCCAAGAGCTTCTCTACTCTAGCTCTTAACTCAAAAATTGAGGAGAAAGAACAAAAATGTTGCTCCAAAATACTCTTAATGACCCTTAAAAACACTAAGAACTTCTTGTCTCTCATCTATTTTAAGAGCAACTGGTAATTATATTTTATTAATTCTCTCTCCTTTATTGAATGTTTATACTAGTGGAAATAAAATATGAATAAAATATAAAATAAAGAGCAATTATAGGAAGTATTGTTGGAGTTGACACACAAATGAATGTAATAACTTGCTAAGAGCTTATTCCCTCCATCCCTATTTAATAGTTTCTTTTGGGAAAAAAATTGTCCCTAAATAATTGCCCTTATAGTTTTCAAAACATTTTTTTACAATTTTTCCAAACTAGCCCTGTACATCTAGTTCCAATATTTGACTTTATCGTTGATTTATAGTCATAACTCAGCTCATTAAATTAAGAAATTAAGTTTTACATTATGAGTTTGTCTAGTGTACCCAAGGGCACATGCTAAGAATCCTTGCTTGATGAATTGTCAAATTTTTATTGGTGGATATTTATGTGAATGCAGGGGATCCATTTGAAATCTCCACCAATCAAAATTTAACAACTAAGCTAGCACGGAAAAACATTTTTTTACAATTTTTCCAAACTAGCCCTGTACATCTAGTTCCAATATTTGACTTTATCGTTGATTTATAGAGTCATAACTCAGCTCATTAAATTAAGAAATTAAGTTTTACATTATGAGTTTGTCTAGTGTACCCAAGGGCACATGTTAAGAATCCTTACTTGATGAATTGTCAAATTTTTATTGGTGGATATTTATGTGAATGCAGGGGATCCATTTGAAATCTCCACCAATCAAAATTTAACAACTAAGCTAGCACGGATTTTTAGCATGGAAACGTATAATCACGCACTTAATGATTTACCATTATCGAAATCAGTAATCAAAATAAATAAAACTCTCACCAAATAATGCAATTATTAAGGGTAAATAAAGAAACACATTTTATAATTAATTGTTTCTTAAGATGTGTATTTTTTGACTACTAAATAGGTACGGAGGGAGTAATTGTTTATAATATGTTTAGGAATGAATTAAGAGACTGTTGGAGATGTCTCTTGGTGCTCCATTTTTTGTCCTTCTCATTATATTTTTATTTAAGAGTCTTAAACAAGTTCTTAAATATATTAAATATATTTTATTTAATGTATTATATTTTTATTTATTTTTATTTATAGAAATTTTCCATCCTATTACAAAATGTGTCCTGATTCCTAACAATCATATATCAGTACATTTTATCCGACATTCTTCCCGTCATACACCAGTGTCTTTTTTAACGCTAGATGTTTAAATTAAAATTTCTTCTAACATTCTTCCGGTGGTAAAAAATTGTTGGATAGGAATTACGAAAACGAAAATGCCCTTGATCGCCATAAAATGCCCCTGGTTTGTGGTATTATTATGGCGGATAGTTTGTTTCAAAATTTTGTACCAAGAAAATTAACTAAAATAGTTGCTAATAAATTAATAATGTACTGCATGTTCATCATGTTGTAAATGATACTCCCTCTGTGCCATATTGTTCTTCTCATATGTCGGCACTGTTCATAACAAGAGACAAATTACTAATTTACGTCTAATCTATAAAACCAAATATAGTCATGAGTGATCTTGTTAGATTCGTATTTATGAGTACTTTAATACAGTGAAGTTTTTATATTGAATACTAATACGAAATTAAAGATATTAACGATTAAAAGTGTGCGTTGACAAACGTGTCCAAGGGAAATGGGAAAAGTTTTTTGGGACGGAGGGAGTAATATGTAGAGAAGGAGTTTCTTAAGATTAAAGATGATGAAGATATATTTGTTAGTAATGATGAAATTTTTGATGAAGATGAAATTGACCATCACTTGCTGCCAAAAGCTTGCAACGATCTCTTGTATCACCACTCATCAGTGACTTGTAATTTACCGAGCATGAAGATGTTGCGTGAGTATTCAAATTTCGATCATCGAACCTACAAGAAGAAATAAAAGAACATTTTCTTTTCTCAAAAATGTTTAAATAACTAGAAGTCTAGCATCTACAATCTGTTCTATACAATAAACTTTACACAGCTCAAGATTCCCCATTTCTTTTTTATGGGAACCTTTCCTCTATTAACTACTCTTTTACAGTAATTTTCAAAAACAAAACAACATGTACAAACAAAATTACAAGAGACTGACTGTCAGCACAGCTCGTCGTCGGCCGGCATCCCGTTGGACCATGTAATTTCAAGTTGAAGAGTTCGTGAAGAACCCTCCTTTTGGCTGAGGCTAAATAAACCACTATATACTCCTTCGCTTACCACTTTGTCAATTTGTATGGTCAGTTTCCCTAGAGTGGTCTGAAAATATTCACAAACATATAATTACTAGAATGGTATGTGAGAAAGTATTGACCCCTTATTTAGAACAGCATTTGTATAGCAAAATAATTGCATTATCTGCTTCTATTATCAGCGTATCGAAAAAGTGTTGCAGTAGAAAAGCTATCCTGTTGTAAGAAAATTTAAACCTCTTACATCTTAATTGTAATGTAAATTACCTTTCCAAACGCACTTCTGCTTTTGCAAACAATTTGTAACTTCTGTCCCCTCGGGGGTACATCAAACGACCACTTAAAACCCTGGTTCCATTCTGGAGAGGTGCTGTTGTAGATTACCTGACATTAAGAGAGACATCAAATATAAGGTTCTATATAAAATCAGAAATGTTAAAACCAGCAAACATATATGATAACGATACATTGGCATGGAAATCAGATATTAAATGAAAAAAACTGATCAAAGAAAGAAAAACCTTGGTTTGCTGGGGAGGACCATTGCCTATCATCAGCCGAACAAAAGCATTTGTTCCACCTAAAACCTGTCTTAAATTTTTTGCTCGCTCAATGGTAACAGTCAAGCAACCTGGTAAACCATGCAAAAGGTTGTCTGCTCTCTCATGAAAAGTTGGTGGACAAGTTTTCAGAAGCATTTGAAGAACAGGAATAGCTTCTGCTGCCACTGTTGCCTGAGAATTTGAAATATCATCTGACATGGTGGACCATGAATCTTTGAACAAACATAGCGAGTTTAAAGCAGAATCTTGGGCAGCCTCACTATCAGATTTAAGTGCTGCTATCAGGTGGGGGATACATAATGTAGCTGCTTCAGACACATGAAGCTTAGGAAAGTTGGAGAATATGACATTAATGGTCTTCAAAATCTGTATATTAATAGTTGCTACTGACCACAATTCTTTCTCTAATGCAGCTGTATGCCAATACAGAAAACAAAGTAAGGGTAATAAGGATATGCTTATGGATAAAAAGCTTTGAAGAAGCAATATTAAGTTCGAGCACATTGTGCGTGCCTGGCAGAAAGATAATTATAACAAATAATAACTAATTTCCAAATATTAAAATGATGATAAAGAAATAAACAGATCAGTGAATCTCACTAATGTACAGTTGAGGCAAAGCCACAAATTGTAAGCAGTCAGGCACCAAATTAAGGTTGCCCTTTGGATTTGGTCCCACTAGAAATGAATGTTATTGAATTGTTCACTAAATTTTATTTGTAGTGTACTGAACCACCCTTGATCGTCAAATTTAAATTCAACTATACACCTGTTTGTTTCTCTATGCAAACTAAATTTAAGAAGTACACAAGAAGAGGTGGATACAGTATATGTAAACCACTGGATTCTGCAAGGAGCTGGTGTTTTATATGCATATGGCAATGACTTAGCATCTCAACTTTGACATAATAGCATGTAAAGAAAGTTGTACCAGAACTTGTAGAAGAAGAACCATAATCATCTAAACAAATGAACTACTTGGATCAGCAACTTACCAGTAAGAGATCTGATGAGCTCATTTGATACATATTCTTGAAGAGTGTGATTAGAGAATAGAATATTGATGAGCACTGCTGCCTGTGCAGCAACATCCGGGCTAGGAGATAATAACGTTTCCTGAATTACCAATATTCCACCTGCTTCCGCAACCGCTCGCCTATTAGTTCTGCTATGCATGACGAAGTTTTGCAATGCACAAATTGCAACCATTTTTAATTCATCAGTGATCTGATCTTCAAGCAAACTTACCAGTGCACGACATGCGCAGACTGCATCACTGCCTCTGGCAAGTCCTTCATGCTGTGACAAGTCACCAAGAGCAAGAGCTACAAGAAGCATACCTGACTGTGATCTAGTTTGGGGATCTAGCAAGTACTGTGCCAGAGGTGCTACTGCATACTTGCAAACCTTCATCTCACGTATTCTTACATTGTGGAATAGAGCTTCAAGTAGTCTTCCAGAGGTTTCCTCACACCGATGCGATCTTAACAAATCGATTAGAGCATCAACGGCACCGGCTTTAGCCATCAGTTCACCAGAAGAAGATTCAGTCTTCTCATTAAAAACCAGTGCTCTAAGAGCTACGGAAACAGTGCTTTCCGAGCTTGAGAGCAGCATCTTTACAAGAGCTACCAGAGGTACCCTAGAGTAGTAATCAGCATTAGAATGTAACAGATTGGACAGAACCAATGCAGCTGATTCCCACAATGCATGAGACGGTTGAGGATCATCCTGAATGATAACCTTTGCAAGCTCAAATATACCCCCAGCTTCAGCAAGGGCCTTTGGCCAGATTAGAGAAAGGTTCTCCAGAGCTTTGATTGCGGTTTCCTGTAAGTTTAAGATTCCAGTTCCTGCGAGACGCACAAGCGGAATAATTGCGGTTTTTGATGTAATGTCTTGCTGAAAATGCTCCCGTGCAAGCAGATGGGAGAGCAATTCAGTACCAAGTTGCTGAATAGCTTGAGACGGGGATTCTAGAAAGGATATTAAAGGTTCAATTACTTCGCCAGGAGTAAGTTTAAAAATGTCAAGGTTTTGTGGTTTCTCCAAAATATTAACAAGTGCTTGCAGGGCACTGTGCTGCCCCCATAAACTAAAATCTGGACGAAGCAATATTGTAAAGAGAGGCTCAACCATTTTTGCAGCACTAGTACTTTTAGCTATGGCACTACAATTTGTCAAGATACGGAAAAGTTCTGCCATTGTGGAACATAGTGAACTAGGTGCACTAGGAACTAGTGAGAGACAATTCTCAATTACTCCGGCTTTGACAATACCCAGTTTGCATGGAGTTTTATCTTTTCCCAGTCGAATGAGAACAGAAATGCTTGCTTCAATGAGACGACTATTTGATCCTGAAACCAAACCACCAAGGAGCTCGAGAAGATCATAACCTGCTGCAATTTCCACATTATGCTCATCATCCAACAGTCTCTCTAGAGCACAAACACCAGCTTCCACTGCTGTTTCCATATCAGATCGCATAAGCAGTATGAGAGGCTCTATGCATTCAGATGCAATTGGCATTGCTCTGATACTTGAACTACTAAATAATTCAAAGCAAAGTTCTGCAGCCATGGTCTTATACTCAGTCGCAGAATTGGAAGAGAGAATTCTGTATACGGCCTCAAGCACATTTCCTTCTACATTAGAAAATAAAGCAGATCTAGACAAATCTCCAGTAGTCAACTTGATCAATGAGAGAAGGGCAACATGTTGCTCACCCTCTAACCCAGAATTGAGCAGGTCAATCAACGGTTGAACTGCATGCACAGCCAACTCAGAGTTTCTGAAGTTCTCAGCATTTAATAATTCCTTAAGAGCCCTAGCAGCACTTAGCCTGGAACTTCTTGAACCCATTCGCAGAACAGCTATGAGCTGTTTCCCGGAGCTAATTGCAGCTTCATATCGAAGAATTTCATGATTACTAAACAATAATCTTAACAGCTCAGCCAACATGTTTTCAATTGAATCTTGAGGGCTCAGTGATAGATATTTTGTCAAAGCATCCAGTGCTCCCGCTTCAGCCATTAATAATTTGTTTGCATCACTTCCTTCAGCAATACGACTCATGAGCTGAATCGAATATTTAGAAGCCCCAGGTCTATCTGGCATTGGTCTTACAAGATCCACCAGCAAAGGTATAGTCTTGCGTGCTGTGGAACCAGCTCTGATATCTTCAAGTTCAAATAGGTAATCTAAAACAACTTGATCAGGGTTTGGAGCTAAATAAAATTCTTCAGACAAAGCAATGAGATTGGGCGTATCTAATTCAACAAAACCAATCAGATTAATCAACCGCGCAATTGCTCCTGAATTCGCAACTGCAAGTTTTAAACCCTTGCTTCCATTACAAACAATACTAGCCATAGCTTGGGCAGCAAAGTGTTTGTCAATCACTTCATCAGATTCTAGCAAGACGGCAAGTGATGGTATGATACGCAAGGTGGCAGGCAATGAAACAACAGTTGCATCCTGGAATAATATAGCCATGAGAAGGGCACTTATCCACATATCCTCACTATCCCCCGAAGCTGCCTGTCATAGATAGAAATGTTTGTTACATGGGCAAATAGATATATGGTTATCCACAAAAATACAAACATCATAACAGAATCAAGCAAACATGTGGCTTTCCTTCAATGCTAACATACTACGATCCATAACAAGCTCATTTCAAACTGTTATAAAATCAATATGCACCCTCATATAGCACAACAAATCCATGCTCCCTGGCCTATAAGATAATCTATTGCTGTTTAAGGATCTAGATAAAATCACAAGTTGAGCATCAGATCAAATAATCATCTTTCTTGAGTTGCAAGAATTGTTGATCAATTAGCCACTTGTTCATAGATACCTAATTCCTTACACAAACACACACCCCTAAAATGAAGATCCACTTGTACAGATGGTGGGGAATGGAATGAAGAGCAAAGACAATTCTGTACAAAGTAAGTTAAATCTAATAGGTAAAGTTTGATGTAAATAGTATATTTCTCTTTGATTGTGAACATATGTTATGTCACGCACTCACACTATTTACCGATGTTAATCAATTGGTCAGCATCGCTTTAGATCAGACATTGTACACTAAAGATATCATCTTTAAACCAGATCAGTTCGACGCACAATGTACGGGACAAGGTTGTTTTTTACAGAGACTGTGTGGGCTGAGGAACAATGACTGCATGTGCGCCAATGGCTGAGCAATATCCTAAGCCTATGCTACGATCTGGGGAATTAAGCAAGGTGGCCTCATTTTTAAGTCCTATTTGTTGGTACATTAAACTGTACCCGCCCCGTTATTTAGTTAGGGGCTTAATAGGCCTAGTAATGCCCCATTCCAACCTTCAGATACAGGGGTGAGCCAGCTAGTGCCAAAGCCATTTTTCTTTAAGTTTTAAAACCCTACATATAACAACGGCTCCTTAATGCCAAAGGCGGAGTGAGAGAACTGACTTTTTCTTTTTGCACTGGGGGTTTGATGACACTCCGTTCACCCCCTATAAAAAGAAAGCAGCCAGAAAAGAATTCCTCTGTGATTCCCAACCCTGCGCCCAGAATTCACAATTGCTAATGCCTGATCAATAATCACTGTACCTTTTTCTTTCTGAAAACACACAGGTGATTTTAGCATTGATTTATTGATTAAATGGACTAAATTAATAAGCCAATAGTGAACCAAATTCTAATTTCTCCTGCAAACTAAGATGCCCAACAAATACTTGGTACAGCATTTTGTACTTAACAATTAGCCATCAACATTTTTATTAGCATCTAAAAACAATGCTTCGAATATATGATCTGCATATCATTGCTTATCATTCAATATCAGCAATAAAGTTCTATAGGTCTGTAATAGAAGTTTAGGGAGAACGGTATAAAGGATGAGGGCAATGAATCTTGTGACTGTAAACTAAACATTTGCACCATGGCCTGACCTGTGGATTAGTAGTGTAACGTGCAAGCTTTTCAGAAAGTGGCTCAAGCCCACCAGCTTCCACTACAAGGTTTTTGTTTTTGACGTGAAAGGAAGATAAGATGGATAGCAACCACAAGGCCACAGTACCACCCAAAATAGTGGCTGGATCAGGAATCTCGAAATTATCGGCTTCTTGGAAGGGAGTTTTCTCCGCAAAACTTCTAGGAGTTGCAACTTCAATTTCTAGAGAATTGCAACTAGAATTTCTCCTTGTCATCTCTACTAACGTATATATAAGTGGCCTTAAAAATCCTGATGCACCAAGAGCCTCAATTGTATTGCTTTTATGTTCTTTAGCAGCAGATATCAGTAATGCAGTAGCTCCAACTCTCACTTCTAAACAGGTAGAGTTTATCATCCTTTTAGCCAGAGAAGCAATTGTTCTTAAATTTGCAACCAGAGAGTCACCAAGAAGAGCTGGATGGTCTGAACAAAGTCTAGATAAAATTTCAATTGCCTTATCTTGCACTGAAGATGTTCCATCAGCCAGGCAGTGCACGAGAGGGTCTAAGTTTGATGCAACCTCCGCAAGGGCAGTCCATGAGGAGAAACTCCAGTTCCCACTCTGCTTTGTCCGGGACATAAGTGCAACTACTTCTAAAGACTCTGCAGCTTCATTTACATTCATATCCATGTCCTTTAAGGAACTAACAATTTCAAGAACAGTTAAACGACATTGCGCATTATTTGTGAGTACATCACCTACTGGAAAATGCCTCAGTAATTGGAGAAGGGCACGTGAAGCACTTTTCTTACCTTCCAAACTTCCATTACTCAGGACTCTTATCAACGCTGACACAACATCTTCTGCTAGTGCTTCTGTTGCTATCTTTGAATCAGATAAAAGATTGGCCAGAGCAGCCACTGCAGTCTCTGCTGCAGCAATAAAAGAATTTTTTGCTAACTTTATAAGGGGTTTAACATCCCCTTCAGCAATAGAAAACATCTTGTTTCTAGACTTGGTCCTGATCGGACGAATAAGACGACCCAAGGTGCGTGCAGATTCGGCTGCAATAATCTGGGTGCTACTATTCAGAAGCTTCATGCAAGGATTCACTACTTCATCCATTGCAAGACTATCACATATATCTTGTCGGCTGCTGAAAAGATCAGCCAAGACAGAGGCTGCGCACCCTTGGGTCACCTCGTCTGAAGAACGAAGAACCTGGACAAGTGATCTCAGTCCTTTATTAGCAGCTGCTCCTTTGTCTACCAGGTCACTCTGCGATGCCATAGCCAGTACATGACCAAGAACTTTGATTATGTAAACCTTTGAGGTCGGAGGCTCCCCCTGTAATAAAACTAATAATTGATTAATTGTGGGAGAATCAGCTACGCGTATAATCTTTGTTAAAGCCTTTGCTGATGCTTCTTGTCCCACTGGTCCACCATTTTTTAGAACCCACAAGAATGCCGAAACAGCCCCTGCACTTTCCACACATGCACAGATGTCTTCACTGTGACAACACAAATTCCATAAAACATGTGCCGAGTCCTCCCTTGCCTTCTCAGATCCCATTTCTAGCAGCTGGACAAGTGGAGGAATCCCACCAGCAGCGGTAATCGCCCACTTACTCTCATCGACTTGGTCAGCAAGGACTGCAAGCATCCCAACAGCATATTCTTGATTTTGCTCACTGGATAAGCCCAGTAGTGAAACGAGTAACTGAATTCCATCTCTTTTACCAATGGCTTCCCAGATGCCAATCCCATCACAGCATAACCTTATCAAAGAGTGTATTAAAGAATCCTGAACATCATCAATAGCAATTGTTAAGAGTCCAATTAAAAGCCTTTTAGAGTGTGATTGCTCAATGGTTATAGAGAGAAAGGGATTTCCATACAGGCTGGCCAGAGCCTCAAGGACACACCCCTGAACCAGCTTACTATCACGTGGCTTTAAAAGGATTGTTAGAATTTTTTCAATTTTTGTTGCGTCAAATGAATCTTCCTCGACACCAGATTTCTGCCCATATGTCATCAATAAATAAGCGAGTGTCCCAATTATATCAGCAATTGGAGCAGCAAAGCGTGGCGATTGGCATAGCTCGCCAAGATATAGTATTAAAGAAGACAAACCGCCACAAACATTAGCTAATGCTTGTGCTGCACGGACCTGAAGGACCTGGGCATCCTCTCCTTGCATACACTCCTTTGAAGGGGCAACTACAGCTCTAATGAGAAGTGGCATACCTTCTGCATCTATAACAGCTTTTCTAGCCTCGGTTGACTTTGAAGTAATAGCTTCTAATGCATCAGCAGCACTTGCACGGGAAGAAACATTGTTTTCCTTGCCCAGTAATCTCAATAAAGCTCTAATGGCTCCGGAATCAATTAGTTTAGGTATGCTATCACTAAAATCCATCAGTAGGCGGGACAATAGAGAAGCTGCATTTGACTGAGCAACATCATTGCTAGATGAAAGAAATCCCACAATTACATTCACTCCTCCAGCCTCAAGTGTTGCTCTCCAGAATCCATCTTCATCACTGCATAAATTTCTTAAAGCCCCAGTTACAAACCCTTCCACAACTTTGTCTTGTTTGTTACAGGGATTTAGCTGCTCCCACAAAGTTGGTACTACCCCTTCTATAATAAATATTTTTGTTCCCACATGATCATCCAAAAGTCCAACTGCTGAAACTACATATATAGCTTCTGCTGCTGCCTTCCTTGCCTCAAGTGATTCTGACTTCAACAGCGAGAGTAGGGGGGGAATGCATCCACCAAGAAGAACCTTCAATCGTAAATCTTCATCTTTGCACAGAACACTCAATATTGTAGCAACATTCACTTTTGATACCAGGGTGCCACTCCGCAGAATAGATATAAATAATGGCATTGCTTGAGCATGCGAGCCAATAAGAGCTCGTGCTTCCTTTCTTGCCCTGGTAATACTTAGCAATCTTGTTGTAATAAGTTCTTTTTCTTGTGGTGAAGATATTTTCGCATGAAGCTGCTCAAGAAGGTTGGCAACCCTTGATATTATACCATCCGGATCATCCAAATTTGTGCTTCCATCTGATTTCCTGAGAGAAAAAAGGTAGTCATTTGGTAGGAGAATTAGCGTACATCTTAAAATAGTGAATGGCAAAAATAAGTAGCCAAAAATACTCCTTTGAGAATTGAGCATTATCGAAGGAGTCTAGCTTCTAATTTAAAATATGACAGAATAAGCAAAATATCTTAAGATTCTAACTGAAGCCTAGTGAAGAGAGTCTATTTCACAAAATGCTTGAAATTTTCAACATCATCTTAGAGCAATAAACTCCCTCCATCCCATCCATTTCTTTACACTTTCCTTTTTGGATGTCCCTTTTAATTCTTTACATTCTAAAAGTTTCCAAAAATAGTAAAGTTTTATAATATAAAAATCAACTACCTCCACTACTTTCCTCCACTATACTCACTTTATATATAAAATATTGATTGGTCCCACCACTTTACTAAGTTTTCTTACTTTTCTCCACTATTTTACACATTTTCTTAACCTCCGTGCCCATCTCATATGTAAAGAAATGAGAGGGACGGAAGGAGTAATATGCTTACACTAAGTACTACATAAAATAAGAAGGTTGTCATTGTTACAACATTTTATTAGGCATCTGAAAAGTTGACTAGTATTGAACTCCAACATGTAGAAAAGATGTTATCACTAACCTAACTTCATGAGTGGATGATGATTTAAGCCTTCTTTGCACAGGGGAGGGAAAATTCGACATTTTACCGAGACTCCACTTTAGAACCCGCCTATTGCTCCTGCAATTTGCAAAAAGTCAATCCTATCATATGCCTCTTAGGCACTAACATGATGCAGCAGTAGGTAATATAGAGCGACTGTACATTTAAACTTAAACAAAGAAGTGTAATCCTAACAAACTTGACCGATCAATCAATACCAAGTTTTTCATTATGCTATATCAACAGAGTTAATGATATACCAACCAGCCGGCTAGTTGACTAGGCACCCAAGTTGACAGGACAAACATCATGTTTAATAATTAATAATTATACTAATAATCGAAGTTGAATACAATATGTTGATATGTAGTTTACCCCTTGTGCAAGGTGTGTACCTGTATTTCGTTTAACTCATTCTGTGTACCTTAACTATATAAAAAATGCAGAATGTGTCTTGCAGTTAGAGAGAAATAAACGGCGTCATAATAGGTTTGTTACAGACATTTCTGCCATTCAAGTACTGCCGTCTGGTATCGTAAACCATCAACACATCCTGGTATCAATGCTATAGCCCCCCCTTGTCATTCCAACTTAATTTCTTGGCGAGGCATTTATCCTGCCATTCTCATACCAATGAGTATATTCTCTATATATGTAGTTGTAGATTTCTCTCATTGTCTATAGACTGCTCTATATATACTACAATTGGAAGCTGTTATACAAGGCATTAGTTGAGTTCTTAGAGATTTGATGATCACTTAGCTTACTACCCAAAGATTGTCCTGACTATAGTTGTAAGTATTACCTTAAACCACGCATAAGATTAGTATTTTGGTTAAATTTCACGATGTTTAGTCTTTATTTATTACCTATAATTGACACTAATCACTTATTATGCTATGGCTTGTAATATTCCAAAAATTTTAAATATATTTTAAGCTTGTACATTGTTCTTGCCAAAATTTTAAGCATTGATCGATTTGTAGGTGCCCATGATCATTTTACAATCAAGTATCATTTTGGTGGTCATTTTGATACAAATTATTGAAATAATGCTGATAGAAACATAAGACATGGTGATATGTATGATTTTGATCAACTTAGTATAATAAATGTAGGTAGTGTGTTCAATGAGTGTGGGTGGGTGAGTGTTGGATTTTTGGAAATTCATTTCATACTCCCACACTCTGAAATTGATGTTGCTTTATTTCCTTCAAATTTTATATTCTAATGCAGATGTAATTGAAATGTGTAAGCATCTTTACTCATCTAGGATAATGTATGTTTATTGTGAAAGTCCAAACCCACTAAGCTGAGAAACAATAGATTTTGGCCCTTCATCTTGGTTGAAGTTGGACTACATTGATAATACCATCTGTGCCCGACGTGAGAAAGAGCAGCTATAACAATTGTTATGATTAGAGGGAATTAACAAAGACTTTAGCGATACAGAAGTCATTGTTGAAGCACTTGATCAAGTTACAATTAAGTACCAAGAGCATAGTGATGATTATAGTATTTTCATGGTAAAAGCTCTACATGGATAGTACTGATGAAGATGTCACTGTTGTTTGGAGAAAAAAAGAGACATATATCAAAGGTAGTTGAGGATGAGGATGGTACTGAACATGTTGTGAATGCTAGTGAAATTATTGTGGCAACAACAAATATTAAATCCATTTAAGAAGGTGATAATTACATTCTATTTGACTCTAGTGAGTGTGGTGAAAGTGATCAAGAAACAAGGTTGCTAACAGCACATCACTGATGATGAAGATGGCGAACTGCATTATCCTACCTTCAATGATGATGAAGATGGCGAACTGCATTATTTTTATTTCATAAATAATTATGTAATTGTTATGAGCTTGATCAATACTCTATTATCTATATATTTGTTTGTCAAATAGTGTATGAACATTGTTGATGTTCTTAATGCATGAACCATGAACCACAGTAAAGCAACCACAAAATATATGGCATTAATATTGAATATTATGGAACATTGATGGTTTACGATACCGAACTGCAGTACTTTAATGGCGAAAATGTTCGAAACAAACCTACTATGACGCTGTTTATTTCTCTCTAATGGCAATACACATTTTTGCAATTGTTTATATAGTTAAAGTACACAGAATGAGTTGAATGATATAGATGTACAGACCTTGAAAAAGGAGTAAACTATGAATACACATATCTAGCAACTTGCATACATGTAGGCTTGTGGTCAAATGACAACGGTAAGAACCAGAGATTTGTGTAGTGGGAACGGGTGATTTGGGGCAAATCATTAATCATGAAATTAGTACAATTCAGTATTCACCACTTACAGTTACATAATTCACAATGATCTGCATCCAAATTACCAGTTTGAACTACACAAATCACTAGTTCGCAGCTCTCAATTTAAGCCGGTTCTCATTGGAGCGTGACCTTTCAGAATGTATCATGGAAACTTAACATCACAGCACAACCTTCTAACTCCAAAGTAAAAGAGCAATTCATAAGAATCTTTTGGTAATTTTAGTAATAGGTAATGCTAGTAATAGTAGGAATATATTACCAAGACTGAATTTTTCTACCAAATTAGTAGGTCGAATACCTATTTGACAACTTGATAATTACCATCCATACCATAACCAAGGTTGTATCCTACTGAACAAGCTCTTTATTACTCAAAAAGAAATCAATAAATGGGAAAAAAATGCAGAAACAAATTACCTTAACCGATAAAATGGATGAATACTTCCCCGAAATCCCCTCCTTCAAAACAAGCCCATTTCTTTAATCACAAAATCATAGTAACCACATTGAATAAACCCCAGCTACAGCTAAATTTGCTTAAATGATGAAGAAGCAAGCTCAAACCAGTAAATTTCCTGTAAATTTCAAGAACCATATAACACATAAAAAAACATCAAAACCCAGTAAGTAACAAAACCAAACAATTAAATATATGAATACATTTTCCAAAACAAAAAAAATAAATTCCCAATAAAATTCACACCCCTATTAATTAAACCACACAAATAGCACAAACAAAAGATGAGATCAAGAACCAAGTTATAAAAAATGCAAATTTCTTATAGCCACCAAATTATAACACAAAATGTACATGTTCCAACACACAAACAATCACATACACAAATTTATACATACATGTGTAATGTGTGTATATAAACATGAGATTACCTTGAAATAGTAGAGTCTGGGAAAGAAGAACATAGAGGGTGGTGAAGGATTGATTGATTACAGACAAAGAAGATAATTAATAATTAATTTCTGGGTTTTTTTTTTTTTTTTTTGAATTATTTTGATGATTTTTACATGCTTGCTGTGTTTGTTTGCCATATTGATTTGATGATGGGACAAGGAACAGAGAAAACAGGCGAAACACTCGCTTCTAGTTCTGTAATAAAAGGAGCTTTTGGTGTCACAAAGGTTGCTTTCAAATATTTAAAATTTATATTTAAATATTCTAAGAACGCAAAATCCGATTTTATTAGGGTGAGTGCCCTTTTTATTCATTTTTTGGGTTTCTCTCACCAAAATGTTCAGATCTGATCATCACCGTCCTAAATGCCCATTCAATACGTCTCTGGCAGCAACGTATGTGGTCTCACGCAACTGGCAACGACGCATCAGGAAAACACGCCACAGACAGCAACGCATCTGATCCACATACGCCTATGTAGAAGGAGCAAGTAACATGGGATACGTCCCTGTAATCAACGTAACTCGTGATACGCATCTTGAAGATGCGTATCACACGTCAGCACAGAGCTCTTTCAGTCGGACGACAATGGCGATTCCTGCGTTAATTTTCGATTTGTTCCACCGTCCACATCCGTGACTTTTAATTCACATACCATATACCATTAGAATCGTGGTTCGATTATCTACACAACCATAATAAGTTTATTAAGTTTAAATCCCTTGATTTGAAAACCCCAAATCGAGCTATTTTCCCGATTACAATTTCCGTTGAGCTTGTTCATGCCCCTGCGGGGCCGAAGGAGATATACGGATATGTGCATAAGGACGGGGACGATTCGCTTGTGTTGTGGTGATGATTTGGAGGGCGGTAGACGATGCAAGGTTGGTAAACTAAGAAAGCTCAGTTTTTCGGTGAAGTCGCCGGCCAATCGCCCTTCTCCAATTCTGGCGAGTTCAGCTGGTTTCTGGTGATGAACAGTAGAAGGGATACGCCACACCGACTTATCCCGTGGGTATTTCGGTCGGTATTTTTAAATGTGGGTATTTTGGTAAGTGAGTACCAAAATAGTGGGTATTTAGGGCATTCTTTCATTTTATTAATTAATTTCTCGATTAATTATATAAGTTGTCTGTCAATTTGTTTTTTCTTTTAAAAATTAATATTTTTTTAATTTAAATTTCACTTTTATAGAGGTTCAATTGTATGTGAAGTAAAGGATGAGGAATAAATAACATAATACTAAAAAAATTATGATTCAAAATATATTTATTTAATATTATATTTATTTGAGACATATATAACATGATGGGTGAAGGCCCTAAATACCCACCTCCCAAAACAATTGGTTCGAAATATCCATATGCGTTCAGGATGGCCCTATTTACCCACGGAACACGTATCTGAGAGATGCATGTCCGAATACGCATACCGGAAACAAGCATCTTTCACAAATTACAATTTGCAATCGTGAATAGCAACATTGGATACGCATTTTGAACATGCGCGTCTCAAGATACGCATATTGAAAATGCGTATGCAAGATTACTGTTCATCGTCTTCCACCCCCGTCGCCGGTGACTTTTTTGTCAAAAACTTTGCTCGTTTCGTACATCTCTACAGGGATCGAGCACTCACGTTCTACATACCAAAATGATCGTCTCTTCACCCTCTACATGCATGTATCAATCAATTATTGTTTGTTTTGCCGTATTTGAAAAACCCAAATCGAGATCCACTTTCCGATTGATTTCTCGACATGCTCGTGCACCCCCCTGCGGGACCAGAAATCAACAAATGATTATGGTGAAATGTAGAGGGAGCTGTGGGCATCATTTTGATGTTCCCAGTTTTTGTGGAGATTGCCGAATTGTCAAGAACGGAGGGTGGCGATTTTTGAGGCGATTTGGAGATCAGAGCACGCCGGAGCTGTTTTGTGGATAATGACATCATCTGACGTCATTACACATCTGGGAGATGCGTGACCCCTGTTACGCATTTCTGATATGTGTATCACAGTACACGCATGACAGGGATGCATATCCCGTGGATAGATCGGGCCAGTAGTTCCGCATCTCAGCATATCGGGCCTTGTGTCCCCAAATCTAAGCATTTTGGGCATTTTCTCTAACATGATTTGGGGAATAAATTATTAATAGAAAAATAATAGAACATTATTAAGTACATCAAATTAACTATAAAAAAATTATTATAAAATGATGTGAAATTTTTAGTGTGTATTATGAAATATTTTTATATCAAAATTGATATCTCTATCAATTTTTTTTTTTTTTTTTTTAACCGGGAACTACCCCACACACTTGTATGTGGGATTTCAAACCCGGGGAGATATATCGCTGAGCCCTACCACCCAGTACTCCCACGTAAATTCGAAGCTTTCGCTCCGAGGTAGGTTCGAACCCCTGACCTTGGCTGAACCAGGGAAAGGGGGTGTCCACTCAGCCAAAACTATGTTTTGAAATTTATTGATGTTTATAAAATTTGAATAATTTTGTACCTTGAAGTTAATGGGTCAATATTCGTATTATTTATAAATTACCTAAACTATTTAAATCGTATCAGCCAATGAAATGAAAGTGGCACAAATAACCAACAACATATTTATAAAATAATTAAAGTAATAAAATAATACTCCAATAAAAAGAGATCAGAAAAACTCAAAAACATTCTAGTATTCTACTGACACCAGATGCATCTCAATTGTTTAATCGTCGGCAAAAAATAATACCGTTGAAATACTGTTGGATACACTTGAGCGGTGTGTTTGTTCAAGGGCTCCACTATAATAATACTTTGCATTGTTAGCCTTTCAAATTACATGGTCCCAACGCCGATAATTTGGTACACAACACGAAAATATGATACAAAAGTGACATAAAAATAATGGGTTTGGATTGATCTTTACGGTATATGAATATGAAAATACACGAACATGAAAATACACGGATAAATAAATGAATTTAGTATCGGTTTTGGATTTACCCTTGAATATACGACACGAAACGAAAATATACGAAATAAATAAATATTTAAATAATTTTATTAAAATTATATGAATACATATTTTAAATTAATATTTTATATATAATTTTTATATAAGATAAATAGTTTCACAAGACTTAAGCACACTGGATTTTTTTTGATATATTGATTTAAAACTTGACTAGTAAAAGTTTAATAGTTAATTTTTTTATTTTTATTCAAAAATTACACGAAATGTACATGAAATGAAGGTAAACGAACACGAAATGAAACGAATACTTAACGGATTGGTTTTGGATTTGGCATCGTATACACGAAACGCAAAAATACACCACACGAAAGTATACGAAATAAACGAATTGTTAGATCTACCAAGATTAGTTGCTTGAATTTATATTTTCCGAAATAAATTCTAAATGACATGCTTGTAAACTTCAAATCCTTTTTATTTTGTCAGTATAAAATTCAAACTTAATCCTCTTTGTTTTATATAAATAATACCTATTTGTATTAGAAATGTTTTTAATCTCGGATATTTCTTTGATTAACTCAGCAACCTCTTTGTTTTATTAGAAACTTTAAAGATTAAATTAGCAAAAAATAATTATGCTCTTATTTGTATTAACATTAGCATAACTCCTTGGTCAAAAATAAAAAAAACATCGAGCAAGTCCAACACATATATTTAATAATAAATTATTAGATTGTTGTTCACATGTATTTTAATGTAATATCAGAAAATTTTTCCTCATTAATGTATTAATTTGATTTTAAGATATATGTATTATACATTGAGTATATTTGATTTGATTTGTATTAATGTATTTTACTGATTTGGTTTGTTATTTTAATGTATTTTTAAAATTTACTATTCTCATTAAAAAATGAAAGAAATAAAAGAAGGGTAATGCTAAACATAGCCCTAAGGGCTATGGGCTATTGTTACCATTTTCCATAAAGGAAAAAAAAAATGAATTAGTTTCTTTTCTTGCTAAATCTTTTAAAAAGTGAGAAGAAAATTTTAGCGACAAATATACAAGAGCTTTCTTTCCAAACATTTAGATTTTTTTCTTTTCTTCTAAAAAAAATTCTTTTGGAACAAGTTGAAAAAATCAAATTTCATCTTTTTTGGCCAATTTTGTAAAATCACAAAATATTAGTTGCAACTAGTTGAAAAAAAATATTTTTTACCAGTTGCAAATAGTTGAAAAAATATTTTGCAAATAGTTGCAAAATATTTTTTAATATTAGTTCTTTACATCCTCATGATTTACCAGTTTTCTCAACTTGTAAATAGTTAGAATTTGACATGCAAAGAAGAAAAAAAAAAAATCACCATTGTTATTAATCCTTGCGTGTAACAATTGACAACAAGCAGTCAGTATGTACACATGAATATCTAGAGTATTCAGTAGAGAGACATAATGGTGGATTGACTTGGCCAATGGAATGGCAATCAGGCCATTGCATAAAATAAAGTTCATGATTCAGTGCATATCCATGACCTCTCACCAAAACAAAAACAAAAACAATCAAATTCTCTAACCATGTTCTACGGGCCTGCAGACTAAACTCTGCATTGTCATCTCAAAGTTGAATCAAATTTCAGCCATTTTCGAAGCGCCCTGACCAGTGCACCGCTATGGGAGACTGAATAGCAATCTGCTCATGTAATCAAACCCTGTCCATTGTTGCGTACTTGCATACAGATCACCTGAAATACAAACAAAACCTCTTTACTTTCACCTCCCGCATTTTAAAAGTAAAATCCACCAAAGAAAAGCCACTACAGCCAGACATCACAAGGATCTCCTTATACTCCACACACACAAAAATCCTGATAGCAAGGAATTAATTATACATTTCCCATCCATCATTAATCATAAGAAAGAATAGTTCGCTGAGTATTAATGGCAAAATATGCAACTACAATTTAAACAGAAGAAAATCATGCCTTACAATATGTTTTTTAAACGGTGTTGCTCGCATAACTGTTAAAATTTGCAACTTACTTAAAAATATACAGAAGGGACTAAGCATCAGAATCTGCTAAAACAAAAAGACCGAGAAAGCCATCAGCGATTAAGCCACATTTGTATTACAGGAGGTCAAGGGTGCAAGTCATCAAATGCAAAATTGGTGTGCAAGTGTGATTAAAAAAAGGGTTCTTAAAGAGAGATCGTTTTATTGTTTACAAAAGTTGATAATTAAAAAAAAGTAACTATGAGTATTTAATATCTGCTAATTGAAAGTTAAAATAAATCTCAAGAGTAACAGTCGAAAAAGACAGAATTTATCACTTCTTAGTTACTACAAAAACTAGGAACACGAATTATTCAGACATTGAAAAACATGTTCAAAGTAAAACCCTATAAAAAAGCAAGAGTTAGGAACCAACCTCTACGAGCCTTGCTAACTCTGCCAGGGATATAGCTACCAATATATATTTTCTCGACCGCCTTTAAAATTTAAACTAGATATCTTCCACACCTGCAAAAGATTAAACAACTTTTAAAAACAATTTGAGCATTCAAATTCATGTTAAAAGTAAAAAACATCATATATATGGTTCTTACATTTCTTGTTTTTTCTTGTCTTAGAAGGTTTCTTTTCTGCGGTAGTCCACAAGATAGATGGTAGAAGTGCTTTTTGAGAAGGCAATTCTGCAATAAAAAGAAGTGTTTGGGCCCAACCAGCATACTTTCCATATTTGCAGACAAATGCCTCTGCCACTCGACCATATAACTTAGGTGTAAGGCGGGTGCCAGAAAGCTCTGGTATGAGGTGAGTAGTAGCAATCTTGATCAGACCAGCAGGAAAAAAAATAGTACACCAGTGTCAGAAATATGACATGGACACAGGAATACAACCTTGTACATAGATTTTAAAGACTTCATGCTAGACACACACATACACAATCTTTTATGTGGGTTGTGTGCCAGCCAATCATATAGAAATCAATTAATTATATCTGTCATAACTGATACACTCTAAAACTCATGAGCATTTACCCTGTTCTTTCTCTTCTTTCAGGTGTATATTAGTTAACCCAGTTCAGTGAAAAACAACATCAATAACAATAAACCAGATCCAAATTGCAAAACTTCACTTCAGAAATGCTAACATAAATCAGATAGAAATTATGGGCATTGCAAAAAATTAGTGTAGATTCTTGCATTTGTTGAAGTTCCCTTATTGATCAGCATCTCAAACCAAGTAAAGAAAATAAAAGGAAATATTACTAATCAATACAGCCTTTAGAATATAAGTTACTCTTGTAGAATAAGAACGAAGCCCTTGCCCCTTGGGTTTCGAAGAACACTGGAATAAATGGATCCTGGGATTATCAATTAACTAATTAAGCTTACCTATCTAATTAGGGTTGCAAATTGCAATATACTAGATTCTCTAATAAATCCTTCCTTGATTGGAGCTGAAAATAATAATTTAATACTTTAGTCTCACATAGCAGAAGGGTGTGCAAGTATGTATCTGTAAAAGATGAAATTTCATTACACGGTCCAAGCCTCCCATTTAAAATAAAATATAAATCTGGCAAGAGACGCCATAGAGAAAATTTAAGAAGGTCGACACAAGTAGAAAACCCACAACACTCTAAATGCAGAACAGACTCCCGGCCTCATCAATCTGACCATCTCTAATTCTCTTTCACTGAAAAGTGAAAAGCATTATAGTATCTCGGCAGTGATGAGGAACAAGAAAGTCTTTTTTTTACTAGTTACTTGATATTAAAATGGTAGCGAACATTAGGATTATTTTGTTATCATCCAAGATAGATCTATACTCCTAGAAGAGGATACGTAACCATCTCATCAATCAGATATGACATAGTAGCAATATTTAATATCAATTTCTGTCTTCTTAATCACAGCTCTCGTCCAAAATGTGGCCAGGCTTAGTGCCTATTCCATCTAGGCAGTGTGTAGGTATTTTTTTAGACTAAATTTTATAACAATATATAAATGCTTGCTGCCATAGAAAAACCAACCAATCATTGATTTTCGAACAACAATACAGAAACCTGAAAACCAAACCATAGAAGCCTATAAGATCACCTGCCAGACATGAGTATCAACAGGAATGGCATGATGTTGATCTAGAGAAAAGAGAGCAACACATGCAGCTACTTTGGGACCCACACCAGGTAGAGTAGTTAAAGCATCGATAGCCAATTGAAGATCCAAGTCACGAAGAGAAGCAAGGCACTCCACACCTCCTCCAGGCTTTGCTCGCAATGCATCTACTGTGCCAGTTATGTATTTGGCCCTGTACAATTTGCAAAGAGATATTATGAATACTCCGCAAATTGCAAGTCATGCTCTATAACGGATATGCAGGACAGCAGGAGATACTTGTTATTTAGAAACAAAGTAGATTCAGAGGAAGCAAGATGCTGGTGGCTAAATTGGCATATGATGTGATATTAATAAAAGATATATATAGGCTTTTGCTCAAATACAAACCACTCTTAAAATGAGAACTACAAACCAACACAAAATATATTATATTTCATTTATTCTAAGGGCCCCGCCAGGGACACCTTCACAAAAAAGTCTTATAATTCAACCCTCTATCTATTCATCAAAAAAAAAAAATTAAAAAAAACAAAAAAAAAAAAAACTGCTGCCACCATATTTTTTTTAAAAATTTTTTAAAATTTTTTTTTTCCGATGAATGGATAGAGGGTAGAATTATAAGACTTTTTCGTATTGGGGTACCCCTAGTTTGGTCATTAGATTAGCTTAAATGTTGGATTGGATTTTGGTTTTTAGGTTTGTATTCTAAGGAGGTTTGTATTGGAGTAGCCCCTATATATCCAGTGAGAACATTTTATAATGAGAACTAAGAACTCAGGACAGAATCACCAAATTAAAGTTCAAATTACCAAATTTTACAACATACACTGATACACATATCTTTAACAAGTTCATATATCACCCACAACCACCACCACCACCACCATCACAAATACTACCATTCAGCCACCATTCCAACCATAAGGCCGTCAACACGAACCACCATAATCGTCACCACAATCACCACCACCACTATCTAAATCTAACATCATTATCGCCACATTTCTACAACCACCATCGAATTTAAAACCAAAACACTAAAACTAAAACCATTTACCACCACCATATAATCATCAAATCAAGGCGAACTAATTAAAAATTTAAACACCACCAACAAAATCACTACATTTCACGCAAAATCACCAAATATTTAAAGCAAATCACCAAAAGTATTTGAAACTAAAATTATATAAAAAAAAACAACAGATCTGAATAGTTGATGGTGTTTGGCATCGTTCTCGATGGCAGTGGTTAGATTGTCGAATGCTAGATAGAAAATAAACAACACGACCAGAATATTAGATGGCGTCAGTTGATCGTTGAGATGGTGAAAAGAGGTGGAGATAGAAGAGAGATAGAGTGGATGAGAGAGACAAACGGAGTAGATCTGAATTCCGGCGGTTGATTGAGGACGGTAGTTGCCGGAGATGGATGGTGGAGATGGAGGAGAGAAAGAAAGGGGAAGTAGAAAGTGATACAAATATGTGTATGTATATTATCTAATTGCACAGTCAAGATTAAAAATAAATAGAAGGCTGAGATTGATTCCCAGTTCTCATTTTAAGATGGGTTCTCATTTGATCATCTCCCTATATATATATATATATATATATATATATATATATATATATATATATATATATATCTTTATGTTTGAAAATGACATTTACATCTCTAATGGGCTAGCACAGGAGCTAAATCTGTTAGTCTCAAAGAAACACAAGTTTACTCTATATAGCAAATAAATAATTATGGATATCAATTACTTGGTCAGTATTGGGACATTTTATGATCAGTTGACTCACTATCACTAATCACCCAACATTTATCTTAACACTGCAGTTCACATGCACAGTGGCGGAGCTAGGAATTATGTTCAAGATGAGCGAGCGAATTACACTAATTTTTCTGAAGAACAGTTAGCGAAGGTTAAGAAAACCTGATATGCATAAGTTACTAATAAAAGAATCTCAGATATACTATATTAAAATTTTTATAATAATTTATGTGCAGAAAATAAAATGTACTTAATGAGAAAATATTATTGGCAACATCAATTTTAGTGTAAGATGTTTTCAACTTGTATTTGGGTAAGAGACAAAAACTATAAACTAGGTCATTATTTGATTACTAGATTTACAAAATATAATTTATATATTAGAAATTTAGAATGTAATAAGAACAATATATGATGAATTATGCACATATGCAGCAAATTTGTTTTTTTTCAAGGGGTATGAAACAAATTTGTTTAAGAGGGAAAAGTAAACCTGATTAAATATTAGAATAAGTAGAATAGAAATATATAAGTATACAAGCAATGCAATATTGTATGTAATATTAAATGCACAAGGAGCAAATTATTAATGTAGAACAGAGAAAGACAGAACAAGACTGCCTAAACGAGACTATTACTAAATTTTTTATACAACACAACTGGAAAGCGAGGCAAATTATTAATGTAGAACAGAGAAAGACAGAACAAGACTGCCTAAACGAGACTATTACTAAAATTTTTATACAACACAACTGGAAAGTGAGGGTACGCGGAGGCGTACTCTCGTGACAACGTGCCTCCGCCCCTGCACATGCATTATCTTTTTTATCACAGATCTCCATCAGCTGCATTAAATATAGCAGGATCATACTACGTTAAGAGTTTAATTCCAAGTTTTTTTTCATTGGTGTATTCACACTACTGTTTCTTTCTTGGTTAAATGAGAATTAAAAATCCAAATCCTCCTGAACAGTAATGTATTTACATTCTACCATATGAATCCTAGCTTAAAACTCATGACTAAACGAATTATAAATAGGCACTTAAATTCATGAGATTCATATGTATGACTGTATGTACACTAATGACCTTTCTTAAAATTTAAGAATTGACTACAAATCTACAATGCAGTGATATACTTCAACAGTCAGGTATATACATACTCAGTATTAATGGAGTCCTAGAACTTCCAGGCTGCAAGTAACAGTTTAGATCAATGAGCCTTATGCTGACAAATCCCTATTATTCACTCTTTATTGTATATTCTACGTACCGGCTACGAAATGTAAAGTCAATGTGTTCAATAACATCATCTCACATTGCTGAGTACGAAGGTACATATTATCCTTTTCGCAATAAACAATCCTCTCTAATTACAATTCTACATTGTCATTATACCGTACTTAACTTCTTCCGACAAATATCTCACAAAAACTAAGAAATACCTTTCAAACTTTAGCTCATGTACAAGAATTGCTAATAACTTAATGAGTCACTTAAACCAATTTGAACAACATGAACTCTAATATCACATTTTAAAATAATCAAAACAACAAAAAACAAAGTAACAAACAAGTGCACGAAAACAAACCTGTATCCGAAACCAGCCACTCTAAGCTCCTCCTCAGAAACATCCGACAGCCTATCTAAAGTCGGAAACTCATAAAACCTAAACCCCTCAACAGTCCCCAAATAAACCCCTAACGACGAAACGAAATCAACCATTTGAGTAATCCTCTTAATATTATTATTAGAAGAACAAATAAACTGTAGTAAACACTCCAAAGGGTCCTGTCTAAGAACTCTAGCACCTCCTAAATAAGGTGCTAACTGAGCAAACCTCGAATCGGAACCCGAAAACACCTCCCACAACTCACTCAAACAAATACCCACATTCAAGAAATCCAACAAAACCAACTTAGCATCAAAAAGATCATCTTTTGAGTTATGAAAACAAGCAGCAATGTCACCATTTTCAAGATTCTTAAGGGACACTAAGTAGGACCCAACAACACCAGTGAACTGAAGTGGGCCAGTCTGTTTCCACCTGAATGTTTGGCCAGTTGGGAATGTAAGGGGCAAGAAAAGCTCAGATTTTGAGATGTTGAGTGGGACCCAATTGGGTGTTGTTAAAAGGGTTCTTTTAGGGTTCTTGAATGAATTTGAATTGGGTTTGGATTTTAGGGGTGGGGGAGATGATGGGGGTGGTGTTGAAGGTGAGGGTGAAATGGGTCTTGATCTCTTCTTCTTCATCATTGAATGGAATTTTGGCAGTGATTGTGTATAACCCCCTTTCAAAATTGAAATCAACATCAACCCAGTGCCCTGTGGTACAAATTTATCCAATTTTTTTTCCCTGCAAGCTTTGTGGATTTTTATATATCTATATATATATATATATTTTTGCTAAAGGATTTTCTTTTAGATTTTTTATTGTTATTTTTTATTTAGGTGAATAAAGTTAAATTTTAATTATGTTTGAGAGTTTATATCATTATTATTGTTTAAAAAAAAAGTTCAAAATTAATTATGAACTTGTTTTTTAATATTTAGACTTATATGTTTTATAAATAGGTATATATATATTTTTTTTTAATATTTAGACTTCTATACTATCTATACTATCTTATAATAAGCAAAAGGGGGTATATTTTGTAGTTGGTTACCCCCTCTTTTTGGTTATCCCCATTTTTGGTTATCCCTCACTTATCACCGTTAGATCAGCAACTCAAATAGATCATGACCGTTAGATTTAACAATACTAAAATACTAAAAGTTGTTATATGCAGAAGGTCCAAGGTTCGATTTCCGCCAACAACATAGAGCCTGTTTGGGCTTTCATTTTCCTGTGTACTTATGGCTTGTAAGGCCATAAGTCCTTATGGGGGGTGTTTGCCAAAATAAGTTTTGACTCAACTTATAACTTATAATCACATAAGTTGAATGTTAGGAAATCCTAACATTCAACTTATGCTTATAACTTATTTCTCGATATACGCAATATATAATATCTTTCAAATCTTCAAAACCATATATCTCTCGATCCATTCATTTGAAAATTGATACGTATATCTCAAATTTCTCTACTCATCGAGATCTATTCATTGACATCCATTGTTATATATAAAAAACAAATATTTTGAAAATTATAGAAAAAAGTTAACTTATAAGTTCTGATTTACCCAAACAGTTTACTGATTATAAGTTATGATTTACCAAACACTTTACTGACTTATAAGTTATGCTCTACTTATCACTTATATGACATAAGTGCTTATAAGTCATAAGCTACATTTTTTAAGATACCCCAAACACCCACATATTAATTTATATTTAATACTAAAAATTATTATATACAAATATGTAAGGTTTGAATTCTTTCAATAACATATTAAAATCAATAATTATAATATTATATTATATCTATACTATTATATAAAAGCCGAAACATTAAAAGTTTGGTTAAACTGTACCTATTGAATTTACCTAATTACCCTTACTCAATTACAGATCTATTAACTAATCAATTTCCTTTTTCAGGTTACGCATATTATCTTTTCTATTTTCAAGAACTAAATAATTTCTTTTTTCAAGTAAATACAATATCTTTTATATTTTATCTAACTAAAATTTCTCATTTATTATTCAATTTCCTTTTTCAGTTCAAACATATAACCTTTTCTATTTTTCAATAACTAAATAATTTCCTTTTTCATTTAAAATAGAATATCTTTTACATTTTATCTAACTAAAATAAAATTTCTCCTTTTTAAACACACTACGAGCATTTTTGTTTAAAAGAAATAACTTAATTATATATAATTGCTATTAACTAATCAATTACCTTTTTCAGTCAAAACACGTACCTTTTCTCTTTTCTCTAACTAAAATCTCTCTTTTTTCAATTATATTATGGATGGTTACCTTTTTCAGCAAAACACATTACCTTTTTTCTTTCTTCTTACTAAAACCTCCATTTTTCTAATTATATTACAGGCGTTTCTATTTAATAAAAAAAATAATAATATTATAATACTAATAATTAACCAATTACCATTTCAGCTAAAAAATAACATAATTGTATATAATTATTATTAACTAATCAATTACCTTTTTCAGTCAAAACACGTTACCTTTGCTCTTTTCTCTAACTAAAATCTCTCTTTTTCCAATTATATCATGGACGGTTACCTTTTTTCAGCAAAACACGTTACCTTTTTTCTTTCTTCTTACTAAAACCTTCATTTTTCTAATTATATTACGGGCGTTTCTATTTAATACAAATAAAATAATAATATTATAATACTAATAATTAATCGATTACCTTTACAGTTAAAATATATCATCTTTTCTATTTTTTCTAATTGCATTCCCTTTTTTTTCTAGAAATGTAACGGGTAGCGTTAATTTCTCATTTTCTAAAAACTATAAACAATCTTATTTCGTAAAATAACATAATTAAATTATAATTACTATAAACTAATCAATTACTTTTTTCACATAAATCATGCACGTTACCTTTCTATTTTCTCTAACTAATTTTTTTTTAATTATATCACGGACAGTTCTATTTAATAAAAAAATTTATAATATTATAATATTTTTTATTAACCGATTACCTTTTTCATATTATAATATTTTTGATTAACCGATTACCTTTTTCAGCTAAAACATATCATCTTTTTTATATTTTCTAACTAAAATCCCTTTTATAATAAAAATACCACAGACAATATTATTTTCTCATTTTCTAAAAATATTACGAGCAATTGTATTTAGTAAAATAACGTAATTCAATTATAATTACTATAAACTAATCAATTACCTTTTTCACCTAGAACATATAATCTTTTTAATTTTCACTGACTAAATTCTCTATTTTTCTAATCATACCACGGACATTCTATTTAATAAAATGAAGTAATAATTTTATAATTACTAATAATTAATTGATTATTCTTTTTAACTAAAACCTATCATCTTTTCTATATTTTCTAACTAAATCCCTCCTTTTCTAGAAATATCACGAATAATATTTATATAATTATTATCAAATCATCTCATATAAAAAAGTAAGCCTCCAAAATTCATGTTTTAAAAAAATTAATTCTAATTAATGAAATTTTTTATATAATATAAAAAAAATTCGTGCATCGCACGGGTTTTAGGCTAGTTATATATAAATTATAAAATATTAAAAGTAACCTGTGCTTTGCACGGGCTATAAGTTAGTATTTATAAGATTATAAATAAATACATGTTCTAACAATTCTCCGTCAAGTTATTTAAAAACTTGCTTTACTCTGAATACTTGATAAACAAATACTTAAAAATAAATGAGTACTTGTTCGAGTTAAACTTAGTAATCTCATCGCACAGTTATGAACTTTTTAGTTTTATTAAATTTAAACTATTTCAAAATTCGAATTAAGTGGTTGTAATAGTATAAATCCTTTATATATATTATATGTCAACAAGTCTTTTCATGCCTATTTAGTAATTTACTAATTTGCCCTTCCATTTAGTAATTTACTAATTTGTCCTTCCATCCTATTAATATTAAAAAAAATGTTTGTCATGGGAATTGAACCCATGACCTTTATGTAGAGAAATGATTGTTTTCAAATCTCCAACCACTACACCAAAGAAGTTTTTAGAACTTTTTAGTAACTCATTAAATACATACTCCAAGAACTTATTTGTTATGATGTTCAATATTTTCCGAATTGTTCATCGGACTAATCGGAGCTGTACCGAGCAAAGTTCAAGTTTTAAATTACTCGATTCTTGAGGTTCGCGAGACTAATCGAACTTTTAATATTTAAAATTTATAAATATTATAAATATCATTCAATGTAAATATTCAATATTTTATAAAATTCATAGATTTTATTCATCCTTTATTATATATATTACATGCCAACCAGGCCTTTCAAGCCTATTTAATAATTTACTAATTTGTCCTTCCATTTAGTAATTTACTAATTTATTCTTCCATCATATTAATATTAAAAAAATGTTTGTGGGAATTGAACCCATGACCATTATGCAGTACACCAAAGAAGTTTTTATAACTTTTTAGTAACTCATTATATACATACTCCAAAAACTCATTTGTTATAATGTTCAATATTTGCCGAATTGTTCATCGGACTAATTGAAGCTTTACCGAGCAAAGTTTAAATTACTCGATTCTTGGGGTTCGCGAGACTAATCGGATTTTTAATATTTAAAATTTATAAATATTATAAATATCTTTCAATGTAAATATTCAATATTTTATAAAATTCATATATTTTATCAAGTTAAACTCGTGTCGAACATAAGTCGAACTTCAAACTTTTTTCACAATAGGTTAAATCGATTCGAGATTTCAAGGTTTATGAGTCAAGTTTCGAGATTAAAATTAAAGGACCAATTGAACTTGAGCTCGAGTTCAAGCTCGACGGAACTCTTTAGCCGAGTTTGAGCTCGAGTGTGGCAATGTTCGACTCGATTATAATCCCATTCTCATTGTTATTTGTTATTGGGCAAAATATTTGATAGACTAGAAAAAAAAATTAAGTAACACAAAATAAAAATTATTGCGTTCATATTATATATTAGATAAACATTTAGATAAAACACATAGTTAGGTCAAAAATATTTATTAAGAAATAGATTATAAATATTCTTTTAAAAATAATAGATTTAAAATGTCTAACTGTATTATTGAATAATGATACTTAGTAGATAATATATCACAATGTACATGAATACAAACTAAAATTTTAGCTAATTTTAATATAAATTACAAGAATATTAAATCATTGTCACATGACCACTTCCACGCCACCACTACCACGATCATGACATGCACCACTACCAAAATTACCAAAATTTTGTCTTTAACAAGATTAACACCACCACTTACACCACCAAAATCACTAGGAATTCAACTAAAGTTACCAAAACTTAAATGTAAATCACTAAAAAATTCAAACGCAAATTACAAGAATATTCCAAATTTAGAATTGTGTAAATATTCAAAATAGTTGGTAATGGTGTTGACGGTAGTAAATTGAGTAAATATATCATCGATCGACGTTACAAACTTAGATGTATTGAGAGAGGGATGAATAAATTAGTGGAGGTGTGGTCAGGAATGCGACTGGAATTCGTGACAAACATGTTCATTAGTTACTTTCGGAGTGGTGGTCGTTTTGGTGACAACAAAAGATCACATAGTGATGATGGTACATACACACACACACTCCCTCTCTCTCACCCATTCACACATTATACATATGTGTGTGTATATCATGGACGATGATGACAAATGGAATGAGGTGGTCATGATATCAGTGGTGTAAAGCAAGTGATGGTGTCTAAGATCGCCGAAAATGAAATGGGCATATATAAGAGTGGATGTTCGTGAAGGTTGAGATGTAAATTAGATTTGAATATGTGGTTATGATTAGTTTTTTATTCTCATATCTATAAAAGTCTTATTTAGCACTTAGCTATATATAAACACGTGAGTCTACTGACTCGTGATTAAAATTTTAAATTACGCAGTGTTTAATTATACCAAGTTATGGTTTTAAAATTGTTAGATGTGATTGTATTGTTATAATCATAAATGAACTTTAGGTATGAAATTTGAGTTATTATGAGTATCCATAAAAAAATATTACACTAATGATGTATAGTGTTTCAAAAGGCGGTGTAAAACAAGTGATGGTGTCTAAGATCGTCGAAAATGGAGGAGGCATAGGAGTGGATGTTGGTGAAGGTTGAGATGTAAATTAGATTTGAATGTGTGGTTATGATTAGTTATTGATTCTCATATCTATAAAAATCTTATTTAGCACTTAGCTATATATAAACACGTGAATCTACTAACTTGTGATTATATTTTTAAATTAAGTAGTGTTTAATCATACCAAGTAATATTTTTTAAATTGTTAAATGTTATTGTATTGTTATAATCATATATGAACTTTAGGTAAAAAAAATTGAGTTATTATTAGTATCCATAAAAAATACCACACTAATGATTTATAGTGTTTTACAAATTATAAATATTATATTTAAAAAAAATCAAAACAACAACATTTTATGAATTAAAATGATGCTCGTGCTTTGCACGGGCTTTCATGCTACTATAGTTAAGATAACATCACTTTTAGTATAGTCACTGGACTTGCTCTTATAAATATTTAGAATCTTATCAACTATATATTATCATATTTGATTTTATTTTAATAAAATTTTAAATATTATTATAATTTTATTCGAAGAAACGGACCATTTTATATCTGAATTGAAAATTTTGATAATTATTCGAAAATTAATTTGATTCGATCAAAAAATATTCGAACAAAATATTTAACCGATAATAATTTGAAATACTAGACCCGACCTGGAATCGATCAAAACCGAATAATAAATTATCCAAAGAAAATATGATCGAAATATTGGATCCGATTTAGATCCAAATAAGAAAATGATGAATTAACTAGTTGTTATAATTTTAACGGAATAACCTATATATGTTAACGTACATTTCATTCAATATCTACTCATTTATAAACAAAATGCATATCTAAAACAATTTTATATTAAATATATCATAATTATTTAATCAATTTTTTTTTGAAAAACTACATAATTTATATCAGAAATATTAAATTCAATAATAAGGTACTTTTTAGAATCTCATTAATAAAAACAATGAATGAGTAATGATCCGAAAGAATCCGATTAATTCTAATTCGAACCGAATTTTATCTGATCTTAATCCGAATTTCTTCTAATTTTTATCTGAATTAGACCCCGAATCGAATCAAATCCGATCCGAATCTTATGCAAATGTATCATAATCGAAAATTGATCCGATCCAAAACCGATCCGATTATCCGAATTACCGTCTAGTTATAAGCTTAGTTATAAGCTTGTAACTAGTTAATCAGAAAATGCTACTCCGTATATGTTTTGTGTGAATTTATTAGTATTGCATAGACCTGGCAATTTGGTACACGACACGTGAACACGACACGAAACGACACGAAAAAATACGGATATGGGTTTTGATTTTTAGTACACGAAACACGAAAGTACACGAACACGAAATTACACGATAGATTTAGTGTCGGATATGGGTTTTCATTTTGGGTACACGAAAGTACACGAAAGTACACGAAATAAAGATGTTAATAATTTACTACTTATAGATTTTATGTATATATTAATATTTTTTTATAAGGATATATATTTTACACAAAAATATACATATTTACAAGTTTTTATAGAGTTGTATTTATATTTATATATGAAAATGTAAAATATTTAATGTATATTTCATATGAATATAATATTTACTAATAAATTTTAACTAAATTTTATTTTTATTTTTATATAATATATACACGAAACACGACACGAAAGTACACGAATTCATTTCGGATGGATACGGGTTTCATATTCAAGTACACGAATCCTGTTTCGGGTGGATACGGGTTTCACCTTCAAGTACACGAATCACGAAAGTACACGACACGAAAGTACACGACACGATCCGATTGCCCGCTCTAGTACTATTGCAGGCTCAACAAATTATTGTAGTTAAGGCATGAAGTATGATATTAATCTTAATCTTATTTTTGTAAGATTAACTTACACTGCAAGTTTAACAAGATTCATAACAAGGAGGATAGAACAATTAAACACACATTTAATTTTTTTTTTTTTGACGAAAAAACACACATTTAATTAATACAAAAATCTTTCACTAAGAAAAGATCAAATGAAGTAAAAAAGCTCTCAGACCTTCAACAATATCAACTTTGAGCTCTATCTGGGCAGTGGAATGTCAGCAAGATCCTCTCTGTATGGAATAGTGTGTTCCAATCCAAATACATCGTTCGATTCAGCAGTCTTTGAAGTATCAATGAACGTAGTGGTGGTATCTTTTCGGAACATGAGGTAGATCACAGAAACAATGTAGATGGCAATGAAGGGAAAAACTATGATTCCTATGAATACATTTGCAACTTTTGGTAAGCTATTGCCAGTTATCCAACCAACAAAAGCTGTGATCAAGTAGTATATGTTGTAGCCAATTAATCCCAGTCCTAGTACCCATGAAAAAACAATTATCTGCATGCCCGAGTAGATTGTAAGGTTTTGTCATTGGTGCTGGTAATTATGTATTTACACCATCTGAACGCAATTTATCTAATGCAAGAACTTACATATATCGAATTTATGTGAGGTCCCATCTTCAGTTTGCTGCTACTAAATTTAAGCAGAGGGATTAGAGCGAAGGGAAGCTCAAATGACAAAATCATCTGCAACGGATATGCAAATTGTGAGTAAACCTTTAATCGAATGAAGGGTGTCATACAAAAACAGTTAAAAAAATGTGATTTGAAGCTTAAGCATGCTGTGAAATGCACTTGTATGTTCATTGCAATGTTATGGTTCACTATTGGTGTTATTTTAGACATTTAAAACACTAACCGATGCAATGATAATCAGGCGACCAGCTTCTGATGCTCCCCCAATGATAGAAACAATTAGACTTGGCGTGATAGCAATTAGCCTAGTCACCAGGTTTCTGATCCATGCCTTCATCTTTAGATCAATGAACCCCTAATAAAATCAAAACAGCGAAGTTACTGTGAGTTGCTTACGGAATTCCAAGTGAAAACGTTTAAACTAAAAATGCCATAATGATATTGAAATTCCGAACCTGCATAATGTATTGTCCAGCATAAGTTCCTGTGATGGTGGAACTCTGACCCGAAGCTAGTAAAGCGATTGCATATACAGTAGAACTTGATTTTCCCAACACATTCTGGTAGTTAAAAATTAACATAAATATGCAGCAACTTTTTGGTTAGGCTTGGCTCTCGTTTTTGATGTTAAAACTATCAACCACTGTACACACACGACAAAAAGTAATATAGACCTTGAGAAGGAAAGAGGCGGAATTAAGAGTTATATCATCACATCTGTCTAGATTATCTTTTGACATATTTGGTGAATTGCAAACAGACCCGGTTACAGAAATGACTGCAACATTGATTAGAAATGCTACGAACAACGCAAATCCGCTCTCTATCAAAAAGTATCTGCAAGCGTCCTGCAATTATACATAAAATAAAGGGTTGGTCAAGTCAGATACACTTGAAAATCCAACTCAAAGTCACATATATTAATGTAATGTTGGTGCTTACATTAATGCCACGGACAGAGTTTGGTATCTTTCTGGAGAGCACAAGAGCTGAATGAAGAAACAAGTTGTGCCTGTTCATGTTAAGGTCACAAAATCCATCAATGCAACTTAGAGTAAGACTTGAAATTAGGCTATGTTATCACTTTTGGGTTCATTTCCTAGTGATAAATAATAATAATTCCTAGAATCATTTAGAGGATTAGGCATGTGACTAATTAGTTAGATTACTAATAAATGAAAATTATGAAGAATTTTCTTACGGCATAACAAGAGCACCAAGTAGAGCAATGGCATCACTGGTTGCACCTTGACCAGAAAGCTTAGGAATAAATCCCATGAGCACATCTTGTGCAGGAGGCTTCACATAGCTCAGTTCTCCGAAAAAACAAGCAGCCATAACAAACACTAAGATGGATATCAACAACTCAAGCTTCCTCACCTGCATGACATAAATACAGATAATCTAGTTTAAGGAATCATACCTTATACATGTGATCTTTTTGCCTATTCCATTATAAATTTATACGTGTGAAGAATATAAATATTGAAGAGTGGCAATGTTTTTCTTAAATTCTTGGAATTTGTTAGGACTATGGACCATCTCAGGCCAATACTCCCTTTGCTAAATAGGTTGATCTTTTGATCAGCATCAATACAAATATAGATTAAAACTTGAGTAAGAAATTACCCCATATCTTTGAAGGCCAAGAAGTAAGAGGGTACTGCAACCAGTGCAGAGAACTCCAACCCAAACTGGTATATTGAACAATATGTTCAGGGAAAATGCTGTCCCAATCACTGCCGTTAACAAAGAGAGTAGATTAGTTTTGTTGTCATGACCATCTAGCTTTAAAAAACTAAAATATGAAGTCTGTGTGCCAAACTGTCTATCATATATAAAACTGTTAATATTGTAAGACAATTCGATAAGCCATGCCTTCAGGAATATCTGCAGCAATGACAGCAAGTTCTGCTAATAACCAGAGGCAATATTTCACAAAAAAAGGGTACTCAGCTTTGCACAACTCTGCTAAATGTTTGCCTGTAAAAATAATACAGAGATATTTTCTATTAGTGTTGTCCAAAACTATGCACTTTGAACTGTTTTATTAAAATTAAACCACACAGATCTAAAGGTCTTGTCTAAATATCAATGCATAAACCTGTGCTGACTCCAAGATTAGCGGCAAGGGACTGTATAATGAGTGCGAAAATCAGACCAATGAGAATGACCCACAGAAGCTGCAAGCATGGAAACCGTTAGTGCTAGCCCGTGTAGGTTAATATATGGAAATCATATATACTAGTCAGTCAGTGCAGGTGGTGCTTGACGCTACAGTTAAGTGTTTGGAAAAAGCCTCTTCATGAAAATAAGGGTAAGGTTACATATATTGAGACCTTGTTGGGCTTTTATTGTTACTAGTCAGTACATATTTCTATTGTATAATTATAATATCGAATACTGTTTCTATGCTGTCCAGTTTCCACTGAATGTTGTTTCGGTAGTATATGATCAGTGCGCCTGTCTAAATAAATGTAAAAAACGAAAAAAAAAAATCCACTCGAAAGGCTGCAAATGTAATGTAGGTTCATCAAGCACCACTAGTATTGTGTGCATACCTCATATCCATGATCTGCTCCTGCTTGCATATCAGTTTCCACTGAAAAATTAAATCAAATATACAAAATTAGTGTTATTCTCATCAAATGTATATAATGGTCGAAAAACATTAAGAGATACCAACAATTTCCAGGGTCCAGATAAGCCAAAGAAACAAGAAAACCAGGTCCAATATATGCGAAAAAGTTCCTCCATCCAGGCTTTTTCTGTTTATCAAAGCATACATTGTATTAGTGGCCATTTGACTGCCAACTTACAAGTGATCACTACATTTTTATAGATTACACAACATCATTTTATAAAGAGTATGCATGGGAAAGGTTGTGAATGATGAGAGACTTGGTTCTTTTGAGCTTCATGGTCCAAGTTTTCGACCCCGAGGGTAACTATGCGGCTTCTCCCTCCCAGCTGATGTTGTTGCTGCAAGCTTCCCATTGCCTAATTGTTTGTTTTTGTGTTTGTGTGTGGGAGTGTTTGATAATGTTTATGGAAGAGATTATCAATCAAAATTAAAATATTAATACACTATTTAATTATGTAGTATTGAGAATCGAATCCGAGATAAAACTAAAAAAATTAAAGTAAATAAATCTTTATAATTATGTAGCTGTAAGGAATCGAACCCGATGTGAAGCTAAAAAAAATTAAAGTAAATAAATCTTGTGTAATTATGTAATTGTAAGGAATCGAACCCTGAATTTAGTGATAATCAAATTTGGTATTTTGGTAATTTAGTATTAGTGTGTATCACTAAAACATGGTTTTATACATTAATATTAATTAATAAAGAGTATAGATTGGATTTAGTATTTTTGTAATTTTTGATATATAAATTTATCTAATAAATTATGTCTTCTTATATGTGTTTGAAAATAGAACAAAATTATAAAGATATATTTCTTACCAAATTTCAGCATATCATTCATTTTTTGACCTTACTAAAACATATTTTTTAACAAATCTATACTCGACATTCATTATCTGAGTCACACATATTTCTTCTCAAATATGATTTGATACCGGTATCCACTATTTGGCATGATTAAAACATATTTTTTTAACAAATTTGAATCCGACATTCATTATTCGAGCCGAGTCACACATATTTTTTTGGGAATTTGTCAATAATATTAATTTTTCTACTTTGTTTTGCAAAAATACTATCTCTTCAAATTCATTGCAAATATACTATCTTATACTTTCTTAATTGCAAAAATACTACCTTTCCTTTTTCAACCCAATTTTAATTTTTTTTTAAAAAAAAACTTTTTTAAAAAATAATTCGGATGAACAGTGACCTGCCACGTGGCACTGCCACGTGGTAGGTCACTGTTCACCGACTTTTTTTTTAAGGTGGGGTGATATTTTGGTTGCAACCACATTCAACTCTTTTTTTTTCATTTTTTTTAAGGTGGGGTGATATTTTGTAGGGGTGTACAGACGATCCGTTCAACCGCATAAACCGCTCGCACCGTTCGCAACCGAATCGCATTTTGCGGATAATCGCGAAATGTGAATTGGTTGCAGATGTAATTTTTAATAATCGCTCATTTGCGGTTTGGTTGCGGTTTTATATATTAAAAAATCGCAAAAGCCGAACCGCAACCGCAAATCACAATATATAAATTATATTTAAAAATATATATTTTATGTTATATAAATTAATAATTTAAATATATATATGTTTATTTATTATGTGGTTCAATATTTTGTTCCCTTGTTATGTATTTAAGTATTACCTATATTTACTTTTGCCTCAAAAGTGATGATCAGGACCTATTATATGTAATGTTTGTTATATTTTGAATTTAATATTCTCAAGTTTTTGTTTATTTTTATTTGGTGGTTGAACCGCAATCCAAACCGCAACAACCGCATTTTCGCGGTTGGAATTGATGTGGTTAATCGCAACCGCAAATGCGGTTGTGGTTGAAGTTTTTATAAAATCGCTATATGCGGTTTGGTTCGACTTTTAGTCCAAAACCGATCCGATCTGAACCGCGTACAACCCTAATATTTTGGTTGCAACCACATTCAACCCTTTAAGGTGGGGAGATTTTGGTGGATTTGGGTTGCAAGGCCCCGCCAGGGGCAATATTCAACTGAATGCAACCACATTCAACTCTTTTTTTTTAAGGTGGGGAGATTTTGGTGGATTTGGGTTGCAAGGCCCCGCCAGGGACAATATTCAACTGAATGCAACAATATTCAAAAAAGAGTTGAATGTGGTTGCATTCAGTTGCTGATTTCAAGTTCCATTTTTCAGTTATCATTTTCGAACTCTTTTCTAAACTCTAATATATATATATTAGAGTTCAAAAAAGAGGTCGAAAATGACAATTGAAAAATGGAACTTGAAATCAGAAATTTAGTTGAATGTGGTTGCATTCAGTTGCTGATTTCAAGTTACATTTTTCAGTTGTCATTTTTGACCTCTTTTTTAAACTCTTATATATATATATAAGAACTCTTTTTTAAACTCTTTTTTAAACTCTCATTCAGATGCTCAAATGAGACCCTCCCTTAAAATGAGAACTGAGACTAAATCTTAGCCCTCTATTTTATAACATATTTTTTTAATCTGAACTGTACATGTGTTACCCCTTTTCTTCACCTGTTACCCCTTTTCTTCACCCAACCTTATCAATCGCTGATCAGACCTGCCTCACAATCATTCCCAAATTCCAACCCCCAATTATGTTAGACAATCTTCGATAAATACAAACAGTATAATATTTATGCGTGTGTGAGTAACAGTTATGTGTATAATTAAAATAGACAAAAGAGGAGACAAGGAACGAAAAACCCGAGTCCAGTGCGTGACTGTCTCCTTAAAGCGTATTAGCCCCCCACCGTATGTGCGAGCGAAACGCCTCCCAGGATAAAACGGATTGCAGTGAGGCTACAGATGAGCGTCACTCTCAGCGAGCTTGAGACGAGCAAGAACTATCACCAGAGGAAGAGAAGAGGCTGTATAAAAGAGAAGGATGTGTGTTTTCGAGTGAATAATCCTAAGGCTCTATATGAGTATTTATAGGATAGGAAAACTTGTGCGCTACACAATTGCCTTAATTAATTAGCCGCGCTAATCAATTAAATCGGTGGCAATTTCCTTAATTAATTAACCTTGTTAATTAATTATGTTAAGGAGGTGGCAAAAAATCCGTAGTAAAAACGAAATTGATTTTACCGAATCAATGAATTCAAATTATAATCGAATCCATATTCCAACAATCCCCCACATGGATAAGATTGATATCATAGTAGCACACACCAGACAGACACAGAATTTGATTTGGTGATAGATTCTTCGATCAGATATAGCATACGATAGGTAGAGGTTTGCTCCTTGAACCTTCGCTTGAGTAAGCATACCGACCTTACTGGTAGACAGTGGAGGTTTGCTCTTTGAACTGTTCGACCGTTTGTGTAAGCGATGATATACTTATCACTATATCCTTTCTGACTCGTTCAGCTCTCATGATTATGTCCATTTTGGCCATGGAACATCGTCCTGGTTCTGCAAGAGTTTCTAAAGAATTGTGCCTCGCAATTATCCTTTGAAGCGGCCCCACTTCTCTCCCACATAGGTGATCTTTATACTTAAAGAGTAACTCGCGTTTACTCAACTGAATTCCATGCGTTCTAACCTTGAACTCCATGTATTCACCGAAAGATCATTAAAAGCTCGAAAGCTTACCCTCGTACCTTACGGGTCTCACTGTTTCTCATCATAGGAACAGGCCAGGGGTTACCCCCACAGTGATTTGGTCATCATGATTTAGTTGGCCCATTGAACCAAGTTCTTGGGACCTCCAGTCAGCAATGGTTGGGTGTCCACCATGACGCCGTTAAGCAATAGGCTTAAGGCCCATCCTTCTCGATGATTTTACAACTATCTCTCAGTATAACCAGATTCTCTTGGTTTAACCAGATTATCTAAGTTTAAGCATCTGGTTAGTGGATCCACAACATTATCATTTGACTTTACAGAGTCAATCCTGATAATTCTCGTTGAGAGTGGTTGTTTAATGATATTATGTCCTCGTCATAGAGGCGAGACATATCATTACATACATAACAATGTAATCTTCCAATTTGCAAATTATTCACATAAAATATGCATATTGAAGATACATTTTCTTGTCATTTAGGAATATCCTTTACAACGTGACTACCAATCCACCCTCTTACATGCACATATATTATGCGAAAGACTCGTATTCCATCATGAATCGAGCTATGTTTAATCGTCTATTTAGGATTTCCATGACATGGCTACTTACGTTAATGTGAACTAAATTCACTAATGACTTTAAAGTTCCTAAAGTCAAACATCTAACATCCATACTATATCCACATAGTACAATTAGATATCGTTTGCAATGCAACCCAAACTCACGAGTATATATCAAACACCTTATTCTCATTGCAATCACTTTCAAGAGACCAATTTTGATTTGACTCGTGCATCTACTCAGCTTACCAACTGTGTAGCCTATGTCTGATTTTGTACCATTTTGAAATGTACAATAGACTTTCAATCATTCTTGAGAGATCCTTGTTCATCTATCCTTAGATTGATACATCATATATATTCATTCTAGATATACTAGATTTAGTTACGTTGATCTCTTCAAGATTCACATCACTAACGTGTGACATGTATCCTTTAGGACTTTTAAGTTATTAAGATTTTAATCTCCAAAATCAAAACTTTAAGCCTCATCCAAATTGCTAGAGATGATCATCTTGTCATTACTTCTCGTAATGATCAGATCACTCACGTGCAATTACAACAATTTCTCATCCAAATTACTAGAGATGATCATCTTGTCATTACTTCTCATAATGATCAGATCACTCACCTGTAATTACAATAATTTTATCATCTCATGTGTAAATAACATATACACATTTGTCAATTCAATGATTTTCTATCATTTTTACATCTCAACATTGGCATGTCACATTTTGGTAATTACTTTACCTGTCATCAGCTAAGGCTTCAAATCGTAATTGACATTACCAATTTTTAGCGTCCCAAAAATTAGTAATTTCAATTTATCTCATTACCAAGTTTAAGCATCCCTAAACTGGCAATACTCATTTACTCAGTTACCAAATTTGAGCATCCTCAAAGTGGCAACTATATCGTTTATTATGAAACCATAGCATATCGCAAAAATATCAAATTTCATGTGCCTATGCCAATTTTCGTATTTATGTTGTTTCAATCAACATAATCACCAAAATATAGACTTTCTACTCTTTCCTTAACCAGAGAAACCAAGAAAGACTGTTCCAAAGTTCATTGATGTACTTCTAAATTTCACAATGCCGATAATTTAAGTATCATCTTGATGAACCATATTCTTGTAACTCAAGAATATAACATAGAGTAAGTTAGGTCTTCACTTTTGGCTATAATCTTTAAATTATCAGTCTGGCCTTTTACTTTCCTTTGACCCATATTTTTATTTTCTAAATTTGAAAATTCGTTTGGGCCCAAATGGCATCTATCTCGTAAGAAGATCCATACGTTATTGAATATGATTCTGTCACATAGAATCACTTCTCTCTATTTCTTAACATCCTTTTCCCCCCACAAAGGATATAAAGAGATCATATTTATTTGAAAAGTGTCACAATCCATTTTCTAACATACGTGTTAGAAATCTTGACTTATTGACTTCTTAATTCTAGTCAATTTCTCTATTGATATCCTTTTTTCTCATAGGATTATCAAAAAAAAATCTCATAGCTTCTCTCAAGCTTTGAGGTTTACCATCAAGCAAAATTTAAGACATTTTTGGACTAACAAATTTTCCAAGTCTTTTGCTCTGTCTAGGTTCAACCTCACATTCATCCAATAACTCGTAAATTTTTTTGGATAAATTTTAATTACAAATTTACAAGGAACTACTAATTCATCATAGAAGTATTCCTAGATTTTGTAATTGCATTATAATGAATCTTATACATTAGATTCATCTGCAGATCACAGGATATCGTTAGACTTCATCGTTGTCTATATATCCATCCAAAATATCATAATTGGCTTTTGGAACTCCTTTAACCTTTATAGGTATAGGTATCAAGACATCTTCAAGATACCCCCACATTTTAAATAAATCTAAGAATGTTTCTCTACATTCTAGAATTCTCAGAAAATTTATTATTTTTGCTTCAAGATACCCCCACATTTTAATATTTCTAAGAATGTCGAAACCATTCCAGAGTTAATATGAAATTCCATTATTTCCTTTCAAGGTATCTTGTTTAAGGAATGATTAGTCTCTACGTGACTAATATCCTCATATTCAGTGATAGTCTGAACTGATCAGCATCGCTTTTGCATCTCCATTAGAGTGCAACTCAACCTGCAGCTACTCCATTTGATTAATGCGAGTAATGTGCAGTAACCTCATGAATATATCCACATTGTGAACAAACATCACCTAGTGGTTATTCAGTATCAAAGTCATTCCATACTCTCTTAATTTCGTATTAAGTTGGTTATCTATCTTGAGCTTATAGAGCGCTAATTTCTCTATTTAGCTTAACTCTTACTCATTACCGAGTACACGTAACAAATGTATTATTATCTTCAGATAGTAATCACATTTCTTGTCACCACCTCTCATTAGAGCAGGTTTATCATCATTTAAAACCTCACTGGTTTTAGCATCAGATTAAAGAACTTTTACATTCTTATCACTAAAATTCAATTATTGAATTTTCTCCAAAAATTTCAGCATGGTTCAAAAGAGAACCGAAATTTATGGCACAACCAGACGAACTGGTACCTATTGAGGGATATAAACCTCCAATAACCCACATTCCGTGATCCTTGATCAATTGATGCGTTAGGGTTAACAACGTCTCAGATTTCTCTGAATTTTCAGCATACAACGCTAACATCAATATTCACCGTATTAGGTATCACATGGATCACCATAATAGGCTCGTGTGTCACTGCCGCAGCAGATCGACACCAACAAGAGGATATATAATTTAACCGAATGAACAAATTCAATCAGAAAAATATAAATCTCATGTCGACCCTCAACCTATACTTAACAAGGGTTAAGTATCAAAGTAGTCACTGAAGTGAAGACCATGTATCAAAAGTTCCATTCTAGTTATCGGGGTATCATTTGTACCACTTAAGTAATCGATAATGACAAGCCGTTAGTTAACATCAGTTGACCATGACGGAAAACGTTACAATAGAGTCGTGGAAGGGGTTAAGTATCAAAGCGGCCACTGAAGTGAACGTTATATATCAAAATCTTCACTCTAGTTATCAGGGTCTCTATTTCATCACTTAAAAAATAAAAAATAAAAAATAAGAGAAAAAATTATTATAAAGATTTATTTAAGTATATTTGAATTTAATTTAAACTAATTTATGAGCATTATATGTGTTGTATAAAATAATGTAAATAATTAATGAATTCGAATTTACTTTTTCGTATAAATGAACATTCGAATTATTAAAAAAATTTGATAAAATATAAAAGTGGTATCATATTTTGTTTGAATAAATGAATCTGAATGAAATTCAACTTGGTTTGATGACTATTAGTGTTAGATAGGGGTGAGTATTCGGTAATTCGGTAAAATAACCGAACCGAATTACCGAAATACCGAATAAGGCCAAATATTATAACCGAATACCGAACCGAAATATTTCGATTCGGTAACCGAACCGAAATATTTATTTCGGTTATTTCGGTTATTTTACCGAAATAACCGAATTATATATATTTATATATTTTATTTTACATATTAAATATAAAAATATAAATATTATTATTTTACATATAAAGATTATTATTTTACATATAAAAAATTATTATTTTACATGTAAAATATAAATATTATTATTTTACATATAAAAATTATTATTTGACTTATAAAAATTTATTATTTTACATGTAAAATATAAAAAATTATTATTTTACATATAAAAAATTATTATTTTACATATGAAATATAAATATTATTATTTTAGATATAAAATATTATTATTTTAGATACAAAAAATTATTATTTTACATATAAAATATTATTATTTTATATGTAAAATATTATTATTTTAGATATAAAATGTAAATATTATTATTTATTATATATTTCGGTTAATTCGGTAATTTCGGTTAAAAAACCGAAATAACCGAATGACCGAATAGCTGGAACTAAAAACTACTCGCATGGAGTCCATTTTATTTAATTATGATATAATCAATCAGAAGGTGACACGTGTAATTTGGAAAATATTTTGCGATCCAAATTAGGATCTCTAGAATTTTTCTTGTTTTTTTACAAATCCAATTGTTTTCAGCTATATTTTGACAGTCTACATATTTAACTAAAATTATGAACAAGCCTCTGAAATTTAAGTAATTCTTCCATATATTAAAAAAACATTAATGATGAAATAGAGACCCCGATAATTAGAGTGAAGATTTTGATATATGGCTTTCACTTTAGTGACCACTTTGATATTTAATTCTAACGTTTTCCGTTGGTCAACGGGTCAACACTAACGGAGTGTCATTATCGGTTACTTAAGTGGTACAAATTTCCAGACAAATTTCCAGACAAATTTCCTCGCAAGTCGCAACAGTCAGCAAACAAATTAATCCAATAATCAAGCATATAATTTCTACTCCATGTTTTGCTAGTAGAAAGATACAGTAAAATAATTAAAATTAATTCACGGACCATGCTTGTCAATCATCACAAGTAATCATCCAGGTTTGCATGACTCGTATATATAATTCATATTTTCGCATCATACTTTTAATGTACTAGTTACACCAAACAAATTAAATTTTTGAGTGTACATGCATAAAAAAAAGGAATTACATTTTAATAATATTTGTCAAAGTATGACAAAATTCATGTAATCAAGCATTACAATTTAAATATATATATACCACCGTACATATATTTAACATTAACAAAAGCTATTAAAATATGAATTCCCCATCACATAACCAAAATCCGGTAATTCACCTATCAAAGACAAGCACGCCATTAATATACCTTATAATAAAAAGTATAGCTATAGTGGAGTCTTCCGACTTTTAATCTTAGTCAGTTGACATGTATATTAACTAATGTCACATGGCTACAATTAATTCTAGAATTTGTCTTATGCATACTTTTAAGTGTCACCATAAATCAAATTAATAACCATAACATGGATTTATAAATGTCTCAAGAATGAACCAGCTAGCATAAGAGGTACCATGAATGACAAATTCTATTCACCTGTTCTATACACTTCGTAAACAAACAAGCAAACCAACGACATCAAATTCCAGAAAAGCAAAGCAACATAAAACTACGTGTTTCTTATAAAACAAATATGTCCCTGAACATTGAACATAGATACCAAAATCTCAATAGTGTACCACGAATTTAGTTCTAAACAACCAGTATATCAAGAACTAAACGTCAAGAATAATAACAAAACATTTTCCAAACAAATTGATCCAGCCGTACAAATAATTGAAATAGTCTGCTTTAAGATTGTTGTCCACGATTTGACTCTTCATTAAATCGGTCACTCAAACAAACAAACAAATACGTAAGTATAAATATACTCCGTATATAATACGCTTTAAGATTGTTAGACAATCTGCGATAAATATAAACAGTATAATATTTGTGCGTGTGTGAGTAACAGTTATGTGTATAATTAAAATAGACAAAAGAGGAGACAAGGAACGAAAAACCCGAATCCAGTGCGTGACTGTCTCCTTAAAGCATATTAGCCCCCCACCGTATGTGCGAGCGAAACGCCTCCCAAGATAAAACGGATTGCAGTGAGGCTACAGATGAGCGTCACTCTCAGCGAGCTTGAGACGAGCAAGAACTATCACCAGAGGAAGAGAAGAGGCTGTATAAAAGAGAAGGATGTGTGTTTTCGAGTGAATAATCCTAAGGCTCTATATGAGTATTTATAGGATAGGAAAACTTGTGCACTACACAATTGCCTTAATTAATTAGCCGCGCTAATCAATTAAATCGGTGGCAATTTCCTTAATTAATTAATCTTGTTAATTAATTATGTTAAGGAGGTGGCAAAAAATTCGTAGTAAAAACGGAATTGATTTTACCGAATCAATGAATTCAAATTATAATCGAATCCATATTCCAACAAATTATACTACATATGTACTTATTTATATGCATACATACATACATACATACATACATATATACTTTATCTTCTTCAGCAAGCTCATATTTCTCAGGCGAGCTCATACTTTTCTCTTTTCGGCCTGTTGCTTTCTATCATTTTTGTTGCCTATTTCTGGTCGCGAATCGAAAACTTGAATAAGTTTTAAACCACTTTCTTAATTATGATGTTTGTACATGTATATACAACATCACTCAATGACTAGTTTCAAGAGATACATATAAGAGTGGAAGGAGAAATAGAGCCAACATCATCATAGGGGGGAGGAAAAGGTGCGTGTGTGCTTGATCTTATTTTTTGTTGATCTGCATTCAAAGAATTTGTAATTTATGTTCAGAATTTGGTGATTTACTTATAAATTTTAGTATATTTAGTTAAGATTTTGGTGACTTGAGCATGATTCTAGTAATTTCAGTTGATATTTTGGTGCACTTAAGCTTAATTCCAATGATTTTAGAGGTGGCGGTTATGGTTTGAGCGTGGTTTTAATTTTGGTTATTCTTTTCAAAAAAATTATGAATCTAATATTAGGAGACAATTTTATGAAACTTTTATTTTCTTATATCACTTTTATGGATTTAATTTGATTTAATTCTTAATTTTATTTTATGTGAATTTAGTGATTTGCTGAACTATGTGCGAATTTGTTATTTCTTTATAGAGTGCATATATTCGGGTACTTTTTGTAGTCCCTTCTACCATTGGAACTCTCTTAAAGGCCCCTACAGTATTTATGTCGATATTCATAATTTTTTTTTAGCTTTTTATGATTTTGTCCAAGTCATGTTTGAAGTTTAAGGACCTGTGTTTTTTTTTTTTTTTGTGTTCTAATGCTACTTGTAGCTTTGTGGTCATCATTACGTCGCTCATTTAGTTTTTCTATCGAATATTTTCATTTCAGTCAAGTATTACTAATGATGCCCTGTATTAGTCTTAGTATGACAGATGTAATCAACGCAATTTAATACCTGTTTGTTGCATAATAGATCACTGTCAATGGCTTGTTCGGAATATAATTTTCTAGTTATTGGAATCTTGGATGCAAGTTTTTTCAAGACCCTGGAACAAGAATCGCAATGGAACAAGAATCGCAATGTGATTATTCTCAAGAGATTATTGAAGATGATTTTTGTTCACTTCATCAATCTTAGAAGCTGTTAGAATGGTTTAGTGGTGGGGTAGTTTCTCACGAGTTTGTCGAATGTTCTTATGAATTTCAGGCATATGATTTCTTTAGACTATATTTTACTGGTATTCATTTTGTCGTGTGGTTCAGTGATATTGTAGCAATATTCCATAACAATATGGTGTTCAGTTGTATAAAAAAATGATTTGTATTTTTTTGGTGATTTGTGACAGCTTTTTCATATAAATGTTGTTTTGTTTAAATGAAAAAAAAGAAGGTGATTTGTGCCAATTTTCAGTCATACAAATATCTTAGTATAAAAAGATGATTTTCGTGAATTTTTTAAGTGATTTGTGTACTTTTTTAAAAAATATTTGATATACAAATTAAAATAATTTTATAAATGTTTAACTCTTAAAGTACAAAAAGGTGATTTGTGTATAATTTATGATGATTTGTGTAAATATCTTTAAAATAAACGATATCGATAAATACTTTATTTATAAATGATCATCGTTTTAAGTTTAAAAAATGATTTATGTGTAATTTTCAGGTAATATGTCTTAATTTTAATTGATTTTTTTAATTATCACATATTTACGTACACAAAAAGGAGATATATATATATATATATATATATTTTATACATATAGACATATGATAACAAGAGGGGACTACACTTGTAGTAATATCAATATCTCAGAACAAGATTTAAAAGAATAAAAAAAGTGTAACAAAAACTAACAATAAATATACAGTGTCTTGACTTTCCCGGAAAATTTAAACAACCAAGATATAAACTATACTAATGAACCATTGAACTGGCCAAAATAATCAAAAAATAACTATACTAATGGCCCATTAAACTGGCACAACTACGTACATATGACTAATCATGCAGAACCACATTCGAAACAAAGTACTTGATCTCTATTCTCAGAAATTGCACCACCATCACCAAACTCTTTCACTCGAAACATCGTACAGAAGATTGCTTATTTGGTACAACTGAACCCGGCCATTGGCATTCTAGAACTTTGCCAAATAACTGAATGCAATCCAACAAAATAGCACACCATATATGTTTTCAAAAAAGCCTAGATTAGGACTAGACAAACCGGAATGCCAAATACATAGGACAAAGCGGATTATCTCTCAACTCAGTACCACTGAAGAACAAATTTGGTACTTAAACAATTAGCACAATATAACTATCACTTGGAAAACTTCTCAACAACAACCCACCACACCTACAAAATATCCATTCTGTAGAAGCATGACGAAGTATGCTAATGCAATAATTTGTACAAACTGAAACCATGTGAAAGTATGATTATGAGAGTCTCGGTGCTTATAAAGCACCAGCGTAGCACCGAACCAAAATTAATACTAGCAAACTGAGAACTTTTAGAAGTTTTAAAATTGTGAATCTGGTGATACACATAGGAATATTTGACATTAACCTTTAGAACTCGTAACCTGCATAAATTATAGCCCTGGAATATGACCAGGTCAATATAACTCGAAGAGTTTGTAAAATAAAAATGTAGGGTCAGGGATCTATTGTAGGCAATTGAAAACGCAGAAATACTTAAAACCATTTCACAATTGCTGCCCATAAAATAAAAAATTAACATAAACCATAAAAATACAAAACAAGAACGTTCAAATATATTACGTGCTTTAACAAGCTCATTGATTCAAAGTACCGTCTCACTATAAAGTAGTACTTTAAGTTCCAATTTCTAATATATTTTTCCATTAAAAAATTATAATCGAACGATAATGCAATACACATGTATTAAATACCACATTATTTAAAGATACATATCAATGCAAAGGCCAATCACCATTTTATTTCACTGAATCAACAAACAAAAGTGTTACAAGTTTACAACTACAATTCCCTTAGCAAGTAAATCTCATTATCAAGAAAATCACCTTTTCTACAACAAAATCACTAAAAACATTGTCGTAAGGGCAGGGTACCATATTATCAAAAAATTATATCACTCTGAAGGTAAATCACTATTTTTCAACACTAAATCACCAAAAAAAAAAACTTCCACGTACAAATAAATCCCATTTTTAAACCAAATCACCTTTTTTACAACTAAATCACCAAAACGAATATTCTAAGAGGAGTGTACCATATTTTTTTTAAAAAAAATGTATTCATTATGAAGGCAAATTACTATTTTATATCACTAATTACCAAAAATTAGTATGTAACACAAGCCAATCGTTACATCTTCCATATACGTTGATTATTACAACTATTTTTATATTATCGTAACTGAATTACTTAAAAAGGAATAATATCAGGTATATATATTTCTTTCAAAAATTTAAACATATTTGAATCCACATACTTGGAATGTAGTATATTTTAGTCCAAAAACCCTAGAATCTATACAAAAATCTTGTAACTATCGATCCTAGCACAAATTATTTGAATCGTATCTTGATGTAGTTGATTTTGTTAACAACTCAGTGATGTAGTGTGTGAATTTATCCAATTTTCGATAAAAGATATTGAAAATACCTGAGTTTTTGGTGATAGACATCTTGCGAGTCTCTCCAATCCAAATACAGGGGAAGATATCATATATTAATGATAATAACATCATATATAACCTTTAATCAGTGATTCTAACTGTTAATTTAGCTTTATAAAAGGTTCAAACAGTGATATTTAGGTTTTGGATGAAAGAACGAAGAAGGGGGAATTGGTTGGTTGGGTGGGTGGGATATGTCTGAATATATCCCTAACATCTTTAATTACTTTTTCTTTTATAAATTATAATTTGTAACTATCCCTCTGGTTTAATTTAATTACAAAATTGCCATCAAGGGTCTCAATTCTCATTATAGTAGGGTCTCACTAGAATAACTCCCTAAATGAGACCCCCACTTAAAATGAGAACTGAGACTACATCTCAACCACTCAATTTTTACAACTACTATTAATCTGGACCACAAATAAACACACACATATATTAAAATTATAATTATATATCTCTCTCTCTCCCCCCCCTCACTCCACTCATCCACCCACTTCCCGATCTACTCATTTCCTCACTTTATATGTTTCTCTCTATTGTAAATCTACATCTCTTTTCTTCTCTTTTAATTCTATTTCAAGATCCCTCCATCTTATCTTCTTCTTATCACTTTTTATTTTCATTTTCTTAACCTTTTATTTCTATTTTGTTTCATCTTAATATCACTCTCGTATCACCAGTAGAGATTTAAAGTGAAATAATGAATTTGGATAATGATTATGGTTTGAAGAACGTCGAAAAAAGCAAAAATTTGATATAACCAAGATCGGTGATTTGAAAGATGAAGGCATGAGAAATTATCAGAGCTTTATCATTCGATAGTCGTTGGGTAGTGATTTATGGCGGTGATGGTGGATCGATGGTGGTAGGGGGGTCAAAGTCGATATGATGGAGATGGCGGTGGTTGTATAGATAATGCTGGAGATAGTGGTGGTATGTATGGTAGAGGTGACTTTTTTTTTTGTGATTTATCTTTAAAAATTTAGTGATTTGTGTTGAAGTTTAGTGATTTGTGTTGAAATTTTGGTAATTCGAAAATATATTTCGTGATTTGTAAAAATACTGGCGATTTGGGGATTATCATAAGTGGTAAAGATGGTGGTGATGGTGGTTAGTGGCAGTGCTAGTTAGCAGCGATAGTGTGATGATGTTTTTGGGACTGGTGGATGTGGTGGTTATGGAGCGAGTGGAGGGATGGTGGTGCAAGGAACGATGGAGTCGATAGATACAAGGACATATCTACCACAGGGGCATCATCTCCTTTTCCTTTCTTTCCAATGCCTGGCCCCGCAGGGGCACCATCTCCATCATCTTCCTCTGGGGCACCATCTCCATTGTCTTCCTTCGGTGAGCTTCAATCCATGGCAGTCAATCTACTTGAGTCTCCATGGAAGTCGATCTGCTGAAAGATGAAGAAAAAAGTGGAGACTTGATTGAAAATCTGAAATGAGCAGGTGGTGGTGGCGACTGGAGATGGTGGTGTTGTGATTTGTCTCGTCTCAGATCTGGAATATTTTTGATGATTTATGCTCAAATTTTTGGTGATTTGTGTTGAATTTTATGGTGATTTGCTTTGAATTACGTTAAGATTTTTTATGATTTGAATTTTTTGGTAATTTATGTTTAAAAATTGGGTGTTGTGCTTTTAAATTGTTAGTGATTTGAATGAAAATTCGGTGATTTGGGTTGAAATTTGGTAAATTATGCTTGATATTGATTATTTTTCTAGAATACATTGTAGTGAATCATTCGATAAATTTTTGGTCATACTGGTGTTTTGGAGTTAGGATGTAGCAGTGGTTGATCTAGTGATTGTGTTCGTTTTGACTGAAATATCTTTCTTTTGATTTAAAAAAAGAAAAGCCAACAGACGCATGTTTAGTTTATTGGGCCTGGTGGCCCAATGTGCAGTTCTCATTATAAGAGGGGTCTCATTTGAGTAGCCCTATATATATATATATATATATATATATAAGAGTTAAAAAAAGAGGTCAAAAATGACAACTGAAAAATGGAACTTGAAATCAGAAATTTAGTTGCGTGTGGTTGCATTTAGTTGAATGTGGTTGCATTCAGTTGAATATGCCGCTGCGGGGCCATGCAACCCAAAATCATCCCACCTTAAAAAAAAAAAAAGTTGAATGTGGTTGCATTCAGTTACTGATTTCAAGTTCCATTTTTCTATATATATTAGAGTCAAAAAAGAGGTCGAAAATGACAACTGAAAAATGGAATTTGAAATCAGAAATTTAGTTGCATTTAGTTGAATGTGGTTGCATTCAGTTGAATATGCCCCTGCGGGGCCATGCAACCCAAAATTATCCCACCTTAAAAAAAAAGTTGAATGTGGTTGAATCTGGACAGGGCAGGCTGATAAGTGGATTTTATATCCACTAATTATGCACTAATTGGACCTAGATTGGTGGTTTGTCCTTAAATATGTTGTGTCTTTTAATTCGTTTTGTTGTTAATTAAGTCTTTGTTGTGCAGAACTCGCAACTTTAGGTATTGTGGCGATAAAAGGCTAAAAACGATGGATTTCTTCCTCAATTCGGAATTTAGAGTTGCCAAGAGAGCAAGGTGGACTGGCCATGAGGAAAAAGAATTATCATAAAGAAATTCTGAGTGATATATTCTTAATGCTGAAACCCCGGTTGGAATTGTTATATTTTTCGTTAACCAAAAGGAGCCCGGTTTTAGATCCTGAAGAGACCGTAGCTTATATCTGGACGAGCAATGAAGAAATAAGAATTGTCACAAAAATATGGAAAGTGATATATTCTTACAATAGGAATCCCGGTTGGAATTGATGTATTTTCTGTTAAGCGAAAGGAGTCCGGTTCCAGGCCCTCAATAGACCGCAGCTTAGAGCATAAGGATATATTTATATTAATAAATATTTTATTTATTTAGAAAATTATATTTATAAATATCTAATAATATTAGATATTTATTTTTATAATTCCTGGAATAAATTAATTATTTATTAATTAAAGATTATAAGCTGTGCGGATTAAAAAGCATTTTTACGGGAGACCCTTCATCTAAATCAAAAGACGGCGGCATGTTATTGAATTGAATAAGTTGATAAAGTTGATGATTATTTGAATAATAAGGCTGCGGGAGTTTGTCAAAATGAAGGAGCCGCCCGCCACTTAGCTGGATTAGTTATTCGTTCTTGGTGGGCTAATAATGTACTATAAAAACGAGAGATTTCTATCAGTTAAACTAACCTCTCTCAACTTAATTCTCTCCTGTACTCTCTAATTTTAGTAGCTTCCTTTGTAATTTTATTTTTTTTATACACTTAAATTTTCTGCAATTTTAGTATAAATTCTATTTTGGTTGAAGATTTTACGAGGTTTACTTGGAGTGCTCCTCTCTTTCATTGGAAGCTATTTCGGTTCTTTTTTCTAACTCTTGTAATTTTCATATTTAATTTATCGTAATTTTTAATTTAGTTTTATTATTATTATTGTTGTTATTATTATTGTTGTTGTTGTTGTTATTATTATTATTGTTATTATTATTATTATTATTATTATTATTATTATTAGTATTAATATTATGGTTTCAATTAATCCCATGATGACGATTCGTTTAATTATGAACTAATCGCCGTCATGGGATTCTAATGGATTTATTTACGTAATTTAGTAATTAGATGCCTTAATAATTTGTATTACGATAAATATTCAGATTGTCTAATGTGGTTGCGCTTAATTTATTAGATGTGTAGCTAACATCTAAATTATTAATTCCTAATGAATGCGAAAGTGGATTTAGGAATTTAGAATTTGCCATGTTAGCATAGGTTCGTAATTGGCATGTACATTTACGATAAGTGGTAGAATTTTGGATCACATCACCCTATGTAGTCATAATAAGGGAATTTATTCGTAAACCAATTATGTTTTCAAATCTTATAGACATATAGGGTCTAAGCATAAAAGGTGTCCACACGACTTCTATCTTTTTAAGTGGATGTTCGTGTGGTTTGATATAAGTTAAGGCTGAAAGGCGCTTATGTTAGTTTCGTGTTCCCGGCTAGCTTTCGTAATTATCAAAATTACTTTGAAATTAAGGCATCAATTCTAAATGAAATAAATAATGAAATTAGAATCTCATGTTTTTCTCACATATAAATTCTCAATTAATTAAACCAAGTAGTTTGAATTATTTAATATTATTAATTTGATAAATCAATTAGAAAAATACAACAAAACCCCCTTTTATACTTATTCAAGCAGTTTGTCGTTTAATCATACGTCGTTGCTTAAACATTATTTCTGAACAACACCAAGTCTTCGTGGGATCGAACTTATTATATTACTTGTGACCGCGTACACTTGCGCAGTTAGTTTTCGAACCAACAAGTTTTTGGCGCCGTTGCCGGGGACTTCGGTGTTACTTTCAGAATTTGTGTTTAACATCAACGGAGGTTAAACTTAACTGACTTGGATAGTTATTATTATTTTTTTTTGACGTCGTGTTTTCTCACTCTGCCAGTATAAGGATTTTGAGTTGTTTATGCTAACGCGTGCCCAAACTCTTAAATCAAGAACCGTAATAAAGCTGGAAGAAACGTTAGACATGGCGGATGATGTGCCTAAGACGTTGATGGACTATTCCCAACCAAAAATCAATGACATTCAGTCAAGCATCGTCAGGCCAGCTATTGCAGCCAACACATTTGAAATCAAACCTGGCACAATCCAGATGGTACAAAACTCTGTCCAGTTCGGGGCCAACGGAAGATCCAAATATGCATATCCGGAACTTCATAGAGATTTGTGACACATTCAAATTTAACAACGTGTCAGATGATGCTGTAAAGTTGAGGCTTTTTCCATTTTCTCTGCGGGACAAAGCTAAGGGATGGTTGCATTCTCTCCCAGCTGGCTCGATAACAACATGGGAAGAACTCGCTCAAAAGTTTCTCACGAAATTCTATCCCATGGCAAAAACAGCTGCCATAAGGAATGCTCTTGCTCAGTTCACACAACAGACGGGGGAATCTTTATGTGAAGCTTGGGAGCGCTATAAGGAAATGCTAAGAAAATGCCCTCACCATGGAATGCCCAATTGGATGGTGATTAATTGCTTTTATAATGGTCTAGGATGGCAATCAAGACCAATCGTGGATGCAGCATCAGGGGGAGCCTTATGGGCTAAGAGCTATGAAGCCGCCTACGAGCTTATTGAAATGATGGCGTCTAATGAGTATCAGAATCCGACGCAGAGGATGCCTCAACATAAGGTGGCAGGAATCCTCGAGGTTGACACAGCCACATCACTATCAGCTCAGCTTGAAGCACTAAACATGAAGGTGGATTCTCTGACAAACTATGGGGTACATCAAGTAGCGAGTGTTTGTGAGCTATGCGCCGGTGGACATGAAACGAGTCAATGTGCAATTTCCAATGAATCAGTGCACTTTGTGAGCAATTTTCAAAAGCAACAGCATCCAGTCCCAAACACTTACCAACCCAACAACAGAAACCATCCTAACTTCAGCTGGAGCAACAATAAAAATGGATTGCAACCACCACAACCATATCAAACACAACCACCATATCAAACACAACAACCACAGCCATGTCAACAACAACCATACCATCATACCCAAAATCAGCAATATGGGGCCAGACCATACAATCCCTCAGGATCACATCATCAGCAGGGGCAATAACTTCAGAATCAGTACGCCCAGAAACAATCTCAACCTCCGGGATTTAATCAGCAATATTATGCAGGTCCAGGCCAACAGTCTGCTGAGAAATCAGAATTGGAAGAACTAAGATTGATGTGTAAGAGCCAGGCCGTATCTCTTAAAACTCTGGAAAACCAAATTGGCCAAATAGCAAACGCCTTACTCAATAGGCCGCAAGGAGTTCTTCCTAGCGACACAGAAACAAACCCTGGAAAAAGGGATGGCAAAGAACAAGTCAAAGCTATCACTTTAAGATCTGGCAAAATCACAACGGACCAAGAAGTTGAAAAGGTAAACGAACAGCCGGAGGCATAGGGCAGTCACACCACTACAAAGGAATAAACAGAGATCTCGAAACCTGAAATCAACATCAGCAAACCGGAGTATGTCAACGGGCCATCTGAGAAAGCATCTCAGGAGCATAAAACTGCAAACACTCAATTCTACCCCCCTCCACCATATCCGCAGAGACTCCAGAAGCAGAGATTGGATAAACAGTTTGCAAAGTTTTTAGAAGTATTCAAAAAGCTACAGATAAACTTACCATTTACAGAAGCTCTTGAACAAATGCCTAGTTATGCTAAGTTCATGAAGGGTATTCTATCAAGGAAACTGAAGCTTGAGGAATTGGAAACCGTTGCCTTGACAGAAGAATGCAGTGCGGTGTTGCAACAGAAATTGCCCCCGAAACTCAAGGATCCTGGAAGCTTCACAATACCATGCACTATAGGCAAATTATCTTTCAACAAATGCTTATGTGACTTGGGAGCTAGTATAAATTTGATGTCATTGTCTGTGTTCATGCAACTTGGTCTGCCTGATCCAAAACCTACAAATATCTCCTTACAGCTAGCAGATCGGTCGATTACGTATCCAAGAGGTATTGTGGAAGATGTCCTGGTAAAAGTGGATAAGCTCATCTTTCCGGCAAATTTTGTTATACTGGATTTTGAGGAGGACAAGAAGATTCCCATCATCTTGGGAAGACCATTTTTAGCTACAGGCCAAACTTTGATCGACGTGCAAAAAGGAGAGCTCACAATGAGAGTGCAAGATCAGAATGTCACTTTCAATGTGTTTAACGCAATGAAATTCCGAACAGATGAAGAGGAGTGTTTTAAAGTGGACATGGTCGATTCATTAGTGAACATAGAGAAGGAGCAACTGCTAAAGTCAGATCCCTTAGAAAGAGCCTTAATAGGGGATTCTGATGAGGAAGATGTAGAAGGAGAAGAACAAATTCTGATGTTGAATTCAGCCCCTTGGAAGAGGAGGTTTGATTTTCCAATTGAGTCTCTTGGGTTAGAAGATCTTAAAAAGTCGCAGGTGCGCCTTAAACTATTTGTTGAAGAAGCTCCTTCTCTTGAGCTAAAACCTTTGCCAGATCACTTGAGGTATGCATATTTAGGTGATGCATCTACATTACCTGTTATTATTGCTGCTAACCTGTCAGGTGATGAAGAAGACAAGCTGTTGCGGATTCTGAGAGAGCATAAATCAGCAATCGGGTGGACCATAGCAGATATTAAGGGAATCAGCCCCTCCTATTGCATACATAAGATTCTTCTTAAGGAAGGAAGCAAACCATCTGTAGAACATCAGAGAAGACTCAATCCGATCATGAAAGAGGTGGTGAAGAAGGAAATTCTTAAATGGCTGGATGCAGGGATCATTTATCCAATTTTGGACAGTTCTTGGGTGAGTCCGGTGCAATGTGTGCCTAAGAAAGGAGGCATGACGGTGGTAGCAAATGAAAAGAATGAGCTCATCCCTACTCGGACAGTCACAGGGTGGAGAGTATGCATGGATTATCGGAAGCTAAATAAGGCCACCAGAAAAGATCATTTTCCTCTTCCATTCATCGATCAAATGCTAGATAGGTTGGCTGGCCATGAGTATTATTGCCTTCTTGATGGGTATTCAGGTTATAATCAGATTTGTATTGCTCCAGAAGATCAGGAGAAGACCACATTCACTTGTCCTTTTGGCACTTTTGCTTTCCGACGAGTTTCTTTCGGGCTATGTGGTGCACCTGCTACCTTTCAGAGATGCATGATGGCCATATTTTCTGACATGATTGGAATAAATGTGGAGGTTTTCATGGATGATTTTTCAGTTTTTGGAACTTCTTATGATGAGGCTTTGGATAATCTGAGTCTGGTCCTGAAACGATGTGTTGAGACTAATTTGGTGCTAAATTGGGAAAAGTGCCATTTCATGGTGCAAGAGGGAATCATTCTCGGGCATAAAGTATCTAGCGAGGGACTTGAAGTAGACAGGGCTAAGGTGGAGACTATTCAAAGACTTCCTCCTCCAATCTCAGTTAAAGGAATCCGTAGTTTTCTTGGACATGCAGGTTTCTATCGGCGATTCATACAAGACTTCTCCAAAATTTCTAATCCGTTGTGCAATTTGCTGGAGAAAGACACCCCTTTCAAGTTTGATGATGATTGCTTGGCTGCTTTCGAACTATTGAAGAAGAAGTTGACATCAGCCCCGATTATTACAGCACCTAATTGGGAAGAGCCATTCGAGCTAATGTGCGATGCTAGTGATTTTGCCGTGGGAGCTGTGCTTGGTCAGCGAAAGAAGAATATTTTTCATGTGGTTTACTATGCTAGTAAAACCATCAACGATGCACAGCTGAATTACACCACTACGGAGAAAGAGCTTTTGGCAGTTGTCTATGGTTTTGAGAAATTCAGGTCCTATTTGCTTGGGACGAAGGTGACAGTCTACACTGATCATGCAGCCATTAGATATCTGTTTTCGAAGAAGGATTCAAAGCCGCGATTGATTCGCTGGATTCTTCTGCTGCAAGAGTTTGAGCTTGAAATAAAAGACAGGAAGGGGACAGAAAATCAGGTAGCCGATCATCTATCACGGTTGGAGGATCACGGTAAGGATAAGACGCTAATCAATGAATCATTCCCAGATGAGCAGTTGTGTGTGGTGCAAGGAGAAGTGCCATGGTTTGCAGATATTGTGAATTATCTGGTGAGCAACGTCGTTCCGTCAGAATTCTCTTATGCTCAAAAGAAGAAGTTTCTGCATGATGTGAAGTGGTATCGATGGGATGAACCATTCTTGTTCAGGCAGGGAGCAGATCAGATTATCAGGAGATGCATTCCTTATAGTGATACGGAGGGGATTTTACGAGATTGCCACTCTACCACATACAGGGGTCATTATGGTGGAGAGAAGACCGCAGCTCGAGTACTTCAGGCAGGATTTTTCTGGCCAACCTTGTTTAAAGATTCTCATCAATTTGTGTTGAGATGTGACCGCTGTCAACGGGTTGGAAATATCTCCAAGAGGAATGAGATGCCTCTCAACATGCTTCTTGAAGTTGAGATTTTCGATGTATGGGGAATAGACTTCATGGGACCATTTATCTCATCGTGCAACAATCAATATATTCTATTAGCTATGGATTACGTGTCTAAATGGGTCGAGGTGAAGGCTTTACCAACTAACGATGCTAAGGTGGTGCTAAATTTTTTGCATAAGAACATATTCACCCGTTTCGGAACTCCACGAGCAATAATCAGTGATGAGGGGACACATTTTTGCAATCGCAAATTCACTACATTAATGGCGAGGTATCATGTGACGCATCGGGTTGCAACAGCGTATCATCCTCAAACTAATGGTCAGGCAGAAGTCTCCAACAGGGAGATTAAGAGAATTCTAGAGAAAGTGGTGAATCCATCGAGGAAAGATTGGTCATTGAAGTTAGACGAAGCTGTTTGGGGATACAGAACCGCGTATAAAACACCCTTGGGTATGTCTCCTTTTCAGTTGGTGTATGGTAAGGCTTGTCATTTGCCTGTCGAGCTTGAGCACAAGGCATACTGGGCTTTGAAGAAAATAAACTTCGACATGAAAGTTGCTGGTGATAAGAGGATGCTTCAACTGAATGAGCTTGATGAGTTTCGTCTACAGGCTTATGAGAATAACAAGCTGTACAAGGAGAAGGTCAAGAGATGGCATGATAAAAGGTTGGTACATAAGACATTTGTACCAGGTCAAATGGTTCTGCTTTTCAACTCTCGACTCAGATTTTTTCCTGGAAAGCTCAAGTCAAGGTGGTCAGGTCCGTTCACGGTTAAAATAGTGTTTTCGCATGGTGCAGTGGAAATTTTTAATAAGTCACCTGATCAGTCTTTTAAGGTGAATGGGCAGAGGCTCAAGCATTATTTTGGGGGTACGGTGAACCATGAGGAATTCACCGTTATTCTTGCCCCAACATGATCAACCAGCAGATTCGTCAAGCTAGCGACAATAAACAAGCGCTTCATGGGAGGCAACCCATAGGTTTGGTGTTTTTATGTGTGGTTTGATTTTGTGTGATTTTGTTAATTATTATGTCAAGTTTGCAGGACATTGGCGAGTTGCAGGAACTCGTTTCTTTCAAGGTAGGCTAACCTCAGTTTGGAGCTCATGCAGCATTTCCACCACATGATTCACTGCCCGAGGAGGGCGGTGATGCCGACAGTTAGGGGAGTTCTCTTTTATCCTTTATCTATACCTTCAATGAGGACATTGAATATTTTAAGTTTGGGGGTGATTTAGGATATTTGATTAATCGAGTCATAATATTGCATATAGTTTCATGTAATTCATAATATAAAAAAATTAAAAAAAAATTGCATATTCATGATTAGTTGCATATCATATTTTCCTTGATCCCGTAGCGGTTGGTGGTTCCATTTAGTAGTCAATGATGAATTTGAGTGTGATAATGATAGATAGAGGGCTGATTTAAATGCTTATGAATTGACGTGCATGTTGCAGAAACACAATCTTACACAACTCATCGTTGGCTTTTTGGGCTAGGTTAAGGTCATGCTTGTTTGGTTGTTTGAGATTTAATCACCTGATTATATTCAGAATTTTCTTTATTCCCTTGATGGCGTAGGAGCACTAAATTCTAAGTTTGGGGGAAAAAGGGATTTCATGCTAGTTGTAATTAATTGTCAATAATGGCTAGGCGTCAAATGGCTAGTAGCCGGCTCATATTTATATGAGTAGTCTAGGGTTGGAAATGAGAAAGGCTCATTCCAGATTGCATAAAAAAAAATCAGAAAAAAAATTGAGAAAAAGAAAAGAAAAGTAAGAAAAAAGAGAGTCAAAAGTCCAATTGTTAAATGCAAAATTAACCAGGATGAGCTCTTTAATACTCGAGTAATTAAGTCTGAGGGGACTTAGTCCTAGTAACCTAAAGCCCTTATGGTTTGGGATTGCTGACCTAACACTCGCTACATGGGTATTATTGTATAAGCCTTTTGGGGTCTCATTCATTGCACGGTTAAATAAGGATGCATATTGTATATAGTATTATGTGTCATAGTTTGTTAGTAATAAAGCATGAATTCCTGTCTAACTCAAATAATGATGGAGGTGTTTCTAGGTTATGAAGTGTCTAGCGTTCATTCTATTTATAAACTCGTGATTGTCTTGGCGAAGAATATGTATGGTTTTGATCTAGTGCTAAGAGTATGTCTGATGAGCATGGCACACACGCACGTTTCTGTACTTGTAAATGTTAATATGCCGGTATTTAGTCGATCTCTATTTAGAATTATCACATTCTCTGAGACACTATGCTAATTTGGTTATTGCTTTGCTTATGGGATCCTTGCATCAGTTGCATTCATGCATTTAGAGGTAGTCGAGTCTGTTTTCGCTTGAGGACAAGCATCAGTTTAAGTTTGGGGGTGTGATAAGTGGATTTTATATCCACTAATTATGCACTAATTGGACCTAGATTGGTGGTTTGTCCTTAAATATGTTGTGTCTTTTAATTCGTTTTGTTGTTAAATAAGTCTTTGTTGTGCAGAACTCGCAACTTTAGGTATTGTGGCGATAAAAGGCTAAAAACGGTGGATTTCTGCCTCAATTCGGAATTTAGAGTTGCCAAGAGAGCAAGGTGGACTGGCCATGAGGAAAAAGAATTATCATAAAGAAATTCTGAGTGATATATTCTTAATGCTGAAACCCCGGTTGGAATTGTTATATTTTTCGTTAACCAAAAGGAGCCCGGTTTTAGATCCTGAAGAGACCGTAGCTTACATCTGGACGAGAAATGAAGAAATAAGAATTGTCACAAAAATATGGAAAGTGATATATTCTTACAATAGGAATCCCGGTTGGAATTGATGTATTTTCTGTTAAGCGAAAGGAGTCCGGTTCCAGGCCCTCAATATACCGCAGCTTAGAGCATAAGGATATATTTATATTAATAAATATTTTATTTATTTATAAAATTATATTTATAAATATCTAATAATATTAGATATTTATTTTTATAATTTCTGGAATAAATTAATTATTTATTAATTAAAGATTATAAGCTGTGCGGATTAAAAAGCATTTTTACGGGAGACCCTTCATCTAAATCAAAAGACGGCGGCATGTTATTGAATTGAATAAGTTGATAAAGTTGATGATTATTTGAATAATAAGGCTGCGGGAGTTTGTCAAAATGAAGGAGCCTCCCGCCACTTAGCTGGATTAGTTATTCGTTCTTGGTGGGCTAATAATGTACTATAAAAACGAGAGATTTCTATCAGTTAAACTAACCTCTCTCAACTTAATTCTCTCCTGTACTCTCTAATTTTAGTAGCTTCCTTTGTAATTTAATTTTTTGTTAGTTACAGAGGCATGCCTGTACACATCTAATAACAAGCCTAATTGTTTGTAATGCTTTGCATTACTTACATGACCTCTTAACTGAGGGAACCTCTAGTTGTAGAGTTTCTGTTTGTATTGTACTTGAAGTAGGCATCAAATCCTAGTTGTGTAATTGTACAAATAGAGTCTAGAATAATGCTTGAAAGAAGTTCCAAGGTTCATGCCTCAAGCAAGGAGTTAAAGACTGTCAAATAATCACAGTTGGGATTTGAAGAAATGAAGAATTTACCTAAGTACCAATTCGAGAAGTATATTTGTCTATTCGAGAAGTCCAGCATTCGAGAAGTCAGAGATTCGATATCTCAAGACACTATTCGATATCTCTGAATACACTGTTCGATATCTCATTCAATATCTCAGGGATTCGATATGTCTACTACTCTATTCGAGAACTCAAGAAGTCAACAAGTCAAGATGGTATTCGAGTTCTCAGAGAGTCAACAAGTCAAAGTTTCATTCGATATCTCAAGGACTCAGAAAGCTATTCGATATCTCGAGGATTCGATAAGTCAAATGTTCTATTCGACAACTCAAGGAATCCTGATGGAAAAGAGCTATTCGAGAAGTGGTTCGATATGTCAATATAACAGTATTCGAGAACTCAGAGTTATCGATCAAGTCAATTCTAGTTCTCGAATCACTTACTTAGTCACTTCTCGAATACATTCTTGGAGACAAAATACTGAAGAAATTGTACAAGTCAGAAACCTGCAACAAGCCAATGCACTTTATGGACCACAATCTGTAACGTGCTCTGGAAAGCCTACAAGGAAGCTTGGAGAGATATAGAAGAGACAAGGAGCTAAAGAAGTGGATCTAAACAGGCTTTGCAAAGTCAAATCTGTAACCGTTTGGACACTTACTCAAAAAGGATAGACAGACTAGAAAGTAATTTGTTTAGCTACCTTATTTGTAGTAAGTAGGCTGTATCCATGTTCTATAAGGACACAACCTCACTTCATAACTTAGTAACTTTTATGAGTCAAGTTTTTCATACACTAAGCTGTATCTCTCTGAGAAAAATGAAGCTGAGAATACTACCATTTGTATTCACAGATTGTAGCAACCTTTATCTAATAATACATTAGATTAAAGTGATATTGTGTCTTGTGTTGTTTCTTTATCCGCACCTTCACTTCTACACACACAGGCACTTATCTGCTACATAGACTCAATCCAAGAAAAGTTCAAGAATCCATTCACCCCCCCTCTGTATTCTTTTACCGTATTCAATACTCAACAAGTGGTATCAGAGCGGGCTGTTTATTCAAAAACAGAGAAATGATCATGAGTTCGAATACACCAAAGACTATAGGAACGGTGAAGGTCCCTAAGTTTGACAAAGAAAACTTCAACCTCTGGAAGATAAAGATGATGTTGTTCATTAAAGCCTCTCATCCCTTGTACCCTGAGATTCTCAAGAATGGTCCTTTTGTTCCACAACAAGAGATACCAGAGAAGACTGTTGGAACCACAACTATCTCAAGATCTTATGAGGCCAAGGATCCATCAAAGTGGACTGAGTCAGAAAGGGAGAAGGTTGCTCTTGATAGCCACCTCATGTTGCTTATCATTGATTCCATGGACATGTCAATGTTTGCAAACATTGCATCATGCACGTCTGCTAAAGAGATGTGGGATCACATTGAGGTGTTGTGTGAAGGGACTGATGAGGTTAAGGAAAACAGGAAACAGATACTGGTCACACAGTATGAAGCTTTCATGGCACAGCCCAAGGAAAGCATCACTGAAATGTTTGAAAGGTTTCACAAGCTAGTTACTGAGTTGCAGATGAATGGAAAGGTTTACAGCACCAAGGAGTTAAATATGAAATTTCTGTTGTCTTCACCAAATCATCTGGAGCAAAGAGTCATTTCTCTAAGAGAGAGAGATTTGAACAAAGTCACCTATGATGTGCTCTATGGAGTCCTAAAGACTCATGAACTTGAGTTGCTTCAGAAAAGGGCTATCCAAGCCAACCAAGGTAGGATGATAAACACATCATGTGCCTTGATTGTCAACAAATCCATTCTGGACCTAAAAGCATCTACAAGCCAACTAAGGATAGAGGAGGTGGCAGATGATGAAGAAACTGAAGCTGGGGTGAGTGAACCTGTTGAGGAAAAGGAGGAAGAAGAAGAAGAGTTTTACACTCTGGAAGAACTTGATGGGATGGAAAATACTTCATATGCTTTCATGGCCAGAAAATTTCCAAACATCAGATTTAAAAGAGATCAAGCCACAAGTCAAAGACAGTGACATAAGTAACCAAGCCATTACAACTCATCCATATGGATTTGTTTGGGCCTGTCAACATAATGTCACTTGGAAGAAAGAAGTATGCCCTGGTAATGGTTGATGATTTTTCAAGGTATACATGGGTGGAATTTCTGGCATCAAAAGATGAGGCTCCACAGGTAATTATTGAGCACATAAAGAAAGTTGACAAGGAAGCAAAGGCAAACGATGCAAGTGTGATTGCACTGAGGAGTGATAATGGAATAGAGTTCAGAAATGCCACACTTGAAGCATTCTGCAAAGAGAATGGCATTTCTCAGCAATTCTCAGCTCCAAGGACTCCACAACAAAATGGAGTTGTTGAGAGAAAGAATAGAACTCTAATTGAGGCTGCTAGAACAATGTTACTTGATGCAAAAATGCCTACATGTTTTTGGGCTGAGGCTGTGAGCACTGCATGCTATATTCAGAATAGGACCCTCATCAACAAAAACACTGGAAAGACACCTTACAACTTGATGACTGGAAAGAAGCCTACTCTAAAGTATGTTCATACTTTTGGAAGCAAATGCTTTGTACTAAAGGATAATTCTGAATATGTTGGAAAGTTTGATGCAAAAGCATTTGAAGGAATTTTTCTTGGCTATTCTATGGAAAGAATTGCATACAAGGTTTATGTCATCAGTCAAAAGAAAGTTATGGAAAACACAGATGTAACATTTGATGACAACAAACTACCTGGACTAGAAGAAGCCAATGATGAAGACAAAGATCCATTGAAGTTTGATAATCTAGATGATTCTGATGAAGAGATTAAAACTGGAGTTGAAACTCAATTTCAACAAACTCAAGTGATTGATGGTACAAGAGAAGAATTTGTGCCAATCGATAGTGGAGAAACAAGCATCCAAGACACACCTGTGAGTAATGGCAACTTCACAGGGGGAGGAAATGAGGATGACTATGATATGGATGATGAAGCAACATCAAGGTTGAGAAGTCAGGCTGAACACTCGAGGAAATGGGATAGATCACACACTGCAGAGCAAATCATTGGAGATCCTAATGCAGGAGTAAGGACTAGGAGAGCAACTCAAAATGAGTGCCTCTATGGATGTTTTCTATCACAAGTTGAGCCTAAGAAACTTGATGATGCACTGTTGGATCCAGATTGGATTATTGCCATGCAAGAGGAGCTGAATCAATTTGAAAGGAACAAAGTATGGGAACTTGTGCCTGCACCAAAGAATAGAACCATTGTTGGAACAAAATGGGTTCTGAAGAATAAGATGGATGAAGATGGTGTAATAATAAGAAACAAAGCAAGGCTGGTTGCAAAAGGATACTCTCAACAGGAAGGCATTGATTATGATGAGACATTTGCCCCTGTTGCTAGATTGGAAGCCATTAGAATATTCTTGGCATTTGCTGCTCATTCAAACTTTAAAGTTTATCAAATGGATGTCAAGAGTGCATTTCTAAATGGAGAGTTGGAAGAAGAGGTTTATGTGCAACAACCACCTGGCTTTGAGGATCCACATTTCCCAGAATTTGTCTACAGATTGCTTAAGGCACTGTATGGACTTAAGCAAGCTCCAAGAGCATGGTATGATACCTTATCACAATTTCTTCTTGAGAATCAATTCACTAGAGGCACATTGGACAAGACACTGTTTTACAAGAAGCATGGTGATGATATTATCCTAGTACAAATTTATGTGGATGATATCATTTTTGGTTCTACAAATGAGAAGCTGTGTGAGAAATTCTCTAAAATCATGCAGAGCAGATATGAGATGAGTATGATGGGAGAGTTGACATTCTTTCTAAGGTTGTAAGTCAGTCAAAGGAAGGATGGTATCTTTGTAACACCCCCAGATCCAGGGTCAGGGATCTGGTCGTTACGGTCTCAATATCCAACCACAAAATCAACATAATTTAAATTACAACCTTGTGACCCAAAACAACAACATAAAACACACCCGTTATAGTCCCAGAGATGAAATCAGAGTAATCGTCAATATTATTAATCACAAGTTTGAGTTCTTACAACCCAAAGAATTACAATTTTATAATTACATGCTCTTTGCCATCCATTGGTATATGCCATATATATAAATACATTTGATGCACAAATACTAACAACTAGCCTACCAGAGGCTGCATCCTTAGCAATGGTAGCTATGACCTCAGCGGTTAATCCTCTGACGGCTGACACTTGCCTATGCTGAGCACGCCTTGCGCGGCCATCTGATCTAGCTGTTGTTGTGATATAAATAAATAAAGCAAGGGTGAGCAATAGCCCACCAAAAATATAATTGAACAGTGATAATATATAACAGTCCAAAATATCTTTGAAACCATATGCCATGCATTAACGATGTAGTACCAATATAAGGTATGAGATGAAGTTACAAGGTAACTCAAAATATATTTGTTTTGAATAAATATCTGCTATGTCAAAGATGAGCCAGATATTATCAACTTTTCATAATAGAGGAACTTGCAGGAAGAATATTGCAATTCCAATTCAAACACTTTCCAAACCTGCCAATAATGATAAGGTTGCAGGAAATTTCCAACATAGAGAGATGAACTAATACTGGAGTTTGACGCGCCAGGAGACATAGCATTTACACGATGATCAGTCGCATGTTATGCTCCCCACCTCTTGTTTACTACATGTAGAAGGAAGCACCGACGGATTTACTTGTCTACCGCCCTCTGGAACCCCCCGGCCAACGGTTGGGCCATTTGCTGGACCGGCGCCACTGGGTCACTTACGCATCTCCTAGTTCATTTCACATCCATAACTTTGAAACGTGAAGTTCCTCCCCCTTTCCCCAAGTATATTACTTGTTGATAGGACTCCACAAAGTAGTCGTATCTAGTTGGAAAGGAAAAATCACCAATATTTCCCAAGCTGATGCTTGTTAATGGATATAAACTTGTTCCATCAATTCTTACCCCTCGAGCGTTGAGGAGGTAACCAAACAGACTCATATCGATGCTTGAAATAATCAAGATGTGAGTGACAAGATAGTTTTAGCAAGTATAGGACCGGGCAGTCCAATAAATAACATCTCTCAAGTGAGGTCCCCTTATATATTTTTGGAAGTTGAGCGAGTATTTAAATCTTCTTATAAGATAGATTTAAATGGAAATAAAGTTTTGGGAACCTCCCCTTGATAAAAATAGTCATAAAATACTCCGAACTATTTTACACCATATCTGAAGATGAAAGATAATCTTTGAATAATATGAATTATTATAAAAAGAACTTAAAAGAATTTAAATAAATATTCCAAGAATATTTATTAAATCAATAATAATTAAGGAATATGATTAAATCATAATATTGCTCGTAAGTAATCCTCGAATAAATACATAGAATTATTTATTAAATAACTCTCTTCTTTAAATGAATATTCAATATAATATTCATTAATTAAATAAACTCAAATAAATATTTAAAATAATATTCATTAAATAAATCAAACCTTAAATGAATATTTGAAAATAATATTCATTTAATACATAATATACTAAATGAATAGCCAAATAATATTCTTTTCGTAATCAAAACTTTAAAGGAATATTCGAAGCAATATTCCTTAAGTAAATAAAACTCCAAGATGAATATTTTAAAATAATATTCATCAAGTACATAAAATCTTAAATGAATATTCAAAATAATATTCATTTAATAAATAAATCCCAAATGAATATTCAATTGATATTCATTAAACAAATAATGTTCTAAATGAATATCCAAATAATATTCATTTAACAAATAATATCCTAAATAAATATCCAAATGATATTCATTTAGTAATCAAAACCTTAATATTCGAAATAATATTCCTTGAGTAATTAGAACTTCCAAAGAATACTTTTAAAATATTATTTATCAAATACATAAAACTTAAATGAATATCCGAAAGTGATATTCATTTAGTGAATAAAATCCCAATGAATATCAAAGTAATTATTCATTAATAATCAACTCTAATGAATATTCAAAAATAATATTCATTTAATATTTCTCGACTGAAATAATACTCAAATAACGTTTCTCGAAAGATTTCCAAGTATTTGATACTTTTATGGAAATATAAATAATGTTTAATAATAACATTCCTCAAAATGAATACTACTCTGTCGCTGGAATCCCTCCGGGTTTCCACGACTATCTATATAACACAAAATACCGACTCCCGGTCTCATATTTAAAGAATAAATATCATACGCCCTTCACTAAGGGTCCTAGCAACACAATCCTGCTTATAACTGATAATCCATATCTAGTCTATAAGCCAATATTAATTCAGGGAACAAGTATTCCAATATACTTTGAAAACAAGCATGCATGATATGGCATATGTATAACAACAATTGTATATATTATCACAACAATAGTTCCAAGGTATTGGAAACTTGCCTGGTAATCCTGTAGGGGTAGTGTGCCTCGTGTCAATCCAGTGATCTATAAATAGTCACAATAACCGAGGTCAATCACTTAACATTTCGAAGGTTAAGTATAACTTAATTTAAGTCAGGTAAGTTTAGTCCAAAACACCCCTCGAACCCATCCTTAATGTCGGATCTTTCGTATATCTTACCTAATCATTTATAACCTTGTTCTTTGAACCAATATGTGGTCTTGATAATTCTTAACAAGTTTCGTGTTTTAGTCGACTCGAGATTCCTCTTTTAATCTAGCCCAAATGGGTGGTCAAAGTAGTACCTCTAGAGTTGACTTTCCTGAGAATTACTATTCCGGGACTCATACTCCAACACTTTTAATAAATCACTGGAACCGTTTTTAATTACGAAACCACTTCTAAAATCATCCTTGGTATTTGTAATATTTATCATAAAATTTCCAATTCGAAGCCACGGGTCTAGATAGGTGAAATGTATTTTTGAAGTTCAGTCGACTACGGATCTTTACTATTCACACCTCTTTCATTAAAACGTTCATAACTCGGTAACCGTTAACTCAAATGACGCACCGTTTTCGCGTACATACTCTAGAGAATGTCTATAAGGTGGCTAGCTCAAAATCTAACTTTGGTCAGAAGATCAATTTTTCCAGATTTACTAAAACAGGGCAGGAGCCTTTTAGTGACTAGTGTTACCTCCGAAAAGTGGTTTCTTCGCACTTAACCTTGGTTCGAACATTTTTATAAAATCGGAAAACGATCCATTTTACTCGTGGTTTTCTCTCACGCCTTCCTTATGACCTCTAATATTTAATTACCATGATTCGTCACTGACTTATTCATGTTAAGGGATTCTAATTTCAGTTACGAACTTTTGTTTACGGTTTCGAACCACTTTTACGAATTTAATCATAACTCCTAAACCGTAAGTCCATTTCATGCGATCTTTATATCAAAACGAAGCTTATAACATAGTCTAGCTTATCATGGCAGAAATCGAAGCTTAACAGTGAGTTAAAGCTACTGTGTTGCACGGTTACTTAAGGCTTAACGAAAATCGGGCATTACGACGGCTATAAATCGAATCTTTCTAAATTCCAAACCTTCCAATAATCATGGTCTCCAATCCAAACAACATATACATGATATATACCCATGAACTGAGGCCAATCAATGCCTTTCCGTTCATCTAAACGATTTTTAACATTTACCAAAACCAAATCATAATCATGCTTATAATCATGCTTATAACCATGTTAACACCATAGCTACTTAAATCCATCAAGAACAAACATATTCTTAAAGTAAGGGCTAGGGTTTTGAAAAATTATACCTTCCATGGAGTGGGTAAAGACCTTGCTAAGCCTTTTATAGTCCTTGTACATCCTTAACCAAGCTTAGATCATCCAAGAAATCAAGATCCAAGAATTTTGTTCTTGAGGTTACTATTCATCCTCCACTTTGATGATTTTTGAAAACTATGCTAGAGATGGAATTTGAAGCTCAAATTTCTAGGAGATCATGTTGATATAGTAAGGAACTTACATGATTTATTTCATGGCCATTAAAGATCAAGAGGTTGGACTTTGATTTTGCTAAAAAGGAGCAGATTTTTTCTTGCTCTTCATGGAGTTCTTGGCTTTGCTTCCTTTGTTTTGGTTTGTTGATCAATAATGCACAAGGTGAGTGGAACTAGATATTATCTCATCCAATCCTACTTTATTAAAGTGATGAGGTAAGGGATGATGCATTTGGAAGCTTATCTTGGAAGCTTGGTGGATTTAAAGATTGTTTGTGCTAAGTACAAGGTTGAAATCACTAAGCGCATTGGTTACTCATATGACCACTTAATATAATTCTCTTGATGATCATGTAGAATATTTAATCTTGTAATGAACTTCATCCAAATTCCATAATTCGTTCGCTTTATCTTTTAATCTCGTTGTAAATTTTCAACGGTTTCTAGAACGCTTGTTTCACTATCTCTACGGTTTTCGTTCCAAATCCCCAAATCAAATATAATAAAATTCTAAAATATTAAATCCTCAAACCCTCAAATTTAACATCTCATTTCTTGGATATAATAATATATAATTCAGTGTCTGGTCAAATATTACCCCAAAATAGAAATTGGAATTTCTGAATTCTGATCGTCTTTGCATACACTTATTTACTCCGTGAATCACTAATATGACTTCGAAATATCCATACCATGTCTTGTACATAGGGTGGCGTGAAAAATTTCTTGGTTCCCAAAATCACTATTCATCCATGAAAAACACTATTCACGTATGAAAACACTATTCACTGATGCACTTAATCCAAATAAGAAAAGTTTTAATTCTACCAAAAATTTGGGTTCTTACAGTCTCCCCTCCTTAAAAGGATTCCGTCCCGGAATCAGGTAGAATCAAATGGTTACTTGTCTATCATTTCACTTTCCAGTTCCCCGGTCAATCCTTAATCATTCCAATACTCTTACAGCACACCTCACTAGTGCTATAATACATCTTTTATCCTTTTTCATCAACTTTGCTACTTTTCGTGCAACATACTATCCGGGTTATGCTTTTACTTAGTTGTATACCTGTACTCTTATTGGTATCTGCAGTGACTTCGGTATCACTAGCGTTGTGAATTTGGAGATAACCTTACTCGTACTATGCATTTCCTAATCGCTTTTATCTTCGCAATCTCGATTATTATATAGAAGTGGAAAAATTTATTGAGAGATCACCATGATCATTGAACATTTGTTATATTGCATAGTTAGTACAGAAGGTGGCCAGCCTTTAGTACTTGACAAGCAATCAAACAAGTTATGGTATTCCACTTAGACTTCTATCACAGAGACAGATAGTCACGTAGCAATACCTCCCCTCCTTAAAGGGTTGTTCTTCTCAATTTAGAAGAAGATAAATAAGGGAGAAGAAAAGAATTTCAAAGAATTATAAAAAAAATCTTCATGATTGTCAAAAATATCATACTTAGAATTTACCTCCGAACTATAGAGGTTTATTAGAGATGAAAAATAATTGTATTCGTATCAAATATTACTTTATCGTAATCTCACGTATCACATGTCCTTGCTGCTTTGTCTATCATTCTATGGACCTATACTCTTGTTCGATCTTAGTATTACTTACTTTTGGAAAATCCTTCAACCTCTCAGGTTAAATCTTGGATTTCTCGCTTGACATTATTATTACTGACATTTCACGCCACGACACTGGCTCTTTTATATTCATAATTCTAACACTATCAGGTTGTCATTCCGAGAGCTCGTTAGGAAACCCATTCTTAACATTCCTTTTTTTTTTACATTTCATAATTATCTCTCAATCTTTTCTTTATCAATCACATTCTTCTTATTATCCGATTCTTATTTACTTCTGTTGTTTAAATCCACCGTCATCTCATTGTTGAGACACTCGTCACCTTTATTCAATACGTGTCACATGATTGGGGTCAAACTTTCTTTTGTTCAACCATCTAGATTTTCACTTTCTCATTCTATGAGTTTCTTTATTACTTAATCAATCTATTTCAAATTTCCTCGACTTCCCCCAACTTGAAGGGGTCAATTTGTATGTCATTTATGCTTCTCATTCCAACTTTCCATTTTGGCCAATACCCTTGCCCTGCCAATTCCATACTTTTCTCGCTTCATTACTAGAGCTTCTCATGAGTCCGCCTATCTGACTCCCTTATTGATTCTCAACTCTATTTCCATCTCTATCAATCACTTGTCTTCATTTCTAGTATAATCATTCTATGAACCATCATAGCTTAATCATTTATTTCAAATATCCCGTCGTTCCAAAATTAAACCATCCGAAATAAACCTGGACGATTTCTCTAACTTAGATTCAATTCGACATTTCCACAGTCGTTATCACCTAATTTCTCAGTAGGGTCACCATCGCTTATCGTTTACGCAGTGCTTTAATAGCTAAACATACGGGTTTCATAATTGTCAAATCAAGATCCTCTAGGAAAACAAAATCATCACTATTCCTTATCCACAAGGAACGCTTCCTGAACTTGACGTAGATATTACATGAATCAGATAAAATTGCAGAAGTGCTTCCCGCATAGCAGCTAGAACAGGCTAGTGAGATTATTAATCATATATCTCCGGTAGAAGACTAAAAGCTTAGCGGTTTGCTTAATCGCTTGCCAACCTCATAATTCTCTATCTTGTTTGCACAGAAATACACCAACATAAACTTGCTTGTCATTCATCATCGTGCCATTTGGCTTATCAGTATTTGTACCCTCTCTATTTTTGGTCATTTACTACCAATTCATTGTTACTTAACCTCCCCTCTCTCTTTCCAAAGAAAAGGCGAGTCTCTTGGGGAATTTGGTCTGGTCTGTCGTAGAGCCTCCTAATGTCGGTAATGTGCTACTGGCAACATCAGGAATCGAATCTTTACTTAAACTATTCTTATAGTTGATCCTGGCAAAATCATTAGACGGAATGTAACTTCCTCTACCACATTATGACCATCAAGGTCCTTACATTATCATTCTATTTCTTTGGTCTGAGCATTTATACTTACTCCCCTATACTTAAAGTGTCGGCCACCTCGTTGGCCTTTCCTGATTATAATAATTTCTTGAGATCAATGTTTTCTGGATCTATTCCAACTCAGGGTGGAAGCATTCTCCCTTAAATTCTGCTGAATGAGAGAAAGCATCTATCAGTCTTTTCCAAAAGTCATTGCTTCCACCTTTCTAGTGCGATCTTGACTATAGGTACTCCAAATCATACCTAGGATATTTCCTTACTTAACTCCCTTCTTGTTTTTTTTTTTTTTGGATAATCTCAACCTTATTGGTTCAATCCATACTTTTACATGGTTTCACACATGCTTCATCTGGCCTTATTGTTACTATGTCATACATTCCTTACCAAACTTCCCGTTTGAAGTTTAGAATATTAGCACTTCCCTTATAAGGTTTCTTAGGCCATCCTCATCATTCCTCCTGCATCTCCTGGTTACAGGGTATATCAAACATCATTAGTCAATTCTATAACATCTCTGTCTATGTACTTTTGGAGGCTCCTTTCCACAAATCCTTACAGGTTATTGATACTTTGGTCGATTCAACTTATATCGTCTGAATTCACAATGTCTTTGTTAGGGGTGATGCTATCCTTTGTGCATCCCCCAGGGTTCGTATTAATCTATGGACATTCTATCCTCAATTCCATTTTCGAGGAATACTTACATCCTGTACTTGGCAATTTTAATCATATATCCATAATAAGGGTCTCTTTTTCAATCATTTTCATCTTGATAATCTATAGGTAGCTTAACGCTAGCCTCTTCTTTCAAATGAATGTCAGTCTATATGACTTTCCATAAGACAACACATGTCTATCTGCTCTTTCTTACAGAACTTGGTAATGGTAGCAAGGATGTTCTGGAAGATATTGGTCGTGTTCAACGTGAATTTCTTAGTGCCTAATACATCTAGGGCATTTATAAAATCCATCATCATGTATCTCAATTCATTTTACATCAAAAGTTCCCGCGGTTGGCACTTTGTTAGAAGCACCCCGCTTTGTCCTTACATTGCTGGTTCAGTTACTTGGTAATCCTTAGTGACTTGGCCCCAACTGGCCATGCTAAAATATGTGAGTTTAGGGGTCAGCTAATAGCATTACTTTTCTAGCAATTGCTGGCATAGTGCCTTCTACTTGATACCTTTTGATCTTTTCAAAAACTTCACTCCATATAAGTCTCAATCGACTCCTCGGTACCATCTCCGGTCACCCTTACTTTTCTTCTAGTTACTCTTATCAATTTCACGTGTCACAAAAGCTTAACATTTCTGGCATAACAACCTTTTCATCTAAGTCAATCCCAAACTTTCTTAGTCCGGCTTGTTTCTTAATTACATTTCCCTTTTTCCGTCCAATCTCAACTTCATAATTTTGTCTCTACAATCAATCGTAATCATTGGGATCTATCTACCAATCCGTGTAGTGGCTACCTTACCCAATTCATAGGGTTTGCTTCAGTTTCCACTTTCTTCAGTGATGTATTCAGATAATCAGAAAGACAAGGTTTGCCAAATTTTGTCCAATTCCTTTCCAGGATTAGGGAAATTTCAGTCAATCTATCCACCCACTGGTTATATTAAGAAAATCCATTTCGATACCCAAAGAATATTTCTATGAACATCCGAGCTGGTCGAACCATAAACAGTTACAGTAGCGAAATGATTGACATAAAGCTGGGAGTTTAACCATTAGAAGGAAACCAAATATACATCGTCCTTAGAAGGGGAATCAAAAGTTTCAAACTAAACATGCCATACCTCCCCGATACATGCTTGTCCTAATAGTCGATACTACCGAATACCAGTCTACTTAACAACTAGTCTCAGAAGGAACGCTACCATCGGGGTCAGTCGCTTCCCAGAATTGGCACTACCAAGGTCATCCGAATCTGGTGAACTGTGTTGTCCAATTGTATTCGAAAATTATGTTGTCATGTTGCACAAGCATAACACCTAAACCTGTACGAGGTGCATCCTAATATATTCCAAAATTCTCCTTCTTCCATTAGGTAACGCCAATGCTGGGTCATCACCAGTTTTTTTATCTTTAACTCCAGGGAGATTTTCCCCCATTTAGCTTGTCCATTCAAACTTTTAGTCTTACAAATAAGTCGGGTTACGGGATTGCAATCTTTGTAAAGTCCTGAACAAATCTTTGATAATACTTTGTGAATCTTATGAAATTTCTCACCTTTGCCGGTGTGGTTGGCCAATCTCCATTTGAAACTGTCTTTAATTTGGTGGGGTCAATCAATCACTACTTCCTATTGCTCATATGTCCTACTGTCTGGACTTTATTTTGCCAAAACCCTCACTTCGAGAACATGGCCTACACCTGTTCATTCAGGTTTCATCTAAAAGCATTCTCAATTTCATCTCAACCACTGCTTGCCTTACTCAATCCATTTATGATTCAGTGTCAAAATAAACCTAAGATAACTACCATAATCCATTCAAGGAAAAGAAAGAATTTAATATTCCTTTGAATCACATGCATCTAATTGTTAGTAGTATTTTTATGTGTTCGTTCACAGGGAAGGACTGAATGTAAAACAAAGTTCAGGTTTCTTATCTCTTTACGTCTAGAAGTGTATGAGAAGAATTTTTGGGTTTGTGTATTAACTAAATTAACCAAGAACTAATTATAAGCAGTAATAATTAATTTTAAACTGAGATTCAAATATATGGGAAAACAATCTAAGAACTGGGGTTCTTCACTTGGTCTCAATACATGCTCAATACTAATGTGATATCTGTGTTCCTACCTTGCTGAAAACAATTCTTCTAAAGTTATACTGCACCCTCCCAGGTTACAATATAGTGCCTACAGCTACACCCTAATTGTCACTCCCGTGATACAATCAAAGTATATCTATAAACTATTAAGTGCCAAGAATTATATGTCTCACAATTCTCCTATTAATCTCCCGATCTAATATTCAAATTATGTCTATTAAATCATGTACTAAGATTGCAACTTCTCTCCCGAGCTTATTACAATCCCTAGAATACAATCAAAAGTTAGCTACTCTTCTAATTGTGTTAAGATCTCATTAACAGATCAGCAAAGCAGAAAATCACGTAATCAAGCATGCATGAATACCAAGGAATACTACCCAATCCTCAGATTAGAGAATTAGTTACACATAATTAAAGAAGAAAACAAAATAATAATGATAATGAATAAAAACATAATATTGAAGAAAGAATTAAAGATCGAAAGTACCTTGATACAATTAAAAGCTATGAATTGTTAGCTATGAATTGTTAGCTATGAATTGTTCTGATTTACAATGGTAAGATATGTTTAAATAGGCTCTACAAATCTTGCCCAGCAAGATATTGCCTTCTATTACAATTAGGATTTAAAGAAGGTACCCAAAACTGCCCAGAATACAATTAGAATTAGAAAAAGGGCAAAATAGTAAATTCCAAGCCTTCTTTAATAAGAACACGTGCGCGACTTTAATCAGCACGTCCCTTGCACTTGTTTCCTTTCCCAGGTTGTAGAAAATCTCTCAAGCTTCGCGTGGGCAGTAAGATCGCTGAAAACGGACTTCTAGAACTCCAGATATGGCCAAAACAGTATAAGCTGCGCAGCCTTCCCGGAAAATCCGAATTTTAATCAATTAAATCTCCAAAAACGACAAAAGCTTAGATATTCTTGCAAACCTGCACAGCTACACAAAACACATCAAAACTACACAAACTTGAGTCCAAAACAATCAATTTAAGCCGATATAGAATGTTCCAAGTGGATATAAAATCCACTTATCAAACACCCCCAAACTTAAACCGATGCTTGTCCTCAAGCATAAACAATTACAACTACTTAATTAGTACCACTTCCGTAGGTGATCACGGTTGCATTTGGCATATGCAACAAGCCCTTTAAACCCCTAGGCAGCCCTAGTGGACGAGTAAGGTCTCGTGAGGGCCTATAGTGAATGTACCCACAAAATCCATTTAACCTAATGCAATGCAATGCATGAATGCAACTACTATGAAAATGCAAGATCCCCTTCAAACTCACCAAAACCAACTAACAAGCAAATATCTCAATGAATGTAACAAATCCAAGCAGAGCTCGACTAAATCCCCGTATACTAACAAATACATGAACAGAAACGTGCGTGTGTGCAATGCTCATCAGAAATACTCCCAAAACTAGGTCAAAAATCATACATGCCTTCCGTCAAGACAATCACAGGTTTATAATCAGAATAGACTGTAGACACTTCATAACCTAGGAACACCTCCACCCTTATCCAAGGTAGACAGAAACTCATGCTTTATTACTAAACTACGACACTATATACAATACGCATGCTTATTTAACCGTGCAATGAATGAGACCCCAAAAGGCTTATACAATAATACCCATGTAGCGAGTGTTAGGTCAGCAATCCCAAACCACAAGGGCTTTAGGTTACTAGGACTAAGTCCCCTCAGACTTAATTACTCGAGTATTAAAGAGCTCACTCTGGTTAATTTTGCATATAAACAAATAACTTATTGACTCTTTTTTTTTTCTTTCTTTTTTTTTTCTTTTTTTTTTTTCTGCAATCTGGAATGAGCCTTTCTCATTTCCAACCCTAGACTACTCATATAAATATGAGCCGGCTACTAGCCATTTGACGCCTAGCCACAATTATGAACAACTAGCATGAAAATTCCTGGTTTCCCCCAAACTTAGACTTTAATGTTCCTACGCTATAAAGGGAATAACGAAAATTCTAAATATAAACAAGTGATTAAATCTCAAAACATCCCACAAGCATGACCCTAACCTAGCCCAAAAGCACCCCAATGAGACTGTGTAATAAATTTTGTTCCCGTAAGATGCAAGTCAATTTCATAGAAACTATAAATCAGCCCTCTACTCATCATCATCACACCCAAATCAACATCCACCTATCAATCAGAATCAGCTCGTCCTAAGGGATCATGAAATATGCATGCCATGAAAATGCAACTAAATGAAAACTCACATGGTATACGAAAATAAAACAAAATGTCCTATATGAACAAACGTAGATAATACGAACATAACAATCATGCATGAATTATCACTACTATGCAAACATGATATCCTATATGAACACAAAATACAACAATATATACAACATACAACTACTAATCCCCCAAATTACCCCCAAACTTAAAATATTCAATGTCTGCATTGAATGGAAGTAAATACAAGGGATAGCAGAAAACAAACCTGCAAGTCCTCATCCTCGAATGAATCATGCGGGAGACGAAAATTTCAGAACACCAGCACCACCTCTCCCACGCTTATGAGCCAAAAGAATCAATCCCCAACTCACAAGAAGCTCCACCAATAATTACCAAGCAATATCACACCACAAATAGCCCAAATTCCAAGAATAATACAAAATCCCAATTTACAAGAACACAAATTCGTAATAAAAATAAAATTAGAGAAAAAGATTTACCAAATACGAATCGGAGAGGTGAACTTGCAATTAATTACTCTTTAGAATTGAATTTTTAGAGATTTTAAGAAGTAAAAAAAAATGGATTTGTATGTATAGGTGGGTATATATATTTGGGGGAAAAAATAAAAATAAAAATAAAAAAAATAAAAAATAAAAATAAAATAAAATAAAATATGAAATAGGAGATGGATTGGGAATAATTTGGAATTAATGGGACTATAATTAGGATTTTAGGTGGAGAAAATAATTAGAAAAGGGGTTGGAATTTGATTTAGGAGATAAATTGATTTATAATATATATATTAAAACACACACGGACACTACTTACCTGGATGGACAGAATTTTGAACACACGCGCCACACAGTACATGGACAAAAGGTGCATTGGCGCTGCTGCGCGGCTACAGCGCATGATGCGCTGCCTGGTTCTGCGCTTCTGGGCGCTCCTGCGCGCGGCTGGCGCATCTGGCGCTGGCGCATCCTGCAAATATTTTTTTTTTTTTTTTAAACACACAATTCAAAATTTTTTTTTTTATACTAATGCGTGGGTTGCCTCCCACCAAGCGCTTCTTTAACGTCAATAGCTTGACGTATTTGCACATAAAATATTCAGTGAGGAGAAAAAGCAAATAGATTCACATATTTACGAATTAGTAATAAAATTATGATGCGCATATATGCCTTAGATCCATTGAAAGGTACGAAAACTTTCAAGAACCTATCATGCTCAAGAGACTTGGAAACATCAAAATAGCTAGAAAAATTGTCAGAATAATCATTATAAGTACGACTCATATACTCCTCCCAAATCGGATCCTTATACTCTAAAGCAAGATTTTCAATTTCATCAATCTTAACTTCCTTCTCTTCTATAATTGGACACTCATCAATTTTAATCTCGTCTACCAATGTATTAAGCTCAAAATTTTCTAGATTTGGTAGAATTTCAATTTCATCCAAATTATGATTAATGCGCATGGGACAATTATCAACTACACAAGTAGACTCATCAGACACAACATTATCATCAATTGCTAAACAAGAATCATGGCATAGAGGAAAATTGACACAAGGAGGAGTTCGATAACATCCTTCATACCACACTGCTCGAACTTCCCAAATAAAATTATTTAGTTTAGCATTCTCCTCGTACCAAGCTATTGAATCACATGGAATATCATTGTCACTAGCAATCTCTAAAGTTGGTTCATCAAAAACTCCCAAAGAAAGTAAGGGAGGATTAGACTGAGTTCCTTGAATCATTTTATTGAGCGCAATCTCCCAATCAGCAGGTAAAGAAGGATTAGACTGAGTTAAACTCGTATCAACATCATTACACATATATGGATTAAGATCATCATGATATTGATTTTCAAACGAATATGAATAATCATTGCTAGGGGCATATGGAGCATAAAATGAGTTCTCAGAATAGAACGAATTCACCTGATATGCATTACAATCCTCATAAGAATTGAATTGTGGGTAAGGATTGAAGTCTTGATATTGTTCCTGACTGTTGTAGAAATTCTGAGCATTGTTCCAACCAAAGTTGTACTCCATCTAGTCTCTCTCCTCAAAACCTGTTTAAGTTGTCTACCTCAAAGAACCTGTAGACACTCCAAAGAAAGAAATACAAAAAGAAAGAAAAGAAAAATATATACAAATATAAAATCCAAACTACAAGAAACAATTAACCTAAACTCAACTATACTGCCTTCCCCGGCAGCGGCGCCAATTTGTTAGTAGTATTTTTATGTGTTCGTTCACAGGGAAGGACTGAATGTAAAACAAAGTTCAGGTTTCTTATCTCTTTACGTCTAGAAGTGTATGAGAAGAATTTTTGGGTTTGTGTATTAACTAAATTAACCAAGAACTAATTATAAGCAGTAATAATTAATTTTAAACTGAGATTCAAATATATGGGAAAACAATCTAAGAACTGGGGTTCTTCACTTGGTCTCAATACATGCTCAATACTAATGTGATATCTGTGTTCCTACCTTGCTGAAAACAATTCTTCTAAAGTTATACTGCACCCTCCCAGGTTACAATATAGTGCCTACAGCTACACCCTAATTGTCACTCCCGTGATACAATCAAAGTATATCTATAAACTATTAAGTGCCAAGAATTATATGTCTCACAATTCTCCTATTAATCTCCCGATCTAATATTCAAATTATGTCTATTAAATCATGTACTAAGATTGCAACTTCTCTCCCGAGCTTATTACAATCCCTAGAATACAATAAAAAGTTAGCTACTCTTCTAATTGTGTTAAGATCTCATTAACAGATCAGCAAAGCAGAAAATCACGTAATCAAGCATGCATGAATACCAAGGAATACTACCCAATCCTCAGATTAGAGAATTAGTTACACATAATTAAAGAAGAAAACAAAATAATAATGATAATGAATAAAAACATAATATTGAAGAAAGAATTAAAGATCGAAAGTACCTTGATACAATTAAAAGCTATGAATTGTTAGCTATGAATTGTTAGCTATGAATTGTTCTGATTTACAATGGTAAGATGTGTTTAAATAGGCTCTACAAATCTTGCCCAGCAAGATATTGCCTTCTATTACAATTAGGATTTAAAGAAGGTACCCAAAACTGCCCAGAATACAATTAGAATTAGAAAAAGGGCAAAATAGTAAATTCCAAGCCTTCTTTAATAAGAACACGTGCGCGACTTTAATCAGCACGTCCCTTGCACTTGTTTCCTTTCCCAGGTTGTAGAAAATCTCTCAAGCTTCGCGTGGGCAGTAAGATCGCTGAAAACGGACTTCTAGAACTCCAGATATGGCCAAAACAGTATAAGCTGCGCAGCCTTCCCGGAAAATCCGAATTTTAATCAATTAAATCTCCAAAAACGACAAAAGCTTAGATATTCTTGCAAACCTGCACAACTACACAAAACACATCAAAACTACACAAACTTGAGTCCAAAACAATCAATTTAAGCCGATATAGAATGTTCCAAGTGGATATAAAATCCACTTATCACTAATGTTTCTGGTTCATCATTCCACTGGATTGAACTAAACTTATACTTGGTTTCTTGACGATAGCCTCATTACTAGTTTATCATAGACTCACTGGTCTTTTAGTCTTGTAGGTTCCGAGATCATTGTCTCGCTTACTACTTCCTTATGTAACTTTATCCATTCAGGCCATTGCTTTCCACTATCTTTACTTTCTTAGCTAATCCATTCATAAAATGGACATCTCACTGGATAAACCACCTCATCAATCTCAATTGACTTTATAAATTATAACCTATGAAATCTGCCTTCTCATGGCGAATTATCATTAATAAGATTCACACTAATCCATTTATCAAATAATGTGGCACTTGCTGCCTCTATCTCAACTGCTCCTGGAGACTCTGCTCCCTGACATATATTGATGCCTTTGATAATCATGCATCATTCTCACTCTTTTCCCTCTGATCTGGAAGTCTCTAAGGATTCTTATCTAACCCCATTTAAGATCTCAAGTAATTCCATCAAATCCATCTTACTTGCTGGTACTTCATCTAGCAGTCCAGCTACGAATCCAATACGCATCTTTAGTTCTCTTAATAATATCTCAGTTCTTTACGCTCACCTCTCTGAGCACTATACCTTATCTCTTACAGTCTCTCTGGATGCAGCCCTTATTCCCTCAAGGGTAAATTCCTTCTTCCTAACAGGGTTCTTTTCTTTAGCTGAAACCTCCTTCTGGTCCTCAGTAAGGTATTCCGACGAATCACCAAGCCGATCTCCAGCATCAGAACAAGCATCATTGTGTTACTGCTCGTAATCCCCAAGGTATGTCGCCTTACTATTCGATACAAGAACGAGTTAAGTTAATATGATACTTTAGGGTTCCCATAAGGGTTTTATATGTCTGTACTACATTATGTAGTCCGACTATGAACTTGGCAAGAGTTCTTATTATCTTAATGAATTTATTGTTTTAACGTCGCGTCATCTCTGGGATTTATAACGCTCTCTCTGATACCATTTCTGTAACACCCCCAGATCCAGGGTCAGGGATCTGGTCGTTACGGTCTCAATATCCAACCACAAAATCAACATAATTTAAATTACAACCTTGTGACCCAAAACAACAACATAAAACACACCCGTTATAGTCCCAGAGATGAAATCAGAGTAATCGTCAATATTATTAATCACAAGTTTGAGTTCTTACAACCCAAAGAATTACAATTTTATAATTACATGCTCTTTGCCATCCATTGGTATATGCCATATATATAAATACATTTGATGCACAAATACTAACAACTAGCCTACCAGAGGCTGCATCCTTAGCAATGGTAGCTATGACCTCAGCGGTTAATCCTCTGACGGCTGACACTTGCCTATGCTGAGCACGCCTTGCGCGGCCATCTGATCTAGCTGTTGTTGTGATATAAATAAATAAAGCAAGGGTGAGCAATAGCCCACCAAAAATATAATTGAACAGTGATAATATATAACAGTCCAAAATATCTTTGAAACCATATGCCATGCATTAACGATGTAGTACCAATATAAGGTATGAGATGAAGTTACAAGGTAACTCAAAATATATTTGTTTTGAATAAATATCTTCCATGTCAAAGATGAGCCAGATATTATCAACTTTTCATAATAGAGGAACTTGCAGGAAGAATATTGCAATTCCAATTCAAACACTTTCCAAACCTGCCAATAATGATAAGGTTGCAGGAAATTTCCAACATAGAGAGATGAACTAATACTGGAGTTTGACGCGCCAGGAGACATAGCATTTACACGATGATCAGTCGCATGTTATGCTCCCCACCTCTTGTTTACTACATGTAGAAGGAAGCACCGACGGATTTACTTGTCTACCGCCCTCTGGAACCCCCCGGCCAACGGTTGGGCCATTTGCTGGACCGGCGCCACTGGGTCACTTACGCATCTCCTAGTTCATTTCACATCCATAACTTTGAAACGTGAAGTTCCTCCCCCTTTCCCCAAGTATATTACTTGTTGATAGGACTCCACAAAGTAGTCGTATCTAGTTGGAAAGGAAAAATCACCAATATTTCCCAAGCTGATGCTTGTTAATGGATATAAACTTGTTCCATCAATTCTTACCCCTCGAGCGTTGAGGAGGTAACCAAACAGACTCATATCGATGCTTGAAATAATCAAGATGTGAGTGACAAGATAGTTTTAGCAAGTATAGGACCGGGCAGTCCAATAAATAACATCTCTCAAGTGAGGTCCCCTTATATATTTTTGGAAGTTGAGCGAGTATTTAAATCTTCTTATAAGATAGATTTAAATGGAAATAAAGTTTTGGGAACCTCCCCTTGATAAAAATAGTCATAAAATACTCCGAACTATTTTACACCATATCTGAAGATGAAAGATAATCTTTGAATAATATGAATTATTATAAAAAGAACTTAAAAGAATTTAAATAAATATTCCAAGAATATTTATTAAATCAATAATAATTAAGGAATATGATTAAATCATAATATTGCTCGTAAGTAATCCTCGAATAAATACATAGAATTATTTATTAAATAACTCTCTTCTTTAAATGAATATTCAATATAATATTCATTAATTAAATAAACTCAAATAAATATTTAAAATAATATTCATTAAATAAATCAAACCTTAAATGAATATTTGAAAATAATATTCATTTAATAAATAATATACTAAATGAATAGCCAAATAATATTCTTTTCGTAATCAAAACTTTAAAGGAATATTCGAAGCAATATTCCTTAAGTAAATAAAACTCCAAAATGAATATTTTAAAATAATATTCATCAAGTACATAAAATCTTAAATGAATATTCAAAATAATATTCATTTAATAAATAAATCCCAAATGAATATTCAATTGATATTCATTAAACAAATAACGTTCTAAATGAATATCCAAATAATATTCATTTAACAAATAATATCCTAAATAAATATCCAAATGATATTCATTTAGTAATCAAAACCTTAATATTCGAAATAATATTCCTTAAGTAATTAGAACTTCCAAAGAATACTTTTAAAATATTATTTATCAAATACATAAAACTTAAATGAATATCCGAAAGTGATATTCATTTAGTGAATAAAATCCCAATGAATATCAAAGTAATTATTCATTAATAATCAACTCTAATGAATATTCAAAAATAATATTCATTTAATATTTCTCGACTGAAATAATACTCAAATAACGTTTCTCGAAAGATTTCCAAGTATTTGATACTTTTATGGAAATATAAATAATGTTTAATAATAACATTCCTCAAAATGAATACTACTCTGTCGCTGGAATCCCTCCGGGTTTCCACGACTATCTATATAACACAAAATACCGACTCCCGGTCTCATATTTAAAGAATAAATATCATACGCCCTTCACTAAGGGTCCTAGCAACACAATCCTGCTTATAACTGATAATCCATATCTAGTCTATAAGCCAATATTAATTCAGGGAACAAGTATTCCAATATACTTTGAAAACAAGCATGCATGATATGGCATATGTATAACAACAATTGTATATATTATCACAACAATAGTTCCAAGGTATTGGAAACTTGCCTGGTAATCCTGTAGGGGTAGTGTGCCTCGTGTCAATCCAGTGATCTATAAATAGTCACAATAACCGAGGTCAATCACTTAACATTTCGAAGGTTAAGTATAACTTAATTTAAGTCAGGTAAGTTTAGTCCAAAACACCCCTCGAACCCATCCTTAATGTCGGATCTTTCGTATATCTTACCTAATCATTTATAACCTTGTTCTTTGAACCAATATGTGGTCTTGATAATTCTTAACAAGTTTCGTGTTTTAGTCGACTCGAGATTCCTCTTTTAATCTAGCCCAAATGGGTGGTCAAAGTAGTACCTCTAGAGTTGACTTTCCTGAGAATTACTATTCCGGGACTCATACTCCAACACTTTTAATAAATCACTGGAACCGTTTTTAATTACGAAACCACTTCTAAAATCATCCTTGGTATTTGTAATATTTATCATAAAATTTCCAATTCGAAGCCACGGGTCTAGATAGGTGAAATGTATTTTTGAAGTTCAGTCGACTACGGATCTTTACTATTCACACCTCTTTCATTAAAACGTTCATAACTCGGTAACCGTTAACTCAAATGACGCACCGTTTTCGCGTACATACTCTAGAGAATGTCTATAAGGTGGCTAGCTCAAAATCTAACTTTGGTCAGAAGATCAATTTTTCCAGATTTACTAAAACAGGGCAGGAGCCTTTTAGTGACTAGTGTTACCTCCGAAAAGTGGTTTCTTCGCACTTAACCTTGGTTCGAACATTTTTATAAAATCGGAAAACGATCCATTTTACTCGTGGTTTTCTCTCACGCCTTCCTTATGACCTCTAATATTTAATTACCATGATTCGTCACTGACTTATTCATGTTAAGGGATTCTAATTTCAGTTACGAACTTTTGTTTACGGTTTCGAACCACTTTTACGAATTTAATCATAACTCCTAAACCGTAAGTCCATTTCCTGCGATCTTTATATCAAAACGAAGCTTATAACATAGTCTAGCTTATCATGGCAGAAATCGAAGCTTAACAGTGAGTTAAAGCTACTGTGTTGCACGGTTACTTAAGGCTTAACGAAAATCGGGCATTACGACGGCTATAAATCGAATCTTTCTAAATTCCAAACCTTCCAATAATCATGGTCTCCAATCCAAACAACATATACATGATATATACCCATGAACTGAGGCCAAGCAATGCCTTTCCGTTCATCTAAACGATTTTTAACATTTACCAAAACCAAATCATAATCATGCTTATAATCATGCTTATAACCATGTTAACACCATAGCTACTTAAATCCATCAAGAACAAACATATTCTTAAAGTAAGGGCTAGGGTTTTGAAAAATTATACCTTCCATGGAGTGGGTAAAGACCTTGCTAAGCCTTTTATAGTCCTTGTACATCCTTAACCAAGCTTAGATCATCCAAGAAATCAAGATCCAAGAATTTTGTTCTTGAGGTTACTATTCATCCTCCACTTTGATGATTTTTGAAAACTATGCTAGAGATGGAATTTGAAGCTCAAATTTCTAGGAGATCATGTTGATATAGTAAGGAACTTACATGATTTATTTCATGGCCATTAAAGATCAAGAGGTTGGACTTTGATTTTGCTAAAAAGGAGCAGATTTTTTCTTGCTCTTCATGGAGTTCTTGACTTTGCTTCCTTTGTTTTGGTTTGTTGATCAATAATGCACAAGGTGAGTGGAACTAGATATTATCTCATCCAATCCTACTTTATTAAAGTGATGAGGTAAGGGATGATGCATTTGGAAGCTTATCTTGGAAGCTTGGTGGATTTAAAGATTGTTTGTGCTAAGTACAAGGTTGAAATCACTAAGCGCATTGGTTACTCATATGACCACTTAATATAATTCTCTTGATGATCATGTAGAATATTTAATCTTGTAATGAACTTCATCCAAATTCCATAATTCGTTCGCTTTATCTTTTAATCTCGTTGTAAATTTTCAACGGTTTCTAGAACGCTTGTTTCACTATCTCTACGGTTTTCGTTCCAAATCCCCAAATCAAATATAATAAAATTCTAAAATATTAAATCATCAAACCCTCAAATTTAACATCTCATTTCTTGGATATAATAATATATAATTCAGTGTCTGGTCAAATATTACCCCAAAATAGAAATTGGAATTTCTGAATTCTGATCGTCTTTGCATACACTTATTTACTCCGTGAATCACTAATATGACTTCGAAATATCCATACCATGTCTTGTACATAGGGTGGCGTGAAAAATTTCTTGGTTCCCAAAATCACTATTCATCCATGAAAAACACTATTCACGTATGAAAACACTATTCACTGATGCACTTAATCCAAATAAGAAAAGTTTTAATTCTACCAAAAATTTGGGTTCTTACAATCTTTATCAGTCAAACCAAGTACATCAAGGATTTATTGAAGAAGTTTGACTTAGAAGATTGTTCACCTGCCAAGACACCCATGGCCACTGCCACTAAACTGGATGAAGATGCTAAAGGCAAGAAAGTAGATATCTCAGTCTACAGAGGCATGGTTGGTTCTCTACTCTACCTCACTGCAAGTAGGCCAGACATCATGTTTGCTACATGCTTGTGTGCAAGGTTTCAATCAAATCCAAAGGAATCACATTTGATTGTAATAAAAAGGATCTTTAGATATCTGAAGGGCACTCCTAACTTGGGATTATGGTATCCTAAGGACACAGGGTTCAATCTGGTTGGTTATTCTGATGCTGATTATGCTGGATGCAGAGTGGATAGGAAAAGCACCTTAGGAAGCTGCCAGTTTCTTGGACAAAGGTTAGTTTCTTGGTATAGCAAGAAGCAACAATCTGTGTCAACTTCTATAGCTGAGGCTGAATACATAGCTGCTGGAAGTTGCTGTGCTCAAGTGCTTTGGATTAGAAATCAACTTAGAGATTATGGACTTGTGTTGGAAAGAATTCCAATCATGTGTGACAACACAAGTGCAATCTCTATAGTTGCCAATCCTGTCAATCATTCTAGAACAAAGCACATTGACATCAGATATCATTTCATAAGAGAACATGCAACTAATGGAACCATTGAGTTGCATTATGTCTCTACAGATAAACAACTAGCTGATATATTCACTAAGCCATTAGATGAAGCCACCTTCACAAGGTTGGTAAGTGAGATTGGAATGCTGAATTCTTCAGATTCTGGCTAAGTGAATACACCATCTAGATTGTTGCAGCAGTAAACACTTACTTTATCTAAATTCTCAATATTTTTGGAGTAAGTGTTGGCTGAAATATGATTTATAAATATTTCAAATCTGTTGCACATGTTGAAAATCATATTTCTATTAACTTCAAATTTCCATGAAATTTTGAGAAAATCACTATTTAATTTGCTAGGATATTTTCAATGAATATGTCTGGTAAATTTTGAAATATAGTGAAAATCAAATTTCTATGAGTGATGGGTATAGTTCGATAAGTCAGACTTCTCGAATGATTCACTATTCGACATCTCTAACAAGTCTCATTAGAGTACTCTTGAGTTCTCGAATAGAGTCTTTCTGAGATATCGAATAGAGGTATTCTTGACTTCTCGAATATAGTAACTGAGTTCTCGAATGATTGAGTTCTCGAACATTATATTTGAGTTCTCGAATCATTTGAAAAGGCTGAATTCTCGCTGAATTTTAACCGATTTTGGACTTTTGTCTAAAAGTTTAATTCACTCATAAAAACACATTTTACTTAATTTAGAATTATTTCTAAGTTAGATAACTGCCAGCTGTGAGTTTCTATCTGCTTGAGTTATCGATTAAGCCTTTCTTGACTTCTCGAATAGTTGTTTTCTACTTCTCGAATGCCTGACTTGTCGATACAAAACTTTCATCTAATCGACAATTCAAGTACTTCATACTTATACAATTTCACATCTATTCGATTCATTTCATTCGATTTCTCAAGCATCTACACTCTCTAAACCCCTGAAACCCTAGCTACGAAGAGCCAAATTTCTTCTTCAACCTTCAATTTCTTTTCTCTCTTCTACACAAATGGCAACAGTAAAGTTCAACACTAACTTCATCGCTCTCACTAGTGATGTTGAAGCACCCAATGCCAATTTCAAGTGCTTTGTGAAATGGATGGCGGAGTCATATATCAAGGAAGCACTCTCTGCCAACCCAACTCTGTATCTAGACATCCTGGAACAGTTTTGGGGTTCTGCTATTGTGGAGGTTATAGCCCTGGAAAACGCAATCACTTCATATATCATCTACTGCAAGATTCAAGATAAGGAAATCACTATCACTACTGCAGACATGAACCAAGCACTGGGCCTACAACAAGAGTCATTTGACAGAATGGCCACTAATGCAGAGTTAGAGGAATTCTTTGAGTTCATCAACTACTCAGATGGGATCAATCTTGGAAAGCTAAACAGAAAGAATCTGAGAAAGGAGTGGAGCTATGTGTTTGCAACTCTTCTCCAAGTCTTCACTGCCAGGAAATCAAGCTTTGATCAAATCAGTGCACATGTGCAGCAAATTGGATATGCTTTGGCCTATGGAAAGAAGATTGATGTTGGCCAAATCATCCTCCAAGAATTATATGGGAGACTTGGTAAGAACACAACCAAGAGAGGTACTGATATTTTCTTCCCTCGCTTTATTCAATCTGTACTTAATTATAAAAATGCTTCATTGATTGAATTGCCTGGGATTGATAAAAATAAAATAGGCTATCCTAAGTCCATGACCAAACTCATTTTTGGCAATTTGGAGACTAGGAATGATGTGGATGTAAGACTGAACATAACTCCCCATATGGAGAGTTTGTTTAGGACTTATCCCCACAACATGCCAACATTTGATGCAAAATCTAAGTTAGCACAGCCCAAGCAAGTAGAACAAAATGCTAACCCAGGGCCTGCTAACCAACCCTCTCAACCAAACACTCTACCACATACTGAGCCAACTGCATCATCCTCTCAAAAGGGTGATGTTAGTAAAAAGAAGAGAAAGGAAGTAATGTCTGCACCATTAAATATCTTATCTGAAGCAGCATTAGCTGTTGAATTAGGTCTAGGAAGTGAGGAACCTGAGTCACCCTTACACAGGACAAAGAAGAAGAAAACTAAGACCACCTCTTCAGTCACACAAATGGTTGAAGTTGTAAAATCAGGGGCACACAGCTCACTAGGTGTATCCTCTCAACAGGGTGCACCTATAGAATCAAGCATCCTCCCCAATGCACCTTCTTGTATAGAGTCAGCACATGGGAGTGATAAGGCTGGCACAACACTGAGTGGAGAGCACGTCACATTTGAAACTCCCTCTATCTCTCAGGGGGAGTTGCCAAAATCTACTCTTAAACACACTTCTCTTCCAGAATCTAACTCTGAAATTTCTTTGGAACCTGCAACTCAGGCAACTGAGATGCAAGGCATTGATCATCAAGAATTCTTTTCTCTTGATGAGCCAATAATTTCAAGTGACTTAGTGCATGACACTTTGTTCACCACACAGAACCCACACTTAGATGGTGAGGGAATGCATGCTGAGGCATCTCCTGATGACACCATCACAAACACAGAGGTTCCACTAGTTTTTACTAGAGACTCTGTGCCTGTGTCAACTGCTGGTGTAATTCATCCCACTTCTGTGGTGACACCAGTAGTAGAGTCAATCCATCCGGTTACAGAAGTTGCATCTGTAACTGAGGAGTCTAGCTTGCCTAGCTCTAGCTCTGACTTTATGTCACAATGGCTGAAGCCTGTGCAACATGACAGTGCTTCAGGATCAGGGTCTGTTCCACAACAATTGACGGTTGAAGCACTTCAAAGCTTAATTGTGGATCAGATTCCTGAGTTCATAAAGATTTCTCAGAACCTTCTCACTGCAGACATGCCTAATCCAGACTATGAGGCCATACTGTTATGCCATAGGGATGATGTGGAGTTGCAGAAGACAAAGATCATTGATGATGCTGAGAGAGATGGCAACATAGATGCCTGGTTGCAAGGAAAATATGATATTACTCTTGATGAAGCACTTCAGTATCTCAGGGAGGAATACCTCACTTCACTGGGCTCCAATGCCAAATCTCTGACACCTGGTGAAGTGTATGAGGCTATGAATGATACACACAAGGGATTCCTCAAGGCAGCACATTATCTTGGAAAAGGTGTCAAAACTGAGGTCAATAGAGTGTGTGATAAGACCACCACCACAGTAGAAGCAATCAAGAGGACCTTTGATGCTAAATTCCCTCAGCTAGACAGTGTGTTCAAGGACATCAAACACTGCAACACTACCTGCACCAAAATGGACAATGGGCTAGCTCTGCTAAAGGACACTGTCACAGGTCTGGGGCATCAATTTCAAATTCTATCTGATCAGACCACAGATGCCAATGCCATGCTGAGGACCATGTTCAAAAATTTATATGGAGACAGACTGCTTACTGAGGTCCCAGTACATGACATGACTAGATTTGAAGTGCAGAGACTCAAAGAACAATCCCTGTCTGGCTTCAAATCTACTGAGTTATTCAACAAAGTGGATGCACTTGAGAAGGAGGTGGCTACTCTCACCAAGTCCAATGCTCATCTTACAGAAAAGGTTGCACTTCTAAATGATCAGTTGGACACTCAAGCATCCACCACAGCTGATGTCCTTCTGCATCAACAATCCATGTTAGCTGCTATGATGAAGCATATGGGTCTCCCTCTCCCTGATGAATCTTCAATCCCAAAGGACATTTCTACAGCCTCAGTGCCTGACAACAAGCCTAAGGGGGAGAAGAAGACAAGGAACTCAAATTCAAAGGGGGAGAAAGGGAACTCAAATACAAAGGGGGAGAAAGGCATAATAATAAAAGAGGGTGGTCAACAAAGAGCTTCTTTAAAATCTCTACCAAATGTGCTTGGCAAAGGAAAATCCAAAGTGGATGAGCCTCCATCTACCTTGCCAGTTGTCACTCTACCAACTGTGCACATCACTACTCCTGGAGGACAAAAGCAATCCATAACTACCACAGTGGTTGCAGGGAGTATGCCATCTGACAAACCTCCAACCTCCTTACCTGAGAGTGCCAAGCCTATAGAAGTTAAAGTTGTTACTGAGGCCAAGCTACAAGAAGTTGCTAACTCCAATGTTTATCATGATAAAGCCTTCTTGGAGTTTCTGAAAGCCACAAGGGAACAGGTTGGTGACACTCAGTTCTATCTGAGGGAGCTGAAGAAGCAGATTGATTGCATCACTGTCATTCCTAAGAAAGTCAATAATCTATGGATCAAGGAGATAGTGATGATATCCAAATTGAAGATATGGCATCTAACATACAAGACTCTACAAGAACTGAAACACTCAGAGATAGATGCCATACTTGAGCTTATTGAGAAGAAGAATGAGAACAATAAGAGTCTGTTTGATGACTTGAGGAATGACCAACCTTCAAGGCTACCAGAAGTGATCAAGAAGCCATGGACAATCATTTATCAGTCTGGTACCAGAATTGAAGATATCAAGCAATTGGTCATTCCCCATGATCTCACCACTAGAAATCACAGACTGATCATTGCTATCATTGATCAATTACAGAAGAAGGTTGGAGCCAGAAATGCTGAAGAAACTGAGGCACTGCACATCCTCAGAACCTATATTGCAACTGGTGAAATCCCAGAGATGGCTCAACCTAGGAGAAATAAGGATGATGATTCTGAAGATAAAAGTGATGGGAGGAGAAGACATCACAGGAGAGATAAGGGTGATGAAGACAAGAAGAAGAAGGGGGACAAAGATAAGAAGAATGATGATGACCAAGGAAGAGTCTATGAGAGGAAGATTGGAAAATAGCAAGCCTTAGGCATTGCTAGCAGTAACCTCACCACAACACAAGACTCTAAGTCTAGGGTGAATACTGTTAGTGGTGGCCTAGCAAAATCTACATCTATGGCTTCTGCAACTGTTTTGCCACCTCAAGAAGAGAAGAAGATTCAAGTCAAGAAACCATGTGTATGTTTCAGAAAGCAAACTGCTAATGGAATACTACTATGGTCTACCAACAAAGGTCAAAGATTTCTGCCAAGCAACCATGTCAAGAGAATGAAATTTAAACATGTTGCAAGAAAGGTGAAGCTATCCAAATCTAAGGCACTGACAATTATCCCAGGATTAAACCTACCACCTCTGGATGAAAGCTATGATGAAGACCAACTGCAGTTTCTATGGGCTCAAAGAATCTATCATGTTGCTATTGTTGATGATTTTCTTGAAGTTAAGTATTCTGATGGAAGACAGAAGAAATTCAGACAAGGAACATGCCAGCACTGGGGCAGGCTGTATGACATAGAAAGGATAATTGCAATGTTGGATTCTAAAGACAGAGTGGAAAGGGTGTGGAAGCTGGAGTTAATTGACTTTGTCAAGATGAAAAGAGATCACCAGGCAGAAATGAGAAAGAACAGTGAAAAGCTACTAAAGAAAAGGGAGGAGGAGTTTGCAGCAATGGAAGCTAAGGCTGATGAGTTGAGAGCTATGGGTCTGTGCAGAGTCAAGTTTAATCCTTACATCATTGAGTACAAGAAATATGGTAGAAATGTGAAGATTAGAATGGACTACATCAGTTCCTACTCTGAGAAACAGCTAAATGAAGTGCTCAAGGATTTATCAGGCTCTCCTCTAATTGAAGAACTCACTGCAATGGAAGATATCATTCTTGCCATGGAAGAAATTGCAAAGAAGAAAGCCAAAGAAGCTGAAGATAGGATGAAAAATGAGAATCTGCAAGCCAAAGCTCAAAAGATGAATCCAAAAGGAGATGGCTAAGTAGTTCCTCATAACTTGTAAGAATACTTCTATGTAATTTCTTCAATCAAATTCATACCTGTACTTTTAAAAGCTTTATCTTTATGTATGATAGGCTTGTTATCAGACAAGAAATTGTGACTAAGGGTCTCACTCACAATTTGGGGGAGATTGTTAGTTACAGAGGCATGCCTGTACACATCTAATAACAAGCCTAATTTTTTGTAATGCTTTGCATTACTTACATGACCTCTTAACTGAGGGAACCTCTAGTTGTAGAGTTTCTGTTTGTATTGTACTTGAAGTAGGCATCAAATCCTAGTTGTGTAATTGTACAAATAGAGTCTAGAATAATGCTTGAAAGAAGTTCCAAGGTTCATGCCTCAAGCAAGGAGTTAAAGACTGTCAAATAATCACAGTTGGGATTTGAAGAAATGAAGAATTTGCCTAAGTACCAATTCGAGAAGTATATTTGTCTATTCGAGAAGTCCAGCATTCGAGAAGTCAGAGATTCGATATCTCAAGACACTATTCGATATCTCTGAATACACTGTTCGATATCTCATTCGATATCTCAGGGATTCGATATGTCTACTACTCTATTCGAGAACTCAAGAAGTCAACAAGTCAAGATGGTATTCGAGTTCTCAGAGAGTCAACAAGTCAAAGTTTCATTCGATATCTCAAGGACTCAGAAAGCTATTCGATATCTCGAGGATTTGATAAGTCAAATGTTCTATTCGACAACTCAAGGAATCCTGATGGAAAAGAGCTATTCGAGAAGTGGTTCGATATGTCAATATAACAGTATTCGAGAACTCAGAGTTATCGATCAAGTCAATTCTAGTTCTCGAATCACTTACTTAGTCACTTCTCGAATACATTCTTGGAGACAAAATACTAAAGAAATTGTACAAGTCAGAAACCTGCAACAAGCCAATGCACTTTATGGACCACAATCTGTAACGTGCTCTGGAAAGCCTACAAGGAAGCTTGGAGAGATATAGAAGAGACAAGGAGCTAAAGAAGTGGATCTAAACAGGCTTTGCAAAGTCAAATCTGTAACCGTTTGGACACTTACTCAAAAAGGATAGACAGACTAAAAAGTAATTTGTTTAGCTACCTTATTTGTAGTAAGTAGGCTGTATCCATGTTCTATAAGGACACAGCCTCACTTCATAACTTAGTAACTTTTGTGAGTCAAGTTTTTCATACACTAAGCTGTATCTCTCTGAGAAAAACGAAGCTGAGAATACTACCATTTGTATTCATAGATTGTAGCAACCTTTATCTAATAATACATTAGATTAAAGTGATATTGTGTCTTGTGTTGTTTCTTTATCCGCACCTTCACTTCTACACACACAGGCACTTATCTGCTACATAGACTCAATCCAAGAAAAGTTCAAGAATCCATTCACCCCCCCCCCTCTGTATTCTTTTACCGTATTCAATACTCAACATTTTTTTTATACACTTAAATTTTCTGCAATTTTAGTATAAATTCTATTTTGGTTGAAGATTTTATGAGGTTTACTTGGAGTGCTCCTCTCTTTCATTGGAAGCTATTTCGGTTCTATTTTCTAACTCTTGTAATTTTCATATTTAATTTATCGTAATTTTTAATTTAGTTTTATTATTATTATTGTTGTTATTATTATTGTTGTTGTTGTTGTTATTATTATTATTGTTATTATTATTATTATTATTATTATTATTATTATTATTAGTATTAATATTATGGTTTCAATTAATCCCATGATGACGATTCGTTTAATTATGAACTAATCGCCGTCATGGGATTCTAATGGATTTATTTACGTAATTTAGTAATTAGATGCCTTAATAATTTGTATTACGATAAATATTCAGATTGCCTAATGTGGTTGCGCTTAATTTATTAGATGTGTAGCTAACATCTAAATTATTAATTCCTAATGAATGCGAAAGTGGATTTAGGAATTTAGAATTTGCCATGTTAGCATAGGTTCGTAATTGGCATGTATATTTACGATAAGTGGTAGGATTTTGGATCACATCACCCTATGTAGTCATAATAAGGGAATTTATTCGTAAACCAATTATGTTTTCAAATCTTATAGACATATAGGGTCTAAGCATAAAAGGTGTCCACACGACTTCTATCTTTTTAAGTGGATGTTCGTGTGGTTTGATATAAGTTAAGGCTGAAAGGCGCTTATGTTAGTTTCGTGTTCCCGGCTAGCTTTCGTAATTATCAAAATTACTTTGAAATTAAGGCATCAATTCTAAATGAAATAAATAATGAAATTAGAATCTCATGTTTTTCTCACATATAAATTCTCAATTAATTAAACCAATTAGTTTGAATTATTTAATATTATTAATTTGATAAATCAATTAGAAAAATACAACAAAACCCCCTTTTATATTTATTCAAGCAGTTTGTCGTTTAATCATACGTCGTTGCTTAAACATTATTTCTGAACAACACCAAGTCTTCGTGGGATCGAACTTATTATATTACTTGTGACCGCGTACACTTGCGCAGTTAGTTTTCGAACCAACACAGGCTGGGCAGGGGGAAAATTTTACTTTATATATATATATATATATATTTATGAAAAAAGCCCCTTTTTTTACCAAATACTATCTAACATTTATTATTGAACCCAATCAACACATCAATAAAATATTAAAAGAAAAACTGGAACATAAAGTAAAATATCCCTATAACACCCAAAATTTTCATACCAATTTAGTAACGGGTGAGTACCCTTTTTACCCATTATTTTAGTTTCTCTCACCAAAATACCCAGATTCGGGAAGTACCGCCCAAAATGCCCGCGGGATACGCCCATGACATAGGAGTATCCTCGGATACGCCCACTGGGAAGGAGTAAGCAAACGGATACGCTCACCACATAGGCGTAAGTTCGGTAAGATGCGCCTTTGGATTCAGCGCAACAGCAGATACGCATCTTGAAGATGCGTATCATACGTCATCACAGAGCTCCTCCAGTCGGGCGACAATGGCGATTCCGGCATTATTTTTCGATTTCTTACACCGTCCACATCCCTGACTTTCAATTCACATACGATATACCATTAGAATCGGGGTTCGATTATCTACACAACCATAATAATTTTATACCAGTTAATTTGAAGGATTAAAAACGCCTAAAACGTCGATTTCATCGACTCCCACATCTCCGACGAGCTTTGTTTGGCCCCTGCGGGGCCGTAGGAGATAAACACAGTCGGGGAAGATGCAGTTCATGACTGATGCAGGAAAATGGGTCAAGAAGCCCAAAGAGAGTATTTGGCAACAATATAAAAGGCTTTGGAGGCCCAATTAGTTTATATAATATTTGTTATCCCTTTAATTTAGGATATTAGCTAATTAGAATCCCTTTAATTTAGGATATTAGTTAATTAGAATTTGAGTTGATTAGGAAAGTAGTTTACTATATATTGGACTTTATTATTGTAATTCATTAGAGTTTTATTATTAAGAATGATATATTGTGATTTTCTGAAAATCTCTTGCGAGAGTTTTCTACCCTAAACCCTAATTATTCCCCTGCCTTCCCCATCAAGTGGTATCTAGAGCCACCGTTCCAGCCAAACACCATCACCAACAGCCGCCACAGCCTCCAGCCACCAGCCACCAGCCACCTACCTTTAGTCACCTATTTTTGCCCAATCCATCTGCAAACCCTAGCCGCACCAGAAATATACCTGCCTACATACATACACATATCTATACGTGGGAGTTGATCAAACAGTCCCTACCTTTCCAGTCCCTTGAACTTTCTAAAAACTGCCAAACAGCCCCTGAACTTCATTAAAACTGCAGATCAGCCCTGCCTTTCCAGTCCCTTGAACTTTCTAAAAACTGCCAGACAGCCCCTGAACTTCCTGAAAACTGCAGATCAGCCTTCAATACCACAAAATGGTTAATGCTGGTGAAGTAAACAGTCGTCTTGATGAGCATATTGGGAAAAATAATGAGAGGTTACAAAATATTGAGGACAAAATTGAAGGTTTGACTTTAGAGATGCAAGATGTGAAGGCATCACTTCAGTTTATTACTAATACCCTTCAACAGTTTACTGGTATTCAACGACAACTACATCAACCTCAACCTCAACCTCAATTGCAGCCTCAACCTAATGTTCTAGAACAGAGAATCAATACAGTGAAACTTGAAGTTGCTGAGTTTCGTGGAGACCAAGAACCGGATGTATTCCTAGATTGGCTACATAGTGTTGACAACTTCTTTCAATGGTATAATCTGGCTGAGGATAAAAAAGTGGTTTTTATTGCTGCGAAAGTAAGAGGAATTGCTCGTATTTGGTGGGAACAATACCAAAGATCAGGGTATAATAATGTGGCAAGATGGGAAGACATGAGAGCTGCTTTGGTTCATCAGTTTAAACCTGCAGATTATAAACAACGTGCTTCACTTCAGTTTACTGAGCTTGTGCAAGGAAGCAAATCCGTTACAGATTACACTCGACAGTTCTATAGTTTGGCAGCACAATCTGAGTTTCCGTGGGATGAGGATGTCCTTATTTCTATGTATCGACGAGGCTTGAATCATGATATTTCAGGTAAAGTAGCTGGTAGTAGATGTTTTCTTTTGAAGGATGTGATTCAAATTGCACATTCAGTTGAGGATGATCTGAAAAGGAGGAGCATTGGGATGTCGAGGAATGCTTATGTTATTTCAGATCCTATTCAAGGCCAACAAACGGCTACTAGCAAATATAATCGTGCTCCAGTTTCATCACAAGGTAGCAACACTAGCAGATGTTTTAACTGTCAAGGAATTGGGCATAAGACATTCGAGTGTCCTTCTCCTAAACAAAATAGCACGTCAAAAAGGGTCAATGTGGTGGAAAAAGAAAACGATGATGATTTATATGTTGAGATGACTAAAGAAGATTTAGAGGCGGAGGAACACTTAGAGAATGCAGCTAATCTTGGGATTATGCAGGCAACAAAGAATGGTGTAAATGACTCCCATGTACGACGCCAACAAATCTTTCACACTCAAGTTACTTGTGCTCGTAAGTTGTGTACTCTTGTCATTGATACTGGGAGTTGTACCAATGTGATTTCGAAGGAAGCGGTTTGTAAGTTGGGATTAAAAGTGGAATTGCATCCTGAACCTTATGATATAGCATGGATAGATGATACGAAATTGCATGTTCGGGAAAGGTGTTTGGTGACATTTTCAGTTGGGAGGTTTAATGATGCGGTGATGTGTGATGTTCTTCCATTGAAGCTTTGTGATGTCATTTTGGGGCGTCCATGGCTTGTTGATCGAGATGCTCATCATGTTGCACGTGCCAACACATATACGATTGTTAAGAATGGTCGACGACATACTCTTACTTGTGCTCGTTTTCATATGCCACTTGTTCAACTATCTTTGGTGCTCTCTCGTGCTTCTTTTGATTTTATTAACTCGACGGAGTCGAGTTCTTTTCAGCGGAGGAGAATTGATGCAGGACAATGGGTCAAGAAGCCCAAAGAGAGTATTTGGCAACAATATAAAAGGCTTTGGAGGCCCAATTAGTTTATATAATATTTGTTATCCCTTTAATTTAGGATATTAGCTAATTAGAATCCCTTTAATTTAGGATATTAGTTAATTAGAATTTGAGTTGATTAGGAAAGTAGTTTACTATATATTGGACTTTATTATTGTAATTCATTAGAGTTTTATTATTGAGAATGATATATTGTGATTTCTGAAAATCTCTTGCGAGAGTTTTCTACCCTAAACCCTAATTATTCCCCTGCCTTCCCCATCAATGACCTTGCGATCATTTTGGTATGCAGTAATCACTCAGAAAGTTCCTGGAGAGCGAGATCGAAGAGAAGAGCCGGAATCATCAAGTCACCGGCAAGGAGAAATAAGAAAGGAGGCGAGTTTCTGGCGTGCTATAGTAACTTCGGTCACGCCCACGGGAGTGGCGTATTCCGTGGGTACAGAAGTCGGTGTTTTCAGAATTGGGTATTTTGGTAAGTGGGTACCGATTTTTTGGGTATTTAGGGCATTCTTTCTTTAGTAACGCCCTAATTTTAATACGTATAACTCAAATTCGAAATATAGAACTTATTTTTGACGAGTACAATTATGTAAAATACAAATAACCCTATCTAACATCAGAACTCCACTCAAAAAAAAATTCTATCGTCAAATTGGTCTCCAAAATTCGTAATGCAGATCACCTTTTTACCATCCAAAAACTTTGTTTTTTCTCTTAAGTTTAATGCCTTATATTCCTTCTGCTTAGCGAGCAAAGTAGCAAGATTTGAAATAGTGAGCGAACTAGTGCCCAACAAGAATTCTACCATAGTCATGCGAATAAAGTATTATACACTTTTCGCATTTTCAAACTCTAAGCTTTTATACAAAAACTCGCGCTAGAAAATATACAAGATTTCAATGTTTGCATTTCGCATAGTAACAAAGAAAACAACAAAAATGTGTACTCTAAAATGGCAAAACACATAATTTAATGCATGAACTTATCTTTCATTTTCGATTTGGTCCATTAATTGAGATTTATTGAAATAACATACATTAACTATATTTGATTTGTTTTAAAATTCCAAAATCTAACGGAATTTCCTAACCAAACTCTTCGTACAGCTTATTTGGCAATCTCTATGTGATAAATCAGAAAGATAAAATAACATTACTAAAACCTAAATAAAATAATTCTAGAATTTGCCATTTATTTTTGAAATATTTATCATTTGTTTAAATTTGTCGTTAATATTATATATATATATATATATATATATATATATTTGTTTTTTACCGTGCTTCCGTTCACTTTCAAGTCCTTAGGAATGCTTCAGTGTATTTTGTAATGTTAATTTTTTAATTCAAAAGTTATTTACTTTTTTTTTGGTTGATTTAAAAATGGGTCACGAAACCAAATTCTTTTTTAAAGACTTTCAAATCTCATGCTCAGAGTTTATATATAACGTATACATGCTTAACTTTACATTTTCATTTATTTTATTAATGTTCAATTCCAAATGCTTCAAGTTTTTAATTGTGAGATGGGTTGAAAATCTACTTCTTGAAGATGGGTTGGGTGGGGATTGGGGAAATAACTTGTAAATTGATGCATACAATTGGATTACATCACTGATGCAGAGAGATTTAGATATTTTAATTGCCAAATAAGCTTCACGCGGAGCTTCGGTTATTGTAGTTAACGAGTCTGTCAGTTTAGAATATGTATGATCTTTTAAAATAAATGGAACGTAGTTCATGTACCTAAATATGCAATATTCAGTTGATGGACCAAATCGAAAATGAGAGATAAGTTTATGTGTCAAATTATTTGTTTTGCCCTCTAAAATTTTCGTAAATAATGAGAAATATCACAAATAAGTAGAGCACGATTGGATAGCCTAAGTGGTAAGGACTTGTCCTCTATGTCCCAGGAACTGGATTTGACTGGCTCACCCGAGAATTTTCTTAGAACAGATACTCAATTGTAAGGCTATAAATCAAAATAGTCAAAATAAAAAATAAAAATCACAAATGAGTGTAATCCCCAACACTTTATAAATTTTAGAGATTTTATAGACAATGAAGATTATCCATAAAGGCAAGTTTTTAAGCCATTCATATTTTCCAAGAGAAAGAATATAAACTAAAATGTTTGAATTTGTCCACAAACTCAATTGTAAGGCTATAAGCATAAATAGTCAAAATAAAAATTAAAAATCACAAATAAGTGTGATCCCCGACATTTTATAAAATTTAGAGATTTTAGAGACAATGAAGATTATCCATAAAGGCAAGTAAGCCATCCATATTTTCCAAGAGAAAGAATATAAACTAAAATATTTGAATTTATCCACAAAGTTGAATATAGACTCTAAAATACTCCAACAAATAGGGCTGATCATTCGGTCGGTTCGATTTTTAACCGAACCGAATTAGAAAAACCGAATAACCGAAATCCATTTTTTACCGAACCGAACCGAACCGATTTGTCACCAGAAACCGAACCGAAATATTTCAAACCGAACCGAAATATTTCACCAAAAACCGAACCGAACCGATTTAAAAATAATTATATATTATATTATTATTTTTTAATTTTAAAATTAATTTTGGTAGCAAATATATTAAAATAGGTAACAATTAAAATAAAACACAAACTATCAATTTAAATATTTAAACTTAATTTTGAATTAATTAAATCATACATATATATATATAATATAAATAAAATATATAAAATATATATAATTCTGTTATTTCGGTTTGAATCGAATTTTTTTAAAAAAAAAACCGAACCGAACCAAAATTTATTTCGGTTCGAACCGAAAAAACCGAAAAACCGAACTTTCAAAAAATAGGAAACCGAACCAAAATTCAACATTTCGGTTTGGTTTTTCGGTTTCGGTTCGGTTTTACTCACCCCTACCAACAAATGAAAAATTTCCAATAAATACAATTGAGATATCTGTTAACGTATATAATACTATTATTATTGGAATAATGGATCCCAAGACTTTGTAAATACTATCTCCAAGATCAAGTGAAATTCAAATTGATAATTACAAGAAAGAAAGAATCTGAAACATAAGAAAGTTCAATGTCCCGAAGAATTACCAAGAATATGAGAACAAATCAGATTTCACATTTTAAGTAATTATGGATAGTCATTTTAACTAGAGATTCAAAGTCGAATCAAAACTCATTCTTTGAGCAATTCAAGATGATTGGTTTACCCAAGACAATAAGAGTTTCAACTATGAACAAATAAACTTGAAACTTGAACAAATTAAACATAAAAGAAACATGGTATGACTAACATAAAAGACAGTTAGGGTAGGGAACTTGCCTCGGATTGACCGTATAATGATAATTTCTCAATTAAACATTCAACTATTGAACAACAATGAAGAAGCTCAAAGCTTGAAGATGTATTGAAAACTGATATTTACATAATGTTTACAGAGAGTTTGTTACAGGAAGAGTAGAATGCAAGTGGTACTAACTAACTATCTGTCTCTAGTTTATATACATTCTATTCTACATGTTTACAATGACAGCTCACAATGCCAGCTCACACTTTCCTATCTTGTCTTGAGCATATTACTGAAAATAGTAATGTTGGCTGCAGTGTTCGTACTAGTAGCTCTTGTACTGGTAGCTGGTGAACTTGATGCATTAGTCTCAATACCCCCCCTCAAGTTAGGGAGTGTTGAAAACATGCCTAACTTGCACAACAACAATTGAAACTGTGCAGATGGAAGGATTTTAGTGAAAGCATCTGCCAACTGATTGTAAGTAGGTAAATATGTAAGTTGAAGAAGTCCTTCCATAACCTTATCACGTGTGAAATGACAATCAATGTCAATATGCTTGGTGCGTTCATGAAAGACAGGGTTTTTAGCAATATGAAGAGCAGATTGATTGTCATAATGGAGAGTAACTGGCTTAAGGGAAGTAACACCAAGTTCTTCCAGAAGGCGAACTGTCCATGTAACCTCAGCAACAGCAGAGGCCATTGCTCTGTATTCTGACTCAAAAGAGGATCGAGATATTGTAGGTTGTTTTTTAGATTTCCAGGCAACTGGTGAATTGCCAAACAAAAGAATGTAGCCAGTTATAGAACGACGTGTGGTTGGGCAAGCAGCCCAATTAGAGTCTGAATAGGCTTGTAATGTTAATGAATCAGAAGCTTGAAGTAAAATGCCATCATTGGGAGAAGAAGCAATATACTTTAAAGTATGTAATAATGCTACAAGATGTGTAGTACGAGGAAGTTGCATAAACTGACTGAGTACTTAAACAGTGTAACTTAAGTCTGGTCGGGTATTTGTCAAATAATTAATCTTGCCAACCAAAGTACGATAGAGTTCTGGATTAGATATTAAGGTACCGTCAGTTGCAGTTAACTTGAGATGTAAGGGTAATGGAGTAGTAGCTTTGGAAGGAAGATCAAAAGGACAAGCTGCAAGAAGGTCCTTGGTAAACTTTGTTTGACTAAGAGTAATACCATTAGAATAATACCCAACCTCAATGCCTAAAAAATAATGGAGAATTCCCAAATCCTTTATGCCAAAAATAGTGTGAAGATGTTGTTTGATAGAAAGAATGGAAGCTACATCATCACCTGTAACAATTATGTCGTCGACATAAACAGCCATTATAGTAATCTTGGAAGCAGAATGTTTGATAAAGAGACTGTAGTCGTTTTTAGACTGGACATAGTCTTGAGAAATCAGTTCAAGAACAAGTTTATCAAACCATTCACGAGAGGCTTGTTTAAGTCCGTAGATAGATTTAACTAACCTGCAGACCATGTTTGGACCAACAGAAAGACCTGGTGGAGGTTTCATATAGACTTCTTGTTTAAGATCACCATGAAGAAACGCGTTATTTACGTCCAGTTGAAATAATTGCCAACGATGACTATCAGCAAAAGCAACAGTGCAACGAACTGTGTTCATTTTAATGACAGGAGAAAACGTCTCCTCATAATCAATTCCTAGTTTTTGATTATAGCCTTTCGTAACAAGACGGGCTTTGCAACGTTCTAAAGAGCCATCAGAATGAAGTTTTACTTTGAAGACCCACCGACAACCAATTGTATGTTTACCAGGTGGTAACGAGACAAGATCCCAAGTGTGATTCAATGCAAGGGCTTGAAGTTCTTTGTCCATAGCTTCTTTCCAGAGAGGATGAGCAGCAGCTTCTTTGTAAGAAGTGGGCTCAGTAAGTGTAGAAAGAGCCACAATGTGAGATTTATGAGCATTATGAAAATTTGCAGCAGATACAAAATTACACTGATGAGTAGGTGTGGACAATGTAGTAATCTGTAAGATATGGAGGAACTTGACGAGGACGAGTTGAAACTCGTGAGGGAACAATGGTGGTAGTAGAAGAAGCAGTATCATTACTGGTGGTGGATGAACTAGTAGGACTAGTGTCAGATTCTGCAGAAGTACTAGAAGTAGATGATGACTCATTTGTAGGAATCTGAGAATGAGATTGTGGAAGAATATCTGAATAATCATTAGAAATGGAAGTAGTATGAGGTAGGAAAATGGAAGATGAAGACTAACTAGAATTATGTGGGGAAATATGGTAGGGAAAATGAAGTTCATGAAAAACAAAATCACGAGAGACAGTCACCTGATGAGTAACAAGATTAAGAATCTTAAAGCCTTTTTGATGTGGTGGATAACCCAGAAATACACCAGGTTCAGCACGAGGATGAAATTTAGAACGATTAACTATCTGAGTGGAAATGTAGCAGAGGCACCCAAATGGTTTTAGTAAATCAAGATCAGGCATAGAATTATACAATCGAAAATATGGTGTAGCATGACCAGTACTAGACAAAGGCATACGATTAATAAGATACGTTGCACAAAGGACACATTCCCCCAAATAAGAAATTGGAATCTTTGATTGAAGAAACAAAGAACGAGTTGTTTCCAGGAGATGTCGGTGTTTACGTTTAACAACACCGTTTTGTTGAGGCGTGTTAACACAACTAGTTTGATTAATAATACCATGACGCAGATAAAAATCTTTAAGAGCAACCTGAGTTAGCTCCAAAGCATTATCAGAACGAATGCATAAAACTTTATGCTTAAATTGATTCTCAGCATACAAAACAAATTTCTCAAGTATGGCAGCAGCCTCAGATTTATGTCAAAGTAAATGAATCCAAGTAAAACGAGTATAATCGTCAACAATGGTTAAAAAGGAAGTACAATTTGTATAAGTCTTGGTCCGATAAGGACCCCAAATATCCACATGAAGAATTTCTAAAGGAGTAGTAGTTTTGATAGAACTATGTGAAAATGATTGACGACATTGTCTAGCAGCAGGACAGATTTGACAAATAGTTGAATCAATACAATCTGAAATATTAAGTTGGGGCTTAACAAGTTTCAACTGAGAGAATGGCAAATGACCAAAACGTAAATGCCAAAGTTGAACTTCTTTCTGGGACTGAGAAAACAAACCAAAGCTGGAAATTGTTGTAGAATTATTGCTGGGAATTATTGTAGAGGTAGGAACTGAAAGTGAAACACTAGGCTGAACAGAGTAAAGGCCATCAGTCATGTTACCAAGAAGCATCAGCTGCTCTTTCTAAGAATGGGCCTGTAGAAAGCACTTGGAATCAGAGAAAATCAGATTGCAATTAAGATCCTTGCATAGCTTGGTGACATAGATCAAATAGAATTGGAAGTCAGGTACATGAAGTACATTTCTAAGAGTAATGTGATCATTAAGTATGACAGTTCCTTTATGTAACACAGGGATTTTACTACCATCAGGAATGGTAATACAGTTATACGTTTTGACAGGTTCATACTCCACAAACTGATCAAGACTAGGACAAATGTGGTCTGTAGCACCACTGTCCAATAGCCATGTTGAGTATTGAACACGGTAAAAGAATACAGAGGGGGGGGTGAATGGATTCTTGAACTTTTCTTGATTGAGTCTATGTAGCAGATAAGTGCCTGTGTGTGTGGAAGTGAAGGTGCGGATAAATAAACAACACAAGACACAATATCACTTTAATCTAATGTATTATTAGATAAAGGTTGCTACAATCTGTGAATACAAATGGTAGTATTCTCAGCTTCATTTTTCTCAGAGAGATATGGCTTACAGTGTATGAAAAACTTGACTCACAAAAGTTGCTAAGTTATGAAGTGAGGCTATGTCCTTATAGAACATGGATACAGCCCACTTACTGCAAATAAGGTAGCTAAACAAATTACTTTCTAGTCTGTCTATCCTTTTTGAGTAAGCGTCCAAACGGTTACAGATTTGACTTTGCAAAGCCTGTTTAGATCCACTTCTTTAGCTCCTTGTCTCTTCTATATCTCTCCAAGCTTCCTTGTAGGCTTTCCAGAGCACGTTACAGATTGTGGTCCATAAAGTGCATTGGCTTGTTGCAGGTTTCTGACTTGTACAGTTTCTTCAGTATTTTGTCTCCAAGAATGTATTCGAGAAGTGACTAAGTAAGTGATTCGAGAACTAGAATTGACTTGATCGATAACTCTGAGTTCTCGAATACTGTTATAATGACATATCGAACCACTTCTCGAATAGCTCTTTTCCATCAGGATTCCTTGAGTTGTCGAATAGAGCATTTGACTTATCGAATCCTCGAGTTGTCGAATAGCTTTCTGTGTCCTTGAGATATCGAATGGAACTTTGACTTGTTGACTCTTTGAGAACTCGAATACCATCTTGACTTGTTGACTTCTTGAGTTCTCGAATAGAGTAGTGGACCTATCGAATCCCTGAGATATCGAATGAGATATCGAACAGTGTATTCAGAGATATCGAATAGTGTCTTGAGATATCGAATCCCTGACTTCTCGAATGCTGGACTTCTCGAATAGACAAATATACTTCTCGAATTGGTACTTAGGCAAATTCTTCATTTCTTCAAATCCCAACTGTGATTATTTGACAGTCTTTAACTCCTTGCTTGAGGCATGAACCTTGGAACTTCTTTCAAGCATTATTCTAGACTCTATTTGTACAATTACACAACTAGGATTTGATGCCTACTACAAGTACAATACAAACAGAAACTCTACAACTAGAGGTTCCCTCAGTTAAGAGGTTATGTAAGTAATGCAAAGCATTACAAACAATTAGGCTTGTTATTAGATGTGTACAGGCTTGCCTCTGTAACTAACAATCTCCCCCAAATTGTGAGTGAGACCCTTAGTCACAATTTCATGTCTGATAACAAGCCTAACATACATAAAGATAAAACTTTAAAAGTACAGGTATGTATTTTGATTGAACACATAAATGAAATTACAAGATAAATACTCTTACAGTATGATGAGGTACTAGCCATTTTCTTTTGATTGCATCTCCATTGCTTTGGCTTGTAGATCATCATATGCTTTCTGTTTCCTTTCTTTCTCCTTTCTTGCAATCTCATCTACTGCTCTCATGATTTCTGTCATAGCATCCAATTCTTCAATCATAATAGAGTTTTTGAAATCTTCAAGCACTGGCTTCAGAATGTTGGCAGGATAGTGACTGAGTAGGTTCAATCTTATATTGACATTGTCTCCATTTCTTCTCCTATACTTCACCACATAGGGATCAAACTGAACTCTACACAATCCCTTTGCCCTTAGCTTTTCTGCTTCAATCTCCAGTCTATCAATTTCTTTCTCCCTTTCTAACCATTTCTCATAGCAGCCCTTTCTTATCTTCTCAGCATAATCTTTCTTCATTTTCACAAAGTCAATCAATTCCAGCTTCCATACTTTCTCCACCTTGTCTTTAGAATCCAGCAATGCAATGATTCTTTCTATCTCATACAATTTACCCCAATGTTGACAACCCCCTTGTTTGAATTTCATTTCCTTCCCATCAGTGTACTTGATTTCAAGGTGGTCATCCACAATTGCAGCATAGCATATCTTTTGAGCTCTTAGAAATTGCAGTTGCTCTTCATCAAAGTCTTCATCAAGTGGCTGGAGTTTCAATCCTGGAATGATTGTTAGGGCTCTAGATTTGGATAGCTTCACTCTCCTTGCAGCATGTTTAAATTTCATCCTCTTGACATGATTGCTTGGCAGAAATCTTTGACCTTGGTTGGTAGACCATAGTAGTATTCCATTAGCAGATTGCTTTCTGAAACATACACATGGTTTCTTGACTTGAATCTTCTTCTCTTCTTGAGGTGGTAAGACAGTTGCAGAAGCCATAGATGTAGATTTTGCTAGGTCACTACTAACAGTATTCACCCTAGACCTAGAGTCTTGTGTTGTGGTGAGGTTACAGCTAGCAGTGCCTAAGGCTTGCTGTCTTCCACTCTTTCTCTCATATGTTTTACCTTGGTCATCATCATCCTTCTTATCCTTGTCTCCCTTTTTCTTCTTGTCTTCATCACCCTTATCTCTCCTGTGATGTCTTCTCCTCCCATCACCTTTGTCTTCAGAATCATCATCCTTATTTCTCCTAGGTTGAGCCATCTCTGGAATTTCACCAGTTGCAATATAGGTTCTGAGGATGTGCAGTGCCTCAGTTTCTTCAGCATTTCTGGCTCCAACCTTCTTCTGTAATTGATCAATGATAGCAATGATCAGTCTGTGATTTCTAGTGGTGAGATCATGGGGAATGACCAATTGCTTGATATCTTCAATTCTGGTGCCAGACTGATAAATGATTGTCCATGGCTTCTTGATCACTTCTGGTAGCCTTGAAGGTTGGTCATTCCTCAAGTCATCAAACAGACTTTTGTTGTTCTCATTCTTCTTTTCTATAAGCTCGAGTATGGCATCTATCTCTGAGTGTTTCAGTTCTTGTAGAGTCTTGTATGTTAGATGCCATATCTTCAATTTGGATATCATCACTATCTCCTTGATCCACAGATTATTGACTTTCTTAGGAATGACAGTGATGCAATCAATCTGCTTCTTCAACTCCCTCAGATAGAATTGAGTGTCACCAACCTGTTCCCTTGTGGCTTTCAGAAACTCCAAGAAGGCTTTATCATGATAAACATTGGAGTTAGCAACTTCTTGTAGCTTGGCCTCAGTAACAACTTTAACTTCTACAGGCTTGGCACTCTCAGATATAGAGGTTGGAGGTTTGTCAGATGGCATACTCCCTGCAACCACTGTGGTGGTTATGGATTGCTTTTGTCCTCCTGGAGTAGTGATGTGCACAGTTGGTAGAGTGACAACTGGCAAGATAGATGGAGGCTCATCCACTTTGGATTTTCCTTTGCCAGGCACATTTGCTAGAGACTTTGAAGCCCTTTGTTTACCACCCTCTTTTATTATTATGCCTTTCTCCCCCTTTGCATTTGAGTTCATTGCCTTCTTCTCCCCCTTAGGCTTGTTGTCAGGCACAGAGGCTGTAGAAATGTCCTTTGGGATTGAAGATTCATCAGGTAGAGGGAGACCCATATGCTTCATCATTGCAGCTAACATGGATTGTTGATGCAGAAGGACATCAGCTGTGGTGGATGCTTGAGTGTTCAACTGATCATTTAGCAGTGCAACCTTTTCTGTAAAATGAGCATTGGTTTTGGTAAGAGTGGCTACCTCCTGTTCAAGAGTGTTCACCTTAGTGAATAACTCATTGGCCTTGAAACCAGATAAAGATTGATCCTGCAGCCTCTTCACTTCATATTTAGACAGTTCATGCACAGGGACATAAGTCACTAGCCTATCTCCATAAAGATTCTTGAACATTATCCTCAGCATGGCATTGGCATCAGTAGTCTGGTCAGATAGATTTTGAAATTGATGCCCCAGACCTGTGACAATATCCTTTAGCAGAGCTAGCCCATTGTCCATCTTGGTGCAGGTAGAGTTGCAGTGTTTGATATCCTTGACCACACTGTCTAGTTGAGGAAACTTAGCATCAAAGGCCCTCTTGACTTCTGCTACTAAAGTGGCTGTCTTGTCACACACCTTGTTGACTTCAGTTTTGACTCCCTTGCCAAGATAGTGTGCAGCCTTGAGGAAACCCTTGTAGGAATCATTTACAGCTTCATACACTTCACCAGGTGACAGGGATTGTGCATTGGAGCCCAGTGAAGTGATGTATTCCTCCCTGAGATACTGAAGTGCTTCATCGAGAGTAATATCATATTTTCCTTGCAACCAGGCATCTATGTTGCCATCTCTCTCAGCATCATCAATGATCTTTGACTTCTGCACTTCCACATCATCCCTATGGCATAACAGAATAGCCTCATAGTCTGGATTAGGCATGTCTGCAGTGAGAAGGTTCTGAGCAATCTTTGTGAACTCAGGAATCTGATCCACAATTAAGCTTTGAAGTGCTTCAACCGTCAATTGTTGTGGAACAGACCCTGATCCTGAAGCACTGTCATGTTGCACAGGCTTCAGCCATTTTGACATGAAGTCAGAGCTAGAGCTAGGCAGGCCAGACTCCTCAGTTACAGATGCAACTTCTCTAACCGGATGGATTGACTCTACTACTGGTGTCACCACAGAAGTGGGATGAATTACACCAGCAGTTGACACAGGCACAGAGTCTCTAGTAAAAACTAGTGGAACCTCTGTGTTTGTGATGGTGTCATTAGGAGATGCCTCAGCATGCATTCCCTCACCATCTAAATGTGGGTTCTGAGTGGTGAACAAATTGTCATGCACTAAGTCACTTGAAATTATTGGCTCATCAAGAGAAAAGAATTCTTGATGATCAATACCTTGCATCTCAGTTGCCTGAGTTGCAGGTTCCAAAGAAATTTCAGAGTTAGATTCTGGAAGAGAAGTGTGTTTAAGAGTAGATTTTGGCAACTCCCCCTGAGAAATAGAGGGAGTTTCAAATGTGATGTGCTCTCCACTCAGTGTTGTGCCAGCCTTATCACTCCCATGTGCTGACTCTATACAAGAAGGTGCATTGGGGAGGATGCTTGATTCTATAGGTGCACCCTGTTGAGAGGATACACCTAGTGAGCTGTGTGCCCCTGATTTTACAACTTCAGCCATTTGTGTGACTGAAGAGGTGGTCTTAGTTTTCTTCTTCTTTGTCCTGTGTAAGGGTAACTTAGGTTCCTCACTTCCTAGACCTAATTCAACAGCTAATGCTGCTTCAGACAAGATATTCAATGGTGCAGACATTACTTCCTTTCTCTTCTTTTTACTAACATCACCCTTTTGAGAGGATGATGCAGTTGGCTCAGTATGTGGTAGAGTGTTTGGTTGAGAGGGTTGGTTAGCAGGCCCTGGGTTAGCATTTTGTTCTACTTGCTTGGGCTGTGCTAACTTAGATTTTGCATCAAATGTTGGCATGTTGTGGGGATAAGTCCTAAACAAACTCTCCATATGGGGAGTTATGTTCAGTCTTACATCCACATCATTCCTAGTCTCCAAATTACCAAAAATGAGTTTGGTCATGGACTTAGGATAGCCTATTTTATTTTTATCAATCCCAGGCAATTCAATCAATGAAGCATTTTTATAATTAAGTACAGATTGAATAAAGCGAGGGAAGAAAATATCAGTACCTCTCTTGGTTGTGTTCTTACCAAGTCTCCCATATAATTCTTGGAGTATGATTTGGCCAACATCAATCTTCTTTCCATAGGCCAAAGCATATCCAATTTGCTGCACAGGTGCACTGATTTGATCAAAGCTTGATTTCCTGGCAGTGAAGACTTGGAGAAGAGTTGCAAACACATAACTCCACTCCTTTCTCAGATTCTTTCTGTTTAGCTTTCCAAGGTTAATCCCCTCTGAGTAGTTTATGAACTCAAAGAATTCCTCCAACTCTGCATTAGTGGCCAGTCTGTCAAATGACTCTTGTTGTAGGCCTAGTGCTTGGTTCATATCTGCAGTAGTGATAGTGATTTCCTCATCTTGAACCTTGCAGTAGATGACATATGAAGTGATTGCGTTTTCCAGGGCTACAACCTCCACAATAGCAGTACTCCAGAATTGTTCCAGAATATCTAGATATAGAGTTGGGTTGGCAGAGAGTGCATCCTTGATATACGACTCAGCCATCCATTTCACAAAGCACTTGAAATTGGCATTGGGTGCTTCAACATCACTAGTGAGAGCGATGAAGTTGGTGTTAAACTTTACTGTTGCCATTTGTGTAGAAGAGAGGAAAGAAATTGAAGGTTGAAGAAGAAATTTGGCTTTTCGTAGCTAGGGTTTCAGGGGTTAGAGAGTGTAGATGCTTGAGAAATCGAATGAAATGAATCGAATAGATGTGAAATTGTATAAGTATGAAGTACTTGAATTGTCGATTAGCAGAAGGTTTTGTATCGACAAGTCAGGCATTCGAGAAGTAGAAAACAACTATTCGAGAAGTCAAGAATGGCTTAATCGATAACTCAAGCAGATAGAAACTCACAGCTGGCAATTATCTAACTTAGAAATAATTCTAAATTAAATAATATGTGTTTTTATGAGTGAATTAAACTTTTAGACAAAAGTCCAAAATCGGTTAAAATACAGCGAGAATTCAGCCTTTTCAAATGATTCGAGAACTCAAATATAGTGTTCGAGAACTCAGTCATTCGAGAACTCAGTTGCTATATTCGAGAAGTCAAGAATTCCTCTATTCGATATCTCAGAAAGACTCTATTCGAGAACTCAAGAGTACTCTAATGAGACTTATTAGAGATGTCGAATAGTGAATCATTCGAGAAGTCTGACTTATCGAACTATACCCATCACTCATAAAAATTTGATTTTCACTATCTTTTAAAATTTACCAGATATATTCATTGAAAAATATCCTAGCAAATTAAATAGTGATTTTCTCAAAATTTCATAGAAATTTTAAGTTAATAGGAATATGATTTTTAACATATACAACAGATTTGAAATATTTATAAATCATATTTCAGCCAACACTTACTCCAAAAATATTGAGAATTTAGATAAAGTAAGTGTTTACTGCTGCAACAATCTAGATGGTGTATTCACTTAGCCAGAATCTGAAGAATTCAGCATTCCAATCTCACTTACCAACCTTGTGAAGGTGGCTTCATCTAATGGCTTAGTGAATATATCAGCTAGTTGTTTATCTGTAGAGACATAATGCAACTCAATGGTTCCATTAGTTGCATGTTCTCTTATGAAATGATATCTGATGTCAATGTGCTTTGTTCTAGAATGATTGACAGGATTGGCAACTATAGAGATTGCACTTGTGTTGTCACACATGATTGGAATTCTTTCCAACACAAGTCCATAATCTCTAAGTTGATTTCTAATCCAAAGCACTTGAGCACAACAACTTCCAGCAGCTATGTATTCAGCCTCAGCTGTAGAAGTTGACACAGATTGTTGCTTCTTGCTATACCAAGAAACTAACCTTTGTCCAAGAAACTGGCAGCTTCCTGAGGTGCTTTTCCTATCCACTCTGCATCCAGCATAATCAGCATCAGAATAACCAACCAGATTGAACCCTGTGTCCTTAGGATACCATAATCCCAAGTTAGGAGTGCCCTTCAGATATCTAAAGATCCTTTTTATTGCAATCAAATGTGATTCCTTTGGATTTGATTGAAACCTTGCACACAAGCATGTAGCAAACATGATGTCTGGCCTACTTGCAGTGAGGTAGAGTAGAGAACCAACCATGCCTCTGTAGACTGAGATATCTACTCTCTTGCCTTTAGCATCTTCATCCAATTTAGTGGCAGTGGCCATGGGTGTCTTGGCAGGTGAACAATCTTCCAAGTCAAACTTCTTCAATAAATCCTTGATGTACTTGGTTTGACCGATAAAGATACCATCCTTCCTTTGACTGACTTGCAAACCTAGAAAGAATGTCAACTCTCCCATCATACTCATCTCATATCTACTCTGCATGAGTTTAGAGAATTTCTCACACAGTTTCTCATTTGTAGAACCAAAAATGATATCATCCACATAGATTTGAACTAGGATCATATCATCACCATGCTTCTTGTAAAACAGTGTCTTGTCCAATGTGCCTCGAGTGAATTGATTTTCAAGAAGGAATTGTGATAAAGTATCATACCATGCTCTTGGAGCTTGCTTAAGTCCATACAATGCCTTAAGCAATCTGTAGACAAATTCTGGGAAATGTGGATCCTCAAAGCCAGGTGGTTGTTGCACATAAACCTCTTCTTCCAACTCTCCATTTAGAAATGCACTCTTGACATCCATTTGATAAACTTTAAAGTTTGAATGAGCAGCAAATGCCAAGAATATTCTAATGGCTTCCAATCTAGCAACAGGGGCAAATGTCTCATCATAATCAATGCCTTCCTGTTGAGAGTATCCTTTTGCAACCAACCTTGCTTTGTTTCTTATTATTACACCATCTTCATCCATCTTATTCTTCAGAACCCATTTTGTTCCAACAATGGTTCTGTTCTTTGGTGCAGGCACAAGTTCCCATACTTTGTTCCTTTCAAATTGATTCAGCTCCTCTTGCATGGCAAAAATCCAATCTGGATCCAACAATGCATCATCAAGTTTCTTAGGCTCAACTTGTGATAGAAAACATCCATAGAGGCACTCATTTTGAGTTGCTCTCCTAGTCCTTACTCCTGCATTAGGATCTCCAATGATTTGCTCTGCAGTGTGTGATCTATCCCATTTCCTCGAGTGTTCAGCCTGATTTCTCATTCTTGATGTTGCTTCATCATCCACATCATGGTCATCCTCATTTCCTCCCCCTGTGAAGTTGCCATTACTCACAGGTGTGTCTTGGATGCTTGTTTCTCCACTATTGGTTGGCACAAATTCTTCTCTTGTATCATTATTCACTTGAGAATGTTGAACTTGAGTTTCAACTCCAGTTTCAGTCTCTTCATCAGAATCATCTAGATTATCAAACTTCAATGGATCTTTGTCTTCATCATTGGCTTCTTCTAGTCCAGGTAGTTTGCTGTCATCAAATGTTACATCTGTGCTTTCCATAACTTTCTTTTGACTGATGACATAAACCTTGTATGCAATTCTTTCCATAGAATAGCCAAGAAAAATTCCTTCAAATGCTTTTGCATCAAACTTTCCAACATATTCAGAATTATCCTTGAGTACAAAGCATTTGCTTCCAAAAGTATGAACATACTTTAGTGTAGGCTTCTTTCCAGTCATCAAGTTGTAAGGTGTCTTTCCAGTGTTTTTGTTGATGAGGGTCCTGTTCTGAATATAGCATGCAGTGCTCACAGCCTCAGCCCAAAAACATGTAGGCATTTTTGCATCAAGTAACATTGTTCTAGCAGCCTCAATTAGAGTTCTATTCTTTCTCTCAACAACTCCATTTTGTTGTGGAGTCCTTGGAGCTGAGAATTGCTGAGAAATGCCATTCTCTTTGCAGAATGCTTCAAGTGTGGCATTTCTGAACTCTGTTCCATTATCACTCCTCAGTGCAATCACACTTGCATCGTTTGCCTTTGCTTCCTTGTCAACTTTCTTTATATGCTCAATAATTACTTGTGGAGCCTCATCTTTTGATGCCAGAAATTCCACCCATGTATACCTTGAAAAATCATCAACCATTACCAGGGCATACTTCTTTCTTCCAAGTGACATTATGTTGACAGGCCCAAACAAATCCATATGGATGAGTTGTAGTGGCTTGGTTACAGATGTCACTGTCTTTGACTTGTGGCTTGATCTCTTCATTTTTCCTTTTTGACAAGCCTCACACACTCCTTCTTGGCAGAATTCAAGTGTGGGCATGCCTCTCACTAACTCTCTTTTGACTAGAGAATTAATTGCCTTGAAGTTCAGGTGTGATAGTTTCTTGTGCCACAGCCAACAATCTTCATTTGATGCTTTTGAGTAAAAGCAACAAATTTTGTCCTTGTTTGCAGAGTCCATATTGGCTACAAACAGGCTTCCCTTCCTTACTCCAGATAGAGCAAAATCACCAGTCTTCTTGTGGGTGATCAAACATTCATCTTTATCAAAATTCACTTTGAATCCTCTATCAGTAAACTGACCAACACTTAACAGATTATGCTTGAGCCCCTTGACTAGTGCTACATCTTCAATGATGACATTTCCAACTTTCAGCTTGCCATATCCCAATGTGTTACCCATGCTGTCATCTCCAAAAGCAACCATTGGGCCAGCCTTCTCCTCATACTGTGATAGCAGGGCCATATCACCAGTCATATGATTTGAGCATCCACTGTCCAAAATCCACATGACCTTCTTTTCACTTTCTTTGCCCTGCAACCACAAAGGTATTACTTTTCCTTTGGTACCCAAACAAGTTTGGGTCCATGTGACTTAGAGACAGTTTTATCAAAAACAACATGCTTGTCAACTTTCTTAGTGTTAGTCTTCTTGTCACTGTTGGAAGTCTTAGAACCTGAGGTTTCAGACTTAGGTGACAAAGGTACCTTCCTAGCTTTAGGAGGACTTGAAGACTTTGACCTTGTGTAGTGTGTGTGAGAATTGTGACTGATACAACCATCAATGAACTGCCTTCTTAAATTAAAACAACTAGTCATAACATTCATATTGCATGGCATACAGTCAAATTTATCACAGAAAGGTGCATCTCTATGACTTAGAGGCACAGAACAATCATAGAAAGGTTTAGACACACTACCAACAGGTTTCTTGCATGCATGAGTTAGATGATTGGTACTGAAACAGTTCTGACAAGTTTTCCTAGGGGCATTAGGCATGTAAGCATAGTTGTTATCCTTGTTAATCCCTAACTTGCCATTTCTGTTCTGTTTCCTTTTAGTCACTTCCTTTTCTGATTCACTCTTCCCAGCTGAGACAAACTTAACAAACTTCTTAGGTCTTGGCCTATCAACTACTGGCTTCTTGGTCTTTGACTTGACACTCTCACCCTTAGAGGATGCTTGCTGTTCACTAGATTGTGCCTCATCCTCATCATTCAACATTTGCTTGATGAGTAAGGCATCCTCATCAATTTCAAATGTTGATTCCTTAAAAATTGGATTTTCAGTTTTTCTCAAAATGTGAGGCACTTTCTCATGAACAGCTGTGTCCTCTTCAATGACAGCATAGCATTTCCTTTGTTTGAGAGAGTCATAGTCAAGTCCAATAGCTGCTTTGGGTTTAGCTTCAATTTTCTCACAGTAGGATTGCACTAAACCAGATGATTTCTTGAAAGTTTTAAGTTTGAATTCATTCTCAGCTAATTCATCCCTAAGAGCCTTCTCTACTTGACTAGCACATAAAACCTTGTTCTTCAAATATTCAACTTCTTCCTTAAGGTTTTCTACTTGCATAGTAGTTAGCTCAAGTTCCTCATTCTTTTTGGTTAATATTTCATTTCTAGTAGACAGTTTAGCAATCTCCTCATTAGCAGCAGTCATACTAGTATGAATATTAAACATTTCAACAGATAATTGTTCAATCATGCATTTGTATTCAGAAACAGACATGTCTATAGTAGTGAGAGATGGTACCTGAGAATCAGATGAAGATGAGTCATCCTTGGAGTTGGCCATCAAGGCATAGTTGCAGAATTCTTGTTCCTCTTCATCACTCTCAGAATCATCCCAACACTTCCCTTCAGCTATGTAGGCCTTACCATGTGTCTGCTTTTTCAGAAGGGCCTCATACTTAGCTTCTAGCTCAAGATAATCTCTATCCTTCTTTTTAGGCTTCTTGCATTCACTGGCAAAATGCCCTAGGTCATTGCATCTATAACACCTTACAGATGACCTATCCACATAACCGGTTTTGAACTTATTTCTGTTTGGTTTCACAGGTGCTTTGTTCTTGTTGGTTGAATGGTTTTGAGTTTTGGGTTTGAAGGGTTGATTTCTTTTAAATCTGATGTTTGGAAATTTTCTGGCCATGAAGGCATATGAGGTATTTTCCATCCCATCAAGTTCTTCCAGAGTGTAAAACTCTTCTTCTTCTTCCTCCTTTTCCTCAACAGGTTCACTCACCCCAGCTTCAGTTTCTTCATCATCTGCCACCTCCTCTATCCTTAGTTGGCTTGTAGATGCTTCTAGGTCCAGAATGGATTTGTTGACAATCAAGGCACATGATGTGTTTATCATCCTACCTTGGTTGGCTTGGATAGCCCTTTTCTGAAGCAACTCAAGTTCATGAGTCTTTAGTACTCCATAGAGCACATCATAGGTGACTTTGTTCAAATCTCCCTCTCTTAGAGAAATGACTCTTTGCTCCAGATGATTTGGTGAAGACAACAGAAATTTCATATTTAACTCCTTGGTGCTGTAAACCTTTCCATTCATCTGCAACTCAGTAACTAGCTTGTGAAACCTCTCAAACATTTCAGTGATGCTTTCCTTGGGCTGTGCCATGAAAGCTTCATACTGTGTGACCAGTATCTGTTTCCTGTTTTCCTGAACCTCATCAGTCCCTTCACACAACACCTCAATGTGATCCCACATCTCTTTAGCAGACGTGCATGATGCAATGTTTGCAAACATTGACATGTCCATGGAATCAATGATGAGCAACATGAGGTGGCTGTCAAGAGCAACCTTCTCCCTTTCTGACTCTGTCCACTTTGATGGATCCTTGGCCTCATAAGTTCTTGGGATAGTTATGGTTCCAACAGTCTTCTCTGGTATCTCTTGTTGTGGAACAAAAGGACCATTCCTGAGAATCTCAGGATACAAGGGATGAGAGGCTTTAATGAACAACACCATCTTTATCTTCCAGAGGTTGAAGTTTTCTTTATCAAACTTAGGGACCTTCACCGTTCCTGTACTCTTTGGTGTATTCGAACTCATGATCGTTTCTCTGTTTTTGAATAAACAGCCCTCTCTGATACCACTTGTTGAGTATTGAACACGGTAAAAGAATACAGAGGGGGGGTGAATGGATTCTTGAACTTTTCTTTATTGAGTCTATGTAGCAGATAAGTGCCTGTGTGTGTGGAAGTGAAGGTGCGGATAAATAAACAACACAAGACACAATATCACTTTAATCTAATGTATTATTAGATAAAGGTTGCTACAATCTGTGAATACAAATGGTAGTATTCTCAGCTTCGTTTTTCTTAGAGAGATATGGCTTACAGTGTATGAAAAACTTGACTCACAAAAGTTGCTAAGTTATGAAGTGAGGCTATGTCCTTATAGAACATGGATACAGCCCACTTACTGCAAATAAGGTAGCTAAACAAATTACTTTCTAGTCTGTCTATCCTTTTTGAGTAAGCGTCCAAACGGTTACAGATTTGACTTTGCAAAGCCTGTTTAGATCCACTTCTTTAGCTCCTTGTCTCTTCTATATCTCTCCAAGCTTCCTTGTAGGCTTTCCAGAGCACGTTACAGATTGTGGTCCATAAAGTGCATTGGCTTGTTGCAGGTTTCTGACTTGTACAGTTTCTTCAGTATTTTGTCTCCAATAATGTATTCGAGAAGTGACTAAGTAAGTGATTCGAGAACTAGAATTGACTTGATCGATAACTCTGAGTTCTCGAATACTGTTATAATGACATATCGAACCACTTCTCGAATAGCTCTTTTCCATCAGGATTCCTTGAGTTGTCGAATAGAGCATTTGACTTATCGAATCCTCGAGTTGTCGAATAGCTTTCTATGTCCTTGAGATATCGAATGGAACTTTGACTTGTTGACTCTTTGAGAACTCGAATACCATCTTGACTTGTTGACTTCTTGAGTTCTGGAATAGAGTAGTGGACATATCGAATCCCTGAGATATCGAATGAGATATCAAACAGTGTATTCAGAGATATCGAATAGTGTCTTGAGATATCGAATCCTTGACTTCTCGAATAGACAAATATACTTCTCGAATTGGTACTTAGGCAAATTCTTCATTTCTTCAAATCCCAACTGTGATTATTTGACAGTCTTTAACTCCTTGCTTGAGGCATGAACCTTGGAACTTCTTTCAAGCATTATTCTAGACTCTATTTGTACAATTACACAACTAGGATTTGATGCCTACTACAAGTACAATACAAACAGAAACTCTACAACTAGAGGTTCCCTCAGTTAAGAGGTCATGTAAGTAATGCAAAGCATTACAAACAATTAGGCTTGTTATTAGATGTGTACAGGCATGCCTCTGTAACTAACAAGCCATTTAGACCTAGAAGAACTTAACAGACAAATATTACATGCCGGGAGGGCATGCCTAGAAGAATCAGGTCGCTGATCAGAAGAAACATGACTATTATTGAGAAGATGAACCAGTTGTGCATATTGTTCTTCTGTAATGACATTAGAAGAGCCAGTAGTTATTTCTGAAGATATCACATCCTGTGACTGTGAATTAGAATCATCAGCAAAATTCTGAAAAGTTATGGCTGCAGCAACTCTTTTATTCTTAAAACCTTTGAAGCCAGGTGGAAATCTATTGAGTTGAAAACATCTGTCTATACTATGACCCTGAACTTTGCAATGTGTGCAGAAGTAATTTGCACCAGGTTTAGATGGTCTTTTAGGTGCAGAAACCTGAGTAATCTGAGACCGTGGAACAGTCATGCCAGAAAATTGATTGCCAGAATATTGATTGCCAGAAAATTGATTCATTTGTGCTCGTGGAGCATTCATCCAACCATATTTCTGAGAATTACTGTAAAAATATGGTCTCTGATTCTGAGTACCATAAGTTCTTCTATCAGCTACAAATGCCAAATTTTCAACATTCTGAGAAATCTGAGAAATGTCTTTATGACTCTCTTCCTGTGCTATTAGCCTATAAGCCTGAAAAACTGTAGGGAGAGGAACCATCAGCATAATGTGTCCTCTAACAGCACTGAATTTGTCATTCAGTTTCAGTAAAAATTGTAGCAAACGATGTTCTTGCTGTTTCTATAAAAATTTCTGTCCCAAATCACATGTGCAAGTAGTACATGTACAACTTGGCAATGGATCAACATCATCAATACTGTCCCAAATTGTCTTGATTTTAGTATAAAATTCCGAAACTGACTGAGTACCCTGAGTAATTTCAATCAATTGTTGTTCCAAAGAATACAACTCAGTGATTGAAGAACAACCAAAACGCTCCTCTAGATCTTTCCAGATAGCTCTTGCAGTCTTTAGAAACAAAACACTCCGAGCAATAGTTTCATCAAGATTGAACAGAATCCAAGATATGACAAGAGAATTACAACGTTCCCAAGCACTATAATCAGGTGAAGTTATTGCAGGCATAACTAGAGTTCCATTTACAAGCCCTAGCTTGTTCTTTGCAGATAAAATCAATAACATCGATATTTTCCAGTTATTATAGTTTGTTCCATTAAACTTTACAGAAACAAGTTGAGTAGTGTTTGCATCTGAGGGATGGATATAGTAGACACTCGAAGCATCAATAGTAGTAGTAGTAGTAGTAGGTTGAGTTGTCGCCATTAAAACAGAATCTTACTCTTTCGTAATCAACTTTTACATATAGACGATAATCGAACAGATTCAGCACCAACAAATCTCAGATTAACAAATAAAACTCTCAGATTAACAGATAAGAGTCACAGATCGAAGCAATTAACAAAACAAGAAGAACAATCTTGAAGAATCAGAACAGAAAACACCTTAAAAAACGTTGAAATTCCGGCTGAGAACGGTGAAATTTCAATAAATAATCACGGTGAGATTGCAAGAACCTCGAAAGAATGACTAGAAAGACACCTCGAAAGAAATGATCGGTAATGACGAACGACGAACAACTTTGCTATATTAGATCGCCATTAAAATGAGCTCTGTAGGCTCTGATACCATGATAATTTCTGAATTAAATATTCAACAGATGAACAACAATGAAGAAGCTCAAAGCTTGAAGATGTATTGAAAACTGATATTTACATAATGTTTACAGAGAGTTTGTTACAGGAAGAGTAGAATGCAAGTGGTACTAACTAACTATCTGTCTCTAGTTTATATTCATTCTATTCTACATGTTTACAATGCTAGCTCACAATGCTAGCTCACACTTTCCTATCTTGTCTTGAGCATATTACTGAAAATAGTAATGTTGGCTGCAGTGTTCGTACTAGTAGCTCTTGTACTGGTAGCTGGTGAACTTGATGCATTAGTCTCAATATATAACATTTAAGCAGCTCCTCTCCATGTATATATACTCTAATACTGACATATATAATTTCTTTAACAATGTTCTGCCAAGCTTGAAATTTTGCAAATGATACATAGATATAGCTAATTTAAAGCTGTCCCAGTTCTGGGATTTTGTTGAGAGACTAGCGTAGTCGTGTTGCTCTTTAATCTGGCAGGCACAAGTGCTAAGCTTGCATCTTTGCATCATTATCCAAAAACAAGAAACTAGCTAACCCATAGTTGTTGAATTCTATATAGCAGCTGATTATAGAAATCCAGTAACTACATATACTCCATTCCAATCATCTAGTATTTTAGCTGTCATTTCTGAGTATATATCTAACTCAACTTCTTTATATTTTCAGGGATGAGGTGAGTGAGTTTCTTAATATTCATGAGAATCTCACTCGAAACATTTACTAACAAGATTCTTAGATATACAACTAGGGCAAGGATTCTCTTTTTCATTATTTTTTCTAAAATAGACAAGGATAAACTAACTCTCATCTACTAATTAAAACTTAAAAGTCCCTTACTTGTTTTACTAGGCAGACATACAAAACTTTAATTGAAATCTATACTGGAAACATTTTATATCCCCAACATATTATTGTGAAATACTATATAATATCTATCTATACTATACTATAATAAGTAAACTAGGGGATAATTGGTAGTTTGGTAGTTTGGTTCAACCCTATTTTTTAGCCATAATTTTAGTTCAATTAAAAATAAATTTAATTAATATTTTATCTACCTTAAAACAATCCCGGGTAAGCAAAGATTTAGCCGAGAGTTTTGATCGAGAGGAGTGGCGTGTGTGTGTTTTTTAAAATGTTATTAATAGGAGAGTGTTTTGTGTGTTTTTTTACATTTTTTTATTATTAATAAACATTTTTTAATTATTAATAATAATAGAGATTTAAGCAAATCCCAGAGTGACCAAAATGAGTGACCAATAAAAGAGTACCAAACCGACAACCAAATATATCCTATTTCGCTTATAATAGTATTAAATTAGGAGATAATTGGTAGTTTGGTAGTTTGATTCAACCCTATTTTTTAATATTAAAAAACATATTAAACAAATAACAAATTACACTATAACAAATTAAAATTAATATTTATAATATTATATTACGCTATAAACAAATTACAAAAAATTAAAAGCAGCACGGGTTATAAGCTAGTATATCTATACTAATATATAATAAGCAAACTAGGGGATAATTGGTAGTTTGGTTGTTTGGTTCAACCAAGCAAATGGTGACCGTTAGATATTTGGCAAATAGATCGTAACCGTTAGATCTAATAGTAAGGAATATTCTATATTTAAATTTCTTTTCTAACTATCCAAGGTTCGAATCCCGTCAATAACAAATTTACATTAAAATTTTATATTATTAGTTTTAAACAATACATGTCATTTATTTTAATAACTATTATTATTACTAATAATTTTATTAATTAATATTACAAAGTTAAATTATATCAATAATAAATTATTTTATTCTAATTTTTTAATCATATAATTTAAAAAATATTTAAAAGTAAGTCGTGCTTTGCACGGGCTCAAATAGATCAAAACCGTCAGATACAACAATACTAAAAGTGATTATATACCAAGGTTTAAGGTCGATTCCCGCAAACAACATATTAATTTATATTTAATAGTAAAAATTATTATATACAAAAATGTCATGTTCGAATTCTTCCAATAACATATTAAAATTAAAATTTATAATAACTAGCTTATAGTTTGCACGGGTTACTTTTAAATATTTTTGAAATTATATGATTAAATAAAATAAAGTATAATAATTTATTATGGATTTTATTTAACTTTGTAATATTAATTAATAAAATTATTAGTAATAATAATAGGGATTCGAACATTGGATTTTTAGAAGAGAGATTTAAATATGGAATATTCCTTATTATTAGATCTAACGGCTATCATTTATTTACTAAATATCTAACCGTTACTATTTTTTTAGATGGTTGAATCAAGTCCTTATCCATAATACATTATTACACTCCATTTATTTAATCATATAATTTTAAAAGTAACCCGTACTTTACACGGGCTATAAGCTAGTATATCTATACTATTATATAAAAGCCGAAACATTAAAAGTTTGGTTGGTTGGTTGGTTGGTACCTATTGATTTTACTTATTTACCCTTACTTAATTACAGATAAAACCTTTTTTTATATTTTATCTAACTAAATTTTTTCTTTACATTTTCTTTTTCAGGTTAAACATGTTACATTTCTTTTCTTTTTAATAACTAAGTAGTTTCCTTTTTCAGGTAAATTGTAATATCTTTTATATTTTATCTAACTAAAAAGCATATTATAATTATTATTAACTAATTAATTAATTTTTTCATTCAAATTATCTTTTCTCTAACTAAAATATCTCATTTTCCAATTATATCACGGGTTACCTTTTAAAAATCTTCTTTTATATTTTATTTAACTAAAAAATTTTACTCTACTAATCAATCCACTTTTTCAGGTTAAACATGTTACCTTTTTTTTTAACCACACTCAATCTCTCTCAATTCCGCAACCCGAATACTCGAAACCAAACACCTCTCATCCTCTCTAATCCTCATCAACTCCTTAATTTTCAACCCAACACTCCCAAAATACCCAAGAAACTCACACCAAACACTAATCTTTTACAGAAAAATCAAATTTTTACGATCAATTAGGCCTGATTTCACCAACCAAACATACTGTTCAAGAAAATAATAAACCTCAACTAAACAGTTTCCTTTTTCAAGTAAAATATAATATATTTTATATTTTATCTAATTAAAAAACAAACTATAATTACTGTTAACTAATAAATTAATTTTTTATCTTTTCTCTTTTCTCTAACTAAAATATTTTTTTTCCAATTATGTCACAGGTTACCCTTTTCAGCCAAAATAAGTTACCTTTTTTATTTTCTCTAACTAGAACCTCCTTTTTTTAAATTATATCACGGGCAATTCTATTTAATAAAAATAAAATTATAAAATTATAATGCTATTAATTAACCGATTACCTTTTCAGCTAAAACGTATTATTTTTTTATTTTTTCGAATTAAATTCCTTTTTTAGAAATATCATGGGTAATATTAATTTCTCATTTTCTAAAAATATTACCAACAGTTTTATTTAGTAAAATAATAATTAAATTATAATTAATATAAACTAATCAATTACCTTTTTCACCTAAAGTATGTCACCTTTCAATTTTCACGTTATCTTTTTCTATTTTTTCAAACTAAAATCTCTCTTTTTCCAATTATATCACGGACGGTTCTATTTAATATAATTAAATAATAATATTGTAATACTAACATTAACAGATTATCCGTTTTAGCTAAAACGTATCATCTTTTTCCTATATTATCTAACTAAAATTCCTCTTTAGAAATATCACGGGCAACATTAATTTCTCCTTTTCTAAAAACATTACGAGCAATTTTATTTTGTAAAATAACATAATTAAATTATAATTACCATAAACTAATCAATTACCCTTTTCACCTAAAATATATTACCTTTTTAATTTTCTCTAACTAAATCCTCGCTTTTTCCAATTATATCACGGGCATTCTATTTAATAAAACAAAATAATAATTTTATAATTACTAATAAATACTCCCTCTGTCCCTCCCATTTCTTTACATTTCTTTTTCACTACTCGACACGCATTTTAAGGCTCCTAAAAAGTATAGTTCCATAACTTATTTTTTAAATTTTCTTTTTTTGTATAAAAATAGAACAATTCTATTTTTATACAAAGAAAGAAAATTTAAAAAATAAATTATGAAACTATCCACAAATTACACCTTAAAATCCGTACCAGAATTACGTCCCCCAAGGTAAAGAACCAAGGGGGACAGAGGGAGTAACTTATTACCTTTTCAACTAAAACCTATCACATTTTCTATATTTTTTTTAACTAAAATCATTTCTTTTCTAGAAATATCACGGATAACATTTATATAATTATGATCATCATCTCATTTAAATAGTTAAGCCTCCAAAATTCGTATTTAAAAAAATTAATAAAAAATTTAATATAATATTAAAAAAATTCCGTGCATTGCACGGGTTTTAATCTAGTATACTATAATAAGCGAAAGGGGATATAATTTGTAGTTTGGTTGACCTCCTTAGTTATGCTCTCATTTTTTGTTATCCCTCATCCACAACCGTTAGATCCTCAATTCAAATTCAAATAGATCACGATCGTTAGATATAACAATACTAAAAATTATTTTATACAGAGGTCTAAGGTTCGATTCCCGTCACCAACATATTAATTTATATTTAATACTAAAAAATATTATATACAAAGATGTAAGGTTTGAATTCTTTCAATAACATATTAAAATCAATATTTACAATATTACACTACATTATAAACAAATTCAAAAAAATTAAAAGTAACTCGTGATTTGCACGGGCTATAAACTAGTAAATATAAAAATAGTCAACCGAGTAAAGATTAAGATTTATATATTAGTACATCTTAAAATTTTAATAATTTCCTTCACATCTAAATTATAATTATACGGGATATTACAATCCGTAAAAAAAAGTATGTTTTGGATTTAAAAAATATATTAATTGAATGAGATTTTTTATTCATTAATAAATAAATATTTATTCATTTAAATAGTAATTTTAATTTTTTCCTATGATTACAATATTTTTTTTAATATTTACGAACATACATATATATATATATATATATATATATATATATAGATACTTAAAAGATAATGATTAAATAACTAGATTGAGGTAAATAATAAAAATTTATCACTACAAGAAATCCCGGATTTAGCAACGACTTTTAGCTATAGCCAATTTCCGTCGTTAATCGATATAGCTACGGAAAACCAGCCATTGGCGACGGAATTTTCCGTCGCCAAAACCGGGATTTCTTGTAGTGTATGTATTTTATTTGAATGCAAAATAAGTACAAAATTTGTGTCAAATAAGTACAAAATCTGTGCAAAATAAGTACAATATTACTATACAAAATGAACATGTTTTACAAATATCTCATACAAATTAAGAAATGCCTTTCAAAATAGCTTATATACAAGAATTGCTAAAAGTCATTTAAAACAAGTCGAATAACATGAACTCTAGTCTCTAGCTATATCACATTCTAACATAATCAAAACGACCAAACAAACAGGTGCACGAAATGAAACCTTTAACCGAATGGTCCGAATCTAATCGGCAATACATTAGCATATTTCATTTTATTTTAATTAAAATTTTATATGCTATTATAAATTTATAAAACATTAATAAAAGAATTAGATAAAACAATGAAGAAAACCCGGACGTGCGATTATAAGCTTGTAGTTTATCGTAAAATGCTATATGTTCTGGGGTTAAACTAGTACGTATTGCAGTCTCAACAAATTATTGAGTTAAAACATGAAGTATGACATTAATATTAATCTTATTTTTGTAAGATTAACAAGATTCATTACAAGGAGGGTGGAACAATTAAACACACATTTAACTAATGCACAAATCTTTCACCAAGAAAGATCAAATGAAGTAACAAAACTCTCAGACCTTCAACAATATCAACTTTGAGCTCTATTTGGGCAGTGGAATGTCAGCAAGATCCTCTCTATATGGAATAGCTTGTTCCAATTCAAAAACATGGTTCGATTCAGCAGTCTTTGTAGTATCGTTGAAAGTAGTGGTGGTATCTTTTCGGAACATGAGGTAGATCACTGAAACAATGTAGATGGCAATGAAAGGGAAAACTATGATTCCTATGAATACATTTGCAACTTTTGGTAAACTATTGTCAGTTATCCAACCAACAAAAGCTGTGATCAAGTAGTATATGTTGATGCCAATGATTCCGAGTCCTAGTGCCCAAGAAAAAACAATTATCTGCATGCAAGAATTGATTGTGAGGTTTTGAGCTGGGAATTCTGTATAAAACAATCTAAATGCATTATCAAGGTCGTCTCATGAACCAAACTTCAACTCTAGATTTTTTTTTAAAAAAAAAATCTCGTTCATTTATATAAAAAAAAAAAAACTTTACTGTTTAAGACCTAGTATATCTGGGATCCTAACAAAAAAAATTTGGCTGAAGAGGAGAACGGCCATGTTGCCCATAAGAACTTACATATATCGAATTTATGTGAGGTCCCATCTTCAAATTGCTGCTGCTGAATTTAAGCAGAGGGATAAGAGCGAAAGGAAGTTCAAATGACAATATCATCTGCAAAGGATAAGCTGATAATTGTAAGTAAACCCCTTATCGAATTAATGGTGTCACAGCAGACTGTGGAATTTAATGGTTTACTATTGGTGTTAGGACACTAACCGATGCAATGATAATCAGGCGACCAGCTCCTGATGCTCCCCCAATGATTGAAACGATAAGACTTGGTGTGATTGCAATTAGCCTAGTCACCAGGTTTCTAATCCATGTCTTCATCTTTAGATCAATGAACCCCTAATTAGATTAAAACAGCAAAGTCACTGTGAGTTGCTTACTGAAATCCAAGTGAAAACGTTTAAATCAAGAGTACTATAATGATACTAAAATTCCAAACCTGCATAATGTATTGTCCAGCATAAGTTCCTGTAATGGTGGAACTCTGACCCGAAGCTAGTAAAGCAATTGCGTATACAGTAGAACTTGATTTTCCCAGCACATTCTGGTAGGTAAAAATATACATAAACAATTTTTTTTGTTAGACATGGCTCTTGTTTATGATGTTAAAACTATCAACCACTGTACACATACGACAAAAAGTAATATAAACCTTGAGAAGGAAAGAGGCGGAATTAAGAGTTATATCATCGCATCTGTCTAGATTATCCTTTGACATATTTGGTGAATTGCAAACTGAACCAGTGACAGAAATGACTGCAACATTGATTAGAAATGCTACGAACAAAGCAAATCCGCTCTCTATTAAAAAGTATCTGCAAGCATCCTGCAATAATAAATAAAAAACGGTTGGTCAAGTGAGATGCACTAAAAAATCCAAGAGCTGAATTAATGTTGTAATGTTGGTGCTTACATTAATGCCCCGGACAGAGTTTGGTATCTTTCTGGAGAGCACAAGAGCTGAATGAAGAAACAAGTTGTGCCTGTTCATGTAGAATATTAGGGTCACAAAAAACGTCAGTGTAACTGCCACATTAGCCTATCTTTGTTTGCTAAAATAATGTTAGATTGCTAATAAATGAAAATTATGAAAAAATTTCTTACGGCATAACAAGAGCTCCAAGTAGAGCAATGGCATCACTGGTTGCACCTTGACCAGAAAGCTTAGGAATAAACATTCCCTTGAGCACATCTTGTGCAGGAGGCTTCACATAACTCAGTTCTCCGAAAAAACAAGCAGCCATTACAAACACTAAGATGGATATCAACAACTCAAGCTTCCTCACCTGCATGACATAAATATAGATATTCTAGTTTAAGAAATCATACCTTATACATGTGATCTTTTTGCCTTTTCCATTATAAATTTATACAGAGAATAAATATTGAGTAGTGGCAATGTTTTTCTCAAAGTCTTGGAATTTGTTAGGACTATGGACCATCTCAGGCCAATACTCCCTATGCTAAATAGGTTGATCTTTTGAAATAGATTAAAATTTGTGTAAGAAATTACCCCATATCTTTGAAGGCCAAGAAGTAAGAGGGTACTGCAACCAGTGCAGAGAACTCCAACCCAAACTGGTATATTGAACAATATGTTCAGGGCAAATGCTGTCCCAATCACTGCCGTTAACAAAGAGAGCAGATTAGTTTTGTTGTTATGACTTATGACCGTTTAGCCTAAAGAAACCAATATGTGATGTGTGTTCGTGTGTGTAAATCATAAACAAAACAGTTAATAATGTAAGACAATTGTAAAAGCCATGCCTTCAGGAATATCTGCCGCAATGACAGCAAGTTCTGCTAATAACCAGAGGCAATATTTCACGAAAAAAGGGTACTCTGCTTTGCACAGCTCTGCTAAATGTTTGCCTGTAAAATTTATAGAAAACTTTTCTGTTAGCGCTGTCCAAAACTATGCACTTTGATCTGTTCTGTAAAAATAAGACCTAGCATATCTAAAGGTCTTGTCTAAATATCAATGCGTACGTATTACCTGTGGTGACTCCAAGATTAGCGGCAAGGGACTGTATAATGAGTGCAAAAATCAGACCAATGAGAATGACCCACAGCAGCTGCAAACATGGAAATCGTTAGTGCTAGTCCATGTAGGTCAATATATGAAAATCATATATACTAGTCAGTCAGTGGAGGTGGTGCTTGACGCAACAGTTAAGTGTTTGGAAAAAGCCTCTTCATGAAAATAAGGGTAAGGTTACATATGTTGAGACCTTGTTGGGCTTTTATTGTTACTAGTCAGTACATATTTCGATTGTATAATTATAATATCGAAGACTGTTTCTATGCTGTCCAGTTTCCACTGAATGTTGTTTCGGTAGTATATGATCAGTGCGCCTGTCTAAATAACTGTTAAAAAACGAAAAAAAAAAATCCGCTCGAAGCCTCGAAGGGCTTCTAATGTAATGTAGGTTCATCAAGCACCACTAGTATTGTGTGCATACCTCATATCCATGATCTGCTCCTGCTTGCATATCAGTTTCCACTGAAATTTAAATCAAACATACAAAATTAGTATTATTCTCATTAAATGTGTATAATGGTCGAGAAACAAGAAGCGATACTAACAATTTCCAGGGTCCAGATAAGCCAAAGAAACAAGAAAACCAGGTCCAACATATGCAAAAAAGTTCCTCCATCCAGGCTTTTTCTGTTAATCAAAGCATACGTTGTATTAGTGGCCATTTGACTGCCAACTTATAAGTCAGAACATAGAGTATGAATGAGGAAAGGTAAAAAATGATGAGGAACCTGGTTCTTTTGAGCTTCATGGTCCATGTTTTCGACGTCAAGAGCAGCTATGCGGTTGCTCCCTCCCATCTGATGTTGCTGCTGCAAGCTTCCCATTGCCTGATTGCTTGTTTGTTTGTGTGTGTGTTTAGGTGTGTATGATGATGTTTATGGACAAGAGATGGATATTGGAGACATAAAGTTTGCAGTATATTTATAGTGCAAAGTGAAGGTGTTTGAACACACATTTGTCAGGCATGAACAATGATGGATTATATTTTAGTAGTCCATCCATTTCCTTGCATTCAGACTGCCTAACCTCTGTCAGGCTATGAAATACTATTCCCTTCCTTAGTTTTAAACGTATTTTTTTGCAGATATGTCATGGTAATATAAGAATGATTAAAAAAAGCGAATTTTCTAGTGTGTGCCCAAGGGCACATGCTAAGAATCCGTGTTAGCTTAGTTGTCAAATTTTGATTGGTGAAGATTTCATTAATAATGATGGACCCCCTGCATTCACATAAATATCCACCAATTAAAATTTGACAACTCATTAAACACGCATTCTTAGCATGTGCCAATGGGCACACACTAGACAAACCCTAAATTTAAATATGGATGGAGGTCACCTTCTCTAACGAAAAGTTAGTATCCAGAATTGGTTTTTAAAAATTTTTCCAAATGACAAGTGTATGAATTTAATTGGGTATAATAATGTGGATTCCGACATTCATACCAACTAGATAATAACCCGTGCGAAGCACGGATTCGGGAATTTATGTTAATTAATTACTAATTTTTTATTTAATTAAATATTTATAAAAATATATCATAAAATTATAAAAAGAACTATGTTATTTGCATATAAAATTTATACGATTAACAAACTATAAACTTATATTGTTTAATAGAAGTGCATGGAAACACGTTTCAGTTATTTTCATTGAAAATTTTTTAAGATAATTGATCGTAATCTTTTTTTATTCTAAAGTTATAATAAAAAAAATTGCTAATACAATATAAGAATTATAATAATAATAAGATTTCAATTTTATTATGTTTTTTTAAAAAAACATATAATCGCAGGAAAAATTGTTCAAGAGTATTGTATAGAAACATGTTCTAGTTGTTCTCCTTGAAAAATCTTTCGGAGAATTGATCGTATTATTTTTTTATTCTAAATTATGATAAAAAAATGTATTATAATTGTAATAGGATTTCAATTTTATTATTTTCTTTAAAAAATAACATATAATATAAGGGGAGAAATTGCCCAAAATACCCAATTTTCCCCTACTCACTGCCCAAAATACCCGTTTCTGAAACACTCCGCCCTTTTTACCCACGGAGTACGCATATTTCAGCTGCGTACTCTAGGATACGCATTAGAGAAATGCGTGTGCTCAGATACGCATCATGGAGATGCGTATTGACGTCAGCACACGTCATTATTACACTTTCTTCTCCGGCTCTCAGTCGATCGAAAATCGCCACCATAATCGCCTGTCCCTGTTCTCCCTTCTCCTGCAACCTCCGGTCTTTTTCAGGACGTCAAAACGTTTCCCAGACTTGCCTCTCCATTTTCCCCCGTCCCTTTGTCGAGTTTTGGCCCCGCAGGGGCATTCGTGGCGTCGCCGGAAAGCTAATCGAAAAATAAGGTTGGTTTTGGGGCTTTCGAATCCGGCAAAAGAAACGAAAATGTAACGACATAGATTTGTAGAGGATGACAAGACGATGATTTTGGTGTATAATACGTGACTGAACGATCCCTGGAGAGAGCGAATGGTTTGGTTAAAGTTTTGGTCGTAAAATTCGTCGCCGGCTGTTGTTGAAGAAGATGAACAGTACCTACCAATACGCATGTTGTAGATGCGTATTCCCTTTCACGCATTTCCATTATGCGTATACGTGGTTACTGTTGGGCTTTGTAGGAATTGAAATTACAAAGACTACGCATCTGTTAAATGCGTATAGTTTGACTACGCATTCCCTAAATGCGTATAGCATGTACGCATTGTCAGAGTGCGCGGCTCGTGGGTAAAAAGGGCGGAGTGTTTTGAATATAGGCATTTTGGGCAAATGGAAATGAAATGTGGGTATTCTGGTCATCAACCCAATATAAGGGAAATATGATTCTAGGAATGAAACTAATTTTTTATTTAAAGTTGTAATAAAAGAATTATAATTATAATAGGATTTCTATTTTATTAAAAAAACAACATAAAAACAGAATTATAGTAGAAATAGGATTGTAGGGGTGAAACCAAAATATAGTACGAACCAAAAAGGAGTGAAACCAAAATATAGTGCGAACCAAAAAGTGGTACCCTTAAAAGGGTGTTTCGCTTATTAATAAAGGTTATAGATTACTCCAATAAAAATTACAATTTTTGGGTAATAATTCGGAATACCTAGCATTATTATTTTGCAAAACAACCCCAAAAATTTGTTTCACTTATAAATTGAATCTTTAAGTTCGTATTTTATTAAAGTCGACCCCTTTTGGCGAAAAAAAAAAGGTCGACCACTACCTCACTGAAGCCTGTTAAACTTTACTAAAAGTATTATTTCTCATTCGGTATTATGCTTAATTTTTAATATTTAAATATTCTTACCAGAGATCATCATTCATTATTCAATGGGATTAACACATATTTTTTAATAAGGATTTCATGTGTTTGAAGATGATCTAAGGTTTCTACCTAAAACTAGCATTTTGCCCGTACTTCGTACACGGCTTCTTATTTAATTTAAAATGATAATACCAAAAATTTAACAAATTTGATTGATTTCTTAAAACATCTTATTTAATTTAAATTGACAATACAAAAAATTTAACAAATTTGATTGATTTCTTAAAAAGATATTGTATGCAATTATATAAATAATCAATTCTTAGCAAGATATTATATACAATTATATAAGTATTTAATAAAATAATGATATGCTAAAATTTATATAAAAAAGTAGCATACAATTCTATTTTAACAATGTTGAAAATTTATTTAATCCATCAAAATCTGCGATAAAAATAATAAATATTTTTAGAAATATTGTTCTCTAATTGAAAACAATAATAAATTGTCTTCATTATTGAAATGCGAAAATAATAATTCCTTCACCCCCAATGACTCCAAAACATAAATGGCTCCAAAACATTAAACCTCATATAATATCAAGAACATGTTATATTAACTATGAGACCTCATAGTTAATATAATGTGTAAATGTTGGAGAACAATGAGATCACATTTCAAGCAATTTTTAATTTTTTTTGTTAAATTTTTTTATGAATGGATAGAGGGTAGAATTATAAGACTTTTGTGTGAAGATGCCCCTAGCGGGGCCCTTTAAAATAGTTTGAAATGTAGCGAATATGTGTGTTCTCACTGTTCTCATTTTAAAATTTTTTTGTTAATTTTTTTATGAATGGATAGAGGGTAGAATTATATGACTTTTTTTGGTGAAGATGCCCCTAGCGGGGCCCTTTAAAATAGCTTGAAATGTAGTGAATATGTGTGTTCTCTCTGTTCTCATTCTCACCAGAGCGTGACCATTAAACTGTATTAGTAAATTCATGTATGAAAAAACAGTGTATATATATTATTAATATAGATTCTTTTATTAAAAATAAGTAAATTATACAATTAAATAAGCAAGCCAAAATATCAGATAAATATTCTAGTAGATTTATTGTTTATGTTCAAATTAAGGTCTTTCACCATGGGTGACTTTATTATATTAAAAATATGTTCTTATTGAAATGAATATAATAATTTGAATTTGAATATATTTTTAAACTACTTATTTTGATGGGTTGTTAATTTTTTTGTGATCAACTTAGAGGGGTAACCAAAAATAAAATTAATTGGAATACATAAACCCATTACCCACGTTATGATAAACAATACCTATAAAATGGAAGTTGCTTATGTGGTTCAGACTTGTTAATTACTTCAATACTTCATTAGCTTGATCATCATGCGGACCATCTTTCTTTTTATCACTTATGTTGCTGCTATGTAGTCTATCTATAACTAACATCTTTCTTTTTATCACTTATGTTGTTGCTATGTAGTCTATCTGTAACTAAACATCTCTCTCTGCTTGTAATCTATATTTATAAATGCAAACTTCTTCTTGTATTGTATTTTGTTTTCAATATTTAAAATTATGTAGCTGGAGGAGAAGAGAAAGGCCGGAGGTACAATCGTAGTACTACAACATTATTGAAAATAAGTACAATATCATATTAGAATTTTTTGTTCCAATCTAAATTGGGTTGCTCCAAATGTTGTGTAATGACAAAAAGGGGCATTAAATAAATAAAGAAGATTAAAAAAATGAAGGATAATACTGTTTACCAAAAACACAGGTCTCCGCAAGAAGCTCACTTATTCACTTTTATCTTCAAATAATGTATGATTACGAATTATAACAATCACATTTTTCATTACCTATTCTCTCTCAAAAAGCCAACTAAACTGAAAAATGGAAAAGTTAGTGCTTTTATATTTTAATATGGAGCTCAAGTGAAAGTGCTACAGATGAGATCATATATGAAGTGAAATTGAACGTGAGTAAAGAAGATATTTAGAGCATAAATAAGAGCAATGTTACCTGACCCAGAGGGTGAGGCTTGTGACGTGGGTCTGAGCTTCTAAGTATGCTATTCCATATTCCCTTCGGAGACATCCGATAAAAAGTATGTTATTCCATAAGACCTTCTTGTACGTAGCATGTCTACCCCATGAACATTAAGTTGAACAAATCCATAAAGAACATAAACTTGCTTGAAAACAAAATAATGTCTATAAGTATCAAACTGAGTCCCAAGATTATTTACAAATAACATGGTCCGTACTGTGTCAATGTTATTAACTGGTAATCTTTCCAACTACCTTTGTTATTACGACATGAAAAATAAAAAATTGAAAGTCCAGGCAAATATTTTAAAGGTACCTTTCTGGTGTCCTGTATATTATTATAACATCGGGTAATTCATTAAAACTTTAATTCTTAAATTCCAAACCAAAATCAAAACCAAACAAATATTATCCTGTCTAATTTTTAATATTGTGAAATCAATAAAAACTTAACTCTTATGGCCAAACTGAAAACTGGAACCAAACATATATGACCCATACGGAGGTCTAGTACACATACCTTAACCCTTCTTCAGGGGGTTGAGATGTTAATTTGGTGAAAAACCCAGCTTTCAAATCTGAAAAGTGCAAACATGCATCAAAATCCAGCAGTGTGAAGATTTGAGCGGCTTGGACTTGAAGGTGAAAAATGACAGAGATAGATTTGAGTAATGACAAAACGGAGAATCAAATAAATGAAGAAAGATAAAAAAATAAAGGATAATACTATAGTAGAGGTTTAGATTTGGGTCGATCCAATTGGGTTACTCCAAATGTTGTGTAATGACAAAAAATAGTATATGTTTAGATTTGGGTCGATCCAATCTAATTTGGGTCGCTCCAAATGCTGTGTAATGGTAAAAAGGGGCATCAAAGAAATAAAGAAGATTAAGAAAATGAAGGATAATAGTATTGTTGACAGAATTCGAACCTTGAAATTTTAGTAAATAAATTTAATCATGTAACATATTTAATCATTAGATCTAACAGTTCTAATTTTAAATAAAATTCTAACGGATATTATTCGTTGTATACGAATTTTTATTATATTTTGTTAGTGGTTAGAAGATATGATGTCATATTTTTGGGTATGCAATTAGTAAATAAATTTAATCATGTAATATATTTAATCATTGAATCTAACAGTTCTAATTTTTAACTAAAAATCTAACGGATATTATCCGTTGTATACCAATTTTTGTTATTTTTTGTTAGTGGTTAGAAGATATGAAGTCATATTTTTGGGTATGTATTAATTATTGCAATATTATATTTTAAATTAAAAGTCAACGTGTTTTAATTAATAGAAAAAAAATTATTGATTGGAAAATATGATATTTTAGGTATTTATAAAATGTAATATCATCAATTATAAGTAAACATCTTTTAATTGAAAAAGACAATCAGCTAATTATCATTAATTATATTATTAATAAAAAAATGAAGGATAATAGTAGAGGTTTAGATTGGGTTGATCCAATTGGATCGCTCCAAATGCTGATTAGAGAGAAAAAAATGATTGATTGGAAGATATGATATTTTAGGTATTTATAAAAGGTAATATCACATCAATTATAAGTAAACATCTTTTAATTGAAAAAGGCAATCGGCTAATTATCATTAATTATATTATTAATAAAAAAATGAAGGATAATAGTAGAGGTTTAGATCCCCTCGGATCTCCTTTATATATTTATATAATAGTTCTAATTTTTAACTAAAAATCTAACGGATATTATTCGTTGTATACGAATTTTTATTATATTTTGTTAGTGATATTTAATTTCAACCATTAATAAAATTTAAAATGCAATTGAGTTGTATATTTAGTTTTCTCGATTAGTAAAAATTTAAAATTCAATTTAGAGAAATTGATTATTTTAATATGTTTTACTTGAAAACAGAAATTGATTAGTTATTAAGAGAAATTTTATTTATATTTAAGTAAGGGTAATTAAGTAAAAAACAATAGGTACCGACCAACCAACCAACCAACCGACCGGCGCCATATAATTGGAAAACTATAGATTTTAACTAAAGGAAATAAAAAAGGTAACATTTTTTTTTAAAAAAAATTTTGATTATTTTAATATGTTTTACTTGAAAAAGAAAATTGATTAGTTATTGGGAAATTGTTTATTTATAATTAAGTAAGGGCATCATTTAATTGGAAAAAAGAAATTTTAGCTAAAGAAAATAGAAAATGTAACATATTTTAGAAGGAAATTGATTATTTTAATATGTTTTACTTGAAAACATAAATCGATTAGTTATTAGGAGAAATTTTATTTATAATTAAGTAAGGGTAATTAAGTAAAAACAATAGGTACCGACCGACCGACCAACCAACTAACCGACCGACCAAACTTTCAATGTTTTAAAATGCAATTTTAAAGGTAAGGATATTGAAATTGTATATTTAGTTTCCTCGATCAGTAAAAATTTAAAATGCAATTTAGATATTTACTTTACTTCATTAGTAAAGATTTTATAAGTAAAAAATAATGAAACTATATATTTAGTTTTCTCTATTAGTAAAGTTTTAAAATGGAATTGAGATTTTTTTAAATCATTTGAATTATTAATTCAAAAATTTGAGAAATTTAACAAAATAGAACCGAGCTATTTGACCGGCGCCACTTTACCTCCCCTCGTTTCTCCTTTATATAAGTATATAGCAGTTCTAATTTTTAACTAAAAATCTAACGGATATTATTCGTTGTATCCGAATTTTTATTATACAAACTTAAAACCCGTGCGATACACGATTTTTTTTTTAATTTTATATGAATTTTTTATTAATTTAAGTTAATTTTTTTAAAATATAAAGTTGGGAGGCTTAAATTTTTATATGATATTTGATAATAATTATATAAATGTTATCCGTGATATTTCTAGAAAATGAGGAATTTTAGTTAGAAAATATAGAAAAAATTATAGGTTTTACTAAAAAAGGGTAATCGGCTAATTATTAGTTTTTATATAATTATTATTTTATTTCATTAAATAGAAATTGATACGTTTTAGATAAAAAATGCAATCGGTTAATTATAAATATTATAATATTATTAGTTTATTGTATTAAACAGAACCGCCCGTGATAAAATCAGAAAAAGATAGATTTTAGTTTTAAAAAATAGAAAGGTAACGTGAAAATTAAAAAGATGACATAATTTATGTGAAAAAGGTAATTGATTAGTTTATTGTAACTATAATTTAATTATGTTATTTTACTAAATAAAATTGCTCATAGTTTTTAGAAAATGAGAAATTAATGTTGCCCCTGAAATTTCTAGAAAAAAAAGGGAATTTAATTAGAAAAAATATAAAAGATGATACGTTTTAGTTGAAAAGGTAATCAGTTAATTATTAGTTCTATAATATTATTATTTTATTTTTATTAAATAGAATCGCCCGTGATATAATTGGAAAAGGAGAGATTTTCGTAAGAGAAGGGAAAAAAGGTAACGTGTTTGAAAAAGGTAACCGTCCATGTTACAATTGGAAAAATAGAGATTTTAGTTAGAGAAAAGAGAAAAGCTAACGTATTTTGGCTCAAAAAGGTAATTAATTATTTAATACTAATTATAATATAATTATGTTATTTTATTTTACAAAAGTGATCGTAGTTTTTAAAAATAGGGAAATTTTAGTTAGATTAAATGTAAAAGATATTGTATTTTACCTAAGAAGTAAATTATTTAGTTATTGAAAAATAGAAAAAGTAATATGTTTAACCTGAAAAAGGAAATTGATTAATAAAGGAGATTTGGGTCGATCCAATCTAAATTGGGTCGCTCCAAATATTGTGTAATGACAAAAAGAGACGTCAAAGAAATAAAGAAGATTAAAAACATAAAGGATAAAAGCTGTAATTTTTCTGTGTAATGACAAAAAGGGCATCAAATAAATAAAGAAGATTAAAAAAATGAAGGGTAAAATTAGTAATTTTTAAAATGCAATACTAGCAGACATTAAGAATATATTGATTAAAACAACTTTAATACAAATTTAAGAATATTTATGTAAATTATTGAGAAAAGTTTTATATTTACAAAAATACTCTTATGTCCTTTACTTTATAAATATATATCTGTTATAACCTTAGGATAGATCTGAAGACGTTCTGGGATCCACTTTTCTCTTTTAACAAATCACATTCGTTATTCAAGTTAGTCACATATATTTATTACCAAATTTAATCCAATACCAATGTTTATTGTTCGATGTAATTAAAATATTTTTTTTTACAAATTTAAGTCCAATATTCATAAATCGAGACTAATCGTACATATTTTTTTACCAATTCCGATATCAACATTCATTATTCAACTCAATTAACACAAATCAAACTTTAAAATATGCATTCAAACATAATTAGCTAGAGTTAGTTCGACAGTCTCTTAACTCAATTTTTAAAAATAATATAAAATATTACGGAGTAGCTTTTAATAACTTAAGACATGAATAAGTATTTTTGTCTTCAACAAAACTCGTTATGCTCATTCCTTATATAATATTTTATTATTAAAATGCATTGTATCAATAAAAGTACAATATACAAAAGAAAGATCTTGTATCAATAAAAGTACAATATACAAAAGAAAGAAAGATTGAGATAGCGAAATCTATAATTTATTATAAAATATTAGATAAAGGGTCCTTAAAAAAAGAAAATGTCTAAGTAGTGAATGAAATTTATTAGTGATATAAAAAAATACTAGGAGATTGTTCGAAAACTAACTTTACTTATCTATACTATTATATAAATTCCGAAATATTGAAAGTTTTGGTACCTATTTTTTGGTACTAAGTGAATTTACTTATTTACCCTTCATTAAAAAGAAAAATATATTCTATATTTATACTATTAAAACACCTAAAATAAATAATAACATAAAAGAATTAATGGTAATTAGTCGATTGCCTTTTTCATATTTACTTATAGTTGAAGATATTACCTTTTATAAACACCGATCGTATCATATCTTCCAATCATTAATATTTTCTTTCGAATTAAAAAACGTTACCTTTTTAATTTATAAGGAAATATTAATATAATTATTGATTAACAAGAAAAAATATATTCGATATCTATACCATTAAAACACCTAAAATAAATAATAACATAAAATAGTTAATGGTAATTACTCGATTACCTTCTTCATATTTACTTTTAGTTAAAGATATTACCTTTTATAAACACCTAAAAACATCAATCATATCATATATTTTAATCATAACATTTCCTTTTGAATTAAAACACGTTATCTTTTTTATTTAAAACTAATCTTATCACACCATATTTTTTAATTATTTAATAAAATATATTAAAAATTCATGTACGTTATTTATAATAAGAAAACATTAGTATAATTCGTAAACATGAGTATATTAAATTATATAAAATTAAAATTAAAAAATTATTAAAAATAATGATTATGTAAAAACATAATTATAATATTAAATAAATTTATAACATAATAAAAGAAACACCATATCAATAAATTTTATTTATAACATAATAAAATTTTATTATTATTTTATAAATTTATATCTTCCAATCAATAATATTTTTCGTAATTTAAACACGTTAACTTTTAATTTAAAACATGATCTTAAAATAATTAATAAATACCTAATAATATCACACCAAATATTCTAATCACTAACAAAATATAATAGAAATCTGTATACTACGAATAATGACCGTTAGATTTTTCGTAAAAAATCAGAACCGTTTGATCTAATGATTAGATATATTACATGATTAAATTAATTTACTAAAATTTCAAGGTTGAAATTCCATCAACGACATATTTACTTTAAAAGTTTATAATATAAGTTTTAAATCATGCATATCATTAATTAAATTTTTATTAAATAATTTAAGTTATAATTAAAATAAAAGATTGTAAATAATAATTTTATAAAAATATAATTATAACAATAAATTAAATTTATTACATATCGAAAGAAATCCGTGCATCGCATATATATTTATATTATTATATAAATTCCGAAACTTTGAAAGATTTGGTACCTGTTTTTTGGTACTTAGTGAATTTACTTATTTACCCTTCATTATTAAAAGCATAAATATACCTAAAATAAATAATAACATTATATAATTAATGGTAATTAGTCGAGATAATACCTTTTATAAACACCTACAAATATCATATCTGTCTATCATTAATATAATATTTCCAATTAAAACACGTCATAATTAATGATAATTAGTCGATTATACCCGAAAATATCACATCATATTTTTCAATTATTAATAAAATGTATTAAAAATCGTATACATTGTTTATAATATGAAAACATTAAAATAATCTGTAAACATGAGTATATTAAATTATATTAAATAAAATTTTAAAAAATAATTAAAAATAGTGGTAGTACAAAAACATAATTATAATATTAAATAAAATTTATAATATAATACAAAAAACCCATGCATTGCACATGTGGGCCAAAATAAATACACCTAAAATAAATAATAACAAAAAATATTTAGTGGTAATTAGTCTGAGATATTACCTTTTATAAACACCTAAAAACATCAATAATATCATATATTTTCATCATTAATATTTCCTTTCGAGTTAAAACACGTTATAATATATGGTAATGTAAAACCCCGTTAATTTTATTTTATTTTATTATTAGATAATAGATTTTAAGTCATTTTTTTTAGATAATTATGTTAATTAGTAATGTTTAGAATTATTTTTGTGCAAGATATTTTGAATAAGGATGATATTTATTATTAGAGGAAAGAAGTGTGAAAAGATATTAGAGAATCAATATCATTTAATTTAAGATATTTGTGTGAATTAGAATATTTTATTTTACGTATTACTGGGAGAGATTGTACGAAAGTTTTAGGATTACCTTAATTAAATTTAGGGTTGCTGTGCCTATATAAGATCCCTATCAATAACAATTGAAACTCGTACAGGCTCTCACCACTAACAGGATCAGTTCGAGCAATTATTTTCGGTATTTAGTGTCGACTTTGAGGTAAGTACTTTTTGACTTACTTTTATTTTCGGAAAAGATATTGATATTCTGTTTTCGATTTTCGTATAAGATATAAGATTTTGTTTTGACTTGTATAAGATATAAGAATTCTGTTTCGAACTTTATAAGATATAAGTATTTGATTTTAGAACCTCAGTCTCTACGTTTCGAACCCGTTCGTAATTTACGCTATAGTTCCGGAACTAGCCTTAGATACCCTTAGTAGGCGCACAAGTGTGCAACTTTAGATACCTATTAAGGGCGCGTAATTATTGAACTTTAGATGCTGGTCACTGGCAAAGTGTGGCGAAAGAATAAGAATAAGAATAAGATGCCGGTCACTGGCAAAGTGTGGCCGTAGAGCAAGACTGTGGAATTTTGATTTTCGTTTCGTTTTATTTCTGTTTTCTGCTTCTGTTTCTGTTTTAAATTCTGTGTTTTGAAAATATAAAACTTTGGGTTGGAATTGTTTTCGTAAATGTTTTGCAAACTTATATTGGATTTTGAAAATTGTTTTATTAAAAACGCCCATTGATTTTTAAGAATATCTGTTAGTCAATTTGTACTTGCTGAGCTGTGTAGCTCACTCTTTTCAAATATTTCAGGTTGTTAAGCTTTGGATCGAATAAGGATGTGAGCTTATGGATTTCGTGCTATGTGATTTATTGCTATTATTGGAAAAGACTTATAGTTTATTTAGAATAATTTCAGTGAATTATTAGACATTGATCATTGGATTTGTGGAGTTGCGTCTCCGGTTTTATGATTTTGAATTATTAAATTTGACCGCTTCGTTGACTCTATTGAATATTTGGTTTATTTGAATAAAGAATTCATTTTATTTAAGTTTTGTATTTAGATTTAATATCTCGAAAAGTCGGGATGTTACAGGTAATTAGTCAATTGACATAATAAAATTAATGCTAATTAGTCGATTGTCTTTTTCACATTAATATAATAAAATTAATGGTAATTAATCGATTATTTTTTTCACATTTTCTTTTAGTTGAACATATTACCTTTTATAAACACCTAAAAACATGAATCGTTTCATATCTTTCAATCATTAATATTTTTTTTAGAATTAAAACACGTTACCCTTTTAATATTAAAGGTAATTAGTATAATATAAAAGTCAAAACATTGAAAATTTTGGTACTATTTTTTGGTACCTTTTTTTTGGTATTTTATGAATTTACTTATCTACACTTCATTATAAAGAAAAATAAATACACCAAAAATAAATAATAACATAATATAATTAATGGTAATAAGTAGAGATATTACCTTTTATAAACACCTAAAAACATCAATCATATCATATATTTTCATAATTAATATTTTCTTTTGAATTAAAACAAGTAATAATTAATGGTAATTAGTCGATCAACATAATAAAATTAATGGTAATTAGTCAATTGCCCTTTCCACATTAATATAATAAAATTAATGGTAATTAATCGATTGCCTTTTTCACATTTACTTTTAGTTGAACATATTACCTTTTATAAACACCTAAAAACATCAATCGTATCATATCTTTCCATTAATATTTTCTTTCGAATTAAAACATGTTACCTTTTTAATTTAAAACAAATCTTACAATCATTAATATATACCCGAAAATATCACACCATAATTTTCAAGAAAAATATAACACCTAAAATAAATAATAACATAATATAATTAATGGTAATTAGTCGACTGCCTTTTTTACATTTACTTTTAGATGAAAATATTACATTTTATAAACACCTAAAAAGATCAATCATATCTTATCTTTCAATCATTAATATTTCCTTTATAATTAAAACAGGTTACCTTTTTAATTTACAAAAAATCTTACAATCATTAATATATACCCGAAAATATCACACCATACTTCTCAATTATTAATAAAATATATTAAAATCGTATACGTTGTTTATAATAAGGTACATTAGTATAATCCGTAAACATGAGTATATTAAATTATATCAAATTAAAATTAAGAATTTTATTAAAAATAGTGATTATATAAAAATATAATTATAATATTAAAAAAAATTTATAATATAATACAAGAAACCCGTGCATTGCACGGGTTATAAGCTAGTATTTCTTAAATTTCAAGTTAGGAATTTGAATAGCTAAAAACGCTTATTATCAATTTTACAAGAATAGGGTTCAAACTAAACATCGTAAAAACTTTGGGGTTTCATTTCTAAGAAGCAAAGTCTAGGCATTTTTGGTGTCCCAAATGGCATTTTTGAAGGTCTGTATCGTAAATAATGCATAAATTAAAATATAGATTTGAAATCAGATCCTCTATTTTTTTTCAATACCAGATCTACTCTGTCTTTGATACGAACAAGTGAATATAATTTTTGTTGTAATGCATATGCAAGTGAATATAATTTTATATGGTGTTGACGCATATGTTTACTCCCCCAGTCAGGACCGGGTCCGGATCCTCTATCCCCTTATTCCGTATCTCCTTTGTGTTCCCTGCTCTTTTTAATACAAAAAGAGTACCCATGTGGGGTCCATTTTAATAAATAATAAAAATGGGCTTCACAAGAGCTTTTTTTTTGTATTAAAAACAACAAGGGACACAAAGGACACAAAGGAGACACGGAGGAAGGGACAGAGGATCCCAGCTCGTCAGGACCTCCTTTTTCTCTAATTAAATTGTTAATAAAATTAAATATTTGTTTATATTCTTAAATATTTTTTTAGAAAGTTACTAGCTTGTTTAATCTTTAATAAACTTAGAAGTTAGAATCTAACCTTCATTAGAACTTACAATTTTAACATCTTATATATCTATACTATACTATAATAAGTAAACTAGGGGATAATTGGTAGTTTGTTAGTTTGGTTCAACCCTATTTTTTAGCCATAATTTTAGTTCAATTAAAAATAAATTTAACCCTATTTTTTAATATTAAAAAACATATTAAACAAATAACAAATTACACTATAACAAATTACAAAAAATTAAAAGCAACCACGGGTTATAAGCTAGTCTTTATTAATAAGTTAAACACCCTTTTAATTTTAATGGTACCACTTTTTGGTTCTATTATATTTTGGTTTCACCCCTACAATCCTATTTCTACTATAATTCTATTTCTATGTTGTTTTTTTTAATAAAATAGAAATCCTATTATAATTATAATTATTTTATTACAACTTTAAATAAAAAAAGTAGTTTCATCCCTACGATCATATTTCCGTTATAATTTTATATTATTTTTAAAGAAAATAATAAAATTGAAATCCTATTATAATTATAATACAATTTTTTCTATCATAATTTAGAATCAAAAAATAATACGATCAAATCTTCGAAAGATTTTTCAAGTAGACCAACTAGAACATGTTTCTCTACACTATACACTACTTAGAACAATCTTTCCAGCGATTATATGTTTTTTTTAAACATAATAAAATTGAAATCTTATTATTATAATTCTTATATTGTATTAGCAATTTTTTTATTATAACTTAGAATAAATACGATCAATTTTCCGAAATATTTTTCAAGGAGAACAACTAGAACATGTTCCTATACACTATACACTACTTAGAACAATCTTTCCTGCGATTATATGTTATTTTTTCTAAAAAACATAATAAAATTGAAATTTTATTATTATTATAATTCTTATATTGTATTAAAATTTTTTTATTATAACTTGAGAATAAAAAAAGATTACGATCAATTATCTTAAATATTTTTTAACTAAAACAACTGAAACGTGTTTCCATACACTTCTTTTTTTTTTTTTTGAAACAAAAGGATTTCCATTAAACACAAACATCCGACAATAGTATCTCCAACATACAATATGGAGGAGACTCGATATCAACGAAGCTATTTAGCGTACAAGGTAACCTAGCTATAGAATGAGCTACCATGTTTGCATGCTTCCTAGCAAAAACAATGGAAACATCTCTTCTACTACCAACTATCGACCTTACATGCACTTCTATTAAACAATCTAAGTTTATATTTTGTTAATCGCATAAATATTTTATGCAAATAACATAGTTCTTTTTATAATTTTATAATATAATTTTATAATATTTAATTAAATAAAAAATTAATAATTAATTAATATAAATCCCCGAGCCCGTGCTTCGCACGGGTTATCATCTAGTATAAATAATTAGAGGAACGACATATATATATTATATAAATAACATTAGAACTTACAATTTTAACATCTTATTATAGAAATGAGAAGGATATTAATATAATTTCAATAATTTTCTATTGAAATTAGGGAAAAAAATATGTTCTTAGTTTCTTACGCTGTTTCGATAAATGTTTTTTTTTAAAGAAACTTTTTTGCCCGAGAAAAAAATTAAACAAGAAGATATTTTGAAATGGAGAGATTTTGTATTTTCTATATTTTTGACAATATTCCCTTTACCTAATTTTTTTTATGTTGGTCATATTTCTAGTCATTAATATGCTGTTTTTATATTTCAGCAGGGGCTGTACTCCAATTTTGTTTATGTTAGGCAGTTTTAACCTGATATGTGAAAGTAAAAATTACCGAGCCACTGATTAAGTAATTATTGAAAGCAGTAGATTATAGCACCTTTGTTCCTAACATTTTGGAATATAGTTTTGGAAGCTTTTGTAAGCAATTTTCCATTTGTTTAGAAATGAAAGCAACGTTCGAATACTTTGCCAAACTTACGTATTATGTAGCATGAGCCATGCACTTGTTATTCGTTTTCTTGTACAAATATGATTCATGCTGTTCTTTTATTATTATTGTTAATAGTTACATCACTGTTTCACTCAGTTTTGTTAATTGGGTTGTTAATGGAATCTTCATTACCTTAATTAAGTTGTTCGTTATGATCGTGTATAAATCTGATTAGCCAAATGGTTTTTGTTTAAATAGTACATTTAGACTTAAAAGTAGAGGATATTGATGATGTTTATGGGATTGTTATATCTAATCTTGTCAACTAATTGATTATCCATTGTCATATCTTCTACACTAATATTCGATGAATAATTGATGGCAAAAAAAGTTTATAACAAATTTCATATTTTAAGTGTTTTTAATTAAAACTCGGAAATTTACACCACGGTGCGAAGAAAATTTTGGTACATCTCACTGCAAATTTGCGAAACCGTGCACTGTTCTAGAGTGAACCTTACTTCCAAGTTGGAGTATCAAATATGGTTTGCCAAAAAACTTACAATCGAAATTCATGAAAACCAAACATATTCAAGTGTCTCACTTAAAAATAGGGTGTGCAAATGTACGAATGACTTATCTCACTACTCATAGGAGTATTGAGACCCCCAAAATGTGTCTTTGAAGCCTTGTAATATAGAAAATTCTGCATATTCCAAATATAAGTAGCATTGGTGGACTCATAACTTCCATCGAATAGCCTTTGTTTCTTGAGAAACTCACTGTCACAAGACACACTGCTGCTGCAGAACAAAGGTCACCAAGATTGCCAACTTTCCTATCAACAGCTGCCTCTGGCACATGTCTTAGTCCTGATGACGGACCACCACCCTGCAAATAACATAATGAATACGAGGTTTTGCCAGGCGGCAAGAGCACTATAACTTTGTAGTTGAAATCTGGACCTCATAGTTTAGCTGTCTAAAACTCATCTCCTAATGATTGGTATTTTTAATAAGTGGTGTTCAATGACTAGATTTTTCATTGCGAACCTGTTAAATATAATATTACATTCACAATTGCTACATTACTGCTAGTATAGTATAGTCATCCATACAAGCAGAAACAGCTAAAATAGCCGGCAAGAAGTGATTATAAATGTTGCAGGTAACCTGCCATATGAATCATGTATAGTTAAAAACCATCCATTGAAAACTAGCAATAATAAATGATTCAGAACATAAAGTAAAACAAATATAGAAATTGTACAGCCCAGAGCTCCTAAACATACAATTAAACAATAATCATTTTGCGACCACATCATTCCAAACTAGTTTCTCCCAGGGTGAATTCATATCTATCGAGTATCCCCATCTAATAACTAGTTCTATTTTTTAAATCTTTTAATTTCAAAATTCCAGTAACGCATTCATTTTTGAACTAATCAGATGCTGCCAGAATATATCTGGTCCCACTCACCAGATAGTGCTGCGTATATACTATATAGGGAATGCATTACAATACACTGTAATAATATATGCAACAGAAAAAATTACTGTGTTCGTCAGTAATAGCGAGGAGTTTAAATTAAGATAACTCGAGATCATTGTACACCAAGTAGCCACCACAACTCATTCAGCTATAGTAACCAGTTTGAATATTCACTAGCACGGTATCCTTTACATTTATACCTCATTGGAAATGTAACTTCCTTGCTCAGTTGGAACCAATACCTCTGCCATTGGCCTTTGGTGAAAGATACAACTAAATATATAAAGTTTAGTCTTGTTCTCAATTGCATATACAAACATTATTATCATCTCTTCAAAAGTAATTAATTGCTATCCAGAAATTACAACTGAAACCCTGTTAAATTGATGAACACGTCCAGAAATATTTAAAATACATACACATTTAGTTAGTACTATATATAAGATATAAATTACCTTGGAAAAGAGTTCCACATTCACCTCAGGATGGTCTCCAAGTTCTCTAAGTGGACGCGATGAAAGCAGGTGTGCTTGGGACAAAAATCAACCTCTCTCTTTGCTTGTTTTTGTAGGTCTTCTCTTTTATCTTCCAAGGTTGCGTGCACTGCTATGGATTGTAAACCTTGCCTCTTTTTTTTATTACTTTGAATCTCTTCCTTTCCAGATAATGGGAGAAACTCAATTGATATTCCAGTCATCCATACCTGAGATGTATCTGAGCAACAGCCTAAAAGTGTTGTTTCCATATAGAGCCTGGAAGGCACACTAAATTGATAGATCAGAACTTTTAACCACCTATTGACTAATGATGATGGAGTTGTTTCTAGTCAAAGCGGTCAATTCTATACTACGTCTTTAAATCCCTTACACATGAATATCGCCACGCACATAACCAGGGAAGAGAAGTAAATTAAATTCAGACATAAAAAACTCTATAAGAGGTAAATCATGTGTAGCAGAACAAAATAATCAATTCATATACAAGCTGCATGATGCCAAACATTTAAAGAGATCAACTGAACATTCTATATATCCTACACTCATAAACATCATTAAGTACAGCACGAAGCACGACACTGCTAGAGAATAGTAGACAAATACATAGAGAAACAAACAATCTAAAAAAGAGACAATTATGCATAGTTGGAAATATTCATTTCATAAGCAAGCTGTATGATGTAAATTATTCAAAGTGATCAATTTAATAAGTGTTATAGTGCCTAGTGCCTACAATCCTGATCGATTAGTAGTTTAAATACTTTATATCACTTAGCAAGAATTGAAAACGTGGTTTGCTACCTAAAATCGATGTTGCCAATTATAAAAACAAGTTCATGACAGAACTTTAAAAAGGTAGATTTCCAATCCAAAACATGAAGTAAAAAATAAACACTCTGCAATTATTAGCCTTGCCTGTTCTCTAGACAATTCCAGTCCAAAGTAGGGGCAGGTGTTTGAAAGTTTAGACGGAGAAGTAATAGAAAAGATACAACTTCTTGATGAACGTGTTTAAAAGCTATTATGGCCTTTTAATACAAAACCAGTTCATATTACGACCCTGATGTATCTGTCTTTAAGAACTTTTTTTCTTTTTCTGTACAATGTATATAATTTTGAGCTCAGATTTCATTTACAGCTGTGTATCAATGCTCGAACATATTCCCAGACATATAAATCCAATCTTCGGCAGATTTAGAGCACAAAAGTATTCAAGAGGATAATAGAATTCATCAGTATTCACATGTTGTAAGATATGTGTTACAACTAAAGAGGAGAAAACTAATATCATGTGCTTAATACAGTCCTTTAATCGTGTGCTTAATACAGTACATTTAATAACTTCTAAGATCAATCAGACCATTAAGCAATTAAGGAAAGAGTTCGAAAAAAATCAGCCACCTAGTGAAGTGCAAGAGACAATTAATGGCAAATTACATATTAACTGAATAATAAGTAATGATATTTTAAATAACTTACATACCTTTCTTGTTCTCGCTGCAGCACCAAAGGTAACAAGTTGAAGATTTTGTCATATAAAGGTAGTGATATAATGACTGGCACATCTTTTTTTTATGTCGAACTTCTACCCAAGTATTTTTGGCTCATGATTGGTTTGATTCGCATAACATCTCTACGTCTCACCTTGATTCCTTCTTCTATTCGTCGACACAAATTCTCATCTAATAAATTAGCCTCACCTTCTGATTTCAGCAGGTCACAGACCAATCTGTAGGTATATTCTCTCGGAATTGAACCGCTTTCCACCAACTGAACAAGAGAATCCCATGACTCTTTTACTCTTCCTGCTTCACACAGGGCATGTATTATCGGAGTATAAGAACTTGTGGTAGGAAAACCATGATTCAGTCTTTGCATCTTCTGCGACATCTCAATAGCTTTATCAATCTCATTAACTGCACTATAGTACCTAATGAAAGAATTATAAGTAACTCGATTTGGGGTACAACCCCTTTTGATCATATCATCGTATAGTTCTACTGCCCTCTCAATTCTATAAGTTTTGCAACACCCGTCAATGAGACAGTTGTAAGTCACAACATCAGGAACAAAACCTTTAAACAGCATAATCCGAAACAAATGATTCGCTTCCCACAATCTTCTCCTAATGGCTTTCCTACAACCAGTTTGCAAACTATACTTGCAATAAGCACCTATCAAAATAGTATATGTGTACGTATCAGGGGGACACCTAAACCCCGGTAATTCCATTTGCTCCAACAAAAACTTGGCTTTTCTAAAATTCCCAACTCTACAAAGCGCATTAATAACTGTATTATACGCATACACATCTTGCTTACAATGAAACTGCTTCATCCGATAAAACGCTGCCAACGCCTCATCCGCTAAACCCTCTTCACCTAGAACTTTAATCAAACACGTAACCGTTGCAGTTGTCACCAATCCACCATCCCCTCTCCTCGACATTTCCTTAAGAAAATCCCATAATAACTTCATATCATTTCCTTTAGCCAACACACAAGCCATCTCTCTACAAGTCATTTCACTATGCGTAAACCCAAACCGCCTTTCAACCCAATAATAAAACCCCAACGCTTTCTTCAATCCTAACTTAACCTTCTCTAAATCTCTATAACCAGCTGGCCCAAGAACACGAACTCCTTTACTTCCTCTACTCATTTCTTCCCCAAGATTCCTCTGTTTAAGAGGAGCACGATGTCGAAAGCCTTTCTGACAACCAACAGACCGTGGGGACTGAAAAAACAACCTCGGAACCAATCTCAGTACCTCGGAAACTAGTTCAGTACTCAATGGGTGATCACTACAAGTAGTGGCACCATTGGACGTAACATCAAATGGGTAGTTCTTAATCATGGCAGCCATTACTTGGTTTACGAAACAAGCCCGTAAACCGAATGAAGCAGTACTTGATTTCATCATAGTCAAGGTCACTGTCTACAATACCTAATTCAGTTATTCTCTAGTAACTATTCAAATTCTTGTTTTGGGCATAACAAAAACACTTATATATGCATTCAAAACATACAAAGACCAAAAGGGGAACAAAATCTACATATTCTTAGCTCATTGCTAGTATTTTTTTTTTTTTAGTTTGAAGAGCATACTTAAAGTTATTAAATTATGGTACAATTTCAAGAAATTATAAATTTATAAACACTAATGGAATGGTTGAATTAAAAAAAATCCCAAAATGAAGTAAATTGTTCATTGTGTGTGTGTGTGAGAGAGAGAGCGGTAGGGTTTAGAATGAAAATTACCCCCAAGAAATGGAAATTGATGGAAGCTTCAGTAGCGAGACAGGAGAGTTGGAGCTTCTTTCATTTAGCTCACCATTAGACCTGTAACCCGGTCCAATTAATGTTTTTCTTCAGAGACCGGCCCAATTTAAAAAAGATTGGATAGAGCTGACAAAGAGTAATGTTTTTTCCTGAAAGACCGGCCCAAGTAGAGTTCTCTGTCTTGTACGTGAAAAAGTTATTACAGATAAATGAAATATCAAAGAATTAAATTCATTAGTCGTGATTAACAGAGAAGAGCGGACGCGGTTTCGTTGCAGTTTTATGATAAAATCGTAACTGAAATAGCATATTCTCGGTTTACAAAATTAAAAATCTTAATTGCCGGTTCGGTTTCGGATCTGGGTTCGGGAAAAATTCGGTTCAGTTCGATTAAAAAACCGCATTAAATGAAAAAAATTATTACAAATTAAATAAACAAAACTTATTGGAATAAGGAGAATAAAATTTCATGATTTTGCCTTTAGCCTATCAAATTCGTTTAATTTCTCTTAAGCAGCTATCAGTACGCATACATGATTGTATCCAATTAAATTGAAATACTACTGTCTCCGCAGAAATCTATCATATATCAACTAATTCAGAAGAGGGAAAAGAACCCAAATTACGAAACACTATACTGATTAGTGAATAGTGATTACTGAACGTATATGTATGTATTTAATATTTCTAAAAATTTATATAAACTATAAGTAACATATTTATTTATTTATTTTAATAATCAGATTGGTTCAGTTTTTTGCGGTTCGGTTCCAACCTAAAACAAAACCGCAACTGAAAGTCTCGGTTTTTAAAAATAAAAAATCTCAATCGCAGATTCGATTTCAATTTTTTCAATTCGATTTTCATCGATTTTGGTTTTCAATTTTTCGATTTTTTTTCTCACCCCTAGTAATTACACATGTATAGAAATTAAAAATAGATTGTCCTTATTGTTTTGTAATTGGAAGATACTTTTTTAAAAATTAAATTTATATGCATGCAAATAGGATTGGCCTGAATTATTAAAGGCTCCAAACGAATCAAATTTTATGTGCCCAATACTAAAATATAATCAAGTTCATATATATGATTAGTTTTCTTGGCCTTCTTTATATTTTTATTTGTTTTTGGTGATCTTTCTAAGAAAAATTATGCCCCTAATCATTTTACTTTTTTGAAATCTTTTTATTCTGTATAATTTTTACTTCTTAACTAAAAAAATGTGCCCCTCAAAAGTTCAATTTTCCGATTACTTCCATTCATCATCAATTTTTTGCTTCTTAACTAAAAAAATGTGCCCCTCAAAAGTTCAATTTTCCGATTACTTCCATTAATTCATCATCAATATAAGTGACTTGATCTTAGGATCGACTCTGCATATAAATAAATATTTGTTCTGAATTTTGGGGTGACAAAGAGTATTTATTTATGAAATATTTATATATCGAGTTTCCGGATATTTTTTAAATTTAATAAATTGTACATTTGTGTATTTACAAATGTCTGCGTGACAAACTCATTTTTTTTCACAACTAACCTTCAGCTAGTTTGAGTCAAAAAAAACCTTCAGCTAGTTGTATAGTTTTCAAAGTCTGAAAGATACATCATGCATGCCATACACAAAATATTTGCCCATGAATTATGCAAGCCAAATTTAAGCAGTTGTTTCCCTCAACACATCATCACCTATAAATGTAACGTAATCTTATACATGTCTTTCTTATGATTTTCAGTTTTATGCCCCATTTCATGTGTTTCTTATATTCATGAAAGTTGCATTGATTTCAGTTGAGCCTACTTTCGTCTTAAAATTAAATCTTATTTCATATAAATTGGATTTCATTTAATAAGGACTACTTTCTCATGCATGAATTTTATCTCGGGTTGTAGGATTTGGTTCCTAATTTATGGCATTATCAGTTGTGAATGCTCTTTCTGTACTATCATGTGTTGGATATGGTCAGTTTAAATCCAAACAAAAATCTGTATATTGGGGTACAAGAAGTCTGAAAAAAATTACGAAAAATTCAAATTTTAGAGGAAGACGTAAAGCTGGGATAAATGAGAGTCTGCAGGTTGATACTGAGAAGGATGATGAAGGTTTCGAAAAATTGGAGCCATTGTGGGATGATGGGCACGGGACTGCAACTTTTAAGGATTTTCTTGATATAGCTATTTATAACATCAAGTCCAATGGTGGTGATCAACCTCAATGGTTTTGTCCCATTGAATGTGGACGTCCTTTAAAAGATTCTCCAATCCTCTTTTATTTGCCTGGTAATCAACCCTCTTTACATCAATATTACAGGAATTGAAAGAAAAAATGATGTATAGCTAGGGACGGATCTAGTAAGGGTACGGGGGACACGTCTCTCCCATAAAATAAAATTTTGCATTTTTTGACCATTAAAATTTTGAAAATATATGAAAGTGTCCCTACAAAAATTTAAAAATATAAGGCTGTTTTCTCAAAATTTGCTTAGTACCCTCTAAAGATACATTCTTGGATCTGCCCTTGTGTATAGCATCAAATGTCTGTTAATTTGTTAGCAACCGGAGTGACGGGAGCTGAGACATATTGGATTTTTTTTTCACTTTTCTTTGAATTATTTGGTCGCGATTGAAGAATAGATCAGATCACGGGTGCCACTAGTGTTGCACTTGTGGTGTCTAGTTGTGTGTCTATCATACTGAATTTTGATTTATGTTTTTTCATATAATTCTTTAGGTTACAAGAATGTGTATGCTTCTAAATTTACTGTTTGGTGAATGTAGGAATGGATGGTCTTGGGTCGGGACTTGTTTTGCACCACAAAGCTCTTGGAAGGTAAGTTATGTATTTTACATGTATCCGAACTCCACACGGGTGAAAGGTAGCATATCTATCATCTACTAATAGTATTAACAGAAGAGTTACATAAAACAATGTCCCTCGATTTTTTACATGTTCAGACTTCAGAGAACGATTAAGGGTGCTAATCCTGACCCCATTTTCGGCTGAGTCGAAAAGTAGTATTTTATTTTTCAACTTTAGATAAGGTCCTGAGGCCTAGTGGGAGGAAGTGAAGTGATGCTTCGTTTGACTGGTATATCCCTTCTCTTGGGAGACTGGTATACAACGCATGAGGCTGGTGAAGAAGGGGGCATTCGACACAAACTCAATACTTGTAAATCATTTTTTTTCTGACTACAGAAATTTAACATCGTAGTTATAATATTCAGCGATGATTATGGGTTTACGAAGGCAAATTGTAGAGTTAACCTAAAGCTTAGCTGGTTAGCTTAGTGACACATGATTTGGAGGTCTGCGATGTCTCTATTCACGGTTCAAATTCAAAGTTTAAAATCTATATCACAATCAAGCTCTGTATCAAGAAAATCATCGTAAACACCTTGGCTAGAGCTTTATATTGAGCTCTACTCGAATTTTTGGGTACCTCACAAGTGGAGGGATTCATTGATTTATTAAACAAAGTGGATTAGATTTTTGCTTATAATGAAGTCCCTGATTATGTGAAGGTGAAGTTAGTCACCATCAAATTCAAAGGCGGGGGTGTCTTTATGGTAGGAGTAAATGCGACACTCTTACGAGAAGCAAAATTAAATTCAAAATCCTTGAATAAGAAGAGATGAAGAAGAAGATGAAGGTCATTTTCCTCCTTTAAGGTATACCCAAACCTTATTTCAGCTACTTCATGCATTAAGACAAAGACAAGGTGCGAGATCTAGTGATGACTATATAGAGGAGTTTTAATTACCAGCTAATGTCTCTGAATGATTTATCGGAGTCAGAGGAGCAGCTGGTGGTGAGGCATCTAGAAGGTCTACGTCAATCCCTACATGATGTTGTCAACCTTCTATTATTAAGGACCGTTTCATAGGCATACCATCGTGCACTTTGTTGTTGAATAACAACAAAATAATAAAATGTTGATTTAGAAATCATAACATTCGATCAATTCACCCTCAAGATTTTGGTCCTACCCAGCAGACAGAACATGTCAATTCTAATCCATCATTAGATGTTATCGTTGTGGAGAGCACGGCATTAAGCAATCGATTGTAGAAAGCCTACCACCCAAAAGGGAAAAAATTATCGATTAAGGAATATGTAGACGAGGACGAAGAAATTAGCAAGTCAGTGTATGATGATGATGATGATGTTATTAGAGATGTGTTATATGAAGATGGCCATGAGATTCTAGTTATTCAAAAGTGCTTGCTTACTCTTTAGTTCACCGGTTGAGATGGGACGTAAATGAGCCAAATAGTTCATTAGTTGCTCAAACTCCGTTCCTAAAATATTTGAATTCAGTTAGATTATAGTTAAGCCGAGCAAGCTTGAGCTATTGGAATAATTGATCGAGCCGATCTCGAGTTTCAAATTACTCAATTCGTGTGGCTTGCAAGCCTATTCGAGCTTGTGTTTATTATTATTATTATTATTATTATTATTATTATTATTATTATTATTATTATTATTATTATTATTATTATTATTATTATTATTATTATTATTATTATTATTATTATTGTTATTATTATTATTGTTATTATTATTATAAGTATAATTATCATTATCATCATCATTATTATTATTATTATTATTATTATTATTTTTAGTATTATTATTATTTACATATTAATATATATAAATATTCAATATATATATATATATATATCCATCTTACATACTTGGTCAAATCGAACTTGAGTCGAACTTATTGCATTCGAAAGTTTTCAATAATTAGTAAAATAATTCTAGCTTTCGAGCCGAGTTCGAACATATCGAACTTTGGTCGAGACGAACTTTGAGCTTAAAATTTACAGTTTGGTTGAGGTTGAACTCGAGCACAAACTATTTAGTTGATTTCGAACTCGATCATGATAGTGTTCGACTCAGATCGACTCATTTACAATTCTAGTTAAGAAATAATATATTTTACACAACTTTCATAATAAGAGATAAAGTGTGCATAATGATTATTGATAGTGGAAGTACTGAAAACGTAATATCTAATGAGATTGTCCAGAAATCACAATTGAAGACAAATAGTCACGTCACCCGATGATTCAAAAATTATCATGGTTGATTAATGGTAGCGAGTTATAGTAGATAAGCGACATCTTATATCCTTTTCAATTAGAAACATATATTTTCATTACGCATGGTATGTTGTTGTAAGTGTGTATGCATGTCATGTTTTGTCGGGTCAATCTTGACAATATGACTATAATGTTTTCATGATGAATGAAAGAATACATATCCTTTGAGCATAAAAAGAAAATAATTGTGTTGGCTCCCAAACATGAAGGAAACCACCTTATTCAAAAAGCCAATAATCTTAATCGGTTTTTTATGTCTAAATTTTAAAAGCAATTGAGTTTGACGATGTGCTTAATGCATTACTAGCTTGCATGTACACGAACACAGACAAAATACAAACAGAAGAGGTGTAAGCGCCTGAAGTAAAATATTTAACTTAATGCCTGAAGATCTTCCTCCAAGGCTTAAAGGGACAACTGGCATCAAATTAGCCTTGTTCTAAGTTCATTGTTTGTATTTTTGAGTTCCAAACATTGTTTCAAATATGTACATAAAGGAAGATTCTTCTAAATCTAGTTCAGATTAATCATCAGAGCAATCTCTATGGTAGATGATGCTACTAAGCAGCTTTAAGATTATTCTATGTCAATTTTGATAATATTCAGTCTAGTATTATGAGACATGTTATTGCAGCTCTACCTTCGAGATCAAGTTTGACTTGATCCAGATGATTCAGAATTCCTTGAGTTGGAGGTTTTAATTATGGAGGATATGAACAACCATAGTCATAATTTCGTTGAATTATTTGATACATCTAGTTTAACAATATACCTAGGGAGATTGTGAAGTTCAATTTATTTCATTTTTCTCTAGGGGATCAAGCAAAAACTTGGCTACGTTCATTACCTTACGGTTCAATCACTATCTGGGAGAATCTTACTCAAATTTTTTAGTGAAATCTTATCCTATATCTAAAACTACTCAGATGAAGGGTGCTATAAGTTAAGTTTGGGAACATTTCAAAGAGATGTATAAAAGTGCCCAAATCTTGATATTCCAGATTGGATTGTGATCAATTATTTTTATTGTGGTCTAAATTAGAAATTATTAATTGTTTACATGATCAATAAATTCAAAGTACATATGACTTCTTTATATAAGTACATTGCATTTCTTGATATCTAACTATTTAACCTTCTTGATATCAAACAAATGATAATTCAAAATGAAAAATGCCAAGTACAAGATTGATAAAGTCTTTTATCTAGGTTTGTTATCATTAAAAGGTAAGTCTATATCCAACAAGGATTATATATGAGCCTTATAATGCAGTGGTTCATCATATCGCCTTATATCAAATTTTAAAATTTTGATCATACTTATCTTAGAATTCTGATATACATGCTCATAATAATGCAGGGCTTTTGAAGTTTGGTGTCTTCATATTCCGTTTCATGATAGGACGCCATTCGAAGGTCCTCCTATTTTCAAACTCTCAGTGGCCTAGTACATATGATGTATTCCTAACTATAATTTTTTTTCCTTTTACTGCACGGAAATGAAGCTAACATGAAAATGAGTAAATAGATTTTTTATCTTTAAAAAATTGTATAATATATTTGATGTTACATATATGCACTATGCATATCCTAATAAATTGCATATATGGGTATAAATTTAATGTAATTTTTAATAAACTATGGCATACAACATGCAGGTTTAGTAAAATTCGTCGAGAGAACTATAATGGTACAACATTCTCTCTATCCTCATAAGCCTATATATATTGTTGGGGACTCATTTGGAGCTTGCATTGCTTTAGCTATTGCTGCTAATAATCCTTCAATAGACTTGGTACTTATATTAGTTAATCCCGGTTAGTTTTCTTCTTACGGTATTTAAGATTCGTTTAATTTGTGTTTGAACCATCATTTTAATTTCTCATTCATCCACTTTTGCAGCTACATCATTTGATAAATCGCCATTGCAGCGCTTACTTTCTATTACTGAGTTTTTTGAAGATGAATTTGAGAGTGTTGTCCCATATATCCTTAGCATTGTACTAGGTATGTAAAATTTTAATTCAATTTTTACATATGGATATGTATAAATGGAAGTCGTATACCAAAGAACTAAACAATTATGTATACTTTATGCGATAGCTAAATTTAAAGAAATGCTACTTTAGTTGTTTATAAATATATATGATATATGATTATATAAGGACTACATTTTTATGTATATACAAATTGATCAAATTTATTGAATATGCAAAGAATTTTTACAAGTAGTGAGCAACTAATGTGTTACTTCAGGCATGCATTACAATGTGTAGATGATTTTTCACCCATAAGATTTTTCTGTCTATGTCACATTATATATTTTTACTAGTTTGAGATCGTAAAAATTGATGGAAACCTACATATATATGATACATGTAAAATATTGTAGAAACTTGTCTAGATTTTTCTAGAAGAGGAAAAACTTATGACTACTTACATATTTCTATCAAGAGGAATTTTTGTTCATGTGTGCAACTAAGTATAAAATAAGATAGATAGCGGTGTAATATAAAAACTAAAGGGGTTGTAGTGTAGAAAAAATTAATTTCATTTGACTACATCATTGGAATTGCATATAATATTTTTAAAATTCACACAACTATCATCAAATTATATAGATAAAATATTACTATTTTTATGTCAATTGTAGAAGATCTTAACCTTTTATTAGAAAACAAGGATACAATCATTCAATTGTTGATATATTTACATGTATATTAATATGTATAGTGCATACTTTTTTGACTCAGTATTTATGCACATAAAAAGTAAAATATCAGAATGGATGATACTGATGTAAGAAAAACAAGCATGTCCTGTCACAATAAGTATAATGCTTCAATCCATGCATTTAGTTGTGATCACTGAAATTTCGATTGAAGGTTGGCTTGTACAACAAATGCACACGCCAAAATAATGTAAACTAATGACATACATTTTAATTTAAGATAGTATAATGTCGATTCTAGCCTAATGAAGTAATATTTTAATTTCATGCTAATTATTTATTTTTATTGATGTTTTATTTGACTATTTATTTATCTCCCAGCTTTTGTCTCTTTCTGTTAATAGCCAAGTATCAAATAAGCATTTTGATATACTTGATACTTGTTATTTTGTGTTTTTTTCAATATTTTGCCACACTTTTTTTACTATTATTTCATATCCAGGTGACCCATTGAAAGCTGGAAAGGTCAACATAAAAAGTGGTTGGCCTATTGGAGATATGTTCGGCAAATTTTTTAACAATATAATTGATGTGATGCCAAGTATTCATGTATGCCTACTTGATCATATTTTTATGTCGCACAATCTCAATCTTACTTATACACATCAAAACTTACACATAGGCAACAACTCAGAAGAAAAATATAGTCTTAATACTAGTTAATTTAATTTCAGGATAAATTTTTAATCTGATATGATATAAAAGATTAATCATAATATTTGTATATATATATATATATATATATATATATATATATATATGATAGAGTTCTATGGGACCACTAATAAATTGGAAACCTTCAAGATCCTATATGTTCTTCTTGTACAACATTACAAACTATATCATTCTACAAAACATGTTTTGCCCGTGTTCTGCTTGTAGTACATACACGTTCTCTAAGGCTCTTCACATATACGTATATATTGCAATCGAATATTATCATCATGAAATGCTTAGATTTTTTAATAACCTACTTAAATTTTTTGAAATTCGTATTGACTATCTAAGTCCTTTAATCATAAATTCTCATCAAGATATTTGACTAGGATAATGTTACACACACATATGTCATTATGTTAAAGCAAAACAAAATAAAATGTATTGTGTCATCTTATTATATTTTGTTGTTGCATCGTATATACTTTAATATTACTATCATGCTTGATATTTGTCAGTTGCAAATGGGTGTAAACTTCTATTAGTTTCGTACAACATTCATTATACAGACTTTTAATCTTGTTATATTGTGTTAGGTATTGGCTGATAGTATACCTGGAGGCACTTTTCAGTGGAAGTTGAATCTACAAAAAACTAGTGATATTTATTTAAAGCATCGTCTCCATACCATAAAAGCCGAAGTACTCGTGCTAGCAAGGTTATCACTTCTTCAGTTTATTATGGATTTTATACTGCTGATAAGTACTCATTTAAAATAATACATAAAGATAGAAAGGTTAGAGATCCCCTTAAAAGTAATATCATAAAGATTTTATTAATATAAAACATAAAACTTAAGAAGAATAATGTGATAATGCCATTATCATAGTTAGAAAATAAGTCTAGAGTTGCACAAAAATCGGATAGGGTCGGATTCAGCTCGTGCTTTAAAAAATTTGAATCTTTTGAAATTGCATCGGGTTGGGCATTTATTAAAAAAACAAGTAGGTCGGGTCGAGCAACATTTATCTAGACTTTTACCTGGGTTTTTATGAAGATTCTATAAAGAATCCGCATAAAATTCAGGCTTTTATCTTGACGGGCTGGGCAGGACCATCATTTATCTAAACCGGGTTGGCCAAGCTTTTGTCTGGAGCGAATTTGGATTTTGGCTTTATTTTTGGATTAGTCAGGGCTGGGTTTTTGTGAAAAAATGTGGCCCATTTAGGTCTGTAGGCCGTATCGGACAACATTATCGAAAGGAAGTACTCAAAATTTTCTTTCTTATTTTACTTGTTGCTTGTCAATGTCATTTTTTGGTTCAAATTTTTTCGAATCAGATGAGACAAACTTTATAAATTGGATTTTTTTAAGCATCTCTAGAAATGACTAAGATGCTATTTTGATCTAATCCAAATCAAAACCAATAATTTGTGATTTTTAATTACGAACCAAACGTCTTTGATTTTGTTCAGTATATGACAAGTGTAGTTCGATTTGAAATTGTGCGATTTTGGTTAGAAAACCAAGAAGATTCAATACAATGCATCATAATATTTTTAAAAGATTTTGAAATTTCAAAATCCAAAATATCGGCTAAAAACCATTTTGATAATATGAAAGACCTTTACAAAAGAAATATTTCCTAGAAAGCATATGTCGGGGATACTTGTGCCTATTAACTCTTTGACTAGAAGAGATCCAATAGATATAACTCCAGCAGCTGAGAAAGATGTGGATGAAGTGGTTAATGTAATTGCTTGAATAGAAGGTAATACGATGTTGAATACCCATATTATTAAAAAATTCATTCTTTAGTCAACAGTAAAACTTAAAAATTATGAACACTGGCCCCCAAGCTAACATACTCATCAACCAATATTAGGCATTCAATTCTATATATATAATCTTTATAAATCGTAGTATCAAGATCAATATTATGGACATGAGTTAAATTACACAGAGAAAAACAAAATGCTAATTTGTTAACCAGTTAATTAGCTTGCCATTTTCTTAGGCCACTCCATATTTGAAATAAAAAAGCGAGATAACAAGGTAAGGCAAAGCACACATAAAATAGTATAATGTAAAAAAATTCACATCTTAACTTGTAGTATTAATGAAACCAATTTTCAATAACACAATCAATCACACCTCAAGATGTTCCAAACCTGTATTCTTAATCAAGCTGGTTATTAAAAACACCATCAATCAACTTAGAAGAATCACGTTCCATACGATAACTAAACATCTATAAATATTTGAATGTACTTCTCAAATATATAATGACTATGTATGTAGTCATCAAAAATTTATTACAAAGACTTCACATACTTGTTATACAAGTCTTAACATGCTAGTTATATATATATATATATATATATATATATATATATATATATATATATATATATATATATATCATTCTTAGACTCAACTATTGAAACTTTGTGACTAAGACTTTTTATCTAATCAATAAATTAGATACACAAAAAAAATTGTAAATTGATAATTCTCTTTAATTTTCTAAGGCCCATACAACTATATTGTGTTGAACCCGACAATCCCCCGCTTAAACTAAATACGGTTTCACAACTAATTTGATAATCACCATCAAGATGTGAATTGAACCTCCATTCACCATTGTCTCCCATTAAACAAGAACCTTTACTTCGTGTTCTTTCGATCTCTGAGGACCGTAAAATGTCGTTAAGTGACTTCTATACTAACATTCTTCATCATAATAATATGTATCAATTCAAATCATGTGCAATAACTACGAGTACCCTTCCATCTCATGAGTCGCTCAATCCTTGTCCATCAATCTTTCGGCCACTATGAAATAACCATAGTCTGATCAAAATCATTATGTTAATTGAACAAGCCATTGAAATGATTCAGAGAATCACTTCCATCTTGAGATCGAACAAATTACTCGCAAGAAATAACTTCTCAAGAGAACATCATACTTGGTTTTAGGTGCAAGAACCAACCGGTAGTCCATGTCACATATACGAATGGAAAGCACGTACAAATATGTATAACACGAAAAAGTCATGTTAGTCCTCCCAAAGGTATTTTTATTTTTGTGTGAAAAAACCCCTCTAAAATAGTAACAAATAATTTTAAAAATGAAGTACGCGCTTGTAATTGATTACTATGTATGCTTGAATTTTCGTTTATTAAGGTAAAGCCTAGGTCAAACACAATTCATATAATTCAAATGCTATTGTGTATTTCTATATCCATTAGTTTTACATCATAATTAACAATTATAGAAATTAGATATTTTATTTATTTTTAAATATATATGATTTATATATATTATTAAAATAATACAATTCGAGTTTGGTTTCAATGTAGCAGGAATTAGAAACTAAACGAAAATCAAAATTTGAGGTGTGATTTTATTTGGTTCAATTTCTTGTGTTGTTCGATTTAATTTCTGCTCGTTCCTAATCATTTTAGATCGTTCACTTGGCGATCTTAGTTTTTGTCATTTGATATTCTAAGGGTCTAATTTGGGGTCACCCTTTTAATTAGATTTGGTAATTATAGACATGTTCATCAGTATACATAAATAATTACTTTGAAATATAAATAATTTATGATGAACTATTTAGTTCAAATTTTCGTCTCTTATATAGAACTTCAGTTCCACGTGCTAATATTGAATTTTTGTGTTTTATATATTAGTGGCCAGGATAGTCTTTTTTTAAGCAAATTCGAAGCTGAACGACTTTCAAGTTTAATACCTGATTGCAAATTGCGATACTTTCAAGATAGCAAACACAACCTTTTAATGGTAAATTCATTCCCCTTATCTTTTTTTTGTATCATTTTTGATTTTTTTGTGAAGCTTCATATTTAAGTACATGATTGATTTTCCTAAATATATATATATATCACATTCGAAATATAATATTATATTTAAAACAAACTTTATTAATTCATAAGACATCATCCCATGTAAATATCAAAATTGCCATATATCTTGTAGAGATAATGACTAATGTAATGTGAATTTACATTGTAACATACATAATGATTATATCTATTAAAAATGGAGTACATTTTGTGAATGAATTTAAGAGATCTGAATCTGTGAATGCTTTATGTTATGTCCAAATCTTGGCATAACCCCTAAGCAGGCCTAATGGGCTAGAATAGCGGTCCACAACTCATAATGGGCATAGAAATGAAGATTGTGTCACTAAAACCCATCACCAGGAGTCAGTCCAATATACTATCAAGCATAATGTGGAAGTTTGCGACCCCAAGCTGCGGGTCGAGTTCGCCAGCAAAGTCCCTAGTATGGGATAACATCTATCATACACGTCTGTCTCTCTACAAGGTCCAGCGTGGCCTAGAGGTCCAGCGAGGCCTAGAGGTCCAGCGAGACCTAGAATACTATCTCTACAAGGTCCAGCGAGGCCTAGAATACTCTTATGAAGGCTCGAGGTCGCATGCCTGTACCAACGAGGTCGAATGCCTGTATCGACGAGGTCGCATGCGTGTACCGACGAGGTCGCATGCCTGTACCGACAAGGTCGCATGCCTGTACCGACGAGGTCGCATGCCTGCACCCATAGGAGGTCGCATGCCTGCACCCACAGGGTCGCATGCGAGGTCCTTGCTACTATCTCACCAAGGGATCGCTTTATCTCTATCATCATATCTATCAATCAAAATGGGATCGCTATCTCACTTTATACTAGAAGGCTCATAACTAGACCCCTCGAGGTCTTATGAGTATCTGTACGCTCGGGATCGCCTCGCATGACTCAACCCCTCGAGGTTGCATGCTACGTCCTTTCTACTTCTCTATTAGCCTCGTCCAAGAGGCCACAGTTCTAACCAAGCGAGACTATCTGCTTCCTTCTTTGGACCATGGATCATGGATAGAATCGATGACTCATTGCCACATCAGCCCTAAAACTAATGGGCTTGGGCCATGACTTATCTACTAAAACCCTAGCGCGTCTAGGTAACTTCTTCTCTGAGAACTGCGTGTGGCTTGATCCCTATAAATAGGGTACGTAGGCATCTTGTTATGGATGATTGACAGTTCACCCCTGAATATCAACAAACAAGATCAGGCATAAAAAATCACCAATCTCCATCCGTGTTCTTTATGTTCTAAGCGAAATATCCGTATTTTGCTCCATGATTCCAGCAAACCTCCAAAATATTGTTATACAATATTCTTCCTATAACATTTGGCGCCAGAAGGAGGGCAAAAGTCATCATATTGGGAGAAGGATGAATAAATAGAACAAGAAGAACGGAGGGAACAACAACGGGGAGACCCCGGGTCTCACAAGACACCCAAGAGCGAGGCGAAGATAGGGGCCGAGGTTCTGAATGACCCCCATCTCTTCGTAGAGAGCGTGAGTGGTCTTATCGTCGTGAAGACAGACCCCCCTCTCTTCGTAGAGAGCGCGAGCGGTCCCATTACCGCGATAAATGACCCCCCTCTCTACGTCGAGATTGTGAGCGGTCTCATAAGTACGAACCCGAACCCCGGAATCGCAAAAAAGAAAGATGGCAAGGAGGATCAAAAGGAGTCAAACGCTCCCAAAAAGACTCAATCCCATCACGGTAGCACTGGAGAGGGACAGGAAAAAGAAGGTTGAGGATAAGAAGATCAAGATTGGGAACTTTAACCTCGAGGAGCTGAAGAAGGCCTTTAATAAGATACTACTAAGATAAAGGAGGGAACGCAGCGTGAGGCCGCCTCATCTGAGGCAGGTCAGTAAGTGTCTTTGATCGCATTGGAAAGAATTTAATTGAGCATGATCTCCACCTCAAGCTCGAAAAGCTCAGTGCTGACAAGAAGGATAAGCGACCCCATGGTAGAGGCTAAGGTAGAGGCTAAGGCAATGGACAAGGTTCTAACGGACCCCCTTCTCCTTGTCGAGATTGTGAGCGGTTCCATTGTCTTCACGATGGACCCCCTTCTCCTCATCGAGATTGTGAGCGGTCCCATTGTCATCATGACGGACCCCCTTCTCCTCGTCGAGATTGTGAGCGGTCCCATTGTCGTCACGACGGACCCCAATCTCCTCGTCGAGATCGTGAGACCCCCTATATGATGTAGCTAACGAGGCTCCCTCTTATGTGACCACTGAGTCCCCTATATGATGTGGCTATCGAGATCAAATAGATGCCTCTTTGTGAGATTCCCCTTCGTGGGATGCCTCTACATGAGATGATTCTTGGTGGAATACCTCTACGTCGAAGAGAGGGGGGACGCCCCTGATCCTTGGGGAGAGGGGGGACGCCCCCGATCCTTGGCGGCAATGAGGAGGTCCTCAACTACCTCAGTACACCAGGAAGATCATCTATCAAACAAGCCCCCTGCTTGGTATGGACTTCACTAATATCAGCGTACATTGCCCCAATTTGAAGGAGAACTCATAGTGGGGTTACATTAAATTCTCTTTATTATAAATGGTGTCAAATCCAAATAATGCAAGAAGGTTGCTGAAACATGTTGATTCCTCATCACATCTACAATTATAATAAGGACTCGGGGGGTAGTGGCATTACATAAACACCACTCCTAGCAGGACATTTGAAAATTTGCAAGACAATGCCAGCACCTAGCGTTGCGAGGCCTGCACCTAGCGTTGCGAGGCCGTACCTACCGTTGCGAGGCCGTACCTAGCGGTGTGAGGCCGTACCTAGCGACGCGAGGCTGCAAACTCGACACCTTGCGATGCGAGGCCTCTCGGCCCCATAGGCGCAATTAGGATCATTTAAAGACCCCATCAGCTATTCTAAAACACTTGGGAAAAATTTAACAGATATGAAGAGGCGTTATGGAGGAATCTATACATGCTAAAATAATGCAACATGAGTCCTTTGTGCAAGTAGATGCGAGGCATATAGTACTTTGCAATATCATAAACATCAAATAAAGGAGCATCAATAAAGAAAGCCAATCTAGGTTCAAGGAGCATCCAAATAAGTAAAAGAAATTAAGTCTACAAGCGCGAGGCAAATAAAGGGAGTGCCCATATCTCCACTAAGTCTAGCAGATAAAGTTTAAAATCAATAAAAAGGAAGTCATGGGGATCCATTTTCCGCTTCCTCATTCATCTCCATCTTGAGGTTATCAGCAAACTTCCCAGTCTCTTCGCCCAACCGGTACCAATCAAAGTCTCCAACCTTCTCGAGGAACTTTTTCATGAAGTCAACAGATCCTTTATTCTCAACCTCCTCAATGATAGTGGGAAGAGCATTAGCAACATCTTTAGCTTCCTTCTCTAACTCAGCGACGCGGTCTCTAAGCTCCTTGATCTGGGAGTCTGACTGCTCCATCTCAACAGCATGATCGAGCTTAACTTCTTTCTAGCTAATTTCTCCTCATGATGCTCTCTCTAAAGCTTCTCAGTTGGGCCTTCAAATTCTTTCCTCCAACTATTTTTTGCGTCCTCGGCATCAGCCTGAGCCTGTGCAAGTATGGATTTGAGATTCACAATATCTTCGCTCATCTTACTATTGGAAGAAGCCAAGGCTCGAACCTCCTTGTGGTGACGCAATTGATGGAAGAAAAGCTCAGCTATAGCTTTAGTCTTGGAAGCATTGGACTCCTCCGGAGAATGTAGGGACCAGGAATACATATCAATCTCAGAAACATGGGCATGTGCCAATTTGCCATATGTCTGGCGGACCAGTCCAGGAGAAGGATGAAGGGGAGAGAGACTCATGTCATTCTTGTTCTTCTTTAGTGGTGGTTCTTCATGAAGACTCGTTATCTTAGTTGTTTTTTTCCTGCTAGGATGGAGGGAAGAAGATGATTGTCGAAGAGGCATTGTGAGAGTGGTCTGCTTAGGAGGAGGCATGACAACATCAGACTTGGTAGCTGAACCCCCAACAAGGGAGGAATGGTGAGTCAGATTGCCAGAAGGGTTAAGAGAGGTACTCGCAGCTTTGTCCTTCTTCATGAAAGGGACCGCGTGGATACAACATGGAAACTAGGACCTCACGAGGCTATTCTATGTTTTTTTTTACAAAATACCACATGTGGGGCCACATGTGATGTTTCTTTTTCAAAATGGAAACCAAAACATACACGCTTAATATTCAAGCTGGTGTGAATTGGTTTGGGAGGAGAATTAAATTTACGAAGCAAGCAGACAGCCTGCATGGCAGAAAAATAAAGTGTAGCGAGGTGGCCAGTACGAGGAGGCATGGGCTCGTATTAAATTAAAAATTGAAAGTTGTCAAGCGAGGAGGCTTCCCGATAAATCAAATAATTATTTTGATTTTATTTTTGAAGACCAGAAAAAATAGTTCTCCGCTACATCTGCGTGCACCGAAGAACTGGGGGGTAGTTGCTATGCTTGAAAATTGATACAAACTCTAAGCAGACTCATTACAAGAATTGAGGAGGCCTCACGACGTATGAGGCTTCGAGGAGGCCTCGCGACGTATGAGGCTACGAGGAGGCCTCGCGATGTATGAGGCTGCGAGGAGGCCTCGCGACGTATGAGGCTGCGAGGAGGCCTCGTAATATATGAGGTTGCAAGGAGGCCTCGCAACATATGAAGCTGTAAGGAGTCCTCTCAACTTACGAGGAGGTCTTTCATCATAATAACAAGAAGCAGAGGAGAACACTCTCATCATACTTTAAGAAGACCTGAATATATAGGTGAAAGCCTGAGCTCACACATCAGCATGACAGAAGATATAATTATAACAACTTATGACTGCAAGGCCCTATGGGGTCGCCTCTCAAGGTCCCTGCAGGACCATATTGCGCTTGGAAGGACCCTTCGAGGTCACCATGACTCACTTATACATGGCTTCGCATTAATTGAAAGACACACAACACATGTCATCATCTTAACAGCTGGGAGAAGATCTCGAAATATGACAGTTGTCTGCAATCATTAAAATTCATTGGGATCGCGATGCAATTGCAAGGCACTTGAGATAGTTATGCTTTCATCTACAGCAATCTATAACGAGCACAGGCCTTGCATCGAAGTTTTGACAAAGCAGTTTTTGACTCCACATCGCATTTTCAATGGCAATATGGACTCGGGGGGTAGTTGTTATGCCCAAATCTTGGCATAAGCCATAATCAGGCCTAATGGGCTAGAATAGCGGTCCACAACTCATAATGGGCATAGAAATGAAGATTGGGTCACTAAAACCCACCACCAGGAGTCAGTCCAATATACTACCAAGCATAATGTGGAAGTTTGCGACCACAAGCTGCGGGTCGAGTTCGCCAGCAAAGTCCCTAGTATGGGATAACATCTATCATACACGTCTGTCTCTCTACAAGGTCCAGCATGGCCTAGAGGTCCAGCGAGGCCTAGAGGTCCAGCGAGACCTAGAATACTGTCTCTACAAGGTCCAGCGAGGCCTAGAATACTCTTATAAAGGCTCGAGGTCGCATGCCTATACCGACGAGGTCGCATGCCTGTACCGACGAGGTCGCATGCCTGTACCGACAAGGTCGCATGCCTGTACGGACGAGGTCGCATGCCTGCACCCATAGGAGGTCGCATGCCTGCACCCACAGGGTCGCATGCGAGGTCTTTGCTACTATCTCACCAAGGGATCGCTTATCACTATCATCATATATATCAATCAAAACGGGATCGCTATCCCACTTTACTAGAAGGCTCATAACTAGACCCCTCGAGGTCTTATGAGTATCTGTACGCTCGGGATCGCCTCGTATGACTCAACCCCTCGAGGTTGCATGCTACGTCCTTTCTACTTCTCTATTAGCCTCGTCCAAGAGGCCACGATTCTAACCATGCGAGACCATCTGCTTCCTTCTTTGGACCATGGATCATGGATAGAATCGATGACTCATTGCCACATCAGCCCTAAAACTAATGGGCATGGGCCATGACTTATCTACTAAAACCCTAGCCCGTCTAGGTAACTTCTTCTCTAAGAACTACGTGTGGCTTCATCCCTATAAATAGGGTACGTAGGCATCTTGTTATGGATGATTGACAGTTCACCCCTGAATATCAACAAACAAGATCAGCCATAAAAAATCACCAATCTCCTTCCGTGTTCTTTATGTTCTTAGCGAAATATCCGTATTTTGCTCCATGATTCCAGCAAACCTCCAAAATATTGTTATACAATATTCTCCCTATAACACTTTATACACCGGAAAATCCACTATGTACTATCTATCTATCCATTTGTCCATCTATCCATCTATTATTCTTTCCATCTATCCATCCATCCATAAAATAAAAGATAGGTGATGTAATCTGTGCTTATTGTCATTCTATTATTAATTTGATGACATTTTATTGTTTATGTGACATTTTGTTATTTAATTTTATGTTTGAAATATACGTATTTCTATACTATTTTCTTGTCCACTCCACTAATTCTCTCTCTCTCTCTCTCTCTCTCTCCTCTTCATTTCTCATCTTTTCACTAATTCTCTTCCATCCTCAATTTTGTCCTTCTAATACTAATTCCCATTGATCTTCATTTTTCATTCTTTTATCATTCTTCCATTTTTTTACACTAACTCCTTTCATTGATTTCAAATTTTCATTGATACTTACTTGCTAATAATGATTATCATTTTTTTGTTTATATAATATTAATTTTTTTAAATAATTATTAAACTTAGTTAAGCAACATATTTAACTCATTTAAATTAAAAAGAATCTTATTTTGTATAATGAATGTCTAAAACTAGAATCTATCTATCTTATACTAAAACAAAAGACAGGTGATATAATTTATGCTTTTGTGTCATTCTATTATTATTTGATGCCATCATACTTGCTTATATGTCATTTTCTTATTTAATTTTACTTTTCAAATATAATTATTTCTATACTTTTTTCCTCCACACTCCACTAATTCTCTCTTCTATTCATTTCCCATCCCTTAACTGAGTCTCTCTCCTCCACCTCAGTTTTCGTTCTTTCGCTGATTATATTTCTCAACCATCTTCATTTCTCATTCTTTTATCTTTTTTTCAAGTTTTTTTTACACAAATACACTGCATTTGTTCACACAAATACATTGCATTTTATTTCATATTTTCATTGTTACTTGCTTACTAATATTGATTATCATTTTTTTATTTTATGTAATATTGTTTTGTTAATATTGTTATCAATTTTTGTTAAGCATCAAATTTGACTCAAATTAAGTAATAAAAATAAATATTATTTTATAAAATGAATTTCTATAACTAAAATTTTGAAATAAATATATTTTAATGATATATATAGTAAATATGTCATATTAAACTTTTTTGAGTAGAACTTATAAATTTAGAGAGTAGCATTCACTATCACTAATTTTCGAGGGAGCGAGAATCTAATCAAGAATATGAGAATGACATAGTATTCTGCCACGCTCATTTATATTAAATTTTATAAGTAATTGAAATGCATAATATATATTCTTAATTTCAAAAAAATGAATACAAAATGATCGGGCATCTACTCAGGAACTAATCTAGTATAATAAATTTACAAGTACAAGAGTACCATAAGTAAAAAGGAAAAATGTAGTAGCACATATTCGAGAATATTTCGAAATGAAATGAATATTTCCTTTCTGTACAGATTACATAATAAAATCTTTTATGTGACAAATGGCTCCAAAATATTATGTGTGTTTAACATAATTTATTTCACCTCTTTCGACATTTTTTCCAAATTATGAATCTTGACGAACAATCTTCGAATGTCATAACATCACAAAAAATTTAATATTTATATCTTTACAGGAAGATGACATCAATTTACTAACGATTATTAAAGGTACTTGCAAATATCGTCGATCAAGGAGGAAAGACTGGGTTTCAGATTTTTTGCCTCCTAGCATTTCTGAATACAATCATGCATTCAACAAAACATACGGGTAATTTGATATTATAGTGTTCAGTAAGTTTTTGAAAATAATGTGATATACTTAATTATTTAATGGCAAGTTGTAAATTAAATGGTAAGTAACTTAATAAAATCATTTGCATCGAACAAATAATCGTTTTTGGTATTTTAAACTTGAATATGTAATATTAAACATAAAAATAAAATTTGACCTTGGTTGCATCGAAATTATAAATTACATGTTTTCGAATTGGTCAACTTTAAGGTGTCAAGTATGATAAATAAGTTATTGCTTAGATGTTTGGAATGGTTTAGGTCTATGCAAGTCAATCTTTAAACTGAAACAGCCGTGAAAACTTGTCACATCTTAAAGATCCAAAAATAAATAAATGTGACTTCTATTTATATGTGTTTACATTTTTGAAAATTACGAACAAGAGTTTCTTCCTCTATTATATGCCTATGTTAATAACTATGTATTACATACCTTAATTAAACTCTATAAAGATATTTAATTTATTTTGTCTTAATTTAGGATAAAATGCAATATGTTTAATTTTACATATTTTTTTGAGTTGACACTATTATGTAATTGAGGGGGGTGCCATTGATATTTCTTTAATAAAATACTCTCACACACATAAATGTGAAAATCCTGATCCTCATATATTACCATCATATGTTCTCTCCATATCATGTTATGGAACACAATTCCTTCCCTTTATTTTCATCAGATTACTATGTAATTGGGAATGAGATTCATTAAATCATGTTGTCAATAATTTGTTAGGGATGTTTTAAATTATATTTAGCCAATATTTAAGAATTGATACAAGTGCCTAAATCAAATTTCTCATTTAATAACCTAGAGTTTAAAATGATTGAATCTGGTTATATTGTTACATTACATGTAGAATTGTTCGTCTCATTACTAGTCCTGCAATGTTCTCAACTATGGAAAATGGAAATATAGTGAGAGGTCTCGGTGGGATTCCTAGTGAAGGCCCAGTTATGTTAGTTGGCTCTCATATGCTACTTGGCACTGAAATTAGCTCATTGGTTCAAGAATTCTTAATAGAGAAGAAAATAATGGTTCATGGTATGGCTTATCGTGAGATTTTTAGCCCAAGGTTTGAAGACCCTTCCAAATCATTTTCCCTTTTGGACATTTTCAAAGTCTTTGGTGCAATACCTGTCAGTACAAGAAACATTTGCAAGGTGCTCTCAAATAAGTCGCATGTACTTCTTTACCCTGGTGGAATACGAGAAGCACTCCATCGTAAGGTTTTTCATGTTCCATTTCTATTTTTTACTTCTATGATCCTCTAATCATGTGCATCTATTTCTTTAGCTTATATTTCAACTAAACATAATAATCTTATTTTTATTAAGATGGCATTGTAAATGTCAACGTAGTATATAAATATATAACTCAATCTTAAACTAAATTTTGTTTTCAAAAGAAACATAAATATTATTCTACTATATCACCAAATAATATTTTTAGATTATCATAATATAAAAAAATTGATTTAAACTTAAAATCGAATATGAAAAAAAACTAATGCAATAGTTAAAAGTTAATGAACATCTATTTTGTTTAGTCATAATATATATTGTTGCTAACTCAGAGATTGTATTGAAGGTGTTCCTAAAATAGATGTATTTAATCTCAACTAAGTAATTGATTAAAATTATACATGCATCTCATGACAATGACTCATATTATATATGTTAATTACTTTAAATCAAGTGATAATACAAAAAAAAAATCCTAGTTGGTGCTCTTAATATTGGATATAATAAAATTCTTTTTTTTTAAATTTTCAATCACTATTTTATTTGGAAAAGTTCTATACTTAATTTTTAATAAATTAAAATTATTATTGAATATGATCTTAATGGAGAGAAGAATAAGATAGTTACTATAAGTAATTGGGATATTTTGCTGGTATCTTTGATTTGTGGTCATATATTTTGAACTTGAAAACATATGCTGACGATGTAATGACAGTTTGTATTTTAGTGTACACCTATGCTGTTTGTTTCTTGGTTTTAACCATGTAATTTGTTGTAATGTAATTGTTTATATTAAATATATTAGATTAATGTCATTTATCGTAGATTTATTGTATCATTGTATTAAATTTAGTGAATGTAAATCTAAATTTTTTCTTTAATTATTCTACATCTTATATAGTGTTATACATTAAGAATCTTGTTATTGATGTTCTAATTTTTTAGGGTGAACAATATAAACTATTTTGGCCTGATAAACCAGAGTTTGTAAGAATTGCAGCCAAATTTGGGGCCACGATCATACCATTTGGAGCTGTGGGTGAAGATGACATGGTGGAAGTAAGAATCTATATCCTCAATAAAAAAAATTTGTATATGTTACTACTTATTTTATATGCAATCACTATACTATCTAATATTTGTGGTTTAATATATATTTAATATCAAATAAAGTTGTATCGTTAAAATCGTACTCACTTTATTCCTTACAGTTGCTTCCTGATTATGATGATCGAATGGAGACTCGTAATTCTATAAAATTAAGGTAAATAATGACTACTTGCATGATTATATATCACGTAGTAAATATCAATAATCTTGTATATATAAATAGCAAGAAATACATACATTGGGTTCCATATATACGAAAATCTTTTAACATATATTTTACTCACAGGACTGAAAGGGACGGAAGAGTTTCATACGAAAATCTTTTTTTTCCGAACATTTGTCCCAAGATACCAGGGAGGTATTACTTTCTTTTTGGGAAGCCAATACAAACAAAAGAAAAGCAAATTTTACTGAAAGAAAAGGAATACAGAAAATGCTTTTACATGCAAATAAAGTCAGAGATCGAACAATCTATATCGTATCTGATAAAGAAGAGAAAGGAGGATCCATACAGAGGTTTATTCGAAAGAACCTTATACCGTGCATTTTCATCTTCTATTGATCACAATGTACCAGCATTTGAACCATAAGTTAAAACTTCTTTGTTACGATATTTATTAGGGAAGACATCAAAATTATTAACGCAACAATATTTAAATTTTATGATGATAAAACTTAATCCTAAACCTGTCTTCATCTATATATCTTATACTTGCAAACCTGATTGAGTATACCGATGTTGTTTATATGATGTTAATTGGATAAAATTGCACAAGTGGTACTTAATGGCGGATATAAAATAAACTGTTAGTGCACAAAAATAAATAAGCAAATCCTTGCAAACATCCTTATACACTATTAAGTCACTTCCAGCATTATAAGGGATCAATTATTACATATTTTCATTATCGTTTTTTGAGGCAACGTATTTTCAACATCTAAAGTCTACAATTCCTAAATCAAAGAGAAATGTTCATTTTTATTAAAATTATTCAACCTAGTAAAAGTTGACTTTAGGATAACCAACTCCACTTTTAAATTTTAACTAGTTTAAAATTTTTATAAAAAAAACCAGTTTAAAATTATTTAAATAACATTTAACATTGACCATTTAAACATAAAATCTTAATAAATCAAATGATTTTAAATTCAAGTTTTCAAATTTGACTTATGAGGATTAATTTGTATTTAAAATTTGAGTTAGTGTTGGTTGCGAATGGGTATTCATATTTATGCATTTTTGAAATTAAATTTCAAATCAAAATTTTGAATATTCATTATTTTTGATATCAATATTTACCAAGTGAAAGTTTTAATTTTAATAAAAGAATATGTAACATGGACATGGCTGGTTGCATCTATAACACACCTTACAGATGACCTATCCACATGGCTGGTTGTTTGCTTTCACAGGTGCCTTGCTCTTGTTGAATGAATGGTTTTGGGTTTTAGGTTTGAAGGGTTGGTTCCTCTTGAATCTGATGTTTGGAAATTTTCTGGCCATGAAAGCATATAAAGTGTTTTCCATTCCATCTAGTTCTTCAAGAGTATAGAACTGTTAACTCGAATAACTTGTAGAAGGGGGGGTTGAATACAAGTTATATAATCGTGTCTGATTTTTGCTTGGTTATATGAACAAGAATAAACGAATGAATCAAACTCTGTTTGTATTAAATAAATCAAATACAAACTCTACCAAAGGTGTACAAATACCTTTAGCAGCTGCTGACAAAATAAAACTCTCTTTCTGTTTGTTTCGAACTCTCGAATACAAACCTTATACAGAGCTACGAACTCACGTACAACTTCGCTCTTTTTACAATGATATTGAGAGAGTATTTATAATGCTTCCTATCAACTAATCACAGAAAGATAATCTATACATGACAATGTTCTGCCATCCAGTTGATAGTTTCCATCAATAGAAAATTCTTTCCTTCATAAAATCTTCTTGCTTGTTCCTCAAACAAAGATCTTGTTTTATAGCACTTGCCAGTTTCTGTAGCATCCATAATGACATCATCAGTAACACGACTGATATCAGGATTCCATCTTGCATCAGGATCTGACCATCCCATCAGTACTTGATCAGTATTTGACTTGACGTATCAGGATTCAATCTCAGTTCCTGATATGTAGTACTCGATGCACTGTTCATTCCTGACTAAACTTTACAGATAACTGTCTAACACATATATCCTATACAAAGTGCTAAATCCTTTATAAGATCAGGATTACAAGAAGTATAAGTAAAATTCTATTCTTAACATCACAACTCATGAATTATTCCTAACAATCTCCCCCTATTTATGCTTTAAGATCTGAAGCATAAATCTGAGTTATTGATGTCAAAACATATAACAATACAATCAGAATAGAATTTATGAATTCAAAAATCATGAAGTTAAGTACCTCCTTCTTCAGATATAGACATAGTATCCAGTACTTAGAAGAAAGAATTCAACTATTTGATGTTTCTTTTCCTTTACCACTTCCCTGATAAGATTCACCTCTGTCATCCTTAGTTCTTCTTTTATCTCTCCCAATCTGTTTATCTCCCCCAGTATGTTGCCTTTGAATTGTTTTTATCTCCCCCTTTTTGACATCAGCAACATGAATTCCAAGAGATTCAGTAACAGAACAAATGAGATTCATCATAACTGCTTGATTTTCCATAATAGTGACTTGGTTATCTTCAAGTGTTTGAAGTCTTGATTGAATTTCAACTTGAGATTTCTGAATATCTTGTAAAACTTCAGAATTGACTTCAATGTTGGAAGTGTTTGGAATATCCTCAGATTCAAGTCTTGTAGAAGAAGTTGCCTGTGTAGAATGATATTCACGTAATAAAACTCGATTAGAGTTACAAACATCTTCATCTTTTTTATCTGAAGCTGCAATATGATCATCTTGTCCTTCACCAGTATTCTGTGTACTAACATCTACAAAACCTGACTCCTCCTTAGATTGATCAGATACTGTTGATGTCTCAATTCGTGCTGATATTGGTAGTACAAACAAAGGAATACTAGGATCATTAGAAATATCTACTGGTACTGATGTTGTAGAAGTTTGTCTTAGCCTTTCACCTCTTCTGGTTATAATTCCTGCAAGCCTTTCTTTTTGCTTCTAAGCTTTAACTTCTGGTTTTGAGTTGTGCTTTGCTAAGTCATTCTTCTCATACATCTTGATAAAAGAATAAGTACCAGCATCCATACCAAGATTATTAGACCAAGATTCAGGAAAAACCTGATCCCAGAAATCAAATGATGGTGGTTTCCTAATTTTCTCTCCCTCACTATGGAGTTGATCATCCATACCCTCATTCTCAATTTGACTATCTAAAATCAACACTCTTTCTACCTCTCCTTTTGCCTGGTCAGGAGCCAGCCTCTCTGATTGTGGATTAATATCCATCTTTTCAAGTGTATCACTCAAATTTGGATAAGTGCTCTCATGACCTACATAAAAATAGAGTTTAGAAGAAGTTTTTATACCTGAACTCACATGGAGAGAGGGTTCCTCATATGGCAAGGGGCTTGAGGTTTTCTCCAAGGAGTGAGCTGCTATAGTCTCTGAACCCTTACAATCATCTTCTTTCCTTTCAAAAACTACAGGCTCCAGTATACCACTTTCAGGTTCTCTACTAGACTCTGATGTCTTCAGTAATACTTCATTAGACACCATAGTTAGTATGTCACCGTCTTTAAGTGTTGTTTGCTGAGACTCACCCTCAAGGTGGATAGACTCTGACTGAACAATGTTTGGTTGATCTTCAAGAAAACCAGTCAAAGTTATTCCTCCCATATCATAGGGTTTCTCACTTGCAATTTCATTCATCACAGAAGACCTTTCAACATCAGCTATCACAGCTCCTGAGTCATCCAACCTCTGACTAGATGGTTCTTGTGTTGCAGTGACTGTGACCTGATCTTTCCTACTATCCACCATTGGTGCAATAGTATCTTCTGTTGACTGCATTCCACTATCTACTTCCTCCAGTTGTTCACCTTGAGCTGAAACATCTTCAATAATGACATCCTTGTCAAATAAATATGTATGAAGTGATTGAAGTGCAACATGCTTCGAGAGTCCAAATTTCTTGACTAATTGTCTTCTAACAGATACATAGAAATACATCTTCATTAAGTCAAGTCTTTAATGTAGAAGTCCATATTCTTCTGGAAATAAAAGTTTTGGTACTCTTTCAACCAGAAAATCTAGAACAGGCCTGGACAACTTCACTTTGATAGAAATAACTCCTATAGCCAGTCTGTATGATAATGTAGTTTCCCATAAAGAATCAATATCCAGATCTCTATTGTCATTTGCTGACTTGATTGTTGCTTTATTTGTAGAGACCTGCATGATATTAGTTGGACTTGACTCTGTGTGTGTAGGTGACAAATGAATCTTTCTCCTTGTTCTCCTAGTATAGTGAGCAAAAGATTTATCCTGAGAAGACTCAAGAGGTGTAGACACAGAATTGATCTTGGGATGAGATCCTTTTTCAATAAACACAGTCTTTTGAGAGACATTATCCAGTAACTGTTTTCCCTTTTTAAGTACTACAGCCTTTTGAGAGACTGCAGCCTGGCTGTGACTAGGTGCTTCATCTCTTTGTCCTAGCTTAGAAAGTTGAATTGCAGCCTTCAATTCTTCTCTCTCAGCAAGAGATATATTATCATCATCTTCACTAGAACTACTACTACTACTTGACACAACAAATCTTCTCTTCCTTACAACTGATGTCTTTTGAGAAACAACAGAAGTTGGTTTCTTTGAAATAATAGGCTGTGGATTAAAATGTTGTTCTTGATTTGTTTCAGAGACTATAATGCTTTGGGCTACTTGGGTAGACACAGGTGGGTTCTCCTCCAAATGAGATTCCTGAGCCATTTCACCACAAAAGAAAGAAGAATTGTAGAGAGTAGGAAGATGAGTTTTAAGAATTACCTGAACATGATGTGGATAATGAATTACAGGTATTTCATCTAGATTCTTTTCATTGTCCTTCTTTGTAATGTCAGAGAAAATTCTCTTTTGCTGTACATAAGAAGAAACACAATGTTCTCTACCAAATCTAGCTTCAACATCAGGAATAAAATGGTTAATAAACATTTGCATAAATCTATGATAATAAACCATTTTCCTGTTTTGATCTCTTAACCCAAGTTTAATACTCATCTGATTTAAGATAATGTGACCAATGTTAATTACACTGTCATAAAGCAAACTGTAAGAAATATGTGAAGTAACAGAAGTAATTTGCTGAAAAGAACTACATTTACCAGTAAAACATTTAGCAATTTGATCAAAGAAGAAAGACCATTCCTTCCTAAGAAAAGACCTATTTAACTGGCTCATGTTGTCTAGAGATCCACTATAACCTAGTGCAGACAACATATTTCTTACATCATCATCAGATGGTACACTTGCATAATTATCAGTAACAGGTAAGTGAAGTACTGAATTAACAATAGATTCAGTAATGTCATAAGTATCTTGTCCTAAGTGTAGAACAATCTTACCTGATTGACTCTGAGTAGAATCAATTACCTCAGCATTCTCCCAAGCTTGTGAAACAGCAGCTTGATTTATTTCTGGAGATGCTGACAATGCATAATGCAAAGGTCCAATAGCCATAAAATCCATTACTGGATGAAAATCAGCTGATACTCCTTTCTTGCTGGTGATTGCTGCAACATGAGTATTTATCATAAAATCAAAGTCACCAAACTTGAAAGCTACTGATTTAGGTAGACTTCTTTGAGCTGCCATTTTTTATCTGAAATGAACTTGAGAAATCTTGAAATTGATTAGCGATTTTGAGAACTTGAATGAATGTTTTTGCTTTAGAAAATATGAATCAGAAGTTAGCAATAAACAATCAGAGTCTCAAAATAAAGATATATTCAAAAATCCTTCAGACCCACTAACCCACGTTGACACGTAGGTTGACAGGTGTTAGTCCCTGAAAAATGCAATTTACCCACGATTTTTGGAAAATAAAATCCAAAATTGATTTCAATTAAATAAATCAGGGTAAATCAAAATAAAATCAATACTGATCAGCTTCATTTTCTAATGTGATCTTTTTCACCAAGATAATCACAACTCTGAATGTGATTAAAAAAAATTCATCAATCCTGATGAAATCACTTTCGTTTTCCTGATCACTATCATCCTGATTCCAAAGATTAAATGGAGTTCCACGTGGCAATTTTAGAATTTAACCTGAAAAGAACATCAATAATCTAAACAAAAAAACTTGTTAGATTGACAAAAAATATCTTGGAAATATGAAAGGACCAGTCATACGCATATACGCCAATACATTGAATATTTAAAATGACTGGTCAGCTTCTCACTCTTTCCTTTATAAACGCTTGATGACTTTTGCCTTTCTTAACTCCAAAAACACACAAAACCTCTCTGTAAACACAGAGCTTCCACAAAATACAATGACCTTCAACCCAATCTTTCGATTTCTCACAGATGATGAACACCAAAGATTCAATATTCGTCTCTTTGAAGAGATGACTTTTCTCATCGTTTTAGACATGATTGGAGTAGATCCATATAATGTCCAGAACCTTCTCTTAGAACATCCATCTATTGGATATAATCACTCTTTAACCTCCTCAAAACTTGAGGATGAAGAATTTGGCTGAGAGTCTGAGGTTGATCTTGATGGAGATGCTATACATTCAAGTCAGCTACTCTCATTCAAGTCGCCCAGACAAGGAATCCAGGAGTAATCATCAAGGTGACTCTTGAGATGCTCCTTGTCCTGAAGTAGATCTTTGAAGACTAAGAACAACAACAACTTTAGACAAGAATATAATTATTAGTAGAAATTAGACAAAAAGATATTTGTATTTCGTTTCCATGTATGTAATGCTTTCAATTAATGAAAATACAATTTCTTATTATCTACTTGTCTGTTGTTCCCTGTTTATCGAATGATCTGACTAATGGTATAAATTATCAGTATGCACATATTAAAACTTGCTGGCATAGACTTAACACATCTCAGAATTAGATTACTACACAAAGTAAATGTCAGGATCTGAAACAATTTTCACAATCCTGATACTGACACAATACTGATGACGTCAGCATCCTGATAACAATTCTAATCATGATGATTATTAACAAGTCTATCATACTGAAATTTATCAAGGCGGAGTGTTATAGCTAAAGAATTTAACAATCAAATATAGATCCTGACAAGAATATCAAGTCTATAAGCTAAAAATAACATACCTTGCTACTCTTGCAGATGTTAAAGATCTAGAAATTTAACATTCCTAACTCACTTACTAACCTACTGAATGTAGCCTCATCAAGTGGTTTTTGTAGAATATCTGCAAGCTATTTGTCAGTAGGAACAAAATGAAGTTCCACAGTACCATTCTCAATATGTTCTCTAATAAAATGATACATGACATCAATGTGCTTAGTCCTTGAATGTTGAACTGGATTTTCTGCAATTTTAATAGCACTAGTATTATCACAAAACATAGGAATATTACTAAGTGTCATACCATAATCCATCAACTGATTTCTTATCCAAAGGAGTTGTGCACAACAACTACCTGCTGCTATGTACTCAGCTTCTGCAGTTGAGGTTGAGACAGATTGTTGCTTCTTGCTTGCCCAAGAAATCAATCTGTTTCCCAAGAATTGACATGTACCTGTAGTGCTTTTCCTACCTATCTTACACCCTGCATAATCAGAGTCTGAATAGCCAATTAGGAAGAAATCAGATTCTCTAGGATACCACAAACCAAGATTTGGAGTTCCTTTGAGATATCTAAAAATTCTCTTCACAGCAATTAAATGAGATTCCTTAGGATCACTTTGGAATCTAGCACATAAACAGGTAGAAAACATTATATCTGGCCTACTTGCAGTTAGATATAACAATGAGCCTATCATGCCTCTATAACTAGTATTATCCACACTCTTCCCTTTAGGATCAGAGTCTAGTTTAGTGGCTGTTGCCATGGGTGTTTTTGCAACTGCACAGTCTTGAAAGTCAAACTTTATTAAAAGATCTTTGATATACTTTGACTGATTAATGAAAATACAAGTCTCAGTCTGTTTGACCTGCAAGCCTAAGAAATAATTTAATTCACCCATCATGCTCATCTGATACTTAGACTGCATAAGCTTGCTAAATTTAGCACACAACTTTTCATTAGTAGAGCAAAATATGATATCATCAACATAAACTTGAACTAAAAGCAACTCACCTTTTATCTTTCTAAAGAATAGAGTTTTGTCAATTGTACCTCTTGTGAATCCATTTTCAAGAAGAAATTTAGACAAAGTCTCATACCATGCTCTTGGTGCCTGCTTTAGTCCATAGAGTGCCTTGTCAAGTTTGTAGACATGATTTGGAAACTTTGGATCAACAAATCCAGGTGGCTGTTCTACATACACTTCCTCATCAAATTTGCCATTTAGAAAAGCACTCTTTACATCCATCTGGTATACCTTGAATTTTGAATGAGTTGCAAATGCAAGAAACATTCTGATTGCTTCCAATCTTGCTACAGGTGCAAAGGTCTCATCATAATCAATGCCTTCTTCCTGAGAGTAACCCTTGGCCACCAGTCTTGCTTTGTTTCTTACAATCATACCAGATTCATCTAGCTTGTTTCTGAAAACCCATTTTGCACCAACAATAGATCTATCTTTAGGTCTTGGTACCAGTTTCCAGACTTTGTTTCTCTCAAATTCATTTAACTCCTCCTGCATTGCAATTACCCAATCAGGATCCTGTAAGGCTTCTTCAACCTTCTTAGGTTCATTTTTTGAGAGAAAGCAACCATACAAGCATTCATTTTGAATTGATCTTCTAGTTTGAACACCACTATTTGGATCACCAATAATCAAATTTTCAGTATGATCCTTTGTCCATTTTCTAACAGGTGGTAGATTGTCTCTGCTAGATTCTCCACCTAAGTTAGCGGTATCTCTTGTAGAAGAAATCTCTCTACCTTCAATAAATCCCCTTTGATCAATAGATTCCATATTGCTGCTAGTTACTGATCTTTCCTCAGTAGACTCTGAAAGATCAGTTCCTGATGTAGTAGACTCTGAATAGCTAGTCTGCTCCTGATGATCACTGTGTTCTCTTTGATTTATTTGCTCCCCCTCAACAGTAGCATTCCTTTGAGAAGCAATAGAAATTCCTTCTGGAGAACCTTCATCATCACTGGAGAGTATCTCAGAATTCTTCAGATTTTCAAATTCCAATTTGTCATGGCTCTCATCAGTTTGCAGAATTCCAAAGTTCTTATCATCAAATGCAACATGAATTGATTCCATAACAATGTGAGTTCTGAGATTATAGACTTTGAAGGCCTTAAATGCTGAATATCCTAGAAAGATTGCTTCATCCGATTTGGCTTCAAATTTTCCAAGTTGTTCTGGATGAACTTTTAGGACATAGCATTTGCATCCAAAAATGTGAAAGTATTTCACACTTGGTTTCTTTCCTTTGATCATCTCATAGGGAGTCTTTCCATGACTATTTACCAAGGTACAATTTTGAGTGAAACATGCAGTATTAATAGCTTCTGCCCAAAAATAGGTTGGAAGTTTTGCATCTGCAAGCATGGTTCTTGCTGCCTCTATGAGAGTCCTGTTCTTTCTTTCCACTACACCATTTTGCTGAGGTGTACCAGGTGCAGAAAATTGTTGAGTAATTCCATTGTCTGCACAAAAATCCTCCATTGTAGAATTCTTGAATTCTGTACCATTGTCACTCCTAAGTACTTTGACTTTGTACTTAGAGTTATTTTGAATATTCTTGACAAGTTCAATGATTTGCTGAGGAGCTTCATCCTTCTTGTGTAGAAAGAATACCCATGTAAACCTTGTGAAATCATCCACTATCACTAGAGCAAATCTTTTCTTGCTGATAGACATAATGTTTACTGGACCAAACAGATCAAGATGTAGCATGTGAAATGGTTCAGTAATTGAATTTGCTGTCTTGCTCTTGAAAGTGGTTCTTCTTTGTTTTCCAAGCTGACAGGCATCACAAAGTCCATCTTGCACATAATTTGCCTGAGGTATGCCTCTCACAAGATTGTGCTTAACAAGTTGATTAAGCTTCTTGAAGTTGAGATGTGAGAGTATCTTGTGCCAATTCCAGCTTTCATTACTTGTTGTTTTGCTGTAGAGACATCTAACAATTCCTTTAGATGTATCACTTAAGCTGGCTTCATATATGTTACCATGTCTTTGACCAGTTAGAACAATGTCTCCATTCTGCATATTCAAGATTTTGCATCCTTCTCTGTCAAAGATTGATTTGTAACCTTTATCACCCAGTTGACTTATGCTTAAAAGAGTATGTTTCAAGCCTTCAACCAGTGCTACATTTTCTATGATGACATTCCCCAAAACAATTGAGCCATATCCCAGAGTTTCTCCTTTGTTGCCATCTCCAAAAGATATTACTGGGCCAGCTTTTCTCTCAAACTTTGTAAGCAGGGACTTCTTTCCAGTCATATGTCCAGATCATCCACTGTCCAAGATAATTGAATGCTTCTTTCCTGTGCCCTGCAGACAAAAAGTAACTAGTTAGAATTTTTTAGGACCCAACTTTGATTGGATCCTTTCTTACTAGATTTAGAAACAACAGGCTTTGAAGATTTTGCCTTTACTTTACCTATTGTAGAGTCAACCTTAGACTCTGATTTCACAAACTGTTTGTGACTAGGAGTTTCAGATTTCAGAGAATAATAGTCATAATACAGTTTGTGATATTCTCTACACATGTAAATGGAATGAAGTAAACTACCACAATGATAACAAGCTTTTGTGGTTGGTATTGAATTTTCTGAGTCTTGGGGAATCTGGACTCAGTTTTCCAAGAGGGTTTTTGATTGAAGTCTAGGGCCAAATGATTATGATTTCCACACTTATAGCATTTTTTCCTAGGTGCATCAGGTACATTCTTGTAATTATTCTCTTTGTTAATACCTTCTTTTCCATTCCTATTTCTTTTGATCTTGCTAGACTTTGAAAGACCATCTAATCTCTGTTTCAACTGAGACTTAGACAGAAACCCTATGTTTACATTCTTAGGTTTCTCTAAAACTTTCTCATTTGAATTACTATTGTTAATCCTTTTGTGTACAACAGGGGTACCTTTTGAATCAATAAATTTAACATGATTAGGTTCAGAAACAATTTTCTTACCTTCAGATTTAGATGTGCTAGCTTCTACTTTACTATCATCATCAACAATAGCTACTTTTTCTTCTTGTCTAGCTTTATCAAAACCTAAACCATTAACTTTACCACGAATTCCACTTTCAAAGATTTCTATAGTCTTTTTACCAGAATTGTTAATGGTCTTAATCACATCTCTCTCTTCCTCTAGTTCTTTTCTGACATAGTCATATGCCTCAAGAATAACACTATAATCATGCTTAGCTTTATCAGAACTTAACTTGTATTTTTCCATTTGAATTAACTCAGATTCAAGAAAATTATTTCTATCAACTAATTTATCATTCTTAACCTTAAGTTCATCTCTTTCACAAGTAAGAATTCTAAAATTAGTCATAAGATTCTTAAACTCAGCATGGATAGATCTAATTTCATCAGAATTTAAGTTATCAAATGAATCAAGAGAGTGAAGTGATACCTTAACAGAGGATGGAGAAGTTTTCTTTAGAGATCCAGGTTTGTCTGAAACATTTGCCATCAGTGCAATGTTGTCATAATCCAATTCATCTTCAGAATCACTGGAATCAGCCCAATCCTTCTGTGTGACCATAAATGCATTACCCTTTCCTGAATTCCTAGGCTTCTTACACTCACTAGCAAAGTGTCCAAGCTCGCTGCAATTAAAGCACTTGATCTTGGCCTTATCAAGCTTGACAATTGTACTTTTGCCTTTGTCACTCTTCTTCTCCTCCTTCTTTTGAAAAGGTCCTTTGCTAAATCTTCTCCTGTTGAATCTTCCTTTCTTGAAAGCTTTAGCAAACATAGCAAAAAGTTCCTGCATCTCAGATTCAGAATCATTGTTGTCAGAGTCCATATCAGTAGTCTCTGACTCAGAACTTTCTTTGCTTTTCTTCTTCCTTGAGTTCTTTATAGCAGGCTCATCATGCTGTTCCTCTGGAAGCTTCTTTACTTCAGATTGAGCAGTAAGTGCAACAGTCTTCATCTTTCCTTCACTCCTGCTCTTCTTCTGCTGCTTGTCAAGTTCATAAGCTCTCAATTTTCCATATACTGCCTCTAATGATATCTCATCCAGATCACTAGCTTCCTCAATCGCAGATATTTTCTCATTGTAGAAATCGGGCAAAGCTTTCATGAACTTTGTATTCATATCCTCCAAGTCATAATATTTACCATGCATGGCCATCTCATTGATGAGTTTTGTAAACCTATCAAAGGTATCAGTAAGTGACTCACCAGACTTGGATTCAAAGTACTCATACTGTTGTATAAGTAGTGTCCTCATATTCTTCCTGACAAGCTTAGTTCCTTCACAGTGAACCTTAAGATTGTCCCATATATCCTTAGCAGTTTTACAAGAGAGAACATAGTTAGTGAGAACAGAATCAAGACTGTTGAATAATATGTTTCTCACTTTAGCATCTTTAAGAACATTCTCCTTGTCCTTATCTGACCACTCAGATTTTGGCTTCTCTGTTGTATGTTCTGGAATAACTTGACCATCAACAGTTGCTTGTCCAACAACCTTCGTTGGGATAAAAGGTCCATCTCTGATTCTGTCAAGATAATCAGGATCTGTTGCTTCCAGATGATGCAACATCTTTACTTCCCATAGAGTATATTCGTTTCTCTTGAGCATAGGAATCTTAGTATTCTCATCCTTGTAACCAGACATGATTGCAGATCTTTATGATTATTCGAAATCAACCTACTCTGATACCAATTGTTAACTCGAATAACTTGTAGAAGGGGGGGTTGAATACAAGTTATATAATCGTGTCTGATTTTTGCTTGGTTATAGAACAAGAATAAACGAATGAATCAAACTCTGTTTGTATTAAATAAATCAAATACAAACTCTACCAAAGGTGTGCAAATACCTTTAGCAGCTGCTGACAAAATAAAACTCTCTCTCTGTTTGTTTCGAACTCTCGAATACAAACCTTATACAGAGCTACGAACTCACGTACAACTTCGCTCTTTTTACAATGATATTGAGAGAGTATTTATAATGCTTCCTATCAACTAATCACAGAAAGATAATCTATACATGACAATGTTCTGCCATCCAATTGATAGTTTCCATCAATAGAAAATTCTTTCCTTCATAAAATCTTCTTGCTTGTTCCTCAAACAAAGATCCTGTTTTATAGCACTTGCTAGTTTCTGTAGCATCCATAATGACATCATCAGTAACACGACTGATATCAGGATTCCATCTTGCATCAGGATCTGACCATCCCATCAGTACTTGATCAGTATTTGACTTGAAGTATCAGGATTCAATCTCAGTTCCTGACATGTAGTACTCGATGCACTGTTCATTCCTGACTAAACTTTACAGATAACTGTCTAACACATATATCCTATACAAAGTGCTAAATCCTTTATAAGATCAGGATTACAAGAAGTATAAGTAAAATTCTATTCTTAACATCACAACTCATGAATTATTCCTAACAAGAACTCTTCTTCCTCCTTCTCCTCAACAAGTTCACTTACCTCAGCTTCAGTTTCTTCATCTTCTACTATCTCCTCTATCCTTAGCTGACTTGTAGATGCTTCTAGATCTTGAATAGATTTGTCGACAATCAATGCACATGATGTGTTTACCATCCTACCTTGGTTGGCTTGAATAGCCCTCTTCTGAAGCAACTCAAGTTCATGCGTCTTTAAAACCCCATAGAGCACATCATATGTGATTTTGTTTAAATCTCTTTCTCTTAGAGAAATGACCCTTTGCGCTAGATGATTTGGTGAAGACAGTAGAAACTTAATTCATGTTCAACTCCTTGGTGCTGTAAACCTTACCATTCATCTGCAACTCAGTAACTAGCTTGTGAAATCTCTCAAACATCTCAGTGATGCTTTTCTTGGGATGTGCCATGAAAGCTTCATATTGTATGACCAGTATCTGTTTCTTGTTCTCCTTGACCTCATATGTTCCTTCACATAGAACCTCAATATGATCCCACATCTCTTTAGCAGATGTACACGATGCAATGTTTGCAAACATTGACATGTCCATGGAATCTATAATTAGCAACATGAGGTGACTGTCAAGAGCAACCATCTCCTTTTCTAATTCTATCCATTTGGATGGTTCCTTGGCCATATAAGTTCTTAGAGTAGTTGTAGTTCCAACAGTCTTCTCTTGAATCTCCTGTTGTGGAACAAAAGGACCATTCTTGAGAATCTCATAATACAAAGGATGAGAGGCTTTGATGAACAACATCATTTTTATCTTCCAGAGGTTGTAATTTTCTTTGTCAAACTTAGGGACTTTCACCGTTCCTGTGGTCTTTGGTGTATTCGAACTCATGATCGTTTTTCTATTTTTGATAAACAGCCTGCTCTGATACCACTTGTTGAGTATTGAATACAGCAAAAGAATACAGATGGGGGTGAATGGATTCTTGAACTTTTTCTTGTTCTTGAATCTGTGTAGCAAGATAAGTGTTTGTGTATGCAAATATGTAGGTGTGGATAAAGAACAACACAAGACACAATATCACTTTAATCTAATATTTTATTAGATAAAGGTTACTACAATCTGTGAATACAAATGTTAGTATTCTCAGCTTCGTTTTTCTCAGAGAGATATATCTTACAATGTGTATGAAAAACTTAATCAACTAAAGAAGTAAGATTGTATTCTTATAGAACATGAATACAACTCACTTACTACAAATAAGGTTACAGGATAAATTACTTTCTTGTATGTCTATCCTTTTTGAGTAAGCATCCAAACGGCTACAGATTTGACTTTGCAAAGTTTTGTTCAGATCCACTTCTTTAGCTCTTTGTCTCTTCTATATCTCTCCAAGCTTCCTTGTAGGCTTTCCAGAGCACGTTACATATTGTGGTCCATAAAGTACATTGGCTTGTTGCAGGTTTTTGACTTGTACAATTTCTTCAGTATTTTGTCTCCAAGAATGTATTCGAGAAGTGGCTAAGTGATTGATTCGAGAACTAGGATTAGATAACTCTGAGTTCTCGAATATTGTATAATTGACATATCGAATCACTTCTAAAATAACACTTTTCTCCAAGGTTTATTGAGTTGTCGAATAGAACACTTGAATTGTCGAATCCCTGAGATATCGAATAGCTTTCTGATCCCTTCAGATATCAAATGGAACTTTGACTTGTTGACTCTTTGAGAACTCGAATACCACTTTGACTTGTTGACTACTTGAGTTCTCGAATAGAGTATTTAGACATGTCGAATCTCTGAGATATCGAATAGTTCATTCAGAGATATCGAACAGTGATTTCTCAGATATCGAATCTCTGACTTCTCGAACGTTAGACTTCTCGAATAGACAAATGTACTACTTGAATTGGTACTTAGGCAAATTCTTCATTTCTTCAAATCCCAACTGTAATTATTTGACAGTCTTTATCTTCTTGCTTGAGGCATGAACCTTGGAACTTCTTTCAAGCATTATTCTTGACTTTATAAGTACAGTTACACAACTAGGATTCGATGCCTATTATAAGTACAAAACAAATAGAAACTATACAACTAGAGGTTCCCTCAGTTAAGAGGTCATGTAGGTAATGCATAACATTACACATACTTAGGCTTGTTATATTATGAGCACAGGCATGTCTCTGTGACCAACAATCTCCCCCAAATTGTGAGTAAGACCCTTAGTCACAATTTCATGCCTGATAACAAGCCTAACATACATAAAGATAAAACTTTGACAAGTAAAAGTATGTAGATTAATTGAAGAAAATACATAGAAGTATTCTTACAAGTTATGAGGAACTACTAGCCATATCCTTTTGGATTCATCTCTTGAGCTTTGGCTTGCAGATTCTCATTTTTCATCTTTTCCTCAGCTTCTTTAGCTTTTTTCTTTGCATTTTCTTCCATAGCAAGAATAATGTCTTCCATTGTAGTGAGTTCTTCAATTAGAGGGGAGCCTGACAAATCCTTGAGTACTTCATTCAGCTGTTTCTCAGAGTAGGAACTGATGTAGTCCATTCTAATCTTTACATTTCTACCATATTTTTTGTATTCAATGATGTAAGGATTAAATTTGACTCTACACAGACCCTTAGCCCTCAGTTCATCAGCCTTAGCTTCCATTGCAGCAAACTCCTCCTCCCTTTTCTTTAGTAGCTCTTCACTATTCTTTTTCTGTTCTACCTGATGATCTCTCTTCATTTTGACAAGGTCAATTAACTCCAGCTTCCAAATCCTTTCCACTCTATCTTCAGAGTCCAACAATGCAATAATCCTTTCTATATCATATAGCTTGCCCCAATGCTGACATGTCCCTTGCCTAAATTTCTTCTGTCTCCCATCAGTGTATTTAAATTCTAGACAATCATCAACAATGACAACATGATAGATTCTTTGAGCTCTTAGGAATTGCAGTTGATCTTCATCAAAGTCTTCATCTAGTGGTGGTAGGTTTAAGCCTGGAATAATTTTCAGTGCCCTAGACTTGGATAGTTTCACGCTTCTTGCAGCCTGTTTGAATTTGACCTTTTTCACTTTGTGGCTTTGCAAAAACTTGTGACCTTTGCTTGTAGACCATTGTTATGACGCCTTAAAAATTTCGTATTTATAATTATTATTATTTAATATTAAATGTGAATTATATGAGGTGAATTTTTTTTAGGATTGAATATAGGTGACATCATGTTTATGGTTATATGATGATGTTTATGTGAAATGTGGGTCCGTGTAATTTTATTTGAATTTTTGATGATTTAAATCTATTTAAATCATGCGTTATCGATCTTCGAAAATTTTTATAAAATTATCGGAGTTATTATAAATCATGAAAACTTTTATAATATTATCTTTGTATAATTACTTTAAATATTTTAAAAATATTGGGGGATAGCTAATTTCAATCTCTATGTTTTAAAAATAGTACCAATATTTTTCTTCAACTTTATTTATTTATTTGTAATTTACAAAAGCTGAGTTGAATTGTTTTTTTGTGTCAAATTCGAATTTGTAAATAAGAAACTACCCTTAAATTCCCTAAATGGTTGTTTTTTTCCCCAATTCGTTAATTGGAGTGCTGCATCTCTAGAACACTCGGGAGTTCTCTTAATATCTCTACCATAATCTCTCCCAATCTCTTTAATAATCTCTCTCTTACAATCTTCCTCTAATTCCTCTCTTTAAAAATCTCTCCCCTTTGTTTTCTCCTCTACTGAGTGCGTATGTGTAATGTGTGGGTGTAAGCTGGGTGATGTGCTTCTCGACCGAACAGTGGTGGGTTGTGACGTCGTGCTGCGAATTTATGGTGTTCATAGTGGGGTGTGTGCGTGCGTATTGAAACAATAGTGTGTGTTCTTGGTGTTGGTATGAATTGTTATGTGTATGTTTTCGTTTAGATGGATAGTATGGGCTGTACGGATTATCTTCCTCTCCCCTATTCTTGTTACTTATGTGCCATGGTGTTGCTGTGTTTAGTGTGTGCGATATGAGCTGTCTATGTGTGTGGTTTTGTGATGGTATAGAGTAGGTGTGTAAGTACAGGTGGGTGAGTTTAGGTGGGCTGCGAAATTGTATGGGTTGTGGCAAGTGGGTGAGTTGTGTGTGTGTTAATATTGTGAAGAGCAGATAGGGCATGAGAGGGATGGTATGGGGTGAGTGGGAGGTAGTGTAAAGACTATGTGTATGTATTTAATGGGTGTAGAGGTAGTAGTTGCCGAGTAGACATGGGTGAGAGTTGCGGTCAAACTGAAAACTATGTTGTTGTTTCCTGGGGGTGTGCTTTGGTGTTAAGGCTGAGAGTGGAACGGATGTAAGGTTGGGGTGCTTTAGTGGGAGGATATGTGCAGTACGTGTGCGGCTATGTTGAGGCATTAGATTGTGGTGACCAAGGGAATGCAGGGGAAGAGGATGTGAGGGGGAATGACTTGGTTAGTATGTGTGTATTTAGGTTATATTCGGACAAGGCCAAATGATTAAGTGCTAAAATTGTTAAGGTGAGGATACAGGGAAGTTAAGAGAGGAAATGGGTTATGTGTGGCTGGTTTTAAAAGGTAGCTGGCAAGGGTATTAGAGCTAATGTTTGGAGCACAGGTAATGTGGAAGTGCTGAATGTGGCATGGGAAATGTCCAGGTGGGTACATGAGAGTGTAAGGGGGTTTACTAAATTGGATGTGGGTTGAGTACTTTAAGTGAATGTGTAGTGTAATAAGTCATGACATGCTGGTTATTGTTGATATAATTAGAAGCCAAATAGTTATTTTTTTAAAAAAATTATATTTGTTAATCGTTAAGATAAGTTGTGAAGTATAAGTGGTCGTATGTGCAAGTATTTGAGTGAATTAGTCTAAAAGCTGTATGTTGGTTCTTTATATTCCGAGCTACATTTAAACGGTAGTCGTAAGTCGTATTGATTACTTCAAGTTGAGATTCGATTTTGGAAATTATTGATTGATTATCGACCAAGTCGAATGATTCCGACAGATTATGTAGAGATTTTAGAGGAATTGTGGTCAAATTAATATGTGAATTATTAAACGATTCTTACAGTATTTCAATAAGAATTACCTGTATAACTATGTTATATATGAGTTGTAAATCATAAGTAGTAATTGGCAATGCGTTCTATGTGTTGAGTTGGATTAGTTAACTGTACTAAGACTATTTTTTTATATAGTATGACCTAATATGTTATATGTGATGTGTGTAAAGCGGAATAGGTATCGTATGGGTAGACTTGAATACGGTAATGTTTGATTGATTTGTACTAAAGCAGTACTTTACGTGTAAATAGATACGAGTAGGAGGACGTCTAAGAGCCAACGCATGCATAGATGGAATTTTGAGGAATGGAATAATTATCGAAGTTGATGAGTGTGCATGTGTAGCGATTTACAAGTCAGATGGAGGAAGACGAATGTATAACCGGGTAGAAGCCAACGAATAAGGAATAGAGACTGATGTAAAGAGAGTACCGAATCGAAGTATGGGAAATGGAAACTTCAGATATTGAGGCAAGTGTACTATCCCTCACTTATCGTTCAAGTGATGTGAAACTGTTTCTATTATTTATATATATGAGTTCTTTCAATTCTTTTCTTGTAATCATCTGTACCGTTCATTTTCATTTTTTTTAATAATGTGAACTTGTCTTGTCAATTAAACGATGTTTCTTTCAAATAATTTTTCTAGTGCCTAAACTCTTCATTTTATTGCCGGTGACTTTATTCTTCTATTAATTGACAAACATTCATTCTCAAATTATTCTGTCACTGTTCGTTTCCTCACCTATCGTTCAGGTGTTGATTTCTTTTAAAATTATTTTATTTCAATATTCCTCGTTTATACTTAGATTCTTCAAAATACGTTTTCTCTCAAATTGATGTAAATTAATTCGAGGTTTATACTGTTGCTGAGGCATGTGTTGCTCAATGACGGTTAAAGCCAAGAATGAATTGAGATCTTCTTAATTATTCAAACTCATTATTGTCAGGCCGGTTCTAGCAGCTAAAGCCTATGAGTGCTTAGCAGACAAGAGTGAGACTTTATATGATTGAGAATTTCTTAAATCTTCTTTTGAACTTCATATTTTCTTTAATCCATGATTCCTTATAGATTGCTGTTGGAATTATAAAATCTTGATAATTGATTTGTTCCTTAAATTATTAATGTTTCCCCAATTGATATATGATTCTGCTTTGCTGTATCATAACATGTTTAGTTTAATCTTGTTGTTTTATCGTTTGTGAACCCTTATATCACCAGCTTCCCTGAATCTTAATTTTATTGTTATGTTGTTCATGATTCTTTGTATCAATTGCTTCCTGAACCTCATTCTTTTATAATGGAAAAATGAAAATGGCTTAAATAAATTAAAGATGTTTTTAAAACTCCCTATACTGGGCTGATCTGTTATCATTGAGTATAAAGGACTTAAAAGTGAAATGTTTTTAAAGATTTTAAAGATTTTAGTGTGGGGAATTCCGTCAAAATGTTTTCTACGGATTCCTTCTGATTGGAGGTGTAAGAGGCCGGGTGACGCCGGTCCAGCGTTTTTCAGCGTAAGAGGCTGGGGGAGTGCCCAGTCCAGCATTAAAGGCCAATGTGTTGCATAATTGGGAACCCAATTTCAAGGTCCAGAGGGACTTCGTGTCCGGTATGGGGACTTTACGTGGCTGATCACCCGTATTGTCCGATGTTAAGGAAAAACTCCAATCAGCTTAAAATGTTTTTTTAAAAGGTTTTATGAAAAGTATGTTTCAATGACGGAATGGTTTCAAAGAAAAGAATGTTTTGATAAGATATATATATGTTTGAAGGTAAATGGTTTCTAGTTTTGAAATTGTGGATATCAGAGTTAGTTGTTTTCTACTTGATAAAATTTGGAACTCAGTAAAATAATGAGATTAAGGATGGATAGAGGTTTCCCAGTTATTCCCTTTGCGAGTAACATTGTACGTGAAAGTGGAGTAAGAATGATTGGGGAATTTTTTGATATTTTTTTTTTTAAAGTTTTATCTGAGGTAGTATAGCTGAGGAAAATGGAAAAGTTTTACTCGATGATTGAAATTAAATGATCTGATTTTGAGATAAAGTATTCATTGATATTGTTCATCAATGAATTATCGTAATATCGTTGTTTCACTATATTATTAACTTGTTGAGCGCTCTTTGGCTCACTCTTGCTTTGTTTTACCTAACCCTTTGCAGTAGGTTTAAGGATGATCTACTACATTTATCCCCGCGAATGAGAGCGATGAGGCATTCTATACAGGATAGATTTCGGAGCTAGAGCGGATAAGCATAGATTGAGATTGAGCTACATATTAGATGGTATAGTAAATTGTATTCAGAGTAGTGATAGAAGTTGGAAATAATTTGTATTAATTAGATTCTTGTTTCATACCATAACCTGGAATCGATCCTCGGTGAGGATATCGTTGGTGTATTAAGTTTTAATTGTATTTGTTAAATTGGAAATTTGGTTTGGGTTGAATTACAGGTGGATAGTCCGATTTACGTATACTTTATGCCGAAATTTTCTAAAATTCCCCTGTATCAAACTCTATTTTATTATAAAAAATATATTTTCAGTATTGGGAAGACGGGGTGTTACAATTGTAGTACTCCATTAGCAGTTTGCTTATGGAAACATACACCTGGTTTCTTGATTTGAATCTTCTTCTCTTCTTGAGGTGGCAAAATAGTTGCAGAAGCCATTGAAACAGATTTTGGTAGGTCATTACTAACAGTATTCACCCTAGACTTAGAGTCTTGTGTTGTGGTGAGTTTACTGCTAGCAATGCCTAAAGCTTGTTGTTTTTCAATTTTCCTCTCATAGACTTTACCTTGGTCATCACCATCTTTCTTATCCTTGCTATCTTTCTTCTTCTTCTTATCTTCATCACCCTTATTACTCCTGTGGTGGCTTCTCCTCCCATCACTCTTGTCTTCATCTTTATCATCCTTATCACTTCTGATTCTGGCCATTTCTGGAATTGCACCAGTTGCAATGAATGTTATGAGAATGTGTAGTGCTTCCAACTCTTCAGCAGTTCTGACTCCATCCTTCTTTTGTAGCTTATCAGTGACAACAATGATGAGTCTGTGGTTTCGAGGGGTGAGATCACTAGGAATAACCAATTGATTATCATCTTGAATTTTAGTACCAGACTGATAGAAGATGGTTCTTGGTTTGATGAATACTTCAGGAAGTCTAGCTTGTTGACCATTTCTCAGTTCAGTATACAGACTCTTGTTGTTCTCCCCTCTCTGTTCAATTAGTTCCAAGATAGCATCAATCTCAGTGAATTTTAGGGCTTTCAAGGTGTCAATAGATAGGTGCCATATCTTGCCATTGGTCACCATCATAATTTCCTTGAGAAAGATTTGATTTAGCTTTCTTGGAATAACTGTTAAATATTTGATTTGATCTTTAAGGCTTCTTCTGTATAGCAAAGTATCTCCTCCAACCTTTGCCTTTGAGGCTTGCAGAAACTTCAAGAATGTAGCATCATGATAAATCTCTGAATTTGCTACTTTTATCAGCTTGGCCTCTGTAATCACATTAACTTCCACTGGATCATCTTCATGTCTGAAGGCTTGGACTAGATCACTTGGCATGGAACCTGCCACCACTGTAGTAGTGACAGTTTGCTTTTGGCCACTTGGAGTAGTGATGTGCACAGGTGGTAGAGTGACCACTGGCAGAGAGGATGGAGGCTCATCAAATTTAGATTTTCCTTTGCCTGCCACATGGGTTATAGATTTTGGAGCCCTTTGATGACCACCCTCATTCATCTTGATGCCTTTAGCTTGATGTTTCTCCCCCTTTGGATTTGAATTCCTTAATGTCCTCTTCTCCCCCTTAGGCTTGTTGTCAGGCATAAAGGTTATAGGAGTGACCTTTGGGGTTGAAGATTCTTCAGGTAGAGGGAAACCCATGTGCTTCATCATTGCAGACAACATCAATTGTTGATGCAGAAGAACCACAGCTGTGGTGGTGGCTTGAGTGCTCAACTGCTCAGTTAGAGTTGCAACTTTGTCTGTCAAATGAGCATTGGATTCTTTGAGAGAAACTACCTTCTTTTCAAGAGTATCCACTTTAGTGAATAGCTCATTGGCCTTAAAACCAGAGAGGGATTGATCCTTCAGTCTCTTCACTTCATACTTGGTCATCTCATGCACAGGGACCTCAGTGACCAGCTTGTCTCCATATTGATTTACAAAGAGGGTCCTGAGCATGGCATTTGCATCAGTTGTCTGATTAGAAAGAGTTTGAAATTTATGCCCCAGACTTGTGACTGTATCTTTCAGGAGAGCTAGACCATTATCCATCTTGGTGCAGGTGGTGTTGCAGTGTTTAAGGTCCTTGAAGACATTGTCTAGCTGAGGGAATTTTGCATCAAAGGCCCTTTTGATTTCCTCCACTGAGGTGGTTGTTTTAACACACACTTTGTTGACTTCAGTTTTGACTCTCTTTCCAAGGTAGTGTGCAGCCTTGAGGAACCCTTTGTGAGAATCATTCATAGCCTCATACACTTCACCAGGAGTCAAAGATTTGGCATTGGAGCCCAGTGAAGTGATGTATTTGTTAACTTGAATAACTTGTAGAAGGGGGGTTGAATACAAGTTATATAATCGTGTCTGATTTTTGCTTGATTATATGAACAAGAATAAACGAATGAATCAAACTCTGTTTGTATTAATAAGATCAAATACAAACTCTACCAAAGGTGTACAAATACCTTTAGCAGCTGCTGACAATACAAATCTCTCTCTCTGTTTGTTTCGAACTCTCGAATACAAACCTTATACAGAGCTACGCACACGAACTCACAACACACGCTTGTTCGACTACGATACTTTTTACAATGATATATAGAGAGTATTTATAATGCTACCTGTCAACTAATAACAGAAAGATATAATCTATACATGACAATGTTCTGTCTTCTAGTCGATAGTTTCCATCAATAGAAAACTTTTTCCTTCATAATATCTTCTTGCTTGTTCTTCAAACAACGATCCTGTTTTATAGCACTTGCCAGTTTCTGTAGCATCCATAATGACATCATCAGTAACAAAACTGATATCAGGATTTCATCTTGCATCAGTATCTGATCATCATCAGTATTAGACTGTCATCAGGATTTGCTCTTTGTTCCTGACATGTAGTCTCCGATACACTGTTCATTATTGACTAAACTGTACAGATAACTGTCTTACACATAAATCCTATATACAGTGCTAAATCCTTTATAAGATCAGGATTACAAGAAGTATAATGTGTAAATTCTATTCTTAACATCACAACTTATGAATTATTCCTAACAATCTCCCCCTATTTATGCTTTAAAATCTGAAGCATAAATCTAAGTTGTGGATGTCAAAACATATAACAATTCAACCAGAATAGAATTTATGAATGTAGAATTATGAAGTTAAGTACCTCCTTCCCAGATGTAGACATTTATCTAGTACTTAGAAGAAAGAATTTTAACTATTAATGCTGCTCTTCCTTTACCACTTCCTAGCTGAGATTCACCACTGTCACTCCTGGTTCTTCTTTTTACTTCCCTTTGTCTGCTCTTTATCTCCCCCAGCTTTATCTCCCCCAGTCTGGTGATGTTGTTGTTGTTTTTGTTGTCTTTGAATTGTCTTTATCTCCCCCTTTTTGACATCAGCAACATTAATTCCAAGAGATTCAGAAACAGAACAAATGATATTCATCAGAACTGCTTGATTTTCCATAATTGTGACTTGGTTATCTTCAAGTGATTGAAGTCTTGTTTGCATAACAATTTGAGAATTCTGAATATCTTTCAAAACATCAGAATGAACTTCAATGTTGGAAGTGCTTCTAGTATCTTCAGTATCAGAATCAGAAAGAACTGTATCTTCAAGTCTTGTAGAAGAAGTTGCTTGAGTTGTATGATATTCAAGTAATAAAACCTGATTAGAAGTATCAACATCTTCATCTTTCTGATCTGGAACTGAAACATGATCATCATCTCCTTCACCAGTATTCTGTGTACTAACATCTTCAAATCCTGACTCCTCCTTAGAGTGATCAGAGACTGTAGATGTCTCAATTCTAGCTGATATTGGAAGTACATACAAAGGAACACTAGGATCATTAGGAACTTCATCTGGTACATATGTATCAAGAGATTGCTTTATCCTGGCACCTCTTCTGTTAATGATTCCTGCAAGCCTCTCCTTTTGCTTCTGAGCTTTAACTTCTGGCTTTGCATTGTGATGTGCTAGGTCATTCTTCTGATACATTTTGATGAATGAATAAGTACCAGCATCCATACCTAAATTTTCAGACCAAGATTCAGGAAAAACCTGATCCCAGAAATCAAATGATGGTTTCCTAATTTTCTCTCCCTCACTATGGAGTTGATCATCCATACCCTCATTCTCACTTTGACTTACTAAAGTCAACACTCTTTCTACCTCACCTTTTGCCTGGTCAGGAGCCAGCCTCTCTAATTGTGGATCAATATCCATCTTTTCAAGTGTATCACTCAAATTTGGATAAGTGCTCTCATGACCTACAGAAAAATAGGGTTTAGAATGAGTTTTTATACCTGAACTCACATGGAGAGAGGGTTCCTCATTTGGCATGTGGCTTGAGGTTTTCTCCAAGGAGTGAGCTGCTATAGTCTCTGAACCCTTACAATCATCTTCTTTCCTTCCAGAGACTACAGGCTCCAGTATACCACTTTCAGGTTCTTTACTAGACTCTGATGTCTTCAGTAATACTTCATTAGACACCATAGTTAGTACATCACCGTCTTTAAGTGTTGTTTGCTGAGACTCACCCTCAAGGTGGATAGACTCTGACTGAACAAAATTTGTTTGATCTTCAGAAAAATCAACCAAAGTCATTCCTCCCATATCATAGGGTATCTCACTTGCATTCTCAGTCATCACAGAAGTCCTTTCAACATCAGCTATCACAGCTCCTGAGTCATCCAACCTCTGACTAGATGGTTCTTGTGTTGCAGTGACTGTGATCTAATCTTTCCTACTATTCACCACTGGTGCAATAGTATCTTCTGTTGACTGCTTCTCTCTATCTACTTCCTCCAGTTGTTCACCTTGAGCTAAAGCATCTTCAATAATGACATCCTTGTCAAATAAATATGCATGAAGTGATTGAAGTGCAACATGCTTCGAGAGTCCAAATTTCTTTACTAATTGTCTTCTGACAGATACATAGAAATACATCTTCATTAAGTCAAGTCTTTGATGTAGAAGTCCATATTCATCTGGAAATAAAAGTTTTGGTACTCTTTCAACCAAAAAATCTAGAACAGGCCTTGACAACTTCACTTTGAGAGAAATTAGTCCCATAGCCAGCCTGTATGATAATGTAGTTTCCCATGAAGAATCAATATCTAGATCTCTCTTGTCAAATACTGACATAGATGTAGCTTGATGTGTAGAAACCTGCATAATGTTAGTTGGACTTGACTCTGTGTGTGTAGGTGACAATTGAATCTTTCTCCTTGTTCTCCTGGTATAGTGAGCAAAAGATTTATCCTGAGAAGACTCAAGAGGTGTAGACACAGAAGTGATCTTGGGATGAGATCTTTGTTCAATAGACACAGTCTTTTGAGAGACAGTATCCAGTAACTGTTTTCCCTTTTTAAGAACTACAGCCTTTTGAGAGACTGCAGCCTGGCTGTGGCTAGGTTTTTCATCTCTTTGTGCTAACAGAGAAAGTTGAATTGCAGCCTTCAATTCTGCTCTCTCAGCAAGAGTTAAATCATCATCATCTTCACTAGAATTACTACTACTTGACACAACAAATCTTCTCTTCCTTACAACTGATGTCTTTTGAGAAACACCAGAGGTTGGTTTCTTTGAAACAATAGGCTGTGGATCAAAATTTGGTTCTTGAATTGTTTCAGAGACTATAATGTTTTGGGCTACTTGGGTAGACACAGGTGGGTTCTCCTCCAATTGAGATTACTGAGCCATTTCACCACAAAAGAAAGAAGAATTGTAGAGAATAGGAAGATGAGTTTTAAGAATTACCTGAAAATGATGTGGATAATGAATTGCAAGTATTTCATCTAGATTCTTTTCATTGTCCTTCTTTGTAATGTCAGAGAAAATTCTCTTTTGCTGTTCATAAGAAGAAATACAATGTTCCATTCCAAATCTAGCTTCAACATCAGGAATAAAATGGTTAATAAACAATTGCATAAATCTATGATAATAAACCATTTTCCTGTTTTGATCTCTTAACCCAAGTTTAATACTCATCTGACTTAAGATAATATGACCAATGTTAATTACTCTGTCATAAAGCAAACTATAAGCAATATGTGATGTAACAGAAGTAATTTGCTGAAAAGAACTACATTTACCAGTAAAACATTTAGCAATTTGATCAAAATAAAAAGACCATTCCTTTCTAAGAAAAGACCTATTCAACTGGCTCATGTTGTCTAGAGGTCCACTATAACCTAATTCAGACAACATAGTTCTTATATTATCATCAGATGGTTCACTTGCATAACTATCAGTAACAGGTAAGCAAAGTACTGAATTAACAACAGATTCAGTAATGTCAAAAGAATCTTGTCCTAAATGTAGAACAATCTTACCTGATTGACTTTGAGTAGAATCAATTACCTCAGCATTCTCCCAAGCTTGTGAAATAGCTGCTAGATTAATTTGTGGAGATGCTGTCAATGCATAACTTAATGGTCCATACGCCAGAAAGTCCATGATTGGATGAAAATCAGATGACACTCCTTCCTTGTTGGTGATAGCTGCTACATGAGTGTTTGTCATAAAATCGAAGTCACCAAACTTGAAGGCTACTGATTTAGGTAATCTTCTTTGAGCTGCCATTTTTGATCTGAAAAGAACTTGAAAAATTCTTGAAATGGATTAGTGATTTTGAAAACTCAAGAGTGGTTTTTGCTTTAGAGAATGTAAAATTAGAGAAAGCAATTACACGATTAGAGTTTCAAAACTAATATATTTCACAAATCTTTCAGATCACTATCCCACGTTGACACGTAGATTGACAGGTGTCAGTCCCTGAAAAGTGCGGTTGCCCACGATTTTTGGAAAATAAAATCCAAAATTGATTTTCATGAAATAAATCAGGGTATAAATAATCAATACTGATCAGTTTCCTTTTCCTGTTGACCTCTCATCAAAATAATCACAAAATACAATGTGATAATAATTCTCAAATCCTGATGATCACACATGAAATCCTGATCAATATCATCCTGATTCCAGAGACTTAATATGGAGTTTCCACGTGGCATTTTTCTTTTATCTGAAAAAGAAATAAACAATTAATCTGAACAAAAATAAATTGGTTAGATATATTCAATATTTCTTGAAAACAAGAAATACAGTCACACGCAATAATTAGCATCTGACTTCATTAAAACTTCCAAGTGACTGTTCAGCTTCTCATGTCTTTCTTTAAAAGAAACAGACGCCTTATGCCATTCTCCATAAACCTTTCAATTTCTTTTCTTCTTGACAATGCTCCTCAAACCAAAATTCCATTCAAACCCATTCTTTAGATCTTTCACGGTCGATGAACATCCTGTTCTTGATCATCTCTTTGAAAAGATGACTCTTCTCATCGAACTAATCATGAATGGATTGGTTTCCGATGATATCCAGAGGTTTCTCCTAGAACATCCATCTGTTGGATATAATCTTCCCCTAACCTCCTCAAAACTTGAGGATGAAGAATTTGGCCGAGAGTCTGAGGTTGATCTTGATGGAGATGCTATTCATTTAAGTTAGCTGCTCTCATTCAAGTCGCCCAGACAAGGAATCCAAGAGTAGACGAGGCAATTCAATCCCCTGATGGATTTCTTGAGATGCTCCTTGTCCTGTACCTCAGAATTCATATCAATAAACAAGTATAGAATTATTAGTAGAAATTAGACAAAAAGATGTTGTATTTCATTTCCATATATGTAATGATTTCAATTAATGAAAATACAATTTCTTGTTATCTACTTGTCTTTTGATTATTGAATGATGTATAAATTATCAGTATGCAAATATCAAAACATGCTGGCATAGACTTAACACATCGTAGAATTAGATTACTACACAAAGTAAACGTCAGGATCTGAAACAATTTTCATAATCCTGATACTGACACAATACTGATGACGTCAGCATCCTGATAACAAATCTAATCCTGATGATTATTAACAAGTCTATCATACTGAAATTTATCAAGGCAAAGTGTTATAGCTAAAGCATTTAACAATCAAATATAGATCCTGACAAGAATATCAAGTCTATAAGCTAAAAACAACATACCTTGCTACATTTGCAGATGTTAAAGATCTAAAAATTTAACATTCCTAACTCACTTACTAGTCTACTGAATGTAGTCTCATCAAGTGGTTTAGTTAGAATATCTGCAAGCTGTTTGTCAGTAGGAACAAAATGAAGTTCCACAGTACCATTCTCAATATGTTCTCTAATAAAATGATACCTGACATCAATGTGCTTAGTCCTTGAATGTTGAACTGGATTTTCTGCAATTTTAATAGCACTAGTATTATCACAAAACATAGGAATATTACTAAGTGTCATACCATAATCCATCAACTGATTTCTTATCCAAAGGAGCTGTGCACAACAACTGCCTGCTGCTATGTACTCAGCTTCTGCAGTTGAGGTTGAAACAGATTGTTGCTTCTTGCTTGCCCAAGAAATCAATATATTTCCCAAGAACTGACATGTACCTGTAGTGCTTTTCCTGTCTATCTTACACCCTGCATAATCAGAGTCTGAATAGCCAATTAGAAAGAAATCAGATTCTCTAGGATACCACAAACCAAGATTTGGAGTTCCTTTGAGATATCTAAAAATTCTCTTCACAGCAATTAAATGAGATTCCTTAGGATCACTTTGGAATCTAGCACATAAACAGGTAGAAAACATTATATCTGGCCTACTTGCAGTTAGATATAACAATGAGCCTATCATGCCTCTATAACTAGTATTATCCACACTCTTCCCTTTAGGATCAGAGTCTAGTTTAGTGGCTGTTGCCATGGGTGTTTTTGCAACTGCACAGTCTTGAAAGTCAAACCTTATTAAAAGATCTTTGATATACTTTGACTGATTAATGAAAATACCAGTCTCAGTCTGTTTGACCTGCAAGCCTAAGAAATAATTTAATTCACCCATCATGCTCATCTGATACTTAGACTGCATAAGCTTGCTAAACTTTGCACACAACTTTTCATTAGTAGAACCAAAAATAATATCACCAACATAAACTTGAACTAAAAGCAATTCACCTTTTATCTTTCTAAAGAATAGAGTTTTGTCAATTGTACCTCTTGTGAAGCAATTTTCAAGGAGAAATTTAGACAAAGTCTCATACCATGCTCTTGGTGCCTGCTTTAGTCCATAGAGTGCCTTGTCAAGTTTATAGACATGATTTGGAAACTTTGGATCAACAAATCCAGGTGGCTGTTCCACATACACTTCCTCATCAAGTTTGCCATTTACAAAAGCACTCTTTACATCCATCTGATATACCTTGAATTTTGAATGAGCTGCAAATGCAAGAAACATTCTGATTGCTTCTAATCTTGCTACAGGTGCAAAGGTCTCATCATAATCAATGCCTTCTTCCTGAGAATAACCCTAGGCCACCAGTCTAGCTTTGTTTCTTACAATCATACCAGATTCATCTAGCTTGTTTCTGAAAACCCATCTTGCACCAACAATAGATCTATCTTTAGGTCTTGGTACCAGTTTCCAGACTTTGTTTCTCTCAAACTCATTTAACTCCTCCTGCATTGCAATTACCCAATCAGGATCCTGTAAGGCTTCTTCAACCTTTTTAGGTTCATTCTTTGAGAGAAAGCAACTATACAAGCATTCATTTTGAATTGATCTTCTAGTTCGAACACCACTATTTGGATCACCAATTATCAAATCTTCAGTATGATCCTTTGTCCATTTTCTAACAGGTGGTAGATTAACTCTGCTAGTCTCTCCCCCTAAGTTAGTGGTATCTCTTATAGAAGAATTCTCTCTACCTTCAAAAACTCTCCTTTGATCAATAGAATCAGTAGATTCCATATTGCTGCTAGTTACTGATCTTTCCTCAGAAGACTCTGAAAGATCAGTTCCTGATGGAATAGACTCTGAAAGGCTAGTCTGCTCCTGATGATCACTGTGTTCTCTTTGATTTATTTGCTCCCCCTCAACAGCAGCATTCCTATGAGAAGCAATAGAAATTCCTTCTGGAGAACCTTCATCATCACTGGAGAGTATCTCAGAATTCTTCAGATTTTCAAATTCCAATTTGTCATGGCTTTCATCAGTTTGCAGAATTCAAAATTTCTTATCATCAAATGCAACATGAATTGATTCCATAACAATGTGAGTTCTGAGATTATAAACTTTGAAGGCCTTAGATGCTGAATATCCTAGAAAAATTGCTTCATCCGATTTGGCTTCAAATTTTCCAAGTTGTTCTGGATGAACTTTTAGGACATAGCATTTGCATCCAAAGATGTGAAAGTATTTCACACTTGGTTTCTTTCCTTTGATCATCTCATAGGGAGTTTTTCCATGACTATTTACCAAGGTACAGTTTTGAGTAAAACATGCAGTGTTAATAGCTTCTGCCCAAAAGTAGGTTGGAAGTTTTGCATCTACAAGCATGGTTCTTGCTGCCTCTATGAGAGTCCTGTTCTTTCTTTCCACTACACCATTCTGCTGAGGTGTACCAGGTGCAGAAAACTGTTGAGTGATTTCATTGTCTGCACAAAACCCCTCCATCGTAGAATTCTTGAATTCTGTACCATTGTCACTTCTAAGTACTTTGACTTTGTACTCAGAGTTATTATGAATATTCTTGATAAGTTCAATGATTTGCTGAGGAGCTTCATCCTTCTTGTGTAGAAATAACACCCATGTGAACCTTGTGAAATCATCCACTATAACTAGAGCATATATTTTCTTGCTGATAGACATAATGTTTACTGGACCAAACAGATCAAGATGTAGCATGTGAAATGGTTCAGTAATCGAATTTTCAGTCTTGCTCTTGAAAGTGGTTCTTCTTTGCTTTCCAAGCTGACATGCATCACAAAGTCCATCTTGCACAAAATTTGCCTGAGGTAGGCCTCTCACCAAATTGTGCTTAACAAGTTGATTAAGCTTCTTGAAATTAAGATGTGAGAGCTTCTTGTGCCAATTCCAGCTTTCATCACTTGTTGCTTTGTTGTAGAGACATCTAACAATTCCTTTAGATGTATCACTTAAGCTGGCTTCATAAATGTTACCATGTCTTTGACCAGTTAGAACAATGTCTCCATTCTGCATTTTCAAGATTTTGCATCCTTCTATGTCAAAGATTGATTTGTAACCTTTATCACCCAGTTGACTTATGCTTAAAAGAGTATGTTTCAAGCCTTCAACCAGTGCTACATTTTCTATGATGACATTCCCCAAAACAATTGAGCCATATCCCAGAGTTTCTCCTTTGTTGCCATCTCCAAAAGATATTACTGGGCCAGCTTTCCTCTCAAACTTTGTAAGCAGGGACTTCTTTCCAGTCATATATCCAGAGCATCCACTGTCCAAGATAATTGAATGCTTCTTTCCTGTGCCCTGCAAACAAAAAGTAACTAGTTAGAATTTTTTAGGACCCAACTTTGATTGGATCCTTTCTTACTAGATTTAGAAACGACAGGCTTTGAAGATTTTGCTTTTATTTTACCTGTTGCAGAGTCAACCTTAGACTCTAATTTCACAAACTGTTTGTGACTAGGAGTTTCAGATTTCAAGGAATAATAGTCATAATACAGTTCATGATATTCTCTACACATGTAAATGGAATGAAGTAAACTACCACAATGATAACAAGCTTTTTGTGGTTGGTATTGAATTTTCTGAGTCTTGGGGAATCTGGACTCAGTTTTCCAAGAAGGTTTTTAATTGCAGTCTAGGGCCAAATGATTATGATTTCCACACTTATAGCATTTTTTCCTAGGTGCATCAGGTACATTCTTGTAATTATTCTCTTTGTTAATACCTTCTTTTCCATTCCTATTTCTTTTGATCTTGCTAGACTCTGAAAGACCATCTAATCTCTATTTCAACTGAGACTTAGACAGAAACCCTATGTTTACATTCTTAGGTTTCTCTAACACTTTCTCATCTGAATTACTACTGTTAATCCTTTTGTGTACAACAGGGGTACCTTTTGAATCAACAAATTTAACATGATTAGGTTCAGAAACAATTTTCTTACCTTCAGATTTAGATGTGTTAGCTTCTACCTTACTATCATCATTGACAATAGCTACTTTTTCTTCTTGTCTAGCCTTATCAAAACCTAAACCATTAACCTTACCACGAATTCCATTTTCAAAGATTTCTATAGTCTTTTTACTGGAATTGTTAATGGTCTTAATCACATCTCTCTCTTCCTCTAGTTCTTTTCCGACATAGTCACAAGCCTCAAGAATAACACTATAATCATGCTTAGCTTTATCAGAACTTAACTTGTATTCTTCCATTTGAATTAATTCAGATTCAAGAAAATTATTTCTATCAACTAATTTATCATTCTTAACCTTAAGTTCATCTCTTTCACAAGTAAGAATTCTAAAATTAGTCATAAGATTCTTAAACTCAGCATGGATAGATCTAATTTCATCAGAATTTAAGCTATCAAATGAATCAAGAGAGTGAAGTGATACCTTAACAGAGGATGGAGAAGTTTTCTTTGGAGATCCAGGTTTGTCTGAACCATTTGCCATCAATGCAATGTTGTCATAATCCAATTCATCTTCAGAATCACTGGAATCAGCCCAATCCTTCTGTGTGACCATAAGTGCATTACCCTTTCCTGAATTCCTAGGCTTCTTACACTCACTAGCAAAGTGTCCAAGCTCGCTGCAGTTAAAGCACTTGATCTTGGCCTTATCAAGCTTGACAATTGTACTTTTGCCTTTGTCACTCTTCTTCTCCTCCTTCTTTTGAAAAGGTCCTTTGCTAAATCTTCTCCTGTTAAATCTACCTTTCTTGAAAGCTTTAGCAAACATAGCAAAGAGTTCCTGCATCTCAGATTCAGAATCATTGTTGTCAGAGTCCATATCAGTAGTCTCTGACTCAGAACTTTCTTTGCTTTTCTTCTTCCTTGAATTCTTTACAGCAATCTCTTCATGCTGTTCTTCAGGAAGCTTCTTTACTTCAGATTGAGCAGTAAGTGCAATAGTCTTCATCTTTCCTTCACTCCTGCTCTTCTTCTGTTGCTTGTCAAGTTCATAAGCTCTCAATTTTCCATATACTGCTTCTAATGAAATCTCGTCCAGATCATTAGCTTCCTCAATCGCAGATATCTTCTCATTGTAGAAATCAGGCAAAGCTTTCATGAACTTTGTATTCATATCCTCTAAGTCATAATATTTACCATGCATGGCCATCTCATTGATGAGTTTTGTAAACCTATCAAAGGTATCAGTAAGTGACTCACCAGACTTGGATTCAAAGTACTCATACTGTTGTATAAGTAATGTCCTCATATTCTTCCTGACAGGCTTAGTTCCTTCACAGTGAACCTTAAGATTGTCCCATATATCCTTAGCAGTTTTACAAGAGAGAACATAGTTAGTGAGAACAGAATCAAGACTGTTGAATAATATGTTTCTCACTTTAGCATCTTTAAGAACATTCTCCTTGTCTTTATCTGACCATTCAGATTTTGGCTTCTCTGCTGTATGTTCTGGAACAACCACACCATCAACAGTTGCTTGTCCAACGACCTTTGTTGGAACAAAAGGTCCATCTCTGATTCTGTCAAGATAATCAGGATCTGTTGCTTCCAGATGATGCAACATCTTTACCTCCCATAGAGTATATTCGTTTCTCTTGAGCATAGGAATCTTAGTATTCCCATCCTTGTAACCAGACATGATTGCAGATCTTTATGATTATTCGAAATCAACCTGCTCTGATACCAATTGTTAACTCGAATAACTTGTAGAAGGGGGGGGGGTTGAATACAAGTTATATAATCGTGTCTGATTTTTGCTTGATTATATGAACAAGAATAAACGAATGAATCAAACTCTGTTTGTATTAATAAGATCAAATACAAACTCTACCAAAGGTGTACAAATACCTTTAGCAGCTGCTGACAATACAAATCTCTCTCTCTGTTTGTTTCGAACTCTCGAATACAAACCTTATACAGAGCTACGCACACGAACTCACAACACACGCTTGTTCGACTACGATACTTTTTACAATGATATAGAGAGAGTATTTATAATGCTACCTATCAACTAATAAAAGAAAGATATAATCTATACATGACAATGTTCTGTCTTCTAGTCGATAGTTTCCATCAATAGAAAACTCTTTCCTTCATAATATGTTCTTGCTTGTTCTTCAAACAACGATCCTGTTTTATAGCACTTGCCAGTTTCTGTAGCATCCATAATGACATCATCAGTAACAAAACTGATATCAGGATTTCATCTTGCATCAGTATCTCATCTTGCATCAGTATCTGATCATCATCAGTATTAGACTGTCATCAGGATTTGCTCTTTGTTCCTGACATGTAGTCTCCGATACACTGTTCATTCCTGACTAAACTGTACAGATAACTGTCTTACACATAAATCTTATATACAGTGCTAAATCCTTTATAAGATCAGGATTACAAGAAGTATAATGTGTAAATTCTATTCTTAACATCACAACTTATGAATTATTCCTAACAGTATTCCTCTCTGAGATATTGAAGAGCTTCATCAAGAGTAATGTCATATTTTCCTTGCAACCAGGCATCTACATTGCCATCTCTCTCAGCATCATCAATTATCTTTGTCTTTTGCATCTCCACATCATCTCTATGGAAGAGCAAAATTGCTTCATAGTCTGGATTTGGCATGTTGGAGGTGACCAAGTTCTGAGCTATTTTTATAAACTCAGGAATCCGATCCACAACTAAGCTTTGAAGTGCTTCAATCGTCAATTGTGGTGGAACAGATCCTGATCCTGAAGCACTGTCATGTTGCACAGGCTTCAGCCATTGTGACATAAAGTCAGAGCTAGAGCTAGGCAAGCTAGACTCCTCAGTTACAGATGCAACTTCTGTAACCGGATGGATTGACTCTACTATTGTTGTCTCCACAGGAGTGGGATGAGTTACAACAGTAGTTGACACAGGCACAGAGTCTCTAGTGAAAACTAGTGAATCCTCTGTGTTTGTGATGGTGTCATCAGGATATGCCCCAGCATGCATTCCCTCACCATCTAAATGTGGTGCCTGGGTGGTGAGCAAAGTGTCATGCACTAAGTCACTTGAGTCCATTGGCTCACCAAGAGAAAAGAATTCTTGGTGATCAATGCCTTGCTCTTCAATTTCTTGAATTACAGGCTCCAAAGAAATTTGAGATGTAGATTCTAGAAGAGAAGTGTCTTTTAGAATGGATTTTGGCAACTCCCCCTGAGAAATAGAGGGAGTTTCAAGTGTGATGTGCTCTCCACTCAGTGTTGTGCCAGCTTTATCACTCCCAAGTGCTGACTCTTAACAAATATGTGCATTGGGGAGAATGCTTGATTCTATAGATGCACCCTGTTGAGAGGATACATCTAGTGAACTGTGTGCCCCTATTTTTACAACTTCAGCCATTTGTGTGACTGAAGAGGTGGTTTTAGATTTCTTTTTCTTCTTTGGCCTTAGTAAGGGTGACTCAGGTTCCTCACTTTCTAAACCTAATTCGACAGCTAGAGCTGCTTCAGTCAATATTTGCAATGGTTCAGAAGTTATCTCCTTTCTCTTCTTTTTACTAACATCACCCTTTTGAGAGGATGATGCAGTTGGCTCAGTGTTTGGTAGATTGTTTGGTTGAGAGGGTTGGTTAGCAAGCCCTGGGTTAGCATTGTGTTCTACTTGCTTGGGCTGTGCTAACTGAGATTTTGAGTCAAATGTTGGCATGTTGTGGGGGTAAGTCCAAAATAAACCCTCCAAATGGGGAGTTATTTAAGTCTTACATCCACATCATTCCTAGTCTCCAAATTACCAAAAATGAGTTTGGTCATGGATTTATGATAGCCTATTCTATTTCTATCTATTCCAGGTAATTCAATCAATTTATCATTTTTAAAGTTAAGTGCAGATTGAATAAAGCGAGGGAATAAAATGTCAGTACCTCTCTTGGTTGGGTTCTTACCAAGTCTCCCATACAGCTCCTGCATAATCAGTTGACCAACATTGATCTTTTTCCCATAAGCTAAGGCATAGCCTATTTGCTGTGCAGGTGCACTAATCTAATCAAAGCTTGACTTCCTAGCTGTGAAGACTTGAAGAATGGTGGCAAAGACATAACTCCATTCTTTCCTCAGGAACTTCCTATTCAAGTGTCCAAGTTTGATTTCATCTGAGTAGTTGATAAAATCAAAGAAGTCCTCCAATTCACCATTTGTGGCTTGGTCATCATACACCTCTTGTTGTAGGCCCAGTGCTTGATTCATGTCTTCAGTGGTGATAGTGATTTCCTTGTCCTTAATCTTGCAATAGAATATGTACGATGTTATTGCGCTTTCTAGGGCTACAACTTCCACAGTAGCAGTTCTCCAAAACTGTTCCAGGAGGTCTAGATACAGAGTTGGGTTGGCTGAGAGTGCATCCTTGATGTATGACTCAGACTTCCATTTTACAAAGCATTTGTAATTGGCATTAGGGGCTTCAACATCACTTGAGATAGCGATGAAGTTTGTGTTGAATTTCACAGTTGCCATTGTTACAGAGAAAAGCGAGAAGAGAATGAAGGTTGAAGAAGAAATTTAGCTTTTTGAGAAGTAGGGTTTTCAGGGGTTTTGGAACTTTAGATGCTTGAGAAATCGAATGAAATGAGTTGAATAGATGTAAAATTGTATAAGTATGAAGTACTTAAATTGTCGATTAGATATATGTTTTGTATCGACAAGTCAGGCATTCGAGAAGTAGAAAACAACTATTCGACAAGTCAAGAAAGGCTTATTTGATAACTCAAGCAGATTGTAACTCACAGTTGATAGTTATCTAACTTAGAAATAATTCTAAATTAAATAGAATGTGTTTTTGTGAGTGAATTAAAATTTTAGACAAAAATCCAACATCGGTTGAAATTCAGCGAGAATTCAGCCTTTTCAAATGATTCGAGAACTCAAATACATTATTCGAGAACTCAGTCATTAGAGAACTCAATTACCATATTCGAGAAGTCAAGAATACCTCTATTCGATATCTCTAAAAGACTCTGTTGTGGGAGGATTTTAGCACAACAGATTATGAGGCCTCGTGCTGGAATAGCGCCAATAAACAAGGAATCGTCCAACCACCCGGAAAGGCTCGTGGTTGAAGATCAATAGCTAGTCGCCCGAGAAGGCTCACGACTAGGGTTACCGAAGAACACGGGATGTGGTTCCTCGGAAGGATCGAACTGAATCTACGGGATGAGGGCTCAAGGACCAAGTGTTGGCCAACCAAGAACCATAATTTGACTATGTCACACAAGAGTGCACGTGCTCTAGCTACTCAAGGAGTGTAAGTGTCGAAGAAGATCCCGTAAACTGCCTACATACCACTATTTATAGTGGATCAAGCCCGAATGTAGTTCTTGAAGGATATGATCGTTTGTTTATGATGAGTTATCCTCTCTCCAGTGGGATGATGACTGTTATTTTTGATAATAATCGAGTATGATGTGTATAATCAGGTTACCAAGCAGTTTAGGTAACATAGAATGATTATCTCTTGTATTTATCATGATTTTGTATCATTTATCAAGTATATATGACATATATCCTCAAATAACTGATTGTTTATCTGTTTGAGAGTGTTTTTAGATGATATAAACGTGTTCCTAAAAAATAGGAGGCGTGCCTTATCTTTATTGGCAGCCTAATCAGGCTTCCGGCGGAAGCTGGGGGTACCGCCCGGTAGCCTGGCTCCGGTACCCCCTCCGGTAACCCCTACCACGGAAGCTACTTTGGAAGCTCTACTGGATGACTGACAATAGTTATAAGTTATCCTCAAGGGGATACCTTGAGACCCTTAGTCATGCGTTCCCGTGCTGCAGTGTACATGGTAACCCCTAGGGCTACCGTAGGCCTCCGGAAACCTGACAGATTACTCATTCTCTTCATGGATCTGAACCCTAATCCTCTTGTGGGCCTAAATCTAACCCATGCGAGATTTTGGTCACAACAACTACCCCCCGGTTCCCTGAAGTACTGTGTACAAGGGGAACCTATTATCACAGGGTACCGGTCATCAAGAAAGTTCATCTTTTCGCTATCTTGCCAGATCATCGTCATCATATGAAATGTCAATATCGAAAATTCTTAATCATAGAATTTGGGGTTAATACTGATTCTAATAATTGGTAACTCCTGTTATTGTGCTATGGAAGCTCGAATTAGAATTAATCGTCAAGCGGGAACCCTTATGATTTATTCGTTAAGTATTTAATTACCTTTATCCCTAGGAAATTAAAAAGGATAATTGAAAAAATGAGGTAGTTGTTCTCGGACTCTACCATTTCCTTTCAGGATGAACATAGACGGTCCATTTTCTCACGTGTGTGAGCTTCCTACCTGTCTCGTTTTCTGTGCCAAGTCAATTGACTAGAGGGACACGCCTCTTTGCTCTGTGTTTGTATATATCCATATGTTTTAATCTTTTAACTTTTCTTTTCATTTTTACACAACACATTCTCTTAAGCAGGCAAGGGTTCCAAAGGTTTCCGATGAGGCTTCCGGTGAAGGCTAAAGTGTTTTCACACCTTTCTCTTTATCTCTATCCAGGTATGCCTCTGACTTTCTTGACCCGTTTATAAGCAAAGTTTGCGGTTTTATGTATGATTGCTATGCACACACCAGACTATGCTTTCGCACATCTATATGCACATGTGAACGCATATCCTTGAATCGATAGTAAATTCTATTTTCTAGGGGACACTGCACGCCATTCGTTTTGATTCGCCTAAGTTTTTAATATCCGTCTGTTGATTCTTGTTATACTTCTCTACTGTTGAACCTTTTCTTCAGATAGATCTGTTTACGCTTCTTCTGATTCGTGGTTGCATGTGTGAACCTCTGTCTTCTGTGTGTATACCGAGAGGCTGGGGTGAAACCCCCTCCGGCTTCCCCCGTAATTGTTCTTTGACATGCTTATAACATGTTTGATATATGTCTCTAATGAAATTTATTTACTTTGATCTGTCTTGCCAAGTAAATATTTAAAATTCGCTGTTTTGGATAGCCTTATAGTTCTTTAGGCATGCTCCCCTTACTTTTCTTGATTGAGTAACCTTAGCACAATCTCGTTGGGCTGATCTATTAGTGGCCACCCCCCGAGCCTTGGCTTACTTTCAATGCGAACCGGTAGTCCCTTCGTTCACAGGGTACTCCTAGGATAATTATTTGAGACCTTTAATTTCTTCAACTTAAACTTCCTAATTCCAAATCTTTCACCTAACCTGCATCCTGTGGTTGCAGATGTCGTCTTCATCTGTATCTGGGGGTTCCTCATTACAACCGGGAAACGTATCTCCCATCTCCGGGGAGCCATCTGACACCTGGTCCACCCACATAAGTGACTTGATCATCTCTCAACCCATTTTATAGTCTAGACCGTCTGTTAGTTCAAGAACTCGCTCTCGGGTGGAAGTCATTGACCCTCTTGAGGCTGAGATTGTTAGCCGGTACCCCAAACCTTCCGTGGAGGCTGGTTCGTCAATTCATGTTGAGGGGCATCCCGATAGAGTTGTTCTAAGCTCTAATACTGATGAGGAAGAGGGATCAACGGATATGTTCTCTACCGATAAGGATTCGACAGGTGATAAGGAACAAATTGCAGTGGGGATGATAGTACAGGTGGAACGGAAGCTTCACGTTCCGGTAAGCTTCGTTCCCTCCTGCGAAGACATGGATTCCTCTATGAATGTAGATAGACTTGAAAGGTTACGGGAGCTATGCAACCCGGGATGCAATCTGGTGATTCCTAGTGGGGGTGAGAGGTGTCATAGATTTAACAACTTTGAGCCTGATCAATCCATACCAAACGCAGTGTTATCTGCATCTTTTTTCAAGTTAGGGTTTTCTCTGCCACTGTACCCATTTTTCACTGATGTATTAAACTTCTATGATATTGCTCCCATGCAGTTGTCTCATAACTCCTTTAGGGTGGCAGCTTGCATGTATATTCTTTACGACCAAACCTTCTCTGTTCCCCTTACTACTAGGGAGCTGGGATATTTCTATCAACTGAAAGATGTGGGAAGAAAGGTGGGTATTTTCTATCTTACTTCCTGGAACAATAGACAAGGTAAGTGTATAAAGGGAAACAAACGGGGGATGTATGACTGGCTAGAAATGTTTTTATATTGCTACGATTGTGAGGAGGTGAGAAAGGAATGGAACCTGACTCCGGGTAAGCATTCGGTATCCCTTCACACTACTGATAGCACCAGTCGAAACACCTTCTTCTTTTTGATTCAACCTCCATTTTTCTTGTTGTATTGTTTAGGAATCCCAGCACAAATGTCCCTGCAGGGGATTGAAGAAAAAAGGGCTAGGAAAATCATGAAGTTGGCAGGCTCGTTGAGAGACGGGGAAAGTTTGTTGATTCCGGCGACTCTGATGAGATTAGGGTTCTCGAGACATGTGGCTCCCCCATCTCCTGCTCACGAGATGGAGGTTGAGGATAAGTTGGAAAGAGAGACTAAGCCTCTAGGTACCAAGAAGCGTGAGAGGAAAGATGGGGCTTCCACCGGCTCCCCTTCCGGTATCCTGGGCTGCCGCTCCCTATGCCTCCTATTTACACACACATTGCCACCCAATACGTCGTATCTCTTTGTTCATAGATACTTACTGATATTAGCATTTCTATAGATTTTCTTATGTATATGCTTCCAAACTGTGTTGTATTTATTGCTTTTCTCATACTCATGTATTCATCTATGTCCAGAAGCCTGGATCTGTTAGCATTATCGGTAGCCTGAAATTTCTCCTTATAAATATATGTTATGGTAACTGATATCTCTCATGTTTCATCGTTTCAGGTATGTCAGGATTTGTGCCGTCCTTTATCAAGCCCTCTGACAAGTATGAGGATTTATTTCCCGAAGATGAGTTGACTATGTTGGAGACCCCTATTGCTGCCACTCCGGTTTCTCGGTTCCCCGCTTCTCTGTCCGTCAAGACTGAGCTTTCCGCTGCTGAAAAGCGAAGACTCTCTCAGGTTGCCGGAATTTCAAAGTCTACTCCTGAAACCAGGTCCTCAAAGAAAGCTAAGTATCTCAACAGGGTACCCCCATGGGCGATGCGGAGCAGTTTCATCAGATGTGCGGTGGGTAGATACCCCTGGAAACGATAACAGGATGGGTTAAACAAAAGACTTCCGATGCTGCAAGGTCTATGCTGTTCTCCGCGGGTGAGAGTTTCTTCCATCAGCTTAGGCTTTCCAATCAGCTTGCCCTGGCCACCCGGGGTGACATGCGGCTCCGTGAAGAGATGAAACAATTGAAGGTTGACATGCAGGTTATAGAGGAAGAGAAGAAGAAGATTTTGGATGCCGTCAAGAAGATGAAGGGTGATGTTTCTACGCTGTCAAAGGAGAAAGACAGGCTGAGTAAAGTGGCTTTCGACTGGGAGAGAGAAAAAGAAGAGTTGAAAGCAGCCCATGATACTGTAAACGATGAATTAAAGCTGCAGGTTGGTACGCTTCAGGCTTCAGTGAAAAAGCTCAAAGAGGCCCTCCCGGACAGGTATAAAACTGGTTTCTCTAAAGGAGTCAATGACTACATGAAGGCTACCTGGAAGGTAATGCCAAATCTGGACTGGTCCCTTCTTGGTGACGATGCCGTGAAGCAAGTGGAAGGTTTCAAGGCTGAGGCTGCCAAGTCCCTGGTCTCCACCGCCAAAGTGGTCACCAAGCCATCAGTCGTCCAACCAGGTGATATCGAAGATGCCCAGGCTACCAGGGTTGAGGCTCCCACACACGTGGTTGAGGTTACTCCAGGCGATTCTACCCAAAAGGTTGACCCTGTCGAGGATTCCCCTGGCTCTGAGGCTACCAAAGACCCTTCCGCTTCTCAGTGACTTTCTCTTCAGCCATTCCGAACTTTTATCTAGTTGTTTCTCTGAACTTATTGCTTTAATTAAGGGGGTGGGCTCCTTAACGCTCCACAGATGTACTTTTAACCCTGGTTTATCATATTAATGCACGTTTGTTTTATCATCTAACTGTTCTGTGATAGGTACAGGTACCATGGTAGGACTAGTTATATCCTAAATATTATTCGTATGAGGGTCCTGCGATGGGTACTTACAGGCTACCGCAACTATAACACAAGTAGTTCGGTTCAGATGGATACGTCTAGTGCATGTTTCTAACTTAGTGGTATGTTAATTATTTACTGACTACCCAACGAACACTAATTCGTAATCATAGTTCTGGGAATTTATACCTCAAACTTATTCGTATTCTAAGGTATTAATTTGGTAAGTAAGAAGGGTAACATTATAACTTAAGGCAATTCGTAACTGAATGTCACTATTGGATTCTAATGGGTAATACTACTCTGGACATTGATCCTAGAATTAGTTTATACAAATATTTAGAGGATACATGCCATATATATGTTGATTAAATGAAATGAATGATAAATCATGCTTCGAGAATTGGATGATAGAACGGTAACGTAATACGGAAGTGCACTTGAGTAGTTGTGGCAACACATACCTGGATAGGTAGCCACAGTAATGATGTACTACTCATACCTTGGTCCGTGAAACTGTTACTCCGGGTGTGGGGGTACCGCCCGGTAACCCTATAGTGTCTGGAAGCCCCAAAGACGGGAACCTGGCCTCGGAAGCCTCAGGTGGTAACCCTGTTTGGTAGCCCGGGGTGACCGGAGGCTTAGCCTGGAAGCCTTTGTTCCGGGATCACTAGCTTATTTCAATGAATCATTTGTGAGAATTCCATGTAAGCCATTCCTGCAAGGCTGCATTGGTAAGGCATTCGGTAATCCATATGGGTTAACTCTCGTAACCACATAGGTTGATGATTGAATGGTCAATGTATGTCAGTCATGATTCCGTATATGACTATCGATTATGTAAGCCATGTGAACCACTCAAGGTTACGCACATGTCTGATATTAAAGGATCCAAGTGTGCCGGTCAGGGTACCACACGAGCCCAAATAATGAAAGGAACCATGTATGCCGAACAGGGTTCCATACATGCCCTGGTAACCAAGTAAGCCATGTGAACCACTCAAGGTTCCATACATGTCTGGTGTTGAAGGGATCCAAGTGTGCCAATCAGGGTACCACACAAGCCCAAGTAATGAAGGGAACCATGTATGCCCAACATGGTTCCATACATGCCCTGGTAACCAAGTAAGCCATGTGAACCACTCAAGGTTCCATACATGTCTAGTGTTGAAGGGATCCAAGTGTGCCAATCAGGGTACCACACAAGCCCAAGTAATGAAGGGAACCATGTATGCCGAACATGGTTCCATACATGCCCTGGTAACCAAATAAGCCATGTGAACCACTCAAGGTTCCATACATGTCTGGTGTTGAAGGGATCCAAGTGTGCCAATCAGGGTACCACACAAGCCCAAGTAATGAAGGGAACCATGTATGCCGAACATGGTTCCATACATGCCCTGGTAACCAAGTAAGCCATGTGAACCACTCAAGGTTCCATACATGTCTGGTGTTGAAGGGATCCAAGTGTGCCAATCAGGGTACCACACAAGCCCAAGTAATGAAGGGAACCATGTATGCCGAACATGGTTCCATACATGCCCTAGTAACCAAGTAAGCCATGTGAACCACTCAAGGTTCCATACATGTCTGGTGTTGAAGGGATCCAAGTGTGCCAATCAGGGTACCACACAAGCCCAAGTAATGAAGGGAACCATGTATGTCGAACAGGGTTCCATACATGCCCTGGTAACCAAGTAAGCCATGTGAACCACTCAAGGTTCCATACATGTCTGGTGTTGAAGATTTTAAAATTCTAATAATTTCAACCAGTTAAGCTGAGAGGTGTATCCACTACTACCCCCTAGTTCTGGATGGTAGCCTGGCTGCCATGTAGAACTATACTCGTTGGTCTTACATATCTTTCTGAAAATATTTATAAGTGGTACATGTAAAAGGAAACAATCAACTTCTACTTTTACTAAAAATCAAAGAGTACGATTACATCAAATTTCATCCAGACGGGGTGTGTATCCACTACCCCCCGGGCATCTACTGAAAATCATGAAATCCTAAGAACTGAAAGGGAAATGACGCAACCAAACTAGTAGGTTGCCTTTATTCATCCTAAGCCTGAAAGAGGCCTACGTTTGTTCTGGAAAGAGTCTTACTGATAGTACTTTTTTAGGTGCTCGGCATTCCAAGCATGGGGAATAGTGTTCCCATCCATGTCTTCAAGGTGGTAAGTGCCTTCCGAAAAGATAGACTTTATTTTGTAAGGTCCTTCCCAATTTGCTCCAAAGGCTCCATGCCCGGGAACCCGCATATTGGGCATCATTCTTCTCAGTACTAGGTCACCAACCTTGAGGGGTCGAGGGCGTACCTTGTTGTTGTAGTATTTGCGGGTCCTCTGCCAGTAAGCCGCCAGTTTCAGCTGGGCGGTAGCCCGGGTTTCCTCTACCATATCTAGGGCCAACCTCTGATTTATTTCATTTGGCTCTTGACTGAAATTGTCCCTCCGGTAGGACCCTATCCCGACTTCCACGGGGACCATAGCTTCGCAGCCATAGGTTAGAACAAAGGGAGACTCTCCGGTGGTGGACCTTGGAGTAGTGTTGTAAGACCATAAGACCATTGGAAGTTCCTCAGGCCAGTTTCCCTTTTTGTCTTCCAACTTAGCTTTCAGAGTGTGCTTGATGATTTTGTTCACAGCCTCTGTCTGCCCGTTGATCTGGGGATGGCAAACGGTTGAGAAATCTTTCTTTATTTCCAAGTCTGCACATAGACTTCTCATTTCTTTACTATCAAATTGCTTGCCATTATCTGAAATCAGTTTGTACGGTACCCCGTATCTACATATAATGGCTCTTTTAACGAATTCCTTCAGCTTGCCGGCAGTGATGGTAGCCAGGGGTTCCGCCTCTGCCCACTTGGTAAAGTAGTCAACAGCTACCACAACATATTTCATACCACCTCTGCCTTTAGGAAGCTCCCCAATCAGGTCAATTCCCCATATTGCAAAGGGCCAGGGGCTTCCAATGGGCCTTAATTCCACAGCTGGGTTGCTATTGAAGTTAGCAAACCTTTGACATTGATCACAAGCTTTAGCAAAGTCATAAGCATCTGTTTTCATGGTAGGCCAGTAGTAGCCTTGCCGTAGCACTTTGTGGGCCAGGGAGGTACCGCCCGAGTGGTTTCCACAAATGCCTTCATGAACTTCCCTTAGGATGTATTCACATTCATTTCCAGATATGCATTTAAGTAGAGGTTGATTAAAACCCCTCTTGTATAGGATGCCATCATAGATCACATAACGGGCAGCCTTATATTTGAGTTTCCGAGCTTCATCTTTGTCTTCCGGAAGTGTCCCCTTGGTGATATACTCACGTATTGGGGTTGTCCATTGGCTTCCCATTGAAGATTCTATTTCCATAGTCTCCTCTCGATGGATACTTGGTTGGAGTTGCACTTCAAGGGGTATCACCCCTAACAGAATAGCTTCTTTTTCGGATCCCAACTTGGCAAGGGCATCAGCATTGGCATTTTCCACCCTTGGGATCTGATTTAGATTTAGCAATTTGAACCTACTGATAAGTTCTTGGGCATACCTCATGTAGAGTTCAGTGCGGGGGCCTCGACTCTGGAAGCTCCATTTAATTTGCCACACAATCAGCATAGAGTCACTAAACACGTTCAGGTATTCTACCTTCATTTCTAAAGCCAGTTTCAAGCCAGCAATCAGGGCCTCATACTCTGCATCATTGTTGGTAGCCCTGAAGCCAAAGTGTATAGCGCTCTGAATTCGGTGCCCCTCTGGGCTTACCAACTCTATCCCTGCACCTCCCCCATTGTTATTTACTGCTCCGTCAACATACAGGTTCCACCATAACTGGGGGTCTTCGACATCCCCTGAAAATGCACACCTAGAGGGGGGTGAATAGGTGTAAATGGCTAACTATGTTTAACTAAAACCGATTTTAAAAATTACCAGAAACAGCTTACTGAATTCGTTTTATGCAGAGACAAATGGTATGCTGATTGCAAACAGTATGCTGAATGTAAAAACAATAAGTACAGAAAAGTGCATAAACAGTAAGCTAAATGCAAGCAGTAAGTAAAGAGCAGAAAATAAAGAACACAGAGACTTTTAGCCAGGTTCGACCCCTAACCCCTATGGTCTACGTCCTGGTCCCTTACCAACTTGGTAAGAGAATATATTATTGATCACTGAAATAAAACAAATTACAAGATACAATAATATATCTCCCTTAATTCCCAGCTGTTGACAAATGGCGTGCTGAACTCCTGTTTCTGAACTTGCTCTCTAAGCTATACTTCCCAAGTATACTTCTCTAGCAACGATCACCAAACCCTAGTTCCCAAGCCAACTTGTCCAACAACTAAACCTTACAAATTGAACAATACAATCAATAGATGAATACAACTCAAACTATGAACTCTCTAAGATATAGCACGTATATAATATATTAAGAGCTCGAGAGAACGAAAGATATAGCAATGGAAAACTGAGTTGTTTGTTCTTTGTGTGTTTGAATATTTTTCTCTGGATTGTTAGAAACGAATGAACACAAGAACAGGTTTATAAAGCTTCACACCAACGTTCAGAAAATCAATCACCAATTTATTCGAACTATTAGAATCAATTTCCAACGTTCAATTGGTTAGGGATTTTACAAACGTTCTTGTGAACGTTAGACAGAAGGTTTGAGAGAAAGAGATCGATGAAAAACATATCCCTTCTGTTCGTATGAATATAAAACGTGTATATGAGATTTTGAAGAAAAAAAATCTTTTAAATAAGGAAACTCCTATAAGTTTTATAAAATCATTTAAAGAAAGATATTTGAAAAGATTTGAGCTCTAGAATATATTGTGTACGTATTATATAATAAAGAGTCCTCACAATATATTTCCTGAATTACATCCATGAGAATTTGTCTTGATATATATCTTCAGGATTTCTGGCAGTTAGCAAATGGCTTGCTGTTTGTGTCTGTCAGTGCAAATGGCTTGCCAAACTGTCTCTGTTGTAACACCAAGTGGCTTGCTGTATATATATTCTCTGTAAACAATTAGTAGACTTAATGTACCCTGCAAAACCAAGTTAGTACAACCATAACACAATGTTTTATATCAAACTACAAGCAAATAGCTTGCTGAATGTGATCATCAAAACCATAGGAGTATCAATCTCCCCCTTTTTGATGATTACACAATATTTAGGAGAATAAGAAAGCTCCCCATAAAACCCTGCATATTAGTACATTTTGATATAAAACAGATTCAAGATAAACAAGCATAATCAATCATATCCAAATCGAATATCTTGACCAAACGGTTTTCCTAAATTTCTCCCCCTTAATCCATCAAAATTCAACAAAAAGAATATTAGTCCAGGTCTGGAATAAGCATAGAGAAATAAAATTAAAAAAATCAAATCATAGTAATGGCATATAAACTGTTCAGATACAAATGGTAAGCCAACGTTACCCATTCTGTGCTTGTCAGCTTGCTGACTACACAGTACACATGCCAAGCTCCATTCGTATGGCTGCAAATCTTTCTTCAGCCAATGGCTTTGTGAAAATATCTGCCAGTTGAACTTCAGTTAAAACAAATACCAACTCAATCTTCCCCTTTGCTGCATTATCTCTCAAGAAATGATGACGAACGTCGATATGCTTTGTTCTTGAGTGATTCACAGGATTCTTGGAGATATTGATAGTACTCGTGTTGTCACAATATATTGGAATCTTGCCACACTTGATATTAAAATCCCTTAGAGTTTGAATCATCCATAAAATTTGAGAGCAACAGCTACCAGCTGCTAAATATTCTCCTTCGGCCGTTGATAGAGCAACAGAAGCTTGCTTTTTGCTTTGCCATGAAACCAATCTTTGTCCAAGAAATGTACAAACACCACTTGTACTCTTTCTATCAGTTTGAGACCCTGCATAATCTGCATCACTATACCCCACGAGATCAAAAGTATTTATTGTAAGAACCCTAATTTTTGGTAATATTTTATTTTATTTAATATCTTGTGGCAATGTCAATATGGAACCTTTCTGGTCATCCCTGTGATTAATGGAATTGATTGTCTGGAAAACTGTGTTGTTGTGTTCACTATGTAAGATAAAAAAGGAGATTGTGAAGGCAAGAGTCTTATTGTTAGGGAGATTTATGAAACTTGGGATTTGAGAATGATTAGAGTGTTAAAAGATTTATTAATAATTATGATAAGGAATTATGGACATTAGAGGAATTTACACAATTAGTACTTAAGGAATTATAGGGGAAATCTCTACGCGACAAAATATTATTACGAGAGATTAATTAAGATACGATACGAATTAAGGATTAAATAATAAGCATTGGTGGAAGAATAATATTACAAGGAGTAGTATTGCATGCAAGCCCATGCAACCAACTAGTTAGAAACCAAGCAAACTAGTTAGCCATTGGAAGATGAATAGTATTTGGTTACTTGCTTTTTGAAAAAGGAGGAGACATGTAGTACAAAGAGCCATACCTATAGCCATATCTAGGCTTGTACCATACTAATACATACAATTATATGTATCACCCAATCAAATATTCAACCACACAAACACAAAAGAAAAATCAAACTCCCCCCCCCTTGAACAAGGAGCTCTCGGCCAAGCATAAAAGTGGAGAAGAAAAATTCTTCTCCTCCCTCTTCCATCACTCATAAATCATAATATAATTCCTAGGTCATCTACATCATCTAAGCAAGGTATGCTAGCAATTTCACTCCATTTCATCCATCCAATTCCAAGTTATAAATTGTTAAAGTTTGGATGAATAGTAACCAAGTTTGTTCTTCCTTTAGATCTTGCATTGTGAGTGTTGTAGGAGGCCATCTAAGGTGTTTTTAAGTTGTATAAAGATTGTTCAAAGTCTCTAAGAGCTCAAGAAGGTATGAAATCTCAAACCACCCTTGGTTATGTGTTGTTCATGTAGTATGGTAGTAGATCCATGCATTTTAGGGGTTATCTTGAATGTATATGTATTGGATAACATGGATCTTGGGTTTTGATGTTGAGATGGTGAATTTTATGACTATGGTGAATATATATATCTCCATGAGTGTTATGAGTCATGATCTAAGTGTTTTAAGTGGTGTTTATGTTATGGAAGCATGAAAAATGGTTGATCTAAGTGATTTGAGCTTGCTGATTTTGTCCAGGAACTTTGATCTGTGTTGTAGCACGATTTTGAACACCCAAATGATGTCCCCTGATGTCCTACCTTATATTGTTGGAAAGATAATTGAATGTAGTTTCTGGATATGTAAGATTCATAGCTAGGTGATGTGTGGATTTTTAGTTATGACCGGAGGAGTGATTTTTGTTTCTGGACTATGGACTGCATAAAGTGACCCCCTTGTGAACCTTGTTTAAACACCTTAAAAAATATTTGGGATCATGGAAAAATTTGAGAACGTAGGTAATGCAGTGGTGAAGACCATCCAAAAGGAATTTGATTAAAATATGAATTTTTGGATTTTATAAAAATGCTAGAGTAAAATTCGCGCAATGGAAAAAGGTCGATTAGTGGAACATTATTCTAGGGTTAGTGGTTATGGTTCGAACGTGGTAACTAAATTAAGTCGAGTAAGTGACGAGCATAAACGAGTGATGTCATGGACCTATAGTGGGGCTAGGGAGTCATAAGACGAAGTCGTTAAGTTAATTTCGTATCCCCTTAAAACCCCGTAATTAGAAAGAAATTGTTAAGGTACTAACGAACGATTATTGTTTATGTATAGATCGTTCGAATTCGCACGCTCGACCACCCCAACCAAACCAAGGCAAGTTTACTTTTCAAAACTTATACATATACAAGGATTTTCACTGTTGTGTTTGTAGTTTTCAATTATATCAAATGCTATGATTATCGAAGTATTGATGCGATTGAGATTGTATAAGTACATATATGCTTGTACCCCTTGAACTTAGATTAAAACGTTTTCTTCGGACAACGACTCTAGCAATAGAGGTCGTAGCGGTCCGTATTTACCCATTGGCCGGGGAGCGGTATTTTATTATATCGTATCTAGATTGCGAAAACCCGAAGGGTCATTCGGGAAGTATCATATACTCAAGTTTTATATTCATATCTTCGTAAATACTCGAAACCCTATCTTGGATTAAAAGTTTATTTTATTAATTAATTATTTTATTAATTATTAATATTAAATCTTAAAATATCAGTATTTAATTATTGTTCACTATTTTAAAAACAAAGTTAATCCAAGATACTTTTTAATACTTTCAAACTCGAACTTTTCGAACTCAAAACATTTTCGAAAACCCCCGGTCAGGTTCTGCTTCTTGTATGATTTCAAGAATCACCGGTCGACTGATGTCGAACCACAACTACTCTGTTTTCAATCAAAATCGAGTTTTTTTTTGAAAGAAAAAGAAAAAGGGACTCTGGCAGGTGTGGGAACCGTTGACGAACGATTCCCGGGATGTGTAAGCGGCCGTGAGCCAGGCGGTCCATCACTTATTATTCCGGCCCAGGTGTTGCCGAAGGATGATTACGGATGTAGTTTTCATCGAGGGTGATTACGGATGTAGTTTTCACCCGAGGGTAGTTACAGATGTAGTTTCTATCCTTCTACCGGTAGAGAAGACCCGCGGATTATTGGACTCGGATGTGGCGACTGATCATCGTCAATCCCTGTCAGGTTTTATGTTTTCTTTAAGTCCCATTCCTCCACTTTGGAAAAATGCTTTGACACTGCATCTTAGGCCTATGTGCCAGTTGCCGATAGTGTCCTATTTTGATGAGAAAGACGTTGACTTTATGCAGTAGCTAGAACTGCAAGGTTATTTTGAAAACAAGGGCACGTACTGGTGCACCTTTGAAATTTACCAATAATGACAAGTGATTTTATAACTGATTGATACAACGAGTTTAATGACTGTTATACATATGAAATGTTATATTGCTTATCTTATACCTATATTCTTGCTGAGCTATAGTTGCTCACTCTTGCTTGTTTTCAAATTTTACAAACACAACAGCTAAGAGAAATGGCAAGAACCTGTCAGACTGTTCGAAAGCAGGTGACTAGACCCCAGGCTGCAGTTGAGATTCCACCGGTAGGCCCCATTAGCCAGATTGGTCGGCAACTTTTGTTAGTACGTTTTATCTATAAGTATGACCTGTGCAAGGCAGTGTACCGTAACAAACTTTCAAGCCGCCAACTTCGCTTCATATCGAAGTGTTGCTGGTAGCATAAATGCTATTTAATTTGGTCTGTAATAACTCTAAAATTTTTACTTTTGCTTATTCATATGTATGACGTTTCTGAGACTCTAACCTGTGTGTGTGTGTGTGTGCGGTGTGAGTTTATTGTGGGGTTGATGGCTATTTATTTATATTATGTGCAAGAACAAGTATGTTATTAATGGAAAATGGACCGTGAGCGCCTAGATCTCCGACCCCGGATCTGGGGGCGTCACATTTATGATAGGATAGAACAAACCAAGATTGATAGTACCACTTAAATATTTAAAAATCCTTTTAACTGCATTTAAGTGAGACTCTTTAGGGTTGGATTGAAACCTTGCACAAACACAAACACTATACATGATATCAGGTCTTGAGGCAGTTAAATATAATAAACTTCCAATCATACCTCTATACCTTTTGACATCCACATCCTTACCATTCTCATCTGCAAACAGCTTGCTGTTTTGAGTCATAGGAGTTGTTTTTGCTTTGACATCTTCAAAACCAAATCTTTTGAGCAGATTCTTTGTATACTTTGATTGATGCACATAAATACCATCAATGGTTTGCTTGATTTGAAGATCCAAGAAATAATTGAGTTCCCCCATCATGCTCATGTCAAATTCATTGTACATGCACTTAGAAAACCACTCACACATAGATTCATTAGTAGCACCAAATACAATATCATCCACATATATTTGTACAACAAGAATATCTTTACCATTTTGCTTTGTAAATAATGTGGGATCGATATTACCTCGAATGAATCCATTTTTGAGAAGAAACTTACTAAGCCTCTCATACCACGCTCTAGGGGCCTGCCTTAAACCATATAATGCCTTCTTGAGCTTGTAAACATAGTCATGAAACTTCTCATGTTCGAATCCAGACCCTGAGGCCTATGAGAGGGAGCATGATGAGGCACTACTGAGAGAGACTGAGGACCCTGTTGAGGATACTGATGCTGACTCTGAGACCGACCCTGTGATTGAGCTGATAGAGGACACTGAGGAGGAGGATCCCGATGAGGAGCCCTTTGTTGATCCTGAGCCTGTTACCCCTTCCCCTGTGGCCACTGATGAGGAGAGTGTGCGATCCGGTGAGGACCGTGTTGTGACACCCCCACCCTCTCCCCAATCATTGAGCCTCACTTCTTCTGATGATGATGATCCCGAGGAGGATACTTCTAGCGAGGAGGAGCGTGACCCTACCCCTGCTCCTGCTCCTGCCCCTGTTATGCCACCCCCACCACTGGACCTACCCTCGGTGTCGGGCGCTAAGCACGCCTATGTCGTGCAGTTCATGACCCGAGACTTACTTTCTGCCGAGGCCCGACTTAACGAGGCGAGGAGGGTGATAGTGGAGGAGCGCGAGGCGCGCTTGAGGATCCAGGCTGAGACGAGGACTACTGTTGCTAGGAGGACTAGAGCTCGACTCTACAGGATTGAGAGGAGGAGTCGTGAGAGGGTTCTCGGATTAGGGATCCGCGGGGGCGGAGTGATCCAGGCTAGGGATGTTAGACGTGTTGTGCGTCGTGCATTTGCCCGAGTGAGGGCCTTGCTCCGTCGCGGTGCGGCCCCGTGATGTGTTACTGATAGCTCAGTCCCCTAGGTTCAGATGACATTAGTGTGTCGATTTTGCGGGATAGTTGACTTGTGCAGTGGCGTCATTTCTGACCAGTGGATGAGTAGACTGACCTACATATATTTAGATGTGACTACGGATAGGATGTACGGATGTAGCCCTACTTTTGTGTAGCCCTGACTATTCGGATTATGTACTTGTATTTGTTCCACTTTTGCTAGACTTTGACATCGGAACTATGTATTTGGCTCTAACATCCAAACTTTGTGACAATCCTTATACCGTACTTATTTAGTTTCAGTTTCCTTGATATTGCCTCAATTGCTTTACTTTCCGATGCCATGCTCTACTGTTTTGATATACAACTGTGATTATACAACTGCTACAAGCCACAAATACAACCATACTGTTTCAAATTACGATATGTGATTTCAAATTGTTCTCCACATTTTCCAAAAATATTCCTACAATTTTTCTAAAATAAACCTTTCAAAAAAAAAAAAACGGTTTTAGTTATTTAAAATTTTGAAAATATTTCTATAAGTTCGAAGTTTTGAAATCTTGGAAATTCCTACAAATGTTTTCGAACCACGTAACGACTTCCCCTAAAAAGGTTTTACAGTTTATCGCCATCATAAGGGCACTACGAGTTTCGAAATTTTAACCCTGTATAAAGAGGAACAATACGTTCCTGACTTCTCTAAATACGGTCAAATAATCTGCAAACCCTAACCCATTTTTGTCTTATTATCAGAATCATGCCACCCAGAAGAATGAACACTCGAGCTCACCCGGCCAACTCTGAAGGCCAGGGTAGCCACCATGGGCCGGAAGGCCACCAAAACCGAGAGAGAGAGGATCAGAACCTGAGCGAGGATGAAGGTAGTGACTATAACTTGTTTGATAACTCTGAGTATGATGAAGAGGAAGCTGAAGATGATACCCTGGAGGTGGAGAACCCAAGGAGAGACCCTATGGAGCGATTCATGGACTTACTCAGGCAGAACTTGGACCGTCCCCCGGTTCAGCCACCACCCAACAATGCGAATGCCAATGCCTTTCGGAATTTCAAATCCCTGAAACCCCCGGAGTTTAAGGGAACTGCAGACCCGGTCGAGGCAAGAGCCTGGCTGAAAGAAATGGAAAAATCTTTTGAGATACTAGGAGTCGCTGAAGAGCAAAAAACTGTTTTCGCCACCTACCTCCTGAAGGGTGAGGCAAACTACTGGTAGGAAGCTAAAAAGAATTTGGAGGGAAGAGGTGTGGTGACCTGGGAGAGGTTTAGCGAGTTGTTCTTGGAAAAGTATTTCCCTAGGTTCATGGAAACACAAATGGAGCTGAAATTTTTGGAACTCAAGCAAGGTAACATGACGGTGGCCGAGTATGAGGCAAGATTTACTGAGCTGTCAAGGTTTGTGCCGGAATATGTGAACTCTGAGGTGAAGAGGGCCCGAAGGTTTCAATTGGGGCTAAAGCAATGGATTCAGAATCGTGTGGCGGTTCTTGAGCTGACAGACTATGCCACCCTGGTACAGAAAGCATCGATTGTTGAGGCTGGAAGTGAACAGATGCAGAAGGAGAGGGAAGGAAAGAAGAGGAAGTTTGACAGTCGAAAGGGAAACTCTGCGGGAGGGAGCGTTCCGAGCAAGTTTAAGCGAGGAACAGTGTCCCAGCCCAGCGGAAACTTTGGAACCAAGAGAGCTGAAAGTTGGAGTGTGGGCCAGGGTGGCCGACCACAGGGATCATCGTACTCTACCCCACCCCGAGCCCCACTCCCGGAATGCAATAAATGTGGAAGGAAACATGCGGGCGTGTGTAACCTGCAAGATGTGAAGTGCTTCAAGTGTGGGCTGACGGGACATTATGCTAACACCTGTCGAGGGACTAGTAACAACACCAGTGCTGGAGGTAATTGATTCAAGTGTGGGAAACCAGGGCACCGAATGAGGGAATGTATGTCCTCTGGGCCAGCTGCATCAAGAGTGAGTGGAACTGCTTCTAACAGGGCCCCTACTGCAAGAACTTTTAACATGACTGTGCAAGATGCCGTGAGGAACACGGATGTGATCGCAGGTACCCTACTACTCAACTCAGTTAATGCGAATGTTTTATTTGATTCGGGAGCTACCAAGTCTTTCATATCTCTAGATTTTGTATGTCGGTTAGGCCTTAAGACTGAACCACTGAGAGACAGACTGCAAGTAGAGATATCTAATCATGAAATTATTCCTGTTAACCAAGTATGTCCAGGTTGCGACCTAGAAATAGAAGGGCGACACTTTCGGGTAGATTTAATACCTTTTACATTAGGGGAGTTTGACGTAATAATATGTATGGATTGGTTGACAACCCATGGAGCTCAGATTGATTGCGTGAAGAAGAAAGTGAGTTTAAGACTGCCAGGGGATAAGGAAGTAGTGTTTAGTGGAAAACGACAAACCCAAAAGTTCCTGACTATGATTCAAGCTAAAAGGCTGTTACGTAAGGGATGCGAAGCCTATCTAGCCTATGTAAAGGATACCAAGAAGGAGGCACCCAACCTACAGGAAATCCCAGTCGTTAATGAATTCGCGGATGTATTTCCGGACGATCTTCCAGGACTACCACCTGATAGAGACATCGAGTTCGCTATAGATTTAGTTCCGGGCACGGCCCCAATTTCAAAAGCCCCATATAGGCTAGCCCCAGTGGAGATGAAAGAGTTGGCCACTCAATTGCAAGAGCTGTTGGATAAAGGAATGATAAGACCTAGTGTGTCACCGTGGGGAGCCCCGGTACTATTCGTGAAAAAGAAGGATGGCAGTATGAGATTATGCATAGACTACAGGGAGTTGAATAAGGTGACCATAAAGAATAAGTATCCTTTGCCCAGAATAGATGACTTGTTTGACCAACTAAAGGACGCGGTTTATTTTTCCAAGATCGATTTAAGAACCGGGTACCACCAGTTAAGGATTAAGCCAGAAGATATTCCAAAGAAGGCCTTTTGCACCCGGAATGGACACTATGAGTTTTTAGTAATGTCGTTCGGGTTAACGAATGCACCCGCAGCTTTCATGGACTTAATGAATCGGGTCTTCAAGAAGTATCTGGACAAGTGTGTTATAGTCTTCATCGATGACATCTTGATTTATTCCAAGACGAAAGAGGAACATGCAGAGCACTTGAGGATTGTATTGGGAGCGTTAAGAGAAGAAAAGTTGTACGCTAAGTTCTCGAAGTGTGAATTTTGGTTGAAGGAAGTTCAGTTTTTGGGGCATGTGATTAGTGAACAAGGCATTCTAGTGGACCCAGCCAAAATAGAGGCTGTATCGAATTGGGAGAGGCCAACCACTCCGACAGAGGTGAGAAGTTTCATAGGATTGGCTGGCTACTATAGGAGGTTTGTCCAAGACTTTGCCAAGATAGCAGCCCCTTTGACCCGGCTAACTCGCAAGACCGAGAAGTTTGTGTGGACTGAGAAATGTGAAGAAAGCTTCCAAGAGTTGAAAAAGAGGTTGGTGACAGCACCAGTACTAGCCCTACCCGATGATAAGGGAGATTTTGTGATTTATAGCGATGCATCCCATAAAGGTTTAGGGTGTGTGCTTATGCAGCACGGTAAGGTGATTGCGTATGCGTCCAGACAACTTAAGGAGTATGAGATAAGATACCCCACCCATGATTTGGAATTAGCAGCAATAGTCTTTGCTTTGAAGATCTGGAGACATTATCTTTACGGAGAAAAGTGTGAAATCTACACGGATCACAAGAGCTTAAAGTACATATTCACTCAGAAAGAGTTAAACATGAGGCAGAGGAGATGGTTAGAGCTAATCAAGGATTATGATTGTGAGATTCATTATCACCCAGGGAAGGCCAACGTAGTGGCCGATGCACTTAGCCGAAAGGAGAAGCTTAAGATGATAACGTCAGTGGACGAAGTGATCAAGGACCTCGAGAGGCTGGAGATTGAGGTGAGGTTGCCAGGAATTGGCCAAGAGAGTCTAATGGAAATAAAAGTCCAACCACCGCTATTGGAAAAGATTAAGTTATGCCAGGAAAAGAAGATAGAAGAAGAAAAGAATTCGATGGAGAAAATTTTGACTGGCGAAGAAATTAGGTGTGAGAAGGACGGGAATGGAGTTATGAGGTACGCATCTAGGATATGGATTCCGAACGTTCGAGAGTTAAAAGATGAGATTTTGCAAGAGGCTCATAGTTCAAGGTACTCAATCCACCCTGGAGGCACTAAGATGTATAGAGATTTAAGAGAATACTATTGGTGGCCTAATATGAAAAAGGACGTGGCAGAGTGGGTAAGTAAGTGTTTGACATGTCAAAGAGTAAAGGCCGAACACCAGAGGCCCAGCGGATTGTTGCAACCCTTAGAGATACCCGAGTGGAAGTGGGAGCAGATTGCGATGGACTTTGTGGTCGGATTACCAAGGACCAAGACGAATCATGATGCCATTTGGGTAATTATCGATAGGTTGACCAAGTCAGCACATTTTCTTCCAATCAACGAGAGATACACCGTCGACAAGCTGGTGGATATCTACTTAAAGGAGATTGTGGTTAGGCATGGGGTTCCTGTGAGCATTGTATCAGATAGAGACCCAAGATTCAACTCCAGGTTCTGGAGGAGCTTTCAGGATTGTGTGGGGACTAAGTTAAACATGAGTACTGCATACCATCCCCAAACAGACGGACAGAGCGAGAGAACCATCCAGACCATCGAGGACATGTTGAGAGTATGTGCCATAGATTTCAAGGGAAGTTGGGACGACCACTTGCCGTTGATCGAATTTTCCTACAACAACAGTTACCATGCGAGTATAGGCATGCCCCCATATGAAGCTTTGTACGGACGAAGATGTCGGTCTCCTTTATGTTGGGAAGAGGTAGGAGAGCGGAAGATTTTAGGTCCTGAACTGGTCCAACGGACAAGAGAAACTATCGAACTCATAAGAGGTCGGCTGGTAGCGGCCCAAGACAGACAGAAGAAGTACGCGGACCAGTCCCGCAAGGATAAGGAATATGAGGTAGGAGAGTTTGTGATGTTAAAAGTATCACCGTGGAAGGGATTGATGAGATTTGGTAAGAAAGGGAAACTAAGCCCGAGATTTATTGGACCTTTTGAGATCTTGAAACGAGTTGGAAAGTTAGCCTATGAATTGGCTTTACCTCCGAGCTTACAGCAAGTACATAATGTGTTTCATGTGTCCATGCTACGACCCTACCATACCGACTTCCGACATGTGATAGAACATGATCAAGTGGATCTGCAACCAGACTTAACATATGTGGAGCAACCCGTAGAAATTATGGATAGAAAAGAACAGGTGCTGAGGAATAAGGTTGTCAAACTAGTGAGAGTCTTGTGGAGGAACCAGAATGTCGAAGAATCAACATGGGAACTCGAAAGCGCGATGCGTGAAAAGCACCCCCAACTGTTTTCAACCTGATTCCGGGACGGAATCCTTTTAAGGAGGGGAGGCTGTAAGAACCCTAATTTTTGGTAATATTTATTTTATTTAATATCTTGTGGCAATGTCAATATGGAACCTTTCTGGTCATCCCTGTGATTAATGGAATTGATTGTCTGGAAAACTGTGTTGTTGTGTTCACTATGTAAGATAAAAAGGGAGATTGTGAAGGCAAGAGTCTTATTGTTAGGGAGATTTATGAAACTTGGGATTTGAGAATGATTAGAGTGTTAAAAGATTTATTAAGAATTATGATAAGGAATTATGGACATTAGAGGAATTTACACAATTAGTACTTAAGGAATTATAGGGGAAATCTCTACGCGACAAAATATTATTACGAGAGATTAATTAAGATACGATACGAATTAAGGATTAAATAATAAGCATTGGTGGAAGAATAATATTACAAGGAGTAGTATTGCATGCAAGCCCATGCAACCAAGTAGTTAGAAACCAAGCAAACTAGTTAGCCATTGGAAGATGAATAGTATTTGGTTACTTGCTTTTTGAAAAAGGAGGAGACATGTAGTACAAAGAGCCATACCTATAGCCATATCTAGGCTTGTACCATACTAATAAATACAATTATATGTATCACCCAATCAAATATTCAACCACACAAACACAAAAGAAAAATCAAACTCCCCCCCCCCCCTTGAACAAGGAGCTCTCGGCCAAGCATAAAAGTGGAGAAGAAAAATTCTTCTCCTCCCTCTTCCATCACTCATAAATCATAATATAATTCCTAGGTCATCTACATCATCTAAGCAAGGTATGCTAGCAATTTCACTCCATTTCATCCATCCAATTCCAAGTTATAAATTGTTAAAGTTTGGATGAATAGTAACCAAGTTTGTTCTTCCTTTAGATCTTGCATTGTGAGTGTTGTAGGAGACCATCTAAGGTGTTTTTAAGTTGTATAAAGATTGTTCAAAGTCTCTAGGAGATCAAGAAGGTATGAAATCTCAAACCACCCTTGGTTATGTGTTGTTCATGTAGTATGGTAGTAGATCCATGCATTTTAGGGGTTATCTTGAATGTATATGTATTGGATAACATGGATCTTGGGTTTTGATGTTGAGATGGTGAATTTTATGACTATGGTGAATATATATATCTCCATGAGTGTTATGAGTCATGATCTAAGTGTTTTAAGTGGTGTTTATGTTATGGAAGCATGAAAAATGGTTGATCTAAGTGATTTGAGCTTGCTGATTTTGTCCAGGAACTTTGATCTGTGTTGTAGCACGATTTTGAACACCCAAATGATGTCCCCTGATGTCCTACCTTATATTGTTGGAAAGATAATTGAATGTAGTTTCTGGATATGTAAGATTCATAGCTAGGTGATGTGTGGATTTTTAGTTATGACCGGAGGAGTGATTTTTGTTTCTGGACTATGGACTGCATAAAGTGACCCCCTTGTGAACCTTGTTTAAACACCTTAAAAAATATTTGGGATCATGGAAAAATTTGAGAACGTAGGTAATGCAGTGGTGAACACCACCCAAAAGGAATTGGATTAAAATAAGAATTTTTGGATTTTATAAAAATGCTAGAGTAAAATTCGCGCAATGGAAAAAGGTCGATTAGTGGAACATTATTCTAGGGTTAGTGGTTATGGTTCGAACGTGGTAACTAAATTAAGTCGAGTAAGTGACGAGCGTAAACGAGTGATGTCATGGACCTATAGTGGGGCTAGGGAGTCATAAGACGAAGTCGTTAAGTTAATTTCGTATCCCCTTAAACCCCCGTAATTAGAAAGAAATTGTTAAGGTACTAACGAACGATTATTGTTTATGTATAGATCGTTCGAATTCGCACGCTCGACCACCCCAACCAAACCAAGGCAAGTTTACTTTTCAAAACTTATACATATACAAGGATTTTCACTGTTGTGTTTGTAGTTTTCAATTATATCAAATGCTATGATTATCGAAGTATTGATGCGATTGAGATTGTATAAGTACATATATGCTTGTACCCCTTGAACTTAGATTAAAACGTTTTCTTCGGACAACGACTCTAGCAATAGAGGTCGTAGCGGTCCGTATTTACCCATTGGCCGGGGAGCGGTATTTTATTATATCGTATCTAGATTGCGAAAACCCGAAGGGTCATTCGGGAAGTATCATATACTCAAGTTTTATATTCATATCTTCGTAAATACTCGAAACCCTATCTTGGATTAAAAGTTTATTTTATTAATTAATTATTTTATTAATTATTAATATTAAATCTTAAAATATCAGTATTTAATTATTGTTCACTATTTTAAAAACAAAGTTAATCCAAGATACTTTTTAATACTTTCAAACTTGAACTTTTCGAACTCAAAACATTTTCGAAAACCCCCGGTCAGGTTCTGCTTCTTGTATGATTTCAAGAATCACCGGTCGACTGATGTCGAACCACAACTACTCTGTTTTCAATCAAAATCGAGTTTTTTTTTGAAAGAAAAAGAAAAAGGGACTCTGGTAGGTGTGGGAACCGTTGACGAACGATTCCCGGGATGTGTAAGCGGCCGTGAGCCAGGCGGTCCATCACTTATTATTCCGGCCCAGGTGTTGCCGAAGGATGATTACAGATGTAGTTTTCATCGAGGGTGATTACGGATGTAGTTTTCACCCGAGGGTAGTTACGGATGTAGTTTCTATCCTTCTACCGGTAGAGAAGACCCGCGGATTATTGGACTCGGATGTGGCGACTGATCATCGTCAATCCCTGTCAGGTTTTATGTTTTCTTTAAGTCCCATTCCTCCACTTTGGAAAAATGCTTTGACACTGCATCTTAGGCCTATGTGCCAGTTGCCGATAGTGTCCTATTTTGATGAGAAAGACGTTGACTTTATGCAGTAGCTAGAACTGCAAGGTTATTTTGAAAACAAGGGCACGTACTGGTGCACCTTTGAAATTTACCAATAATGACAAGTGATTTTATAACTGATTGATACAACGAGTTTAATGACTGTTATACATATGAAATGTTATATTGCTTATCTTATACCTATATTCTTGCTGAGCTATAGTTGCTCACTCTTGCTTGTTTTCAAATTTTACAAACACAACAGCTAAGAGAAATGGCAAGAACCTGTCAGACTGTTCGAAAGCAGGTGACTAGACCCCAGGCTGCAGTTGAGATTCCACCGGTAGGCCCCATTAGCCGGATTGGTCGGCAACTTTTGTTAGTACGTTTTATCTATAAGTATGACCTGTGCAAGGCAGTGTACCGTAACAAACTTTCAAGCCGCCAACTTCGCTTCATATCGAAGTGTTGCTGGTAGCATAAATGCTATTTAATTTGGTCTGTAATAACTCTAAAATTTTTACTTTTGCTTATTCATATGTATGACGTTTCTGAGACTCTAACCTGTGTGTGTGTGTGTGTGTGCGGTGTGAGTTTATTGTGGGGTTGATGGCTGTTTATTTATATTATGTGCAAGAACAAGTATGTTATTAATGGAAAATGGACCGTGAGCGCCTAGATCTCCGACCCCGGATCTGGGGGCGTCACATTTATGATAGGATAGAACAAACCAAGATTAATAGTACCACTTAAATATTTAAAAATCCTTTTAACTGCATTTAAGTGAGACTCTTTAGGGTTGGATTGAAACCTTGCACAAACACAAACACTATACATGATATCAGGTCTTGAGGCAGTTAAATATAATAAACTTCCAATCATACCTCTATACCTTTTGACATCCACATCCTTACCATTCTCATCTGCAAACAGCTTGCTGTTTTGAGTCATAGGAGTTGTTTTTGCTTTGACATCTTCAAAACCAAATCTTTTGAGCAGATTCTTTGTATACTTTGATTGATGCACATAAATACCATCAATGGTTTGCTTGATTTGAAGACCCAAGAAATAATTGAGTTCCCCCATCATGCTCATGTCAAATTCATTGTACATGCACTTAGAAAACCACTCACACATAGATTCATTAGTAGCACCAAATACAATATCATCCACATATATTTGTACAACAAGAATATCTTTACCATTTTGCTTTGTAAATAATGTGGGATCGATATTACCTCGAATGAATCCATTTTTGAGAAGAAACTTACTAAGCCTCTCATACCACGCTCTAGGGGCCTGCCTTAAACCATATAATGCCTTCTTGAGCTTGTAAACATAGTCATGAAACTTCTCATGTTCGAATCCAGGAGGCTGTTTGACATAGACTTCCTCATCCAGCACGCCATTTAGAAATGCGCTTTTTACGTCCATTTGATATAACTTAAATTTCTTGTAGCATGCATAGGCAAGAAGCATTCTGATTGATTCTAAACGAGCTACAGGTGCATATGTTTCTTCAAAATCAATTCCTTCTTGTTGATTATAGCCTTGAGCCACGAGCCTTGCCTTATTTCGAGTAACTGTTCCAAATTCATCCACTTTGTTCTTGAACACCCATTTGGTTCCTATGATAGAAGCATCTTCTGGTGGTTTTACAAGTTCCCAAACATCACATCTCTCGAATTGGTTGAGTTCCTCTTGCATTGCCATGATCCAATTTTCATCTTCTAATGCTTCCTTGATATTTTTGGGTTCTTCTTGAGCTAAAAAGGCAGCATAAGCACAAAAGTTTGCTTTTCCTCTCCTTGTTGTGATTCCATCTGAAATATTTCCAATAACAAGTTCTGGAGGATGATTCTTTACTGTCCTTGTAGCCTTTGGTAGAGAATGTTTAGCAATTTCTTCATGTGAAGTGATTCTGACCACTTCAGCTTGCTGTTTTGCAGTTCCAGCTTGCTGTTTTCCATTCTCAGAAGTGTTGTTGGCTTGCTGACTTCCAATTTTAGCAGAATTGTTGGCTTGCTGATTTCCAGTAACTTGAGGTTGTATATTATCAGCTTCACCTGCAAATTCTTCCTCATCTCTTGGCAGATCATTGTTAGGTTCTTGAAAAGTAACATCAATAGATTCTTCAACTATATGTTTATTTAAGTTATAAACTCTATATGCTCTACTAGTTAAAGAATAGCCAAGAAAAATAGCTTCATAAGATTTAGCATCGAATTTACCATCATTATCAATTGTCTTGAGCACAAAACACTTTGAGCCAAAGATTTTGAAGTAACTAATGTTTGGCTTCTTTTTCCTCAACAATTCATACGGAGTTTTGTTCAAAATAGGCCTGATTATGACTCTGTTCAACAAATAGCACGCTGTATTCACTGCTTCTGCCCAAAAACTTCTAGGCAGCTTGCTTTCTTGCAATATAGTCCTTGCTGTTTCTTGTAGTGACCTGTTCTTCCTTTCTACCACTCCGTTTTGCTGTGGAGTCCTTGGTGCAGAAAATTCATGTGTAATTCCTCTTTTTTCACAATAATCAATGAAGTCTTTGTTGAGAAATTCACCTCCTCTATCACTCCTTATACCTACAAGCTTTGTATTCAACTTGTTCTCAAGTAATTTGATTAGCTTCTTAAACTCATCAAAAGCACAATCTTTAGTACTAAGAAATAATACCCATGTAAATCTAGAATAATCATCTACAATCACAAAACCATATTGTTTACCTCCAATACTCTTGTAAGCTTCTGGACCAAATAAGTCCAAATGCAGAAGCTCTAAGGGTTTAGAAGTAGATACCATTTTCTTTGATTTGTGAGTACTTCGAAGCTGTTTTCCCAATTGGCAAGCTGAACAGACTTATGTTTTAACATACTTTAGCTTGGGCAGCCCTCTCACTAGCTTCTTGCTTGATAACTTTCTGAGCAAATCCATGTGTGCATGTCCCAATCTTCTATGCCAAATATATGGGTCATTATCCACTACAGCCAAACAGCATGCTGTTTCCTGCATATCAAAGTCTAATACATATATATTTCCTTCCCTTCTAGCAACTAGGGGAAATTTGTTAGTACCAATAGTAATAATAGCTTTATCAATGCCTAATTCAACATGATGTCCATCATCAAATAATTGAGTAACACTCAGCAAGTTATAAGAAAGACCTTTGACATATTGAACTTTATCAATTGAAATATTACTATTACCAATAGAACCGGTACCAAGGATTTGAAGAGTTTTGCTATTCCCAATTGTCACTCTTCCACCCTTTTTCATTTTGAGATTCATAAACTGAGATTTGTCTCCACACATATGTCTTGTGCATCCACTGTCCAAGATCCATTGCTTTGACTTGACCTTAGCAGCAAGGCATATCTACAAAACAAACAAAAATACCTCAATGTTTTGGTACCCATATAGGTTTGGGTCCAGGTTGGTTAGTAGCAAGAATATATAAAGCATTTAAATCAGATTTCTTGATCCACATTTGGACCACTTTTGGGGACTGATCATTCTGTTGGTAAGCTGTTTGTCTCCTGCTATTTGTATTCTGGTATGCTGTTTGTCTCCTGCTATTTGCATTCTGGTATGCTGTTTGTCTCCTGTCTTGTCCATTCTGGTAAGCTGTTTGTCGCCTGACTGGTCCATTCTGGTAAGCTGTTTTCACTTTATGATTTACTTGAACCACACAATGTTTTTCCAGATGACCTTTTGTACCACATTTGTTGCATGTCTTCCAGGGCATAGCATAGTCATAAGGTATGCCATTCCTTCCATCATATTTGAGCACCTTATCTTTCTTGTTGAAGTTTAGACCAACACCTTCTCTGACCAAAGGTACATTTGCCTTCTTCATCATTGTTTTTAAACTGTCTTCACCTTGAACAAAAGTTTCCATGCCCTTCTTGAGATCTTTAACTTCTGTTTCTAGGAGGGTGATCACTTCAGCTTGCTGTTTGATGAGTTCAGCTTGCTGAACTCTATTTTCAGCAGTTTTTGAGGATTCGGCTTGACTAGATTCCTTCATTTTGTATGATTCCAATGCTTTAGCTTTAGTTTTGACATCAGACCTTAGCTCTTTGATTTCTTCAGTCAAGGTCTTGTTTCTCTTTTCAAGTAACTTGACATTAGCCTCTAAATGTCTGTTCTTAGTATTTAGTTCCTTGATCTCTGTAGCTTTACTGAATGAATTTGAATCCCATTCTTCCATTTTTGGCAACAGATCTTTTACCATTTTGGATAAATAGGCATTCTTATCAGTCAGATTGCTGATTTCAGCCTTTAGTGCCATGTGTTCTTCAATTGTAACACTATTTTGTTCCTGCATGGTTAGTGAATCTAACAATGTATCATCTGAAGAAATGTAATCATTAGAAGAGTTTACCTCACTAGAATCCTCTTCAGAATCAGTTTCAGCATACACTCCTTCTGAATTTCCTTGAGTAAATTCATCTTCAATTCCAACAAGTGCTAAGTTCACCATTTCTTCACTTGAGTCATCACTGGAATCTGAATCATCATCACTCCAAGTCAGTAGAGCCTTTGATTTCTTCTTATCCTTGAAAACAGTAGGCTGTTTTGACTTCAGTTTGTAGCAGTTCCTTTTATAATGACCTGGCTTGCCACATTCGAAACAAGTTTCCTCCTTAGAGTCTTTTGACCCTTTCTTGTTGTTGTAGTAGCCACCTCTTTCCCTTTTCATCATATTCTTCTTTTCTATCAGCCTCTTGATCTTCTTTGAAATAAGTGCAAGTTCCTCATCTGAATCAGATTCATCATTAGAGTCAATTGGCTTGCTGTTTTTAGAATGGAGAGCCATATTCTTCATCTTTTCTGTTGGAGCTTTAACACTTGAACTTCCCACCTGATTTCCATTTATCTTGCTTTCAAATTGCTCTAGCTCAGCAAATACAGCCAAGTGATCCATAGTATCAATAAGTGGTGAGGATTCCAAGGCAGTAACTTTGGCTTCGTAGATAAAAGGTACTGCACTTAAGACCTTCATATTGATTTCATCTTGTGGTATAGATTTTCCAAGCCTCTTCAGTGAGTTAATAGTAACTTAAAACCGTACTTGACTATCCTTGATAGTTTCACCTTCATTAAGCTTGAAGTTTCCAAAGTCATTCATTAGCTTGCTAAGTTTCACCTTCTTTAGAGATTTCGAACCTTCATGATAAGTCTCTAAAGCATCCCACATTTCTTTTGCTGATTTGAGTGAAGATACTTTATCATATTCAGCCTGGTTCAAACCATTCATAAGAGAACTCCTTGCCTTTCCATTGTAGCCAAGTTTGATTAATTCATCCGGGGTGAGATCATCAACATCCTTTGGCTTGCCATCCTTGTCAAGAAAGACATATGGACCTTTTTGCACAACTCTCAGAACTAATGAATCTCTAGATAAGTGTGTTTCCATGTTGCTTTTCCACCAGTGGTAGTTGTGTGTGCCATGAAGAAGTGGAGGCCTAAAATCAGATTTTCCTTCGGGATAGTTTTCAGCCATTATGATCGAATACTTTCCTGTTACAGAATTGTTAGTATACCAAAGCTCTGATACCAAATGAAAATGCACACCTAGAGGGGGGTGAATAGGTGTAAATGGCTAACTATGTTTAACTAAAACCGATTTTAAAAATTACCAGAAATAGCTTACTGAATTCGTTTTATGCAGAGACAAATGGTATGCTGATTGCAAACAGTATGCTGAATGTAAAAACAATAAGTACAGAAAAGTGCATAAACAGTAAGCTAAATGCAAGCAGTAAGTAAAGAGCAGAAAATAAAGAACACAGAGACTTTTAGCCAGGTTCGACCCCTATCCCCTATGGTCTACGTCCTGGTCCCTTACCAACTTGGTAAGAGAATATATTATTGATCACTGAAATAAAACAAATTACAAGATACAATAATATATCTCCCTTAATTCCCAGCTGTTGACAAATGGCGTGCTGAACTCCTGTTTCTGAACTTGCTCTCTAAGCTATACTTCCCAAGTATACTTCTCTAGCAACGATCACCAAACCCTAGTTCCCAAGCCAACTTGTCCAACAACTAAACCTTACAAATCGAACAATACAATCAATAGATGAATACAACTCAAACTATGAACTCTCTAAGATATAGCACGTATATAATATATTAAGAGCTCGAGAGAACGAAAGATATAACAATGGAAAACTGAGTTGTTTGTTCTTTGTGTGTTTGAATATTTTTCTCTGGATTGTTAGAAACGAATGAACACAAGAACAGGTTTATAAAGCTTCACACCAACGTTCAGAAAATCAATCACCAATTTATTCGAACTATTAGAATCAATTTCCAACGTTCAATTGGTTAGGGATTTTACAAACGTTCTTGTGAACGTTAGACAGAAGGTTTGAGAGAAAGAGATCGATGAAAAACATATCCCTTCTGTTCGTATGAATATAAAACGTGTATAAGAGATTTTGAAGAAAGAAAATCTTTTAAATAAGGAAACTCCTATAAGTTTTATAAAATCATTTAAAGAAAGATATTTGAAAAGATTTGAGCTCTAGAATATATTGTGTACGTATTATATAATAAAGAGTCCTCACAATATATTTCCTGAATTACATCCATGAGAATTTGTCTTGATATATATCTTCAGGATTTCTGGAAGTTAGCAAATGGCTTGATGTTTGTGTCTGTCAGTGCAAATGGCTTGCCAAACTGTCTCTGTTGTAACACCAAGTGGCTTGCTGTATATATATTCTCTGTAAACAATTAGTAGACTTAATGTACCCTGCAAAACCAAGTTAGTACAACCATAACACAATGTTTTATATCAAACTACAAGCAAATAGCTTGCTGAATATGATCATCAAAACCATAGGAGTATCATCCCCTTCGGTAGCCGGGGGTACCGGGGTACCTTCTTCTCTGGTAACCTCAAAATCAGGAGGAAACTCCAGTAAGAAATCGGCCAGAGCTTGGCCTTTGATAGCTGTTTGTGGTTTATAATCTATTTCAAATTGTCCTAGCTCGACAGCCCATTTCATCATTCTACCGGAGGCTTCTGGCTTGTGCATCACTTGCCTCAGCGGAAAGGATGTTTTTACCTCGATTTTATGGGCCTGAAAGTAAGGCCTTAGCTTCCTGGAAGCCAATATCAGAGCGTATGCTAGTTTTTCCATGCTGGGATATCGGGTTTTCGCATCCAACAACCTTTTGCTCACATAGTATACCGGATATTGTACTTGTTCTTCTTCCCGGACTAGCACAGCACTTATTGAATATTCAGAAACGGCTAGGTATAAAATGAGTACCTCACCTTCCAGGGGTTTGGAGAGCAAAGGTGGGCTTCCCAACTGTTCCTTCAGCTTTTGAAAGGCTTCTTCACATTCCGGGGTCCATTCAAAGTTTTGACCCTTCTTGATAGCCTTAAAAAACTCTTTACACTTGTCGGAGGACCGAGACACAAATCTGTTTAGGGCTGCTACCCTTCCGGTAAGCCCTTGGACTTCCTTTACATTCCTTGGGGATCTCAGTTCCAGCAATACCCTAATTTTGGCAGGGTTTGCCTCAATCCCTCTGTGGTTCACAATGAATCCAAGAAATTTTCTGGACTCCACACCAAAAACACACTTTTGGGGGTTCAGCCTCATCCGATACCTCCTCAGGATATCAAACATTTCAGAAAGGTGCGACACATGGTCAGCCGCCACCTTTGATTTGACCAGCATGTCGTCAACATAGACTTCCATAATTTTACCAATTTGTTCCTTAAACATCATGTTTACTAGCCTTTGGTAGGTAGCCCCGGCATTCAATAACCCGAACGGCATCCCCACATAACAGTACAGTCCCCTATCAGTTATGAAGCTGGTATGCTCCTGGTCTGGCTCGTACATCGGTATCTGGTTATATCCGGAGTATGCATCCATGAAACTTAGTAGAGCATGGCCTGCCGTAGCATCCACCAGTTGATCAATTCTGGGTAGCGGGAAGCTATCCTTGGGGCATGCCTTATTCAGATCAGTAAAGTCAACACATGTCCTCCATTTCCCATTGGGCTTCCGGACCAGTACCGGGTTTGCCAGCCATGTTGGGTAGAAGGATTCTTTGATCAAACCAGCCTTCAGTAACCGGTCTACCTCTTCCTGGAGAGCCGTAGCCCTTTCACCACTGACAGGCCTTCTCTTCTGCCGGATACCCCTTCTCTCAGGGTCAATATTCAAGTGATAGCACATGACTTTAGGGTCGATCCCCACCATGTCAGAGTGACACCATGCAAACACATCTAGGTTGCTTTTAAGGAAAGCGGTCAGCCTTTCTCTTGTCCTTTCATCCAGTTGTTGTCCAATCTTTAGGACTTTGCTAGGATCTTTAACATCCACCAGTATTGGAATAGTGTCTTCGACAGCCCCTGCCTTTTCCGGGGTACCGGGCATCCTAGGATCAATATCGATTTCCACCGGGAGCCCTTTCACCGCCTCTTGGCTCTCATTCTCCAATATTGCTTTATCTAGATCATCATCTGAGTCATCTTTCACTATGTCGTCCATTAAAAATTTTTGAATTTCTTCATTTCTCTCGGTAGCTTCCAGCAACAAGCTTTGTGGTGGTACTACCCCCCGAAAAATAGGAACCTCTTCAGTAGGTTCCTCCTGTAACTCTATTATCATGATGGCATTACACGATGCTCTTTCAAATTTTTGTGGCTCAAGCCCATGGCTTCTCATTAAGGCTTCTCCGTCAGCCTTTTCTTCAACTTGAATAGATTTGTCTGCCTTCTCGGCAGCCTGCACGGCTCTGTTATAGTATTCCCTTGACTCGTGTTGACATCCTTTCACACACCCAATGCCATTTGGTGTAGGAAACTTCATTGAAAAGTGATATATTGAGGTTACCACCCTCATATCTTTCAATATTGGTCTACCGAGAATTGCATTGTGGGAAATGTCTTCATCTACCACCATAAATTCTGCCATTTGGGTGGCCTTACAGGGATCCACACCTAATGTCATGGGCAATTTGACCCTTCCCATGATTTGGACTGGGTTACCGGTGAACCCATATAGCTCATTACTGGTAGGCAGTAACTCTTTATCCAAAAGCCCCAATTTCTGGAATGTAGTATATGCCAAGATATTTACTGAGCTTCCATTATCAACCAGCACTTTGTGCACATTCATTCCACCAATATTCACGGTTACCACCAAAGCATCATTATGGGGGTGGTGAACCCACTTGGCATCCTCTTCGGTAAAGGAAATATCGGCGGTTTCCCCTTTGAACAACTTGGGGGGCCTTTCTGAAAGGTGGAAAATGTTTGTTAGGGGTTTCCCCCTGGCTTCCCGGGCATACCTATCTCTGGCATTCCGACTGGCACCCCCTAAGTAAGGGCTGCCAAAGATGGTATGGATGCTATTAGCTCGGGTAGTCCTTTCTTGGTTTCCAGGAGCCTTGTCCTTGCTATCTCTATCTTCTTTATACTTCTTAGCCTCTTGGGCTACAAATTCCGTCAGGTATCCACCTCTAATCAATTCTTCAATTTGATCTTTCAAGTGCCTGCAATCAGCAGTCTCGTGACCATTCACTTCATGGAATGCACAGTACTTTCCCTGATCTTTCACTCCTGGGGGGCCTGCCAGGTAGGGCCTCCGGAATAGCCCATTCTTCTCATTCACTTCGAGAATATGACTAATTGGGACAGTCAAAGAAGTATACTCTGAGTATTTCTGAAAATTTGCCTTTGGAGTGAGTCTGTCCTTGACAGAAACTCTATCCTTAGTTGCATTAACAGCAATAGGGGCAGTCTTGTCATCATACCGGGGGGCTCCCAAACCGGCAGTACCACTCCCGGAAGCCCTCTTATTTGAATCCCTTTTAGGGCTGTAAGAACGATTTCTCTTCTTCCTGCTCCAACCTCGGGAATTGGCATCTTTGGACTGCCATGGATTCCTCAATCACTTTGTGGCGTTCTGCTTGTCGGTAGAATTCTGCCAGGGTTCCGGGCTCTTCGGTTTGCAATTCCTTCCAAAACTTGGTTCCAGGCCTAACCCCGGCTATTAGGAAATTCTTCAGAGTTTCATCAAAGGCCTTCTTCACTTTTGGCACTTGCTCATTAAATCTTTTGAAGTATTGTCTTAAAGATTCGTGGGGTTCTTGCTTGATATTAGCCAGAGTATTCACCGGTGGGGCATAGGCCACGGTAGCCCTGAATTGAGAGATAAACTGGTCTCCCATCTTCCTCCAGGATTTGATAGACCCTTCGGCTAGCCTTTTGAACCATTGGTGGGCATTCCCACTCAGTGTGGATGCCAGTAGCCTACACCTTGCTAAGTCCTCCACTTGGTAGACATCCATTTCCGTATTAAAACGGCTCAAGTATTCAACTGGATCTGAGTTTCCATTGAATTTCAAGTCAGTATTCATCTTAAAGAACCTTGGCAAGGCTGCCTTTTTCACTTTCGCAGAAAATGGGGAACCGACAGTGATACCGGACTTAAACTTTTTCTCCTCCTTGATCTTTTCCAAGGCCTTTTTCTAGTCAGACATCCTAAACTGTCCATTTTCACCATCTGAAAGCATATCACTTCCGGATTCATCGTCTTCATTGGCTGTCTTATTTCTTCTGGAAACCGAACTCTGATGGGAGCTGGAATCTTGGTCGGTACCCCCACCGGTTGGGGCTCCGGTAGAGCGGGATTTCCTGCTCCTAATTCCAGAAGAGTGTCCACTTTGTCTATAACTCCTTCTGCCATCTAATTTTGACCTCCTGGAAGTACTCCTTGGGGGTACCGAATGGGACCTCTCTCTGCGTTCTCGGGAACCCTGAGTTATGGAATCCCCATTTCCGTTCCTTCGATCTTTGTTTCCAGTATGACTCAACTTGTGACGAAGGTCTTTGTTGGTCAGTCTTTTGCCAACTCGTTCAAAAACACTTAGGCTTCTGGTGGGTGAGCCTATGGTATCCTGGGCTTCCGGAACATCAGATTGGTCGCACTCATATTCTTCTTCCACATGCTCCTCTGCCTCTTCTTCAGATGGGACATGATCATTGTTGTCCTCAGCATTATCCTCAGACTCGAAATTCAGCCTTGTCGGAGTCACGTTCTTCTTTTTTGACTTCGACTTGCACTTTCTTTGCCATTTTTTCATTTTCTCGGAACCTTTTTCCAAGTTGTTGACTCTTTCATTCATCGTTTTCAGATAGTCCATGATGTCCTTGTTACTAACATCATCACCACCTTTGTTTCGTCCATTACCATCCTGAGACGGTGTCTTATCACTTTCAGAATTGTCACTCGCCATATCTCCTCCAAATGACGATTTTTGAGGCCCCTCCTTCGGGCACCAATTGTTGTGGGAGGATTTTAGCAGAACAGATTATGAGGCCTCGTGCTGGAATAGCGCCAATAAACAAGGAATCGTCCAACCACCCGGAAAGGCTCGTGGTTGAAGATCAATAGCTAGTCGCCCGGGAAGGCTCACGACTAGGGTTACCGAAGAACACGGGATGTGGTTCCTCAGAAGGATCGAACTGAATCTACGGGATGAGGGCTCAAGGACCAAGTGTTGGCCAACCAAGAACCCTAATTTGACTATGTCACACAAGAGTGCACGTGCTCTAGCTACTCAAGGAGTGTAAGTGTCGAAGAAGATCCCGTAAACTGCCTACATACCACTATTTATAGTGGATCAAGCCCGAATGTAGTTCTTGAAGGATATGATCGTTTATTTATGATGAGTTATCCTCTCTCCAGTGGGATGATGACTGTTATTTTTGATAATAATCGAGTATGATGTGTATAATCAGGTTACCAAGCAGTTTAGGTAACATAGAATGATTATCTCTTGTATTTATCATGATTTTGTATCATTTATCAAGTATATATGACATATATCCTCAAATAACTGATTGTTTATCTGTTTGAGAGTGTTTTTAGATGATATAAACGTGTTCCTAAAAAATAGGAGGCGTGCCTTATCTGTATTGGCAACCTAATCAGGCTTCCGGCGGAAGCTGGGGGTACCGCCCGGTAGCCTGGCTCCGGTACCCCCTTCGGTAACCCCTACCACGGAAGCTACTTTGGAAGCTCTACTGGATGACTGACAATAGTTATAAGTTATCCTCAAGGGGATACCTTGAGACCCTTAGTCATGCGTTCCCGTGCTGCAGTGTACATGGTAACCCCTAGGGCTACCGTAGGCCTCCGGAAACCTGACAGATTACTCATTCTCTTCATGGATCTGAACCCTAATCCTCTTGTGGACCTAAATCTAACCCATGCGAGATTTTGGTCACAACAGACTCTATTCGTGAACTCGATAGTGCTCTAATGAGGCTTGTTAGAGATGTCGACCAGTGAATCATTCGAGAAGTCTGACTTATCGAAATATACTCATCACTCATAAAAATCAATTTTCACCATCTTTTAAAATTTACCAGTCATATTCAATGAAGAATATTCTAGCAAATTAAATAGTGATTTTCTCAAAATTTCATAAAAATTTCAAGTTGACAAAATATGATTTTCCAACATATGCAACAGATTTAAAATATTTATAAATCATATTTCAGCCAACACTTACTCCAAAAATATTGAGAATTTAGATAAAGTAAGTGTTTACTGCTGCAACAATCTAGATGATATATTCACTTAGCCAGAATCTGAAGAATTCAGCATTCCAATCTCACTAACCAACCCTGTGAAGGTGGCTTCATCTAATGGCTTAGTGAATATGTCAGCTAGTTGTTTATCTGTAGAGATGTAATGCAACTCAATGGTTCCATTAGTTGCATGTTCTCTAATGAAATGATATCTGATGTCAGTGTGCTTTGTTCTAGAATGATTGACAGGATTGGCAACTATAGAGATTGCACTTGTGTTGTCAAACATGATTGGAATTCTTTCCAACACAAGTCCATAATCTCTAAGTTGATTTCTAATCCAAAGCACTTGAGCACAACAACTTCTAACAGCTATATATTCAGCCTCAGCTATAGAAGTTGACACGGATTGTTGTTTCTTGCTATACCAAGAGACAAACCTTTGTCCAAGAAACTAGCAGCTACCTGAGGTGCTTTTCCTATATACTCTGCATCCAGCATAATCAGCATCAGAATAACCAACCAGATTGAACCCTGTGTCCTTAGGATACCATAAGCCCAAGTTTGGAGTGCGCTTCAGATATCTAAAGATCCTTTTTATAGCAATCAAATGTGACTCTTTTGGATTTGATTGAAACCTTTTACACAAACATGTAGCAAACATGATGTCTAGCCTACTTGCAGTGAGGTAGAGTAGAGAACCAACCATGCCTCTGTAGACTGAGATATCTACTTTCTTGCCTTTAGCATCTTCATCCAATTTAGTGGTAGTGGCCATGGGTGTCTTTGCAGGTGAGCAATCTTCTAAGTCAAACTTCTTCAATAAATCCTTGATGTACTTGGTTTGACTGATAAAAATGCCATCCTTCCTTTGACTAACTTGCAATCCAAGAAAGAATGTTAACTCTCCCATCATACTCATCTCATATCTGCTCTGCATGAGCTTAGAGAATTTCTCACACAGCTTCACATTTGTAGAGCCAAATATAATATCATCCACATAGATCTGAACTAGGATAATATCATCATCATTTTTCTTGTAAAACAGTGTCTTGTCCAATGTGCCTCTAGTGAATTGATTTTCAAGGAGAAATTGTGATAAAGTATCATACCATTCCCTTGGAGCCTGCTTAAGTCCATACAATGCCTTAAGCAATCTGTAGACAAATTCTGGAAAATGTGGATCCTCAAAGCCAGGTGGTTGTTGCACATAAACTTCTTCCTCCAACTCTCCATTCAGAAATGCACTATTGACATCCATTTGATAAACTTTAAAGTTTGAATGAGTAGCAAATGCCAAGAATATTCTGATGGCTTCCAATCTAGCAACAGGGGCAAATGTCTCATCATAATCGATGCCTTCCTGTTGAGAGTATCCTTTTGCAACCAACCTTGCTTTGTATCTTACTATTACACCATCTTCATCCATCTTATTCTTAAGAACCCATTTTGTTCCAACAATGGTTCTGTTCTTCGGTGCAGGCACAAGTTCCCATACTTTGTTTCTTTCAAATTGATTCAGCTCCTCTCGCATGGCAATAATCCAAACTGGATCCAACAGTGCATCATCAAGTTTCTTAGGCTCAATCTGAGATAGAAAACAGCCATAGAGACACTCATTTTGAGTTGCTCTCCTAGTCCTTACTCCTGCATTTGGATCTCCAATAATTTGCTCTGCAGTGTGTGATCTATCCCATTTCCTTGAATGCTCAGTCTGACTTCTCATTCTTGAAGTTGCTTCATCATCCAAGTCCTGATCATTCTCATTTCCTCCACCTGTGAAGTTGCCACTATTCACAGGTGTGTCTTGGATGCCTGTTTCTCCACTGTTGATTGGCACAAATTCTTCTCTTGCATCATCATTCACTTGAGTTTGTTGAACTTGAGTTTCAACTCCAGTTTCAATCTCTTCATTAGAATCATCTAGATTATCAAACTTTAATGGATCTTTATCTTCATCATTGGCATCTTCTAATCCAGGTAGTTTGTTGTCATCAAATGTCAAATCTGTGCTTTCCATAATTTTCTTTTGACCGATGACATAAACTTTGTATGCAATTCTTTCCATAGAGTAGCCAAGAAAGATTCCTTCAAATGCCTTTGCATCGAACTTTCCAACATATTCTGAATTATCCTTCAATATAAAGCATTTGCTTCCAAAAGTATGAACATACTTTAAGGTAGGCTTCTTTCCAGTCATCAAATTGTAAGGTGTCTTTCCAGTGTTTTTGTTGATGAGGGTTCTGTTCTGGATATAGCATGCAGTGCTCACAGCCTCAGCCCAAAAACATGTAGGCATCTTTGCATCAAGCAACATTGTTCTAGCAGCCTCAATTAGAGTTCTATTCTTCCTCTCAACAACTCCATTTTGTTGTGGAGTCCTTGGAGCTAAGAATTGCTGAGAAATTCCATTCTCTTTGCAGAATGCTTCAAGTATGGCATTTCTGAACTCTGTTCCATTATCACTTCTCAATGCAATCACACTTGCATTGTTGGCCTTTGTTTCCTTGTCAACTTTCTTTATGTGCTCAATGATTACTTGTGGAGCCTCATCTTTTGATGCCAGAAATTCCACCCATGTATACCTTGTAAAGTCATCAACCATCACCATGGCATACTTCTTTCTTCCTAGTGACATAATATTGACAGGCCCAAACAAATCCATATGAATGAGTTGCAGGGGCTTGGTTTTTTATGTCACTGTCTTTGACTTGTGGCTTGATCTTTTCATCTTTCCTCTTTGACAAGCCTCACACACTCCTTCTTGACAGAATTCAAGTGTGGGCATGCCTCTCACTAACTCTCTTTTGACTAGAGAATTAATGGCTTTAAAGTTTAAGTGTAATAACCTCTTGTGCCACAGCCAACAATCTTCATTTGATGCTTTTGAGTAGAAGCAACAAATTTTGTCCTTGTTTGCAGAGTCCATATTGGCTACAAACAGGCTTCCTTTCGTTACTCCAGATAGAGCAAAATCACCAGTCTTCTTATGGGTGATCAAACATTCATCTTTGTCAAAATCCATTTTGAATCCTCTATCAGTAAACTGACCAACACTTAGCAGATTATGCTTGAGTCCCTTGACTAGTGCTACATCTTCAATGATGACATTCCCAACTTTCAACTTGCCATATCCCAATGTGTTACCCATGCTGTCATCTCCAAAAGCAACCATTGGGCCAACCTTCTCCTCATACTGTGATAGCAGGGCCATATCACCAGTCATGTGATTTGAGCATCCATCGTCCAAAATCCACATGACCTTCTTTTTACTTTCTTTGGCCTGCAAACACAAAGGTATTACTTCTCCTTTGGTACCCAAACAAGTTTGGGTCCATGTGACTTAGAAACAGTTTTATCATAAACAACATGCTTATCAACTTTCTTGGTGTTAGTCTTCTTGTCACTGATAGAAGTCTTAGAACCTGAGGTTTCAGACTTAGGTGACAGAGGTACCTTCCTAGCTCTAGGAGGACTTGAAGACTTTGACCTTGTGTAGTGTGTATGAGAATTGTGATTGATACAACCATCAATGAATTGCTTTCTCAAATTGAAACAGCTAGTCATAACATTCATATTGCATGGCATACATTCAAATTTATCACAAAATGGAGCATCTCTATGTCTTAAAGCACAGAACAATCATAGAAAGGTTTGGGGACACTACCAACAGGTTTCTTGCATGCGTGAGTTAAATGATTGGTACTGAAACAATTCTGACAAGTTTTCCTAGGGGCATTAGGCATATAAGCATAGTTGTTATCTTTGTTAATCCCTAGCTTGCCATTTCTATTCTGTTTCTTCTTAGTCACTTTCTTCTCAGATTCATTCTTCCCGGCTGATACAAACTTAACAAACTTCTTAGGTCTAGACCTATCACCTACTGGCTCCTTGGCTTTTGGATTGATACTCTCACTCTTAGAGGATGCTTGTTGTTCACTGGATTGTGCCTCATCCTCATCATTCAACATTTGCTTGATGAGTAAGGCATCCTCATCAATTTCAAATGTCGATTCTTTAAAAATTGGAGTCTCAGTCTTTTTTAAAATGTGAGGCACTTCCTCCTGAACAACTATGTCATCTTCAATGACAACATAGCCTTTCCTCTGTTTAAGAGTGCCATAGTCAAGTCCAATTGCAGCCTTGGGTTTAGCTTGAATTTTCTCGTGATAGGATTGCAGTAGACCAGATGAGTTCTTAAAGGTTTTCAGTTTGAATTTATTTTCAGCTAGTTCATCCCTAAGAGCTTTTTCAATTTGACTAGCACATAGAACCTTATTCTGTAGATATTTAACTTCTTTCTTAAGGTTTTCTACTTGCATAGCAGTTAGCTCAAGTTCCTCATTCTTTTTTATTAACAATTCATTTCTAGCAGACAGTTTAGTAATTTCCTCATTAGCAACAGTCATACTAGTATAAATATTAAACATTTCAACATATAGTTGTTCAATCATGCACTTGTACTAAGAAACAGACATGTCTATGGTAGTGAGAGATGGTACCTGAGAGTCTGATGAAGATGTGTCATCCTTGGAATTGGCCATCAAGGCATAGTTTCAAAATTCTTGCTCTTCTCCATCACTATCAGAATCATCCCAACACTTCCCTTCAGCTATGTAGGCCTTACCTTGTGTCTGCTTTTTCAGAAGGGCCTCATACTTAGCTTCAAGCTCTAGAAACTCTCTATCCTTCTTTTTAGGCTTCTTGCATTCAATAGCAAAATGCCCTAGGTCATTGCATCTATAACACCTTACAGATGACCTATCCACATGGCTGGTTTTAAATTTATTCTTGTTTGCTTTCACAGGTGCCTTGCTCTTGTTGAATGAATGGTTTTGGGTTTTAGGTTTGAAGGGTTGGTTCCTCTTGAATCTGATGTTTGGAAATTTTCTGGCCATGAAAGCATATGAAGTGTTTTCCATTCCATCTAGTTCTTCAAGAGTATAAAACTCTTCTTCCTCCTTTTCCTCAACAGGTTCACTTACCTCAGCTTCAGTTTCTTCATCATCTACAATCTCCTCTATCCTTAGCTGATTTATAGATGCTTCTAGGTCTTGAATAGATTTGTTGACAATCAAGGCACATGATGTGTTTACCATCCTACCTTGGTTGGCTTGAATAGCCCTCTTCTGAAGCAACTCAAGTTCATGAGTCTTTAAAACCCCATAGAGCACATCATATGTGATTTTGTTTAAATCTCTTTCTCTTAGAGAAATGACCCTTTGCTCTAGATGATTTGGTGAAGACAGTAGAAACTTCATGTTCAACTCCTTGGTGCTGTAAACCTTACCATTCATCTGCAACTTAGTAACTAGCTTGTGAAATCTCTCAAACATCTCAGTGATGCTTTCCTTGGGCTGTGCCATGAAAGCTTCATACTGTGTGACCAGTATCTGTTTCTTGTTCTCCTTGACCTCATCTGTTCCTTCACATAGAACCTCAATATGATCCCACATCTCTTTAGTAGATGTACACGATGCAATGTTTGCAAACATTGACATATCCATGGAATCTATAATTAGCAACATGAGGTGACTGTCAAGAGCAACCATCTCCTTTTCTGATTCTGTCCATTTGGATGGTTCCTTGGCCACATAAGTTCTTGGAGTAGTTGTAGTTCTAACAGTCTTCTCTTGAATCTCCTGTAGTGGAACAAAAAGGACCATTCTTGAGAATCTCAGGATATAAAGGATGAGAGGCTTTGATGAACAACATCATTTTTATCTTCCAGAGGTTGTAATTTTCTTTGTCAAACTTAGGGACTTTCACCGTTCATGTGGTCTTTGATGTATTCGAACTCATGATCATTTTTCTGTTTTTGATAAATGGCCTACTTTGATACCACTTGTTGAGTATTGAATACAACAAAAGAATACAGATGGGGGGTGAATAGTTTCTTGAACTTTTTCTTGTTCTTGAATCTGTGTAGCAAGATAAGTGTTTGTGTGTGCAAATATGTAGGTGCGGATAAAGAACAACACAAGACACAATATCACTTTAATCTAATATTTTATTAGATAACGGTTGCTACAATCTGTGAATACAAATGGTAGTATTCTCAGCTTCGTTTTTCTCAGAGAGATATATCTTACAATGTGTATGAAAAACTTAATCAACTAAAGAAGTGAGATTGTATTCTTATAGAACATGAATATAACTCACTTACTACAAATAAGGTTACATGATAAATTACTTTCTTGTATGTCTATCCGTTTTGAGTAAGCATCCAAACGGCTATAGATTTGACTTTGCAAAGTTCTGTTCAGATCCACTTCTTTAGCTCTTTGCCTCTTCTATATCTCTCCAAGCTTCCTTGTAGGCTTTCCAGAGCACGTTACAGATTGTGGTCCATAAAGTGCATTGGCTTGTTGCAGGTTTTTGACTTGTACAATTTCTTCAATATTTTGTCTCCAAGAATGTATTTGAGAAGTGGCTAAGTGATTTATTCGAGAACTAGGATTAGATAACAGTATGTATTCAAATAATTACATTTAATAAGGGAAAGTTTTAGTTTTAATTAAGTAACATGTAAAAGGATCTAAAATTAATTTAGGATTCAATTATTTTTCTAGCATTGAACATTTTCAATTATTTTTGACATACTGTTATCATCCTAAAGGGATCTGAATAGGGATGAGCATTCATTCCGACCCGCCCGATCCCTGCACCGAACGAGATGGGGATTCAGGAATTTTTCGGGTACGGGCCGAGGAACTGGGACAATTTTGGATAAAAAAAGAGGAGCGGGTCGGGGCCGGGTTTTTATGTCTTCCCGACCCGATTCTCGATCCCCGATCCCTGCTCCAATTTTTTCCATCCAACCCGATTTTCTATCCCCGACTTGATTTCACCACACTATGATATATAATTATATTAATAATCATATATTAATGTATACGAATTTCCAATACTATATATTGGAAATAAAATGATGTTTTGATCTCGCATGTTTGTCTTTTCTAGGGATGGGCGTCGGGCACTTCGGGGAGTGCTATCCCCGCCCCCATCCCCGAATTCAAATCCGATCCCCGTCCCCGGCCGGATCCCCGTCGGGGATTATTTTTCGTTCCCCGTCCCCGGCCCAAACGGGTAATGGGGATCCCCGCGGGGAATCTAGAAATTTTATTTAAAACAAAAAATAATATTAAATAATCTTAAACATTAACTAGTGAGCTCAAATGTACTAAATTAAACTAAATTAAGGTAAAAAATATTACTTAAAGAAATAATTATAAATAACAAGGAATTGAAGTTATTTAACTGTTAGAAAGACAAACATATAAAATTAAAACATCATTTTGTTTCCAATATGAAGTATTGGAAATTCGTTTATATTAATATATGATTATTAATATATATATATATATATATATATATATATATATATATATATATACATATATGTGTGTGTATATATATGTATATATGTATGTATGTATGTATGTATGTATGTATGTATGTATATATTAAAGTGTGATGAAATCGAGTCAGGATTGAAAATCGGGGCTGGGTCGGGGATCGGGCCGGGGACACATAAAAACCCGGCCCGCTCCCCGATTTTTTTTTGAAATTGTCCCCGCTCCCCGACCCATACCCGAAAAAATGAATCCCCGCCTCGTTCGGTGTGAGGATCGGATCGGGAGAAGGCGGGCCGGGATGAATGCCCATCCCTAGTCTTTTCAATAGTTAAATAACTTCATTTTTCATGTTATTTAAAATTATTTCTTAGGGTAGTATTTTTTTTATCTTAATTCAGTGCATATGAGCTACTGAAAGTAGGTAATTTTAAATTCAAAGTGAAATTTTAAGAGTTAACAAATATGCATGGGTAGTTGTATACTTCTTATTATATTAATGGTGATGAAAAGACGTTGTAACTTAACATTTAATCTTGTTGTAATTGCTAATTTCGTTATATATCGAAAGAAAAAACTATTTCAAACCTCATTAATTTGTGTTTAAAACTGTTTAATATTATTTTTTGTTTAAATAAATTTCTCTGACTCCCTGCGGGGATCCCCATTACCCGTTTGGACCGGGGACGAGGAATGAAAAATAGTCCCCGACAGGATTGGGCCAAGGACGGGGATCGGATTTGACTTCGGGGATCGGGGATAACACTCCTCGGCCCCAAAGTTCCCCGATGCTCATTTCTAGATTTGAAGTGAGTTTGGGAATAAAGAACTACATCTACGTACAATATTATAAAAATACATGAAGAGTTGACTTAATTAGAACCTGTCTTGTCCATTAATTGAATGAGTTTTCCTCGAGTCAACTACCTTAAAACAATGAATGTAAAATATTAATGAAGGCCAAAACCTCACTTATGGGTGCTCCCAATAGGGAGATTCTTGGTATGTTACTTGATTAAAACCTCCCCATGTAAGTAATTTATGGAAAATATACACCCTTCAGTACATATCAACTTAAGAATGAAGATCAAAATTATGCTAGGGTAGCCTTGGACGCCTCTCGATTATATCAAATTGGTAATTATTTATTGAATGCCAAAATCTCACGTAAAATGTGCCCCTGATAGGAAAATTCTGGATAAGTTTATTGGATATCTCTCTTTGAGTATTGTTTATGAGAGACCTTACATAGGTTGTTCATTGTTTTTTTTTTTTGAAAAGTAAAGAATTCATCAATAATAAGCCACACGGCATCTACAAAAATATCAGAACTTAACGAACAGATAATAAGGATCAAATAAAAAAAATCTTTAAAACTATAATCGTTGAGTAGATCTTGCACTATGAAGCATTCCTCGCTCATATCGCTGAAATATACAGTCTTCTTAGAGAGACAATCTAACTATTTGGTGTAGTGATGAAGAATATGTATACCTGAGTTGTCATTACGCATTCGAAAAGTCGACCATAACTGCGACACCATGTAGACACTCATCAACAAATCTTTATTATAATAATCCTACAGATCTACGGTCCAGGACATTAAACACACCAAAACTCTTAGAAGAAGAGACAACGAAACTCTTACAAGGAGAGGCAAACGAACCCAAAATATGGGTAAAAAAAACCCAATTATTGGGTAGAACTACTTAGACCTGGCAATTTGTTTGTGTCGTGTACTATCGTGTTATGTGTACCTGAACGCTAAACGCAAATATGACCCATTTAGGGTCTGTGTACTTTCGTGTTCGTGTACTTTTCGTGTCGTGTTTTCATGTAATTTTAAATAAAATAAATAAATTCAAATATTTAAATACTAATATTTTTGATAAAATTATTAAATACATGTACTAAATATATATATTCACATCATATTTACAAACACCATTATTATTTATTCATAACAATATAAATAGATATTAATCTATTTAATATAAATATTAATATAAATATATCTTATATAAATATTAATATTAATATTAATATGTATATTTATTTATTTCGTGTGCTCCGTGTCATGTTGTGTACCTAAAGGGTAAACACAAAATCGACACTAAATCTCGATCGTGTACTTTCGTGTTGTGTACCAAAATGCAAACATAAACACAAACACTAAATTTTCGTATCATTCCGTATCGTATTTTCGTGTCGTGTGGTAAATTGCCGGATTCAACTACTCTCACAAGGAGAAAGATCTATTAAGTAACAATGAAAATTGAAAGAAAACAATAAAATGGGCTTGACACCAACCAAAAAGGTTGATGATAGCCCCTAAAAAAAATACAATTTTTAGGGTTTTTTTGGAGGATAAGAGCGAGAGCGACTCGAGATTTATGAGTAATTACTTTGTAGGTTGTTTATTGTTTCTTGATATACCTAACTGTTAAATAAGTGAAAATGTTATTTTTTTAGTCATACTAGTTTTTGAATTTTTGCTGTATAAAAAGGTTGATTTGCCCTATAACAAGGCTGCTTAGAGTGGTTGGATTGGTTTGCTCTAAACTTATATCATCAAAGAGGTGGATGAGTTGACCTAGAATCATAATATTATCATGAGAATAATGTTCCTGAGGTGACCTTAGAAAACTTACCTGAGATTTTAATATAATTTTTTAATGGCAGTTTTGTAATAATTGAACATAGCCCCCTGTATTTACAAAAATAACCCTATATATTCTTGTATTGTTTTTTTAAAAACCTCGGGAAACTTACCTGAAGTAACTTCAGGAAAAGCAAGCCCTATTATCATACTGTGAAAATATCTTACACAAATGAAGATATCCGTATTATTTTAGGTGAACACTAATTATGAATGAAAGAAACGAAAGCCAAAATCCCATAATTGATGCGCATGCACACTCGATAGAGATGTCATTGTATGTTAATTTATCACATATCTCTTAAGAATGTTATGGATGACAACCCTGGTCATCTTGAGCATGCTCGATAGGTATAAGACCATTGTATGACTCGTTGAACCCTACTTATTAGGGATTATTTATTATAAACCTTGTCTAGGCCATCTTGGTATGTTATATAGGTAAAGGAGCATTATATCACTTGTCAGAAGTATATCACTAAGTATTGTTTATGACGAATTCCACCTAAATTATTTGAGCATGCCTAATAGGTGCAGGCCGTATATATTACTAAAGATCTTAGCAAAGTTGTCTTAGGCGCACCTGAAAGAAGGAATGATTAGTATGTTATCTGTTTGAAGACCTTTTCAGGGAATGATTATATTAACTTCACCGTCAAATTAGGACCTAAAATACTTCACCGTCAAATCTCCAGATAATTATCTATCTTCTAATAATTTCTCATATTTAGGTTTTACCAACTAATGTAGCAAGTTTTAGGGGACAAGCGAAACTTACCCTTCGATAGAGGTTGCCCAACTCAGTTCAAGCAATCTCTTTGTCATGACAAGTCCATATTTGAAAATTAACTCCACAACTCAAGTAAATTAGGTAATCGATAACAAAGACTATAGATTACCCTGCTCTATATTTTTTTGTTGGTGATTGCTTGGTCTCTTTCACCAAGTATTTTGTTAATTAATTTATTTCAAGTATGTTATAATTGAATTGAACTTTTTCACTGTTAACAATGATTTTTTGTTGCCAGTGATTTCATTTCTTTAATATGCTGTATATTTTTGTTGGTGATTGCTTGGTCTCTTTCACCAAGTATTTTGTTAATTAATTTGTTTCAAGTATGCTGTAACTGAATTGAACTTTTTCACTGTTAAGTATGATCTTTTTTACAAGTGATTTCGTTTCTTTAATATGCTTTATCGATTACAGTTATGGTATATATATTCAATCAAATAGTCTGTAGTCTTTATTATCAGTTACCTAATTTATGTAAGTTGTGGAGTTAATTTTTAAATATGGAGTTGTCGTGACAAAGAGATTACTTGAGGGCAACCTTTTCACTTTATAGCGATGATTATAACCAAATGAGGTTTATTTGGTTGGAAAAAAAACCAAATTTTATCGCTGTATGCAACGTGGAGTACTACTGCAAGGCTGATCACCTTGTAGTGATAGGGAGAATTAGTCCCAAAACGATTGGAGGATTACTTAGTTCATTTTATTGAAAGTAATAATTTTCTGCTTGAATTTCTTGAAATTTGTTGGCTGAAATTTCCGAATTCATTTATAAATTTGAGGTGGTAGTAAGTAACTATTATTCTCCATATTTATAATCCCAATTAGCTAAATAGATTTCTAAGGCTACAAGAACTATGCCTGCCTTTGATTCTTATGATAGTGTACTACATAGAGTAATGGGATAGATTGATCAATAGCTATAAAAAAAAGAATTACTTTCCTATAATTTATAGCTATGTCTTTTGCCATGTAATCTCAATGACTTCACCATCAAACCATTATTCTCCATTTGTCAATCACATCTTCGCAATCAATTGTGGTAAAACTTTAAAATTTGTTAATAACAATTACACTGATATTTTATTTTAGATTTGTTTTTAAGATATATTAAGATAATTAATATGCTTAGCAAAAAAAAGATAACTAATACAAAAGATTTTTAATTAAAGAAGAACATTGCATTTAAGATAGTTTATATTTAACTAATGTATATACATTAATTTAATTCCAAAATTATCTGTCTATATTAGTTGTATCTTGGATTTGGATAATGGCTTGGGGCCTCACTTGCCAGCTTTCGACATTCTTCCTAATTTTGGTCTTGGAGAAATGATCCATCCAGAACAGGTGGAAGCTCATGCTGGTGACTTCACTTGGTTTCCATCATTTAATCAGGTTCTTCTTTTGGACAATTCTCATATGATTGGTATAGAGCAAGGTATGGTTCCTGATCCTTTTCCCATGATCATGCCTGCACAAAGCTCATTCCCTCAGATTAATGCAGAGCCTCAAGTTTGGGATGATCCTTTTGCAATCCCCTCATTTATTTTGCCCAATCAAGCTAGTAGGGGTGTAGTGATTAATGAGCCTGTTCAGTCATGCTTCGATGATCACTATGTCTCATAATTATAAGGACAAAGGTAAAAGCATTATGATTGAGGGTGCGAATCTTGCCATGCTTAAATCATATCATCTTCATGATATTCAAATGAATAATCAAGTGTGGTGCTCTCGGTATGATCATTCCTATGGTTTCTCTAGTGGTTCTTCATTAGCAACATTTGAAATAGGGGGACCATCTCATGCAATCAATCGTAATAAGGAGGTGATTGTAAATTTGTAATAGATGATGTTAGGAATATGTTGTAGTTGATGATAACTTAACATTCAAGCAAAATTGTATAAGTTAAGTTTTGTAACTGTCAACGAATAAGACATTATAACTCTATTCGTTGACAGGTAGCTCATCAACGGATGAGGTTTTGTAGCATACTGCAATATCTCTATTTATCATTTGATAGTGTTTTTATTCAGAGACATGTTGACCATCAATGGATAGGCAGAATAGGGTAGCCAATTGTAAATAAGTTATGCTATGTAATTCTGTCTAAGTGAAAGTGTATCAACGGATGATAACAGGGCTCTATCAACGGATACAACTCAAATCTACTCTATCAACGGATACAGCTCAAACTACCATCAACGGATAACTGTGCACAACATCAATGGATAATCATTAACACTTTATCCTATGCTAGCTGAGGATTAGCAGTTGATAAGGACAGGTTTGACTGACAGATCACATGGGTTGATAGTAGGTATAAAAAGGCAGTATGACAGCCATACTTTGGAAACACAGAAGAAAGAAGCATTCCATTTACACAGTACATACAAGAAAGGTGCAGGGGACATATCTGTTCACAAGGACAACCTTTCGGCTACATGTGGATTTGGAGTGGAGTAGCAAGCCAACTTGAATTAGATTAATATTATCTTATTCCTGTAGTACTTGTAAACTTGGGATATATAACCAAGTATAGCAACTCTCTAGAGATTAAGAAAACAGACATATTTGCTTAAGGTTTCTTGAATATCCTTAGAAGCAAAGAGTTGTAAAAACAGAAGCTGTGTACATTTGTAGCACAGAGTTTTCTTTGAATAAAAGTCTCAGGTGGTACATTTAACCACCTGATTTTTTATGTGTTTGTGAACCATTTCTTATTCAGCAATTATCTCCTTATAGATTTCTGTGGTTTTTATCAAAAATTTATAATTATCAAGAATTGTATTCAACCCCCCCTTCTACAATTATACAAGTGTGTAATCTGGGAATAACAATTGGCATCAGAGCAAGCTTCTAACATATTTGAAGTTTAAAGATCAACACACTTCCAACATGTCTAAGAAGGATTATGGAGTGAAGATACCGGTTCTTGATAGAGAAAATTACTTTCACTGGAAAGTAAAAATGCGTCTACATCTCATGTCTATTGATGAAGGTTTTGTAAACTGCATTGAGAAGGGTCCTCATGTTCCAATGAAGGCTGCTTCAAGAGTTGGCCTTGCTGTAGATGCACCAGACACTTACATTCCAAAACTTGTTTCTGAGTGGAGTACTGAGGATGTTGCAGAAGTCCATAAAGATAAAAAGACCATGAATATTCTGTTTAATGGCTTAAAGACAAACATGGTTGACAATGTTATCAACTGTACTATCTCCAAGGAAGTATGGGACATTGTTCAAACCCTTTGTGAAGGTGCAGAACAGGTAAGGGAAAACAAGATGCAGCTACTGATCCAACAGTATGAGCACTTCCATTTCAAGAATGGAGAGACATTGAATGACACATTTAGTAGATTTCAAAAGCTACTGAATGGCTTGAAACTGTATGGAAGAATCTACCAAGTGAAAGATTCTAATCTCAAATTTCTAAGATCACTGCCCAAAGAGTGGAAGCCTATGACTGTTTCTCTAAGAAACACTCAAGAGTACAAGTCATTTACTCTTGAAAGGCTCTATGGAACTTTAAAGACATATGAACTAGAAATGGAGCAGGATGAAGAAATTGAGAAGGCCCAAAAGAAAAGTGGGTCAGTTGCACTTGTTGGCAACTTGGAGCAGAATGAAGAGAAGAGGACTGAAGCTGCTAAATCTACACCAAACAGGGAGGTTTGTGAAGGTAGAGCGGAATCAAGCAAAAGCAAGGAAAAAGTGTCTGAAGAAATGAGTGTCCTTCAGCAGGATGAATTGGATGAGATAGATGAGCATTTAGCCTTTCTATCTAGGAGATTCTTTAAGCTGAAATTCAGAAGAAACTCTGGGGTGGCCAAGCCATTTAACAAGGAATTTTCTACAAGCAACTATGTGGATAAATCCAAAATTAAATGCTACAATTGTGGAATTGCTGGTCACATGATAAGTGAATACAGGAAGCCTAGATCAGAGAACAAGGGAAAGCCAACTGAAACTGTTGACTACAAGAAGAAATATTTTGATCTTCTCAGACAGAAATGAAAGGCATTCATGACCCAAGAGTATGACTGGGCTGCTGATGGAAATCATTCTGATGATGATGCTGAGTTTGTCAACCTTGCATTAATGGCTGATTCTGAGCAGGAAGCAAGTTCAGCTAGCAATCAGGTATTTTCTACTAATCACTTTGAGCTCACCAAAGAGGAATGCAATAGTGTTATAGATGAAATGTCTACTGAACTATATCACTTGAGTGTTACTCTTAAATCACTTACTAAAGAGAACAATAGGATTAAAGAAACTAATCTATTCTTAAGTGATAGAAATGCTGCTCTAGAAATTCAATTTCTAGAATTTGAGAAAATGAGAGTTGATTGCAATAATGCTAAAAGTGAACTTGAAGCTGTGTTAAAAAGAGAACTGATTTTAAGAGACCAGCTTGAAAAAGAACAAGGGATAATTGCTAAATTTCAAAGTTATAGGAATATTTCTCAAAACATAATAGAAGTCCAGGGAATAGAATCATTTGTGAGGGATACCTGGACTCAAAAGAAAAAGGAGCTAGAACCTTGCCTTGAGGATCTAGAGACTATTTGTGAATCAACGGATAGTGACAGATGAACTATCAACGGATGAGAGGTATCCGTCGACTAACAAAAAGTCTGTTAGTAAGAAGGAACTCAAGAAACTGAATAATCAGTATGGTCCAGTAGCCAAGAACTTTGTCTCTGGTGAAAGTAGCCAAGCCAAATCTAGTGAGAAGGCTAAGGTAGGTGATTTAATTAACAAAAACGCTGTTGGTAAATCAGTTAATGAAAAGGTAGAGACTGAGGGTAAAAAGAAAAAGAACAGAAATGCTAAGATAGGCATTAACAAGAAAAACAATTATTCTCCTGACAAGTTTGCTCCTAGGAAAACTTGTGGTAATTGCAATAGTGTCAATCACCTATCTTCTAATTGCAAGTCTGTTAAAAGGACTCATGTTCATGTACCTCAATCTATGCCAAGTATGCCTGCAATGCCTGTTATGCCTGGTTTGTATCAGAATGCTAGTTTTTCAAATCCATATGTGAACATGCCATATGTGTCTAATCCTTATTTTCAATCTGTGAATATGCCACAAATGTCATGGAGCATTCCTAGCATAGATAATATGTATGCAAATTTTCCACAAATGCATGCATCAAATATTTATGCAAATGAGCATCTGTCAAAACCTATCACTCAAGCATCTACACCCTGAAGATTGCTAAGAGTGTAAAACCAAAGGCTAACAAGAAAGGACCCAAGGAAACTTGGGTACCAAAATCAACTTGATCTGTATTTTAGAATGTGTGCAGGGAAATAAAAGGAATCTATGGTACCTAGACAGTGGATGTTCTAGGCATATGACAGGAGATTCAACCCTGCTCACAGAGTTCAAGGAGGCAGCTGGCCCTAGAATTACCTTTGGAGATGACAGCAAAGGATATACTAAGGGATATGGCTTGATTACAAAGGACAATGTCATCATTGAAGAAGTGGCTTTAGTTGAAGGTTTGAAGCACAATTTGCTGAGTGTCAGTCAGATTTGTGACAAAGACTATGAATTAAAGTTCACTAAAGAAGCCTGTGTTGTTTCTACCAAGGAAAACAACAATGTGGTTCTAATAGGCTTTAGAAAAGGAAATGTTTACATAGCTGATTTCAACTCAGTATGCTCAGAATCCATTACTTGTCTCTTCAGCAAAGCAAGCAAGGATGAGAGTTGGTTATGGCATAAAAAGCTGTCACATTTGAATTTTAAAGTTATGAATGATTTGGTAAGAAAGGATCTTGCTAGAGGAATCCCTCAATTGGAGTTCATCAAGGATGGATTGTGTGATGCCTGCCAATTAGGGAAGCAAAAGAAATCATCCTTCAAGAGCAAGACAGAGTCATCCATTGTTAAGCCCCTTCAACTGTTGCATATGGACTTATTTGGTCCAGTAAATGTCATGTCCATTTCAAAGAAGAAATACTGCCTGGTGATTGTGGATGATTTTTCTAAGTTTACATGGACCTTCTTTCTGCACTCCAAAGATTGTGCAATTGAAATCATCATCAATCATCTCAGACTAGTAAACAATGGTTCTGAAGTAAAAGTGCAAAGAATCAGGAGTGACAATGGCACTGAATTCAAAAATTCCACAATAAAGATTTTCTGTGAAGAGAATGGAATTGTCCATGAGTTTTCTGCTGCTAGAACACCTCAACAAAATGGGGTTGTTGAAAGGAAAAACAGAACTCTCATTGAAGCAGCTAGAACAATGCTAAGTGAATCAAGATTGCCAACATATTTCTGGGCTGAAGCTGTCAACACTGCCTGCTTCACTCAGAATATTTCCTTGATCAATCAAGCTAGAGGAATGACTCCTTATCAGTTATTCACCAACAAGAAACCAACGTTAGCTTTTCTTCATGTCTTTGGATGTAAGTGTTTTGTGCTAAGAAATCATGGAGATAACTTGGGCAAATTTGAAGCAAAGGCAGATGAAGCTATCTTTGTTGGATATGCAGCAAGGAAAGCCTATAGAGTCTACAATCTAAGAACCAACATTGTTATGGAATCTGTACATGTTGTGTTTGATGATCAAAAGATTCTAGGTCTAAATGATGAAGGCTTCCATGAAAAGTTGAGATTTGAAAATGAGGTAGAAGGAAGAATGTACATTGATGATGATGAGGAAAATGAAGATCATGGCCTTGGAAATTCACCTAGAGTTGTTGGTCCAACTAAAAGTGATGCTAACACTGGAAATGAAGCATCCGTTGACAGTCATACTAGAGGATCAGATGCATCCGTTGACAGGCATTCTCATGTATCCGTCGACAGGCAAAATGGAGCATCCGTTGATAGACAAAATGATGCATCCGTTGACAGTCAACTTCATAATTCCACAAGGATAACAAACTCAGGGGGAGTTTCTCAAAGTCAAAACTCAATGACCAATCAACAAGATCATGCTCACTTAGACGAAGCAACCTCTTCTAGATCAAACCTTCCACCTTCAAGAAAATGGACCAGAGATCATCCTTTCGAATTAATCATTGGTGACTCAAACTCAAGAGTCCAAACTAGGAGGGCCACACAAGAAGAATGCCTATACAATAGTTTCCTGTCTCAAGAGGAACCTAAGAAAGTGGAAGATGCCCTTCTAGATCCAGATTGGGTCTTAGCAATGCAAGAAGAGCTAAACCAATTTGAGAGAAATAAAGTATGGAAGCTTGATAAGTGGATTATATCCACTTAGAGCGTTCCATATCGGCTTAAATTGATTGTCTTGGACTCAAGTTTATTGTAGTTTTGATGTGTTTTGTGTAGATGTGCAGGCTTGCAAGAATGTTGATTAAGGTTGATGCTTCTGTCATTTTTGGAGGATTAATTGATTAAAATTCGGATTTTCCGGGAAGGCTGCGCAGCTTACACTGTTTTGGCCATATCTGGAGTTCTATAAGTCCGTTTTCAGCGATCTTACTGCCCACGCGAAGCTTGAGAGATTTTCTACAACATGGAACAGGTCTTGCACGAGCAGGTTGCGCGTGGTGAGGGCAGGAAGCACGACAAACAGAATGTTTGAAGCATTGAAATTACTATTTTGCCCTTTTTAAATTCTAATTTTATTTTGGGCAGTTTTTAGAACCTTAATTGAATTCTAATTGTATTAGAAGGTAATTTCTTGCTGGGCAAGAGATCTAGAGCCTATTTAAACACATCTAAGCATTGTAATTTGTATCATCGCTTTATTATTGTAACCAGCTTAGATCTGCAAGGGAGAAAAGGAGAGAAGGATTCAACGCTCGGTGACAAGCATGGATCTAGATCTACTTCATCTTTTGTATACATTGGATTATAGATTTGTTTTCTCAACTTTGTTTCTATAATATTATTACTTCTTTCTTCCATATCTTGTTATTTATCATGTTTTCATCAAATCCCATGACGATGAACGGTTCAATTATGAGCTAAATCGTTGTCATGGGATTCTAACGGATTTATTTATGGAACTTAGTATCTTGATGCTTTAAAGATCTATGTGTGGTGAATAATTGATATCCTCGTATGGTTATGCCTAATAGATAGATGCGTCCCGAACATCTAATTTGTTAATCTCTTGTGAAGTGAAAGTGGATCTTGAGATTTAGAACTTGCCATGCTAGCATAGGTTCATAATTGTTTATCAATATGATTCGTGGTGTGAGATGAAAATACTTATACTACCCTGTGTGATCTTAATGGATAACTTGTTCTTCAACCGTTATGTTTTCAAATTCTATAGACATATAGGGTCTAAGCATAATTGGTGTCTATTCATCTTCTATCTCTTTTGTGGATGTATGTTTAGTTTGGTATGCGTATGCTGACAGGTAACGTATACTTGTTTCGTGTTATCCGATCAGATATCAAAACCATTGCACATAGTGATTAAAGGTGTCAGATCTAAGTGAAGTATTTAATGAAGTTAGGATCCCATGTTTATTCATATATAAGGAATTCAATTTAATTCTCTTTAGCTAATTAATTCTTGTTTAATATTTTGCATCTTAGTATAATTTAGATAGTCAAACCCAAATTTGTTACTTTTCTTAGCAGTGAATTAAAACCATACATTGTTGCATAGGCATATTTACTGATTGAAACTTAACCAGATCTCTGCGGAACGAACTTAATTCATACTACTTGTGACTACGTGCGCTTGCGTAATTTTGTGCTAACAAGTTTTTGGCGCCGCTGCCGGGGATTCTTACTTTGTTAGTTTGTTTCGTGGTGTTTCAGGTGCTTAATTTTGTATGCGAACACGCTTACAAGCTCGTTTGGAAGCACTGGCGGAAGACGATCTTGTGGAGAACTTAGAGAATAAGAACGAGGAATCTGAAACTAAAGTAGAGATGGCAGATGCAGCAGCAGCTAAGGCTTTGAAGGAGTATTCTCAGCCAAAGATCAATGATATCCAGTCTAGTATTATCAGGCCAGCCATCACGGCTAATAACTTCGAGATGAAGCCGGGCACTATTCAGATGCTACAGAATTCGGTTCAGTTTGGGGGTGCTCCTACTGAGGATCCTAACATGCATATTCGGGACTTTATCAAGATCTGTGATATTTTCAAGTTCAATGGTGTTTCGGATGATGCTATCAAGTTGAGGCTTTTCCCATTCTCTTTGAAGGATAAGGCCAAGGGCTGGTTACACTCTCTACCACCTGGTTCCATTACTACATGGGAGGATCTTGCTCAGAAGTTTCTTACGAAATTCTTCCCTATGGCGAAAACTACAGCAATAAGGAACCAGCTAACTCAATTTCAACAACAGTCTGGAGAGTCTTTGTGTGAGGCTTGGGAACGATACAAGGAGATGCTTCGTAGGTGTCCACATCATGGTATGCCTGACTGGATGGTTATCAATAGTTTCTACAATGGGTTGGGAGCACAATCTAGACCTATGCTAGATGCAGCATCAGGAGGAGCTCTATGGGCTAAGAGCTACGATGAAGCTTATGATCTTATTGAGACGATGGCTGCTAATGAATATCAAGGCAAGGTAGCAGGTTTATTTGAGGTGGATACAGCTTCAGCTATTGCAGCTCAGTTGAAGGCTTTGACTATGAAGGTGGATTCTCTTTCAAATTATAGAGTTCAGCAGGTTGCTAGTGTTTGTGAGTTATGTGCGGGCGCACATGAGACGAATCAGTGTGCTATCTCTTCTGAATCAGCACAGTTCATGAGTAATTTCCAGAGATCTAATGTACCAGTTCCAGCTACTTATCATCCTAGCAACAGGAATCATCCCAACTTCAGCTGGAGCAATAATCAAGGTGCTCAACAACCTCAACAGCCCTATCAGCAGTTTCAGGGTCAGCAAGCAAAGCCATTCAATCAAGGCTATCAACAGTTTTATGTTCCAAGGGCACCATATCAACCTCCTAGATTTCAGTAGCAACAGCCCCAGGCTCATGCGGGGCAAACTTCTAATGAAAAATCAGAGATGGATGATTTGAGGATGATGGTGAAGAATCTGCAAGCTTCTCAAAAGATTTTGGAGAGCCAGATTGGACAGATTTCAAGTGCTTTATTTAGTAGGCCACAAGGAACTCTTCCTAGTGATACAGAGGTTAATCCAGGCAAGAGAGAGGTCCATGAGCAGGTGAAAGTAGTTACTTTGAGATCAGGAAGGGTTACAACATATCCAAAATCAGCAACTAAGGAAGATGAAGATGTTCAGAATCAGCAGGTTGAAAAATCTGCAGTGCCAGAATTTGATAAATCTGATTTAGTGGTTGATCAGCTTGATGGTGAGAAGAGTAAGAAACCTGTTGAAAAGTCTACTCCGGAGCAATCTTCAAAGAATAATCAGGTCTATCCTCCTCCTCCATATCCTGGACGCTTGCAGAAAAGTCAAGAGAAACAGTTTCAGAAATTTATGGATGTCTTCAAGAAACTGTCCATTAATATTCCTTTTGTTGAAGCATTGGAGCAAATGCTGAGATATACAAAGTTCATGAAAGATATTTTGTCACGGAAGAGAAGGTTGGAAGAATTTGAAACAGTGGCATTGACAGAGGAGTGTAGTGCTGTTCTGCAACAGAAGTTGCCACCTAAACTTAAAGATCCAGGAAGTTTCACTATTCCATGCACTATTGGCAATCTTTCATTCAGCAAGTGTTTGTGTGATTTGGGAGCTAGCATTAATCTTATGCCCTTGTCTGTTTTCAAGCAACTTGGTCTACCGGATCCGAAGCCAACTAACATCTCTTTACAGTTGGCTGATAGGACGATCACGTATCCGAGGGGTATAGTGGAGGATGTCTTGGTGAAGGTTGATAAGCTCATATTTCCTGTTGATTTTGTTATATTGGATTTCGAAGAAGACAAGAAGATTCCCATAATCTTGGGAAGGCCTTTTCTAGAAAAAGGAGAGCTTACAATGAGGGTGCAAGATCAGAATGTCACCTTTAATGTGTTCAAGGCCATGAAATTTCAAACAGAGGATGAAGAGTGTTGCAGTGTGGATATAGTTGATACGGGTCAGAGAAAGAAGTTTGATCAGTTATTGAGCGAAAAATCTGACATGTATGTGCTAAAGCATCCTATCAGTGATTCTATTGACAGCTCTTCGGTTCGAGATCTTTCGAGTGTCAAGCTTGGGAAACTTCCACCACATTTGAGGTATGTCCTTTTGAATAATGAGCTAGTGATTTTTGAAGAGGGGCATGATAACGTGTTGCGAAGGTGGAAAGCAGATGATAAGGAAGAAGAAATTTTTGTTCAGTTGATAGAGTCGAAGAAGCACCTTAGAGGTATGAAGAAGAAAAAGAAGAAGATTTGGCCGTTGGGTAGTAAAATCAGGTGGAAGTCTGAGGGGAGAGTTTGGTGGAAAGCAAGCAACCAAGATGTCAATGTTCGTATGAATGGTCTTTCTGTTGAGAACGGTTCGGTTATTCTTTTGAAACCACCATGATTTGAGGAACTAACGTCAAGCTATTGACGTTAAAGAAGCGCTTGGTGGGAGGCAACCCGCATTAGTGTAGGAAAAAAAAATTAGTGTTGTGTGAAAAAAAAAGAAAAAAAATGAACAGTGTTTTTTGCGCAGGCAGCAACCCTGTAACGCAGGCTGCGCCTGCGTTACTGACTGTCCCGCACTCTGCCTCCCTGTAACGCAGGCTGCGCCTGCGTTACTGCATCTCCCACAGTCTGCACAGGAGAAACGCAGCCTGCCCCTGCGTTATAGCCTACAGAAAATTTTTCTGCCCAGATTTTTGCCCTAAAATTGTTGTTTTTACAACATAAATTCCCCAAATTCAATCATAACTCAAATCCTTTCACTCCCTAATTCCTATATCTATCCTACATCAATTCTAAACCTCTCAAATCTCTCCTACAATATCAATTTTTAAATCTCATCTATCCATCATCTTATATATATACCCACCTATACATACAAATCAAATTCCTTTTCTATTTTCTTTAAATCTCTAAAAATTCAATTCTAAAGAGGAATTAATTGCAAGTTCACCTCTTTGATTCGTATTGGGTAAATCTTTTTCTCTAATCTTATTTTTATTACGAATTTGTGTTCTTGTAAATTGGGATTTTGTATTATTCTTGGAATTTGGGTTATTTTTGGTGTGGTATTGCTTGGAAATTATTGGTTGAGCTTCTTGTGAGTTGGGTATTTATTCTTATGGCTCCTAAGCGTGGGAGAGGTAGTGCTAGTGTTGCAGAATTTTTTTTTTTTTTTTGTCTTCGATGCGGAGGTTGAATTTAATGGGTTGATGTTGAGGCTAAGCATGTGAGTTGCGATGAGGGAGGGTATGTACGGCGCATTGCAGGTATGTTTCTACTATCCCTTGTATTTACTTCCATTCAATGCGGACATTGAATATTTTAAGTTTGGGGGGTGAGGTTTGGGGGATTAGTAGTTGTTGTTGTATTATGTGTTCATGTAGGATATCATGCTTTGCATATTAGTAGTAGTAAATTATACATTTATGTTCGTGTTATCTACGTTTGTTTCATATAGGACATTCTGTTTTTATGTTCGTATATCATGTGAGTACATAATAGTTTGCATTTGCACCCATGCTTGATAGGAATTTTGTGTTGTTGACGCTTTTGATTGAGAAGTGATATGCTTTGTTCTTGTGCACACACATACACTAGTAAGTTGAAGCTAGTAGACTTATTGAATGTTGTAAGTGATTAGAAGGACATGAATATGTGCAAGATGATTTAGTTTGCATGCTTTGAATACAAGTCGGTGCGTTAGAGAGATTTTTGCTTGGGATTGAGTATGTTTTTCCACTAAGTGAGTTTTTGAGCCTTATTGCATATTTGCAAGTTATTCGTTTGCTTGAGTGTCCACAGATTGTTTGCATTGCTAGCAGTTGTTTGAGGTCTTTCTTGAAACGCATGACATTATTTGACGATTAAAATGATAGAGGCATTTAGGGATTAACCACTTATTTTCCCATATTACCACACCACATTTACATAATCAATTAGTTAACCCATTGAGCTTAATCCTATTTTTTCGATGACATACCACATTACTTGCCTAGACCTTTTTCTTGTATTGGCCTTACATTAATTTGAACCCATATTGTCAAAGGCTAGTAGAGTGCTTAAGGGAGTAATAAGGTGTGCAAGGAGGGGTATAGTTGGTCATAATTTTGGGGAAAAATATTGAGATTGGGTTTGGTTGTGTACTTGACAGTCGGCATTTGTAATAAAATTTTGGGATCATTGTTATTGTTTATATTATTGTTTGTGTTATATTTAGCTCTCGAAAAAAAAAGACAAGAAAAAAAAACAGAAAAAAAGAGAAAAATATTATGAGAGCATGTTTGTGTTTGTTGCGATCCTGTTAGAAATGATTGATGAGAACAGTGTTTGGAAGCTAAAGTAACAAAACAGAGTTTAGCTGGAAGCTGTCAGAGTTTAGTTAAACACTGACTGGAAGCGCAACAGAGGTTGTTAAACTCTGTAGCGGGAGCGTCTGAGAGTCAACGGTGTTTGAAGATTGATTCAAGATAAATATGGAAGCAATATCTTTGAAGATTGGATAGCTGTCAAAGAGATTGAGTTGACTTAGAAGACGTGTAGCAATCGTGATTGATATCAATTGTATAGCTTAATTATAGGAGAATCAATTACTGATTGTACGAAGCTGTATGTTTTATAAATACAGTTAGGTTAACCCTAGAAGGGTATCGAACATAGAGAATATCATTGATTGTAACCTAAGCAGCTCTCTGTGATATTTTACATCACTGAGAGAGGAATTATTAATTCCAAACAGTTTTAAGTGTTAAAAACGTGTGTTCTTGTTAATTACTCATACAGTACTTGATTATATATTGTGTATTTGACCTAACAAGTGGTATCAGAGCCAATCTGTTACTCTATTACAGTTTAAAGATCCAAACACAATAGTAATCAATGGCAGAAATACCTCCTCCATCAAGTTCTGAGAAAGCCCCTACTACTGTTAGTAGGTATGAGACGATTAGGGTTCCTATACTTAGGCCATCAGAGTATGCAATTTGGAAGGTGAAGATGACCATGTTTCTGGAGGCTACAGATCCAGAATATCTTGATAGAATTTATGAAGGTCCTCACAAACCTACAAAGTTATCTGCTGCTGCTGGTGGTGAGGAATCAAAGGTGATTCCAAAAGAAAAGAAAGATCTAGCTGCTGAGGATCTTTCATCTATTGCAAAGGATGCAAAAGTAAGGCATTTACTTCACAGTGCTTTAGACAATGTTATGTCTAATAAAGTGATTAATTGCACAACTGCAAAGGAAATATGGGATGCACTTGAGGTTAGGTGTCAAGGAACTCCTGCAATCAAGAAAAATAGAAGAAACATACTCACTCAGGAGTATGAGCATTTTGAGGCAAAGTCTGAAGAAACCATGACAGAAATATTTGACAGATTCTGTAAACTGCTCAATGATTTGTCATTGGTTAACAAAGAGTATGATTTAGAAGACTCAAATCTCAAGTTTCTTCTCTCTCTACCTGAAAAGTGGGATGTGAAAACAACCACTATAAGAGATAACTATGATCTTGCTGAAACAGAGATTGATGAAATATATGGACTGCTAAAAACCTATGAATTGGAATTGGAGCAGAGAAACAAAAGATCAAGTAGGAAGACAAAGTCTGTTGCTCTTAAGGTTGAGAAAAAACCATTAAAGAAGGAAGCATCAAGGAAGAAAGCTAAGGGAAAAGCTTTAGTCATAAAGTCTGATAGTGAGTCATCAAACTCTGATGATGACACAAACACTGATGCATCATCTGATTCTGAGGATGATGAAGAAGAGTTGAAGCAGATGGCTGTCTTGATGGTAAAGACTTTTAAGAAGATGGGTTTCAGTAACTTTAAGAAGGGAAACAGATTTTCTAAGAAAGATTCAAACTCTGACAGGAAGAGTTTCAGAAAGTCTGATAGAAGGGATACCAAATCAGGAAAGAAAGACAAGTCTGAGATTCAATGCTACAAGTGTAAGGAGATGGGTCACTATGCTCCTGAGTGCAAGAAGGGTAAAACTGAAAAGGCACTCTACACAAAAGGCAGAGATTGGGCAGACACTTCAGATTCTGATGAGGAAGTCAACTATGCTCTCATGGCTACTACTCAGAATGAAGATGATGATCTAAAGGTACCCCCAACTACCTATGCTTATAATACTGATAATATAACTGAATTGAGAATTTATCTTAAAGCATTACATATCAGTTATAGGGATCAGACTTTAGAAAATGAGAGGATCAAGAATGAGTGCTCTCAACTCAAAGATAGAAACAAACTTGTTGAGGAACAGCTTGAAAACATGAATAAAATTTAGAAAGAGAGAGATGATGCTGTGTTAATTGAACAGAAGTTGCTAGGTAAGTATAAGCAACTAGAATCTGAATTGGAGGATACTAAGCACATTATTAAAACTTGGACACACTCTGGTAAAGACACTCAAGAAGTGTTTCAGTCAGATACAGTAGGTCTAGGTTACTCTGAGGGAGATGAACTTAGATTTGAAAATTTGGTAAAAGTTAGACCACATCGTCCATCTGAAGGTAATGTTATGGGAACAGGTGGACCTAAGACTGAAGCTGAAAAAAAGGCTGTTAAAGAATCATATGCTAAGACTTTTGTTAAAGAGGTTAACATTGGTTTAATGACAGATAAACAACTTAAACATAAGTTAAAGGAGTTAAAATCTGTCAACAAAAAGAGAATGCCTAGGAAGAACAGAAATGGTAAGGTAGGCATTTCACAAGATAATTATCCAATGCTAGCTACCTTAGCTCCAAGAAAAACATGCTTTAATTGTGGTAGCACTAATCATCTTGCTAGTTTCTGCAGTAAGAATAAGAACATTAACTCTTTGCCCTCTAAAACTGCAGTAAAGAATGATTATGTGAGAACTAGACCACAGACTTTATGCAAACACTGTGGAAGTACTTGGCATTCTATTTATACTTGCAGAGACTATCATGCTATTTACTATAATTACTATGAACCCAAGCCAAATTTGAAATGGGTTAAAGTAAACTCTGCAAATGTAAACTCTGAAAAAATTAGCTTAAACTCTGATAATGTGAATTCCGCTGCAAAAGCTAACAGAATTAAGAAAGCCAAAGGATCCAAGCAAGTCTGGATCCTTAAAACTAACAATCAGTGATTGTTTGTGATTGCAGGGCACCAGGGTAAGTACCCTAGTCATGGACAGTGGATGTTCAGGACACATGACTGGAAATAAAGCCCTGCTATCAGAGTATGTGGAGAAGGCTGGCCTAAAAGTTTCCTATGGAGATGGCAATATAGGATATACTCTGGGATATGGCAATATTAATCTTGGGAGTGTCATCATCACAAATGTCGCTCTGGTTCCAGGACTCAAGCATGATCTGCTATCTGTGAGTCAAATCTGTGACAGAGGATATCATGTAGATTTTCAGCCTGAATATTGTCAAGTTATCAGTAAATCTACAGGGAAAGTTGCTCTAGTTGGAAACAGACACAATAACATCTATGAAATAAAATTGTCAACAAACTCTGATGGCAAAGCAGTGTGTTTGTCAACAAGAATGTCCAGTGAAGAGAGTTGGAAGTGGCACAAGAAACTCTCTCATTTGAACCTGAACAACATCAATGAGCTAATAAAGAATGATCTTGTAAGAGGACTACCAAAGTCTTTGTTGAATGCAGAAGGCCTGTGTGATTCTTGTCAAAAGGCCAAACAGAGAAAAGCCTCTTTCAAAAGCAAATCTGAGTCTTCAATTGTTGATCCTTATCATCTCCTACATGTTGATCTTTTTGGACCAGTGAATGTTATGTCTCTTGGAAAGAAGAAATATGCTCTAGTCATTGTTGATGAATATACCAGATACACATGGGTATATTTTCTTGCAAAGAAGGATGAAACTGTATTAACACTGACAGAACATATAATACAACTGGACAAAGGGTCAGAGAATCAAGTGAAGATTATCAGAAGTGACAATGGAACTGAATTCAGGAATTCAACAATGGAAGAATTTTGCAAGAGTAAAGGAATCAAACAAGAGTTTTCTGTACCTGGAACTCCACAACAAAATGGTGTAGTTGAGAGGAAGAACAGAACCTTGATAGAAGCTGTAAGAACCATGCTAGATGAAGCAAAGTTGCCAACATATTTCTGGGCAGAAGCAGTTCAAACTGCTTGTTTTACTCAAAATGCAACACTGATCAACAAACATGGTAAAACACCATATGAAATGGTGAAAAAGAAGAAGCCAAATCTAAAATATTTTCATATTTTTGGATGCAAGTGCTTTGTGTTGAAGACTCATCCTGAACAGTTGACCAAATTTGATCTAAAGGCAGATGAAGGTATTTTTGTTGGCTATCCACTGTCAACTAAGGCATTCAGAGTTTATAATCTGAGAACCAAAGTGATCATGGAATCAATTCATGTGTCATTTGATGACAAGAAAATAACTGGACTTGAAGATGTTCATGAACATGATCAACTGCACTTTGAAAATGAAGATTTATTCTCTGATAAAGTAAACTCTGATGAGACTGATCTGACAAACCCTGTTGAGCTAAACTCTGAACCTCTACTGGTAAATACTGAAGAGACTCTTCAATCAGAAACAAGAGAAGAACCAGTTGAGGGGGAGCATGGAGAATCACATCAAAGTGATAACTCAAATTCTGATAGTGACTCAGTTGATAATTCTGAATCAAACTCTGATGACTCAAACTCTGGTAGTTCAAAATCTGATAGTTCAAATTCTAAGCAGTCACATTCAGGGGGAGCATCAGAGAATGAAGAAAGGCACCAAGTAAATCAACAGAGCATGGATCAAGGGGGAGGATCACATGATGACAGAAGCAATCTGCCTTCTGCAAGAAAATGGACTAAGTCACACACCTGATTTGATTATTGGTGATCCAGATGCAAGAGTAAGGACAAGAAGTGCAACAACAAATGAATGTCTGTTTCATGCATTCTTGTCACAAACTGAGCCAAAGAAAGTAGAAGAAGCTCTTAAAGATGCTGACTGGATAACAGCAATGCAAGAAGAACTAAATGAATTTGAGAGAAATGAAGTGTGGACCCTTGTACCAAGGCCCAAGAACAGATCCATTGTTGGTACTAAATGGGTTTTCAGAAATAAAACTAACAGTGAGGGTGTTATCACAAGGAACAAAGCAAGACTGGTAGCAAAAGGCTATTCACAGCAGGAAGGAATAGACTATGATGAAACATTTGCTCCAGTTGCAAGATTGGAGGCAATCAGAATTTTTCTAGCATATGCCTCTCATAAGAAATTCAAAGTGTTTCAGATGGATGTGAAAAGTGCATTTTTAAATGGAAAACTTGAAGAAGAAGTGTTTGTAGAACAACCACCAGGTTTTGTAGATCCAAAATATCCAGACCATGTCTACAGGTTAGACAAGGCACTCTATGGACTTAAGCAGGCACCAAGGGCATGGTATGAAACTCTTGCTAAATTTCTACTAGAAAGTGGGTTTCATAGAGGTACTATTGACAAAACTCTGTTTTACTTTCAATCTGGTAGTGACTTGCTCTTAGTTCAGATATATGTTGATGACATTATTTTTGGATCTACTAATGATAAACTCTGTAAGAAGTTTGCCAAGCTCATGCAGTCAAGGTATCAAATGAGTATGATGGGAGAGCTTAGTTATTTTCTAGGCCTACAGGTGAAGCAAACAGATGATGGAATCTTTATTAACCAAGCAAAATATACCAGAAATCTTCTCAAGAAATTTGGCATGCTTGACTGCTCATCTGCAACAACTCCCATGGGAACTGCAACTAAATTGGACAAAGATACAGGGTCATCAGTAGATATGACAAGCTACAGAGGAATGATTGGCTCTCTACTCTATTTAACAGCTAGTAGACCTGATATCATGTATGCCACTTGTCTGTGTGCAAGGTTTCAGGCAGATCCAAGAGAACCACATTTAATAGCTGTAAAGAGGATTTTTAAGTATCTCAAGGGCACTATAACTTTAAGGCTGTGGTATCCAAGAGAATCAGAATTCAAACTACTTGGCTACTCTGATGCAGACTTTGCAGGCTGTAAGATTGACAGAAAAAACACCAGTGGAAGTTGTCAGTTTCTGGGTGATAGACTTGTTTCCTGGTACAGCAAGAAACAGAAATCAATATCTACATCTACAGCTGAAGCAGAGTATATTGCTGCTGGTAGCTGCTGTGCACAGATTCTATGGATGAAGAATCAACTGCTGGATTATGGATTGAGGTATACCAAGATACCTATTTTCTGTGATAATCAAAGTGCTATTGCAATGACAGGTAATCCAGTACAACACTCAATGACAAAGCACATCAGCATAAGGTATCACTTCATCAGAGATCATGTAGAGGAAGGCAACATTGAGCTTCACTTTGTGTCTACAGAACAACAACTTGCAGATGTCTTCACCAAGCCATTGAGTGAAGCTACATTTACAAGACTTGTCAATGAACTAGGAATGGTCTCTAGTTTTGATTAGAGATGTTGGTTAGACTCAAAATTTTACTTTTATAATATATTGCTCATGTTTCTGTGAATTGTTGAGTGCTATGTGAACCTTAGTGTTACACTCTGTTATGCATGCTTATGTTTAAACATTGTTAAACTCTATCAGTATGTCTGTCTGCTAAACACTGTTAACATGTTGGATACACTCTGTGAATTCAGGATTGATTATTGTCTGAATGAAAACACCAATGAAGAAAAATGTATGAAGCATGATTCTCAATAATTAAATCATGATTCTTTCTGAGTCACTGTGATCTAATCAGATTTTGTGCAGAAAATCAACACAGCATGATACTGTTTCATATTTATAGCATCTCTTAGTTTATTCAGTCCTAAACTCTGAGTCTATGAATATTGTGTGCATTGCCTCTCATAAATAATTTCTGAGATTGATGAACTCTAAACTCTGATAAGTGACATTCTGTTCCAAAAGTAATTCATGGTTCTTGATGATTCCTTGTTTGTACTTGTAAAAACTATAAAACTTGAGATGTGTCATTGTTTAGTTTGGTGAGTTCAAATTCATGTCTGCACCTTGTGAGATTTTGAGCCAAGTCAGTGATTGATACATTTTCTATCAATCAGTTTTTATTGTTGTGTGATGTTCATCAGTAAGTATGTTGCTCTAGAACTTGTTTTAAACCATTTTGGAACTGCATGATATGTGTGTGCATAAAAATGATAAAGGCACTAGGATTAACCATATTTCTCAAATACTGATCATAAACTCTACCCTTAGTAAACCACTTTGAGCCTCAATAACTGCTCCCTTTAAACTCTGATGTATACAGAGCAGTTATGTTTTTTTTTAAAATTCAAGAGCAAGCAGGTGGGAATTACTGTACAAAGAAAAGTTTTCCTAGTTGATATATATACATTAAAAAAAATGTGTATATATGCTGATAATATTGTACACTTATGTACTATAAGTGCAACTGAACATCTTGCTCAAGTAGATTGTTCAGTTAGCAATTCATTCTAATTATTTTGTTTTTCTTCCACCTGTTTGATTTCATCAAAAATACACCCTTGAATAAAGTCTTTTTGATTTGTGCATATGTGTACTCAAAGTAGTGTAGATTTGGTTGACATTCAAGCATATGCTAGTATTTGCTTTTACTGATTGAATGCGAGTGTAAACACTTCACCTAAACACTTGTGTGCTTTGAGAGTTTGTGAGTTTATCGAATTCATGACATGTTACTCACTGAATGATACTTTGATTTCTATCTCTTGATCTTTTTGTCTCCAAAGACTGTGTGCTTACTTGGATAATCATAGGACATCAAAGGGAATAGAAGTATTCAGATCTCTGTATTACAGTAACTACAGAGTTTAGCATTCATCAAACAATCAGTGTTTAATATGAGAGTTTGTGCATTCAGTGTTTATTGATTTTTGTTATGGATTTTATGAAATATTAGATGCTCTAAAAATTGATTTTGGTAAACTCTGCTTCACACACAATTATATTCACAACTGTGCAATTTTTGAAAGGGTTTCGGTGATAAAGTTGGAAAATTGACAAACACTGTCGAGTTGTGTTAAGTACTCTAAGGTAAAGTTTCATTGAGATAATTTGACAATTTTGGAGTAATTGGGGTATTTGACAACTGTTAATTAGTGTATATATGTCGAAGTGTCGTGGTTATAGGAATGACAGCGGTAATAATTAAGTGATCCACTGGTTGTTTGACACGTGTCCCATTATTGTGTCCCACTCTCACATTACTCTAGAGTCAGTTGCGTGCTTACAATACATAAACGATTGAGTTTTTTTAATTACTACTCAAATCATTTGTGTTCTCACACTTCACATCGATTCATATTCACCCACTCACAGTTACTTTGCATACACAATTACTTTCAAAACTCTGGTTCACTCTCTTTCACATTTTGATAAACACTTACCATACACATCTTTTCTCTGACTCTTTTCATATCATATTTCACTAATGGCAACCAAAGCTTTTGATGCTGCAGGGTTAGTTTTTCTTCCTAACAATTATGCAGCCCCGTTGGAAAATGCAAACGCTCCAGAGGCGTTTCATTTGTTTCAAAATTTCTTGAGAGATTCAGAAATTGGGAAGGCTTTAACTGCACCACCAAAACTCTCTGCTTCGCAAATTGCTACTTTTTGGACAAACTCTGTGTATGATGATGGAGGAGAGTCTGGCACTCCAACAATTATTTTTACTCATGATGAATCAGAATATATCATTACTCCAACTACGGTTAGGGATGCTCTGGATTTTGAGACTTACACTTCTTACAGTGTCGTTGGTGATGAACGTTTGCGGACAATGTTGCAGCAAATTGGTTATTCAGGAGATTTGAATAAGCTGGGGTCTCTGAAAAGGCCACTTTTGAGAAAGGAGTGGAGCTTCTTTTTCGATTGCATTACAAGGGCTTTTGGAAAGAAGACAACAAATTGGGATGCAATTCCTCTTGACAGTCTCCAAATTGGGCATGCTCTACTGTATGGAGGTAATTTTGATTTTGGTAGACTAGTTCTAATGAATTTGGGAGAACGTTTGTCAGAGTCTACATCTGTTTATTTTTCTCGATTCTATCAAATGCTATTCAGTGCTTGTGTGTCTAATCTTACAATTGCTGAAGTTGATGTCATTCAACCTTTTAAAGTTGCTAAAAGGATGTTCTCTGATTTGTCAAATAAAGATGTCACTAAACAGCAAATACCTGCCTTGTTTATGCCACTAGCCTTACAAAACTATGTCAACCAACCTCAAGATTCACAATCTACACCATCACCACAACAACCAGAACCACAACAAATGCCTGAACCATTAGCCACTGATCATACTGAAACCATACATTCTCATCCTATACCAGCACCTGAGTCAACACCCACAACCACTGTGCCTACTACATCTCATCAACCACAATCTGAACAAATCAATGAAACCATAAACTCTGAACACATAAACTCTGAACCAATAAACTCTGAGCCAGTACCTACTGATCAACCCCAATCCAAACCAAAAAGAAAAATACACACTGCACAGAACACCAAACACTCAAAGGCTAAACAGACATTACCTGGAGCTGTTTATACCAGAAGAAAGATTCAAAAGGCAAACAGACCTTCACTCTCATCAACTAAGGAGAGCTCTAGTGAAGAAGAAGAGGTGATTGCAGTTCCTCAAGCCAAGAGAAGGAGATTAATTCTTACAGAATCTGATGATGAGCAAGTTTTTGAAGCTCCAGAGGTGGTTTCACAGCAAACACCTACTGTTGAGGTTGCAGAGAATGTTGAAATACCTGCAGAGGTTGAAATGCCTGTAAATGTTGCAATACCTGCAGAGGTTGAAATGCCTGCAGAGGATGCTGTACCTGCAGAGGATAACATGCCTGCAGAAGATGAAAATCATATTCTTGATTCATTCTTACCAATCCTTGATCCTATCTCACCTGTTGTTCACTCTGAAGCAACTGGTGCAGCAGCTGAAACTGTAGTCTCACACACAGAGCTAATCTCTGATGCTTATCAAATTCCTGACAAAGGTGATGAGGTTGATCAAGCAACTAAGGATAATTCTAAGCCTATGCCAGTTGAAGCTACACATGCAAACTCTTTTGCAGAGCCTGAGCAACATAAGGAGAATATTGAAAGGATTGAAGAAGTTGTTGCAGAAACTGTGGCTGACAATGCTCAGCACAGTGGTTCTTTAGAAGGTGCTCAAGCTGATGGTGCAAGTGTTGAACATGAAGCTGAAGACAGTGCAAACTCTGATTCTTCTCTGAGTGCACCAGTACAGACTGATAACAAACACACATCTTTTGCTCAGCCTTGCCCATCTCATGCAATTGAACAAGAGCAACTTGCTAAATTTGCTGCTAACTGGTATAAAGAAGATTGTATTTTTCCAAAAGGGAGAGAAGCTACTTTCATCCAGCAAACTGCTAGACAAATTTCCAATCCAGACATTTTATCATGCTTAAAGGCAACTGTGGTACAAGTCAAAACTCTGGATGGAAGATTTGCTGACACACAAAAAGAAATTGCTTCTTTGAAGACTGAGATACAGACTAGAGAACTGAAAATGGAAAGAGAGTCTAAAATCAAAGCTGCACAGTTTTCTAAAGCTTAAGATACTCTCTTTGCCAGGTTAGGGAAGGTTGAAGAGAATCAAACTGCCTTGTTTGATAAGGTTGATTCCATTGCTACCTCTTTGGAGCTCATTACATCTATACTCATTCCTGATGATGTCAAAAAGGGGGAGAGAGTTGCTAAGTCAAAATGAAAAATTTCTCAAACTCTGCTCAAACAGGATGATGCTGGAGATGGAGGAGCAAGTGACAAGAATAAAGGCTTAAACTCTGAATCAAGGCAAACTCTGAGATCTGGTAAATCTCTTAAATCACAGTCTGCTGGATTAAATGCTGAGACTCATGGTACTTCAAAAACCAAGAGTTTGGAATTAATGTCTGATCCAAAGACTGATGAGGAGTTAGCTGTTAAGCTTTTCATGGAAGAAAATGCAGAAGGAGTTACTCTAGAAGATGCTAAAGTTGAAGAAAAGAGTCTGCAAGAAAAGCATCTAAAAGCTTTAAAGTCTGACAAGTTGAAGAAGAGTGTGAAAGTTGTTAAAGCTGCAAAGCCTGTTCTTAAAGGCATTCAAATCAAAGAACAAGTTGGTACTGATCAAAGAATGCAAGTGTCCAGAAAACCAACAGATGCAGAAGCTAAGCAAAAGCTGAAGAATGTTGTTACAACCTCTGTTGATACACATGTTGTACAGAAGAATGAAGACACAACCTTTGTTGCTACACAAGTTGTGACCACACCACTATTGTCTTCTCAGTTGAAATTAAAGTTTGGAAAAGGAGTTCTTCATGATCCAAATCTAGCATCTACAGCTCCAATGGATTTCATTGATGGTAGAGCCTTATCTGGTAAAATTGGAAACAACAAAGAAGGTATAGGCTCACACAGAGACAAAAGACAATATGTTGGTCCCAGAGATCCTTCTTCACTGGCTGTTCCAGGTCGTGGTGTCACTCAAGAGAGTTTAGACAGACTGGAGTCAGTACAGCTTGTATATCAGAAGAGTTTAGAGAAGGATTTTCTGCTATATTTCATGGCTGATGGAACAGTGTTTAAGGTTGCTGAGAAGGATATTGATTTAAAATACTGGGAACAACTAGAATATGTTCTGTATCTTTTCAGAGTAAGAAATCAAAGAGCTCAGTCAGTTGCAAATGTGCTCAGACAAAAGATGATTCAAAATCTTGCAAGAAGAGGAATGAAATTCAACAGCAAGTATGTTCCTAAGTACAGAGATTGGAATGGCAATCTGATAGAAATGGAGAATGGGACTACAAAGCTGAAGACAGATCTTGGAATTACTGTTCTGGATTTTAATGTGAAGTCTGAGGAAGTGAAATATATCAGGTTGGGAAATGAAATGAGAAGAAACAAAATCTACGATCTCAGAGCTGCTATCTATCAGACTGATGAGAATGATCCTCAGTTGAGAGAAATCAAGGAAGCCATGCTGATAGAGCTTGAAAATGCTGAAAGAAGATTGCTTATAGACTATCTCAGAACAATGCCAGATCTTCAAGAGATTAGAAATTGAAGTTTGTAAGAATTTTCTTATTTTCTGTAGAATTTGTTAAGTAATAGTTTAAACTCTGTTTGTATGTTAAACACTGTAGACTTTGTATTTGTTTTGACATCATCATTTACTGTAAACTTGTACATTATTGCATATGAACAAGTTGGGGGAGATTGTTAGAAATGATTGATGAGAACAGTGTTTGGAAGCTAAAGTAACAAAACAGAGTTTAGCTGGAAGCTGTCAGAGTTTAGTTAAACACTGACTGGAAGCGCAACAGAGGTTGTTAAACTCTGTAGCGGGAGCGTCTGAGAGTCAACAGTGTTTGAAGATTGATTCAAGATAAATATGGAAGCAATATCTTTGAAGATTGGATAGCTGTCAAAGAGATTGAGTTGACTTAGAAGACGTGTAGCAATCGTGATTGATATCAATTGTATAGCTTAATTATAGGAAAATCAATTACTGATTGTACGAAGCTGTATGTTTTATAAATACAGTTAGGTTAACCCTAGAAGGTTATCGAACATTGAGAATATCATTGATTGTAACCTAAGCAGCTCTCTGTGATATTTTACATCACTGAGAGAGGAATTATTAATTCCAAACAGTTTTAAGTGTTAAAAACGTGTGTTCTTGTTAATTACTCATACAGCACTTGATTATATATTGTGTATTCGACCTAACAGATCCTATTCCAGTCGACTAGTCGAGTGTTTGTTTCAGTAAAAATTATGTGGGGGGAAAATAGGGTGTTGTGTATGATTTATTATGGTACTTACTAGCTTTTGACACTTCACCTAATTTGGCTTATTTGACATACCTTGTCCCTAGCCCCGTTACAACCCAAATAAAGACCTTTTTATTATCGTCATTGATGTATGTTGTGTTAAGAGTTAGATTGATACCAAATGTCAAGCATGCTTATGATTTCACTACGCCATAGATGGCCTATAGCAACCCCCAAACTGGGTTACCATAGACCCCTGTTTGAAGTTACCATAGGCCAAAATAGGGCTATGGTAACACTTCAACTGTGTTAGGTTCTCAACAGTAACTATAGATATCTAAGGTAACATCAAAACACAACCTAAGGTAACATAGCAAATGTGGTTACTAAAGACCTCTACAGCAACATCTTAAACACTCTACAGTAACATAGTTTGTGTGTTACAATAGGGGATATAATTTTGCACATGGACAATTGTGGGGCCCACATCTAGGTGGGGTCCACCATCAATTTAACACCCTCTTTTACCAATTGTAACACATTTAGTGTTACATAATTAAAACCATTTATAACTAATTTTAATAACAAAAAAATTGTGACATTTAAATATAACATTTTCAAGTAAAAGAAATCAAGAACCAAATTAATTACATTTCAATAAAATCATCCGACATCATTTCAATAACATCATCTAGTACAAAACCAACCAAATCATCCAAAAATATCCAACACTAGCTAATGAACAAAACTTAAAACGTACAAGTACTAAAGCTACATGGTAAATTTCAACTGTATGCGCCCTTTCATTGGTACAAGCAGACGACTCTTTATTGCCTTGGAATTATTATTGATGAGGCTCCTCTTCGTTTTTGGACTCTTAACCTTGTCTGATGGTAAATTCCCTGCAAGTTTTATCGAGAAATAGTAAAGCAATTATATATTATATAATTTATATTATATTTTTAATGGTGCATCGCAAAGTAGTATACCTCATCAAATTGGAGATTATAGATTGGTAACTATATAATCACATCCTAGCATAAGTAACAGACTTTTATGAGTAACATTTTTAAGACCACAATGCAAGGCAGACTATTAACAATATTATTTTTCTTATGGGAGCTTAATAAGAAGCCCAGCTGTGATACGAGTAAATACTACCTCTCTCGCTTTCACAACGACCAAATGTGGAATAAATCCCATCCTTGTTGTTCCTGCAAAGTAGTATACCTCATCAAATTGGAGATTATAGATTGGTAACTATATAATCACATCCTAGCATAAGTAACAGACTTTTATGAGTAACATTTTTAAGACCACAATGCAAGGCAGAGGCGCACAACACAACAAAACACTTCGAAATGGTCCCTGTAATCCATAATTTAAATAAAATGTAGATCAGCTTACCACATAGCATCAACAACATCTAACGGAAGATTCTCTCTACGAAGCAGATCTTAGTATAACAATATTTTGCATTGGTACAGAGAGGGACCTTGTGACAATAGCTTTACCTGTTTTGACCTGCAAGAGTTTTAACAGATGAAATCATACATACAGTAAGTTCCAATTCTTGAGTATCAATACATAATAATTTACTTGTTTTTGGTTTGCAAAGTATTACTAAAGAGAAATAATTCCGGAATCTGGACAGCCATCTACTCTTTTAATCCAGCTAAACAAATGACCATTTCGGTTGATCACCACCAGCACAATAGATAATTAGAGAGTTTAAAGTTTAAACTCTAAAGTTCAAACCAAAAACAAGTATGCAATAGCCGCCATAAGTTCACAAACATCATTATTGTAGTAGTACGCTAGTTCAAAAATAGAAATGAAAATACACAAGGGCTCCAAGTTATCAAGTTCTGTTGCTGGCTTGCTGTTGTGCCTGCAATCTTCATTTCCGATGTCCGCATCATTCTCCAATTTGCAATCTGCAGCCTGCGACAAGAGTCATTTCACTAGATATTCTGTTCTTTAAGTAACAGTCCAATGCCAGATATACACATTAGCTCTTACTAATGAAGAGAAATCAAGCAGAAGAAAACATAGATAGACCAGATATGCTAATAATGATAACTATAAACCAAAGAAGGCCTATTATTCTACTTAATCTCCACTAAATTAAAATGTTGAACCTCTGAACTTAGTCAACCAGTCGAAAAGATCAAAACTTTCCATTGCTAAACCATTATCTATCAACTTTGAAAAAGGAAGTACTCACCGACACACGGTTTAAAACAGCAGATATACTATGCAATTCATACAATAAAAAACATAGAATTACCCACAATTCTGCTTATTTACAGACAAAAAAAAACCCCAATGCAGACATTCTAACATTAAGGTTCCAAATGCAGGATTCTAAGACTTGAAAAGTGTATAAAAAACCACCTAGTAATTTGCAGATAAAATCAAAAGCCCAAGAACCAAACACCCAACAAAAATGTAAAGCAACCTACAGCTACTAGTCTACTAGACTAGATTATATTATCAGGCCTACAATGCATCAAAGGAAATTAAAACCGACAAACTGAAAGAACGGCTGAAGCCCTAAACCATTCAGGCCTGTTGTATTATAGCCTAACTAATTTTGTCCTGTTGTATTCTAGCCAACCAAATATAGGGAGACTTGACTTGAGTATACTGCAATAACACAAGGAAACTCTAAAACTTCAGTGCATATGACTTGCAGAACACTGAAGGTGTTTAGAGTTTGCTTAACTACTAACCTGATGAACTACATAACCAGTTCCAGTAACTACTAATGGTGAAAAGACATTAGACATGTTCAATTACATTATTACAATTGTAAAGGATGAATAACAAGCACTATTTACCTGCTGAAGATTAGCTATCTATTACATCAATTTCAAGTGCCCAAAAATCACTTCGTAGTAATCATTTCAGACATGAGTACTGAACAGTACAAGAAATCAACTAGCAGTAAATACAAGCATACAAACAAAACATTAGCATATAGACATCTTATACATATCATATTTACACAAAAATTACCTTAATTAGTTGGACACTTGGGCTTGACATATTTAATTTCTAACTTTGCAGTTAAGCCGTAGAAAGACACAAGGAGTTTGGTACGGAAGTTTTTGACAATCGTGCTATTAGGCAAGGAAGCTTTAAATTTGATAGAGTAAAATCACCTGTCCAAGAAGAAAAATCACCGCCGTTTTTGAGTTTTGTTGAGTCGGAGTTTTCTTCTTCATCATTGATTTTGTAAGAACGAAGGTATTTCAAAAATAGGGTTTGTTGATTGAAAAAATTGGGTATTAAGAATTGAAAGATAGAAATCGACGAGAAGAACATGATTTTAAGATTTATTTGAACGAAAAACAAGTGTTTTGGTCGGATTTTGGAAGAGGAAGTCTAGGGTTTTCAGTCGCTGCCGACAACTTCAGAGAGAAAGAGACGAGAGATGTAAGAGAGGTGAGAGAAGAGTGAAGTGTTTTTCCCCAAATTCTTTTCCCTCACTAATGTTTTATTAACCTGATTCCAAATTTTTATTTTGCCGCTCTCTTTTTCTATTTGCCGCTCAATCATTTTCAATAATTCATTGTACTTTTTTTAATTTTTTAAAAACATTACAAATTTATTTTAATTTATTTATAATAAATTATAGTTATTAAATTGATTATTTTCATTATTTGGAAGTAATTCACAGTTTACATAAAATATTACTTTTTTAATTTTTAAATGATTTGAATCAAAATTTAACAATTTTTTAATATTACTTTATTTTATAACCTTTTTATTTGAAATTTATAAACAAAATTTAATATTTATGAAAAATCAATAATTTAATTATTTGATGGAACATTACATTTTAAAATGATTATTTCAATGATTTTGTTAAAATTAATTATTTTTAAAGTCAAATAATTATTAAATCATTAATTTTAAATTAAACAAAAATTTTGTTAATGAATACTCTATGGTAACACACCTCATGTGTTAGCCCACTATAACACCTTTTATAACTAAAGTAACATACTTTTCTGCCTATGGTAACACCACAATCAAAAGGTTGCGATAGGTCAAAATTTGCATAGCTATGGTAACATCCATAGTGGTAACACCCATGTCAAAAGGTTGCTATAGGTCATCTATGGTGTAGTGTTTTGTTGGAATTGAGTGATACACTTACCCTTGTTCTTGAGTGAATATTCTTTTGTGAGTGGATTGTGAGTGTTTGCTTGTTGAGATCCCGAGTGTTGTCTCAAAGATGTACTCTTGTAGGCTTAGCATGTTTACTAACTTATTCTTACACTTGACAAGGACTTGTGAGAACTTATGCATGATCATTGAGTAGACTATGTGAATACTTGCACTTTCGACACCAAGACATTGCGTATTTACTTTGATTCTTAAGTTGATATGGCATGAGAGGATTTGAAGGTATGGTAGGATATTAGAAGTAGATTAATTGCATTTTCATTTAGTTTCATTCATGCATTGCATTGCATTAGGTTAAATGGATTTTGTGGGTACATTCGCTATAGGCCCTCACGAGACCTTACTCGTCCACTAGGACTGCCTAGGGGTTTAAAGGGCTTGTTGCATATGCCAAATGCAACCGTGATCACCTACGGAAGTGGTACTAGTTAGTTAGTTAGTTGTAATTGTTAATGCTTGAGGACAAGCATCGGTTTAAGTTTGGGGGTGTGATAAGTGGATTATATCTACTTGGAGCGTTCCATATCGGCTTAAATTGATTGTCTTGGACTCAAGTTTATTGTAGTTTTGATGTGTTTTGTGTAGATGTGAAGGCTTGCAAGAATGTTGATTAAGGTTGATGCTTCTGTCTTTTTTGGAGGATTAATTGATTAAAATTCGGATTTTCCGGGAAGACTGTGCAGCTTACACTGTTTTGGCCATATCTGGAGTTCTATAAGTCCGTTTTCAGCGATCTTACTGCCCACACGAAGCTTGAGAGATTTTCTACAACATGGAACAGGTCTTGCACGAGCAGGTTGCGCGTGGTGGGGGCAGGAATCACGACAAACAGAATGTTGGAAGTAGTGAAATTACTATTTTGCCCTTTTTAAGTTCTAATTGTATTTTGGGCAGTTTTTAGAACCTTAATTGAATTCTAATTGTATTAGAAGGTAATTTTTTGCTGGGCAAGAGATCTAGAGCCTATTTAAACACATCTAAGCATTGTAATTTGTATCATCGCTTTATTATTGTAACCAGCTTAGATCTGCAAGGGAGAAAAGGAGAGAAGAATTCAACGCTCGGTGACAAGCACGGATCTAGATCTACTTCATCTTTTGTATACATTGGATTATAGATTTGTTTTCTCAGCTCTTTGTTTCTATAATATTATTACTTCTTTCTTCCATATCTTGTTATTTATCATGTTTTCATCAAATCCCATGACGATGAACGGTTCAATTATGAGCTAAATCGTTGTCATGGGATTCTAACGGATTTATTTATGGAACTTAGTATCTTGATGCTTTAAAGATCTATGTGTGGTGAATAATTGATATCCTCGTATGGTTATGCCTAATAGATAGATGCGTCGCGAACATCTAATTTGTTAATCTCTTGTGAAGTGAAAGTGGATCTTGAGATTTAGAACTTGCCATGCTAGCATAGGTTCATAATTGTTTATCAATATGATTCGTGGTGTGAGATGAAAATACTTATACTACCCTGTGTGATCTTAATGGATAACTTGTTCTTCAACCGTTATGTTTTCAAATTCTATAGACATATAGGGTCTAAGCATAATTGGTGTCTATTCATCTTCTATCTCTTTTGTGGATGTATGTTTAGTTTGGTATGTGTATGCTGACAAGCAGTGTTAGATATTGATTCAAGAGATGATCAGGATCTGGGCATTACTGATCAGATACTGATGCTGACGTCATCAGGAATACAACGTCAGTATTGGACTATCAGGATTAGAAGCTGGTCAGGATTCCATGAAGATTCTCATCAGACCAGAGATCAAGGAAGATTGATACGTCGGTTCCTAATTTGTAGGAAGGCAGCTATCATACAAGATATGCATTCAGAGATATATGTAATTGATTTAGAATATCTTGTAATTGATAGTGCAACTGTGTACATTATATAAACACAGTTTAGGTTTTACATTTTGTAATCGCTTACACAAATTATATTGTAACCTAGCAGCTCTTAAGAACATAAGAATTTCTTAAGAGAGTTTTGTAACAGTTTTATATCAGAGTTAATAAAGCTGTTATTGATTCATACTTGTGTTATTTCTTTTAAGTCGAAAATCTTATACAATTGTATTCAACCCCCCTTCTACAATTGTTATTTACTGGGCAACAATTGGTATCAGAGCTAAACTGATTAATTTAAATCAGTAACGATCTTAAGATGTCGACAAGCAAGTATGAAAGCATTAAAATTCTAATTCTCAAGAAGACCGAGTATCCAACCTGGAAAGTGAAAATGTTGATGTATCTAGAAGCAACTGATCCTGACTATCTTGACAGGATCAATGATGGACCATTTCTTCCAACAAAGCTAGTTGCAAGAACAGAGACTGTTGCTGAACACTATGTCATTAAGGCAAAGAGTGAATGGACGGCGGAAGAAAAGGTTCAAGTACTCAAAGATGCAAAGGTAAAGAATATTTTGCATAACAGTCTTGATAATGTCATGTCTAACAGGGTAATAGCATGCAAGACTGCGAAGGAAATTTGGGATACTTTGGAAACTCAATGTCAAGGTACTGAATCTATCAAAAGAAACAGAAGGGCTCTGTTAATTCAGGAGTATGAGCAATTCGATGCTAAATCTGATGAAAGCCTTACTGATATGTACGATAGATTCTTGACTTTACTGAACAATCTATCACTGGTTGGCAAAGAGTATGATCCAGAGGATTCGAATACCAAGTTTCTCAGAGCTTTAACTGAAGAGTGGGATACTCAAGCTTCAATCATAAGGCATCAATATGATCTGAAGATGCTGTCTCTTGATGAAGTCTATGGGATGCTAAGAACTCATGATCTTGAGGTTCAACAGAGGAAGAACAAGAAAAATGTCAAAGCAAAATCTGTTGCTTTGAATGTTGAATCAAAATCAAAGGGAAAAGCTGAGGAGGTTTATAACCGAAAGAGTAGAGTGGAAGAGTCAATTCCTGATGACTCATCATCAGATACTGACACTGAGTCTGATCCTGATACTGATGATGACTCTACTGATTCTGATATGATGGAAATGGTTGCTATGATAGTCAAGGGGTTCAAAAAGATGAAGTTCAGAAAGGCTAGGAAGCAAGGGAAATTCCAGAAGAAAACCTTCAATGCTGACAAAGACAGGTACAAGAAGAAAGAAGGCAAAAGCAGCAAGTTTGACAAGTCAAAAATCAGATGCTATAACTGTGATGGGATGGGTCATTTTGCAACTGAGTGCAAGAAGACCAAAACCAAAGCTCTCATTTCTTCAAGCAAGGATTGGATGGATTCATCATCTGACTCTGAAGAGGAAAAAGTGAATTATGCTTTGATGGCTAAAACTGATGAGACTTCTGCTGGTGAAACCAAGGTATCTGAAGTTTTATTTGATTTTGATACTAATAATGTTTCTGAGCTAAGATCTTTCTTAAAATCTCTGCATATCAGTTTTAGGAGTCAATCTCTTGAAAATACAAGAATAAAATCTGAAATGGCAGAGGTTGTTAAGAGAAATGATCATCTAGAAGCTGAGTTAATTTTCTTGCATGAAGTTCAAGCAGAATGTGATAATGCTAAACACATGAAACTTGAAATGGAGTTTAAATGTAATGAACTTGAGAAGCAACTTAAAGATGCTAATGAAAAACTCAGAACCTGGACACATTCTGGTACAAAAACTCATGAAATCATTTCTGATAAAAACTGGAAAGAGTGTCTAGGGTATAAACCAGAAAATGAGAAAAAGGACAAAGGAAAGGTTGTTTCATCAAACCCTGGAAGAGTTATAGTTAATAACTCAACAAATCCAAAAACCTACAGATATGTTACAGACAGTACCAAAACCAAATTAAAGCCAGTTAATTATGTGTATCCAGAAATTCCCAAATCTACTTTAGAAGAGGGATCTACTTCTACACATCATTCTGAGTCTAGAACTGTCAAAAACAAAAATGTAGGTCTTTTGTCCAAGAAGCAATTAAGGGACAGAATCTGTGAGGTAACAGATAGGAAGAGAGTTCCAACTGTTAAAAGGAACAGGAATGGTAAAGTTGGAATAAACAAGGAGAATAATTATAAGTATATTCTGAATGCACCAAGGAAAGTATGTTTTAACTGTGGTAATTCTAATCATCTTGCTATTGATTGCAGGAGGAGTAAAAAGAAGCCAACTGTAGTTCCTAAGTCTGACATTAGGAATAAATCAGTATTCTATAAACCACAGAATCCTTGTTTCCATTGTGGCAGTAAATGGCATTCTATCTATACATGTGAAGAATACCATAATTTGTACTATAATTATTATGAGCCTTTGCCTAAGTTCAATAAAAGTGCAAATTTTGGAAAAACAAAGAACTTGAATTCTAATCATGCATCTGTCAAGATAAAGACTAATTCTGATGGAGTTAATTCAGATGAAAATGTCTTTACAAGAAAAACTTCTATGGATAAAGATGTTAAATTGCATGAAAAGAGAACCCAACAAGTGTGGGTTCTTAAAAATTCTAACTGAGTTCTTTGTGATTCTGATTGCAGGGTAAAAAGAAAAATGTGTTAGTCATGGATAGTGGATGTTCTGTGCACATGACTGGAGACAAAACCTTGCTATCAGAATTTGAGGAAAAGGCTGGCCCAACTGTGTCTTATGGAGATGGCAACATTGGACAAACTTTGGGATATGGCAGCATTGTAATTGGAAATGTCATCATTGAGAAAGTAGCTCTGGTGAAAGGACTAAAGCACAATCTGTTGAGTGTTAGTCAGATCACAGACAGAGGTTATCGTGTCAACTTTAATGATACTCATTTTGAAGTTATCAGCAAATCTACAGGAAAGATTGCATTAACATGTCAAAGACATGGTAACATTTATGAAGCCAACATTCACACTAATACTGAAAATCCAACTACATGCCTCATCAGTAAAGCATCTGTAGATGAAAGTTGGAATTGGCATAAGAAGCTTTCTCATCTCAACTTCAACAACATAAATGAGTTGGTTAAGAAAGACTTGGTGAGAGGATTACCAAAGGCTCTATATACTCCTGATGGACTCTGTGATGCTTGTCAAAAGGCTAAACAGAGAAGGACATCATTCAAGAGCAAATCTGAATCCTCAATTGATGAACCATATCACATGCTACACCTTGACTTGTTTGGACCAGTGAATATTATGTCCATCAGTAAGAAAAGGTATACTCTAGTCATTGTTGATGAATATACTAGATTTACCTGGGTTTATTTTCTTCACAGAAAAGATGAAACTGCTGAAATACTGCTGGACCATGTTAGACTTATTGAAACTGGCACGGAATACAAAGTCAAGATTCTAAGAAGTGATAATGGGACTGAATTCAAGAATTCAGCAATGGAAGAGTTCTGCAAATACAAAGGAATAGTTCAACAATTCTCTGCTCCTGGCACTCCTCAGCAAAATGGAGTAGTTGGAAGAAAGAACAGAACTCTTATTGAAGCTGGTAGAACTATGTTGGAAGAAGCTAAACTACCTACATATTTCTGGGCAGAAGCAGTCAACACAGCTTGTTACACTCAAAATATTACATTAATCAACAGACATGGTGTAACTCCTTATCAGATGATTAAGGAAAAGAAGCCAAGTTTGAAGCATCTACATGTGTTTGGCTGCAAGTGCTTTGTTCTAAGACCTCATCCAGAACAGCTAGGAAAATTTGAGACAAAAGCTGATGAGGCCATCTTTATTGGCTATCCAACAACAAGAGCCTTTAAAGTCTATAATCTAAGAACAAAGACAGTCATGGAGTCTATTAATGTATCTTTTGATGATAGAAAGTTAACTGGAATACAAGAAGACTCTCATGACAGTTTGACTTTTGCAAATGAAGCTACCAACAATCCTGATGAAGTCACGTCAGATACTGATATTCTGTCAGATCCTGACGATCGATCAATTCCTGATCAAACACCTGTTACTGATGATGACTCAAATAATGCAAATGTTGAGGGGGAGCAAGAACGAGACATCACTAGTGATGATTCAACTCAAACATCAAGAAGAGATTCATCAGAAACAGACTCAAGTGACGATCAAGATAGTACATCAGAAGAAGAAAGCACTATCTCAGGGGGAGCTTCTAGCAACTCTAGTTCTTTTGAAGAAAACACCAATCCAGGGGGAGCATCCAGTTCAAGAAATGACTTACCATCAGCAAGGAAATGGACAAAAAGTCATACTCCTGATTTAATCATTGGGAATCCTGAAGCAGGTGTTAAGACAAGAAGTGCAACTCAAAATGAATGTTTATATAATAACTTTCTGTCAAAGGAGGAGCCCAAGAAAGTTGAAGATGCACTTAAGGATGCTGATTGGGTGACAGCTATGCAAGAAGAACTGAATGAGTTTGAAAGAAATGAAGTCTGGAAACTTGTACCAAGACCCAAAGGAAGGTCTATTGTAGGTACAGAGTGGGTATTCAGAAATAAGACTGATTCAGATGGCACAATTGTGAGAAATAAAGCAAGACTAGTAGCAAAGGGGTATTCTCAACAGGAAGGAATAGATTATGATGAGACTTTTGCTCCTGTTGCAAGACTGGAGGCCATCAGAATTTTTCTGGCATATGCAGCCCACAAGAAATTCAAAGTATTCCAGATGGACGTAAAAAGTGCATTTCTCAATGGAGAACTGGAAGAGGAGGTATATGTTGAACAACCTCCTGGATTTATTGATCCCAAACATCCAGATCATGTCTATAGACTGGATAAAGCACTTTATGGACTAAAGCAAGCTCCAAGAGCCTGGTATGAAACCCTAGCTCAATTCTTACTGGAAAGTGGATTCAACAGAGGTACAATTGATAAAACCTTATTTTATTTGAATCATGGTAAGGATTTGCTGTTAGTTCAAATATATGTTGATGATATCATTTTTGGGTCAACTAATACTAAGCTGTGTGAGAAGTTTTCAAAGCTAATGCAGTCGAGATATCAAATGAGCATGATGGGTGAAATGAGCTATTTCTTAGGTCTTCAAGTTAAACAGACTGATGAAGGGATTTTTATCAATCAGTCAAAATACACAAAGAATTTATTAAAAAGGTTTAACATGCAAGACAGCTCTACAGCTTCCACTCCTATAGCTACAGCTACAAAGCTTGATCCTGATCAAGGAACTGAAGTAGATGTAACCAACTATAGAGGGATGATTGGCTCACTCTTATATCTAACTGCTAGCAGACCTGATATCATGTATGCAACCTGTCTATGTGCAAGATTTCAAGCAAATCCTAGAGAACCACATCTCATTGCAGTAAAAAGGATTTTCAGATATCTAAAGGGCACATCTTCTCTTGGCCTTTGGTATGCAAGAGAATCAGACTTTAGTTTATGTGGCTATTCAGATGCTGATTTTGCTGGATGCAAAATAGACAGGAAAAGTACTTCAGGCAGTTGTCAGTTTCTTGGAGGAAGACTAGTTTCTTGGTTCAGTAAAAAGCAAAAGTCTATCTCCACATCAACTGCAGAAGCTGAGTACATTGCTGCTGGAAGCTGTTGTGCTCAGATCATGTGGATGAGAAATCAGCTAATGGACTATGGTTTGTCATTTTCAAAAATACCTATTTATTGTGATAACCAAAGTGCTATTGCTATGACAGGAAATCCAGTTCAACATTCTCTTACAAAGCACATCAGCATCAGGTATCACTTCATAAGAGAACAAGTACTGGAAGGAACAATTGAACTTCATTTTGTTCCTACTGATCAACAGTTAGCTGATATATTCACCAAGCCACTACCTGAGGCTACTTTTACAAAGTTGGTGAATGAACTTGGAATGGTAAACTATGGCAGTTCCTGAGAAAAAGAAGTCATCAGATATTGACGACTTGCAAATACTGATGGAAAGTCAATCCTGACAGTGGTCAACGTCGAATCCTGATGCAACGATTCGATAGTCAGTATTTGGTCAGAATCTAACTGTCTTCATTTTATCTCAATCTCCTAATTCAAGCTATGTTTAATGTTATTGAATTCCTGATAATGTGATTACTTTAATCAGTTCTCATATTTATTTTCAGATAACATGTTAAATCAGGAAAAACATTGAATAGAATAGAATAAACAAGATTTTTCATTGATAATAGAAAGAGTTTACATTCAAAGATTACATCTTTTGTGTTCTCTATCTACTAATCTATTCAACAGGAAATAAGAGACCAATCCACTCCATTGTTAATAGCCATCCCAGATCCCATCTTTGCCACTTTGTTTGGGTGGAAGTTGACAGGGATAAGGTTATTTTTTGTGACATATTCATTAACAATGGTTGATGGAGTTGGACGAGGATGCCTTAGATGAAAGCCATGCGAATGCTGTTTGGAGGGCAGCATCAATGTCGATCACTTTTGCAGGTTTTTCCTTCTTGATTTCTTCGAGACCTGCATCCATCTGCAACCAGAGAGTCTCCAGTTGTCTTTCCCAGTCGAAATCATCAAACTCTTCACGAGTATAACTAAATATATCTCTTTTCTCTAAGAGATGGAGGTTTTTCTCAATGATGGTAAGGTTTGACATTGCTAAAACTTTTGATGAGAAGGGTTTTTCTGATTTTTCTTAACAGGAGAGAATGAAGTGTTATAGAAGAAAGTGGACAATTCTCTAAGATTAAATAGAGAAGGGTGGAACGAGAATATGAAACGATTCATATTACTGGTGCAAGTACCAGGTATTATTCGATTGTGATGTTTTAAATTTCTTTATTTAAAACAAAATTACCATGTTTTATTTTGGTCACAATTTTACTTTCCGAATAATACGTAGCGCGTGTGCTCACTTGATGCTTACATACAGTTATAGATGTAAGTCATGACGCGTGTAATCCTCACCACTCTCTCACGTAATTTGGTCCATTACTTTCGCATAAACGAATGATTTACTGACACCTGTTTTTGAGAAGTTACAAGTATTGTCTAATATCAATTTAGTTTACTAATTGATTTAGTTTTCTCAAACTATCAGTAAAGCATTGTCTCTCTTTGTCTCTGCACTCTCAAACCCTAATTTCAAAATTGACTCATCTTTTGTGTTTGAAATTCAAATGGAGAACTTATTCATGAACAGTAAGGTGGTAATCAATGGAGTTACTTTTAATACGAATAACTTCACTGCAGTTCTAGATCATCAGGACTTGCCAAGTGATTTCCACATTATTCAGGACTTTTTGGCCTCAAGCCCAATCAATTATGCTCTAACCCAACCTGCCGAGATATCTTTTAAGTCTGTTATGCAGGTTTGGAACACATGTGTTTTTGGGAAAGGTCTTTCATCAGAAAATCCTCAGATGAGCTTTGAATATGACAATGTTACATACTATGTGACTCCTGAGATTGTCACTGCAGCCCTACACTTACCATCAATCATTGGTAAGCCTGTATTCAAAGTTCCTGATGCAAAACTTCTTGAGTATGTAGTAAACTTGGGTTACAATGGAACACCAAAGAAGTTTGGAGAGCTCTACAGAACAAAGCTCAAGAAGGAATGGAATTTCTTCTTTGATACTATCAGCAGATGTTTCTTGAATAAAGTATCAAACTTTGATGCCTTACCCACAGGTTCAGCCAAAATTGGGTACTCTCTAATTCATGATCTCTCATTTGATTATGGTTCCTTTATACTAAAGGCATTAAGTGAAAGAAAAGCAGATAAATGTGGTTATGTTTGCTTTCTTAGATTCTTTCAATTAATATTTTCTCACTTATGTCCTCATGCTGTTTTTGAGAATGATACAATTTTGCCGATATGTAAAATCTCAGAAAACAATATAAAGAGTCTAATCAATTCTGATAAGGCAAATAAGTTTGTGGGATCTCCATACATTCCTGATGAAGTATGGTCTCTTTTAAGAGAGAGAATGCCTATTCATTATGGCCCAGCAACTGGTGCTATGGAACAGGACCTTACACATCCTATTCCTGACACAAGCACACAACCTAAACACTTACCTAAACAGTTAACCACCTCTGGTGTCTCACAAAAGGCATCAGTTGTAAAATCAAAGAAATCAGCTAGATCTGATGTGTCTAAGAGGCAATCAGGGTCAAAGGATTTCTCCACTCCAACTCATTCTAAAATGAAGTCACAAGTGGGTGGACAAAGAGTTTTTGAAACATCTGGTTTGAATAAAGGAACAGCAGTGAAAAGGAAAGTTGATCAAGGAGCTATGTCTGATTCTGATGATGATACAATGCCTATATCAGTCTTGTTGAAAAAGAAGGAGATTGATGTTGTTGATACAAGAGAAGTGGCTGTCTCTGAAAAGCCAAAGAAAAGAAGAAGATTAATCAGCAAAGGCAAATTTGTTGATCATACAGAATTTCTGAATCTTACTGATGATATGGAAGGCAATCCTGATGCTGTTAATCAGGATGGATCATCAGCTCCTGATGCTACTGCTAATCCTGACATATCTACTCCAAATAATTCACCTATGAAGACTATTGAGATTTCTGATTCTCCAGCGTCTGAATCTCCAAAGAGAAGAATTATTGAGATGTCTGTTGATGAAGTAAATGCTATTGCTGCTCAGCTGGGTGTTAAACCTTCACCTCTTGAAGTAAAAACTGCTGAAGCAAATGTTTTTCACAGACAAAAGAAACAGAGGACTACTGTGTCATCTCTGAGAGGATCCAGCCCACAAGAACCTGAATTTCAAAGAAGTTCAGAAGCTATTGCAGATCCAGTCACACAAGAACCACCTACTCAAAGTGTAGGTGAAGACATTTCTGAAGGAATAGTCCCACAAGAACCATCTTCTCAAAGGGAAGGTGAAGACAAGAATATTCCTGCCCCACAAGAACCATCTTCTCAAAGTGAAGATGCTGGCAAACTCACATCAGCAGGGGAGTTTCCTGACAATGCTCAAGGGACTTCTGATATTGAAATTGAACTTGCTAGAAGTCTGGCAGAAAAAGCTGCTCATGATTTTCACATTGCTGAATGTGATAGAGTGATTGCTGACACTGCATTTGAGGGAAGTACACAAGAACCTTTGACTCAAAGTGTTGAAGAAGCTTCAAAACCTCAGACTACACAAGAACCATCAGTAGCAAATACTGATGCAAGTCATGCTATAGTTGCAGTGGTCAATCCTGATGAAAGTACTACTGATCCACTTATTCCATTGCTTATTGAGCCAATTTCAGCAAGGCCAATGGATTCTTTAACTACTTCATCAGGTAACATCTCTTTCTCTACTTCATTTACTACTGATAGTATGATTACAGATAGACCTGATAACAGGGATACCTCTATTTGTATGACTTCAGACCACTCTTCTCAGCCACCTCTTATTTCTTCACAATTAATGAGTCAGAACCTTTCTTGTGAGATTGAGAGTAAACATTTAGAGAAAAAGAAGAGTGATGAGAGGCAGTCTCCTGAACTGGCAAAAGGAGAGGTAGAAAAGAGTGAGAAGTTATTAACTTCTAGTGAGGTAGAAGTTGCTATTGAAAGTAACTTAGGTAACATTGTGAGAAGTGATGAGATCACTTTAAAAGAAAAGAGAGATTTAGGAAATGTTACTAATTTGTCTGCAGGTCATCAGAATTCACCAGCTGTATCTACTGGTGTTTTGAAACTGAAAGGTATTATGCTTCCTGATGATGATGTTGAAAATAAACTTCCTGAGGCTGGTGGTGGCTCAGATGATGATGATGATGATGATCATGCTGATCTTGAAACAAAGCAAATGCAGGCGGCTATAAAAGCAAGTCTCCAATCTAATTATGGGTCTTCAAGTAGATACATGCAGCAAATGACTCAAGAAGAATTCAGAGGGGAGTATAGTTCACTTCTTCCTCCTGATACTCGAGCTGCAAGGGGACATGAATGGGATACAGAATGGAATGAACCGACTGCTGAGATGAATTTTCAAAATGCTCTGTTTCATTCTGGTCATATTGCTACGCGGATGCCGACACCTGAACTTAAGGCTCTTCTCAAAACTAATGCTCTTCTAGCAAAGGGATTGAGGAGTGAGATTGATTCTATGAAGGCTGCAACAGATAAATTTCAAGCGGGTATTCAAACATCTGTTTCTATATCTGCTACAGCTTCTCAAGCATGCCTTCTTGCAGATGATATTAAAGCTCTTGACAAGAGATTGGATTCTAGAATGATTGTCTTGGAATCAAAAGTTGATACTATTGATGAAACCCTCAAGCTTATATTGTCTTTCTTCATTCAGGATGATACTGATGTCAAAAAGGGGGAAAAGATAGTCAAAACAAAATGTTCACCTGATCCAGTTGTACAAAAGGATGATGATAATTCTGGAAATGATGGTGGTACTAAGTCACATCATAAAGTTGAAACTTCTGATGCTGCTTTAGTGACAAAGAGAACGAATACTCAAACTAAGCAGTCAACTCATGTTTCTGAATCTGGTAAGAAGACAGTGACAAAAATGATGCAATCTCAGAATCCAAAAGAAGAACAGGTTGTGACACCTGGTCAAACTCTGTCAACTATTCCTGAGGATGATGTGTATGTGGAACAGGATGAAGATGTTGCTAATCTGTTTCATGAACTTGACACTGGGGATGGTCGTGTTCTTAAATTATTTCATAAAGACAAAAGAGTTCAACAGTATCATGCTGAGAAAGCACTTGTCTTATCTGCTGAAGAAAATCCAAACATGACTACTGATGAGTTCTTAGAAGAACAGAACAGGATCTTTGAAGAGTTTGCAAAACAGAATAAAGCTCCTGCTGCAAGAAGAGGAAGAGGCAGAGGAGGAAGATACAGAAGTAGAGGAAGATTATCTGCTCAAACAAGTATAAGGCAAACAAGATCTAGTGGAATCAAATTGAAAGATGTTTCTGAAAATGAAAAGAAGAAAACTCCACTATCTCTTGCATCAACTCCAGACAACCGATTCAATGCTCCTGAAGAAATTGTAGAGGAGATATTGCCTTTGAAAAGGAAGAGTAAGGCAGCTGTTCAATCTATTGCATTTAATGAGAAGTCAGTCGATGATTCAATTTCTGATGTTGTTCCTGATTCTGAAGAGATTGAGATTTTAAAAGAACTTAAGATTATGATTCTTAAGGTTGTGGTTGAATTTCACAATGTGGAAGTTTTTGAAGATACATTGGAGTATGAACAAGAAAACTTCAGAAGATTTGAAAGAGAAAGTGAAATCAGAGCTAAAGCCACAAAAGCAGAAAAGATAACAACCAGGGATTACTTAAGAAATGTTCATAGATCAGACAGGAAGTTATGGTATGATAGAGATAGATCTGTTCCTGAACATCAGCAGGATTATCCAACTAATGAGAAGAAGAAGAGTAAGAAGAAGGAGGTGGATAAGGTTGATTATAGGAAACCAGTTGTGTTCATATCAGCTGGATTGATAAAAGAGTCTTCTTTGATCAATGAATTTCTGATTGATAAAACAGAGTCTACTACTTTTATTGCTGAAAATCCACCAAAATGGGTGAGTATGCAATCTGGCTTGAAAGGATGGGAACCTGGCACAAGAGGAGGAATTGGATATAGTCATGCACTGGTTATTTTCATTGCACAAACTGATCAATATGCTCTAGTTGACAAGATTGGGGATGAGTTAACTGTAGATCATCTTTGGAAACTTGAAGCTGTTGCTATCATTGTTGATTGTCATGCTGATGCAAAGAAAATAGAGAAGCTGGTGTACTTCATGAAAGATGGAAGTGTGAAGAAGATTTCTACTCATGAATTGTTGTGTAAATCTGCAAAAGAACTGAAATATGTTCTGTATCTTCTCAGAAGTAAAAGAGTAAATGTTAGTGAAAGAGAAGTTTATCAAAATTGGTGTGTCATGATTTACCTGAAGATTAGACAGAGATTCATGGATGGAGGAACAAGGTATGATGGCAATTATATTCCCATGTACTTAAATTTAAGAGATATAGAGGTTGAAATGAAGAAAGGTACAGCTGTTAAAGAAGTGTATCTGGGCATTGAACAACTGTCTCTAAATCCGGATGGGAAGGAAATTGCTTATGTGTTGCTAGGTGACTTAGATCTTCCGAGAAACTCAATTCAGAACATCAGGGCAGCTATTTATCAGATTAATGAGGAAGATGAAGAACTCAAAAATCTGAAGAAGAAACTGATTCAAATTCTTGAAAGCAAGGAAGAAGAATTGTTATCTGAATTCTTGAGACTAAATCTGTTTTATCAAAGAATTTCTGAAACTGTTCCTGATGATTTTTAGAAGGTATTTTGTTTTGAGTTTTTGACATCTTGAATCAAGGAATTTGTGCTTTGTTTTATAAAGGACAAATTGGGGGAGATTGTTAGATATTGATTCAAGAGATGATCAGGATCTGGGCATTACTGATCAGATACTGATGCTGACGTCATCAGGAATACAACGTCAGTATTGGACTATCAGGATTAGAAGCTGGTCAGGATTCCATAAAGATTCTCATCAGACCAGAGATCAAGGAAGATTGATACGTCGGTTCCTAATTTGTAGGAAGACGGCTATCATACAAGATATGCATTCAGAGATATATGTAATTGATTTAGAATATCTTGTAATTGATAGTGCAACTGTGTACATTATATAAACACAGTTTAGGTTTTACATTTTGTAATCGCTTACATAAATTATATTGTAACCTAGCAGCTCTTAAGAACATAAGAATTTCTTAAGAGAGTTTTGTAACAGTTTTATATCAGAGTTAATAAAGCTGTTATTGATTCATACTTGTGTTATTTGTTTTAAGTCGAAAATCTTATACAATTGTATTCAACCCCCCTTCTACAATTGTTATTTACTGGGCAACAAGTAGCGTATACTTGTTTCGTGTTATCCATTCAGATATCAAAACCATTGCACATAGTGATTAAAGGTGTCAGATCTAAGGGAAGTATTTAATGAAGTTAGGATCCCATGTTTATTCATATATAAGGAATTCGATTTAATTCTCTTTAGCTAATTAATTCTTGTTTAATATTTTGCATCTTAGTATAATTTAGATAATCAGGCCCAAATTTTTTACTTTTCTTAGCAGTGAATTAAAACCATACATTGTTGCATAGGCATATTTACTGATTGAAACTTAACCAGATCTTTGCGGAACGAACTTAATTCATACTACTTGTGACTACGTGCGCTTGCGTAATTTTGTGCTAACAAAGCTTGTGCCCAAACCTGATGATAGAGGTATCATAGGTACCAAATGGGTTCTCAAGAATAAGATTGATGAAAATGGCATAATTGTGAGGAATAAAGCTAGATTAGTGGCAAAGGGCTATTCTCAAGAAGAAGGGATAGATTTTGATGAAACTTTTGCTCCAGTGGCAAGACTTGAGGCAATTAGAATTTTCCTAGCCTATGCAGCACATGCCAATTTCAAAGTCTATCAGATGGATGTCAAAAGTGCCTTTCTAAATGGGGAACTGGAAGAAGAGGTATATGTCCATCAACCTCCTGGCTTTGAAGATCCAGAATTTCCAGAATATGTATATCTTCTCTTGAAAGCACTTTTTGGTTTGAAGCAAGCACCAAGAGCCTGGTATGACACTTTATCTCAATTTCTTTTGGAGAATCACTTCACTAGAGGTACAGTAGATAAAACCTTATTTCATAGAAATGTCAATGGTTCTTCAATACTTGTTCAAATCTATGTAGATGATATTATTTTTGGGTCTACAGATGAGAAGCTTTGCAAAAGGTTTGCCAAACTTATGCAAAGTAAGTATGAAATGAGCATGATGGGTGAATTAACTTACTTTCTTGGTTTACAAGTAAAGCAAGTTAATGAGGGAATTTTCATAAGTCAAACAAAATATATTTATGATCTTTTAAAGAAATTTGACTTAATGGATTGTGCCTCTGCGAAAACACCTATGGCCACTGCAACTAAGCTTGAGTTGAATACTAAGGAAAAATTTGTGTACATCTCAAGCTTTAGAGGCATGGTAGGCTCACTTCTATATCTAACAGCTAGTAGACCTAATATAATGTTTTCCACTTGTCTTTGTGCTAGATTTCAAGCTGACCCTAGAGAGTCTCACTTAATTGCTATTAAGAGAATTTTCAGGTATCTCAAGGGAACACCAAACCTTGGCATTTGGTACCCAAGAGATTCTGGTTTTGATCTAATTGGCTATTCAGATGCAGACTATGCAGGTTGCAGAATTAATAGGAAAAGTACTACAGGCTCCTGTCAATTTCTAGGGAACAGGCTTGTGTCATGGTTCAGTAAGAAACAGAACTCAGTCTCCACTTCTACAGCTGAAGCTGAGTACATTGCTGCTGGAAGTTGTTGTGCACAGATTCTTTGGATGAAAAATCAACTTATTGACTATGGTCTAAAAGTTGAGAAGATTCCAATTTTCTGTGACAACACTAGTGCTATTGCCATCACAGAGAATCCAGTGCAACATTCGAGAACCAAGCATATTGACATCAAATACCACTTCATTAGAGAGCATGTGATGAATGGTACAGTAGAAATGCACTTTGTGCCAAGTGAAATGCAGCTTGCAGATATCTTCACCAAGCCTCTTGATGAATCTTCATTCACAAGGTTGGTAGGTGAACTAGGTATGCTTAATTTTTCATAATTCCTAGTGATATCTAATCATACTGTATTGCAGCTAGAAATGTGTTTTGATTTACTTGAGAATTAAAAACTCTCAGAAAAACTTTTAGCAGAAATTTTGTTTAAGGCAAAATTTGCTTATCAACGGATATCCTTTTATCCGTTGGTAGTATAAACACATTACTAGATTTTCGTATGTCAACGGATAACAGGTTGTCCACGTCCTCAATGGATAAACTGTTTTCTCAACCGTCCATTCTTTATCCGTTGATATACATATTTTTTTTATAGCCGTTGGTAAACGTGTATAATTAGTCACAGTTGTACTTCTTTTCTTTTCATTTATTATCTGACAGTTACTTTTGTCCAATGGGGTAATTACTTTTAATTATTTCATTTTTAATTCTTGAAAAATATAAAAGGTTGTCTTGTGCTCTCACATCTCACCTTTATTCATTTTCAAGAATCTCATTAGTTAACTGCATATTCTTCACTAAAAATCTCTCTACAACAAAAATTCAAACACTTCAATGGCGCCTATTGTTAAGATGATGTCTTCCACTGGGTTTACCTATGAGAAGAACAATTTCGCAACCTTTGTTGATACAGCGAACGCTCCAGAAGTATATCACACCATGATGAATTTCGTGAAGAAATGCAAACTGTCATATGCTATGACTACCACCACACCCCTCATCCATGAAGTAATTGAGGAAATGTGGACATCAGCTGAATTTAATGGTACTGATGAAACTATCTCTTTTTCTCTTAAGGGTAAAAATTATGTGGCTAATTCTGATGTCTTTACTGCATGTTTAAAATTACCTGAAAATAATTGTACATCATCACCAACCGATGCTGAAATAGTTACCATGCTAAACTCAAGTGGATATGCATTTAGTACTGACAATTTAGGCAAAATTGTTAAGAAGGGTATGGTTAAAGAATGGAGTTATCTGTGTGATGCTTTCATTAAAACTTTTTCTGGTAAAATTAGTAATTTTGATTTTGTTACTAAATCCATGCTAGCGATGATTTGTATGCTTTTAACTGATAAATACTACAACTTTGGCACACTAGTAATGTATGAAATAGCAACTAAATTAGGTAACAAAGGAACTAGGGGCAAAAAATATCTACTTTGCTAGATTTTTTATGCTCTTAGGCCTGCATATGTCAGAGAATGAGCTATCCCTCTCTAACCCGGATAGCAAGTTCAGTTGTTTTGTACAGGAGAAGAGAGTCCTCAGTGACTTGATTCGAATGAATCTGAATGCAGGAGTGCAATTGGTTTATCCACCAATTGTTCAGGTAGCTTCTAATCTTATTACTCCTATCTCTACCCAAATCTCTTTGCCTTCCATTGTCACAATGGAGTCTGTAGTTGTGACCAAACAGGCTCCTACCCAAGTGACTAAATCCAAAGTCTCAAAACCACAATCTAAAAGACAACCCTCAGGTGTCTCTCAAAAGGCACCTGTTGCAAAAACTACCAAAACTCTTGAGGGGAGTGTGAAGGTGGTAGTGAGTGGTGAGTGACAGGGTGAACATCAAAGAAGCCCTAAGGATAAGGAAGGTGAAGTAGGTGCAACCAACATTTCAGTCTCTCAAAAGACTGTTAATGAACCTTCAAGCCAAATTCTAGTTACATCTTCTCAACAGGGTGTGACTACTGATTTAAGTTCCACTCCAGGAACACTGCACAAAAGGGCAAGAGACACAGATAGCTCTCACTCAAAAACCTATGGTAGAAGAGTAAAATCCAAAACCATTGGGGAATCACAAGGTGCACACACAGTACAGCAAACTGTACCTTCTCAAATTCAGTTTGATATGACTTCAATAAATGTGGAGTCACAGCCCCTTGATCTTAACCTTCAAATCGATACACATTTTAATCCACCATCACCAACTCCATCTCTGGATGTGGATATGATATCTACATCAATTCCTGATTCTCCATCTTTAAAATTCTTGGAGAAGCCCCACTCAACTATTGGTGGTCATCATCTTTTAGATGATTTGTTGGGCCCTCAATCTTCCATTCCTGAATTCACAACACTATCTGTGGCCTCTTCCTTAAAATCAATAACAACAGATTCAGTGTTGGTTTTCACTTCAATGGATACTCTTTTTCCTTCATCAACGGATATCCTTCATCCGTTGACAAGTGTTTCTCCATCAACGGATGTGTCTACAACTAATCATCCGTTGACAGCAATAACTACTACATCAACGGATACATTTTATCCGTTGACAACTCTCTCTACCACTGCAAAATGTGACATTCCCATGTCAACTATAGAGGAGTTTGTAGTAGTTGAAACACTTTTAGGAATGAGGGAAGGGAGTGAGAGGCTGCCTTGTGAGCAGGCAAAAGGAGAGAAAAATAATGAGAGGCTGACCATTTCTTCCGGTCAGGCAAAAGGAGAGCAAGAGAGTTCCACCTTAGTAGGTGAAGGTGAGGGTGTGAGAGGTGTGAGCCAGGGGGAGCCCCTGATGCAAGAAAAGAGAGATGAGAGGAGAGAAGGGACTACAGGAGAAATAAGGTAGGATGACTCAGCCATTGCAAGTGAGTTAATGGAGGTTAATGAAGCTTCCAAAGAGATGGAATTTCGACAAGAATATCAGTCAATTATTGACTCCATCTCTTTGGATCCTGAAACCTTTACTCGTCCTGTTTCTGCCTATCAAGTCATGGCACAACAGGGCAATGTGGAGGCAGAGGAGGAAATGCACCTAGTGCACACCTTAGAATCTCTTCAAAGAGCAAAAGAAGCTTTACAAACCCTGTCTCCAAGTGCTGGAAGTGAAGAATTTGGCAGTGATGACAGTCAAAGTTCAGATGGTGAAGAAATCAATGAGGAAGAGACTCCAGAATGGATGTTTACCAATGCCACTGAACTTAGGGATCTCAATGTGGAAATCATGAAGTAATATCAATCTGCTAAGGCTGAGCACCAAACTGCAGAACCACAGAGAAAGACTGTTCTTGAGCAGGTTATGGCCTCACTGAAATTGCAAAAGATGCACACGGTTATTCAAAGAACACAACAGGAGGAGGTCAAAACTGCAATTAGAGATATGAAGATAGAACTAGATGCCAGGATTGAGGCACTAGCTCCTACTACCACTCAGAAGGTGCTTACTAGCAAACTTCTCAAAGAAGATAGCCTGGCTAAGTCTGTTCAGCTTCTTTCCTCCAGAGTGGATAGTATGGAATCTCAAATGCAAACTATCATTGCCAATCAATCAAAACAAACTCAACTACTGGAAATGCTACTTGCAGCTTCACCCCCAACCCTTGATGCTAACAAAAAGGGGGAGAAAATGGGAACAAGCAAAGAAGAGGCTGCAACATCTTCTGGTCAAATTCAAGCTACCAGTAGTAAGATAGCATAGATTGAGGGGGAACAACAACCAATTGTAGTGGTCAATCCAACAGATTTTGAAATAAAGGCTTCTCCTGTGAAGAAACAAGTGGCTTTGCCTGAGATTCAAAGTTTAGAAGAAATCTCAGATGGTGAAAGGCAAGCCAGAATAGAAGCTTTGGAAAAGATCAACAAGGAAACTAGTGAAAGAATTCTAAAGACAGAGAGGATGATCAATGAATCAATTGCATCATCTCTGTTTCTTAATGCTCAATCTTCTGCTCCAACAATATCAACCACAATCATGAAGGTGCTCACTCCAGAGATTGTGGCTCCTACATTCGATGATGCTGAGCCATCATATGTCAAAGAATTTGAACCAGTCATCAAAACCATAGCCTACTCACCTCCAAAGGAAATTGGGAAGAACAAGCTTCAATTGGACTACCCATTTCCCAAGAATGATGAAGAAAAGCTAATGGGAAAAACAATCATAGAGTTCAAAGAGCAGACAAATAAGAGTGTAAGAGATTGGATTGCTATAATTATAAGGAATGGAAAAGTGTTAAATATATCCAACAGCCATCCTAAATTTGTGGAAGCTAAAAGAGAAGAAGTCTCCAGAATCCAAAGGGAAGCTCATCCAAGTACAGAAAATTAACATGAAAACTCAGATGAAAAGAGGGCCAGGCTGGCTGAAGAGTTAATGGATGAGATAAAGGAAGAAATGAGGGAACCTTAGGAAGTCCCCAAATCCAAATCTAAAAGAATGAAAGCTAAAACCAAAAGGGTTCTTTCTCCAGAACCCTCTCCAGAAAAAGAAACTACTGGCTCATCAGTATCAATATCTGCAACAATAATCAACCCAACTGTGAACTTTCATGGTGACCCCATAATGCCTAAAGAATAACCAATGAATTTTGATTCAATTGAAGTTCCTTCAATCTTGCTGAATCCAAAACAGAAGAAAAGAGCTCCAAGGAAGCAACTTTCAAAGGGACCAGTTCAAGTTGCTAGGGTACCTGCTATTGTCAAACAGCCAATCTTGGAAAAAAAAAAAGAAGACTTTATCTATCAGGCAGAAATTGAAGAATACTCTGGCATGAATCTATATTTGGATGAATTTTCAGAAGTGAGAGGAGTTGACAAGTTCAAGCATCTGCCTGAGAGATTAGTGTTTGTCTACAAGGGAGGAAATCAGAGGACATGGCCATTACAGAAGGTTCTTGGAGAGAATTATTACGCATTGACCAAAGTGTTCTCAGCTTTCAAGAGACACACAGGGTTCTCTGAAATAGCCAGAAGGGAGATAATGAGCAGAATAGAAGAAATAAGGAAAGAATGGAACTCACCCTCAAGTTTACCAAAGAAAATGAAGATCCCATATAATGGACAGAAAATCCACATTCAACCGTTTTGGATGATGGAGTTCAGGGATGAAGAGGGCACTAGGAGATTCTTCATGTTAGAAGACCAACTGTCAAAGGCTAGTTCTGAATACCTAAGATGGTTACAACTAAAGCTAAATCCAAAAGTTGTTGAAGAAGATACCTTCTATAGGCAACTTTAAGTGCAAATTGAGTCCAACTCTGCCAAGGAAGGAAAGTCAAGGGTGCAGCCAACCAGAGAGAGGAAACATCATTAATTTGCTCAATCTAAAGGAGCACATCTCTGATAAGTTTCTTAAAGCTTTCTGTTTTTAATTTTTGTAGCTTAACACAACTTTTGCATACTGTAGTGTTTATATCTTTAGGAATGTTTTGTTATCATCAAGGTTCTGAATTTATGCTTTACTACCATCAAGTATAAATTGGGGGAGATTGTTAGGAATATGTTGTAGTTGATGATAACTTAACATTCAAGCAAAATTGTATAAGTCAAGTTTTGTAACTGTCAACGGATAAGACATTATAACTCTATTCGTTGACAGGTAGCTCATCAACGGATGAGGTTTTGTAGCATACTGCAATATCTCTATTTATCAGTTGATAGTGTTTTTATTCAGAGTCATGTTGACCATCAATGGATAGGCAAAATACGGTAGCCAATTGTAAATAAGCTATGCTATGTAATTCTGTCTAAGTGAAAGTGTATCAACGGATGAGAACAAGGCTCTATCAACGGATACAACTCAAATCTACTCTATCAACGGATACAGCTCAAACTACCATCAACGGATAACTGTGCACAACATCAACGGATAATCATTAACACTTTATCCTATGCTAGCTGAGGATTAGCAGTTGATAAGGACAGGTTTGACTGACAGATCACATGGGTTGATAGTAGGTATAAAAAGGCAGTATGGCAGCCATACTTTGGAAACACAGAAGAAAGAAGCATTCCATTTACACAGTACATACAAGAAAGGTGCAGGGGACATATCTGTTCACAAGGACAACCTTTCGGCTACATGTGGATTTGGAGTGGAGTAGCAAGTCAACTTGAATTAGATTAATATTATCTTATTCCTGTAGTACTTGTAAACTTGGGATATATAACCAAGTGTAGCAACTCTCTAGAGATTAAGAAAACAGACATATTTGCTTAGGGTTTCTTGAATATCCTTAGAAGCAAAGAGTTGTAAAAACAGAAGTTGTGTACATTTGTATCACAGAGTTTTCTTCGAATAAAAGTCTCAGGTGGTACATTTAACCACCTAATTTTTTATGTGTTTGTGAACCATTTCTTATTCAGCAATTATCTCCTTATAGATTTCTGTGATTTTTATCAGAAATTTATAATTATCAAGAATTGTATTCAACCCCCCCTTCTACAATTATACAAGTGTGTAATCTGGGAATAACAGATGAGATAGGTGGATGATTTTTGTAGTATTTGTTTAGTCTGTTAGGAGAATTCTGTTACCCTAGTGGATTTTGATGTTATATACAGCAAGCTGATTGCTTATCTTGTACTAGTTTTACTATATTTAGCTTACCATTATATGATTGAATCACTTGATGTATCATATGCATATATATGTGTTTGCTATGTATAAGTATACTCTCAGGTAACTTGGTTGATGATATGGAAAGGCAAAGATTTAAAGCTATCTATCTGTTCAGCTCGCCAGAACCAAAGCAGCAAGCTGATTTGAACTTGCCAGAACCAAAACAGCAAGCTGACATGAACTCGCCAGAACCAAAACAGCAAGCTGACTTGGACTTTCCAGAAGCTGTTCTTAGTCAAGTTTGATTTCGAAGATTTCTTGAAGATTGCTTAAAGATCAGAGATTGGCTAGGATTAAATATGTAAGGACTCTATTATATAATATATAGTATATATAATTAATAGAGCTCAAATCTTTTTCGAAAATCTGTTCCTTATTTAGTAGGATTGTGATTTATCTGTCCTTATCCTTTCAAAACAGATTTTACTCAATCTTTTACTTATCTAAACATTCCATAACAGCCCAGATTCGTTCATATCTTTTTATAGCTGTTGGAATTTGATTTTAGCATGTATATACTATCGTATATATATCAAAATGAGTTTGTTGGAGATTCAAATCATTTCAAACGTTTTATATTCAAAACCTCTAACTAATATAGCTGTTGGAGAGTGTTTTTATGCAATCAAATCTTTTCCATATATCAAATCTTCAACTAGCCGTTTGTATGTTTTTCATATATATTCACTTACAACCTTTCTTGTAAGATACGAAGAAAAACACAACTACAAGTTTGAGACTTGCTTATACACGTTTCTATCATCTCTCTCAAACACCATTCTTATAAACTCTGAGCTTTATTGTTATATACACTTATATTATATAAGAGAGTTTATAGCTTGAGTTGTAATACTCGAACATCTTATTTTGGATTGTATTGTTCAATTTGTATTGAATACTTGCTGTACAAGTTTGGCTTAAAGTTTTGGGTGGGTCGAACTAGACTAGAGAAGGATACTTTGGAAGTATTGCTTAGAGAGTTAGTTCAGCACAGCAAACAGCAAGCCATTTGTCAGCAGGATTGGTAAGGTTTAGTTGCTGGGCATATTGGCTAAGGAACAAGGGTTTGGTGAACGTTGCTAGAGAAGTATACTTGGGAAGTATAGCTTAGAGAGCAGGTTCAGAAACAGGTGTTCAGCAAGCCATTTGTCAGCAGCTGGGATTAAGGGAGATATATTATTGTATCTTGTAATTGGTTTATTTCGTTGATCAATAATATATTCTCTTACCGGGTTGGTAAGGGACCAGGACGTAGACCATAGGGGTTAGGGGTCGAACCTGGCTAAAAGTCTCTGTGTTATTTATTTTCTGCTCTTTATTTTCTGCTTGTATTTTGCATACTGTTTACAATCAGCTTACCATTTGTCTCTGCATAAAACGAAATCAGTAAGCTGTTTCTGGTAATTTTTAAAATCGGACTTAGTTGAATATAATTAGCCTTTTACACCTATTCAACCCCCTCTAGGGTGCATTTTCATTTGGTATCAGAGCTTTGGTGTACTAACATTTCTGTAACAGGAAAGTACAGATCCTATGGCACCCGCTTATGTAGAAGGAGATTATTTAGAGATGCCACCACTTCTCAATGGGATTGAAAATTATGATGCTTGGAAACAGAGAATGAAGGTGATTCTTAACAGAGATGATGCAGTTGAATGGAGAGTCGTTAAAAAGGGTCCATTCACTTTTCTGGACAAAGACGGCAAGCCAAAAGACGTTGATGATCTCTCAGATTCAGAATTGATAAAATCAGGCTATAATGGAAGAGCAAAGTACACATTAATATGTGGTCTTTCAGAGTCAGATTTTGATAAGGTCTCTTCATGTAGCACAGCAAAAGACATATGGGATACCTTAAAAATGCATTATAAAGCTACAACAACAAAACAGCGTGCTGATTCGAAAGATAAAAGGAAGTCAAAGGCTCAATTGACTTCGAATGATGAAAAAGCTATTTCTAGTGAAGTCCCAAGTGAAGAGATAATAAACTCTGCATTTGTTGGCATTGATGATATAGGAAACACGGAAGAAGTTCTTGTAGATAGTGATGTGTCTGATTCTGAAGAAGATCAAAGTGAGGTAAATTCTTTTAATGATTATGTATCTTCAGATGATACTATGTTAGATACACTAACATTGCAGGAACATACAAATATAAGCACTGTGGAGTTCATGGAACTAAAGGCCGAAAAAGATGAGTTTGAAAAGACAAATGCTCATTTAAAGAAAATCATTTCTGATCTCATGACCCAAAAGACTCCAGCTAGAAATGATGATAAAATGGTTGTGGATCTAAAGGCAAAAGTCTCTCAACTTGAGGGAGTAAATCGTATGGTTCTAAAAAGAAATGATATATTAATGGAGGAACTCAAAGAGCGGATGAATGAAATCAAAGAGCTAAGGTCTGATGTCAAAACTAAAGCTAAAGCATTGGAATCATACAAGATGAAGGAATCTAGTCAAGCCGAATCCTCAAAAACTGCTGAAAAGAGAGTTCAGCAAGCTGAACTCATCAAACAGCAAGCTGAAGTGATCACCCTCCTAGAAACAGAAGTTAAAGATCTCAAAAAGGGCATGGAAACTTTTGTTCAAGGTGAAGACACTTTAAAAACAATGATGAAGAAGGCAAATGTACCTTTGGTCAGAGAAGGTGTTGGTCTAAACTTCAACAAGAAAGATAAGGTGCTCAAATATGATGGAAGGAATGGCATACCTTATGACTATGCTATGCCCTGGAAGACATGCAACAAATGTGGTACAAAAGGTCATCTGGAAAAACATTGTGTGGTTCAAGTAAATCATAAAGTGAAAATAGCTTACCAAACTGGACCAGTCAGGCGACAAACAGCTTACCAGAATGGACCAGTCAGGCGACAAACAGCTTACCAGAATGGACCAGTCAGACAACAGTCAGCATACCAGAAATCAAATGACAGAAGACAAACAGCTTACCATTATCAGTCTGGCAGAACACAAAGGACTACAAATCAAGCACCAAAAGTGATACAACAGTGGATCAAGAAATCTGATCTACATGTTCTTTATGTCCTATCAACAAACCATGGAGGATCCAATAAAATTTGGGTACTCAAGTAGTAAGTATGTTATTTGTCCTCGTACATTTATTTGAATATGATTATATTATTCTTGTGGTACTAACGAGATTCCTCTAGTACATAGATGGGACAAATATATATATATATACATACATATATATATATATATATATATATATATATATATATATATATATATATATATATATGTATGTATTGTATTATGCAGGAAACAAGAAAGAAGAACACTTTTATGATCAGTTGGAATGTGTATTGTCTAATCAGTAAACCATTTTCCAATCCAGAAGAACAATTGCTATCTATGAATATTCTGGAAATGTGTTTTCAGCATGCTGGTTTGATTTATTCAACTTTATAATTAACTAGCCTCATGCTTATTAAATGCTTTACCACATGTTTTATTCGTATATGATTATCTTCTTGACCCTTTTCTGATGATGTCATAGGGGGAGAAGAACATGAATACATGAGGATAAAAATAGCTATAATGTTATATGTTGGATTTATCACTAATGTTTCATGCAGGGATGATCCGCGTTTATATCTTATTGCATATGATGAATTATGCTAACCTGATTATATGATGAGATATTATGTTAAACAGGGGGAGCATTGTTTTAGGGGGAGCAACATAGTCTCTCCGTTGTATTCAAGTATGTCATCATCAAAAAGGGGGAGAATGTTACCGTGTTGTTTTGATGATGAATACAAAGGTTGTATTGTAATACTTCATGTTTATCTATCTAATCTTGTTTTGCAGGAAGTATTGATCAATGATTAAGGGGGAGCTTTTAGCTCAATCACATATTGGTATATAATCATCAAAAAGGGGGAGATTGTTACCCTAGTGGATTTTGATGTTATATATAGCAAGCTGATTGCTTATCTTGTACTAGTTTTACTATATTTAGCTTACCATTATATGATTGAATCACTTGATGTATCATATGCATATATATGTGTTTGCTATGTATAAGTATACTCTCAGGTAACTTGGTTGATGATATGGAAAGGCAAAGATTTAAAGCTATCTATCTGTTCAGCTCGCCAGAACCAAAGCAGCAAGCTGATTTGAACTTGCCAGAACCAAAACAGCAAGCTGACATGAACTCGCCAGAACCAAAACAGCAAGCTGACTTGGACTTTCCAGAAGCTGTTCTTAGTCAAGTTTGATTTTGAAGATTTCTTGAAGATTGCTTAAAGATCAGAGATTGGCTAGGATTAAATATGTAAGGACTCTATTATATAATATATAGTATATATAATTAATAGAGCTCAAATCTTTTTCGAAAATCTGTTCCTTATTTAGTAGGATTGTGATTTATCTTTCCTTATCCTTTCAAAACAGATTTTACTCAATCTTTTACTTATCTAAACATTCCATAACAGCCCAGATTCGTTCATATCTTTTTATAGCTGTTGGAATTTGATTTTAGCATGTATATACTATCGTATATATATCAAAATGAGTTTGTTGGAGATTCAAATCATTTCAAACGTTTTATATTCAAAACCTCTAACTAATATAGCTGTGGGAGAGTGTTTTTATGCAATCAAATCTTTTCCATATATCAAATCTTCAACTAGCCGTTTGTATGTTTTTCATATATATTCACTTACAACCTTTCTTGTAAGATACGAAGAAAAACACAACTACAAGTTTGAGACTTGCTTATACACGTTTCTATCATCTCTCTCAAACACCATTCTTATAAACTCTGAGCTTTATTGTTATATACACTTATATTATATAAGAGAGTTTATAGCTTGAGTTGTAATACTCGAACATCTTATTTTGGATTGTATTGTTCAATTTGTATTGAATACTTGCTGTACAAGTTTGGCTTAAAGTTTTGGGTGGGTCGAACTAGACTAGAGAAGGATACTTTGGAAGTATTGCTTAGAGAGTTAGTTCAGCACAGCAAACAGCAAGCCATTTGTCAGCAGGATTGGTAAGGTTTAGTTGCTGGGCATATTGGCTAAGGAACAAGGGTTTGGTGAACGTTGCTAGAGAAGTATACTTGGGAAGTATAGCTTAGAGAGCAGGTTCAGAAACAGGTGTTCAGCAAGCCATTTGTCAGCAGCTGGGATTAAGGGAGATATATTATTGTATCTTGTAATTGGTTTATTTCGTTGATCAATAATATATTCTCTTACCGGGTTGGTAAGGGACCAGGACGTAGACCATAGGGGTTAGGGGTCGAACCTGGCTAAAAGTCTCTGTGTTATTTATTTTCTGCTCTTTATTTTCTGCTTGTATTTTGCATACTGTTTACAATCAGCTTACCATTTGTCTCTGCATAAAACGAAATCAGTAAGCTGTTTCTGGTAATTTTTAAAATCGGACTTAGTTGAATATAGTTAGCCTTTTACACCTATTCAACCCCCTCTAGGGTGCATTTTCAAATTCTTAGCGGTAGTTTCTTTTGTCATGCTAGCATTCTAGCTAGATTTCCTGTTTTCCAGTTGCTTTTGGTTTTGTAGTTTCTTGGTTTTGTAGTTTCTGGTTATCTAGCTCTCTAGCTATCCGTTATGGCTTTCTAATGATAATTTTGCATGTCTAAAAAAAATATTCTATTACGTGTTGTGTTAACATGATAAATTTAACAATATTCTAATGTGAAGATCTAAATAAGGGGATTTTTTAATTTAAAATTGATGATTTACAACAATTTTTAATTAACATGACATGTGATTATTCTACTTTAAAGTTCGTTTTAGATTAACGAATACATAATTTTAATTGTATAAAATATTAAAATATTTCATTCACACGTGTATTAGTTTCAAAGCTTTTTGGGCCTTAGTCTCGATTTTTTTAATAATTAAGTAGAGACGAAAACAAATAATGAAATTTACATTTCAATTTATGTTTCTTAATATTTTTTTAGGAATGAAAAATAATGAAAGGAAATAATCATGAGTATTAGTTGAAGGTTGGAAATGTGCTAGAGTTTTATTGATCAAAACTAAGAGGAATGATTGATTTAATTATCAGTCATGTTTATGTTGGAAATGTGCTAGAGTTTTTATATTCGGATATATCTTTTAAATTATAATATTTTTCTTATTTTTCAAAAAAAAATTATATGTCTTCTTCTTAAAAATTTTATCTTAAAAATGGAATGAAAAATAAAGTATAATAAGTATCTTAATTAATTAAAACATACTCGATGTTACAAATATATTATACTACCCAACTTCTAACATTTTAAATCTAAAGATAATATTGTAACTTGACTTGCTTTTCTACTAATTCAAAAGTAGGTTAATGAAATTAATTTTAATCTATAAATTTTTAAATTTGGAAACATCTGAACAATTACTCCCTCTTACATTAATTTTTATTTATTCATCATTTAAAAAATTCGAGAACACGAAGTTTATTACTACTCCCTCTGTCTCTCTCATTTCTTTACAGTTACTATTTTGGGATGTCTCTCTCATTTCCCACTACTTTCCCCCACTATCTCATATTTAATAATCAAAAACACTATTACACCCACTGCGTTCCTCCACTATCTCAAATCTATTATTAAATATTGATAGGTCCCACCACTTTACCCACTTTTCATCTCATTTTTTAGGTATTGTCTTGGTCTCCATGTCCCCCTCCAACGTAAACAAATGAGGGGGACGGAGGGAGTATCATTCAGTGCATTTATAACCTATGTATTTAACTTAAGAAATTGTTCCTTATGCTTGTCTGTTTAATTCCAAAAGTGAAAGTACCGAAGGAGATGACTGATCTACGTCCCATTTCACTTTGTAATGTGTTGGTTAGGATTGTTTTTAAGGTTTTGGCGAATAGATTGAAGCCTTGTTTGAAAAGTTTAATCTCAGATAAGCAGAGCGCTTTTATAGAAGGAAGGTTGTTGAATGATAATGCTTTGATTGCTTTCGAAGTTAATCATTATATGAGAAGATTGTCACAAGGAAAAAATGGTATGGCTGGGTTTAAAATAGATATATCGAAAGCATACGACAGATTGGAGTGGGATTTTATTCGTAATATGATGTTTAAGTTTGGTTTTTCTTAGTTGTGGATTGAAAGAACTATGGGATTAATCACCTCAGTCTCGTATAGTTTTATTCGAAATGGTGATGTGTTTGGAGCTGTTACACCTCATCGGGGAGTGCGTCAAGGGGACCCAATATCTCCCTATATCTATATCATGTGTACAGAGGGGCTCAGTTCTATTATTCGACGTAATGAAGAGGTGGGTGTGTTACATGGATGTACCATTGCTAGAGGTGCACCTACGATATCACATTTGTTGTTTGTAGATGACTGCTATTTTTTCTTTCATGCTACTAAGACAGAAGCCAATGCTATGAAGAGAATCTTAGATAGCTATGAGCACATCTCGGGGCAGATGATAAATTATACGAAGTCATCAGTTACATTCTCTCCAAATACAAATGAAGAAAGTAAAAGAGAGGTTTGTGACCAGTTGGGAGTAAATGTAATGCAAATTCCGGGTAAGTATCTGGGAATGTCTATGGTTGTAGGGAGGAGGAAAGCTGCAACATTTTCTTTTCTAGCTGAAAAAGTGGATCAGAAGTTGCAAGGGTGGCAGAATCAGGTTTTGTCTAAGGCAGGAAATGTGACTTTGTTAAAGACGACAGCGCAGGTGGTTCCAAACTTTTGGATGTCTATGTTGTTGATTCCGTTGGAGGTTTGTGGCAAGATTGATAAAAGAATGAACGCCTTCTGGTGGGGGAATGGTGAATTGGGAAAAGGGATTAAATGGTTGTCTTGGGAGAAGCTGTGCTCAGTGAAAGAGGCTGGTGGGTTGGGGTTTAAAAGGTTGAGGGAGTTTAATATTGTAATGTTGGCAAAACAGGACTGGCGTATAGTAAATGAAACAAACCTCTTAGTGACGAGTATTATGCGTGCTCGTTATTTCCCAAATTCAAATTTCTTGGATGCCAAGATGGGTTCTAACCCTAGATATGTGTGGAGGAGTCTAATGGAAGCACAAGATGTAGTACGTCAAGGTTGTCGAAAGTAGATTGGGAATGAAAAGAGCACGAGAATTTGGCAGGTGACCTGGTTACCGTGCTCAGAGAATGGGTACCTTACTACTGATATGCCTGAGGATTAAAAGAAGCAAGGATTGAAGGTTTGATAGCTGAGAATCGGAAGGAATGGGACTTAGAAGTGCTGCAAGATATATGCAATGAGAGAGACTGTGAACTGATTAAGCAAATTCCAATTCCTGTGAGTGATAAAGAGGATTCACGGTTCTGGTTGTTTGATGAAAAGGGTAATTTTACAGTTAAGAGTTGTTACAGGCGTTTACGAGGAGAGACAGAGTGCCCAGATAAACTTTTTTGGAAGAAATTATGGGGTCTTAATCTACCAGGTAAGGTGATTAATTTCCTTTGGCGTACTTGCCGTCAGGTTCTGCTTACTGCTGATGCGTTGACGAAAAAATTTGTAGATATAAACCCCAATTGTTCTTGGTGCCAGAGAAATGTGGAAAATGACTTGCATGTCCTGTTTGGCTGCTGTTTTGCAAAGGAGGTGTGGGCAAGGGTTGGGTTGGCAGATGTGGTCCAAGTAGCACTAAATGATAGTGTGCTAACTTTGTTAAAACGAGCTTTTCAAACTGGTACTAGGGAGCAAAATGGTATGGTGGATCTAGTGTGCTGGAACTTGTGGCATAGAAGAAATAATTGGGTCTGGAATTGCATAAATACATCAAGTTTTGGTGTTCAGTCTAGATCGAGTAGTATGCTTGTAGAATGGAACCGTGCTAGGGAAGAACTTGCTACGAGTACAAGACAGCAGCAGGGGAGTTGTAGAAAGTGGAGTAAGCCTCCTGAGGGTTGGGTTAAAATTAACACTGATGCTGCGTGTAACCTGAGAACTGGACAGATGAGGGTGGGCTGTGTTATTAGAGATGATCAAGGGCAGTTCATTCGAGCTTGTAGCAAGGTATTCCAAGGTAGATTGCAGCCCAGGGAAGTCGAAGCTATAGGGCTCCGGGAAGCATTGTCTTGGACGAAAGAATGGAGAAGTAATAAATGTATTTTTGAGTGTGATGCTAAAGGAGTGGTGGATGCGATTCATGCGGAAGAAGGGCAGTCTTATTTCGATATGATTATTGAGGATTGTAGGGATAGTCTTAAATACTTTCACGAAGTGTTAGTTGTGTTTTGTCCTAGGTTTGCGAATACAGTAGCACATTTGTTAGCTAAAGCTACGTATTCTATGTCAGGCTATCAGGAGTGGTTGGTAACTTCTCCAGATTTTATTCTATTTAATGTTGATGCTGAGAAAGTTTAATTGAATGCAAGTACATTTCAATATATATATATATATAAAGGAGGATATGCGGGAGCTTAGGTGGCTGATAAGTGGATTTTATATCCACTTGGAACGCTTCGAATCGGCTTAAATTGATTGACTTGACCTCAAGTATGTCGTGTTTTTGATCCATTTTATTGAGATTGTGCAGGGTTGCTAACTTGAGGTTGGAAGATGTAAATTGCATATTTTATGGTGGATTTGAGTTCAAGAAGCAAAGCATAACAAGTTGCAAAAGAAACGAAGGAAAACGGAGGATAAAGGAGCAAATTGATTAAAATTCGGATTTTCCGGGTAGGTTGCGCAGTCTTCACTGTTTTGGCCATATCTGGAGTTCCACAACTCCGTTTGAGGCCCGTAAGCAGTCGTTGGAAAGCTCGGAAGAAGATGAATCTGTTCCAACAGGTTCCATGCTAGGCCGCAGCGCGGCATAGGTGCGCCGCAGCGCGGGAAGCATTCTGTCCAGCCCGAAATTTGTCCTAAAAGTTCTGATTCACTGTTTGGGTCATATCTTGAGTTCTATAAGTCCGTTTTGGACGATCTTACTGTCCACGCGAAGCTAACGAAATTCTCTATCATTATAAAGTGTTCCAGATGTCCAAACACAACTGTAACGGCCCAGAAATAATGAAGAAAAGTCAGTTACGAATTTTCCTTTAAAACATAATCAGTTTAGGAAACGTATTCTATTTTAATTCTAATTTGGTATTTTCTTGCTGGGCAAGACTTTTAGAGCCTATTTAAACACATCCTACCATTGTAATTTGTATCACGATTACATATCAATTACTTAGGTTTATTTATATGTTTTCATACTTTGTTTTTATCATGGTTTCATCAGATCCCATGATGATGAGCGGTTTAATTATGAACTAATCGTTGTCATGGGATTCTAACGGATTTATCTATGTAGCTTAGTAGTTTGATTGCTTTAAAGATTTATGTGTGGTGAATTCTTGATATCCTCGTATGGTTATGCTTCATGTGTTTAGATGCGTCGCGAACATCTAATTTGTTAATCTCTTGCGAAACGAGAGTGGATCTTGAGATTTAGAACTTGTCATGCTAGCATAGGATAGGTTAATGTTTTAACGTCATGATTTGTAGCGTAAATAGAGATATTATGCTTCCCTATGTGATCTTAATAGACAACTTGTTCTTCAACTGGTATGTTTTCAAATCTTATAGAGATATAGGGTCTAAGCATAATTGGTGTCTATTCATCTTCTATCTCTTTTATGGATGTATGTTTAGTTTGGTATTCGTATACTGAGAGATAGCATTTACTTGTTTCGTGTTGTCTGATCAGATATCATAATCATCACATGAATTGATTAAAGGCATCAACTCTAAGCGAAGTATTTAATGAAGTTAGGATCTCATGTTTACTCTTGTAGAAGTAATTCGATTTTAAATTTTCATTAGATAATTAATTCTTAGTTGTTAATTTATTTCTTAGTTAATTTAGATAATCAAAACCCAAATTTGTTAATTATCTTAGCAGTGAATAATATGTAGGAAGTATAAAGAGAGATTGTACCTGAAATCAAGATAACAATAAAGAAATACCGACAAATTATTCGAGGCACGTGAAAACCACGCTGTCCTTAAAACATATAAGCCCCTTCCTCGTGGTGCTTGAAGGTGTGTTGGCTTCCGTCTCCCAGGATACAACGAATAAAGGTGATTTGAAGCACTTACAAACCCACCTTCTACGAACCAAACAAATATTGTTCTATCACACAGAATTAAACCTAGAGCTCTCTAAGGAAGATGATGAATATTTTGAGGGATTGGTATTCTCCCTAAAACCAAGAAGCACAAGTCTCCTTATATAGGAGTAAAATGATTTGTAACTTACATAATTAATTTTGTAACTTATATCATTAAAATAAGAGTTACAAAATCATTAAAATAGGAGTTACAAAATCATTAAAATATAGAGGTTACAGAATAAAATAATAATGTACAATTCAAATTTATTCAAATATTATAACATAATAATCATACATTGTTGCATAGGTACATCTACTGAATTAAAACCATTACCAGATCTCTGTGGGAACGAACTTGACTTATTCATATATTACTTGTGACCACGTACGCTTGCGTGATTTAGTGCAAACAGTGGCATGTTAAGATCATCTCAATCTATTTTTCTAATTTTTTAGAATTTTAAGTACTAATAAATAAATAAATATCCCTATAACATATTAGACGTAGAATATGTGTTCGAATTTATAAGGGATAAGAGTTCGAATTCATATAAAATATTCCCAATCATATTGAAAGTAGAAGTGGGATTCGAATTTATAGCGGAGAAAAGTTCAATTAATATAAAAAAATATATATTTGATAATTCATTTGTCATATTTGAAGTTAGAAAAAATTCGGGAATCAATAATTAAGAAGAAGACGGGAGGTGACGTAGTACATATTTAAAGAGATATATATTTTGCATGTTGATTTTATATAATCCAATTCTCATGATTTCCCTGGCACTTCTATAGATAGATTAATCGTCCTTTTCAATTTTCATCACGCAGGTCCAAAGCAAGTACTGTACTACCAAATCCTGCAAGGTGATTTTTCCACCTTTTGTAAGAACCCTGATTTTTGATATTATTGGAGTAGACGGAATGAATAGTAACTTTGTTATGTAAGAGAAGTGAATCCCACCCCCATATATGAATGACGGATAAATGAAGATTTGTAATGATATTATGTTCCCTTATGGAAAATAAGTGTATGTAAATGTCGACGGATTTCGCAAAATTCTATTTTATTATTTTCGTACATTTCCGGGGTATCGATAAATACGAATACTGCGACAAGATCATGGTTTTATTATTTTGAGAACCAAGGAACTATATATATACTTAAAATTAGGAAGTTGGATTTTAGAAAGAATATTGAAGGAAAAACTCCACCAAAAATGTTTAAGATTTATTTAGAAAATTATGGAAATTGGAAAATACCTACTAACCATGCAAGGTGGCAAGATTTCATGCATCCCATGCAAATTCCATGCAAACCACCTAGTCTAAGATTAGAACCAAGTAGTTGGTAGCTAGTTAGAAACAAACTAAAACACAAGAATCTAGTTAGTACCTAGTTGGCTTGCTTTTTAAAAGGTGGAGACAACAAGTACCAATGGCCATACCTATAGCCATGTCTAGACTGTACAATGCTAATACATACACATTATATGTATCAACCAAGCCATTATTTCATCCCACACAAAAGAAATGAAAACAACTCTCTCCCCCCCCCCTTAAACATTGCTCTCGGCCTAAGCTAAAAAAAAAGGGAGAAGAAAAATTCTTCTTCCCCACTTCCCATCACTCTAAATTCAAGACAAAAATCCTAGGTACTCTACATCATATAAGAAAGGTATGCTATGAATTTCAACCCTTTTCATCCATTAGTTTTCTAGTTATAAATTCTTAAAGTTCTAGGTGAATAGTAACTCTTATTGTTCTTGTTTTTGGATCTTGAAGATTAAGCCATAGATTGATCAACCAAGGTGTTTGGAGAGTATTTCAAGCTTTGTTAAGTTACTAAGAGCTTCAAGGAAGGTATAAATTCTAACCCTTAGTAGCCATGGCAAGAACATTGCTTAGTATTAGTAGATCTAAAAGATTGGTGCACAAAAGTGTTGATTATAGTTTGATTTATGAAAAATCATTGATGTTGATGGTTATTGTCATATTGAAAATTATTTTTATGTGGTATGAGGTCCCATAAGTGTATGAGAATTTTGTTGGGAATTTGTGATGATTTTTGGAGTTGGTGGAATTTTGAGAAGAGACATGACTTGTGGTAAAGGAGTTGTTGGACAATCTGCACTGACCCCTTTTTGAAACTGTAATTCGGAACCCTTAAACTGATCTCCTGAACACCTACCTTATATTGTTGGAAAGGTCTTGATCTGTAGTTTCTGAATATGTAAGGTTCATAATTTTGTGATGTATAGATTTTAAGTTATAGCCGGAAGAGTGAGTTGTGTTTCTGGACTATGGACTGCACTAAGTGACCCTCTTGTGGACCTTGTTTAAACCCCTAGAAATATGTGTAAAATCATGGAAAAATCTGAGAAGATAGGGAATGCAGTGGGGAAGACCACCCAAAAATAATTGGATTAAAATATGAATTTTTGGATTTTATAAAAATGATAGAGTAAAATTCGCGCAAGGGAAAAAGTCGATTGGTGGACCAAAATTCTAAGTTAATGATTATGATTCGAGCGTGGTAATTAAATTAAGTCGAGTAAGTGACGAGCGTAAACGAGTGATGTCATGGACCTATAGTGGGGCTAGGGAGTCATAAGACGAAGTCGTTAAGTTAATTTCGTGTCCCCTTAAAAACCCCGTAATTAGAAAGAAATTGTTAAGGTACTAACGAACGATTATTGTTTATGTATAGATCGTTCGAATTCACACGCTCGACCACCCCAACCAAACCAAGGCAAGTTTACTTTTCAAAACTTATACATATACAAGGATTTTCACTGTTGTGTTTGTAGTTTTCAAATTATATCAAATGCTATGTTTATCGAAGTATTGATGCAATTGAGATTGAACAAGTACATGTATGCTTTTACCCCTTGAACTTAGATTCAAATGTTTTCTTCGGACAACGACTCTAGCAATAGAGGTCGTAGCGGTCCGTATATACTATTGACCGGGGAGCGGTATATTATTATATCGTATCTATATTGCGAAAACCCGAAGGGTCATTCGGGTGGTATCGTATATTCAAATAACTATTATTATATCTTCGTAAATACTCGAAACCCTATCTTGGATTGAAAGTTTATTTTATTAAATAATCATTTTATTAATTATTGATATTAAATTTTAAAATATCATTTATTAATTATTGTTCATTATTTTAAAAACAAAGCTAATCCAAGATACCTTTTAATACTTTCAAACTCGAACTTTTTCGAACTCCAAACATTTTCGAAAACCCCCGGTCAGGCTCTGCTTCTTGTATGATTTCAAGAATTATCGGTCGACTGATGTCGAACCACAACTACTCTGTTTTCAATCAAAATCTGGTTTTAAAAAGAAAAAGAAAAAGGGGACTCTGGCAGGTGTGGGAATCGTTGACGAACGATTCCCGGGATGTGTAAGCGGCCGTGAGCCAGGCGGTCCATCAATTATTATTCCGGCCCAGGTGTTGCCGAAGGATGATTACGGATGTAGTTTTCATCGAGGGTGATTACGGATGTAGTTTTCACCCGAGGATAGTTACGGATGTAGTTTCTATCCTTCTACCGGTAGAGAAGACCCGCGGATTATTGGACTTGGATGTGGCGACTGATCATCGTCAATCCTTGTCAGGTTTTTATGTTTTCTTCCAGTCCCATCCTCCACTTTGGAAAAATGCTTTGACACTGCATCTTAGGCCTATGTGCCAGTTGCCGATAGTGTCCTATTTTGATGAGAAAGATGTTGACTTTATGCAGTAGCTAGAACTGCAAGGTTATTTTGAAAACAAGGGCACGTACTGGTGCACCTTTGAAATTTACCAATAATGACAAGTGATTCTATAACTGATTGATACAACGAGTTTAATGACTATTATACATATGAAATGTTATATTGCTTATCTTATACATATATTCTTGCTGAGCTATAGTTGCTCACTCTTGCTTGTTTTCAAATTTTACAAACACAACAGCTAAGAGAAATGGCAAGAACCAGTCAGACTGTTCGAAAGCAGGTGACTAGACCCCAGGCTGCAGTCGAGATTCCACCGGTAGGCCCCATTAGCCGGATTGATTGGCAACTTTTTGTTAGTACGTTTTATCTATAAGTATGACCTGTGCAAGGCAGTGTACCGTAACAAACTTTCAAGCCGCCAACTTCGCTTCATATCGAAGTGTTGCTGGTAGCATAAATGCTATTTAATTTGGTCTGTAATAACTCTAAAACTTTTACTTTTGCTTAATCAAATGTATGACGTTTCTGAGACTCTAACCTGTGTGTGTGTGTGTGTGTGTGCGGTGTGAGTTTATTGTGGGGTCGATGGTTGTTTATTTATATTATGTGCAAGAACAAGTATGTTATTAATGGAAAATGGACTGTGAGCGCCTAGATCTCCGACCCCGGATCTGGGGGCGTCACAGAAATGGTATCAGAGAGAAGGTTACAGTTCTCAGAAACGATAGTAATTTAGGAAAGCAACCATAATAATACGAATAATACAACACTAATAATAATCCCATTAATACCTGGAGCTCTCATCGAGTTCACAGTCGGGTTATCGGATATAGCCCTGACTTCTAAGGCCCGTGAGGGAACTACTTCTTAAACCCTTCTTTTTGGTTAGTAACCTAGCTTATTTCCCTTGTGTAGATGGAGGATATACCAGACCCTGAGGCCTATGAGAGGGAGCATGATGAGGCACTACTGAGAGAGACTGAGGACCCTGTTGAGGATACTGATGCTGACCCTGAGCTGGGCCCCTGGATTACGATATTAGGGGATACTGATGATGAGGACCCCGAGGAGGAGCCCTTTATGGAGCCTGAGCCTGTTACCCCCTCCCCTGTGGCCACTGATGAAGAGAGTGTGCGATCCGGTGAGGACCGTGTTGTGACACCCCCGCCCTCTCCACAGTTATTGAGCCTCACTTCTTCCGATGATGATGATCCCGAGGAGGACACTTCTAGCGAGGAGGAGCGTGACCCTACCCCTGCTCCTGCTCCTGCCCCTGTTATGCCACCCCCACCACTGGACCTACCCCCGGTGTCGGGCGCTGAGCACGCCTATGTCGTGCAGTTCATGACCCGAGACTTACTTTCTGCGGAGGCCCGACTTAACGAGGCGAGGAGGGTGATAGTGGAGGAGCGCGAGGCGCGCTTGAGGATCCAGGCTGAGATGAGGACTACTGTTGCTAGGAGGACTAGAGCTCGCCTCCACAGGATTGAGAGGAGGAGTCGCGAGAGGGTTCTCGGATTAGGGATCCGCGGGGGCGGAGTGATCCAGGCTAGGGATGTTAGACGTGTTGTGCGTCGTGCATTTGCCCGAGTGAGGGACTTGCTCCGTCGCGGTACGGCCCCGTGATGTGTTATTGATAGCTCAGTCCCCTAGGTTCAGATGACATTAGTGTGTCGATTTTGCGGGATAGTTGACTTGTGCAGTGGCGTCCTTTCTGACCAGTGGATGAGTAGACTGACCTACATATATGTAGATGTGACTTCAGATAGTATGTATGGATGTAGCCCTACTTTTGTGTAGCCTTGACTATTCGGATTATGTACTTGTATTTGTTCCACTTTTGCTAGACTTTGACATCGGAACTATGTATTTGGCTCTAACATCCGAACTTGTGACCACCCTTGTACCGTACTTATTTAGTTTCAGTTTCCTTGATATTGTCTCAACTGCTTTACTTTCCGATGCCATGCTCTACTGTTTTGATATACAACTGTGATTATACAACTGCTACAAGCCCCGAATACAACCATGCTATTTCAAATTTACGATATGTGATTTCAAATTGTTCTCCACATTTTCCAAAATATTCCTACGATTTTTCTAAAATAAACCTTTCAAAAAAAAAAAAAAACGGTTTTAGTTATTTAAAATTTTGAAAACATTTCTATAAGTTTGAAGTTTTGAAATCTTGGAAATTCCTACAAATGTTTTCGAACCACGTAACTACATCCCCTAAAAAGGGTTTACAGTTTATCGCCATCATAAGGGCACTACGAGTTTCGAAATTTTAACCCTGTATAAAGAGGAACAATACGATCCTGACTTCTCTAAATACGGTCAAATAATCTGCAAACCCTAACCCATTTTTGTCTTATTATCAGAATCATGCCACCCAGAAGAATGAACACTCGAGCTCACCCGGCCAGCTCTGAAGGCCAGGGTAGCCACCATGGGCCGGAAGGCCACCAAAACCGAGAGAGAGAGGATCAGAACCTGAGCGAGGATGAAGGTAGTGACTATAACTTGTTTGATAACTCTGAGTATGATGAAGAGGAAGCTGAAGATGATACCCTAGAGGTGGAAAACCCAAGGAGAGACCCTATGGAGCGATTCATGGACCTACTTAGGCAGAACTTGGACCGTCCCCCGGTTCAGCCACCACCCAACAATGCGAATGCCAATGCCTTTCGGAATTTCAAATCCCTGAAACCCCCGGAGTTTAAGGGAACTGCGGACCCGGTCGAGGCAAGAGCCTGGCTGAAAGAAATGGAAAAATCTTTTGAGATACTAGGAGTCGCTGAAGAGCAGAAAACTGTTTTCGCCACCTATCTGCTGAAGGGTGAGGCAAACTACTGGTGGGAAGCTAAAAAGAATTTGGAGGGAAGAGGTGTGGTGACCTGGGAGAGGTTTAGCGAGTTGTTCTTGGAAAAGTATTTCCCTAGGTTCATGGAAACACAAATGGAGCTGAAATTTTTGGAACTCAAGCAAGGCAACATGACGGTGGCCGAGTATGAGGCAAGATTTACTGAGCTGTCAAGGTTTGTGCCGGAATATGTGAACTCTGAGGTGAAGAGGGCCCGAAGGTTTCAATTGGGGCTAAAGCAATGGATTCAGAATCGTGTGGCGGTTCTTGAGCTGACAGACTATGCCACCCTGGTATAGAAAGCATCGATTGTTGAGGCTGGAGGCGAACAGATGCAGAAGGAGAGAGAGGGAAGGAAGAGGAAGTTTGATAGTCGAAAGGGGAACTCTGCGGGAGGTAGCTTTCCAAGCAAATTTAAGCGAGGAACAATGTCCCAACCCAGCAGAAACTTTGGAAACAAGAGAGCGAAAAGTTGGAGTGTGGGCCAGAGCGGCCGACCCCAGGGATCATCGTACTCTACCCCACCCCGAGCCCCACTCCCGGAATGCAATAAATGTGGAAGGAAACATGCGGGCGTGTGTAATCTGCAAGATGTGAAGTGCTTCAAGTGTGGGCTGACAGGACATTATGCTAACACCTGTCGAGGAACTAGTAACAACACCAGTGCCGGAGGTAATTGCTTCAAGTGTGGGAAACCAGGGCACCGAATGAGGGAATGTATGTCCTCTGGGCCAGCTGCATCAAGAGTGAGTGGAACTGCTTCTAACAGGGCCCCTACTGCAAGAACTTTTAACATGACTGTGCAAGATGCCGTGAGGAACACGGATGTGATCGCAGGTACCCTACTACTCAACTCAGTTAATGCGAATGTTTTATTTGATTCGGGAGCCACCAAGTCTTTCATATCTCTAGATTTTGTAAGTCAGTTAGGCCTTAAGACTGAACCACTGCGAGACAGACTGCAAGTAGAGATAGCTAATCATGAAATTATTCCTGTTAACCAAGTTTGTCCAGGTTGCGACCTAGAAATAGAAGGGCGACACTTTCGGATAGATTTAATACCTTTTCAATTAGGGGAGTTTGACGTAATAATAGGTATGGATTGGTTGACAACCCATGGAGCTCAGATTGATTGCGTGAAGAAGAAAGTGAGTCTAAGACTGCCAGGGGATAAGGAAGTAGTGTTTAGTGGAAAACGACAAACCCAAAAATTCCTGACTATGATTCAAGCTAAAAGGCTGTTACGTAAGGGATGCGAAGCCTATCTAGCCTATGTAAAGGATACCAAGAAGGAGGCACCCAGCCTACAGGAAATCCCAGTCGTTAATGAGTTCGCGGACGTATTTCCGGATGATCTTTCAGGACTACCACCTGATAGAGACATCGAGTTCGCTATAGATTTAGTTCCGGGCACGGCCCCAATTTCAAAAGCCCCGTATAGGCTAGCCCCAGTGGAGATGAAAGAGTTGGCCACCCAATTGCAAGAGCTATTGGATAAAGGAATGATAAGACCTAGTGTGTCACCGTGGGGAGCCCCGGTGCTATTCGTGAAAAAGAAGGATGGCAGTATGAGATTATGCATAGATTACAGGGAGTTGAATAAGGTGACCGTCAAGAATAAGTATCCCTTGCCCAGGATAGATGACCTGTTTGACCAATTGAAAGATGCAGTTTATTTCTCTAAGATTGATTTGCGGACCGGGTATCACCAGTTAAAGATTAAACCAGAAGATATACCAAAGATGGCCTTTCGCACCCGGTACGGACACTATGAGTTTTTAGTAATGTCGTTTGGGTTAACGAATGCACCCGCAGCTTTCATGGACTTAATGAATCGAGTCTTCAGGAAGTACCTGGACAAGTGTGTTATAGTCTTCATCGATGACATCTTAATTTATTCCAAGACGAAGGAGGAACATGCAGAGCACTTGAGGATTGTATTGGGAGCATTAAGAGAAGAAAGGTTGTACGCTAAGTTCTCGAAGTGTGAATTTTGGTTGAAGGAAGTTCAGTTTTTGGGGCATGTGATTAGCGAACAAGGCATCCTAGTGGACCCATCCAAAATAGAGGCTGTATCAAATTGGGAGAGACCAACCACTCCGACAGAGGTGAGAAGTTTCATAGGATTGGCCGGCTACTATAGGAGATTTGTCCAAGACTTTGCCAAGATAGCAGCCCCTTTGACCCGGCTAACTCGCAAGACCGAGAAGTTTGTGTGGACTGAGAAATGTGAAGAAAGCTTCCAAGAGTTGAAAAAGAGGTTGGTGACAGCACCAGTACTAGCCCTACCCGATGATAAGGGAGATTTTGTGATTTATAGCGACGCGTCCCATAAAGGTTTAGGGTGTGTGCTTATGCAGCACGGTAAGGTGATTGCGTATGCGTCCAGACAACTTAAGGAGTATGAGATAAGATACCCCACCCATGATTTGGAATTAGCAGCAATAGTCTTTGCTTTGAAGATCTGGAGACATTATCTTTACGGAGAAAAGTGTGAAATCTACACGGATCACAAGAGCTTAAAGTACATATTCACTCAGAAAGAGTTAAACATGAGGCAGAGGAGATGGTTAGAGCTAATCAAGGATTATGATTGTGAGATTCATTATCACCCAGGAAAGGCCAACGTAGTGGCCGATGCACTTAGCCGAAAGGAGAAGCTTAAGATGATAACGTCAGTGGACGAAGTGATCAAGGACCTCGAGAGGCTGGAGATTGAGGTGAGGTTGCCAGGAATTGGCCAAGAGAGTCTAATGGAGATAAAAGTCCAACCACCGCTATTGGAAAAGATCAAGTTATGCCAGGAAAAGAAGATAGAAGAAGAAAAGAATTCCATGGAGAAAATTTTGACTGGCGAAGAAATTAGGTGTGAGAAGGACGGGAATGGAGTTATGAGGTACGCATCTAGGATATGGATCCCGAACGTTCAAGAATTGAAAGATGAGATTTTGCAAGAGGCCCATAGTTCAAGGTATTCGATTCATCCTGGGGGCACCAAGATGTATAGGGATTTGAAAGAGTATTATTGGTGGCCAAATATGAAGAAGGACATAGCAGAGTGGGTAAGTAAATGCTTGACATGTCAAAGAGTGAAGGCCGAACACCAGAGGCCTAGTGGATTGTTGCAACCCTTAGAGATACCCGAGTGGAAGTGGTAGCAGATTGCGATGGACTTTATAGTCGGATTACCAAGGACCAAGACTAATCATGACGCCATTTGGGTAATTATTGATAGATTGACCAAGTCAGCCCATTTTCTTCCAATCAACGAGAGATACACCATCGACAAGCTGGTGGATATTTACTTAAAAGAGATTGTGGTTAGGCATGGGGTTCCTGTGAGCATCGTATCAGATAGAGACCCAAGATTCAACTCCAGGTTCTGGAGGAGTTTTCAGGATTGTGTGGGGACTAAGTTAAACATGAGTACTGCATACCATCCCCAAACAGACGGACAGAGCGAGAGAACCATCCAGACCATCGAGGACATGTTGAGAGTATGTGCCATAGATTTCAAGGGAAGTTGGGACGACCACTTGCCGTTGATCGAATTTTCCTATAACAACAGTTACCATGCGAGTATAGGCATGCCCCCATATGAAGCTTTGTACGGACGAAGATGTCGGTCTCCTTTGTGTTGGGAAGAAGTTGGAGAGCGGAAGATTTTAGGGCCTGAACTGGTCCAACAGACAAGAGAAACTATCGAGCTCATAAGAGGACGGCTGGTAGCGGCCCAAGACAGACAGAAGAAGTATGCGGACCAGACCCGCAAGGACAAAGAATATGAGGTAGGAGAGTTTGTGATGTTAAAAGTATCACCGTGGAAGGGATTGATGAGATTTGGTAAGAAGGGGAAACTAAGCCCGAGATTCATTGGACCTTTTGAGATCTTGAAACGAGTTGGAAAAAAAGCCTATGAATTGGCTTTACCTCCGAGCTTACAGCAAGTACATAATGTGTTTCATGTGTCCATGCTACGACCCTACCATACCGACTTCCGACATGTGATAGAACATGATCAAGTGGATCTGCAACCAGACTTAACATATGTGGAGCAACCCGTAGAAATTATGGATAGAAAAGAACAGGTGCTAAGGAACAAGGTTGTCAAACAAGTGAGAGTCTTGTGGAGGAATCAGAATGTCGAAGAATCAACATGGGAACTAGAGAGCGCGATGCGTGAAAAGCACCCCCAACTGTTTTCAACCTGATTCCGGGACGGAATCCTTTTAAGGAGGGGAGGCTGTAAGAACCCTGATTTTTGATATTATTGGAGTAGACGGAATGAATAGTAACTTTGTTATGTAAGAGAAGTGAATCCCACCCCCATATATGAATGACGGATAAATGAAGATTTGTAATGATATTATGTTCCCTTATGGAAAATAAGTGTATGTAAATGTCGACGGATTTCGCAAAATTCTATTTTATTATTTTCGTACATTTCCGGGGTATCGATAAATACGAATACTGCGACAAGATCATGGTTTTATTATTTTGAGAACCAAGGAACTATATATATACTTAAAATTAGGAAGTTGGATTTTAGAAAGAATATTGAAGGAAAAACTCCACCAAAAATGTTTAAGATTTATTTAGAAAATTATGGAAATTGGAAAATACCTACTAACCATGCAAGGTGGCAAGATTTCATGCATCCCATGCAAATTCCATGCAAACCACCTAGTCTAAGATTAGAACCAAGTAGTTGGTAGCTAGTTAGAAACAAACTAAAACACAAGAATCTAGTTAGTACCTAGTTGGCTTGCTTTTTAAAAGGTGGAGACAACAAGTACCAATGGCCATACCTATAGCCATGTCTAGACTGTACAATGCTAATACATACACATTATATGTATCAACCAAGCCATTATTTCATCCCACACAAAAGAAATGAAAACAACTCTCTCCCCCCCCCCTTAAACATTGCTCTCGGCCTAAGCTAAAAAAAAAGGGAGAAGAAAAATTCTTCTTCCCCACTTCCCATCACTCTAAATTCAAGACAAAAATCCTAGGTACTCTACATCATATAAGAAAGGTATGCTATGAATTTCAACCCTTTTCATCCATTAGTTTTCTAGTTATAAATTCTTAAAGTTCTAGGTGAATAGTAACTCTTATTGTTCTTGTTTTTGGATCTTGAAGATTAAGCCATAGATTGATCAACCAAGGTGTTTGGAGAGTATTTCAAGCTTTGTTAAGTTACTAAGAGCTTCAAGGAAGGTATAAATTCTAACCCTTAGTAGCCATGGCAAGAACATTGCTTAGTATTAGTAGATCTAAAAGATTGGTGCACAAAAGTGTTGATTATAGTTTGATTTATGAAAAATCATTGATGTTGATGGTTATTGTCATATTGAAAATTATTTTTATGTGGTATGAGGTCCCATAAGTGTATGAGAATTTTGTTGGGAATTTGTGATGATTTTTGGAGTTGGTGGAATTTTGAGAAGAGACATGACTTGTGGTAAAGGAGTTGTTGGACAATCTGCACTGACCCCTTTTTGAAACTGTAATTCGGAACCCTTAAACTGATCCCCTGAACACCTACCTTATATTGTTGGAAAGGTCTTGATCTGTAGTTTCTGAATATGTAAGGTTCATAATTTTGTGATGTATAGATTTTAAGTTATAGCCGGAAGAGTGAGTTGTGTTTCTGGACTATGGACTGCACTAAGTGACCCTCTTGTGGACCTTGTTTAAACCCCTAGAAATATATGTAAAATCATGGAAACATCTGAGAAGATAGGGAATGCAGTGGGGAAGACCACCCAAAAATAATTGGATTAAAATATGAATTTTTGGATTTTATAAAAATGATAGAGTAAAATTCGCGCAAGGGAAAAAGTCGATTGGTGGACCAAAATTCTAAGTTAATGATTATGATTCGAGCGTGGTAATTAAATTAAGTCGAGTAAGTGACGAGCGTAAACGAGTGATGTCATGGACCTATAGTGGGGCTAGGGAGTCATAAGACGAAGTCGTTAAGTTAATTTCGTGTCCCCTTAAAAACCCCGTAATTAGAAAGAAATTGTTAAGGTACTAACGAACGATTATTGTTTATGTATAGATCGTTCGAATTCACACGCTCGACCACCCCAACCAAACCAAGGCAAGTTTACTTTTCAAAACTTATACATATACAAGGATTTTCACTGTTGTGTTTGTAGTTTTCAAATTATATCAAATGCTATGTTTATCGAAGTATTGATGCAATTGAGATTGAACAAGTACATGTATGCTTTTACCCCTTGAACTTAGATTGAAATGTTTTCTTCGGACAACGACTCTAGCAATAGAGGTCGTAGCGGTCCGTATATACTATTGACCGGGGAGCGGTATATTATTATATCGTATCTATATTGCGAAAACCCGAAGGGTCATTCGGGTGGTATCGTATATTCAAATAACTATTATTATATCTTCGTAAATACTCGAAACCCTATCTTGGATTGAAAGTTTATTTTATTAAATAATCATTTTATTAATTATTGATATTAAATTTTAAAATATCATTTATTAATTATTGTTCATTATTTTAAAAACAAAGCTAATCCAAGATACCTTTTAATACTTTCAAACTCGAACTTTTTCGAACTCCAAACATTTTCGAAAACCCCCGGTCAGGCTCTGCTTCTTGTATGATTTCAAGAATTATCGGTCGACTGATGTCGAACCACAACTACTCTGTTTTCAATCAAAATCTGGTTTTAAAAAGAAAAAGAAAAAGGGGACTCTGGCAGGTGTGGGAATCGTTGACGAACGATTCCCGGGATGTGTAAGCGGCCGTGAGCCAGGCGGACCATCAATTATTATTCCGGCCCAGGTGTTGCCGAAGGATGATTACGGATGTAGTTTTCATCGAGGGTGATTACGGATGTAGTTTTCACCCGAGGATAGTTACGGATGTAGTTTCTATCCTTCTACCGGTAGAGAAGACCCGCGGATTATTGGACTTGGATGTGGCGACTGATCATCGTCAATCCTTGTCAGGTTTTTATGTTTTCTTCCAGTCCCATCCTCCACTTTGGAAAAATGCTTTGACACTGCATCTTAGGCCTATGTGCCAGTTGCCGATAGTGTCCTATTTTGATGAGAAAGATGTTGACTTTATGCAGTAGCTAGAACTGCAAGGTTATTTTGAAAACAAGGGCACGTACTGGTGCACCTTTGAAATTTACCAATAATGACAAGTGATTCTATAACTGATTGATACAACGAGTTTAATGACTATTATACATATGAAATGTTATATTGCTTATCTTATACATATATTCTTGCTGAGCTATAGTTGCTCACTCTTGCTTGTTTTCAAATTTTACAAACACAACAGCTAAGAGAAATGGCAAGAACCAGTCAGACTGTTCGAAAGCAGGTGACTAGACCCCAGGCTGCAGTCGAGATTCCACCGGTAGGCCCCATTAGCCGGATTGATTGGCAACTTTTTGTTAGTACGTTTTATCTATAAGTATGACCTGTGCAAGGCAGTGTACCGTAACAAACTTTCAAGCCGCCAACTTCGCTTCATATCGAAGTGTTGCTGGTAGCATAAATGCTATTTAATTTGGTCTGTAATAACTCTAAAACTTTTACTTTTGCTTAATCAAATGTATGACGTTTCTGAGACTCTAACCTGTGTGTGTGTGTGTGTGTGCGGTGTGAGTTTATTGTGGGGTCGATGGTTGTTTATTTATATTATGTGCAAGAACAAGTATGTTATTAATGGAAAATGGACCGTGAGCGCCTAGATCTCCGACCCCGGATCTGGGGGCGTCACACCTTTTTTCTCTAAAGATTCTTGATTTGCAGGTTTATCTTCTATGAAATGTGTATTCTAGTGTGTAAGTATAGATGTATGTAAGCAATGAATTTATGGAGGAAATGTATTATCCATTACTTAACAGAGAAGAGTGTTTACAGAGTTTTACACAATCAGGAGGATCAGTCTCATCTAAGAGCTCACAACCATATATATACAAACAGAAATGTAACTGAATTCTGTTATGAAAAGTAGAGTTCCCTATCAATGATTGATAAGCAAAGTTACATATCCGAAATGATAAGCTGCTGGCTTTATATATCATATGATTCCCCCCTCAAATTGAATGTGGTTGTTGGACATTCAATTTGGAGAGAATAGACCAATGTGCGTGTCGACCAAGTCCCTTTGTGAAAATGTCAGCCAACTGCAAGGAACTAAGAGTGTAAACTGGTTGGATGAGAGAAGACTAAACCTGTTGCCGAACAAAGTGACAATCCAAGGCAAAATGTTTGGTTTTTGGGTGAAAAACAGGATCAGTTGCAATATCTAGAGCTGCTTGGTTATCAGTATGAACCATTATGGGTAACTGTTGAGGCATTTGTAGCTCAGATAGAAGCAGAGTCATCCAAGAAAGCTCACATGTTGTATCAGCTATTGCACGAAGCTCAGCTTCAGCTGTGGAACGAGAAATAACCTTTTGTTTGCTAGAATGCCAAACAACCAGAGAAGAACCCAAAAGTAAGCACATGCCAGTGACACTCTTTAATAAACCAGCTGAATCTAGGCAAGACCCCCAGTCACTATCACAAAAAGCTTCTAGCTTGAGTGGTGAATAAGCTGAATAAAAGAGGCCTTGAAAAGGTGTAGCTTTTAAGTAACGAAGGACCCTCTGTACTGCAATCATATATGGAACTCGGGGTTGTTGTAAGAACTGGCTTAAGTGATGAACAACAAAAGCAATATCAGGTCGCGACACTGTTAAGTATAAAAGTTTGCCCACAAACTTACGGTATATAGAAGGATCCTCAAGTAATTCACCATCGTAAGGAGAAAGCTTAACAGTAGCATCAACAGGAAGAGAGAGAGGTTTAGAATTCTCTAACCCTGCTTCAACTAACATGTCAAAAATGAATTTATGTTGATGTAGATACATGCCCTCAGATGTACGATGAATCTCAAGACCCAAATAATATTTGGCTAACCCAAGATCCTTGATAGTAAAAGAAGAATGCAGAATAGCCTTAACATGACTAATGAAATCAATGTCTGTTCCTGTAAGCAGTATATCGTCCACGTATACCAAAGCAACAACGAATGAAGTGCCTTTGGTATAGGTAAAAAGAGAGTAGTCTGCAACTGTCTGTTCAAAACCCAAAGTAAGCAAGACTGAAGCTAACTTCTCAAACCAAACACGTGAAGCCTGTTTCAATCCGTAAATTGACTTATTTAGCTTACAAACAGCACCAGTACCATATAACGGATGTCCTGGAGGCAATTCCATATAGATTTCTTCAGTCAAGTCGCCATGTAAGAAGGCGTTGTTAATGTCAAGCTGATGAATCTCCCATTTCTTAACTGTAGCTAGTGCTAAAAGAGTATGAACCGTAGCCATTTTGGCTACAGGTGCAAAGGTATTATTGTAATCTTGACCTTCAATCTGTGTGTAACCTTTTGCTACAAGACGGGCTTTGAATTTGTCCAACGAACCATCAGCTTTAAATTTAACCTTATAAACCCATTTGCAGTCAATAACTCGTTTTCCATCAGGTAAGATGTCAACAATAGTCCAAGTATCATTGGTCTCTAAAGCTAACAATTCTTTGTGCATAGCCTCCATCCAACGTGGATCTATTTTAGCTTGATTAAAAGTATGTGGTTCTTTAACAGATGTAGCAGTACTAACAGCACATGCAAAAATCCCATTTGGTGGTGAATAATGAGAAAAGCTATATTTGTCATTATCTATAGGACAGTTAAGCAAAATGCTATTTGCTTGAGGAATAGTAGAAGGGACAACGTAATCTTTCATCCATGTTGGTTGAACTTTGTGACGAAGTGATACCCTTTGGGGCACTTGTGTATGAGGTAAAGGATGTGTAACAGGTGATTCGATTGAAGGTGGTGATATAGGTGGTGTGGGTAATGTAGGTGGTGTATGTGAAATAGGTGGTGTAGTACTAAATTCACGAGTAGATAAAAAACCTTGTGACAAATGAGAATCTGAAATAAAATCAGTAGAAACAAAAGTATCAAGAGGTGTGGAGGATGTAGTAATATCATAAGTAGAAGAAGGTACTGTAAAAGGCAAAGGAGATAAAGTATCATCAGAAATATATGGGTATACACTTTCATTGAAAACCACATGTCGTGAAAAATGTATTTGTTGAGTAACAGGGTCAAATAGTTTATAACCCTTTTTGTGTGGTGGGATAACCAACGAACACAGTTTTAAGGGCTCTAGGAGCTAGTTTATCTGAATCATGAACAGTCATATGTGCAAGACATCCAAAAACTCTCAAAGTACTATAATCAGGAGCTTTGTCAAATAATTTTTCATATGGTGAGATGTGGCCTAGGACAGAGGTAGGAATTCGATTGATAAGGTATGTGGAGGTGAGTATGCAATCACCCCAAAATGAAAGAGGAAGATGTGATTGAAAAAGAAGTGCACGAGACATTTAGAGTAAATTTCGATGTCGTCGCTCTACTCTCCAATTTTGTTGAGGAGTATAGGGACAGGTAGTTTGATGCACAACTCCAAGAGAAGAAAAAAAAGATTTTAGATCATGGTTAAGAAATTCTCCCCCATTATCTGTTCGAACACATTTTATAACAGTAGAGAATTGAGTTCGAACATAAGCAAAAAAATCTTTTAAAGATTGAGAAACATGCTGCTTAGTAAGTAATAAGATAGTCCAAACAGCTCGTGAAAAATCATCTAGAATAGTCAAGAAATATCTACAACCATTGTATGTGGGAACCCTATAAGGGCCCCAAACATCACAGTGTATCAACTCAAATTTACAAGAAGCATTAGATTGACTCAAAGAAAAAGGTAATTTGCATTGTTTGGCTAAAGGACAAGTAGTACATGGCTCATGGCCTTGAATAGTAGACCAATGTACATCAATAGCAGAAATTTTTGACAGAGTTTGAAAAGGAATATGGCCTAGACGTCTGTGCCATAGAGATGATGCAGAAGAAATAGTTGCAGCAGTGAAAACTGGAGGAGTAGTTGAGGTATTGGAAAGTTGATAAAGTCCTCCACTAAGGTTACCAAGAACCAATGCCCTCTTCTGGTATTGGTCCTGCAAGTAACACAAAGTAGAAGTGAAATGAATGTTGGTTTGTAGTTGAAAAGAAAGCTTACTAACAGATAGTAAGTTAAAGGTAAAAGTAGGTACCAAAAGGACATCAGGAATGGTTATAAAAATGGGATATAAAAAAACAGAACCAACATGTGTGACAGTAGCATGTTCTCCATTGGGAAATTGAACAGTTAAAGGATGATCTAATGATTTAACATTTTGCATAAAATCAATATGACAGCACATATGTGTTAGGTCCGTTAAGATTGTAGAAGGGGGGGTTGAATACAATCTATATCTTTTTATCGAAATTTGTCCGTTAAATAAAATTTAGTTTAGACAAATTTGAGCGGAATTAATTGAAACAAAATTCAAGTTAAATATAACGATATATTAAACTTGATGGTTGTTACAAAATCAGTACAGAGTATTATCACGTTAATAAAAACTAATTAGAAAATTCGACATGAACTTTTCTAATTTAGTTAATAAAAATCGAGATACGAACTAGGAAACTTAATTCGCTAGTAATACAAGAGTCACAAATAATTAAGTTCTATCGGATCAAATATTACAAATGAGTTGAACTTGATTTTCTGTGAATTAATTGATATGGTCAGTGGCTTTAAAGATGAGAGAGAGATGTAATGTTTATGCTTCTGTCTTTAAAACTTGTCTCGTGTGTCTTTGTATATCCTGGCTTCTGTCTCTTTTATAGTTGTTATGTTGTAAATATCTCCTGCCTCTTTTTTTCACTTCAACAGACTATCCACAGACTGTCAAAAGGCGTGCAGACTATCCAGGGGACACATAGACTACCGGTGTGACTATCCATACTTGTTGCAGACTACCGGTGTGACTATCCTTTCTCTTGCAGACTACCGGTGTGACTATCCATACTCTTGCAGACTACCGGTGTGACTATCTGGCTTGGCAGACTACCCAATTCTTTCTCCAGACTATCAGAATGACTATCCTGATAGTCTTTAATACAAGATTTTTCTGGCAGACTACCATGCAGACTTCCTGGTAGACAATTCCTTAGCAGACTATCAAACTGAGCTGTGTATGCTGAGCAGACTATCTCCTAGACTATCTCAGATAGTCTTTTAATAATAAAACTATAGTCTTAAAACACTTCTGATAGTCTTTTAGCAATCTATATTAATTCTAAATTAATTAATTCAATAATTAACTTAATAAATAAATTAATTCTTGAAGAATTAATTTATTAATTAAGTTAACTAAATACTTTAAATTAATTAATAGAGAATTAACATAATTCATTTGATAGTCTAATCTTCACTTTTAAACCACTGAATTAAATAAAGAACCTCCACTGAATATTTGTTGACGCTCGATGCACGGTCTGGTTCATGAACGACTAACTTCAACTTCTGTTCTTCATTTTGACTTTAAACTGTGGTCAATTTCTTCTCTCAACTTTCTTTAAATATTCTGTACTGATACTGTCTCTTGTCACTTGTAGAAATCTCTGTCCTTCTGAATTAAATCCATGACTTTGAATACCACACTGAGGCTTGATCAGTAGACTGAACTTCTTCCAGTGTAAAATATCAAAACTATAGATTGACTTGTAGATTTGTTCCTTCTGATAGATAGCATCTTCTGAGATTCCTGTGACAGTTAATATTATTTACTTATTACAATCTACTTTAAGTTGAGTTGGATCCTCGAACTACAAATAGGCTGAGTCATATGCCTTTCAATCTCCCCCTATTTGTTTGTTATAAATTAACAAGCAAATTCCTAGAGGATAACTCAACTAACTCAACTTAAACTAGTAAATGATAAAACATTAATAGCAAGTAAATAATGATAAAGTTCTGGTATTTATAACAATTTCCAGATTCAAACATAATGATAAATACAAGATAGATGATCCTCTAGCCTGATCATATTAAACATTATCCTATCTTGATCTATCTAACTCTAAAGATATTACATGTAGAGCTGTTCTTCATTTCTGACTGTCTTCCTTCCTTATTTCTCCTTCTTCTGGATCATCCATTTCTGGCAGATTTTTGTGCAATTCTGCATCAACTAGCAACTCTTTTCTTGATGAGAATCCTGTAGGGCGAACAAGAGGAATTCCAAGTGCCTTTCTCAACTGACCTTTGAACTTCTCATAATCCTTAAAAAATTTGACTTCGGCATAGGATTTAATACGATCAGCAATTTCTAACTTCTCTTTAGTAGAAAATCCTTGATTTCTCAGAACATGTTCAATATAGACCAACTGCCTGGCAGAGTGTGTGAACAATTCCTCATTCTCAAGATTTATTGTATGAAGCACCTCACCTTTAAGGAATTTCAATTGTCTAGGCAATTCAACTATTTCTGGACCAACTCTTTCAGCAAACTCTTTGAATTTCTCATGAAGTAGTACACCCAACTCAGAAGAAGTTCTTACCTTTGGCCTAAGAACCCAGATTTCTGTCAATGATTTGTCATAGAAGAACTGAATTGAAACTCTTTGTGTTCCAAACTCATGACAATCAACAAATATTAAGAGCTCATCTGTTTTCGTTTCACCTGCAGTTGTTATTCTCACAACTTCTGTTCTTAGGGCTCTCATGTACATATCGTGTGTTGGGTTAAGCTCTTTGAGTCTTTCAAAGATAGAAAGAAGTCGACAATCATCATTATCAAGAGATTGATGTGAGTCTATCATTCGTTGAGCACGTTCCCATTTCTCACCACTCTTAAACTTGACGTATAACTTCCTTTCTTGAGTTTTAAGTACATGTTCTCGTTGCCTTGCTTCTGCTTCCTCTTTTTGAAGTCTTTCTTTGTGTGCAAGCATATCTAGTGTTCTCTGAAGCTTTTCATCTCGCAATTTGAGATTTGCTTCTTGCCTTTCAACTTCTAATTCAGCTTCAAAATCCAGTTTTGCTTGCTCAGCTTCATATTCAGGGTCAACTGGCACTTCATCTTCCCAGCTGCTAAAATCTGGTTCTGGTATTTTTTCACCCTCATCAGAGAACTTTAGATCAGCAAAAACATCAAAGTTGTCTGGTTCACCTGAGTAGTAATACCCTTCAGTGTCTTCTGCACTCTTCTGAGAATCTGCTATCTTCTTCCCCTTATCTCTCCCTTGTTCACCTTCAGATTTATCTTTTTCAGAGTCTTTACTAGTTCCCTCTCTTGACTTCTCCCCCTTAGTTGAGGAATCCTCTACCGAAGTGTGAAATGCACCATCTCCAGGGTCTCGCTCATCACCATCTCCACCTTTTCCTACAAAGAATTCCCTTTCTTCTGCTGTGGGTGTGTGAGTTCTGCTGATCATGTTGAACAAATGTTTGATCCCTTTACCTTGTTGTGCATTCTGCCTTTCAATCACATCAAGACGGTGTTCAGTAGACAACTGACTCTTAATTAATGCTGTTTGAAGATTTTCAACTTTGTCGGAGATTACAGAAATAAGTTTATCTTGAGTAACAGTAACCTCTCCAGCATCATCAAGTGCCCGTTCATAAGATAATTCGAGAGTGTTGAACTTGTTTGTGAAAGTTGTCTTCATCTTGGTGATGTCATTCTTTATCACAGCAAGCTGATTTTTGACAGAGGTAGATGAAGAAGACCGTTCACCCACTTGTGCTCGAAGTAATTTTGCTTCAGCTTTACTGGCCTCAAGTTCCTTTTCTAGAGCTTTAATCTTTTCTTCCAATGAACGAGTGTATGTGTCAGTGTGTGCACTCACCTGAATATCACTCTGAGTTTCACTCATCTGAAGTGCATGTGTTTCACTCAGTTTAGTGGTGTTCCTCACATCACTCCTCACTAATTCCTTAGCTGCTCCAGAATGTGTACCTGCAGATAAAATCACCCTAGCCTCCTCTTGGAAGGTCAGTGGTGGTGCAATGGGAGTTCGCAAATCCCTTTCCTCAGTCATTTCTGTTATCTCATTTGGAATTGATGTCTGAATTTCTTCAGTGACAGAAAGATCGAGTTGCCTTCCACTTTCTCCAGTTGAAACTGCGAGTGGAAAATCCCTTGAGGGAGCCAAGAATGTTCCTCCTGGGAGGGGAGATGATGACTCTATTATTTGTGGCTGAGAGTCAAGATTTCCCTCATTAACCTGTGAAGGCTCTTATACCGTGACTATGGTAGGCACTGTTTCAGTAACAACCCTATTGTGCTCTCCTTGCTCATTGTCCCTAGCCACATCAGATTCTACAGTTATGTTTTCCCCCATTGTGAGTAATAGGGGTGTGCTTGACTCTGTACAGGGTGCCATGGCCGACTGGCGAATTTCAATGGACTCATCCTGTTGAGAGAATGGTTCCAGTAACTGTTCATGTGCCATTTCAATGTCCGTATCCTTTTGGGAGGATATGGATGGGCTGACAGTTGCCTCAATTTGTAAGTTTCTTCGCTTCTTTAGTGGAGGCAGAGCTGTGGGATCACTCATATCACTACTTCTTACTTTACGTCTTTTCACTGTTAATTTACTTCTGGATTTGGGTTTTGAGATTTTAGATGACACTGTGTTTGGCTCTAAGACCTGGGATAGAAGTTGTGGTTCTACAACCTCTTGGTCTAACCTATCAGCCACTTGGGCTCCAGAAGTAGTTTCAGGGAAAGATGAGAATACCTGTTCAGTAGCAGTTGCAGAAATCCCAGCAATAGTGGGTTGAGCCACTTGAAGTTGATGTTCAGGTTCAGGAGCAGTTGCTGCTTCTTGTTCTGGTTGCTCAGGAACATGCTCAGGTTGCTGTTGAGGTGGTTGTTCTTGTATGATTGGCAGTTCTATGAAGTTGGACATATACTGAGTAATGACCACTGGAACATTTGTGTACTTCTTCATTGTTGCTAACCTGGTGAAGAATTTTTTATGTGTTTTTCCTGATGCTTCAGTACGAGAGTTAGCAAACAATCTTTGATGAACATCAGAAACAACATGATTAAATATGAGAGTTAAAAACCTTGGATAGTAACAATCAACTTTACTACCCAAATCATGATCGTTCTTGGCAGTTATGAGACGATTTACCATGGCATCAAAAATTAATTTACCAAAATTAACCCTTTGATTATTAGCAACTGCATAACCAATTCTCTGAAGCAAGGTAGGAATATTGTGAAAATTATTCTTTTTAGTGTTAGCAAACACCTTAGCAATTGTGTCAAAGAAATAATCCCACTCAGCCATGAAGTTACTTTTAGACAACTTAGAAAGATCAACTTCTCCTTGATAATGGATGTCATTGAAAAATTGTGTCAGTACTGCTTCAGATGGAACATCAACAAAGTCATTTGTTGGAAGTCGTAGAACGGTGTTAACAGTTGAGTCATTCACAACATAAGGTGTGTCTCCCACGGTAAAAGTAAAAGATGTTGAGTCCGAGGAAAGAACAAATGTAGAACAAATTGCCCGAAGCACATCAACTTTCAACGGAGCATCAAGAATCAAGGCATGACGAATAAGAGAGTGCTCATTTAAAAATCGAATCCACGGTTTAACCCTCTCGAGAGTACAATTATCGGGATTAAAATGACCAACAAAATTATGATTTATTATCTCCATATTACCAGCCATTTTAAATAACCACACACTGAATTAACAGGTTTAAAACCTTCAAAATCGAGTCTTAGAAATTTTAACAATTACTAAGATTAATCCGAAAAATCAGAAAAATCCAAACTTCACAGAAAAATCTGAAACTCGAGTATGTTGATCACTGAACACACACGAACACACGACTATTTTTAGTTTTTATCAAATCATAATCAAACTCTCCAGTTTTCAGATCGAAAAGTTGTTTCCTCAAGAACACGAACAGTTTAATCGAAACAAAATCAAGATTTTAACCACTACAAACGATGGGATTTGAATGAGAAGAACAAATCTGGCCTTCGTTTTCAGAGATGATAAGAATTAAGCGATTAATCGATCAAAAATTTGGCATGGGTTCGACAGTGTATGTATTTATGTGTGTATCGACAAGAACTGTACTCTGTGACTTAACACGAGAGTTTAGACTAAAAATAAGACTAAAGATAGTCTCAAGACAATTCTGTATATGTACTAACGGTAGTCTAAACGGTAGTCTAAAATAGAATTAATAAAAGAATTAGACTATGGACTAATAGACTATATCTGATAGTCTATCTGATAGTCTAATTAGACTAAAATAGACTGTCTAGACTAAACTATTTAAACTATTTAGACTATTTTAAAAACAGAATATAGACTAAACAATTTAGACTATAATATAGCAGAACATAGACTATCGAATATAGACTAAATAATTTAGACTAATAATACCGATAGTCTAAAATAGACAAGAATAGACTATAGATTACTAATATAGACTATGACAATTTAACTTACACTAAAACTATACAGACTAGACTAATCAAACTATGTACTGCTATTTTCTTAATAAATCATAAAATCCGAACATTTACAAAAATATTACAATGACCATAGGTTATCCTTTTAACGGAAACAAAACATAAATACCAAAAGGACAAACACTACAAATCACTTAAAGAAAATATTTAATAATTTACATAATTATTCATGGTAAATTAATAAATCTATATATTTTCTAATAAAATAACTTTCTAATAGAAAATTATTTAAAAAGAAAATATGACTTATTTAACCATCATAAATATAATTTTCAAGAAAAATAAGTTTCTCATAAATTACAACTTGTAAAATTTGAGAAAAATATTTTTAAGGAAAAAGAATTATTTTAACATTGAAAAGAAGTAAGTAGGGATATATTAAGATGATAATGGCAATGATTTGAACATTAACAAATAACAAGGTAAGTTGATAAAATAATTATACAAGTGATTTTAATCAACAAATATTAACAAGATAATCACTTGTAAATTATTAAAGATCAAACCTCAGATATTAACTAGTTTAATTACTAGGACTATTTAACATACCCAATTCACCAACAATTCTGGTGAATGTGGATTCGTCAAGAGACTTAGTAAAAATATCTGCTGTTTGTTCTTCCGTGGGTACAAAATGTAACTCCACGGTACCATTCATGACATGCTCTCGGATAAAATGATACCTGATGTCAATGTGCTTGGTCCTCGTATGCTGCACAGGATTGTTGGAGATTGCTATGGCACTTGTATTGTCACACAGAATTGGAATATTGTCAAGTACAAAGCCATAGTCACGTAGCTGATTCCTAATCCACAAGATTTGAGCACAACAGCTTCCAGCAGCTATATATTCTGCTTCAGCTGTTGAGTTAGAAACTGTTTGTTGTTTCTTGCTGTACCAGGAGACCAACCTACCACCTAGGAATTGACAACTCCCAGAGGTGCTTTTTCTATCTACAACACTTCCTGCATAATCTGAATCTGTATATCCAACAAGGTTAAAACCAGATTCTTTAGGGTACCAAATACCTAAGTTAGGTGTACCCTTAAGATATCTCAAGATTCGTTTAACAGCAATGAGATGCACATCTCTAGGATCCGCTTGGAACCTTGCACACAAGCATGTAGCATACATAATATCAGGTCTACTTGCAGTAAGGTAAAGTAATGAACCTATCATACCTCTGTAGCTTGTGATATCTACCTTAGCAGAATTTTCACAAGCTCCAAATTTCACAGCTGTTGATGATGGTGTTCTTGCTGAAGATGAGTCCTCCATTTGATATTTCTTGAGGAGCTCTCTGACATACTTGGATTGACAAATAAAAATTCCATCTGTCCTTTGACTTACTTGTAATCCAAGAAAGAACTTCAGCTCACCCATCAGGCTCATCTCAAATTTACCCTGCATTAGCTTAGCAAATTTCTTGCACAGAAGATCATTAGTAGACCCAAATATTATATCGTCCACATAGACTTGGACTAATATAGTATCATTCTTATGTTTCTTAGTAAAGAGAGTTTTGTCTATGACACCTCTAACAAATCCATTTTCAAGTAAAAATTCAGAAAGAGTGTCATACCATTTCCTTGGAGCTTGCTTAAGACCATAAATTGCCTTGAAGAGAAAGTAGACAAAATCCAAGAATTCTGGATCTTCAAAGCCAGGGGGTTGTTATACATATACCTCTTCATCCAGCTTGCCATTCAGGAAGGCACTCTTGACATCCATTTGATAAACTTTGAAGTTTGAATGTGCTGCGAATGCCAAGAATATCCTTATAGCCTCAAGTCTAGCCACTGGTGCATAGGTTTCATCATAATCTATTCCTTCAGCTTGGGAATAACCTTTAGCAACCAGTCTTGCTTTGTTTCTAGTTACAATGCCATCTTCATCAAGTTTGTTTCTGAATACCCACCTGGTATCAACTACTTTCCTGTCTTTAGGTCTGGGTACCAGCTTCCATACTTCTTGTTGTTTGAATTGACTGAGTTCATCTTGCATAGCAATCACCCAATCAGGATCAGAAAGAGCTTCTTCTGTTTTCTTATGTTCTATTGCAGACAGAAACCCAGAATAATTGCATTGATTTTGATAGCTCCTTCTAGTTTTTACACCAACATCTGGATCACCAACGATCAACTCAAAAGGATGAGCTCTATTCCACACAGTCTGTCTGGGAAGATTTGACCTTGATGATTCGCCTTGTTCTTCATTATGATGTTGAGTATGACCAGCTGATCCTTCATCACCTCCCCCTGAGTTATTGCCAGTTTGACTAGATGAATGTTCAGGAGTGTCAGTGGTATCTCCAGTCTGATCATTGTTTCCACCACCACCACCCTGATCATTATCATCATTATTACTGTTATCATTAGCAGCAACATCAGGTTGGTTGTCACCATCTGAATCGGAGTCTGTCATATCATCAAAAGATAACTTTTCAGATGAATCCTCCGTTTGAATACTAGGAAGTTTAGTGTCATCAAATGATACATTGACACTTTCAAGCATTGTCTGATGATCAATCACATACACCTTGTAAGCTCTTCTTGAATAACCAATGAAAATTGCTTCATGTGCTTTGGCCTCAAATTTACCACCACGATCATCTCCATCTTTAAGCACAAAGCATTTTGCTCCAAATACATGAAAATACTTGAGTGTTGGTCTCTTTTCATACATAATTTCATAGGGGGTCTTCATCAAGTCTTTGTTGATTAAAGTTCGATTCTGGGTATAACATGCAGTGTTAACAGCTTCAGCCCAAAAGTACAAGGGAAGCTTTGATTCACTTAACATAGTACGTGCAGCTTCAATCAAGGTTCTATTCTTTCTTTCTACTACCCCATTTTGCTGAGGAGTTCTTGGGGCTGAGTACTGCCTTGTTATTCCCTTTTCAGTACAAAACTCATTTAGAACTGCATTCTTAAATTCAGTTCCATTGTCTGACCTTATTGCTCTAACTGGTTTCTTGTACTCCATTTCAATCAACTTGATGTGATCAATCACTAACTGTGGAGTTTCATCTTTGGAATTCAGAAATAAAACCCATGTGTACTTTGAGTAGTCATCAACAATCACGAGAGCATATCTTTTCTTTGACATAAACATCACATTAACTGGACCGAACAGATCCATGTGCAACAGTTGTAGAGGTTCAGTTATTGATGATGTGTCAGTGCTCCTGTGAGTTGCTGTTTTCAATTTGCCTTTTTGACAGGCATCACAGAGTCCTTCTTGAGTGAATTCCATTGAAGGTAAACCTCTCACCAGTTCTCTTTTAACTAGAGAATTCATTGTCTTGAAATTAAGGTGGGAGAGTTTCTTGTGCCATAGCCAACTTTCATCTGTAGATGCTTTAGAATAAAAGCAGTTGATTTCTTCAATGCTTCCAGTGTTCATATTTGCCACGTACAGATTTCCTTTTCTGACTCCTGTAAGAGATGGTTGTTCATGTCTCTTGTGTGAGATTAGACAATTCTTCTTGTTGAAGTAAGCCTCGAATCCCTTGTCACAAAATTGACTGACACTTAACAAATTGTGCTCAAGTCCTTTCACAAAAGACACTTCATCAATGATAACATTTCCAGCTTCCAATCTGCCATATCCATCAGTTGTACCTATGCTGTTATCTCCAAAGGTAACCACTGGGCCAGCTTTTTCAACCACGTTTGTCAGCAGGGTTCTGTCTCCAGTCATATGCCTTGAACATCCACTGTCCAAGATCCAGGTCACTCGATCAACCTGTTTCACACCCTGCAATGACAAATAGGTTAAACCTTCTTCGGAACCCAAACCTGATTGGGTCCAGAATACTTAAAGAATTGGCCTTTGTCAGGCAAAACAACATTTTTAACATTGACACCATTTTCACCACTAACCAACATACATTTAACCCTATAAACAGATTTGACAATCTTCTGTTTTATCTTGGGTATCCATGTTTCTTTAGCAGCAATGACATTTGTTTCACTGACTGGACATTTGACCTTGTAAGCAGCCTTACCAAAAGTCTGTTTAGGCTTTGATACAAATGTCTCTCTCCTATCCTGAGAAGGACTAGCAGTCTTTGACCTAACATTTTTATTCTTATTCATGTGTTGTCGAGGAGCAGTCTTACTAGCACATGCTTGATTACCATTAAAGTAAGCAGACATTACATTGAAAGCACAAGACATACAATTGACAACACCACATGCTTTATGATAAATATCAATGGTAGGCATGGTATGCATGTTAGACATGTTATTGTTCTTTTTCAACTTATCACCACTTAACCCAGTTTTAGATGAACTGGTTGGATAAACAACCTTAACTGGTTTCTTAACAGATTTAACATTATCAAGGACAATGCCATTTGCACTGTCCTCATTACGCATCTCTTCTTGAATAATGATAGAAGTGAAGTTTGGAGGTTCTGCAATCGACTTCTTAAAGAGCGGATCTTCAACCTTCTTAAGTACATGTGGTATACCCCTCTCTTTAGCACTAACAAGGTTAGGGGTATTTATGCCTAACAATCCAACAGCTTCGTTATAACCAAACCCTATTCCTACAGTTCGTTCTATAGCTTGTTTATTGAAATGCTCTTTAGAAAGTTTAACAGAATTAAAGCAAGCACTAACCTTGGTTTCAAGTTCAACAATTTTAGAAAGTTGTTTAGTCACTACTTCTAGAATGGATTTCTCTCTTCTATTAAGTCGTGCTATTTCCTCTTTTTGTTGATCTTGATTAACATGCACCTTTTTTAGTCCTAACACTTCATTTTCAAGTTCAGTGTTTAACAAATTTAATCTAGCAATGTGTTTTTGTGCATTAGCCAAGGAACCACCTAACTGATGAACCAACTCAGAGTCAGTAAGTTTTACCTGTGGTTTAGGATCAGTGAGCATGTCACCATTTGCCATTAGTGCAAGATTTCCAAATTCTTCATCTTCACTATCTATGTCATCCCAGCTTTTACCAGCAGCCACATAGGCTTTTCCAGGTTTCTTCTTTTCAGGAACATAATCTCTCTTCTGGGCTTGTTTAGGTTTCTGACACTCAGTGGCAAAGTGTCCAAGTTCATTGCAATTATAACAACGAATTTTGCTTCTATCAATAGTTCCAGTTTTGTAGCCACCTCTGCTACTGGAGGATGAGGAACCTCCTCTCTGGAATCTGTTATTAGACTTGAACTTGAACTTAGGATTTCTCCTGAATCTAAAGTTGCCAAACTGTCTAACCATGAGTGCCATGGATTCATCCTCCAACTGATCCAATTCTTCTAATGAGTAAAACTCACTTCCATCCTGAGTAGCTGGTGTCTGACCATGTTCCACTTCAGTCTGCTCCTTGTCTGAGCTGTAAGGTCGAACAACCTTAGCTTCCACTTCCTTAGGAGCCTCAACCACTAATGCTGTAGATGAACTTGCAACTCTACCTTTACCATGAATCTCTTTCTGTTGGACTTGTTCCAACTCATAGGTTTTTAAAATACCGAAGAGTTTTTCAAGACTAACTTTATTCAAGTCACGAGATTCTCTTATTGCTGTTATCCTGTGTTCCAGGTGAGTCGACATAGTCAGTAAGAACTTCAGATTAATCTCCTTCTGTGTATAGTTCTTGCCATGGATTTGCAAGTTGTTGATTATTTTATTATACCTTTCAAACACTTCTTGAATGCCTTCATTAGGGCCAGCTCTGAAGTGTTCATACTCAGAGGTTAAGATTTGAAGTCTGTTCTCCCTGACTTCATCGGTTCCTTCATTAATGGTTTCAATAGTTTCCCACATGTGTTTGGCAGTTTTACAATTCATCACATGGCTATACATCACAGCATCCAGGGAATCTATTAGAATGAGTCTGAGGTTTTTATCAAGCCCTGCATCCTCCTTTTCCTCAGGTGTATAGGTGGCAGGGTCCTTTTCATAAGATTTAGCAGGAATCACAATTTTACCCTCAGCTTCAACTTCATCTTCATAGACCATAGGAGTTTTAGGTCCGGTTTTCAAAACAACCAAATATTTAACGTTTGTACATTCCAGAAACAACTCCATCTTATTCTTCCACATATCATAATTATCTTTGTCAAAGATAGGTATCTTAACAATGGCTTTAGAAGTCATGATGAATTTTTAAGAGAGTTAAAAATTCGAGCTTGATTTTTAATTGAATAAGAATAGGATCTTGATTTGTATATCAATCAAACGGCTCGGATACCAATTGTTAGGTCCGTTAAGATTGTAGAAGGGGGGGTTGAATACAATCTATATCTTTTTATCAAAATTTGTCCGTTAAATAAAATTTAGTTTAGACAAATTTGAGCGGAATTAATTGAAACAAAATTCAAGTTAAATATAACGATATATTAAACTTGATGGTTGTTACAAAATCAGTACAGAGTATTATCACGTTAATAAAAACTAATTAGAAAATTCGACATGAACTTTTCTAATTTAGTTAATAAAAATCGAGATACGAACTAGGAAACTTAATTCGCTAGTAATACAAGAGTCACAAATAATGTAGTTCTATCGGATCAAATATTACAAATGAGTTGAACTTGATTTTCTGTGAATTAATTGATATGGTCAGTGGCTTTAAAGATGAGAGAGAGATGTAATGTTTATGCTTCTGTCTTTAAAACTTGTCTCGTGTGTCTTTGTATATCCTGGCTTCTGTCTCTTTTATAGTTGTTATGTTGTAAATATCTCCTGCCTCTTTTTTTCACTTCAACAGACTATCCACAGACTGTCAAAAGGCGTGCAGACTATCCAGGGGACACATAGACTACCGGTGTGACTATCCATACTTGTTGCAGACTACCGGTGTGACTATCCTTTCTCTTGCAGACTACCGGTGTGACTATCCATACTCTTGCAGACTACCGGTGTGACTATCTGGCTTGGCAGACTACCCAATTCTTTCTCCAGACTATCAGAATGACTATCCTGATAGTCTTTAATACAAGATTTTTCTGGCAGACTACCATGCAGACTTCCTGGTAGACAATTCCTTAGCAGACTATCAAACTGAGCTGTGTATGCTGAGCAGACTATCTCCTAGACTATCTCAGATAGTCTTTTAATAATAAAACTATAGTCTTAAAACACTTCTGATAGTCTTTTAGCAATCTATATTAATTCTAAATTAATTAATTCAATAATTAACTTAATAAATAAATTAATTCTTGAAGAATTAATTTATTAATTAAGTTAACTAAATACTTTAAATTAATTAATAGAGAATTAACATAATTCATTTGATAGTCTAATCTTCACTTTTAAACCACTGAATTAAATAAAGAACCTCCACTGAATATTTGTTGACGCTCGATGCACGGTCTGGTTCATGAACGACTAACTTCAACTTCTGTTCTTCATTTTGACTTTAAGCTGTGGTCAATTTCTTCTCTCAACTTTCTTTAAATATTCTGTACTGATACTGTCTCTTGTCACTTGTAGAAATCTCTGTCCTTCTGAATTAAATCCATGACTTTGAATACCACACTGAGGCTTGATCAGTAGACTGAACTTCTTCCAGTGTAAAATATCAAAACTATAGATTGACTTGTAGATTTGTTCCTTCTGATAGATAGCATCTTCTGAGATTCCTGTGACAGTTAATATTATTTACTTATTACAATCTACTTTAAGTTGAGTTGGATCCTCGAACTACAAATAGGCTGAGTCATATGCCTTTCAATATGATTCGTTGCCCCTGTATCCAAAACCCAAACATTTTTAGACATATGAGTGGGAGAAGGACAAGGATAGGTAGTACGTGCCAGATGTGTGGCTAAGCTGTATTCACTATGAGATGCTGGAATAGAAGAAGTATTAGAACTTTGATTGAGACTTTTCATGATGGACTGTAGCTGCGTTTGAAGTTCATTCATCTTAGTAGACAAATCAGTATTGATATCAGTTGAAGTAGCTTGAGCAGATGCCTGTAGTGCAGCCTTGGGTTGAGATGAATATCTGGAATTCTGAGATGGTCTACGTTTACCCTTGTTGTTGGGATGAAAAGGATGTTCAAGAGGATAGCCTACTAACTTGTAGCATTTGTCCTTTGTATGACCATTAATGTGACAATGTGAGCATTCTTGAATAGGAGGTGAAGCTCTGTCACTGAAACGATTAGGTGTGTAGGAACTGGATGGTGATGGCTTAGACATGTTCACCATCATAGAGATAGGAGAAGGTAGAGTACCATGAGTTTGTCGTTGTCTTTCCTCTTGTTTGAGAAGCATAAAATCTTGATTAACTATTGGCCATGGAGACATCATCAACAACTGGCCTCGAGCAGCAGTGTAGCTAGAATGAAGCCCCATTAAAAACTGTATCAACCTGGTTTTCTCAGTTTGAAGTTCCCAGTCTTTACTAGCAGAGCAAGTACACTGAATAACAGGAGTTAAGGCTTTAAGTTCATCCCAGTAGCCTTTGAGTTTGTGAAAATACAACTCTACTGAATCAGTTCCTTGTTCTAACTTAAACAATTCACATTGAACTTCATAGTATTTATGACCACTAACAGCTGAAAAACGTTCATTCAGTTCACTCCAAACAGCAGCTGCACTATCCATATAGTTAATACTATTGCCAATGTCATCAGATACAGTATTAATAATCCAAGTAATGACCATGTCATTCACTCTTTTCCAATGAACATACAGTGAAGAAGTCTCTTCAGGTGCAACAAAATCACCAGTTACAATGACTAGTTTATTTTTCGCTGATAATGCGATTTGCATCGAGCGTTTCCAGGATGCATAATTTTCTGAACCAGTTAGTTTCTTGGAAATTAAAACCATGCCTGGTTGATCATTGTTGTGAAGAAACAAAGGATGTGTGTTGTTATCAATAGATTGAGGATATTGTGATGAATGAGAATCATGAAAAATAGTAGTCGAATCAGGATTACGATTTGTGATGGCGTAGCCATAGAATTAGGAGATCTCAAAGCATCAGCATATGTTTGAGTAGGCATTCATAAAAACAAAGAAAACTTGAACAAATCAATCGATCTATGACGAAATGATGAAGAACATATCGATAAACATCATCAACAAGTATGAATTGATGAAAAACAAGCACGAATCGATCAAATGAACAACAACAAAACACCGATCTCAACAAGAACAGATCACACTAAAACGAAGAACAGATTATGATGAAAGATGACTATTAATACCAAAAATCAACGATTCTCAACACAAAAACAATCAACAGATCAATACGATCAAACACACTGATTGAACACATAAAAGAACTCACAAATCAATACGATCAAGAAATCGAGAAGAAACAACATTGCAATCACATCGGCGGAAGACGATTGCTCTGATACCACATAAAGATTCATGATTTGCAGGTTTATCTTCTATGAAATGTGTATTCTAGTGTGTAAGTATAGATGTATGTAAGCAATGAATCTATGGAGGAAATGTATTATCCATTACTTAACAGAGAAGAGTGTTTACAGAGTTTTACACAATAGAAAGGATCAGTCTCATCTAAGAGCTCACAACCAAATATATACAAACAGAAATGTAACTGAATTCTGTTATGAAAAGTAGAGCTCCCTATCAATGATTGATAAGCAAAGTTATATATCCGAAATGATAAGCTGTTGGCTTTATATATCATATGATTTTCATGATTTGAATGTGATAATTAGCTGTGATACTTAACAGATTAATATTTTGTGTTCTTTAATTTGAGTTTTATATTTTTCTAGATTATTGTAACTTGCTTGCATAAATGAAATTTTATAGTATTCTTGAAATTTAATATGTCATTACTTTGTTTTTTTCTTTGATTTATAACTTTTGTTTGATTGTTAGGAAAAATACCTACAATCTACCTTTTAAATTAATTTATCTCTTTTGTTAGTGGAATTTTTTCATTTTTTACGGAGAGGAACGAAAACTACAAAGGTACTGCAAGGAGATAGCTTTTGTAGATGATGGAAAGTAACCACATCTCCTGCATCCTATTTTCTTTAGTTCAGGATACACAAAAATTATGATTAATAGACCTCCTCTCCCAATCCAAACTCTGTTCTCTTTTAGTTTTATTCTGTTAGCTTACTTTGTTTTCACCAAAACTCTCTTCCCCTTATGATTTTTTCGATTTTTTAAAACCCTAAATCTAATCGATTGATTTCTGGGTCTCAAATCGAAAAATACAGAATTATATTAATATATATTTTCACAAACACACCCATGTTTTAAGCCCAAAAATCTAGAAAACCCTAATTTCAAATTTGATTTTTCGAAAGCCCTAACTCTATCTTCAAGAGTATTTGCAGGTACGATGAAGGAGAAGATGTTGTATGCCGGTTTCGCTTGAAAAAGACAAAGATCTATTACTGCATGTCTAGAACTCGGTCAAACCAGTTCGTGACTCACCGAGTTCAAGCGAAGGTTACACCGAGTCTTAACGAGTCTCATCTAAATTAGGTAAGTCCCGAGACTTTTAAATGTCTCGGGCTCAGGTAATTCTTTTAAACTTAAACCTAATATGCCGATGTGATTAGAGTAAAATAAATGTATGACTGGTTACGTTTTTGTGTCCTGAAATGAGTTACAATGTCTTGAGCTATATGTTCTAATCGTTGGTGTCTTCAAGAATATGGTTATGTTGTGACTAAACATACTGGACATTCGGAACATGTTGATCAAACCTGTTATCTGCATGTGAGATCCTATATGACTGATGATAAAGAGAACAAAAATTTGGATTGTTTGATGGTATCTGTAGATTTAAGTTCTAAGTTTATGTGTTCTGGTGTAAGGAATATGATTAATTATGGTTAGTATTTTGATTATTGGAGCTCGTATCAGATTTTCTTTTTTCCGGTTGACTGATTTTTCGGTGTATTTTTTTTCCGACGAGGTTTAATTTTGGTAACTTTGCAAAGGTATTGATTGTGTGTTAATGTGCTTTAATTTTGTTAATTAGTTTTAATGTAGCATTTATTTTTTAGTTTAGTATAAATGGTATGTAATTAGGATTTCAGTTTTTGTTTCTTTAAATGCGTTTTTTATGTTGACGTTTTTTGGTTATGATTTTGAATAAGTTTAGCATTTTTGTTATAATTTTGTTTTAAGTGATGATATGGTGTCTAAATTAGTTCTGTCAAGATATGTTCTAATTGTATTAATTATAATTGATTGGTAATTATTTTTTTCAGTTATATTTTATTTATAGATGATTGAGAGTTTTTCAATTGGTAGTTTTTAGTGTGCTTTAATTTACAATTTAATGTGCTTTTATTTAGCTAATTAGCTTAGTATGATTATATCATTTTTATGATTTTTTATAACTAATTTTTTAATTGATGATCGATAGGGCTCAATTAGAAGATTTTAATGTGAATGAATTGATTTTTGAGATTTGCATAATCGAGGGTGATTTGATTGGGGTTTCGATTTTGATTTGATTCTTTTTTGATATGTATTAATTAGCAAGTTTGTTTATTTTTACATGGTTTGTACCTTTGAGGGGTGCCATTTATTTATGACTTTGGGGACCAAATTTGGGTTATGGTAATGTCGTTTTTTGGACGATTTGGATCGTTTATTGATTTGGAATCTGGTGTCATCTTAGATGACTTTATAGTAGATTTTTATGAGAAATTGATGTTTATATGTCTAACTATAGGGGACTCCTTTGGTTAGATATATAAAATTGTTCAAATTTATTAGGATTACTGGGTATAATAATTTTTTAAAGTATATTCGATTAATGGCTTTTTGACATAATATTATTTGTTTTTGATATTTTCAGTTTAGGGAGGAAAGAAGTGTAAAGAGAAGATGGATGACGACATAATTTTGGGGTTTAGGGTGAGAAGATTGATGAAGGCGAGATTATGGATTATTACAGTGGAAGAATCAAATTGAAGAATCAAGAAGTTTCAAGTCTTTTGATTTTTAGGTTTTGGTTAAATTGATGTATCCATTTATTGTAGTAGGGCACTCTTTTTTCCCCGCTTGAGCTTTTTTCACAAAGGGTTTTGCTCTTGTGGGGTTTTTAACGAGGCCTTTTTTGGTGGATATAAAGGTGTAATTATCTAAACTTCCGGAGGAATCTCTTTCCTATGGGTTGTTTAGACTCATGGATTGGTTAAGCATAGCTTTCGGTTAGATGATGAAGCTTTTATTATCTCTTCTTATGTATCATTTTTTCATGAATGAAATTCATTCCTGAGCAAAAAAAAAAAATGATTAATATTGATTTTTGTTAAATTCTTGATAATTGATTATTATTCTTTTATGTCAGTTGAAAATTGTGGCGTTCTAAAATCGCGTGAATCTATTTTCTAATTTTTTTAGAATTTATAATTTCAAATATTAAAAATTAAAGCATGCTGTAATGTTAACATATATTGAATAATATGAATGAAAATTCGTCACACGAAATAGAAAAGAATTCAAACCTTAGAAATTATTCATTCTTAGTGTAGGTCATCATCATCATCCTTGGTGTCTCAATGTATAGAATTTTAAATACTAATAAATATAAAAATATCATTTAATATATTAAAAATAGAATAGATTTTCGAATTTATAGAGAAGAAGAGTTCAAATTTATAGGAAATACATATGATTAGAAAATTTACTGGGACTCTGGGAGTAGAAAAAGTATTTATAAAGCATATGATTAAAAATTCTATTGGAAGTAGAATAAGGATTCAAATTTATAGAAAATAAGAGTTCGAATTTATTGAAAAAGCATATAATTGAATAAAAGTTCTATTAGAAGTAGAATAGGTGTTTGAATATATAGAGAAGATATATAATTAAATATTTTATAGAAAGTACGATTTTCTTAAATTATATATTTTTTATATAAGTTAATTATACTTTTATTAGGAAAATTTATTCATAAATCCAATACTATTGTCAGAAAAAAAGTCATCGTATTAAAAAAAGATAAGAATTAATGTGTTAACATAATAAAAAAACATTCTTATGCAAGAATCCTAAATAAATACAGTAGTATCTATAATACAAAGAGAAAATAAGATGTGTTTTCATTTTCTAAAACTCCATAAATTTTAGAAAGTCCAGAGAAAGTATAAATTGGAATTCACTCTATGCTTTAGGTTTTGATTTTAAGAAAAAAAGTTGTTGTGTAAGATAAGTATCATCAATAATATATAATGAAGTTGGAATTTTGATCCCAAACGAGAGCGGCTCGAAACATGTTTAATGGGAAGATGACTTACTATAAAATATTGTATTAGTTATTAAACTATCATATCGATATTATAAATTGTATTTTATTTTTAAGATTTGATTTGTATGGATATATGTAAAAGTTAGTTTTTTTGTCTTAACGAGAGAGCGGATCAACAGTAATAACCGTGTTTAACGAGAAAGCGGTTCATTAGAGAAGACCGTATGAAAGATGTTTGAATATACAAGGAATACATAAAATAAAATGTTTTATTGGAAGCATAATACGAGGACGGTGGAGACGTCATATACGATTTTTTTAAAAAAAATATCTTTTTCCTAGAAATCCTTTATTTAACATTTTTTATAAAGTTAATTATACTTGCATTAGAAAAATATACCCATGAATTTAATATTATTCCCGTAACGAAAAGTTTTTGTATTTTTTTTTTCTTTTTATATGTTAACATAACATAAAGACAATTTTTATGCAAAAGCTGTAAATAAAGACAAGAATATCTATAATATACTGAAAATATAAGATGTATTTTCATCTTTAAAACTCCATAAATAAGAGTATAAATTGGAATTTACTCTCTTTATATAATGAAGTTAGAATTTTGGTCCAAATAAGTGCGGCTCGGAACGTACTTAACGGGAAGACGGCTCACTAGAAAAGATTGTATTAGCTATTAGAATTTGATACTGATGTCATAATTTTTTTTATTTTTACAGTTCAATTTTATGGATAAAAATTATTATATAAGTTTTTATAACTAATACCTTATCTATACTATACTATTATAAGCAAAACAGGGTATATTTGGTTTGGTACTCTTTTTTTGGTCACTCTTTTTTGGTACTCTTTTTTTGGTCACTCTTTGGTTTGGTTAAATCTCTATTATTAATAAAATTCAAAAAAAACCACACATAGCCTAAATAAAACCAAACAAACCAAACAAACCCAGTATATCCCGCATAAACCCAGTATAGCCTAAATTTACAGGGTATATTTGGTTTGATACACTTTTTTTGGTCACTATTTTTTTGTACTCTTTTCTTGGTCACTCTTTGGTTTGGTTAAATATCTATTATTAATAAAATTAAAAAAAAACACACATAGCCTAAATAATATGTATCTATCTATACTATACTATACTATTATAAGTAAAACAAGGTATATTTGGTTTGGTACTCTTTTTTTGGTCACTCTTTTTTGGTACTCTTTTTTTGGTCACTCTTTGGTTTGGTTAAATCTCTATTATTAATAAAATTCAAAAAAAAAACACACATAGCCTAAATAAAACCAAACAAACCCAGTATATCCCGCATAAAGCAGGGTCTGGGGACACATAGCCTAAATAATATGTATTAATATTAATATGCACCACATACACAAATATAATAATTCAAAATACAACTATAATAATTCAAAATATAAGCAAAACAGGGTATATTTGGTTTGGTACTCTCTTTTTTTGTCACTCTTTTTTTGTACTCTTTTTTTGGTCACTCTTTGGTTTGGTAAAATCTCTATTATTAATAAAATTAAAAAAAAAACACACATAGCCTAAATAATATGTATTAATATTAATATGCACCGCATACACAAATATAATAATTCAAAATACAACTATGATAATTCAAAATAAATAATTTTACTATTATAAGCAAAACAGGGTATATTTGGTTTGGTACTCTTTTTTTTGTCACTCTTTTTTGGTACTCTTTTTTTGGTCACTCTTTGGTTTGGTTAAATCTCTATTATTAATAAAATTCAAAAAAAAAAAACACACATAGCCTAAATAATATGTATTAATATTAATATGCACCACATCTATACTATACTATTATAAGCAAAACAGGGTATATTTGGTTTGGTACTCTTTTTTTGGTCACTCTTTTTTTGTACTCTTTTTTTGGTCACTCTTTGGTTTTGTTAAATCTCTATTATTAATAAAATTAAAAAAAAAAAACACACATAGCCCAAATAAAACCAAACAAACCAAACAAACCCAGTATATCCCGCATAAAGCAGGGTCTGGGGACACATAGCCTAAATAATATGTATTAATATTAATATGCACCACATACACAAATATAATAATTCAAAATATAACTATAATAATTCAAAATATAAGCAAAACAGGGTATATTTGGTTTGATACTCTTTTTTTTGTCACTCTTTTTTTGTACACTTTTTTTGGTCACTCTTTGGTTTGGTAAAATCTCTATTATTAATAAAATTTAAAAAAAAAACACACATAGCCTAAATAATATGTATTAATATTAATATGCACCGCATACACAAATATAATAATTCAAAATACAACTATGATAATTCAAAATAAATAATTTTACTATTATAAGCAAAACAGGGTATATTTGGTTTGGTACTCTTTTTTTGGTCACTCTTTTTTGGTACTCTTTTTTTGGTCACTCTTTGGTTTGGTTAAATCTCTATTATTAATAAAATTCAAAAAAAAACACATAGCCTAAATAATATGTATTAATATTAATATGCACCATATACACAAATATAATAATTCAAAATACAACTATGATAATTCAAAATATAAGCAAAACAGGGTATATTTGGTTTAGTACTCTTTTTTTTTGTCACTCTTTTTTTGTACTCTTTTTTTTGTCACTCTTTGGTTTGGTTAAATCTCTATTATTAATAAAATTCAAAAAAAAAAACACACATAGCCTAAATAATATGTATTAATATTAATATGCACCGCATACACAAATATAATAATTCAAAATACAACTATGATAATTCAAAATAAATAATTTTAATAATATTTATATACATGGGATTATAAAGTTATAAATTATTTTATTAATAAAAATATATATACAACTTAAAACTTTAATAATAAAATATAATTAAAAAATTTACAAGCAACCGTGCATCGCACTGTACTCTTTTTTTTGTCACTCTTTTTTTGGTCACTCTTTGGTTTGGTTAAATCTCTATTCTTAGTAAAATTCAAAAAAAAAAACACACACATAGCCTAAATAATATGTATTAATATTAATATGCACCGCATACACAAATATAATAATTCAAAATAGAACTATGATAATTCAAAATAAATAATTTTAATAATATTTATATACATGGGATTATAAAGTTATAAATTATTTTATTAATAAAAATATATATATACAACTTAAAACTTTAATAATAAAATATAATTAAAAAATTTACAAGGAACCGTGCATCGCACGGGTTATAGGCTAGTATATATAATAAGTATAAGGGAGATCTTATCCAAATTTTTGGTCGTCGTCACCAAATTTTTGGTCGTCGTCACTGTACTAGCAAAAACATATGATCCGTTGGATTAAAAGTCATTCGTTGGATTATAAATTATATCCTTAAATATTTATTTATAATTTTCACTTTGTTAATTTACTATAATACCCTTTCTTCATCGATTTGTTTTTTTCTTCATCATTAGAACTAAATTTAATTTAAAAATATCTTTATAAGAGGGATTTTATCCAAATTTTTGGTTTGGAAGTTGTACTACCAAAATTATATGATCCGTTGGATTGAAACTAGACGATCAAGATTAGATCACATAAAAAAAGAAATTATAATCTAAAAAGGATATAATTAGAAAAGGTTGTATTAGAAGTGAATTTTAAAAGAAAATTATAATCTAAAAAGGATTTAATTAAAAAAGGTTGTATTATACTTGAATTTTAAAAAGAAAATTATATTCTAAAAATGATATAATTAAAAAAAGTTGTATTAGAATTGAATTTTATTTTTTATTTATTAGTATTAAAAAATTTCATATTTACTATTTGACCTCTATCTTGAGATCTAGAAATCAGATTTGAATGATTTTACAATCCATGCGAACCTCATAAAATTATCTTTAATTTAGTGATGTTTTAATAATTATTATTCAAATAGAAACACTCAGAATATCAAGAGAAAATATAATTTCGAATCAAATAGAATTTTCAACTTAAAAAATCGTCAATTTCTTCTCTTTGTTGTTTCTATGTAGATTTAATTATATTAAACCATCATTAATTTAAAGATTATTTTGTTAATTTCATATGGGTTGTAAACGTCCAAATCAAATTTTAAAATTCAAGATATGGTACAAATATTAAATCGAACATGTAAAATCTTATATATATATATATATATATATATATATATATATCAATTTTTAAACACCAATTTGATATGTAAATTAATAACTTATAAAATTTCATAAAAGTAATATAATTGTAGATATTAAAAAGGAGCCGTGCGTTGCACGGGTTATAAGCTAGTATATGTTAGAGTTGGGATATCGGTTTTAACGAGAGAGCGGCTCAATCGAAAGAATCGTGTTTAACAAGAAATCGATTAATTAGATAAGATTATCTAATTATTAAAAGTAAATATTAATATTGCTTTATCGACTAGTTATTTCTAAAAAAAAAAAAAAAGAAATTGTTCTCTCTCTCAGAGCCGCCGTTCCTCTTCTTTGTTTAGCAGCCGCCGGGGCTTCCACCGGAGCTCCACCGGTGGAAAGCCCCAAAATCTTTCATTTTCTTTGCTTTTTCTTCCCCTTTCAATAAATCTTGCTTTAGAGTATCGTTTTTAGTTTGTATTTTCGGATCTAAGGTTTCAAAACCTTTTTCGATTGGCTTAAATTTCTTAGATCTCAAATCTACGGAGCTCCGGATTTCTCGTTCTTCACAGGGATTTTGTTCTTGAAAGTGGTCCGAGTTATCTTGTTCTTGCGGTTTGTTCCCCAGATCTAGGATCGTCTAGGCTTTATTTAGTATTTAATTTTCGAAGTTGTAAGTTTGGTTTTGTTGTTTTCTCTCCGTTTGGATTTTCTCACCGTTTGTGTGAGTTTTGTTGTTCTCACCGGTTGTGTGAGTTTTGTTTTTCTCACCGTTTGTGTGAGTATGGTGATTGATTTAGTGATGAAAGTTGTTAGGGATTTGCATTCTCGGTCGATAGCTCAAACTGGTTTCGGCAGTGGTGAAGTATGTGTAAATATCATCTTCAACAAATCACGTGACTCCAAGAAGAATGGATTAATCCGTGATTGTTTCTGTGTTTTGTTTGTTCGACGCGACTGTTTATGTAGATGCCGTATGGCTTTTTGTTATTGAATTATCTCATTTACTCAAAAAAAAAAAAAAAAAAAAAACCAGACAAACAAAACAAATAAAAAACTAAATGAAACAAGGCTGGCAAGGCACAGGAACCAGCTGCACAGCAAACAAATAAGTAATTAGTCAGCATCATCATTTTCCACCGCCAAGCCAAGTCTTTGTTTCAAGGTCATCAAGAGTCTTCTTAAAAATCCAACGGCCAAGAGGATTCTTAGTTAGAGAAAATCTTTCTAGAGAGAGAAACCATTTAGATTCTTAAAGATCCCCCCTTTCTTGATTTTCTTGGGGTTTTGCTTCTTCTTTCCTTTCCTCTGCATCAAACCCCCCTTTTTTCAAACAAATTTGCAATCTTTTTTCAATCTTTTGTGTCTATATCTGTATCTATACATAAACCCACCACAAAGTTTTGATCTTTATTATAATTCTTGTGTTTTTAGTTATTTTATATCTATATATACATACACAAAGTTTGATTATATATAACAAAGTTTGATTATATATTGGGTATGGATCAGTTTGGTGTTTTAGTTGAAAGTATTGGCTTTAAATCACAATCTAGATCAACCCCTTTGGCTGATTTGAAGGGCAAGACCAATATAAATAATGGGTTTTCTAACAATTTGGATTTTAAGACCAAAGCCCCATCAAATTCTGTTGATGGGTCTGGTCTTGATGGTTTTTTCGGGTCGAATAATGGGTTGAAAACCCAGAATTCTTATGGTTTTGATGATGTGTTTGGTGGGTCCAATGTGTATGATTTGGATTCTGTGTTTAAGGGTTCTAATAATTTAGGTGCAAAGTCTGGTTTGGTTGATGATAGTGATGATATTTTTGGTGCATTTTCTGGGACAAAGGACTCCGGTTCTAAGAATTATGATAATGTGTTTGGGAAGATCCCTCCACCCCCTAAGCGGGACGATTTTAATGATGATTTTCTTGGGGGGTTTAGTGATATAGGGCCCAAGTCGAATAGTGGTTCTGGTTTTGATGATTTGATACCTGGATTTGGGGGAAGCAGTGATCCAAGAAACGGGTATGTCCGATCACACACTTTAGCTTCCTCCCTGGTAATTTTTAGTAGCTTTAACTAATGTGAGCAATTGAATTGCTAACTCTAATTTCTAGGCTTTACTTATGTATAAGGTGATTTTTCCTAAGATTTAAAAATGACAATATTTATAATTAGTTGTGGGCTGTTACTTTTGGTAAGCTAAGGTTTTTATCATGTTTAGTGTTCTCCAACCATAATGGAATGAGGTGCTTTCTTGTGTAGTTGGCTAAGGACGATAATAATAGGTGCAACTTATTAAAGTTTGTTTTCTTAGTTTTTGAAGGATACCATTGGTTGAAGTGACTATTAGAAAATAGCTGTTAAAACTTGATTTAACCAAGTAGTTTGGTTGGGAGAAAAATTAATATTAATATTTTCCTCTCTAAGCTATTTTGCTTGCTGTCTAAAACAATGCGGTGAGCCTTTTGTAGCAATGATTTTTTAATTTGCCTGTTATTGTCATCACCTACAATATTATTACGATGATGTACCATTTCAGGATTATCACTAATATTACCATATCTTAGTATTGAAAATTTACTTTAGTCCTGAAAATCGTAGTAGTATCTCAAGATGTGCTCCATGTGGTATATTAGTATGCGACTTGCTCTGTCAAGAGTCAATACATAATACAAAGTGCAATTAGTTAAGAACAGAATCTATAGATATTGTACAATTCAAATCTTAAACTGAATAGAAGAAGATTTGATATCATATGACTTGGAAATGAATGCTGTGCAAAGGGGCTATCTACCTTACGAAGAATAATATGCGGGCCCTTCAAACTATATCTAATGTATAGGAACTGCTGGAAATAAAAAAGAAATTTATTATCTGCAAGATTAGGAAGCAATTGATGGATAAGATTTTGTTACTATCATTTAAAAAATACTAAATGTACTTATAAATAGGATCCAGGCAGCATAATCAGCTGTTCTATGTCGATTTATTTTGATGTCCAGATTCTTTTATCATTTCAGTGATGATTAGTACTTTCTGATACTGCAATTAATTAGTATTCTTGGCACCATTGATTGATTTGCCAACCATTTGAGCCATTCCTGCTTGGATTCTTGCCATTGGAATTAATAGAAATTCTAGCTTAAGCTTCTTTATTAAGAAGGATAAATCTTTAATTGGCTTTCATATAGAATTCATAAGATTAGATCAAATGGGAACATAAGCATAGACCGTTTAACTAAATGTCTCTTTTTGCGCCAGAATGTGTCTTTGAACACCTGATGCTTTAAAGTATATTGTTTGCTGAATTGAATTTTATCTAACTTTGGAGTTTCTGGCTTTGGCTTATGATTTTTTGCACTCAGATACATACAAGACTTGGTTTGAATCTGTGTTTTTCCCCAGTGTCTTTTTCAATTCTTCTCAAGAACTACGACCATGATTAAACTTTAGAAAATTGCTTCATATATATGTGCTTAATAACTAAGCAGACTTTTAGACTACCGTATTGTTGTAAATGGCAAACCCCTTGGCACCATTGCAAACTCCAAGTTCGAGAAATACAAAGCTTGTCATCCAGTTTTCAGTATATGTCGTCCTGTTCATGAATGTTCTTTGATATACCTGACAGGTTATGCTTGACTTTATTTGAACACCTTTATGATTTTCTGTTGTTTACTTTGGAGCATGAAACACAATATATCTGTGAGCACTTTTTGCAGTCTAATCTTAGATAAGAGTTATTATTACTAATTTTATAAGGCTCATTATTTCTTCCGTAGAAAAAAGCCAGAAAGAGGCAGTTCTTGGCATTCAAGTGATCAAGATGGTAAATCAAAAATAAATTTGGTAGAAGACCCCTTCAACATATTTGAAACATCTACTCCTCAGAGAAACTATATGCCCACTCTTGTTCCTGATCTGCTAAATCAAGGAGGGAATCGAGCCGAGGACGTAGATGTTTTGGAGTCAGTGTTTGGTATGGGTGCTAGATCGAAGAATGTACCGAGTTCGAGCTCTGTAACCAAGGTGGAAACTTGCACTATAACCGTGTTATAAATTCAGCATATGCGTTTTGCTAAAATAAGCTGTTTTAAGCCTTACAAATTTCACTTTTTAGGATTATGTATACGATGCTCTATTCCAGAAAAGCAAAGTTCCTGCAAATCAAGGGTCGAGAAATCCTCCCACCACGAGAAAAGTTTCCCCTGTAATAAATGTGGATGATGATTTTTCATTTCTCTCTGAAGTTGAAGGTAAGCATCCTCGTTGACAATGCAGCTTCTGTTCCATATATATATATATATCGTGTTTGGCTATCATATCCCCTGATGCTAATATGCTAAGTATGTTTTGTTTCTATAAGTTGCCCCTCCATCTGGAAAATTCCAGGAAGTTGAAGGAGAGAGTGAAGAAAGAAGAAGAGCCCGATTAAATCATTATCAAAATACCCAGGAGCGAATGGTACATATATTTCTTACTTCAAACAATTTTCCGTACTCTTTGAATATACATCATTTTTTTAACAGATCCTTAATTTATTTCTTAACGCTTAATTGCACTTTTTTGGTTTCCTGTCATTAGTCCCCAATCTATAGATGCCTTTCATATTCGGTCTCAGAAACACAGGAAGATATATAAGAAAACAGACTTAGTTGGCTTAAATCTTAATGGTTATCGTTTTTTGCAATATTATTAAGTTCAAGTAGAATTTAGGTATTATGAAGTCTAAGTTCATGTATTAATAATTGCATAGTATTACAAGAATTGACATATTGAGGTCCATGATAAATACCCAGGAGCGAATGGTACATATATTTCTTACTTCAAACAATTTCCCTTGCTCTTTAAATATACATCATTTTTTTAACAGATCCGTAATTTATTTCTTAACGCTTAATTGTACTTTTTTGGTTTCCTGTCATTAGTCCCCAATCTATTTTTATATTCGCTATTAGAAACACAGGAAGATACTATATAAGGAAGCAGACTTAGTTGGCTTAAATCTTAATGGTTATCGATTTTTGCAATATTATTAAGTTCATGTAGAATTTAAGTATTATGAAGTCTAAGTTTATGTATTAATAATTGCATAGTATTACAAGAATTGACATATTGAGGTCCATGATAAATGAGAATCTTTTCAGATTGTAATAAACAAATAAACATCTACTTGGAATTAAACTAAAGTTTTACGAGGTCCACAGCACAAGCATATAAAGTTCTCTTAAGAGTACATACAGTGATGTAGTTATTTATTTATACTTCTATTTAGAATGATCCAGCCATCTAGATACATTTAAAACGCAACACAAAACTAGGTAAAAAAAAAAGATTATTTTTGTATTCAAGTTTTCACACATCTATCCATCTGAATGACTCAAAAAAGTCCCTGTTTTATAACACTCACAGTGTCCAATCACACAGACCTTTTAAGCTGTAGTTGGATTTTACTTATCCATCATCCCATCATGCTCGAATAGGTAATTGTTTCAAGTTTAGTTGTCTTTGATTTAAGATTTTGCAAGTTCTATGATATCTCGTACAGCACCTTCTGCAAAGTGCATGTCGTGCTACTACTAGTGAGGGTTTTATACGATATGATTCCCATCATTGTTGATTTTGGTTTTTTCAGATTAAAGCTCTGAATGAAAAGAATCAACGGGACCGTCAGGTACAGCTAGAGCAAGAAGAGAGGCATGTAAGTATCCGTTGTATGACGCAATTTTTTTCATAGTGCTATCTCTCTCATTTTTGCTCTTCTTCGCGTGCTCTTGCTCATCCGAGTTTGTTATTTCTATAATTTGACGAAGATGGGACAAATAGTATGAGGTTTGCACACGAAAATTTGCTATTTGCTTGCAGTCTACCTTATGTACGCAAAAATGAGTAAATATTCTTGTGTCCAAGACAATTGTTGGCTTTGGATATTGAAGCATTAGCCATGTCTTGAAGGGCAATTTATAGAACCTCTCTTCCACTTAATTAAGCCTGCTTTCTCACAGTGAGGTGGTATCATGTTCCGAGTTGATCATCCCTCTCGAAAATGATGATTCAAAGTGGTTCAATTCAAATGCTAGAAAAGATGCGCTCAAATGGTTTTAATTTACACTGCGTGCGGAATGTATTTGTAATCAGTTCTTTTTTTAACGTCGTACAAGCATATATCCCGTGCAAAGTTTTTTTTTTATAAACTTTTAAAAAGTAATGAAGTGTAAAATTAAAGAGTTTTGTTTAAATAAACGAAAAAAATCTCATATTAATTCAATTAGTGTTGGAAATTAATAAATATTATCTGTATATTAATCATATATACATATTGTCCAAAAAATTAATATACATGCATTAATAACTAAATGTTTAACTTATTTAAAAAGAAATTAGTAGATTTAATTAGCACAAATAGAAAATACTTATAGCTGCCCAAGGAAAACATAACATGCTTCGTAAGGTTCTATTACCAATCAGCAAAATTTTGGAGACAACCTTTTAAAAAGTAAAACCAAACAAGTGGTTCAGCTTTAGTAGTAATAGATTTATCCTTGGGAATTGTTTTAGGAACAATGAAGGCAGTCTTTTTTTTGTGCACTTGTTGTTTGTTTGTACTAAATTATACTCACTTGGATAGTATCAATTATTCAAATTTTAATTTGTTAATTTTGCAATCTACAGAGGCTTGCTGCAACTCTGGACGATGACATAAAACGCTGGGCCTCAGGAAAAGAAGGCAATTTGCGTGCACTACTGTCATCGTTACAATATGTGTGTTCCTTACCTTACATTCTGTGCTTTTGACAACTTTTGTGTTCCTTACCCTACATTCTGTGCTTTTGGCAACTTGCAAATTACAATGATCAATTATATAAATAAAGAGTTTTCTGCTACCAACTCTCTTATTTTTTGTGTACACGACTAAGTGAACTATTGAACGATCAATTATCGGAGGTATCTTGGTTATGATGGTGCCCCTCTTTGGTGGCACTCTTCCACCTTGGCGGGAAGTGTGTCCGTGTAGTCAGTAAATAGCAAACAGTTTATTTTCATATGGGTGCTTGAGTATGGGGATCTGTCTTCCAGGAGGCTCTTAATTGGGTGATGTCAACCATGCCACCCCTGGGGGGCAGGGGGGAAACATAGTTGTCATGGAGTTTAAAGGTTGCATCACTATATATGTAAAATATTAGCTGCACTGGACCACTGGTAAGATACCATGGTACCATAATGGTATAGCGGACTTCCCAGTTAAAACGTTTTTCAAATCTTATTAACCCCCTTCCCTTGCCATATAAAACCTTGGTAATATAACATAAATTGGAATGATCGTTGATACTCTTTAAAATATAAGTAGGTTGTTGAAGCAAATCTGCATTTAATGGTGCAACACTTTTAGCTTTTCAATACAAGCCATCAAACTTTTAGCTTTTCAGTGCAAGCCATCAATCATATTCTAACTAGAGTTTCAGTTATGGATTCTTAATCAGAACTACATGTGTCATGTGTGTTTCCTTTTGTTCAGATTGTGTGAATTAAGTGAAAGAGATGCTTGCAATCTTATAGAATAGAAGGGATATTATTAAACTTGTTTAAAAATGATCCACTAAGTTTATGCATGACTATGTCAGGTGCTTTGGCCTCAATGTGGCTGGCGCCCAGTTTCTTTGACTGATATGATGACATCCATCTCAGTCAAAAAGGTTTATCAGAAGGCAACCTTATGTGTTCATCCAGACAAGGTTCAACAAAAAGGCGCCAACATTGAACAGAAGTATATTGCGGAAAAAGTTTTTGATGTGCTGAAGGTATGATACCCAAAGTTAAATCCTGATCTTTTTATAGCAGAATAGAAGTTATGCCTAATAAATTTGATGAACTCCAAGTCATTTAAGATATATCTCAAGCTACTTCCAATGTCTCCGTAATTCAATGAAAAATAGTATAGCATTCTATTGTTTGTGTTAGCTTACGATTTAAGGAAAATTTGCAACTATTAGCTACTGACATGCTAATAACACAATTTAGATTTTTTCGCATCCGCTTTGAACTTTTGCAAATAAGGTCTAATTTACTATCTTGTGTAGTAAAGTTCTTACCGCTTTTTATTACATTTACGTTAATTTATATAAATATGCCTTTCCGGAGGCATATTGTAGTTTTAGAGGACGATAAGAAATGGGATGAGCGACTGAGGCTGGAGATGGACTTGGCAGCTTTAAACCTCTCCATGTCCAGATTGGTTGTGTGGTTTGGGTATCACTATAGTTGGGGGTTGGGATTTAGGGAGGGTTGGTGGAGGCTGGAGCCTAGTAAGCAGGCAAAACTTTTTTCTGTAGCGGTGTTTTCAGGATCAACAGAGGGGAAGGGCTTGTATTCCGATGAGTGTTTATTTATCTATATTATCATGCCTTGTTATTGTTTTTTTTTCGCTAAACTGCATATATATATTAGAAAAAGAGAGAATGTACAGAGGGATCAACCCATGATCTATGACAGGCCATAGATGGATCAATCTATGAGCAATCTGAAATCGACAGATTGCAAATAGAAAGCAAAAAGAGCTACCCTTAACCTACTGATAAGAAACACAAATCTGGCCTATTACAAGAGATTTTAGAAAACCAAAGAGGACTATGCAGCCTAGCTTTGATGTCAACAATGATCCCGTCCAATAGTTTTGAAGGACCAAAGCATCCTCTGTCATGCGCCAGTCCAGTCATACATATATCTCTAGATTTTTTAGGTTATTTATCTAATTTTTTCTATTTGAGGGCACACACTTTGCCTTCGTCAAGGCTTGAACCGACTTTGCCTTTGACAAGGCTTGAACCCACTTTGCCTTTGACGAGGCTTGAACCCTAAACCTCCCGTTAAAGGGGGTGAGGTCCATACCACTTCATTTTTCATTATAGTGCATTTTTTTTGGGTGGCTCAACATATATCATGTCAATAAACCTTGCTCTTTCATAAATTATTAGTGTACTATTGGAAATAGATTTTATTACTTGCTTTATGTAGAATTCGTTTGAGCTTATTTTTCTTTTTTCTTCGATTGTATAACAGGAAGCATACAACAAATTTAGCTCTGAAGAACTATAAGACAAGCAAGATGTATCATGTATGTATGCTCATCAGTTTTCTGGCCGCTTGACTGACGAACCTGCTTTGCTTGGAAACTTGCATTATCTTAAGATGAAGTTGTTTTCAAATATCCGGTGCAATGAACTAAGTCTTTTAAACCTCAAATCTGTGTGGTTCCTTGGTTTTTGTACTTTCAGTTTTTTGGTTATCGGTCTCTTTTAACTTTCACATCTCATGATTGTTCAATTCAATCTTGTGTAAATTTGTTCTCCTGTACTTCCTTTCAGTAATTTTTAGGAGATAAGAAATAATTACACCAGAGAGTACTAGTGTATTCTGGACCAACATGTAGCCCGGGGTCTGCCATAGCCTTTTGACAGCATCTACAGAGGTGGTGCTCATCGGCATCCAGGACCTTATCCTTTAAATTCTTAGACAACAGAGTTGAATTTGTAATCTTTGATTTGTGTTTGCACAATTTATGTGCGTTACTGGGCCGTGTTGTGTATAACTATTACTCATAAAATTGAAGAAATTGTTATTTTGAGTGAATTTTTTCTGAACTGGGAATTGTTTGTTTATTGTTTGGAAGATTGAGTGCTTCCATTGATATGTCTATACTATAAAAGCTAGACTGAAACCTCTCAAGCCTGTTTTGAATGTGGAGCATTAAGAATTGCAGCCACATTGTATACAAAGTGATGATGCATGTATCTATTTATATCTAGAACAAGGACAGAAACTTGATTGGGGGTGGCAAGGAAAGCCTGGAGCAGAGATTTGTGGTGTTTTAAAAATTTGCTATCCCATTTTGGATAAATTGCTGTACTAGGGCTCGGTTACATTTCTGGTACATTACTGAATTGAACTTTCATTTGTGGTACATTTTGTTCAGACTTTACATTTCTGGTATAGCTGAGAAAATCTAATAGAAACCGTCACTTCTACTGGCGTTTTCTATTGAATTTAATTTCAACAGAAAACGCCACTAGAAGTGGCGGTTTCTATTAGATTTTCTCAGTTCCACTTTTTCCAGCACTTAGTATTATTTTGTAACCACAAAATGAACTTTGTAGTAGCCATTTTATATGGCTTAGAAAATATATTTTTGAATAAAATTTATTCATTTTTTTTGCTTCGTATTCAAGTATTGACATTTTACTTTGGTATAATACGAAAATCTCCAAAAATTATTATGTCTAACTATCTTATTTTTTGGGACGAACATGGCAACTCAACATCAAATTGTTGAAAAATCTTTCAAGTAGGCATGTTTAGGGGAATAAAAAATATACTTGTACATGTTTTTTTTACGTTGTTTTTTTTCCATATTCAAGTATTGACGTATTTTGGTATAATACGAAAATCTCCAAAAATTATTATGTGTAATTTTTTTCTTTTTTAGTCTGAATATGGCAACTCAACATCAAATTGTTGAAAAATCTTTTGAGTAGGCATGTTTATGGGAATAAAAAATATACGTGTACATGTTTTTTTTACGTTGTTTTTGTTCCATATTGAAGTATTGACGTTGTACTTTTGCGTAAGCCAAATTTTAGGCATAAGTAATTTGTGTAATTACGTTAAATTTTCATCCGAATATGGCAACTTCACATCAAATTCTTAAAAAAAAACCTTGGCGGAGTTACGTTTAGGGGCATAAAAAACATATTAGAAAACATTCAATTACTTTAAATAAACGTACTACATCATACAAGTACTTCAATTTGAAAACAGAAAATTGAAGCATCATACAATTAGATTTAATTGAAAACAGAAAATTAGAAAATAAACATACATTGACACGAGAACCACAATACAACTTCTTAAAATTTACTGAGTGATCACATCTTGCCTTCACTGTGTTATCATTTTACCATTGCTATTTCAAACTTCCCGTGAATGCACAGCAAGAAAACAACAAGAATCTTTGCAGACCTGAAAACCCATTGTAAAAAACTGTGAGGTCCCGTCAACAGTAACATAATTACAACAATCTCGTGAATGTACAGTAACAATCTCGTGAATGTACAGTAACAATCTCGTGAATGTACAAATTCCTCTATAAATACGTTCTTCTTTGTCATTCATAAACACAATTTACTGCTTTCCTCTCAAATAACTTTTAAACCAATTTTTTTTCAAGGCACTTGCATCAAATGGATAGGAGGAAGGGGAAGGGGAAAGTGTCAGAAACAAGGGCATATGACGACAGGCAGAAGAAGAAAGAAGCAGAGTGTTAGTAGTATTTTTGTGTGTTCGTTCTCAGGGAAGGACTGAATTGTAATATCAAGTTCAGGTTTCTTATCTCTTACGTCTAGAAGTGTTTGAGAAGAATTTTGGGTTTGTGTATTAACTAAATTAACCAAGAACTAATTATAAGAACTAAGAATTGATTTTAAACTGAGATTCAAATATATGGGAAAATAATCTAAGAACTGGGGTTCTTCACTTGGTCTCAATACATGCTCAATATTAATGTAATATCTGTGTTCCTACCTTGCTGAAAACAATTCTTCTAAAGTTATACTGTACCCTCCCAGGTTACAATATAGTGCCTACAGCTACACCCTAATTGTCACTCCCGTGATACAATCAAAGTATATCTATAAACTGTTAAGTGCCAAGAATTATATGTCTCACAATTCTCCTATTAATCTCCCGATCTAATATTCAAATTATGTCTATTAAATCATGTACTAAGATTGCAACTTCTCTCCCAAGCTTATTACAATCCCTAGAATACAATCAAAGGTTCATGACTCCCCTAATTGTGTTAAGATCTCATTAACAGATCAGCAAAGCAGAAAATCACATAATCAAACATGCATGAATACCAAGGGATACTACCCAATCCTCATATTAGAGAATTAGTTACGCATATTTAATAAAGAAAACATAATAATAATGATAATGAATGAAAACATAATATTGAAGAAAGAATTGAAGATCGAAAGTACCTTGATACGATTAAAAGCTATGAATTGTTAGCTATGAATTGTTATCTATGAATTATTATGATTTACAATGGTAGGATGTGTTTATATAGGCTCTACAAATCTTGCCCAACAAGAAAATACCTAATCAGAATTATAATAGAAGTACGTTTCATAAACTGATTCTGATTTAAAGGGAAATTCGCAGCTGTCTTTTCTTCAGATTTTCTGGAACGTTCCAATCATAATTGGACCTCTGGACCACTTTAGAATGATAGAGAATCTCGTTATCTTCGCGTGGACAGCTTACGGGCCTCAAACGGACTTCTAGAACTCAAGATATGGCCAAAACAAAATCAGAAATTCTGGCTGATTTTTCACCCGCGCACCACCAGCATCCCGCAGCGCCTGATGCGCCATATGGGCGCCTGAAGCGCCGGCCCAATCTGCCCAAACAAGGCTGGAGCGCTGGAAACAAGGCTGGGAGCCCCCGGTTTGGTCCCGTTCTGCGAAAACTGATTTTTCTTAGCTTTTTTCGCCTTTTCTTCCCGTTCCTTTTGCATGAGCTTCCGTCTTTCATCCTTAATGACTTGTATACTTCTTAGGAGTTGACATTAGCCTCCATTCTTCATTCCATATCATCAATCAACTCCACAAAATGCTCCAAAAATGACGGAAACTACACCTTTAATCGATATTTCTTCAACCCTGCACAATTACACAAAACACATCAAAACTACCACAAACTTGAGGCCAAAGCAATCAATTTAAGCCGAACGGAGGCATTCCCAGTGGATATAAAATCCACTTATCAAACCCCCAAACTTAAACTGATGCTTGTCCTCAAGCATAAACAATTACAACTTCCTAATTAGTACCACTTTCGTAGGTGATCACGGTTGCATTTGGCATATGCAACAAGCCCTTTAAACCCCTAGGCAGCCCTAGTGGACGAGTAAGGTCTCGTGAGGGCCTATAGCGAATGTACCCACAAAATCCATTTAACCTAATGCAATGCAATGCATGAATGCAACTAATATGAAAAAAAAACAATTAATCTAGCCTACCATACCTTCAAATCCTCTCATGCCATATCAACTTAAGAATCAAAGTAAATACGCAATGTCTTGGTGTCGAAAGTGCAAGTATTCACGTAGTCTACTCAATGAACATGCATAAGTTCTCACAAGTCCATGTCAAGTGTAAGAATAAGTTAGTAAACATGCTAAGCCTACAAGAGCACATCTTTGAGACAAAACTCGGGATCTCATACGCAAAAACAAGCAAACACTCACAATCCACTCACAAAAGAATATTCACTCAAGATCAAGGGTAAGTGTATCACTCAATTCCAACAAAATCATAAGCATGCTTGACATTTGGTATCAATCTAACTCTTAACACAACATACATCAATGACGATAATCCAAAGGTCTTTAATTGGGTTGTAACATGGGCTAGGGACAAGGTATGTCAAATAAGCCAAAACAGGTGAAGTGTCAAAAGCTAGTAAGCACCATAATAAATCATACACAACACCCTATTTCCCCCCACATAAATTGTACTAAGAACACTCGACTAGTCGACTAAAGTAGGATCACAACAAACACAAACATGCTCTCATAATATATTTTTTTTCTTCTCTTTTTTTTTCTCTTTTTTTTTCTTCTTTTTTTTCCGAGAGCTAAATAAAACAATAATATAAATAATAACAATGATCCCCCAATTTATTACATATGCCGACTATCAAGTAAACAACCAAATTTCAATATTTTCCCCAGAAGTACGACCAACAATAAACCCCTCCATGCACACCTTATTACTCCCTTAAGCACTATACTAGCCTTTGACAATGTGGGTTCAAATTAATGTAAGGCCAATACAAGAAAAAGATCTAGGCAAGTAATGTGGTATGTCACCGAAAAATAGGATTAAGCTCAACGGGTTAACTAATTGATCATGTAAGCATGGTGTGGTAATATGGGAAAATATGCGGTTATTCCTAATTGCCTTTATCATTTTAATCGTCAAATAATGTCATGCGTTTCAAGAAAGACCTCAAACAACTGCTAGCAATGCAAACAATCCGTGGACACTCAAGCAAATGAATAAATTGCAAAAAATATGCAATAAGGCTCAAAAACTCACTTGGTGGAAAAAACATACTCAATCCCAAGCAAACATCTCTCTAATGCACCGACTTGTATTCAAAGCATGCAAACTAAATCATCTTGCACATATTCATGTCCTTCTAATCACTTACAACATTCAATAAGTCTACTAGCTTCAACCTACTAGTGTATGTGTGTGCACAAGAACAAAGCATATCACTTCTCAATCAAAAGCGTCAACAACACAAAATTCCTATCAAGCATGGGTGCAAATGCAAACTATTATGAACTCACATGAATACAAAAATAAAACAAAATGTCCTATATGAACACACGTAGATAATACAAACAAATATGCATAATTTACTACTACTAATATCCAAAGCATGAAATCCTACATGAACAATTAATACAACAACAACTTACTAATCCCTCAAACCACCCCCAAACTTAAAATATTCAATGTCCGCATTGAATGGAAGTAAATACAAGGGATAGCAGAAAACATACCTACTCGTCCTCATCCTCGAATGAATCATGCGGGAGACGAAAATTTCAGAACACCAGCACCACCTCTCCCACGCTTAGGAGCCAAAAAAATCAATCCCCAACTCACAAGAAGCTCCACCAATAATTACCAAGCAATATCACACCACAAATAGCCCAAATTCCAAGATTAATACAAAATCCCAATTTACAAGAACACAAATTCGTAATAAAAATAAAATTAGAGAAAAAGATTTACCCAATACGAATCAAAGAGGTGAACTTGCAATTAATTCCTCTTTAGAATTGAAGTTTTAGAGATTTAAAGAAGTAGAAAAGGAATTGGATTTGTATGTATAGGTGAGTATATATATTTGGGGAAAAAAAATAATAATAATAAAAATAACAAATAAAAATAAAAATAAATAAAATAAAATAAATAAAATAAAATATGAAATAGGAGATGGATTGGGAATAATTTGAAATGAATATAGGACTAGAATTAGGATTTTAGGTGAAGAAAATAATTAGAAAAGGGGTTGGAATTGATTTAGGAGATAAGAATTGATTATTAATATATATATACTACGTACAAAACTTGTTAAGACATATGTACTCAAAACAGACTCGTGATTACTTACCTGGACAGAAGCTGGTCGAGGCTGTGGCGCCGATCTGGCGCTGTGGCGCGGTGAAAATTCTGTTGCAATTTATTTTATTTTTTTTTGAAGATACTCAAATTTTTTTTTTTCTACACTAATGCGTGGGTTGCCTCCCACCAAGCGCTCCTTTAACGTCAATAGCTTGACGCCGATTATACCTGGAAACTTTAATGAGGATAAAAAGCAAACAGATGCACATATCTACGAATTTCTAATATAAGCATATTGTGCAAATAAACCTTAGATTCATTGAAAGGTACGAAAACTTCCAAGAACCTATCATGCTCAAGAGACTTGGAAACATAAAAATAGCTAGAAAAGTTGTCAGAATAATCATTATAAGTACGACTCATATACTCCTCCCACATCGGATCCTTATACTCTAAAGCAAGATTTTCAACTTTATCAATCTTAACTTCCTTCTCTTCTATAATTGGACACTCATCAATTTTAATCTCGTCTACCAATGTATTAAGCTCAAAATTTTCTAGATTTGGTAGAATTTCAATTGCATCCAAATTATCATTAATGCGCATGGGACAATTATCAACTACACAAGTAGACTCATCAGACACAACATTATCATCAATTGCTAAACAAGAATCATGGCATAGAGGAAAATTGACACAAGGAGGAGTTCGATAACATCCTTCATACCACACTGCTCGAACTTCCCAAATAAAATTATTTAGTTTAGCATTCTCCTCGTACCAAGCTATTGAATCACATGGAATATCATTGTCACTAGCAATCTCTAAAGTTGGTTCATCAAAAACACCCAAAGAAAGTAAAGGAGGATTAGACTGAGTTCCTTGAATCATTTTATTGAGCGCAATCTCCCAATCAGCAGGTAAAGAAGGATTAGACTGAGTTAAACTCGTATCAACATCATTACACATATATGGATTAACATCATCATGATATTAATTTTCAAACGAATACGAATAATCATTGCTAGGGGCATATGGAGCATAAAATGAGTTCTCAGAATAGAACGAATTCACCTGATATGCATTACAATCCTCATAAGCATTGAATTGTGGGTAAGGATTGAAGTCTTGATATTGTTCCTGACTGTTGTAGAAATTCTGAGCGTTGTTCCAACCAAAGTTGTACTCCATCTAGACTCTCTCCTCAAAACCTGTTTAAGTTGTCTACCTCAAAAAACCTGTAGACACACCAAAGAAAAAAAAACACAAAAAGAAAGAAAAGAAAAATATATACAAAGATAAAATCTAAACACTAAGAAACAATTAACCTAAACTCAACTATACTGCCTTCCCCGGCAGCGGCGCCAATTTGTTAGTAGTATTTTTGTGTGTTCGTTCTCAGGGAAGGACTGAATTGTAATATCAAGTTCAGGTTTCTTATCTCTTACGTCTAGAAGTGTTTGAGAAGAATTTTGGGTTTGTGTATTAACTAAATTAACCAAGAACTAATTATAAGAACTAAGAATTGATTTTAAACTGAGATTCAAATATATGGGAAAATAATCTAAGAACTGGGGTTCTTCACTTGGTCTCAATACATGCTCAATATTAATGTGATATCTGTGTTCCTACCTTGCTGAAAACAATTCTTCTAAAGTTATACTGTACCCTCCCAGGTTACAATATAGTGCCTACAGCTACACCCTAATTGTCACTCCCGTGATACAATCAAAGTATATCTATAAACTGTTAAGTGCCAAGAATTATATGTCTCACAATTCTCCTATTAATCTCCCGATCTAATATTCAAATTATGTCTATTAAATCATGTACTAAGATTGCAACTTCTCTCCCAAGCTTATTACAATCCCTAGAATACAATCAAAGGTTCATGACTCCCCTAATTGTGTTAAGATCTCATTAACAGATCAGCAAAGCAGAAAATCACATAATCAAACATGCATGAATACCAAGGAATACTACCCAATACTCAGATTAGAGAATTAGTTACGCATATTTAATAAAGAAAACATAATAATAATGATAATGAATGAAAACATAATATTGAAGAAAGAATTGAAGATCGAAAGTACCTTGATACGATTAAAAGCTATGAATTGTTAGCTATGAATTGTTATCTATGAATTGTTATGATTTACAATGGTAGGATGTGTTTATATAGGCTCTACAAATCTTGCCCAACAAGAAAATACCTAATCAGAATTATAATAGAAGTACGTTTCATAAACTGATTCTGATTTAAAGGGAAATTCGCAGCTGTCTTTTCTTCAGATTTTCTGGAACGTTCCAATCATAATTGGACCTCTGGATCACTTTAGAATGATAGAGAATCTCGTTATCTTCGCGTGGACAGCTTACGGGCCTCAAACGGACTTCTAGAACTCAAGATATGGCCAAAACAAAATCAGAAATTCTGGCTGATTTTTCACCCGCGCACCACCAGCATCCCGCAGCGCCTGATGCGCCATATGGGCGCCTGAAGCGCCGGCCCAATATGCCCAAACAAGGCTGGAGCGCTGGAAACAAGGCTGGGAGCCCCCGGTTTGGTCCCGTTCTGCGAAAACTGATTTTTCTTAGCTTTTTTCACCTTTTCTTCCCGTTCCTTTTGCATGAGCTTCCGTCTTTCATCCTTAATGACTTGTATACTTCTTAGGAGTTGACATTAGCCTCCATTCTTCATTCCATATCATCAATCAACTCCACAAAATGCTCCAAAAACGACGGAAACTACACCTTTAATCGATATTTTTTCAACCCTGCACAATTACACAAAACACATCAAAACTACCACAAACTTGAGGCCAAAGCAATCAATTTAAGCCGAACGGAGGCATTCCCAGTGGATATAAAATCCACTTATCAAACCCCCAAACTTAAACTGATGCTTGTCCTCAAGCATAAACAATTACAACTTCCTAATTAGTACCACTTTCGTAGGTGATCACGGTTGCATTTGGCATATGCAACAAGCCCTTTAAACCCCTAGGCAGCCCTAGTGGACGAGTAAGGTCTCGTGAGGGCCTATAGCGAATGTACCCACAAAATCCATTTAACCTAATGCAATGCAATGCATGAATGCAACTAATATGAAAAAAACAATTAATCTAGCCTACCATACCTTCAAATCCTCTCATGCCATATCAACTTAAGAATCAAAGTAAATACGCAATGTCTTGGTGTCGAAAGTGCAAGTATTCACGTAGTCTACTCAATGAACATGCATAAGTTCTCACAAGTCCATGTCAAGTGTAAGAATAAGTTAGTAAACATGCTAAGCCTACAAGAGCACATCTTTGAGACAAAACTCGGGATCTCATACGCAAAAACAAGCAAACACTCACAATCCACTCACAAAAGAATATTCACTCAAGATCAAGGGTAAGTGTATCACTCAATTCCAACAAAATCATAAGCATGCTTGACATTTGGTATCAATCTAACTCTTAACACAACATACATCAATGACGATAATCCAAAGGTCTTTAATTGGGTTGTAACATGGGCTAGGGACAAGGTATGTCAAATAAGCCAAAACAAGTGAAGTGTCAAAAGCTAGTAAGCACCATAATAAATCATACACAACACCCTATTTCCCCCCACATAAATTGTACTAAGAACACTCGACTAGTCGACTAAACAATAAGTATGTGATTACAATGAACGAAACCATTTCAGAATACCTCGAATGAATCAAACGATCGTGATAATGCCTTAGTCACTGATTTGTTTATATAATAAAGGTCCTAAACAATGGCGGAACTAGAGGGGGCTAGGGGTGCTTGAGACCCCCTGATTTCCAAAAAGACAATAAAAATAATTTTTTTTTATTAGTATTAGATTATAGACCAGCACCCCGTAAAAAATAAAAATAAAAATTTATATAGAAAAAAAATTATTAAGAATACAAAAATCTAAATTAATGAATAAAGTTTTTACAAATTAAATTAAATATTACTTAATTAATTTTATAATTTTACTGAATCATTTGGTGATAATGTAATATTTTTATTAGTATTCAAGTAATATAACATATTTAACATATTTTGGTAATTTATACAATTCCACAAATTAAATAAAATAAGTCCTGCTTGTCTATTAGCTCTGTAAACCAAAAACACAAACACACATCTCTATTCCTCTTTCAATATCAGTTCCCTAGCTTTTCTAATTGTTGTAGGGAGAATTTCGTTACAACACGAAATTGGAGGTTTGTTGGAATAGTAGAACAAAATTATGATTATGTGACTGTTTTAGGGGATTAGGGTTTATAAAAAAAAGAGGGCTGGACTTGGCAAGTGTCTCGATTTGTCTCGTGTATCGGATCCCATATTCTTCTGCCAAGATGCCTACGTACCTATGTTTATATAGGATCAAGCCCACGTAGTTCTGTGAAATTGATTTGTGTCTATCCCGTAGAGACTTTAGGGATAAACTTCATTAATCTTGGTGATTAATGATTTTATCTGATTTAATCTTACCGTTGTGATATCTTCCTGATTTGAAGAATATCGTTTGGAGATATTTTCCGTTATTGATTGATTGAGATTGATTCTTTCCTCATTTCAGAGAGAGGATAAAACTTATCGGTTAAGTAATAATTATTAATCTGAATTAATAATTAATAACTATTAGAAATTCGGGAGATTATTAAACATGCCAAAATATGGCATAACAACTAGCCCCCAGTTCTTCAGTGTAGCTTGCTGCAGTGGAGAACTAAACATTCTTCAAGCTTCCAAATTTCTTGAATAGCTGAAAAAACTGAAACTAGATGATTAGAAAAACATTTAGAGCACCACTGTGCTCGTTAGGCGTATACGGATGCAAATGTGATAGCATGAGATGACCAGTATAAGATATATATTTGCAAAAGTTTTCAAATGTGCGAGCATAAATGATTCGTTTGAAATCCTTTGCGATCCTTGTTGTCTAGTTAGGACCTTGGCGCTTGTATATATCCCGAATTGGCATACACGCTTTTCAAGTGTCTGATGCAACCACATAAGGATGTGTCTTCGTTTGTGACGAGACTGTTGATAAGAGATGTAGATGTAGATGTAGTTCTGGCGAACTAGTTTGCATAGGGATGCCTCCACCCATTCGATATAGAGAGATCTCATGGGCCTTCAATAAATATAGTTTGCATAGGGATGCCTCCTGATAAGTGGATTTTATATCCACTTGGAACATTCTAAATTGGCTTAAATTGATTGTCTTGGACTCAAGTTTCTTGTAGTTTTGATGTGTTTTGCTTAGTTGTGCAGATTTACGAGAATGTTGATTAAGGTTGATGCTTCTATCGTTTTTGGAGGATTAATTGATTAAAATTCGGATTTTCCGGGAAGGCTGCGCAGCTTACACTGTTTTGGCCATATATGGAGTTCTAGAAGTCCGTTTTCAGCGATCTTATAGCTCACGCGAAGCTTGGGAGATTTTCTACAACTTGGGATTGATAGCAGGTGCAGAGAATGTAGGGAATAAATTCGCGCATGTGTTCTTTATGAAGCATTGCTGGGAAATTACTGTTTTGCCCTTTTCAAGTTCTAATTATATTTCGGGCAGTTTTTAGAACCTTAATTGAATTCTAATTGTAATAGAAGGCAATTTCTTGTTGGGCAAGGAATCTAGAGCCTATTTAAACACATCCTAGCATTGTAATTTGGGGGATCGCTTTATTATTGTAACCAGCTTAGATCTGCAAGGGAGAAAATAGAGACATACACTTTTTACTTTTTATAAAGCTAGGGTTTGCTCTTCATCTCTTCAATTGTAAGCACTTGGTTTAATTTGGATCTTTATTCTTCTTCGTTAATACAAAATTTAAGGTATTCTTTATCTCATCTTGTTTATTAGTATATGTTTTATATGTCTTTCTACATTATTTTTGTTGTTCTTAATCATAGTATGAGTGAGTAGTTTAATTCTAGGGTATAAAGGGGAGCCATGTTTGCACCATGATTTGGGCTTAATTTGATTAGTAGATTGATGGGTAGAGAGTAATTCTGATTGATATGTTATAATTCTTAATTTGTGTAATTGTGCAATATCACGGATTAATCAATTGCAATAGGAGTAATAGATCGAAAGATTTTACTACTAGAGGCTTACATACAATTAGCGGAATTGAAGGTGATTGTGGAAGCATCATTAGATATTCTGAGAGTGTTAATGCTTGAAAAAGATTAACCATTGCTTTAATTACTTAATCCCATTAAAAAGCTATACCTTTGTGATTGTTTGGTGTAAGCATGGTGAACCTGAATTGCCCTAGATCCCTTAATTAATTGATTTAAAACCTCTATTAAATTTGTTTTAGTAGTTAATAAAATTCTCTAATAATCGTTTGTGACTAGAAACAATTGATAATAGTTGAATTGAAATTGAAACTGTCTCCTTGAGAAATCGACCCGTATTTGCTAGTATCTACTACAATTGATACCGTGCGCTTGCGGTTAGACATAATTTAACACATCAAGTTTTTGGCGCCGCTGCCGGGGAGACGCCTAGTATTATAGATTTTAGTTTGATTGTTTTAAATTGTTTCTCTTGTCACTTTTGGAACTCTTGTTCCAACTGAGACCGATCTTACTGCTTTTCCTTGTTTAGTTGTTGATGCCCAGGACCAGGTCTCAAACGAAAGAAGATCAAGCGAAAGAGGATACAACTCCTCTTAGTCCAGATTCTGGAATTACTTGTCAACAATACATAGATCAACAAAGGAAAGAGAAGCAGCAAAAGATACCTGAACCAAAGATTAAAATGGCGGACCCTCCTCCCAAATCTTTGAAGAACTACTCACAACCCTCTCCGAGTGGGGTACCTACCGGCCTTGCTATGCCAGCGATTCAAGCAGCAAATTTCGAGATCAAGCCTGTTTTGCTCACTATGATCCAACAGAATCAATTTGTTGGGCTTACCTCTGAAGACCCTACAAATCATCTGCAACGATTTCAACAGCTCTGTTCTACAATTAAACATCAGGGAGTTACTCCAGACCAGTTGAAAGTCATGTTGTTCGGTTTCTCTCTTCGTGACAAAGCTAAAAAATGGTTGAATGATATTGACTTGACCGAGTGGGATGAGATTGCTCAGGCTTTCTTAACCGAGTTCTTCCCTCCTAACAGAACCGACGATTTGATCGACAAGATGATGAGTTTTAAGCAAGATTATGGCAAATCTCTTCGGGATGCTTGGGACAGATTCAAGGATTATCAACGTGCATGCCCTCACCATGGTCTTGAGAAGTGGTTTCTACTTAAACGCTTCTACAATGGTCTTGATCCTGAAACAAAAGGGATGGTTGATAACGCTGCGGGTGGCGTGTTTTTAGACAAAGGAGTTGATGATGCACATGCTATTCTTTCAAATTTGGCTACCAATCACTTCAGTAACCCGAGAGCAACCAAGAAAGGGGGTAAACTTGAAGTGGATGCATATTCTCTATTATCATCTCAACTCGCTGCACTGACTCAAGAGATTCACTCACTGAAGACATCTCAGCCCTCTACTCCACCTATGAGTATCAATGCACTGGCATCCATGGCTCCTTTGAATAATCCTTTTTGTGAAGTCTGTGGCATCCAAGGCCACTATGGTAACGATTTCCAATACAATGCTCAAAATTCACAACATTTTTAGATGGAGCAAGCAAATGTTTTCCAACAGAGGCAGCAATACAATCCGTATTCCAACACTTACAATCCTGGTTGGAAAGATCATCCGAACTTCTCATATAGGAACAATAACGCTCAGAATTCAAATGTTCCTAATCAGCAGCAGCAATATCAGCAGTCGTACCAGCCTCCACCACAGCAGCAGTATAGGCCTCCTCAAGGACTTATGAATCCCCCTGGATTCCAAAGGCCTCCTCAGAATTATGCTCCTCAAGCAAATCAAGCTGCACAGGCTGATAATCAAGGTGACATGATGAAGATATTGTTACAAATGCAAAAGAATATGGAGGGTACCAATAGAAAGATGAACCAGATGGAGATTCATAATATGATGCTGGAAACTCAGATTGCTCAAATGGTTAGTTCTTCGTCTACAAGGCAACAGGGCTCTCTACCAGCACAACCAACTCAGCCAAAGGAAAATGTGAATGCCATTGCTCTTAGGAGTGGTCGTACATATGATGCTCCTCCAATGCCTACTGATGATGTTCCTACTGAGAAAGAAAAAGAGAATTCTGAGGAAGACAAGGTAGAGAAAGTTGTTGAAGATGCATACGAAGGTGAAACTGAGAAAAGCAATAAAAAGGACAAAGAGAAGACTGCAGTTACCCCTCCATCATTTGTGCCAAAGCTCCCATTCCCTAGCAGGATGAACAGAACTAAGGTGGACCAGCAGTTTGGTAAGTTCATGACACTTGTCAAGAATCTTGAGGTAACAGTTCCTTTCACTGATTTAATTTCTCAAGTTCCATCATATGCAAAGTTTCTTAAGGATATTCTCACTAAGAAAAGGTCCTTTTGTGAGGTAGAGACAGTAGTTTTTACTGAAGAGTGTAGTGCTGTTTTACAGAATAAGTCTCCACCTAAGCTTAAAGATCCTGGTAGTTTTTCGATCCCATGTCATTTAGGTGCATTTTTTATTGATAAAGCTTTATGTGATTTAGGTGCTAGTGTTTCAGTCATGCCTCTCTCGATTTTTCAAAAATTGAACATGGGAGAATTAAAATGTACACAGATGACTTTGCAAATGGCAAACCGTTCGATAAAATATCCACTTGGAATTTTAGAGGATGTGCCTGTTAAGTGTTAGGGTTGGAAAATTCTATATTCCTGTAGACTTTGTAGTTCTAGATATGGAAGAGGATAGCCAAATACCTATTATTTTAGGTAGACCATTTCTCTGTACTGCAGGTGCTGTAATTGATGTTAAAAGTGGGACTCTCACATTGAGCGTTGGTGATGATAAAATTACTTTTACTCTAACCTCTACTCTTAAATCCCCTTTGCTTGAGAATACTTGCTGCAGGATTGATGTTATAGATGAAATTGTCCAAGATGAGACGCCTCAGATTCTATTGAATGATGCATTGGAAGCAGTTCTCATGCTTGAAGCATACGAAGGAGAAGGACATGCTGAAGTCGATTCATTGATTCTTGAGTTGGATGGTGTAGCTGATCCGAATTGTGAGGTAACCAACACTGTCACTTCTTGTGGTGAACCTCAAGTAAACAAGTTAGAGTTAAAGTCTTTGCCATCTAATCTTAAATATGTGTTTCTTGATGATGAAAAGACTTGTCCTGTGATTGTTAGCTCTAGTCTTGATGATAACCAGGTTCTTAAGCTTCTTACTGTTTTGCGTGCGCATAGAAAAGCTATTGGGTATAGTATTGATGATCTTACAGGGATTAGCCCAGATTTTTGCATGCATAGAATTCACTTAGATGATGACCATAAGCCTTGTATACATGGACAACGTCGTTTGAACCCTAACATGCAAGAGGTTGTTAAAAAAGAAGTTTTGAAGTTGTTAGATGCGGGCATCATTTACCCGATTTCTGATTCTAAATGGGTAAGCCCAGTTCAGGTAGTCCCTAAGAAAGGAAGAACAACGGTAATTAAGAATGATAAAGATGAATTAATTCCCACTCGAATTGTCACCGGTTGGTGAATGTGCATTGATTACCGTAAGTTAAACACTGCTACTAGAAAAGACCATTTTCCTCTCCCTTTCATTGATCAGATGTTAGAAAGACTTGCTAAGCATAAGTACTTTTGCTATTTAGACGGATATTCAGGGTTCTTTCAGATCCCTATACATCCTGATGACCAAAAAAAGACTACATTTACTTGCCCATATGGTACTTTTGCATATCGTAGAGTGCCTTTTGGATTGTGCAATGCCCTTGCTACTTTTCAGCGTTGCATGACTGCCATATTTTCTGATTTCATAGAGTCTATCATGGAAGTATTTATGGATGATTTCAGTGTTTATGGGTCTGATTTTGATGTATGTCTGCATAATCTTTCTAAAGTGCTTAAACGTTGTGAAGAGGTGAATTTGGTTTTGAATTGGGAAAAGTGCCACTTCATGGTAAATGAAGGAGTGGTACTTGGTCACTTGATTTCTGAACGTGGCATCCAGGTTGACAAAGCAAAAATTGAGGTGATTGAGAAGCTTCCTCCTCCTGTTAATATCAAGGGAGTGAGGAGTTTCCTTGGTCATGCGGGTTTTTATCGTCGTTTTATAAAAGATTTTTCAAAAATTGCAAAACCCCTCACTCAATTGTTGCTTAAGGATGCCATCTTTGTGTTTACTGACGCTTGTTTGGAGTCTTTTAACAGGATTAAGGAAGCTTTGATAAGTGCATCAATCATTCAATCTCCAGATTGGAATCTTCCATTTGAAATCATGTGTAATGCAAGTGATTATGCTGTTGGAGCAGTTCTCGGTCAAAGGAAAGACAAGGTATTGCACGCCATCTACTATGCAAGTAAGACCTTGGATGAAGCTCAAGTTAATTATGCTACGACTGAGAAGGAACTTCTAGCTGTGGTCTACGTTCTTGACAAATTCCGAGCATATCTCATTGGCTCCAAAGTCATTGTTCACACTGATCATTCAGCACTTAAATATTTGTTGGCGAAGAAAGAAGCAAAGCCAAGGCTTATTCGTTGGATTCTGTTACCCAAGAATTTGACTTGGAAATCAAAGACAAGAAGGGTGCTGAGAATGTAGTTGCGGATCATCTTTCACGGTTGCGTTTCAAATCAGATATTGCGTCAAGTACTCCTATTGACGATTCTTTTCCAGATGATTACTTGTTTTCAGTTGCTACTCAAACTCCATGGTATGCAGATTTTGCAAATTTCTGTGTTAGTGGATCTCACCCTCCAGAATTGACTTATCAGCAAAGAAAGAGGTTTTATCATGATGCTAAACAATATTTTTGGGATGACCCTTTCTTGTATCGCAAGTGCTGATGGAATCTTTCGTAGATGTGTCCCTGAGTTCGAAGTACATGACATTCTCAAGCATTGTCATTCTCTCGCATGTGGAGGCCACCATGGTCCTTCCAAAACTGCTGCTAAGGTACTTCAATCCGGGTTCTTTTGGCCGTCTCTATTTAAGGATGCTCGTGCTTTCTGTTTGGCTTATGATGCATGTCAAAGGACGGGTAATATTTCTAAATGCCATGAGATGCCTCAAACCGGTATTCTTGAGGTCGAGATATTTGACGTATGGGGTGTTGATTTTATGGGACCTTTCCCAAGTTCTTGTGGGATGAGATACATCTTAGTTGCAGTCGATTATGTGTCCAAGTGGGTTGAAACAGTTGGATCACTAACAAATGATTCTAAGGTCGTTATGAAGCTCTTTAAAAATATTATCTTCCCTCGTTTTGGAGTTCCTAGAACAGTGATAAGTGATGGTGGTTCTCATTTTCTCCACCGACAGTTCGAAACTTTATTGAAGAAATATGGTGTTACTCACAAGGTCGCTCTTGCATATCACCCTCAAACAAGTGGCCAAGTGGAGGTTTCCAATCGACAAATCAAAAGCATTTTGGAGAAGATGGTGGCAAAGTCTAGAAAAGATTGGTATTTGAAGCTGGATGATGTTTTGTGGGCTTATCGGACGGCGTACAAAACACCTATAGGAACCACTCCCTACCGGTTGGTTTATGGCAAAGCATGTCACTTGCCAGTGGAATTGGAACATCGCGCTTTTTGGGCTATAAAAGAACTCAACATGGATTTGAAGGCTGGGGGCAAGCTAGACTTCTTCAACTTAATGAGTTAGATGAGCTTCGATTTGATGCTTATGACAATTCTCGGCTTTACAAGGAGAGAACGAAGAAGATGCATGACAAGATGATTCAGAGAAGAGATTTTCAGGTTGGTGATAAGGTATTGTTGTTCAATTCCAGACTTCGACTTTTTTCGGGGAAACTCAAATCAAGATGGTCCGGACCTTTTACCGTCACCGAAGTCAAATTTTATGGTGCTATTAAAATTATGGGACGAAATGGAACAAAATTTAAGGTCAACGGTCAACGCCTTAAATTATATGTGGATGGTGCATTCGTAGGAAAGATGGAAGTGATTTATCTCGACAACCCCTCCACGGAGATCTGAACCAGCTGAGTCGAGCCAACGACGTTAAACAAAAGCGCTTTTTGGGAGGCAACCCAAAATTTGATTGTACACTTTAGTAGGATTATTATTTTTATTTCATTCTTTAAAAAAAACACAAATTTTTTTTTAGTCGACAGAAATTGTGTGAGGCCGCATCGCCAGTATGGAGGCCACGGCGCCGGGTGTACTCTGGTCAGGTGTGGTTATGTACGAGTGTAATGTTAGAAAAGCAAAAAAAACATAAAATAAAAAGTCTGCCGACAGGAATTGTGAAAGGAGCAGGAGAATTGAAGAATGGAGTGTGCAGCGCGCGTGTCTTCAACGGACCAGGCTTGGCGTGAGATTTCAAAGGTGCGTGTTCGTCACGCGCATTGTAAAAAAAAAAAAGAATTCAGCAGAAGCAGGTTGAGGCCGGGGCGCGGAAATTAAGGCTGCAGCGCCAGGTACTGTCTGTTTAAGCCATATATTACACGAGTTTTTGTGTTTTTAAAACATAAAAAATCACACCTCTCTTCTTATTTTTATAACCCCAATCCATAATCCCTAATTCTAACCCAATATCAATTCTAAACTTCTCCAAAATTCATCTCCTATTCTAAATTTCTACCATAAATCCGTACATATTTACCTCTATATATACCTATACACACAAATTTATAACCCCAATCCCTAAATTAAAATCTCTAAACCTCCACTCCAATTTCAAGATCAAGAAGGGTTCAAGTTTGGGGGGTTTTTCATTGCAAGTTCACCTCTCCGATTCGTATCGGGTAATCTTTTCTTTTATTCTTGTTATTATTTAAGAATTTGTGGCTTGCAAAAATTAGGGATTTTGTGCTTGCTTGTTATTTTGGGATAATTTTGGTGTGATGTATTGTTGGGTAATTGGTGTTCTTGCTTGAGTTGGAAATTGTTTGTAATGGCTCCGAAACGTAAGAGAGGTGGTTCTAGTACTCGTCCATCTTTGGATGAGGAAGCTATTGTTAAGAGGTTTTTGAATGAGGAGGCGCAGAATGAGTATAATAAATTGATGGAGAGGTCGGTTGCTAAAGAAAGAGGTTTTGTGCCAGAAAATTATGTCGAATTGGTTGCTATGATTAAAGAACTTGGTTGGGAAGGGTTGTGTGAGCCATCTTCTTCGGTTCCCTTGGGTGTTGTGCGAGAATTCTATGCAAACGCAAAGGCGGATCAGAATGGTTTTTGTGTGGTTCGTGGTTTGAAGGTGGATTATAGGCCGGCTGCTCTTCGGTCAATTTTTGGTCAGTCTTGTAAGCCAAGGGGGGTGGAAGATTGGGCTAGGAAGACGCGAGATGAGGTGGATTTGGATGCTATTATAGAGGAGATATGTGTACCGGGTACGGTCTGGAAGTTAAATGCGGGGTCTACTGAGAAGGTTAATTTTCCTGCTAAAGCTTTGAACAAGTTTGCACGGGCGTGGAACTTGTTTATTTGTTCTAATATTATGCCTTCTACGCATCCGAATGATGTGCCTGTGGAGAGAGCCATTATTTTGTATGGCGTTTTAAAGGGTAAGTATATTGATGTTGGGTATATAGTGCATCAGAACATTCTTCGGTTCTTGCGTGGTAGTACTCAATCACCGATTTCACATGCCTCTATAGTTGCTGGAGCGTGTATGGTTGCAAATGTTCGGTGGGATGATAATGAATAGCTACAATCGCAGCCTAATCCTATTAATGATGCTACTATTGATAAGATGGGGGAATGGCAGGGCGGTATTCCACATCCTAGGGGGCTAGGTTACATTATGGATGGAGCAGGTGCTGGTGGTCAGGGAGCTGGCGCTCCGCCACATGTTCTTAGGGCATCGAGGGGAGAGGGTGATGCAGGCTCGAGAGCTTCTCATGATAGGCGGATGATGAGGCGTATGGATGCTTTGTATGAGAGTCATAGCCGTTTTTCACAGAGGTTAACACAGACTCTGGATAGTGCTTTCAGAGCGAGTGATGTTCATATGGATTGGCCAATTTTCGGTTCGGACACTATGTATCCGCCTCCTGATTCACCCGAGGAGGGTGCTGATCCTGATGAGTAGGTATGTTTTCTACTATCCCTTGTATTACTTTCCATTCAATGGGGACATTGAATATTTTAAGTTTGGGGGTGGTTTGAGGGATTAGTAGTTGTTGTTGTATTATTTGTTTATGTAGGATTGCATGCTTTGCATATTAGTAGTAGTAAATTATGCATATATGTTCGTGTTATCTACGTTTGTTTCATATAGGACATTCCGTTTTTATGTTCGTATGTCATGTGAGTTCATAATAGTTTGCATTTGCACCCATGCTTGATAGGAAAATTTTGTGTTGTTGACGCTTTTGATTGAGAAGTGATATGCTTTGTTCTTGTGCACACACATACACTAGCAAGTAGAAACTAGTAGACTTATTGAATGTGGTAAATGATTAGATTGCCATGATATGTGCAAGGTAATTTGGTCTATATGCTTTGAGTACAAGTAGGTGCGTTAGAGAGACTGTTATTTGGGATTGATTATGCTTTGTCACACCAAGTGAGTTTTCAGCCTATATGCATATCTCTTGCATGATTATTCGTTTGCTTGAGTGTCCACTTGTCGTTTGCATTGCTAGCACTTGCTTGAAGTCTTTCTTAAGATGCATGACAATATTTGATGATAACATGATAAAGGCAATAGGATAACCTTATATTTCCTATATATCCAAACCGTTTATACATGATCCATTAGTTAACCCTTTGAGCCTAATCTTGTTCTTTCGGTGACACACCATGTACTTGCCATATATCCTTTTTATTGTATTGGCCTTACATTAAATTTGAACCCAATTGTCAAAGGCTGGTATTGTGCTTAAGGGAGTGATAAGGTGTGCAAAAAGGGGGGTTTTTATTGATGATCATAATTTTTGGGGAATATATTTGGGGTTTGGTTGTTAGCTTGTTAGTCGAAGTTTGAAATCATATTTATGGGATCATTGTTCTTGCTATTATTTAGCTATCTTGAAAGAAAAAAAAAAAGAAAAGAAAAAAAAAAGGAAAAAAAACAGAAAAAAATAAATATGAGAGCATACTTATCTTTTGTGATCGTACTTTGATTCGACTAGACAAGGTGTTTATTGGACTATGATAAAAGTTCAAGTGTGGGGAAGTATTTATTGGTTTTAATAAGTATGGGAGTTGTTTTAATTTCATTGTCGGGTACTAGCTTTTGACTTAACCTTCTTTGGTTTTCTTGACATACCTTGTCCCTAGCCCCGTTACAACCTTATAAAAGACCTTTTGATTGTCATCGATGATGTATGTTGCGTTAAAGGTTAGATTGATACCAAGGACGAAGCATGTTTATGATATTGTTGGAGTTGAGTGAAACACTTACCCTTTGCTTTGAGTGAATATTTTTGTGAGTGAGTGGTGAGTTTTTGCTTTTGGCATAGGAGATCCCGGAGTTTGTCTTAAAGATATGCTCTTGTGTGCTTAGCATGTTTACCAACCTATTTTTGCATTTGACAAGAATTTTTATGATATTATGCATCTTCTTTGAGTAGACTGTGTGGATACTTGCACTTTAGACACCAAGACATTGCGTTATTACTTTGATTCTTAAGTTGATATGACATGAGAGGATTTGAAGGTATGGTAGGAATTTAGTACTAGATTAATTGCATTTCCATTTAGTTGCATTTAGATTAATTTCATTTCCATTTAGTTGCATTCATGCATTGCATTGTTTTTGCATTAGGTTAAATGGATTTTGTGGGTACATTCGCTATAGGCCCTCGCGAGACCTTACTCATCCACTAGGGCTGCCTAGGGGTTTAAAGGGCTTGTTGCATGACAAGGCCGTCGCGTGCCTATCAAATAATAAATCTAACAAATCCTTCTAGCTATGTAGTAGGGTAAGTCAGAGTCGATCCCACAGAGACAAATGTATCAATCACTAGTTGTTTCTGATTTAATTCGGCTAAGCAAGTAACACAATAAATGTGGAGAGATTATTAAACTAATTTTATACTAAAGAGAATTTTGGTTGTATTAATCAAATATTTAAAAACATCCAGAATTAAGTGTCCCCACTAGCATGAATTGATGTAATTGTGAATTCCCGCCCCAATTAATCGTACGCTGCTCAACAGGAAAGATGCGCCCTATAAATACCAATAACCTCTCTCGAGTATTAATGGCTTCTCTTAAAATACAATCAAGCCTATTCTCATGGTATCATGTAATTTAGAGACATTAATTACAGCACCCTAAATTCCTAACAATCCATTCTACCTATTCTCATGGAGAATTTCATGTTCTTACTGGATAAATCACAACCCTCTAATCCAACTCTCGTTGATAATTAGATATTGGTTCAAACAATACACATAATCACGTCTGATTTGTAATTGCTAATTAAAACAACTCAATAAGCAAGAGCAATTAAACAATCAAATTGGGGGAATTGGGAAATTCACACATCAATCATAACTAGGGTTCTACTTAACCCTAGATTAATTATCTACTCACTCATGATTGAATTAATAAAACAAGAATTAATAATTGAACACATAATTATAAGAATAGAAGAAAAACCTTTAATCTTGATCTTCAAAGAAAATAAATATTCTCCCCAAAAATCTCCAGAAGAAAGTGTTTACAAAGTTGTGTCTAATAATATAATTTTTCGATCCCCAAAATAATAACCTAGATGAGTTTATATATTGTTACAAGACTAAAATAATTGTTACAATTAAATAGATGCCCAGCTATTTTCCAATTCGAATAAAATATATGGGACAAGTTGTGGACAGCAGGTGAAACATACATGCACAGCATGTGTGAAGCGGCGGCAGTTGTAGTTGTAATTTAATTAGGAGAAAGGTTAGCAAAACTGAGCCCACTCTCCTTAGCACGCGCGTGCATGGCACGCGCCAGGTTTGTAGGACAACAGCCTGCGCGTGAGATGCACACAGCAGTTGGGGCGCGTGGTTGGAAGCAGCAAATGGGTTCAATGATTGTACGGAGTGACCAGGAGAGACACAGACTTTAATTCTTTTCACAGATAATTCCGCACGGCAGTTAGAAAATTAGCACGCCGGTTAGAAAATTCCTGTTTTCCTCGCACGGTTACAGAGATTGTTGCACGGCCTCATGATTCCCGCACGCCCCACATATAATTTCTGTTCCTCTGTTTCAAAATGACACCTGTTGATCACAAAATTCTGCTCCAAAATGCTTAGAAACGAACCAAAATTTCATTCTTTCTCCTCATAAATTCATAAAATCATTCCTTCGAATTAAAAACACCGTAAAATCATCAAATCATGTCAAATCCCTTCCAACTTGGCATTTATTTATTTCCTGCAACAAACTCAAATAAAACTAATTAAATCGACACGATTATTCACAAAAGCACCGTAAATGTGGGAATAAAATCATATAAAATATATATAAAATACACTCTATCATTGCATATGCCAAATGCAACCGTGATCACCTACGGAAGTGGTACTAGTTAGTTAGTTAGTTGTAATTGTTAATGCTTGAGGACAAGCATCGGTTTAAGTTTGGGGGTGTTTGATAAGTGGATTTTATATCCACTTGGAGCATTCTAAATCGGCTTAAATTGATTGTCTTGGACTCAAGTTTCTTGTAGTTTTGATGTGTTTTGCTTAGTTGTGCAGATTTACGAGAATGTTGATTAAGGTTGATGCTTCTATCGTTTTTGGAGGATTAATTGATTAAAATTCGGATTTTCCGGGAAGGCTGCGCAGCTTACACTGTTTTGGCCATATCTGGAGTTCTAGAAGTCCGTTTTCAGCGATCTTACAGCTCACGCGAAGCTTGGGAGATTTTCTAAAACTTGGGATTGATAGCAGGTGCAGAGAATGTAGGGAATAAATTCGCGCACGTGTTCTTTATGAAGCATTGCTGGGAAATTACTGTTTTGCCCTTTTCAAGTTCTAATTATATTTCGGGCAGTTTTTAGAACCTTAATTGAATTCTAATTGTAATAGAAGGTAATTTCTTGCTGGGCAAGGAATCTAGAGCCTATTTAAACACATCCTAGCGTTGTAATTTGGGGGATCGCTTTATTATTGTAACCAGCTTAGATCTGCAAGGGAGAAAATAGAGACGTACACTTTTTACTTTTTATAAAGCTAGGGTTTGCTCTTCATCTCTTCAATTGTAAGCACTTGATTTAATTTGGATCTTCATTATTCTTCGTTAATACAAAATTTAAGGTATTCTTTATCTCATCTTGTTTATTAGTATATGTTTTATATGGCTTTCTTCATTATTTTTGTTGTTCTTAATCATAGTATGAGTGAGTAGTTTAATTCTAGGGTATTAAGGGGAGCCATGTTTGCACCATGATTTGGGCTTAATTTGATTAGCAGATTGATGGGTAGAGAGTAATTCTGATTGATATGTTATAATTCTTAATTTGTGTAATTGCGCAATATCACGGATTAATCAACTACAATAGAAGTAATAGATCGAAAGATTTTACTACTAGAGGCTTACGTACAATTAGCGGAATTGAAGGTGATTGTGGAAGCATCATTAGATATTCTGAGAGTGTTAATGCTTGAAAAAGATTAACCATTGCTTTAATTACTTAATCCCATTAAAAAGCTATACCTTTGTGATTGTTTGGTGTAAGCATGGTGAACCTGAATTTAAAACCTCTGTTAAATTTGTTTTAGTAGTTAATAAAATTCTCTAATAATCGTTTGTGACTAGAAACAATTGATAATAGTTGAATTGAAATTGAAACTGTCTCCTTGAGGAATCGACTCGTATTTGCTAGTATCTACTACAATTGATACCGTGCGCTTGCGGTTAGACATAATTTAACACATCACATCCACCCATTCGATATAGCGATATCTCATGGGCCTTCAATAATCCAGAGGGCGCTACACTTTACTAAGCATGTTGCATTGCGAGATTTATAACTTGTCGAGGCTACCCTACTTGGCAACTTAGTTCGCATGTTTAAAAATATTTTTGACATATATCTACTATCGCGACGATATATGAAAAATATTTTACAAATCCAAATGTAATAATAAATATGCTCTTTTAAGAGTGTCGCGATATTTATTTTCTTCGAAAATAATGCTTCATTTTTTTTGTAGAAAATCTTTTACAAAAATATGCGTCTCGTATATGATATTTTTTCCTTCTTGTCAGTAGTGAGCTTCTCGAGCTTGACTCCTCTTGATCCTCCTTACAATCCTTCTTCTTACAATCTCGGGGTCGGGCTCGTACTTATGGGATCGCTCACACTCTCAACGAGGAGAGGGGGGTCTCTCGTCGCGATGGTGGGACCGCTCGCGCTCTCTACGAAGAGAGGGGGGTCTGTTTTCGCGACGATTGGACCGCTCACACTCTCAACGAAGAGATGGGGGTCATTCCGAACCTTGACCCCTACTTTGGCCTCGCTCCTAGTGACGTCGCTTATCCTTCTCGAATGCGGCCTCGCAGCGCTAGGTGGGGCCTCGCTATGCTAGGTGCAAGCATGGCCTCGCTATGCTAGGTGCAAGCATGGCCTCGCTACGCTAGGTGCAAGCATGGCCTCGCTACGCTAGGTGCAAGCATGACCTCGCTCCTATGGGGTCGCTCCTGGGGGTCTCGCTATGCTAGCCCGGCCTCGGCCTCTCACGCTAGCCCGACCTCGACCTCTCCGTTCTTCTTGTTCGAGTTAGTCATCGTTCTCCCAAATTAATGACTCCCCTCCTTCTAGCGCCAATTGTTGTAGGGAGAATTTCGTTACAACACAAAATTGGAGGTTTGTTGGAATAGTAGAACGAAATTATGATTATGTGACTGTTTTAGGGGATTAGGGTTTATAAAAAAAGAGAGGGCTGGACATGGCAAGTGTCTCGATTTGTCTCGTGTATCGGATCCCATATTCTTCTGCCAAGATGCCTACGTACCTATGTTTATATAGGATCAAGCCCACGTAGTTCTGTGAAATTGATTTGTGTCTATCCCGTAGAGACTTTAGGGATAAACTTCGTTAATCTTGGTGATTACTGATTTATCTGATTTAATCTTACCGTTGTGATATCTTCCTGATTTGAAGAATATCGTTTGGAGATATTTTCCGTTATTGATTGATTGAGATTGATTCTTTCCTCATTTCAGAGAGAGGATAAAACTTAGCGGTTAAGTAATAATTATTAATTTGAATTAATAATTAATAACTATTAGAAATTCGGGAGATTATTAGACAGGCATAACACTAATGTAACCCTTATGTAAGTGATTTTATGGATCATTTATCTATATTGTGAATTTGGTTGGGGCATCGTGTAAAAGAAAAGACTTGCTTCGACAAAGGCAACATGAACTTACACTTAAACGTTTAAAAGACTTAAAAGACGGTGATATATTTTTTGGCAAAGGGAAGAATCAAGAAACTTTTTTAACTAGACCAGGTGATATGAGATAGGGTTCACTTCATAGAACAATACATTATCTTTTTTTTAATGTGGCCATCGATAGTGAAAGTACTTGGGGATATATTTGAAAATGCTATTGTCCAAGAATAAAGAGGAATTTTATACATTTTCTACCGTAAATTGTTTATGCAAATATGTCCCCGTAATATTTTGTTCTGGTTCCGCCACTGATCCTAAACATTGTTATTGAATTGACGAGTCAAAGTCACGTATATATATTTAAGAAACCTGAACATGCCTCTACATCTTCAGAGTTTTGATACCATTTATACGGAGTAATATTTAAGTTCATAATCAAACAAATATCTAATCCAACAAACAATTACGGAGTACATATCAATTCAAATAGCTAGGAACTTGGTATACAATACTCCCTCTCTCCTCCCATTCTTTACACTTTCCTTTTTGGATCGTCCCACCAATTCTTTACATTACTAAAAATAGTAATTTTTAATAATAAAATACATTATTACATCCACTACTTCACTCTACTTTTTCAACACTTTACACTATTACATCCACTACTTCACTTATTTAAATAATAAAATCACTATTACACTCACTACTTCATTTATTTTAACAATATTAGATCCACTATCCTCGACCTCCGTGCCCAAACAAATGTAAAGAATTAGCCGGGACGGAGGGAGTAATTATTAACATGTTTATATAAAAATTACAAACATCCTCAAGACTATATTTCACCGTACACGAATCTGTTGTATGAGGTTTGCATGTGATAAGTGATATATTGAACTAGGGGTGAGCAAAAATTTCCGAAACCGCCCAAATCACCCGTTTCAAACCGTCCAAACCGAAATTTACGGTTTTATAACGGTTTGGATTGGTTATAGTTTCATTTTTTTAAAAACCGAAAAATAATGGTTTGGTTTGGTTTTATATTTTATACCGACCGATATAACCGAACCACCCGTTATACCTAGACCGCCCAAATATATTATAATATATAATATATATTATATATTAATATATTTAAGTGATAATGTGATACATTCATACAGACATTAGACATATAGTAGATATGGGCCGGCCCATTATTTAGATGGTAGTTAACAAGTAGATGGAGATGGAAGAGTCTGTTAAAGAATGCAGATTCATGGTTGTGTACTTGTGTGATGGACTCATGCTAAAGACTATGTACTTTTATATTTGGTTGTAATTTGGTTTTTTATTTATGTTCTGTAGTCAGTAGTCAAGCAGTCAAGCTAGTATGGTATTTGGCATAGTTGGGTTTGTAACAGACTAACATCAACAGTCATTTTCTTGTGTGTTTTTCTATCTTTTGTTAACATTGGTACGGTAAGTCTCATCGATTTTTGGTAATTATTTACAAGTGAATATAATTTTTATTTTAACGGTTTAAAACCGAAACCGCCCAAACCGAACCGTTATAATTTGGGTGGTTATGGTTATAGTTATGATTAGCCGGATTGAAAAACCAAAATATATGATTAGGATGGTTTTGTTGTCCAAACCCGACCGTTTCACCCGATACTCACTCCTATATTGAACCCTTCTTGGTCCGTATTTCTGCAATGCCATTTCTTCAAAAAATGTATATATCGTAAGCGATGACATCAAGTAGAATAATAAGATGCTGCTATAGCGTATATAGAAGATCTTCAAGACAAGCCGTGGTGTCATGCATGTCTAGAGGAATGTGTGTTAAGAAACTTCAGTTTGGATTGAGGGTTAAGAATTGTTGTTTTGGTTTAGGTTCAAATTTTAAAATTCATTTTTGAAAAAATTTTAAAAGTAAAATGTTAGATTTCGATAGTTTATGAAAGAATTAAAATAGTATTACATATTAAATCCAAAATTTAACACTTTACTTTTAAAGGGTCCGTTTGGGAAATCTTATTTTTCAGAAATAAGTTACTTATTCTGGAAAAAAGTTAGGAAATATGTACTTTTTTCTGAAATAAGTAACTTATTTTTGCAAGATAACGAATATTAAACTCCCGATACACATTTTTCTCTAAAAAGAAGTATGTAAATACGAAATTTTTTTCGAAATAAGTAACTTATAAGTTGGTTGTGTGATTTGCCAAACACCACCAAAATATTCTCAAAAACGAAGTTTTAAATTTGAACCCGATCCAACCCTTCTCAACCCCCAATCCAAACAGACTCTATCCGCTTGGATTGAGGGTTGAAAAGAATTGGATTGAATCGAGTTCAAATTTAAAAATTATTTTTGATGAAGGAATTAAAATAATATTACACATTAAATCCAAAATCTAACACTTTACTTTTAAAATTTTCTTAAAAACTACTCCCTCCGTCCCTCTCAATAGTTTACGTTTGCGGACCAGTTTCCGACACGGATTTTAAGGTGCATTTTACGAATAGTTCTATAACTTATTTTTGATATTTTCTTTTTTTGTATAAAAATAGAACAATCCTATTTTTATACAAAAAAAAGAAAATATCAAAAATAAGTTATAGAACTATCCTTAAAATGCACCTTAAAATGCGTGTCAGATACGCAGTTTTTTATGTAAAGAAATGAGAGGGACAGAGGGAGTAATTTTTAAATTTGAATCTCATCCAACCCAATCCAAACAAAAACCCTTATAGTTTTCGCTATGTCCGTATCTGCAACAAAGTTTTGTACTTCTTCTCCTCCATCCATTTGCATCAGTAGTGGTGGAATTATATTCTTTTGACTTGATGCTTCAAAAAGTTTTTTGTTTTTTAATCTTTGTCCATTCTCCGAATCCTCTAAAAGAAAGTGACATGTTTTTTTATAGGAACGGCTTACATTTTTTCACATTTCAATTTGTTGATGATGCTTCAATTCGAAAATTTCCATCAGTTGCGAATTGTACACTGAAATTTTTACGATTGAATTATTAATAAACGAATCGAATCTAATCAAGTTTTTGTGTGAAGACATAGTTCTAGTGATACAGATAGCCACAGTGATAAAAACGTATTTCTTGTCATCCCATTTTCTGCTCTTATCATCTCAGTTTTTGGGTTCGATTTTCGATCATTTCCGAGATTTATAATGCATATAAACTTAATTATTTAAAAAAAAAGTTTTAGGCTATGCAATAAAGTGCTCCGGTCTTTATTTACAGACCGATGTATTTGATATCTCAGATTACCTTCTATGTTTTACTTTTTTTTTTTTAACTCGTGCCAAATCCGTCTCACTTCAGTCTTGTCTTATCATATGAAGCTGGACCCTGCTAAAACTTCAAATTATTGTCCTTCAGATTACTCTGTATAACTGAACAACTTTGTGATAGAAAGACCACTTGTGTCATAGTGTTATATATGATTCCAAGAATGAATTGGATGGTTTAGACACAAAGGTGATTCTAGCGATGACTAAAAGCTTATGGCCGTGTTTGGTAAATAGCGGTTGATTGAATTAGCTGTTTTTTATTAATTGATTTGAATAACTATTTTAACTAACGGATTGAATTAATTGTTTTGAAAAAAGTTATTTAATAATAAGTTGTTTGTATCATCTGTTTGTATTTAAATTAGACACATGACAAAACTCTAATTCAAAGAATTCCTAAAAGTAACTTTTCCAAAATTAGGTTATTAAGCTCAATAAGCTATTTCGATTAACTAACTACCAAACACACATATTAGAGGATTCTCTTGGTTTAACTTCTAATTTGCCTCAATCATCTAATTTTTACTCAAATCTCTAACTTACAAACTCCACCAATGTACTATTTCTAAACATGTAAGGCAGTTTAGATGTTAGGTGTGAGAATCAGTATCACAATATTTATAATATGTTGTAACATAAAATTTTGAAAAGGTCTTTCTTTGATATCTTAAATTTTTAAAGCGATTGATTACTTAATATGGTACTATAGCTCGGTTTCGGAAAGATCTCATGGTCGAGTCTTTCCACCCCATTTATACAATTCATTTTCTGTTATTCGTTTGATTTTTCATAGCTCGCTCGGTTTAGGATAGCTCGGTTTAAGAGGGGCCTTAGATTCCGAGGTTGGAGTCCCTCCCTCCACCCCGGTTTCATCTGCATCTGTATTGCACTTTGCACGGACTATAGATAGATGAAATCGAAAAGGTTTCTTAGACTCCTAACATAGTGACTATGATTCCGAAAATGCTTTCACATCTATGTCTGGTTTGCACTTTTCTTTTCAACTATTCCTATGGTTCAACTTGCATGATTAGTCTATGGACTATGCTTGCACTTTGCAGTTTGCTCAGACAATTTGTAGACATCTTAGTGCATTAGTTTAAAGATTATAGTTTAATCTTATAGTTTGCAAATATATAATTTGATTATGCTTTTTATGTTGGATTCGATGGGATCCAATCCATTTATTTATGGTACATCGGGTATTATTGTTAATCTTTTAAATACATAACCTAATGAATAATTAAATATATTAATAGCATTTAATTTATATATTTATTTATTACATCTAATATATATCTATTTAGATATATTTATTTATAATGGTTTAAGTACCCAAGCCAATAACTTTGATGGACGGTCCTGAGTTTAGCCCATTAGGATTGGTCCCATTATTCCTAAAATCTTATGTGAAAAGAAAAGATACGCGTATCATAATATTCAGAAAATACACATCCAAGTACTTGCGTTTTTCGAACTCTCTCAAGATAATTAATGGTCTCTTTTGATTCAGGTACGCTTCCGCTATTTATCTATACTCATAGTTTTAATCAGGAGATTCATGTATATATATTATGTTATATTTATAAACATGATTTATTGTAACATTTTACCCCTTTTATTTAATAACTAATAAACTCATTCTGTGTGAAATAATTGAAAATTTTCCTCTTACTGTCTTGCATAATGATAGATGATACATACAATGACCCGCTATTTCCGGGGAAATTAAAGAGAAAATTTGAAGACATTACAGATGAGGTCAACCACGCTAGTGCAGCTGCACCTAATAACTTTGTTACAATGAAGATGATCTTATATTCAAAATAAAGATTAAACCTTCCTATGAATTATGATCATCAATAACTTGTCTTGAAAGGCTTATAAACCTTGAGATCAGTGACAACTCCTGCAAATGATCCGGCTGCTGCAGCAATAGATATAATTAGACAAGCAGCACTTAGAATTTGGAGAGAAATCCATCTAGTGCTCCACTTGGGAATTTGTTTCTGAACAATGTACATTTCGACTGGGAAATAAACAGTGAGTGGCCAAAACCCGAAAGCTCCAAGAATTCCGACAACATCATTAAAGAATGGCATAAGCATCGATATGATTGTTGTTAAGCATACAAAAATTGTCCTCCAGATAAGGCGAAAAAGATTGAGCTTGTAAGGGGTAAAGCCTCCTGGCAAGGGGATGTCATAGTCCTTGTTAATGAAGTCACTTTGTGGAAATGTTTTAGATGCAAATTTTTCGACAAAGGCGAAAAGAGGTTGACAATAAACTTGGTATGCACCAACAAGGTGGATAACTATGGCTGCGTTGGCAATATTAAGAAGCCAGTAGGGGTTGTAGAATCCGAATCCTGTGAGGAGGTTACCAGGGGCTGAGTCCCCAAATGCTGCATAGCCAAAGCAACCACAGAGCATGTAGAAAACAGTGGTGACAGTTACACTTATTAGAGTAGCCTTTTTCATTGTCTTTGTTTCTGATGGTGGGGATTTTACCGTGTCCTGTTATTGGAATAATGATTAGCTTACAAATGTATAAACTGTAAAATTATTAGGCTAAGAAAGTGATTAATTTGAGTTACCTGAATTTCGATTAGTATAAGGGAGTAAGAGTAGGCAAATGCTATAGCTCCAAGTGCTTGGAAACTCCTCCATATCTTCTGAGTTTCACTAACAGTTCCAATGCTAATTCCTGTAAGACTTCCCCTGAATTTTCCAGTTTCTGACAGTACATCAAGTAGAAGAATTACAATCCATTCGTGTTACTTCTACTGTCATTCAATAAATTAAAGAAAACAAGGTTTTATTTCTTTATTTACCTATGACTTTGGAAACACCGAGTGCAAGACCAATTGCAGAGTATGTGAAAGACATTACTGCAGCAACTATGGAGAGCCAAGAGATTTGATCAAAATCTGGTATTTGCGAGAACAGAATTTCCATGGCACCAAAAGCGAGCATATAAGGGGTGCTTGAAACCGAACACGGATTCTTTGCATGACTTGCATGGAAGCAGTTAGACCTCTTGATAGCACTGTTGGTTTCATCATCAAAATTCATAAAAACCAATCAAACGCCGAAAAAAATAGAAAGCTAGAGGTTCCAAAATATTTATCAAAGGTGTACCGAATGATGATGTGACAGTGTGCCATGTATAATTTTAATCACTGGCATCATAATTAATTTTACATGACACAGTTCATTATTGTACACAGTTTGCTAGTACTGTATTTGTTTTAGGGCCTGAAAAATATGTAGTAAAACTTACACCATGCTTATAGATGCTGCAATTGTGTAACCCACAGCAACCCCAAAAAGATTCACATACTGAATCACCCCACAAATTTTAACCTTGTAACCACCTGAAATAAGAAGTAAACGTATCAAATCGAAGTATCAATGATTAGACCTTCACCACCTTATAGTTAAAAAAAACGGTAAAAAATAAATTACCAAGATTGGTTTGAACAGCTTCCATGTAAGTGTAATTTCTTTTTCCATCACTAGAACGGTAACAAGCAGCAAGAAGGCAAGAAGTGTAGTAAGTGACAAAAGAAAACAAGAACAAAACAGTTGGACCAGCAATCCATCCAAGTTGTGCAGTGGCCCAAGCCAAAGACAAGACTCCAGAACCAATCACTGCTGTTATTATGTGAGCACTTGCTGTCCAAACAGTTCCTATTCATCCAAAACCAGAACAAGAAGTAAGAACACCAAATGTAATCATGCGAAAACGAAATTAGAAATACTCTTTCCATCTCAAATCTTTTGTCATGTTTAACGTTTTTCGAGTCAAATTTATAATCTTGTGTATGAATTTAGAATGATCATGGAAGCAGGGGTAAGTTCTGTTACATCTTGCACTACCCATGTCCTACTTTCGAGTGTCACATAGAGAATTTAGTTATAAATTGTCAAAATACTGCTGTGGAAACTTTTTATTTAATAAGGTGTTATTCTAACTAGAGAAAATTAAATTCAGCTTTAAAATATGGGACTGATGGACTACATGAAATAATTATGAATGCGAAAATGGTTTTCGAATTTCGAAAAATACCGGTTCTTTTGAGGCGGCCATCATCGTCGAAACACTTAGAGCCGCCCTGTGGTGGTGACATGGAGACCTCAAAACCGAGGTTCTTGTTCTCACCCATCTTAGTTTGTGTCAATAGATTTATAAGAAATAAGAGGAAGCAATGAAGTTAGTTAAATGTTTTGTAGTGGATGAAATACAAGAAAAAAATGTAGTGAGTGTAGTATAAAACACTATCTTGTAATGATCAATAAATGAAGCTTAGTATATGGACCAACTACTACTACTATTCTTCAGTGAGTCTATCTGTATTTTTCAGTACTTTAACTACTCAGCTGAAACAGACAGACAGATGCACAACACATTTCCCAAGAGTTTTACATAGAAATGGATAAATTGCAAGATGGGTATGCTTAAATGACTCTGAGTGTGTGTGTGTGTGTGTGTGGAGGGGAGATGCAGGATTTATAGAAGCTCAATTATAGGGAGTCTGTCTCAGTTAGATAAGTGGATGCTTTACAAGTGAATGGTAAAGGTGGTACTTATACTGATGTGTAATGTATTCACCACATGTGAGGCCAAGACTGACAAATTTGTATATGGTAGGCTCATAAACAAGATTTTCTCACAATTTACCTACCTCTTGTGTGAAAAATTGTTACTTCTAATATTTTTGTAAATGATTCAGTTGATGCCTAATTTTATAAAAAGTTAATAATAAATCTACCAGCACAGCTAGCTTTAATAAAGAAGGCCTAAATAGTTACAGCTATACAAGTATGATATTTTAGGTATGGCTGGTTTGGAAAATGTAATGCATGGGCTACACAAGTTGGCAGAACTGTTAGATTCGGGTTCTTGATTTTTGTTTGTGTAGAAACTAAAGTATCAAAAGAGTGGTTGAAGCTAAAGGTGCTACACAAATTTTAGTATATCTAGACCTGCCTATGAATATTACAAGATTTGTGGCCTGTATTTATAAAGCTAGCTTACATTCTGTAAACCAGAAACTCTAGAACACTATCATATCCATCGTGAAGTCCTAAGACAAGTGATCCATAAACGCTAATGACGTTCAAGTCTTGTGCATTGCATACGACCTTTTCTAAAAAGACACAAATTTAAGGGAACCTCGTAAAATTACTAAAGAAACTCTTCTATATAAAATAGAATGAAATGTTCTTCTACAGATGTGTGTGTGGATTATATGTAATTGCATTTCATATTAATGTTCTAAAGTGAATGCAAACATGCATTAACCAACCATGTTCTTAAAAATAATAGAATATTTATGGATAAACACAAGAGAACTAAATAAACTAGAAAGAAACAAAATGTGAATGAGTTAAAGAGAAGAATCTGCAAAAATAAAAAATAAAAAAAAAATGAACTTTTACCTTCATTAGCAACCTCTTTTATATGAATGCTTAGGAACTTGGAGTGTCTAGCTTCTATCAAATGAGACAGACTCAAGTCTACAAAAATAATGATGAGTAAGTTATTACTCTTGTTTGTTTGTTTCTGAATGACCAACCCCTTGAGCTTTATATATAGTAGAGGACAGAGACAAAATTAATATTTTAATCTTTCTGATATATGTTGGATTAAGCAACACCTTCCGTTATGAAGAATTCTCATCCACCCTTCCTGCAAAAGAATAAATTCGTTTGGTATTAATAATTCAGTACCCCATGAATAATGGATGGGAAGAAAGCATATAATTGTACACATAAATTGAATTATTTTATCAGTCAAACATGTCGTTATTGTGATTTCAAGAATCATAAAAAAATGGTGTTACCACTAAGAGTTTCATCATTATAAGCTACCTAGTGGGTTTGCGGGGGAGGGGTGTTTAAGGGTTGTGGGTGTAGATACTGGATAGGCTGATAGACATGCAAATGTGCAATAAGGACAGTATCCTATTCTTCAAAATTTTCTCCTTATCTCATCTTTAAATAAGTTCCCAGAGTGTGAGGAAAGGGAAGGCTGCCTAGCTATATATTTCTATCAAGTTTGATTTCTTTCTTTTCACTGTGAAATGCCCATTATTTCTGTTATCCCTCAACATCTTTTACACATTAATATGCATGTACTTGCAAGATTATTGCACAACATTTTACTCCACACTCAACTTTAATAGCTGGTCTCATTTGTTTATAAGTCTTGCTTATAGTAAATTGACCTCCCTGCATATACATCCCATTAACAAGATCTCTACTACTCAAAATCTTCCTCATAATCCATGATGTATTGGGAATATCCATGTTGGTAATTATAAAAGATAATTTATTAAAATTAGAGATGATTTCTTGATAATAATTGTTAACCATCACTAAATTAAAGATAATTTCTTAAATTTTACATGACTCGTAAAATTGTCTAAATTTGATTTTTAGAATTCAAGTAAAAATAGTAAATTAACCGTGTGAAATCTAATAAATAATAATTTTTTATATATTTATACTCAAATTTGATTATTTTCTCTAAGTCTTACAAATTTAAGAATTCTTTATTTCTCTCAACAAAATATTAAAATTTATCTAAGAAAAATGGGTGAGTGCCCTTTTTACCCACTATTTTAGTTTCTCTCACCAAAATACCCAGATTCGGGAAGAATCGCCCAAAATGCTCACGGGATACGCCTCTGGGGTAGGAGTATCCTCGGATACGCCTCTGGGGTAGGAGTATCCAAAGGATACGCTGCTGGGGCTCGTGAAATTGCTACTGCATACGCTGCTGGAACAAGTGCATCTCCTGATACGCATGTAGATACCGCATATCCGATGTCAGAGATGACGTAAGATACGATGTTTCAACATGCGCATGTTGAAATAACGTGTCTTACATCATCTTCGTCGTTCCTAGAGCTGCCGACGAAGACGATTCCGACTTGTTTTTTCTTCGTCTCCGTTCGTCCACATCACGAATTTTTGAACCACATAACATATATCGTTCGAATCGCAATTGGAAGCTCTACAAGACCATACCAGTTTCATAGCATTTGTTTTTCCAGATTCGATTCGCCCAAAACTGCAATTTCACTTCGTCGAACATTCCGACGAACGTCATACACGCCCCTGCGGGGCCTGAGCAGCTAAACGGAGACTTGGACGAGCAAGGCATGATCTTATGGTCAATTGGTGTTCGTTAGGGGGGTTGAAGAGCCTCTAATCGACGAGAGGAGGCGAAGTCGATGAAGTCTCCGACGAGAGGAGCTCTCCAGACGCTTGAAAATTTCGAGTTTTCTGACGTGAACAGTACACCGGATGCGCCTTCCCAAACGGCGCATCCCATGGGCATTTTGGTCGGTTTTTCCGAATTTGGGCATTTTGGGCAGTGGGTAGGGAATTTTTGGGTATTTAGGACATTCTTTCAAGAAAAATCAACTTCACTATTAATAAATATTAATATAAAAAAATTGTTTGATAATATAATTTATATCAATATATATTATAAATTAGTGGATAACTCATACCTTAGGTTCGATATCCATATTTAGTTTCGGATTAAATTTTTAACTCTATTTAGATCCCTGGACTATCCATATTTTTGGTTTGGTATCCAATTTTGGCTTGTAGAAGATCCATATGACTATTTGACCCACTTTTGATTCTGGAAAGTTTCTATATCAAATTTAAATATCATTAATGCAATATATATTATCTATGGTAAGTTTATTAATATAGATTTGAATTAATCTTTAAATTTTGGTAACTTAACTAAAGCAAATGATCACATATCATATATAATAAATATAATAAAATAGTGTTAATTTAAATAATCTCATAACATATATAACAAATATAATAAAATATATATATTAAAGTAATTTTGAAATAAATTTATTACAATATATAAAGAAATGCACTTATTGAATTAATTTTATTTTTTTCATAACTAAATTATTCAATTTTTAAATATTAAATTATATAATTTATTATAATTTTTAAAATAATCGTATGCGTAGCACAGACTATAACCTATAATTATAAAAAAAAAGTCGTGCATTGCACGGTTATAAGTTAGTATTATTACAATGTATATTTTTTTATTATATGTGAAACTTTTTTTTGATAGTATATTATATGATATATATACATATTACATATTTGAAATATTAAAATTATAGGAAATTATTTTTATTTCTATTAATTCGGTAAGAAAACCGAAATACCCAAAAAAATCTTATAGTACATAATTTTATAACCGAATTAAAATTGAATAATTTTAATTTGATATTTTAGTTATTTTAGTTCGATATTTGATTAATCGAATTATATACTTGGTCCTACTTAAGAGTCGGGATGAAAGATTCTCGAATATATTCGTGTGATCGCTTTAACATTTAATCCTTTTTAAATAGAGAAAATATCCCTTTCATTATAATTTAAAATAAAAATATCTCAAATATCATAATTGAAAAAAAATGTCTCAAATATCATTTCAAAATGTGTGTGTTGTGTATATTAACTTCTGATAATACTGATTATCTTAAGGGTGAAAAACCAAAATACCCATCATTTAATTTTAGTTGCCCAAAATACCCACCGGGGGAAACAACCGCCTTTTTTACCCACGGACCACGCATGTCTCACATGCGTATCCCAGATATGCATGTTACGAATGCGTAGCCAGTGACACGCATCTGAGAAATGCGCATCCGAGAAATGCACATCCATAGTAATGTTCATCGTCTTCACAGACGCAAACGAGAGGCGATTTTTGAGGCGGAAACATCGAAATTCCGGCCAGCCTTCGTTCACTACCATCAAAGCTTTGTTCAATACCATACCATACACGAAAATAATCGCCTTCCCCCCTCTACAAACCTATACCATTCGATTTTAGTTTGTTTCGCCGGATTTGAAAGAACCAAAACACAACCACGTTTCAGATCTCATTTTCCGATTGGTCTATTTACGCCCCCGGTGCCGGAAATCGATAACGAAATAATGGAAAATGGAGAGGGAGGTCTGGGAAACATTTTGATGTACTCAGAGGTTATGGAGGATGTCGGAATGTGATGGACGTAGGAGACGAACGGAGAGGCGATTTGAGGTCGCCTGAGATGCAGGAGCAGCTGTGCAAAAAATGACGTCAGCTGACGTCATTGTGCAAGTAGGAGATGCGTTATACAGAATACGCATACTCAAGATGCATATGTCAAGCAACGCATTCTAGTAATGCGTAATTCGTGGGTAAAAAGGGCGGAAGCAAATCAATATGGGTATTTTGGGAGGCTTCCACACAAAAGTGTGTAGTTTGGGCATTCTTTCTTATCTTAATGGGCCTGCTAACGCAAATGAAAGTACTGTCTTTTTTTTTTTTGAGAATAAATGAAAGTATTGTCTAAAAGACTAAAACACAAGGGTGCTGTTCGGCTCATTTTAAAATAAGTTTTTGTGAACTTTATTTTGAGTAAAAATTTTCATACTTTGATAATTTTTTCATATGTCGATAATTTTTTATATAAATATTTAATGTATGTTTGAAATTTCATAAGTTGTAAAAAAATTATTTTTTTAGGGAAAAATTAGAAATTTTAGCTTCTTTTTGAAATAAATCAATTTTTTTGGAAAATAAACTTTCCCAAACATCCCCAATATCCTCTTGCGTTTACTCTTTTTTTTTGGAAAACATTAATTAAAGTATTGTTTTAAATTTTATCGTAAAAATATAAAAAAATTTACGTTTTTCAAGAAATCCAAGATGAAATTGCGTTTATAAATCTATCTATTCTATTATATTAAAGCCGAAACATTAAAAGTTTGGTTGGTTGGTTGGTTGGTACCTGTTGATTTTACTTATTTACCCTTAACTAATAAAATATGTTATTTTACTTAATTATCCTTACTTAATTATTATTTATAGTAATCTAATAAACAGTTATTAGCTGATTGCCTTTTTATAATAATCTAATAAACAGTTATATTTATAATAATATAATAAATAGTTATTAGCCTATTGCCTTTTTAACATTTACTTTTAATTGAATAAATTACCTTTTATAAACACCTAAAATTGTACCATATCTTACCAACGCTAATATTTGTTTTCTAACTAAAACATGTTACCTTTAAATTTAAAACTAATCTTGCAATCACTAATATAAACCTAAAAATATAACATCGCATCTTACAATCATTAATAAAATATAATAAAAATCTATATACATTGCCAATAATAAGAAAACATGAGGATACTCCTTGAAAAAGAGTATATTAAATTATATTAAAAGTAAAAAAATTATTGAAAATAATGATTAATAAAACCTAATTATATTATTAAATAAAATTTATAACATATCAAAAGAGAGGTACCTCTTTATTTTACTTATTTACCCTTAACTAATAAAACATGATATTTTACTTAATTATTATTTATAATAATATAATAAATAGTTATTAGCCGATTGCATTTTTAACATTTACTTTTAATTGAAGAAATTACCTTTTATAAACACCTAAAATCGTACCATATCTTACAAACGCTAATATTTATTTTCTAACTAAAACATGTTACCTTTAAATTTAAAACTAATCATGCAATCACTAATATAAACCAAAAATATCACACCGCATCTTACAATCAGTAATCAAAATATAATAAAAATCTATATACATCTATACTAATATATAATAAGCAAACAAGGATATAATTTTGTTGTTTGGTTCAACAATTTAAAACAATAGTGACCGTTAGATATTTAGTATATAGATGATAACCGTTGGATCTAATAATAAGGAATATTCTATATTTAAATCCCGATTCGAATCCCGTCAACAACAAATTTACATTAAAATTTTATATTATTAGTTTTAAATTTATTAAATAATTTTAAAATTTTAAATTAATTCCATAATAAATTATAAAACTCTATTTTGTTTAATCATATAATTTTAAAAATATTTAAAAGTAACCCGTGCTTTGGACGGGCTATAAGCTAGTACTATTATATAAAAGCCGAAACATTAAAAGTTTGGTTCAACGGTACCTATTAAATTTACCTAATTACCCTTACTCAATTACAAATCTATTAACTAATCAATTTCCTTTTTCAGGTTACGCATATTATCTTTTCTATTTTCAAGAACTAAATAATTTCCTTTTCCAAGTAAAATACAATATCTTTTATATTTTATCTAACTAAAATTTCTCATTTATTAATCAATTTCCTTTTTCAGTTTAAACATATAACCTTTTCTATTTTTCAATAACTAAATAATTTCCTTTTTCATTTAAAATAGAATATCTTTTACATTTTATCTAACTAAAATTTCTCTTTTTTAAAAACACTACGAGCAATTTTGTTTTAAAAAAATAAATTAATTATATATAATTGCTATTAACTAATCAATTACCTTTTTCAGTCAAAACACGTTACCTTTTCTCTTTTCTCTAACTAAAATCTCTCTTTTTCCAATTATGTTATGGATGGTTACCTTTTTCAGCAAAACACGTTACCTTTTTTCTTTCTTCTTACTAAAATCTCCATTTTTCTAATTATATTACTGGCGTTTCTATTTAATAAAAAAATAATAATATTACAATACTAATAATTAACCAATTACCATTTCAGCTAAAAAATAACATAATTATTTATAATTATTATAAACTAATCAATTACCTTTTCAGTCAAAACACGTTACCTTTTCTCTTTTCTCTAACTAAAATCTCTCTTTTTCCAATTATATCATGGACGGTTACCTTTTTTCAGCAAAACACGTTACCTTTTTTATTTTTTCATACTAAAACCTCCATTTTTCTAATTATATTACAGGCGTTTCTATTTAATAAAAATATTATAATACTAATAATTAACCGATTACCTTTTCAGCTAAAATATATCATCTTTTCTATTTTTTCTAATTACATTCCCTTTTTTTCTAGAAATATAATGTGTAGCGTTAATTTCTCATTTTCTAAAAACTATGAACAATTTTATTTCGTAAAATAACATAATTAAATTATAATTATTATAAACTAATCAATTACTTTTTCCACATAAATCATGCACGTTACCTTTCTATTTTCTCTAACTAATTTTTTTTTAATTATATCACGGACGGTTCTATTTAATAAAATAAACTAATAATATTATAAAATTTTTAATTAACTAATTACCTTTTTCAGCTAAAACATATTATCTTTTCTATATTTTCTACCTAAAATCCCTTTTATAATAGAAATACCACGTACAATATTATTTTCTCATTTTCTAAAAATATTACGAGCAATTGTATTTAGTAAAATAACGTAATTCAGTTATAATTACTATAAACTAATCAATTATCTTTTTCACCTTGAACATATAGTCTTTTTAATTTTCACTAACTAAATTCTCTATTTTTCTAATCATACCACGGATATTCTATTTAATAAAATGAAGTAATAATTTTATAATTACTAATAATTAATTGATTATTCTTTTTAACTAAAACCTATCATCTTTTCTATATTTTCTAACTAAATCCCTCCTTTTCTAGAAATATTACGAATAACATTTATATAATTATTATCAAATCATCTCATATAAAAATGTAAGCCTCCAAAATTCATGTTTTAAAAAAATTAATTTTAATTAATGAAATTTTTATATAATATAAAAAAATCCGTGCATCGCACGGGTTTTAGGCTAGTAATGAAAAAGACCATTATATTATATTTAGGACCATCACGCTAAACTTGTCATACAAGGACCATCACAGTAAACTTGTACTCCCTCCGTATCTTTATACTTTTTCTTTTTTTAATTTTTTACACTATTTATTATAAGCAATTGATTATTATAATTTATAAGATAAAATATAATTATGAATGTTTTTGTTTAATTCGTATTTGTGAGTATTAAAATTTTTATATTTAATATTAATCCTTTATTATCAAACCTGAGTCTACCACACCATCCAGTTAATTAATCACGTGCCCAGTTAACCAATCAGAAAACTACATAGATCACTTCTAAATCATTGACCAATCAAATTAAAACAAATTTGTTTCCTTATATAATTTAACTTGCTATCTTTTAACCAATGTTAAACCCATCAATCATTCTAAATATATTTAAAATTTAAATCATGGACCAATCAAATTAAAACAAATATGTTTCCTTATATAATTTAACTTGCTATCTTCTAACCAAGGTTAAACCCATCAATCATTCTAAATATATTTAAAATTGAATTATAATCCTAAATAGAATTACAAATAGAATCATAATATTATTAAAATAGAAATCAAACATGAGTCTACCCACCAATAATATTATATTAAAAATTTTCCTTATTTACCATTCTCATTCTATTATACTAACTATGGTTAGTTAACAATTCTAATTTAAATAGAGTAACTTACTTGATTTAACATATTCATATATTTTATTTTGTTAATGTCAAAAAATAATTATAATAAATTAATATTTTAAATCAAAATCAATTAGGATTATACAAATTTAAATATGCAAAACTTTGAAGTATTTTAGTACCAATCAAAGGTCATTCCTAAATTTTAGACCAATCATATTATATTAAATTTTTTCTTTATTTACCATTCTCATTCTATTATACTAACTATGGTTAGTTAGCAATTCAAATTTAAATAGAGTAACTTACTTGATTTAACATATCCGTATATTTTATTTCTTTAATATAAAAAAAATTATAATAAATTAATATTTTAAATCAAAACCAATCAGGATTATATAAATATATAATATGAAGCAATTTTCGCAATATTAATTTTAACACTTTGATTTATAGTTAATCATACTAACATTATTATATATTACGGATTAATTTTCATAAATATATACAAGAGCCAGTCAAAATTAACCACTAAAATTAAATTAATCATTGCATTCTCATCCTAATTTACTTATCGTGGTTACTTAACCTTCAAAATTTAAGTTATAGAAACTTTTAAATTAATCAATTATTAAAAAAAGGCTAAATTCAACCAATTTAAATGTTAAAAATGAAATTTAAACCAGTTATCATTAAAATTTTACTTATCGTTATTTTTCAAGAATTAATGGGACAAATAAATTGACTTGACGATATTTTTGAATTTTTCAAGATACTAAATATACTCTCAAATAGTATTAGACATTATTTGGTGTATAAATTATCAATCCAAAAAAAAAAATCATTAAAGAATCAATAAAAATATTGTTAGTGAATATTTATATAGCAAATTGGATAACCAATTCATTTTCAAATATAGTTGGGAGACTTTACCCAAGAAATGGGTAAAAAAAATGGAAAGATCGGAACATGGGAATAGATCTGATACCAATACGGAATGTTTCCTTATATAATTTAACTTGCTATCTTCTAACCAAGGTTAAACCCATCAATCATTCTAAATATATTTAAAATTGAATTATAATCCTAAATAGAATTACAAATAGAATCATAATATTATTAAAATTATTAAAATAGAAATCAAACCTGAGTCTACCCACCAATAATATTATATTAAAAATTTTCCTTATTTACCATTCTCATTCTATTATACTAACTATGGTTAGTTAACAATTCTAATTTAAATAGAGTAACTTACTTGATTTAACATATTCATATATTTTATTTTGTTAATGTCAAAAAATAATTATAATAAATTAATATTTTAAATCAAAATCAATTAGGATTATACAAATTTAAATATGCAAAACTTTGAAGTATTTTAGTACCAATCAAAGGTCATTCCTAAATTTTAGACCAATCATATTATATTAAATTTTTTCTTTATTTACCATTCTCATTCTATTATACTAACTATGGTTAGTTAGCAATTCAAATTTAATAGAGTAACTTACTTGATTTAACATATCCGTATATTTTATTTTTTTAATATAAAAAAAATTATAATAAATTAATATTTTAAATCAAAACCAATCAGGATTATATAAATATATAATATGAAGCAATTTTCGCAATATTAATTTTCACACTTTGATTTATAGTTAATCATAATAACATTATTATATATTACGGATTAATTTTCATAAATATATATAAGAGCCAGTCAAAATTAACCACTAAAATTAAATTAATCATAGCATTCTCATCCTAATTTACTTATCGTGGTTACTTAACCTTCAAAATTTAAGTTATATAAACTTTTAAATTAATCAATTATTAAAAAAAGGCTAAATTCAACCAATTTAAATGTTAAAAATGAAATTTAAACCAGTTATCATTAAAATTTTACTTATCGTTATTTTTCAAGAATTAATGGGATAAATAAATTGACTTGACGATATTTTTGAATTTTTCAAGATACTAAATATACTCTCAAATAGTATTAGACATTATTTGGTGTATAAATTATCAATCAAAAAAAAAAATCATTAAAGAATCAATAAAAATATTGTTAGTGAATATTTATATAGCAAATTGGTTAACTGAGCGCAAAAATTTTAAAAATCATTTTTTTTTTCATAGCAAATTGGTCAACTCAGCGCAAAAATTCTAATAAATCACTATATTTGCTATGGTTAATTATTTATCAACAAAAGGGCATATATTATCATCCACACAAATAATCATTCAGATTTTCTTTTAAATCACTAATTTTTTTAGGTAAATGATTTATCAATAAAATGTCATACATCTACAAAAATAATCAAGATTGGACAACACATATTAAAATAAAATAGATCATATCAAGGTAACAAGGTTTCCTTAATCCAAACTACAATCGTTGATCAGATCTTAAATTGTGGTACATCACTCGCTTGAATTATACATACTCTTTGGCGAAATAATCCAACAATTTATTTTAATCGTGAGGGAAATACATATGTGATATCTGAGAATGTATTCGAACAACTGACCAAAACTGCGATTCTATACTATCCAAATCAATGAATCAATATAACAAAATCCTGTAAATCTAAAATTCCAGATGCCAAAATAAAGTAACCTATTCTCAAAATATAAAGAACAAAACCCAATATATTGATAGACAAAATCCACTAACGGGATACTAGACTCTCAATAAAGAGATATATTTATTGAAAAACGAAGTAAAATCAAGGAAAATAAACAGGAGTTATCATTCACAAGGAGAAGGTGCAAAATCCAATATATCAGTTGATAAAACCCACCAACGTGGTAATAGACTCTCAATAAAGAGAGATATTTATTGAAAAACAAAGCAAAATCATGGAAAACAATAAAAATGGGCTTATCATCAACCAAGATGCAGATATCAACCCATAAACTTTGGGTTTACTATTTTTTAGGAGAGGATGAGATAGAATGACGGCTACAACAATCGTTTAAAAATCAATATTATTAATAACTAGATAGGTCGATACATATAAAATTATATATTATTTCTAATAAAAGGTGCTCATTTTAATTTTGTATTCTTCAATTCAAGTAATAATATTTAATTCTCATATCCTAATCTAAGAACAGACATATCGAATTTTGCTTGGTTGGTTAATAATATTTATTTTTAATATCAACAAAATCTTAAAAATAGGTAAAAAAAAATTAATAACTTGGTAGATAGATTCTAATCAAACAGAGGTATTTATTAACAATAAACAAAATTAAAGAAAAGGGCTTCATTTTTATGTACTCCACTTTTAATTTTATTTTGTAGTAATTCAATGTTATTTTCAATTATATAGTAACATACTTAGATAACTTGGGCAGAGAGTAACATTAAATGTAATTGTCATATTTTTTTCATTTTGCGAATTATTTTCGTTTCGTGTACAAAAATAAAAAATGCGTAGTTTAGTAGCATTTTGTGTTCAAATTATGGGTATACAAATAATTTCATGTCATTTTCATGCAAAATCCAAAATACACATGGTATGAATGTATATAACACGAACGATTTTCCAGATCTACGTAAACTCTTTCTTTTAATATATGTCGGTCAAATATACTCATTGTTAAATAAAAATTAATTTCATGTTTTTGAACTCGACAATTAAATTACAAGGACAAATATATAATAATGTGATTATGTGTTTATATATTACACATTTGATTTTAGTTTCATGTACAGTTTTCTATTTTAACATGTTAATCAAATAGAAAAAAGATAGGTGATACTCATTTTCAAATATTTTATTTTACGCGTTTGGATGACAACGGGTTGGGTTTGATCCGAATTTTGTAAAATTCAAACCCACATCCAAATATTTTTGGGTTTTAAAAATAAATCCAAATCCAAAATTCAATATCTAAAACCAAATTCGTCGGATTTCGGATTAGATTTGACTTTTTTGGGTATCCAAAATTAGTAATAATGTAGTCAAAATTAAAATAATTGTTACACGCAAACAATATTAAGTATATTTATACAAAAATTAAAAAGTAAAATGATTAACTTAAGTAGTCAAAATATAACATATTATACGAATTAATATACTAAGTAAAATTTAAAATATGCTAAAAAAATAATTCTTTTTATACATAGAAATGAAAAATTAATGTAAACAAAATTACATCTTGAATATATCAATAAAATTAGATATTGAGAAATATAAGTTCTAATTACTAAATTAGTATTGACTATTTCTAATGAAATATTTGAAAAAAAATAAACAAAATAATATGTCGTACATCTAAAATATTACATGAAATAATTTCAAATTAATGTATTATATTACATATGTATAGGATTTCGATAATGTATTGGGTTTCAGATTTTGGATAGGCTATCGGTTCAGTACAACTTAAATCCAAATGCAAATCGAAACTATTTCGATTTTAAAATTTATATCCAAACCTGAATCCAAAAATTCGGGTTTGGGTTCGAATGGGGTACCATCATATCGAATTAATTTCCCTTCCTTATTAATGCGTAAAAGAAAACTAATATTTAATATACCATATTCTGATAGAAAAGAATAAAAAAATTCAACATACAAATTTTCAAACTAAATATGCACATTTAAAGTTGTCATTAAAAACAAAATGACCATAAACTCTAACAGATATATCTTACTCAAATAACGGGATGTATTGGATTTATTTGGTTAATTGATAATGTTTATTTTGCTATAGTACTAAATCAAATAACTAATAAAAGAACATAAAATTTGTAAAAAAGATATGGAACAAACACATAGGAAACTTAAAATATGGATAAAAAACTTATGAACTTGGTTGAAATATTCTAAAAAATGAGAGAAATCAAATGTAAAATAAAATTAAGAAAAAACAATAAAGAGAGGTTTGGAATGTTTGAGCTGGGATGTGAATGGTATGATAATTGTTTGATAATATTGATATTAATGCAATTGGTATAAATTGACGATAATTTATACTTAAATTTTAATGAAATTATCTTCTTTTTATAAATAATGAATAATATTATATTTATATTAATTAATTAATAAATTTTATCATTCGGTGCGTAGCACGGGTAGAACACTAACCAATCAAAATATGATAACTAACTTTTTGAGATTTTTTTATGGACCTCTAGAATTACTCCAGAAAATTGCTCATTTCCTTTTTTATTTTCATTTATGGAATGAAAAATATGTATTTGATTTATTTTTTCTATTAGTACTAATTAAGTTTTTACTGTTTTCAACGCCTGATTCTCAAATATGATTATATTGAACCGAACTTTCCGTAAAAATAGCATAATTTAAAGTTTTTATCATATATCAAATGAATGTGTTTTGATATTAATCTTTTTTTATATAAACAAATTTTCAATTTTTTTAACACGCATCTATACAATTATACATAATTTGAGAAAAGTTACTTAGAGATGCATATTGGGTTCGCTACACTCAAAACAAAATATAACAAAATAATTTATTTTTTAATATACTATATATTTTTGTAACTATTTTAAAATTTTAAAATTGTGTTTTCGGTGCATAGCACGGGTAAAATGCTAGTACAAAATTAAAGATATTTTTAATTAAAATTATATACGTTTACCGATGTGTCCCGTCCAAACAGAAACAAGGGGTAAAATGGCTAATACATCACCAAGTTGATCCAAAACTTGCAACTGGGTCACCAAGTTAAAAAAACTTTCAGTCAACTCATGAAGTACTTAAAAACTTGCAAATTGGTCATTGCCGTCAATTCCGTTAAAAACCCTAACGGAAGTATTAACTTGGTAGAACGAAACTTGCAAGTAGGTCACTGAACTTGATAACAATTTTCAATTAGGTAACTAACCAAAATTAATTTTAACTAATTAAATTTTAAAAAATTTTCCGAATGATTTTTCTTGAATAAAATTTTAAATTATGCATGCCAATTCAATACTTATGCTTATGAATAAATACAAGTGAACGAAAAGATAATGATAATGATATACGTATGCTAATTAAAATGTTTACATTTTTTCCAAAAAAATACACTTTAATTAAATGTAATTTGTATATACCGCTTTAACTAATTGAAATTTTTGAAATTTTCGAATTTTTTTGAAATTTTGAATTTAAAGTTGATAAATTTTTGAAATTTTCGAAATTTTTGAAATTTTGAATTTAAAGTTGATAAATTTTTAAGATATGCGTATAAATTTGCACGAATTAAAAAATTTAAATTTTTTTTACAATTTTTTTCTGAAAATATCATATAATTTTAATTTCATAATTTTATACTTAAATTCATATAATTTTTTTGATTTTTTTTAGCGTTCAGTGACCTAATTGAAAGTTTATTTTTCAGTCAGTGACCTAACTGAAAATGTGTTGTCTTTTAACGAAAACCGTTAAAAGTCAACATAATTTAACGGTTGTGCAAATTTCTTTCAACTTAGTACTGTGATTGCAAGCTAATTGTAACTTTATGATACGATTGAAAGTTTTTTTAACTTGGTGACCCAGTTGCAAGTTTTAGGTCAACTTGGTGATGTATAAGCCATTTTATCCCAGAAACAAGAAAGTAACGAGAGACGGAAGGAATATCAGTAAACCGGTTCGGTGTGCCCGGTCTAACTAGCAAATCTCGTGTTTTTCTTGTCAGAAAGACAGAAACAGAAAGGAAAGAACTGGAGGGTTTGTATTCTGTTTGGCAGCAGCTAAATTAAATTGGAACAAATCACAACATCAACAACTCAAATCTCGGTACCATTCATCCCTTCCAGTATGTATTGTTTTTTCTGTATGTATCTATTCCTTGCTACAAACCTAACGACTGTGTAAAATATTTGTATGTGTTCTCTGTTACTGCTTCAATTGACAATATATGATTCAAACTACAACTATCGTCATGATATTAGACTAGTTTTCGTTGTTGCTTCAATTGACAATATATGATTCAAACTACAACTATCGTCATGATATTAGACTAGTTTTCGTTGTTTACGGAGACTATTTTTTGCAATTTATCACACTCTTCGGTTGCTATGCATCGTTAATTATCGAGAAAAAGAGGAATGGTGAACTTATCCTAGTGAATTCCGCGTATATGATGTATGTTGTAGGTAGTTATACAGTTAGTGAGGTTGATTTTTTTTTTTTTTTAAGATGATATTAGTTTTAGCAATTTTTGCACTAATTGGTTGCTATGCATCGTTATTTCTCGAGTTTAATTGAAAATTGAGGAAAGGTGAACTTATCCTAGTCAATTCGGCATATAATGCCGCATTTGGTTGTATATTGTAGTTATGCAATTTATGAGAATGTTTTTTTTTCACGATAAAGAAGTTTTAGCAATTTATTACACTAATTTGTTTCTATGCATCGTTAGGAAAGTTGAACCTATCCTAGTGAATTTGGGTTGTATGATATATATTATAGTTAGTTATACAATTATCAATAATCAATTTGTTTTTACAATGTATTAGTAAATAACAACTGTAACCTGCTGGGAGTTATATATTTTATGTAGTTTGAGGGTAAGAAAGTTTCAAAGCTCTTTAAGATTCTTTGCGTGTGCGCACACAGTATAATATTGGTGTCGGTCGATATTTGTACGTGGTGTAATGTAGTTGTGTAATTTTTTGTCAGACTGTAACTTAATCTTTTGATGTTGCCGAGTCTTTATTGAATAGAAAGTGAATTTTTGCTTTTTTGAATTAAATATTGGAATAGGCTTTCAGTGCGGATGAATAAACATTTACGTTAATGCAGATTGCAGATATATCGAAATAGGGTAATAGCTTGTTATGACTGAAATACCTATGGACATACTGTAATTGAAAAACTGAATGCAAAAAGATGTTAGCCTGTCAGGTAACTAGTGATTTCTATGGACTATGGTTAGCATAGAAACTAAGTACCTGAACTTTTTAACTTGATTTTTTCTATAACGTGAACTGGTGTTACATGCCTTTACCTGATGCTGGACCGAGTCCAGAGTCGGACACGACACATATCTGAGTATTGGGTTCTAGATATTTGAATAGGGGACACTGTCCTTTTTTTGGACATGGGTACAGAGACCCAACATAATTAATTAATGAACAAATATGTTAGATAAAATTTAATACCAGAAATTAACAATAAAAGCCTTATTAACCTGATTCCGTGAAGGACTTCGCAATTCAGGCATCTTCTTTTCTCATTTTCCTTTATTTCTCTTATATATGTTATTTTTTTAGCATCCTAAATTCATCTCATATATGGTCTTTCAGTAGTGTCCACATCTTAGTCAAAGAATTTGACTGGGATTAAATGTTGTGCCAAGTTTGGGACACAGGTAGTGCAACTGAAACAGAATAGTTGGTGTAACATAGTGCTGGAAAATTTCACTCACCCATGTTGCTTTTTAAACATAAGGGTTAACTACAAATTTTATACCCCTTGGGACAATTACTTTTTGGCATCAAACAATTAATAAAATAGTGATGTACTAATAAATTGGTATTATTCATAGATTCTCTTTGATCTCTAAGCGTTTAAAAAAGTTTTTTTGTGCAGGTGGAATAAGTTCTTGGTAGAAGACTTCCCAGGCATCCCAGCCTAACCTTCTCTGCTTCAAGAATTCAAACGTTGTAAATTCTAAGCTGATTTGAGTAAGATAGTTTTTAAATCCTATGGGTGAAAACAATGAGCCTCTCCCTCCGGGTGTTCCATCCGTGCCAAGTTACATACCAAACTCAGCGGCATCCGTGAATATGTCTACCTGCTATCCCCAGTCTTTCCAGAGCAATGTTAATCCCCATCATCAATATCATTATTCACATAATAGTCACAATACTGTACCCACCTCTAATGTAGCTCTGGCTCATCCGCAAAACTTTAATCCACATTTTAATCCTGCACCTAGATTAAATCCCGCACAATATGCTCCTGTTTCAAATCAATTTCCGGGGAACTTTCAATTTCAAAACAATGTTGCCCAATATAGACCCCACACTGTTCAAAACCTCCAACACTCTCCAGGTTCAGTTATGTCAGCATGCAGTACACACACTTTGCCTATGACATCTAATGTTTCTCAGCCACAATCGGAAAGTGTTCGAGCTGATGGCCTGTTAATAACTTCCCATTTAGCTGAATCAAATTCTCCATTAGAGCATGTTAAAAAAGTAAATGATGGAAGTCACGGCGAAGTGCATAAAGCTGATGTTGTGGATGAGAACCAGAACAAAGATATGGAACCGGGGGGCTTTGCTAATCAATATGGGATACAATATGCAGTACAATCTGCTCAAAACACACTGGAGCAGAAACCACCAAAACTGTATGAGACAGGTAAGATGCTCCCTAGCTATGGGCACACTGTTGACAGAAGAACCTACCAATTGCTAATATAAGACTGCTTGACTCCTCTATTTATTAATTAAACTGGTCAAGTATTTTTTTTCATCTTCGACTAAAGGGACAAATCTTTATTCAGACAGCTGTTTGGAGGTGCATTCAGATGATATTGAAAATGCTGTACGGGATGCCGTGCTACGTGAGCAAGTAAGTCCATAGAGAAACCATGTAGTTTTGTAAATTTATGTTTATTCATCTGAGTAATTTGTACATCTATAGTGGGGAATTAGTTTACTGGAGTAATATGAGTATCCGTGTATATATTTCAGGAAACTGCTGTCCAGAAAGTGATACATGGTCAAAGGTGTATTCTGCTCTCTTAGTTAATGTATTTATATAGTTTTTAATTATTTAAGTATCATATCACAACATGACATTCGGTTACCTTAATTTAGAGAGTGGAGAGGGGCAACCGAACCTCCTGAGGACAATGACGACATCATTGCTAAACGTCATGATCAAAATGCCATAAAGGTATTTATCTGATTCATTCTTCTGACCTCTTTTACCTCTCAAGCTGTAAGTGCTTACAATTTTAGACCACAAGTCACAACATATTGTGCATCACTCTAATGTCTTAAGTTTTTCCTACAACTTGAAGGAACATCTTTTGAAAATGACTACAAAGCATCGTGCTGAGATGGCCTCCAAACGTGGCAAGACTAGCATTGCTGAACAAGGTAGTTCTCTATATTCTCCATCATGCTGCCCTTATTATTTTCGAAATACTTCACATGGACTTGCCATTAGAATTGATAACCAATGTATATCCTGGTTGATGATAAGTTAATCTGGACTACAAAGTCGCATACCTGATTATAATTTATATCTTGAAAGAGATATTTAAAGAAGATACGTATATGATTCAAATGTTCAATTTCACACAACTCTTGAACTCTTGGTATGGAAATAAGATTTGTCTTGTTTGCCATTTTGGTGTAATTGATCACTTCTGTGATGAAGTCAGGCCTTGCCAAGGGACAAGGCATCAAGGTTAAATTACTCTATACCTCTAAATGGTTATTTTGACCTTTTTTTTTCTTTTTTGCAACAGATTTTACATTTTTGTCATGCTTGTTGGCCAACGCTAATAAATTACAAAGTAATAATTGTGCATCTCATTTTCAAAGTGTTTATTGTAGACCAGGCCACCAGAAAACATATTTCAGTAGATAAAGAAAATTAAAGTTATGCAGTTATCCTGTATTAGCTGTAGCAATGCTCTCTAAGAGATGACTGCATGGATATGAATTTAAACTCGAAACTTGGATTTCTGTTGATCTAGTATTTGCACTTTGTATCTTAATTGTTGTTGGAGGTCCGTTTCCATGTTAATAGTCCTGTCTTAGGCGGACCATTATGTAGTCATGACTGATAAAACAATCTAGTATATTGTCTTTAACAATGGGGTTGGACAAAAATTAGTAACTCAGATACCGTAACACTTGTCTTTTATATCAGGTAACTCGGAAATTGGAAATGGATATGGCGTACCAGGTGGAGGTGCTTACTTGGGTGCTTCAGTGCCTAATATTGTTTCTACCAGTAAGCCTAGCTGAGAGTCTAAGAGGAAGGCTGTCTTTCTGTTATCGTAATATGTCTTTTGAAAATGGACTTACGTTTGGAGTGCATGGTCATGTAGCAGGCATGAGAAATTCGGAGCATGATGTGAGATCTGAACAGAAGCATGGGGAGAGCAAGTTGCCGGAGTACCTTAAGTTGAAGTTGAGGGCAAGGGGAATCTTAAAGGATGAACAAGCCAAGGTGAATACTGCTCATTCTTTTAGTGGATGTTAAACACTTTTTTTTAGTCTTTTGTTTACCAACTTCCTGTCCTTATTTGCTTTTTTTCTCTGCTATACTAAGATCTAGGGTTCAACCTAGGCATTTTCAAAGGCAAGAACTGTTTAACTATATGTACCTTGTTCTTATCTCCTTTATCATGTGTCGTTTTTTCTCAGCCATGTATACTTAATTGTTCACTTATATGTACCTTGTTCACTATGATTTATTTGCTGACTACTTTCTGTTTCAGACTCCTCCTCAAACTCTGACGCCCAAAAATCTGCCACCAGAATGGGTACATATTTTCCCTAAAAATAACTTTAACTGCTGCAAAGTTTTTCTTTTGATATAGTTCTGCTTCTTGTAATTGTTTAAAATATGTTTAACATTGTTGTGTTTTTAGTACTTTATTGGAATATATAAAAATCTTGTCTGAGCGTGAGATTCTAGAATTCAACCTCATTTTTATTTGCGTAATCTAATGGCATCGCTGGACATAGAAAAATTATGTCCATTAAAACTGAACTTCTCGAGAAGCTTGAGATACAATTTTGGAACATAAATATTGAAGTGGGATAGTACATTTTGTTAGGCTTATATTTTATTGTTAAAAATTACGTTCATGAAAACTAAATTTGAGGGAAACAAAATAAATTAGATTGCTATAATTTTTCATTTCTGTTAACTATGTTTTTCCACGTGGCTTAAAATATAGTAAAATAATTCAATTTTAGAGAGCATAAACCAATATTTTTACTTTTTAGCATGTTTGTGTAGTGAATGATATGTAGTGATAATATTTTTGTATTTTTTTACTTATGACAATCTGAAAAGAGTAGAACAAAATCTAATATATAATCAGATTACTGAGAACACGATATTTAGGTGGTATTCGAGAGACCACCCGCTCTCCATATACACTTCACTCAATCTTATTTAGTGATGCCTAGAACTTGCAAATGCCTTCATATTTATAATCCCAACATAAACTCCTTATTCCTAAACTAAAGCTGAAACATAATTAGTTCCACCAAATCCGCCATTCCAAATTATTCTGATTATGTATCTGATCCACCAAATTCTCCATGCCAAATTTGTTACTGACGCGCAGATCAATTATTCAGATTATCTAACTGATAATGTATTAATTACGTTTCCTAACAGTTTGCCGCCTATATAGATCCATAGAAGTAGAACCTAATAATTTTAGATTGTTTTACGCGTAGACAAGTACAACATGTGCAAGTTGGAGGATATCAAAGCTTTTGTAGTATCAAGATTCGAGGAGCAAAGTAAAACACTAAAACATTTGGACTACCAGGGTAGGATTGCAGACTAGCCTTTTAGTTTGTGTTTTTAGGGGGGGGGGTGCTTTTGCAGCTTGTTAGTTGGATTAACTTGGTAGCTTGTTAAGTTTCTTTTTTTTGTTGCGTCGACTTTCCCAGCAGTTGCAGTTGTGATTGTCTCTTAAGTGTCACATTAAATTTTATATACAAATGGTGCCCGGTCAATGATATTTTCTTCTTGTACTGAGGATTAACAATCTCATGTCTATTTGCTGTATTTTAAAAATATTGCATGTTCTATGCAAATCCTATGAGCACACCCTTTATAAATCTTATATAATCAGTAGTTTCCTTGTTATATTGGTTTTTAAGGACTTCTAACAAGCTCTAGGACAAAAAGCTAAACCTTATTTAGGGGTTTACCTTGAGGCTCTAACTGTATGATTTACGGGTTTTTGTGTTTCATAGTTCGCTGTAAATATGATTCCTGCAAATCAATCATTGTGCCATTTTTACTAAGATTGCATTTCTGTCCACTTTCTAATGTAGATCGAGGCATGTGACCCTGCAAGTGGCTCACTTTATTATTATAATCAAAAGTCTGGGCTAAGTCAATGGGAAAGACCTGTTGAGGCTTCTTTGAACTCAGAGCCACCATCTTCTTCACCACTTCCTGCAGATTGGCAAGTGCTGTATGACGAAACAACTGGTATGTGATGCATCTGGTTAGTTTTACTTTTAGGATCGTACTTAATTTGGGCATCTGGTTTTTTAATACTCTTCTGATTTTTTCCACAAAGAGATGAGGATGAAATTAAGTAACAGTCACAAGGTGTTCATTTTATGTGGACCTATCTTATGCCACCCTAGTGTGGTAGTTTGCTACTTGGTCTTGCTTAAGTTTAGGGTGTATATTTTTTCCTTCTAGAACGACACAGTCTTAAATATTTGACTCTGGCCGTCAGAAATATGTCACTTTCGGATTAAACTTTACAGTTAGACTCTGCACAAGGTTTTACGTCTCTAACATTATGAGTAATAGAACAGCTTTTGCAAGTCTTTTAACTCCTGCTTTTATAAGTCCGACATAGGAACAAAAGCTTATCATGGTCCCATGCATGTAAGCCATCAAACCAAGCTAGCATGACGCCACGATTCATAAGTGGGAAGTCCGACAAGTCGGCTTATACAGATGTTAATCTTGTGATGATAGGAATCCATTGAGTTGGCTGACACAGATATATTTTCTTGCAGTCCTGAGAGAATTCGTTTGTACCGTTCAAATAATATGTTAGATCATGTCCATTCCTTGGTGGCTTGGCCATTAAACCATTATTATAATAGCTATTTGGTGGAATAGAACAAAATCTGGTTACGGTCAATAGCGCCTTGTTGAATAATACTTGTTGTAGCATAAGATCCTGTTCGGGCCTTTCTCTAACACCTTAAGGTTTTAGATGAGCTGGTTACTTAACATGGTATCAGAGCTCGGTTTAGGAGGGGTCTCAGGTTCGAGTCCCTCCACCCCCATTTATTTAATTCAAATATTTGTTGTTGATATTGGTATTGATATTGGTTATATATGTTGTCGTTGTCTGGTCAATCGGTACGAAACGTATTGTACGATTGAGGAGGAGTGTTGAATAATACTTGTTGTAGCATAAGATCCTGTTGGGGCCTTCCTCTAACACCTTAAGGTTTTAGATGAGCTGGTTACTTAACACGCCTGATGCAGCCGATTTATTTAGTGAAGCATCATTTTTTGTCGAAACATGTGACAAGATGCTCACAAATTTACTTTAGCATGTGTATTTCAAAATTTTTTGACCTTTTTGATGTACACATAATATACGCAATTTTCTAATGTGTTAAAGAAAGAAAAGTTGGTATTATCATTCCTATGTAATGGATTGACTTGATTTATAACTGAAATAGACGTAGTGGAACTAATCGAGCAAAATAATAACGATTTTACATTCAGTTTATATGAGTTAAGCTACGACTGAAAGGAAATTATAAGCAATCGAACAAACAACCAGACTTTTGAGTCGTCCGGAAAACTCCTAATCACCACTAGGGTTTACAAAACAAAACTTTCGATACATCTATTCTCTTTTTCCCCTCTTTTATCTCAATCCTTCTAATCTTTCTTCATTTACCTAATTACCCTTTTTCTGCAAATACTTTTTTGCCCCTGCTATTCTTAAAACGACGCTGCATGTAAGTATGTTAATGTAGTGCGTGACTTATTATTGTTATTGTGAGGCGTTGCAGCCTATTGGCCTAACAGTTTTTGGTAATGACCTCTGATGAAAGACAAAATGCTCTCCAGTGATATATGTGAGGATTTTTGAAAACCATATACCCAAGTTAAACATAAAGACATGCATATTTCCTTGAATTACCTGAAACTTTTCGTACAAACATTCAGTCTCATCAGACAAGAATGATATAGTAGGTCTGCAGCAGCCTCACAAAAACCTCTGAAGAGATGGGAATTCGAGGAGGATTTTGAAAGGTGAAATAAATACATCAGGGTTTTGAGAGAAATTCATTTTGGAGGTGATGCTTGAATGATCAGGAAAAGATACTCGGTCTAGTATTTACTCCCTTGTTGCTTCGTGTGAAATTTATTGTCCCATTATCTGTTGATTAAAAACCATAAAGTAAAGGAATTATAGGGCATTGGGGTTGGAGGCAGGTCAATAAGGCAGGGAAAGAGGGCTTGGAGCCTTGGACAAAGTGATTGGTTGTAAGAGTGGAGAGATTAGAAATAAGGGTAGATGAAAATGGATAAACATCCAAATGGAGGACTTCGGGGAATCACATAATATGGCCATAGATTAATTACATAATTGTGTGTGCACATATATTTGCACGTATGACGTATCGGTATTAATAGACAGTTCAATTTTTTCAGGTAAAAACTATTACTACAACACAAAGACCTGTGTAACGCAGTGGGAGCAACCTGGTTTATCCCACGAAGTTCCTTTGGTTAATCACGATGCCAAGGTTTCTTGCAAAGAAGCTAATGAGAATCAGGGAGATCAGCCTTCTGCCTTCAAGAAATGCTTAGGGTGCGGCGGGTGGGGAGTGGGCCTTGTACAAACGTGGGGCTACTGCAATCATTGCACACGGTACATCGACTTCTTTAATTTACGTCCTATCTTTATTGATGGTTTGCCACGACAAAATATCAATTTCGAAATTCGAAGTTGAGGTGACTTTGCAATAAGATTAAATTTTCTTTAGTAACTCCACCTAATTTATGTGCCTGTGGAAATGAACTTAAGAGCATCTCCAACCATATAGAACCCTTAACTAAAAGTAATTAAAACATACTATAAATAAAAATTATAAAGATTATGTAAAAAAAAAAAAAAATCAACTCCAATGGATCATTTCCCTTGTCTATATTTTTAGCCAACCTCCTAATGTTGTCTATATTTGTCAAACCTCTAGAGACCTGTAAGAAGATTCCACATCATCTTTTACCATATTTAAATGATATATTCTATTTATAATAACTTAAAATAATAATAACATACTATTTTTAAAATATAGCCAATCAATATAGCTAGTACCATTGAAGTACAAGGCCTTCAGGTTCAGCAAATTTTACATAATCAATATTTTCTATCATTTTAGCCAATCATTTTAGCCAATCCCATTGGAGATGCTCTAAATCGAAGTAACATCAGTAGCAACTTGGCATCAGCTTCTAAAATATCGGTAACACTTTACTATTACATGAAAAGACCTTGTTGCCCTTACTATACCCCTTTGAACAACTAATAGCTACTAAAAACACCATTCCTGACACGCACAGCCAATTAAAATCTTTCAAAAGGGTCAATGCTGTTGAAATTGTGATAAATTGACTTTAGTTTCATGTTTGTGCTTGATTATTTGCATCATTTTCCATATTTATATTATATAAATATTACAGTGTAGTTACAAAAATTGATTAACAAGTGTTGTGCCTGGCAACTGGCAAGTCATGTTAACTGTACTTTAATATTCTTGTAGCTTGTTGAACCTTCCTCAAGCCCAATCGATTAATGTGCAAAAGGAACAGCAGACCTTTGATACTGAAAGTACAGCAGGAGATTCAGGAAATATGTTCTCCAGGAATAGGTAGGTTACCCTTTCATGAAAGCTTGTGTTTGCCGTCTTTCTTAAATTGACTTACCTTGCTGTTTGCATCTGATTGTATTTTTGTTAATTGTGACCATGACTATTAAAGAAAAAAAGAGCACTTTCACTTGAATTATATTTCAACAATATAGTTTCATGTTATGTTAACCTTTTGAAGTCAACTTTTAAAATCCTAAAATCTCGAATTTGATTTGTGTGTTTATTTGGTGTTCAATCTTATATCTGTTGTTAACTACTACTTAGAATAGAATTTTACTCCAAAGTTTACTAAACCACATCAAGTTTAGATTTCTAGATTTTGTGGTAGTTTTTAAGATCCTAAAGAGACCGCATTAAGAGTGAATACATAAATGCACCAACATCATAGTTCCTTCCTCTATAAGTATATGTTTTCCAGACCGATCTACTGAATAGCCAGCTCTCTTGTGACAGTGTAATTAAGGCTTCTTATTACCTCCTGACTTAATGATCTTGCCTAGTTCCTTCATGCCTTGCTCATGAAAAGAAAACAAACTTCTGGGCATTAAAGATTAAACGTGTCTTTGAAACTTACTTATCATACTTTTGCTGCCTAAGAGCATAGAAGTCTGCTTTTCTAGACCTGTACTCCAGGTATGTAGCCTAATAATGGTTTTTTCAGTTAGTATGTCCTATCTGAAACCTTGAAATATTGGTTTGTAGGTCCAACCTTAAACCTCCTATGGGAAAGAGCACAAAGAAGGATAGTAGGAAACGTGCTCACACAGAGGAGGATGAGTTGGATCCCATGGATCCAAGCTCTTATTCTGATGCTCCTCGTGGTGGTTGGTAAGTTGTTCATGTTCTTACTTTAGTAATGTGTCTAAATATGTGATCTTTACCTATTCGTCCAACAGTCTGATAGTTATGCTTTCCTTGTATTACAGTTTTGGGTGTAGTAGACATATTACTACTTCCTAATTGTTTATCTACTGATCTAATGTTTCAGGGTTGTAGGATTAAAGGGTGTACAACCTCGAGCAGCTGACACTACTGCTACGGTAATTTTGCTTACTAGAATCATCATTTACTCAACAAATATATGCATTATAATGTAGGAGTGGTACAGTAGCACAAAGAGAATGCAACAAAAGGTAAATAGAGGAAGGCAACTTAGGCGGAAAAAAGAAAGTATAACATATTTATTCTTTAGTGGCACGACAAATACTACCTTGATGTGCTATAAAATGCATATTTCTTCAGTATAAAAAGGAGAATGCATTAATTTATGATGAATCCAGTAAATGATGCCTATTCCAACAAACAAATTGACAGTACTCCCATCTTTACCCATTTTAAAGCTTTTGTCTCGACAAATTAATTTGATTTTTATAAAATACTAAACGGAACACAATCAATCCATTAAAATGTTAAAGGTCAATGTTGCAATTCATATTTAAAAAAATATGTGAATTGTGAAACATTACTGATTACACAATTTTTAAAAATATTTTTAGGCTCAGTTCTGCATAAGTTTCTTTAAAGCTGTTATGGCATTAGAAGAAGCTGATGCTATCAATTACAAAAGACCAATCACTATACCCCTTTCAATGTAGTCTGAAAATAGATAAATTACAAAACACTCTCTTGGATACATATGGACATCTCTTCTAAAATCTTAGCAACAAATGGGTTTACTGCTGCTTATCGTTGTGTTACCATATTTCGACCAGAAAATATTGTCTCGGTATTACCGTATTATTAGATCTTGACACATGTCTTTATCGCACATACATATATTTGCATCACCCTAATATCAGTCAGTGACACCTTTGGTTATACTTTGGGATTTTTTTTTCCAGGCTACAACCCTTTTTCCTATGGATATGTGTTGCAGCATGCTGCTCAAAAGTTTATTTGTTAGTAATCACAAAAAGGGGGTATAAATTTAAAGAGGAAAAAAGGGTATCGAATTTGGTTGGTTATAGTACGAAATGGACTTGATAAACAAATTAGTTATGTTAATTTTATGAATAGGGACAAGATGGAAAGGGTTGCATTTCATAGCCGTACATGGAAACAATGTACATTTATAAATATAGCTCTATGTGTGTGGATAGATGAAAGAAAAGATTTGTAACTCCTGCATGTAACACATCTAACCTTTCTAATACACGAAGACCTTACAAATATTGATTAAAACTGATATCTTTGTCTAATGTGAATTCTAGGGTCCTCTTTTCCAACAAAGGCCTTACCCCTCACCTGGAGCAGTCTTGCGTAAAAATGCTGAAGTTGCCTCTCAAAACAAAAAACCGAACTCCAAATTTGCTCCTATCTCCAAGAGAGGTGATGGAAGCGATGGACTTGGTGATGCTGATTGAAATTTTGTAGGTATTAGATGTGTGAAACTGTAAGTGGTATAGATTCAGTTAGCAAAGAATTGGTACAGATATTATAATTTAATGTAATATGTCAGTGTCCGGTGTATAATAGCTGAATGTTACATGAAGTTGAAACACTAGAATGTACCAGTATTTTGTAGACAATGAGCAACACTGATTGAACGACCTGATTTGTTACTGTCAGAAATAGGCCAGCCGAATTCTTATGTAACTTGGGGCCTTCAGTTTTATTGAAAATTATTGTTTGATAACATAACATTTTTATTTATTGCTCGTCTCCAATCTGTTGACTGAACAATGTTGTTCTTGGTGCGGACGTTACTTTAACCACCATGAATATTATTCCAAATTGACGTAAATAGAATTTTAATAATAAACAATTACTCCCTCCGTCTCGTAATATGTTGCTCGTTTGAAATGTCGGGACTGTTCATAACATGGGACAAATTATTAATTTACGTCTAATTTATAATTATAAGACCAAATATAGTCATGAGTGATCTTGTTGGATTCATATTTATACAGTGAAGTTTTTATATTTAATATTAATACGAAATTCAAGATAATAACGATCAAACGTATGTGTTAGCAAACGTGTTCAATCAAAACAGGAAACTTATATAGAGACGGAGGGAGTATAATATAAGCATTACATTAGTGTACATGCTAACAAAGTAACAATCTAAGAGTTAAGTTTCAGTTCATACAAGAATATGATTGTATGCTAATGAGAGTCGTATATTAATCTTAGAGTAGTAATATGATTATTGAAGTTAAAAAACCAAATCTTGCTTGTCAAAAAATATTTATCCTATTTAAATTAAGAAAATAGCAATGCTAGTGATCCCAAAATGGTTCTCAAAATTGTTCCCAAATGTTAAATGACATTTTTTATTTAGTGGACTCATATGAACATGGAGAGTTTTATTATTTATAAAATACTTATCCAATCAAAACTTGTCAACTAAGCTTTTGAGAATTTTTTGGGGGACTAGCATTTCTCTTAAGAAAATATTATTAGTAGTACCAAAAAGACCCTATATAATGACGTATATAATGATATCCAAGTGAGCTAGCGAATGAGATATTATTTACGAGCATTATTAAAGTTACCAAACAAATCTCGAACTTGTTTTCGAATGTTGTTTGGAAAATTTTGATTACTGTAGTTGTTCCCATATCCTAGTATCCTAATAGAAACACAGCACATAAACTATGGGAACCAATTTGGGAACGTCCCAAATATTTTAAGTTTAATATCATAAAACATCCCCAATCAATAAAGATCAGTAGTTATCTAAAGGAATTTTTTTTAAAAAAATTACAATTTTTTTATGTAATAGTCGCTTCTGCAATTTTCATTTCATAGTTAATTAGAATGTGATTCTCAATAAAACTTAGCTTACTCAGTTATAATACCACTCAAAGTGGTGTCTGAGAAGGGTAAATGTATGCAGACCATGCCCCTATACAATAGGGAGGCTGTTTCCGAAGGACCCCCGGCCAAATACAAATACAAATACAAAGAAAGGAAACTAATACAATCTAAACTCACACACACCCAGGGGTCGAACCCTTGACCTCCTACAAAGGAGACAAGGGTAGTTGCAGATCTCTATCATTGTATAGTAGCCTATATTCAGGGTAGTTGCAGATCTCTATCATTGTATTAGGCTCCCTTCAAATGAATAGAATAAACCAAATATGAGTTGAAGCAAACTTCAATTATTACATCATAAGTTATTAGAAACTTTATATTATATGCAAAAGAAAACTAATGATACAAGAAATAATTTTTTCCCCTCGACTTGTAAGTGGAAAAAAATTATGATTTATAAGTTGAAAATAAGTTTGGCCAAACAAGCCATACCAGACACACAACAACAAAAAAATAAATTAAAAATAAATAAACAAGCCCTTCCCAGTGAGAAGAAGGTGACTAGACTGTAGTTTTCACTTGGCTTGCACAGCTAGAAACCTTGGTTCTTTAGGGAGGAACTTCTGTTCAGTGTAAACAGACATGTAATCGCCGAAAACGAACTTTGGGTAATCTTGACTCACTTCTTTGTTTGATTTTTCTACAAGTTGTTGAGCAGGAGCAATGGTAGCTTTATAAGATGGATTGTAAAAGGAGGCAACAGATCTTCTGTTTCCATTAGGCAATGCCAAAACTCTATGCCAAACACTCTTGTATCTTCCATTGCTCAGTACTTCAATCTGATCACCAGTATTGATGACAATAGAATTTTTCATTGGTTGAACATGGATCCATTCACCGTGTTTGAGGATTTGAAGACCGTTCACTTGATCGTCTTGGAAGAGTAAGATGACTCCTCCTGCATCTGTGTGAGCCCGTAGGCCATTAACCATCTCAGGTCGCGGACAAGGAGGATAATGGCTAACTTTGGTGCCAAAAAATGCGGTATCTTCTTCTCCTCCGTTGAAGGCCTTCTTGATGTATCCTTTTGGCAAGCCCAAGTTTTCGTCCATCACTTCCATAACCTTGAGCGCCAGTTTCTTCAGTTCAGCTCTGTATTCTGCCATGGTTTCTCTGTTTGTTCATTTAAGTTTAAATTATTTTTCCTAACGTCTAATACTTGCATAAAAACTCCTAGCTAGGTATATAAAATTAAACTTACTCGACAAAAATTAAAGCTCATGTATGCTCACCTAAATCCGGGAGTCTCTGATGGCCACTCATTGTTATCTGAAAGAAGGAACACATCCTCCCAGTCCACAGTTTCCACCTTGTCGCAACTTTTCTTTTCTACCAGCTCATTCAACAACTTGACCGGGGTCGAGGTTTTGAAATTTTCTTCTCTTTCCAGCTTATAAAAATCAGAGCTCACCTTTTTCACTCTCTCCAGGAGCTCCTCTGAAATCCCATGGTTCACCAACTGTATTTTACAAGACATATGTGTTAGCAACCAGCACAACATAAATAACAATTGTAGGTATGTCAATATGTACATTGTGAATCCTCAACTTCCATTTCGGTCATAAGAATCACAATGCAGGTTGTTTTTTATAATTGTATATATGGAGTTCATTTTGCAAATGACAATGTAGGTATGGTTTATCTATGATGTATAGTACCTGAAAAAATCCCCATTCTTCGCAGCCATTGTCGATTAATGCCATTGTTTTCGCTCTCTCCTCCCCGTTGAGCTTCGAGAAATCAATCACTGGAATAGCCATTTTTGTTGAATGATCAAGAAAAGTGAGTGTGAGCTTTTATAAAACTCAAGAACAAGTGCTTTTTTTTTTTTTGTTTTGAAGGGCAAGAACAAGTGCTTTGTATTTGCTTAATGATATGTTTGCAATTTGTTGTGATTGAGAAGAGGTTGGATCAAGTTATTTATAGCCTTTTGGTACAGCCCCCATGGCCATCGATGTCAACTATTTATAAATATTATTCCTTCTGTTTCATCTTTATTAATTTCTCTGCAAAAATTTACTCCCTCTGTCCCTCCCATTTCTTTTTCACTACTCGACACGCATTTCAAGGCTCCTAAAAAGTATAGTTCCATAACTTATTTTTTAAATTTTCTTTTTTTGTATAAAAATAGAACAATTCTATTTTTATACAAAAAAAGAAAATTTAAAAAATAAGTTATGAAACTATCCGCAAATTGCACCTTAAAATCCGTGCCAGAATTACGTCCCCCAAGGTAAAGAACCAAGGGGGACAGAGGGAGTAGTAAATTATTTAGTAGCCATTAGAGGAAGGTGTTGGGCGGTGACATAATCATTTATTAAGATATTAATCAAGGTCAAGCTTAATGTTAAACTAAAACTTACGCATTAACCATGAGCTGATGCATTCCATTACCAATGATGAATTGACTTTAAGCTTCAGTTGACCAATTAGTTTTCTTCAACTTCACTGGATTTAATATAAATGTATGCAAAACATGAACAGATTGAGCTCGTACAACTCTGGTTATCCTAATTGTGAATTTGTGTGGTACTCCTATATGCTAAGATTATTGCTACAAAATTTGTTGCACTAGTTCTCTACTTTGAATCTCTCCTAATTATTTGATAGGAGTAATATCTATGACTATGTCTGAGTATCGAACTTTTGAAATTCGAATAAATTTCGAACTCTTGAACCTCGAATATGTATTAGATGATGTTAGTTCTGTGATTGTCAAGTTTAAATCTAAATATCGTAAAATAAAAACATTCATGAATTTTGAGCCTTAATAGATTTGATCTCTTGTGAAAGTTCTCGGTCAAGTGGATGAGTGAATCTGGACTGCACGGTTCTGTTTTAATCATCCATACTGTTGGTTTTGCATTTTGAAATTCAAATTTCTTCTGGATGAACCAATTTTTTTTCTGGACGAGTGCTCCTTCAAAATTTATCTGGATGATTCAAATAATAAATAATGCATCATTGACTCACCTCACGCGGGATGCTTTATAGAATTATAATTGATATTCTTTATATATTAAAATAATTCTCGTTAAGTATTCGTCTTTATTTTATTAAAATATAATTTAAGAGTTTATTATAAAAATGAAATTACTACAATACATGAATTTTTTTTCCTCAAATCTTTCAAATTAATTTATTTTCTTTTCAAATATTATGTTAGGACATTAAAAAATTTGGTGTTAGTATAAATATTTATGTTTTTTATAAATATTATATTTAGAGTAATGGTAGGAGTACTAAATTGGGTACCAAAATTGTTACAAAATAATTTGACATTAATGATGTGACAATACTAAATTTTATTATTAGTTGATATCGATGTGAAAGTCCGTTACATTTGACTAAGTTATAACCAATTATAATCTAACACGTTGCATTTTGTAAACATTGGTGTACCTAATTTGGTAGCTCTAATATTTTTCTTAAAATTATATTATCCAAACAAATAAATTTATAAAATTTAAATTAATTTAATCAATTTTAGCGAGTAAATATTTCATTCAGAAAATTTAAAAACTACTTATCAAATGACATTGTTCATCCATCATCCAGATTTATCATTCATTCAGATTCCGTATCATTCAGAAAATACGGTTCAGATTTAACAAATGACCCCTAAATCTAAATAAATAAATCTGTTTTCAAGATTTTTTAGTTAACCAAAATATCCATCATTTAATTCCAACTGTCCAAAATATCTACGGGATTATGTCCAAAATATTCATGGACTATGCATTTTCAAGATGCGTATATGATATACGTATAAGGAACTTGCCTACACTTTGTAAAATGAAAAACCAAATTTGATGAAAAGTAACAGAATACTGTTAACACAAAATCACGCAAGTGCACGTGGTCACAAGTAATACAGATATAAATTGTTATTCCCAGATTACACACTTGTATAATTGTAGAAGGGGGGGATTGAATACAATTCTTGATAGTTATAAATTTCTGATAAAAACCACAGAAATCTATAAGGAAATAATTGCCGAATAAGAAATGGTTCACAAACACATAAAAAATCAGGCGGTTAAATGTACCACCTGAGACTTTTATTTGAAGAAAACTCTGTGATACAAATGTACACAGCTTCTGTTTTTACAACTCTTTGCTTCTAAGGATATTCAAGAAACCCTAAGCAAATATGTCTGTTTTCTTAGTTTCTAAAGAGTTGCTACACTTGGTTATATATCCCAAGTTTACAAGTACTACAGGAATAAGATAATATTAATCTAATTCAAGTTGACTTGCTACTCCACTCCAAATCCACATGTAGCCGAAAGGTTGTCCTTGTGAACAGATATGTCCCCTGCACCTTTCTTGTATGTACTGTGTAAATGGAATGCTTCTTTCTTCTTTGTTTCCAAAGTATGGCTGCCATACTGCTTTTTATACCTACTATCAACCCATGTGATCTGTCAGTCAAACCTGTCCTTATCAACTGCTAATTCCCAGCTAGCATAGGATAAAGTGACAATGATTATCCATTGATGTTGTGCACAATTATCCGTTGATGGTAGTTTGAGCTGTATCCGTTGATCGAGTAGATTTGAGTTGTATCCGTTGATAGAGCGATTGTTCTCATCCGTTGATACACTTTCACTTAGACAGAATTACATAGCATAGCTTATTTACAATTGGCTACCCTATTCTGCCTATCCATTGATGGTCAACATGACTCTGAATAAAAACACTATCAACTGATAAATAGAGATATTACAGTATGCTACAAAACCTCATCCGTTGATGAGCTACCTGTCAACGAATAGAGTTATAAGGTCTTATCCGTTGACAGTTACAAAACTTGACTTATACAATTTTGCTTGAATGTTAAGTTATCATCAACTACAACATATTCCTAACAATCTCCCCCAGTTTATACTTGATGGCAATAAAGCATAAATTCAGAACCTTGATGATAACAAAACATTCCTAAAGATATATACACACTACAGTATGCAAAAATTGTATTTAAGCTACAAAAATTAAAAACAGAAAGCTTTAAGAAACTTATCAGAGATGTGCTCCTTTAGATTGAGCAGATTAATGATGTTTCCTCTCTCTGGTTGGCTGCACCCTTGACTTTCCTTCCTTGGCAGAGTTGGACTCAATTTGCACTTGAAGTTGCCTATAGAAGGTATCTTCTTCAACAACTTTTGGATTTAGCTTTAGTTGTAACCATCTTAGGTAATCAGAACTAGCCTTTGACAGTTGGTCTTCTAACCTGAAGAATCTCCTAGTGCCCTCTTCATCCCTGAACTCCATCATCCAAAAGGGTTGAATGTGGATTTTCTGTCCATTATATGGGATCTTCATTTTCTTTGGTAGACTTGAGGGTGAGTTCCATTCTCTCCTTATTTCTTCTATTCTGCTAATTATCTCCCTTCTAGCTATCTCAGAGAACCCTGTGTGTCTCTTGAATGCTGAGAACACTTTGGTCAATGTATGATAATTTTCTCCAAGAACCTTCTGTAATGGCCATGTCCTCTGACTTCCTCCCTTGTAGACAAACACTAATCTCTCAGGCTGATTCTTGTACTTGTCAATTCCTCTTACTTCTGACAATTCATCCAAATATAGATTCATGCCAGAGTATTCTTCAATTTCTGCCTGATAGATAAAGTCTTCTTTGTTTTCCAAGATTGGTTGTTTGACAATAGCATGTACCCTAGCAACTTGAACTGGTCCCTTTGAAAGTTGCTTCTTTGGAGCCCTTTTCTTCTGTTTTGGATTCAGCAAGAATGAAGGAACTTCAATTGAATCAAAATTCATTGGTTCTTCTTTAGGCATTATGGGGTCACCATGAAAGTTCACAGTTGGGTCGATTATTGTTGCAGATATAGATACTGATGAGCCAGTGGTTTCTTTTTCTTGAGAGGGTTCTGGAGAAAGAACCCTCTTGGTTTTAGCTTTCCTTCTTTTAGGTTTGGATTTGGGAACTTCCTCAGGTTCCTTCATTTCAACCTCTACCTCATCCATTAACTCTTGAGCCAGCCTGGCTTGCTTCTCATCTGAGTTTTCATATTGATTTTCTGTACTTGGATGAGCTTCCCTTTGGATTCTGGAGACTTCTTCTCTTTTAGCTTCCACAAATCTAGGATGGCTGTTGGATATATTTAATACTTTTCCATTCCTTATAATTACAGCCATCCAATCTCTTACACTCTTATTTGTCTGCTCTTTGAACTCTATGATTGTTTTTCCCATTAGCTTTTCTTCATCATTCTTGGGAAATGGGTAGTTCAATTGAAGCTTGTTCTTCCCATTTTCCTTTGGTGGTGAGTAGGCTCTGGTTTTGATGGCTGGTTCAAATTCTTTGACAAATGATGGCTCAGCATCATAGAATGTAGGAGCCACAACCCTTGGAGTGAGCACCTTCATGATTGTGGTTGATATTGTTGGAGCAGAAGATTGAGCATTAAGGAACAGAGATGATGCAATTGATTCATTGATCATCCTCTCTGCCTTTAGAATTCTTTCATTAGTCCCCTTGTTGATCTTTTCCAAAGCTTCTATTCTGGCTTGCCTTTCACCATCTGAGATTTCTTCTAAACTTTGAATCTCAGGCAAAGCCACTTATTTCTTCACAGGGGAAGCCTTTATTTCAAACTCTGTTGGATTGACCACTACAATTGGCTGTTGCTCCCCCTCAATCTGTGCTATCTTACTACTGGTAGCTTGACCAGTAGATGTTGCAGCCTCTTCTGTGCTTGTTCCCATTTTCTCCCCCTTTTTGTTAGCATCAAGGGTTGGGGTTGAAGCTGCAAGTAGCATTTCCAGTAGTTGAGTCTGTTTTGATTGATTGGCAATGATAGTGTGCATTTGAGATTCCATACTATCCACTCTGGAGGAAAGAAGCTGAACAGACTTAGCCAGGCTATCTTCTTTGAGAAGTTTGCTAGAAAGCACCTTCTGAGTGGTAGTAGGAGCTAGTGCCTCAATCTTTGCATCTAGTGCTATCTTCATATCTCTAATTGCAGACTTGACCTCCTCCTGTTGTGTTCTTTGAATAACAGATTGCATCTTTTGTAATTTTAATGAGGCCATAACCTGCTCAAGAACAGTCTTTCTCTGTGGTTCTGCAGTTTGGTGCTCAGCCTTAGCAGATTGATATTGCTTCATGATTTCCACATTGAGATCCCCAAGTTCAGTGGCATTGGAAAACATCCATCCTGGAGTCTCCTCCTCATTGATTTCTTCACCATCTGAACTTTGACTGTCATCACTGCCAAACTCTTCACTTCCAGCACTTGGAGACAGGGTTTGTAAAGCTTCTTTTGCTCTTTGAAGAGATTCTGAGGTGTGCACTAGGTGCATTGCCTTCTCTGCCTCCACATTGCCCTGTTGTGCCATGACTTGATAGGCAGAAACAGGATGAGTAAAGGTTTCAGGATCCAAAGAGATGGAGTCAATAATTGACTGATATTCTTGTCTAAATTCCATCTCTTTGGAAGCTTCATTAACCTCCATTAACTCACTTGCAATGGCTGAATCTTCCTGCCTTATTTCTCCTGTAGTCCCTTCTCTCCTCTCATCTCTCTTTTCCTGCATCAGGGGCTCCCCTGGCTCACACCTCTCACACCCTCACCTTCACCTACTAAGGTGGAACTCTCTAGCTCTCCTTTTGCCTGACCGGAAGAAATGGTCAGCCTCTCATTGTTTTTCTCTCCTTTTGCCTGCTCACAAGGCAGCCTCTCACTCCCTTCCCTCATTCCTAAAAGTGTTTCAACTACTACAAACTCCTCCACAGTTGACATGGGAATGTCACATTTTGCAGTGGTAGAGAGAGTTGTCAACGGATAAATTGTATCCGTTGATGTAGTAGTTATTGCTGTCAACGGATGATTATTTGTAGACACATCCGTTGATGGAGAAACACTTGTCAACGAATGAAGGATATCCGTTGATGAAGGAAAAAGAGTATTCGTTGAAGTGAAAACCAACACTGAATATGTGGTGATTGATTTTAAGGAAGATGCCACAGATAGTGTTGTGAATTCAGGAATGGAAGATTGATGGCCCAACAAATCATCTAAAAGATGATGACCACCAATTGTTGAGTGGGGCTTCTCCAAGAATTTTAAAGATGGAGAATCAGGAATTGATGTAGATATCATATCCACATCCAGAGATGGAGTTGGTGATGTTGGATCAAAATGTGTATCGATTTGAAGGTTAAGATCAAGGGGCTGTGACTCCACATTTATTGAAGTCACATCAAACTGAATTTGAGAAGGTACAGTTTGCTGTACTGTGTGTGCACCCTGTGATTCCCCAATGGTTTTGGATTTTACTCTTCTACCATAGGTTTTTGAGTGAGAGTTATCTGTGTCTCTTCCCCTTTTGTGCAGTGTTCCTGGAGTGGAACTTAAGTCAGTAGTCACACCCTGTTGAGAGGATGTAACTAGAATTTGGCTTGTAGGTTCATTAACAGTCTTTTGAGAGACTGAAATGTTGGTTGCACCTGCCTCACCTTCCTTATCCTTAGGGTTTCTTTGATGTTCACCCTGTCCCTCACCACTCACTACCACCTTCACACTCCCCTCAAGAGTTTTGGTAGTTTTTGCAACAGGTGCCTTTTGAGAGACACCTGAGGTTTGTCTTTTAGATTGTGGTTTTGGAACTCTGGATTTGGTCACTTTGGTAGGAGCCTGTTTGGTCACAGCCACAGACTCCATTGTGACACTAGAAGGCAAAGAAATTTGGGGGTTGGAGATAGGAGTTTCAGGGTTGGAAACAGTTACCTGAACAATTGGTAGATATACCAGTTGTACTTCTGCATTTAGGTTCATTCGAATCAAATCACTTAAGACTCTCTTCTCCTGAACAAAACAATTGAACTTGCTATCCGGGTTAGCAATGGATAGCTCATTCTCAGATACATGCAGTGCTAGGAGCATCAAAAATCTAGCAAAATAAACATTCTTGCTCCTAGTTTCTTTTTTACCTAATTTAGCTGCTATCTCATACATGACTAGTGTGCCAAAATTATAGAATTTATCAGTCAAAAGCATACATAGCATAACTAGCATGGAATTGGTAACAACATCAAAGTTACTAATCTTGCCAGAAAAAGTTTTAATGAAGGCATCACAAAGGTAACTCCATTCTTTAACCATACCTTTCCTAACAATTTTCCTTAAGTTCTCAGTACTAAGGGTATAATTTATGGAATTAAGCATGGTAACAATTTCAGCATTTCTGGGTACTTTCAGACAGTTATTCTCAGGCAATTTTAAACAAGCAGTTATCACATCAGAATTAACTACATAGTTTTTACCCTTCAAAGAAAAAGCAAGTGTACCGTCTGTGCCATTGTACTCAGCAGATGTCCACACCTCTTCAATTACCTCATGGATTAGAGGAGTGGTGGCAGTCATAGCATATGACAGTTTGCATTTCTTCACGAAATTCATCATGGTGTGATATGCTTCTGGAGCGTTCACTGCATCAACAAAGGCCGCGAAATTGTTCTTCTCATAGGTAAACCCAGTGGAAGACATCATCTTAACAATAGGCGCCATTGAAGTGTTTGAACTTTTGTTGCAGAGAGAGATTTAGTGAAGAAGATGCAGTTAACTAATGAGATTCTTGAAAATGAATAAAGGTGAGATGTGAGGACACAAGACAGCCTTTTATATTTTTCAAGAATTAAAAATGAAATAATTAAAAGTAATTACCCCATTGGACAAAAGTAACTGTCAGATAATAAATGAAAAGAAAAGAAGTACAGCCGTGACTAATTATACACGTTTACCAACGGCTATAAAGAGAAATATGTATATCAACGGATAAAGATTGGACGGTTGAGAAAACAGTTTATCCATCGATGACGTGGACAACCTGTTATCCGTTGACATACGAAAATCTAGTAATGTGTTTATACTACCAACGAATAAAAGGATATCCGTTGATAAGAAAATTTTGCCTTAAACAAAATTTCTGCTAAGAGTTATTCTGAGAGTTTTTAATTCTCAAGTAAATCAAAACACATTTCTAGCTGCAATACAGTATGATTAGATACCACTAGGAATTATGAAAAATTAAGCATACCTAGTTCACCTACCAACCTTGTGAATGAAGATTCATCAAGAGGCTTGGTGAAGATATCTGCAAGCTGCATTTCACTTGGCACAAAGTGCATTTCTACTGTACCATTCATCACATGCTCTCTAATGAAGAGGTATTTGATGTCAATATGCTTGGTTCTCGAATGTTGCACTGGATTCTCTGTGATGGCAATAACACTAGTGTTGTCACAGAAAATTGGAATCTTCTCAACTTTTAGACCATAGTCAATAAGTTGATTTTTCATCCAAAGAATCTGTGCACAACAACTTCCAGCTGCAATGTACTCAGCTTCGGCTGTAGAAGTGGAGACTGAGTTCTGTTTCTTACTGAACCATGACACAAGCCTGTTCCCTAGAAATTGACAGGAGCCTGTAGTACTTTTCCTATCAATTCTGCAACCTGCATAGTCTGCATCTGAATAGCCAATTAGATCAAAGCCAGAATCTCTTGGGTACCAAATGCCAAGGTTTGGTGTTCCCTTGAGATACCTGAAAATTCTCTTAATAGCATTCAAGTGAGACTCTCTAGGGTCAGCTTGAAATCTAGCACAAAGACATGTGGAAAACATTATATCAGGTCTACTAGCTGTTAGATATAGAAGTGAGCCTACCATGCCTCTATAGCTTGAGATGTCCACAGATTTTTCCTTAGTATTCAGCTCAAGCTTAGTTGCAGTGGCCATAGGTGTTTTTGCAGAGGCACAATCCATTAAGTCAAATTTCTTTAAGAGATCATAAATATATTTTGTTTGACTTATGAAAATTCCCTCATTAACTTGCTTTACTTGTAAGCCAAGAAAGTAAGTTAATTCACCCATCATGCTCATTTCATACCTACTTAGCATAAGTTTGGCAAACCTTTTGCAAAGCTTCTCATCTGTAGACCCAAAAATAATATCATCTACATAGATTTGAACAAGTATTGAAGAACCATTGACATTTCTATGAAATAAGGTTTTATCTACTGTACCTCTAGTGAAGTGATTCTCCAAAAGAAATTGAGATAAAGTGTCATACCAGGCTCTTGGTGCTTGCTTCAAACCATAAAGTGCTTTCAAGAGAAGATATACATACTCTGGAAATTCTGGATCTTCAAAGCCAGGAGGTTGATGGACATATACCTCTTCTTCCAGTTCCCCATTTAGAAAGGCACTTTTAACATCCATCTGATAGACTTTGAAGTTGGCATGTGCTGCATAGGCTAGGAAAATTCTGATGGCCTCAAGTCTTGCCACTGGAGCAAAAGTTTCATCAAAATCTATTCCTTCTTCTTGAGAATAGCCCTTTGCCACTAATCTAGCTTTATTCCTCACAATTATGCCATTTTCATCAGTCTTATTCTTGAGAACCCATTTGGTACCTATGATACCTCTATCATCAGGTTTGGGCACAAGCTTCCATACTTTATTTCTCTCAAATTGGTTTAGCTCTTCTTGCATTGCTAAGACCCAATCTGGATCTAGAAGGGCATCCTCCACTTTCTTAGGTTCCTCTTGAGACAGGAAACTACTGTATAGGCATTCTTCTTGTGTGGCCCTCCTAGTTTGGACTCTTGAGTTTGAGTCACCAATGATTAACTCAAAAGGATGATCTCTGGTCCATTTTCTTGAAGGTGGAAGGTTTGATCTAGATGAGATTGCTTCATCTACGTGAGCATGATCTTGTTGATTGATCATTGAGTTTTGACTTTGAGAAGCTCCCCCTGAGTTTGTTGTCCTTGAGGAGTTATGAAGTTGACTGTCAACAGATGCATCATTTTGTCTATCAACGGATGCTCCATTTTGCCTGTCGACGGATACATGAGAATGCCTGTCAACGGATGCATCTGATGATCTAGTATGACTGTCAACGGGTGCTTCATTTCCAGTGTTAGCATCACTTCTAGTTGGACCAACAACTCTAGGTGAATTTCCAAGGCCATGATCTTCATTTTCCTCATCATCATCAATGTACATTCTTCCTTCTACCTCATTTTCAAATCTCAACTTTTCATGGAAGCCTTCATCATTTAGACCTAGAATCTTTTGATCATCAAACACAACATGTACAGATTCCATAACAATGTTGGTTCTTAGATTGTAGACTCTATAGGCTTTCCCTGCTGCATATCCAACAAAGATAGCTTCATCTGCCTTTGCTTCAAATTTGCCCAAGTTATCTCCATGATTTCTTAGCACAAAACACTTACATCCAAAGACATGAAGAAAAGCTAACGTTGGTTTCTTGTTGGTGAATAACTGATAAGGAGTCATTCCTCTAGCTTGATTTATCAAGGAAATATTCTGAGTGAAGTAGGCAGTGTTGACAGCTTCAGCCCAGAAATATGTTGGCAATCTTGATTCACTTAACATTGTTCTAGCTGCTTCAATGAGAGTTCTGTTTTTCCTTTCAACAACCCCATTTTGTTGAGGTGTTCTAGCAGCAGAAAACTCATGGACAATTCCATTCTCTTCACAGAAAATTTTCATTGTGGAATTTTTGAATTCAGTGCCATTGTCACTCCTGATTCTTTGTACTTTTACTTCAGAACCATTGTTTACTAGTCTGAGATGATTGATGATGATTTCACTTGCACAATCTTTGGAGTGCAGAAAGAAGGTCCATGAAAACTTAGAAAAATCATCCACAATCACCAGGCAGTATTTCTTCTTTGAAATGGACATGACATTTACTGGACCAAATAAGTCCATATGCAGCAATTGAAGAGGCTTAACAATGGATGACTCTGTCTTGCTCTTGAAGGATGATTTCTTTTGCTTCCCTAATTGGCAGGCATCACACAATCCATCCTTGATGAACTCCAATTGAGGGATTCCTCTAGCAAGATCCTTTCTTACCAAATCATTCATAACTTTAAAATTCAAATGAGACAGCCTTTTATGCCATAGCCAACTCTCATCCTTGCTTGCTTTGCTGAAGAGACAAGTAATGGATTCTGAGCATACTGAGTTGAAATCAGCTATTTAAACATTTCCTTTTCTAAAGCCTGTCAGAACCACATTGTTGTTTTCCTTGGTAGAAATAACACAGGCTTCTTTAGTGAACTTTACTTCATAGTCTTTGTCACAAATCTGACTGACACTCAGCAAATTGTGCTTCAAACCTTCAACTAAAGCCACTTCTTCAATGATGACATTGTCCTTTGTAATCAAGCCATATCCCTTAGTATATCCTTTGCTGTCATCTCCAAAGGTAATTCTAGGGCCAGCTTCCTCCTTGAACTCTGTGAGCAGGGTTAAATCTCCTGTCATATGCCTAGAACATCCACTGTCTAGGTACCATAGATTCCTCTTATTTCCCTGCACACAATCCAAAATACAAATCAAGTTGATTTTGGTACCCAAGTCTCCTTGGGTCCTTTCTTGTTAGCCTTTGGTTTTACACTCTTAGCAATCTTCACTTTGGGTGTAGATGCTTGAGTGATAGGTTTTGACAGATGCTCATTTGCATAAATATTTGATGCATGCATTTGTGAAAAATTGGCATACATATTATCCATGCTAGGAATGCTCCATGACATTTGTGGCATATTCACAGATTGAAAATAAGGATTAGGCACATATGGCATGTTCACATATGGATTTGAAAAACTAACATTCTGATACAAACCAGGCATTGCAGGTATACTTGGCATAGATTGAGGTACATGAACAGTAGTCCTTTTAACAGACTTGCAATTAGAAGATAGATGATTGACACTATTGCAATTACCACAAGTTTTCCTAGGAGCAAACTTGTCAGGATAATAATTGTTTTTCTTGTTAATGCCTATCTTACCATTTCTGTTCTTTTTCAAGCTGGTCTCTTAAAATCAGTTCTCTTTTTAACACAGCTTCAAGTTCACTTTTAGCATTATTGCAATCAACTCTCATTTTCTCAAATTCTAGAAATTGAACTTCTAGAATTGCATTTCTATCACTTAAGAACTGATTAGTTTCTTTAATCCTATTGTTCTCTTTAGTAAGTGATTTAAGAGTAACACTCAAGTGATATAGTTCAGTAGACATTTCATCAATAACATTATTGCATTCCTCTTTGGTGAGCTCAGAGAGATTAGTAGAAAATACCTGATTGCTAGATGAACTTGCTTCCTGCTCAGAATCAGCCATTAATGCAAGGTTGACAAACTCAGCATCATCATCAGAATGATTTCCATCAGCAGCCCAGTCATACTCTTGGGTCATGAATGCCTTTCCTTTCTGTCTGAGAAGATCAAAATATTTCTTCTTGTAGTCAACAGTTTCAGTTGGCTTTCCCTTGTTCTCAGATCTAGGCTTCCTGCATTCACTTATCATGTGACCAGCAATTCCACAATTGTAGCATTTAATTTTGGATTTATCCACATAGTTGTTTGTAGAAAAATCCTTGTTAAATGGCTTGGCCACCCCAGAGTTTCTTCTGAATTTTAGCTTGGAGAATCTCCTAGATAGAAAGGCTAAATGCTCATATATCTCATCCAATTCATCCTGCTGTAGGACACTCATTTCTTCAGACACCTTTTCCTTGCTTTTGCTTGATTCTGCTCTACCTTCACAAACCTCCCTGTTTGGTGTAGATTTAGCAGCTTCAGTCCTCTTCTCCTCCTTCTGCTCTAAGTTGGCAACAAGTGCAACTGACCCACTTTTCGTTTGGGCCTTCTCAATTTCTTCATCCTGCTCCATTTCTAGTTCGTATGTCTTTAAAGTTCCATAGAGCCTTTCAAGAGTAAATGACTTGTACTCTTGAGTGTTTCTTAGAGAAACAGTCATAGGCTTCCACTCCTTGGGCAGTGATCTCAGAAATTTGAGATTAGAATCTTTCACTTGGTAGATTCTTCCATACAGTTTCAAGCCATTCAGTAGCTTTTGAAATCTACATAATGTGTCATTCAATGTCTCTCCATTCTTGAAATGGAAGTGCTCATACTGTTGGATCAGTAGCTGCATCTTGTTTTCCCTTACCTGTTCTGTACCTTCACAAAGGGTTTGAACAATGTCCCATACTTCCTTGGCGGTAGTACAGTTGATAACATTGTCAACCATGTCTGTTTCTAAACCATTAAACAGAATATTCATGGTCTTTTTATCTTTGTGGACTTCTGCAACATCCTCAGTACTCCACTCAGAAACATGTTTTGGAATGTACGTGTCTGGTGCATCTGCAGCAAGACCAACTCTTGAAGCAGCCTTCATTGGAACATGAGGACCCTTCTCAATGCAATCTACAAAGCCTACATCAATAGATATGAGATGTAGACGCATTTTTACTTTCCAGTGAAAGTAATTTTCCCTATCAAGAACCGGTATCTTCACTCCATAATCCTTCTTAGACATGTTGGAAGTGTGTTGATCTTTAAACTTCAGATATATTAGAAGCTTGCTCTGATACCAATTGTTATTCCCAGATTACACACTTGTATAATTGTAGAAGGGGGGGGGGTTGAATACAATTCTTGATAGTTATAAATTTCTGATAAAAACCACAGAAATCTATAAGGAAATAATTGCCGAATAAGAAATGGTTCACAAACACATAAAAAATCAGGTGGTTAAATGTACCACCTGAGACTTTTATTTGAAGAAAACTCTGTGATACAAATGTACACAACTTCTGTTTTTACAACTCTTTGCTTCTAAGGATATTCAAGAAACCCTAAGCAAATATGTCTATTTTCTTAGTTTCTAAAGAGTTGCTACACTTGGTTATATATCCCAAGTTTACAAGTACTACAGGAATAAGATAATATTAATCTAATTCAAGTTGACTTGCTACTCCACTCCAAATCCACATGTAGCCGAAAGGTTGTCCTTGTGAACAGATATGTCCCCTGCACCTTTCTTGTATGTACTGTGTAAATGGAATGCTTCTTTCTTCTGTGTTTCCAAAGTATGGCTGCCATACTGCTTTTTATACCTACTATCAACCCATGTGATCTGTCAGTCAAACCTGTCCTTATCAACTGCTAATTCCCAGCTAGCATAGGATAAAGTGACAATGATTATCCGTTGATGTTGTGCACAATTATCCGTTGATGGTAGTTTGAGCTGTATCCGTTGATCGAGTAGATTTGAGTTGTATCCGTTGATAGAGCCCTGTTCTCATCCGTTGATACACTTTCACTTAGACAGAATTACATAGCATAGCTTATTTACAATTGGCTACCCTATTCTGCCTATCCATTGATGGTCAACATGACTCTGAATAAAAACACTATCAACTGATAAATAGAGATATTGCAGTATGCTACAAAACCTCATCCGTTGATGAGCTACCTGTCAACGAATAGAGTTATAAGGTCTTATCCGTTGACAGTTACAAAACTTGACTTATACAATTTTGCTTGAATGTTAAGTTATCATCAACTACAACATATTCCTAACATAAATCAAGTTCGTTCCACAGAGATCTGGTTTAAGTTTCAATTCAGTAGATGTACCAATGCAACAATGTATGGTTTTAATTCACCGCTAAGACAATTAACAAGATTGGTTTTGATTAACTAAATTAACTAAGAAGTAAATTAAAGAAATAACTAACTAACGAGAATTGAAATCGAATTACTTATGCAAGAGAAAACATGGGACTCTAACTTCATTATCTACTTTGCCTAGAGTTGACGCCTTTAATCCATGCATGTGATGATTTTGATATCTGATCGGATAACACGAAACAAGTACACGCTACCTGTCAACATACGTATACCAAACTACCCATACATCCACAAAAGAGATTGAAGATGAATAGACACCAATTATGCTTAGACCCTATATGTCTATAGAATTTGAAAACATAACGGTTGAAGAACAAGTTATCCATATTGATCACATAGGGCAGTATAAGTATTTTCATCTCACACCACAAATCATATTGTTAAACAATTATGAACCTATGCTAGCATGACAAGTTCTAAATCTCAAGATCCACTTTCACTTCACAAGAGATTAACAATTCAATTTAGATGTTAGCTACGCATCTAAAAGCATTAAGATTAACCATACGAGGATATCAAGAATTCACCACACACATATCTTTAAAGCAATCAAACTACTAAGTTACTTAGATAAATTCGTTAGAATCCAAAGACAACGATTAATTCATAATTAAACCTCTCGTCATCATGGGATCAAGTGAAACCATGATATTAAACAAAGTATGAATGGAAGTAATAATATTAATAGGAAAAGAACACAAAAGATGAAGTAGATCTTGATCCGTTGCTTGTCACGAGCGTTGAATCTCCTTCTCCTTTTCCCCCTTGCAATTCTATGTTATAATAATAAAACTATATGATTTACAAGGCTAAGATGTGTTTTTATAGGCCTAGATATCTTGCCCAGCAAGAAAAACAACCTATAATACAACTAGAAATAGGTTTTGATACCAAAAATACAATCAGAATTCGAATAGGGGAAAAACGGGCATTTTTCAGCATTTTCTGACCAAGGCGCGCGCTGCCTGCGCCCTATGCGCGCTGCCAGCGCTCCTGTCTCTGTTCTGGTACTGTTTGGGCGCTGCCAGCGCTCCTCCATGCGCTGCCTGCGCTCGAGTTGCTGGCAGTTGCTCTTTTCTGCATAATTTCTTCGTTTTAAAGCCTTTTTCTTCCGTTCTTCTTCCACTAACTTCCCGTCTTCAATTCCTTAATTGACTTGTAATCCTCTTGATAGTTGATATTAAGACGCCATTCTTCATTCCATGTCATAAATCAACTCCAAAAACAACGGAAAATTCATCCCTAATCGACATTTCTTCAAACCTGCACAATTAAATAAAACACATCAAAACTACGACAAACTTGAGGCCAAGTACACCAATTTAAGCCGATACGGAATGTTCCAATTGGATATAAAATCCATTTATCACACCCCCAAACTTAAACCGATGCTTGTCCTCAGGCATAAACAACTAAAACTACCTAATTAGTACCACTTCCGTAGGTGATCACGGTTGCATTTGGCATATGCAACAAGCCCTTTAAACCCCTAGGCAGCCCTAGTGGACGAGTAAGGTCTCGTGAGGGCCTATAGCGAATGTACCCACAAAATCCATCTAACCTAATGTAATGCAATGCATGAATGCAACTAATATGAAAAATGCAAGGATCCCCTTCAAACTCACTAAAACCAACTAACAAACAAACATCTCAAAGAATGCAAATAAATCCAAGCAGAGCTCGACTAAGTCCCCATATACTAACAATACATGAACAGAAACGTGCGTGTGTGCGATGCTCATCAGAAATACTCCCAAACCTAGGTCAAAAATCATACATGTCCTTCACCAAGACAATCACAGGTTTATAAATAGAATAGACTGTAGACACTTCATAACCTAGGAACACCTCCATCCTTATCTGAGTTAGCCAGAAATTCATGCTTTATTACTACGACACATACTACTATATACAATACGCATGCTTATTTAACCGTGAAATGAATGAGACCCCAAAAGGCTTATACTATAATACCCATGTAGCGAGTGTTAGGTTAGCAATCCCAAACCACAAAGGCTTTAGGTTACTAGGACTAAGTCCCCTCAGACTTAATTACTCGAGTATTAAAGAGCTCACTCGTGGTTAATTTTGCATTTAACAATTGAAACTATTGACTCTTTTTTTTTCTTTTTTTCTTTTTTTTTCTCTTTTTTTTTATGCAATCTGGAATGAGCCTTTCTCATTTCCAACCCTAGACTACTCATATAAATATGAGCCGGCTACTAGCCATTTGACACATAGCTAATAACTAGCATGAAATTCATGTTTTCCCCCCAAACTTAGACTTTAGTGCTCCTACGCCATCAAGGGAATAACGAAAATTCTAAATATAATCAAGTGATTAAATTCAAAACATCCAAACAAGCATGACCCTAACCTAGCCCAAAAGCACCCAATGAGACTGTGTAAAAGTTTTGTTCCAATAACATGCAAGTCAATTTCATAAGGACTATAAATCAACCCTCTACTCATCATCACCACACTCAATTAAACATCTACATATCAATCAGAATCAGCTCGTCATAAGGAATCATGAAATATGCATGCCATGAAAATGCAACTAAAATGAACTCACATGGTATACGAAACAAAATAACAAAATGTCTTATATGAAACAAACGTAGATAACACGAACATAAATGCATAAATTACCACTACTATGCAAAACATGATATCTATATGAACACAATGACTCACGTAATCACAACTACATATACATTACTTATCCCCCAACCACCCCCAAACTTAAAAGATTCAATGTCTGCATTGAATTGAAGGTAATACAAGGGATAGTAGGAAACATACCTAAAAATACCGAAATACGTGGGTTGCCTCCCATGAAGCGCTGTCGTTAACGTCATTTAGCCGGACAAGTATGATTCAAATCATGGTGGCTCGAAGATCGCATTCGACTTGTCCTTAGAAGAAGGACCATTCACCCATTGTTTGACAACCTTCTTGCTATCTTCCCACATCTGTTCTAAATCAAACTTCACTTTGACTCTTCCTCCAATTGATTTTTTCTTTTTCTTCTTCACACCTCTAAGGTGTTTATGCTTCACAGTTGATTGATACGAACACTCTTCTACCTCATCATCCATGATCCACCTTCTTAACACATTATCTGAACACACTTTAAAAATAACTAACTCATCATTCAGAAGGACATACTTCAAATGGGATGGAAGTTTTCCGAGCTTGACATTCGAGAGATCTCGAACTGAAGAACTGTCAATGGAATCACCGATGTGATGCTTTAGCATGTGTGTGTCCGACTTTTTACTCAACAACCGATCAAACTTCTTTCTCTGACCCGTATCAACCATTTCCACACAGAAACACTCTTCATCCTCTATTGGAAATTTCATGCCCTTGAACACATTAAAGGTGACATTCTGATCTTGCACCCTCATAGTGAGTTCCCCTTTCTGCACATCAATCAAAGTACGACCCGTAGCTAGAAAAGGCCTTCCCACGATTATGGGAATCTTCTTGTCTTCTTCGAAATCTAGAATCACAAAATCGGCAAGAAATATGAGCTTATCAACCTTCACCAAGACATCCTCTACTATACCCCTCGGATAAGTGATCGACCTATCAGCCAACTACAAGGAGATGTTGGTTGGCTTCAGCTCCGGTAGACCAAGTTGCTTGAAAATAGACAAGGGCATGAGATTAATACTAGCTCCCAAATCACATAAGCATTTGTGAAAAGACAACTTCCCAATGGCGCATGGAATTGTAAAGCTTCCTGGATCCTTAAGTTTAGGAGGCAATTTTTGTTGCAACACCGCACTACACTCCTCCGTCAATGCCACTGTTTCAAATTCTTCCAACTTTCTCTTCCGTGACAAAATATCCTTCATGAACTTTGCATATCTTGGCATCTGCTCCAATGCTTCAACAAAAGGAATGTTAATTGACAGTTTCTTGAACACCTCTTGTTATGCTAAATCACGCAAGCGTACGTGGTCACAAGTAATATATAAGGTTAAGTCCAAATTCGTTCCCACAGGGATCAAGTTATGGTTCTATTCAGTAAATATGCCTATGCAACAATGTATGGTTATTATGCACTGCTAAGACAATAACAATTTTGGGTTTATTAAACTAAATTAACTAAGACACAAATTAACAAAACTAATAATTAACTAACTAACAAGAATTAAAATCTAATTACGTCTGCAAGAAAAACCATGGAATCCTAACTTCATTAAATACTTTGCTTAGATCTGACGCCTTTAATCACTATATGCAATGATTATGATATCTGATCGGACAACATGAAATAAGTAAACGCTACTTCTCAGTATACGTATACCAAACTAAACATACATCCACAAAAGAGATAGAAGATGAATAGACACCAATTATGCTTAGACCCTATATGTCTATAGAATTTGAAAACATAACGGTTGAAGAACAAGTTATCCATAAAGATCACATAGGGCGGTATAAGTATTTTCATCTCACACCACAATCATATTGATAACAATTATGAACCTATGCTAGCATGGCAAGTTCTAAATCTCAAGATCCACTTTCACTTCACAAGAGATTAACAAATTAGATGTTCATGACGCATCTATCAATTAAGCATAACCATACGAGGATATCAGATATACACCACACACAGATCTTTAAAGCAATCAAGATACTAAAGCTCCATAAATAAATCCGTTAGAATCCCATGACAACAATTAGTTCATAAACGAACCTCTCGTCATCATGGGATCTGATGAAACCATGATAAAAACAAAGTATGAAAATATACAAATAAACCTAAGTAATTGATATGTAATAATTCTACTCCTAATGATAATAATGATCCTAATACAATTTACAAGGGTTGGATGTGTTTATATAGGCTCTAGACATCTTGCCCAACAAGAAAATACCAAAACAGAATTATAATAGAATTTCTGCAAGATACGTTTCCTAAACTGATTCTGTTTTTTAAGGGAAATTCGTAGCTGACTTTTCTTCTATTTTCCAGAACCGTTCCAGACGTTATTGGGCTTCTGGACCACCTTAGAATGATAGAGAATCTCGTTATCTTCGCGTGGACTGCTTACGGGCTGAAAACAGACTTATAGAACTCAAGATATGGTCAAAATAGTAAAAACTGTATTTTTCAGGGGCAACTTGCAGGGCAACTTGCGCCCAGCAGTCTGTTCTTCGCGCAGATTGCTCCTACCTGGCGCAATTTGCTCTTGGAAATCCTATCCTAAGTTGTAGAAAATCTCCCAGGCTTCGCGTGGGCAGTAAGATCACTGAAAACTGACTTCTAGAACTCCAGATATGTCCAAAACAGTGTAGACTGCGCAACCGTCTCAGAAATCCGAATTTTAATCAATTAATTCCCCAAAAATTATAGAAGCATCCACCTTAATCAACATTCTCGTAAATCTGCACAACTAAGCAAAACACATCAAAACTACCAGAAACTTGAGCCCAAGACAATCAATTTAAGCCGATTTAGAATGTTCCAAGTGGATATAAATCCATTTATCACACCCCCAAACTTAATCCGATGCTTGTCCTCAAGCATAAACAATTACAACTAACTAACTAACTAGTACCACTTCCGTAGGTGATCACGGTTGCATTTGGCATATGCAACAAGCCCTTTAAACCCCTAGGCAGCCCTAGTGGACGAGTAAGGTCTCGTGAGGGCCTATAGCGAATGTACCCACAAAATCCATTTAACCTAATGCAATGCAATGCATGAATGCAACTAAATGAAAATGCAATTAATCTAATCTACCATACCTTCAAATCCTCTCATGCCACATCAACTTAAGAATCAAAGTAAATACGCAATGTCTTGGTGTCGAAAGTGCAAGTATTCACATAGTCTACTCAATGAACATGCATAAGTTCTCACAAGCCCATGTCAAGTGTAAGAATAAGTTAGTAAACATGCTAAGCCTACAAGAGTACATCTTTGAGACAAAACTCGGGATCTCATACGCAAAAACAAGCAAACACTCACAATCCACTCACAAAAGAATTTTCACTCAAGAACAAGGGTAAGTGTATCACTCAATTCCAACAAAATCATAAACACGCTTGACATTTGGTATCAATCTAACTCTTAACACAACATACATCAATGACGATAATCAAAAGGTCTTTATTTGGGTTGTAACGGGGCTAGGGACAAGGTATGTCAAATAAGCCAAAACAGGTGAAGTGTCAAAAGCTAGTAAGTACCATAATACATCATATACAACACCATATTTTCCCCCCACATATCGCAACAAACACTCGACTAGTCGACTGAAATAGGATCGCAACAAATACAAACATGCTCTCATAATATATATATTTTTTTCTTTGTTTTTTTTTTCTCTTTTTTTTTCATTTTTTTTTCGAGAGCTAAATAGAACACAAACAATAAACAATAACAATAACAATGATCCCATAATTTATTACATATGCCGACTATCAAGTAAACAAACCCAATCTCAATATTTCCCCCGAAAGTAAGACCAACAATAAACCCCTCCTTACACACCTTATTACTCCCTTAAGCACTCTACTAGCCTTTGACAAAGTGGGTTCAAATTAATGTAAGGCCAATACAAGAAAAAGGTCTAGGCAAGTAATGTGGTATGTCACCGAAAAAAAAAAATAGGATTAAGCTCAACGGGTTAACTAATTGATCATGTAAACATGGTATGGTAATATGGGCAAATATGCGGTTATTCCTAAATGCCTTTATCATTTTAATCGTCAAATAATGTCATGCGTTTCAAGAAAGACCTCAAACAACTGCTAGCAATGCAAACAATCCGTGGACACTCAACCAAACGAATAAATTGCAAATATGCAATATGCAATAAGGCTCAAAATCTCACTTGGTGGAAAAACATACTCAATCCCAAGCAACATCTCTCTAACGCATCTACTTGTATTCAGAGCATGCAAACTAAATCATCTTGCACATATTCATGTCCTTCTAATCACTTACAACATTCAATAAGTCTACTAGCTTCAACTTACTAGTGTATGTGTGTGCACAAGAACAAAGCATATCACTTCTCAAACAAAAGCGTCAACAACACAAAATTCCTATCAAGCATGGGTGCAAATGCTAACTATTATGAACTCACATGGTATACAAACATAAAAACAGAATGTCCTATATGAAACAAACGTATATAACACAAACATAAATGCATAATTTACTACTACTAATATGCAAAGCATGAAATCCTACATGAACACAATGACTAACAATCACATATATATACACTACTTATCCCTCAAACCACCCCCAAACTTAGAATATTCAATGTCCTCATTGAATGGAAGTAAATACAAGGGAAAGTAGAAAACATACCTTGGGTTGCCTCCCAAGAAGCGCTTCTTTAACGTCAATAGCTTGACGTTACTTCCAAGCCTCCATTAAGGATGATAATAGTTGGCCTGGTCATCTCTTCGCGATAGTTCATCGTCATCACGGCGGCACACTTTTTGCTCCTTCTCCTTGCTTGACCTATTCGTGTAGCAACTATATCCTCTTCCAATGCCTTCATCTGTTGACCCAAAATCTGTCAATTTGTAGAACAACACATACTCACGGGCTTCGCTTGAATATAATGGAGGAGGGTAAATGTAAATTGCTGAAGCCTTTGGTTCCTCAAAAAGAACTTCCTCCATTGGCTCTAATGCGCTACCTCCATCTTTAAATTCTGAGATAAGTAGAAGACCTGTATCTTTCTCATGTTCATCAGCCTCTTGGTTCGCACATACCCATTCTTGAAATTTCTGTAGCCCAACAGTGTCTTCTTGGTTCGCACAAAACAATTCTTGAAATTTGCGTAGCTCATCAGTGTCTGTCTCAAATAGTGCCCTTTCCAAATCATCCACCTCACTAGCTTGATCAAATTCCTCACATGGCTTATGAACACTCTCCTCCTCTTGGAATTTGTCTTCTTCAATTAAGCATGCAGTACCTTGCTCCAAGTCATCGGTATTTTCTGGAATTGCTTCTAGTATGAATTGCTGATTCTCTTGTTCCAAGACTCTCAAAACTTGAGCAGCTAATGTCCCCATAGATTTGATAAGCTTCTCATTATTCTCTGCAAGCATCCTAATCTCCTCCCTAATCTCCTTCAAATCATCATCTGACTGAAAAGTAGGAGTAGGTTGCTGATGTTGAAACTCTTCACTACCAAAGACATATGACATATCTGGAACATCTTGCTGGTACTGTTGAGGATGGTATTGAAAATATGGTTGTTCCTCATAACTCAGAGGTTGAGATTGCCATGGGTCATGTTGCTGCGGAAAATTCTGGTTCTGTTGTTGCAGAATATTCTGAGGATAGTAAGGTTGTGCTCCATATTGTTGACCTTGATACTGCTGATAAGGCTGCTGAGGTTGTTGAATACCACCTTGGTTGCTCCAGCACTGATACGTCTCATGTGCGCCCGCACATAGCTCACAAACACTAACCACATGCTGAACTCCATAGTAAGATAGAAAATCCATCTTCAACACTCTCCGACAAGTACCTGAAACACCAACGAACTAAACAAGATAGATAAGTAACTAATCCGAGTCAGTGAACTCTAACGACCACTATTGACAAGCACATAAACCAAAAATAAAACACCGATGATCCCCGGCAGCGGCGCCAAAAACTTGTTATGCTAAATCACGCAAGCGTACGTGGTCACAAGTAATATATAAGGTTAAGTCCAAATTCGTTCCCACAGGGATCAAGTTATGGTTCTATTCAGTAAATATGCCTATGCAACAATGTATGGTTATTATGCACTGCTAAGACAATAACAATTTTGGGTTTATTAAACTAAATTAACTAAGACACAAATTAACAAAACTAATAATTAACTAACTAACAAGAATTAAAATCTAATTACGTCTGCAAGAAAAACCATGGAATCCTAACTTCATTAAATACTTTGCTTAGATCTGACGCCTTTAATCACTATATGCAATGATTATGATATCTGATCGGACAACACGAAATAAGTAAACGCTACTTCTCAGTATACGTATACCAAACTAAACATACATCCACAAAAGAGATAGAAGATGAATAGACACCAATTATGCTTAGACCCTATATGTCTATAGAATTTGAAAACATAACGGTTGAAGAACAAGTTATCCATAAAGATCACATAGGGCGGTATAAGTATTTTCATCTCACACCACAATCATATTGATAACAATTATGAACCTATGCTAGCATGGCAAGTTCTAAATCTCAAGATCCACTTTCACTTCACAAGAGATTAACAAATTAGATGTTCATGACGCATCTATCAATTAAGCATAACCATACGAGGATATCAGATATACACCACACACAGATCTTTAAAGCAATCAAGATACTAAAGCTCCATAAATAAATCCGTTAGAATCCCATGACAACAATTAGTTCATAAACGAACCTCTCGTCATCATGGGATCTGATGAAACCATGATAAAAACAAAGTATGAAAATATACAAATAAACCTAAGTAATTGATATGTAATAATTCTACTCCTAATGATAATAATGATCCTAATACAATTTACAAGGGTTGGATGTGTTTATATAGGCTCTAGACATCTTGCCCAACAAGAAAATACCAAAACAGAATTATAATAGAATTTCTGCAAGATACGTTTCCTAAACTGATTCTGTTTTTTAAGGGAAATTCGTAGCTGACTTTTCTTCTATTTTCCAGAACCGTTCCAGACGTTATTGGGCTTCTGGACCACCTTAGAATGATAGAGAATCTCGTTATCTTCGCGTGGACTGCTTACGGGCTGAAAACAGACTTATAGAACTCAAGATATGGTCAAAATAGTAAAAACTGTATTTTTCAGGGGCAACTTGCAGGGCAACTTGCGCCCAGCAGTCTGTTCTTCGCGCAGATTGCTCCTACCTGGCGTAATTTGCTCTTGGAAATCCTATCCTAAGTTGTAGAAAATCTCCCAGGCTTCGCGTGGGCAGTAAGATCACTGAAAACTGACTTCTAGAACTCCAGATATGTCCAAAACAGTGTAGACTGCGCAACCGTCTCAGAAATCCGAATTTTAATCAATTAATTCCCCAAAAATTATAGAAGCATCCACCTTAATCAACATTCTCGTAAATCTGCACAACTAAGCAAAACACATCAAAACTACCAGAAACTTGAGCCCAAGACAATCAATTTAAGCCGATTTAGAATGTTCCAAGTGGATATAAATCCATTTCTCTTCTTCACCATCAAGCTCATCAGCTACTAAGTCAGACTTCTCAATTTCGGGCACTGCAGATTTTTCAACTTGCTGATTCTGCCCTTCTTCATCTTCCTCAGCTGCTGATTTTTGATCCCTCGTGACTTTTCCAGATCTCAAAGTAACTGCATTGACCTGCTCTTTATTGTCTCTCCTACCTGGATTTTCTTCCGTATCGCTAGGAAGAGTTCCTTGTTGCCTACTAAGTAAGGCACTTGCAAGCTGTCCCAACTGGTTTTCCAAGGTCTTTTGAGAAACTGACAGGCTTTTAATCATCATCCTCAACTCATCCATTTCTGATTTTTCATTAGAAGATTGCCCCACATTAGCCTGGGGTTGTTGCTGAAATCCCGGAGGTTGATATGGTTGCCTTGGAGCATACAGCTGTTGATAGCCCTGATTGAATGGCTTCGCTTGCTGTCCCTGAAACTGCTGCTGATAAGGTTGTTGAGCACCTTGATTGTTGCTCCAGCTAAAGTTGTGATGATTCCGATTATTAGGATGATAAGTGGCTGGAACAGGTGCAACAGGTCTCTGGAAATTACTCATAAAGATAGCACACTGATTCGTCTCATGTGCGCCCGCACATAGCTCACAAACACTAGCAACCTACTGAACTCCATAATTTGCAAGAGAATCCACCTTCATGGTCAAAGCCTTCAACTGAGCTGTAATTGCTGAAGCTGTATCCACTTCAAAAATACCTGCTACCTTGCCTTGAGAAAGCCTCTGGGTTGGATTCTGATATTCATTAGCAGCCATCATCTCAATAAGATCATAAGCTTCATCGTAGCTCTTAGCCCATAGAGCTCCACCTGATGCTGCATCTAGCATAGGTCTAGATTGTGCTCCCAACCCATTGTAGAAACTATTGATAACCATCCAGTCATGCATGCCATGATGTGGACACCTACGAAGCATCTCCTTGTATCGTTCCCAAGCCTCACACAAAGATTCTCCAGATTGCTGTTGAAATTGAGTTAGCTGGTTCCTTATTGCTGAAGTTTTTTCCATAGGGAAGAATTTAGTAAGAAACTTCTGAGCAAGATCCTCCCATGTAGTAATGGAACCAGGTGGTAGAGAGTGTAACCAGCCCTTAGCCTTATCCCTCAGAGAGAATGGAAAAAGTCTCAACTTGATAGCATCATCCGAAACACCATTGAACTTGAAAGTATCACAGATCTCGATAAAGTCCCGAATATGCATGTTAGGATCCTCCGTAGAAGCACCCCCAAACTGAACCGAATTCTGTACCATCTGAATAGTGCCCGGCTTGATTTCAAAGTTATTAGCCGTGATGGCCGGTCTGATAATACTAGACTGGATGTCATTAATCTTCGGCTGAGAATATTCCTTCAAAGCCTTAGCTGTTGCTGCATCACCCATCTCGACTGTAGTTTCAGATTCCTCTTTCTTATTCTCTATTCTCTACAAGATCGTCTTCTGTCGGTTCTTCCTTACGAGCTTACAAACGTGTTCGCATACAAACCTAAGTACCTGAAACACCACGAAACAAACAAACTAAGTAAGAAATCCGAGTCAATGAACGCTAACGACCACTATTGACAAGCACATAAACTAAAAATAAAACACCGATGATCCCCGGCAGCGGTGCCAAAAACTTGTTAAGACAAAATCACGCAAGTGCACGTGATCACAAGTAATACAGATATAAATCAATTTCGTTCCACAGGGATCTGGTTTAAGTTTCAATTTAGTAGATGTACCTATGCAACAATGTATAGTTTTAATTCACTGCTAAGACAATTAACAAGATTGATTTTGATTAACTAAATTAACTAAGAAGTAAATTAAAGAAATAACTAACTAACGAGAATTGAAATCGAAGTACTTATGCAAGAGAAAACATGGGACTCTAACTTCATTATCTACTTTGCCTAGAGTTGACGCCTTTAATCCATGCATGTGATGATTTTGATATCTGATCGGATAACACGAAACAAGTACACGCTACCTGTCAGCATACGTATACCAAACTACCCATACATCCACAAAAGAGATTGAAGATGAATAGACACCAATTATGCTTAGACCCTATATGTCTATAGAATTTGAAAACATAACGGTTGAAGAACAAGTTATCCATATTGATCACATAGGGCAGTATAAGTATTTTCATCTCACACCACAAATCATATTGTTAAACAATTATGAACCTATGCTAGCATGGCAAGTTCTAAATCTCAAGATCCACTTTCACTTCACAAGAGATTAACAATTCAATTTAGATGTTAGCTACGCATCTAAAAGCATTAAGATTAACCATACGAGGATATCAAGAATTCACCACACACATATCTTTAAAGCAATCAAACAACTAAGTTACTTAGATAATTTCGTTAGAATCCCATGACAATGATGAAATCATAATTAAACCTCTCGTCATCATGGGATCAAGTGAAACCATGATATTAAACAAAGTATGAATGGAAGTAATAATATTAATAGGAAAAGAACACAAAAGATGAAGTAGATCTTGATCCGTTGCTTGTCACGAGCGTTGAATCTCCTTCTCCTTTTCTCCCTTGCAATTCTATGTTACAGTAATAAAACTATATGATTTACAAGGCTAAGATGTGTTTTTATAGGCCTAGATATCTTGCCCAGCAAGAAAAACAACCTATAATACAACTAGAAATAGGTTTTGATACCAAAAATACAATCAGAATTCGAATAGGGGCAAAACGGGCATTTTTCAGCATTTTCTGACCAAGGCGCACGCTGCCTGCCCCCTATGCGCGCTGTCAGCGCTCCTGTCTCTGTTCTGGTACTGTTTGGGCGCTGCCAGCGCTATTCCATGCGTTGTCTGCGCTCGAGTTGCTGGCAGTTGCCCTTTTCTGCGTAATTTGTTCGTTTTAAAGCCTTTTTCTTCCGTTCTTCTTGCACTAACTTCACGTCTTCAATTCCTTGACTTGTAATCCTCTTGATAGTTGATATTAAGACGCCATTCTTCATTCCATATCATAAATCAACTCCAAAAACAACGGAAAATTCACCCCTAATCGACATTTCTTCAAACCTGCACAATTAAATAAAACACATCAAAACTACGACATACTTGAAGCCAAGTACACCAATTTAAGTCGATACGGAATGTTCCAAATGGATATAAAATCCATTTATCAAATACGCATTTTCAGATTGCGTATGGGTTAATACGTAGATGCGTATTCAGTCACTGTTCATCGTCTTCCTAAATCGACGATAGAGAGGCGATTTCGGGACAAAAATCCGGCAGCGTCGTTCACAACCATAGATGCATTTCCCATAACATATTATACATCAATCCACTCGTAATCGAATCCTTTACAATCCTATACCAACGTTTTTTAATTGCTAATGCCGGATTTTGAAAGCCCCAAACCAATCCTAAATTTGATTTTTCATGGCCAGATCCATACAAAGATATTAGGGGAAAAGGAGGGAAAGATGTCGTGGTTGTTTTGATGTGCTCATGGGAAGAGGAGGATGAGAAACGAGAGAAAGATGAGAGTCGCCAGCGAAGAGTTTCGAGCGAGAAAGCAAAAAGAAGGAGATGATGAACAATAAAAAATACGTATGTGAGGAATGCGTATCCTGTGTATCGTGTTTTGGTCATTCTTTCTTTTAGTTAACCATTTTTGGAAAATTACGAAGTAATTAAAGGTTAACTTAGAACTCAAATCTATGCCGACTAAATTGTGTTAATGGTGCTACTCACTAACTTAATTATATTGTAATCATTGTCTTTTGACTTGAACACATGACAAGTGATGATATGAACAAAGCAAAACACTAACTTGTAGGCACAGCTTGAGACTTTAAGGATTAAGAAATCACTTTCAAATAAATATGTTATCATCAAATTATATTTTATTACATTGTCAACTCTGGTATAAATAATTGATTATTATATTTAACGGATCTGAGAGAACTAAACACTCACAGAAAACTGAAAAATTATTATTAGTCGAATTACTTCTAAATCCAGATTCAATTCATTTTTATATATAAAATTTTTGTATGGGTATTATTGAAAATAAAAACTAAACTATTAGTTCAATCAATTGAAATAAGAAAATTTAATCAATAACTCATTTATTAAAATCTTTTATTTTTGTTAATATTTTTTATCTCATGTAATTTTGGCTAATTTTTTCAATTTAATCAATAAGGAAATTATTTTATTTTAGTTTATTTTATTACACTTATTTTCCAAAAATAATCCCCGAGATAATAGGGTTCTATTGCAGAATTTTTTTTTCGTAATAAAAATATAGTGTTCTACTCCTGAATTTCAATTTTTTCTTTGCTAAATTCCTGAATTTCAAAATTATGTACATGAACTTAAAAGTTCCATAATTGAACTTGTTTTTTCTTACAAAGTTCTGCAACCAAACTTACTTTTTTTAACAATATTTGTTGATGAACACTATTGTCTCAATATATTTATACCATAATTTTAATATTCTACGGTTAAATTTAAAAGTTATACACCCAAATTTTGAAGTCAAGCACATGAATTCTAAAGTTCTGTAATTGCATTTATTTATATTTGAATATTCTGTTGCTGAATATATATTTAATCTCATATTTTGTTTATAACTTGAGTATTCTTACAAAAATGATGAAAATAATAGAAAATTTTGTGATGTTAATTGAGGATTGAAGATTTTGTGATCGATGTTGATGTATAATTATAATTGTCAATCAAATATGAATTATCTCTAAATTTTATGTATATTGTATTTTTGGACAATTTTACCCATGATCCATATATAATAAAATGTATAATATAATAAAAATATATTTAAGAATTTTTAGGGTTCTCCATCCATTTAAAGGTTCTTCCATCAACATGATTCTATAGGGTTAAGTTATATGCAGACCAACATTTTTAGTGCAGACCAGAGACCAATATCAATCAAAACATTGCAAAAACTTATTCATTGAAAATCATGTTCTATGAAAATCACTATACTATTAATTTCATTGAAAATTTTGGAGATCATATATGTTTTCATGCAAATTTCACTAAAAATTTTGAAAATCATGTATGTCCTGCAAATAAAATATTACAGAACGTATTGTTGTCTAATACATGTTCTGCTTGCAATTCATATATGATTTTTATGATTTTGAATGAAATAATATTGTTTTTTTTTTTGAATAAAATGAAATAATATTGTTAATTGAACATTCTTTGCAAATATATATGTTTTGCAATGTTTTGAGTGCATAATATATATGGTCTCCACGGTCTCCACTCAAATTCCGATCTCCATAGAACTTAACTCTGATTCTATATATAACAGTTAATATTTAATTGGAATTAGTAGTCTGTTAATCAGCCTGTTTTGTTCTTACTGCATCTTTCAGCCTTGATTTGATGCTAATTGTTCAGACATTAGGGTACATTTTAGAGGGTACAGATAATTTCTGATCATCATGTAAAGACCTTGTTATAACAAACATTCAAGGCTACATATAATTGTGATCACTGTGTAAGGACCATATATTACAAACTATCTAAATCATTGCTGGATTTTGACGTATTCTTTCTTGTATGACCTACAACATCATAACATAATAGTTTCCTTTTGGTTATGTATTCGACTATTTGGCACATATAATTAATGTCTTCGTCTTTTATAATAATTTATCGATATATTAATATTCGTCACTTTTTCTTGGAAATGTTAAGAATTCGAACTAGTTTTTTTTTTTTTTTGACAAAATACAGGAGGATATATTCATAAATCAAACCAATACAACATAAAACAGGGGTTGGGACTATCGATACGACGAGATTGAAAAACAAATAAATTGTTTTCTCATCGTTTAACAAATTGAACTTAAAAGTTCTTGAATCTAAAAATGAATTCGAAGACATCCGAAATGATCCAAACTGTGCCAACATCCCTGAAAGCAGCGGTGTTACAATTGACCACGTCATGTAAGATCCGTTGATACCCCAGTGTTCAGAAGTCTCAGTTGGAATTCCATTCCAGCTATCTACATGCCGGATACCAGCTATAGACAAACAAGATTGGTAATCAAATAATTGTGTCCTAAATTAGGACCCTAAATTAGGACACAATTATTAGATAAATCACACTAATTCTAAATTTCGGGGGCACATGTATCTAAAACTCCAAGCACATTGTTTAAGCAGTTTGCTTAGTAAGGTTAGATGGACTTACAGGTATTCATGCTCCACTCCAACCCAAACTCTTTAGCCACCTCTACATTTTTTGTATTTTCTTTATTTACTAAATCTAGATCGTGTCGGTCTTCCAGTTCCGATTGATGCTTAATTTGTAGGAGTACCTTTTCTAATCATGTACGGTTGGTTTGCTTACTATGCTAAAAGCAAATTTGACCTGTCAATGTTAAATAAATACCGGTACAAACTTACGATTCTAGTATAAAAATATTTGGGTTTAGTTTATTTCAATCAATGCGACTTCTTTCAATAAATTTATCATACGAGGCTAAATTAATGTCTAGCCAATATGTCAAATTGTCAACATAGTTAGTAGTAGTCAGAAGATCTACAGTAGTATATATGATGTAAGCAGTTACGTTATTGTAGTAAGTTAGTCTATATATAAGAATGTCTACGTACTCTTGTAACATACAATATATCAATACAAAATCTCTCCTTCTGATTACTTCTCATCTGATTCTCTCTACTTCCATAAGTATATACAATTTATCATGGTATCAGAGCATCAACTATCCTAGGGAAACACCTATCAAAGATACAGAAGAAATCAGAAGCACAGAAAAAAAAACCAACTGTCAAGAATTCGAGAAATTCGAAACTTATCAAAACAAAAATACAAATATACCACTGAGTAGAGCACTGGAAGAGGAGCCTACAGGAACAAGCAAACTGGAAAAACTTCAATTCACGCGCCCTCACGCGCCGGCAGACGCGCCGCTGCGCCGCCACACGCGCTCACGCGCCGGCGCGTGAGCCCTGTTCCGGCCATTTTTTGAAAAATTGTCTTCAGGGATTCTTGTTCTTCTCCTAATTCCGAATCAAATCGTGGTACTATTTCTTGAATCTGAGAAAAAAAATTTTCCTGTCAAGTTTTTCTGTCAGTGTTCTGTCAGTGTGTGTATAGATTATATAGATACATTAAATTGCTGTCAGTGTGATAAACATAGTATGTTATATAATAGGGTATTGCTGTGAATTTGATAGAGAGAAAACACAGACCCATTTTACTAAACTATATTATATTAGTCATACGCATCTGTTATATATAGACAAATAGTATATATTATTTGTGATGGCGGATACTGCTGACTCTACCGTCGTGAGTGAAGATACTACTTTAAGGAGTAATAAATCGGGGTTTCATAGTACTCCATTCGTGAGTCCTAAATTCAATGGAAAAAATTTTCTTGAATGGTCAAAGGCGTGCACAATGGCACTAAAATCTCATAAAATGATGAAATACATCAATGGGAAAGCTAAACAGCCTGAGGAGAATGATGCAAACTTTGATGATTGGGATTCTGAAAATGCCATGGTGTGTTCATGGTTATCTAACTCCATGGAGGTAGATATTCGAAAAAGCTATATCTTCATTGATACCGCTGAAGATGTGTGGAATTCTCTTACTCGGACTTATTCCTTCTCCGGGAATGTAGCCAAGCGGTTTGAGGTGAAGCGAAAGATGTGGGCATTGACTCAAGGAAGCTGCACACTAGCTCAGTATTATTCTGAGCTAACATCATTATGGAGTGAATTGGGACACTACACTATATTTGAGTGTAAAACTGCTGAAGATCAAGAAAAATATCAGAAGATGATCACTGAAGAAAAAGTGATGAAATTTCTTGATGGATTGTCGGATGAGTATGATTCAATTAAAAATCAACTTATCGGACAAGTCCCATTTCCCACTGTGGAAGAGGCCTATGGTCGTGTCAGGCTAGAGGAAAGCCGAAAACAAAGTATGACCCCAATGGTCTCTTCTGATCGATCCGCACTCTTAACTAAAGGTGTCCAGCAATCAGAACCAGAACAACCAGAGCATGTATCAATAGCTGTAATTGGAGAAAGATCTATTCAATGTGACTACTGCAAAAAGTTAGGCCACACTCGTGAAACATGTTTTATTCTGCACCCTCATCTCAGAATTCGTGGACGAGGTGGACGTGGCCGAGGTGGTTACCGTGGTGTCTCATCTGGAAGAGGCATGAGTAGGGGTTCCTTTAATGCCCATCATACTACCTCAGAATGCGAGCCTGACTCTACAACAGGGACAATGACCGCTTCAGAGCTCAACGCCTTCCGCCAATTTATGTCACAGATCAAGACCCCTTCTCCTACAGCTAATTCTGCTCATGCAGGTATATCCTGTCATCTTACTTCCGATAAATATCCAACATCTTGGATCATTGATTCAGGAGCATCAGCACATATGACTGGAGATTCTAGTATTCTGGAATCATATCATGACAAAACAGGCAATATACGTGTTGCCAATGGAGATCTTGCACCTATTCATGGACAGGGCACCTCTCTTTGTCTTTCATCATCATTACCATTATCAGATGTTTTGCATGTTCTTTCTTTATCTGCAAATTTACTATCTATCCACAGTATTACTGACAACCTCAATTGTTCAGTAACCTTTTTTTCTTCCCACTGTGTATTTCAGGATCTAATGACAGGCAAGGTCCTTGGCAGTGGTAAAGTGGTCGATGGTCTCTATGTTATGGAAGGGAATTCTGTTTCTCCTTCAAATTATCAGGTGTCATCTAATTCTGTTTCTGAATCCTTGTATCAATGGCATAGACGGTTAGGTCATCCATCCTTTGGTGTTTTAACACATCTATTTCCCGCTTTAGTAAAACACTGTAATAAGGAAGATTTTTTCTGTGAACCATGTGAATTGGCTAAACATAAAAGATCAACTTATCCGCCCAGAAATAAAAGAAGTTCTACTTTGTTTTCTATTATTCATACTGATGTTTGGGGTCCATTTAGAAATCCTACACATGATGGGTATAGGTGGTTTGTTGTCTTTGTTGATTGTTATTCACGATTAACTTGGGTTTATCTTCTAAAACAAAAAAATGAAGTTTTCGAGTGTTTTAAATCTTTTCATCACATGATACAAACACAGTTTGATGCCTCTGTTAAAATCCTTCGAAGTGATAATGGTACTGAATATGGAGGTCCATTTACATCTTATTTGGACACATGTGGTATTATTCATCAAACTACATGTGTTAAAACTTCTCAACAAAATGGGGTAGCCGAAAGAAAAATTGGCCACTTAATACAGGTTGCACGGTCTCTTATGCTAACCATGCATGTTCCTAAATATCTTTGGGGAGAGGCAGTCATGACAGCTGCTTATCTTATCAACCGTCTTCCTACCAAGGTTCTAAAATTCAAAACACCATTGTCATGTGTTCCTGCACCCTCTTCTCATCCACTTCCTCTTCGGGTATTTGGGAGCATATGTTTTGCTCATAACCATGCACCCTCTCGAGATAAGCTTGATTCTCGGGCCCTTAGATGCGTCTTCATTGGATATTCCCCCACTCAGAAAGGGTATAAATGTTACCATCCTCCCTCGCGTCGGGTATTTGTCAGTTACGATGTTACTTTCTGGGAGTCCATTTCTTACTTCTCTCCGGGCTCCTCCTCTTTGCTTCAGGGGGAGATAAACAGACATAGTCTTGATAATGAAACAAATGAGTCAGATCACAGTCCTCTTGATAGTGAATCACTTCCGTTCATGAATATACCTATTCCAGACATTAGCTCAAAATCGTTGCCGACGAATAATGAGTCGGATGATTTAAATAGGTTTGGCATACCAGATTTGATTACATACTCTAGACGAAGAAATGATGATATCACCACTTTACCACATCCAGAGACCTCTGACCTCGAATCAGATCCTGCAGATCCTACAGCTCCTATAACTGAGCCCGATAATGGTAATACTCTTGATCCCACTTTGGATCTTCCTATTGCTATAAGAAAGGGTGTACGTTCTTGCACTAACCATCCTATCTCAAATTTTGTATCTTATAATGCATTATCTCCATCTTCACTGGCTTTTGTGTCATCCTTGTCTAGTGTTTCTGTTCCGCATACTTGGCAGGATGCTTTATGTGATCCTAAATGGAAAGATGCTATGATAGAAGAAATGAATGCCTTGAAACATAATGGCACTTGGGAGTTAACTCATCTTCCCGCTGGAAGGAAGGTAGTAGGATGCAGATGGGTATTCACTGTTAAACAAAAACCTAATGGACTGAGTGATAGGTACAAGGCAAGATTTGTAGCAAAGGGGTATACTCAAACTTACGGGATTGATTATCAGGAAACTTTTGCTCCAGTAGCAAAGATGGCCTCTATCCGAGTCTTGATATCATGTGCAGCAAATCTTGGATGGGAACTTCAGCAATTGGATGTAAAAAATGCATTCTTACATGGAGACCTGAAAGAAGAGGTTTACATGGATATTCCACCGGGTTTTTCTACAGCTGCGACCACTGGGAAAATATGCAAGCTAAAGAATACTATTTATGGGCTAAAACAATCTCCAAGGGACTGGTTTGGCAAATTCCAGGGAGCAATGATTAAATTTGATTACAAACAGAGCAACTCAGATAACACCATGTTCGTAAAAAGACGAGATAAAAAAATCACAGTGTTGATTGTCTATGTCGATGATATTGTGATCACCGGCAACGACACCTCTGAGATTACTAATGTCAAACGCAAGCTTGCCTCTGAATTCGAGATGAAGGACTTAGGAAAACTACGGTATTTCCTTGGTATTGAGGTCTTTAGAAGTTCAGGTGGCATCTTCCTCTCACAACGGAAGTATACACTTGACCTTCTGAATGAAACAGGGATGTTGGGATGTAGACCTGCAGAATCTCCAATAGAAGCAAATCATAAACTTTGTGGAGATGCTGGTGAAATTGTCGAGAAATCCCAATATCAAAGGTTAGTTGGTCGACTAATCTATCTTGCACATACAAGGCCAGACATATCATATGCAGTGGGAATTGTCAGTAGGTATATGCATGATCCTCGTCAACCACATTTGGATGCAGTTTATATGATATTAAGGTATCTTAAGGCTGCTCCTGGAAAAGGAGTAATATTTACTAAAAACAATCATCTCGGGGTTGAAAGCTATACAGATGCAGATTGGGCCGGATGTCAAGACGATAGACGATCTACTTCAGGATATTGCACATTTGTTGGTGGCAATTTGGTTACTTGGCGAAGCAAGAAACAACCTGTGGTGGCCTTATCTAGTGCTGAGGCAGAATATAGAGCTATGGCTAAAGGTGTACGTGAATTATTGTGGATAAGATTGTTCCTAGAAGAATTGGGTCTTGCATCTGCAACTCCAATGAAGCTACATTGTGATAACAAAGCCGCTATTGCCATTGCACATAATCCAGTTCAACATGATAGGACCAAACATATCGAAATTGATCGACACTTCATAAAAGAGAAGATCAATAAAGATACCATTGGTATTCATTTTGTAAAATCGGAGGACCAGATAGCTGACATATTTACCAAAGGTTTAAATCAGAAAATGCTCCATCCTCTTATTGGCAAGTTGGGCATGAGTGATATATATGCATCAACTTGAAGGGGAGTGTCAAATTGTCAACATAGTTAGTAGTAGTCAGAAGATCTACAGTAGTATATATGATGTAAGCAGTTACGTTATTGTAGTAAGTTAGTCTATATATAAGAATGTCTACGTACTCTTGTAACATACAATATATCAATACAAAATCTCTCCTTCTGATTACTTCTCATCTGATTCTCTCTACTTCCATAAGTATATACAATTTATCATGGTATCAGAGCATCAACTATCCTAGGGAAACACCTATCAAAGATACAGAAGAAATCAGAAGCACAGAAAAAAAAACCAACTGTCAAGAATTCGAGAAATTCGAAACTTATCAAAACAAAAATACAAATATACCACTGAGTAGAGCACTGGAAGAGGAGCCTACAGGAACAAGCAAACTGGAAAAACTTCAATTCACGCGCCCTCACGCGCCGGCAGACGCGCCGCTGCGCCGCCACACGCGCTCACGCGCCGGCGCGTGAGCCCTGTTCCGGCCATTTTTTGAAAAATTGTCTTCAGGGATTCTTGTTCTTCTCCTAATTCCGAATCTAATCGTGGTACTATTTCTTGAATCTGAGAAAAAAAAATTTCCTGTCAAGTTTTTCTGTCAGTGTTCTGTCAGTGTGTGTATAGATTATATAGATACATTAAATTGCTGTCAGTGTGATAAACATAGTATGTTATATAATAGGGTATTGCTGTGAATTTGATAGAGAGAAAACACAGACCCATTTTACTAAACTATATTATATTAGTCATACGCATCTGTTATATATAGACAAATAGTATATATTATTTGTGATGGCGGATACTGCTGACTCTACCGTCGTGAGTGAAGATACTACTTTAAGGAGTAATAAATCGGGGTTTCATAGTACTCCATTCGTGAGTCCTAAATTCAATGGAAAAAATTTTCTTGAATGGTCAAAGGCGTGCACAATGGCACTAAAATCTCATAAAATGATGAAATACATCAATGGGAAAGCTAAACAGCCTGAGGAGAATGATGCAAACTTTGATGATTGGGATTCTGAAAATGCCATGGTGTGTTCATGGTTATCTAACTCCATGGAGGTAGATATTCGAAAAAGCTATATCTTCATTGATACCGCTGAAGATGTGTGGAATTCTCTTACTCGGACTTATTCCTTCTCCGGGAATGTAGCCAAGCGGTTTGAGGTGAAGCGAAAGATGTGGGCATTGACTCAAGGAAGCTGCACACTAGCTCAGTATTATTCTGAGCTAACATCATTATGGAGTGAATTGGGACACTACACTATATTTGAGTGTAAAACTGCTGAAGATCAAGAAAAATATCAGAAGATGATCACTGAAGAAAAAGTGATGAAATTTCTTGATGGATTGTCGGATGAGTATGATTCAATTAAAAATCAACTTATCGGACAAGTCCCATTTCCCACTGTGGAAGAGGCCTATGGTCGTGTCAGGCTAGAGGAAAGCCGAAAACAAAGTATGACCCCAATGGTCTCTTCTGATCGATCCGCACTCTTAACTAAAGGTGTCCAGCAATCAGAACCAGAACAACCAGAGCATGTATCAATAGCTGTAATTGGAGAAAGATCTATTCAATGTGACTACTGCAAAAAGTTAGGCCACACTCGTGAAACATGTTTTATTCTGCACCCTCATCTCAGAATTCGTGGACGAGGTGGACGTGGCCGAGGTGGTTACCGTGGTGTCTCATCTGGAAGAGGCATGAGTAGGGGTTCCTTTAATGCCCATCATACTACCTCAGAATGCGAGCCTGACTCTACAACAGGGACAATGACCGCTTCAGAGCTCAACGCCTTCCGCCAATTTATGTCACAGATCAAGACCCCTTCTCCTACAGCTAATTCTGCTCATGCAGGTATATCCTGTCATCTTACTTCCGATAAATATCCAACATCTTGGATCATTGATTCAGGAGCATCAGCACATATGACTGGAGATTCTAGTATTCTGGAATCATATCATGACAAAACAGGCAATATACGTGTTGCCAATGGAGATCTTGCACCTATTCATGGACAGGGCACCTCTCTTTGTCTTTCATCATCATTACCATTATCAGATGTTTTGCATGTTCCTTCTTTATCTGCAAATTTACTATCTATCCACAGTATTACTGACAACCTCAATTGTTCAGTAACCTTTTTTTCTTCCCACTGTGTATTTCAGGATCTAATGACAGGCAAGGTCCTTGGCAGTGGTAAAGTGGTCGATGGTCTCTATGTTATGGAAGGGAATTCTGTTTCTCCTTCAAATTATCAGGTGTCATCTAATTCTGTTTCTGAATCCTTGTATCAATGGCATAGACGGTTAGGTCATCCATCCTTTGGTGTTTTAACACATCTATTTCCCGCTTTAGTAAAACACTGTAATAAGGAAGATTTTTTCTGTGAACCATGTGAATTGGCTAAACATAAAAGATCAACTTATCCGCCCAGAAATAAAAGAAGTTCTACTTTGTTTTCTATTATTCATACTGATGTTTGGGGTCCATTTAGAAATCCTACACATGATGGGTATAGGTGGTTTGTTGTCTTTGTTGATTGTTATTCACGATTAACTTGGGTTTATCTTCTAAAACAAAAAAATGAAGTTTTCGAGTGTTTTAAATCTTTTCATCACATGATACAAACACAGTTTGATGCCTCTGTTAAAATCCTTCGAAGTGATAATGGTACTGAATATGGAGGTCCATTTACATCTTATTTGGACACATGTGGTATTATTCATCAAACTACATGTGTTAAAACTTCTCAACAAAATGGGGTAGCCGAAAGAAAAATTGGCCACTTAACACAGGTTGCACGGTCTCTTATGCTAACCATGCATGTTCCTAAATATCTTTGGGGAGAGGCAGTCATGACAGCTGCTTATCTTATCAACCGTCTTCCTACCAAGGTTCTAAAATTCAAAACACCATTGTCATGTGTTCCTGCACCCTCTTCTCATCCACTTCCTCTTCGGGTATTTGGGAGCATATGTTTTGCTCATAACCATGCACCCTCTCGAGATAAGCTTGATTCTCGGGCCCTTAGATGTGTCTTCATTGGATATTCCCCCACTCAGAAAGGGTATAAATGTTACCATCCTCCCTCGCGTCGGGTATTTGTCAGTTACGATGTTACTTTCTGGGAGTCCATTTCTTACTTCTCTCCGGGCTCCTCCTCTTTGCTTCAGGGGGAGATAAACAGACATAGTCTTGATAATGAAACAAATGAGTCAGATCACAGTCCTCTTGATAGTGAATCACTTCCGTTCATGAATATACCTATTCCAAACATTAGCTCAAAATCGTTGCCGACGAATAATGAGTCGGATGATTTAAATAGGTTTGGCATACCAGATTTGATTACATACTCTAGACGAAGAAATGATGATATCACCACTTTACCACATCCAGAGACCTCTGACCTCGAATCAGATCCTGCAGATCCTACAGCTCCTATAACTGAGCCCGATAATGGTAATACTCTTGATCCCACTTTGGATCTTCCTATTGCTATAAGAAAGGGTGTACGTTCTTGCACTAACCATCCTATCTCAAATTTTGTATCTTATAATGCATTATCTCCATCTTCACTGGCTTTTGTGTCATCCTTGTCTAGTGTTTCTGTTCCGCATACTTGGCAGGATGCTTTATGTGATCCTAAATGGAAAGATGCTATGATAGAAGAAATGAATGCCTTGAAACATAATGGCACTTGGGAGTTAACTCATCTTCCCGCTGGAAGGAAGGTAGTAGGATGCAGATGGGTATTCACTGTTAAACAAAAACCTAATGGACTGATTGATAGGTACAAGGCAAGACTTGTAGCAAAGGGGTATACTCAAACTTACGGGATTGATTATCAGGAAACTTTTGCTCCAGTAGCAAAGATGGCCTCTATCCGAGTCTTGATATCATGTGCAGCAAATCTTGGATGGGAACTTCAGCAATTGGATGTAAAAAATGCATTCTTACATGGAGACCTGAAAGAAGAGGTTTACATGGATATTCCACCGGGTTTTTCTACAGCTGCGACCACTGGGAAAATATGCAAGCTAAAGAATACTATTTATGGGCTAAAACAATCTCCAAGGGACTGGTTTGGCAAATTCCAGGGAGCAATGATTAAATTTGATTACAAACAGAGCAACTCAGATAACACCATGTTCGTAAAAAGACGAGATGAAAAAATCACAGTGTTGATTGTCTATGTCGATGATATTGTGATCACCGGCAACGACACCTCTGAGATTACTAATGTCAAACGCAAGCTTGCCTCTGAATTCGAGATGAAGGACTTAGGAAAACTACGGTATTTCCTTGGTATTGAGGTCTTTAGAAGTTCAGGTGGCATCTTCCTCTCACAACGGAAGTATACACTTGACCTTCTGAATGAAACAGGGATGTTGGGATGTAGACCTGCAGAATCTCCAATAGAAGCAAATCATAAACTTTGTGGAGATGCTGGTGAAATTGTCGAGAAATCCCAATATCAAAGGTTAGTTGGTCGACTAATCTATCTTGCACATACAAGGCCAGACATATCATATGCAGTGGGAATTGTCAGTAGGTATATGCATGATCCTCGTCAACCACATTTGGATGCAGTTTATATGATATTAAGGTATCTTAAGGCTGCTCCTGGAAAAGGAGTAATATTTACTAAAAACAATCATCTCGGGGTTGAAAGCTATACAGATGCAGATTGGGCCGGATGTCAAGACGATAGACGATCTACTTCAGGATATTGCACATTTGTTGGTGGCAATTTGGTTACTTGGCGAAGCAAGAAACAACCTGTGGTGGCCTTATCTAGTGCTGAGGCAGAATATAGAGCTATGGCTAAAGGTGTACGTGAATTATTGTGGATAAGATTGTTCCTAGAAGAATTGGGACTTGCATCTGCAACTCCAATGAAGCTACATTGTGATAACAAAGCCGCTATTGCCATTGCACATAATCCAGTTCAACATGATAGGACCAAACATATCGAAATTGATCGACACTTCATAAAAGAGAAGATCAATAAAGATACCATTGGTATTCATTTTGTAAAATCGGAGGACCAGATAGCTGACATATTTACCAAAGGTTTAAATCAGAAAATGCTCCATCCTCTTATTGGCAAGTTGGGCATGAGTGATATATATGCATCAACTTGAGGGGGAGTGTCAAATTGTCAACATAGTTAGTAGTAGTCAGAAGATCTACAGTAGTATATATGATGTAAGCAGTTACGTTATTGTAGTAAGTTAGTCTATATATAAGAATGTCTACGTACTCTTGTAACATACAATATATCAATACAAAATCTCTCCTTCTGATTACTTCTCATCTGATTCTCTCTACTTCCATAAGTATATACAATTTATCACAATATGAATTAACTAAATAAATAAAAGCTTCTATTTCGTCACCGTGCTCAATATTTGATCAAAATTGCATTTAGCATTCGATAACATGATAACAAAATGCATAAAACATAAGCAATCTATTATCTTAGACTGCTATCTAAGAATGAACATGATTAAAACAAATATCTAAGTTACACAAAAAACTCCTAATTGGGAGGAGATCGCACGTTATTGCATATTACCAGGACTAGGTGCAGCAGCAATTGACTGAATATCTGTTTTTGGGGAAGATCCAGCAGACTGCTTGACAGATTTCTTCTTTCTTTCCTCACAGTTTTCTGAATTCAACTTGTCTGAACGAGCAACAGCTTCACCCAACTCTGATTCTGCCTTGCGCTTTGATTTCTTTTTCGCCACTAATTCAGTTATCTTCATATCCTTGGAATCATTAGAATTTCCCTTTAACTTCTCTTGCTTTGGCCTGTCTTTGTTGCCTCCATTTACAACCACAGTGGGAGCCTTTGTGGCTGCATCTGTTGGGGTTACACCAGAAACTAATTTGTCCACTGAAGCAGCACCTTGTTCAGTCACCAACTTATCTTGCACGTACTGGGGCATTGTAACAGAATTAGTTTCCACTTGACGAGTCTCCTCTTTGTTTGACATGAGCTTCTTCCTTTTCATTTTCTCTTGATTCTGAAGAATAAATAACATAGTTATCAGTATCAACTTCCAATATACTGTTAAGTAATAACATTGCATGTAAGAGCGGTAATAACATAGTAAATGGACATCACTACCAACTTACAATATACTGTTTAAGAGTGGCATAAACAATAAATGGGTATCAGTACCGACGTCCACTATACTGTTTAATGTCTGGGTTGTCTATTACCTAGTTTCTTTATGTGAGCTTTCCATATGTTGGTTTTCTTGTAGGCTACTCCAGATGCCTACATGAAATTCTCCGAGATGAAATTGACATCTAAATAAAAATAAAAGAACCATCTGAAGTGTGCCCGTAAAAGGTTTTATAAGGAACTCTTTACTATTTAGTGCCTAGTACATTTGCTTGTCCTTATCGCTGGAATAAGGCCATGGCTAAGGAATTTATAGGACATGAAGCCTATGGTACATGTCGGGTCCAATTGGATCTTTACAGTCAAGCTTCATGCGGTGGTTCTTTGGCACTTGGTTGCCAAAAAATAATTTCCCCGGATTCTAGGAGTTGATTATTCTAACACCATAACCATTTAGAAATTATTATTTCAACAAGCTAGTTGCTAGTAACTCATGGTCATTAATCATTATTTATGTACATGCTCCAGTTTGACGGCACTATAATAAAAATACCTAGCTTCTAGCCAGCTAATTAATTACGCAAGGCATCATTATTTAGTGTACTTTAAGGTTGGCCACTCCATATGCCTATACCAGAGGACCTTAAGACGCAATTGACATACGTAATACAATAATATAACTTTGCTTCTCTTTTTTTGTGAAACTACCTTCTCAATAGATTCAGTAAGAATAATTTGTCTAAGCCATGAGCCTCCAAGTAGTTTGATATTAGCATACAGTAAAACCTCAATAAATTAATATAGTTGGGACCGGAGAATTCTATTAATTTAGAGAGGTATTAATTAATCGATAAATTAATAATTATTAATTAATAGATAATTTTTGACATCAAATAAAATTAATTTCCAATTATATACATTTAAATAGAATGAATTGTACAATTTATGTTTTATATATATTGTTTACAAATTTAATGAGTATTTGGGAGATTCAATGTAAATATTCATGTATATTTTTAGATGATATCAAGGATAAAATAACATATTTTGAACCTTTTTCACGTAAAGAAGCACCCATGACATAAAAAACATTGATTAATAACTTTTTAATGCTCTACGAAAATACCACATTCGAACTTTTAGATGCAACAAAGATGGTTAAAGATGAGATTCATATAGATTCAAATTTTAACAATCTTAGAATCATATTTTACAAAAAGGTAATACATATATTTTTATGGTTATAAAGGAATTATTAATTTACTGTATAATATTATTAGGACCATATATTTATATAGGGTTTTCAAAAAAATTATTATCTTATTATCTTATCGAAATTGATCATTTTTTGAACTGGCCCAAGTTGGAACCGGAAGAAATTATTAACGTAGAGAGATTATTAATTTATCGAGTATTAATTTAAGGAGGTTTTACTGTACCACGATAAGATTCATATGCATCTAGAGAAAAAGGTGGCTGATTGATATACCTTGTACAATCCGTTCACTGCTTTCTTTCTATCTTTGGCCCTACTAATAGCATGTTTGATCCCTTTGTTGTCCATACAGCCTTTTGGCCACAGTTCTGCAAGCTGCATAAGAAACAAAATTAACATTAACATAGAAGAAGGAAGCTTCTATTAAGTACAATAGTTGGCATTACATTAAATCTGTGGCTAAAGAGAAAGTCTAACAAATCCAAACTTATCAAGGAAGTAGTTACAATTACAATGTTACTGTTACCAAACTATTAAGTTACTAAAGCTGAAACCAATAGCAATTATGTTGGCAAAGGAAAATGCAAGAACAAATACTTGCATTGTCATATAATGCAACAAATGATTATGAACTAGGAATGAACTCATATTACTAATATTCAGTGTTGTAAAAAGCGGGAATCGGACTTAATCGGTGGAGGCATCGTCCAGGGATTAATCGGGTAATCGGGGATTAATCGGAATGATTAATCGGATCATTAATCGGAACTAATTTAATATTATTTTTAAATATAATTATTATTAATATACATAATTATGTTATTATTTTGATTATACATGAATAATTATCATATATTTATACAAATATTTTTTAAATATATAGCATTATTAAAGTAAATATAAATTTTAAGATCTAATTTTTGAACTGGGGTCAATATGAGAGAAAAAATTGATAAAATTCATGATTTAACCGTTTAAAATATTAGTTTCGTATATGAGAATAATATTTTTCTTAAAATTTATTCAATTTTAAACTTTTTGAATTTTTTTAATTTTTCTACACATTTTTCAATTTTTTTATCAATAATGCCGATTTTTGACCGATTAATCCGATTTTTAACCGATTAAACCCGATTAATCCCGATTAATCCCAATTTTTCGAAAAAACGATTTTTTGGCCGATTTTTGTAAAATCAGTACGGTGCCTTACCGAACAGCGATTAATCGGCGATTAATCCCGATTAATCGCCGATTTTTAGAACAGAGCTAATATTACATTTATATATAAGGAATACCTCGGCATAAAGTTTGTGCGCCTGTGGTCCTGAGTCTTCCTCCATCCCCTAAAACCATATAATAAAAAACATATAATACACCACGAAAATAATTTCAAGAAAAAGTTTTTGTAAATAACAATCACAAATAGTACTTGAACGTATAAATCATAGAGGTCACAGATCTTGTCCTCTAATGCATCATCCATGCTAAACTTCTGTTTAAGTACTTCGTTATCTGCAGTACCAATTTCTTGAAAATCGTCTGATGTTCCACCTGGCTGCTCAATAGCCTGGAGATGATATAACATATTTAAAAGATCAATGACAGTATTTTATGTATTAGGTGCAAGAGTACAACAATATTTCCCATCAATTCTTTTAACATATTAAGCAAGCGTAAAAATTAGACTAAGGAAATTGTGGCATTGGGGGTTTAAAGTAAAAATTCATTGAGGGCAATACCTTGGTTTTCATCAAAGGGGCACGAACTTTAACCATATCATCAATTTCTTTCTTTATCTGTTCGAACCTAGTATTTATCTCCTTTTTTGTGGACAATCCCGCCTCACCAAGGATTTTCAAATTTCTCTGCACAAATAACATTTTGCATCAGTCATTACAGTTCCAGGTAGTGGAAGGAGGTGGTCAAAATATTAATGTAAACTACTATTCTGCCTTTTTTCGGCAAGTCAACCAGAGTTGACGCCCCATTACTTCTTTCGTGGTCGCCCTACTCGTCCAAATACGAGTCAGCCATGGCTGTCCCATAGCTCTAGGCTTGGTCCAAAGAGATCAGTAGATGAAAGCTAACTAAGTCGTTGCTGTTGTGTATTGGATATCTGGATGTGCTCATGTAGACATCATCTGAACTAATAAATTGCATGAGAAGATATAGAGGTGACCATTCTACATGGAAAATGACAATGTGTAGTTTGTATCTAAGACTGTTGTTGGTCGGAGAGGATATTCCACTTACACAACGAAGGCCAGCTTAGCTAAGTTAATGATGCCGGACAACAAATCTTAACAAAAGGCATGTCTGGGCCGGTAAAATATAGTACTTGTAATGAACTTCTTGTACATACCTAAATATTGAAAAAAGTTTAGGAAAGTTTAACTAAATCAATACCTGTATGGATGATATGTAAAAAATCTAATCATTTCTTTCTCTTTTTATTTTTAGCTATTCATCAACATTACGAAAGAAGACACCAACATATGAATAAACTGGTTTTCTTTAAAGCAAAAAGTAGTCGAACATTTATGGTTAGAGTTATGACGGGTATGAGTGAGAAGAAGGAATAATTATTAATTCACAAGCTGAAAGGAAAGAGCTCTAATGTGAATGGAGGAACGAAGGATTTACACATGCCCACAGTCAAGTCCAAATTCCTCCGCATTTCTTCCAACCAAATGTAACATAAAAGCAATTATCAAATTATTGAGTACAAGCATATTTCTGGTAAGCATGTCAGTGGCTTGTAAGGCTATGTACTGACCAAATTAGATGCCATAAAAAGGTCTTCTAACCCTCTATACTGTCTGTGTCCTTCAGAATAAATGATAGTGTTTATGTTGTGTGCGCGCATGGTAGATAGTGTGTGTGGTGTCAGGTGTGCGAGCGCATGCGCATGGCAGATAGTGTGTGTGGTGTGCGAGCGCATGGCGCGCGCACAAGTGTTAATGCATATTATGTAGTTCTTCAACAATATGCAATAAACGTTACCTTTAATGTCCTGAGTTGTATCATGTGGCCAACTATACTCATCAAACGGTCAAGCAGTTCCCTCGATATTATCCCATAGGTTAAATGCTGCAACCACCCCAAATATATATAAGTTTTTACACTTTACAGATGCCCGAATAATTTATATTAAATAAAAAAATAATAACATGAGCTGACTGTGAGAAAGGGAAACAAATAAATGTGAAGAGATACAGTTCTAATTAGCATTGAATCATCAGGTATAGGTATAATTGTCATGTTAGTCAATCTCATACCGCTAGTCTGGCAATTTTAGCAAGCTTAGGCTTCATTTCCGATGGCATCCTTCTTTTGCCAGTCTGATTCAAGTTATCGGCATCTGAAGCTTCTGTACTTGGAGGCCTTGCTGTCAAGCACATACATGAGCACAAAATAACAAAACAAAAGTCAGCTCTCAACATTATCATCCATAAAACTTAATATTCACTACCATTGTAGGCACATACATTCGGCAACCATCTTCTCTAAGTCCCTGATGGCTTTTTCAAGCATTGTAGTTTTTGACTTGCTACTGGAACCTTCCTTCCTCTGAACATGGGGAACCTTCTGCAAGAAAATGAAAGGAATTGTTTTTATATAGTTGGCAGTGAGGTTTGCTTATTAAAGTAACTAAAGCCTGCTACACAGGTATAAAAAAAGTGTTGCAAATAAACTTGTGTTTTGAATAACAGGTATTGCAAGCAGCCAAGCACTGTTTAAAAAAAAAAAATACCATTTACAATTTAGATAGAATAAAAAGTAAAACCATGAGACAGACACCATTAATAAGGTCACGTCATACGTACATCATTTTAGTAAACTACATATTAAACACTCCAGAATTCTATTTTTGTTAGCTGTAAAGTTACAGAAATCACAATTCCTTGCAACACCTTCCCAGTCAAAACCAAAAAGAAACATAACAATATAAAACCCATTCTGGCATATGAGGCTCAGAATGCTTATGATCTAACAATACTTTTTAAATCCTGCATTCATAAAATTACACAATGGAAATTCCTTCAACTTTGTTGATGCATGGGCTCGAGTAGTGCAAAGACAAGTATAAGTCAAAGGAATTGAGATTGCGCACAAATGAGAAACGACATTATCCTTGTCTACTCACTCAGAATACAAGTAAAACAAAAACAATAAAAATTTTCTTTTTACTATGCACGAGTCAATTAAAAGCTATTGCAGGAGCTCTAAACATTGCCAAACAACCAGTCGTGGTTGAAAGGTAAACTTTAAAAAAAAAAAAATCAATGTCTTCATGTCACATTACGTACCATAAAATAAATATGCAACATGTCAAAACACGAACATGATTTAGGTCTTTGGAGTAATGTTTAGTCAGCACTCTATTTGGGGTTACAGTTTGACAGAGTTACTTAAACTGAAATTAAACAGTATATGCATACTATAGAAAAACAATATTTGCGATGAAACTGCATATATGATATATAAGCCTTTTGAGCAATGGTTTTCAAGTGTTGCCTAGCATCGAGATGGCGAAATCTAATAATCGTCCATGGCGCCTTGCCTTGCTGAAGGTAGGATCAACAAGAACTTGCTGAATCTTGGCATGTGGGGAACTACAACTGGCTAAGCTAATGCCTACCCAAAACTACGTTGTAATTCGTATAAACGTAGTAACATACTAATTGTGCCAAGCACAGGCGGGTTTAACATTTGCATATTATTATAATAAATAAAATATATATACTAAGATATTAAAAAACTTTAAGCAACATTATGATTATATTAAAAATATTCACTGTTGATAATAAAATAAAGTAAAATGTAATATAATATTTTTTTTATCTATTTCTGATGATATTATCATATTAATTTTTTGGAACTGTCATAGTTATTCATGAAGGTTATTGACAATAGTTCTGAAAATTAAAATAGACTATGCTAATTTATTTTTTTCAACATAATTATGGGATCATAATACAACTATGAATACAGTAATACAATACATTATAAATATAAATATTTAAGAAAAGTTTTATTTAGTCAAATTGTCAATATATGAAAAGAAAAAGATAGATTTGGTCTGAAATATATCTAGTAAGAAAATTTGGTAATAGAATTTTAATTGAAATTGCAATTCAAGTAAGATTCTAGCAGGAAAATTAAAAGTTGATTATTAAAATTTAATAATGATACCATTGCTATTTAACCATCACGTATGAGATAAGCATCATAAATTTACAGATAATAGTTGTAAAATTATAAATATAATACAATGGTAATAATAATACATTTTCAATTTAAACACATATCAAATACTTATGGAATTATTATATAAATAGTTTATAGTTACAGACATATATATATGACACTTATGAAATGAACATGTAAAACAATAAATTATTAACATATAAACATGTACATCAGATACTAATTATGATATCAGAAACAAAACATGTCAATCTACCATTTTCAACTAGATTACAAATATATTAATATTGTAGATTACGATAGTTATGAAAATGTTATATGTAGATGATTAAAAATAACATAAATCTAATGTTAATACTAAGTTTCAAACTGAAGTATGGAATAATAGATAATAGCTACAGTACTATAGTAATATATAAAAATATCATAAATGTAATATCATTTATAACCAGATATGGTAGTAAGAACATGCAAGTGGGGGTAAGAGAAGTTTAAAAAATTACTCACCATAGCTTTCATTGAGTTCCTAACTTCAGATACAATGTTTCCAGATTGTTCACCAATTTTGATCTTTTTACCCTGCTGAGATGATTGCCTGATATCTTCACCAGTGCCCAATGATCTTTTATTTAACATCTGATTTGAAGTACCTGAAAATTCATTGCCATCTTTTAATTTGCTACCATGGTTCTTAGCAGGGAGCACTCCTGGCTTCAATACATCACCCTTCTCTGCTACAGCCTCACCATTTGTAACTCTTGATGGGGACTTGTGTAAAGCCTTTTTTACATTCGCAGAGTTCTTTTTTACAATAATATCAGAAGAGTTTGACTGTTTCTGGACCATCATATCTTCACAATTTACAGATGGTAGAGCCATTACAAGACTAGGATTTGTAAATTCTTTCTCTGGTAAGGTCAAAGACCTTCCTGCAGCTTTCTTTCTTACTTTTAACTGTTTACTTTGAGCATCTCCCTCGTTGCTTTCTCCAGGCCCTTCTGCCAAATCTTTCCTTCTCCGCTTCTTTTGTTGTTGGTGTGGAGATGATGTGGTTGGCTCATTTCTAATGGAGAAGAAAAGGGAATTTAGGAAAGGAGAAGCAATTAATAAATAGATGGAGCACTAATCTGAAGAAGAGTTAATACCAGGAATTAAAGAGATACAAGATATTATAAAGAGAAACATCAAGTAGTAGAAGGACCAGTAAATTCCTAACAAAATATTAATACATAACCATATCCAAAACAATCAGTCAGTCAGCTATCATGCTACAACAGTACAACTAATATAAATACTATTGTAATTCGACTCGAACGATGAAGGTATGGGTGACAAAGTTCTGCAATCCATAAAATTCACGAGTTCCAATAAGATATGGTAAGGCTCTATGTTACATAAACTCCTTACATGATCCTATAGCACCCATGTCAGACAATTAACACCAGGACAGGAACCGAGCATGAGACACTTCAGTCATGTATACATATGCTTATCAAGCATATAGTATAAGATAATTCTTATATTCATAATGAACATTTAATAGAGCACATACAACTTTGTTTAGTTAGAAGTCACTGGCCTTTGGATCATGTATAATCGCATATATCATATTTACGAGTATGCCCCCTAGCTCAAAGATCTATATAGTTGAGCACCAAGGTCGTGGTGTCAAGTGCCAACATGTATGCATTTAAAAAGTTTTCAAAATTGACATGCAAAGATGCTCTGACATAAGGACCATAACTCCATTTATAAACGTCCACGAATATCATGCTCATTCACAAAGATTCCGCAAAAAACTTGTTCAACATGTTTTTTCTATTTATTTACATTTAACAAATATACACATGAGAGTATAAGGAGCTAATTTTAAATGAGTTGTAAAATAAATGCAGTGAGTAAGTAAATCTGAGAAACTAACATGCGCTCCAATTTTCCACGGTTAACAAAAAAACCATCATGCTTTATTGCAGAGTTATCAACCTGAAAATACTCATCCTGCATTATTAGAAGGGAGGAAAAAAGGTATTAGAGTTTATGGCGACACATTATAATATAATTTTAAAAAATTGCAAAACAAAGCTGCAACAACTGTTCATAGTTTATATTACAAAATGATGAAAGGTACAGATAAGATTGGGGGTAAAGAACGAAATAAGTAAATCTTGGTGAACTGAAAGGTTCTACCCAAAACGATTAGCTGATGCTGGTCAGTTACAACTATTAAATAGAGGACACATGAAAGATTGTCAATACTACTAACCAATTCAGCATCGTCAATAAAAGAATCTTCAGTGTCATATTCATCATCATCGGGAACATCATTAAGATCTTCCTCGTCACTACTATTCTTCCCCTGAAAAGTTAGCAATGTCAACATATAACATTTAAGGGTGTAACACGAAAGAAAGAATCTATGCTCACAGGAATCATCAACATTTATCTGCTCATTGCATATACAAATAATAGCATATAAAATAAAGATATAACAACAAATACCATACCATGTATAACCGTTCAATTTTCTCAATTACAGCACTAAAACGACTTGCAGGAGGTGCATCCTTGGCATCATCTTCAGGAGGCTCTTCCTAGAAAACCAAACACAATTTTCAAAAAAAACTATTTGCAGTATCTTAATCACATGCTTCTTCGAAACAAATTAAAATTAAAAAAAATGTAATCATCATTATAGCTAGCAGTGTAGTCTCGAAATTTCGAATTAAATGTTAAACATATCGCAATGCAAAGAATTTCGTTCGCAAAAGAATCTGCTCTCCTCCCCCCCCCCCCCCAAAACACACACACGCATGTATAGATACTGGTATAATGCAACAAGTCAGGCCTATAAAACAATAAAATACTGCAAAAGATGAAACATTCAAACCTAACGAATTACACGAGCTTAAGTTCATCCAATTAAACAAATAAAATTCCACAAAAAATCACAATTCAATTCAACAAACAAAATAAAAAAGAACAATTCAATCACCGGAGCAACGCAATCAGGCTTGGCAACCGACGGCACCTCCGGCGTCGGAGATTTCGCCTTGGCCGACTTATTCGCCTCTTTAGCAGCTCTATTAGCATCCTTCACAAGCTTCTTCCACGACACGATCGTCGTCTCCCCCGGCCTCAACTCCACTTCGAATCTCTGCCGACCGCCGGCGGTCAAATACGCCGGCGGAGCTCTCGCCGATGGAACGCCAGCGTCACTCATCTCAATTAAAAAGGCTAGCTAGGGTTATAAAAACAAACAGAGATTAGGGGAGATTATTTATGTGTGTGTGAATGTGTATGTATATGTGTGTGTATATATTGTCAGAGATGCGCGGGATAGTGAAAATATGTAACCGCTCTGAAAAGCAAGCAGCGTAGTCGGGTTTCCAATGTGGGGCTTTTTTTTGTTTTGGGCTTTATTTGAATGAGTGTTGGAATGAGTCCATGTATAATTTAATTCAGTCTTCGGCCCGTTTATGTAAGTTTTTTTATTAGTCAGGGCCCGCTTATTTTAATTAAATCATATTAAAGCCGGTAAAAGATTTGATTATAGCAAGATGATCTCTCTTTTTTTAACAAAGAATTTAATTCGTTAATCAAAAGTCATACGGCATCTACAAAAACAATCGAGTCGAGCAAACCGTAAAAAGATACAATCGCAGATTAATCCGGTTTTCTTAGAACTCTTGGATATACCATCAAAGCTTCATCACATCTGGTTTGAGCTATCGACCATAAATGTAATCCCATAAAAACTTTTATCACTAAATAAAAATCTTGAAAATCCCGTATATCTAACATCCCGGATATTAATTCACTGCAAAACATACCAAAAACACACAAAACTCTCACAAGGAGAGAATAAGCAAAACCGAAATAAATTGAGAACAAACTCAACAAAATATAGATTTAAAATAAACAAAAGCCTAACATAAGGCTCGATTTTATTGAAATCCCAAAAAGAAAGTTTAGAAGAATGGATGGAGGATCGAAGGAGGACTAGAAAGGAGGAAGGAGGCTTTAAATGGAGAAGAAGATTACAAATCGGAAGAAAAGGAAGGGACGGCGGTTATGGAGATGAAAGGGGGCGACTCTCATTAGAGAAATTTTTAGGTTTTTGGCCTTTTCTTAGCAAGATAATCTCAGTTATAATATTTTTACAAGAAAATGATGCAATTGTAGAACTTAGCACTTGTATGATTATACTATTTTTTTTTTTACATTCAATTGAATTCCGTCAATTCAATAAGAACAAAAGTTAATTTTATTTGTAATTAAAATACGGTTCAGGAACAAAAGCGTAAAAATGAAAAATGAAGGAAGACATAGTCTTTAATTATTGTATAAGTTAATTTAGTTTATTCTTTTCAAAACAAAATCCCATTTTCTCTTTCTCCCATTAACTATAAACTTTAATCTGATACGATTAGAATGATTAAAATTAAAACAAAGTAAAATGGTGTGGATTTTGAGGTCCAAGGAATATCAATACAAGTACAAGATTTACGAATCTTGAAATATTTTGATAATTACTTATCTCGTTAGTATATAGTCATGTACGCATATATCATTTAATATGATCATATAAATTGGAATTTTTATTTGTCAAACATGTATATATGTATGGGATTAAGTATCAAAGTGGTCACTGAAGTGGAAGCCAAATATCAATTTGTTTACCGATCTTTACGGGGTATCATCTGAATCATTAAACTCATAATAAATATCAAACAAATACATGTATATATGTATTCGAAAAGTAAAAGTAATTTTTCATCGAGTTCTACACATTTTTCTTAAATGCTACTATAGTCAAATGAAAGATTATGAATTCCAGTATTTTTGATAATTTATTTAGAATTAAAAAAAATTATTTACTATTTATTTTTAATTAAAAGAAGGAAAATGATAATAAAATTAAAAATAAATAGTAAATGAATTTTTAAAAATCTAAATATAATATCAGAAAAACTAGAATTATTAACCTCTCGTTTGGTTATGGAAGCTTCAAGAAAAATGTGTAGAACTTAATGAAAAATTATTTTTACTTTTCGAGTACATTTTAAAGATATCCATTTGATATTTATTATGACTTTAATGATTCAAATGATACCCCGTAAAGATCGGTGAATGAACTGATATATGGCTTCCACTTCAGTGACCACTTTCATACTTAACCCTATATGTATGTCATATATGTTAGTGTATGTATAAATCTTTATATGTCTTATATGTTAGTGTATGTATAAATCTTCATTACCCAGCTATTTTGTTTGATTATGAGTTGTAATTGAGTTTTTAAAACCTAAATTTGCTCTTATATTTTTGGGATTATATATATTCCCAATTATATATAAAAATAACTGTTTAAAAGGTATTTTTTGACTTTACACACGAGAAGCACAAATTTATTCCCATATTTTTTTGGAGATCCTGTTAGACATGCATGTTGTGTATAATCTTAACAAGTACCCATGAGAATTTTAACAGGTGTGATATCTTTTGAAAAGACTGGACGAAAAAACAAATCTTTGTTATGGGATTCGTTAAAATACAAAATGTGAAGCTTTGGTCAAAATCTCGTTACTTTGAGAGTAAAAGAGCCAAGTGCAAATTCTTCTTATCAGACAACTTTTATTAATAAAATGTCAGAAGGTATAACAAGTCCACTACAAGAAATTGTTAATACTGTTCCAAACCCACTAAATATTATGATGATACGTAAAAGATTTTTTATCTATATTAAAGATATATACATACACGAATGGCATGAATGTTAAGGTTAAATTGTTTTTTGATAATATTAAATAACGTACTTCTTTTCTGCAGGTAGCAAAGAAAGAGGAATGGGTTTTGATAATAAAATAGTAGATTTACACGATTGAAAAAAATATAATCGGGGATGTTATTACCGATCAAAATTTAAAATAGTAAAAAAAAACAAGCAATCTAGAAAGTCGACTAGGTTCACAATGAAATGGGTGATTATGAATAGTCAAAAATGATTTTATAGGGTGTTAGGAATTATGGGTGATTGCGATAACATCAGGACAACTTAATTATGAAGAATAATTTAGTTTGAAAAATCACTAAATGAAACAAACTGTCATAGTCAAGATGTTAATCCTTGTAAATCTTCAGAATTATATCGATGATGGCATAAAGATAAAAGATGGTGTCAGCAATAGCAATAAAAGAACAATAAAAGAAATGCCTTGGAAGAAGTTCATTACAATGATCACGCCTCAAGACATTGTCTCAGTTGACAATACTAGTAAAAGATATTTGAAAATATAATTACAAGGGTGATAGCAAAGCTTAAGACAACATGATAATTGATAGTTTCTTTGGCAATATAAATGTACTCGATATGGTTGACTGGCAGCACCTTTGAAGTCTTGACAACAAGATTGATCGAAGTTTGTAATAATATCATTGAAACGTATTGACATCAAAATTTGCAGAAGCTTGATAGTGCAGTTGTCTTGATACATCTATGGCGGGAGAATTCACTGTCCATACTTGATTAATCCTGACAATAGACTTGGCACTAAAGGATACTGTCATAAGATATGGAACATTTGAATTGGGGGAATCTCAGTCAAATGTATGGCAGACATTTCAGTAACAGGTAGCACAGAGATCACATATTTATGTAACAGACCTGTAAAAACTATGACAGGACCTTGAGAGTGAATAAGACAAAGTTTAGCAATTCGTGAATATGCAAATCTGTTGGGTATATTACACTAAACAACGCAACAATGAGGCAGTGATATATATTAAACAAGAACATGCAGATAACCAATTAACAAAACAAATCACGAAGGCAAAACAAGAGTATAATCAGAGACCGTAATTAACAAGATAAGAAGAATACTTATATCCCACAGAAGCTTTAGCAACTACTGATAAGAGAGAGAAGAACAGTTGAGTCACCAAGCCCTTCGAGAAGACTTGGCTGTTCTTGAAGAGAATATTGCCCCACTTACGTTGTGATTGGGTTGCAGCAATATCACTTCCAGGATAAAACAGCACCGATCAAAGGGTTCACAAATACTCCAGTGATCAACAGCGACCAACACCTCAGTTCGCCTGAGAATTATGTATTATCTGTATGTATCGAGAGAGAACAGAGAAGAGAGAAAAAGATAGGGTTTCTATCCTTAGGACGTATCTCTACAATTCACGTTTATTCTATTCTGTATTGTATATAATACCAAAAATAAACTTAACTGATACTCCATAAAAGGAAAGTAAATATTCTGATTTAATCCATTAACTGCATCAGGATTTATTTTCAGTTACATAAGCATCAGGATTTGGTCATCAGTAATATCAGGATTTGGTGTCCATCAGGATCAGGATTCAGTGCTTGTCAGGAACTGATATCCATCAGGATTTAGCCCATCAGTATCTGATGTCTGACCAAGTCCATCATGATTTTACTCCAATTACTGATCCAAATTTCCATCAGGATTTAATCCAAATACTGATCCAATTTCCAGTACTGTTGTAACAGATAAATCTGAAACTTGTTAAAATAAATCAATATCTAATTTAAAATCAGTTGCACATCATGGGCATGAAAACTTCTTCATGGGCATGAAACGTTTTTGACCAACCAAGTATACATTCATGGACATGAAAACTTTCTCATGGGCATGAAACATTTCTGAATATCCCATCTCTTTTGATGCCTCTTCAAGATCATGAAATATATATCATGGCCATGATTTCCATCTGCAACCAGATTTCCCATTTCAAATCTCCTTCTTTCAACTCAATTTATCTATGGATTCCACTAAGAAAATGTCTTAGATCCAAACATGAAAGTTTAAGTCCTCATTACAAGGAACAACCTTCACTTGTTAGTTTCCGGAAATGACATCAAGAACATATTATAAATATGCCTCAAACTTTCCATTTTCTAACAATCCCCCACGAATCCATACAGAAATGCAAGTAAATATCTATCCTCATCATGACTTGTTTTTCAGAGTAGGTACCCTTCCGGGTTTGAACCCTCCAAAGTCCTCTACTTCGATGGCTACCGGATTCAGATGGAATGTTACACCTTGAATCTTTATCCGTTTGGTGTAACCACACTCCATAGACAATGACATGTCAAAGGCTATGGTGCTAATCTACGACTTTGAGACGTTAATGGTCATGTCTCGATCCTGTTCGTCGAATGTTTCAAGGAATAACCGTTTCCTCTAATTGCGACCACACAATTACATTCGCTTAGATGGGCATCTCCAGAGATGTACTGCTAGCATCTCGTCAAATGACTTGACCCCATTCAGAGTTCAAATAACTCTTGCTATTCTGGCAGTTATAGTACCTTTTTAGGTTTACAGGGGATAGACTCCAGATACGTGAGTATCAATCTATGTAGTTAAAGGTACAACCAATTCACCCTTACAACTTGTTATTACCACATTGAATACACTTTCGAGGGATCTCCTCTCATGTGTATTGGGTTCCCGCTGTAGATGAATTACTATGGGCTATCAGTCCCATCCCCAACCTAGACTTAAGGACTACAACATGCTCAAGCCCTTTAGTCAAAGGATCAGCTAGGTTTTCTTGAGTTCTAATAAACTCAACAGCTATGATCCTGTCAGACATTAGACCCCTTATAGACTTTAGTCTAACTTGGATATGTCTCTTTGTTTTCACATTATACTTCTTGTTGTTTATCTTGTCGATAGTTGTATGGCTATCACAATGAACAGCAAAAGCAGGAAGTGGACGACTTACTACGGGTAACATTGACATAAGTCCATGTAACCATTCAGCCTCAGTCCCCGTGGCATCTAATGCACACAACTCACCCTCAAAAGTAGACCGAGTTATAATAGTCTGTCTCGAAGACTTCCAAGATACTGCTCCACCCGCTAGGGTAAACAGATATCCAGTCACTCCATTGGAACCAGACTTCTTAACTATCCAACTTGCATCACTATATCCCTCTAGCACTCCAGGAAACCTCCTATAATGCAACCCAAGATATATGGTGCCTTTCAGATATCTAAGTACTCTATCAAGAGCATCCCAATGAGTCTTGTTTGGACAGCTTGTATATCTTGCTAACTTAGACACTGAATATGAAATATCCGGCCTAGTTCCATTAACAAGATACTGCAAACTCCCAATAATCTGAGAGTACCTTAACTGAGACACAGGTACTCCTGAACTATTCTTGACAAGGGCAATTTTAGGATCATACGGAGTACTTGCGATTCCATAATTTGAATAACCATACTTCTCAAGTATAGATTTCTCTATATAATGAGATTGTGACAAGGTTATTCCATCAGTTGACTGAGTCAACTTGATACCAAGAATCACACTAGCCTCTCCCATATCCTTCATTTCAAAATGCCTTTTCAAGAACCTTTTTATCTCGTTAATAATCTCAATATTGGTTCCAAACAATAAAATGTCATCCACATATAGGCACACAATAATACATTCATTTCCTTTAACCATGTAATAGACACACTTGTCACTTTCATTAACTACAAATTCTGATTCTAAAACAGTTTCATCAAACTTTTTATGCCAGTCCCTTGGAGCTTGTTTTAAGCCATATATAGACTTGATTAACTTACATACTTTCCTCTCATTACCAGAAGCAACAATCCCTCAGACTGATCCATATAAATCTCTTCTTCAAGTTCACCATGAAGAAAAGCTGTCTTTACATCCATTTGATGGATGATAAGACCATGTACATGTTAGTGTATACTGAAAATATTTATTTTAAGTATATACATTTATTTCTGGCCCGGTTTTATTGAGAATCATTTAAATGTTTACATGCTGTCTAATATTATATATTGTGGACAATCTAGTATCAGATGGGATACAGAATATTAGATTTTTAAATACGGTTTATATAATATAATAAGGTTCACAGCACAGGTGGTGTTGGACAATCCACTGGTATGGCTGTAGTATTATTTAGATTAGTTTATATTGACTAATAAATAATACTAGTATACTTTGTGTATATTGAACATGATCAAATTTAGAATTGTTCCCTTATACTGATTAAGAAGGAGAACTAAGATTCTATGTTATTATTAATGCTTAGGTTCTTAATCCGGATATAGTAATTGACACGTGTATATTATTTACATGCTTTGATTTATATATGAAATAATTCTTTTGAATTATATCATTATATTTTGGGTGATGGAATTATATACATGGTGAATATTATTTATAGAAGGAATCCATGTCCTGATAATATTCGGGTTAATGATGTCCCCTTGAAAGCTCAAAAAGATTTAATTATGTGAAACCCTGCAGGTGGATTTATTCCGGCATAATTAAATAAAGGTTGAGTGGATAATCAAGGATAAAAGATATTAATTAAATGAATTATCAGTAATTTATTTAATTAATGGACATGCGATATTTTAAACATGGGAAATTTAATAAGCAAATAATATTGGAACCCAATTAAATAATTAAGTTGCGGTATTAGGAAAGGTAGTGCAAATATTAATTCTTTAGTGGATTGAATTAATATTTAATTACATTGGGCTAGGCCCAAGATGTAATTAGAAGGCCCAACCTAATTATCCATGATCCCTATTGTAGCCTTATATATATTCTTATTCTCTTCTTGCTAGGGTTGGGTCTAGAAAAATTTTGTAGCCACCTAGGAGCAAGAAGAGAGGTTAACTTGAGAAGACGAAGGCCACACTTCGCTAAAGGGAATTTGGGAATACAATAGAAGAGCGTGGAATCAACCGTTAACAAGGTGACTTTTGTATTCATACTCGTTTAATTATTTTATCAAAAATCGCAGGGCCACGATCCGATTGTCCCAACAATTGGCATCAAGAGCAAGGTTCTATGGTTTTGCGATTTTTGATATGATGTCCATGTCATAATTATATATGCATGTATATAGTGGTAGGCTTGTATAATTTTGTTTTGCAGGTTGTTATCCACTATTATGGCCATGTATAATTTAATTATGTGTTTGGATCCCACGTGGTTTAATCGTGGTTAATTTTTGTTTTGGTTTCCACGTGGTTTATCGTGGTTGTAAATCACGAGGGTTGATCGTGATAATTTTTGATTTATATTCTGGTTTGTAATCTTGTAATACAATTTGTATTAGAGTTAGATTATGAAATATTGTAATAGAATAGGTCTGATCAGATTGTATGTAATTGTTTTATCAACGGAGCTGCAAGAGATTAAGGAGTGCTTCCGTTGCTGCTTGCTGCAGATTTTCGCTGATTTTGCATACAGTGTCCGATTTTTGCCGAAAATACCTTTTCGGAAAGTGAAACGGGCATCTGAACAAGACAGACTATGTCACTCACGCGGATATAAGGCGAATTACCTCGTTTACCTGCTCTAAACAGCGATTTACTGTTTTCTGAAATTGAAGTTCGATCCACGCTGCTATGTTTTGGTTTACAGTTTGGATGGGGCCATAATAGTGGATGTTTTTTAATATGTTTTACATATTTTCCACTTGCTTGATTATTGCTTTAATTAATTAATTATGTGTGTTGTTAATTATGTATGTAATTATTTAATTGCATGTTTAACATAATTAGGACGACATGGACATAAATTTTTTTATTGTGCTTTAATCATGAGATGTATGGTATGCTATGTTATGTGTTCTTTGTACTGTTATTTTGATAACATGTGGACCTCGAAGAATTAACATAGGGCGATGCATCTAGATATAAAAAATCCTCACACCAAAATACTAAGTGGGAGAGGGAATTAATTTGGTATTGAATCCCATGGTCTCCATTATTGTTTGTATGTAATGTAACACTAAGGCGAATATAAATTATATATATGACCACCCATCGTGGCATATAATTTATGGTGTCAAGTAGTGTTATGGATGTTACTAGAACAAACTTCCTAAATTAATTACGAATATTGAAACGTATATATGACCACCCATCGTGGCATACCAAGTTTCATGGAATTCAATAACGAGATAAATTAATTACGAATATTGAAAGGTATATATGACCACCCATCGTGGCGTACCAAGTTTCATAGAATTCGATTAATTTATAGGGTATCAATGATTGAATATAGATCTTCAATATTGAGAGAAAGGATGATTCTGTCTAGAAAGGGGTCTTAAGTGACGCCTCTTGACAATGCTCCCCCCGATCTGGGAATTATCCTATTATCGATTATTGATTTGAAATATTTAATGGTGGCATCCGATCTTATTGTTATTAATTTAAGATTTAATAATGGTATACACTTAGCTATGAAAAATAATATATAGTCCACCCTAACGTGGCGTATTATTTAGTAATTGGACCGAAGTAATATTTAAACGAATTTAAGTGGTATATATGTCACCCATCGTGGCGTACCAGATACTTATGGTGTTTAAATATTAGTGCATTAATTTTAATTAATTGTTAGAGGAAACCAATAGGTTTTAAGATTTGTGCAACTCTCTGATTATGTGTTACATGTATGATTCTCAGGATTAGATCACTATGGGATTTAATCCACTATTCACCATACTTAAGAATAACAAACTTACGGGACCAAACTATATTGAATGGAATCGTAATTTGGACATAGTGTTGACTGCTGAGGAGTACAAATTTTGCACTTATGAACCCAAGCCAGATCAGCCTGCTGAAGATGCTCCTGAAAGTGAAAAGGAGTATTATAAGCGGTGGCTTAAGGCTGATGAGATGTCGCGATGTTACATTCTGGCAGCAATGTCAGGTGTTTTGCAACATCAGCATCAGGCTATGGACACAGCTTTAGATATGCTCTTTAATCTCAAGGAACTTTTTGGAGAACAGAATAGGGCTGCTAGGCAAGTAGCAATGAAGGCTTTAATGAACACTCAGATGAATGAAGGAACACCTGTAAGGGATCATGTTCTCAGGATGATGTCTCATCTGAATGAGATGGAGATCCTTGGTTCTGATATTGATGGGGAAATCCAGATCGATATCATCCTTATGAGTCTGCCGAAAAGTTTTGAACAGTTCCGCTTGAATTACACCATGAACAAAAGGTTGTATAGTCTCGCGGAACTTCTGAAAGAACTTCAGGCAGCTGAAGGACTCTTTAAGCAGAATGTTCAAGTGAATGTGGCTGAGAAAGCTTCTTCCTCTAAGCCGAAAGGTAAGAAGAAGAAAAAGGTTCAGACACAGAAAGCTGGAAAGGTTGCTAATGCAGTGGGAGTTCAAGGTGTTGTGAAAAAGCCTAAGGGCAAGTGCTTCAGTTGCAAGCAGTCAGGTCACTGTAAACAGGATTGTCCTCTTCCTAAGAAGACAAACAATACTGGTATGTCTCTTTCTCTAGTTACAGAAATATATATAGCGGCTATATCTACGAGCACTTGGTGTGTAGATACAGGAGCCAATGACCATGTTTGTAACTCTATGCAGGGGTTCCAGCAAACCAGAATGCTTAGAGATGGCGAGATATATGTGTTCATGGGAGATGCTACGAAAGTAGCAGTAGTTGCAGTTGGAATAATTACTTTATCTTTTGGCGATGATAGGATTTTGGTTTTGAACAATTGTCTTTATGTACCTTCGTTTAGAAGGAATTTGATTTCGGTTTCTAAACTTGCCATGGATGGTTATAATGTTTGTTTGGATCGTAATGTTTCTATTATGATGAATAAATGAGTTATATGTTCTGGTACATTGCAAGACAATTTATATATTATTAATCCTATCCAACCAATGCTGCAACAAAAGGAATCTAATAACATTCTTTCTAGCTCAAACAAAAGAAAGAATCCTTCTAAATTGAACCAAACATATTTTTGGCACTTAGGATTAGGTCATATTAACTTGAGGAGGATTCAAAGACTGGTAGTAGATGGGCCATTGGGCTCGTTGGCAGTGGAGCCATTTCCAGTTTGCAAATCCTGCTTGGAAGGTAAGATGACTAATAGGCCTTTTAAAGCAAAGGGGAATAGAGCCGAAGAAGTGTTAGAATTGGTTCATACTGATTTATGTGGACCTATGAATATCCAAGCAAGAGGTGGTTATGAATATTTTGTCACTTTTATTGATGATTATTCTAGATATGGATACATTTATTTGTTGCGCCGTAAATCAGAATGCTTTGACAAATTTAAGTTGTTCAAAGCTGAAACGGAAAAACGACATAGAAAATGTATCAAGTCACTACGATCAGATCGTGGTGGCGAATACTTGCTTGGAGAATTTAGGGAATATTTATCAGAAAATGGGATTACATCCCAGTTGTCTGCACCTAGCACACCTCAGCAGAATGGTGTAGCAGAGAGAAGGAATCGGACTCTTTTAGAGAGTGTTAGATCGATGATGAGTTATTCAGATTTACCCAAGTCGTTCTGGGGATATGCTATAGAAACAGCGGCTTACCTTCTGAACTTGGTACCTTCTAAGTCGGTTCCCAAGACTCCAATAGAATTGTGGACTGGTAGCAAACCAAGTCTAAGACATATTCGGATTTGGGGTTGTCCAGCACATGTGCTGAACAAGAACACGACCAAGCTAGAATCTCGTACCGAAGTAAGGTTGTTTGTAGGCTATCCCATGGGAACGAAAGGTTATTAATTTTATAGTCCTAGGGATCGAGATGTCATTGTTAGCACCAATGCTAGATTCTTAGAGGGAGACTATATTATGAATCATAAACCCATGAGTAGTATCGTTTTAAAAGAATTAGTGGGAGGGACAGATAATCCCCAAGTGCCAATAGTACAAGTAAAACAACCACAAGAAAATGCACAACTTGACACTAGTACCGCAACAGTGCCTCGTCGTAGTGGGAGGGTTGTTTAACAACCAGAAAGATTCATGTTTTTGGGAGAGTCCTCGGACTTGGTCTCTGGTGAACATGATGAGGATCCCAGGACATACGAAGAGGCGATTCTAGATAAAGATGCAGATCTTTGGAAAAAGGCAATGGAATCTGAGATGGAATCTATGTATTCCAATCAAGTTTGGGAGCTCGTGAAACCACCCAAAGGTGTAAAACCCGTTGGATGTAGGTGGATCTACAAAAAGAAAAGAGGATCTAATAAAAAGGTGAAAGCCTGGAAAGCACGACTTGTTGCGAAAGGGTATACTCAGAAAGAAGGGATCGATTATGAGGAAACCTTTTCGCCTGTTGTTATGCTTAAGTCGATCCGGACTCTTTTATCTATAGCAGCTCATCTCGATTATGAGATTTGGCAAATGGATGTCAAGACAGCTTTCCTTCATGGAAATCTTGAGGAAACCATCTATATGCAGCAACCAAAGGGATTCATTAAGGAAGGCCAAGAGCATCTAGTATGTAAGCTTAAGAGGTCTATTTATGGACTAAAACAAGCTTCTAGGGACTGGAATATTCGTTTTGATCATGCAGTCCAGTCATATGGATTTGATCAAAGTCCAAGCGAATCATGCGTGTATAAGAGAAGTGAGGGTAATGCAGTGGTTTTTCTAGTACTATATGTAGATGACATTTTACTCATTGGAAACAATGTTAAGATGTTGTCATCAGTAAAGGCATGGTTGTTCAAACAATTTGACATGAAGGACTTAGGTGAAGCGGCATACATCCTTGGGATCAAAGTAATAAGGGATCGCAAGAAAAGGATGTTGGCTTTATCTCAAGAGCCTTACATTGATGAAGTATTAGCTCGTTTTAACATGCAGAACTCCAAGAAAGGTTTTCTACCTTTTAAGCATGGAGTTGCTCTATCTAAGAAGCAGTGTCCTTTGACACCTAAGGATATAGAGAGCATGAAAGCAGTTCCTTATGCTTCGGCATGTGGAATGTGACGCCCCCCAGATCCGGGGTCGGAGATCTAGGCGCTCACAGTCCATTTTCCATTAATAACATACTTGTTCTTGCACATAATATAAATAAAACAGCCATCGACCCCACAATAAAACTCACACCGCACACACACACACACAGGTTAGAGTCTCAGAAATGTCATACACTTGATTAAGCAAAAGTAAAAGTTTCAGAGTTATTACAGACCGAATTAAATAGCATTTATGCTACCAGCAACACTTCGATATGAAGCGAAGTTGGCGGTTTGAAAGTTTGTTACTGTACACTGCCTTACACAGGTCATACTTATAAATAAGACGTACTAACAAAAGTTGCCAACCAATCCGGCTAATGGGGCCTACCGGTGGAATCTTAACTGCAGCCTGGGGTCTAGTCACCTGCTTTCAAACAGTCTGACGGGGTCTTGCCATTTCTCTTAGCTGTTGTGTTTGTAAAATTTGAAAACAAGCAAGAGTGAGCAACTATAGCTCAACAAGAATATATGTATAAGGTAAGCAATATAACATTTCATATGTTTAGCAGTCATTAAACTCGTTTGTATCAATCAGTTATAAAATCACTTGTCATTGTTGATAAATTTCGAAGGTGCACCAGTACGTGCCCTTGTTTTCAAAATAACCTTGCAGTTCTAGATATTGCATAGAGTCAACATCTTTCTCATCAAAATAGAACACTATCGGCAACTGGCACATAGGCCTGAGAAGCAGTGTCAAAGCATTTTTCCAAATTGGAGGAATGGGACTTAAAGAAAACATAAAACCTGACAGGGATTGACGATGATCAGTCGCCACATCCGAGTCCAATAATCCGCGGGTCTTCTCTACCGGTAGAAGGATAGAAACTACATCCGTAACTATCCCCGGGTGAAACTACATCCGTAATCACCCTCGATGAAAACTACATCCGTAATCATCCTTCGGCAACACCTGGGCCGGAATAATAATTGATGGACCGCCTGGCTCACGGCCGCTTACACATCCCGGGAATCGTTCGTCAACGGTTCCCACACCTGCCAGAGTCCCTTTTTCTTTTTCTTTTAAAAACTTGATTTTGATTGAAAACAGAGTAATTGTGGTTCGACATCAGTCGACCGATGATTCTTGAAATCATACAAGAAGCAGAACCTGACCGGGGGTTTTCAAAAGTGTTTTGAGTTCGAATGAGTTCGAGTTTGAAAGTATTAAAAAGTATCTTGGATTAACTTTGTCTTTAAATAATGAACAATAATTAATAAATAATATTTTAAGATTTAATATTAATAATTAATAAAATAATTATTCGATAAAATAAACTTTTAATCCAAGATAGGGTTTCGAGTATTTACGAAGATATGAATATAATACTTGAGTATATGATACTCCCCGAATGACCCTTCGGGTTTTCGCAATCTAGATACGATATAATAATATACTGCTCCCCGGTCAATAGATATGTATGGACCGCTACGACCTCTATTGCTAAAGTCGTTGTCCGAAGAAAACATTTCAATATAAGTTCAAGGGGTACAAGCATATATGTACTTATACAATCTCAATTGCATCAATACTTCGATAAACATAGCATTTGATATAATTGAAAACTACAAACACAATAGTGAAAGTCCTTGTATATGGATAAGTTTTGAAAAGTAAACTTGCCTTGGTTTGGTTGGGGTGGTCGAGCGTGCGGAGTGGAACGATCTATACATAAGCAATAACCGCTCGTTAGTACCTTAACAATATCTCTTTAATTACGGGGTTTTAGGGGGGGTACGAAATTGACTTAATGACTTCGTCTTATGACACTCTAGCCCCACTATAGGTTTATGTCACCACTCGATTACGCCCGTCACTTATTCGACTTAATTTAGTTACCATATCCGAGTCATGACCATTACCTCTAGAATTATAATCCACTTAATGACTTTTTCCCTTGCGCGAAGTTTACTCTAGCATTTTTATAAAATTGAAAAATTCATATTTTAATCCAATTCTTTTTGGGTAGCCTTCCCCACTACATTTACTAGCTTCTCTAATTTTTCCATGATCCCACATAAGTTTTTAGGGGTTTAAACAAGGTTCACAAGGGGGTCATTTAGTGCAGTCCGGAATCCAGAAACAAAATTTACTTCTCCGGCCATAACTTAAAATCTATACATCACCTAGTCATGAACCTTACATTTCCAGAAACTACATTCAAATACCTTTCCAACAATATATGGTAGGACATCAGGGGACAACATTTGGGGGTTCAAAACCGTGTTACAAGACAGGTCAATGCTCCTGGAAAAACTCAGCAAGCACATACTACTTAGATCAACCATTTTTCACAATTCCACAACACAACCAACACTTAATACACTTAGTTCATGGTTCATAACACTGATGGAGATATATATATTATCCATAATCATAAAAGTCACAATCTCAACATCAAAACTCAAGATCCATGTCATCCAATACTTATACAACCAAGATTAGCTCACAAATACATGGATCTACTACCAAACCTTATAAATACTACATAACCAAGAGGGTTTGTGATTTTTATACCTTCTTGAGCACCTAGGAGCCTTGGATAAGCTTTACACAACTCAATAACACCTTGAATGGTCTCCTACAACCCTTACAATCCAAGATCTAAAAGAAAATCAAACATGGTTACTATTCACCCAATCTTTAACAATTTGTAACTTGAATTTGGGTGGATGAAATGGCTTGAAATTACTAACATACCTTGTCTAGATGATGGAGATGGCCTAGGATTTATGTTGTGATTTATGAGTGATGGGAAAGGGGGAAGAAGAATTTTTCTTCTTCACTTTTCTTCTTGGCCGAGAGCAAGAACAAAAGGGGGGGGAGAGTGTTTGTGTTTTTGATTTTTGTGTTGTGTGGTTGAATAATGCATAAAATAGTAGTTGGGTGTTACATATTAGTGTAAGTATATGCAAGTACTAGCAAGGCATGGCCTCATGTACTACTTGTCCCCCCTTTTTGAAAAAGCAAGTAACTAGTTACTATTTCTCTTCCAATTTGCTAACTAGGTTGCTTGTCCTAACCACTTGGTTGCATGGAACTTGCATGCAATACTACTCCTTGTATCATTATTCTTCCACCAATGCTTGTCATTTTTTGACGAAAAGCTGGGAAATTTTATTAATTCAAAGCATCCAACTGAATACAAGCATTAACACTACCAGGAATAGACTCCCTATCAAAACTACGACCTGGAAAAAAACATGATTCCCTAGCAAGTTGATGGGCAACCACATTTCATTTAATCTTTAATTCGTATCGTATCTTAATTAATCTCTCGTAATAATATTTTGTCGCGTAGAGATTTCCCCTATAATTCCTTAAGTACTTAATTGTGTAAATTCCTCGAATGTCCATAATTCCTTGTCATAATCCTTAATAAATCTTTTAACACTCTAATCATTCTCAAATCCCAAGTTTTATAAATCTTACTAACAATAAGACTCTTGCCTTCACAATCTTCCTTTTATCTTACATAGTGAATGCAATAACACAATTTCTCAGACAATCAATTCTATTAATCAACAGGGATGACCAGAAGGGTTCCATATTGACATTGTCACAAGATATTGAATAAAAGAAAATATTACCAAAAATTAGGGTTCTTACATGGAAGCTTAATGTATGCTATGTTATGTACGAGGCTTGACATCTGCTTTGCTGTAGGCATGGTTAGTAGATATCAGTCGAACCCAGGTCAGGAACATTGGAGTGTAGTAAAAACTATATTTAAGTACCTGAGAAGGACTAAGGAGTATATGTTAATTTACAAGGCCTCAGATCTATTTCCTTTGGGATATACTGATTCAGATTTTCAATTAGATAGGGATAAGAGGAAATCAACCTCGGGATATGTTTTTACTTTGGGAGGTGGAGCCGTTATATGGAGGAGTGTAAAGCAGAAATGCATTGCAGACTCCACCATGGAAGCCGAGTATGTAGCGGCCTCTGAGGTTGCTAAGGAGGCTGTATGGTTCAAGAACTTCCTTTTGGACTTAGATGTGGTACCTAATTTGCCTAGAAGCTTGACAGTGTATTGTGATAACACTGGTGCTGTGGCAAATTCAAAGGAACCGCGAGACCACAAAGCAACTAAACATATTGAACGTAAGTATCATCTCATACATGAAATCGTAAAGCGAGGAGATATAGTTGTGGCTCACATATCATCAGAAGACAACCGGGCAGATCCTTTCACGAAGAGCTTTCCAGCCAAGGTGTTTGACAGGCATGTGGAAGCGATATGAGTCAGATGGATGGACACATAGTTTTCAATGTAATAGTGGATTAAATAAATACTGATATACTCATAGAATATTTTGAGTATAAGTGGGAGATTGTTAGTGTATACTGAAAATATTTATTTTAAGTATATACATTTATTTCTGGCCCGGTTTTATTGAGAATCATTTAAATGTTTACATGCTGTCTAATATTATATATTGTGGACAATCTAGTATCAAATGGGATACAGAATATTAGATTGTTAAATACGGTTTATATAATATAATAAGGTTCACAGCACAGGTGGTGTTGGACAATCCACTGGTATGGCTGTAGTATTATTTAGATTAGTTTATATTGACTAATAAATAATACTAGTATACTTTGTGTATATTGAACAGGATCAAATTTAGAATTGTTCCCTTATACTGATTAAGAAGGAGAACTAAGATTCTATGTTATTATTAATGCTTAGGTTCTTAATCCGGATATAGTAATTGACACGTGTATATTATTTACATGCTTTGATTTATATATGAAATAATTCTTTTGAATTATATCATTATATTTTGGGTGATGGAATTATATACATGGTGAATATTATTTATAGAAGGAATCCATGTCCTGATAATATTCGGGTTAATGATGTCCCCTTGAAAGCTCAAAAAGATTTAATTATATGAAACCCTGCAGGTGGATTTATTCCGGCATAATTAAATAAAGGTTGAATGGATAATCAAGGATAAAAGATATTATTAAATGAATTATCAGTAATTTATTTAATTAATGGACATGCGATATTTTAAACATGGGGAATTTAATAAGCAAATAATATTGGAACCCAATTAAATAATTAAGTTGCGGTATTAGGCAAGGTTGTGCAAATATTAATTCTTTAGTGGATTGAATTAATATTTAATTACATTGGGCTAGGCCCAAGATGTAATTAGAAGGCCCAACCTAATTATCCATGATCCCTATTGTAGCCCTATATATATTCTTATTCTCTTTTTGCTAGGGTTGGGTCTAGAAAAATTTTGTAGCCACCTAGGAGCAAGAAGAGAGGTTAACTTGAGAAGACGAAGGCCACACTTCGCTCAAGGGAATTTGGGAATACAATAGAAGAGCGTGGAATCAACCGTTAACAAGGTGACTTTTGTATTCGTACTCGTTTAATTATTGTATCAAAAATCGCAGGGCCACGATCCGATTGTCCCAACAGTACAGAGGCCAATGCTATAAGCATTCAGATTGTTATCATTCTAGCAACTGGAGAGTATGTGTCAAAGTAATCAATGTCTTCCTTTTGCTTAAAGCCCTTAGCTACCAGTCTAGCCTTATACTTATCTATTGAGCCATCAGGGTTCATCTTCCTTTTGAATACCCATTTACATCCTATAGTAGAACACCCAGGAGGTAGATCAACCAACTCCCATGTTCCGTTAGAAACAATAGAGTCAATTTCACTTTTTACAGCACCTTTCCAGTACCTAGACTCTGAAGAATCCATGGCCTGTCGAAAAGTTAAAGGTTCATCCTCGATATTGTAAGTGATAAAATCACTTCCAAAATCCTTGACTACCTTAGCATGCTTACTCCTTCTAGGTTCCTCTACTTCATCAGGAATAGAGCTACTATCAGGATCTGCCCCCACATTTGTCATCCTTTCCACATGATCAGGAATGGACCTTGATGTGTGAGTGAGATCATCATAAGGAATATCCTGAGGTATACCAGTCTTCATAGGGAACACATCATCAAAGAATGTTGCATCACGAAAACAACTATAGTGTTAGCCACTATTCCGTCTATGTCAGACTTTAACACTAAAAATCTCATAGCCGTAGTGGTTTCAATATAGCCCAGAAAGATGCAATCAACAGTTTTCGGTCCTAGTTTCTTTCTCTTGTGTTCAGGGATAAGTACCTTTGCAAGGCACCCCCACACACGAAGATATTTTAAACTAGTCCTTTTCTCTGTCCATAATTCATAAGGTGTTTTGTCCATATGTTTCAGAGGAACTCTATTCAGAATATGGCAAGCCATATTCAGAGCTTCCCCCCACATGTACTTAGGCAACCCTGAATTAAACAACATACTATTGATCATATCTTTAAAAGTTCTGTTCTTTCATTCTGCCACCCCATTAGACTCAGGTGTGTATGGTGGAGTTACCTCATGAACTATACCATTGCTCTTGCAAAATTCATTAAACGAGTTACTCGTATACTCACCACCTCTATCTGATCTCAAACGTTTAAGTACTTTACCAGTTTGTGTTTCAGCTTCAATTTTGAACATAATGAATTTATCTAGTACTTCATCTTTATGTTTAAGCAAATAAACATAACAATATCTACTACAATCATTTATAAAAGTAATGAAATACCTATTATGTTCCTTGGTCAAAACACCACCAAATTCACATATGTCCGTGTGCACTAAATCTAACACATTTGAATCCCTAACAACATTATGAAAGGGTTTCCTAATTTGTTTAGCAGTCACACATACTTGACATTTAGATTTCTTATCAATGACATGTTTTGGAATCAACTCTAAGTTCATCATATTCTTTAGAGCACCAAAATTCAAGTGACCAAGACGTGCGTGCCACAAATCAGATGATTCAACACAATTAACAGAAGGAGCAACATTATTATTAATAAAACTGCCCAAAACAGGCTCAACATTTATTAAAAATAATCCATCCGATAAGTAACCTTTGCCAAAAAATACACCAGTATGTGTAATAACTACTTTATTACATTTCAAAGAAACTTCAAAACCATTCTTAACTAAACAACTTCCACTTATTATATTTCTATGAATATCAGGAACATGATGCACTCTAGTTAGGGATAGAACACACCCAGAAGCGAACTTCAGGTCCACGTTTCTTATTCCACTACACCAGCATTCCCCATCATCACCATCATTCCATGAGTCTGTTGATAAGATACAAATAAAGTAATATCAGTACAAATATGTACATTAGCTCCAGTATTAACCAACCATTCATGAGACGAATAGGTGGAAAGAAGTACAGGGTTGTAGGTTACATACCCGTTGTTAGTTTTAGAAGCAATAGCCTCACCAACAACCATGTTAATCGTAGGCCCACCAGTGGTACCAAGCAAAGTGTTAGCTTGTGCTCCCACAACAGGTTTCTTAGTTTTCTTTACAGGACAGTCCTTGCTCCAATGACCAACCTGTCCACAAGACCAACATGGTTTGTTTGCCTTTGGTTTCTTAGCCTTGTTCTTATCCTTAGACTTGGCATTTTCCTTCTTAGTGACAGTCTTTCTTTTCTGTCCTACAGTCACTACATTCACCTTCAAACTCCCAGCATGTTCAGTAGGCATCACATGTCCTTGCTTGGACTTGTGTTGCTCCTGCACAGAGATGTCTAACATTAGGTTTGTCCAGGTGATCTCTCCTTTCTGTCTTTTCAGGGAGAGTGCAAACTCTTCCCAAGACTTAGGGAGCTTTTCAATCACAGACATAACTTGAAACTTTCCAGGTAGGTCCATTCCGGACTCCTTCAAAGCATGAACCAACATCTCAAACTCATGCACCTACTCAGTCATAGATTTAGTATCCACCAGTTTAAAGTCAAGGAACCTAGCCAAAGAATACTTTTCCAACCCTTGCGAGTCAGTATTATGTGTCTGGTCAAGCTTCTCCCATAAGAGCTTAGCAGTGTAGGAGTCAGATGAATAAACATCGAATAGAGTGTTCGCTAAAGCTGTCAGAATTGCAGCCCTAGCGACCCCATCCTTTTCCTCCTACATAGTATAAGCCTTAACAGTTTCAGCTTTATCCTTATACTGCACCACTGGCCATAGACCCTTTACCGTTAACCACAGTTTCATCTTTTTCTGCCAACGAGAAAAACCAACACCCCCACCGAATTTATTAGGCATACCAGACAAATCGATAGGCTGTGGGAAACGATATGTGGTCCAGTCGATGGTAGGTGCAGTAACACCAGACCCAGAGCTAGTCTCAACAACAGGAGTTTCGGTTTCGTTAACCATCTTGTTAATTAACAATATATAACACAAGTATTCTCTTCAAGATTGTTGGGTATATTACACTAAACAACGCAACAATGAGGCAGTGATATATATTAAACAAGAACAAGCAGATAACCAATTAACAAAACAAATCACGAAGGCAAAAAAAGAGTATAATCAGAGACCGTAATTAACAAGATAAAAAGAATACTTATCTCCCACAAAAGCTTTAGCAACTACTGATCAGAGAGAGAAGAACAGCTAAGTCACCAAGCCCTTCGAGAAGACTTGGCTGTTCTTGAAGAGAATATTGCCCCACTTACGTTGTGATTGGGTTGCAGCAATATCACTTCCAGGATAAAACATCACCGATCAAAGGGTTCATAAATACTCCAGTGATCAACAGCGACCAGCACCTCAGTTCGCCTGAGAATTATGTATTATCTGTATGTATCGAGAGAGAACAGAGAAGAGAGAAAAAGATAGGGTTTCTATCCTTAGGACGTATCTCTACAATTCACGTTTATTCTATTCTGTATTGTATATAATACCAAAAATAAACGTAACTGATACTCCATAAAAGGAAAGTAAATATTCTGATTTAATTTCATTAACTGCATCAGGATTTATTTTCAGTTACATAAGCATCAGGATTTAGTCATCAGTAATATCAGGATTTGGAGTCCATCAGGATCAGGATTCAGTGCTTGTCAGGAACTGATATCCATCAGGATTTAGCCCATCAGTATCTGATGTCTGACCAAGTCCATCAAGATTTTACTCCAAGTACTGATCCAAATTTCCATCAGGATTTAATCCAAATACTGATCCAATTTCCAGTACTGTTGTAACAGATAAATCTGAAACTTGTTAAAATAAATCAATATCTAATTTAAAATCAATTACACATCATGGGCATGAAAACTTCCTCATGGGCATGAAACGTTTCTGACCAACCAAGTATACATTCATGGACATGAAAACTTTCTCATGGGCATGAAACATTTCTGAATATCCCATCTCTTTTGATGCCTCTTCATGATCATGAAATATATATCATGACCATGATTTCCATCTGCAACCTGATTTCCCATTTCAAATCTCCTTATTTCAACTCAATTTATCTATGGATTCCACTAAGAAAATGTCTTAGATCCAAACATGAAAGTTTAAGTCCTCATTACAAGGAACAACCTTCACTTGTTAGTTTCCGGAAATGACATCAAGAACATATTATAAATATGCCTCAAACTTTCCATTTTCTAACAAAATCAACATCAACTGGTATTGTATAAACTACAAATAGAATGTATCCAGATTACTTCTTTGTTACTTTTACGCTTTGTGTGTCTAGTTATCATTTTAGAAAAGATCACATGTGAGCACTTTTGTAAGGAACTATCCCTTGAAAATATAAACAACTACATATCTCACTTATGATCATAGATGTACTACAACGAACAACATCTAGTAAAAAAAAAATACTCTCAAATCTACTTTTTTGGATTATTGTAGCATCACCCTTCAAGAAAAAAATAAATACTTATTTTGTGAAAATACTTTTCTTGCTCAAACTATTTGCATTATCACTGATAAACTTGAATCTATTATTTTTTATAAGAGATTGGAAATTATCATTATTGCATTTAACCCCCATTCTACAATACTATTCGAGATTGGGGTTGAATGCAACACTCTTCGGGACTAACATAGGGCCCACAATAAAATGCACCGTATTAACAAAACTTGCCAAATTTTTACCGACCAATTTTAGTTGATTTTAAATGACGTAGTGCAGGAACAAAACACACTATTTTCACATTTTCAACCAACAATTTTTCAAACAATATTGGTTGATTTTATATGTGACGTAGTGTTAGACACGTGGATACCACATCCAGGATCAGATAGCACGATTTTGGAAAGAGGTAATCGACCAGCACAGTGATCGCTCTTCGATCGTGTTATCATTTATAATCAGACTTTAGCCACCATTCTTGTCGATCGGCTCGTAGTTGATTATAATATTTTTTTGATCAATTGTGTTCATTTTTGATTTTTTTTAGAATCTAGACATTATATTAATAATGCGAGAGGCCTGCAAAAATAAATTTGGCCATTATGTAGAAGGCACCAAACTGACGCCAAGACACTAGACGAAATGATCACAAGACAGAGAAGATTATAATATAGTACTGGACCAAAGAGAAATCAAAGTGAACCCTAATAGATAAAAATTACTCTCTACTTAAGACCAACACATAAAACTGTTATTCATAAAACTGTTAGCATTACTTCAGGACACTCAAAAACTAGGACTCTCATAGAAAATAGGTATATTCTCTCATGGTTCTTCAACTTTTGGCTAGGCATCTTCATCCTGGGCATTATTATCAACAACAGAAGGGGCCAAATCCTTTTCATAAATTGGCACAAACTGCTCCGTAACTGGTCGAAGACCCATATCATGACTCCATATTTCATGAACACGCCCAAAAGCAGCCTTGATGAGTACCATACGAGTCCAATGCTCAGCACCATGCCTTGCCAGGTACCTAGCCAAGGCGTTTGAGTCAACCTTAATAGCCCTAACGGTAAGGTGAAGATTGTCATCAACACGCCTCTCATTCAACTGTTGGATAACATATTCATGCTCTAGAATAACACCATAAATTAAGGAGTTAGAGCACTCCTATTAAACAACAACATTGTCAGTTTCGGGCTCAACCACATCACTGTTAGCGTAATGTTTTGATGATGAATACAAATGTTGCATCTTAATATTTCGTGTGTATTTATCTAATCTTGTTTTGCAGGAAGTATTAATCATTGATTTAGGGGGAGAAATTCTCTCCTAAAATAAGTTTTTTATAATCATCAAAAAGGGGGAAATTGAAACCCTTTATATTATGATGATTATATTTCAGTTAGCTAGATTCCATATTTATTATATGATCAGCAAGCTGTTATAAGTTTTACAGGATAATCTCAGTCAGAATTACAGGTGAATTTCATCAAGCTATTTTGAATCACCTTATGCATTTCAGCAAGCTCTTTTCACACAACCTGGAGATGATCAGTCAATCTGTCAAGTGCAGAAATCATGCAAAAAAATCTCAGATTCTATATAGGATATATTCTGTTAAGATTCGTATATTATAAACATTATAATATATATCCTCGAGCTCTTCTAAAAACATTTCCAAAACCTCTCCTTAATTGTAGGAGTTGATATTCAATCAAAGATTTCTTTTTCAAAACAACTTCTATACATACATACATACATATTCAACTGTTGGAGTTTTATTACAAAACATTTTTTTCTCCTCCAACAGACATATTTTTGCTACATATCACGATTAAGTATCATAACAAATTAAACGTGAAATCTGGAGGATTAAGACCGTTATAATTTGAACATTACTTGAACGTTGTATGTAGGATATAAATAGAGATGTTCATATCTTTTCCAAACACTTATTTTTGAACACATATACAACTCACAAAGTTTATTGAAAACCTTTCTCTTTGATTCTCTTGAGCTCTATGATATATTCATATTCATTTATATATATAGAGAATCTGTAGTTTGAGTTGTAACTCTTTTCATTCGATTTGTATTGTTCAAGTTGTAAGCTTTAGTTGCTGGATATATAGTTGGCTTAGGGAATACGGGTTCTGGGATCTAGTGCTAGAGAAGATTGTACTTGGGAAGTATAGTTCTTAGAGAGCAGGGATCTGGAACAGCAATTCAGCAAGCCATTATCAGCAACTGGGAGACAGGGAGATATATTATTGTAGCTTGTAATCATTAGTTTTTATTGATCAATAATATATTCTCTTACCAAGTTGGTAAGAGACCAGGACGTAAACCACAGAGGATTAGTGGTCGAACCTGGTTAAAATTCTTGTGTGTTCTTTATTGTTTACTGTTTTATAGTTATATTCTGCATTGCATATTTACATTACAGCAAGCCATTTTTTTCTGTGTAAGCAAATCAGTAAACCAATTCTTTTGGGCACGCAGACTGTTTTAATAACAGTTAGCCATTATATTCGGTAATTTCTAAAAGTTTAGAAAACCATAACACCTATTCACCCCCCTAATTAGGTGTGCACTTACAATCACAATCATCCAAGTATGCCCTTATGACTCCCTCAAACATAGCATAGAGCTCATTGATACGATGATCCTCAATTCGGAGCAAACCAGCATACAGAGTTATGATTTTTCCTCTGTGACTACGAATCACCACACCATTGCCCAACCTATTCCCACTTGGAAGGTACCTAGCCAAGGCATTTGTGTTTGCATCAATAGTCCTAATTGTGAGGTGAAGATTGTCATCAGCACGCCTCTGATTCAGCTGTTGGATAGCATATTCATGCTCTGGAACAACACCATAAATTAAAGAGTTAGATCATTCTTATTCAGCAGCAACATTGTCAGTTTCGAGCTCAACCACATCACAATAATCCAAATATGCCTTTACGAGTCCCTCAAACTAGCATAGAGCTCATTGATACGATGATCCTCAATTCGAAACAAACCAACATACAGAGTTATGATTTTTCCTCTATGACTACGAATCACCACCCTAATGCCCGACCTATTCCCATTTGGAAAGGCTGTTCAGTGTAGAAATCATGCACATTCACTTTGATTGTACCATGGACAGGCATCCTCCAATGAACCACTAGAAACTTCATGTTTAAGATGAATAACAGACAAAATATTTAGTAAATAATTAACAGATGTGTTTAATGATAATATGTAGCTGTGCAATACTCCTTTGCGTGCCCCAAAAACATTGCTACAAGCTCCAATACATTATCAAAGAGACGGTTGATATTACCACGTTTATTTTGTTTTTATTTTAACACCTCTCTTTTATTAATATAGTCCATCCAAATCAGGCCTTTATCTTACTATAACTATGCAACTAAGATCCAACCCATTAAAACCAAAATACCTCAACACCATCTTTGATTAAATTTTTTCTCTGCAATCTTTTTCTTGCCAATTAATTCATCCGACTCTAAATTGAAGTCCCTCTCAATTTTCTTGAAAAATAAATTCCTCCTTTTAAAAGTATTTACTGTTAAAAATTCAAAATCAATTCAACTTTTATTTTTATTATAAGCTTTACGACCTACTCACTATCCACATGGATCAAAAACACTGCATCTTTCCGATCACTATTTATTATTATTCCATGCCCAACTTGTAAATTCATTTTTGATGAATTTCAACAATTACAAATACTTACTTTTTTGTTATGATTGTTGAACTCTGCATCTTTTATTATTTTGATTTGAGCTATGACGTATTGCATACAACGAGTTGACAAGTTAAGAAACAATTAAAATATCTAATAAAGAATTATCATTCATTACTTAAAAATATTTTAGTAATTCAATAAAAATTAGGAAAATGACCAAAATACTTCTTTTTCACTTCCCCATGGTCCTGAATACCCATTTTCGGATTGCCTGGCCCTATCTACCCACGCCACACGCTACTGCGTGTAACGTGTCCCAAACCTCTCTCTCCCTCGTCTCTTGCTGTCATCTCTCTCGGTCGTCTCTCTCGTTATCGTCTCTCTCTCCGCATCACCACCATCACCATCGTTTCTTCATCTCCATTCCTCCATATTCTCTCTCTCTTGTTTGTATGTCTCTCTCCCGCATGTATCTTTCAATCGGCCCCGCAAGGACATTTTCCGATTTGACGAGAATAAGGGTTCGATTTGGGGGTTTTGAATTCGGTATAAGGAATAGATTGAAAAGGGTATAGGATTGTAGATCGTCGAAAGACGATTCGAATATGATATAAATGAAAAGTTACGGGAAAGATACGAATGGAGCTCGCCGGATTTCAGTCGAGAATCGCTTAAAAATCGACAAAGAAGGGGGGGAGAGACGTGCGGTTCGGCAAATTGATGAAGAATGGCGACACGCTTGTGGGAGTGGCGTGTGTGTTGATACGCTGTTTGCAGAAGCGTGTCTACGTGACCAGCGTGTCTACGTGACACGCCTTTAACAGAAGCGTGTCTACGTGACATGCCTTTAACAGAAGCGTGTTAAACACTGCCCCATGAAGAGTAATAGCGTATCTTGCTGATACTCCGTCACAAGTAGTGTTACCCAAGAAACGGTACTGGTAGTGGCGTGTCCCGTGGGTATTTAGGGCCGCCCAAGTTGACGGTGGGTATTTCGGTTACACATATTTAATTTGTGGATATTTTGGGCCTTCACCCAAATTACATGAGAAAATGAATATAAATATCATACAAATATAAGTAAATACGTAAACTTTGAATAATTATATAATTTAACTCAATAATTTTATAACAAAAATTGTATATTCACTCTATACAACTAAAACTATGAAGGGGAATAATGTCAATATAAAAACAATACTCTGTATTGAAAAAATATTTTGATAAAATCATTACTCTATATGGAAAGATCATCAAAAAAACAATACTTTACATGAATGTAAAACTTTTCTTTCTAATATATATTTAGAACTTTCATGCCCGACTAATTATTATTTAATATTCAAGCATGCTAGGTAATTATTAAAAATTAACCGTGCATGACTTTTTTAAACTACGTTGAAATGATAGTTATGCATTTTTTATTTTTAGAGAAAATGACAAAAATACCTGTACGAATAAATTTTAAATTTAGTAAATAAATAAAAAAGAGTATGGCGCGCGTTGATGGATTTTTTTTTTTGATCTATAAAAACTTTTCCTTAACTTTATAATTAGATCTAAGAAATCACAAATTGATACTACTACAAATTTAGGAGAATCATAACCATAACATAGACCCTAGCATAACCTAGAAGTTTAAGATGATAAAAGTAAATCAATCAATTGACTCAATTGTGTAAAAATGTGAGTCAATCGGTCTTACCGGTTCCAACTGTGAAGAATTATAAATACTTAACAGTCAAATGGCCTCCTTTAAAAGAAACAAATTAAGGATCCGTTTGGGAAATCTTATTTTTCAGAAATAAGTTACTTATTCTGGAAAAAAAAATTAGGAAATATGTACTTTTTTCTGAAATAAGTAACTTATTTTTGCAAAATAACGAATATTAAACTCCCGATACACATTTTTCTCTAAAAAAAAAGTATGTAAATACGAAATTTTTCCCGAAATAAGTAACTTATAAATCGATATCAGATTTGGCAAACCCCCCCTAAGTTCACACTAGCTAAGTAGCTAGCTATCTAAATGGTGATCATTTTAAAGATCGGAATAAATTAGCTGAGAGCATTAGATTTTGGCATCCACAAACCCTAGCTAGCTTAAAAATCAGAGCTTCGCACTTTTCAAGGTTACAATATATCCTAACACTATTCACACATTCAAATATGTCATCCTTTGTTTTCTGTGTGAACTGTTAAGTCACGTCAAGCCTTAGCAGTCAAGCAGGCTGCTATGGTAGAATTCTGAATAATCATTTGCGTCAATTCTGATTAAACATAAGAGATCTATCTATATTTTTGTATTTTGCAATTAGCATGATGAGCAACTAAATTTTGGAAATATATTGATTTCCTTTTCTTTATCATATATACAAAAAAGATAACATTTTTTTTTAATTTACTAACGAGAGGCAAAATCGTATTTCTCCGTTACCTTTATTGAATGTCGAGTTTTCAAATTTTATCAAGGAAAAAAATGTGTAGGTGAATGAGTGTGCTTAATCATCAAATGAAAGTAGTTTCTGAATTTAATTTTGTACTTTATAAATTGGTTTCGAGTAGTTGAACTGTTTATCTGTTTTTTTTAGTACATTAATAAAATTTTATTATTGAGTATCAATTTTTCCAACTTCTATAAAAAATAAAAGATTAGCCTATACATAAAAATAGTTTCGGATGTACACTCCTGTAATATTTTTGAAGTTCAAAAGAATTGGCATGGGTTAATCATTAATGTGTGGTCTATAATCGTAAGAATTTAAATTGGTGTAGAGGTGAGACAGTCCACAGTGATGTTAAAAGCTAAACCAAAGCCCTAAAACAACTCATCATTTCTGAACTACTCCGAAAGCTTCATCTACTTTAACCTAAAATAGAAAATGCTTCCTCTAATTTCTTTTCTCTTCATTATGTACACAATCATAGTTCCTCTCTTCATCTCCTTTCTTATCTCTAGAATCTGAAAAATGGGGAGAGGGAAGATAGAAATCAAGAGGATAGAAAACACAAATAACAGGCAGGTTACTTATTCCAAGAGAAGGAAAGGGTTGATCAAGAAAGCTAAGGAGATTAGTGTTCTTTGTGAGGCTAGTGTTTCTGTTGTTATCTTTGCTTCTCCTACTAAGCTCTATGAATATTGCAGCCCCTCCACAACGTATGTGTAACACAAGTACAGTATTTTATAATAAACACACATAGGTGCACTGATTTTTGATTTAGATTTGCTAATTTACGATTTTAATTTTGAACATGTAGCATAACTGAAATGTTGGATCGGTATCATCAGCACTCTGGACAGAGGTTATGGAATCCTGAACATGAGGTATTTTGGACATGACACTCTCTCTCTCTCTCTCTCTCTCTCTCTCTCTCTCTCTCTCCCTCTTTCTCTCTCTCTATATATATATATATATATATATTATAAATAGAAATCTTTATTTTTTTTTATCATTCTTGATGTATGATATATGGATTGTACCCTTTTGTCCATCATTTCTTGACATGATTTCTTGATAGCATGAGATCTATGAAACAGATCTACAAATAGGATGGAGGTTTTTATGTCTCACACTTTAGTTTTAGTAAATTTAGTGTTAAAGTACATGTGAAAAAGTATATGTATATGATAAGTTACATCCATCCATCTTACAGATCTGGTACCAGTAAAGCTCCATCTCTTCCATTTTCTTGCAAGATTTTGCAACCAATCTGTAGTTCAACTTTAACTAAATGTATCCATAAATTAAATATTTATAGTAGTAGTAGATCCTTAGCACAAAAGAGTAAAATGAAAGTAAAGATGCACAACTCTAGGTCTCTAGCTAATCATATATTACTTTAGTTGTAGATATCCACTGTCAAGAAATATTGAAACATTGTTACATGGATCTGTCTTCTTTCCAGGGTTCTCATATTTTTGTAATTCAATTGTAGATGTATTTTCTTCTCATGTTTCGTTACTTGTTCTTTAATTATTTGATGGTTAAAAGTAAATTACTACATAATATTGCAATTTGCAAATGGTACATTCCAGGCTCTCAGCAATGAAATTAAGAGAATTAAGGAAGAGAATGAGAAAATGCAAATTGATCTCAGGTACAAAAGATAAGGCGGAACTGCTTATAATTTTTGTTAGTATATATTTACAGAAGACATTTGACACTAATTAAGTACTCCGTACTTATCATCTGCAAGGCACTTGAATGCAGAAGACATTACTTCCTTGAACATCAAAGAACTCATGGATATCGAAAATGACCTCGAGAATGGGCTGATCAATATTGGTGAAAAACGGGTATAATTGTATAATTAATTAAGTAATTTTTTTTTTAGATTTTTGTTTTAATTAATGTCTCACATGTAGTATATACAAATATGCATGAATTGAACATTGTTTGTTAATTCGTTAATATGCCTTGATTATTCTTCCTATTTCCAGAGGGAGTCGTATAAAAGGATGCAGAAAGATGTAAGCACAATCCGCTTGACCATAAAATTTGAATGGTGATTTTCTACCTTCGACATGTAAATCGCTTTGATGACTTTTGTGCAGGGACAACGTCTGGAGGAGGAGAATATGCGTCTACGCAATGTCTATGTATGTTCACAATTAATCTTGAGTATGCATGTCATACATATAATTTATATGATTTTCATATACGATTTGATATGCAGCAACAGCAGATGGAAGCTATGGCGGCTGGTTATAAAGTGCGAGACATCGAAAATGAATTCAATCATCTCAAAGTGAATGATCAGTACGAAGCTCAGATGCCCTTCGCCTTTCGCTTGCAGCCAAATCAGCCTAATCTGCATAACCAGATGCTTCTGGACTAAAGCTTGCCTTGATTAGTATAATAACTAAGCAAGTTCAAGGCTGAAAGTATTCATATAATTAAGTACCTAAATTCCATAATGAGGCAAACTTGCTTAATCACGCTTTGTGACTTTGTATTATTTGTGTCTACTTAATTGATCTATGTGCTGTCATATTATCAATATCAATTAAGGGATACAAAGTAAAGATTATTACAACAAAATATGATTTTTTCGACCAAACAAAATTATTACAACAGACAAGGTTTTTTCGACCAAACAAGATTTATTGATATTAAGGGAACCAATTTAATCTACCAATATAAAGCAATGATAGGATGCAAGTGACGTCATGTTCTAAAAATAAAGAGTGCTTCAATATTTGACATGACAAATCATAAGTAGAAAAAAAAATTGGAGGGACAAAGGAAATAGACTTAGAATGTGTTTTCGAAAAATATACGTAACTACTAATTCAATTTTTAGTTCGGGATTGGACAATTCTTGTCATATTTTGACTTGGGTACATTATCTTTGTGAACAAAATATTAGATTTTTGATTTGACGGTTACGATTTGATCTTTGTACCCTTTGTAAGTAACATCACGAAACCCTAAGACAAGACCAACACAAAATTCATGGCCCTAATAATGACAGCAATGCCCATGATGTTTGTCACATCTCACAACAAAAACCTTAAAATCCTGACCAAAAGATGAAGAGATTAAAAAAATCCAAGGGGTAAAAACATGAAACAAACAATGATCAAGTAGCTAGGTGAAACAAAAGATAAACCCAAGGTTAATGAGGTGACACTAGCTAGGGTTAAGAGGGTGAAACAAAGTAGGAGGGCATAAAAGAAAACAATAGATAAAACAGTGAAATACTTTGACTTTGTCAAATACCTATAAACATGTCCTTCCCTTTTAACTCTTCGAAAGTTTCTTGGTTTCAAACTATAATTAGGAAACTCCACTCTGTAACTTAGCTTTTCATCATTACTATCCCCTTCTTTACTTTATTTTCCACTATGACAAACATTGGGACAATTAATATATAAGACATCAACCACATGACTATGTAGTCTATGTATATCAAGATTTTTCTATAAAGCAAGAAGAGAGAGAGAGAGAGAGGAGCGAGAGAGAGATCAAGATCCATGGGGAGAGGTAAGATTGAGATAAAGAGAATTGAGAATTCAACAAACAGGCATGTGACTTATTCAAAGAGAAGAGCAGGGTTGTTCAAGAAAGCTAAAGAGATCCATGTTCTTTGTGAAGCTCAAGTCTCTGTTGTTATTGTCAATGGTTCTAACAGGATGTTTGAGTACTGCAGCGATAACACCACGTATGCTACATATATATATAATATTAGATCATGTTCTAAGCTAAAATAAATAAATTTTGTGGGTCTTGGATACTTTTAGGGTTATTAAAAAAATGAAAGTTTGGTTTGTTGCAGTTTAGCTAGGCAGCTGCAAAGCTACCAGGACATATCCAGAACAAAGCTGTGGGATGCAAAGCATGAGGTTGGTAATTAGTTCTGTGTCTCTCCTTTTGTCCAGTTTTTTTCCTTTGTTGGTTAAAGCATCTGCTTATATATAGGGCTTCTCCTTTTGTGAAATGATAATGATTTGTTGCTGAAAATATGTCATGTAACTTGAAACACAAATTCTACAAACAGATCTACATTTAGCTACCTAGGATTTGCACTTATATATGTTCTCTCTCTCTCTCTCTCTCTCTCTCTCCCCCCCCCCCTGATAATCTACAGATCTAATGGTACATGCTAGTAGCAACATGTTAGTATAGTTTCCCATTGTTTTTTAGATTTTCTGTTAAAGATTTTTCAAATTAACGGAGTATATATTTTAAAGTACTATTGTTCAAAATAAATTTCTTTAAAATTGAAAATTTTGGTGTAGATATTACAGGTATGAGCGGCTATTACTCTCTTAAATGCCTTCGTGGACTTTATATATAAATTGTGGTTTGGTATAATATTTTGAATGGTTGTGTGTAAATTTAATCTTACAATGATCTATTTACACATTCTAGATTCGTATGAAAAGTAACTCTTTGCTGTTTTGTGGGAAAAAATCAGGAGCTTTCTAAAGAAATCGAAAGAATCGACAATGAAAATAAGAGCATGCAGATTAGGCTGAGGTAAGAGTTCTGCACTAATGATTCTGTTCAGTTGTTAATATTTGCTTGGGCTTTACTATATATACTGGATTGTCGATCTAGGCACTTGAATGGGGAAGATGTTACATCTCTGCACTTACCAGAACTCGCTTCCCTCGAAGCTACTCTTGAAACTGGCCTTAGTAGAGTTAGGAACCGGAAGGCAAGTCTTTTAACAGTACTTCAGCAAGCTAGCTAGTGTCTTTGTGTGTAATTTAACCTTAACATTAAATTAATTGGTCTTTTTTTTTTCGTGACATATATATATATTCAGATGGAGGAATTTGACAAGATTGCTCAGCGTGTATGTACACGATCAAAAACCTTATGTTACTGCAATTAAGTTCAAATTAAGCTTCTCATGTATCTAAAAATTTACTTGTGCCGAAACTAAATGTATTTAAACTGTTGAATCAGGATCAAGAGTTGGAGGATGAAAATAAGCGCCTCACGTACAGGCTGGTAAGAATACATGCATACTGAACATATGCACAAATTACCCTAGCTCTTAAGATGTTAATGTCAATAAAGAGTTTAGTTTCGAAATTTAAGTAGTTTGGTTCTAAATTACAGCAACAACAAGAGATGGAAATGGCGGTTGCAGCAATGGACAGTAATGTGAGAGATTACCAACAGCAGATGCCCTTTGCATACCGTGTGCAGCCCAATCAACCAAATCTACATGAGAGGATGTAAGTGATTCATGCACTTGCATGCAGTACAAGTCCTCTCCTTCAAGTTAACGCATGGACGGGTCATATGATCTTCTATAAATTACTATATTAGCTAGCTAATTATGTTCCTTTTCTTTTGTAATGAAAAAAACCCAAATTTAAGTTCCTTAATTAATATGTGTGTCTTATCTTTTCATGTACTGCTATGGTATATGCACTAGCTAGCTACTAAGTTGAACTTGATTTGTGATTTGTGAGACAATATTCTCCTACCCGATATTGTCTTCGTTTTGGTCTCGTTATTTTTCTTCTCAGCTACTACGTACATAAAAACTGGAAATAAAGTTTGTGGATATGTAGTTGTACTAATAATTATAACTACCTTGTTGAATTAGATGGTTGTAGGATATTTCCAAAACCAAAACTTATAGATGATTGTAGGACACCTTACAGATTTCTACAACAGATTAAAATGAATCTGATCGAAATGGTAGAAAATTACAGGATCTTACAATGTGTTCACTCCGGTAAAATGTACCAAGTCGAAAAATTTAATAAAATTGCAACTTACAAAAAAGTCTCTTCTGTTTAACACTCTCACTGCACGCAGCTTGCGTGTGTACGAGTAAAGCTATGTATTCTAAGTGTTTATAGATTGGAAAAAGACTGCTCTTCTCATATATTAAAACATAGAACGATTACATGCTTAAATAGGGAAAACAACTAATACATTCTAAAATAATAGGAATGATGATCTTATCATCTTATCATCTTATCACCTTATCTTATTCTTGCCGATCAAGCTAAACGTACGTATTCAAACTCCTATAATATCTCTCGGTTATGATTGTCTTAATCATGTTGACATATCAACATTTTATTTCCATAACTAAACTATATCAGAATATATGTTTGAATTAAACTAATATCCCAACAATCTCTCCCTTAATTCAAACTTAAGCTCCAAGATCTTTAACTCCCAACATAGTGCACATTTCTTCAAATTTAACCCTTGACATTGCCTTTGTAAGAACATCTGCACGCTGCTTAGTAGTAATTAATTACATGCTTGACATCAACTTCTCCTCTTTCAATGTAATCACGAATGAAATGATATCGAATATCAATATGTTTACTACGACCATGAAACACCGGATTCTTTGTCAAATCTATAGCAGACTTATTATCAATGTATATTATGACTGGAGCATCACCAATATCAGATATCTATCTTAACACGTTCCGTAACCACACACCTTGACATGCTGTTGCGCTTGCAGCCATGAACTCAGCTTCACAAGAGGAGAGCGCCACACACCTCTGTTTCTGAGAGATCCAGGTTATCAAATTTTCATTCAAGTAAAATACTACTCCTCCTGTGCTCTTCCTATCGTCAGTGTCTCCAGCCATGTTACTATCCGAGTATCCAGACAAAATGTAATCACCTACACCCTTCGAATAAACCAGCCTATAATTTACAGTCCCTTTTATATACCTCAGTATACGTTTTACAGCATTATAGTACATAACTATAGGTCTTTCCATGTATCGACTCACCACTCCAACAGAATAAGCTAGGTCTGGCCTCGTGTTCACCAAATATCTCAGTCCTCCTACTATGCTTCTGTACATTGTTTCGTTCACAGCTTTTCCCCTTTCATCTTTGTGTAGCACTTCCTTTGGTTCCATAGGATACTTAACTGGATTGCACTCAGCCATGTCTACTTTCTCTAACAATTTCCTTGCATAAGAGGCCTGCTTCAGTTCAATCCCGTTACTCCCTTGCTTTACTTCAATTCCCAAGTAGTACGAAAGCTTGCCCATGTCACTCATCTCAAACTCCTTAGTCATCTCCTTTTTAAACTTGATTATATTTCCCACGCTTGAACCAGTCACTAGCAAATCGTCAACATACACATCAATAATGAGAAATTCATTCCCTTCTCTTTTTGTATATACAGCGTGCTCATGCGGGCATTTTGCAAAACCAAAACCCTTTAAACATTTGTTTAAACGAGAGTACCAGGCCCGAGGGGCTTGCCTCAAACCATACAACACTTTTAGCAACCTATACACACTACACCAAATATGGGCTGTTGCAACACCAAAAAAGTGTATCATTAGGCTCCAAAAGTGTTACAATAGATGTTTATGCAACACTTTTGCTAAAAGTCAGTGTTGCATTTGCCGGCGTTGCAACAGCCTTCTATAGCAACGCTTTTTGTGTTTATTGCAACGCTTTTCAAAGTATTACAAAAAGAGTTTGGTGTAGTTTGTTGTAACACTTTTGCATGTTTTAGCAACATTTTGAATATGTTACAACAGACGAATGCAACACTTTTTTGCAACATTAATTGACTTAAAAATGTTACAAAATGAGTTTATTGCAACATATTTTTGCAACATTATTATGCATTTTGCAATACTTTTGGTTTTTTTTGCAACATTTATATGCAACATTTTGGAACCTTTTGCAATACTTTTTGATATTTTTGCAACATTTCTCTGCAACATTTTAATGACTATTGTAATACTTTTAAATTTTATTGGCAACACTAATTTGCAACATTTTTATTAGTTCACATTGCAATGTCCTGTTTGAAATTTAAATTTACCATGCATGAAAGCATATACCAAACCAGAAATGACATTTCATTAATGTCCAACAAACACATGTCAATGAAGGCCAAACATGGTCAAAAGTCGAAACACAAGTCGACTTACACCAAAAGTCTACATTAAACGCGTAGTCTAAATAGTTAAGGTACCAATTAACATACTTAACATACTTAAGCATACTTAAGCATAGAAAGTTCATTTGTTCTTCCGAAATAGCATACAAAGTTTTTATAATAAATTGCGAAAGTCTAACATAATTCCTGAATAATGAAAATTCAACATAATCTTCGAATTTAATTGGCAGGAGCAGCATAGCATGGCCAAAACAGCAGATACAAGTGTTCCATTCTTCCAGATGATGCAGACAAAAAGCCTTCATGATCTGTGCAATAAATATTAAAAGATTAACTGCTTATTCATAGACAAAGGTCAGAAATCAACACCAAAATGTGGCCCAAGTAACATGGCAACCTAATATGCTATTAAAATATTAATATAAATGTACATCAGGTCATCAGTGATGCACACGAAGTCTATGTCAAATAAATTTTATAACACAAAGTTAACATATAAAATTAAAGTTAGACTATGCCCTGTATCATGGTAGTATAAAACTGTATATGATCAATTCAAATGGTTCAGGCTCAGACAGTCATTAGGACAAACTCAGGTCAAACTCAGGTGAATAAGTAAATAAGATCACTGATAAAGGGCATGTGCATGATGCACAATTGCACAGGGTAAGTTTCTACAACAGAAGGAGTATGAGGAACGTGCAAGACGTCTAGTAAAATACACGTCAAATCTCTTAACTGAAGTTTGATTACAATGATGAATGGGTGCTACTTGTGGTCAGTGACACTGAGCAGAAGATGAGTTTTCAGAATGAAGGAAGAAAATGCCAACTTAAAATTAACAAGAAATATAATGATTTATAGCAAAATATAGTGGAAAAATAGTGCCTTCCAAATTTGACCACAACATGCATGCAGTCCTTGGGTCTTATGGTTACAAGTTACGAATGATTTGGCATAGTGATCTTAATCTACCAAGTAAATTAAGAAGAGAAATTACATTTGTGCAAAGGACATTGTGAAAAAGTAAAAACATCAATGATGAAGCGTAGAGGGAAGAACTTATCTGGTACTCTGATTTGCTGGGAATTAGTTTAACTTGGTATTAATCAGCTGTGCTCTTCACACAGGAAAATAGAAACCGACAACATATATTCATCTATGTAGATGCACAAATCTCCTGACAATACTTCTAAATAATCATTATGGAGTATAATATTGTCTAGACTTAACATAAGGTTACCACATAAACCTCTCCTTCAGGAAATTTGTATTATTCCAGTAGGTGCTAAACTCACTAGTAATATTTATATTTATATTTAATCAAAGTCAGAAAACAAAACAAAAAGTTGCAAGACAAATTCTCAGACTCTTATCAGATTTAGAATGGCAAATATTTACCTCCAGTCCTCCACACTTTAATCATCGATGTCCAGGTGCTCGAATGATTTTCCAACAGATTTCACCTCATCTGTTAAAAAAGAAGATACATAAATAACTGAATAAAAGCATAGTAGCAAAAAAACAACTAAATAAAAGCACAGTAGCAACAGATTTAACATTTTGCAGTAGAAAAACAACAAAAAAGAACAGTAGAAAGCAGCAGAAAAATCATTGAAGAAGTTACCATTTTCCACTTTCTCAAGTTGCAAATACTCCTCTGGTTCGCCTCTTAAATCAGTGGCAGTTTCAGACTTTCTTAGCCAGTCTTGGCTACAAACTAATGCTTCAGCTGTTTTTGAATTGTTACAGGATCTGTTCCAGAAAGTACCTAAAGAACATTCCAAATAAACGAGTAAACATCAAAAAGTAAAATGTGCTTACTATCAATTGATCTCCCAGTTTTAGGTGCATCTAAAGCATCATAGTAGATGTCGATTAATTCGAGCATCTTTGCCTTCAAGTGCTTCTTTTCATTATCATCATTCGCTGTCAAATATCTGTCCGTCCAGGCCTGCCAGTTATCAGCTGCCACACCCATACTAATGCTAAAGAGGACCTCGCATCAAAGCAAACATAACGTAGATAAGGTATTCACAACATAGTAGCATACATAATACTAGGCTTATGACAGCTTATAGAAAGCATATGTACCAAATATAAGTAGTACACGTCAAATGACAAATATAATTGAATTTCTGTCCAACTTTTGGGCTTATGAAATACCAAATATTTCTCTTAGCCATGGACTAAGGCCTGCATAAAAGAGTTAATAAATGTACAAGAAGACTTTGTGTAGTGTGCACTTGGCGTTCCTTTTTTGGCACTTTTAGAGAATTGTTATTATTCGCACAAATAAGCAATCGATACATGGTCACAGATTTATTCACTGTGCAAGGGAAGCAGAACCTTTACCTTGAGTTGCGGTGTTTCCTAGAGGCAAAGGTGCTGCAGGTCTTTCCGGTTCTTTATAATCAAGTGGAGGAGCAAAGTCCACTTCACAGTCTGTCTCAATAATACTGATGGCACTAGAAGGCTTTGCTTCAATGATATCTATGTAGTATTTTTCATTGTTGTAGGCTACCATAATACTATCCCCCATGCTTAGGCATGAAAAGTTCCTCAGTGTTGTCTCTAAGCTGCACAAAAGAAATATAATAGTTAGATTTAAATATTTCATATGTGAGTAAATATTCAACTTATAGCATCAGGTACAGCTGGCACTTTACATCAGGAACCCAAACAAGTAAATCATATATACATAATGAAAACAAATTAAGGTGAATATATACATGGCCTTCGGGTTGGAAATGTCCAAAAAGTCCTTTGTGTGAGGCTGCAATTTCACGTATGTACCCTTCGGAAGAGTCCAGGCACCCCGTCCATTACTCCAGGCACTGGATTATAAGTATCACTGCCACATGATAAAATGAAATATAGATAATGAACTTTCTGAAACAAATATTTACTGGAAGTATTTGCAGAAACCTTATGTTCATTATAAAAATATTAATAACCATTATAACCTCTATTCCACGAAAGACTACAATGAACAAACAGAATTAAAGTATTGCATAGACATTCTTAAACTAGCTTTTCACAATGTAAAACAATAGACAAAGCCAAGAAATTTAGATATTCCAACCAACCAAAGACAACTACAGGGAATTTAGATATTCTCACAGATTCATTCATGCATTTTCACAATTGCCTAATAAAAAGCCAAGAATACGTTACTAAGAACTATACCTTTTTTCTCTTTTGATAATTATATACTACATGAATAAGGAGAATCAAGAAAATGAACATACCCTGCTCAACAAGGCTGTCATCCACAACCACTGCAATCTACGCACTTAAAAGGATAACAAAATATCACGTCAGTATGAAGAAGAGATTAAAGCATAGATAATTGAATTATAACATTTCATTACTATAATAATAATTCATATTGAAGATTGTTAAGCCACTCCCTTCTCTCTTTGCCCTGTCAATACACATAATCATTACTATAATAATAATTTCATTACTATATTGTTAAGCAAGATAACATGCCACGTCAATACACAGCAAATCATTATGTTTGTTTCAACTCTGAAGGCATACTTACTTATTAATGGCCACACATAATCCAATTAATCAGCCAAAACAAGATAAAATAAGTCAAGCAAGAAATAATTTTAAACCAGAATATGAAATTAATTACAGGTCATTTTAAGTTAAATAATTCAAGCAAGATAAATTTCTAAAATCAGCTTATAAATTAATAACACCATCAGTTGAATTGGTTTTAATTTGTTACATATGAAACACTATAAGCTATAGCAAGTTTAAAAAGAAAAAAGTGGAGGGGGGGTAAGAGAAACGTACAGCAGTGATACCCTTGGCAAGCAGAAACTATCCGAGAGCCATACGGACCAACTCGCCTTGAATTAAGAAATCAAAAGCCTCATGTTTCCAGTCAGCAGCTACCTCTTCTGCTCACACAACAATTAAAATTACATTACATACACAAATTGAAAACCAAGTATCCCAATAAAAGGACAAGACGAGACAACAAAGGGTGAAAAGGTAGAGTACCAGTAGCATAGGATTGGAGAAGGGTGTTGACGAGAGTGGAGAGGCCCATACGAGTGAGATTAGAGGGAATAGCATAACATAGGATTTTGGGTATTGGGAGTTTTGAGAGCTAGCACCTCCGGCAATTTCCCAAAATTAAGAGAGTGTGAGACATGGTCGAGACTCGAGAGTGACGTCGAGAGAGACGAGAGATGGTGAGATCTGAGAGATGGTCGAGAGAGAGAGAGAGAGAGAGATAAGATAGAGAGGTTTCTTGTTTTTTATGTAATAAAACATTACTTCGTCTGTGTAATAATATTTTTGGCACGGAAAAATTTTTGGGAAGCCCGGGAACAAAAAATTAGAATAGCCCGCTTATAATTTTGGTAGTGTATTGTAACATTTTTCAAAAAGTGCGAAAAGTGTTACAATTGTTATAAAATGTCAAAATTATCATTTTTCTTGCAACACTTTTGGTATTTCTTGCAACACTATAAAAAATATTGCAATAGACTACCAAGTTTTGTGTCTATTGTAACACTTTTTGTAACACTTATACATATTGGTGTTGCAATAGCCCATATATGGTGTAGTGACACTTTATGCTTCTGTTTCTCTTGTACAAAACCATCTGGCTGACTTACATATACTTCTTCCAATAATTCTCCATTTAGAAATGCTGATTTAACGACCAGGTGGTGGACTTCCCATCCGTTTTTTGCAGCCAAAGCTAACAACAAACGTACCGTCTCTAACCTTGTAACGGGAGCAAAAACCTCCTCAAAATCGATCCCTTTCTTTTGCACATAACCTCTGGCCACAATTCTTGCTTTGTACTTCACAATCTCACCCTCAGTGTTCTTTTTCAACTTAAAAACCCATTTTAGACTTATTGCTTTTCTGCCAGGCGGCAAATCTGTCAAAACCCAAGTCTTTTTTTTTTCAACTGCATCCATCTCGACTTGCATAGCTTTTTTCTACTCTAAATCTTTTACTGCCTGTTCGAAACTTGCAGGCTCCTCAATACCAAGCAACAACATTTCATCATCTAGTTCAATTTCTTCCGTGTCATTGTATATATCACTTAATAATCTAAACTTCCTCGGTTCAGAACTGGCACTTGAATCCGCAGACTCCTCCAAATCACTTGAATACTGATGACTTGAACCTTGTACATGTGACTGCACAGGTGTTGTAAAACCCGAAGCTTGCTCAGTTTCACTTGAAAATTCTTGAACAGGTTGAACCACCTCTGGCATACCAATTATGACAAATTGGCTGTGAGTCGCAGTATCCTTCTCTTCTGTAGCAAACCAATTCCAACTTCTATTTTCTTCAAAAACAACGTCCCTGCTCACACTCAACCTGCCCGTCATTAGATCATAAAGTCTGTGAGCTTTACTTCCAGGTTTTTCCCCAAATACACCATCATCTTGCTATTATCATCCAACTTCTGCACATGTTCCTTTGGTACCTTCATGTGAGTAAGACACCCAAAAATTCTTATAAAACTCAAGTCTGGCTTCTTCCCTTTCCATGCTTCGTATGGAGTTTCACCTTTCAACACTTTTGTTGGTACCCTATTCAAAATATAAACTGAATGTCTCACTGCCTCTCCCCAAAACATAGCTGGCATGTTCTTTTCTTTTAAAAAACTTCTTGTCATCGCTAACACCGTTCTATTTCGTTTTTCGACGACACCGTTTTGTTGTGGGGAGTACGGTGCTGTCAAGTGTCTTGTAATCCCTGAATTTTCACAATATGACTGAAATTCATTAGAGGTAAACTCTCCACCTCGATCCGTTCTTAACACTTTGACAGTCGATTTTGCTTCATTTTCAGCCACCATTCTGAACTTCTTGAAAGCTGCCAATGCCTCGCTCTTATGCTTCATCATAAAGACCCACATTTTTCTGCTATAGTCATCAACAAACAGTATGAAGTACTTGTTACCAGCTGGGGTAGGTGGAGATATTGGTCCACAAATATCACTGTGTATTAACTCCAGTTTTTCTTTGGCCATAAAATTTGCCTGTGAGGGAAATGGAGATCTGGCTTGCTTCGATAACAAACAACCACTACACACTTCTTTTGGTCGAGTAAATTCTGGAATTCCTCGTGCCATACCTCTTACTGACATAAGTTTCATCGCCTCAAAGTTCACGTGCCCAAGACGGGCATGCCATAACCAAGACTCCTCTTCAGACTTAGATAATAAACATGTGGCTATTCCTTCCTCAATAACAATTCTATACAACCTATTAGCTGACCTTTTCACTTTCATCAACAAGTTATCACTTTTATCAAAAATCCTTAAATATTCACCAAGTAGCACGACTCTATTATCAGATTCAGACAACTGCCATAAGCTAATAATATTATTGTGCAACGAGGGAATATAATATACCTCAGACAATAGTCGTTCTTCGCCATTCTTGCATTTGAAAACAACAGTGCCTTTTCCCTCGATTTTTACCATGGAACCATCTCCAAATTTAACTTTCCCATCGACACTTTCATCCAAGTCTCTAAATTTTGATTTTCTGCCCATCATATGATTGCTAGCCCCATTATCAAGATACCAGATATTTGAATTCACTCCAACATCTTCACTTGATCTCAATTTTGGACATACACCTTCCTCATTCACAAGCATCACTTCTGGAACTTTCTCCCTCACTTCTGTGAATAATAACGCAGGCTCTTCGTCTCGAGTCAGAGATAGATTCACCTCTTGAGGCTGGTCTTTTTCACCTTCCTTCTCTTTTACACGATTGTCTCTTCGCGGTTTACGACATTCACTTGCATAGTGCCCATACACGCTGCAGTTAAAACATTTTACTTGACTCCTATCTCTTCTCGTTATGTTGCTTCTGTTTGAATCCTCATAATGATTCTGGTAGCCTCTTCCAGTACCACCTCCTCTATAAAATGTACCACCTCTATTGAAACCTCTACCTCTGCCACGAAACGTATTATTCCCTCTTCCTCTTTGGCCAGAAAAATTAGTCCCAGAACTTTTGTTTGTTCTTTTCGACCAATCCTCCTATGTAAATAATAACTGACCACCAGAACTTTCAGATTTCCCGTTCATCCTTTCTTCATGGGTTTTAAGATGACCTACTACTTCTTCAACAGTCATCACTTCAAAATCTCCAAACTGCTCTATGTTCGAAGCTATCTGAATAAATTTATCCGGAACTGCTCATAGTAATTTCCTCACAACACTTGATTCTTCCATTGTTTCTTCAAGAACACGGATCTTTATCACAAGTCCGCTCAATTTCATACTAAAATCATCAATCTTATCCGTTTCCTTCATTACAAGAGACTCAAACTGTCCTTTTAAGGTTTGCACTTTTGCTTCTTTTACTCGTTCCACTCCCATACACATTGTTTTAATGGCTTCCCATGCCTCCTTCGCGGTTTCTTTATCAGCTATGGCCAACAATACTTCTTCAGAAACTCCTTGATAAATCGCTGCAAGGGCTACCTGAACCGTTTTATCCTCTACGGTTTCTTTTGGATCCTTCTGCTCAATTGCACTCCAAACTCCTTACGCTTTCAGAAAAACTTTCATCTTTATTGACCATGCCGTGTAATTGTCCTTAGTTAGCATCGGATAATTCAAACCTACAGTACCTCCTTCTTTTGCTTTGGAAATCTCCATATTTTCCTCAGTGTGTTTAGGTCTGGGTTGATATTTTGGCATACGACGGGCCTAACCCTAATGCTCTGATACCAAATGTACGAGTAAAGCTATGTATTCTAAGTGTTTATAGAGAGGAAAAAGACTGCTCTTCTCATATATTAAAACATAGAACGATTACATGCTTAAATAGGGAAAACAACTAATACATTCTAAAATAATAGGAATGATGATCTTATCATCTTATCATCTTATCACCTTATCTTATTCTTGCCGATCAAGCTAAACGTATTCAAACTCCTATAATCTCTCAGTTATGATTGTCTTAATCATGTTGACATATCAACATTTTATTTCCATAACTAAACTATATCAGAATATATGTTTGAATTAACTAATATCCCAACAACGTGAAGCTAGCTATGCGGTCCAGTAATTGTAGAAATTAGAAATGAAACAATGCAGATAAACCAGTTATGAGCATTGTAATTTTAACAATCATATTTTAGCAACGACTATAAATCCAGAGAATGCGTTATCTGTAACATTTCATTTTTTACTCTGCATTATGCAGGGTGAAAGACAAAAATACCCATTTTTTTAAGGTAATAGTAACAAAAATACCCATTCTCAAATTTTTTAACAAAAATACCCGATGGAATACGCATTTGCCAAATGAGTATCGGGGATACGCATTTGGCAAATGCGTATCCTTCACAAATTTTTTATTTTTTTTTATTTTCTATTATGGTTAGATTACGCATCTGGTGATGGAGTATTGCTTGGAAATAAGCAATTACCATATGCGTATCTTAAAAAACAATCTGAAAAGTAAAACCATATACATACAACTCATGTATGTATACGCTACATCACAACCAACAATCCGATGGCGACCACCACCATCACTCTCCTCTGATCTCTCTCTTCATCTCTCCTTTCTCTCCCTATCTTCTTTCTATCCTGCCCTATCAGCCTCCACCCTCTCTCACCGCCCTCCCTCTCCACCTCTATCTCTCTTCATCTCTCAATCCCCAACCAAACACAACAAACACACACACATAACTTTAATTATTGTATATTAGAACTAATACGCAATTTGTGATTGGGTATTCCATCGGGTATATTTGCGCACTACTTCAAAACCGGGTAGTTTCGTTAGTGTTGTTCCAAAAAACAGTATTTTTGTCATTTTTTCCATTATGCATTATGTATTATCTACAAAACAAGACTATTTCGAGTAATATCGTCTGAAAGTTGCTTCATTCTGGATATTGGCCCCATATCACAATTTGAAAATAAATGGTCCTAAATATCACAATTCAAAAACATGGTCCCAAATATCACTACAAAACACATTTTAATACAACGTTTCATTTTTTTCCTTTCTTTGTTAATAAACACGAATGCGTTTAGTGTTTGTACCACTTTTTTTTCTATTTGTTTGGCTGGAAACGCAAGTGGATAGTTTGTTAGAGCAAGGCCAATGGTGTGCTATATCTTGTGTTATAGCTATATTATAGCATCAAATACAAAATATTGAAATCCAATGGTGTTAATAGTTTGTGCTAAAATAGCACAATGCTATAATTTGTGCTATATATAGCACAAACTATAGCATTGTGCTATATTTTGAAACACCCCAAAAAGGTAAAAAGTGAGGGGGGAATATAAAAAGAAGGGAAATCATTTCTACATTTGATTTGCTTCATGACCTTTTTAGCACAAACACCCCAAAAAGGTTAAATATGAAACAAGATATAGCACAAACCATTGGAGGCATGTTGTCATTTTAACACAAAAAACCACTTTTTAGTGCTATATTATAGCAATAGCTCCATCTATTTTAGCACAACCATTAAACTTGCTCTTACCATCTAAAGTGGCGTTTGGTGTTTTAACTTTTTTTTGTTTTTGTTTTTTTCTAAATACATATTTGCAAAAAAATATTAAAACACGTATTTATAAATGGTCAATTAAAATATAAACTTATATTCTTTAAAGTTTGTATACGGTTTATTCGTCGTTCGGAATATTTCTAAACCCCAAAATGAAATTTTTAAACCCCAAAGGTTAACCATTGAAAATTCGAGGGAATACAGATAAAATTAAAAAAATTAATTAAAAAATTGAATTCGGCGACCTAATTTTTAAACGCTAACGCGTTTAAAAATTAGGATAAGTTAGGGTTTAGGGTCTAGGATTTAGGGTACAACCCTAAACCCCAAACCTAAACCCTAAGTTCGTATACGATTTATTCATCGCTTTGTATATTTCTAAAACCCAAAATGGAAACATTGAACCCAAAAGTTAATTGTTGAACCCCTAAATTTATTTAAAATTGTATTTTTAAAATTTAAAAATTTTAGTTAAAAAATTGAATCCGGCGGCCTAATTTTTAAACGCTAACGCGTTTAAAAATCAGGATAAGTTAGGGTTTATGGTTGGTTTAACCCCAAACCCTAAATCCTAAGTTCGCATACGATTTATTCATTTTTCGGAATATTTCTAAAACCCAAAATGGAGACGGTTAACCCCAAAAATTAATTATTGAACCCCTAAGGTTAATTAAAATTGCATTTTTTTAATTTAAAAAATACAATTTCAATTGACCGTTTAGAAATTAAATATTTCTAAACTCCAAATAGAACCCGGTGAAGCCGAAAAATTAACTGTTTAATCCCAAAAAAGTAGTGTTCTAAAAAGCGGTAAGCGGTTCTAAGCGGTGGGAGGACCTTTTAGCGCTTAAGCGGTTAAGCGGACGCCTAGGCGGAATTTTAAGCGGGTCATTAAGCGGATTGTGAATATAGAGTTCCCTTCTAGAGAGAATTTGTTATATAGAGAATATGAGAGAATCACTTAAAATGCATTTAAATTGTCCTTTATATAAGGCCCCTGACGGGGCCCTTTTACAAAATAATCTTATAATTCTATCCTCTATCCATTTATCGAAAAGAAAAAAAAAATTTAAAAAAACTGCTGCCTTGTCATCATTTTTTTAAAAAATAATAATTTTTTTCTTTTTTGTAATTTTTTTTTATAAATAGATAGAGGGTAAAATTATAAGACTTTTTTGTGAAGGTGCCCCTGGCGGGGCCCTAAGAAATAAATGGAAATAAATGGTTTAGATTGATTCTCTCATATTCTCCATATAAGGAGGTCCTCTCTAGAATAATGGCCTGTGAGTATATACATATTTACTTTAATTATTTTAATTATATATGTTTATTATATATATTAATTTATAATATGAAATTTGAAAAATATGTAAAGAAAAAATTAAAAAAATAATAATTAAAGGGTCAACATTTGGTCAAACCCGCTTAATCCCCGCCTAAATCCCCCATAAATCCACTTAATCCCGCCTAAACCCGCTTAATCCCGCCTAAACCCGCTTAATCCCCTGAAAAACGCTTAATTCCTCGATTTTGTACTAATCGAATCGGTTAGGCCTTCAAAACCGCCTAGGCGGCCGCCTAGGCCGCTTTTTAGAACAGAGCAAAAAAGTACTAATAAAAATTTAAAATATTAATTTAATAAAATTATATAAATTTTTTTAATATACAAAAATAGATAAATTAATAATCCTATTTAAAATTGTGTTTTGGGATCACATAAATTTAAATAGCGTTTATACTAAACACTGATTAATGTTGCGTTATAACACGTTATATGTTATAAAGGCAAGGCCCAGTTGAGCCCAAAGACTTAAAGAAAAAGAGTGTAGAAGGCAAAACGCTGAACGATGCTTGGTTTAAAAAAAAAACTCATAATGCTGTATTATAATGTGTGTTAGTGTGATATTTGGGGTCAAGATTTTGAATTATTATATTTTGGACCAATTAGTCTAATATTGTGATATTGGGGGCTTTTTCTCCTTCATCCTTCACAAGTATATCTACATCAGTTCTCTAAACTTTGAAGACCTCAATTTACGTACACTTTTACAAGAATTGCCTTTCTCAGTTACTTGTTTTTATGAACTTATAATCTATAATCTGATGATCGAGTCGATTCCATGATTATAAGTTCATTCCATGATTATGGCTTTTATACAAATTTAGAATTTAAGAGCTTCTCAAAGGAATGTGGTATTGTATCACAACTCACTCCTCTTGGAACACCACAACGAATGGTGTCTGAGAAGAGAAATCGCACCCTGTTGGACATGGTGCGATCGATGATGATGCGACCGACCAAACCAAACCGTTATAATTAGGTTGGTTTTTTTTAAATATTATGGTTTTTGGTTTGGTTATGGTTTGAAAAATTAAAAACCCGAAACTTATGGTTTGGTTGGTTTGGCGGTCCTAAACCGCCCAAACCACCCGATGCTCACCCCTGCCACAATGAATGGTGTCTGAGAGGAGAAATCGCACCCTGTTGGACATGCTGTGATCGATGATGAGTCCAGCGGATCTTGCAATTAGTTTCTCGGGTTACGCCCTAGAGATGGTTGCATATACTATTAATTTTGTTCCTACGAAAGCGGTTCAAAATACAGTACCATACACCATATGCGATAGGGACTGAGAAATGTCATAGCATGTCATTTTTTAAAATTCGGGGATGTGAAGCATTTGTAAAATGTTTGGTCTCTCACAAGCTATGACCAAAATCAGATAGATGTAGTTTTATGGTCATTAATTAGTTTATGGGGTTACGTCCTAGAGACATCTGCATATACACTTAATTGTGTTCTAACGAAAACGGTTCAAAAGACTCCATATGAGATATGGACTTAGAAACGTCATAGCAGGTTTGAAAATTTGGGGATATGAATCGTTGTAAAACGTTTGGTCTCTCACAAGTTAGGACCAAATCAGATAAATATAATTTTGTGGATACCCAAATGAAATAAAATGGTATTACTTCTATAATCGTACCGAGAACAAAGTGTTTGTTGCTCGAATTGCTCTGTTCCTTTATAGAAAATTAGCTTTGTAGCCCGTGCAAGGCACGGGAAAGCTCTAGCATCAGCAATTGTATGTATGTTTGTAAAATATTATAATCGCGATATATTAGTGAAAGAGGGGTAATTTAGTAATTTCATTATAATTAAATTGTCTCTTGATATATTAATAATGAGTTTTCTAATATATCCAAAACTAATATCAAGCATAATGGGAAGTAATCTTTTTTTCTAAGTTAAAGGTCAAGGGTTCAATTTTCTTTATTATATTAGCGATATATTAGTGAAATGTTATTATTAATATGATATAGAGGGGTTATTTAGTAATTTCAAGATAATTAAATTGTCTCTCGATATATTAATAATGAGTTTTACAATATATCAAAAACTAATGTCTAGTGTAGTGGTAAATAATTTTTTTTCTAAGTTAGAGGTCAATGGTTCAATTATCTTTATGAACATATTTTTATCATTAATATAAAATATGAGGGTTTTCTCACGATATAATAATAATGAGTTTTAGAATATATTCAAAACTCATATCATATCTAGCATAGTGGTAAGGATTCTCACTTACAATGTTTTTATGTTACTTTATAATTAAATAAAGAGAGTAGGGAACCTGAGATATATCTCAGGTAACTTTCCTAAGATACCCATCTTTTATATGTAAAAATAGGATGGACATTTTAGTAAATTCAGGATTTTTTAATTTGCTTTGTGGGCCCAATAAAATTTAAAGCTATTTTGCATGTATCTCAGGAAAAGTTACCTGAGATACATCTCAGGATCTTTTTTCTCTTAAATAAATGGTGCTAGAACATGTTAATGCTTAGTACGCAAAATATATCTAAAAGATTATCTATTTATGATGTATATATAATCAAAAATAAAATATTTTCAAAACTGATATCTAGCATAATAGTAAAAAATCTCATTTCTAAGTTAGTCATCATGGGAAAGAAAGGCAGAAATAATAAGAGGCTTAATTTTCATTAGAAATAATTTTTTTATCAATAATATAATATAGGAGGGATAATTTAGTAATTTCATGATAATTAAATTGTCTCATGATATATTAATATTGATTTTTATAATATATTCAAAATTGATGTAGCATAGTGATAAGGAGTCTTCATTCTAAGTTAGAGGTCAATGATTCAATTCTTATTAAGAACAATTTTTATATTATAATATATGGGATTTGTCTCGCGATATATTAATAATTTGTTTTATAATATTTTCAAAATTGTTGTGTAGCCTAGTGGTAAGCAAGCTCCCTTTTAAGTTTGAGGTCAAGGGTTCAATTCTTGTAGGAACAATTTTTTGTCATAAATATAATATGTGAGGGTTATCTCACGATATATTAATGATGAGTTTTAAAATATATTCAAGTTCCATGTCTAGCATAGTGGTAGGAATTCTCACTTGTATCTAAGAGGTTAGGGGTTCAATTCTCACTAAGATCAATTCTTTTTTATCAATATAGGTGAGGTGGCATCCATGTGGCAATGATGACATGGATTAAATTGTCTTCTCAAAACCTATGTTGTGCTATTAATAATATAATAGATAGATTACTTTCTAAGCAAAACAATGGGAGTATAATAGATTGATGAAGTTCAAGAACCACATGATAACATTGAACCAAAATTGGAACAATAACAAGATGTACATGACAATGTTGATAACATTACCGCTCAAGAAACACAGCATCTCAGTCGGATGCTAGGCCCACGAAGGTAGATCCGAAAGGATAGTCGGATAAGCTCAGGCCCAAGATGAATTAGTCATGCTCCTTGTTGGAAATGTGACAGGCCACGTACAGGCACATTCGCAACGAACGATCAATAAGAGAGTTATATACATCAGTCTAAATTAACTGGTTGATTAACACATTTTATACAAACTCTAGCTTGTACGATTTAAATCAACGAAAATCAGTTTATTAATTCTCGGGAGAATAATTCATCGCATTCTTATCTTTGTAATTGGATGGCCGGCAATTATGTTAAAGATGAGTTTGAGTGGAAAGGGCTTCTTGTCCATTAATCCCTCCTCGCAACCCTCCTGCTGTTATTACTACAATCATCATCCTGCAGCAGCAAATACAAGAAGATTATCCTGCTGTTGTTGATGGACGTATACAGTGAATGTAAACTCAACAATAATTTTGAAGTCGTTTCTGTTCCTGTTGGTGTTGATCCTAGTGTGATTGGAGATGGACACTCACTGAAGTCTACGGAAGATCTTTTTTCTCGCATGCCATGGCCCTCTATCCCAATCTCTGATATAGCATCCAGGAAGCGTCTGCAAAGAAGTGTCACTGTTAGGGTTTTTGGGTTAGAGATGTAAGTAAAAGACAAAACAGAAAAAAGATAAAAACAGAAGAAAATGGTTTTCATTCATGATAAAAACAGCATACATTCTTTAGCAGTATATAAAGCCTACAGATTGGACACGTGTAGGGCTGCTATTCCTCCCACTAATAACAACCACTCACACTTCCTAGTAAAGATACTATTATTTATTCTGCTTTTATTTAATATCCATACGACATCGTTTACTACTAATGCCTCATACGACACCGTTTGCTGCAAGGGAATATTCCCGCCAGCTATGATCATGACATACCCCTCTCCTTCAACAAATCCTTGACCTCAAGGATTAAAATTCGGGTACAGCTTTGAAAATCTCTCCCATTTCTCCCAGGTAGCCTCTTGTGGTGTGCCATTCTCCCATTGAACAAGAACCATAGCAGCTGGTTTGTTACCTCTTTTAACTAGTTTTCGCTCCAAAATGGCAATTGGTTGAGGGTCTATAACTCCAGTTTCTGCGACAGTGGGGAGTGTAACCTGAACATCACGTCGAGATCCAATCACTTTCTTTAGCTGGGATACGTGAAAGACATTATGTATTTTGGCTGCAGGTGGGAGGTCTAGTTTATAAGCTACTTGCCCAATTTTCTCCAAAACTCGATAGGGACCATAGAATTTGGCAGAGAGCTTATGATTCCTTCGTTCATTGACAGATTGTTGGCGATATGGCTGGAGTTTCAAGAAAACTTCGTCGTTGATTGCAAATGATCTGTCAGTCCGTTTTTTATCCGAGAACCATTTCATACGTTCTTGGGCCTTTACGAGGTTATCCTTTATCAGTTGTTGAGTTGCTCGTCTGTCCCTCAAGTACTCATTAACTTCAGTGTCTGAAGTGCGGTTGTAAGAGAAATTGATGGAGGGAGGTGGAGCAGAATACAGGGCCTGGAATGGTGACATATTAATGGCAGAGTGGTGGGAAGTATTATACCACCACTCGGCTAGAGACAACCAAGAAGACCAGGTGCAAGGTTTGTGACAAGCTATGCAGCGTAGGAACATCTCAATACATTGGTTAACACGCTCGGTTTGACCATCCGTTTGTGGGTGGTAAGCCGTGCTGAGCTTGATCTTGGTGCCAAGAGAAGTGAAGAGCTCCTTCCAGAAGGTGCTGATGAATATTGGGTCACGATCAGAGATTATAGCTTGTGGCAGTCCATGGAGTTTGACTACAGCATCGAGGAACTCTTGGGCCACTTTACTAGCTGTGAAAGGGTGGGATAGGGGAATGAGATGACAATATTTAGTCAATCTATCGACCACGACTAATATCGTGTCCTTACCCTTTAATTTAGGTAACCCTTCGACGAAGTCAAGAGAGATTTCTTCCCAAGCAGAATTTGGGAGGGGAATGGGTTGAAGTAGGCCTGGGGGGTGTATATGTTCGATCTTATTCCGCTGGCAAGTCAGGCATTCCTTGACGAACTGAGTGATGCTAGTACGAAGGCCAGGCCAATAAAACATTCGTTCAACCCTTTTAAGAGTAGCTGCAGCACCTGAATGACCACCCTCAGGGCTGTCGTGTAGTGCAGAAATGATCTTATTTCGGAGATCAGTGCCTTCCCCAACATAAAACTTGCCATTACGTTTCAGCTCACCTTGAATAAGTGTGTAACCATCACTGTTTGTGGGGGATATAGATAGTTCTGATATTAATTTCTGGGCACATTCATCTTGAGCCAAGCTATCAAGTAAGTCGAGTTTCCACTGTGGTTTGACAGAGTGGATAATAGAACAGAATTCAGCATCACTGTGTAATCGTGAGAGTGCGTCGGCAGCCACATTCTCTTTACCCTTTTTATACAACACCGTGTAATCAAAACCCAATAATTTGGATAACCATTTCTGTTGTAAACTCGTGGTTATTTTCTGTTCCATTAGATGCTTAAGGGCTTCTTGATCGGTCTTGATAATAAAAGGATGACCCAGCAAATAAGCACGCCATTTCTGGGTTGCAATGATGACAGCTAAGAGTTCTTTTTCGTACGTAGATAAACCCAAATGCTTGGGCCCTAATGCTTTGCTCATGTAAGCAATAGGCTGCCCGTCCTGCATCATGACAGCCCCTACTCCCGATTGACAAGCATCTGTCTCAACAATCAAGGGTTTTGAAAAATCGGGGAGTGCAAGAACAGGGGTGTGTGACATGACCTCCTTAAGTGCAGAAAAGGCTGTTTCAGCTTCCTTGTCCCAAGTAAATCTCCCCTTTTTTAAGAGCTGTGTAAGTGGTTTACTGAGGATACCATATCCCTTAATGAAACGCCTGTAATAACCGGTAAGACCAAGGAAGCCTCTCAAGGACTTAACGTTTCGAGGAGTTGGCCAGTCTCTCATTGCTTCAATTTTCCTTTCATCGGCTGACACACCCTGTGCTGAGATAATATGACCAAGGTATTCCACCCTTGGTTGTGCAAATTCACACTTACTTAGCTTAATAAAGAGCTGGTGTTCCCTGAGTTTTTCGAAGACCTGTTGGAGGTGCTTCATGTGCTCTTCTTGGTTAGAGCTGTAGATTAAAATATCGTCAAAGAAAACCAATACGAATCTGCCAATATAGTCAGCAAAGACATCGTTCATCAAGTCTTGAAAGGAGGCAGGAGCGTTCGTTAGGCCAAACGGCATGACCACAAACTCGAATAAGCCTTGATGCGTACGAAAAGCAGTTTTGTAAATGTCATCAGGGTTTATTCGTATTTGGTGATAACCACTATGAAGATCTAGCTTTGTAAAGACCTGACTTCCCTTTAAAGCAGTTAGGAGTTCTTCGATAACGGGGATAGGGTATTTATTCTTTATAGTCAGCTCATTTAACGCCCTATAATCCACAACAAGGCGCCAGGTGTTGTCTTTTTTTTACAAGAAGTATAGGGGAGGCAAAGGGAGAGGTGCTGGCACGAATCACACCTGCTGTAAGCATTTCTTTTGTGATTTTTTCTATTTCAGCACGATGGGCAATAGGGCAACGGTAGGGATGTGAGTTAACTGGTGAGCTGTTGGGTTTTAAAGGGATGTGATGATCTTGTTTTCGAGGATGGGGTAAAGTGGTTGGTGTAGAAAATATAGTTTGGTATTGGGAAACAAGTGCAGAAATATCAGGTGATAAAGGTGGAGGGGTACCTTTCGCACTGAGCTCATCAACAGCAGTGACTTGTACGAGGTAACAGGCCTCTTCCTGGTGGACTTTGGGGTTAGAAGCATTGGGCTGCAGTTGAACCTTCGAGTCTGTATAAGAATGTGACAAGGCGACTCTCTGATTTTCCCAGTTAATAGTGACATTCTCTTGAGAGTAGTCGAAGGTTACGGGACTGACAGATGACAACCATTCGACACCAAGAATGAGGTCGTAGCCACCAAGAGGGATTACATTGACATGAGCAGAGAAAAGTCTTCCAGCCATAGACCAAGATAACTTGTCAACTGAACTGCTATAGTGCACAGATTCTCCGTTAGCCAGAGTAATGTTGAAGGGGGTGCAAGGAGACATTCTGAGTTGCAGATGCCTTGCCAGACTCAGTGAAATGAAATTGTTGGTCGAGCCACTGTCCAACAATATGTTAATGGGCCTGTTGCCTATTTTCCCTTCAATTTTCAAGGTGCCCGTGCCCATTGAACCATTTAGAGCATATAGAGAGACTTTAGGCTCAGTGTCATCCTCCTTGGGTTGAATTAGTTGATCTTCACCTTCCCAAACAATAGTTAAATCGTCCCCATTTGGTGTATTACTCTCGCATTCCTCATTTAATATAATGAACAACTTCTTTTTTCTGCAATTGTGACCTGGTTCGAACTTTTGATCGCAGTAGAAACACAAGCCTTTTTGCTTCTTTTCAGTGATCTCTGCCAGAGTAAGCTTTTTAAAACTATCAGAGGGTGATGCAGTGGCATTGTTAGTAGAGGCAACATCATTAAGATTTTTAGAGTAGGGAATTGACCTGTTCGAGATGGCAAAGGATGATGCAGCCTTTTGGGCTGAATTGGCAGCCTTATATCTCTTATCTAGCACATTCAAGTAAAACTCCTGGCCTCGTGCCAATTCTCGAGCTTCTTGGAGGGTTTGAGGCTTGTGATTGTAGAGATGCTGAGCAATCTCGTCCTTAAGACCACTGATGAAGTTATCCACATAGTAGGATTCACGATGATATCCTTCATCCATCATGACATAGTTTCAAAGTTCATCGAATCTACAAATGTACTCATCCACACTCCCACGTTGAGTCAATTTGTTGAATTGTCCCACGAGGTTCTCATGACCTGTTTTAGCAAATCTCTGGCAAACTAATGTAACAAACTCAGGCCAGAGAAGACTATGTTTCTCTCTTTCTACACACCTATACCATATGTCGGCCTCACCTTCCATGTGGAGGGCAGCACATAACACCTTTGATCTTAAGTCAGTGGTGGGATGTAATTGAAATTTTTTTTCACACTTACCAATCCAACCACGGGGATCTTTTCCTTCGAATTTGGGGAAGTCCAATTTAGGGACCTTATAGATAGGTTGGGTTCCATGTCTGTTTTGGCCTGTATCATCATTAACTCGAGTGTGAACAATGGAGTTGGTGGATGTGGGTACGTGGGTTTGTTGAAACGTCACAGGTGGGGTTTGATGAATGTAAGATGGGTATAAGGATGGTGCAAAGGCGTTGAGGTTTGAGGACCCAGAGTATGGGTTTGTGTTGGTATAAGTTGGAGTAAAGGCTTGGGTGAATGGGGGTGGAACAGGGGAGCTCATGGTTGTCATATTTCGAAACTCAGGGAGGGCATAAGGATCGATGTAACGAGCGGCGAGTTCAAATGGTTGAGAATGTTGGGTTTGTGTAAAACCCTCCCAATTAATACTTTTAGATTTAGACTGCAAGTTACTATTTGAGTCATTAAAGGTAGTGAAATGGGTTGGGGTCTGAGGTGAGGGACTTACAGTGGTGGTGATAGGAGGAGGCTGTGTAAATTGAGTCTCCGGGCTAGTACGTTTCTGTAAAAGCTCTGTTTTCACCAGCTCAGTGAGTTCAGCGATGCCTCTCTTAACCTCCTTGTTGTCTTGAGTGACAGCTTCGATTTCAGCCCTGAGATTAGAGATTTGTTCTTGAGTAAACGATTGTCCTTCCTCAAACATGGTAAGCTTTTCAGCCATGGAAGTGATAGAGCTCTCACATTTTTCCAAACCAGCCTTACTAGCCATTGTTTTTGGTTATTTGTTTTTCTGTATTTTTTTGTATGGGTTAGAGGAGACGAGGTTAGGGCGGCCAAGGAGTGGCAGCTCTGATACCAAATGTCACTGTTAGGGTTTTTGGGTTAGAGATGTAAGTAAAAGACAAAACAGAAAAAAGATAAAAACAGAAGAAAATGGTTTTCATTCATGATAAAAACAGAATACATTCTTTAGCAGTATATAAAGCCTACAGATTGGACACGTGTAGGGCTGCTATTCCTCCCACTAATAACAACCACTCACACTTCCTAGTAAAGATACTATTATTTATTCTGCTTTTATTTAATATCCATACGACATCGTTTACTACTAATGCCTCATACGACACCGTTTGCTGCAAGGGCATATTCCCGCCAGCTATGATCATGACAAGAAGCTTTAAACTTGCTTAAGTTATCTTTCCATAATGAGGACAGAAGCCTTGATAGCCTCATAATAGAAGCTGGATTTTTAGCACTTTTTTTTAGAGTGTTCTACTTATTTTTCGAAGCTCCTTGGCACTTTTCGGTATTGGATATTATATGATTCTTACTTTTTTGTGATCGTTAACTTCTTAATCTGACCTCACAGCTTCGTTTTTCTCAACTTTCTGGGAAGCAAGTCATGCTTTATTTTGAAAGAGCACATGACGATTGGATAGACATTGGGTTCCTGCAGATGTTAAAAGAAAAGTATCTCCAGATGAAGGGTACTGATGATGAGTTTGAAGTGATACACGTCGTGGAGAGCTCAGACAGTGTGTACGTAGCTGAATACATGCGACTTCAACCCTATGATGCAAGGTGGAAATGTATGTAAATAAACTTGATTGAAGTTCACGAATTGGAAGTGACACAATCAAAGAAAGACGAACTTGTACTTGAGGACAATCATTATGCTTATGTAAATTTTCATTGGTTGCTTGAATCAATATTAAAATGTATTGTACTTGTGTAACTTATGTTAATTTCATTCAATTTGACTATGTATTATGCTAATGCTAAAACTAGCTATTTTTATTCATTCCTACTTTTGGCATATTGTTTCTATGAATGCATTGACAAGTATTTAAAAGTACAAAATTTCGTAAACATGAGCAGCAGTTGGTTTTCAAATTAAACCAGGGAAGAAGCTAGTGTCAGGGCAGGCATTATCTACGTTTACCTTTTTTAATGTACAGCACCAGGGTCTGTAGATGGTGCATGACAACTGACCAGTACCATGGGTTGATTGGGAGGCTCCATTACTTTTGTACTACGGTAGCTTATAACCAGGGGCGGACCCAGGATTTTTATCTCACTGGGGCTGAAGTAAAATTTTTTTTCCACGTACTTAACAAAAATGATAAATGCACAAACTAGCTTAAAATATAAAATGAATATTAGAAGTTCAACCATGTTATTAACTAGAAATCCAACATATGCATAAAATAAGTAATAAAAGTACTAGCTTATAATTAAAAATAGAAAACGATTTACTCACATTATTTTAGTTGTACTCGACGATTCTTTTGAGCATAAAATTCATCTATCACTTCATCGTGATCAATATCTTCAGCAAACTCCCTCTCAATATTGATGATCATAGAATCTCTCAAGTACTCTTCATCCATTTTATTTCGAAGAACGGTCTTCACTATTTTCATAGCTGAAAAAACCCTTTCTGTAGTTGCTGTAGAAACAGGAAGAGTCAACACAAGACAAATCAACCTATAAATCAAACTGTAATGTTAAGCCTTTCCTGTATCAACCAATTGTAGACATAACTCGGAAATAGTTGACAAATTCTGAAATTTAGCATGCTTAACCACATCAATGCTGTAATGATCAAGTTGGAGTTGAAGATGGTACATCTCTTGATTACTAAAATCAGCCGGATAAAAGGTACTAGCTAGAGTACAAATCTGCTCCTTGTTAAACAAACTAAAATTATTTTTCGGTTCCAAAGATGAACTTAATCTCAAAAGCTCCACTACATTATCATTGAACCTATATTGTAGCTCTTCCAACTGAAAATCAATTGCAGAATTAAACACATCATAATGATAATGATGCTCAACTGATATATCATCTCTTTGTCGCACCGAACGAATACCATCCATATAACGAGCACTCATATATGGCACATCAATTCCAAACTTTTCACATACCGATATGAAAAGAACATCAAAACCCTCATCTCTCAAAGACTGTAGCAATTCTTTTGTTGTAGCAACTAAATCCATGGCATTCAAGATATCAATTGATTTACATTGTAAGGCTCGACAAAGTAAATCGCTAATGCCCATGATCTTATGCATCAAGTGTAGTACAAACAAAAAATTAAATGATCTCAATGCTTTTAAAGAACCTCTAGCTTCTCCACGCATAGAGTTCGAAGAAGTACTACAACTTATAATGCTTTCCAACACAACAATTATTGAACCATACTTATCAATCAAACTACAAACACAATTAAAGTGAGAGCTCCACCTGGTAGATCCAGCACGTTGTAAATTTCCAATCTGATTAAGTCCTCTACCAGTCTCACGTTCTCCACTAGCCACAGAATGATCAACCTCAATTTCATGTGTAGTCTGTAACTCTACGAGACGTTTAGAAGAACCAGTAACAATATTCACAACATTACCCAACATAGAAAAGAAATCCCAAACATAATCTTGTTTCTCAGCAGCCCCAACCAATGCTAGTTGTAAACGATGAGTAAAACAGTGTACGTAATAAGCATATGGACAATCTCTAAGAAACAAAGCCTGTAAACCATTAAATGCACCACGCATATTACTAGCACCATCATATCCCTGACCTCTCATATTATGAATGCTCAAGTTATAATGTGCAAGTGCATAAGATATTTCTTTCTTAAGAGTTGATGATGTTGTATCACTCACATGAACAATATCAAAAAAACGCTCACGTACAACACCATGCACATCAACATACCTAAGAACAATAGCCATTTGTTCTTTATGTGATGCATCTATTGCTTCATCAACTAAAATGCAGAACTTAGAATCTCCTACCTCATTACGGATTTTATTTCTTACTTTAGAAGCAATGATATGTAAAATATCCTTTTGTACTTTTGGAGAAATATATTGAGCATTTTTTGGTGCATTTTCCAAAATAACATGTGAAATATCAACATTCAATCTTCCAAAAAGTTTGACCATCTCAATAAGATTACCTCTGTTACGAGAAGTTGATGATTCGTCATGACCCCGTAATGCACATGCTTGTAAACTCAACCAACGGACAGCCTCTATAGTAGCTCTCAAACGTAGTCTATTCTTCTTTATCTCTTCCAAAGATTGACAATTTATGACCTTGTCAATATGCCTTGTAACGTTCTTCAACCCCTCCAAAGATTTTAGTGCCTTTTTATGTGGTGAATTATAACCTCCAATATGCACCAAGAAAGCACATCTCTCATTATCATTAACTCTTTTCCAATTCCTGAAGCCATTGATAGTAAAAGCATGTTGTGAAGATGCATCCTTTTCAAATAAAAAGCATGGAAAACAAAATGCTGCATCTTTCGAATCTGAATTCTCTAGCCAAGTGAATGTGTTGAACCAAGATGCTTGAAATCGACGACGTTGACTCCCAAAATAAGTAGGTGGATAATCTTCTTTACGAAGCTGAGGTTGATATGGTCCCAATCTAATGTATTCACGTCTAATGTTATCACGATCATTAGTTGGATACTTCCAAATTGGACGACGAAGACCCGGATCACGTTCAAGGGTTGCAAGATCAAATTCTGAAGTAGCTGTAGGAGTAGGAGTAGCACTAGGAGTAGTTGTAGCTGTAGGAGTAGCACTAGGAGTAGCTGTAGCTGTAGGAGTAGCAGTACCACTAGAAGTAGCTGTAGGAGTAGCACTAGGAGTAGGAGTAGCACTAGGAGTAGGAACATGAGCAACATCACTCGGAATAGGTGTAGGAATAGCCGTACCACTAGAAAAATAGGAGTGCAATGTCTTCCTTTTTTTATCTTGACTCCTGCAACAAACCAAATTGAATTAACTCAAAGATATAATGTATGCAACAAAATTGTAAATTGCAAAGTATGTTATCAACTAAATAATAATTTTGATTTCACAGACAATACAATAATTCAATGACAGGTATAACAAGGTATAACCGAGTCTTAACTTTCAAAGTTTACTTCACAAATTCCACCTGATTGAATAACTAATACTTCTACCACTGAGAACTTTATCAGAACTTCCATAACGGATTGAAACTGTCCACAAAAATCTACCCTTTCTAGCATATTAACAGGTATAACAGGTCTATCTTTTTAATCAAAACCAATACAGCAAACCTGTGTAGCATATTGTCAATATTTGTTTCCTTTAAAAAATATTGTAGACCAGGCTTTAAATTAATTTGTTCTTAGAGTTCAAGAGTAAATATTTCCAAAATATAGAGAGCTATCATTAAGTGTACATCAATTATCAATACATTATACATGGAAGACTTTTGTTCTGCAATTGCAAACCAGCCTATCAAGTTTCGAAGGATAATTCAATACAATAAAATTAACAGAGCAAAAGTTACAAGAACTCACATTTTAGTGTAGATTTATTGTTACAAGATTGAAGGTTTGAAGCTCGAAGGTTGAAGAACAAGAAAACGCCAGTCGCCAAGTTCAGTAGCTGTAGCCTGTAGTTCACCGACCTAATTTTCAATTTGGGGCTGAAATCTCACTCTTCAAATATGATCGATAAATTACAAAGTGAAAAGGGCTGCCACTGGACCTGGACAATTAGAAATTAAAAGACTCAAATATACATATGGGTTGGGCTTATAATAGTAGTAACAGGGCTAATAAAAATACTACCAGGGCTGAACTTTTTTTAACACTATATCCTAACTGGGCTGGACTGGTTTCACCTGGGCTACAGCCAACCCCAGCCCAGCCTACCGTCCGCCCCTGCTTATAACCCGTGTTGCACGGACATATATATATATATATATATATATATATATTTTTTTTTTTTTTTTTGCCAGCAAAAGTGAAATTTATTAAAACTTCAAATCATTTTTCAATACACAGTATAGTATAGTTCTGGTAGGCATTCCCTCCACTCCAAATACGATCTATAGAACTTTTGTGCCTCTTTAAGAAGTGAGCCATTTTGTTCGCGGATCGTTTAACAAAATTCAACATCACATGACGTCCTTTTAACTCAGAACATAACAACTTAAATTCATCTACCACCCTACCAAGATATGAGAGGTTGATAGAAGAACTTTGGATAGCTTGAACAATCGACAGACAATCAGTTTCGATCACGACGGGTTGTGTGAACCTGTCTTTAACCCAACTTAATTCTTCCTTTATTCCAATCGCTTCAGCTAGCTCCGGAGCTATATGACCATGTCTGCAACTAGAAATCGCCTCCACCAGATCACCAGTGTGGTTACGAGCTACCATGGATAAACAATGAGCCAGAATTCTCAAAAATTGCAGCATCAACGTTGACCTTAACTGTACCCTACTGTGGATGTTCCCAATGCTCTTTGCTGTCCTCTTGGGTCATAAACCCGAGAAAGTTGTCAAACGACTTGTCCCGACCATATTTCCATTGGTTAAGGATTAAGCTTGTTGATCTACAAACTTCTGAGTAGTCCATGCCACGTTGATTCCATACTATCTCATTTCTATTTTTTCATAACGACCAACATATCATAACGACATCCTGAGCCTCTCTCGTTTTGTGTTTCTGAAAAACTGTTGAGAGCCAACTAGTAAAGCATGATTGAATATCATCACTGATGAGTAAATTCGAGGATCTCCAGCATAATCTAGCAAAAGGACAGGAAACTAGTGAGTGATACACTGTTTCTATGTCATTATTGCACACAGGGCACAAGGCAATAACTAAAACTTTTCTGTTTTCTTGCAATTAACTGATCTTTCGTAGGCAAGCAATTCTTAGCTGCTCTCCAGCCAAAATGTTTCACCTTAAGAGAAACCTTCAAGTTCCTCTTCTTCCAAATATGAGAGCTATCACCTGACTTGTTGCTTGCTATAGCATCTTGGATTGCAGCATAAGCAGACTTCACCGTGTAATGTCCCATTTTTTTCTTTATTCCAGAACCAAGAATCAGAATCCGTAAGTGTCAGCGGAATTGAAAGAATCAGCTGTGCGTCCCTGTCTATAAAAATATCCTTTATTAAGTCAATGTCCCATTCATTCTGGCCTGAGTCATCAACACATCAACTATCTTGTTTTGTATAGCTTCGTGGTTCGTATGAACAAATGGATCCTCAGCATCAGGCAACCAAGGATCCTTCAGTGCGTCTACCGTTTCACCTATTCCTACTCGACGCACAACTCCTTGCTTCAAGATAACCTGGGCTTCCATGATACTTCTCCAGATATAGCTTACCTTGCTTGCCAAGTAGTGCCACGTTAAACTCATACAACTTTCGAAAACCAAGGCCACCAACCGATTTCGTTCTGCACATACGATCCCAACTCATCTAATGGATCCCCTTATTTTTGTTTGTCAAAACCTTCCACCAAAACCTGCACATGATTCTCTCCATCTCAGAGCATAAATGTTGTGTTGGATATTTTATTGATATCCAATATCTTAAAAAATAAAATTTAAAAAATCTATTTTACCTTATTATTTTATTACCAAATATACATGTGCAATAAACAAAATCTAATCAGTCAAAGGTTTTATTTTTCACTCGTTGTTTTCCTCCCATTGCTTTTTAACGTTGCTAAGCTGTTACAAATATCAAGTCTTAAACTACAATTATTATTGTATTACAAGCCTAATATCTCTGATCTCATATATCAGTTATAGTTTTGAACCCTATATAAAGTGTTTGTTGAAAGTCCTAAGAAAGCTTCTGAGTAGCACAACAAGAAAATTCACACTTCCCCTGTTTATACAAATATCAATTATAAAGTATATACTATATACAATCTTTTGGGTGTTATTTGGAGTATCGGAAAATCCTTGTTGACATCGAAAATCTTTTAGGTTGTTCTGGGTTTTGATCGCGTGACCTCATGGTTGCATTATTATGATCATGATTATTATGATCATGAGTGATTATAGAGACTAATGCTTAGACCTGGCAATCGTGTCGTGTCGTGTACTTTCGTTTCGTGTACTTTCGTGTTTCGTGTACTTTCGTGTTTTGTGTACTTGAAGTTGAAACCCGTATCCACCCGAAATGAATTCGTGTACTTGAATGTGAAACCCGTATCCACCCGAAATGAATTCGTGTACTTTCGTGTCGTGTTTCGTGTATATATTATATAAAAATAAAAATAAAATTTAATTAAAATTTATTAGTAAATATTATATTCATATGAAATATACATAAAATATTTTACATTTTCATATATAAATTTATATACAACTCTATAAAAACTTGTAAATATGTATATGTTTGTGTAAAATATATATCTTTATAAAAATAATATTAATATATACATAAAATCTATAACTAGTAAATTATAAACATCGTTATTTCGTGTACTTTCGTATACTTTCGTGTACCCAAAATGAAAACCCATATCCGACACTAAATCTTTCGTGTAATTTCGTGTTCGTGTACTTTCGTGTTTCGTGTAGTAAAAATCAAAACTCAAACCCATATTTTTCGTGTCGTGTTCACGTGTCACGTGTCAGATTGCCAGGCCTACTAATGCTACATTCACATGTGGTTATATATATCTGTTTTTTTATATATACTAGCCGATAACCCGTGCGAAGCACGGACATAGATTGAACACGAGTCGAGATTAAAAAATTAATATTAATACACTATTTAATTATGTAGTTATAAAGAAACGAATCCGAGATAAAGTTAAAAAAATTAAAGTAAATAAATCTTTATAATTATGTCAGGAATTGAACCCCTTATAGGAAATCGAACACGCGATGAAATTAAAGAAATTAAATTAAATAATAAATCTTGAATAATTATGTAGTTGGAAAGAATCGAACCCCGAGTTAAGTGATAACCGTCAAACCCCTTAATCGAACCCTTTATAGGAAATCGAACATGAGGTAAAATTAAATTAAATAATAAATCTTGTATAATTATGTAGTTGGAAGGGATCGAACCCCGAGTTAAGTGATAACCAAATTTGGTACTTTTGGTACTTTGGTACTATTGTGTACCATTAAAACATGGTTTTGCACGTTAATATAGAACTAGCCTATGACCCGTGCTATGCACGGTTGCTTGTAAATTTTTAATTATATTTAATTATTAAAATTTTAAGTTGTATATATTTTTTATTATTAAAATATTACTTTAGAAATCTCATGTATATAAATATTATCGTATTAATACGTATATAAATATTACTTTAAGATAATATAAATGTTTAATAATAATTTGTTGTTCATGGGATTTGAACCTTGAAGCTATAGAAGTATTTTATATATTATAGAAAGAATATTTTTTTAGCATTACATGGTTCTCATTAATCTATCTCAAAAACCAACAGTTGTTATTGAGTGTACCATAAAAAAGTACCAAACTACCAACCAAATATATTCTATTTCGCTTATAATACTATACTGATAGATAGTATAGAAGTATAGATAGATAAATATATTATATTATAAGCGAAATTCAAATATTATAAATATATTATTTCGCTTAATATATTATAAATATTATAAATATATATTATTTCGCTTAATGGCGTGAGCATCAAAGTGATACAGGAGCTTGGATTAGGACTTTTGAAGTGTTAAAAATGGAAGCTGGAAACGTGATGTGGATGTTTTTGTAGTGTTTGTGTTCAATGTGTTTTGAGTGTTCTGTTTACTTAAGACTTTTGAAATGTTTAATTAGAGGCGTATGTTTTTTTAATAATTAATAATAAAGATTTAATGTATTTAAAGAGAGTGCCTATCGTGTGTGTTTTTTTTTTAATTTTATTAATAATAGAGATTTAACCAAACTAAAGAGTGATAAAAAAAAAGTACCAAAAAGAATGATCAAAAAAAGAGTATCAAACCAAATATACCCTTTTTTGCTTATAATAATATAGTATAGATAGTAGCATGCCTGAATGGTTTATAAATTACTTGGCGTAGTATTGTTTCTCGGTTTTGTTAAGTTAATTTCATATGCTTTATATCGCGAGGGTGAACAAATGAAGCCATACTTTCTTATTGTTATTGTTAATTGTATAATTTCTTTAGCATAGCTCGCGTTTCCGGTTTCTCAAAAATACCAAATAAATATAGTTATATTCACCACTAATATTTGATTAGTTCATTGACATAGCAATTTTGGGTCCTTGTTTCCTGTTCATTCATAAAATATAGATGGTGTATTAACTAACATAATATCCTCAGGTCAATACTTTTTTAATTTATTTTCTGAATCTGTTTTGTTTGTTTAAGTTTGACTTGTTTAGGGAGTCGAGATAAAGTCTGCTGCAATTGAAAGAAAAAAGGATTTATATAACTAGGACTTAGGAGTTTTACTTGGTATTATTAGATTCGATGGTTAAGATTATTTTGGATTACGTTATAATACTCAAAAATATTAATAAATAATATGTTATTGCTGAGAATCGATCCTTTGATATATGATAGTACTATCTTAATATCCATTTTACTCTTATTATATAATAGAATATAATTATTGACTAACATGTATTTTATATTATAAATTATTATGTAAAAAATTTACTTTTTTGACTTTTTTGTTACATCTTATTATTACCTGATTTTTTTTCTTCCAAACTTAACGTAAAGTACATGCACATGTGAAGACAGAAGATAAACATGAATTTTTATTTTAAACCGGAACTATTTAGTAGTTAAAGTCAGATTTGATTTGAATTGTTTATCGAAAGCCATGGCATAGTAGATTTTCATAGGAGAGATAAGGGTTGTTTCGTGCTTATGCACTCATAATTTTTCATTGTTATCTTGAAATATATGAAATTAACAATTTGCAATACTATATGAAATTAACAATACGTTAAATATATAATATATGAAATTAACAATATTATATTATAATCTTCACAATTATTATTAATTAACAATAATTAAATATACTATATTTAAATAGGAAAATGCTAACAATAGCCCTAAGGGCTATGGTTAAACATTAAATATTCTCATATTTTCAACATTTATTTTTAGTTATTTAGTGGATTTTTGGTTTTTCAATGCTTCTTTACATCATTATTTAACTTCCAAAGTAATAATAGTGGACCCCCTGCATTCACATTAATTCTCATTAATAAAAATATCCCAAATTGCTAAATAATTATATTGATATTCGTGCAAAATTGATGTATTAATTGCAAAATTGACATATTAAATGCATTTATCCACTTACATTAATGCTTAACCATAACCATTAGGGCTATAGTTAACATTACCCTTTAATATGAAATTTAAATATATCTTGAAAATATATGAAATTAACAATTTTTCAATAATATTTGTAGCACCAACTTCACCGAAACATTACAATACTCTATTAACAATTTGCGTTTTGCAAAGCCCGATACGCGTAGACCTCTTGCCATCATAACTTCATAAGGGCAGTGATTGAATAGTGTAACGGACTAGACTAGTACGTGGACCTGTTACTAGTGTTACAGTTGGGCCGGTTCACAAGTCCAGTAGGGCAAGCCCATTTCAACAACCGTTACTCTTTATATATGTGAAGATCAGTACCGAGAGGAGGTTATCGAAGAAGAAGAAACCTGTTTTCATTTTCATTTCATTTCCGTTGTATTTTAATTCTGTTATTTACATTCAGCACTTGTTGTTCAATACAGTTTATCAATGTCATTTCCAATTTATTGTCCGGTTGTTCCGAAGTCTTATGTTGAGAGCTCTATTTTAGTCGATCCTAACCAAGCCGCTGGTTACAAGTGGTATCAGAGCCAGCTTTCCTTGGTATCATTTGTTTTATGAAACAAGCAAGGAAGAAGTCACTTGGAAGAAATTTTTACATGATCTCTTAATTCGTTTTGACAATTATGATTTGGATAGTCCTTGTTATCTGATAAATCCCTTGGGTATCCAGCAACATAGTTCAGTTGGTGTGTATGAGATGACTTTTATACAAATTAAGGAAATATCAGAGTTTGTGTTCACTGAACAAATGTTGGTTCACAATTTCGTCACCGGCCTAAGGAAGGACATTCGTGAGCGTGTTAGCTTGTTGTCTCCTACAACCTTGCTAGGTGCCATCAACTTGGCCAAATTCCAGGAGTCATAACTTGAAGAGGAGCTGTTGTACGTAGCTGCTAAGGAAGGAAATGAAATGAGTGACTGTAAAGCATTTATGGTTGCAGCATCCTCTATGGTTTCTACCAACAGTCATGAGGGTTTTTCAGCTGGGGACGAAAATAGTAAAGCAGATAGGGATGAAGATGATCATGCAGTTTATGGAATTGCAGGCATACTGGAGGATGTTTTTTAAACTGGCAGATCCTTACACGAGCTGGCGAAAATTGGTAATATGACATTGATTGAAAATGGAGTGCTAACATCAGAAAATGGATTGAAAATGTTAGAATTACAAGTTGAAACAAGAGTTAATACATTAACAAATGGTGTTAATGTGTTTTCCGGTGAGACTCACAAAGATGAGAATCTTAACATATTTGCTGGTGTTAATGAGTTGCAGAAGAAAACGAAGAATGTCAGTGTTAATTCTAGCCTTAATGTGATGCAAATTCTCGACCAGACTCGAGCTGCAACAATTGCAAATAATTTGGATAAGAGTTTTGGCAATGTTCGTGAGAGAAATAGGCGTAATTTTGATCCCGGTGGAGGCACAACTCCTGGATCTACTTTTAGTATTGAAGAGGGCTTTGTAGAGTTGGTTTTAGAAGTCCATGTTATGTCAAGTATCAATGCTGATGTTAGTACTAGTTATGACTATCTTTCACAGCTCCAGTTCCAAATACTAAAGAATCCTGCCATTACATTAATTCTACCAGGTTGCATTTTTAATGAAAGTGCATCTTGTCGCTACTGCAAAGTAATGGAGGTTGATACTAAGGTACGTAATAAGGAGAAGAGAAAAGGTATGTTGAAGGGTGGAGATGAGGAAAGGGAAGACATCACGAAGAATGTTTTTAGCAACTCCTTAAAATTGCTGGACAGTAATGGTGATAGAAAATGGTGTGAGATTGGTGAGGAAAATGGAGTTGTAGAACTGGGTTTGTGTATCAATAGAGAGTTCAGTGGATGGGCACGTGAGAGCATGACTTATGGCCTTGAATATGCAATTGCAGCTGCATGGGACCTCACATTAGCACTCTTTGATGGTCGAATTTCCAACCAAATTGGTTGTACAGAGGTCCAGAATTTTAATGATATTTTTCGAAAATATAAGGTACATTGTAAAGTGGCATCTGCAATTGATCATGGGTGTACTGTTAATGTTCCAGAAGCATATCAAGATCTACTAGCAATGGATCCTGTTAATATCTCACAAGATCGAGTGCAGATAAACTTTAATTCAGAGCCTCATATTTGTGAACTTCCAAGCAAATTTGCTCACAAATTGGACTTACTATTGGGTGTGATTCTTGACTTTGGCAACCTGTTAATCCATGAACATCAGCTTCAAAGAGCTTTCAAGCATTGCTTATTTAGCATAATAGATGATTGTTCGGTGAATCCACTACCTGGGAATCGACCTTGCTCTATGTTATGGATCACAGAGGCAAGAAAACCTCCTTTTTCATTCAAGATCATTTTTGGATTGTGCACTACCGACCAGCTGATGGGGTTAGTAAGGTGGATTCTTGGACACCAAGGTGAAGACACTGTTTTGTTATCAAAGGAGGGTTGCTTGAAGTTTTGCTACTGCCAGAACTACCCTCATAATTACCAAGTGACATTTGTGCTCAGGTTTAAGGTAACAATTGTCAAGAGAATGGCTAGTGCTTGGTATTGGAGTTTAATAACACTATTATTTGATCCAGGGAATTCAATTGTTTGTGACGCTCTTTTGGCAAAACTTGTTGTTGTTAAGATGAATAAGCATGGTAATATGATTGTTGGAACCATTGCTGCTCCATGTAAATTGCAAGGAATTGCACAACTCGAAATGCTTATTACGCACTCTGATTCAGCCTACCTTCATGAAAGCTTGGAGAAGAAATGGGAAGGTAATTCCACTAAGCTTTGGAGTGAGATTTTTGGTAATGGTGTTAGTAAAGCTGGGAAGTGTGGGAAAACATTATATAACTTGTCTAGGAATTACAAATACTTGGTTCCAACTACTGTCAAGAGAAATGCACTTGCTTGGTATTGGACTGTCATCATTTTAGTATTCGACCCTGGGGATATGAATAGCAACAAGGGGTTCTTTAAAGTAGAACAATTCTTGAGGACAAGATTTTTTTTTAAGGGGAATGGATTGTAACGGACTAGACTAGTACGTGGGCCTGTTACTAGTGTTACAGTTGGGCCGGTTCACAAGTCCAGTAGGGCAAGCCCATTTCAACAACCGTTACTCTTTATATATGTGAAGATCAGTACCGAGAGGAGGTTATCGAAGAAGAAGAAACCTGTTTTCATTTTCATTTCATTTCCGTTGTATTTTAATTCTGTTATTTACATTCAGCACTTGTTGTTCAATACAGTTTATCAATGTCATTTCCAATTTATTATCCGGTTGTTCCGAAGTCTTATGTTGAGAGCTCTATTTTAGTCGATCCTAACCAAGCCGCTGGTTACAAATAGCATATCCAATCTGTGATTTATTGCTCCAAGAAACATGATTTGGACATGAGAATTCGGAGCGGTGGTCATAGCTTCGAGGGTCTTTCATATGTTTTTCCACTTCCATTCCTGATATTTGATCTTGTAAACTAAATTTTTGGCATGTATTAATATCAAATTTAATAGATGATTAATAAGTTTCTAATATTAAATTTAATAGATGATTAATGAATTTTGAAAAATGAATTTTATCATATGTTTTATTAATATATTAAAGTTATAAATATTAAATTTAATATCCCTCTTACTCTTATTATATATAAGGATAAAATGGTTAATTTGGACAGAATTTCGTCAAACGGATGCAAATTGAAGCGAGTTTAAAACGTAAAAATATATTGACCAACTTGCAAAAACACCCAAAAATAAGGGGTACAAAATAATAATTATTCCTCTTTTTTTCCTCTCTAAAGAGCAAAGATCGGAGGTGCCCTTTGGTTACTGAAAAGGGGGTTATTTCTGTCAATCAATATAGGGAAATTCTCGTTGGTACCCTTCTGGAATTGGCTTTTTCAGATGGTACCATTTCGTGTTTTGGACTTACGACTGACACCCCTAAAGTAACTGATTACCCTAATTATGCCATTCTGTTAATCAAAACGTTAAGAAACGTTAAAAAAAACTATAAAAATAAATAATGATCTATAATTTTTTAATGTATTACTTGTTAAAAAAATTAAATACTAATTTATAATTATTAATGTACCACTAATTGAAAAATATTAAACATTAATCTGTAATAAGTTAACATAACGTTAATCTAAAATATGTGTCCAGTCATTTTCTGACCATAAAATAACATAATTCCACATTTAACTTTTTTTAATTTGTGGTTTATATGATATAAAATTTTATTATGGAATAAATGTTGAAATTTATTAACGTTTCTTAACGTTTTGATTAACAAAAGGGCATAATTAGGGTAATCAGTTACTTTAGAGGTGTCAATCGTAAGTCCAAAACACGAAAAAACCAATTTCAGAATGTCACCAAACATTTTGTACACGTTCCAGAACATTCTTCCTTAAAAAAAACCCAAGTACCAGTAGCAAGGCGTCATTGTGGGACTCTGTTCTCTTGAACAACTTTCTCTTCTGTCTCCCTGGTAATATTCGTAGCTTCTCTCTTATTTTTGCATCTTTAATCTCTCTTTAGTATTATTTTTTATATGCATACATACGGCGTAAATGTTGAGGTGTACATATCTGTCATTTATTACACTAGGATCTTGTATTATTTTTAGTTAAATATGAGATGTACAAGTGATAGCTGATTTAGGGTTTGTTTTGTACTGGGCATAATGTTTTTTATGTGACTTGTTTGTTGAGTGAACTATTTAGTTGATTTTGTTGTCGGAAAATATGTGTTTTGAGCTGTTATTGAGTATATAGCAGAGTGATGAGGGTAGACATGGTTATCGTCGTAGCGAGATAGGTTTGGTTTGGGGAAATGTGAGTGGATTGGGGGGAAGGAGGTTCGTTTTTCGGCCCGGACTTTGGTGTTGGAAAGTTATTAGTTTCGATGCAGTTATTTGAACCCTTTTTAGTGCAGCTGAATTGACAATTTTGAGACTTTTATGGCTGCCCCCTGATGCAGTAAGGAACGATGTGATTCTGAGTGGTCTTGATACAGTAGCATAGCAGAGTCATCTTGATACTAAAAAAAAAGGGATTACATTTGTATAGTTGCAAGTGACTGTGTTGTTTCTGATAGTAAAATGTCTAGACACTTTTTGTATATAGCTACGGACGAGGACTGGTATTGGTAGTGGATCCTTGTTGGAAATCAGTAGGCCTTCTCGAAATGCAGAAAGATAATATACTAAAACTGTCCCCGAATTTGAACTTTTTGGAGCTTGCTAGAAGAAGTAGTTTTTTTTTTGTTTTTTACAAATTAACTTTAAATACCTGATATGGGGTCACTGGGAAGTATTGGACATGTTTTAAAGCTGATTGCAGATGCTGACTTGAATCCAAATCAGGAAAAGCTGCGGCCTGCGGGTACGTGGTAGTGAGGGAGATGTCAACCGAAAGAATAATCAGATTGTTTTTAAACTATTACTAAAATCTCTACTCTGTAAAATTGCTTTTGATGATTATTATCATTACTTTTTCTCTTTCCTCTCCTCTATTAATATTTCATCGCTTTTGTAGTCTGTATAGCAAAGAGAAGGTTCAGAGAAAGAGAGAGAGAGAGAGAAAGAAAGATCTCAGAATCATGGTGAGACGTAAGATTGAGATGAAGAGGATTGAGGATCCAATCAAAAGGCGGGTGACTTATTCAAAGAGAAAACAATGTCTCTTCCGGAAGGCTAAAGAGATCAATGTTCTTTGTGATGCTAAAGTGTCTGTTGTTATTGTTCGTAGTCCTACAAAGATGATTGAGTTCTGCAGTCCTAATACGACGTATGTGTAGAAGTATATGAATATATCGTATCATATGTGTGTATGCATTTGTACATTTATCTTACTATTGTGGTGTTCTTTACTTTAAAACAGAATTCTAGATGTCTTAGATCATGTTTTTAGTCAAAAAAAGTTAAAGTTTGTGGGTTTTAGGTATTTTTGGGTTGTATTTATAAATTAAATATTTGATCTTTTGCAGTTTAGCTACTCAGGTGCAGAGCTACCAGGACATATCTGGAACAAAGCTTTGGGATGCAAAGCATGAGGTTAGTTGGCTCTGTATCTTTCTCTTATTCTCTCCTGTCAGTTTCGTTCCTTGGTTTAAGCATATGGTATTTTGGGCTTCTTCTTCTGTAAAGTGATAACAATATTTATTAAAGTACTATTGTTTTAAATATATTTGATCAAATTGGGAACAAAGTACATTTTACGGATCTGAGTCGCAAATAGCTATCTTAAACAGCCTTGATAAAATAATTATTACTGAAGATATAGAAAAAATTTTGTGTTGGTAATAATTGAGGGTCTTGTGTGTGTGTGTGTTTACATCTGTTGTTAATCTCTTTATGATCTATATACATGATGATTAATTCTTTGCTGTTTATCGGGAACAAATCAGGACCTGTCCAAAGAAATTGAAAGAATCAAAAATGCAAATAAGAGCATGCAGATTAGACTGAGGTATTTAAAGTTCCGATTGATGATTATTTGTTTAGATCTTTCATATTTCATCTTTTTCCTTTTACTTGCTCAACATTCATATTTATGTGTGTTATATATGTGCTCGGGTTACTTGAATGTCTAGGCACTTGAATGGGGAAGATTTTAGGTCTCTGCACTTGCCTGAACTCGTGTATCTGGAAGATACTCTTGAGACTGGCCTTAAGAGAGTTAAAAGCCGAAAGGCAAGTCTTTTAAAACATGTCAAAGTACTAGCAAGCTAGTGTCTGTGTGCATGATTTTAACAATTCTTAATCAATTAATCCTTTTTTTTTCATGACATATTCAGATGGAGGTATTCGACAAGATCGTTCAACATGTATGTACATGATAAAAAAAACTTATACTATTGCAAGTTCAATTTAAGCTTCTTGTGTTTATATTAGTTATCTCAATCTGTGTTAAAATGACCAAACTGTTCAATCAGAATCGAGACCTGGAGGATGATAATAAGCTCCTCAAGTACCTGGTAAGGAACTATGAATGTCAAACAGCAGATGCCCCTTCCCCTGTGCAGCCCAATCAACCAGATCAATCTGAGACGACTTAATCCATACACATGCAGTACAAGCCCTCTCTTCAAGATAACCGGTGGATGGATCATATGATCTTTTTTGTTTCCATTTCTTTTCGAAAATGGATTATATGATCTTATATTACTATATTATACGTGGAAGACGTATAATTATGATCTTTTTGTGTTTCATTTCCACCGGTTGAGGTGTGATTGAACTCCATGTACTGCTAAGTCTGCTATGGTCTGCACTAGTACAGTAAGTTTAAATTAATTTCAGACAAGTTAACAAGATTCTGTTACCCATTGTCTTTTACGTACAACATATTATTTTCTCCTTTTAGGCCGTAGCTAATAAATATTGAACATAAAAGGTGAATGGTGAATGCATGGTTTATGGGTAAATATTTAATTTTTTGATTTTTGATTATTTGAAAAATAAATCAGTCTAATATAGTAAGAAATCTACAATGTTTTTCCTTTTGTTACAAGTCGGAAAATCAGTCATCAAGCTCTAAGGCCTCAACAGGCATTCTCACATAAAAAATTAAATCAATTTAAATCAAGTAAATTAGTGGCCTTGGACAAAATAAAAATACACAAATTTGTTGGTCGGTTGTAATTCAACCAACATATAGTTAATTTTTTTTTTTTTTTTTTGTGATTACTCTTGTTAGAAATTCCAACTAATTCAAATTTGTTGTAAATACATTAAAAAAACAAATAATTATTACAAACTAGCGTAAAAGTTTGTGTAAGACACGGACATTAAACTAATTTCTCCTCCAAAATCGTATATATATATATATATATATATATATATATATATATATATATATATATATATATATATATATTCAAATAATTTTGTTATTAAAAATATGACAAACGATAAATTTCAATTTATCTAATGTTTTTATAGTTATTTTGTAATTTTGCATACCATTAAAATTAATTCTTTTCTATTTTCTCGTATACCGATCTAAAGTATATGTTATAACTAATTATATTGATCAATTTGTCATATTATATAATAATTCATATGTGTAGAGTTACAGTTTGATCGAACATTATAAATAATTAGTGTAGTTTTGTAATATTTATGATTTAAAAATTCACATATTTTTTCATTTAATTTGAATGTTAATTATGTAATTTTATATATATCATAGATCATATTTTTAGATTTCTCATTTTTTAAACATAATTTCAATTACCTTTTGTATTCATTTAAATATGTATGTTTTTAGACCAATCATCTATTTAAATAGTTGAATGTCTAAAGAATTGGTCAACCAAAAGCCCTTAATATAACTCATATATTTAAATTTATATATACCTAAAACTAATGTAATCTACATCTATCTATATATATATCATATACTAAAATAAAATTCCTATCCCTATCTTTCCCTCCCAAATTTCCCTCCTCTCTCTCCTCTCTTTTATTTATTTATTATTATTATTTTCCCTTCTATCTTTCCTATTCTTCTTCTTCCTCCCTCCTCTTACTATTTTCCCTCCTACCCCTCTCTCCTCTTCTTTTACTATATTTCCCTCTTCTCTCTATTCCCCATCATTTAAATAATTATTTTTTCATCTCTTCAAACTCATTTTATAATTAATATTATTTAATTTTCCTACTAATGTTCCTTTATTTTCTTCCATTCTCTTCTTTCCCACCCACTCTTCATCATAATTTAATTATTTATTACCTTTTTATATACTTAACTTTCTATTTTAATTATTTCACCCATTTTCACTCCTATTAATCTATTCATTATATTATATCTCGGTTACTCTTTCTTTTATAGCTATGACTTGAGAAATTTTTTTTATATCTACCATATGTTAATTATCTTTGAATTGCGCAAAGTAAATCAAATTTTATGGATATTTACATTTCACTCTTATGCATATATATATATATATATAGATATGTATGTATGTGTGTGTGTGTAATACTTGTTAGTGTAGGTGCCCTAGAGGCAATACATTTCAGTTTATTTAAATTTCGTCATTGACATTTATGTTCTATTTTGATTATATTGATGTTTTATTATGCTTAGTATTTACTGCGATATAATTGTTAGTATGATATAACTAGTCAAGGGACTCAAGCATAATCTGCTAAGTGTTGGTCAGTTCACTGATAGAGGATTCAAGGTAAACTTTGACAAGGATGAATGTTTGATTACTCACAAGAAGACTGGTGATTTTGCTCTATTTGGAGTAATAAAAGGAAGCCTGTTTGTTGCCAATATGGATTCTGTAAACAACGACAAAGTTTGTTGCTTTTATTCAAAAGCATCAAGTGAAGACTATTGGCTGTGGCACAAGAAATTATCACACCTGAACTTCAAAGCCATTAATTCTCTAGTCAAAAGAGAGTTAGTGAGAGGCATGCCCACACTTGAATTTTGTCAAGAAAGAGTGTGTGAGGCCTGTCAAAAAGGAAAGATGAAAAGATCAAGCCACAAGTCAAAGACAGTGACATCAACAACCAAGCCCCTGCAATTAATTCATATGGACTTGTTTGGGCCTGTAAATATTATGTCACTAGGAAGAAAGAAGTATGCCTTGGTGATGGTTGATGACTTTACAAGGTATACATGGGTGGAATTTCTGGCATCAAAAGATGAGGCTCCATAAGTAATCATTGAGCACATAAAGAAAGTTGACAAGGAAGCAAAGGCCAACAATGCAAGTGTGATTGCATTGAGAAGTGATAATGGGACAGAGTTCAGAAATGCCATGCTTGAAGCATTCTGCAAAGAGAATGGTATTTCTCAGCAATTTTCAGCTCCAAGGACTCCTCAACAAAATGGAGTTATTGAGAGAAAGAATAGAACTCTAATTGAGGTTGCTAGAACAATGTTGCTTGATGCAAAGATGCCTACATGTTTTTGGGCTGAGGTTGTGAGCACTGCATGCTATATCCAGAACAGAACCCTCATCAACAAAAACACTGGAAATACACCTTATAATTTGATGACTGGAAAGAAGCCTACTCTAAAGTATGTTCATACTTTTGGAAGCAAATGCTTTATATTGAATGATAATTCAGAATATGTTGGAAAGTTTGATGCAAAGGCATTTGAAGGAATTTTTCTTGGCTACTCTATGGAAAGAATTGCATACAAAGTTTATGTCATCAGTCAAAAGAAAATTATGGAAAGCACAGATGTGACATTTGATGATAGCAAACTACCTGGATTAGAAGAAGCCAATGATGAAGATAAAATTCATAAAAGTTTGATAATCTAGATGATTCTGATGAAGAGATTGAAACTGAAGTTGAAACTGTAGTTCAACAAACTCAAGTGAATGATGATGCAAGAGAAGAATTTGTGCCAATCAACAGTGGAGAAACAAGCATCCAAGACATACCTATGAATAGTGGCAACTTCACAGGGGGAGGAAATAAGAATGATCATGACTTGGATGATGAAGCAACATCAAGGTTGAGAAATCAGACTGAGCATTCAAGGAAATGGGATAGATCACACACTACAGAGCAAATTATTGGAGATCCAAATGCAGGAGTAAGGACTAGGAGAGCAACTCAAAATGAGTGTCTCTATGGTTGTTTTCTATCTCAGATTGAGCCTAAGAAACTTGATGATGCACTGTTGGATCCAGATTGGATTATTTCCATGCAAGAGGAGCTGAATCAATTTGAAAGAAACAAAGTATGGGAACTTGTGCCTGCACCAAAGAACAGAATCATTGTTGGAACAAAATGGGTTCTGAAGAATAAGATGGATGAAGATGGTGTAATAGTAAGAAACAAAGCAAGGTTGGTTGCAAAAGGATACTCTCAACAGGAAGGCATTGATTATGATGAGACATTTGCCCCTGTTGCTAGATTGGAAGCCATCAGAATATTCTTGGCATTTGCTGCTCATTCAAACTTTAAAGTTTATCAAATGGATGTCAAGAGTGCATTTCTGAATGGAGAGTTGGAAGAAGAAGTTTATGTGCAACAACCACCTGGTTTTGAGGATCCACATTTTCCAGAATTTGTCTACAGATTGCTTAAGGCATTGTATGGACTTAAGCAGGCTCCAAGGGCATGGTATGATTCTGCTAACACAAAATCACGCAAGCGTACGTGGTCACAAGTAATACAGATAAAAGTCAAGTTCGTTCCCACAGAGATCTGGTTATGGTTTTAATTCAGTAGATGTACCTATGCAATAATGTATGATTATTATTCACTGCTAAGACAATTAACAAATTGGGTTTTGATTAACTAAGATTAACTAAAAAAAATTTAACAAACTAAGAATTAACTAACTAACTAACGAGAATTTAAATCAAATTACTTCTGCAAGAGAAAACATGGAATCCTAACTTCATTAAATACTTTGCTTAGATCTGACGCCTTTAATCACTATATGCAATGGTTATGATATCTGATCGGATAACACAAAACAAGCACACGCTACCTCTCAGTATACGTATACCAAACTAAACATACATCCACAAAAGAGATAGAAGATGAATAGACACCAATTATGCTTAGACCCTATATGTCTATAGAATTTGAAAACATAACGGTTGAAGGACAAGTTATCCATAATGATCACATAGGGCAGTATAAGTATTCTCATCTCATACTACGAATCATGTTGATAAACAATCATGAATCTGTGCTAGCATGGCAAGTTCTAAATCTCAAGATCCACTTTCACTTCACAAGAGATTAACAGATTAGATGTTAGCTACGCATCTAACAATTAAGCATAACCATACGAGGATATCAGATATACATCACACACAGATCTTTAAAGCATCAAGATACTAAACTCCATAAATAAATCCGTTAGAATCCCATGACAACGATTAGTTCATAAATGAACCTCTCATCATCATAGGATCTGATAAAACCATGATAAAACAAAGTATGAAAAAATACAAATAAACCTAAGTAATTGATATGTAATGGTTCTACTCCTAATGATACAAATTACAAGGGTTGGATGTATTTATATAGGCTCTAGAAGTCTTGTCCACCAAGTAATTGCCTTTTTAGAGTTGGAATAGAAGATTGGAAATTTCTATTCTTGAATGAGAATAGAATTGCAAATTCCCTGTGTAGATCTGATTCTGGAATGTTCTAGCCACCCAAAGCAATTACCATACTTATTAGAAGTATGAATTATAGTAATTTCCTTGTCAAAGTTGAATTTCTGCAGTTCGGCACATAATACATTTCCTAAACTGATTTGGTTTTTAAGGAAAATTCGTAGCTGACTTTTCTTCAATATTTCTGGGCCGTTCCAGTTATAATTGGACATCTGAACCACTTTAGAATGATAGAGAATCTCTTTAGCTTTGCGTGGATAGTAAGATCGTCCAAAACGGACTTGTAGAACTCAAGATATGGCCCAAACAGTAAATCAGGATTTTTAGGACAAAATTTCAGAATTTCCAGAAGGGTTCTCGCGCTGCAGCGCCCTTCCCAGGCCGCAGCACGCCATGTTTTCTGTCCAAGATTGTAGAAAATCTCCCAAGCTTCGCGTGGGCAGTAAGATCGCTGAAAACGGACTTATAGAACTCCAGATATGGCCAAAACAGTGTAGACTGCGCAACCTACCCAGAAAATCCGAATTTTACACAAATTGCTCATTTTTCCTCCGTTTCTTTTACATTAGCTAACATCTTCAATACCATGACACATGTAACTCCTTGGTAGCATAACACAAGTGTTCAATCTTCATTCCAATGCTTAATTCCACTCTAATATCGATTAGAAACATCAACACTAACCGATAGCTACAACCCTGCACAACTACACAAAACACATCAAAAATACAACAAACTTGAGACCAAGTCAATCAATTTAAGCCGATATGGAACGCTCCAAGTGGATATAAAATCCACTTATCAGATACTTTATCACAATTTCTTCTTGAAAATCAATTCACTAGAGGCACATTGGACAAGACACTGTTTTACAAGAAACATGGTGATGATATTATCCTAGTTCAGATCTATGTGGATGATATCATATTTAGCTCTACAAATGAGAAGCTGTGTGAGAAATTCTCTAAACTCATGCAAAACAGATATGAGATGAGTATGATGGGAGAGTTGACATTCTATCTTAGGTTGCAAGTCAGTCAGAGGAAGGATGGTATCTTTATCAGTCAAACCAAGTACATCAAGGATTTACTGAAGAAGTTTGACTTAGAAGACTTCTCACCTGCAAAGACACCCATGACCACTACCACTAAATTGGATGAAGATGCTAAATACAAGAAAGTAGATATCTCAGTCTATAGAGGCATGGTTGGTTCTCTACTCTATCTCACTGCAAGTAGGCCAGACATCAGTTTGCTACATGCTTATGTGAAAGGTTTCAATCAAATCCAAAAGAGTCACACTTGATTGCTATAAAAAGGATTTTTAGATATCTGAAGGGCACTCCAAACTTGGGTTTATGGTATCCTAAGGACACAAGGTTCAATCTGGTTGGTTATTTTGTGCTGATTATGCTGGATGCAGAGTGGATAGGAAAAACACCTCAGGTAGTTGCTAGTTTCTTGGACAAAGGTTAGTCTCTTGGTATAAAAAGAAACAACAATCTGTGTCAACTTCTACAGCTGAGGCTGAATACATAGCTGCTGGAAGTTGCTGTGCTCAAGTGCTTTGGATTAGAAATCAACTCAGATATTATGGACTTGTGTTGGAAAGAATTCCAATCTTGTGTGACAACACAAGTACAATCTCCATAGTTGCCAATCCTGTCAATCATTCTAGGACAGAGCACATTGACATCAGATATCATTTTATTAGAGAACATGCAACTAATGGAACCATTGAGTTGCATTATGTCTCTACAGATAAACAATTAGCTGACATATTCACTAAGCCATTAGATAAAGCCACCTTCACAAGGTTGGTTAGTGAGATTGGAATGCTGAATTCTTCCGATTCTGGCTAAGTGAATATATCAACTAGATTGTTGCAGCAGTAAACACTTACTTTATCTAAATTCTCAATATTTTTGGAGTAAGTGTTGGCTGAAATATGATTTATAAATATTTCAAATCTGTTGCATATGTTGAAAAATCATATTATGTCAGCTTGAAATTTCTATGAAATTTTGAGAAAATCAGTATTTAATTTGTTAGAATATTCTTTATAGAATATGTCTGGTGAATTTTAAAAGATAGTGAACATTGAATTTTTATGAGTGAAAAGAACATTTCGATAAGTCAGACTTCTTGAATGATTCATTTCTTGTTAATGCTCGACTTCTCTAACAAGCCTATTCAGGACACTCTTGAGTTCTCGAATAGAGTCTTTTAGAGAAATCGAACAGAGAAATGCTTGAGTTCTCGAATAGAGTATTTTATAAGTTCTCTAATGATTGAGTTCTCGAATACTATGTTTGAGTTCTCGAATCATTTGAAAAGGCTGAATTCTCGCTGAATCTTAGCCGTTTTTGGATTTTTATTCAGAATTTTAAATCACTCATAAAAATATATTTTATTTAATTTAGAATTATTTCTAAATTAGATAACTGCCAGCTGTGAGTTACCATCTGCTTGAGATATCGATTAAGCCTTTCTTGACTTATCGAATAGTTGTTTTCTACTTCTCGAATGCCTGACTTGTCGATACAAAACATATATCTAATCGACAATTCAAGTACTTCATAATTATACAATTTTACATCTATTCGATTCATTTCATTCGATTTATCAAGCATCTAGAGTTCCAAAACCCCTGAAAACCCTAACCTCAAAAAGCTAAATTTCTTCTTCAACCTTCATTATTTTCTCTCTTTTCTCTGTATCAATGGCAACTGTGAAATTCAACACCAACTTTATCGCCCTAACCAGTGATGTTGAAGCACCCAATCCCAATTTCAAATGTTTTGTGAAGTGGATGTCTGAATCTTACATCAAGAATGCTCTGTCAACTAATCCTACCCTTTATCTAGACCTTCTAGAGCAATTCTGGAGCTCTGTTTTTCTGTGAGACTAATGCACTTCAGGATGTCACTCTCACCTATACCATTTTCTGCAAAATTGAAGATAAGGACATCACTATTACTGCTAAGGATATGAATCAAGCATTAGGATTGGGCTCTCAACAAGAAGTGTATGACCCACTAGCCATGAATGCTGAGTTGTTAAATTTCTTCGAGTTCATCAAGTACTTAGATGAGATTAAACTTGGGCATCTAAACAGGAAGAATATAAGAAAAGAGTGGAGCTATGTGTTTGCAACTCTTTAAGTATTCACTGCCAGGAAGTCTAACTATGATCAAATCAGTGCACATGCACAGCAGATAGGCTATGCCTTAGCCTATGGGAGAAAGATAGACATTGGACAACTTATTCTACAAGAGTTGTATGAGAGACTTGGTAAGAACTCAGCCAAGAGAGGTACTGACATTTTCTTCCCTCGCTTTATTCAATCTATACTTAATTTTAAAAATGATAAATGGATTAAATTACTTGGGATAGATAGAAATAGAATAGGCTATCCTAGATCCATGACCAAACTCATTTTTGGTAATTTGGAGACTAGGAATGATGTGGATGTAAGACTTAACATAACTCCCCATATGGAGGGTTTATTTAGGACTTACCCCCACAACATGCCAATATTTGATTCTAAATCACAATTAACACAACCCAAGCAAGTAGAACAAAATGCTAACACAGGGCTTGCTAACCATGTAATAACCCTAACTTTAGTAATGCTACAGTAGTCACATGAATAGTAAATTTCGAGGATTTAGAGAAATAGTATATAAGTACTCCATAATGGAAACGGAGAATGAATAAACAGAAACCATATTAGTGTTGTACATTGAAATTAAGTGACTCAAAATGACGATGGATTTCAGAAATTCCTAAATATGGATTTTTGAGGATTTTGACTTCCAAAGAGCTTCTATTGGATATTAAGGAGCATGGAACTATTAAAGGAATCATATATTGAGGAATTAGAAGAATTAGGTTAAACCAAGGGATTAATAAGTTAAGAGAATACCAAAGGAAATTGGATTTGTAAATGATTTCGAAAACCACTGAGACAATGAGGTATATTCGAAACGGATCACAATTAGACGAGTATGGAAACCAAGCAACCAAGATTAGTAATATAATAAGGATGCATACCACATTTTTACTTACCAAGATCAATAGCATTATACTTAGAAAATCAAAATGGGATTTATTGGATCATCAGAATGACATTACTTTCCACTAACTAGTTTTAAGGGCAAATTAGTACTTTTGCTTGGTTTTAATCACAAATATCTTTCAAGGCTTACAAGACAAGCTAGATTAAACAAGATTAAGATGAGATGAGATCAAAGAAATCAAAATAAACCTCTCCCCCTTCCATTATCATCATTTTCGGCCAAACAAGACAGCAGGTTGGTAAATCGAGCATAACTTCTTCGTTTCTTAGCCAAATTTTGCGTTCTATAGCTTTTTAGAAAGCCCATGAGATAAGTTACAGGTCGTATTTCACAAGAATTTTCCAGAAAAGCAAGGTAAGGGGGTCGTTTTTCATGTTCTTTCAGCTGATGAATAGTAACTCCGAATTATTAACTTGGTTTTAATGGCTCCTTTAGTTGATTCAAGCTAATTCAAGGTGGTTTAAGGATATATCAAGGTTTATTAAGGATCTTTAAAGCTTCAAGAAGGTATAATCACTCTTGTCCTTGTTTATTATTGATGGATATTGATGTAAGTAGTGGATAAGTGGTATAAATGTTAAGATTATGGTGATTTATGTGTTTGTAAGTGGTTTGAGTTAAATATGGAAGTGTTTGGGATTTTAACCATGGCTGGTAATGAAGATCACATGGTGTAGGTGATGATTATTGTGTGTGATAATTGATTTGGAGGAGTTGGATTTTTGGAAAGTATGAGAATATAGCCGTTATAATGTCCGATTTTCGTTAGGAGGTAATTTGCCCTGTTTTGGACCCCTGTATTCGTACGGTACCCTACTGTCTAGGTTACCAATTGACCATGAAATGATAGAGCTTAGTTCATAGATCGTTTTGATATAAGGTGCGTTAAAATCTGATGAACGGTTTAGGAGAAAAGTCAGTTTTAGTGAAAGACGTTCGAAAACCGAGAAACCGTAAATGTATCAACTTTGAGGTTACAATTACCATACTTTAACATTGTTAGAAGTCACGAAATTTTGGGATATAGTAGTGGTGTGGTCAAAGAACTATGTCCAGTTGACCTCACATTAAAATTCGAAATTTAAAAATTTTAAGAAATTTTACAGTCGAGTGTAGTAGTTAAGGGGAAATGGTGAAAACCCCTGAAACTTCGATTGAGTTTATAAATGGTTAAGTTCTTGAACCTTTGGGGTAATAATGATACGTTAAACATATATTGAATTGTAAAGGGTCTTGTTATACAAGAATGTAGTGAGTAGAGATGTGGTATTCTAATGACGGTCCTTTTGTGTTTATAGAAACTCTGGAAGAGACACGAACCATACCGTCAGGATACCAAAACCGAGGCAAGATTTCTTCTATCCCTATTTTGAAAAATTATTTATCTGCAAAGAAAAATGATTTTATGGAATATATATGTGATTCTATTATTGCTATATTGTTAAGAATTTGTTTTCCTGATTTTGGAAATTAAAGGGAGATATGAGTATGGATATGGATTAAAGGGAACAAGATTTCTTTTATCCTTATTTTGATATATTGTTTATGTTCAAAGGAAATGGTTTTGGTGGATAATATATGAATCTTATATGATGAGATGAGTAGGGATATATTCCCTGTTTACTGAGATTTTTGAATATGGATTATGAATGTGGATATGATTATGAATGAAGCGAATATGCTCTATGGTAAAAGAGATATGAAAGAGAATGGTATCAGTTGTTATCTATGGTTATATGGTTTATAATGCTATATTGTAAATATTCTTTTTGAGTATTAGTGGTTTAATGAATATTATTTGGTTATTATTTACTACTCTTAAATAGACGGAATATTTTATGAATATAAAAGCATATTTGATTTCTTGAACAGAAAAGAGATGTCTGAATCATAATCAAAGTATTATGTTATATATATATTTTATAGAAATAATGTGCGAGAATGGAAATGATATGAGTAATGATAAATGGAAATGATATACGGGAATGGAAATGTGAAATGGTGTTGATAAATGGAATAATGATTTTATAAAAAGGGGGAATAGCAACAAACTTGCGTAAGAGGCTGTGTCAGGGCTGTGTGCGACACAGTCCAGCATTCATTATATGATTCGGCACGAAGATGCCAAGGGAGGATGTTAGCAGGTGGCCTTCCTCCAGGGAGGATGTTAGCAGGTGGCCTTCCCCCAGGGATGATGTTAGCAGGTGGCCTTCATTCCTTCTACCGGTAGTAAAAGGGACGGGTACGGAGGACGACTGATCATCGTGCCTCACGTATTCGGCAACAGTGAAAACCCCCAAAATTTTCGAATAAAGAATCAACGATAAAGTCAGATTGGTATACTGAAAAGGAAAAATGATATGAAATGATGGAATTATTATTATAGATGAAGAGAAACTGATTTTATATTAATTGTTGCATAAGAAGGAAATGAGAAGATGACAGTGAGAGATTTATTCAAGTATTCATAGTATCTTGAAATATTACACTGAAAGGGTATATTGATTGTTATATTATTTAAGAAGAGAAACTGATACTATATTATCCTAGATTTCTTTCTTATAATAGTAAGTGGATGATGTATTATTAAATAAGAGTTTTATTCTTCCTTAAAGTTCATAATTGGTTACCGCTTACATATGCATATATATGTATACCTGGTCACATTTTAAATTCTAGCTTACAATATTATCTTGCTGAGCTATTATAGCTCACTCTTGCTACTTATCTATATACAGCTAGGTATGCTGATTCTACGCAGAACGCCCCGCAAGAGGGTAGGGGGAAGGCGACTTTCTGAGAGTACGCTAGCATCGATTCCTGAGGTAGCGTAGTGGCAGACGGGTTCTGGGAGCTCTATGTATAATCAAGTGTGTAAACATGTAAGAAACTTTTGGTTGTTGAAATGCTTCATGTCGAAGTATTATTCAGCAATGTACTTAAGTATGATTCTGGGTTTGTAATAACTGTTAAATTCTAAACGTCTATTATGGTGAATGTTGTTCTTTGAGCATATGACTGGTGTGTGTGTGTTTATTATTGCGGGGTCAACTGCATAAGTATTAATTATATAAAAAAAAAGACCCAAGAGATATTGATATTGAATGGAAATTGGTCCGTGATGGCCCAGATTTATGACCCCGGATTTGGGGCTGTCACAGATGGTATCAGAGCTTAGAGTCATATTGCTCAGGAACAGGAGTGATAGTAATATACACATATAGATATATAGGTAATGATATAAAATATTAACTCACATCGAGTTCAAGGGGGTTTATCGAACGAAGCGTTTATTCTAAGTAGTGATTATAATTTTATAGATTATTGCTAATAAAGGTTATTATGCCAAAAGTGTTAAGCTTATGTAGCACACGAGAACGATACGAGAAAAGGGAATACTTGATGTATCGGGAAGTGTACGTTAGATAACCTCGTGAGTAATTCCAGGGTGATCCATCATCTCTTATTCAAAAGGGGCCGGTATCTTTTCAAAACTTTTTGGTATCCTTGAAATGTGTTTCAAAATTGTATTAGTCAAAATATTCCTTTAAGATTATTTTCGGAAGATGGTATTTATCATTGTGATTTAAATTTTCCTCTATATTTCTTACTCCAACTAAGAGGAACAGCCCTATAAGTATACACAAGGACGATCTATCTGTGTGATAGAAAGTCGGAGGGGACGCCCTCACTTGTGTGACGTACGGGTTCTTCCATCATATTGATTTCCAAAATATTCTTTTGTTTCAAATAAGAGCTATTTAAAACTCTTAATCTTATAAATTGTGGTGGGACACTTGCTTGTTTCTGGGTTCGTTTCAATTCGAAGTTTCTTAAATTCTATAAATTGTTTCGAATATAGAAGATTTTATTAATGGATGGGATAATGGAAGCAAAGTTTAGAATATACGTGATTTTACGAGGAAACTCGAGATTTCAAGGGAAATTTTAATAAGAGATAATTAGAGCTAGAAGCGTTTCGATATAGAAGAGGAAGGAATTTCGTGAGAAGAAAGGGGTATAATTGAGGATTAGCGAGATAAAAGAATATGAGGAATTTTAAGGTATAATTGAGACTTACTATTGAGAGTAAGGTGTATTTTGAGGAAAAGTTAGAATAAGGATAAACAAAGGAAGTGAGAAAATTAATAAAGTTTGTGTATTCTGTCTAAATTCTATCGTATTTCGATATTAAATGTTGAGATTCAAGAATATCGATGTATATAAGGTGATTGACTTAAATGAAAAGGTTATTGTGCTTAAGGTGATACGCTTAATTGCTAAAGCTGAGTTGAGAATACTATGGTATATAAATGAGTTGACTAGTGATATAATTGTGTATATGAGAATGTGTATATAGAAATGATGTATATTATACCCTAAATTTGGGTGATTAATGAAGAATATTGCTATATACAGAATCATGCCGCCTAAACGTTATAATAGAGCAAATGCAAGGGAAAATGAGAGAGAGGAAGCAAGTCATAATAGGCAAGGTGAAAACGCTCATAATGAACAAAATCATGAAGAAGAAGAAGAAGATAAATCAACTGGCCAACAAGGAAATCAGGGTGGTGACCCTTTTAACCAACTCATGGACCTATTAAGGCAGAATTTAGCTAATCCACAGAATCCTCAACAACCACCTATTCTTCCCAATCAGGCAGCTAACTCCTTTCGCGCTTTTAAGTCATTTAAACCCCCAGAGTTTGAGGGAACTGCTAACCCAGTAGTAGCCAGAGCCTGGTTAAAAGAGATGGAAAAAGCTTTTGAGATATTGAGGATAGAAGAGGATCAGAAAACAATCTTTGCGGCCTATCTCTTAAAAGGAGAGGCAAATTATTGGTGGGAGGCTAAGAAAAACCTAGAAGGAGCGGGAGTGATAACCTGGGAGCGTTTCACTATGGTGTTTTTAGAAAAGTACTCCCCTAGGTATTTGGAAAACCAAATGGAGATGAAATTTCTGGAATTGAAACAGGATAATTTATCAGTGGCCGAGTATGAAACTAAATTTACTGAACTATCTAGGTTTGTTCCGAAATTTGTGCGTACTGAGGAACCTTTCAGTCTAATCAATCGCGACCACCATTACCAGATTGCAACACGTGTGGTAGGAAGCATATCGGAGAGTGTAAGATGTTAGGAATAACTTGCTTTAAGTGTGGACAGAAAGGGCATTATCAGGACAGGTGTCCATCAGCTGATAAGGGTGATGTCAAGTGTTATCAATGTGGAAGACTAGGACATTTTGCTAGAGATTATCGTTCTGGTGGGTCGTCTGCGCCAGGACAAAGTATGACTGCTTCAAATAGACCTACTGCTAGAATGTATAACATGACTTTAGGAGAAGCATTGAAAAAGCTGGATACAGATACAGGTGAAATATTTTCTTTAATAATTTACTCTTGTAGGTATAAGTGTTTGGTTAGGAATTAACGTGGTCAATGAATGGTGTAAATGAGTTAATAGCATAGATAAGAATAATCTATCTGAGTAGGAAGTAAGATATGCCAATCCAGAGAGAAAATACGAGCACCCTTGTTTAGATACGAACAGGAAATATATATTATAGGTAGTATTTTCTTACAATTGTTTCAAGGAATCTTATTCTAGTCGGATTTCTGGAAGATTTTACAGAGACAAGATATAATAAGATCGAAGTGTGTATATTTATGTCATGATAGAGATCAACATAGGGATAAACCATAAGTGAGATACACTACCATTCAGGGGAGGCCAATGTGGTGGCCGATACCCATAACCAAAAGAGGAATGTTGATGAATGACAAGCAAGGTTATGTTGGTGTATTCTGTGCAAACAAGATAGAGATATTATGAAGGAAAAAGGATGGAGAAAGTGGTATAGAAGTTATAAGGTGTAGATAAAAAGGTGTCTATGGACATTTCTGTCGTGATTCCGGGACGGAATCCTTTTAAGGGGGGAAGGATGTAATAACCCTAACTTTAGTAATGCTACAGTAGTCACATGAATAGTAAATTTCGAGGATTTAGAGAAATAGTATATAAGTACTCCATAATGGAAACGGAGAATGAATAAACAGAAACCATATTAGTGTTGTACATTGAAATTAAGTGACTCAAAATGACGATGGATTTCAGAAATTCCTAAATATGGATTTTTAAGGATTTTGACTTCCAAAGAGCTTCTATTGGATATTAAGGAGCATGGAACTATTAAAGGAATCATATATTGAGGAATTAGAAGAATTAGGTTAAACCAAGGGATTAATAAATTAAGAGAATACCAAAGGAAATTGGATTTGTAAATGATTTCGAAAACCACTGAGACAATGAGGTATATTCGAAACGGATCACAATTAGACGAGTATGGAAACCAAGCAACCAAGATTAGTAATATAACAAGGATGCATACCACATTTTTACTTACCAAGATCATTAGCATTATACTTAGGGGCCGTTTGGGAAATCTTATTTTTCAGAAATAAGTTACTTATTATGGAAAAAAGTTAGGAAATATGTACTTTTTTCTGAAATAAGTAACTTATTTTTGCAAGATAACGAATATTGAACTCCGCATACACATTTTTCTTTAAAAAAAATTATGTAAATACGAAATTTTTTCCGAAATAAGTTACTTATAAGTTGGGCAGCGGATTTGCCAAACAGGCCCTTAGAAAATCAAAATGGGATTTATTGGATCATCAGAATGACATCACTTTCCACTAAATAGTTTTAAGGGCAAATTAGTACTTTTGCTTGGTTTTAATCACAAATATCTTTCAAGTCTTACAAGACAAGCTAGATTAAACAAGATTAAGATGAGATGAGATCAAAGAAATCAAAATAAACCTCTCCCCCTTCCATTATCATCATTTTCGGCCAAACAAGACAGCAGGTTGGTAAATCGAGCATAACTTCTTCGTTTCTTAGCCAAATTTTGCGTTCTATAGCTTTTTAGAAAGCCCATGAGATAAGTTACAGGTCGTATTTCACAAGAATTTTCCAGAAAAGCAAGGTAAGGGGGTCGTTTTTCATGTTCTTTCAGCTGATGAATAGTAACTCCGAATTATTAACTTGGTTTTAATGGCTCCTTTAGTTGATTCAAGCTAATTCAAGGTGGTTTAAGGATATATCAAGGTTTATTAAGGATGTTTAAAGCTTCAAGAAGGTATAATCACTCTTGTCCTTGTTTATTATTGATGGATATTGATGTAAGTAGTGGATAAGTGGTATAAATGTTAAGATTATGGTGATTTATGTGTTTGTAAGTGGTTTGAGTTAAATATGGATCAGAAAACAATCTTTGCGGCCTATCTCTTAAAAGGAGAGGCAAATTATTGGTGGGAGGCTAAGAAAAACCTAGAAGGAGCGGGAGTGATAACCTGGGAGCGTTTCACTATGGTGTTTTTAGAAAAGTACTCCCTTAGGTATTTGGAAAACCAAATGGAGATGAAATTTCTGGAATTGAAACAGGATAATTTATCAGTGGCCGAGTATGAAACTAAATTTACTGAACTATCTAGGTTTGTTCCGAAATTTGTGCGTACTGAGGAACCTTTCAGTCTAATCAATCGCGACCACCATTACCAGATTGCAACACGTGTGGTAGGAAGCATATCGGAGAGTGTAAGATGTTAGGAATAACTTGCTTTAAGTGTGGACAGAAAGGGCATTATCAGGACAGGTGTCCATCAGCTGATAAGGGTGATGTCAAGTGTTATCAATGTGGAAGACTAGGACATTTTGCTAGAGATTATCGTTCTGGTGGGTCGTCTGCGCCAGGACAAAGTATGACTGCTTCAAATAGACCTACTGCTAGAATGTATAACATGACTTTAGGAGAAGCATTGAAAAAGCTGGATACAGATACAGGTGAAATATTTTCTTTAATAATTTACTCTTGTAGGTATAAGTGTTTGGTTAGGAATTAACGTGGTCAATGAATGGTGTAAATGAGTTAATAGCATAGATAAGAATAATCTATCTGAGTAGGAAGTAAGATATGCCAATCCAGAGAGAAAATACGAGCACCCTTGTTTAGATACGAACAGGAAATATATATTATAGGTAGTATTTTCTTACAATTGTTTCAAGGAATCTTATTCTAGTCGGATTTCTGGAAGATTTTACAGAGACAAGATATAATAAGATCGAAGTGTGTATATTTATGTCATGATAGAGATCAACATAGGGATAAACCATAAGTGAGATACACTACCATTCAGGGGAGGCCAATGTGGTGGCCGATACCCATAACCAAAAGAGGAATGTTGATGAATGACAAGCAAGGTTATGTTGGTGTATTCTGTGCAAACAAGATAGAGATATTATGAAGGAAAAAGGATGGAGAAAGTGGTATAGAAGTTATAAGGTGTAGATAAAAAGGTGTCTATGGACATTTCTGTCGTGATTCCGGGACGGAATCCTTTTAAGGGGGGAAGGATGTAATAACCCTAACTTTAGTAATGCTACAGTAGTCACATGAATAGTAAATTTCGAGGATTTAGAGAAATAGTATATAAGTACTCCATAATGGAAACGGAGAATGAATAAACAGAAACCATATTAGTGTTGTACATTGAAATTAAGTGACTCAAAATGACGATGGATTTCAGAAATTCCTAAATATGGATTTTTAAGGATTTTGACTTCCAAAGAGCTTCTATTGGATATTAAGGAGCATGGAACTATTAAAGGAATCATATATTGAGGAATTAGAAGAATTAGGTTAAACCAAGGGATTAATAAGTTAAGAGAATACCAAAGGAAATTGGATTTGTAAATGATTTCAAAAACCACTGAGACAATGAGGTATATTCGAAACGGATCACAATTAGACGAGTATGGAAACCAAGCAACCAAGATTAGTAATATAACAAGGATGCATACCACATTTTTACTTACCAAGATCATTAGCATTATACTTAGAAAATCAAAATGGGATTTATTGGATCATCAGAATGACATCACTTTCCACTAAATAGTTTTAAGGGCAAATTAGTACTTTTGCTTGGTTTTAATCACAAATATCTTTCAAGTCTTACAAGACAAGCTAGATTAAACAAGATTAAGATGAGATGATATCAAAGAAATCAAAATAAACCTCTCCCCCTTCCATTATCATCATTTTCGGCCAAACAAGACAGCAGTTTGGTAAATCGAGCATAACTTCTTCGTTTCTTAGCCAAATTTTGCGTTCTATAGCTTTTTAGAAAGCCCATGAGATAATCTACAAGTCGTATTTCACAAGAAATTTCCAGAAAAGCAACGTAAGGGGGTCGTTTTTCATGTTCTTTCAGCTGATGAATAGTAACTCCGAATTATTAACTTGGTTTTAATGGCTCCTTTAGTTGATTCAAGCTAATTCAAGGTGGTTTAAGGATATATCAAGGTTTATTAAGGATCTTTAAAGCTTCAAGAAGGTATAATCACTCTTGTCCTTGTTTATTATTGATGGATATTGATGTAAGTAGTGGATAAGTGGTATAAATGTTAAGATTATGGTGATTTATGTGTTTGTAAGTGGTTTGAGTTAAATATGGAAGTGTTTGGGCTTGTAACCATGGCTGGTAATGAAGACCACATGGTGTAGGTGATGATTATTGTGTGTGATAATTGATTTGGAGGAGTTGGATTTTTGGAAAGTATGAGAATATAGCCGTTATAATGTCCGATTTTCGTTAGGAGGTAATTTGCCCTGTTTTGGACCCCTGTATTCGTACGGTACCCTACTGTCTAGGTTACCAATTGACCATGAAATGATAGAGCTTAGTTCATAGATCGTTTTGATATAAGGTGCGTTAAAATCTGATGAACGGTTTAGGAGAAAAGTCAGTTTTAGTGAAAGACGTTCGAAAACCGAGAAACCGTAAATGTATCAACTTTGAGGTTACAATTACCATACTTTAACATTGTTAGAAGTCACGAAATTTTGGGATATAGTAGTGGTGTGGTCAAAGAACTATGTCCAGTTGACCTCACATTAAAATTCGAAATTTAAAAATTTTAAGAAATTTTACAGTCGAGTGTAGTAGTTAAGGGGAAATGGTGAAAACCCCTGAAACTTCGATTGAGTTTATAAATGGTTAAGTTCTTGAACCTTTGGGGTAATAATGATACGTTAAACATATATTGAAGTGTAAAGGGTCTTGTTATACAAGAATGTAGTGAGTAGAGATGTGGTATTCTAATGACGGTCCTTTTGTGTTTATAGAAACTCTGGAAGAGACACGAACCATACCGTCAGGATACCAAAACCGAGGCAAGATTTCTTCTATCCCTATTTTGAAAAATTATTTATCTGCAAAGAAAAATGATTTTATGGAATATATATGTGATTCTATTATTGCTATATTGTTAAGAATTTGTTTTCCTGATTTTGGAAATTAAAGGGAGATATGAGTATGGATATGGATTAAAGGGAACAAGATTTCTTTTATCCTTATTTTGATATACTGTTTATGTTCAAAGGAAATGGTTTTGGTGGATAATATATGAATCTTATATGATGAGATGAGTAGGGATATATTCCCTGTTTACTGAGATTTTTGAATATGGATTATGAATGTGGATATGATTATGAATGAAGCGAATATGCTCTATGGTAAAAGAGATATGAAAGAGAATGGTATCAGTTGTTATCTATGGTTATATGGTTTATAATGCTATATTGTAAATATTCTTTTTGAGTATTAGTGGTTTAATGAATATTATTTGGTTATTATTTACTACTCTTAAATAGACGGAATATTTTATGAATATAAAAGCATATTTGATTTCTTGAACAGAAAAGAGATGTCTGAATCATAATCAAAGTATTATGTTATATATATATTTTATAGAAATAATGTGCGAGAATGGAAATGATATGAGTAATGATAAATGGAAATGATATACGGGAATGGAAATGTGAAATGGTGTTGATAAATGGAATAATGATTTTATAAAAAGGGGGAATAGCAACAAACTTGCGTAAGAGGCTGTGTCAGGGCTGTGTGCGACACAGTCCAGCATTCATTATATGATTCGGCACGAAGATGCCAAGGGAGGATGTTAGCAGGTGGCCTTCCTCCAGGGAGGATGTTAGCAGGTGGCCTTCCCCCAGGGATGATGTTAGCAGGTGGCCTTCATTCCTTCTACCGGTAGTAAAAGGGACGGGTACGGAGGACGACTGATCATCGTGCCTCACGTATTCGGCAACAGTGAAAACCCCCAAAATTTTCGAATAAAGAATCAACGATAAAGTCAGATTGGTATACTGAAAAGGGAAAATGATATGAAATGATGGAATTATTATTATAGATGAAGAGAAACTGATTTTATATTAATTGTTGCATAAGAAGGAAATGAGAAGATGACAGTGAGAGATTTATTCAAGTATTCATAGTATCTTGAAATATTACACTGAAAGGGTATATTGATTGTTATATTATTTAAGAAGAGAAACTGATACTATATTATCCTAGATTTCTTTCTTATAATAGTAAGTGGATGATGTATTATTAAATAAGAGTTTTATTCTTCCTTAAAGTTCATAATTGGTTACCGCTTACATATGCATATATATGTATACCTGGTCACATTTTAAATTCTAGCTTACAATATTATCTTGCTGAGCTATTATAGCTCACTCTTGCTACTTATCTATATACAGCTAGGTATGCTGATTCTACGCAGAACGCCCCGCAAGAGGGTAGGGGGAAGGCGACTTTCTGAGAGTACGCTAGCATCGATTCCTGAGGTAGCGTAGTGGCAGACGGGTTCTGGGAGCTCTATGTATAATCAAGTGTGTAAACATGTAAGAAACTTTTGGTTGTTGAAATGCTTCATGTCGAAGTATTATTCAGCAATGTACTTAAGTATGATTCTGGGTTTGTAATAACTGTTAAATTCTAAACGTCTATTATGGTGAATGTTGTTCTTTGAGCATATGACTGGTGTGTGTGTGTTTATTATTGCGGGGTCAACTGCATAAGTATTAATTATATAAAAAAAAAGACCCAAGAGATATTGATATTGAATGGAAATTGGTCCGTGATGGCCCAGATTTATGACCCGGGATTTGGGGCTGTCACAAACCAACCACCTCAACCAAACACAGAGCCACCTACATCATCCTCTCAACAGGGTGGTGTTAGTAAAAAGGAAAAGAAGAGAAAACAGGTTGCTTCTGCACCTTTAACCATCTTATCTGAAGCAACATTGGCTGTAGAATTAGGCTTAGAAAGTGAGGAACCTGAGTCACCCTTACTAAGGCCAAAGAAGAAAAAGAAATCTAAAACCACCTCCTCAGTCACACAAATGGCTGAAGTTGTAAAATCAGGGGCACACAGTTCACTAGATGTATCCTCTCAACAGGGTGCATCTGTAGAATCAAGCATCCTCCCCAATGCACCTTCTTGTAATGAGTCAGCACATGAGAGTGATAAGGCTGGCACAACACTGTGTGGAGAGCACATCACACTTGAAACTCCCTCTATCTTTCAGGGGGAGTTGCTAAAATCAAATCTACAAGACACTTTTCTTCCAGAATCTAACACTCAAATTTCTTTGGAGCCTGCAACTCAATCAATTGAGGAGCAAGGCATTGATCATCAAGAATTCTTTTCTCTTGGTGAGCCAATGGACTCAAGTGACTTAGTGCATGACACTTTGCTCACCACCCAGGAACCACATTTAGATACTGAGGGAATGCATGTTGGGGCATATCCTGATGACACCATCACCAACACAGAGGCTTCACTAGTTTTCACTAGAGACTCTATGCCTGTGTCAACTACTGTTGTAACTCATCCCACTCCTGTGGAGACAACAGTAGTAGAGTCAATTCATCCGGTTGCAGAAGTTGCATCTATAACTGAGGAGTCTAACTTGCCTAGCTCTAGCTCTAACTTCATGTCTCAATGGCTAAAGCCTGTGCAACATGACAGTGCTTCAGGATCAGGGTTTGTTCCACAACAATTGACGGTTGAAGCACTTCAAAATCTAATTGTGGATCAGATTCCTGAGTTCACAAAGATTGCTCAGAACCTACTCACTGCAGACACGCCAGATCCAGACTATGAAGCAATTCTGCTATGCCATAGAGATGATGTGGAGATGCAAAAGGTAAAGATAATAGATGAGGCTGAGAGAGATGGCAATGTAGATGCCTGGCTGCAAGGAAAATATGATATTACTCTCAATGAAGCCCTTCAATATCTAAGAGAGGAATACATCACTTCACTGGGTTCTAATGCCAAATCTCTGACTCCTGGTGAAGTGTATGAGGCTATGAATGACTCTCACAAAGGATTTCTCAAGGCTGCACACTATCTTGGGAAGGGAGTTAAAACTGAAATCAACAAGGTGTGTGACAAAACAGCCACTACAGTGGAAGAAATCAAGAGAACTTTTGATGCAAAATTTCCTCAGTTGGACAATGTTCTCAAGGATGTCAAATACTGCAACTCCACCTGCACCAAGATGGATAATGGTCTAGCTCTACTGAAGGATACTGTCACAAGTCTGGGGCATAAATTTCAAACTCTCTCTGATCAGACAACTGATGCAAATGCCATGCTCAGAACCCTCTTTGCAAATCAATATGGAGACAAGCTGGTCACTGAGGTCCCTATGCATGACATGACCAAGTATGAAGTAAAGAGACTCAAGGAGCAATCTCTGTCTGGTTTTAAGTCTAATGAGCTTTTTACCAAAGTGGATTCCATGGAAAAAGAGGTGGTCTCTCTCAAACAATCCAATGCTCATCTCACAGACACTGTAACCACTCTAACTGAGTAGTTGAACACTCAAGCTACCACCACAGCTGATGTTCTTCTGCATCAACAGTTGATGTTATCTGCAATGATGAAGCATATGGGTCTCCCTTTACCTGAAGAATCTTCCACCCCAAAGGTCACTACTACAGCCTATGTGCCTGACAACAAGCCTAAGGGGGAGAAGAGGACATTAAGGAACTCAAATCCAAAGGGGGAGAAACCTAAGGAGAAAGGCATCAAGATAAATGAGGGTGGTCATCAAAGGGCTCCAAAATCTACAACCCATGTTCCAAGAAAAGGGAAAGCCAAGGTTAATGAGCCTCCATCTTCTCTGCCAGTGGTTACTCTATCAACTGTGCATGTCATTACTCCTAGTGGCCAGAAGCAATCTATCACAACTACGGTGGTTGCAGGGAGTATGCCATCTGACAAACCTCTCCTCTCCAAGACTGAAAGTGCCAAGCCTGTAGAAGTGAAAGTTATTACTGAGGCCAAGCTACAAGAAGTTGCTAATTCAAATGTCTATCATAATAAATCCTTCTTGGAGTTTCTGAAAGCTACAAGGGAATAGGCTGGTGACACTCAATTCTATCTAAGGAAGTTGAAGGAGCAGATTGACTACTTCACTATCATACCCAAGAAAGTCAACATCTTATGGTTCAAGGAATTATTGATGGTTTCTAAATCCAAAATATGGCATCTAACCTTCAAGACCCTACAAGGCTTAATGTACTCAGAGGTGGATGCCCTAATCAGTAAGATTGAGAAGAGAGATGAAAATTAGAACAACAAAAGTCTCTACAATGACTTAAGGGATGAGCAACCAACCAGATTGCCTGAGGTGATGACAAATCCAAGGACAATTATCTACCAATCTGGCACAAGAATTGATGAAATCCAATAGTTGATCATTCCCAAGCATCTGGTCCCCAACAATAGAAACCTTATCATTGCCATTGTGGAAAAGATAAACAAGAAGAAAGGTGTAAGAACAGTAGAAGAATTGGAAGCCATATCCTATCTCAGATCATACATTGCATCTGGCATTGTACCTGAATCTGCTAAGTTCAACTCAAGCAAGGATGGTGATCAAGACAAAGATGGAGACTAAGAGTGATGGAAGGAGAAGACATCACAGGAGTGATAAGGATGATGAAGACAAGAAGAAGAAGAGAGACAACAAGGACAAGAAAGGTGATGATGACCAAGGTAAAGTCTATGAGAGGAAGAATGGAAAATAGCAAGCATTAGGCATTGCTAGCAGTAAACTCACCACAACAAAAGACTCTAAGTCTAGAGTGAATACTGTTAGTAATGACCTTCCAAAATCTGAATCAATGGCTTCTGCAACTATTTTTCCACCTCAAGAAGAGAAGAAGATTCAAATCAAGAAACCAGGTGTACGTTTCCAAAAGCAAATTGCTAATGGAGTACTACAATGGTCTACAAGCAAGGGTCATAAGTTTCTGCATAGCAATCAAGTAAAAAGGATTAAGTTCAAGCATGCTGCAAGAAGAGTGAAGTTATCCAAGTCTAGGGCACTAACAATTATTCCAGGCTTAAACCTACCACCACTAGATGAAGACTTTGATGAAGATCAACTGCAATTCCTAAGAGCTCAAAGAATCTATCATGTTGCCATTGTTGATGATTGTCTTGAATTTAAATACACTGATGGAAGACAGAAGAAATTCAAGCAAGGGACATGTCAGCATTGGGGCAAGCTATATGATATAGAAAGGATTATTGCAATGTTGGATTCTGAAGATAGAGTGGAAAGGGTATGGAAGTTGGAGTTAATTGATTTTGTCAAAATGAAGAGAGATCACCAGGCAGAACATAAAAAGAACAGTGAAGAGCTACTAAAGAAAAGGGAGGAGGAGTTTGCTGCAATGGAAGCTAAGGCTGATGAATTGAGGGCTATGGGTCTGTGTAGAGTCAAATTTAATCCTTACATCATTGAATACAAGAAATATGGAAGAACTGTTGTTTGCACTAATTCACGCAAGCGTACGTGGTCACAAGTAATATAGATATAAGTCAAGTTCGTTCCCACAGAGATCTGGTTTTTAATTCAATTTAGTACCTATGCAACAATGTATGGTTTTATTCCACTGCTAAGACAAATAACAATTTTGGGTTTTAACTATCTAAATTAAACCAAGATGCAAATTATCAAACTAAGAATTAAATTACTAATGAGAATTGAAATCGAATTACTTATTAGAATAAAAACATGGGACTCTAACTTCATTATCTACTTCACTTAGAGTTGATGCCTTTAATCAATGCACGTGCTGGTTTTGATATCTGATCAGACAACACGAAACAAGTAAACGCTACTTCTCAGTATACGAATACAAACTAAACATACATCCACAAAAGAGATAGAAGATGAATAGACACATAGGGTAGCATAGGATAGGTTGATGTTTTAACATCATGATTTGTAGCATCGATCAATAGAGATATTATGCTGCCCTATGTGATATCTCTATAGAATTTGAAAACATAACGGTTGAAGAACAAGTTGTCTATTAAGATCACATAGGGCAGCATAATATCTCTATTGATGCTACAAATCATGATGTTAAAACATCAACCTATCCTATGCTAGCATGGCAAGTTCTAAATCTCAAGATCCACTCTCGCTTCACAAGAGATAAACAATTCAATTTAGATGTTAGCTACGCATCTAAAAGCATTAAGATTAATCATACGAGGATATCAAGAATTCACCACACGTAATCTTTAAAGCAATCAAACTACTAAGCTACATAGATAACTCCGTTAGAATCCCATGACAACGATTAGCTCATAATTGAACCGTTCATCGTCATGGGATTTGATGAAAACATGATACTAAACAAGATATGAAAGACAGAAACAATAATATTATAAAAATGAAGAGTTGAGAAAAAAAATCTATAATCTAGAATAACACAAAGATGAAGTAGATCTAGATCCGTTGCTTGTCACGAGCGTTGAATCCTTCTCTCCTTTTCTCCCTTGCAGATCTAAGCTACGTTACAATAATAAAACTATGATACGATTTACAATGCTAAGATGTGTTTAAATAGGATCTAGATTTCTTGCCCAGCAAGAATTACCTTCTAATACAATTAGAATTCAATTAAGGTTCTAAAAACTGTCCGAAATACAATTAGAACTTGAAAAGGGCAAAATAATAATTTCACTGCTTCCAACAGTCTGCTTGTCATGCTTCCTGCTCTCTCCACATGCAACCTGCTCGTGCAACACCTGTTCCATGTTGTAGAAAATCTCTCAAGCTTCGCGTGGGTAGTAATATCGTTGAAAACGGACTTATAGAACTCCAGATATGGCCAAAACAGTGTAGACTGCGCAACCTTCCCGGAAAATCCGAATTTTAATCAATTTAATCTCCAAAAACGACAGAAGCATCAACCTTAATCAACATTCTTGTAAATCTGCACAACTAAGCAAAACACATCAAAACTACAAGAAACTTGAGTCCAAGAAAATCAATTTAAGCCGATTTAGAATGCTCCAAGTGGATATAAAATCCACTTATCACACCCCCAAACTTAAACCGATGCTTGTCCTCAAGCATTAACAATTACAACTAACTAACTAACTAGTACCACTTCAGTAGGTGATCACGGTTGCATTTGGCATATGCAACAAGCCCTTTAAACCCCTAGGCTGCCCTAGTGGACGAGTAAGGTCTCGTGAGGGCCTATAGCGAATGTACCCACAAAATCCATTTAACCTAATGCAATGCAATGCATGAATGCAACTAAATGAAAATGCAAATAATCTAGTACTAATATCCTACCATACCTTCAATTCCTCTCATGCCATATCAACTTAAGAATCAAAGTTAATACGCAATATCTTGAAGTCGAAAGTGCAAGTATTCACATAGTCTACTCAATGAACATGCATAAGTTCTCAAAAGCCCATGTCAAGTGTAAGAAATAGTTAGTAAACATGCTAAGCCTACAATAGTACATCTTTGAGACAAAACTCGGGATCTCATACGCAAAAAAAGAAAACAAGTAAACACTCACAATCCACACACAAAAGAATATTCACTCAAGAACAAGGGTAAGTGTATCACTCAATTCCAACAAAATCATAAACATGCTTGACATTTGGTATCAATCTAACTCTTAACACAACATACATCAATGACGATAATGAAAAGGTCTTTATTTGGGTTGTAACGGGGCTAGGGACAAGGTATGTCAAATAAGCCAAATTAGGTGAAGTGTCAAAAGCTAGTAAGTACCATAATAAATCATAAACAACACCCTATTTTCCCCCCACATAATTTTGACTAAACAAACACTCGACTAGTCGACTAAAGTAGGATCACAACAAACACAAACATGCTCTCATAATTTTTTTTTTCATTTTTTTTTCTTCGAGAGCTAAATATATCACAAACAATAATATACACAATAACAATGATCCCATGAATTTATTACATATGCCGACTATCAAGTAAACAAACCCAATTTTCAATATTTCCCCCAAAAGTAAGACCAACAATAAACCCCTCCTTGCACACCTTATTACTCCCTTAAGCACTCTACTAGCCTTTGACAATGTGGGTTCAAATTAATGTAAGGCCAATACAAGAAAAAAGTCTAGGCAAGTAATGTGGTATGTCATCGAAAAAATAGGATTAAGCTCAACGGGTTAACTAATTGATCATGTAAATATGGTGTGGTAATATGGGAAAATATGTGGTTATTCCTAAATGCCTTTATCAGTTTAATCGTCAAATAATGTCATGCGTTTCAAGAAAGACCTCAAACAACTGCTAGCAATGCAAACAATCCGTGGACACTCAAGCAAACGAATAAATTGCAACAAATATGCAATATGGCTCAAAAACTCACTTGGTGGAAAAATATACTCAATCCCAAGCAAAAATCTCTCTAACGCACCGACTTGTATTCAAAGCATGCAAACTAAATCATCTTGCACATATTCATGTCCTTCTAATCACTTACAACATTCAATAAGTCTACTAGCTTCAACTTACTAGTGTATGTGTGTGCACAAGAACAAAGCATATCACTTCTCAATCAAAAACGTCAACAACACAAAATTCCTATCAAGCATGGGTGCAAATGCAAACTACTATGAACTCACATGATATACGAACATAAAAACAGAATGTCCTATATGAAACAAACGTAAATAATACGAACATATATAAATAATTTATTACTACTAATATGCAAAATATGAAATCCTACATGAACAAATAATACAACAACAACTACTAATCCCTCAAACCACCCCCAAACTTAAAATATCACTACGCCATAAATGGCTTTATACAACACTTAGGGCAGGGTGTTACCTTCTCAAGTGTTACCATAGCTATGAAATTTTGGACCTATCACAACACTCTAGTTTTGGTGTTACCATATCCTTAAAGGTATGTTACCATAGATGTGGAAGGTGTTAAATTTAGTAACACCATGGGGTGTGTTACCTTAGAGTATAATTAACATATTTTTGAATTTTATTTATAATCAACGATTTAATAATTATTAAAATTTAAAATTCAATAATTTTAATCAAGTCATTGAATTTATTATTATAAAAATAATATTCTATCAAATAATTGAATCATTCATATTTTTAAAATATTAATATATTTTTTAATAATTTTATTTAAAATATCTTAAAATAAAGTAACATTCAAAAATTATTCAAATTTGATTAAAATCATTAATAAAATTATTGGAGAAAATGACAGGGTATAATAAGTTTAAATTATTATTTAATAATTAAAATAATAAATTTATCGTCATACATTTTTTATAAGAAAATTAATAAATTTTGTAATATTAGAACATGAAAAAAAGAAAAGCAAGGAATGAAAAATTGGAAAAAAAATTGAGGATTAGCGGGCGGGAAACAAAAGTGAAAGCGGGCTAATCAAAATTGGGTTAAAATTGGTTAAAATCGGGGAAAAGCGGGATACTCACAATTGAGGGAAAAAATTAGGCCACTCACTATGTCTCACTGACCTCTCTCTCGAGCCTCATTCACCTCTCTGTCTCTCTCTCGCTCAATTGGAGTCTCGCACTCAGTCACATGGTTCGGGAAACACACTTTGTCAACAAACACACACGCACTCTCTCTCTCTCTCTCTCTCTCGTTACAAGCTGCTTTAGGGTTCAATTGGAGCACGGGTTCAATTGGGGTTCAACGGAATTGGGGTTCAATTGGGCTTCGATTTGGAGTTCCTCGTACAAATTGAGTGTTTGTCTCTCTCTCTCTCTCTATGTTCTTCGATTTGTACTTATATTTGTATGTGTCTCTCTCTCTCTCTTATGTTTTCGATTTGTAATTGTATTTCTATATTTCCCTGCTTGGTGGTTTTGTTTGTATAATTTATTCCATGGACCATGAACCCTGAAATGAGTGTGACTTATTGTGATTGCTTAGATTGTTTGCCATGAGACATGAGACAAGTATGAATACCCATTCCTGTATCTTTTTTTTTTCTTTCCCGAGTTACTCCAATAAATTGAACAAGTAACAGATATTTGGATATTTGGTTGATCTAGGGTGGCTTTTTTATGTTTTTCTTTTCTTTAATGATAGGCATGTGACATTTTTTGGACGAGCTGGGGTTTGTGCACTTAATTACGTTGGCGAATGCTTACAGGGATTGCAAGTTTGCAGAGTTAATATTGACTACACCTTATGAGCATTGTTTGATTTCCCTTAATTTTTTATTGCATCGTATTAGTTGTGCTAGTACATGGGATCATTATTTGTGACAAGATACTGTTTGATTTTGATTATAAATGAGTGATGTATTTATGAAAACAGTTTTGTTTATTTATATTTTAACAATGATCATTGTCAGTATGTTAGTTTGTTTAGCTTCTGGATGAGTGTCATAATATAATGAAACATGTCGGGCTTCTTTTTATTTTTCGGTATCACGGATATTGAATGTTTTACTTTATTGCTTCATGAAATTTTTGTGTTTCAGGGTTTGTAAATGTTCCAACTGATTTAAAAGTAGAGTACCTGCAGATTGCTCTGGTCTTAGAGAAGGCTATGGCTAGTATCTTGTGTAGTCGAGAAGTTAATCGGTTGTTCTGCGTTTCTTTCTTTCTATGGTAACTGCTTTAACTTTGTTTTTTACAGTTATGCCATGGCTGGTATGTTTAAGTGAGCAGTAAGGTCAAGTGCATACTTTTTTGTGCAAATGTTGATTTTACGGAAAGAAAAAAAGTTTACAAGAGCAGTTCTCAGAATTGAGAGGTGTTAGGCATTGATCTTTAATATGCATGTTGGTTTTTTGGTAGCATTAGCTGAAATTGATGAAGCCTACATTACTCCATTTTGGTTGGAATGAAACTTGGCCATCGTTTTAAGATCTTGTTCGGTAAATTTATTTGGATATACCAGTGTTAATTGTGTACTAGTACTTGCTGTACTGAAGCACTACAATGCTATATTAAGAATTGATCAATTATTGCTATTTTGCAGCCCCCTTGTCAAATGGCTACATAAGTGGTTGATCCATCCATGCACACTTAATGTCATGCTATAATATATTAATATCCCAAGCACCTGGAGAATTTTCTTTACATAAAATGGAACATGTCAAGACATTTAGATTCTTGAATATGTACATGCACATGAAAAGCAATCGCACCACATTTACTTGTATAAGGGATGGTTTTTATTTTTATAACTGATACTATATTACTAAAAACATTTTCCATTATTGAAAGTTCTTTAGTTTGAACATCTCATTGTTCAAAATGTTCTCTTATGACACAGGTTTTTTCATTATATTCATACATCACGCTTCTATATATTGGGGTCTTGTACCGAACCTGATGCTGATAAGTTTCTTGTGACATCCTTTAAACGTTAGAAACATTATTACCAAGTCTACCATTTAAATTTGATGCAATCGAATTATGGCATTAATAAAAATATCCTCTAATTAGGTTTAATGGAATAATATACAGAATTGGCCATGAATTCCAAGTGAAAAGTACCCTACATAAAGTATGAAACTCTTGATAACTACACATTTTGCAGATGATTGTGGGACCTCTCATTTCCCTCGCACATATTTGCTGTGTATGTGAAGAAATGCGAGCTACTCCCGTCAACACATTGAATCCACAAAGAACCGCCATGATTGTGGTAAATTTTCTAAAGGTCTGTATATAAAATATGAAGCATGTAATGGCTGTTCTGGATACACATTAACTCAACTATATATTGTTTAAATCGGACAGGAAAAATATCCAGTCCTGCTGACTTGAGATTCCAAGAAGATCTCCTGTTTCCTGGGCGCCGTATTGAGGATGCTGGAAGTGTTAAAGTGTTAATATTGAGCATGATCAGGTAATACCTGTTTTTTCCGGATATGGCGTACTTTAAATTAAGATAGTATGTATGCATACTTGCATATCTAGTTTTTTCTTTTTATATATCTGATCTTAGTTTTTTTTGAATACACTGGTTATTCTGAGTTAGTGTATTCTGATGTTAGATTGGAAGTAGGTTTTTTTCTTTTAATATAGCACAAATATGTTTTGATGTTTTGAGTGTACATGTTTCCAGCCCCATGTATCATATACACAGGGACAGTAAACCAGTGGTAGGTGGGGGAGATGAAGTGTTGTGTTTTTGTTACCTTATTCTAAGAGACATCAACTTTGACATTGTACAAATGAGCTTTGTGTGCATTTAAGATCAAAAATATTTATTGTAAAATGCAGGGAATTATGATAAATGGACAATTTCCCGGACCTGAACTACTTTGTGTTAGCAACAACAAAGTACTTAAGGTGACTTACAAGTATCTGCAAGAAAATAGCATGAACTATTGTTTTAGAGCATTTATGTCAATCTGTTATGCTACAACAATATTGGTTTAAGAAAGAAAATCTTGGATGGCAATTCGGATGATACTGAAAGTTTCAATATGGCAGACCTTACTGGGGATTATGATAGTCACATAAGAAGTCTGCTCTATGGTCAATGTTGCCATCAAAGTGTAGTACTCTCTAATAATGAACTGATAATTAGTTTACGTACTGTTGCGGTGTTGCCAAAATTTTATACCCACAGAAGAATTTTACAAATATTTTATGCCCACAGCTTAGTTCATTTAAAGAATTTTACAAATATATACACTCTCCATCATATCTTTATTCCAATTATACTACTGTTTGTTTGATGATACCACTATAGGCAGTTTTTTATCGGACTTCGAAAGCATGGCAAAGGAGGCTGGTGGAACATTTCGCGAAATTTGACAAATGCTACTCCATCCGGCAAACACAAATTTCTTGAAGACAACAAATTGAGGATTTTGTGATTATATATGTAATTTTGTTTTGACCAATGCAATACTCAAAATTTTCAAGTTATTTAATATTTGTATACTCTGACAAGATTGCATTAAAGCTTGGATATAGAGGTATTGTATAATTGTCACTGGCTAGTATTTACATGCTTACATAATAATAATAATAATAATAATAATAATAATAATAATAATAATAATAATAATAATAATAATAATAATAATAATAATAATAATAATAAAAGACTTTGGTGGGGCCCACATGTGGGACCTACATAATTAATTAATAATTTTGCAAAATTAACACATCTGAGGTAACATAGATTTGGTGTTGCTATAGAATTGCTTAGTGTGTTACCTTATAGGTCTATGGTAACGAATTTGCCTATGTTAGCTTATGTGTGTCGAGGTGTTACCTTAGACCCCAAAGGTTACATAGAACAAAACTATCCCAGCTAAGGTGTTACCTTAGCCTTTTTTTGGCCTTTGGTAACGTTTTTTAGGGTCTAAGGTAACACAGTCGTGGTGTTACCATAGGCTGTTTATGGCGTAGTGTATTTAATGTCTGCATTGAATGGAAGTAAATACAATGGATAGTAAAAAACATACCTACTCATCCTCATCCTCCTCGGGCGAATCTGGCGGTGGATACGGCGTACGAGCTCCATAGACGGGCCACCAGCTCAAATAACAAGAATACTACAAAACCCCAATTTACAAGAACACAAATTCGTAATAAAAATAAGATTAGAGAAAAAAGATTTACCCAATACGAATAGAAGAGGTGAACTTGCAATTAATTCCTCTTTAGAATTGAATTTTTAGATATTTAAAGAAAATGGATTGGATTTGTATTTATAGGTGTGTATATATATAAGATGATGGATAGGATGAATATAAATTTTAATGTGTAAAGGAAAAAAAAATTGAGAAGGTATGAAATTTGATGTAAGATAGAAATAGGATTTAGGGATTAAAACAAAAAAAATAAAATAAATAACTAAATAAATAATAATAATAATAATAATAATAATAATAATCATAATAATAATAAATAAAATAATAATAATAATAATAATAAATAATAATAATAATAAATAATAATAATAAATTAATACCTTATATATAATAAGCATAAGGGAGATCTTATCCAAATTTTTGGTCGTCGTCTGGTCGTCGTCACTGTACTATCAAAATCATATGATCCGTTGGATTAAAAATAGACGATCAAGATTAGATCACATTAAAAAGAAAATTATAATCTAAAAAGGAATCAAATTAGATCGCATTAAAAATAAAATTATAATCTAAAAAGGATATAATTAGAAAATGTTGCATTTGAAGTGAATTTTAAAAAAAAAAATATTCTAAAAAGGATATACTCCCTCCGTCCCACTTTTATTGTCCACTGTTTCCTATTTTCTTTGTCCCAAAATAATTGTCCACTTTTAATTAATAAGGTATATTATGTGTTAATTATGTTAACTTTTATAAAATACAATACAATTATTTGGTAACTATTGGTTTAATTGACATGATTGAATAAAAGGTGGATTTTAATAGATGGACAATAAAAATGGGACAGAGGGAGTAATTAGAAAGGGTTGTATTAAAATTGAATTTTTAAAAGAAAATTTTAATCTGAAAAAGATATAATTAAAAAAGGTTAAATTAGAATTATATTTTATTTATTTTTTATTAGTATTTAAAAAAAATCATATCTACTACTCTTTGGGTTTTATCTTGAGATCTAGAAATTAAATTTGGGTGATTTTACAATCCACGCGAAACTCATAAAATTATTTTTAATTTAGTAATGATATAATAATTATTATTCAAATGGAAAAACTAAGAATCTCAAGAGAAAATATGATTACGAGTTTTTACATTAATCCTATTTAACGAAAAATTCCTACATTGATAATGCTATTCAATGTAGAAAACTTAATTATATATGATTTAAATCATTCACATATATATTTTCGTATTACAATATAAATACACTTTTTAGTTTATAACATATTAAAATTTAAATATTTTTTATGCTAGATCCACGGTTTTCATCTATTTATTTTAAGATATTTATCGTATAGAGGTCCAGACTATCGATTATCAAAGTTTTGGACAAAATCCCTCTTACACTTATTATTAAAATTGTATTTGGTTGTTAGTAGAACCATCTTCAAATAATTATAAGGGTATTTTGATAATCAAAACGAATTATAAGTAGAATTCATAAATCAAATAAAATTTTCAGCGTAAAAAATCGTCAATTTTTTCTCTTTTTTCCTTCTATGTAGATTTAATTAGAAAACATTTATTAAACCATCACCAAATTAAAGATTATTTTGTTAATTTCACGTGGGCCGTAATTGTCCAAATTAAATTTTAAGAATTCAAGATAGAGTACAAATATTAAATCGAGTGTGTAAAACTTATATATATCAATTTTTAATAAAAATTTGTTATGTAAATTAATAACTTATAAAATTAAAATATATATAATGTAATTAAAGATATTAAAAAAGGAGTCGTGCGTTGCACGGGTTATAAGCTAATTATATATAATAAGCATAATAGAGATCTTATCCATAATTTTCGTCACTGTACTACCAAAATAATCTCAACCGTGGAATCTATTTTTTAAAAAATAGACGATCAAGATTATATCATATTAAAAGAGAAAATTAAAATCTAAAAAGGATATGATTAGAAAATGTTGCCTTATAAGTGAATTTTAAAAATAAAATTATAATTTAAAAACGATATAATTAGAAAAGGTTGCACTGGAACTGAATTTTTTTAAAAAAAAAATAATTTGAAAAGGATATAATTAAAAAAATTGCATTAGAATTAAATTTTATTTATTTTTTATTATTAAAAAATATTCATATTTACTATTTGGGCTCTATCTTGAGATCTATAAATCAGATTTGGATGATTTTACAATTCATGCGAAACTTATAGAATTATCTTTAATTTTTTGATGATTTAATAATTATTATTCAAATGGAAACACCAACGGTTTTCATCTATTTATTTTAAGATTCAATGGTTCTTATTTATTTTGACTATACTACAAATTATCAAAGTTTTTGACAAAATCTCTCATACACTTATTATTAAAATTGTATTTTATTATTAGTAGAACTATCTTCAAATAATAACAAGTATAATTCATAAATCGAATAAAATTTTCAATGTAAAAAAGCGCCAATTTCTTTTCTTATTTGTTTCTGAGTAGTTTAATCGGAAAATAATTGTTAAACTATCACTAAATTAAAGATTTTTTTTGTTAATTTCACGTGGGCTGTAAAATCTTTCAAATCAAATTTTAATAATTCAAGGTAGAGTACAAATATTAAATCGAAAGTGTAAAATCTTATGTATTATCAACTTTTTAACAATAATTTTATATGTAAATTAATAACATATAAAATTAAAAAAAGTAAAATTATTTTAAAATTTAAAAAAGGAACCGTGCATTGCACGGGTTATAAGCTAGTAATAATAATAATAATAAATAATAATAAATATGAATTAGAATAGATATAGGTTTAGAATTTTGAAGAAAAGATGGGAGTTTTGGAATTGAAATAGGAAAAGAATTAGGTTTAGAGGGGAGAGTATAAAAAGAATGGGGTGGAAACAAATTTTTTATATATATATATATAGGCTAGCGTTCAAATAGAAACCAAACTTAGAATAGAAACTAGAAACCTACACTAAATAAATTATATTTCATTCATTTTAATGGCCCCGCTAGGGGCACCTTCACAAAAAACTTATAAAATTCTTGGCTCTATTCAACAAAAATATAAAAAAAAGTTACTGTTCACGTGCCACGTCATCACGTGAACAGTAACTTTTTTAATTTTTTTTTTTAATTTTTTTATATTTTTGTTGAATAGAGCCAATAATTTTAAACGTTTTTTGTATTGGAGTACCCCTAATTTGGTCATTAGATTAGCTTGAAATATTTAATTTAGGTTTAGTTTCTAGTTTCTATTCTAAGTTAGTTTCTATTAGAACAAGACCCTATATATATATAAACAGCTGCTAAACATAAAAAAAACCATCGGACAACTACTCCGGCAGACTGCAGCGCGCGTGAAGCAAATTGCTGAAGGGTCAGATGCGCAGGCGCAGCCTGCGCAACAGCCATGCAGGCTGCTCCAAGTCGAGTAACGCAGGCGCAGCCTGCGTTACTAAGCTGCAACCTGCGGAAACAACAGAAACGCAAGCGCAACCTGCGTTACACACAAAATTGTTTTTTTTTTTGAGAAACACTAAATTTTTTTCCCTACACTAATGCGTGGGTTGCCTCCCACGAAGCGCTCCTTTAACGTCAATAGTTTGACGTTACTTCCTCAAATCATGGCGGTTTCAAAAGAATAATTGAACCATCCTCAATAGATAAACCATTCATACGAACGTTGACATCTTGGTTGCTTGCTTTCCACAAATCTCTTTCATCAGACTTCAACCTGATTTTACTACCCAACGGTCAAATCTTCTTCTTTTTCTTCTTCACACCTCTAAGGTGCTTCTCCGACTCAACCGGCTGAACAAAAATTTCTTCTTCCTTATCATCGGTTTTCCACCTTCGCAACACGTTATCATGCCCCTCCTCAAAAATCTCTAGCTCATTATTTAAAAGAACACTGATAGGATCAGGTTGAACACTGATATTTAAAAGAACATATCTCGAACTGAAGAACTGTCAATGGAATCACTGATAGGATGCTTTAGCATGAGTGTATCCGACTTTTCACTCAATAACTGATCAAACTTCTTCCTCTGACCCGTATAAACTATTTCCACACTGCAACACTCTTCATCCTCTGTTGGAAATTTCATGGCCTTGAACACATTAAAAGTGACATTCTGATCTTGCACCCTCATTGTAAGCTCTCCTTTTTGCACATCGATTAAGGTACGGCCCGTAGCTAGAAAAGGCCTTCCCAAGATTATGGGAATCTTCTTGTCTTTTTTGAAATCCAAGATAACAAAATTAGCAGGAAATATAAGCTTATCAACTTTAACCAAGACATCCTCCACTATACCCCTTGGATACGTGATCGACCTATCAGCCAACTGCATAGAGATGTTAGTTGGCTTTGGCTCCGGCAGACCAAGTTGCTTGAAAACAGACAAGGGCATGAGATTAATGCTAGCTCCCAAATCACATAAACACTTGTTGAAAGAAAGGTTGCCAATAGTACAAGGAATGGTGAAACTCCCCGGATCTTTAAGTTTAGGTGGCAACTTCTGCTACAGAACGCACTACACTCCTCTGTCAATGCCACTGTTTCAAATTATTCCAACTTTCTCTTTCGTGATAAAATATCCTTCATGAACTTTGTATATCTTGGCATCTGCTCCAATGCTTCAACAAAAGGAATGTTAATGGACAGTTTCTTGAAGACATCCATAAATTTCTGAAACTGTTTCTCTTGACTTTTCTACAAGCGTCCAGGATATGGAGGAGGAGGATAGATCTGATTATTCTTTGAAGATTGCTCCGGAGTAGACTTTTCAACAGGTTTCTTGCTCTTCTCACCATCAAGCTGATCAGCCACTAAATCAGATTTCTCTATTACTGGCACTGTAGATTTTTCAACCTGCTGATTTTGAACATCTTCATCTTCTTTAGTTGCTGATTTAGGATCACTAGTGACTTTTCCAGATGTCAAAGTAACTGCATTGACCTGTTCTTTGCTTTCCCTTCTGCCTGGATTTGCTTCCGTATCGCTAGGAAGAGTTCCCGGTTGCCTACTAAGTAAGGCACTTGCAATCTGTCCCACATGGCTCTCCAAGATCTTTTGAGAAGCTTGCAGGTTCTTCATCATCATCCTCAAATCATCCATCTCTGATTTTTCATTAGATGATTGCCCCGCATGAGCCTGGGGCTGTTGCTGCTGAAATCCAGGAGGTTGATATGATGGCCTTGGAGCATAAGGCTGTTGATAGCCCTGGTTAAATGGCCTTGCTTGCTGATAAGGTTGTTGTACACTTTGATTGTTGCTCAAGCTGAAATTGGGATGATTCCGATTATTAGGATGATATGTGGCTGAAACTGGTACAGCATGTCTCTGAAAATTACTCACGAACTGTGCTGATTCAGAAGAGATAGCACACTGATTCGTCTCATGTGCACCCGCACATAGCTCAGAAATACTAGCAACCTGCTGGACTCCATAATTTGCAAGAGAATCCACCTTCATTGTCAAAGCCTTCAACTGAGCTGCAATAGCTGAAGCTGTATCCACCTCAAACAAACCTGCTACCTTGCCTTGAGAATGCCTCTGGGTTGGATTCTGATATTCATTAGCAGCCATCGTCTCAATAAGTTCATAAGCTTCATCGTAGCTCTTAGCCCATAGAGCTCCACCTGATGCTGCATCTAACATAGGTCTAGACTGTGCTCCCAACCCATTGTAGAAACTATTGATAACCATCCAGTCAGGCATGCCATGATGTGGACACCTACGAAGCATCTCCTTGTATCGTTCCCAAGCCTCACATAAAGATTCTCCAGATTGCTGTTGAAACTGAGTTAACTGGTTCCTTATTGCTGAAGTTTTCGCCATAGGGAAGAATTTAGTGAGAAACTTCTGAGCAAGATCCTCCCATGTAGTAATAGAACCAGGTGGTAGAGAGTGTAACCAGCCCTTGGCCTTATCCTTCAAAGAGAGTGGAAAAATCCTCAACTTGATAGCATCATCCGAAACACCATTGAACTTGAAAGTATCACAGATCTCGATAAAGTCCCGAATATGCATGTTAGGATCCTCCGTAGGAGCACCCCCAAACTGAACCGAATTCTATAGCATCTGAATAGTGCCCGGCTTGATCTCAAAGTTAATAGCCGTGATGGCTGGCCTGATAATACTCGACTGGATATCATTGATCTTCGGCTGTGAATAATCCTTCAAAGCTTTAGCTGCTGCTGCATCTACCATCTCTTCTGTTGTTTCAAATTCCTCTTTCTTATTCTCCTTATTCTCTACAAGATCGTCTTCCGCCAGTTCTTCCAAACGAGCTTGTAAGCGTGTTCGCATAAAAATTCAAGTACCTGAAACACCACGAAACAAACAAACTAAGTAAGAAATCCGAGTCAATGAACGCTAACGACCACTATTGACAAACACATAAACTAAAAATAAAACACCGATGATCCCCGGCAATGCAACAATGTATGGTTTTAATCCACTGCTAAGACAAAAAACAATTTTGGGTTTTAACTATCTAAATTAAACTAAGATGCAAATTATCAAACTAAGAATTAAATTACTAATGAGAATTGAAATCGAATTACTTATGAGAATAAAAACATGGGACTCTAACTTCATTATCTACTTCACTTAGAGTTGATGCCTTTAATCAATGCACGTGATGGTTTTGATATCTGATCAGACAACATGAAACAAGTAAACGCTACTTCTCAGTATACGAATACCAAACTAAACATACATCCACAAAAGAGATAGAAGATGAATAGACACCAATTATGCTTAGACCCTATATCTCTATAGAATTTGAAAACATAACGGTTGAAGAACAAGTTGTCTATTAAGATCACATAGGGCAGCATAATATCTCTATTGATGCTACAAATCATGATGTTAAAACATCAACCTATCCTATGCTAGCATGGCAAGTTCTAAATCTCAAGATCCACTCTCGCTTCACAAGAGATTAACAATTCAATTTAGATGTTAGCTACGCATCTAAAAGCATTAAAATTAACCATACGAGGATATCAAGAATTCACCACACGTAATCTTTAAAGCAATCAAACTACTAAGCTACATAGATAACTCCGTTAGAATCCCATGACAACGATTAGCTCATAATTGACAAGTTCATCATCATGGGATTTGATGAAAACATGATAATAAACAAGATATGAAAGACAGAAACAATAATATTATAAAAACGAAGAGTTGAGAAAAAAAATCTATAATCTAGAATAACACAAAGATGAAGTAGATCTAGATCCGTTGCTTGTCACGAGCGTTGAATCCTTCTCTCCTTTTCTCCCTTGCAGATCTAAGCTACGTTACAATAATAAAACTATGATACGATTTACAATGCTAAGATGTGTTTAAATAGGCTCTAGATTTCTTGCCCAGCAAGAATTACCTTCTAATACAATTAGAATTCAATAAAGGTTCTAAAAACTGTCCGAAATACAATTAGAACTTGAAAAGGGCAAAAATAGTAATTTCACTGCTTCCAACAGTCTGCTTGTCGTGCTTCCTGCTCTCTCCACATGCAACCTGCTCGTGCAACACCTGTTGCATGTTGTAGAAAATCTCTCAAGCTTCGCGTGGGTAGTAAGATCGCTGAAAACAGACTTATAGAACTCCAGATATGGCTAAAACAGTGTAGACTGCGCAACCTTCCCGAAAAATCCAAATTTTAATCAATTTAATCTCCAAAAACAACAGAAGCATCAACCTTAATCAACATTCTTGTAAATCTGCACAACTAAGCAAAACACATCAAAACTACAGGAAACTTGAGTCCAAGACAATCAATTTAAGCAGATTTAGAATGCTCCAAGTGGATATAAAATCCACTTATCAACTGTAAAGATTAGAATAGACTACATCAGTTCCTACTCTGAGAAACAGCTGAATGAAGTACTCAAGGATTTGTCAAGCTCCCATCTAATTGAAGAACTCACTGCAATGGAAGACATTATTCTTGCAATGGAAGAAAATGCAAAGAAGAAAGCTAAAGAAGCTGAGGAAAAGTTGAAAAATGAGAATCTGCAAGCCAAAGCTCAAGAGATGAATCCAAAAGGATATGGCTAGTAGTTCCTCATAACTTGTAAGAATACTTCTGTGTATTTTCTTTGATCAATCTACATACCTGTACTTTTCAAAGTTTTATCTTTATGTATGTTAGGCTTGTTATCAGGCATGAAATTGTGACTAAGGGTCTTACTCACAATTTGGGGGAGATTGTTAGTCACAGAGACATGCTTGTGCTCATAATATAACAAGCCTAAGTATGTGTAATGCTATGCATTACCTACATGACCTCTTAATTGAGGGAACCTCTAGCTGTAGAGTTTCTTGTTGTTTTTGTACTTGTAATAGGCATCAAATCCTAGTTGTGTAACTGTACTTATAAAGTCAAGAATAATGCTTGAAAGAAGTTCCAAGGTTCATACCTCAAGCGAGAAGATAAAGACTGTCAAATAATCACAGTTGGGATTTGAAGAAATGAAGAATTTGCCTAAGTACCAATTCGAGAAGTATGTTTGTTATGTTCGAGAAGTTTAGCATTCGAGAAGTCAGGGATTCGATATCTCAAAAGACACTATTCGATATCTCTGAATACACTGTTCGATATCTCATTCGATATCTCATAGATTCGATATGTCTACTACTCTATTCGAGAACTCAGGAAGTCAACAAGTCAAAGCATCATTCGAGTTCTCAAAGAGTCAACAAGTCAAAGTTCCATTCGATATCTCAAGGACTCAGAAAGCTATTCGACATCTCAGGGATTTGACAACTCAAGTGTTCCATTCGATAACTCAAGGATTCCTAGAGAAAAGAGCTATTCGAGAAGTTATTCGATATGTCAATCATACAGTATTCGAGAACTCAAAGTTATCTAATCCTAGTTCTCGAATCAATCACTTAGCCATTTCTCGAAACATTCTTGGAGACAAACTACTGGAGAAATTGTACAAGTCAGAAACCTGCAACAAGCCAAAGCACTTTATGGACCACAATTTGTAACGTGCTTTGGAAAGCGTACAAAGAAGCTTGGAGAGATGTAGAAGAGACAAAGAGCTAAAGAAGTGGATCTGAACAGAACTTTACAAAGTCAAATCTGTAGCCGTTTGGATGCTTACTCAAAAAGGATAGACACACTGGAAAGTAAACTTGTTTAGCTACCTTATTTGTAGTAAGTAGGTTGTATTCATGTTCTATAAGAATACAACCTCACTTCTTTATAGATTAAGTTTTTCACAATTTTTCACATACATTGTAAGAGACATCTCTCTAAGAAAAACGAAGCTGAGAATACTACCATTTGTATTCACAGATTGTAGCAAATCTTTATCTAATAATATATTAGATTAAAGTGATATTGTGTCTTGTGTTGTTCTTTATCCGCACCTACACATTTTCACACACAAACACTTATCTTGCTACACAGATTCAAGAACGAGAAAAAGTTTAAGAATCCATTCACCCCCCCCTCTGTATTCTTTAGTTGTACTCAATACTCAACAATTATACTTTACAATCTCCCCCTATTTGATTGTTAGGGTTTGACAAGCAAATTCCTAGAGGATAACTCAACTGATACAAAAACAAAAATGAAGTACAGAGATAAATAATATTAAAGCGCATTATGGATCATATATACATTTTCCAGATTTCTAAAATTTTGAACAAGTGCAAGACAAATTGTTCCTCTAGACTGAACATATATTCAAGTTTGCCTTGCATTCTTTCCACATAGCACTAATACTCCCATTAGCTTTTCCTTTCCCAAAATAAAGTTAATTTCGTGTCAACAACCTTTTCCTTGCCCTTACGCCTAGTTAATTTTTCTTGATCATCCAACTTCTCCCCCTCAGTTGGGTTATCCTCCAGAGTAATAGGATGTGGAGTTGGTAAATTAGATGAAGATGACTTTACCAAGGAGTTGATTGCATGACTAAACTGGGTTGCCATGGAACTTAATTGAACCTGGAATGCATCATGTTGAAAAAGTTGTAAATTTTTTATTTCTGCAATGGACTTACAGATATTTGACAACTCTTTCTCCATTGTTTGGACCCGTGTAAGGAGTCTGCTGTATTCCTTTATGGTTATAGGTGCATGTGGTTGAGTAGGTTGCTCACTTGTACGTTCTGCAGGTGTTTCACTCAACACTCTATATTCACTCGGTTTAGTGGTTTGGGTTACACTTACATGTTCTGTTCGTGTTTCTCTCAACTCTCCTCTAGAGCTTCCACCGATATGTGTACCTGCAAATGAAATCATCCTAGCCCCTTTTTCAGAGGTCACGGATGGTGCAATGAAAGTTCGTGAGCTTCCGTCCTCGCGTGAAGCGAGTTGCCAACCACTAGTAAAGAGTGGTAAATCTCGAAAGAGATCCAGAGATTTTTCCTCTGGGAGGTTAAACTTGAATCGATTAAATGGCACAAAACCCAAGTTTCCCTCGTATGTCTGTGAAGACACTTTGGTTCATAAAAGAACCTCTTACCGATGGATCTTTCCGTAAAATGGAAGATTCACCAGCAGTTAGTGAGGTAGGTAATTCCACATCGGATGCTTGTGAAGGCATTTGATCTTTAGAAAGTTCATCAACCACTCGTATATTCCGTGAAATGGAACTCAAGATAGTTGCTCCCGTAAATTCATCCTTATTTACATTTTCACTCATTGGATAAGAAAGAATTGTTTCACTAACAGTTGCCGTTACCTCAGGTTCATTGGGTTTACTCCGTTTAGAATGAGGTAGAGCGGCTGATGTAACTAACTCCTTATGTGGTGCTGCTAAGGCACTATCTCCCTCAATAATGTGGATGGCTGGTCGTTTAAATGACAATTGAGGTGTAAAAGTTTGTTGTGTTTGTGTTTGCATTTATAGAATGGGCTCTTTGACATGTATTAGAGTCGGTGGGATTTCCTGCTCTTGGTCGGGTAAGATGGCCACTAGGGGCGGTAGAAACTGTATTTCTTTTGAAACAATAGGGAGTACATAGGTTGGAATAGCAGGGATTGAAATATTACCTTGTCGTATACCTGCTCTCACTGGTCTTGGTAACAACGGAAGTGGGACAGTCTTTAGATATTCAGTTAGGACTGTAGGCACATCCGTATATTTCTTTTTGCTTATGTAATTAATTACATTCATCTTCATGGAAGAACATTCCACCTTTTGACCATTTTCCAAGCGTACCCTATCTTCATCATTCAAAAAATCATTTAATATTAGCTGTAGAAACCTTGGATATAGACATTTGACATTTTGAGTCTGAACATCTCTTGTTCCCAAGTGTTTCATCTTTAAAATGATTTGACCAAGCACTATTTTTCCAAAATTAATCCTCAAATTATTGGCGACCGCATACCCTATTTTTTGAATAAATTCAGGTATTCGATCTTGATTTGTTCTATCTGAGGAAAAAACATGGTTAAGAGTGTGAAAGAAGAAATTCCAGTACTGGGTTAGAAACGTTCTAGAAATATTACCAGTATTGAAATTGCCATCTTGGTACCTTATAAAACGAAAGAACATTTCAATCTGTTAAGGTGTAGGATCATAAACGAGATTTTCCATAGGAAAATGAAGAATTCGATTAACATCTCGTTTAGTGACCCTAATCGACCTACCAAATAGTCGATATGTGATTGCACACCCGTCCTGTCCAGAAGTGTTAACCGCACAAGCTCACTTACCAACCTGGAAAAGGTTGCTTCATCCAAAGCTTTAGTAAAAATGTCTGCCAACTATTTTTCACTAGGAACAAAATGTATTTCTACAGTACCTTCCATCACATGCTCCCTGATGAAATGGTATCTGATGTCTATGTGCTTGGTTCTAGAATGTTGCACTGGATTCTGTGATATTGCAATTGCACTAGTGTTGTCACATAAAATTGGGATCTTTTTCACTTCAACTCCATAGTCAAGTAGTTGATTTCTCATCCATAGAATCTGTGAACAACAACTCCCAGATGCTACGTATTCAGCCTCTGCAGTTGAGGTAGATACTGAGTTCTGCTTCTTACTGAACCATGAAACCAGCTTGTTTCCCAAGAATTGACAGGTTCCCGTGGTACTTTTTCTATCCATTTTGCAACCTGCATAATCTGCATCTGAGTAACCAATTAGATCAAAACCAGAATCTCTAGGGTACCAAATGCCAAGTTTTGGTGTTCCCTTGATGTTAGGAATAATTCATAAGTTGTGATGTTAAGAATAGAATTTACGCATTATACTTCTTGTAATCCTGATCTTACAAAGGATTTAGCACTGTATATAGGATTTATGTGTAAGACAGTTATCTGTATAGTTTAGTCAGGACTGAACAGTGTATCGGAGACTACATGTCAGGAACAGAGGGCAAATCCTGATGATGGTCCAATACTGATGGTTGATCAGATACTGATGCAGTGTGCAGATCCTGATATCAGTTTTGTTACTGATGATGTCATTATGGATGCTACAGAAACTGGCAAGTGCTATAAAACAGGATCGTTGTTTGAAGAACAAGCAAGAAGATATTATGAAGGGAAGAGTTTTCTATTGATGGAAACTATCAACTAGAAGGCAGAACATTGTCATGTATAGATTATATCTTTCTGTTATTAGTTGATAGGTAGCATTATAAATACTCTCTCAATATCATTGTAAAGAGCGTGTGTTGTGAAGACGAAGTTGTGAGTTCGTGTGCGTAGCTCTGTATAAGGTTTGTATTCGAGAGTTCGAAACAAACAGAGAAAGAGATTTGTATTGTCAGCAGCTGCTAAAGGTATTTGTACACCTTTGGTAGAGTTTGTATTTGATCTTATTAATACAAACAAGAGTTTGATTCATTCGTTTATTCTTGTTCATATAATCAAGCAAAAATCAGACACGATTATATAACTTGTATTCAACCCCCCCCCCTTCTACAAGTTATTCAAGTTAACAATTGGTATCAGAGCAGGTTGATTTCGAATAATCATAAAGATCTGCAATCATGTCTGGTTACAAGGATGGGAATACTAAAATTCCTATGCTCAAGAGAAACGAATATACTCTATGGGAAGTAAAGATGTTGCATCATCTGGAAGCAACAGATCCTGATTATCTTGACAGAATCAGAGATGGACCTTTTGTTCCAACAAAGGTCGTTGGACAAGCAACTGTTGATGGTGTGGTTGTTCCAGAACATACAGCAGAGAAGCCAAAATCTGAATGGTCAGATAAGGACAAGGAGAATGTTCTTAAAGACGATAAAGTGAGAAACATATTATTCAATAGTCTTGATTATGTTCTCACTAACTATGTTCTCTCTTGTAAAACTGCTAAGGACATATGGGACAATCTTAAGGTTCACTGTGAAGGAACTAAGCCTGTCAGGAAGAATATGAGGACATTACTTATACAACAGTATGAGTACTTTGAATCCAAGTCTGGTGAGTCACTTACTGATACCTTTGATAGGTTTACAAAACTCATCAATGAGATGGCCATGCATGGTAAATATTATGACTTGGAGGATATGAATACAAAGTTCATGAAAGCTTTGCCTGATTTCTACAATGAGAAGATATCTGCGATTGAGGAAGCTAATGATTTGGATGAGATATCATTAGAGGCAGTATATGGAAAATTGAGAGCTTATGAACTTGACAAGCAGCAGAAGAAAAGCAGGATTGAAGGAAAAATGAAGACTATTGCACTTACTGCTCAATCTGAAGTTAAGAAGCTTCCTGAAGAACAGCATGAAGAGATTGCTGTAAAGAATTCAAGGAAGAAGAAAAGCAAAGAAAGTTCTGAGTCAGAGACTACTGATATGGACTCTGACAACAATGATTCTGAATCTGAGATGCAGGAACTCTTTGCTATGTTTGCTAAAGCTTTCAAGAAAGGAAGATTCAACAGGAGAAGATTTAGCAAAGGACCTTTTCAAAAGAAGGAGGAGAAGAAGAGTGACAAAAGCAAAAGTACAATTGTCAAGCTTGATAAGGCCAAGATCAAGTGCTTTAACTGCAGCGAGCTTGGACACTTTGCTAGTGAGTGTAAGAAGCCTAGGAATTCAGGAAAGGGTAATGCACTTATGGTCACACAGAAGGATTGGGCTGATTCCAGTGACTCTGAAGATGAATTGGATTATGACAACATTGCATTGATGTCCAATAGTTCAGACAAACCTGGATCTCCAAAGAAAACTTCTCCATCCTCTGTTAAGGTATCACTTCACTCTCTTGATTCATTTGATAGCTTAAATTCTGATGAAATTAGATCTATCCATGCTGAGTTTAAGAATCTTATGACTAATTTTAGAATTCTTACTTGTGAAAGAGATGAACTTAAGGTTAAGAATGATAAATTAGTTGATAGAAATAATTTTCTTGAATCTGAATTAATTCAAATGGAAGAATACAAGTTAAGTTTTGATAAAGCTAAGCATGATTATAGTGTTATTCTTGAGGCTTATGACTATGTCAGAAAAGAACTAGAAGAAGAGAGAGATGTGATTAAGACCATTAACAATTCCAGTAAGAAGACTATAGAAATCTTTGAAAGTGGAATTCGTGGTAAGGTTAATGGTTTAGGTTTTGATAAGGCTAGACAAGAAGAAAAGGTAGTTATTGTCAATGATGATAGTAAGATAGAAGCTAACACATCTAAATCTGAAGGTAAGAAAATTGTTTCTGAACCTAATCATGTTAAATTTGTTGATTCAAAAGGTACCCCTGTTGTACACAAAAGGATTAACAATAGTAATTCAGATGAGAAAGTGTTAGAGAAACCTAAGAATGTAAACATAGGGTTTCTGTCTAAGTCTCAGTTGAAACAGAGATTAGATGGTCTTTCAGAGTCTAGCAAGATCAAAAGAAATAGGAATGGAAAAGAAGGTATTAACAAAGAGAATAATTACAAGAATGTACCTGATGCACCTAGGAAAAAATGCTATAAGTATGGAAATCATAATCATTTGGCCCTAGACTGCAATCAAAAACCTTCTTGGAAAACTGAGTCAAGATTCCCCAAGACTCAGAAAATTCAATACCAACCACAAAAAGCTTGTTATCATTGTGGTAGTTTACTTCATTCCATTTATATGTGTAGAGAATATCATGAACTGTATTATGACTATTATTCTTTGAAATCTGAAACTCCTAGTCACAAATAGTTTATGAAATCAGAGTCTAAAGTTGACTCTGCAACAGGTAAAATAAAAGTAAAATCTTCAAAGCCTGTTATCTCTAAATCTAGTAAGAAAGGATCCAATCAAAGTTGGGTCCTAAAAAATCTAAGTAGTTACTTTTTGTTTGCAGGGCACAGGAAAGAAGCATTCAATTATCTTGGACAGTGGATGCTCTGGACATATGACTGGAAAGAAGTCCCTGCTTACAAAGTTTGAGAGGAAAGCTGGCCCAGTAATATCTTTTGGAGATGGCAACAAAGGAGAAACTCTGGGATATGGCTCAATTGTTTTGGGAAATGTCATCATAGAAAATGTAGCACTGGTTGAAGGCTTGAAACATACTTTTTTAAGCATAAGTCAACTGGGTGATAAAGGTTACAAATCAATCTTTGACAGAGAAGGATGCAAAATCTTGAATATGCAGAATGGAGACATTGTTCTAACTGGTCAAAGACATGGTAACATATATGAAGCCAGCTTAAGTGATACATCTAAAGGAATTGTTAGATGTCTCTACAGCAAAGCAACAAGTGATGAAAGCTGGAATTGGCACAAAAAGCTCTCACATCTTAATTTCAAGAAACTTAATCAACTTGTTAAGCACAATTTGGTGAGAGGCCTACCTCAGGTAAATTTTGTGCAAGATGGACTTTGTGATGCATGTCAGCTTGGAAAGCAAAGAAGAACCACTTTCAAGAGCAAGACTGAAAATTCGATTACTGAACCATTTCACATGCTACATCTTGATCTGTTTGGTCCAGTAAACATTATGTCTATCAGCAAGAAAAGATATGCTCTAGTTATGGTGGATGATTTCACAAGGTTCACATGGGTGTTCTTTCTACACAAGAAGGATGAAGCTCCTCAGCAAATCATTGAACTTATCAAGAATATTCATAATAACTCTGAGTACAAAGTCAAGGTACTTAGAAGTGACAATGGTACAGAATTCAAGAATTCTACAATGGAGGGGTTTTGTGCAGATAATGGAATTACTCAACAGTTTTCTGCACCAGGTACACCTCAACAGAATGGTGTAGTGGAAAGAAAGAACAGGACTCTCATAGAGGCAGCAAGAACCATGCTTGCAGATGCAAAACTTCCAACCTACTTTTGGGTAGAAGCTATTAACACTGCATGTTTCACTCAAAATTGTACCTTGGTAAATAGTCATGGAAAAACTCCCTATGAGATGATCAAAGGAAAGAAACCAAGTGTGAAATACTTTCACATCTTTGGATGCAAATGCTATGTCCTAAAAGTTCATCCAGAACAACTTGGAAAATTTGAAGCCAAATCGGATGAAGCAATTTTTCTAGGATATTCAGCATCTAAGGCCTTCAAAGTTTATAATCTCAGAACTCACATTGTTATGGAATCAATTCATGTTGCATTTGATGATAAGAAATTTGGAATTTTGCAAACTGATGAAAGCCATGACAAATTGGAATTTGAAAATCTGAAGAATTCTGAGATACTCTCAAGTGATGATGAAGGTTCTCCTGAAGAAATTTCTATTGCTTCTCAAAGGAATGCTACTGTTGAGGGGGAGCAAATAAATCAAAGAGAACACAGTGATCATCAGGAGCAGACTAGTCTTTCAGAGTCTATTCCATCAGGAATTGACGTTTCAGAGTCTACTCCATCAGGAACTGATCTTTCAGAGTCTACTGAGGAAAGATCAGTAACTAGCAGCAATTTGGAATCTACTGATTCTATTGATCAAAGGAGAGTTTTTGAACGTAGAGAGAATTCTTCTACAAGAGATACCACTAGCTTAGGGGGAGAGACTAGCAGAGTTAATCTACCACCTGTTAGAAAATGGACAAAGGATCATACTGAAGATTTGATAATTGGTGATCCAAATAGTGGTGTTCGAACTAGAAGATCAATTCAAAATGAATGCTTGTATAGTTGCTTTCTCTCAAAGAATGAACCTAAGAAGGTTGAAGAAGCCTTACAGGATCCTGATTGGGTAATTGCAATGCAGGAGGAGTTAAATGAGTTTGAGAGAAACAAAGTCTGGAAACTGGTACCAAGACCTAAAGATAGATCTATTGTTGGTGCAAGATGGGTTTTCAGAAACAAGCTAGATGAATCTGGTATGATTGTAAGAAACAAAGCAAGACTGGTGGCCAAGGGTTATTCTCAGGAAGAAGGCATTGATTATGATGAGACCTTTGCACCTGTAGCAAGATTGGAAGCAATCAGAATGTTTCTTGCATTTGCAGCTCATTCAAAATTCAAGGTATACCAGATGGATGTAAAGAGTGCTTTTCTAAATGGCAAACTTGATGAGGAAGTGTATGTGGAACAGCCACCTGGATTTGTTGATCCAAAGTTTCTAAATCATGTCTACAAACTTGACAAGGCACTCTATGGACTAAAGCAGGCACCAAGAGCATGGTATGAGACTTTGACTAAATTTCTTCTTGAAAATGGCTTCACAAGAGGTACAATTGACAAAACTCTATTCTTTAGAAAGATAAAAGGTGAATTGCTTTTAGTTCAAGTTTATGTTGATGATATTATTTTTGGTTCTGCTAATGAAAAGTTGTGTGCTAAGTTTAGCAAGCTTATGCAGTCTAAGTATCAGATGAGCATGATGGGTGAATTAAATTATTTCTTAGGCTTGCTGTTAGGAATATGTTGTAGTTGATGATAACTTAACATTCAAGCAAAATTGTATAAGTCAAGTTTTGTAACTGTCAACGGATAAGACCTTATAACTCTATCCGTTGACAGGTAGCTCATCAACGGATGAGGTTTTGTAGCATACTGCAATATCTCTATTTATCAGTTGATAGTGTCTTTATTCAGAGTCATGTTGACCATCAATGGATAGGCAGAATAGGGTAGCCAATTGTAAATAAGCTATGCTATGTAATTCTGTCTAAGTGAAAATGTATCAACGGATGAGAACAGGGCTCTATCAACGGATACAACTCAAATCTACTCGATCAACGGATACAGCTCAAACTACCATCAACGGATAAGTAGACACAACATCAACGGATAATCATTGTCACTTTATCCTATGCTAGGAATTAGCAGTTGATAAGGACAGGTTTGACTGACAGATCACATGGGTTGATAGTAGGTATAAAAAGCAATATGGCAGCCATACTTTGGAAACACAGAAGAAAGAAGCATTCCATTTACACAGTACATACAAGAAAGGTGCAGGGGACATATCTGTTCACAAGGACAACCTTTCGGCTACATGTGGATTTGGAGTGGAGTAGCAAGTCAACCTGAATTAGATTAATATTATCTTATTCCTGTAGCACTTGTAAACTTGGAATATATAACCAAGTGTAGCAACTCTTTAGAATGTAATAAAACATACACATTTGCTTAGGGTTTCTTGAATATCTTTAGAAGCAAAGAGTTGTAAACACAGAAGCTGTGTACACTTGTATCACAGGGTTTTCTTCGAATAAAAGTCTCAGGTGGTACATTTAACCACCTGATTTTTTATGTGTTTGTGAACCATTTCTTATTCAGCAATTATTTCCTTATAGATTTCTGTGGTTTTTATCAGAAATTTATAATAATCAAGAATTGTATTCAACCCCCCCCCTTCTACAATTATACAAGTGTGTAATCTGGGAATAACAATTGGTATCAGAGAAAGCTTCTAATATATTTGAAGTTTAAAGATCAACACACTTTCAACATGTCTAAGAAGGATTATGGAGTGAAGATACCGGTTCTTGATAGGGAAAATTACTTTCACTGGAAAGTAAAAATGCGTCTACATCTCATGTCTATTGATGTAGGTTTTGTAGATTGCATTGAGAAGGGTCCTCATGTTCCAATGAAGGCTGCTTCAAGAGTTGGTCTTGCTGCAGATGCACCAGACACGTACATCCCAAAACCTGTTTCTGAATGGAGCGCTGAGGATATTGCAGAAGTTCACAAGGACAAAAAGACCATGAATATTCTGTTTAATGGCTTAGAAACAGACATGGTTGACAATGTTATCAACTGTACTGCCGCCAAGGAAGTATAGGACATTGTTCAGACCCTTTGTGAAGGTACAGAACAGGTAAGGGAAAACAAGATGCAACTACTGATCCAACAGTATGAGCACTTCCATTTCAAGAATGGAGAGACATTGAATGATACATTTAGTAGATTTCAAAAGCTACTGAATGGCTTGAAACTGTATGGAAGAATCTACCAAGTGAAAGATTCTAATCTCAAATTTCTGAGATCACTGCCCAAAGAGTGGAAGCCTATGACTGTTTCTCTAAGAAACACTCAAGAGTACAAGTCATTTACTCTTGAAAGACTCTATGGAACTTTAAAGACATATGAACTAGAAATGGAGCAGGATGAAGAAATTGAGAAGGTCCAAAAGAAAAGTGGGTCAGTTGCACTTGTTGCCAACTTGGAGCAGAAGGAGGAAAAGAGGACTGAAGCTGCTAAATCTACACCAAACAGGGAGGTTTGTGAAGGTAGAACAGAATCAAGCAAAAGCAAGGAAAAGGTGTCTGAAGAAATGAGTGTCCTACAGCAGGATGAATTGGATGAGATAGATGAGCATTTAGCCTTTCTATCTAGGAGATTCTCTAAGCTAAAATTCAGAAGAAACTCTGGGGTGGCCAAGCCATTTAACAAGGATTTTTCTACAAGCAATTATGTGGATAAATCCAAAATTAAATGCTATAATTGTGGTATTGCTGGTCACATGATAAGTGAATGCAGGAAGCCTAGATCTGAGAACAAGGGAAAGTCAACTGAAACTATTGACTACAAGAAGAAATACTTTGATCTTCTCAGACAGAAAGGAAAGGCATTCATGACCCAAGAGTATGACTGGGCTGCTGATGGAAATCATTCTGATGATGATGCTGAGTTTGTCAACCTTGCATTAATGGCTGATTCTGAGCAGGAAGCAAGTTCAGCTAGCAATCAGGTATTTTCTACTAATCTCTCTGAGCTCACCAAAGAGGAATGCAATAGTGTTATAGATGATATGTCTACTGAACTATATCACTTGAGTGTTACTCTTAAATCACTTACTAAAGAGAACAATAGGATTAAAGAAACTAATCAGTTCTTAAGTGATAGAAATGCAGTTCTGGAAGTTCAATTTCTAGAATTTGAGAAAATGAGAGTTGATTGCAATGATGCTAAAAATGAACTAGAAGCTGTGTTAAAAAGAGAATTAATCTTAAGAAACCAGCTTGAAAAAGAACAAGGAATAATTGCTAAATTTCAAAGTTGTAGGAATATTTCTCAAAAAATAATAGAAGTCCAGGGAATAGAATCATTTGTAAGGGATACCTGGACTCAGAAGAAAAAGGAGCTAGAACCTTGCCTTGAGGATCTAGAGACTATTTGTGAATCAACGGATAGTGATCATCCGTTGACAGATGAACCATCAACGGATGAGAGGTATCCGTCGACTAACAAAAAGTCTGTTAGTAAGAAGGAACTCAAGAGACTGAACAATCAGTATGGTCCAGTAGCCAAGAACTTTGTTTCTGGTGAAAGTAGCCAAGCCAAATCAAGTGAGAAGGCTAAGGCAGGTGATTTACCCAACAAAAAGGCTGTTGGTAAGTCAGTTAATGAAAAGGTAGAGACTGAGGGTAAAAAGAAAAAGAACAGAAATGGTAAGATAGGCATTAACAAGAAAAACAATTATTCTCCTGACAAGTTTGCTCCTAGGAAAACTTGTGGTAATTGCAATAGTGTCAATCATCTATCTTCTAATTGCAAGTCTGTTAAAAGGACTCCTGTTCATGTATCTCAATCTATGCCAAGTATGCCTGCAATGCCTGTTATGCCTGGTTTGTATCAGAATGCTAGTTTTTCAAATCCATATGTGAACATGCCATATGTGCCTAATCCTTATTTTCAATCTGTGAATATGCCACAAATGTCATGGAGCATCCCCAGCATGGATAATATGTATGCCAATTTTTCACAAATGCATGCATCAAATATTTATGCAAATGAGCATCTGTCTAAACCTATCACTCAAGCATCTACACCCAAAGTGAAGATTGCCAAGAGTGTAAAACCAAAGGCTAACAAGAAAGGACCCAAGGAAACTTGGGTACCAAAATCAACTTGATTTGTATTTTGGATTGTGTGCAGGGAAATAAGAGGAATCTATGGTACCTAGACAGTGGATGTTCTAGGCATATGACAGGAGATTCAACCCTGCTCACAGAGTTCAAGGAGGAAGCTGGCCCTAGGATTACCTTTGGAGATGACAGCAAAGGTTATACAAAGGGATATGGCTTGATTACAAATGACAATGTCATCATTGAAGAAGTGGCTTTAGTTGAAGGTTTGAAGCACAATTTACTGAGTGTCAGTCAGATTTGTGACAAAGACTATGAAGTAAAGTTCACTAAAGAAGCCTGTGTTGTTTCTACCAAGAAAAACAACAATGTGGTTCTGACAGGCTTTAGAAAAGGAAATGTTTACATAGCTGACTTCAACTCAGTATGCTCAGAATCCATTACTTGTCTCTTCAGCAAAGCAAGCAAGGATGAGAGTTGGCTATGGCATAAAAAGCTGTCTCATTTGAATTTTAAAGTAATGAATGATTTGGTAAGAAAGGATCTTGCTAGAGGAATCCCTCAATTGGAGTTCATCAAAGATGGACTGTGTGATGCCTGCCAATTAGGAAAGCAAAAGAAATCATCCTTCAAGAGCAAGACAGAGTCATCTATTGTTAAGCCCCTTCAATTGCTGCATATGGACTTATTTGGTCCAGTAAATGTCATGTCCATCTCAAAGAAGAAATACTGTCTGGTGATTGTGGATGATTTCTCTAAGTTTACATGGACTTTCTTCCTGCACTCCAAAGATTGTGCAAGTGAAATCATCATCAATCATCTCAGACAAGTAAACAATGGTTCTGAAGTAAAAGTACAAAGAATCAGGAGTGACAATGGCACTGAATTCAAAAATTCCACAATGAATATTTTCTGTGAAGAGAATGGAATTGTCCATGAGTTTTCTGCTGCTAGAACACCTCAACAAAATGGGGTTGTTGAAAGGAAAAACAGAACTCTCATTGAAGCAGCTAGAACAATGTTAAGTGAATCAAGATTGCCAACATATTTCTGGGCTGAAGCTGTCAGCACTGCCTGCTTCACTCAGAATATTTCCTTGATCAATCAAGCTAGAGGAATGACTCCCTACCACTTATTCACCAACAAGAAACCAACGTTAGCTTTTCTCCATGTCTTTGGATGTAAGTGTTTTGTGCTAAGGAATCATGGAGATAACTTGGGCAAATTTGAAGCAAAGGCAGATGAAGCTATCTTTGTTGGGTATGCAGCAGGGAAAGCCTATAGAGTCTACAATTTAAGAACCAACATTGTCATGGAATCTGTACATGTTGTGTTTGATGATCAGAAGATTCTAGGTCTGAATGATGAAGGCTTCCATGAAAAGTTGAGATTTGAAAATGAGGTAGAAGGAAGAATGTACATTGATGATGATGAGGAAAATGAAGATCATAACCTTGGAAATTCACCTAGAGCTGTTGGTCCAACTAGAAGTGATGCTAATACTAGATCATCAGATGCATCCGTTGACAGACATTCTCATGTATCCGTCGACAGGCAAAATGGAGCATCCGTTGATAGACAAAATGATGCTTCTGTTGACAGTCAACTTCATAATTCCTCAAGGACAACAAACTCAGGGGGAGTTTCTCAAAGTCAAAACTCAATATCCAATCAACAATATCATACTCACATAGATGAAGCAACCTCATCTAGATCAAACCTTCCACCTTCAAGAAAATGGACCAGAGATCATCCTTTTGAGTTAATCATTGGTGACTCAAACTCAAGAGTCCAAACTAGGAGAGCCACACAAGAAGAGTGCCTATACAGTAGTTTCCTGTCTCAAGAGGAACCTAAGAAAGTGGAGGATGCTCTTCTAGATCCAGATTGGGTCTTAGCAATGCAAGAAGAGCTAAACCAATTTGAGAGAAATAAAGTATGGAATCTTGTGCCCAAACCTGATGATAGAGGTATCATAGGTACCAAATGGGTTCTCAAGAATAAGACTGATGAAAATGGCATAATTGTGAGGAATAAAGCTAGATTAGTGGCAAAGGGCTATTCTCAAGAAGAAGGAATAGATTTTGATGAAACTTTTGCACCAGTGGCAAGACTTGAGGCCATCAGAATTTTCCTAGCCTATGCAGCACATGCCAACTTCAAAGTCTATCAGATGGATGTTAAAAGTGCCTTTCTAAATGGGGAACTGGAAGAAGAGGTATATGTCCATCAACCTCCTGGCTTTGAAGATCCAGAATTTCCAGATTATGTATATCTTCTCTTGAAAGCACTTTATGGTTTGAAGCAAGCACCAAGAGCCTGGTATGACACTTTATCTCAATTTCTTCTGGAGAATCACTTCACTAGAAGTACAGTAGATAAAACTTTATTTCATAGAAATGTCAATGGTTCTTCAATACTTGTTCAAATCTATGTAGATGATATTATTTTTGGGTCTACAGATGAGAAGCTTTGTAAAAGGTTTGCCAAACTTATGCAAAGTAGGTATGAAATGAGCATGATGGGTGAATTAACTTACTTTCTTGGCTTACAAGTAAAGCAAGTTAATGAGGGAATTTTCATAAGTCAAACAAAATATATTTATGATCTCTTAAAGAAATTTGACTTAATGGATTGTGCCTCTGCAAAAACACCTATGGCCACTGCAACTAAGCTTGAGTTGAACACTAAGGAAAAATCTGTGGACATCTCAAGCTATAGAGGCATGGTAGGCTCACTTCTATATCTAACAGCTAGTAGACCTGATATAATGTTCTCCACATGTCTTTGTGCTAGATTTCAAGCTGACCCTAGAGAGTCTCACTTGATTGCTATTAAGAGAATTTTCAGGTATCTCAAGGGAACACCAAACCTTGGCATTTGGTACCCAAGAGATTCTGGCTTTGATCTAATTGGCTATTCAGATGCAGACTATGCAGGTTGCAGAATTGATAGGAAAAGTACTACAGGCTCCTGTCAGTTTCTAGGGAATAGGCTTGTGTCATGGTTCAGTAAGAAACAGAACTCAGTCTCCACTTCTACAGTCGAAGCTGAGTACATTGCAGCTGGAAGTTGTTGTGCACAGATTCTTTGGATGAGGAATCAACTTATTGACTATGGTCTAAAAGTTGAGAAGATTCCAATTTTCTGTGACAACACTAGTGCTATTGCCATCACAGAAAATCCAGTGCAACATTCGAGAACCAAGCATATTGACATCAAATACCACTTCATCAGAGAGCATGTGATGAATGGTACAGTAGAAATGCACTTTGTGCCAAGTGAAATGCAGCTTGCAGATATCTTCACCAAGCCTCTTGATGAATCCTCATTCACAAGATTGGTAGGTGAACTAGGTATGCTTAATTTTTCATAATTCCTAGTGGTATCTAATAATACTGTATTGCAGCTAGAAATGTGTTTTGATTTACTTGAGAATTAAAAACTCTCAGAATAACTCTTAGCAGAAATTTTGTCTAAGGCAAAATTTGCTTATCAACGGATATCCTTTTATCCGTTGGTAGTGTAAACACATTACTAGATTTTCGTATGTCAACGGATAACAGGTTGTCCACGTCATCGATGGATAAACTGTTTTCTCAACCGTCCAATCTTTATCCGTTGATATACATATACTTTTTATATAGCCGTTGATAAACGTGTATAATTAGTCACGGCTGTACTTCTTTCCTTTTTATTTATTGTCTGACAGTTACTTTTGACCAATGGGGTAATTACTCTTAATTATTTCATTTTTAATTCTTGGAATATATAAAAGGCTGTTTTGTATTCTCACATTTCACCTTTATTCATTTTCAAGAGTCTCATTAGTTAACTGCATCTTCTTCACTAAATCTCTCTCTGCAACAAAAGCTCAAACACTCCAATGGCGCCTATTGTTAAGATGATGTCTTCCACCGGGTTTACCTATGAGAAGAACAATTTCGCGGCCTTTGTTGATACTGTGAACGCTCCAGAAGCATATCACACCATGATGAATTTCGTGAAGAAATGCAAACTGTCACATGCTATGACTGCCACCACTCCTCTAATCCATGAGGTTATCGAAGAGATGTGGGCATCTGCTGAGTACAATGGCACAGACGGTACACTTGCTTTTTCTTTAAAGGGTAAAAATTATGTAGTTAATTCTGATGTGTTAACTGCTTGTTTAAAATTGCCTGAGAATAACTGTCTGAAGGAACCCAGTAATGCTGAAATTGTTACCATGCTTAATTCCATAAATTATACCCTTAGTACTGAGAACTTAGGGAAAATTGTTAGGAAAGGTATGGTTAAGGAATGGAGTTATCTTTGTGATGCCTTCATTAAAACTTTTTCTGGCAAGATTAGTAACTTTGATGTTGTTACCAACTCCATGCTAATTATGCTTTGTATGCTTTTAACTGATAAATTTTATAATTTTGGCACACTAGTCATGTATGAGATAGCAGCTAAATTAGGTAAAAAGGAAACTAGGGGCAAGAATGTTTATTTTGCTAGATTTTTAATGCTCCTAGCACTGCATGTATCTGAGAATGAGCTATCCATTGCTAACCCGGATAGCAAGTTCAATTGTTTTGTTCAGGAGAAGAGAGTCTTAAGTTATTTGATTCGAATGAACCTAAATGCAGAAGTACAATTGGTATATCTACCAATTATTCAGGTAACTGTTTCCAACCCTGAACTTCCTATCTCCAACCCCCAAATTTCTTTGCCTTCTAGTGTCACAATGGAGTCTGTGACTGTGACCAAACAGGCTCCTACCAAAGTGACCAAATCCAAAGTTCCTAAACCACAATCTAAAAGACAAACCTCAGGTGTCTCTCAAAAGGCATCTGTTGCAAAAACTACCAAAGCTCTTGAGGGGAGTGTGAAGGTGGTAGTGAGTGGTGAGGGACAGGGTGAACATCAAAGAAGCCCTAAGGATAAGGAAGGTAAGGCAAGTGCACACAACATTTCAGTCTCTCAAAAGACTGTTAATGAACCTACAAGCCAATTTCTAGCTACATCCTCTCAACAGGGTGTGACTACTAATTTGAGTTCCATTTCAGGAACACAGCACAAAAGGGCAAGGGACACAGATAGCTCTCCCTCAAAAACCTATGGTAGAAGGGTAAAATCCAAAACCATTGGGGAATCACAGGGTGCACACACTGTACAGCAAACTGTACCTTCTCAAATTCAGTTTGATGTGACTTCAATAAATGTGGAGTCACAGCCCCTTGATCTTAACCTTCAAATCGATACACATTTTGATCCACCATCACCAACTCCATCTCTGGATGTGGATATGATCTCTACATCAATTCCTGATTCTCCATCTTTAAAATTCATGGAGAAGCCCCACTCAACAATTGGTGAACATCCTCTTTTAGATGATTTGTTGGGCCATCAATCTTCCATTCCTGAATTCACAACACTATCTGTGGCCTCTTCCTTAAAATCAATCACCACAGATTCCGTGTTGGTTTTCACTTCAACGGATACTCGTTTACCTTCATCAACGGATATCCTTCATCCGTTGACAAGTGTTTCTTCATCAACGGATATGTCTTCAACTAACTATCCGTTGACAGCAATAACTACTACATCAACGGATATTCCTTATCCGTTGACAACTCTCTCTACCACTGCAAAATGTGACATTCCTATGTCAACTGTGGAGGAGTTTGTAGTAATTGAAACACTTTTAGGAATGAGGGAAGGGAGTGAGAGGCTGCCTTGTGAGCAGGCAAAAGGAGAGAAAATCAATGAGAGGCTGACCATTTCTTCCGGTCAGGCAAAAGGAGAGCTAGAGAGTTCCACCTTAGTAGGTGAAGGTGAGGGTGTGAGAGGTGTGAGCCAGGGGGAGCCCCTGATGCAAGAAAAGAGAGATGAGAGGAGAGAAGGGACTACAGGAGAAATAAGGCAGGAAGAATCAGTCATTGCAAGTGAGTTAATGGAGGTTAATGAAGCTTCCAAAGAGATGGAATTTAGACAGGAATATCAGTCAGTTATTGACTCCATCTCTTTGGATCCTGAAACCTTTACTCATCCTGTTTCTGCCTATCAAGTCATGGCACAGCAGGGCAATGTGGAGGCAGAGGAGGCAATGCACCTAGTGCACACCTCAGAATCTCTTCAAAGAGCAAAAGAAGCTTTACAAACCCTGTCTCCAAATGCTGGAAGTGAAGAGTTTGGCAGTTATGACAGTCACAGTTCAGATGGTGAAGACATAAATGAAGATGAAACTCCAGGATGGATGTTTTCCAATGCCACTGAACTTGGGCATCTCAATGTGGAAATCATGAAGCAATACCAATCTGCTAAGGCTGAGCACCAAACTGCAGAACCACAGAGAAAGACTGTTCTTGAGCAAGTAATGGCCTCCCTGAAATTACAAAAGATGCAATCTGTTATTCAAAGAACACAGCAAGAGGAGGTCCAGTCTGCAATTAGAGATATGAAAATAGCACTAGATGCCAGGATTGAGGCACTAGCTCCTACTACCACTCAGAAGGTGCTTTCTAGCAAACTTCTCAAAGAAGATAGCCTGGCTAAGTCTGTTCAGCTTCTTTCCTCAAGGGTGGATAGTATGGAATCTCAATTGCACACCATCATTGCCAATCAAACAAAACAAACTCAACTACTGGAAATGCTACTTGCAGCTTCAACCCCAACCCTTGATGCTAACAAAAAGGGGGAGAAAATGGGAACAAGCACAGAAGAGGCTGCAACATCTACTGGCCAATTTCAAGCTACCAGTAGTGAGATAGCACATATTGAGGGGGAGCAACAGCCAATTGTAGTGGTCAATCCAACAGAGTTTGAGATAAAGGCTTCCCCTGTGAAGAAACAAGTGGCTTTGCCTGAGATTCAAAGATTAGAAGACATCTCAGATGGTGAAAGGCAAGCCAGGATAGAAGCTTTGGAAAAGATAAACAAGGAGGCTAATGACAGAATTCTAAGGACAGAGAGGATGATAAATGAATCAATTGCATCAACTTTGTTCCTTAATGCTCAATCTTCTGCTCCAACAATATCAACCACAATCATGAAGGTGCTCACTCCAAGGGTTGTGGCTCCTACATTCTATGATGCTGAGCCATCATTTGTCAAAGAATTTGAACCAGCTATCAAAACCAGAGCCTACTCACCACCAAAGGAAAATGGGAAGAACAAGCTTCAATTGGACTACCCATTTCCCAAGAATGATGAAGTAAAGCTAATGGGAAAAACAATTATGGAGTTCAAAGTTCAGACAAATAAGAGTGTAAGAGATTGGATGGCTGTAATCATGAGGAATGGAAAAGTATTAAATATATCCAACAGTCATCCTAGATTTGTGGAAGCTAAAAGAGAAGAAGTCTCCAGAATCCAAAGGGAAGCCCATCCAAGTACAGAAAATCAACATGAAAACTCAGAAGAGAAGCAAGCCAGGCTAGCTCAAGAGTTAATGGATGAGGTAGAGGTTGAAATGAAGGAACCTGAGGAAGTTCCCAAAATCAAACCTAGAAGAAGGAAAGCTAAAACCAAGAGGGTTCTTTCTCCAGAACCCTATCCAGAAAAAGAAACAATTGGTTCACCAGTACCTATGTCTGCACTAGTAATCGACCCAACTGTAAACTTTCATGGTGACCCCATAAGGCCTAAAGAGGAACCAATGAATTTTGATTCAATTGAAGTTCCTTCATTCTTGCTAAATCCAAAACAGAAGAAAAGGGCTCCAAAGAAGCAACTTTCAAAGGGACCAGTTCAAGTTGCTAGGGTACCTGCCATTGTCAAACAACCAATCTTGGAAAACAAAGAAGACTTTATCTATCAGGCAGAAATTGAAGAATACTCTGACATGAATCTATTTTTGGATGAATTGTCAGAAGTAAGAGGAATTGACAAGTACAAGAATCAGCCTGAGAGATTAGTGTTTGTCTACAAGGGAGGAAGTCAGAGAACATGGCCACTAAAGAAGGTTCTTGGAGAAAATTATCATACATTGACCAGAGTGTTCTCAGCTTTCAAGAGACACACAGGGTTCTCTGAGATAGCCAGAAGGGAGATAATTAGCAGAATAGAAGAAATAAGGAGAGAATGAAACTCACCCTCAAGTCTACCAAAGAAAATGAAGATCCCTTATAATGGACAGAAAATCCACATTCAACCCTTTTGGATGATGGAGTTCAGGGATAATGAGGGCACTAGGAGATTCTTCAGGTTAGAAGACCAACTGTCAAAGGCTAGTTCTGACTACCTGAGATGGTTACAACTAAAGCTAAATCCAAAGGTTGTTGAAGAAGATACCTTCTATAGGCAACTTCAAGTGCAAATTGAGTCCAACTCTACCAAGGAAGGAAAGTCAAGGGTGCAGCCAACCAGAGAGAGGAAACCTCATTAATCTGCTCAATCTAAAGGAGCACATCTCTGATAAGTTTCTTAAAGCTTTCTGTTTTTAATTTTTGTAGCTTAATACAATGTTTGCATACTGAAGTGTGTATATATCGTTAGGAATGTTTTGTTATCATCAAGGTTATGAATTTATGCTTTATAGCCATCAAGTATAAATTGGGGGAGATTGTTAGGAATATGTTGTAGTTGATGATAACTTAACATTCAAGCAAAATTGTATAAGTCAAGTTTTGTAACTGTCAACGGATAAGACCTTATAACTCTATCCGTTGACAGGTAGCTCATCAACGGATGAGGTTTTGTAGCATACTGCAATATCTCTATTTATCAGTTGATAGTGTCTTTATTCAGAGTCATGTTGACCATCAATGGATAGGCAGAATAGGGTAGCCAATTGTAAATAAGCTATGCTATGTAATTCTGTCTAAGTGAAAATGTATCAACGGATGAGAACAGGGCTCTATCAACGGATACAACTCAAATCTACTCGATCAACGGATACAGCTCAAACTACCATCAACGGATAAGTAGACACAACATCAACGGATAATCATTGTCACTTTATCCTATGCTAGGAATTAGCAGTTGATAAGGACAGGTTTGACTGACAGATCACATGGGTTGATAGTAGGTATAAAAAGCAATATGGCAGCCATACTTTGGAAACACAGAAGAAAGAAGCATTCCATTTACACAGTACATACAAGAAAGGTGCAGGGGACATATCTGTTCACAAGGACAACCTTTCGGCTACATGTGGATTTGGAGTGGAGTAGCAAGTCAACCTGAATTAGATTAATATTATCTTATTCCTGTAGCACTTGTAAACTTGGAATATATAACCAAGTGTAGCAACTCTTTAGAATGTAAGAAAACATACACATTTGCTTAGGGTTTCTTGAATATCTTTAGAAGCAAAGAGTTGTAAACACAGAAGCTGTGTACACTTGTATCACAGGGTTTTCTTCGAATAAAAGTCTCAGGTGGTACATTTAACCACCTGATTTTTTATGTGTTTGTGAACCATTTCTTATTCAGCAATTATTTCCTTATAGATTTCTGTGGTTTTTATCAGAAATTTATAATAATCAAGAATTGTATTCAACCCCCCCCCCCCCCCCTTCTACAATTATACAAGTGTGTAATCTGGGAATAACACTTGCAGGTCAGACAGACTGAGACTGGTATTTTCATTAATCAGTCAAAGTATATCAAAGATCTTTTAAAAAGGTTTGACTTTCAAGACTGTGCAGTTGCAAAAACACCCATGGCAACAGCCACTAAACTAGACTCTGATCCTAAAGGGAAGAGTGTGGATAATACTAGTTATAGAGGCATGATAGGCTCATTGTTATATCTAACTGCAAGTAGGCCAGATATAATGTTTTCTACCTGTTTATGTGCTAGATTCCAAAGTGATCCTAAGGAATCTCATTTAATTGCTGTGAAGAGAATTTTTAGATATCTCAAAGGAACTCCAAATCTTGGTTTGTGGTATCCTAGAGAATCTGATTTCTTTCTAATTGGCTATTCAGACTCTGATTATGCAGGGTGTAAGATAGACAGGAAAAGCACTACAGGTACATGTCAATTCTTGGGAGATAGATTGATTTCTTGGGCAAGCAAGAAGCAACAATCTATTTCAACCTCAACTGCAGAAGCTGAGTACATAGCAGCAGGCAGTTGTTGTGCACAGCTCCTTTGGATAAGAAATTAGTTGATGGATTATGGTATGACACTTAGTAATATTCCTATGTTTTGTGATAATACTAGTGCTATTAAAATTGCAGAAAATCCAGTTCAACATTCAAGGACTAAGCACATTGATGTCAGGTATCATTTTATTAGAGAACATATTGAGAATGGTACTGTGGAACTTCATTTTGTTTCTACTGACAAACAGCTTGCAGATATTCTAACTAAACCACTTGATGAGACTACATTCAGTAGATTAGTAAGTGAGTTAGGAATGTTAAATTTTTAGATCTTTAACATCTGCAAAAGTAGCAAGGTATGTTGTTCTTAGCTTATGGACTTGATATTCTTGTCAGGATCTATATTTGATTGTTAAATGCTTTAGCTATAACACTTTGCCTTGATAAATTTCAGTATGATAGACTTGTTAATAATCATCAGGATTAGATTTGTTATCAGGATGCTGACGTCATCAGTATTGTGTCAGTATCAGGATTATGAAAATTGTTTCAGATCCTGACGTTTACTTTGTGTAGTAATCTGATTTTGTGATGAGTTAAGTCTATGCTAGCAAGTTTTAATATTTGCATACTGATAATTTATACATCATTCAATAATCAAAAGACAAGCAGATAACAAGAAACTGTATTTTCATTAATAGAAATCATTACATGGAAATGAAATACAACTTCTTTTTGTCTAAATTTCTACTGAAAATTCTATACTTGTCTATTGATGTGAACTCTGAGGTATAGGACAAGGAGCATCTCAAGAAATTCATCAGGGGATGAACAGCCTCGTTTTGGATTCCTTGTCTGGGCGACTTGAATGAGAGCAGCTAACTTAAATGTATAGCATCCCCATCAAGATCAACCTCAGACTCTCGGCCAAATTCTTCATCCTCAAGTTTTGAGGAGGTTAGGGGAAGATTGTATCCAACAGATGGATGTTCTAGGAGAAACCTCTGGATATTTTCGAAAACCAATCTATCCATGATTAGTTCGATGAGAAGAGTTCTCTGTTCAAAGAGATGATCAAGAACAGGATGTTCATCGATCGAGAAAAATCTGAAAAATGGGTTTGAAGGGAATTTTGGTTTGAGAAGCATTGTTGAGAAGAAAAGAAATTGAAAGGTTTATGGAGAATGGCATAAGGCGTCTGTTTCTTTTAAAGAAAGACGTGAGAAGCTGAACAGTCATTTGGAAGTTTTAATGAAGTCAAATGCTAATTATTGCATGTGACTGTGTTTCTTGTTTTCAAGAAATATTGAAAATATCTAACCAATTGATTTTTGTTCAGATTAATTGTCTATTTCTTTTTCAGATAAAAGAAGAATGCCACGTGGAAACTCCATATTAAGTCTCTGGAATCAGGATGATATTGATCAGGATTTCATGTGTGATCATCAGGATTTGATGATAGGCCAACAGGAAAAGGAAGCTGATCAGTATTGATTATTTATACCCTGATTTATTTCATGAAAATCAATTTTGGAATTTATTTTCCAAAAATCGTGGGTAACTGCATTTTTCAGGAACTGACACCTGTCAATCTACGTGTCAACGTGGGATAGTGGTCTGAAAGATTTGTGAAATATATTTGTTTTGAAACTCTAATCGTATCAAAAATGGCAGCTCAGAGAAGATTACCTAAATCAGTAGCCTTCAAATTTGGTGACTTTGATTTTATGACAAACAATCATGTAGCAGCTATCACCAACAAGGAAGGAGTGTCATCTGATTTTCATCCAATCATGGACTTTCTGGCGTATGGACCATTAAGTTATGCATTGACAGCATCTCCACAAATTAATCAAGTAGCTGTTTCACAAGCTTGGGAGAATGCTGAGGTAATTGATTCTACTCAGAGTCAATCAGGTAAGATTGTTCTACATTTAGGACAAGATTCATTTGACATTACTGAATCTGTTTTTAATTCAGTACTTTGCTTATCTGTTACTGATAGTTATGAGAATGTACCATCTGATGATAATATAAGAACTATGTTGTCTGAATTAGGTTATAGTGGACCTCTAGATAACATGAGCCAGTTGAATAGGTCTTTTCTTAGAAAGGAATGGTCTTTTTACTTTGATCAAATTGCTAAATGTTTTACTGGCAAATGTAGTTCTTTTCAGTAAATTACTTCTGTTACATCACATATTGCTTATAGTTTGCTTTATGACAGAGTAATTAACATTGGTCATATTATCTTAAGTCAGATGAGTATCAAACTTGGGTCAAGAGATCAAAACAGGAAAATGGTTTATTATCATAGATTTATGCAAATGTTTATTAACCATTTTATTCCTGATGTTGAAGCTAGATTTGGTAGGGAACATTGTGTTTCTTCTTATGAACAGCAAAAGAGAATTTTCTCTGACATTACAAAGAAGGACAATGAAAAGAATCTAGATGAAATACCTGCAATTCATTATCCACATCATTTTCAGGTAATTCTTAAAACTCATCTTCCTACTCTCTACAATTCTTCTTTCTTTTGTGGTGAAATGACTCAGGAATCTCAAATGGAGGAGAAACGACCTGTGTCTACCCAAGTAGCCCAAAACATTATAGTCTCTGAAATAATTCAAGAACCAAATTTTGATCCACAGCCTATTGTTTCAAAGAAACCAACCTCTGGTGTTTCTCAAAAGACATCAGTTGTAAGGAAGAGAAGATTTGTTGTGTCAAGTAGTAGTAATTCTAGTGAAGATGATGATGATTTAACTCTTGCTGAGAGAGCAGAATTGAAGGCTGCAATTCAACTTTCTTTGTTAGCACAAAGAGATGAAAAACCGAGTCACAGCCAGGCTGCAGTCTCTCAAAAGGCTGTAGTTCTTAAAAAGGGAAAACAGTTACTGGATACTGTCTCTCAAAAGACTGTGTCTATTGAACCAAGATCTCATCCCAAGATCACTTCTGTGTCTACACCTCTTGAGTCTTCTCAGGATAAATCTTTTGCTCACTATATCAGGAGAACAAGGAGAAAGATTCAATTGTCACCTACACACACAGAGTCTAGTCCAACTAATATCATGCAGGTTTCTACAAATCAAGCTACATCTATGTCAGTATTTGACAAGAGAGATCTGGATATTGATTCTTCATGGGAAACTACATTATCATACAGACTGGCTATGGGACTAATTTCTCTTAAAGTGAAGTTGTCAAGGCCTGTTCTAGATTTTCTGGTTGAAAGAGTACCAAAACTTTTATTCCCAGATGAATATGGACTTCTACATCAAAGACTTGACTTAATGAAGATGTATTTCTATGTATCTGTCAGAAGACAATTAGTCAAGAAATTTGGACTCTCAAAGCATGTTGCACTTCAATCACTTCATGCATATTTATTTGACAAGGATATCATTATTGAAGATGCTTTAGCTCAAGGTGAACAACTGGAGGAAGTAGATAGAGGAAAGCAGTCAACAGAAGATACTATTGCCCCAGTGGTGAATAGTAGGAAAGATCAGATCACAGTCACTGCAACACAAGAACCATCTAGTCAGAGGAAGGATGACTCAGGAGCTGTGATAGCTGATGTTGAAAGGTCTTCTGTGATGACTGAGAATGCAAGTGAGATACCCTATGATATGGGAGGAATGACTTTGGTTGATTTTTCTGAAGATCAAACAAATTTTGTTCAGTCAGAGTCTATTGATAAGTGGATTTTATATCCACTTGGAGCATTCTAAATCGGCTTAAATTGATTGTCTTGGACTCAAGTTTGTGGTAGTTTTGATGTGTTTTGTTTAGTTGTGCAGATTTACAAGAATGTTGATTATGGTTGATGCTTCTATCGTTTTTGGAGAATAAATTAATTAAAATTCAGATTTCTGAGACGGTTGCGCAGTCTACACTGTTTTGGACATATCTGGAGTTCTAGAAGTCCGTTTTCAGCGATCTTACTGCCCACGCGAAGCCTGGGAGATTTTCTACAACATGGAACAGGTGTTACAAGAGCAATTTGCGCGTGGTGGGCGCAGATTGCGCGAAGAACAGACTGTTGGGCGCAAGTTGCCCCTGAAAAATTACAGTTTTTACTATTTTGGCCATATCTTGAGTTCTACAACTCCGTTTGGGGCCCGTAAGCAGTCCACGCGAAGATAACGGAATTCTCTATCATTCTAAAGTGGTCCATAGGTCCAATTACGATTGAAACATTCCAGAATATCTGAAGAAAAGTCAGCTACGAATTTCCCTTTAAATCAGAATTAGTTTAGGAAACGTACTTCTATTATAATTCTGATTTGGTATTTTCTTGTTGGGCAAGATGTCTAGAGCCTATATAAACACATCCAACCCTTGTAAATTGTATCAAGAAGATCATCATTAGGAGAGAACAATTACATATCAATTACTTAGGTTTATTTGTATATTTTCATACTTTGTTTTTATCATGGTTTCATCAGATCCCATGATGACGAGAGGTTCGATTATGAACTAATCGTTGTCATGGGATTCTAACGGATTTATTTATGGAGCTTTAGTATCTTGATGCTTTACAGATCTGTGTGTGATGTATATCTGATATCCTCGTATGGTTATGCTTATTGAATTTAGATGCGTAGCTAACATCTAATTTGTTAATCTCTTGTGAAGCGAGAGTGGATCTTGAGATTTAGAACTTGCCATGCTAGCATAGGATAGGTTGATGTTTTAACATCATGATTTGTGGCGTAAATAGAGATATTATGCTGCCCTATGTGATCAATGTGGATAACTTGTTCTTCAACCGTTATGTTTTCAAATTCTATAGAGATATAGGGTCTAAGCATAATTGGTGTCTATTCATCTTCTATCTCTTTTGTGGATGTATGTTTAGTTTGGTATTCGTATACTGAGAAGTAGCGTATACTTGTTTCGTGTTATCCGATCAGATATCATAACCATTGCATATAGTGATTAAAGGCGTCAGATCTAAGCAAAGTATTTAATGAAGTTAGGATTCCATGCTTTCTCTTGCAGAAGTAATTAGATTTCAATTCTTGTTAGTTAGTTAATTAATTCTTAGCTTGTTAATTTTCTTTTTAGTTAGATTTAGTTAATTAAAACCCAATTCGTTGTTTGTCTTAGCAGTGAATTAAAACCATAAATTGTTGCATAGGTATAATACTGAATTAAAAACCAGATCTCTGTGGGAACGAACTCAACTTATATCTATATTACTTGTGACCACGTACGCTTGCGTGATTTAGTGCAAACAAGTTTTTGGCGCCGCTGCCGGGGATCATCGGTGTTTTATTTTTGGTTTATGTGCTTGTCAATAGTGGTCGTTAGAGTTCACTGACTCGGATTTGTTTTTCTTATCTATTTTGTTTAGTTTGGTGTGTTCAGGTACTTGAGTGTTTGAAGATGGCATGCGAGGAGTTGCCATGGTGGGCATATTCGAGTACATCCATGCCTCAGCAATGTGAGCGGTGTTTTGGCGTTCATGATCCCTCACAATATTGTTACTACGGAGGAGTTGATCCATATGTCACTTATGAGGAACAACCATATTTTCAATACCATCCTCAACAGTACCAGCAAGATGTTCCAGATATGTCATATGTCTTTGGTAGTGAAGAGTTTCAACATCAGCAACCTATTCCTACTTTTCAGTCAGATGAGGTTGATGATTTGAAGGAAATTAGGAAGGAGATTAGGATGCTTGTAGAGAATCATGAGAAGTCTATCAAATCTATGGGGACACTTGCTGCTCAAGTTTTGAGAGCCTTGGAACAAGAGAATCAACAATTCATGCTAGAGGCAATTCCAGAAAATAGTGGTGACTTGGAGCAAGGTACTGCATGCTTAATTGAGGAAGACAAATTCCAAGGTGAGGTGAGTATTCATAAGCCATGTGAGGAATTTGATCATGTTAGGATGGTGGATGATTTGGAAAGGGCACTATTTGGGACAGACACTGTTGAGCTGCACAAATTTCAAGAATTGGTATGTGCGTACCACGAGGCTGATGAACATGAGAAAGATGCAGATCTTATACTTGTCTCAGAGTTTAAAGATGGAGGTAGCGCATTAGAGCCAATGGAAGAAGTTCTCTTTGAGGAACCAAAGGCTTCAGCAACTTACATTTACCCTCCTCCATTATATTCAAGCGAAGCCCGCGAATGTGTGTTGTTCTATAAATTGACAGATTTTGGGTCAACAGATGAAGGCATTGGAAGAGGATATAGTTGCTACACGAATAGGTCAAGCAAGGAGAAGGAGCAAAAAGTGTGCCGCCGAGATGATGATGAAGTATCGCGAAGAGATGACCAGGCAAACTATTATCATCCTTAATGGAGGCTTGGAAGTAACGTCAAGCTATTGACGTTAAAGAAGCGCTTCTTGGGAGGCAACCCAAGGTATGTTTTCTACTTTCCCTCGTATTTACTTCCATTCAATGAGGACATTGAATATTTTAAGTTTGGGGGTGGTTTGAGGGATAAGTAGTGTATATATATGTGATTGTTAGTCATTGTGTTCATGTAGGATTTCATGATTTGCATATTAGTAGTAGTAAATTATGCATATATGTTCGTGTTATCTACGTTTGTTTCATATAGGACATTCTGTCTTTATGTTAGTATGTCATGTGAGTTCATAATAGATTGCATTTGCACCCATGCTTGATAGGAATTTTGTGTTGTTGATGCTTTTGATTGAGAAGTGATATGCTTTGTTCTTGTGCACACACATACACTAGTAAGTTGAAGCTAGTAGACTTATTGAATGTTGTAAGTAATTAGAAGGACATGAATATCTGCAAGATGATTTAGTTTGCATGTTTTGAATACAAGTAGGTGCGTTAGAGAGATTTTTGCTTGGGATTGAGTATGTTTTTCCACCAAGTGAGTTTTTGAGCCTTATTGCATATTTATTGCAATTTATTCATTTGCTTGAGTGTCCACGGATTGTTTGCATTGCTAGCAGTTGTTTGAGGTCTTTCTTGAAACGCATGACATTATTTGACGATTAAAATGATAAAGGAATTAGGAATAACCGCATATTTTCCCATATTACCATACCATGTTTACATGATCAATTAGTTAACCCGTTGAGCTTAATCCTATTTTTTCGGTGACATACCACATTACTTGCCTAGACCTTTTTCTTGTATTGGCCGTACATTAATTTGAACCCACATTGTCAAAGGCTAGTAGAGTGCTTAAGGGAGTAATAAGGTGTGCAAGGAGGGGTTTATTGTTGGTCATAATTTTGGGGAAAATATTGAAAATTGGGTTTGTTTACTTGATAGTCGGCATGTGTAATAAAATTGTGGGATCATTGTTATTGTTTATATTATTGTTTGTGTTTTATTTAGCTCTCGAAAAAAAAAGAAAAAAAAGAGAAAGAAAAAAAAAAGAAAGAAAAAAAATATATATTATGAGAGCATGTTTGTGTTTGTTGTGATCCTACTTTAGTCGACTATTCGAGTATTTTTGTTGCATAAAATTATGGGGGGGAAAATAGGTGGTTGTGTATTATTATTATGGTACTTACTAGCTTTTGACACTTCACCTGTTTGGCTTATTTGACATACCTTGTCCCTAGCCCATTACAACCCAAATAAAGACCTTTTGATTATCGTCATTGATGTATGTTGTGTTAATAGTTAGATTGATACCAAATGTCAAGCATGCTTATGATTTTGTTGGAATTGAGTGATACACTTACCCTTGTTCTTGAGTGAATATTCTTTTGTGAGTGGATTGTGAGTGTTTGCTTGTTTTTACGTATGAGATCCCGAGTTTTGTCTCAAAGATGTACTCTTGTAGGCTTAGCATGTTTACTAACTTATTCTTACATTTGACATGGGCTTGTGAGAACTTATGCATGTTCATTGAGTAGACTATGTGAATACTTGCATTTTCGACACCAAGACATTACGTATTTACTTTGATTCTTAAGTTGATATGACATGAGAGGAGTTGAAGGTATGGTAGGATATTAGTACAAGATTATTTGCATTTTCATTTAGTTGCATTCATGCATTGCATTGCATTGGATTTTGTGGGTACATTCGCTATAGGCCCTCACGAGACCTTACTCGTCCACTAGGGCTGCCTAGGGGTTTAAAGGGCTTGTTGCATATGCCAAATGCAACCGTGATCACCTACGGAAGTGGTACTAGTTAGTTAGTTAGTTGTAATTGTTTATGCTTGAGGACAAGCATCGGTTTAAGTTTGGGGGTGTGATAAGTGGATTTTATATCCACTTGGAGCATTCTAAATCGGCTTAAATTGATTGTCTTGGACTCAAGTTTGTGGTAGTTTTGATGTGTTTTGTTTAGTTGTGCAGATTTACAAGAATGTTGATTATGGTTGATGCTTCTATCGTTTTTGGAGAATAAATTAATTAAAATTCAGATTTCTGAGACGGTTGCGCAGTCTACACTGTTTTGGACATATCTGGAGTTCTAGAAGTCCGTTTTAATTAAAATTCAGATTTCTGAGACGGTTGCGCAGTCTACACTGTTTTGGACATATCTGGAGTTCTAGAAGTCCGTTTTCAGCGATCTTACTGCCCACGCGAAGCCTGGGAGATTTTCTACAACATGGAACAGGTGTTACAAGAGCAATTTGCGCGTGGTGGGCGCAGATTGCGCGAAGAACAGACTGTTGGGCGCAAGTTGCCCCTGAAAAATTACAGTTTTTACTATTTTGGCCATATCTTGAGTTCTACAACTCCGTTTGGGGCCCGTAAGCAGTCCACGCGAAGATAACGGAATTCTCTATCATTCTAAAGTGGTCCAGAGGTCCAATTACGATTGGAACATTCCAGAATATCTGAAGAAAAGTCAGCTACGAATTTCCCTTTAAATCAGAATTAGTTTAGGAAACGTACTTCTATTATAATTCTGATTTGGTATTTTCTTGTTGGGCAAGATGTCTAGAGCCTATATAAACACATCCAACCCTTGTAAATTGTATCAAGAAGATCATCATTAGGAGAGAACAATTACATATCAATTACTTAGGTTTATTTGTATATTTTCATACTTTGTTTTTATCATGGTTTCATCAGATCCCATGATGACGAGAGGTTCGATTATGAACTAATCGTTGTCATGGGATTCTAACGGATTTATTTATGGAGCTTTAGTATCTTGATGCTTTACAGATCTGTGTGTGATGTATATCTGATATCCTCGTATGGTTATGCTTATTGAATTTAGATGCGTAGCTAACATCTAATTTGTTAATCTCTTGTGAAGCGAGAGTGGATCTTGAGATTTAGAACTTGCCATGCTAGCATAGGATAGGTTGATGTTTTAACATCATGATTTGTGGCGTAAATAGAGATATTATGCTGCCCTATGTGATCAATGTGGATAACTTGTTCTTCAACCGTTATGTTTTCAAATTCTATAGAGATATAGGGTCTAAGCATAATTGGTGTCTATTCATCTTCTATCTCTTTTGTGGATGTATGTTTAGTTTGGTATTCGTATACTGAGAAGTAGCGTATACTTGTTTCGTGTTATCCGATCAGATATCATAACCATTGCATATAGTGATTAAAGGCGTCAGATCTAAGCAAAGTATTTAATGAAGTTAGGATTCCATGCTTTCTCTTGCAGAAGTAATTAGATTTCAATTCTTGTTAGTTAGTTAATTAATTCTTAGCTTGTTAATTTTCTTTTTAGTTAGATTTAGTTAATTAAAACCCAATTCGTTGTTTGTCTTAGCAGTGAATTAAAACCATACATTGTTGCATAGGTATAATACTGAATTAAAAACCAGATCTCTGTGGGAACGAACTCAACTTATATCTATATTACTTGTGACCACGTACGCTTGCGTGATTTAGTGCAAACATCTATCCACCTTGAGGGTGTGTCTCAGCAAACAACACTTAAAGACGGTGATATACTAACTATGGTGTCTAATGAAGTATTACTGAAGACATCAGAGTCTAGTAAAGAACCTGAAAGTGGTATACTGGAGCCTGTAGTTTCTGAAAGGAAAGAAGATGATTGTAAGGGTTCAGAGACTATAGCAGCTCACTCCTTGGAGAAAACCTCAAGCCACATGCCATATGAGGAACCCTCTCTCCATGTGAGTTCAGGTATAAAAACTCCTTCTAAACTCTATTTTTCTGTAGGTCATGAGAGCACTTATCTAAATTTGAGTGATACACTTGAAAAGATGGACTTAGATCCACAATTTGAGCGGCTTGCTCCTGACCAGGCAAAAGGTGAGGTAGAAAGAGTGTTGACTTTAGTAAGTCAAAGTGAGAATGAGGGTATGGATGATCAACTCCATAGTGAGGGAGAGAAAATTAGGAAACCATCATTTGATTTCTGGGATCAGGTTTTTCCTGAATCTTGGTCTGAAAATTTGGGTATGGATGCTGGTACTTATTCATTCATCAAAATGTATCAGAAGAATGACCTAGCACATCACAATGCAAAGCTAGAAGTTAAAGCTCAGAAGCAAAAGGAGGGGCTTGCAGGAATCATTAACAGAAGAGGTGCCAGGATAAAGCAATCTCTTGATACATATGTACCAGATGAAGTTCTTAATGATCCTAGTGTTCCTTTGTATGTACTTCCAATATCAGCTAGAATTGAGACATCAACAGTCTCTGATCACTCTAAAGAGGAGTCAGAATTTGAAGATGTTAGTACACAGAATATTGGTGAAGGAGATGATGATCATGTTTCAGTTCCAGATCAGAAAGATGAAGATGTTGATACTTCTAATCAGGTTTTATTACTTGAATATCATACAACTCAAGCAACTTCTTCTACAAGACTTGAAGATACAGTTCTTTCTGATTCTGATACTGAAGATACTAGAAGCACTTCCAACATTGAAGTTCATTCTGATGTTTTGAAAGATATTCAGAATTCTCAAATTGCTATTCAAACAAGACTTCAATCACTTGAAGATAACCAAGTCACAATTATGGAAAATCAAGCAGTTCTTATGAATCTCATTTGTTCTGTTTCTGAATCTCTTGGAATTAATGTTGCTGATGTCAAAAAGGGGGATATAAAGACAGTTCAAAGACAACAACAACACCACCAGACTAAGGATGATAAAGCTGGGGGAGATAAAGAGCAGACAAAGGGTAGTAAAAAGAAGAACTAGGAGTGACAGTGGTGAATCTCAGCTAGGAAGAGGTAAAGGAAGAGCAGCATTAATAGTTAAAATTCTTTCTTCTAAGTACTAGATAAATGTCTACATCTGAGAAGGAGGTACTTAACTTCATAATTCTACATTCATAAATTCTATTCTGGTTGTATTGTTATATGTTTTGACATCCACAACTTAGATTTATGCTTCAGATTTTAAAGCATAAATAGGGGGAGATTGTTAGGAATAATTCATAAGTTGTGATGTTAAGAATAGAATTTACACATTATACTTCTTGTAATCCTGATCTTATAAAGGATTTAGCACTGTATATAGGATTTATGTGTAAGACAGTTATCTGTATAGTTTAGTCAGGAATGAACAGTGTATCGGAGACTACATGTCAGGAACAGAGGGCAAATCCTGATGATGGTCCAATACTGATGGTTGATCAGATATTGATGCAGTGTGCAGATCCTGATATCAGTTTTGTTACTGATGATGTCATTATGGATGCTACAGAAACTGGCAAGTGCTATAAAACAGGATCGTTGTTTGAAGAACAAGCAAGAAGATATTATGAAGGGAAGAGTTTTCTATTGATGGAAACTATCGACTAGAAGGCAGAACATTGTCATGTATAGATTATATCTTTCTGTTATTAGTTGATAGGTAGCATTATAAATACTCTCTCAATATCATTGTAAAGAGCGTGTGTTGTGAAGACGAAGTTGTGAGTTCGTGTGCGTAGCTCTGTATAAGGTTTGTATTCGAGAGTTCGAAACAAACAGAGAGAGAGATTTGTATTGTCAGCAGCTGCTAAAGGTATTTGTACACCTTTGGTAGAGTTTGTATTTGATCTTATTAATACAAACAAGAGTTTGATTCATTCATTTATTCTTGTTCATATAATCAAGCAAAAATCAGACACGATTATATAACTTGTATTCAACCCCCCCTTCTACAAGTTATTCGAGTTAACACTTGAGATATCTGAAAATCCTTTTAATAGCTACTAAATGAGATTCCCTAGGATCAGCTTGAAATCTAGCACATAAACATGTAGCAAACATAATATCAGGTCTACTAGCTGTTAAGTATAAAAGAGATCCAACCATGCCCCTATAGCTAGTCATGTCCACCTTCTTTTCCTTAGTATTCAGTTCAAGCTTAGTGGCAGTGGCCATGGGTGTTTTAGCAGAAGAGCAGTATGCTAAATCAAACCTTTTTAAAAGATCATAAATGTATTTTGTTTGACTTATAGAAATTCCCTCATTCACTTGTTTAACTTGTAAACCAAGAAAATAAGTTAATTCACCCATCATACTCATTTCATATCTACTTTGCATGAGTTTGGCAAACCTCTTGCAAAGTTTTTCATCTGTAGACCCAAATATTATATCATCTACATAAATTTTGACAAGTATCATAGAGCCATTGACATTTCTATAAAAGAGAGTTTTATCAATAGTACCTCGAATGAAGTGATTCACTATAAGGAACTGTAAGAGTGTGTCATACCAGGCTCTAGGTGCTTGCTTCAGGCCATAGAGTGCTTTGAGTAGAAAGAACACATACTCTGGAAAGTTTGGATCTTCAAAACCATGCGGTTGACTAACATACACCTCCTCCTCCAGATTACCATTCAGAAATGCACTCTTGACATCCATTTGATAGACTTTGAAATTGGCATGCGCTGCATAGGCCAGAAAGATCCTTATTGCTTCTAACCTTGCCACTGGTGCAAAGGTTTCTTCAAATCAATTCCTTTCTCTTGACAGTAGCCTTTAGCAACTAATCAAGCTTTATTCCTTGTGACTATGCCATTCTCATCCATCTTGTTCTTGAATACCCACTTAATGCCAATCACTGATTTGTCTTTAGGTTTGGGTACAATTTTCCATACTTCATTTCTTTCAAACTGGTTTAGCTCTTCTTGCATTGCTAAAACCCAGTCTGGATCCAAAAGAGCATGTTCAATTCTCTTATGTTCCTCTTTGGATAGAAAACTGCTATATAAGCATTCTTCTTGAGTTGCTCTTCTGGTTTGGACCTTTGCATTAGGATCTCCAACGATAAGCTCAAATGGATGATCCCTAGTCCATTTGCTCTGTGGTGCTAAGTTTGACCTTGATGAAGGGGCTTCATTTTCTCTGTGTTGATCATTGTGACTTGTTGTTGAGTTTTAACTGTGAGAAACTCCCCCTGAGTGTATGGCCCTCGAGATTGATGGATTTCTTGCAGATTCAGCAACAGATGTAACTCCCCCAAATCCAGGGTCAGGGATCTGGTCGTTACGGTCTCGATATCCATCAATAAAACCAACATAATTTAAATTACAACCTTGTGACCCAAAACAACAGCATAAAACACACCCGTTATAGTCCCAGAGATGAAATCAGAGTAACCATCAATATTATTAATCATAAGTTTGAGTTCTTACAACCCAAAGAATTACAATTTTACCATTACATACTCTTTGCCATCCATTGGTATGAGCCATATTATAAATACATTTGATGTACAAGTGCTAATAACTAGCCTACCAGAAGCTGCATCCTCAGCAATGGTAGCTATGACCTCAGCGGTTAATCCTCTGACGGCTAACACCGGCTTACGCTGAGTGCGCCTTGCGCGACAATCTGATCTAGTTGTTGTTGTGATATAGATAAATAAAGCAAGGGTGAGCAATAGCCCACCAACAATATATAACCGTGCAGTAATATATATGACAGTTCAAAGATATGTTTTGAAATCATATGCCATGCATTAGCGAAAATAGTGCCAGTTTAATATAAAGGATGAAGTTACAAGGTAACTCAACAGGTATATATTTCGTGGAAGCATATGCTATGCCAAAATAAGCAAGATAGCATCATTTTCATAAAAATAGGAACTTGCAAGAAAGATATTGCAATTCCAGTTTGAAATACTTTTCAACTCTGCCAACTATGATGATGTTGCAGAAAATTTCCAACATTGAGTGATGAACTAATACGGGAGCATTGCCGCGCCAGATGCCCTGACGTTTACGAGGATCAGTCGTATGTCATGCATCTCATCAGTCGTTCTCTACATGTAGAAGGTAGCTCCGACGGATTTACTTGTCTACCGCCCTCTGGAACTCCTAAGCCAACGGTTGGGCTATTGCTGGACCGGCGCCACTCGGCCACTTACGCGTCTCCTAGTTCATTTAACATCCATCATTTTGAAATGTATTGTTCGTTCCCCTTTTCCCCAGGTATGATACCTGTTGATAAGACTCCACAAGGTAGTCGTATCTAATGTGGAAAGGGAAATTTACCAATATTTCCCAAGCTGTTGCTTGTTAATGGATACCAACTTGTTCCAACATTCTACCCCTCGAATGATGAGAGGGTACACACAATTCCATGAATAATAGCAACCAAGTTGCGAGTGAAACGAATTATTTATGACCGGGCAGTCACAAGATAAATAACATTCCTCAAGTAAGGTTCCCTTACAATAGAATCGAAGGGAGAATGGAATCACTGAGAACCTTCCTTGATAATATAATAATAATAATAGGACTCTAAAATAATTTATATAATATTCGAGGGTTGATGATACTATGTGAATGAAACCAAGTATCTTTGAAACGAGTTAGAAGAATTAAATAAATATTCCAAGAATATTTATTAAGTCAAAGATATTGAAAAATGGTTGCTCGGAATAATCTTTGAATAAATATTCAGAATAATATTCATTGAACAATTAATGAATATTCAAATCAATAACAATGTTTATTGATGGAGTAACCGTCAGATGAACATTGGAGATAATATTTATTGAATCAATAGTGAATATTCAACTCAAGAAAGATACATATTGATGAAATAATTATCGACTTAATATTTGGGACAATATTCATTGAATAAATAATGAATATTCAACTTAATAATATTTATCGAAGAAATGATTATCGAATGAATATTTGAAATTATGTTCAATAATTGAATCGAATTTAAATAAAGGTCGAAGATAATATTCCTTATCTCAAGGGAATATTCACAGCAATATTTATCGAATAACTGGAGTTCGAATCAATGTTCAACTGATATTTATAAAATAAATAGAGATTGAATGAATATTCGAATTAATATTCATTTAAATAAATAAGGCTCGAATGAATATTAAGATAATATTCATTAAATAAATAAACTCGAATGAATATTCAAAATAATATTTATCGAGTAAATAAGAATGAATATTCTCTAATTAAATAACTTAACTGAGAGTTCGAAATAATATTCGAATATTTAATCGACTTTAGATGAATATATAATATTCCTCGAATAAATAAACATCTGATGGATAATCCGAATAATATTTATCAAATAATCTCAAGGGAATATTCCAATAATATTCGCCAGATAATAAATGGAAAATATTTACTTAGTTATTTTCCTCTGAAAATAATATCAATATATCAAGGAATAACGACTCCCGGTCTATAGTCAAAGAATGAGATTCAGATGCCCTTCGCTTAAGGGTCTTAGTAATTTCCGGCTTATAACTGATATAATAACTATCTAGCTTATAAGCCAACAATAATTCAGGGAACAAGTATATCAATATGACTTTGAAAGTAGGCATGCATGCTATGGCATATGTACTGTAACATAAACATATATATATTCACAACAACAGCCTTAAAGAAGGATTTGAAACTTGCCTGGAAATCGGGTGCGGGTAGGGGTAGTGGTAGCGTGTCCCGGGTCAGCCTGATGATCTATAAATAGCCAAGGCATTCGGGATTAATTACTTAACACTTTACAAAGGTTAAATATAATCTTTACTTAAGTCGAAGCACGCTTTCGAATCATCTCGTTATACACCTCTTAGTGTAACTCTTTCATCACCGTTGCGGTTCGACATATATTCGTTATTATGACATGTACTTGTACCCACACTTGATACATACTTAAGCCATGTAAGTCTTAATATCGATTAATTACGAATCGAGATTGTACTACGAGTTTTATCGCCCGTTTTCTAAGTTACTAACCAAAGCCATAACCAAGCATGCTTTTTAGGGGTTCGTTCGCGTTTAACCTTGATTCGAACATTTTTATAAAATTGGAAAACGATCTATTCGACATGTGGTTCTCTCCCACACCTTCCTTTTTACCTCTATTATTTAATTATCAAGATTCTCCACTGATTTCGTAGTGTTAAGGGAATCAAATTTCAGTTACGAACTTCCGTGTACGGTTTCGAACCATTTTTACGAATTTAATCATAACTCCTAAACCGTAAGTCCATTTCATACGAACTTTATATCAAAATGAAGCTTATAACATTATCTATCTTAACATGGCAGATTACTAAGCTATGCAGTGAGTTAAGCCTATTGTGATTCATGGTTTTCAAGGTTTAATGAAAATCGGGCATTACGACGGCTATAAATCGAACGTTTCCAAAATCGTTTCATCACAACCAAGCCACACCGGGCATCAATACAACTTATACACATGCTATTCATCCTAACCAGTCCAAGAATATTATGCTTCACCACCATATGCATCGTATTACTTAAATCAACTTAACCACTAACTAATCATGCTTATACCATCATCTTAGTCATCACTAATCTAACAACCACTAAGAACATCCATAAAACTTAAGGTAGATCAAGGGTTCTTAAGAATTATACCTTCCTTGGAGAGTGTTCTAGCCTTGCTAAGCTTGATCTAGTCCTTGTATAGCCTTAACAACCTTAATCTAACAAGAATCATCAAGAATATAATTAGAGTTTTCAGAACTGCTATAACTCAGTTGAAAGAACATGAAAAACGAAGCCCTTACCGACCTTTTCTGAATGAGTCTTCTAAAGGAGAGTTGTAGATCATCTTTACCGCTTTCCAACCATATAAAGAACACAAAATTCCATTGAGAAACGAAGGAGATATGGCCATTTCAAAATCGTCACAGAAACTGTCATGAATCTGGACAGTTTGTTTCTTCAACTTGGGGAGGTGATTTCACTAGGCTACACTCATTAGATGGCCATGAGATTTTGAGAAAATGTTCTCCATGATATGAGGGAGCTGTGGTTAAACTTTGGTGATTTTTACAGCTCTAGATATTGAGATATGAATTTTTCTTTCAAGGTGGTTCTTGCAGGGCAGTTTGAGAGAAAATGGAGAGAATGATGTTTGGCTTGGCTTCTCTTGCACTCATCTAGCATAAAGTGATTTATCTTGGATAATATCTCATAAAGTGGCTGTGCTCCCTCCTTGGTTCTTGTGCAAGGTGTGTTCAAGAAGCTTGGTTGATATTTGTTATGTCTTTGAATTGATTTAAGTGATTTACCCACTTAAATCCTAAATTGTTTTGATTTAATCTTTGATTAAATCATTCCATCCAACTGATATAATTCTCTTCATGATCGTGTAGGATATTTAATCTTTTTATAAACTCAATCCAAAATCCATAATTCGTTCGCTTTCTCTTTTAATCTCGTTGAAAAGTTTCAGCGGATTCTAGAACGCTCGTTTCACTATCTCTGTGGTTTTCGTTCCAAATCCCCAAATCAAATATAATAAAATTCTAAAATATTAAATCCTTAAATCCTCAAATTTAATATCTCATTTCTTGAATATAATAATATATAATTCAGTGCCCGGTCAAATATTACACCAAAATAGAAATTGGAATTTCTGAATTCTGATCGTCTTTACATACACTTATTTTCTCCGTGAATCACTAATATGACTTCGAAATATCCAAACCATGTCTCGTACATAGGGTGGCGTGTAAAATTTCTTGGTTCCCAAAATCAATATTCATCCATAAAAAACACTATTCATGTATGGAAGCACTCTTCACTGATGCACTTAATCCAAATAAGAAAAGTTTTAATTCTACCAAAAATATGGGTTCTTACAGTCTCCCCTCCTTAAAAGGATTCCGTCCCGGAATTAGTCCGAGAACAAATGGGGGTACTTTTCCAGCATCGCGCTTTTCAATTCCCAAGTTGATTCTTCCACATTGTGATTTTGCCACAAGACTCTGACTAGCTCGATGACCCTGTTTCGGAGCACTTGCTCTTCGATCTATGGTTTCCACATGCTGCTCCACATAGGTTAGATTTAGTTGCACGTCTATGTGCTCATATTCTATTATATACTTAGTGTCCGGATTGTAATTTCTCAACATCGAAACATAAAACACATTGTGCACTTGTTGTAGATTTGGGGGTAATGCTAGTTCGTAAGCTAGTTCCCCGATCCATCCGTAATCGTTCCAATCCTTTTACAGCACATCTCACCAGTGCTACAATACTCCTCTTATCCTTTTTCGTCAACTTTGCTACTTTTCGTACAACACACTATCCGAGCTATGCTCTTACTCAGTCATATATTATTAACCTTATTGGTATCTGCAGTGACTTTGGTATCACTATCTCGCCGTGAATTCGGAGATATCCTCACTCGTACTATGCATTTTCTGATTGCTTTAATCTTCGCAATCTCGATCAATGTATAAAAACAGAAGAATTTATCGAGAGATCACTATGATCAATGAACATTTGTCATATTTCATAGTTAGTACAGAAGGGGGCCAGCCTTTAGTACTTGACAAGCAATTAAACAAGTTACGGTATTCCACCTAGACTTCTATCACACAGACAGATAGTCACGTAGAAGTACCTCCCCTCCTTAAAAGGTTGTTCTTCTCAATTAAAAAGAAGATGAATAAGAGAGAAGAAAAGAAAAGAATTTCAAAGAATTATAGAAAGTTCTCATGATTGCAAAATATCATATTTAGGATTTGCCTCTGAACTATAGAGGTTCATTAGTGAAGAAAAATAATCGTATTCGTATAAAATACTACTATATCGTAATCTTACGCGTCGCATGTCCTTGCTGCTATGTCCATCATTCTATGGACCTATACTCTTGTTCGATCTTAGCATCACTCACTTTTGGAAAATCCTTCGTCCCTTTCGGGTTAGATCTTGGATCCCTCGCTTGACATCATCGTTACTGGCATTCCACGCCACACTACTAGCTTTTTCATATTCACAATACTTAACACCATCAGGTGGTCGTCCCGAGAGTTCGTTTGGAAAACCCATTCATCATTCCATTCGTAGCATTCCTTGCTTCACGTTTCATAATCACGTTCCAATCTTTTCTTTATCAATCACATCCTTCTCACTTTCTGATTCTCATTCGTTTCTGTAAGACATTCTTTGTACTTGACACCTTCTTATTGGTATCCCGTCACCTTTTATTCGATAAGCATCACATCTTTGGGGTCCAACTTTCCTTGATCATCCCTCTAATTTCTTAATTTCTCGATCCATGTATCTCTTTATTAATCAATCAGTCTATTCCAAAATTCCTCGAGTTCTCTCTACTTAAAGAGAGTTAATCTGTATGTCATTTATGCTTTCAATTTCAACTTTCTGTTTATAAAATAGCTTGCCATGTCAATTTCATACTTTTCTTACTTCATTGCTGGGGTTTTCCAAGTGTCCGCTTATCTAACTCCCTTACTGATCCTCAACTCTATTTCATTTATATCAACCGTCTTGTTTCTATTTCGACTATAATCTCCTTATGAGCTTTCATAGCATTCTCATTTATTTCAAACATCATATCATTCCAACTTATACACTCTGAAATAAATCTTGTTTATTTCTCTAACTTAGATCCAATATAATCTATTCCTGCCAAACTTGCCTCTTAGCATTATGAATCTCCAACCTCATGTTCTCTATCTTGTTTGCGCAGAAATACGCCAACATAAACCTGCTTGTCATTCATCAACATGCCATTTAGCTTATCAATGGCAGTATTATCTTTATCTTTGCAGTGTTCTCGCATTTCTTAGAAGAATCGCCCCTATATTAACGTAATCCTTTGTTGAATCACCATCGTTTGCTGTAGTGCTTTAATAGCTAATCATACGGGTTCCCTAATCGTCGGGTCAAAATCCTTTAGGAAGACAAAATAATCGCCATCCCCTATCCATGAGGAATACTTCCTGAACTTGACGTAGATAATACACGAACAGATAAAATTGCAGAAGAGCTTCAAGCATCGTAGCTAAGCCAGGTTGAAGAAATTGTGAATCTTATATCTTTAGTAGAAGACTGGAAACTGAACGGTTTACTTAGTCGAGTTTGAATCATGGTCCTGGTTTACCTCAAAATAGGACCTCCTAACGCAGGTAATATACTTATGACGATATCAGGAATCGAATCTTTACTTAAGCTACTCTTATGGTTGATTCTTGTACAATTATAAGAGGGAATGTAAATTCCTCCACCACATTCTGACCTTCCAAGTCCTTTTCAATACCATTCCGTTTCTTTGGTATGAGCATTTATAATTACTCCTCAACACTTAAAGTGTCGGCCACCTCATTGGCCTTTCCTGATAATACTTTCTTGTAATCGGTGTTTTCTAGATCTATTCAAGTCAAAATTTTCTACCTCATTCCTCTCACTGTTGGGTGAAAGTATTCTTCCTTAGATTCTGTTGAAGAAGAGAAATATATATCAGTCTTTTTCCATAAGTCATTGCCTTAATCCTTAAGTGTGACTTTTATTCACGGCTAATTTCTCATCAGGTCTAGGATATCTTTGTCTCAGGCCTTTCCTTTGCTTTTAATCTTTCAGTTACTCTTATCAATTTCACGTGCCATAAAAGCTTAACATTTCTGGCATAACAACCTTTTCATTTAAGTCAATCCCAAAATTTCTTAGTCCGGGTTGTTTATTAATTACATTTCCCTTTTTCCGTCCAATCTCAACTTCATAATTTTGTCTCTATAATCAATCGTAATAATTGGGGTATGTCCACAGCCCGTATAGCGGCTACCTTACCCAATCCATAGGGTTCGCCCCTGTTTCCATTTTCTTCGGTGACGTATTCAGATAATCAGAAAGACAAGGTTTGCCAAAAATTCGTCGAATTCCTCCCAAAATTAGGGAAATTTTGGTCAATCTATCCGCCCATTGGTAACACTAAGAAGATTCATTTCGATACCTGAAAGATAGTTCTAGGAACATCCGGGCGGTCGAACCGTAAGCAGTTATAGTAACGGTATGATTGACATAAAGTTGGAAGTTTAACCATTGGAAAGGAACCCAAATATATACGTCTTAATGGTCGATACTATCACATGTCAATCAACTTAACCACTAGTCTCAGAAGGAACACTATCGTCGAAGTTAATCGTTCCATAAAATTTGGCACTACCAAGGCCATTCTAATCTGGTGAACCGTGCTATCTGAACGCATCCACAATACTCTGCCATGCTGCACAAGCACACCACATATTCCTGTATGAGGTGCATCATAATATATCACAAAGCATTCCTTCTTCCGTTAGGCGACGCCAATGCTGGGTCGTTACCAATTTCATCTTTAGCTCTAGGGAGATTTCCTCACATTTTCCTTATGAATCTTACGAAATTTCTCACCTTTGCTGGTGTGGTTGGCCTTTCGACATTTGAAACCGTCTTTAACTTGGCAGGGTCAACCAATACTACTCACTACTGATCGTATGTCCTAATAACTGAACTTCATTTTGCCAGACTCATACTTCATGAACTTGGCATACACTTGTTCTTTCGGGTTTCATCTTAAAACATTCTCCGTTACCTCTTAACCACTGGTCGTATTGCTTGATCCATTTATGACTCAGCGTCGGAGTAGACTTGAGGTAACTACTATACTCCATTCAAGGAAAAGAAAGAATTTAATATTCCTCTGAATCACATGCTACTAATGTTTCTGGTTCATCATTTCACTGAGTTGAAATAAACGTATACTTAGTCTCTGACAGTAGTCATATTACGGGTTTATCATAGACTTCTCTGGTCTTTTCCCCTTGTGGTTTATGAGATCATCGTCTCGCTTACTACTTCCTTATATAACTTTATCCAATCATGCCATCACTTTCCAATGTATTTATTTTCTAGGTTAATCCATTCATCAAACGAACATTTCCCTGAACCCAACCACCTCATCAATATCAGTTTTGACTTTATAATTTATAATCTATGAGATCTTCCTTCCCATGGCGAATTACCATTGACAATATTCACACTATTCCATCCATCAAATGTTATGGCACTTGCTGCCTCTATCACAACTGCTTTTGGGGACTCTGCTCCCCGTTCTATATCGATGTCTTTGATAATCATGCATCATTCTACTCTTTTGTCATTAATCCGAAAGTCTCTAAGGATTCTTATCTAAATCCACGTAAAATCTCAAGTACTTCTTCCAATCCGTCTTACTTGCTGGTAGTACCTCCGGTAGTCCGGCTATGAATCCAACATGCACCTTTAATTCTTCTTTAATAATACCTCAGTTCCTTACGCTCACTTCTCTGAGCACTATAATCTTAACTCTCACAGTCTATCTGGCTGCAGTTCTCATGTCCTCGAGGGTAAACTTCCCTGTCTTTAACAGGATTCTCCTCCTCTGTTGGAACCTCTTCCAGGTCCTTAGTAGGGTACTCTATTGAATCAGCCATCCGATCGTCAGCATATAATCAAGCATCATCGTGCTGCTGCTCGTACGCCTCAAGGTCTGTCGCCTTACTAGTTGGTACGAAAACGAGCTAAGTTACTATCATGATACTTAATAGTTCCCATAAAGGTTTTATATGTCAGCACTACATTATGTAGTCCGACTATGAACTTGGAAAGAGTTCTTATTATCTTAGTGAATTTATTGTTTTAACGTCGCGTCATCTCTGGGATTTATAACGCTCTCTCTGATACCATTTCTGTAACACCCCCAGATCCAGGGTCAGGGATCTGGTCGTTACGGTCTCGATATCCATCAATAAAACCAACATAATTTAAATTACAACCTTGTGACCCAAAACAACAGCATAAAACACACCCGTTATAATCCCAGAGATGAAATCAGAGTAACCATCAATATTATTAATCATAAGTTTGAGTTCTTACAACCCAAAGAATTACAATTTTACCATTGCATACTCTTTGCCATCCATTGGTATGAGCCATTTTATAAATACATTTGATGTACAAGTGCTAATAACTAGCCTACCAGAAGCTGCATCCTCGGCAATGGTAGCTATGACCTCAGCGGTTAATCCTCTGACGGCTAACACCGGCTTACGATGAGTGCGCATTGCGCGACAATCTGATCTAGTTGTTGTTGTGATATAGATAAATAAAGCAAGGGTGAGCAATAGCCCACCAACAATATATAACCGTGCAGTAATATATATGACAGTTCAAAGATATGTTTTGAAATCATATGCCATGCATTAGCGAAAATAGTGCCAGTTTAATATAAAGGATGAAGTTACAAGGTAACTCAACAAGTATATATTTCGTGGAAGCATATGCTATGCCAAAATAAGCAAGATAGCATCATTTTCATAAAAATAGGAACTTGCAAAAAAGATATTGCAATTCCAGTTTGAAATACTTTTCAACTCTGCCAACTATGATGATGTTGCAGAAAATTTCCAACATTGAGTGATGAACTAATACGGGAGCATTGCCGCGCCAGATGCCCTGACGTTTACGAGGATTAGTCGTATGTCATGCATCTCATCAGTCGTTCTCTACATGTAGAAGGTAGCTCCGACGGATTTACTTGTCTACCGCCCTCTGGAACTCCTAAGCCAACGGTTGGGCTATTGCTGGACCGGCGCCACTCGGCCACTTACGCGTCTCCTAGTTCATTTAACATCCATCATTTTGAAATGTATTGTTCGTTCCCCTTTTCCCCAGGTATGATACCTGTTGATAAGACTCCACAAGGTAGTCGTATCTAATGTGGAAATGGAAATTTACCAATATTTCCCAAGCTGTTGCTTGTTAATGGATACCAACTTGTTCCAACATTCTACCCCTCGAATGATGAGAGGGTACACACAATTCCATGAATAATAGCAACCAAGTTGCGAGTGAAACGAATTATTTATGACCGGGCAGTCACAAGATAAATAACATTCCTCAAGTAAGGTTCCCTTACAATAGAATCGAAGGGAGAATGGAATCACTGAGAACCTTCCTTGATAATATAATAATAATAATAATAATAATAATAATAATAATAGGACTCTAAAATAATTTATATAATATTCTAGGGTTGATGATACTATGTGAATGAAACCAAGTATCTTTGAAACGAGTTAGAAGAATTAAATAAATATTCCAAGAATATTTATTAAGTCATAGATATTGAAAAAGGGTTGCTCGGAATAATCTTTGAATAAATATTCAGAATAATATTCATTGAACAATTAATGAATATTCAAATCAATTACAATGTTTATTGATGGAGTAACCGTCAGATGGACATTGGAGATAATATTTATTGAATCAATAGTGAATATTCAACTCAAGAAAGATACATATTGATGAAATAATTATCGACTTAATATTTGGGACAATATTCATTGAATAAATAATGAATATTCAACTTAATAATATTTATCGAAGAAATGATTATCGAATGAATATTTGAAATTATGTTCAATAATTGAATCGAATTTAAATAAAGGTCGAAGATAATATTCCTTATCTCAAGGGAATATTCACAGTAATATTTATCGAATAACTGGAGTTCGAATCAATGTTCAACTGATATTTATAAAATACATAGAGATTGAATGAATATTCGAATTAAAATTCATTTAAATAAATAAGGCTCGAATGAATATTAAGATACTATTCATTAAATAAATAAACTCGAATAAATATTCAAAAAAATATTTATCGAGTAAATAAGAATGAATATTCTCTAATTAAATAACTTAACTGAGAGTTCGAAATAATATTCGAATATTTAATCGACTTTAGATGAATATATAATATTCCTCGGATAAATAAACATCTGATGGATAATTCGAATAATATTTATCAAATAATCTCAAAGGAATATTCCAATAATATTCGCCAGATAATAAATGGAAAATATTTACTTAGTTATTTTCCTCTGAAAATAATATCAATATATCAAGGAATAACGACTCCCGGTCTATAGTCAAAGAATGAGATTCAGATGCCCTTCGCTTAAGGGTCTTAGTAATTTCCGGCTTATAACTGATATAATAACTATCTAGCTTATAAGCCAACAATAATTCAGGGAACAAGTATATCAATATGACTTTGAAAGTAGGCATGCATGCTATGGCATATGTACTGTAACAGAAACATATATATATTCACAACAACAGCCTTAAAGAAGGATTTGAAACTTGCCTGGAAATCGGGTGCGGGTAGGGGTAATGGTAACGTGTCCCGGGTCAGCCTGATGATCTATAAATAGCCAAGGAATTCGGGATTAATTACTTAACACTTTACAAAGGTTAAATATAATCTTTACTTAAGTCGAAGCACGCTTTCGAATCATCTCGTTATACACCTCTTAGTGTAACTCTTTTATCACCGTTGCGGTTCGACATATATTCGTTATTATGACATGTACTTGTACCCACACTTGATACATACTTAAGCCATGTAAGTCTTAAGATCGATTAATTACGAATCGAGATTGTACTACGAGTTTTATCACCCGTTTTCTAAGTTACTAACCAAAGCCATAACCAAGCATGCTTTTTAGGGGTTCGTTCGCGTTTAACCTTGATTCGAACATTTTTATAAAATTGGAAAACGATCTATTCGACATGTGTTTCTCTCCCACACCTTCCTTTTTACCTCTATTATTTAATTATCAAGATTCGCCACTGATTTCGTAGTGTTAAGGGAATCAAATTTCAGTTACGAACTTCCGTGTACGGTTTCGAACCATTTTTACGAATTTAATCATAACTCCTAAACCGTAAGTCCATTTCATACGAACTTTAGATCAAAATGAAGATTATAACATTATCTATCTTAACATGGCAGATTACTAAGCTATGCAGTGAGTTAAGCCTACTGTGATTCATGGTTTTCAAGGTTTAACGAAAATCGGGCATTACGACGGCTATAAATCGAACGTTTCCAAAATCGTTTCATCACAACCAAGCCACACCGGGCATCAATACAACTTATACACATGCTATTCATCCTAACCAGTCCAATAATATTATGCTTCACCACCAAATGCATCGTATTACTTAAATCAACTTAAACCACTAACTAATCATGCTTATACCATCATCTTAGTCATCACTAATCTAACAACCACTAAGAACATCCATAAACCTTAAGGTAGATCAAGGGTTCTTAAGAATTATACCTTCCTTGGAGAGTTTGCTAGCCTTGCTAAGCTTGATCTAGTCCTTTTATAGCCTTAACAACCTTAATCTAACAAGAATCATCAAGAATATAATTAGAGTTTTCAGAACTGCTATAACTCAGTTGAAAGAACATGAAAAACGAAGCCCTTACCGACCTTTTCTGAACGAGTCTTCTAAAGGAGAGTTGTAGATAATCTTTACAGCTTTCCAACCATATAAAGAACACAAAATTCCATTGAGAAACGAAGGAGATATGGCCATTTGAAAATCGTCACAGAAACTGTCATGAATCTGGACAGTTTGTTTCTTCAACTTGGGGAGGTGATTTCACTAGGCTACACTCATTAGATGGCCATGAGATTTTGAGAGAATATTCTCCATGATTTGAGGGAGCTGTGGTTAAACTTTGGTGATTTTTACAGCTCTAGATATTGAGATATGAATTTTTCTTTCAAGGTGGTTCTTGCAGGGCAGTTTGAGAGAAAATGGAGAGAATGATGTTTGGCTTGGCTTCTCTTGCACTCATCTAGCATAAAGTGATTTCTCTTGGATAATATCTCATAAATTGGCTGTGCTCCCTCCTTGGTTCTTGTGCAAGGTGTGTTCAAGAAGCTTGGTTGATATTTGTTATGTCTTTGAATTGATTTAAGTGATTTACCCACTTAAATCCTAAATTGTTTTGATTTAATCTTTGATTAAATCATTCCATCCAACTGATATAATTCTCTTCATGATCGTGTAGGATATTTAATCTTTTTATAAACTCAATCCAAAATCCATAATTCGTTCGCTTTCTCTTTTAATCTCGTTGAAAAGTTTCAGCGGATTCTAGAACGCTCGTTTCACTATCTCTGTGGTTTTCGTTCCAAATCCCCAAATCAAATATAATAAAATTCTAAAATATTAAATCCTCAAATTTAATATCTCATTTCTTGAATATAATAATATATAATTCAGTGCCCGGTCAAATATTACACCAAAATAGAAATTGGAATTTCTGAATTCTGATCGTCTTTACATACACTTATTTTCTCCGTGAATCACTAATATGACTTCGAAATATCCAAACCATGTCTCGTACATAGGGTGGCGTGTAAAATTTCTTGGTTCCCAAAATCAATATTCATCCATAAAAAACACTATTCACGTATGGAAGCACTCTTCACTGATGCACTTAATCCAAATAAGAAAAGTTTTAATTCTACCAAAAATATGGGTTCTTACAACAGATGCTTCTATTTGATTTTCTACAGATGCTTCAAACTGATTGCCATCTGATGGTGAAAGTTGTTCTTCAACAGGTGGTTCATTCTGCACTTCAACTGATGATCCTTGTCTGTTTCTCACACCATTTTATCTCCATTCTTCATCATCATCTTCACTTTCTTCACCACTTCTCTCATTCTCAAATGAGAGAGACTCATGAAAACCTTCATTTACTAGACCAGATATTTTCTTTTCATCAAAGACAACATGTATGGACTCCATTACAATATTTAGTCTTAGGTTGTAGACTCTGTAGGATTTTCCTGCTGAGTATCCAACAAAGATAGCTTCATCTGCCTTTGAATCAAATTTTCCAAGATGCTCACCATGATTTTTCAATACAAAGCATTTGCATCCAAAGACATGCAGAAAGTTGATTGTTGGTTTCTTGCCTTTGAAAAGTTGATAAGGTGTCATGCCTTTTGCTTGATTGACCAAAGAAATATTCTGAGTGTAGCATGCAGTGTTTACAGCTTCTGCCCAGAAGTATGTTGGTAGCTTAGACTCTTCAAGCATTGTTCTTGCAGCTTCAATTAGAGTTATGTTCTTTCTTTCCACTACACCATTTTGTTGAGGAGTTCTTGGTGCAGAGAATTCTTGGATAATTCCTTCTTCTTCACAAAACTTTCTTATTACAGAATTCTTGAACTCAGTTCCATTGTCACTTCTGATTCTCCTTACTTTGAGTAAAGGATTGTTGTTGACTATCTTGATGTGATTTATAATGAATTCACCTGCCTCATCCTTAGAGTGCGGAAAGAATGTCCAAGAGAATTTTGAGATATCATCAATAATCACAAGACAGTATTTCTTCTTTGAGATTGACAACACATTGACTGGTCCAAAGAGATCCATGTGAAGTAGTTGCAAGGGTTTATCAATTGATGACATTGAATTTGATTTGAAAGAGGCCTTCTTCTGCTTCCCTTTCTGGCATGTATCACACAATCCATCCTTGGAGTAATCCAATTTTGGAATACCTCTAACCAAATCTTTCTTTACCAACTCATTCATTGCTTTAAAACTCAAGTGTGACAGTCTTTTATGCCAAAGCCAACCTTCATCTACACTGGCCTTGCTGAGAAGACATGTAGTCATGTTTGCATTTATTGAATTGAAGTCAACAATGTACACATTTCCTCTTCTATCTCCTGTCAACACTACCTTGTTGTCACTTTTCTGAAAATGACACAAGCTTCAGATGTGAACCAGACATTCTGGCCTTTATCACACAGTTGACTGACACTTAGCAAGTTATGCTTAAGTCCATCAACCAGTGCTACTTCTTCAATGACAACATTCCCTTGTGAAATCAAGCCATATCCTCTAGTATATCCTTTACTGTTGTCTCTAAAGGTAATGCTAGGGCCAGCTCTCTCCTCAAACTTAGTGAGCAGGGTAGAATCTCCAGTCATGTGCCTAGAACAACCACTATCTAGGTACAAAAGATTCTTTCTTTGTCCCTGCACACATCAAAATCAAATCAAGTTGATTTTGGTACCCAAGTTTTCTTGGGTCCTGCCTTGTTAGCCTTTTTCTTATTTTTCAAGCCCTTACTACCCAGGGGTTCTGATTGAGTTAAATCAACCTTAACTCTTGGTGTAGGTTTCTAAAAAATATGTTGTTTCACTTGCTCATATGCATTAAAACTAGATGTATAATTTGGCATAGTCTGTGCAAACATGTTATTCATCATCCATGGCAACTGAGGCATATTAAAAGCATTGTAATATGGATTATGCAGGCATGTTAGCATAATGACTAGATGCATGAGCAGGCTGAACAAACATGTTTGGCGTAACATTCATAGCAGGCATAGGCACATATATAGGCATACTAGGCACAGAAGCATCTTTAACAGTTTTACAATTGAAAGACAAATGATTAACACCACCACATTTTATACATTCTTTCCTAGGAGCATACTTATCAGGTGTGTAATTGTTGTGTTTGTTAATTTCTACTTTGCCATTTCTATTCTTCTTTTTAGCCTAAGCCTCTAGTTCTGTCTTTTCTAATTTATCCTTCAATTTCTTGATGGATAAATGGCCTATGTTTCTTTGTTCAACAGATTTGGTTTTGCTGCACTCTCCAACTACAAAGTTTTTGCTGACAAGTCCATATTGGTTATTTAGTTTAATCAATGTTGCTTTGATGACAGGTTCCAACTTCAATGGACATACCATATCCATTGAGTCGCTGTCTGAAGTAGTCTTCCTATCAACTCCTAACTTTACTTCTGCTAATTTGTGAAAAGAATCAACTCCTTGTATACTATAAATTTCTTCAGTTTTAGCCTTTGATCCCATCCACTTAGCAATTAAGCATTGTTCATCTTTTAACTGTTTTATTAAACACTCTTCTCTTTTCAGAGCCTCGAGTAACTCATTCTTAGCATCCTGGCAATCTCTTTTCACTGTTTCAAAATCAATTAGTTGAGTTTCTAACAGAGTATTCCTATCACCTATCTTAGCATTAAGATCTTTAATATTTTTGTTCTCCTTGTTAAGCGATTTTAATGTGACATGCATGTTATACAATTATTAGGCATTTTATTAACAACATTATCACATTCATCTTTGGAAAGTTCAGTTAGGTTTGTAGAGTATACCTGGTTGCTTGCTGAACTAGCCTCTTCATCAGTTTCGTTTGCCATGAGTGCAAGATTAACAAACTCCTCTTCTGCATCTGAGTCTCCTCCAGCTGCCCAATCATCATCTCTCGATACGAAAGCTCTCTCCTTTTGCTTGAGAAGGTCAAAGTATTTCTTTTTGTAATCGACATTCTTAAACTGTTTCTTTTCATTCTCATATTTGGATTTTCTGCATTCATTGGCAAAGTGGCCAGCAATTCCACAGCTATAGCATTTGATCTTTGATCTTTCAACCACATCCTTGTTCGGTTGATAGTTTTTTTTGAATTGCCCGGCTCCTGCTAGATTCTTCTTGAATCTTAGATTCGAAAATCTCTTTGATAGAAATGCCAAATACTCATTGATAAGTGGATTTTATATCCACTTGGATCGCTTCAATTCGGCTTAAATTGATTGTCTTGAACTCAAGTTCGTTGTAGTTTTGATGTGTTTTGTGTAGTTACGCAGGTTTATAAGAATGTCGATTATGGTTGATGCTTCCGTCGTTTTTGGAGTTAAATTTGTGCAATGGAATGAAGAATGGAGTTGTCATTAAACTCTCATTAAGGTTTCTAAGTCAAGGGAAACATAGAATGTGATCTAACGCAAAAAGAACGGGCGAAAACGGAGCAAGAACGAAGGAAATAGAGCTAAAAAACGACGCGACAGAGGCCCAGGCGCGGGCTGCGCCAAAACTCGTGCAGGCTGCGCGTCGGACAGTTGGATCGGGGCAGGCTGCGTGCTGAAAAATTACAATTTTGCCCTTTTTACTGTTTTGGCCATATCTTGAGTTCAAAAGTCCGTTTTGGACGATCTTACTGTCCACGCGAAGCTAACGAGATTCACTATCATTCTAAAGTGGTTCAGAGGTCCAATTACGACTGGAACGGCCCAGAAATATTGAAGAAAAGTCATATACGAATTTTCCTTAAAAACAGAATCAGTTTAGGAAACGTATTCTATTTTAATTCTGATTTGGTAGTTTCCTTGCTGGGCAAGACTTCTAGAGCCTATTTAAACACATCCTACCATTGTAATTTGTATCACCATTACATATCAATTAGTTAGGCTTATTTGTATCTTTTCATACTTTGTTTTTATCATGATTTCATCAGATCCCATGATGACGAGCGGTTCGATTATGAACTAATCGTTGTCATGGGATTCTAACGGATTTATTTATGGAGCTTTAGTATCTTGATGCTTTAAACATCTGTGTGTGATGTACATTTGATATCCTCGTATGGTTATGCTTAATTGATAGATGCGTCGTGAACATCTAATTTGTTAATCTCTTGTGAAGTGAAAGTGGATCTTGAGATTTAGAAATTGTCATGCTAGCATAGGTTCATGATTGTTTATCAATATGATTCGTAGTGTAAGATGAAAATACTTATATTGCCCTGTGTGATCTTTGTGGATAACTTGTTCTTCAACCGCTATGTTTTCAAATTCTATAGACATATAGGGTCTAAGCATAATTGGTGTCTATTCATCTTCTATCTCTTTTGTGGATGTATGTTTAGTTTGGTATTCGTATACTGAGAAGTAGCTTGTACTTGTTTCGTGTTATCCGATCAGATATCATAACCATTGCATATAGTGATTAAAGGCATCATATCTAAGCAAAGTATTTAATGAAGTTAGGATCCCATGTTTTCTCTAGCATAAGTAATTCGATTTTAATAATCATTAGTTAAGTAATTCTTAGTTTTGTTAATTTGCTTCTTAGTTAATTTTAGATAATCAAAACCCAATCTTGTTAATTGTCTTAGCAGTGAATAAAAACCATACATTGTTGCATAGGTGCATTAACTGAATTAAAACCTAAACCAGATCTCTGTGGGAACGAACTCAACTTTATTCTATATTACTTGTGACCACGTACGCTTGCGTGATTTAGTGCAAACAAGTTTTTGGCGCCGCTGCCGGGGATCATCGGTGTTTTAATTTCAGTTTATGTGCCTGTCATCAGTGGTCGTTAGAGTTCACTGACTCGGATTGTTTTTCTCATCTATTTTTGTGTAGTTCGTTGGTGTTTCGGGTGATGGAGTTTCTAACTTACTATGGAGTTCATCAGGTGGCTAGTGTTTGTGAGCTATGTGCGGGCGCACATGAGGCAAATCAGTGTGCTATCTCTTATGAATCGGCATACTGGAGCAACAATCATGGTGGCATGTTACAACCACAACAGCCTTATCAGCAGTTTCAAGGTCAACAACATGGAGCACCGCCTTACAATCACCAGAATTTTCAGTAACAGCAAGGGCAGAATTTTCAGCAACAGTATGCCCCGTGGCAATTTCAACCTTCGGGTTTCCAGCAACAACAGTCATATGCTGGTTCTGGGCATTCCACTTATGACAAATCTGAATTAGAGGAATTGAGGTTGATGTTTAAAAGCAATGCTATATCGTTTAAGACCTTGGAAAATCAGATTGGGCAGATTACTAATGCCTTGTTGAGTAGGCCACAAGGGACTCTTCCTAGCGACACGGAGGCTAATCTAGGCAAGAGGGAAGTTGAAGAGCAGGTGAAAGCAGTTACCTTGAGATCTGAAAAGGCTACAAACGATCAGAAATCAGCAGCTACAGAAAATGAAGAAGTTCATAATCTTGTTGAAAAAGTTTCTCTGGAGCATTCTACAAATAGCAATCAGATCTACCCGCCTCCTCCATATCCAAAGAAATTCTTGGAATTTCCGGCAGAGGAGGAAGAGTGTTTTGGTAAGTCGAATCCAGTAGATGTTGCTTTACAAGGAAAGTCCGATATGAAAGATGAGGAGCTAGGCTTGGCTGATCTCTAGGATTCTAAGGTGCTGATTGATGAGGTTGTTTCATGGTCGAATCTTGAGGATAGTGCAATTGAGTCTTTTCTTGAGAAAGATGTTTTGGTAAAGTATGAGGGTAATAAAGATCTTCATGAGTTCTATAGGAATTTTACTTCTGATGAGATGTTTGATGAATTGAATGCTATTTGTTCTAAGCATGAAATTCAACTTGAGGAGAGTTCTTTTGATCCTAAGTCTGTTGTGAAGACTTCTGTTGGTGAACTACCCACTTTTGTTCCTAATCCGTCTATTTCCACTCTTGCTCAGTCTTTGGTGGTTAATAATGAAAATCATCATGTTGAAGAAACTTTCAGACTCGAGTTTAAACCACCAGATCAACTGAGGTATGTATATTTGGGTCAATCATCTACTTTGCCTATTATTATTGTTGCTAACTTGTCAGGTAGTGAAGAGAACAATGTTACGAACACTGTTAAGGAGCAAAGAAGGCGGAAACTTGTCATCGAGGATGTAGCCCCGGAAAAGATAATTAAATGGCCATATAGAGATACGGTGTAGAAATTTTCAAGAGAAAAAGTCATTGCCATGTCTAGCTAATGACTCTAAACAAACGCTTCGTGGGAGGCAACCCACGCTTTTCGGCATTTTTTTCCGGTAAGTTTCCTACTATCCTTTGTATTACCTTCAATTGAATATTTCAAGTTTGGGGGTGGTTTGGGGGATAAGTAGTGTGTAGTAGTTATTTATGTCATTGAGTTCATGTAGGTATCATATTTTGCATGTTTAGTGGTAATTCATTCATGTTTGTTCGTATTATTTATGTGTGTTTCATATAGGACATTCTGTTTTTATTTTTGTATATCATGTGAGTTCATGTTAGTTGCATTTTCATGGCACGCATATTTTATGATCCCTTAGGATGAGCTGATTCTGATTGGTAGGTAGATGTTTAATTGAGTGTGGTAATGATGAGTAGAGGGTTGATTTATAGACCTTATGGAATTGACTTGCATGTTACGGGAACAAAACTTTTACACAGTCTCATTGTTTTCTTTTGGGCTAGGTTGAGGTCATGCTTGTTTTGATGTTTTGAGATTTAATCACCTGATTATATTTAGAATTTTCGTTATTCCCTTGATGGCGTAGGAGCAACAAAGTATAAGTTTGGGGGAAAACAAGAATTTCATGCTAGTTGTTGGCTAGGTGTCAAATGGCTAGTAGCCGGCTCATATTTATATGAGTAGTCTAGGGTTGGAATTGAGAATTCTCATTCCAGATTGCATAAAAAAAATTCAGAAAAAAAAGAAAGGAAAAAAAAGAGTCAATAGTTTAATTGTTTAATGCAGAATTAACCAGGGTGAGCTCTTTAATACTCGAGTAATTAAGTCTGAGGGGACTTAGTCCTAGTAACCTAAAGCTCTTGTGGTTTGGGATTGCTGACCTAACACCCGCTACATGAGTATTATTGTATAAGCCTTTTGGGGTCTCATCCATTGCACGGTTAAATAAGCATGCTTGTATATAGTATTATGTGTCGTAGTTGTTAGTAATAAAGCATGTATTCTTGTCTACCTTAGATAAGGATGGAGGTGTTCTTAGGTTATGAAGTGTCTACAGTCTATTCTATTTATAAACCTGTGATTGTCTTGGCGAAGAATACGTATGATTTTTGATCTAGTTTGGGAGTATTTCTGATGATCATCGCATACACACACATTTCTGTTCATGTAATGTTAGTATACGAGGACTTAGTCGAGCTCTATTTGGATTTAGTTGCATTCTTTGAGATATTTGCTTGCTAGTTGGTTTTGGTTAGTTTGAAGGGGATCTTTGCATTTTATATTAGTTGCATTCATGCATTGCATTATTTTTACATTGTTAGTTAGATGGATTTTGTGGGTACATTCACTATAGGCCCTCACGAGACCTTACTCGTCCACTAGGGCTGCCTAGAGGTTTAAAGGGCTTGTTGCATATGTCAAATGCAACCGTGATTACCTACGGAAGTGGTACTAATTAGTTAGTTAGTTGTAATTGTTTATGCTTGAGGACAAGCATCGGTTTAAGTTTGGGGGTGTGATAAGTGGGTTTTATATCCACTTGGATCGTTTCAATTCGGCTTAAATTGATTGTCTTGAACTCAAGTTTGTTGTAGTTTTGATTTGTTTTGTGTAGTTGCTGATAAGTGGATTTTATATCCATTTGGAGCGTTCCATATCGACTTAAATTGATTGTCTTGGACTCAAGTTTGTTGTAGTTTTGATGTGTTTTGTGTAGTGTGCAGGTTTGCAAGAAGGTTGATTAAGGTTGATGCTTCTATCGTTTTTGGAGATTAAATTGATTAAAATTCGGATTTTCCGGGAATGTTGCGCAGTCTACACTGTTTTGGCCATATCTAGAGTTCTAGAAGTCCGTTTTCAGCGATCTTATAGCTCACGCGAAGCCTGGGAGATTTTCTACAATCTTGGACAGATTTGGCTCCAGGCCGTGGCCTCAGAACTCCAGGATGCGGCCTCGAGGGTATTCTGGAAATTCCGGAAATTGTCTTAAAAATCATGATTCACTATTTTGGCCATATCTTGAGTTCTACAAGTCTGTTTTAGACGATCTTACTGTCCACGCGAAGATAACGGAATTCCCTTTCATTCTAAAGTGCTCCAGAGGTCCAATTACAACTGGAACGGCCCAGAAATATTGAAGAAAAGTCAGCAACGAATTTTCCTTAAAAACCGAATCAGTTTAGGAAACGTATTATGTGCCGAACTGCAAAAATTCAACTTTGACAAGGAAATTGCTATAATTCCTACTTCTAATAAGTATGGTAATTGCTTTGGGCGGCTAGAACATTCCAGAATCAGATTACACAGGGAATTTGCAATTCTATTCTCATTCAAGAACGGAAATTGTCAATCTTCTATTCCGACTCTAAAAAGGCAATTGTTTGGTGGACAAGACTTCTAGAGCCTATATAAACACATCCTACCATTGTAATTTAGAACGATTACATATCAATTACTTAGTTTTATTTGTATCTTTTCATACTTTGTTTTTATCATGGTTTCATCAGATCCCATGATGACGAGAGGTTCGATTATGAACTAATCATTGTCATGGGATTCTAATGGATTTATTTATGGAGCTTTAGTATCTTGATGCTTTACAGATCTGTGTGTGATGTATATCTGATATCCTCGTATGGTTGTGCTTAATTGTTAGATGCGTAGCTAACATCTAATTTATTAATCTCTTATGAAGTGAAAGTGGATCTTGAGATTTAGAACTTGTCATGCTAGCATATACATTGTTGCATAGGTGCATCTACTGAATTAAAACCATAACCAGATCTCTGTGGGAACAAACTCGACTTATTCATATATTACTTGTGACCACGTACGCTTGTGTGATTTAGTGCAAACAGTTGCGCACGTTTGTTAGAATGTCGATTTTGGTCGATGCTTCCATCATTTTTGGAGTTAAATTTGTGCAATGGAATAAGAATAGAGTTGTCATTAAACTCTCATGAAGGTTTCTAAGTCAATTGAAATAAAGAATGGGATCTAACGCAAAAAGAACGGGCGAAAATGGAGCAAGAACGAAGGAAATAGAGCTGAAAAACGACGCGACAAAGGCCCTGGCACGGGCTGCGCCAAAACTCGTGTAGGCTGCGCGTCAGGCAGTTGGATCGGGGCAGGCTGCGCGCCCGAGGCGCAGGCTGCGCGCGCGGGGTGCTGAAAAATTACAATTTTGCCTTTTTTACTGTTTTGTCCATATCTTGAGTTCTACAAGTCCGTTTTGGACGATCTTACTGTCCACGCGAAGCTAACGAGATTCTCTATCATTCTAAAGTGGTTCAGAGGTCCAATTACGACTGGAACGGCCCAGAAATATTGAAGAAAAGTCAGCTACGAATTTTCCTTAAAAACAGAATCAGTTTAGGAAACGTATTCTATTTTAATTCTAATTTGGTAGTTTCCTTGCTGGGCAAAACTTCTAGAGCCTATTTAAACACATCCTACCATTGTAATTTGTATCACCATTATATATCAATTAGTTAGGTTTATTTGTATCTTTTCATACTTTGTTTTTATCATGATTTCATCAGATCCCATGATGACGAGCGGTTCGATTATGAACTAATCATTGTCATGAGATTCTAACGGATTTATTTATGGAGCTTTAGTATCTTGATGCTTTAAAGATCTATGTGTGATGTATATTTGATATCCTCGTATGGTTATGCTTAATTAATAGATGCGTCGCGAACATCTAATTTGTTAATCTCTTGTGAAGTGAAAGTGGATCTTGAGATTTACAACTTGTCATGCTAGCATAGGTTCATAATTGTTTATCAATATGATTCGTAGTGTAAGATGAAAATACCTATATTGCCCTGTGTGATCTTTGTGGATAACTTGTTCTTCAACCGCTATGTTTTCAAATTCTATAGACATATAGGGTCTAAGCATAATTGGTGTCTATTCATCTTCTATCTCTTTTGTGGATGTATGTTTAGTTTGGTATTCGTATACTGAGAAGTAGCGTGTACTTGTTTCGTGTTATCCGATCAGATATCATAACCATTGCATATAGTGATTAAAGGCGTCAGATCTAAGCAAAGTATTTAATAAAGTTAGGATCCCATGTTTTCTCTAGCATAAGTAATTCGATTTTAATAATCATTAGTTAAGTAATTCTTAGTTTTGTTAATTTGCTTCTTAGTTAATTTTAAATGATCAAAACCCAATCTTGTTAATTGTCTTAGCAGTGAATAAAAACCATACATTGTTGCATAGGTGCATTAACTGAATTAAAACCTAAACCAGATCTCTGTGAGAACGAACTCAACTTTATTCTATATTACTTGTGACCACGTACGCTTGCGTGATTTAGTGCAAACACTCATCTAGATCTTTAGCCTCATCCTCACTTAATGCATCAGGTCCTTCAATCATCTTGCTTTTACCTTTGCTAGTTGCAGCTCTACCTTCCCAAGTTCTTTGACTTGGTGTGGCTTCCACATTCTTCATCTTCTCTCCATCTTGGTTTGTAATATTGGCCACAAAAGCTACACTTCCATTTTTCTTCTGGCTCTTCTCAACTTCTTCATCTTGTTGCAACTCGAGCTCATATGTCTTTAAAATTACACACAGTCTCTCAAGTGTAAAATCTTTGTAGTCTTGAGAGTTTCTCAACGAGACTGTAACTGTCTTCAATTCCTTAGGAAGAGATCTCAGAAATTTTAAGTTGGAGTCTTTGACTTCATATGTTCTCCCATACAACTTCAGGCCATTCAGTAGTTTCTAAAATCTACTGAATATATCTGTTAAATTTTCACCAGAACTATGATGGAAGTGTTCATACTTTTGTATGAGGAGTTGCATCTTGTTCTCTCTGACCTGCTCAGTTCCTTCACAGAGTGTTCGAATAGTGTCCCACACTTGCTTAGCAGTGGTGCAGTTGATGACATTGTTGAACATGTCTTGATTAATACCACTGAACAGTATATTCATGGTCTTTTTATCCTTCTGGACTTCCTCTTTGTCTCCATCTGTGAATTCTGCTGACAATTTGGGAAAAGGCCTTCCAGCAAATCCTGTTCTGGCTGCTTCTCCAACTGCAGTGTTGGCCTTCATAGGAATATGAGGAACTCTCTCTATACAGTTTATGTAACCTTCATCAATGGATAAGAGATGTAAATGCATATTTACTTTCCAGTGAAAGTAATTATCTTTGTCAAGGACTAGTATTTTCACGCCTGTATCCTTAAATCCCATGGTGGTGATCTTTAAACTTCTTGTATGTTAGAAGCTTGCTCTTGATACCAATTGTTAGGTCCCAAAGTATCGCAGAAGGGGGGGTTGAATACGATCCCACCAAAAAAAATAATTTCGAGAATATATCTTTATTGATAATAAATTCGAAGGTGTGTTACAACTTCTAATCCAATGGATTAGCTTCAAAACCTGAACACTCCTAAAGATAGTTTAGGCACGAGGACCTTCTACCCGACGCTTCCTGAAAGCGGGCTAAGCCGACTTTCCTACTAGATGGACTGTCTAGTAGCTTACACTCCTAAGGATAGTTTAGGCACGAGGACCTTCTATCCGACACTTCCTGAAAGCGGGCTAAGCCGGCTTTCCTACTAGATGGACTGTCTAGCAACTTACACAGAGAAGATATAAGAGAGAGAAGAGAGAGTTGTGTGTTGATGTGTGTTTTGAAATGAAATACAACATGCCTATTTATAGATTTTAGAAAGTCACTATGCTGTACTATTCCGACAACCCCTTGGGCCCCACCAGCCGTAACCGCCATTTGCACAGTAACCGCCATTTGCACAGTAACCGCCATTTGCAAAGTAACCGCCATTTGCATAGTAATCACTATTTGCACAGTAATCACTATTTGCACAATAACCACTATTTGCACAGTAAACACTATTTGCACAGTGATCCCTATTTGCACAGTACCTGTATAGTAACCGTGCATAGTAACCGCGCATAGTAACTGCACATAGTAATCTTGCATAGTAACCTTGCATAGTAATCGTGCATAGTAACTTTGCATAGTATTACTATTTTTTGCTGCTTCTTTTGGGCTTCTCTCATCTTGAAATATTATGTCTGTCCTTGATTGTCAATAGGCTTTGACAATTCTTTCTATGAATTAATGTGTTGATCCTTCTCGTATGTGCTGACACTTAGTGCACTGGTCTGGTTCACAAGTGACTAGCACTGATCTTGATCTTCACACCTTCGTTACATTCCAATTGATTAGCCTACAGCAGTATCTTCAAATAATATAAATACATTGAATCTTTTGGCCCTTCAACTGAATCATCTATACATCTTATTCTGTCACTGAGGCTTGATCATGTTAATGAACTTCTTTCAACGACTTGATCCTTGTTGGTGCTTGTTCTTCAAATTTCACGATCCCTGTATCGAGTTAATATTATTTATCTTTTTATCCTAGTTGCGTTATATATGTCCTCTATTACATATTACATTACATTATACTTTACAGTTTTGCTAATAAAATATTGCAAAATGAATTGTTCTGCGAAACACATTTGCGTTGCAAAACATATCTGTTCTGATTGCAAAACATAAAAAATTTTCAAGATGAATTTTTGTAGATGTTGTATGACTTTTCATTAATGAATAGAATTTTACTCAAAAAAAAAAAATTATGATATTCATATAACAAAATTTACAAAATAATAAATTTTAAAATATTTTGAATGCAGAACGTATATGTACTCCAAGTACTCCAATAAAATAGTACTCCATAGAACTTATATATATATATATATATGAAGGTCATTAAAAACATGAAAGATTAGAGCATATAAAGTTTGTCATTAGAAAAAGAATCTATCTAACATAAACGAGTTGAGATGTTTCTTATTGATGGAAATTTTAATTAACACATATTCAACATAATTTAAAGATTTGTTTTCATTTGTTATTATTTCATAATTGTAAATGAATTTTTTTTAACATGCACTCTACATACATAAAGTCATTATTATTATTTTTTAGATCATAAAATAAGGTGTTTATTTGGTATTTAAATTAAATTCTTGATATATAAATATTAAAAATGTGTAAATAGTGTTCCATTTGATTTCCACCTCATAAAATAATTGCTTGAAGGTGCCCTTGTCGCCTAGCATTTTTAACAACAATGTTCAAACTAAATAAGGGTTAAATTTGTTATTTAGGCTACGTTCAAAACGTCAATTAAAATTATGTTTTGTTAATGAATCCGGCTTGATCCCGATTTTTTAAAAATCAAGAGAAGTTAGAATTTAGGTTATAGGATTTAGGGTTTAGTGTATACGGTTGATATTTCAAAAACCCAAAATGAACCATTAAACCACTAAAATTAACTATTGAACCCTCAAGGAAAATTTATACAATTTTTGGTGAAGCTCAAGATACCATAAAATCAATATAATACGACAATAATAGTACTAGCAAAGTTCATTACATTTGTTCTTGAATGTCATCACAAAAGAAGCGCACAATTTAAAATCCATTGAAACTACATTTGTTACTTGAATTTTCTTCAAAATAACAAGTACTAAAGTCTTCGTGAATCAACTACAACTATGTTACTACTCCATAATTAAACTCATCAATATATGTTCTCCTACACAAAATATAATATCCAAAGTTTGTCAAAATCATCCACCACCACATAAATTTCTTCAATCTAATCAAAACACGTTGCCTTTTACTTTAAAATTAATCCTGAATCATTAATATATACAACTAAGTACATTAATCATACTTAGCTTACCATATCTTTTAATCATTAATATTTCTATCTACCATATCTTTTAATCATTACTATTTCTAACTAATTAAAACATGTTACCTCCTGTCTAATTAAAACGCGTTATCTTTTACTTTAAAAAACTAATCTTGCAATCATTAATATATACAACTAAATATATAAATCATATCATATATTTTAATCTTTAATATTTCTATTTCTATCAAATTAAAACATGTTACCTTCTACCTAACTAAAACATGTTATCGTTTTGCAATCATTAATATATACTAGCTTAAAACCCGTGCGATGCACGGATTTTTTTTAAATATTATATGAAATTTTTTCATTAATTTTGGAGGATAAAATCTTTATATAAGATGATTTGATAATAATTATATAAATGTTATCCATGATATTTCTAGAAATGGAGAGATTTTAGTCAGAAAATATAGAAAAGATGATAGGTTTTAGTTGAAAAAAGTGATTGGTTAATTATTAGTAATTATAAAATAATTCTTTTATTTTATTAAATATAATGCTCGTGATATGATTAGAAAAAGAGAGTATTTAGTTAGAGAAAATTAAAAAGGTAACATGTTCTAGGTAAAAAAGGTAATTGATTAGTTTATAGTATTTATAATTTAATTACGTTATTTTACTAAATACAATTGCTCGTAATGTTTTTTGAAAAGAAGAAATTAATATTGTACGTGATATTTCTATTAAAAGAGAGATTTTAGTTAGAAAATACATAAAAGATGATACGTTTTAGCTGAAAAAGGTAATCAGTTAATTATTAATACTAGCTTCTAACCCGTGCAATGCACGGGTTTCTTGTATTATGTTATAAAATTTATTTATTATTATAATTATGTTTTATATAATCATTATTTTAAATAATTTTTTAATTTTAATTTAATATACTCATGTTTACGGATTATACTAATGTTTCATTATATACGATTTTTAATATATTTTATTAATAATTGAAAATTATGGTGTGATATTTTCGGGTATATATTAACGATTGTAAGATTTGTTGTAAATTAAAAATGTAACGTGCTTTAATTAGAAAGGAAATATTAATTATTGAAATATATGATACGATTAATCTTTTTAGATGTTTATAAAAGGTAATATCTTTAGCTAAAAATAAATGTGAAAAAGACAATCGACTAATTACCATTAATTATATTATGTTATTATTTGTTTTAGGTGTTATATTTTCTTGAAATTTATGGTACGATATTTTCGGGTATATATTGATGATTATAAGATTTGTTTTAAATTAAGAAGGTAACGTATTTTAATTCGAAAGTAAATTTTAATGATCGAAAGATATGATACGAATGTTTTTAGGTGTTTATAGATGGTAGTATCTTCAACTAAAAATAAATGTGAAAAAGGCAATCGACTATTTACCATTAATTTATTATGTTAATCGACTAATTACCAATAATTATATTATGTTATTATTTATTTTAGGTGTTTTATTTTTCTTGAAAATTATAGCGTGTTATTTTTTTAATATAGTGTGATATTTTCGGGTATATATTAATGATCATAAGATTTGTTTTAAATTAAAAAGGTAAAGTGTTTTAATTCGAAAGAAAATATTAATGATGGAAAGATATGATACGATTGATATTTTTAGGTGTTTATAAAAGGTAAAATCTTGACAAATTACCATGAATTATTATTTATTTAGATATATTTTTTTATAATAAAGGGTAAATAAGTAAATTCAAGAAGTACCAAAAAACTGGTACCAAAACTTTCAATGTTTCAGAATTTATATAATAGTACTAGCCTAAACTCGTGCGGTGCACGGATTTTTTTAATATTATATAAAAAATTCATTATTTAAATTAATTTTTTTGAAATATGAAATTTGGAGGCTTTATTTTTTATATGAAATGATTTTATAATAATTATATAAATATTATTCTTGATATTTCCAAAAAATGAGGGATTTTAATTAGAAAATATGGAAAAGATGATAGGTTTTAGTTGAAAAGGGTAATTGATTAATTATTAGTAATTATAAAATTATTACTTCATTTTATTAAATAGAATGCCCGTGATATGATTAGAAAAAGAGAGGATTTAGTTAGAGAAAATTAAAAAGGTAATATGTTCTATGTGAAAAAGGTAATTGATTAGTTTATAGTAATTATAATTTAATTACGTTGTTTTACTAAATACAATAGCTCGTAATACAACTACCCCGTACTACCACTATTTTTGATAAATCAATAAACTCTTAAACACTTCAAGAGCTATCCCCTTGCTCCACATCAACTCCGAGATGTCCTCTAGTTTATTCTCCAGCTGAGACGGAATTGACGTGCCCTCCTACACTACTGAAATCATACTGCCTTTCTTCCCTTGGTTGAGATTGATTGACTTAATAAGAAGCTCATCTAGAGAGCCCAGACCTGCATTATGTGGTATATCTTTGACACATACTCCCTTGAATATCTGCTCGTCCTTAAAACCCACTGAAAAATCTGAGAACATTGAAAACGTTTGAAAAGGCCAGTTACTAGCCATCCTGATTGGCCCAATACTGCGATATAGCATCTCTGTTAAGTCCAGACTTGGCTAACGAGTCTGCAGCTTCATTCAATTCTCTTGGAACGAAGTTTAGAGCCACATTCACATTCAATCTCTTAAGTGCATAATCAGACAGTTCATTATTGATAAGACTGATCTTGCCTTTTCTGCAAAGATGATATAGAAAATACAAAGATGATCATTAGTTAGAAAATATAGAAAAGATGATACGTTTTAGCTAAAAAAGTTAATCGGTTAATTAATAATATTATAATATTATTAGTTTAATTTATTAAAAAAAAATCGTCCGTGATATAATTGGAAAAATAGATATTTTAGTTAGATAAAATAGAAAGGTAACTGAAGATGCCATTATTTATGTGAAAAAAATAATTGATTAGTTTATAGTAATTATAATTTAATTATGTTATTTTACTAAATAAAATTGCTCAATTTTTAGAAAATGAGAAATTAATTGTTCCCGTTATATTTCTAGAAAAAAAAAGAGAAATTTAATTAGAAAAAATAGAAAAGATAATATGTTTAGCTGAAAAGGTAATCGATTAATTATTAGTATTATAATTATTATTTTATATTATTAAATATTTTATTAAATAGAAACACCCGTGATGTAATTGGAAAAAAAAGGATGTTTTAGTAAGAGAAAATTAAAAAGGTAATGTGTTTTGGCTGAAAAAGGTAAAGGTCCATGATATAATTGGAAAAAAAGAGATTTTAGTTAGAGAAAAAAGAAAAGATAAGGTGTTTTGACTGAAAAATGTAATTGATTAGTTAATAGTAATTATGATATAATTATGTTATTTTATTAAACAAATTGCTAGTAATTTTTTTTAAAAGGAGAAATTTTACTTAGATAAAATGTAAATGATATTTTATTTTACCTGAAAAAGGAAATTATTAAGTTATTGGAAAATAGAAAAGGTAATATGTTTAACCTAAAAAAGGAAATTGATTAATAAAGGAGAAATTTTAGTTAGATAAAATATAAAAGATATCGTACTTTACCTGAAAAGGAAAATTATTTATTTCTTAAAAAATAGAAAATATAATATGTTTAATCTGAAAAGGGAAATTAATTAGTTAGTAGATTTTTAATTGAGTAATGATAAATAAGTAAAATCAACAGATACCGTACCGACCAACCGACCGACCAAACTTTTAATGTTTTGGCTTTTATATAATAGTACTAGCCTATAGCCCGTGCAAAGCACGGGCTATCATGTTTATTATTGTGAATTAATATACTAATTATTTGATTTAATATAAATTTTAATTTATTTTAATAAATTTTATAATTAATTTTAAATTTATATTTGTTCTATACTTAATTTCATGACAATATGACATAAATAAATATAATTAATTTGATATTATTTTTAAATTTATTGTTAAATAACTTAAAAATGCAATCGTAGGAAGAAGTGTGTGCGGGCGATGATTCTAATCAGGATATAACTGAAAACGTTTATAATTCTATAAAACATGTGGTGTTTTATTTTTAATAAATTATTTATAATTTTATTGAATTTGAAATTTTAACACATTTTAAAAATATATATATATTTTGTGCTTTATTGGTAAATAATATCTAAAGAATTCAATAGATATTTTTGAAAAATTATTTTGTATAACCTAAAATCGTAGAAGAAAGAATCGTAGGAAGAAGTGTGTGCGGACGATGATTCTAATATTTCGTTAAATTTAATTCCTAGATCCCGAGATAGAGCCAAAATTGTAAGTATGAATGTTTATTAATCGTAAAAAAATAAATTAAATTCAATTTTAATACAACTTTTTTTTAATTACATCCTTTTCAGATTATTGTTTTCTTTTTAAAATTCAATCTTAATACAAACCTTTTCTAATTATATCCTTTTTAGACTATAATTTTCTTTTTAATATAATGTAATCTTGATCGTCTATTTTTAAAAATATTTGATTCGACAATTGAGATCATTTTAGCGGTACATGGACCAAAATGATGGATTAGCTCCACGCTTATTATATAGGAGTATAAAAGATATTATTGTTATTATATAGAAATATCTATAATTATATTAATTTTTTATGTCAATGATTCAGATCATATATAATTAAATTTTCTACATTAAATAGAATTATCAATGCTGGTCTTTTACACTTAATAGAATTAATGTAAAAATTCGTATACTAATTTTGTATGTCAATGATTTACATCATATATAATTAGGTTTTCTACATTAAATAGAATTATAAATGTTGGTCATCTACACTGAATAGAATTAATGTAAAAATTCGTAATTATGTTTTCTCTTGAGAATTCTGAATGTTTTCATTTGAAATATAAATTAAAGATAATTTTATGAGTTTCGCGTGAGCTGTAAAATCATCCAAATTTAATTTCTAAATATCGAGATAGAGCCCAAACAGTAAATATGAATGTTTTTTAATAGTAAAAAAATAAATTAAATTCAATTTTGATACAACTTTTTTTAATTATTTCCTTTTCAGATTATTATTTTCTTTTTAAAATTCAATCTTAATACAAACTTTTCTAATTATATCCTTTTTAGACTATAATTTTCTTTTTAATATAATGTAATCTTGATCGCCTATTTTTAAAAATATTATATTTAACGATTGAGATTATTTTAGCGGTACATGGACCAAAATTATGGATTATTATATAGGAGTATAAAAGATATTATTGTTACATAGACGAAATCGATCCCTTGACTTTTGATAGTACAATCTTATTATCCCTTTTACTCTAATTATATAATAGGATATAATAGTATAGATTATATATAATTTAACTAATTTAAAATTTTTAACAAATTTTTTAGTTTTTTAAAAATATATATATTTTAGGAAATTTTATTATTTATATAAATAATAATAAACAATTGACCAAAGACATGCGTATTCACTATTCAGGTGACACAAAAGGCCCATGGTTTTCTGCTTGGGCCCAGTGGCCTAACTATCTTTCTCTTTTACTTGTTCCTTATTATTCCACCGAATTAATTGAAAAATAAAAAAAAATTCATAAGCATCCATTTAGATTTTACATATTTTACATAAATGCATAGTTTATGAGTTATACTTCAACTGAAATTCAATTACATAATCTTTTAATTATATTTTTAATATAATTTTTTTAACTTGTTACTTTTAGGAAGGTGTTAACAATTTTTTTGGAAGGCGTTACCCAACCAACATAAATGCATAGTTTATGAGTTATACTTCAACTGAAATTCAATTACATAATCTTTTAATTATATTTTTATTATAATTTTTTTAACTTGTTACTTTTAGGAAGGTGTTAACAATTTTTTTGGAAGGCGTTAACCAACCAACCAACTAACCAAATATACCCTGTTTCGCTTATAATAGTATAGTATAGATAGATAGATTAGAATATTATTAGTTTATTGCATTAAATAGAACCGCCCGTGATATAATTGGAAAAGAGATATTTTAGCTAGAGAAATAGAAAGGTAACGTGAAAATTAAAAAGATTATACGATTTATGTGAAAAAAGGTAATTGATTAGTTTATAGTAATTAAAATTTAATTAAGGCAATCGACTACTTACCATTAATTTTAATTAATTAATTTTAATTTAATATAATTTAATATACTCATGTTTACGGATTATATTAATGTTTCTTTATTATGAACAATGTATACAGATATTTAATATATGTTATTAATAATTGAAAAATATGATGTAATATTTTCGGTTATATATTAATGATTGTTGTTGTGAGGGAAATTTGGTACAACACTTCTTGGAGGTAGTTGCGGGAAGAACGGAGAATTGCGTAGAAATCGGCGTGAAGACAGGTTCGTACGCCGACTGCCAGGGTTCAACTGCCTTGAACCGAGGGGGAATTGTGACTATGTTTGGACTGAATTTGCAAGGTCTCCGGGCAATTGTGACTGAGTAAATCCTACTCAATCGGAGTAGATGCCCAGAACTGTGTTAGAGGTGTGTATATCTGTGTCTAACCCTTGCAAATGGCCTACATACCCTTATATTTATAAGGGATCAAGTCCAATGTAGTTCTTGATGATTGAGCCACGATTTGATAAGCTTTATCCTCCATAACTGAACTGATTCCATGAATTATCCCAGCTGATATGATTATCCTGTGGTTACTCCTTTATAAATCCATAATTATCTCCATAAATATATGATTTTCCATCATATATCTCCATAAATATATGATTATATGTGTTAACAGATGTTGACATGTTGTTTACCTACTCCTGATGTTTAGGACTTATCTCCGAGTCAGTTAGGGTGTCCCTTATCCATTCTCCTAAAATTTAGGAAGCCGCAGAGCTGCTAAGCCGCCTTCTGGATATCATCAGGGTACGTGCACGTACCCCTGCACAGAAGCCTATCACCCGGGTGAACCCCTATCAAGCCTCCACACAGTAGTACCCCTAACTGAGGTTCAAGCACCTGAACCCCTCCATAGACGAACCCCGATCCAGATGTCACCATCTTCATTTCTCTAAGGTATATTGGGCCAACACATCCTTACCCAGACCAGCCTATCCTTCAATACTCATACAATCCGGACCCGTACTCCAAATGGGCCTTAAATCAAGCCCAAGGCGGATTTTGGGCACAATAACTACCCCCCGGTTCCTTGCAGCCTTTGAAGGCAAGAGGAACCTATATTGCATGTACCTCATCTACACCCTCATTCCATACGAACCCCTAAGCCTACGTGAGCGAACTCGTTGTAGGAAACAAGGGATTCAGTCATGAAACTCATGTGCCAATGATTGTACTTTTATGCTTGAACCCTGGGGTTCAACCGTCTCCATATTGGGGTACCATCACCGAACCCCCCAAGCTACGCACCTCAGTAAACATATCCACTCTGCCTAACGATAACGATCAAGACAATTACTCAGAATAAAACTCCAAATAAGTAAAACTATACCTGGACTCAAATTGTTAAAAATTCAAATTCCCCTGAAACTCTCTATCTTCACCATAAATTCCCATGTATCAGGTCTTCCACCCGTCCAGATTCAACCCCTACTGATTTCAAAAGCTTTTAACAATTATCTTTTTTTTTTACACATCCCACCAAGAATTGCCATCTGTCTGGTTCATATCCCCATACGCCTATATATACATGTGTACTCACGCCCTTCTCCCCCTTCATCCTCATATCTCCACTTAAACACCAAACCCCCTTTTCTCTTCCCGAGGCGTTCCATTTTCCACGGCTTCATCTTCGACGAGGCGCAGACCCACGATTTTCTCCGACCACCAAACTTAAAGGTATTCTCCAGTCCTTTTTCACTAAGATCTCCATACTTTATGCGTACATATATAGATGCACACACATATGCTTACACCCCTTGATAAACCTGTGTTTTGCGATCCAATTGTATTTGCCCCTTTGTGCTTCCTCCGTTCCGTATGTTAGCTCCGGCTTATTTTTCTTCTCCATTTTGTATGCATGTTATTTTTAATGATTGAATTGAACTGTCCGTTCAGTTTACTTGATGCTTCCAACTATGCCTATTCGTATTCACACTCATGTATTCATGTATGCACACACAGATGCCCCTTTTAATTGATTGCGAGTACCACCCTTTTTTGATATGTGTGCCCTCATATGTGTTGTTAGAGTTACCATTAGCATGTTCGTACCTTGAGTAGATGTACCCTGTGTGCCTTAGATTCCCCAGATTTCGATTAAAAATCGATTTGATTTTGATTCCTTGCTATTTGGGGGTCATGTTATCGTACCCCTGAGATCATTTAGGTTAGCATCCTTTAAAGCCTTTGTTTGATGAAATTCCCACCTTGATAATTTCTGTCCAAGCCTTGTTTTACCTTGGGGTTCACTTGATGGAACCCCTGTGATGAGCTTGAGATCTTCAGCTCCTTTCTTCACTCCATTGCTTTTCACCCAAGTTGACACCTTGTTGATTTGTGTTAAACGCTTTGTGCTGACACTGCTCTTCTTTTTGCAGATGTCCAGCCAAACCATTTCTGCTCAGTCCCAAAACTCGGTGACTAAAGAGGATACCCACCAGACGGGAACCTCTTAAGGGAATTCATTCTTATCTCCAAGCCCAATATCCTCATTTCCACCACTATCCTTTACTGTCAGTGGCCGTACACGGTCAAAAATCAAAGTCCTTGACCCCATTAAAGCTCAGATTTCCATAAAAGCTAGACCCACAAGCGGTGAACTGACGAACCCTACTCCCATTAGCTCTGACACATTTGAGCCAAGAGAGGAATTCGATCCTTTGAACCATGTATTCCCACCAACCAAGCCTGCCAGCTGCTCCAACTCTAAAGATGAACATCATGATGAGGCTACGACCGTTGAAGCCTCTGATTCCAGCGTGACCCTACCGCATTGTGCCAACACGAAGTCAGTCATGACCAGCCAGAAACTAGAGAACTTGTTGAGTGTATGTAACCCAGGGTGCACACTTGTTGTACCCCAACCTGAGGAGAGGTGCCACGAGTTTTCCAGCTTTGAACCCGATCAAATCATTCCAAATGACGTGTTATCTTCCCAGTTCTTTAGGTTGGGATTGTCTCTGCCTCTGCATCCCTTTATTACCGATGTGCTTAACTTTTATGACATTGCACCAATGCAATTGACACCGAACTCCTATCGCATGGCAATTTGTATGTTTATCGTTTACGAAACCATGTTCAAAGTTGAGTTAACAGCGTATGAGTTGGGTTACTTCTACCAACTCAAGGAAACCGGAAAAACCACGGGCTTCTTCTACCTCACAACTTGGAATTCCCACAAAGGGCAATGTATAAAGGGGAACAAGAAGGGCATGTCAGGTTGGTACAAATAGTTTTTATACTGTTATGACTGCCCAGAGTATAGAAAGGATTTTAACCTTGACCCATGTAAGTTGCTCCCACCTTTTGTTTTACAACCTTCCCTTTAGGTGTACCTCTATGTGAAGCCCCATTATATATGTACCGTTTTGTTTTATGTATTGTAGCAATGCCAGAACAGACTCCCTTGGAAGGAGTGGAACTAGAAAGAGCTAAAAAGATCTTGAAAAGATGTGCGAAGCTAGGGGATGGCTCCAGCTTGCTAACCAAAGAAAACTTGATCAACCTAGGGTTTAGTCGCGAACGTACCCTTATAGCACAGGGGGTTGCTCGTACCCCTGTTGAGGTGAACCTTGATGAGGGAACCTTTTGTGAAACAGGTTCTTGAACATACCCTAGTCTCTGATCGTACCTACCTTTCATAGACCATGCATGCTTCATATACGTGTTTTGTACATTTATTCTTGTTTGATGCATCTTCTTTGTTTATATATCCTGTTGCCATACCTCCATTTACCGCTAACACCTTCCATCTTATGTTTATTTGTTTGCAGAGATGTCTTTCTCCGTTCCTTCCTTTATCAAGAGATCGAGAAAGAATGTCTCAAAGAGAGAGCAGGCGAACGTAGATCCTGAGAAAGAGACTCATGTTCCAACCATCAAAACCAGCTTGGCTTCTGTTGAAAAATCCACTCCCTCAAGGAAAAGTCTTCTCAAAGAACTTCTGAGCCCTCTGGTGCTTCCGGCTCTCGAAGTGGCAAAAGATTAAGGGGTGATCCAGGGCGTAGCCCCTCTGATGTTTTCTTGTCCCCTTCCCTCACAGCTTTCCTTGATTCCATTAAGGAGAGTACCCACATGCAATCAATCCGGGAGTGGGATAAGATTGGCATGGAGGAGGCTGTCGACATGATGTCCTTGGCCAATGCCCAGAGCTTGTTCCTACATTTGAAATACAGCCGTCAAATGGCTGAAGCTGCCAAAGGAGACCCCAAAGTCCGTGAAGAGCTTGTTTGGCTTCATTCAGAGGTGAAGGTCTACCGTGAGGATAGGAAGAAGATGTTGGATTTAAACAAGAAGTTCCATGAGAATGAGACCGTTTTGATCCAGGAGAAGGATAAATTGTCGAAGAAGAGGGAGACACTGAACATCCTAGCCATCAAGCTTGATAAGGAGAAAGAACAGCTCATTGTTGACAAAAACAGACTTGAAGTAAAGGTGAGGGCCCTTCAGGGTGTTGCTGCTAAGTATAAGGTTGCTCTCTCTCGTCAGGGGGACAAGGAGTATAATGCAGATACCAAGCCGATATCAAGGACTACATGGCCTCCACATACGAAGCCTTCCCTAACCTGGATTGGGCACTCTTGGGCCAAGATGTTGTGGACGCCATCAACCTGATCAAAGAAGAAAAAGCCTTCGAGGTCCCAGAGGTTGTCATGACCGAGGCTCCCCTGAACAAGGATGATGAGGTGCCTGCAGATACTGCTGCGAAGGATGTGGTGAAAGCTGTAGAGATCGGGGCAGCTGAAGCTTGTGTTAGGGGTTCGACAGCAGAAACCCATGTGGAAGTCACCCCGTCCGAACTTGAAGCTGCAAAGACTCCCCCAACTAGTGTGACTCCTCCTGCCTCTCCAACCAAGCAAAGCTAGTAATTTCTTCCCATGCCCTCTTTTTAAGTAAACTTTTGAGAACTCTTTTGGCGTCGATTGCCATGAACTATTTTGAGGGTGCGGGCTCCTCGGAAGGTCTCGCAAGTTGTATCCATAACTTTTGAATTGTCGTGGTTTGAACTCTAAGTAAATGGTTTTGTGAATCTTGCATGCTTTCCTGTTATATCTGTTTGTCACATGTATACCTTGCACGCACACACATGCACATATTTGTATACGACTCGTTATGCCATGCCTCATAGAAAACCCATGCCATGTTCCATAGAAAATCCATGCTATGCCTTGTATAAAATTCACTCCATGCTTCCTCATTAAGATGAATAAACCTTGGTGAGCCTTTAGGGTACACCCCTCGTAGCCTGGGCCATGAATGAGAACACATGTGTTCCATAGGCGTACGCCGCCCTATTAACAAAATTGCCATCCCTTAGAATTAGACTTAGCCCTTCCTGCCTCAAGAATTATTGCCACGTAGGTTACCAGGAGTGAACCTGGGATAAAAAAGTTTGACAATCCTGCACAATAGTTAGATAAAACAGATATATGCATAGATTTCACTTTAAGGCATCCTTTTTACCAAATTCCAACCTCATTCTTACGAGGATTCCTGTCGTAGAATGGATAGATTTTCCACCTGTATCCTTAAGTATACCGTGATATGAACTTGTTTAAAAAAGGGTTGGTATGTAATTCCTGTAGCAAAGAAAGTTCCTTACTGGGCTTGCCATATCTGTTTCGAATCCTTGCCTTGAAGTTCATCCCTATATTCCATAGGGACCTTTACTTGGGGAGACAGGTGTTCCACTGGTCGTACCCCTAGATGCGCTTAGACCCCTTTTTGAGCGATCACCTTATAATGTTAGTGATGTTAGTTTCCTTATAATGTTAGTTTCCTAGAGTTGAACTTCACTCACCCAGTTTCCCTGAGGTCGTGGTGAAGCTGTCTGCCAATCCAATGTGATTTCCTCACACCGCTAAAATCCTTAGCGTTCCAGTTTTCAAGAGCTAGACCTCACTCACCTAGTTTCCCTGGGGTCGTGGCGAAGCCGTTTGCCAAATTGTACACAGCTTGTACGTAGGTCCCATAACGGGGTTGGTTATCCACCAACGTGATTACACGGAAGTTTATAGGCATTACGCCTTTTCAGGGTTCAAACGAGTGAACCTCCAATATGGGGGAACTTTATGGCCCTAGTGTCCCTAGGTCCAGCCTACCTTGGGGTTCCAACCCATTCACATGTAATCCACATGTGATGCATGTATAATCCATACATGTTCCTGCCTTGATTCATGTATAATCCATACATGTGCCTGCCTTGATTCATGTATAATCCATACATGTGCCTGCCTTGATTTATGTATAATCCATACATGTTATATGTAGTCCGTGTAATCAATTAGCACATAATCCATGTGCTTCCAATCATGCCTTGCGCATGTAATCCACATGCGATTTGAATCCGAAAAATTTTAAATTTCCTTTAAAATTTATCCATTTTTAAGTTAAGTTATCCTATCCACAGTCAGTATCCTATCCAAGGTTAGTATCCTATCCAGGCTAATATCCTATCCAGGGCTAATATCCACCTACTACCCTCCGAGTTCTTTATTATAATTAGACTTATAGTGAAGAACTAGGTACAAGCGGTCGTAACCTCTACATGCGGTACGTAGGCAAAACAAGTAACACATGCAGCATATGAGCAAAGCAAGTAATACACGTAGCACTTAAACAAAGCAAGTAACATATATAGCATGCATTCATTCATTCATTTCCACTACATAAGACATCAATTAAAGCAAAGAACAAGCTGACTGCATTATATTCAACCGAATCAAAGTAGGTGTTCAATAGGTAGGCGTACATTCACAACCCCCCGATCACTTTATTATCCTAAATAAAAATTTCTAACGACTGGTCCTAAGATCGTGGTAGTTATAACTAGTAAACTACATTTATTCTCCTATGCCTGAAAGAGGCCTATGATAAGTATTACCTGGAGTCATTTACCGGCAATATTTCCTAAGATATTTGGCGTTCCACGCCTCCGGGATAAGTTTCCCATCCAAACCTGCCAAGTGATAGGTGCCTTCCCCTAGGACCAATGTGATCACATAAGGGCCTTCCCAGATTGCCTCAAAGATTCCATGTCCTGAAGTCTTTGAATTGGGCATCTGTTTCCTTAAAACCAAATCGCCAGCCAAGAATGGTGTCCGAACCCCACCGCTGGGGTACTTATGGGTCTTAATTTTATGGGCCTTGGGCTTCAACTGTGAAGTTCCCTCATTCCCTTCTACCATATTTAGATGCAAATGATGTTTGCCTTTGCTTTCCAAGAGATCATGGCCACATTTTATGGTTGGGCCTATAGCCGTAGGCATCAAGCTGATTGACTTCTAATAGGTTGATCCAGCGTTCGACAGTCCAAAAGGCATTATGCTGCGATAGTTGTAGCCTGTACCAGATATGAGGGGAGTGTACCCCTGGTCTGGTTCTGGTAGCTTTCCTCCGGGCCATTTGGCCTTTGTCATTTTCATCGAGCCATTCTCATCATCAAAACTTTCAATATCATCATTAAGGACCTCCTCAATCATCTTCTTGATTAGGGGTTCCACCGTTTCCGTACCCCGAGATTCTGGGGCTTCTAGCATCAGCGTTTTAGCATAGATGTCTTTCCCCCAAGGAAAAGCAGCATCACAGTGGGGTTTCTTCCCTTGATGCTGTAGGGACATAATAGCATTACAAGTTCCCCTTACCGACCTCACCTCCTTCCGAAGTGGGGGTTCATTCACCTGCCGTTCAACTGGCTCCATGTAACGATAATATTGCTCATTTGTAGGACCCTCATCCATTAATAGCAGGTGTTTGCAAGACTGCTCAGCTGCACGTAACGCCTTACTATAGCATTCCCTAGAATCTAATTGGCATCCTTGTATACATCCAATTCCACCTGGAGTGGGAAATTTCATGGACAAGTGATAGATGGAGGTTACCACCCGCATCTCTTTAAGTAACGGTCTTCCCAATATCCCATTGTAGGAGATGCCTTCGTTTATCACCATGAACTCGGCTATCTGCGTGGTAGACCGGGGTTCTTCCCCCAAAGTAATAGGAAGCTTCACCCGTCCAATAATCTGCACGGGATTCCCAGTGAAACCGTATAACTCATTATAGGAAGGAGCCATTTCCTTATCCAACAGCCCCATTTTCTGATAGGTGTTATATGCAAGAATATTCACGGAGCTTCCGTTATCCACCAACACTCGGTACACCTTCAGGCCTCCAATCGCAACCTTGACCACTAGTGCATCGTTGTGGGGATGATGAACGTGCCTAGCATCCTCTTCAGTGAACGTTATATCAGCTGCTTCCCCCTTAAAGAGCTTGGGGGGTCTTTCGGTCAAGTGGTATACATTTGTGAGGGGTGTACCTCTGGCTTCCCTGGTGTAGTTTTTCCTGGCATTCATGCTTGTACCCCCAATATAGGGTCCACCTATGATGGTACGTATACTATTAGCCCTTGTAGTTCGCTCTAAGTTCACCCTTTCAGCATCCTTACTTGCTTTATCATCTTTATACCTCTTTGCTTCCTGGGCCACAAATTCCGTAAGGTATCCCCTTCTGATCAAGTCTTCAATGTGATCCTTTAAGTGGCGGCAATCCGCCGTCCCATGCCCATTAGAATCATGAAAGGCACAGTATGGGCCTACATCCTTCCTCCCTGGGGGTCCGTTCCATATAGGCTTTCTGAACATTCCAGCCTTACTTCCTACCTCAAATACATGCTCAACAGAAGCGGTGAGTGGGGTGTACTCCGCATATTTGGCAGTATCTCGGGAGTAACCTCTAGTTGGGTACTTGTAGCTTACTGTTCTCCCTGCGCCAGTTGCATTCACAGTCAACAGTGTCGTCTTTTCATTGTGATGGGCTGTCTTAGCAGAGGAGCTTCCACTGTAGAGGGTTCGCTTATTGTACCCCCTATCTTTAGGACTGTAGGATCTATTTCTCTTGCTCCTATTCCAATTGCTAGAACTACGATCCTTCTTCAGCTTAGCCATTGATTCCTCCACCACTTTGTGGGTTTCAGCTCTAGCATAAAAATCTGCCAAAGTTTTGGGCTCCCGGCCTTACAGCTCCTTCCAAAAGTCAGTCCTTAGGCGTACACCCACAATCAAGAAGTTTTTGTATGTTTCATCAGTTACTTTCCTTACTTTTGGGACTTCCGCATTGAAGCATTTGAAATACTCAGTGAGGGTTTCATTTTCGTCTTGCTTGATGTTTGCAAGGGTATTGGCCGTGGGTGCGAATGCAACCGAAGCCCGAAACTGAGTTACAAATAGTTCACTCATTTGCCGCCAAGACCATATTGAGTTTGGACGTATCCTTTTGAACCACTGATGGGCACTATCTCGTAGTGTGGCAGCCAATAAACGGCATTTCATCAGATCTTTGACCTGGTATACCTCCATTTCAGTGTTGAACCGGCTAAGGTACTCAACGGGGTCTGTGGTTCCACTGAACTTTAAGTCTCCTACCCCCGGTATTTTGCCGGGAGTGGTGAATCCCTCACCTTCTTCGTGAAGGGTGAAGCCACCGTTAAGCCTTCCATTGACTGTTTTCCTGCCCTTAATTTCTTGAGTGCCTCACGTAGATCTCTCACCTTATAATGCTCATTTTCACCATCGGTAAATTGGCTCCCATCCTCATCAGTCTCATCAGCGGAACCCCCACCATATTTGGGGTTATGCTGGGAGCTATAGCTTCTCTCATCTTCAACCACCTTGGTACTTTTGCCAGATTTGGAGCCAGACTTCTCCTTCCTGTGGCTTTGAGACCCCTTCGACTGAGACCTCCCATCTTGGGTCCTCCCTGTCTGTCGATCCTTTTTCCTATCCAGTTTGTGACGGAGGTCTTTGCTGTCCAACTTATTGGCCAGACTGTCAAAGACACTCAGGTTGCGTGTGGGCGAACCCTGTGACCTCAGTACCTCTTCCTCTTTATCCTCCCAATCCGGATTTGTCTGGTCGGTCTCCACATCAGAAAAGTCTTTTTCCGAGATCTTCTTCTCGAACTCCTCAACATCACTATCAAAATCCAAATGAACCGGGGTAACCGCCCTCTTTTTCATTTTGCGGTCCGTGGAACTATGCTTTTGTTTCCATCTCTTCAACTTCTCGGACTTCTTTTCCAAGGAGTTTATTTTCTTCCCCATCTTCTTAATCTTCTCCTGGAGTTCCTGATTCGTGGCTCCATCATCATGTTCCTCTTCATAGTCGTTCCGTTCCTCCTCCGACGTATGCACATTACCGGAATCTCGAGACATCTCTTCCCTCTAGAGATTAAACCAAAGTTCCCCTCCTTCTAGCGCCAAAAATGTTGTGAGGGAAATTTGGTACAACACTTCTTGGAGGTAGTTGCGGGAAGAACGGAGAATCGCGTAGAAATCGGCGTGAAGACAGGTTCGTACGCCGACTGCCAGGGTTCAACTGCCTTGAACCGAGGGGGAATTATGACTGTGTTTGGACTGAATTTGCAAGGTCTCCGGGCAATTATGACTGAGTAAATCCTACTCAATCGGAGTAGATGCCCAGAACTGTGTTAGAGGTGTGTATATCTGTGTCTAACCCTTTCAAATGGCCTACATACCCTTATATTTATAAGGGATCAAGTTCAATGTAGTTCTTGATGATTGAGCCACGATTTGATAAGATTTATCCTCCATAACTGAACTGATTCCATGAATTATCCTAGCTGATATGATTATCCTGTGGTTACTCCTTTATAAATCCATAATTATCTCCATAAATATATGATTTTCCATCATATATCTCCATAAATATATGATTATCTGTGTTAACAGATGTTGTTTACCTACTCCTGATGTTTAGGACTTATCTCCGAGTCAGTTATGGTGTCCCTTATCCATTCTCCTATAATTTAGGAAGCCGCAGAGCTGCTAAGCCGCCTTCTGGATATCATCAGGGTACGTGCACGTACCCCTGCACAGAAGCCTATCACCCGGGTGAACCCCTATCAAGCCTCCACACAGCAGTACCCCTAACTGTGGTTCAAGCACCTGAACCCCTCTGTAATAACCCGGATTTTTCAAGAAATGATTTTATTATTATTTTAATAATAATAATGTTTTTCCTAAAATGAGGAGAATTTTTTTTTATTTAATTATTTCATTTTTTTCGGTTAAATGGAACCTGGGCCCATTTTAAAATTTTATTGAACGAGTAGATATCTCGAGTCAATAGTTTATTCGGGCAAAGATTTAATTCTGGAGTGTGGAATTATTTAGTAAAGATTTTATTATAAATTACTAAATAATTTGGAAATTTTAAAATCCTTAGAAAATGATTATTTTAATTATTTGGGGATTTGCAGAAATTACTTGATTAATATATAAAATCAAGAATTTGAGGTTTTACTAAAACAATAATGTTTGTAGTATTTTTATAAAGCTCTATAAATTGTGAATTATGAATCACAAATTATTATTTTTATGAATTGCTTTTATAAATTATTAATATTTGTAAAATGCATATCAATTCAGAAAAATTAGATTTAATTCTAATTCTTTCTCCAAAAGTCTTTAAAAATATTCTAGTATTTAATTATGCTAAAAAATTTATTTTTACAAATTAGAGTTATTAGTGTAAAATATTAATTAAAGTGTGTAGTAATTAAATGTATTGCTTTTTAAATAGTGTTGGGCTTGAGGCCCATTAGGTTAACACCACCACACAGCATACATACACACGATACACACACAGGAGCCGCACAAAAATCAGATCGGGGGGAGGGGGAAAGAAATCAGTGGGGAGAGAAGAAGAGAGGTTGGGGGTTTGATGAGGCAATTATATATACATATGTGCGTGTATACCATTCGTGAGTGTGTAAGTGTGTTGAAGTGGGTGCTGTGATGGAAGCAGAGAGGGGAGGAGGAGGTCGCGGAGTGTTGCAGGGGAGGGAGAGGTCGCGTGGGGGTGACCGGAGAAGACCACCTCCGCGTGGTGGTGGTGGTGGTAGCAGCGGATGAAAGGGAAGGAGGGAAGGAAGAGAGAGAGAGAGAGAGAGAGAGAGAGAGAGAGAGAGGGAGAGATGGCAGGAGAGAGAGGGAAAGAGATGGTGGAGTTATTTTCCGGTGACTTGACTTTTGGGCAGATCGGATCGGAAACGAAAATGGTATATTTTCGTAGTTATTAATTATTTAATTTTCGTAATAAATTAGTTGTACATCTCGATGTAGCTGAATTGTTGTAATTTAATTAATTTAAATTGTGAGATTATTGTGGTAATTAAATTAGATTTAATTGCGAGATTAATGTGGTAATTTTTATGTGGTTAGATTAAATTCTGAGATTTAATTCGGAAGGTATGTTAGTAATTATAATTTTTGAGATTTATTGTAGGCCCGATTAAATGTACGGGTTAGTGGTTGTTAAATGCTAATTGCTAAATTGTTAATTGTTAAGTGCTAGTGTAATTGTTGAAATCATTTTGTGGTGTCGTTAATATTCAAGTTTAATGATTATTGGTGGATTGGTGATGTTGGTATTATTTGTGGAATTTATACGAGTTGACTAAATGGTATGTGCTAAGTGCTAAAAGTTGAGTCGTAGCATTTGTAAGATGTCATACTTGTCAACCACTTGGTGTGGTCTATATGTGGGTAAGTGATGGCTTTACTAATTATGAATGTTATATGTTATTTAGTTTAACTGCGAGGAGTCGTAAAGAGATCATAAGTTCTAAATGTCAGTATTTAAGGACTTGTGTAATTCTCTTCGACTAGTTCCTCGGGCTTACGAATATCAATGACTGATTGTCACAAGTATAATTAATATGCTCAAGTGATATGATCATTGATATAGCGTAAGTAATAGTTAATGCTAGGGGTTGTTCCCTAGGGCTTACGAATATCAAATAATTGATTGTCACGTGTATCATTAAAATGCGTGAGTGATACGATTATTGATGTAGCGTAAGTAGTAGTTAATGCTAATATAAGTTATTATGTGTTTACTGCATGTCGAGGCAGAATTTCTTATGTGCTAGGTGCCGCATGTCTGGGCGGGTACTTTTCTTACTTGTTTACTTTGCTGCAAGTTGAGGCAGCTTTATTTTTGGTAAAAACAGGGTTGAATTGCATTTGAGGGGCTGTGCCCATAGTCCGATAAACGAATACTTCATGCCGAAATTTTATGAAAATCCCCTGCATTTAAATTTATTTAACTCATTCAATATCAATGGTCTAGAGGCATGAAGTGGATGTTAATTGTTTATGTGAATATGTGCTAAGTGAATTATTTTGGAGGTTAATTGTTGCTCCGAAGATTATGTGCTAATTCGAGGATTAAATGGGTATTATGAGCCTTTATCGAGGATTAAGTATGTTTTGATGATTGAATATTAATTAAGTTGTCATAGCATGTCAATGGTATTATAGTTGTGTATGTTAAGTGAAATTGGTTAAGTGGTACGGTTTGGGGTGGTTAACACATGGAAAAGTCCACGTTATAAAAGAGGGATTTTTCTATTTCATCTTCTTTGCTAAATGTGTTATGTGTATTAATTGGTATTTGAGTAGTCAACTATAGGGATAACAACTATAGTATGACTTTAGGTGACTTAGGGGTAATTCTGAGTTGTGTCTACTCGAGATACGAGGTTGAACTGACACGTACTCGTAACTATTTCAGTACCATTAGGGTATAATCAAGTGGATCGACGTACATCAAAAAGGGAAGATCGAGGCGTCGTATAAAGAATGGTAAACTACGAGCCTATTCATTAAAGCCTATTCATTGTTTAAAGTTAAGTATTTACGAACCGGTATATCTTTAAAGTTAAGTATTTAAAGTTAAGTATTTACGAACCGGTATATCTTGTAGCTCTAGATATAAGAGCCTATTCATTGTTTTCGACTTGAAACCGGGAGTTGGTATTTTGTGAATATAGTGATAGTCATGGAAACCCGGAGGGATTCCAGCGACAAAGTACTAGTCGTCTTGAGGAATACTATTAATAAACACTAATTATATTTCCAGAAAGTATTAAGTACTTGGAAATGATTCGAGGAATGTTATTTATAAACATTATTATATTTCCATAAAGTATTAATTACTTGGAAAACAGTCGAGGATTGTTATATGAATATGATGTCATTCGAGGAATTGTAATTGCCTTCTATATCTTTCGAGGAATCTTATTTGAGTATTATCTCAGTTGAGAAATACCATAGGAATATTATTTCTGTTAAATATGCTATTGGAAGGTATAACTGTTTTCAAAAGTATATTATGATACTTGGCTACGAGTTGATATTGGCTTATAAGCTAGATATGAGATCTTAGTTCAAATGCCCTTAGTGAAGGGCGTATGACTTAAATCCCTTAAATATAGATCGGGAGTCAGTATTTCTTGATGTATCATGATTACTTTCAGAGGAAAATATTTAAGTAGATATTTTCCCTTATTTATATAATGAATATTATTTTAAATATTCATTTGAGATAGTTACTTAATGAATATTATTTTGAATATTCATTCGAGATTAATTAGTAAATGAATATTATTTTAAAAATTCGTTTTAACTTTATTTAATGAATATCATCTTTAATGTTCACTCAGGGTCGATTTATTCATCGAATATTATTTTGAATATTCCTTAAGGATTTAATTAAGTTAAATAATGAATATTATTTCGGATATTCATTCGATCATTATTTATTTAATCAATATCTTTTCGGATATCCAGTTGAGCCATATTTTATATTAAGATTATTCCTTCAATACTTTTGACTTAATAAATATTCTTTGGAATATTTGTTTAATTCTTCTAACTCGTTTCAAGAATGATTTACTTCATTCAAATGCTATTTCCGACCTCCAAATATTATGCAAATTATTCCGGAGTCTTATTATTAATACTATTATCAAGAAAGGTTCTCAAGATTCCATTCTTTATTCAATTCTATCCGAACCTTACTTGAGAAATGTTATTTATCTTGTTGACTTCCTGGTTGTAAATCCTTTGAAATAATTCTTTTCACTCGCAACTTGATTGCTATGTGCTTATTGAACCCTTGTGTACCTTCTCATTATTCGAGAGGTAAGATTGTTGGAACAAGTTGGTATCCATTAACAAGCAGCAGCTTGGGAAATATTAGTGAATTTTCCTTTCCAACTAGATACGACTACTTTGTGGAGTCCTATCAACAAGTATTATACTTGGGGAAAGGGGGACGAACTTTACGTTTCAAAGTTATGGATGTTAAATGAACTAGGAGATGCGTAAGTGACCCAGTGGCGCCGGTCCAGCAAATGGCCCAACCGTTGGCCGAGGGGGTTCCAGAGGGCGGTAGACAAGTAAATCCGTCGGTGCTTCCTTCTACATGTAGTAAACAAGAGGTGGGGAGCATAACATGCGACTGATCATCGTGTAAATGTTATGTCTCCTGGCGCGTCAAACTCCAGTATTAGTTCATCGTCCAAGATTTGAATCTTCTGCAACACTATCATTGTTGGCAGGATTGAAAAGTGTTTGAAACTGGAATTGCAATATTTTTCTTGCAACTTCCTCTTTTATGAAAATGATGATATCTTGCTTATCTTTGGCATAGCAGATATTCCCTCGGAAATATAATTTGAGTTACCTTGTAACTTCATCCTTTATCTTACAATTGATGACTCTGTTGATACCTTACATAACATGAGTTGTGATAAGGAGGTTTTGATATTGGATCACCTTATAACTTCATCTTTTAAGTTATATGTTGATATTCTTCTTATATTCTATATAGCAGATATTTTGCGGAAAGGTTATATCGAACTATCTTATAACTTCATCTTTTACAATATACTAATACCATGTTCGTCAATGCATGGCGTACGGTTCCAAAGATATTCAAGAACTATTATTATATTGCTGAGGTGTAGTCTCTTGATCTGTCAAGTGTTTTGACGAAAATGATATATATACATATAAATATTTTCAAGCTTGAGAAGTTTTGACTTGGTATCTCATAAACGGTTCGTCTCAAAACCCTTGACTCTCTTACTATCAGTTACCTCTGAGTCTTAAAATTATCAAGTGGTTAAAGAAGTTATATCCCATACAGGATATTGAACTGTAGGGTGTTGTGATAAAAATAATGATATACTTATATGAATATACTTTCAGACTTGTGGAATACTAAAAATGGGATCTTTTATAGTTTGGTTTCTATTTGATGAAAACACTTGTAGTAGCAGTATATTGAACTGTATATTTTGAAGAGTTTTTATTAAAAGATATTGAGATTACAACTTATACCATTTTGCTAAGGTATGAAGCTTACTATGGTTATTATGACCTCAGATTGTTCATTTGATGTTATATCAAAGGTTAAACTTCCCTTATTGAAATTCCATAGTTAAATGTTTCAGAAATGATATTAAATATCGTTAGACATTGAATACCCTTGTGTGTATTGGTATGTATATTGTTAAGTTCTATTATTACCTTGCTGAGCAATTCTTTCGCTCATTCTTGCTTGTTTCAAATATTAACCTTTCAGAGGAAGGTAGTCGGTTGAGGCTTATCTGCATGGCTCAGAAGAAGCAGGCAGTACACCCTTATTAAGATGATATGATCCAGAAAAGCTATAGCTAGAGTAAGTTATATGTAGGTACATTGATGTGTAACATATATTACTTTGTACTGAGTAGTACTAGTTGCTGGTGTACTTCCCAACGAAGCTATACTAGTAGTATAAGATTCGTAAGACATAGTGCGATGTAATAGAATGGATGTAATGAAGATGTAAAGATTTTAGTTCTTGTTTCTAGCCCTATGACCTAAAAGATGCTTGGTGGTTGGGGTCGCAGAGTTATAATTCAGTTTTAATGATTACAGATGGTTTAATGTTGTTAAACAGGTAATTTGACATTGAGGATTTCCGCGTAGCTACCAAATCCTTGACCCCGGATTTGGGGGTGTTACACCCTCCATAGACGAACCCCGATCCAGATGTCACCATCTTCATTTCTCTAAGGTATATTGGGCCAACACATCCTTACCCAGACCAGCCTATCCTTCAATACTCATACAATCCGGACCCGTACTCCAAATGGGCCTTAAATCAAGCCCAAGGCGGATTTTGGGCACAACAATTGTAAGATTAGCTTTAAATTAAAAAGGTAACGTGTTTTAATTTGAAAGGAAATATTAATGATTGTAAGATATGATACGATTGATGTTTTTATAAATAACGTATACATATTTTTAATATATATTATTAATAATTGAAAAATATGATGTGAGATATTTTCGGGTATATATTAATGATTGTAAGATTAGTAGGTGTTTATAAAATGTAATATATTCAATTTAAAGTAAATGTGAAAAAAGGCAATCGACTACTTACCATTAATTATATTATGTTATTATTTATTTTAGGAATTTTAATAGTATAGATATTATATATATATTTCTTTATAATGAAGGGTAAATAAGTAAATTCACTACGTACCTAAAAACAGTTACCAAAGCTTTTAATGTTTCGGTTTTTATATAATAGTATAGGAAAATATGATGTGATATTTTCGGGTATATATTAATGATTGTAAGATTAGTTTAAAATTAAAAAGGTAACGTGTTTTAATTCGAAAGAAAATATTAATGATTAGAAGATATGATACGATTGATGTTTTTAGATGTTTATAAAAGGTAATATTTTCAATTAAAAGTAAATGTGAAAAAAGGCAATCAACTACTTACCATTAATTATATTATGTTATTATTTATATTAAGAGTTTTAATAGTATAGCTTCGTATATATTTTTCTTTATAATGAAGGATAAATAAATAAATTCACTACGTATCAAAAAACATGTACCAAAACTTTTAATGTTTCAACTTTTATATATATATATATATATATATATATATATATATATATATATATATATATCCAAAAATAGTGAACCAAATCGTTCAACCATTAATAAACACCTAAAAACATGAATCATACATATCTTTCAATCACTAATATTTTTTTTAATTAAAACATGTTACCGTTTAATTTAAAACTAATCTTGCAACCATTAATATATATCTAAAAATATCACACCATATATTTCAATTATTAATAAAATATATTAAAAATCAGCATACATCTATTATTATATATATAATACCACAACATGCAACATTTTATTACTTGCAAAGTTACTATTCATTAAGCATGATTAGTTTATGAACGTACGATTATTAATAATTTTATGTTCGATGTTAAATATATTGGACTACTAATTTGAAAGAACCGGTGAACCTCCTAGTTTATTTGTGGTTTTACTTTTACAAATTTACATGCACGTCACTTTAAAACTATATTTAAATAAACAAGAAGGGAAACTTTTTACCCATCTGCTTCAAAACACATCGACATTAAGTTTAATCATTGATTAACTTTTACCTAGGTTGAAATTCCGACTAAATCATAAAAAGTATACTGTTGATTGAGAATAATGTCCTGGGATGATCTCAGAAAATTTAATTGAGGTTTTAGTTTAATTTTTTAGTAACAATTTTGTAATAATTGAACATGATCTTTGTATTTACAAAAATAATTTCAGAAAATTTATCAGAGAGTAATTTCAGAAAAAGCAAGCCCTTGTTGATTTAGTCATGGGTTAAACTTGAAAAATAACTAAAAATCTAGAACACAACTGTCTCGAGCATGGTACCCAAGGTCCAACAAAAACACCAAATTTCCCAACCTTGACATTTCTCAAACACACTTTCTTCTTGGTCTTCCTCTTCCCAACACTCAATTATTCCTATACATCTTTACTAGAGCCCACTCCGATTTCCGTCAAAAAGATTATGGTAAGAATAAATTTGATGAAATTTAACATTATCATTATCAAAAAATAAATAGAGAAAGTTAACTACCTTTGTTTCGACAGCTGGATCATCATATTCATAATTGAGGAGCTGATAAACGTCTAAGAAATGATGTGTTGGTGATGGAGTTCCTTCACCAAATGACATGTAACCGAAACCTGAATAAGGTGGCTACAATTTGATAGGGATGATATGGGCTCCTGATATGTCTCTCCCTGCCGAATCTCATCCAAGAAGCTAAAGATAAGACAGGCTGTCCCGGTACAGGTGGCACTCCAGGAGTGTTCATCCTCTGAATCATATCTTTGTCAAGCTTTTCAGGGTGACATTGCCAATGATGCCAGAAATACAGAGGCAAGAACTGACCTTGAACCCCATAGTGGGCACGTAACTGATCTAGACTGAACTTTGTAAAATCCTCAGTGGCAATTGATTTTACAAAAACTGTCGAAGTAAGTTAACTAGATGCAGTTCGCGAATGTTATTCATAGCATAAAATGGATATGCGTTAAAGGCCGGAGCAATAAAAAACTTGCTCTGGAATTAGTATTTCCCTAAATTTATTTAATTCAGGGAAGTAAAAAGATTGTCATTTTGATTGACTGAAATTAATTAAAATGTGCAAAAATTTATTCGAAATTGGATTATAGAAAAGTTGAAGTTAGGGATCTTATTTTTGTTTTTTCATTTTACTTTATAAATATATGAATAACTTTTTGCTCAAATTGATTTATCTAACAAATATATTTTCATTTTTAGTTCACTCATAAAATTATTCTTGTTGATTAAGATATATATGATGATGTTATGAGAATGAGAGTCGGCTTAACAACCTTAGCACCTAATGTTCAAAGTCTTCTTTCTCTTTTTCTGATTTATTCCATTTTTTCCATTAAAGTTTTCTTTTCCTTTTTACAAATTCACGTTATTCTCCCATTTTTTCTTCCAATTACCATATTTTTAAATTTCTTCGTTATTTTTTAGTCAAATAAATTGTTGACATGAATTATTGTAATATTCAATTTTATATTTATTAAATTATATTTCAATGTTGGATCTGCTAGAATGATTTTGTTGCTACTTTTGAAGATCTGAAAAGCCACTTTCGCGAAGCTGGGGTGGTAATTTTTTGAAAGAGCTCATCTTTCATAACAAAAAATAATTCATCCTTTATGTAGATTATTGGGATGTCGCACGCACTACTATGATCTCAACTTATACAATTGATGTTTCTAAATACTAGGTTAGCAATGGTTTTTATGTGTTAAGATCAATTGTGATGATGCTGATTTCAAGTATATTGGTGCAGTTGGATCGTTTGGAACCTGATTGTACAGACATTTGGGTGTTTGTCTCTGCCATATTCTATTTTGTTTATTGAAATTTACTATTCATTCGTAAAAAAAGGTATCTAATGATGTTTCGATTAGATTTAGCAAGCAATTATTGAAACAATGTGAAGTATATAAATTTTATTTGATTGACGGATCTTATAATTCAATATAATTAGTTTAATTACTGTAGTAATAAAATGTTTTTTTATATTAAAAAAATCTATACAAATGTACGTGATAGGTGAATAATGTTATGGCAATTTATAACAATTTTTTTGATAAAAAATATGAAAATACCGATATTGATGAGCATTTGTGAAAAATTCCAAATCAAAAATGCATTTGAACATTTGGTAAATGGGTAATTCATTTATACAAGATACGTATTTGTCAAAAGGATAATAAATCGATAATACCCGAACAGACTTGTTACCCCTTAGACAAATGTGTAACATCCTTACGGATTCATTTTTCATGTTATCCAAGTACCAAATGCGTATCATCTGTTATTTCATCACCAAATGCGTATTTTTAGCCATCCTTCTTGAAAAAAAAATATTTTCATCATTTTTATCCAAATACATTGTTATTTTAAACATTCTTCCTATATTATTGAATAACAAATTCTATGGTACGAAAAACATAAATGACCGGTCCATCATTACAATTTACACATCATTTATACTCTTTTAGGAAATTTATTAAAACTAAATAACATAAATATGTGTTGATTATCTTGTTTATGCATTTTGATTCAACTATATTTGCAATTACATGATCAAAGTACCAATTAATAAACACCTCATTACCAATTTTATTGAATAACGAAATTATAAATATGTTTCCTTTGGACTGTAAACCAAAACCAATATCTATTATACCTATTATACCACAACATGTAACATTTTATTCCTTGCAAAGTTACTATATTAACCCTTCATTTTAATCCATTTATTTTTTCCCAAAAAGTTGTTGTTGCTGAGAATCAAACCTAGGTCTTTCCATTCATATACACACTAGGCTAACCAATCACATATGTTGTGTAAGTCATAAATATGTTATGTTTGTTGAGTGATGAATGAAGAATATTTGGTATTTTGATTTCTAAGATATTTTATATGTTATAGTTTAGTATAAATTAGTGATATATGATATGTAGTGAACTTAGATATATACCACAACATGTCACATTTTATTCCTTGCAATTATTTAATATCTACTTTAATATTACGTAATTAATGACAACAAACTAATAATAGTCATTAACTTTTAATAAATTATATTTGTGCATATATTTAGATTAAATATATTATGGGTTTGATGTTCCTGAGGTTACCTCATGAAATTTTCATGAGGTAACTAAAATCTTCCATATTAATACACGAGGGTATAATTGTAATTACAGGATTTTTTTATAAAATTATCAATATTTACAAAAATGTCATAGATATTTACACTATTACCTCATATAAGTCTCCTGAGGTAACCTCAGGAACTTTTTTCTCATATATTATTATATATTATTATTATATTATATTATATATATAATACCACAACATGTAACATTTTATTATCCCTTCATTTTAATCCATATATATTATTTTTTTTCAAAAAGTTGTTGTTGCTGAGAATCGAACCTAGGTCTTTCCATTCATATACACCACCTTACCACTAGGCTAACCAATCAAATGTGTTGTGTAAGTCATAAATATGTTATGTATGTTGGGTGATGAATGAAGAATATTTGGTATTTTGATTTCTAAGATATTTTATATGTTATAGTTTAGTATAAATTTGTGATATATGATATGTAGTGGACTTAGATATATACCACAACATGTTACATTTTATTCCTTGCAATTATTTAATATCTACTTTAATATTACGTAATTAATGACAACAAACTAATAATAGTCATTAACTTTTAATAAATTATATTGGTGCATATATTTAGATTAAAATTCTTGGGTAAATTATTATATAATTACGCCAATATATGAATAATAATTGTATAGAAATACTCATAAAATTCGAGAATCGGAACTAAACGATTGGGTTCACGATTAGGAATTAAGTCTGGGAATAACAAGAATAATAAAAGAATAATAAACATATATATTTTAGTAATAATAGTATTTAATGTATTAGTCTAATTTGTAATAAAATATACTATTTAAAAGCTCATAGCGAGTAATAAGATTTAAATTCTCAGTTCTGAATAAAGTGAATTTAAATTCACAACTGAAAACATTGAATTAGATGACTATATTAATAGATATTATAAATCTTAGACAATTCATGTTGAAAATGAAGTTCTCGAGAAGATAGTTTGCTAAATTATATTTAGGCAACACCGTTACAAATTGAAAGGTGTTCATTGCTACAAAGTTGAACTACTAAAACCCAAAATATCGCAATATTCCACATTTTATTTAATATCATTTCACATTTATGCCTTCCAATTTCCTATGATTTAACTCTAAAATCCCCCTAAAGTCAAATGCTATGAAAACGTTATTTATAGACATTGTCCAGAATCGAAACTGTGACATCCGGTTCTAAGTATAATGAATTTAAATTTATAACTAAAATCATTGAACTAGATGACTAATTGATTGGATATTAGAAATTTTAGACATAACCTGTTACAAAGTGAGAACACTTGAAAATTTGTAACAAATTGAAGAATATTCATGATCACGACTATTAAAAATCAAAATCTCACAATAAAGCTTGAATATCCCCGTATCTTCCACGGGTGACGAAGCTAGTTGTTTATAATAAGAAAACATACGTATAATCCTTAAACATTAATATATCAAATTATATTAAATTAAAATTAAAAAATATTGAAAATAATGTTTATATAAAATCTATATGGAAAATGCTAAAGACCCCAAATTAGATCCCAAAAAAATCCCCAAATTCCATGTGTCATCTTTTAATTGGTCATATCATAATGGGCCCCCCTGGATTCACATTAATCTCCCCAATTAAAATTGCCCAATTTGCCAAGTCACCCATGCCATGTCATTTGGGAACTTTTTTGGGGACTCAATTTGGGGTCCCTAGCACTACTCAATCTATATATATACTGTACTATAATAAGCGAAATAGGTATAATTTGTAGTTTCCTTATCCCCTCATTCACAACCGTTATATCTTCAACTCGAATAGATCATTACCGTTAGATATAACAATACTAAAAATTGTTATATATAAAGAAGGTTCGATTTTTTTCAACCATATTAATTTATATTTAATATTAAAAATTATTATATACAAAATATGTAAGGTTCGATTTTTTTTTCAGTAGCATATTAAAATTAATAATTATAATATTATACTATTTTATAAACAAATTTTAAAAAATTAAAAGTAACCCCCAAGGCTATAACCTAGGGGGTGTTTGGCAAATAAGCCACACAACTTATAAGTTACTTATTTCGGGAAAAATTTCTTATTTACATACATTTTTTTAGAGAAAAATGTGTATCGGGAGTTTAATATTCGTTATCTTGTAAAAATAAGTTACTTATTTCAGAAAAAAGTACATTTTTCCTAACTTTTTTCCAGAATAAGTAACTTATTTCTGAAAAATAAGATTTCCCAAACGGACCCCTAGTTTCATTTAAAGAGTAAGTAATGAATAAACTAACTGCATAGAATATATATTGCTTATTGTAGGATTTGGGAAGATGGGAGGTGAATTATATAAATATAAAACAATCATAAAATTAAGCCATGTAATAACATCCGAATCCATAATTTTCTTCGCATAAAATTTAGATTTATCTTGATATCTCTTCATACAATTCTGACAATCCGACCATATTTACTGGCAATTTGGTTGTTTAAAATAATCAAATTTTTTTATGAAAAAATAGTTATTTGTCATTTTTTATTCAAATACCATTTTTTCAAGATTTTGTACTTATCTTTAATTCGAATATCGAAATAAATAAAGTAATTATAAGAATCATCGAGGAATGATATATAAGAGCATCTCCAATGGGATAAAATCCTTAGCTAAAATCATCTATGTGGTATCTAGGTGGCATTTTTTAGATATTATGTAAAAACTTAGCACTCCAACCATCAAGTCCTTAGTAAAAAATTAGAGTCAACCATATTTGGTACGCTATATTTGTTGAACCAATGAATCCATTGTGTATAATTTTACCTAACAAAAATTATAGATAACTAGCATTTTACCCATGCTACGCACCAAATGTATAATTCTAAAAAATATTAAATAATTATCAAAATATATATAAGTATTAAAAATAAAATTTTTACATTTAATTATTTAGATTGTAATGTTGAACTCTACTATTTCATCAATTTTTTATCTACTAATTTAGTTTGTGAAATTATGGTGTATTCAAATATTTAATATTTACCCCTATATTATATAAATAGAGTAATATAAAAGAATTACATACATGATTTCAACGGGGTCTCATTTGAATCACTTAAGTCAGAATAAATATCAAACAAATACCTATAAATATGTGATCGAGAATTAAATAATTTTTTGTTAAGTTTTATACATTTTTTTTCAATGCCACCATAACCAAATGAAAAGTCATAGATTCTAATATTTTAGATAATATATTCAAAATTTTTAAAATTTATTTACTATTTATATTTGATTTTCTAGTTATTTTCTTTGATTTAATTAAAAATAAATAGTAAATAGATTTTAAAAAATTTAAATATATTATCTAAAATATTAGAACCCATGACTTTTCATTTGGTTATGGTGGCATTGAAGAAAAATGTATAGAACTTAACAAAAAATTATTTTAATTCTCGATCACATCTATACTATATTATAATAAGCAAAATGGGGTATAATTTGTAGTTGGTTACCCCTTTTTTGGTTATCCCCCATTTATCACCGTTAGATCAGCAACTCAAATAGATAATGACTGTTAGATATCACAATACTAAAAGTTGTTATATGCAGAGATTCAAGGTTCGATTCCCGCCAATAACATATTAATTTATATTTAATACTAAAAATTATTATATATAAAGATGTAAGGTTCGAATCAATAACATATTTAAATTAATATTTATAATATTATATTATATTATAAATAAATTATAAAAAATTAAAATTAACCCGTGCTTTGCACGGGCTATAAGCTAGTATTTATAGGTATCTGTTTAATATTTATTCTGATTTAAGTGATTCAAATGAGACCCTGTTGAAATCAGGGTGATTGCCCTTTCTACCCACTTTTTATTGTGGGGGAACCAAAATACCCACCGCTGGAAGGAACCGCCCTAAATACCCAGCTGATACGCCTCAGGAAGAGGCGTGACTTCAGTTACGCCAACCGAAATAACGTATCCAAAGGATACGTTTAATTTGCTGCTGAACCGCCCTCCACATACGCCAACACGTCCCACGTATCAAGTGATACGCCTTCTGAAAGCGCGCATCTTACGTCAGAAATGACGTAAGATACGCGGTTCCAACATGCGTATCACTTGATGCGCATGTTCGAACGGCGCATCTTAAGTCGTCTTCGTCGCTTGCACAGTCGCCGAGAAACACGATTCCGGCTTGTTTTTTGTTCGTCTCCGTCCGTCCAAATCACAGAGTTTCGAACCACATAATATATATCATTCGAACCGCAAATCGATGCTCTACACGAATATACCAATTTCATTGCATTTGGTTTACTAAATTAGATTCGCCCAAAATGGCGATTTTTATCGCCGTCCACTTTCCGACATCGTCTTTCACGCCCCTGCGGGGCCATAGGAGATGAACGGAGATTGTGAAGATTAAGGACAACAGCTTGTGGTCGATTTGTGGTCGATTTGTGTTCGTTTCGAGGTGGAATAGCCTCGTAATCGACGATTTCAGTCGATGGCGATGAAGTCGCCGGCAAGAGCTCTCCCCAGACGACCGGACTTGCATACAAATTCTGGCGATGAACAGTGCCCGGATGCGCCTTCCCAAACGGCGCATCCCGTGAGCAATTTGGTCGATGTTCCCGCATCTGGGCATTTTGGACAGTGGGTAGGGGATTTTTGGGTATTTTGGGCATTCTTTCTTGAAATCAGTGAGTAAAGTGATATATCATCATCACTTCAGTAACCAATTTGATATTTAAGCCAATAATCAATAATACGAAGGGTGATGGCCCAAAATAATCACCTGGGAAACTGGATGGCCCTTTTTACTGACGGGACACGGTACATCGTGTACCGTGATAGGGGTTGTGATGCGGAGAAGCGTCCTCCGTAACAGGACATGATACGGAGCTCCGTCTTCCGTGTTATGCATGATACGGTGGATGGTGTTCCGTGACAGTGCTGCGCACCCACCTAACACGGAACATCGTGTTCTGTATCATGCATAATACGGTACACGGTGTACCGTATTAGGGTAATACGGAGGCCGAAACTCCGTATCCCGTCGGTATTTCGGGCCATTTTTTTCAAAATCAGTATTTTGGGCAAAAACTTAGAAAAAATAGGCATTTTGGTAATTCTCTCTAATACGAATCTAACATTTATGAAGTAAACGTTTTATGTAAGCTTATCAACTTTTTGGTCCCAAGGCAATGCACCATTTTATTTTATGGTAACAATATATATATATATATATATATATATATATATATATATATATATATATATATATATATAGGGTCTTATTCTAATAGAAACTAACTTAGAATAGAAACTAGAAACTACACCTAAATTAAATATTTCAAGCTAATCTAATGACCAAATTAGGGGTATCTTAATACAAAAAACGTTTAAAATTATTGGCTCTATTCAACAAAAAAATTAAAAAAAAAAGTTACTGTTCACGTGATGACGTGGCACGTGAACAATACTTTTTTTATATTTTTTTAATTTCTTTTATATTTTTGTTGAATAGAACGAAGAAATTTATAAGTTTTTTGTGAAGTTGCCTCTAGCGGAGCCATTAAAATAAATAAAATATAAAGTTAATTTCTATTTGAACACTATCATATACTCCCTCCGTCCCAGCCAGTTCTTTACATGGCGGGTGGGCACGGAGGTCAAGGATAATGGGTGTAAAGTGGGTGTAATATTGTTAAAATAAATGAGGTAGTGGGTGTAATAGTGATTTTATTGTTAAAATAAGTGAAGTAGTGGGTGTAATAGTGACTTTATTGTTAAAATAAGTTAAGTAGTGGGTGAAATAGTGTAAAGTATTGTTAAAATAAGTGAAGTAGTGGGTGTAATAGTGTTAAAACTTACTATTTTGGGTAATGTAAAGAAATGGTAGGACGACCAAAAAGGAAATTGTAAAGAAATGGATGGGACAGAGGGACTATATTCGATTCACAATTTAATAATTTATAATCGCTTGTTTTTCCAGTTCTATTCGCCGCAGCAAAATAAATAGGCGATGTTCAATTGCAATTGCAATACATATATATACACACAATATTTGTATCTCTATTATCCAACGAATTGAGCAGCCGGAAACAAACCTCTCGTAAAAACAGAGATATACATACACATATACAAACCTATACATACAGAGCTGGAACCCTCAATTTGTGGCTTCGTTCTTCAACAAATCTCTCCATTCATCTCCTTACCTGGTAATCTTCGTTGCTTTTGTTTAATTTTTTCATTTTTTATTGTTTTTCTTTTTAATTTATCGAAAATTGGTGAATTTTATAAATGTTGGTGATTTTGTCTCATTTGTTGTGAATTATGAAGTTTTGGTGTATGTATATGTAATTTTGTTTTTATAAGTGATTTAGGGTTAGTTTTGTGTTAGTTGTGATTTTGTGCGTAGAAACTCGAATGCGGTGTTTGATTGGTGTTGTTTTGTTGTTGTTTGCAGTTGTCGGGGTTTCAATGTTTTGAGTTGAGTTGTTTAGGTAGAGCAGGGTAGATATGGTTAATGGGATGAGTTCGGTTGGGGAAAATGGGAGTGGCTTAGGGGAAATAGTTTCGAAGCAGTCACGAGAGCTGGTTAGTATAGCTGAGGGTGGATGTAAAAAGACTGTGCTGGTTGCATTACATGCTGATGGAAATGCGGGTATTTTAGATAATGTTAGGTCAAGGAAGTCGTCTGAAAGGAAAAAGGTTGAGAAAGATGTAGTTGGTAGTGGGGAATCGATGACAATAGCTACAGGAAGGCCTTCTCGGAAATGCAAGAGGATATCTAACGGGAAAGTGCCTTCGGATTTGAGTTTTTTCGAGTTTGTTGGAACAGGGAGAAGAAGTTTGTTTTATAAACCTCGAGAATCTGATTGGGGTTCAATGGACAGTATTGATCATGTTTTTAAGCAGATAGCAGATGCTGACTTGAATCGTGCTGAGCATGAAAAATTAAGAGAAGATGGGGGTATTGTGGGAGATGTTAAACTAAAGAGTAATCAGAAACGTGCAAGATCACATAGGTCCAAGAAAGAAGTCCCTGCTTCAACTAGTCGCATTCGCCTGAAAGTCACATTTGGTAGAAGCTGCTCATCAGATATCATCCCGGGTGTTGTGGGTGATCATAGAAGTTCTTGTCATACCCAGATAAAGTCTCCAAAATGCACTGAAGATATTAAGAAAAAGTTTGAGGAAGGGATTCGTAGTGCTCCTGATGGCCATGATGAAGTTGCTACACAGAAACAGGTAGAACTATTAGAAGCAGTAGATAGCAGGTGCTTGGAGCCAGGAACATCACCTGATTCAGAAGTTATTAACATGATTCCAGACAGCCAGACGAGTGAAAAAATTGCTGAGGACGATATTTTAGACAAAGAAATGTGTGCTGTTTCTGGAGAGGTCTCAAGTTCAACTCTACCAATCGCAAGTAGTAGGAAAGGAATGAAGAAAGATATACCCTGTCAATATGTTAATTGCAGTACAGATGATAAACCTCAGAGCCCAGAAATTATAGACGGTACTCAAGTAGCTGACCAAGATAGGCACTTACAAAAAATGACAAATGATGCTATATTAAGCGAACCTTATATGTCAATTACAACCGGAAATATATCTGCTAAAACCTCTAGTAGTGGCGTATCCTTTGTGGAACCACCCTTTCAATCATCAGGAGTGCCTGACTTTGGAGATTCGGCCAACGAAGGTAAAAAGAATTTGGGAGGAGGTTTGTGCTCTCCAGTGAGGTCTCAACATGAGAGTTCAGAGAAGTGTGTTCCTTCCATTAAACCTAGGGATACTAACAGCTTATTATCTCCCAAGAGCAGGTTAGAATGGTCTCAAGCAATGCCCCTGAAAGCAGGTTCTGATGAACAGAAGGGAGACCTCTCTGACCTCAAAGCCAAAGAAAAATCTGATCATGTTCGGGCTGTCTGTAAGAGTGAGATTTATACAGAAACAGGTACTTATGGCATAATGATTTAGTTTTTTAAATTTCTTTATTTGAGCTCCATGTAAATTAAGTTATAATTTTATTCTCATCAAATTATTTCTACTTTAACACAAGCAATTATTCTTTCAACATTTTGTTCCTAAATGAGGACAAAATATAAGTTAATCTACAGTTGAAGTAGTTTTATGTTAATTTATATTTTTTGTTGCTTTTAATCTCTTATACTTTGGAGTAGGGTAAATTTTTTATAATTTATTTCAAAAATTGAGCATGCTTATGAGTTCGTAACTCGTTCTTCTAGAAGGTGATTCTAAATAAATTGGTTTTGTAGGAAGTCACACATTCATTGATCATGAAGAGTCCAAAAATGGATGCAGCATAACCCAAGATGTAACTCATATAGAAACGAATGGGCCACAAGATGATTATGTACGTCCCCGAAATGCTTGGGTGAGTTGTGACAGTTGCTATAAATGGAGGCGTATACCAGCCACACTTGCTGATTCCATTGAAGACACAAAAAGCAGTTGGTATTGTATATTACCTATCTCCTTTATATACTGTAACATATTGTTACCACCTTATATGCTTTTTTGATAAGAACATAACTGAAGATGAGCAAGTTGTATGTATCATGATTAGATAGTAGATTAGTGGTTAGGAACATATTCTGGACTAGGATACTTATGTCTACGTTGTAATTAGTGCACGTGTTTACATATAAAGCATTATTAATGCAGCACACGGATTCCAAAAGAAGGATATGTGAAATAAATAACAGAATTTGGTGGATTATTGGTAGAAATCCACCAGCCCTAAGGTTGTTTACGAAGGGTTTAAATATCAAAGTGGTCACTGGAGTGGAGATGGAATATCACTTCATTCATTATTAAACAGGGTATCATATAACTCACTTAAGTTGTTATTGATATAACGACGTTAAGTTCAAAATTTTTTATGGATGAAATCTGTTATGTTTTGACGGCAAAGTTGTCATCCTAGTGGCATCATGGTGGATTTATGAGGAAAAATATGAAAACAAAATCTTTTCTACTTCGACAATATACATACATACTATATTTTCAATTAAACCCAATACAACGTTGCTAGTGAAAACATGAATTTAGAAATTGGTGAAGGAAGTTAAGTCTAATTTCAAATAGAAGTTGATTTGAAATATTTAAGATTAAAATTGAGAGGGATGGATATGAACCCTAATTTTCTGCATATTCAAATTTAATTGTGCAGATATGTTAAATGCGTTTGTCCTCTTCCTTGTAAAATCATTCCATAGATTAGGTTTTGTTCATGCAGATCTTCAGTTATATATATGGTCGAAAAAGTGCTTTTTCTCTTTACTTCAGTTAGATGCCATGTCATAGCCTAGTCACCACTTAGTCAGAATCTCGTCAACCTTTATATTTACTGCCATGTAAGAGTTTTCGGTCAATGGGATATTTTCTAGACTTAACGGCTTGATATATATACCGACTTGAATGAATTAATTGATATCCCATTAACAATAGTGTGAAGCGATGTCCCTTTTCCACTTCAGCGAGACAGTGACCATTTTGATATTCAACTGGTTGTGGAAGAACCACTGCCCTCCGGATATCTGAGTTGCAGAAGAGAAGAATTTGTTTGGATCACAATTCAAACGAAAATCTCAATTTCATGAAAGATTGCATTTCCTTGTATATGAGTGAAACACTGAAACTTAACCAACAAGTGAAATTTTAGCAAGACTAGCAATTAAAGGAAACAAATTTATTTTGATATTCTCCTATCCTAATGCATAACCTATAGATTTAATAATTAATATAATTAAACCTTATAATTCAATTAATTTCATTCTTAAATAATAACTTAAAATTAATATAACATAAATCTTTTATTTCCTTGCTTCGCATCAGTAAGTTGAATATTGTAAGGTCTCTAACTAGTCTATATAGAGTACCGTGTATGAATCCTCTTTGAATTTTAACTACATTTCGCTTTTGTGCTTTTATCTTTTATCCTATTCTGATCTGATTTCTTCATCTGGAGTAGTTGGTATTAACTGTCAAGCATTGTTCGAGGCTTCTTACAGATCTCTAACAATTAGTTCTCATTATTGTAGTTGGTATTAACTATTAAAGCATTGTTGGAGCGTTACAAATCTCTAACAGTTAGTTCTCATTATTATCTGTTTTTTTTCGTTTACAAAATTGGTATACATTTGTTCGTGCAGCTGGAACGGAAAAATTTCCACTTCGCATCTAATTTGTCCATAGATAGGATAGTCAAGGTGCAGAATTTTGAATTTCAATGGATAATACGTGCACTTAAGTTCACCCAAGGGCTCAAGTCTTAATACGTGCACTTAAGTTCTCCTTTTATTACTGCTGATTAATTCTTTAACGTTTGGGCCTTCTTTAATGCCAACAATCCATTTGAAAATAAGAAACAATATCTGAGAATTTGATGTTGTCTAATCTCTCCTTTAATCATGTTTCCACATCTATCAAAGTCCTCTTTTTTTCCTTCCGTATCTGCTCTTTCACCTCTAGCTCTTCTCCTCGTCTCTATACTTTCTTTGTTCTCCTCCGCTCTTTATTCCCTCACCAAAGGCATCTCATTTAATTACCCTCAATTTCCTTTCTAGAATCCATAATTTTCCATCTCAATTGTTGCTCAGTTTTGGTGCAAGTATGGTTTAAAATAAAATGGAGGCTTGACCTAATTCGCCTCAATTATGTTAATGAGGTAAAAACAATTTGATAGCTGCATATATTGCCAGGATCTTATAAGGCAATAGCCATCCGTATGTTAATTTACAATTTGAGTAACTAAAGTTATTTGTGTGGCAAATTTTAGGTACATACAATTCATTTTGCTTTAGTAAACCATCAAAGAGAGAAAATTATGACAATATTAAATTACGTTGGGCGATGTAGCTGTGGGTTGTAAATTATTGTTATTTAGTATTTTTCTATACTATGCTTCGATCATTTCATCTTTGTAATGCGTATAAGGTGGTTATTTAGGGTCACAACACGTAGAAGTGAAATGTGTGATTAACTAAATCTTTTTAACACCCAGTGAATTTCAGAAATTTGTTTTTGGTTAGGTGTTGCCTGGTTGTGGGCTAAGCTGTTTAAACTATGATCACTTGGTTTCCTGATGTGCTTCAATCTGTCTAATGATGAATATTGGGAAGTGAACAATTACTTTTAAGTACTTAAAAGAAATTTAATTTTCTTATGATGTGGGATATGTTGGAATTACGGAAAGGGATGACTACTTTTTTACACGATGAAACAATGAAGCTTACTGTTTCTAGACTGCTTGTAAGCTTTAATGATCATAATGATAGATTAACATATTAGCTACTCACATTTATGTCTCTAGCTTGACCCGAAATGAGCTTATGTTACATATTATAGGATCTGTAAGGACAATGTGGATAAAGACTTTGCTGACTGCTCAATCCCTCAAGAGAAGTCAAATGCAGAAATCAATGCCGAGTTGGATATATCAGATGCATCATGTGAAGAGGGTGCCGGTGCTGACCTTCATAAAACCGATAGATTGGAGAAAAAGAAAGCAACAGGTAGCTTATGCCAATTATAGTACGGTAGCTATATTGCTTATTATCTTTAACCGGGATGTCCAGATCTCTTTCTAGATTTTAAAAACAATTTATTATTCTGCAGTTTCTAAGCACTCTTCTTGGAAGCTAATCAGATCAAACCATTTCCTGTACCGTACCCGTAAAACTCAAACTATTGACGAGGTGAACTTGTTTTTCTTGTTTACTGTTATTACTCAGTGAGTTGTATTATCTGTTAATTAATGGATCTTTTATGTATTGTATTTAGTGGCTGAGAGCAAGTCCAATGCAATGCTATCCTTGGTTCTATTGCTATATTATAGCACCAAGTGCAAAAAAATTCATCTCCAAAGGGGTGCTATAGTTGGATGCAAATATGCATATATATGCATACTTGGTTCTAAATTTAAAACCAAGGATGCATCCTTGCCACATCATTATTTAACCATTTATGAGTTGGATGTTGGTGTGCTTTAAATGAAAGTTAGGAGAGAGACAAAAATTTAGTTAAATTTGGAACTATTTGGATGCAAAATGCAACTGGCATTGGAGTTGAAATTCTATTTTAGCACCAAAAAACACTTTTTGGTTCCAAATTATAGCAATAGCTATGGCTATTTTGCATTTAGCATTGGACTTGCTCTAGGGGATGATGATATTATATGTTTATAATATCTGTGTTACTGTACATCTTTTCAGGGGAATGTTTGAAATAAGAATATGTTTGAATTTAATTTTCACATACATTAAATTTTACTTTACTCATGGCCAACATGTTTCGTCAGATGGAGCATAGTAAGAAACAAAGATGGTTTGTGTTTTTAGAGAAAACTATCATATTTAACTAAAAACATTCTCCCTTTTAGTTTCAAAATATTGAACATTTTTGACACTAAAAGCAGTTTGACTTGCCTTTGCGTTTTTGTTTGGAGTTCAAGTCTTTAATTGATGATAGTCAGTACAAATATACGTATTCTTATGTCTAATATTTCAAATGCTATTAATTGCATATAATTTTTTATTGTCGAATTTTCTATAGGAAAGAGTATCTTTGCAGAAATTATGGAAGGATGCTGTAATATACTTGCTTCACTCTGTTCAATACACATTGACCGTACTCCTATTCTAATTCTCACAATATAACTGAAAAACAGAACCCTCTATTCTCTCATTCAAAACCATAACCAGTTAGTTTGCATGTTCAAAATGTAACTGGTGTCCTCCGAAATGTCCAAAAGATATTAAATTGTCCAAATTCTATATTCCGCCAAACATTCTGTCTGCACTTTGTTGCTATTTTACCTATTGAATAATAATGTAACAATAAGCCCTCCATTTAAGGTGGAAATTTTCTTTTGGCTCATAATATAGTAATATCACTTTTATTAATTCCAGACCATTGTGATGTAGCTTGGAAATGAAGTGTAAACATGTCTTAGTAATTATGTAACAGATTGATGCCATCTCATTATATTGGAGAGGGTTATAATGATGTTATACACATTACAGCCCAGAAAATTAATTTGCTTTAAAAGAAGGGATAGAGGATACGTACTTGTGCAGGATATCTCGATTATCTCCTTAATATTAATGCACATGTTTATAGGTATAGTAGATGCTAGGATAATCAAATGTGTGTTTTAGTTCTTTGACTAAATATCTGGTTCCAGTCAATAATTCTCACTGTCTAATTACTATCATTTCAGATAATGGTTTGTCACTGCAAAGCGACTCTAGGAGGCCGGGTGGGCTGTGGGAATGGATGCCTGAATCGGATGCTTAACATTGAATGTGTAAAAGGGACATGTCCATGTGGAGAACTTTGTTCAAACAACCAGGTATTTTTTATACAGAATTTTGATTATGTTATGTGTTATTGGACAGAAGTCTGATGTGGCTCCTGGTGTGATTTGCAGTTCCAGAAAAGGAATTATGCAACATTGAAGTGCTTTCGAAGCGGAAAGAAAGGCCGTGGGCTTCAGTTACTAGAAGACATCCGTGAGGGGCAGTTTCTTATTGAATATGTGGGAGAGGTATATTGCACTGAGTTATATATATTGGAGTCTAGTTTGAATTTTTGACGAATAAACTACTTAAATACCAAGGATGACTTCTTCCTTTTAAGGTTGCTAGACCTACATCTTTATTATTAGAATATGAAGTATACCAGAAATTATATATTTGTTTTATTTTCTTAGCTCGGAGACAGTGTGGGAGTGGGAGATTTTCTACTCATTTATGTTTATGTTTAAATGAAGTAAAGTTGAACCTTGTCACTCCAATTAGATCCAACAACTTTACACTTGTCTAAACTATTCAAAGATAAATGCTTGTCTGATCCTCATTCTGGCACTAGTCTAAATATGTATTATATCTTTCTTCTGTTAAACTCAATTTCGTACTGGTCTACAGGTGCTTGATATGCATGCCTATGAGGCTCGGCAAAAAGAGTATGCTTTGCAGGGGCATAAACATTTTTATTTCATGACACTAAATGGCAGTGAGGTGCGGCTATCATAAATTTCCTTGTTTCTACTATCTAAACGTTTAATATTCTCTCAGCATATTACTGATTTAAATGTATCAGTAACTATATGTCTACTATTTAGGTTTACTGATAGTACAGGCATTATAAATTGAAAACTACCAGGGTATTATCTTACATCAAAAGAACTGGTTAGGTATTATAAGTATCATTTAACAGATGGTCATGTTTTGGCACATTTTGGCAGTTTGTGAGGTGTATTAAGGGTTATTAGGACATTGATTTGTCAAACGATGTTACCTCATCGTCATAAAACCAATTAAATTTCTGCTGCTAAACTTTATTGACCAGTAAAATTTTGTGTCTTTTCAGGTAATAGATGCCTGCGTTAAAGGGAATTTGGGTCGTTTTATAAACCATAGCTGCGAACCTAATTGCCGTACAGAGAAGGTGATTATTTTTGTTTGAATATGATCTTTGTACTTAACTAAACACTCTGATGGCAATAACAGAAAATAAAATGAACATGCCTATTTGGATGTTGGAATGACAAGTAAGAAATGTGTTTTTCAAGGAGACATAATCTGCTGTAGTTAATTTGTTTCATAATCTTCCCTTCCTCTTCTTTCATTACATTCAGTTTTGTTTTTGTATAAAGGGAGGAGTAATATTTTAAGAACTTCAAACTTTTAAAACGAGGAAAGGCTCTTGTAAATCACAGCCTGCCAATTTTCTTAAAGTTTTGGAATATTAGTACTATGTGAATTTGTGCACATTTGGAGCCCAAGAGATGCATACATATGATCTTATTTCAGTTGAAATACGATTTTCGTATTCCATATCGATTGTTAGTTGATTATTCTGAAGCGATACAAGACGAGGATACGGAATGGAATGCATTTATACAGACTTTACTATGCTCATAACTTGATTATGCATATTATACATACCTCTAAATTATGATTAGATAATCATTACTCATTCCTTTAAATAATATATACTCTAATCGTAATAAAATATCAGTATTGTGTTAAAGCAAGTCTAATGGTAGATGTAAAATGGCTATAGCCATTGCTATAATTTGGCACCAAATAGTGCTTTTTGGTTCTAAATATAAAAATTGCACTCCACCTAGTTGTGAAATGAAACCAACTAATTTTAAATTTAGCTAAATTTTATCTAACTTTTCCACTTTCATTTAAAGTGGACCAACGTGGCAAGGATGGCTATAGCCATCTTTGGTTCTAAATATTCAACCAAATTTCCATTTTTGCATTTATCCTACCAAGATTAGCTATGCATTGGAGTAGGTTTTTGTGATTTTGCTTCAATATTATAGCTGGACAACTAAATATAGGCATTGGACTTGCTCTTATGTATATTTTGGCCAAGTTATTTAATATTACTTTTTACATGCTTGAAGCGTGTGCTAAAGCTCAACATTTAACGTATGCAAGGAAGAAATTTAGAAAAGGGCAAAGGGGTCTTTTGGTGAATAAAAAAGAGGGCACAAGAGTAATATCACCAGGAGAGGGTAACAAGGTAAATTCACCAGGGGAGTATTAAAGGAAAGCATCAGCACAGAAGGGAGGCATCGAATTATTGAAATTAGGGTTTGGATTAAGGAGAGCTCCCACCTCTCGAAAGTGGGCATATCTTGGTTCAGTTAGGGTTTCTATTTATCAGTCCATTAAGTCGAGTTGTAATCTTTAATCAGTAAACAGTGGTTATAAGGTGGATACTATTGTAATTCATTTGCTGATTAGTTCAAAACGTTGCTTAATTTAAGTAGTCTCTAGCAAAGTGGTATCAGAGCTCGTGACGACTATGGCGCCGCCAACAGAAGTAGAGAGATTGGCACAGTTGGAAGAAAACTAGAGACGACTCATAGATCCATGTGAGAAAACATCGCCGTGGAAGTGGCGGCGGCGATTAAAAGTGGAGTGACAGTGATGCAACAAACCCTCATCAATCGTTTTGCATCCAACCTTGAAGAAGTGACAAAACAAGATGATAAACTCATAGAGGCGATGAGCCGCCTAGAGGGTCGAATCAACAGATAATGGCAATGATAATAAGTTTGCCGTTAAGGAGGGAACATGTAACACATCAGATAATGGCAATGATGATGAGAGGCAGTGAGAAGTGCCTTGTCCATGAACAGGTACAATAGCTCCATTGGCAACACGAATATTACCGGTTTCACCATTATATGTTTCTAGGAAACTAGAATTTCCAGTCATATGTGCTGATGCTCCGGAATCAATAATCCATGAATTATGACATTTATCGGAGGTAAAGTGACAAGATGTACCTGCATGAGCAGAATTAGCTGTATGTGGAGTGGTGTTCATTTGTGACATTAATTGCCGGAGGGTGTTGACCTCTGAAGCAGTCATCGTCCCTGTTGAAGAATAAGACTCACATTCTGATGCAGCATGATAGCACTAAAGGGAATTCCTCTACCCGTGCTTCTGCCAGATGAGACACCACGGTAACTACCTCGGCCACGCCCTCCTCGTCCTCGAATTCTGAGATGAGGGTGCAGGATAAAACATGTTTCACGAGTGTGGTTTAACTTCTTGCAGTAATCACATTGAAGACTGGATCTTTCACCCATTAAAGCCATTGGTACCTGTTCAGGTTGTTCTGGCTCAGATTGCTGAACATTTCCAGTTAAGAGTGCAGATCGTTCAGAAGAGACAACCGGAGCCATACTTTGCTTTCGACTTTCTTCTAACCTGACACGACCATAGGCTTCTTCCACAGTAGGAAATGGAACTTGTCCAATAAGTTGATTTTTAATTGAATCATACTCATCAGACAATCCATCAAGAAACTTCATCACTTTTTCTACAGTCATCATCTTTTCATATTTTTCTTGATCTTGAGCATGTTTACACTCAAATATAGTGTAATGTCCCAATTCACTCCATAATGATGTAAGCTCAGAATAATACTGAGCTAATGTGTGGCTTCCTTGAGCCAATGCCCACATCTTCCGTTTGATCTCAAATTGCTTGGCTACATCTCCGGAGAAGGAATATGTCCGAGTGAGAGAATTCCACACATCTTCAGCGGTATCAATGAAGATATATGTTTTTCGAATATCAACCTCCATAGAGTTAGATAGCCACGAACACACCATGGCATTTTCGGATTCCCAATCATCGAAACTAGTATCACTTTCCAAAGGTTGTTTGGCTTTCCCATTGATATATTTCATCATTCTATGAGATTTAAGTGCCATTGTACAAGCTTTGGACCATTCCAGAAAATTCTTCCCGTTGAATTTAGGACTTACATACGGAGTACTATGAAATCCAAATTTCATGCTACTTGTAGCACTACTTTCGGATGCATTATCTAACACCCTACTACTGGATGTATTCTCTAAAACTTCCACCATTTTATATTAAAATAGTGTAATACCCAATCAATAAGTATTGAACTTAATATAATAATATCTACTGCTATATATCTATATATATCGTAGTTTATATAGACTGAATAAGGCCCAGCAGAAAATCAACAATTTTGACAGGAGGAAAATCAACAATTTTGACAGAAAAAAACAAAACTGCTCAGATTCAAGAGATAGTACCACGGTTGGATTCGGTTTTGGGAGGAGAACAAGAGTCCCTGAAGGAATTTTTTCAAAAGACTGCCGGAAACAGCCTCACGCGCCGGCGCGTGGGCGCGTCTGGCGGCGCTGCCGCGCGTACGGCGGCGCGTGAGGGCGCGTGCGGTGGTAGCTTTCCAGTCTGCTTGCTTCTGTAGTCTCCTCTTCCAGTCCTCTACTCAGTGGTATATTTGGTTTTTTGTTTTGACAAGATTCGAATTTCTCGAATTGTAGCAGTTTTTGGTTTTTTCTTCGGTTGATTGTTTCTGCAACTTGATATATGCTTTCCTAGGATATTACCCTCTCTGATACCATGATAAAATGTATGTAGTAGCAGCTGTGTATATATATATGTGTGTATATAAGTGGAAGAACAGAAGAAGAGAGTAATGCTCTATGTTTTATATATCTTGTGTAATATTACAATGAGAAGAGATACTATATATAGGAACTGAGATGCCCCAAAGTCTAAAAGGAGGTGCCTAACATTGGTAACAAAGTCATAGACGGTGCAGCCTCTAGCCTGATGTTGCTGACTATGTTGCTGAGTTTTGACATAAATATCCTATCCCAATCATCGATGAGTTGTTAGATGAACTTCACGGGGCAGGGGTGTTTACTAAACTCGATCTCAAATCCGGGTATCACCAAGTGAGAGTCAAGCCGGAAGATGTGCCAAAAACTGCCTTTAGGACGCACGAGGGTCACTATGAGTTTCTTGTCATGCCGTTTGGGCTCACCAATGTCCCGGCGACATTCCAAGCCATTATGAATGAAGTATTTCGACCGTATCTCCGAAAGTTTGTGCTTGTCTTCTTCGACGACATCTTGATATACAGTACAAACAAGGAGGAGCACGTACGGCAATGTTGGATTGGCCCACTCCCCATAACATCAAGCAGCTGCGTGGGTTTCTTGGACTTACGGGGTACTACCGTAAGTTTATAAAGGACTACGCCCACATCGCGTGTTATCTAACAGAACAATTGAAGAAGGAAAGTTATGGATGGTCAGAAAAGGCAACAGAAGCATTCAACAACCTTAAACAGGCCCTGGTGACTGCTCCGGTGTTACGTATGCCTGACTTTGAAATCCCCTTTGTTTTAGAGACAGACGCATCGGGGTTTAGCTTAGGAGCGGTGCTACTCCAAGGTGAACATCCTATTGCCTATTTTAGAAAAATATTGGGGCAAAATCTATATATGAAAAAGAACTTATGGCGATCGTACTAGCGGTTCAACGTTGGCGCCACTATTTGCTGGGTCATACTTTTATTATCCGGATGGATCAACAAAGTTTGAAATTTCTTATGGAGCAACGATAAGTGGGAATGGAATATCAGATATGGGTGAGTAAGCTTATGGGGTATCACTTTCAAATCATGTATAAACCAGGCTCGAGCAATAAAGCTGCCGATGCTTTGTCGCGTGCTAATCCTGAAGAAGGGGGGGGGGGGGGGGGGGTTCTGTGTAATCTGATTTCCAGCGGGGGCATTCCTTGGTACCAGGTCCAAGATGCTATTCAGGCTGATGGGTACTTGCAAGGGTTGAAGAGGACTTGTTGGCAGGAAGGGTACTACCAAGGGGATATGAGTTAGCCCAGGGGATTGTAAAGTACAAGGGGAGGGTAGTAATTCCCCCGAAGGCAGAGTTCATGACTACCTTGTTGAAAGAGTATCATGATTCCCCAATGGGGGGACATTCGGGAGAGTGCAAAACCTATCAACGGATTGCAAGAGAATGGTACTGGGTGGGGATGAGGAAGACAGTGTCAAGGTACGTTAGTGAATGTGCAACATGCCAACAACAAAAACAATCATCTCTGATGCCAGCTGGACTTTTAAGCCGTTACCCATCCCCAAACGTATATGGGAAGATATCTCATTAGATTTCGTGGAGGGGTTACCCAAATCTCATGGGGTGGACACTATATTGGTGGTAGTTGACTGATTATCGAAGTTTGCCCACTTCATAGGGCTGGCCCACCCGTTCACAGCTCCAGGAGTGGCTAAGATCTTCATCAAAGAAATAGTGAGGCTACATGGGTTTCCCTCTACTATAGTGTCGGACAGAGACAAGGTTTTTCTGAGTATATTTTGAAGACAACTTTTTCACACACAAGAGACTGCCATGCACCGTAGCACAGCTTACCATCCGCAATCGGATGGCCAAACTGAGGTCGTGAATAAAACACTAGAAGGATATTTACGTTGCTTTATTCAAGGAAAACCCAAGGAGTGGTCCATATGGTTACCCTGGGCCGAGTATCGGTATAATACGTCCACCCACGCGTCGACCAAGCATTCCCCTTTCGAAATAGTCTATGGGAGGCCACCTCCAAAATTGGTTCGTTTTAATGGAGAGAGCACTGCAGTAGCATCCCTCGAGCAGCAGTTGCAAGAAAGAGATGCGGTTTTAGATGATCTTAAGGATCACCTTTTACAAGCCCAGCAGCGAATGAAAAAACAAGAGGATAGTCAGAGGCGAGATTTAGAATTTCAAGAAGGGGACAGAGTTTATCTACGAGTGCAACCTTATAGACAGGTTTCATTGGCTACACGAATTAATGAGAAGCTCTCTCCACGTTTTTATGGGCCTTTTACAATTCTCAGCAGAGTAGGGAAGGTAGCCTACTGTTTGCAGCTGCCCCCAACGGCCAAGATCCACAACGTGTTCCATGTTTCACAATTGAAGAAAGCAGTGGGTACCGCAACAGTTTCAAACTCAGTTCCTTTGCAGTTGACAGCAGAGTTGGTTATGGAAACAGAGCCGGAGAGTTTATTAGATGTTCGAACTAGAATGCAAGGATCAGCAGCAATGCAGGAGGTGTTGATTAAGTGGCAGAACTTGCCTAGCTGGGAAGCCACGTGGGAAGATTGGGAAGATTATGACAGTGTCAACTTACGTTTCCCTCAATTTCACCTTGAGGACAAGGTGTCAGTGTGGCACCCGGGTAATGCTAAAGCTCAACATTTAACGTATGCAAGGAAGAAATTTAGAAAAGGGCAAAGGGGTCTTTTGGTGAATAAAAAAGAGGGCACAGGAGTAATATCACCAGGAGAGGGTAACAAGGTAAATTCACCAGGGGAGTATTAAAGGAAAGCATCAGCACAGAAGTGAGGCATCGAATTATTGAAATTAGGGTTTGGATTAAGGAGAGCTCCCACCTCTCGAAAGTGGGCATATCTTGGTTCAGTTAGGGTTTCTATTTATCAGTCCATTGAGTCGAGTTGTAATCTTTAATCAGTAAATAGTGGTTATAAGGTGGATACTATTGTAATTCATTTGCTTATTAGTGCAAAACCTTGTTTAATTTAAGTAGTCTCTAGCAGCGTGATAGATTTATTTTTTAAAGTTCAGTTTGGTAGTAAAATGTTGCCAAAGTTGCAGGTCTCAAATCTTGTGCAAAGATGGGTCTCACTTTAGTATAATTGGGATCTCAAATTCAGTGGCATTTTCGAATTGTATGATTGTATAAATACTTAATTGGCTAGTTAGTAGAGCTATTATTAACATTTTTTTTTTACCCTATTTGAATACCATCTAACACTAGATGTGCGCACACATTTGTTCCATTACTATCAAATGATTAAATTTCTCTTCTATGTGCTGGACTGGTGCAGTGGATGGTGAATGGGGAAGTTTGCATTGGACTTTTTGCATTGAGAGATATTAAGAAGGTAAGTTTCTTGTGCGCATAACACTTGCATGCTTTCGATTTGATCTTTTCTAATTGTTTAAACTATTCCACTCTTCTAGTGTACTTCAACCTTTTTTTTTTGGTTATTGTTTGAAGGTCTTGATAAATGCATGCAGATGCCTTTAGTGGTCTATATGGTTACCTTCTTTGCACACTTGGTCATATCTCATATATATATATTGTTCTTGATGATGTTTAACTTCTTTTTTAATGGGTTTTAGGAAAGATGTAATTTACATGTTAATGTGCATGTGTTTAATTTCTAACAGTCTAGGAAGTTGTTTTGTTCAGCAGTTGGAGTATGTAGAAATAGGTGGTGAAACTATATAGTAGATTTTGTTGCTTTATTGGTAACTCTAGTCTGGTATGGAGTACCTGTACACAACCTTTTTGTTCTTTCCCATCCATTTCTCTACAATGAACATGATGTCAAGTATAGGATTACGAAAGTTTGTTGTTAGTCAAGTCAACAAAAGCATACAACCTTTTCTACATGTGCGAATATTTTTTAGTAGAGAATGATTATATTGATTATATACAGAAAACTGTAATATTTTTAGGAGAAATGTCCCAAGTACAAAATATGGTGAAACGGTGCGATTGATAAGATTGTTGCAGAAGGATCCATGTGCAACCATCTACGTGAGATTGATAAGATTGTTGCAGAAGGATCCATGTGCAACCATCTATCCTTTTGTTCATACCAGCGAGGGGTCTGGTAACGGAGTAGAAACTTAGAGTTTAGGTGCCTTAGGTGTTAAGTTTATCTGAGTGCAATGTTGACCTCTTAGGCATCCTTATGATGCTCTTAAATCAGTCTTTTGATTGAAAGATGAGGATCAAGAAAGAGTTCAAGTCATTGTTTCAATTTTCAAATACTAATACTTGACTAAGGTTACAGATTTAAATATTAAAGCCAAGGTCTGCACCCAGCGAATGCATGAATTCATGCTTTTGGTTCCTCGAAAACCCTATAGCCTGGTCCAGACCTTTTGTGGAGAAAAAATAAATCATCAAAAGCCACCAATTTATTTAACCATCCATAAAATTTTGTTATATATGTGGAAATGAACAGGCCTAAGAGTGAAAAGAGGTGACGTTGCCCTAAGAGAGATCTGCTGAGCTTCTCCTCCATAGCTACTTTCAGTTTCATGCATCTGCTTTGCTGAGCGACTCGCCTATTTTTCGTTTGTTGTCTTGTACACCTGTAATAGGTAAACAGTTCTTTGGGGTCACCTAAGCGTGCACACACTCTATATACGTGAGCAAGGTTGTAAAAATCGGAACTCGGTCCGACTCGGTTTTGTTCCGGAAAAACGAGTACTCGGAAACTCGGAGAGTACTCGGAGAACAAATCGGATATTTTTTATTTTTTTTCTCATATATTAAATTTATTCATTCATATTTTAAAGTACATGTGTTAAAATTTAGAATTTAACGATAATATATTATATATATATATATATATATATACTAATAATAATTATTTAATAATATTAAAACAATAGATAAACATTAAAAATACGAGTAATTGTAATTCGATTTGACTCCGAAACTCGGAACTCGGATCGGACGAGGGGTTAAAAACGAGTACTCGGAATGAGTACTCGGCTGACTCGGCGATTTTTAGAACCCTATACGTGAGCAACACGCCAAAATAGTGGAAATATCTCTTGTACAGAAGGTTTCTTTTTTGTTCCCCAAAGTTTCTGCCTTAGTCTTTTGAACAAATCTCTTGGTCATTTAGGCATTTTAATTGTGTTCACCTCTGCATTGGCCTGGGGTGATATCCTTAGAAGCGTGATGACCAGGACAGATGTTGCTTACCTGGATAAGTTAATCAGCATCGCAAAACTTGCCTGCAAGTGCATACTTTTCAACACATGTTTTTTGATGTCCTAATTAATGATTGGTTAGATGTTGAAAAATAAAAATAAGGAATAACATGTTTCACCCATCAGTATCAGATCACGAAGTCTGATGCTGATGAAGATGTTGCATTTAGATGTCTTCGAATTCTATATATAATTTGTTTCATACTGACCAATTAGATTCCCCTTATTATGGGCAAATTTCTTTCTTTACATTATTAGGCATGAACTTATGCTTGGGTGACTGTTATGTCAGGGTGAAGAGGTGACATTTGATTATAATTATGTACGAGTTTTTGGAGCTGCTGCCAAAAAATGTTTATGTGGTTCATCTATATGTCGGGGTTATATAGGTGGTGATCCTTTAAGTGATGAAATTATTGTGCAAGATGATTCAGATGAAGAAAATTTAGAATCAGATATAGTCTGTGAAGATAGTGATGATAACCTGGACAACATGGTTTCGACTAGCAGTTCCGTTGACATCGATGTCATGGATATGTCTATTGTTGAGAAAGATGTTAGTGGCAAAGCTGCAAGTGATGTTGAGAATTTGGAAGCTGAGGCAGATATGCATGCTCCATGTAGTTCATCAAGACAGGGAAAAGAAAACCATCCTTTAAGAACTGCTGCTGGATGTATGATGAGGTCTAGCATTGAAGAGTCTGTGCAAAAAATTTCATCTGCTGATCCAGAACTTTTAAGTGTCGTGGAAATGGATAGTATGGTGGGATTACCATCATCTATGCAACGGGATGATGGAAAGAGTAAAATCATATTAGTATGTGAATTATCAAACAAATCTTTGGAAACCACACATAGCTCTGAGAAATCGATAACGAAATTGAGCGGATCATCAATTGAAAAGACTGGGAAGTGCAAGTATGACATCAAGGAAGGCAGGAATAGTGTTTTAGCATCACCTCTCATCCCAAAACCTTCTCCCTCACCATCGTCATTAAAAGAAGGAAAACTTCAAAAGAGTGATGCGCTTGATAAAAATCCGGAGATAGGAAAAAAATTACATCAGTTACCCTACACATCAAATAAGCTAGTGGACAGTTCATCAAGTGATCCTTTTGAAGCAGGTCTGCACTTTGTTCTCCCCTGCACAGAAAATGGCTTTATAGTGCAGTCTTCATATTTTAGTTTATGTTTCTTTCAATGGATGCAGTTCAGGTGAAACTTAACAAGCTGCTGAATGCTGAAGGGGGAATAAGCAAGAGGAAAGTAAGTATTTCTTTCATCTGTATCTTTTATTTTTGTATGAATCTTGTGTTAGAGGTTGACTTGCATGGACACGATCCTGGATCTTTTTGAGTTGGACATTCTGTATTCTTTAAGCAACCACTGTTTGGATTTCTCGATGTTATAATTTTTTCATGGTGGCAAGTTAAAAATAGCTGCTTGTAGTTCTGTCATCTAATCATCTTAATTGTCCTTAATATCATGATTCTACACATTTATGTCTTGCTTTCCTTAATAAAAAAAATTTCTGGAGTACTCCTTGCATAATAGATAACGCTTTCCATAATTTTTTTACGAAGCTGTACAGTAATATCTGTTCTATTATCTGCTTATGACAGGATGCGTCAAGGGGCTACCTAAAGCTTCTCTTCTTAACTGCAGCTTCCGGAGATAGTGGCAATGGAGAAGGAATTCAAAGGTTAATATGGATATTGCTTATTATATTGAGTCTTTGAATTTGTTGAACAATTACAAAGGATAGTTGTTAACTCTATTTGTGCTGCAGCAACCGAGATCTTTCGATGATTCTTGATGCCCTTCTGAAAACACAGTCACGAACTGTTTTGGCTGATATATTAAACAAAAATGGTCTGTCCCTTAGCTTATTCTAAAACATGTTACTTGCATCTCCTTTTGTAGTTTTTTAATGTACCTTTATTTCAGGGTTCTGACATAGTTATTTTATTTTAGGTTTGCAGATGTTGCACAATATATTGAAGCGGTGCAGAAAAGAGTTTCATAAGATTCCAATTCTCAGGAAGCTTCTCAAGGTGCATATGTTATGACGTATAATATGCATAAAACTTGGTTTTTTCAAAACATTTGAGTTGAACATCTATTGTTTCCAAGATTCCGTAGTGGGGATCTCTCTGATGACTGTTGAGTGGAATTGTTCAGACTTTTGGTTCAGGGTGTAGAAAACTGAGCCAGCAAGTCTGTTACGAAAACTATTGGTGCAAGCATTAACCATTTGGGTGGTTGACTTATTACTTTTTGCCTGGCCTTCTGTTATCTTCATATTCAGCTTATCAGTATCTAATTATAAATTTTTGGACTTGTAAACTGCACCCATTTCAAGGAATGTATATTTGCAGTTTCACTTAATTGCTAAACAAGTTTTTGTCTACAGTCCTGTGATCATCATATCAGAGTTTAATTTCGTTTAAGAGGGTTGGTTGGGGATTGTAGTTATTCCATGTTTTAGTTTACTCTGTTGTTCAGATTTTGAGTTCTTAATTGGTTTTCCAACTTTTAAGTATCCGTAGCTGAACCTAGGCAGAAGTGGCCGCATATACTCTGGTTACTTTGGCCGCATATACTCTGGTTACTTAAATAGACTTGTTCGTTGGATGTGATGGATGACTGAATTCAACCTGACTGGGGTAGCACAAAGCAACTTCAGGTGGTAAAGAGTCCCCCAGGGTTTAGATGGGGTTTGGACAACTTTCAAAGCACCTATGCTTAGATAAATTGTTGTAGAAATGTGTTAGTTGTTTTTACTAGCTTATTTAATGACAACTTAGATTGTTTAGACTTTATTATTTGATCAGTTCTATACTAGGAAGCACGGACTCTTCATTTTGGTTGCCGTATGCTAGTCCGACTCGGCGACTCGGTCCCGACTCGGCTGAGTGCGTATCGGACTCGCTAGGTGGAGAGTCGGCACGATTGGACTCGGCACCGACTCGGGGGCGACACACCTCTGACTCGGCCCAACTACAAATAATCCAACCCAACTAAAAAAATCCCATCCCATTATCATTTTAACCTAATTTTATAGGCAGTCAGACTACATATACACACATCTTATATATATACATACATTCTGAAAGAATGTATTACTACGAGTCTCCGTATCCGAGTCTGTGCTTCCTAGGTTCTCTATATTACTACGAAGTTGCAGAAAGAATTTCGTCACCAGAATGAGTGTATGACAAATTGCATACTTTTTTTGTGTAGGTCATAGAGTACCTGGCTGTGAGGGAGATACTTACCCTGGAACACATCACTTCTGGTCCCCGCTGTGTTGGGGTGGAGAGGTCAGCATAAATCAGTTTATTATTTCATTCAACCAGTTTACTTATTTCACATAATTCCTTCTTCCATCGTCTTCTTTTATTATTACATGCTTTTGTGGATTGTTAAGAGTAGCATATATGGCAATACAAACACAGACACACACATGCATGGAGAACATGGAAGGAGGGAATCGACTCAGCTTTCTACACACAAAGTGAAATCGGAAACCTTTAGGCTATTTGGCAAAAGGCAGCATGTGCATATAGTTTTGTTGTTGGCAAATAGAACGAAAAAGTATATTGTTGGCAAAATGCTTATGTATTATCCTTTGCTAGTGAATGATTGGGTTAATCAGGTACTAGGTGCACCCTGTAATTCAACTGATGCATACTGTTTGGGTAATTACTGTGGTCATTAGATTACTGTCTCCTTAGCTGAATTCCATATAGGTTGACATTGACGCTGCTGTCTGTAAATTTGTCTTATTAATTTTAAGCAACCACTTTCTGTTTCTTTGGTGCTGCTATGGGTCAGAACTTAAGGCTGCTACTTGTTTTTGTTGTGCAGTTTTAGTGAGTCAATCTTGTCATTGACGGAGCACGATGACAAACAGGTAATATTCTCCATCTGGGATGTCGATGACTATATTTTCTATGTATTCTCTTCTATAACATGATTTCTCTTTTAGTTTATAAAGTTTGATATGGTTATTTGTTTCCACTTCTGTTTCTCTCTCAATTTTCTTTTAATCAGATATTAACTTTGGCCCTTTTAAGCTTGTTTAATTTTTGTTCAATCCCTTTGTATTATCACATTCTTTTTTTTTCAGCAGGATCTCCTAGTCCTAATAACTATGTAATTAATTATAACTATGTCATTAATTGTTGCTTTTTCGTAACGGAATAAAAAAAATGTAAAAGTGATTTTTATCTTTAAAATAGAATAAAAGTTGCATGTACATATTCCTCAGTCAATTAATTGCATAGCAGCTGTTAAGACTAGGTGGTCCTGCTGAACCTAAAGAGGTTGCCACTGGATTATTACACACCGCCTGTCGCTCCTACCGATTGAATGATCCGGTTAAGTGTTCGGATTGCGGTGACGTGGGCGATTTACTGCTCGCAACGTCGAAAAGAGGAAGGAGAAGTCGTAACAAGATTTCCGTAGGTGAACCTGCGGAAGAATCATTGTCTAATCCTGCGATAGCAGAATGACCATATATAACAACTCGTGCTCTTTTACTAAATGAAAAAGAAGGATATGTTTTGGGTTTGCAACATGAACATTCCGTGTGACTTATTATATCCGTAGAGTCGTAGACACGAAGCTACCCGAAGTCTACATGTTAGGATGGATGTGCAAGTGGCACACTAGGAATTATTACGTACAAGGTGAATATAGTTGCAAAAATATGTTCAGTAATGTAACGCACACATGCGAGGAAGGTAATATTTACATTTTAATTGAGTGAAAGGGATGAGGTAGATCAGACATTCGATTGTACTTATTGTTCACCTTGGGATAAAGCAATTAATAACTTCAAATTATGGTAAGTTCTGATCCCTTATTGTGCCATATAACCTGTCCAGTTGAATGTTGATCCTACTTTCAAGTCCATTGACCTAATATGGAGATTAAAAAACAAATATGTCGTTAAGCGGCATTGTCAGAGAGATAAGGATGGATAATGGCATGTTATAAGGCTGAAGTATTTTTTTTTTTTTAAGATTTAAAAAATGCTTAATATTAAAATCACATAACTCTCTGTTACCTTGGTTGCCTGCTTTTGTTGTTTTCTTATAGTAATAGACTTGAATGACATGTATTTGCTGATTCATTAGGTGGTAGTCTGGTGTACACCTTAATATAACTTATTGCATACTTTCCTTACAAATTCTGATACCGTTTTGTATTAAATTCTAAGATTTTTGTCGTCTTCTTTTTTGACAATAGGTTCATAAAATTGCACGTAGTTTTCGAGATAAGTGGATTCCTCGGCATATCAGGAGAAACTATTACATGGACAGAGACACTAGTAGGATGGATATTCACTGGGGTCCCTCAAACTGCAACAGGTCATCAGCACTACACAGTCAGTCATTTGATGTGGGTGAAAGACGGCCTGAGTCAGTAGTATGCATCGAGCAACCAAAAAGCAGGAATAAAATTGATTGTGAAAATTTTAGCAGCTGCTCTGCGTCATGTAGTAGTGACTGTGTTGCCAATAAAACAAGAGTCGGCAAGCGTAAAAGTCGATTCGAACAACCAGCAGAGTCAAGCCTAGGTATAGGTTCTCCCCCACATAAAGAACCAAGGATTCATCCCGAATCTGTACACATTTCAAAGTCACACCTGCGGCATGGAATTAGTGGTGTGTGGTCTAACCAGGCTGCTATCGTGTATGAGCAAAAGCATACCAATCGATCTGTAAATCATTCTCCTCATCGAACCAAAACTAGAGATCTAGATGGTAACGGGCAGAACATTGATGGGGAGTATCCTTATGAAGTGGTAGTAGGTCAAGCACAGGAGAAATTCATTTCAAGGTTGCCTGTTTCATTTGGAATTCCATTGCATGTGGTGGAGCAATTTGGTAGACCTGTAGTTGAAACTGCTGAGAATTGGGCCGTAGTTGCTGGGATTCCCTTTCACCCTTACCCACCACTACCTTCATATGCCAGTGAGAGGCAAGGCCCTACACCTGCTTCAAGTTCTTTGACAAAGAGATCCGATGCAGTCGTTAGGGAAGATTTTCAAAATTGTGCCAGTTATCAGTCTGATCAAAATGCTTATAGCACATCTACTGCCGCTGTTCCGGATTTGGAACATTCTGCTCCCATCAACCAGCACGATATGCAAGGAACAAGTGGCCCCTCCAATTGCTTGGAAAGGAGATACTTCAGGCAGCAAAGGCGGAGCAACACAAAATTAAGTCCTCCCTGGATACGGAGTAGACTTGGCAGGGGGAACTTTGCGTACAGTCCCAGAAATGGAGACAAAATGTTTAGGCCTCGGCACTGGAGCTAACAAGCTGTAAGCTTAGTCTAGCTCAGAGCAGATACATGCCGTAATAGGAAGTTGTGAGGATACATTCTAGCAGCACCGTCAGCACCAACTTGGCATTTAACCATCAAATTATCTAGATATACCTTCTTCAGTTTTCCTTTGTACTTGCTGTTCTTTAATTATTATTACCCAAAATGGAAAAAGGTACTACCTCTAGTCCCAGTGTTCTATAGGTTGGTAATTGGGAAAGCAATTATTCTGATTTACTTATTCCATCGGCTGGACATTTACACCTCGAAGAGGTAAGAAAGTTGTTTTCATAAATTTAAAGATTAGACAATAAGTTGTCGATATATAAATACCCAAGAATGCCCGATTGGATTGACTAGTGATGAAGGCAGATATGAAAGTCTGAAAAAGAAGTTGGGTTTTAGATACAGATCTGAAAGAATGCCCGATTGGGTCGTTGTTATTGTTTTTTGGGTTGCAAAATTCCTTAAATATAGACCGGGAGTCAGTATTTCTTGATATATCATGATTACTTTCAGAGGAAAATATTTAAGTAGATATTTTCCCTTATTTATTTAATGAATATTATTTTAAATATTCATTTGAGATAGTTACTTAATGAATATTATTTTGAATATTCATTCGAGATTATTTAGTAAATGAATATTATTTTAAATATTCATTTGAACTTTATTTAATGAATATCATCTTTAATATTCACTCAGGGTCGATTTATTCATCGAATATTATCGTTTTTCATGCATGAGTGTGCACTCACTACACACAATTAATGCGTTTTATGTGTATATATTCAGTACAACTAAGTCCACTCAAGAGATGTGCATTACTATAGAATGGAAGGATGCTTGTCTAAGTTTGTCAAAAATTGTCTTAAATCATATTTTGCAACTCTTCAGTGCTGTTTTTCTAATTTCTAAAGAACAGTTTGGTGAATATTTTCCATTTTAACAGAGCAAGTCAGCAAGTCGTCATCAAGTTATTGTGTGTTAAGAAGAATAGTTGTGACGTTCTGAGGTTTTTTTTTTTTTTTCAAGATTTGTACTTGTAACAGTTTTTGTAGTGCCACACTAGAATTAGCTTTCATTCTGCATCTGATCATCTCCATTATTTCTCTGTCAAACCAAACGCCTTGTAAATTCTATGCAAGTCAGTCTGTAATCAAATTGTTTAATTACTACACACAGTGATTCATGAATCTTCAATTTTTTTTTGTCAGGGTGATTGATGAATCTTTAATCAGGCAACAAGTTATAATGTTTAAAATGTTCCGTAAGTGTTAAGCTGGCCATTTGTTATAATATAACAAAAGGCAGATTAGTCGCACCAAATCACTTACAAGATGTGTTTCTGGTTTGCATCTTGGCTGAGAATAATATTGTTGATCTTAGGAAGTGGTTTAAGCAGTGTAAGAATATTATGTTTGGATAATATATAGGCTTAATGACCTTTCGCCCCTCCAACTTAAAAAATGTACTCTGTACCTTTTAGCCACAAACCGTCGTCTTTGGCCTTTAAAAGACGACAGTTTTGTGTCAAAAAGACGATGGTAAAGTGGCTAAAAGGTATTTTTCTGAAGTTGTTTACTTTATTAAACTTAAAGTAAACAACTTTACTTTCTCCTTTAAGTTAAAAACACCCCCATTAAATTAAAAGTAACTTATTTTAAGCAATCCCAAACGGCCTCTAATCACATAAGCTTAGCTTGCCAGTTATTGTAAAAGTTGCCAGTGAATTGAAACTTTGAAACTTTGATTTGGTTAGAACCTGAAGCATTCTAAAATTTCAGATATATTTTCAATTTCAATTATTTGGCATTCAATTTTTCCCTAAATATTGGATGTGATCAATTATTTATCTTTGGATAGTGATTATTATGTGTTTATATTCTCTAACGTTGTTAGTGATTTGTTACTTTCAGTTGTTCTGCATTAAAGTTTGTCTTTGTAGTGAAGTTGATTTGTACGAAATGACTGCATTACTGATATTTTGTGCAAGTCACCTGGTTCTGAGTATGAAAATAATGTTTTGCTTATCTTTAGCGGTGGAAGTCTTTATGTTTAATTTACTAAATCTTTTACAAGATGCCATTGATACATATTTCAAGCCCTAGAAGTTTGAAAACAAGCGAGACCGGAGCAGTTTCAGATTTTTTATTATTATTTTTAATTCTGTGCTCGTAAGATGCTGTGTATCGTTTCAGGAGATGCACTCCAGTGTTCCTGTTGCCCTTCAAAACCTTCACTTACTACTGAAGCATAGAGAAACTCTTCAACATCGGTTAGTAAGAAATGTAGGAAAATTGTCGTCAACCGGACGAATATGATTTCAAATCACTCCTTGCCTCCTTGGCCGTTCTAGGTTAAGATGAAAAAAGCTGAAAGTATGATCATGACTAAATTACGTTTAGGTGTTAATTATTTTGAATCATTCGTGTACCTGCATACTTATTCAACCAAACATGTTTGACAACAGAACATATTAACAGTTTTTGCAAATAACTGTACTGAATACTACCATTACTCTAGATTTTTTTTGTTAGAGATTCAGGCAAATATTATTTTGGTGCAAAGAAATTCAGACAATACAACCACATATAGATGAAATAAAACAAACACCACTTGGAAGAAAATCTAAAAGAAAAAGAACTTGGGTACAAGGGGAGTAAATCTGATAAGTTTCTTTCTGTTTCTTCCCTCATAGGCACTTGGAACATGTGTAATGCCTAATGCCTGTACATTCATCTCCTTATACATGCATTTTCAGTCCTATATCACTAGTTTTACGTTATTTAAATAGACTAACTGATTTTAAATATCCAACACATTTCTAATAGATAAAAGAATAAACCATATTGCTATCATTTATCTTCATAACCCACTGCCAAAAGTGTGCATTCAAGATACACCAGGATTGTGTAATGTACACATATAAGTAGTTCACATAAGATTTATTTATGTCGGTTATCACAAAAGAACTTAATAAAAAAAAAACACTCTCATGTATAAGTTATAACTGTCTACGCACACTCTGAGATGTGTGACATCAAAAATTGTACCTTTACCTGTGAATTGGGACAAAGAATAAGAACATATGTACCATTAACTCCATTTGGTCATGCAAATGGGTAACAATCAATATCTCTTTAGCATACTTCTAACTCGAAGAAAACACCAGGTCTTTAAAAGTGTTTTATGCCTTCTCCAGCCACTGAAGTACATCCCAATCACCTTCTTGTAACTAGCTCTCTTCTGCACCTCATGCCAGTATTCCAAAAGATGTGGCCGGTTATTTATATACTTATCTTCAAGTTTTAAGAGCACTAACCGAGCCAGTAAGGGAATGAGCATCACATCTGCCAAACTGAATTCTTCTCCTGCTAAATATAATGTTGCACTCAGTTTTGTTTCAACTTCGTCGAGAAGCTTCACTAGATGTTCTTCACTACGTTTTAGAACTTCAGCAGATCTAAGTTTCTCTTCTGTTTCATAAGCAGCTCGTAGCTTGGAATGATAAGAAGTTGCCAGATCAGGAGCTTCTGCCATCCGAGCAATAATTACGCGCCTGTTGAATTTGGAAACGAACAAACGATAATTAACAGGTACATGGGACAATGTAAAGTACTTGGGGTTCCACTCTTGTATTTTATGAATCCATTCAAGAACTTCACTACTACTTGGAATAAAGTTTTCACCGCCTGAGGAGACTGCTGCTATTCTTTCAATATACCTGCAGAGTTAAACTCAATAATAAGTATTGTCTTCCGCCAAAAGATAATGCTCTAGTTTGCTAATTTATCTTTCGTTTTACATGTGCATTTGTATTAAGGTGTCATTAAATCACTCGAGATTTAAGTTGCCAAAGACAGTTTAAAAATATAACATGGAGATGTGAAGGGAGGAAACTTACTGGATAATCTCTATAGTATTGAATATAATGTGGGAACCATTTTGGAACACAGGAAGTCTGGCAGTCGGATTCATTCGGAAAAAAGAAACATCCATGTTTTTCCCCGTTATCGGATTGATATGGTATGATGTGTAGTCAATCTGCCTTTCTTCCAAAGCAAGTCTTACCTTCTGACTATCCAAAGAATACGGATGATGATAGAGCTGCATGATTAAACACCTCAGCTATTCAGGACTTCAAGTTTGCTCTTGGTTGGTAGATTTCAACGACCGAACATCAAGAACATCACTACGGAAGAGCATTAACGTTAGAACCTGTATTTTGGATCATTCCTTGGAATTTAAAAAGATTGAAAGAAAAAGAGATAAAACAGAGACATTCTTATTACTATTTAGTATTTAGATACATCTTCAAAAGGGTAGTGACATCGCAATATGAAAATGGATACTGAGATAATAAAAATTGCAGCCATGAAGAGTACACTTGCGATTAGTATCTCTATGAGTGTCGTCTATAACATGGCCCACAAGCATTTTAACATATAAAGTTAAAGGAATCTAATACTCATAAGCATCAGAACAGATATGAGACTCGTAAGCATCCAATTGGAGTGTCTTCTATTCACATGATCAACAAACAAAATTAAACATACAGCCATACTACCTACAAACAAAATTATGCACATACAGCCATACTACAGAGATCAACATGATCAATCTTTTATAGGATTATTAAACATTCTTGCATCACCATAAGTTGCATAAACCCACAAACTAGATCAGAAACAATTGTCACTCCAATCAAACTGATCACCCGTATTTGTAAGTTTAAATTAACAAATATGCATAGCACATTGTACAAAACATCTTTCCTAAACCAAACCAAACATTCAAAGATAAGTATGGTCTGGGGAGGTCAAACATAAGCAGACCTTACCCCGATTCCTAGCAATTTTTTTAAGAGACTATTTGAGCATAAGGCACCAGCTTTTTTCAAGGGGAAAAAAAGTTCGAACACAACCATCTTTTCTCTTAAATCCAAAAACTGGGAAATCAAAACAACATCATATTCATTCATATATAATTTCATAATTAAACAACCAACAAGAACAAAAAAAACACTTAAACCTCTAAGTTGCCTCATATCTTGACTTAAGCCCATGAATTAATTAAACACAAAAGGACAATCTCATAACCATCAAGAACAATTATATGGTTCAAATCAGATCAATTCAAACAGAAAGACCAAGTACATAGAAAAGAAACAAAGTAAACAAGAATTAATGGACAAAAAAAGAAAGCTACTATAAAGTAAAAACAAGAAGCAATAGTGAGTTGTAAGAGAAATACCCAGATGGAGCAGAGAATAAAAGCTGGCAACTTTTCAGTCTTGTGGTGTTAAAGGGAGATACTTGAAAAACCTTTTTGGTGAAGATGAGATAATAATGATCATAAAGGTTTTCAATACTTGGGGTTGGGGGGGCTGTACGTATAATTATGACATATAATGTACACAGGAAACACAACACGGACGTAGTACAAACGGGGTTTTTATAAGTAGTGAGCATGTTTGGTCCGGTTATCAAAATTGGATATGAATAATTATTTTTAGGGTTTGATGTTCCCGAGGTTATCTCAGGAAAATTACCTGAGTTAACTAAATTTTTCATATTAATACACGAGGGTATAATTGTAATTACATGATTTTTTTAGATAGTTTTCAGTATTTACAAAAATGCCATCATGTATATACACTAGAATCTCAGGTAACTCTCCTGAGGTAATCTCAGGGACTTTTTTCTCTTATTTTTATTTCAGTTGTTCTGATTTTGATTTAATTAAGAGAAAAAGAACCCTGACATGTATTTCAAGTAACTTTTTCTGAGATACATGCAAAATAACATTAAATTTTATTGGGCCCACATGACCAATTAAAAAATCCTGAATTTACTAAAATGCTCACCCTATTTTTACATATAAAATATGAGTATATCAGGGAAGTTATCTGAGATATATCTCAGATTTCCTACTCTCTTTAATTAAATATTCAAGTTATTTTTTTAAAATTGACTGGGAAATTGGATAATTCCACATGAATTATCACTTATGTGATTTAAAATAATTATAAATAAATTCAAGTTCAAGTTGAATTTGAGTTGGAATTTTTATTTTCAATTTTTTCGAATTTGAAATCGAATTTGATACATATTTGGCTCAACTCATTTAATTAGATAAATTCAAACTTATACTCAACTTGGATTGGTACACACATTGGGATGCATAAATAGATTTTCGGACCGGATTTTCTCCATATATTATAAAAAAATTGGATTTTTTGAGAATCGGGTGGGGCCAAGTTTTTGAAAAATTGGATTTTTCTCCATATATTATAAAAAAATTGGATTTTTTGAAATAATTATTTTTATTTCAGTTTCAATTCTATTTCTGATTTTGATTTAATTAAACATTCAATTTTTTTTAATTGACTTAGAAATTGGATAATTCCACATGATTTATCACTTATGTAATTTAAAATTATTATAAATAAATTCAAATTCAAGCTGAAATTGAGTTGGATTTTGGATTTCTGATTTTCGAATTTAAAATCGAATTTGATACATATTTGGCTCAACTCATTTAATTAGAATTCAAGTTTATATTGAACTTGGATTGGTATACGCTTAGAGCATCTCCAAAGGCGTTAGCTAAAAATGATTGGCTAAATTACATAAAATATTGATTATGTAAAATTTATCGAACCTGTAAGAGCATCTCCAATGGCGTTAGCTAAAAATGATTGGCTAAATTACATAAAATATTGATTATGTAAAATTTGTCGAACCTGTAAGACATTGTGTTCCGAGGGTATTGGCTATAATGATTGGCTATATTTTAAAAATGGTATATTATTAATATTTCAAGTTGTTATTAATGGAATATATAATTTTAATATAGAAATAAGTGATGTGGCAATTCACTACAGGTCTCTAGAGGTTCGACAAATATAGCCAACATCAAGAGATTATCTATAATTATAGATAACAGTTTTGTCCCATTGGAGTGTAATTTTTTTTACACATTCTTTATAATTCTTATTTATGGTAATTAATTTTAAAATTTAGCTAAGGGATCTCTTCCATTGGAGATGCTCTTATAATACCACTTAAAGTGGTGTCTGAGAAGGATAGATGTACGCAGATCATGTCCCTATACAATAGGGAGGCTGTTTCCGAAGGACCTCCGGCCAAGTACAGAATGATTGGTATACGCATAGAGATGCATAAATAGGTTTTCGGGCTGAATTTTATTCGAATTTTAAAAATTTCGAACTTCTTGAGAATCGGGTTGGGTAAGAATTTTTAGAAAATTAGGTCGAATCGGGCGAGACTTTCTCTAAAATATGAGGACCATTTTAGGCTCATGGGTCGTATCGGGCCAAACCGGAATTTTATAATACTAGCTTATAACCCGTGCGATGCTCATATTTTTTTTGATATGTAACAAATTTTATTTTATGTTATAAATATATTTTTATATAATCATTATTTATAATATTTTATTTTAATTTTAATTTTAATAATTTAATATAAATTTAATTAATGATATGCATGGTTTAAAACTTATATTATAAAATTTTAAAATAAATATGTCGTTGATAGGATTCGAACCTTGAATATAATATATTTAATCATTAGATCTAACGATTTTGATTTTTTACTAAAAATCTAATGTACAGATTTTTATTATATTTTGTTAATGATTAGAAGATATGATGTGAAATTTTTTGGTATATATTAATTATTGCTAGATATGATATGATTGGAAGATATGATATGATTGATGTTTTTAGGTGTTTATAAAAGGTAAAATCTTCAACTAAAAGTAAATGTGAAAAACACAATCGACTAATTACCGTAATTATATTATGTTATTATTTATTTTAAGTGTTTTAATAGTATAGATATTGTATATATTTTTCTTTATAATAAAGGTTAAATAAGTAAATTCACGATATACTAAGAAACATATACCAAAAAATAAGTTTTAAAATTTTTAATGTTTCGGCTAATGTTTTCTTATTATAAACAACGTATACATATTTTTAATATATTTATTATAATTGAAAATATGATATTATATTAATCTATACATATACACTGTTAGGAATATGTTGTAGTTGATGATAACTTAACATTCAAGCAAAATTGTATAAGTCAAGTTTTGTAACTGTCAACGGATAAGACCTTATAACTCTATTCGTTGACAGGTAGCTCATCAACGGATGAGGTTCTGTAGCATACTGCAATATCTCTATTTATCAGTTGATAGTGTTTTTATTCAGAGTCATGTTGACCATCAATGGATAGGCAGAATAGGGTAGCCAATTGTAAATAAGCTATGCTATGTAATTCTGTCTAAGTGAAAATGTATCAACGGATGAGAACAGGGCTCTATCAACGGATACAACTCAAATCTACTCGATCAACGGATACAGCTCAAACTACCATCAACGGATAAGTGGGCACAACATCAACGGATAATCATTGTCACTTTATCCTATGCTAGCTGGGAATTAGCAGTTGATAAGGACAGGTTTGACTGACAGATCACATGGGTTGATAGTAGGTATAAAAAGCAATATGGCAGCCATACTTTGGAAACACAGAAGAAAGAAGCATTCCATTTACACAGTACATACAAGAAAGGTGCAGGGGACATATCTGTTCACAAGGACAACCTTTCGGCTACATGTGGATTTGGAGTGGAGTAGCAAGTCAACTTGAATTAGATTAATATTATCTTATTCCTGTAGCACTTGTAAACTTGGGATATATAACCAAGTGTAGCAACTCTTTAGATTGTAAGAAAACATACATATTTGCTTAGGGTTTCTTGAATATCTTTAGAAGCAAAGGGTTGTAAACACAGAAGCTGTGTACATTTGTATCACAGGGTTTTCTTCGAATAAAAGTCTCAGGTGGTACATTTAACCACCTGATTTTTATGTGGTTGTGAACTATTTCTATTCAGCAATTATTTCTTTATAGATTTCTGTGGTTTTTATCAGAAATTTTATAACTATCAAGAATTGTATTCAACCCCCCCCTTCTACAATTATACAAGTGTGTAATCTGGGAATAACAATTGGTATTAGAGCAAGCTTCTAATATATTTGAAGTTTAAAGATCAACACACTTCCAACATGTCTAAGAAGGATTATGGAGTGAAGATACCGGTTCTTGATAGGGAAAATTACTTTCACTGGAAAGTAAAAATGCATCTACATCTCATGTCTATTGATGTAGGTTTTGTAGACTGCATTGAGAAGGGTCCTCATGTTCCAATGAAGGCTGCTTCAAGAGTTGGTCTTGCTGCAGATGCACCAGACACGTACATCCCAAAACCTGTTTCTGAGTGGAGCACTGACACTGAGGATGTTGCAGAAGTTCACAAAGATAAAAAGACCATGAATATTCTGTTTAATGGCTTAGAAACAGACATGGTTGACAATGTTATCAACTGTACTACCGCCAAGGAAGTATGGGACATTGTTCAAACCCTTTATGAAGGTACAGAACAGGTAAGGGAAAACAAGATGCAACTACTGATCCAACAGTATGAGCACTTCCATTTCAAGAATGGAGAGACATTGAATGACACATTTAGTAGATTTCAAAAGCTACTGAATGGCTTGAAACTGTATGGAAGAATCTACCAAGTGAAAGATTCTAATCTCAAATTTCTGAGATCACTGCCCAAAGAGTGGAAGCCTATGACTGTTTCTCTAAGAAACACTCAAGAGTACAAGTCATTTACTCTTGAAAGACTCTATGGAACTTTAAAGACATATGAACTAGAAATGGAGCAGGATGAAGAAATTGAGAAGGCCCAAAAGAAAAGTGGGTCAGTTGCACTTGTTGCCAACTTGGAGCAGAAGGAGGAAAAGAGGACTGAAGCTGCTAAATCTACACCAAACAGGGAGGTTTGTGAAGGTAGAACAGAATCGAGCAAAAGCAAGGAAAAGATGTCTGAAGAAATGAGTGTCCTACAGCAGGATGAATTGGATGAGATAGATGAGCATTTAGCCTTTCTATCTAGGAGATTCTCTAAGCTAAAATTCAGAAGAAACTCTGGGGTGGCCAAGCCATTTAACAAGGATTTTTCTACAAGCAATTATGTGGATAAATCCAAAATTAAATGCTACAATTGTGGTATTGCTGGTCACATGATAAGTGAATGCAGGAAGCCTAGATCTGAGAACAAGGGAAAGTCAACTGAAACTGTTGACTACATGAAGAAATATTTTGATCTTCTCAGACAGAAAGGAAAGGCATTCATGACCCAAGAGTATGACTGGGCTGCTGATGGAAATCATTCTGATGATGATGCTGAGTTTGTCAACCTTGCATTAATGGCTGATTCTGAGCAGGAAGCAAGTTCAGCTAGCAATTAGGTATATTCTACTAATCTCTCTGAGCTCACCAAAAAGGAATGCAATAGTGCTATAGATGAAATGTCTACTGAACTATATCACTTGAGTGTTACTCTTAAATCACTTACTAAAGAGAACAATAGGATTAAAGAAACTAATCAGTTCTTAAGTGATAGAAATGCAGTTCTAGAAGTTCAATTTCTAGAATTTGAGAAAATGAGAGTTGATTGCAATGATGCTAAAAATGAACTTGAAGCTGTGTTAAAAAGAGAATTGATCTTAAGAAACCAGCTTGAAAAAGAACAAGGGATAATTGCTAAATTTCAAAGTTGTAGGAATATTTCTCAAAACATAATAGAAGTCCAGGGAATAGAATCATTTGTAAGGGATACCTGGACTCAGAAGAAAAAGGAGCTAGAACCTTGCCTTGAGGATCTAGAGACTATTTGTGAATCAACGGATAGTGATCATCCGTTGACAGATGAACCATCAACGGATGAGAGGTATCCGTCGACTAACAAAAAGTCTGTTAGTAAGAAGGAACTCAAGAGACTGAACAATCAGTATGGTCCAGTAGCCAAGAACTTTGTTTCTGGTGAAAGTAGCCAAGCCAAATCTAATGAGAAGGCTAAGGCAGGTGATTTACCTAACAAAAAGGCTGTTGGTAAGTCAGTTAATGAAAAGGTAGAGACTGAGGGTAAAAAGAAAAAGAACAGAAATGGTAAGATAGGCATTAACAAGAAAAACAATTATTCTCCTAACAAGTTTGCTCCTAGGAAAACTTGTGGTAATTGCAATAGTGTCAATCACCTATCTTCTAATTGCAAGTCTGTTAAAAGGACTCCTGTTCATGTACCTCAATCTATGCCAAGTATGCCTGCAATGCCTGGTTTGTATCAGAATGCTAGTTTTTCAAATCCATATGTGAACATGCCATATGTGCCTAATCCTTATTTTCAATATGTGAATATGCCACTAATGTCATGGAGCAACCCCAGCATGGATAATATGTATGCCAATTTTTCACAAATGCATGCATTAAATATTTATGCAAATGAGCATCTGTCAAAACCTATCACTCAAACATCTACACCCAAAGTGAAGATTGCTAAGAGTGTAAAACCAAAGGCTAACAAGAAAGGACCCAAGGAAACTTGGGTACCAAAATCAACTTGATTTGTATTTTGGATTGTGTGCAGGGAAATAAGAGGAATCTATGGTACCTAGACAGTGGATGTTCTAGGCATATGACAGGAGATTCAACCCTGCTCACAGAGTTCAAGGAGGAAGCTGGCCCTAGGATTACCTTTGGAGATGACAGCAAAGGATATACTAAGGGATATGGCTTGATTACAAAGGACAATGTCATCATTGAAGAAGTGGCTTTAGTTGAAGGTTTGAAGCACAATTTGCTGAGTGTCAGTCAGATTTGTGACAAAGACTAAGAAGTAAAGTTCACTAAAGAAGCCTGTGTTGTTTCTACCAAGGAAAACAAAAATGTGGTTCTGACAGGCTTTAGAAAAGGAAATGTTTACATAGCTGACTTCAACTCAGTATGCTCAGAATCCATTACTTGTCTCTTCAGCAAAGCAAGCAAGGATGAGAGTTGGCTATGGCATAAAAAGCTGTCTCATTTGAATTTTAAAGTAATGAATGATTTGGTAAGAAAGGATCTCGCTAGAGGAATCCCTCAATTGGAGTTCATCAAAGATGGACTGTGTGATGCCTGCCAATTAGGGAAGCAAAAGAAATCATCCTTCAAGAGCAAGACAGAGTCGTCCATTATTAAGCCCCTTCAATTGCTGCATATGGACTTATTTGGTCCAGTAAATGTCATGTCCATTTCAAAGAAGAAATACTGCCTGGTGATTATGGATGATTTTTCTAAGTTTACATGGACCTTCTTCCTGCACTCCAAAGATTGTGCAAGTGAAATCATCATCAATCATCTCAGACTAGTAAATAATGGTTCTGAAGTAAAAGTACAAAGAATCAGGAGTGACAATGGCACTGAATTCAAGAATTCCATAATGAATATTTTCTGTGAAGAGAATGGAATTGTCCATGAGTTTTCTGCTGCTAGAACACCTCAGCAAAATGGGGTTGTTGAAAGGAAAAACAGAACTCTCATTGAAGCAGCTAGAACAATGTTAAGTGAATCAAGATTGCCAACATATTTCTGGGCTGAAGCTGTCAGCACTGCCTGCTTCACTCAGAATATTTCTTTGATCAATCAAGCTAGAGGAATGACTCCTTACCACTTATTCACCAACAAGAAACCAACGTTAGCTTTTCTCCATGTCTTTGGATGTAAGTGTTTTGTGCTAAGGAATCATGGAGATAACTTGGGCAAATTTGAAGCAAAGGCAGATGAAGCTATCTTTGTTGGATATGCAGCAGGGAAAGCCTATAGAGTCTACAATCTAAGAACCAACATTGTCATGGAATCTGTACATGTTGTGTTTGATGATCAAAAGATTCTAGGTCTGAATGATGAAGGCTTCCATGAAAAGTTGAGATTTGAAAATGAGGTAGAAGGAAGAATGTACATTGATGATGATGAGGAAAATGAAGATCATGACCTTGGAGATTCACCTAGAGTTGTTGGTCCAACTAGAAGTGATGCTAACACTGGAAATGAAGCATCCGTTGACAGTCATACTAGATCATCAGATGCATCCGTTGACAGACATTCTCATGTATCCGTCGACAGGCAAAATGGAGCATCCGTTGATAGACAAAATGATACATCTATTGACAGTCAACTTCATAATTCCTCAAGGACAACAAACTCAAGGGGAGTTTCTCAAAGTCAAAACTCAATATCCAATCAACAAGATCATGCTCACGTAGATGAAGCAACCTCATCTAGATCAATCCTTCCACCTTCAAGAAAATGGACCAGAGATCATCCTTTTGAGTTAATCATTGGTGACTCAAACTCAAGAGTCCAAACTAGGAGGGCCACACAAGAAGAATGCCTATACAGTAGTTTCCTGTCTCAAGAGGAACCTAAGAAAGTGGAGGATGCCCTTCTAGATCCAGATTGGGTCTTAGCAATGCAAGAAGAGCTAAATCAATTTGAGAGAAATAAAGTATGGAAGCTTGTACCCAAACCTGATGATAGAGGTATCATAGGTACCAAATGGGTTCTCAAGAATAAGACTGATGAAAATGACATAATTGTGAGGAATAAGGCTAGATTAGTGGCAAAGGGCTATTCTCAAGAAGAAGGAATAGATTTTGATGAAACTTTTGCTCCAGTGGCAAGACTTGAGGCCATCAGAATTTTCCTAGCCTATGCAGCACATGCCAACTTCAAAGTCTATCAGATGGATGTTAAAAGTGCCTTTCTAAATGGGGAACTGGAAGAAGAGGTATATGTCCATCAACCTCCTGGCTTTGAAGATCCAGAATTTCCAGATTATGTATATCTTCTCTTGAAAGCACTTTATGGTTTGAAGCAAGCACCAAGAGCCTGGTATGACACTTTATCTCAATTTCTTTTGGAAAATCACTTCACTAGAGGTACAGTAGATAAAACTTTATTTCATAGAAATGTCAATGGTTCTTCAATACTTGTTCAAATCTATGTAGATGATATTATTTTTGGGTCTACAGATGAGAAGCTTTGCAAAAGGTTTGCCAAACTTATGCAAAGTAGGTATGAAATGAGCATGATGGGTGAATTAACTTACTTTCTTGGTTTACAAGTAAAGCAAGTTAATGAGGGAATTTTCATAAGTCAAACAAAATATATTTATGATCTCTTAAAGAAATTTGACTTAATGGATTGTGCCTCTGCAAAAACACCTATGGCCACTGCAACTAAGCTTGAGTTGAATACTAAGGAAAAATCTGTGGACATCTCAAGCTACAGAGGCATGGTAGGCTCACTTCTATATCTAACAGCTAGTAGACCTGATATAATGTTTTCCACATGTCTTTGTGCTAGATTTCAAGCTGATCCTAGAGAGTCTCACTTGATTGCTATTAAGAGAATTTTCAGGTATCTCAAGGGAACACCAAACCTTGGCATTTGGTACCCAAGAGATTCTGGCTTTGATCTAATTGGCTATTCAGATGCAGACTATGCAGGTTGCAGAATTGATAGGAAAAGTACTACAGGCTCCTGTCAGTTTCTAGGGAATAGGCTTGTGTCATGGTTCAGTAAGAAACAGAACTCAGTCTCCACTTCTACAGCCGAAGCTGAGTACATTGCAGCTGGAAGCTGTTGTGCACAGATTCTTTGGATGAAAAATCAACTTATTGACTATGGTCTAAAAGTTAAGAAGATTCCAATTTTCTGTGACAACACTAGTGTTATTGCCATCACAGAAAATCCAGTGCAACATTCGAGAACCAAGCATATTGACATCAAATACCACTTCATCAGAGAGCATGTGATGAATGGTACAGTAGAAATGCACTTTGTGCCAAGTGAAATGCAACTTGCAGATATCTTCACCAAGCCTCTTGATGAATCTTCATTCACAAGGTTGGTAGGTGAACTAGGTATGCTTAATTTTTCATAATTCCTAGTGGTATCTATTAATACTGTATTGCAGCTAGAAATGTGTTTTGATTTACTTGAGAATTAAAAACTCTCAGAATAACTCTGAGCAGAAATTTTGTTTAAGGCAAAATTTGCTTATCAACGGATATCCTTTTATCCGTTGGTAGTATAAACACATTACTAGATTTTCGTATGTCAACGGATAACAGGCTGTCCACGTGGTCGATGGATAAACTGTTTTCTCAACCGTCCAATCTTTATCCGTTGATATACATTTTTCTTTTTATAGCCATTGGTAAACGTGTATAATTAGTCACGGCTGTACTTCTTTTCTTTTCATTTATTATCTGACAGTTACTTTTATCCAATGGGGTAATTACTTTTAATTATTTCATTTTTAATTCTTGGAAAATATAAAAGGCTGTTTTGTGCCCTCACATTTCACCTTTATTCATTTTCAAGAGTCTCATTAGTTAACTGCATCTTCTTCACTAAATCTCTCTCTGCAACAAAAGCTCAAACACTTCAATGGCGCCTATTGTTAAGATGATGTCTTCCACCGGGTTTACCTATGAGAAGAACAATTTCGCGGCCCTTGTTGATACTGTGAACGCTCCAGAAGCATATCACACCATGATGAATTTCGTGAAGAAATGCAAACTGTCATATGCTATGACTGCCACCACTCCTCTAATCCATGAGGTTATTGAAGAGGAGTGGGCATCTGCTGAGTACAATGGCACAGACGGTACACTTGCTTTTTCTTTAAAGGGTAAAAATTATGTAGTTAATTCTGATGTGTTAACTGCTTGTTTAAAATTGCCTGAGAATAACTGTCTGAAGGTACCCAGTAATGCTGAAATTGTTACCATGCTTAATTCCATAAATTATACCCTTAGTACTGAGAACTTAGGGAAAATTGTTAGGAAAGGTATGGTTAAGGAATGGAGTTATCTCTGTGATGCCTTCATTAAAACTTTTTCTGGCAAGATTAGTAACTTTGATGCTGTTACCAACTCCATGCTAGTTATGCTATGTATGCTTTTGACTGATAAATTCTATAATTTTAGCACACTAGTCATGTATGAGATAGCAGCTAAATTAGGTAAAAAGGAAACTAGGAGCAAGAATGTTTATTTTGCTAGATTTTTTATGCTCCTAGCACTGCATGTATCTGAGAATGAGCTATCCATTGCTAACCCGGATAGCAAGTTCAATTGTTTTGTTCAGGAGAAGAGAGTCTTAAGTGATTTGATTCGAATGAACCTAAATGCAGAAGTACAATTGGTATATCTACCAATTGTCCAGGTAACTATTTCCAACCCTGAAACTCCTATCTCCAACCCCCAAATTTCTTTGCCTTCTAGTGTCACAATGGAGTCTGTAGCTGTGACCAAACAGGCTCCTACCAAAGTGACCAAATCCAAAGTTCCAAAACCATAATCTAAAAGACAAACCTCAGGTGTCTCTCAAAAGGCACCTGTTGCAAAAACTACCAAAACTCTTGAGGGGAGTGTGAAGGTGGTAGTGAGTGGTGAGGGACAGGGTGAACATCAAAGAAGCCCTAAGGATAAGGAAGGTGAGGCAGGTGCAACCAACATTTCAGTCTCTCAAAAGACTGTTAATGAACCTACAAGCCAATTTCTAGTTACATCCTCTCAACAGGGTGTGACTACTGATTTAAGTTCCATTCCAGGAACACAGCACAAAAGGGCAAGGGACACAGATAGCTCTCACTCAAAAACCTATGGTAGAAGAGTAAAATCCAAAACCATTGGGGAATCACAGGGTGCATACACTGTACAACAAACTGTACCTTCTCAAATTCAGTTTGATGTGACTTCAATAAATGTGGAGTCACAGCCCCTTGATCTTAACCTTCAAATCGATACACATTTTGATCCACCATCACCAACTCCATCTCTGGATGTGGATATGATATCTACATCAATTCCTGATTCTCCATCTTTAAAATTCATGGAGAAGCCCCACTCAACAATTGGTAGTCATCATCTTTTAGATGATTTGTTGGGCCATCAATCTTCCATTCCTGAATTCACAACACTATCTGTGGCCTCTTCCTTAAAATCAATCACCACAGATTCAGTGTTGGTTTTCACTTCAACGGATACTCGTTTACCTTCATCAACGGATATCCTTCATCCGTTGACAAGTGTTTCTCTATCAACGGATATGTCTTCAACCAACTATCCGTTGACAGCAATAACCACTACACCAACGGATACTCCTTATCCGTTGACAACTCTCTCTACCACTGCAAAATGTGACATTCCTATGTCAACTGTGGAGGAGTTTGTAGTAATTGAAACACTTTTAGGAATGAGGGAAGGGTGTGAGAGGCTGCATTGTGAGCAGGCAAAAGGAGAGAAAATTTATGAGAGGCTGACCATTTCTTCCGGTCAGGCAAAAGGAGAGCTAGAGAGTTCCACCTTAGTAGGTGAAGGTGAGGGTGTGAGAGGTGTGAGCCAGGGGGAGCCCCTGATGCAAGAAAAGAGAGATGAGAGGAGAGAAGGGACTACAGGAGTAATAAGGCAGGAAGAATCAGCCATTGCAAGTTAGTTAATGGAGGTTAATGAAGCTTCCAAAGAGATGGAATTTAGACAAGAATATTAGTCAGTTATTGACTCCATTTCTTTGGATCCTGAAACCTTTACTCATCCTGTTTCTGCCTATCAAGTCATGGCACAACAGGGCAATGTGGAGGCAGAGAAGGCAATGCACCTAGTGCACACCTCAGAATCTCTTCAAAGAGCAAAAGAAGCTTTACAAACCCTGTCTCCAAGTGCTGGAAGTGAAGAGTTTGGTAGTGATGACAGTCAAAGTTCAGATGGTGAAGAAATAAATGAGGATGACACTCCAGGATGGATGTTTTCCAATGCCACTGAACTTGGGAATCTCAATGTGGAAATAATGAAGCAATACCAATCTGCTAAGGCTGAGCACCAAACTGCAGAACCACAGAGAAAGACTGTTCTTGAGCAAGTAATGGCCTCCCTGAAATTACAAAAGATGCAATCTGTTATTCAAAGAACACAACAAGAGGAGGTCCAGTCTGCCATTAGAGATATGAAAATAGCACTAGATGCCAGGATTGAGGCACTAGCTCCTACTACCACTCAGAAGGTGCTTTCTAGCAAACTTCTCAAAGAAGATAGCCTGGCTAAGTCTGTTCAGCTTCTTTCCTCAAGAGTGGATAGTATGGAATCTCAATTGCACACCATCATTGCCAATCAATCAAAACAAACTCAACTACTGGAAATGCTACTTGCAGCTTCAACCCCAACCCTTGATGCTAACAAAAAGGGGGAGAAAATGGGAACAAGCATAGAAGAGGCTGCAACATCTACTGGCCAATTTCAAGCTACCAGTAGTGAGATAGCACAGATTGAGGGGGAGCAACAGCCAATTGTAGTGGTCAATCCAACAGAGTTTGAGATAAAGGCTTCCCCTGTGAAGAAACAAGTGGCTTTGCCTGAGATTCAAAGCTTAGAAGAAATCTCAGATGGTAAAAGGCAAGCCAGGATAGAAGCTTTGGAAAAGATCAACAAGGAGGCTAGTGAAAGAATTCTAAGGACAGAGAGGATGATCAATGAATCAATTGCATCATCTCTGTTCCTTAATGCTCAATCTTCTGCTCCAACAATATCAACCACAATCATGAAGGTGCTCACTCCAAGGGTTGTGGCTCCTACATTTAATGATGCTGAGCCATCATTTGTCAAAGAATTTGAACCAGCTATCAAAACCAGAGCCTACTCACCACCAAAGGAAAATGGGAAGAACAAGCTTCAATTGGACTACCCATTTCCCAAGAATGATGAAGAAAAGCTAATGGGAAAAACAATCATGGAGTTCAAAGTTCAGACAAATAAGAGTGTAAGAGATTGGATGGCTGTAATCATGAGGAATGGAAAAGTGTTAAATATATCCAACAGTCATCCTAGATTTGTGGAAGCTAAAAGAGAAGAAGTCTCCAGAATCCAAAGGGAAGCCCATCCAAGTACAGAAAATCAACATGAAAACTCAGAAGAGAAGCAAGCCAGGCTAGCTCAAGAGTTAATGGATGAGGTAGAGGTTGAAATGAAGGAACCTGAGGAAGTTCCCAAAATCAAACCTAGAAGAAGGAAAGCTAAAACCAAGAGGGTTCTTTCTCCAGAACCCCCTCCAGAAAAAGAAACAATTGGTTCACCAGTACCTATGTCTGCAACAGTAATCGACCCAATTATAAACTTTCATGGTGACCCCATAAGGCCTAAAGAGGAACCAGTGAATTTTGATTCAATTGAAGTTCCTTCATTCTTGCTAAATCCAAAACAGAAGAAAAGGGCTCCAAAGAAGCAACTTTCAAAGGGACCAGTTCAAGTTGCTAGGGTACCTGCTATTGTCAAACAACCAATCTTGGAAAACAAAGAAGACTTTATCTATCAGGCAGAAATTGAAGAATACTCTGGCATGAATCTATATTTGGATGAACTGTCAGAAGTAAGAGGAATTGACAAGTACAAGAATCAGCCTGAGAGATTAGTGTTTGTCTACAAGGGAGGAAGTCAGAGGACATGGCCACTAAAGAAGGTTCTTGGAGAGAATTATCATACACTGACCAGAGTGTTCTCAGCATTCAAGAGACGCACAGGGTTCTCTGAGATAGCCAGAAGGGAGATAATTAGCAGAATAGAAGAAATAAGGAGAGAATGGAACTCACCCTCAAGTCTACCAAAGAAAATGAAGATCCCTTATAATGGACAGAAAATCCACATTCAACCCTTTTGGATGATGGAGTTCAGGGATGATGAGGGCACTAGGAGATTCTTCAGGTTAGAAGACCAACTGTCAAAGGCTAGTTCTGATTACCTAAGATGGTTACAACTAAAGCTAAATCCAAAAGTTGTTGAAGAAGATACTTTCTATAGGCAACTTCAAGTGCAAATTGAGTCCAACTCTGCCAAGGAAGGAAAGTCAAGGGTGCAGCCAACCAGAGAGAGGAAACATCCTTAATGCTCAATCTAAAGGAGCACATCTCTGATAAGTTTCTTAAAGCTTTCTATTTTTAATTTTTGTAGCTTAATACAGTGTTTGCATACTGTAGTGTGTATATATCGTTAGGAATGTTTTGTTATCATCAAGGTTCTGAATTTATGCTTTATTGCCATCAAGTATAAATTGGGGGAGATTGTTAGGAATATGTTGTAGTTGATGATAACTTAACATTCAAGCAAAATTGTATAAGTCAAGTTTTGTAACTGTCAACGGATAAGACCTTATAACTCTATTCGTTGACAGGTAGCTCATCAACGGATGAGGTTCTGTAGCATACTGCAATATCTCTATTTATCAGTTGATAGTGTTTTTATTCAGAGTCATGTTGACCATCAATGGATAGGCAGAATAGGGTAGCCAATTGTAAATAAGCTATGCTATGTAATTCTGTCTAAGTGAAAATGTATCAACGGATGAGAACAGGGCTCTATCAACGGATACAACTCAAATCTACTCGATCAACGGATACAGCTCAAACTACCATCAACGGATAAGTGGGCACAACATCAACGGATAATCATTGTCACTTTATCCTATGCTAGCTGGGAATTAGCAGTTGATAAGGACAGGTTTGACTGACAGATCACATGGGTTGATAGTAGGTATAAAAAGCAATATGGCAGCCATACTTTGGAAAAACAGAAGAAAGAAGCATTCCATTTACACAGTACATACAAGAAAGGTGCAGGGGACATATCTGTTCACAAGGACAACCTTTCGGCTACATGTGGATTTGGAATGGAGTAGCAAGTCAACTTGAATTAGATTAATATTATCTTATTCCTGTAGCACTTGTAAACTTGGGATATATAACCAAGTGTAGCAACTCTTTAGATTGTAAGAAAACATACATATTTGCTTAGGGTTTCTTGAAAATCTTTAGAAGCAAAGAGTTGTAAACACAGAAGCTGTGTACATTTGTATCACAGGGTTTTCATCGAATAAAAGTCTCAGGTGGTACATTTAACCACCTGATTTTTATGTGGTTGTGAACTATTTCTATTCAGCAATTATTTCTTTATAGATTTCTGTGGTTTTTATCAGAAATTTTATAACTATCAAGAATTGTATTCAACCCCCCCTTCTACAATTATACAAGTGTGTAATCTGGGAATAATATACACAACATCTTTATATGCATCAATATATGTATATATGTAATCAAAACCATCAAAAACCCACTCGAAGTCAGACTTTTAATATATTAATGATTATAAGATTAGTTTTAAATTAAAAGGGTAACGCGTTTTAATTTGGAAGAAAATATTATTGATTGGAAGATATGATACGATTGATGTTTTTAGGAGTTAATAAAAGGTAATATATTCAATTAAAAGTAAATGCGAAAAAAGGCAATTGACTAATTACCATTAATTTATATTATGTTATTATTTATTTTAGAAGTTTTAATAGTATATATATCATATATATATATATATATATATATATATATATATATATTTTATAATGAATGGTAAATAAGTAAATTCACTTAGTACAAAAAAAACATGTACCAAAACTTTCATTTTAAATTAAAAGGGTAACGTGTTTTAATTTGGAAGAAAATATTAATGATTGGAAGATATGATACGATTGATGTTTTTAGGAGTTAATAAAAGGTAATATATTCAATTAAAAGTAAATGCGAAAAAAGGCAATTGACTACTTACCATTAATTTATATTATGTTATTATTTATTTTAGAAGTTTTAATAGTATAGATATCATATATATTTTTTTATAATAAAGGATAAATAAGTAAATTCACTTAGTACCAAAAACAGGTACCAAAACTTTCAATGTTTCGGAATTTATATACAAATTAAAAGGGTAACGTGTTTTAATTTGGAAGAAAATATTAATGATTGGAAGATATGATACGATTGATGCTTTTAGGAGTTAACAAAAGGTAATATCTTCAATTAAAAGTAAATGCGAAAAAAGGCAATTGACTACTTACCATTAATTTATATTATGTTATTATTTATTTTAGAAGTTTTAATAGTATAGATATCATATATATTTTTTTATAATAAAGGATAAATAAGTAAATTCACTTAGTACCAAAAAACAGGTACCAAAACTTTCAATGTTTCGGAATTTATATAATAGTATAGATTACATATTTTTAGATTTTATCCAAAAAAATTGGGGTTTTATATAGCCTTTTAAACTTTTACATTAATATTTTTGAAATTATTAAAAATATATTACATATTTTTAGATTTTGTCTATGAAAAATCGAGTTTTTATCCAAGTTTTTCAAAAATCAGGGCTCTGTCTAAGTTTTTTCGAGCTTTGAATTTTATCCGGACTTTTCGAATTTCGGACCGAGTCAAACTTGATGAAAAATAGAAGGTTCGTACACAATTCGTGGATCGATCAAACCGTACCAAGCTTTTTCCAAATTAGACTTTTCAAATATTTTTCCATATCGAATCTAACCGATTTTCGAATTTCAGACTTTTTAAACATTTCTATACACATAAGCTCTAACAAAAGAGTTCGAGCCGCTAGAACTCGAAGTACGGCTCCTGCTGGCGTAGAGCATCACCAAGACTCCAAAAGTCTTCTAATACGTTTTTTTAAAAAAACGTACTTGCATTAAACAGAATCAGCAACGATTACATCCATAATGAAGTCAGGAGCAACAGTACTCCACTCCCGTAAGCCTGAATCAGAATGAGAAGCCCTAGCTAACAAGTGAGCTACTTCATTCGCAGACCTATGTACAAATTGCACTAGCACATTTCACTGGAGGTTTCTGTCAACATCTACTATTCGAGTTTACAACTGATTTATATTTTATCCTTTCATGCTGAGCTCTTTTTCAGTCTGCTAACAGATTTAGTGCAACATTCTTAGTGCCAAAAACCGACATGTTTATCTTATTCCATAGCCACTTGTTCCTTCGATTCCACAAACTCCAATACAGAGCTGTAATTAAGACACACTGCTCCATTGTTCCAGTAGTAAACAATCTCTTAAAGATGTCCAAAATTATCTCACCTGGTGCTACTTGGACCCAGGTTGCAAACCCCATTGACTCCCATACCAGTCTTGCAAAAGAGCACTCAAAAAGAACATGTATTGCATCCTCAGTTGCCATTCGACACCAGAAACATCTGCCATCAATATCAACCCTCTTTTATCTCAATGCTCTTGCTGTTGGTAAACATGATTTGCACGTTCTCCATACAAAAAATGTAATTTTCCCCGGTACCTCCAATGCCCAGATCTTTCTCCAAAAACTTGCATCTATTGTGTTGAGACATGCATATCTATAGATGATGATAACAAATACCACAAGGCAGAAAATGAATCAAGAAATTGAAGCTGACAAACAAATCAGGAAGCTAACTGAAATGCAGATCAACTAAAGCTATATGTTAATAATGGAACTCTGCCAACAGTTAGAAAGTATTTCTGTAACAAGCCATGAGATGCTAAAATCAAGTATCAGTAATCAGAAGAGAGTTTGCTGTAACCATGCAAGTAATTTCGAGAAGTCAAGAAAAGAAGAGTTCGAGAAGTAATTCGAGAAGTATTCCCAAAAAAAAAAACCCCACCATATCACCACTGCCACGTAGCACTGCCGCATCATCTACCACGTCATCACTGCTGACATGGCAGTGCCACATCAGCAGTGACGTTATCATTGATGATGTAATACTGCTACGTGACACTGCCACGTAAGCAGTAATGACGTGGTAGATCATAGATGACGTCAGCAGCGACACGTCAACATCAGTGCCACATCAGCATTTGGTTCTACAACAGATTAAAAAATTGGTATTTTTTTTATAGAATCCAAAAAAAATGATCTTTTTTTTATAGAACTAAAAAATTAGAATTATGATTCTACTTCAGAATCAAAAATTAGTGGTCCTCTACGGTTCTCCATATAAGATGATTCTTCATAGAACAACCATATTATATATTGTTATTACTTCACAACAAACACCCTTATTTAAAAAATAATAAAAAAATATCGTAGAACTTACATAAAATTGCATTTAGATTCTAATTTTCACATCCAAAATTTTCTTTTATTAATAAATATAGAATCTAACAAAAATTAGGATTAAATATAACATGATTTACGCATAATTTCTTGTTACAAAAATAAACATAAAATTCAATACGGAACTTTATAATGGATTCTATGTAACATTTTGATTAGTGCATAATTTTGCATATTTTTATTGCCTATTTATTGTTTGAATTCGTATTTTAATAAATTATTTTGTTGCATTTCAGGAAAATTCGAGAAAACTGAAGAAATGACAAAATAAAGAAATAAATGACAAAAGAAGAAAAAGAAGGACCAAAACAAGAAGAAAAGGAAAAGCAAGGGGTGGTGGTGCATTTTTGTAGCCAACCAAAATGGAGGGCTAGGATTAATCCACACCAACCAAAATGGAAGGCTAGGATTAACCCACACCAACCAAAAGGGAAGGCTAGGATTAACCCACACAAACCAAAATGGAGGGTTAGGATTAATCCATACCAACCAAAATCCCAAAATATTTTCTATAAATAGCCTCATTCTTCACTTGTTAAACACACCATATACCATTAGCTTAGATACTAGAATTAGGTTATTAGTAGTTCATCTTCCAAAAATTTAATTGTAATATTTTTCTTTTTGTAAACACTTTTTATTTTTATGCAATTTCAAGCTTCATTTTAATTCTTGCACTTCTCTTTCATTTCTCTCCTTGCTCTTCATTTCCTTATCTTCGTAAATTCTCGGGTGGACAAAGTAGCAATGCTAACCACACGGGATTGAAAGTATCGATTTGAAGAATTTGTTTACGTAATTTTAATTTTCGTTTTAATATTAGTTACGCCCCTTTAAATCTCAATTTTATTGTGGGTTTGGTGATTTGTTAACACAAATTGTGGCCACTAGTTTTCATTCATCATTTTCATATCTCAAGCTTTGTTTAATTCTATTCGTATGTACATATTTTTCTCTTTACCCAATTTATTAGAAATATGCTAGCTCGCAATTAGTTGTTAAGTAAATAAATTATTCTCAAAATTTAAATGGTCTAGTTCGCCTAAATTAAAAATTAATGTTTGCGAAAATATTAGTCTCTGTGGATCGAATCATAAATACTAAAACGAGATCGTGCGCTTGCGATATTTAAATCTTTAATTTAAGCACATCAAGTTTTTGGCGCCGCTACCGGGGACTAATTACTTTTCGTGCCTTAATTTTTAATTTTTCGGATTAGTTTTCTTTTGCTTGCCTTACTTTTATTTCATTTTTTTTAGGAAAGTTTGGAATTTCGGGAATCTTCTCGCGGAGCTTTGAACAAATTGGAATTTTTGGAAGCGTGCTTCGGTAACCCGTTCTCACTCTTTTCGCCTTTTTAATTTTAGAAAATCACAAAAAAATATGAAAATTGAAAAAAAATCAAAAAAAATTAGTTGTAAATACATAATTGTTGCATCATGCATTTAATCACTTAGGAGCACATTATCTAGATTTTTATTTCTTTGTTTTTAATTTTTCGTACCTTATAATTGTGGTGATTGCTGGAGGATCCAAAGGTACGTTAAATTCTTCTTTCTTTTAGATTAGTACACGTAGTATAAGCATCCATAATTGTTTACCATTTTTGTGTATATATCATGGTTTGTTACATTCATTTTAATAAAATTAATTAGACATTTGCCTCTAGGAATTTCGCGCTCAATTAGGAAGGTACCTAAGAAACGAAGTAATCATTAATTATTCCAACTCTTTGGTGTCTAGGCAAGTGAAAGCTTACCTGGCCAATTAGGATTTGGTGTCTAGGCTGGTGTTTAGCCTCTTAGCAATGCTTGCACCTACCTGGCCAAATCAGTCCGAATAAATTCTGATTTACCGAGTCTTTGGTGGTCCTTAAAGTTAGGAGCAAGGTCTAGTTTATTTTATTAGGGAACCCTAGATATAGGATTTTTCTTTTAATTTTTCACCATTTCTTTTTGTGTGTTTGAATTTATTTATTTTCTTTGTACACTACGTGTCCGATGAGTAATAATGCGATGTCATGGAGGACCCCTGAAACTTACACATACTGTGAAATTTGTGGTATTTATGGTCACCTTGATTTTGAATGCTCTTACAATACTTATAATGCTCAATTCGGACAAGTGAATGATTATCAAGGAAGATACGAGTCCAATCCGTACTTTAATGCATATAATCAAGATTGGACGGGTCAACCGAATTTTTCATACACAGACAACAATTTTCAGAATTTCTCATATCATGATCAACAACAATTTCATCAACAATGTGAGCAATCATCATGGCATCAATATGAATATCCTCCACCGCCAAATTTTCAGGTTCATGAAACCAATGCAAATGAGCTATCTGATCGATTATTGAGCGAGTCGTTGAAACTTCTAATGCAAACTCAAAGGGATCAAGAGGAGTCCTTGAAAAATTTGAATGAGATAAACACTCGTAACAAGATGATGGAAGCTGAAATTTCAAAATTGGCTAGCTTTTCAACTGCATGGCAACCTGACTCTACACCGCCGCCATCTATACCACCCGAAGATGAAATGGATTCGATCATTCTTACAAGTGATCAAGAGGAAAATAGTTTTTCGGTGTGTGTTGATGATGTACATATTGAAATAGAAGAGGAGCTTTCCACTGATGTTAAGATCAATGATGTTGTTATTGTTGAGGATGTTGTGAGTATGGACGAGAATTTGTGCTTAAAGGTTGACATGATGTCAAAAATTGTCCGAGAAGATTTTTCTCCAATTTTGCTTGATATCCATTCCAAACAGCTCTTACCCTTAAATTCTCGGAAGAAGGAGATAGTGATAATTACTCCTCACTCATTGATTTAAAAAGCCAAGAGGATCAATTAGTTCCAGAGAAAGTAAGGAATGGAAAAGAACCACCACCCGAGCCTCCACCTCACATGAATATTAAGGGAGTTCGGCGTTTTCGAGGCTGTGAATTTTATCATTGCTTTATCACAAACTTTTTCAAAACTACATATTTTCTTGATCAATTGATTATTGATGTAGTAGTTAAATTTGCTAATGCTTGTTTGGAAACTTTGTGCAGAATTAAAACAACTGTTGATGCTCATGATTTTATTCGTGGTGGTCTCGTGCAACAGATTTTTGGTTTTTTTGGAGTGGCACCATGCTTCGACATTCAGTGCCTCGACACTTCATGTTTATGCATTAGGGGAGTTTTTCCAATTTTTTTTATTTTTTTTATTTTTATTTTTATTTATTTATTCTGTAATTTTTAGGTTTTTTTTTGTTTTTTTTTAATTTTCCTCTTTTATATAATTGTTCATCGAGAACTCATCCCCACTGAATTGATTTAGTAGGACTATGCAAATATTTTTTAAAAAAGAAGGAGTATTGTGTGGCTCGAGGAGGACTTTGGAGAGTAGGGTTGGAGCTAAAAGAAAAGAAAGCGGAAAGCTAGTACATAGCTTATACTATATCACACCTAACCGCTAATCTTTGAAACCTTATAATCAATGAGTTTTTGTCTGTGTTGAATATCATCATTTCAGATATACAGAGCGTATTCACACAAATCACAGAAAACTCCAACCTCCCAAGGAAAAGATCTCACAATCTAGCTGTCTTGAAAATGGCATTGCAGGGAAGCTTCTCGATTGCTAGAGTTAATCCTACTTCCATTCAGGAAATCAACACCATCCGGGATGAGCAGTTTCGAGCTTGGGCACAATTTCTGAATGAGCATTCAATCATTCGCTATGCCTTAGTTACACCAGTGCCGCTCAACTATGATGCTTTGCGTGAATTATATTGCAGTGCGGTTGACACTTCTGGAAGGGAAGGGGTTGCAATCACATATCAACTGTTTGGTAGGTCGATTAAGGTCACTGAACGAGATGTTAATCGGATTCTTCATTTTCCTATGGAAAATCTCGTTTATGATCCTACACTGACCAGATTGAGAGGTTCTTTCGTCTTATAAGGTACCAAGATGGCAATTTCAATAATGGTAATCTTTCTAGAACGTATCTAACCCAGTATTGGAATTTCTTCTTCCACATTCTTAACCATGTTTTTTTCTCAGATAGAACAAATCTAGATCGAATATATGAATTTATTCAAAAAATAGGATATGCGGTCGCTAATAATTTGAGGATTAATTTTGGAAAGTTAGTTTTTGAAGATGAAGCACTTAGGAGCAAGGGATGTCCAGACTCGAAGGGTCGAATGTCTATATCCAAGATTTCTGCAACTAATATTAAGTGATTTTTTGAGTGATGCAGACAGGTTACGCTTGGACCATGGTAGAGATGTGGAAAGTTCTTTCATGAAGACAAATGTAATTAATTACCTAAGCAATAAGAGCTATACGGATGTGCCTACAGTACTAACTGAATATCTGAAGACTGTCCCACTTCCGTTGTTACCAAGATCAGTAAGAGCAGCACCACATATTGAGTTTGCTACATCAGCCGATCTACCTCATGCTAAACGGAGTAAACCTAGCGAACCCGAGACATTCGAGGGAAACTTGGGTCTTGTGCCATTTAATCCATTCAAGTTCAACCTTCCAGAGAGAAAATCCCTGGATCTTTTTCCAGATTTACCACTCTTTACCAGTGGTCGGCAAACTGCTTCACGAGAGGATGGAAGCTCCCGAACTTTCATTGCACCATCCGACAAAGGGGCTAGAATGATTTCATTTTCAGATACGCATCTCGGTGGAAGTTTTGGACAAGAGTTGAGAGAAACACGAGCAGAACATGAGAGTGGGCAACAGACTCAACCACATGCACCTATAACCAGAGCGGGATACAACAGACTCCTTGCACGGGTCCAAACACTGGAGAACAAGTTGCCACATATCCGTGAGTCCATTGCAGAAATCAAAAATTTGCAACTTAATCAAAATGATGCATTCCAGGCTCAATTAAGTTCCATGGCAGCCCAGTTTAGTCATGCAATTAATTCCTTGATGAAGACAGCTTCTTCTAATTTCCCAACTCCACATTCAACTATTCTGGAGGATAACCCAACTAAGGGGGAGAAGGTGGATGAGCAAGAAGCTAGAAGGCGTAATAAGGGCAAGGAAAAAGTTACTGAAACGGATTTAAATTTATTCAGGGGAAGGAAAAGCTAAGGGGAGTATTCGTGCTATGTGCAAAGAATTAAGCAAGGAAAAACTTGAAGATATGTTCAGTCTAGAGGAACAATTTTCTTGCTCATTTTTAGGGGAGTTTTCGTTCACTTTTGTTCATACCTCATTTTTCTTGCATTTGCATACATTGAGGACAATGCATGATTTAGGTATGGGGGAGGGTTTTTAATGTAAATACATAAAAGTTGAAAAATCCAAAAAAAAATTGAAAATTAGAAAATTAATTGCCTCGTCTCATAGTGTGTTAACATGGATAGGTACACATCTTGTGAGCTTATTTTGCATGATTATTTGACAAGTCATATCTCTGAAAGTTATTTGTTACTTGATGATTCCTTGTACGTGCTTGCGAAAATTTTAAAACTTGAGATGTGTCTTTGTCAAATTTAGTGAGTACTGAAGCATGCTTTCACCTTGTGAGATCTTGAGCCTAATTTATGATTGGTACATTTTATATCGATCAAATTTTATTGTTGTGTGTAGTTCATCATTTGGCATGTTGCTCTAGAACTTGCTTTAAACCATTTTGAGATTACATGATATCTGTATGCATAAAAATGATAAAGGCACTAGGATTAACCGTATTTATCCAAACAGTACCCTTGAATCATTTATCCCCAGTGAACCCCTTTGAGTTTTATATCCGTTATTTTTTTTATGTATCACCAATCTAAATTCTTGAGCCTACTTGTTTATTCTTCTCTTGATTTACTAGTAGAGCATTTTGATTCATTTGGGGGTTGGTGAGTGCATAGTGTGGGGATTTCTTTGTTAAAGTGTGAAAATTGGGTGGGAAGAAAAAAAAAGAAAGAAAGAAAAAAGAGAAAAAAAATAAAAAATGGTCAAGTAGAGTTGTGTTCATTGGTTTGTGCAATATGAAAATGGAAAAGTACATGGCAATATGTGCTTGGGGTTTAATGCTTGTGAGAGTCTGATCACCTTTTACATGATCGAAATTTCATGTTGAGTGCTTAAATTAGAAATGAACATTGTGCTCTATTAGTTTGTCAAGTTAGCCATTTGTTAGCCTTTTTCTTGATTTCCTACCCTTCACCTTAGCCACGTTACAACCTTTAACAAAGACCTTTTGATTTGTGCATGCATGCATACAAAGTAGTGGAAATTTGGTGGACAACCAAGCATATGGTAGCACATGACTTAATTGATTGAACTTGAGCGAATACACTTCACCTAAACACTTGTGTGATGTGAGAGTTATGTGAGATTTTCTATCCATAGCATGTTACTCATTGAATGCGGCATTGATATATATTTCCTGATCTTTTTATCTATCTAGACTGTGTGCTTACTTGGATAGTCTTGTGCATATGATGTGTAAGTGAACAGACTTTCAGTATTGTGCAATTGAGGCTTACTTGTGTGGAGTACGATGATATGTTGCATACTTGAGACTTGGCAGAAAATAAAATAAGATTTTATGGGTATATCTTTTGTAAATCCTTAGGAGACAGCACTCTTCCTGTAGAGATCGTCTATGGGTTTAACGGGTTGGTAAACCTAAAATTACCCGTGATTCCTACGACAGTGAGTATAGGTTTTTATTCTACATTTTTTTCTTTTTGTTTTACTCGAGGACGAGCAAAAGATAGGTATGGGGGCATTTGATTAGTGCATAATTTTGCATATTTTTATTGCCTATTTATTGTTTGAATTCGTATTTTAATAAATTATTTTGTTGCATTTCAGGAAAATTCGAGAAAACTGAAGAAATGACAAAATAAAGAAATAAATGACAAAAGAAGAAAAAGAAGGACCAAAACAAGAAGAAAAGGAAAAGCAAGGGGTGGTGGTGCATTTTTGTAGCCAATCAAAATGGAGGGCTAGGATTAACCCACACCAACCAAAATGGAAGGCTAGGATTAACCAACACCAACCAAAATCCCAAAATATTTTCTTTAAATAGCCTCATTCTTCACTTGTTAAACACACCATATACCATTAGCTTAGATACTAGAATTAGGTTATTAGTATTTCATCTTCCAAAAATTTAATTGCAATATTTTTCTTTTTGTAAACACTTTTTATTTTTATGCAATTTCAAGCTTCATTTTAATTCTTGCACTTCTCTTTCATTTCTCTCCTTGCTCTTCATTTCCTTATCTTCATAAATTCTCGGGTGGACAAAGTAGCAATTCTAACCACATGGGATTGAAAGTATCGATTTGAAGAATTTGTTTACGTAATTTTAATTTTCGTTTTAATATTAGTTACGCCCCTTTAAATATCAATTTTATTGTGGGTTTGGTGATTTGTTAACACAAATTGTGACCACTAGTTTTCATTCATCATTTTCATATCTCAAGCCTTGTTTAATTCTGTTCGTATGTACATATTTTTCTCTTTACCCAATTTATTAGAAATATGCTAGCTCGCAATTAGTTGTTAAGTAAATAAATTATTCTCAAAATTTAAATGGTCTAGTTCGCCTAAATTAAAAATTAAGGTTTGCGAAAATATTAGTCTCTGTGGATCGAATCATAAATACTAAAACGAGATCGTGCGCTTGCGATATTTAAATCTTTAATTTAAGCACATCACATTTGATTTCTAAATTTAAATGAGAATCTGCGTTAAATTCGATATGTTAAGCTTAATCATTGTTAGATTTCATGATTCTAATCTTAATAAATCACGGTGTTGTTTTTATTATTATTTATATAAAGCGTTTTTTCTAAAATACAACTCATATATATATATATATATATATAGGCCATTACTCCATACAGAACACCCTTATATAACAAACAATAAAGAACACCTTAAATCTAATAGATCCAATGGCCCCGCCAGGGGCACCCAATACAAAAAGTTGTTATTTTTTTACCCTCTATCCATCTAGCAAAAAAAATTTCAAAAATAAAAAAATTAAAATTTTTCTACTGTTCATGATGATATCATGCTGACGTCAACAGTGAGTCATCATGAACAGTAATTTTTTTTAAAATTTTAATTTTTTTTTCTAGATGGATGGATGTTAAAAAAATAACAACTTTTTGTATTGGGTGCGGAACTCTTATATTAGATTAGATATGAGGTATTTTTTATTGTTTGTTATGGACTGCAACTCATATATATATATATATATTAACGTCTCAATATTATTTTTTCAACTACTGCTCTCCATAATGTTTGGGTAAATAAGTAGAATTATCATTGTACTAAATATATAGAAAGTTTCAGTTGAATCACCGGTCCAAAGTAGAATCATCATTGTACTAAGTATATAGAAAATTTCAGTTGAATCACCGGTCCAAAAAAACTTACAATTACATCACAAAATTACAATTAACTTATAATTGCATTACCAAACTATTAAATACTTATACAATCATTAAAATTTGTTAACTTTTAACGGAAAACCGCATTATTAGCGACATGGGCGCCATGTCAACGATCACATCATAACTCAAATTCCTAAACCAAATTCACTATCGACTTTCAATTGGGGTCACTAGAATGGAAAAAAAAAAGGATTTTTGTGAAAGTTATATGTATTTCTTGTTAGACAATCTGTGAAAATTAGTACAAAACAGTATATCGTGTGTGTGAATAACAGAATAAGAAAAACGAATAAAAAGGAGACAAGAACGTAAAACCCGAGTCCAGTGCGTGACTGTCTCCTTAAAGCGTATTTGCCCTCACCGTATGTGTAAGCAAAACACCTCCCAGGATAAAACGGATTGCAGTGAAGCTATAGGAGCGTCACTCTCAGCGAGCTTGAACCGAGCAAGAATATCACCGAAGAAGAAGATGACGTATTTGAGAGAAGAGGATGTGTTTTTCGAATGAATAATCCTAGAGCTCTAGATGAGTATTTATAGGATTGGAAAACTTGTGCGCTACACAATTGCCCTAATTAATTAGCTATGCTAATTAAAAGTCGGTGGCAATTTTCCTTTATTAATTAACCGCGTTAATTAATTAAGGTAAAGCGGTGGCAAAAAATTCGTTATAAAAACGGAATTGATTTACCTCAACTAATTCCAAAATAGAATTAACTTATCCAGTAATTAATTCCAAAAACGAATTAACTTAACCAGAAATTAATTCCGAAATTGAATTAAACTAAGTCAGATTTTAAGCCCAAGCCCTGTGGAAATAATAATTAGCAAAACTAGTCCGGTTCAGATCGGCCCAATTTCCTGCTGCATTCGTGTCCGCAGGTCGCACACGCGGAAAGCCCGAAGGCTTGCGAAGCCACGAATTCTCCCTCGAAATCCCATGATTTGCACCCCCCTGCGCGCACGTAGGAGATGGAGCAACACTTAGCCAACACAAGTGAACACTACTCATGCGTTGTACTATATAAAGCAAAGGATACTCCTTTTCCATTTCAATGTGGGACTTCAAGTTTAACAACAAAATTTCCACTCTTAAGGGACCAACTTTGAGTAATCATAACTCATTCATCCCTTAGTCGTTTTGAGTGTTCAAGTATGCATTGGAAAGCTCTCGCGGAGGAGAACACTCTCCAAGCACGACTTGTTGCAAACACGCACACAAGGCACACTCAAATCGGAGCTCAAAATGACTCGACAATGTGGGTCAAAAAACCCACATTTTTCTAACAATCCCCCACATGGATGAGATTGATATCGTAGTAGCACACACCAGACAAATAGACACGGAATTTGATGTGGTGATAATTCTTCAATCAGATATAGCATACGATAGGTAGAGGTTTGCTCCTTGAACCTTCGCTTGAGTAAGCATACCGACCTTACTGGTAGACAGTGGAGGTTTGCTCTTTGAACTGTTCGACCGTTTGTGTAAGCGATGATATACTTATCACTATATCCTTTCTGACTCGTTCAGCTCTCATGATTATGTCCATTTTGGCCATGGAACATCGTCCTGGTTCTGCAGGAGTTTCTAAAGAATTGTGCCTCGCAATTCTCCTTTGAAGCGGCCCCACTTCTCTCCCACATAGGTGATCTTTATCTTATAGAGTAACCCGCGTTTACTCAACTGATTTCCATGCGTTCAAACCTTGAACTCCATGTAATCACCTAAAGATCATTAAAAGCTTAATAGCTTACCCTCGTACCTCACGGGTCTCACTGTTTCTCATCATAGGAATAGGCCAGGGGTTACCCCCACAGTGATTTGGTCATCATGATTTAGTTGGCCCATTGAACCAAGTTCTTGGGATCTCCAGTCAGCAATGGTTGGGTGTCCACCATGACGCCGTTAAAAAGAAAATTGGGGAAAAAAAATTAATTCCGAATATCCAATTATGATGTATTCCAAATTTATTGCATTACTCAATTTCATTCATAACTGTATTATAAGAGCATAATATACAGAATGGGAAATTTAAAAAAAAATTGTGGAACATGAAATATTATAAAAATGATAATATTTGACTTTTATTTAATCATCATACGGTAATTATAAATTTACTAGATTATAGCCCGTGCAAAGCACGGTTTACTTTATTTTTTTATTTACTTATAGTTTAGTATATATAATATTATAAATATTATTTTTAATATGATGGGAGAATTCAAATTTTAGACCTTTGTATATAAATAATTTTTATTATTAAATCTAAATTAATATGTTATTGGTGGTAATCGAACCTTCAAACTTTCTATATAACATAATCTAATATTAATTTTATATTAAAATGTTGTTGGCGGGATTCGAATCTTAGACCTCCAATTTTTATTATTGTTGTATCTGACGGTCATGATTTATTTGAGTTGAAGATCTAACGGTTACGAATGAGGGATAACCAAAAATAGGGGTAACCAAACTACAAATTATACCCCTTTCGCTTGTTATACAGGGTATAATTAGTTGGTTGGTTAACACCTTTCGAAATGGTTTGTTAATACCTTCCGAAAATGAAAAAATAAATTAAAATGCATATAAAATTTTATTTTACCTAATAACAAACTTTTTAAATTACACTCCAATTAATATTTAATTGCATACATTTTTAGTTACCGAACTTTTTTAGACTCTTTCAATTACTTAGAAATCAAATATTTTCAAAATCAATTTATTTTTAACCCGTGCAGGGCACGTATAGTTTATTTAATTATTTTGAAAATAATTTTAAAATAATATAATTTTATTAAATTATGAATTATAATTTTTAATCATGTTTATAAAGTTCGGGAATCTGAACTAAGTGATTGATTAATCAATTTATGATTAATCGGAGGTTTATTTAAAAGTTTTAATAAATCGGGCTTTTTTAGTTAAATCGATAGAGTAATCGGAAATCTGTAAAATATTTTATAAGGATTAATCGGGATTTTCCAATAAATTGGGGAAACAAATTAATTACCTTAAAAATTAATAATTCATTAAAAACTGTAATACTCAATAAATATAGTCTTCAAATTGTTGATTAGTTATTAGGAATTATAATATCATATAAATAAAATTATTTGTAGCGTTTTTTAAAAGAAAAAGTTTAAGTTTGGAAAATAGAAATTAAAGGTAACATATTTTAAAAGTAATTAGTTTTTTTTAATAAAAGAAAAAGTAATTAGTTAGTTACTAAAAATTATAATTTTATATTTAAGAAAAAGTAGAAAAATTAATATGATTTTAATGTTTTGGTCGTTATTTTTATTATTTAACTTTTTTATTAATTGATTAATTGAATCATAGATCCCGAAACATAGATGGAAATTGATTGAGAGTTTCAGATAGTAGGCTAGGGACTATTCTGTAGTGGAGCCGGCTCAGCCAGGTTAGTCGAAGGTGTGATGTGTGACAGTGTTTCGTAGTGTACATAGGACTATAGGAGTTTGAAGTATAGTGTAGAGCGTAGATAGAACCGTTAACTGATTTGTTATTGTCACAACATAATTTTTATATAAAATATTAATTAAATTTATTTTTAATTTAACTAAAATTATGACTAAAAAATAGGATTGAATCAAACTACCAAACTATAAAATATACCTCATTCTCTAAGATAGATAGATTGATTGGAGCAGCACATATCATCGCAGTAGTTAAAAATTTATTTAAGCATATTCGAGTAAAAACTTTATAAAATACAAATTTATAATTTCATTACGTTCAACATATATATAATAACTAAAATTTTACAGAATACACATAATTTATAACGAAGATATATTTATAACTTTTATAATTTTTTGCAACATTTTTTACGTAAAATTGAAATTCTTTTATAATGGATATTCAGCAAAATATATAACTTGTATTCAACATCATCTACTCAACAATAATTATATTTGTGTTAAATTCAAATATATAAAATAATTTTATATTGATGTGAACACGAAAAATATGGAAAATAAATAATAATTCATATTTCTATACCCTAATTTGGTATTAATGAACCCCAAAAATATAGTTGAGAATTATGTAATATTTATTTAACGAACTACGGTTCAACATACCACTATTTTAAACAAATAATCATTTTTATCTTATATCCTAATTTAGTATTGGTGAATCCCAGAATAATATTGAAGAATTAATTATGTTTATTTAATAAAATTTTAACTTTTATTTAATAGAAGATGTTGAATCCAAATTATATATGTGTTGAATATAAAAAATTTGTAAGTTAATATTTAAGAAAAAATTGTATTTGGTAATATTCCTAAATTTATAATTGACAAAAGGTGTATTATTTTTTTACACAAGTTAATAAAATTAACAGTTAATTTATCATATTAAATAAATATGAATACAATTAATTCAAGATATCAAATTTGAAAATGAAACCAATAAAAATGAGATTAAGGAAGCAAATTATAAATATGGTCATTACTTTAGTTTCATACTAAAGAAAAAATGTCCAAAATAGCATAAAAATTGATATGTTTATCCAAAATACATCGTTTAAATTTCTGGCCCTTACCTAACACATCCTTAGAGCATCTTCAATGGGTTGACTAAAATGGTTGGCTAAAATAATATAAATTAATGATTGACTAAAATTTGCTAAATCTGTAAGGTGTTATGCTCCAATGTAGTTGGCTATAGTGGTTGACTATATTTTAAAAATTGTATTTTATTACTTTGAATAATTCTTTTTATTAAAAATTAAATTTCAATAAATTAATATTTACACCAATTGATCTAAAAATGTTGTCATATATTTAGAATTATAAATTATGACTAAAATTATATTTTCTAAACTATAATAAATTAGATTATAAGTAATAACTAAACAATTGATTTAATTAAAAATAAATAAATAAAACATGGATTATTGATAGGCGATTTTGCAATGGTTGGAGGGGAGAAAACCATGATTATTGAATAAACAGGTGACGTGGCGTGCAATACAGGTCTGTACTAACATGGATGGTTATATATATAGACAAGGGGACTTGCTAATTGGAGAAGTAAAAATGGAACATGTTGGCTATATTTTTTACTGTAGCAGTGCCACATGAAGGGATTCGAGTTAGAATTTGTGGGAGAGTTGGGTCAAGAAGCTTATTTGGACAAGAAGAAATAAAGGAGAGATGAATGAAGCTTGGACAAGAAACTTGTAATAATCCGAATTTTCAGAAAATGATTTTAGTATTATTTTAAGAATATTAATGTTTTCCTAAAATGAGGAGGAAATTTTTTTATTTTATTTTATTGTTCATTATTCCAGTTCAAGGAATTTCAAAAGCAAATTATTTAATTATTGTCTGGTTTAGTGTAATTATGAACTATATTATGTGATTATTGTTGGAAGGTGGAATATATGTGAAGTTGTGTTTATGTGTTTATATGATGATTTGTGTGAGTTGTGAAGGTTGATGTATTTTATTTATATTTTTTAGGATTTTAATATATTTAAATCATGCATTTTGATCCTCTGTTAATTTTATAAAATTATCGGAGGAATTAAAAATCATGAAATCTCTTGAAATATTATCTTTATTTATTTATTAAGTTTTTTTAAATTGTTGGGTGGATTAATTTGGGAGTTGTGGTATTTTAAAATGATTTTAAGAGTTTTATTGTATTTAAAGGATCAAAACTTTGAAAATTCATATTTAATTCATTTTTGATCCGAAAAATATTTTAAAAATATGTGGGTGCTCCTAATTTTATACTCTTCATTTTAAAAAAGAAAAGTTTATTTTTCTGAAATTTTATTTAATTTCGATTTATAAAGTGGTTTATTTGTTTTAAAAGTGAATAAGTAGTGTTAGAATTGGGCCCGAAAGAAGTTGTAAGTAGTAATATAAGTTTGGGCCTAAGCCCATTAAGCATAAGAAACAGACGCAACATACAAACAGATCGGGGAGAGAGTTCTAGAGAAACGGGAAGAAATTGGGGAAAAAAGAAGATGAGAATTGGGGGTGTTGATTCTTAATCAATTGAACCATATATGTATGTATGTATAGTCGTGTGTGTGTGTGTATATGTAAGCTCGTGTGTGTGTGGGTGTGCGAGCTGTGTGTGTGCGCGAGATGGAGTGGTGTGCAGCGGACGGAGCGGTGGACGGAGGAACAGGCCGGAGTCGCGTGCGGCGGTTGCTGGAGGTGGTCGCCGGCGTCTTGTAGTGGTCAGGCAGGGAGGCTGTGCCGCGGTGGTGGATTAGCACTGCAGTAGAGAGGGAGAGATGGTGGAGAGTGGTTCGATCTTTTGGTGGGTCGGAATCGAAAGGGTATAATCTCGTACTTTAATTATTTAATTTTCGATTATCATTGATTAATTGTTTTAATTTAATTAGTTGTAAATTATGAGTATATTGTTTGATTGTAGTAAATTATTTATTTAATTAGTATCGTAGCAATTTAATTAGTTGTGAAATTGCAAGTTAAATATGTGATTTTCGTAATTGAATTAAAGTGGTAAATTGTGGATGTTACTATGTTTTGTGAATTAAATTGGAAAATAGAGTTGATTATTATTATTATTTGTTAATTAAATTGCGAGTATTGTTAAATTGTTATAATTGTAATTGAATTTAATTCGTGAGTTAATGTGTCAATTTTTGGGATTTGATGAATTGTTAGAGTTTATAATTGGAAGTTGAATTAGGAATTTTGATAAAGATTAAAGTATAAATGGTTAAGTGTGAATTGATTGTTGTAAGGATTGTAAATAAGATACTTGTATAGTAATCAATGTATATAGATTTATTATCTGATTTTCTTTTAACTGATAGTGATTAATGAATATGATATATGACTAGCAAGTCGTAATTTGTATTTAGAGTGATAATTATAATTGTTAAATTTCTTGTGTGTTAATCGAATCAATGGGCTTAATTGATTAAATGGTAATCAATTTTAGTCAATAATTGAGTTTGACCGTAGTATTTGATAAATGTCTTATATGCAAGGATTAGATTTAATCGAGTCGATAATTAAAGGTTTATGTGACTTACTTGTTATATATGTCCATCGATAAATGTTTACGTGCTAAGTGCTATAAGTCGAGTCAATTGCTTGGTATTTGTTTACAATTGGTCAAATGATTATCGATAATGGTTTTGGGTAGAAAGTTGAATTGTTATTGTTATAGGAGGTGTAAGTATATGAATGGCTAATTGGCTATGTGCTAAATGGTATAAATTAAGTTATAGTATATGTTGAAAGTATAAGTGCCAACTACGTGGTGTTGGCTTAAATGTGGATAAACGTAGTTTACTTTTCTTACGTGTTGAGGTGCCGCATGTCTGGGCGGGTAAATTTCTTTACATGTTTAGTTGCCACATGTCTGGGCGGATACTTTTCCTTATGTGCTAGTTGCCGCATGTTCGGGCGGGTACTTTTCATTATTTGTTTACTTTTATGTTGCTGCAAGTTGAGGCAGCTTTTATTTTATCAAAAGCAGGGTTATAAATTGTTTTGTTTGGCATGGAGGGGCTGAGCCCATAGTCCGATAAACGAATACTACATGCCGAAATTTTCTGAAAATCCCCTGCATTTAAATTTATTTAACTTATTTGATTTCAATGATTTAAGGGTATGATTTGGGTGTTAACTGTTTATGTGTATATGTGTTAAGTGAATTAATTTGAGGGTAATTGTTGTCTCGAGGTTTATGTGTTAATTTGAGGATTAAATGTGTCTTGAGGATTGATTGTGTATTGTGTGTCTTTATCTATATATTAAATTGGTTTAAGTCTATTAAATGGATATAAGTGTGTTATGTGCATTAAGTGGTAATAGAGTAGTCAATTATAGGAAGGACACCTATAGTTTGACTTTATGTGACTTAGTGGTAATTCCGAGTGGTGTCTACTCGAGATACGAGGTAGGACTGACACGTACTCGTAACAATTACAGTACCATTAGGGCGTGATCAAGTGGAGCAACGTGTATCAAAAAGGGAAAGATCGAGGCATCGTGTAAAGTTCATGGAACTGCTTGGGCGAAACGCCAAGGATTTATTCGCGGTGTTCCGTTTGGTGCTAAGGACCAGAGGCAAGTTAATTAATACATACTCTATCGTTCAGAGTATATTTATTTTAAAATATATGAAATGTGTAGAATAAGACCTCAGTCCATATTTGCAAGATTTCTTCTATCTTTATCTTGATAAATTGTTTATTTTTAAGTGAAATGATTTGATTGGAAATATATGTGATATGGAGAGAGTGATATACTATAAGGAGTAAAGTGATATGGGAGGAAATGATATCAGTTGTTATTTATAGTTATTCTTACGACATTATGGTATCAGTTGATATCTAAACTTATTTTATGATATTATAATTAGGTGTAAATTGGGGATATTGACTTCTAAACTGTTTTAGACGTTATTAATAAATATTTTGTTATACAAGGGGACAACAGTTGATATCTACAGATTTTTCTTAAAAAGGGACTTACATGTAAAGTATTTTAGTTGGTGTATTTTAAAGGTATTGATATATGAATGGAAAAGTGGAAGGGGTTATCTTGAGAGGTATATTTTCGAAAACCCGGACAAAGTTTTTAGAAAGAATTTCGCAATAATTAACCTAATGGCAACATCACCAATAAACTAGTGTTTATTTAATTATTAGATACCTCTCGAAGCATCTACTAATTAAATAAACCTTATTCGTCTAATTAAATTTATTTAATTAGATGAATATTATTTTTAAAATGTTTTCTTAAAATCGCTTTGTTCCGGAATAATAATAAAGATATTTCGATGGTTATAAATGAGACATTTTTGGTTAAAAATATCTGGAATGATATCGATAATTGTTATTTTAATGGTTATTTAATTCAATGAATATTAATTATAATATTCATTTAAAAGGGATTATTGAATACTTATTCTTTAGATATTCTAAGTGTTCTAAGGGTGATTATATATTGTTAAAAGGTTGTTTAAGGAATTTCATAGTGAAATGAATGTATGTCTTGAATTGATATACCTGTATAAATGTTTTCAAATGATTATAATACGGATATGAAAATGGAAAGGTGAAATGTGAAATGGAATTGAAAATGATATACGGGAATGGAAATGTGAAATGGTGTTGATAAATGGAATAATGATTTTATAAAAAGGGGGGATCAACAACAAACTTGCATAATAGGCTGTGTCAGGGCTGTGTGCGACATAGTCTAGCATTCATTATATGATTCGGCACGAAGATGCCAAGGGAGGATGTTAGCAGGTGGCCTTCCTCCGGGAGGATGTTAGCAGGTGGCCTTCCTCCAGGGATGATGTTAGCAGGTGGCCTTCATTCCTTCTACCGGTAGTAAAAAGGGACGGGTACGGAGGACGACTGATCATCGTGCCTCACGTATTCGGCAACAGTGAAAATCCCCAAAACTTAAAAGAAAGAATTGATAATGGTTTCAGAGTTGTGTACTGAAAAAGGAAAATGGTATGAAATGATGGAATTGTTTTACAGTAAGAAGAGAAACTGATTTTATATTACTTTTACATACAGTTGTTGTATAAAAGGAAATGGAAAGATTATATTGAGAGCTTGATTTTAAATGTTATATTACTTTGAGATATTATACTAAGATGATGTATTGATTATTATCTTGTTATAGAAGAGAACTGATATTATATTATCAATAAGTAAGTAATAACTTGCTGAGCAATTCTTTCGCTCATACTTGCTTATTTTCAAATATTAACTTTTCAGTGGAAGGTAGCCAGACGAGGTTATCTGCATGGCTTAGATGAAGCGGGCAGCGTGCCCTTATGAAGACGATATGATCTAGAAAGTTTATATCTGGAGTAAGTTATATGTAAGTATATTGATGTGTAATATATATGTTACTTTGCGCAAAATAGTATTAGTTGCTGGTGTACTTCTCAACGAAGTTATACTAGTAGTAAGGAGTTGATTCTTGTTTCTAGCCCTATAACCTAAAAGATGCTTGGTGGTTGGGGTCTCAAATGTTGTAACTTAATTATTAATGACTACAGATGGTTTAATGTGGTTAAGCAGGTGATTTGTTATTAAGGATTTCCGCGTGACGACCAAATCCCTGACCCCGGATTTGGGGGCGTTACAAAACTGATTATTATCTATAAGTATTAAGTAGATTTTCGCTTGCAAGTTTTTATCTTTCACTTGAAAGGATTTTTCTTGTTTTAAGCACTTAGAAATTTATTTTCCAGTTTGGATTCGGTTTTATGTATTTTCTATTTGGATTTGGTTTTTAATTGTGTTTCCTGGATGGATTCAGATATTAGCTAATCTTCAGGCTGGTATTGGATTTTTTTTGGATTCCTATTGATAGAATTTGAAGAGAAAAAATATTGAAATTATTTTGGGGATTCCGGATAGTACTTTGAACAAGCAACTCAATATATTTGGTGTGCTTTTTCTTTGGAATACTTCCACAATTTATAGGCATTCAAATACCTCCTCCATCCCCATTTGTAAATGCCCCATTAATTATGTTAATCAATACCATTAATACATTTACTATGTAACTTACAAATATATAATTATTTATAATTACTAATCACATTTATGTATTTGTTCAATTTATTTTATTTTATAAATTAAGTCAAATATAACATCTCCCACTTGACGTATTTGTCAAATATTTTTCGTGACTCCCACATTTTCTAGAGTCTATAAGTTAAGTGTAAATTTTCACTTTTCATTAGAGTTGAATTCCATATTTCATGACTCAAATTCTCGAGTGCAATCAAACCAACATGTTTGACAAAAACTTTCACAGAAATATTTTCTGTTAATCTCTAGTTAAGCATTGTCACTTTCACTTCTTGCAATACATTCATTTTTCTTACTTTTCCAACTTCAACTCTATTATAACTCAGTAGTTCTTCAGAAATTGAATTCTCATAACTTTCAAAATTTGCACCGAAACAACCAATGTCTTCAGGCATGTCTGCCTCATAACCAATTAGTGGTGCAATGTACACTTCTTGTACTTTATTTTCCTATTCACAACCTTTCACCAGGATTGATTAGGATTTCGTTTGTATCCATTCACTAGATCAATTAAATACATCAAGTCAAGTCAATCGATTACACAACATCAAACTTTCGACTACTTGCGCAAATGAAACATTAAGTGCCTTTTCCACATTAACAGTTTCCACACTACCAATGGGTTGGTGCCGGACTGCAATTTTGCATCATAAAACGATTAAGCATTTCACTCGGATACCTTTCTGATTCACACTAAATATTCAAAATATTTAATTTCCTGAACATATCAGATTTCACTCATATTCTCAACTTTCCCACTAAGTTCCAACTTAGTTTTGTTGAACATTCCTTTATTAATTACCGACAACAATATATCATTAACATACACTGATATTATTGTAAACAAACTCCCACTTTTCAAAATACAGACACTATTGTCCAATTCATTCTCGGTAAAAATTTCTCAATTTCTGTGTAAAACCTTTCACAATTGGACATACTTTTAGACACATTTTTCTTAACTTTTCCTTTCAAAAATTCATACACAACCTATGAATTTTCTATATTGGGGTTGATCACACAACTCCCACACTTGATTCTTTCAAAATTGATTCAAAATCATTTTTCATTATTTTCCTTTGATAATTCTGATTCTTGCGAAAAACAAGATTATGCACTATTAAATTCAATAGCGATATTCAGGTCATGATCATAATATTCATTTCTATCCACTTCAAACACATGTCTCAATATTTAAAAAAAAACATCATTGTCATAATCACATAAATGACAACTAAATGTCTTGTATTCTCAAATACAGTTTCAAATTCCTCGGAATATTTTTGAAAATTGCTTTTCTATTTTCAATCAGTTAACAATTTTTCGATTTTTCCCACTTCTAGACGGGTGTCAATGATCATTTCCTTTTCAAGGCACTTGCCCTTATTCCTTATTCCTTTCTTGAGTTCCTCTAACTCAATCAAAAAAAATTATTTGTAAGCAAATTAATATTTCACATGCTCTATATTCTGAGCATCACTAAAAATTTCCCTTTTCGAGTGCCATTTTTCTTCAACAATAATTTCCAAATTATCTCGAAACAATTTATTTCTTAATTTCTGACCCCTCATACATTATTATCCAATCCATTCAATTTTTCATATTCACCGAAAATAATTAAAGCAATGCCTCTGCTTTTTATGCGGAAAGAAAACTAGCTTGGAAAGAAAACTAACTGAAACATGAACCAATAAGATTAAGACTAGCAAATTAGAACAACAAAACTAATAAAAAAAATACAAAGGAGTAGACACGCAATATGTTATATAATAATGCAAATCAAATTCTCTTAAAACAATCATTATTTAAAAATTTTATACTCTATTTTATGAGTATAAAAAAATTCCTCCAACATAATCTTTTTCAACTATAATTTTCTGATTGTCTTAAAATAATATATATTTTAATTTTTACGGCTCCAAATAAATAATAATGCTGCCATTCAATTCTCCAATATTAACAAATTGAGACGTGACCAACATATTTACCAATTGCGATAAAGTAATTTGCATTCTCGTCATTCCAAATTATTTTAATCTACAAATATTTTTCCAGCTCCAAATAAATAATGGATGCCACTCAATTTCACAATAATATTCAAATCGTATATGCATAATCAGCTCCAGACATGATACAAGAAGCTCACAATACAAATCACAAGAGATGGTAAACAATCCTAATAAGAAAGAATAATAAGCTGCTCGTAATGGGGGAAAATTAACAATTATTCACACAAAAAAAAAACTACATTCATGAGTACACGCAAGAGATGAACAAAATATATATGATATAAGAAATCTAACATGAACAAGATCATAAAAAAAAAAATTAATGACAAGATCATAAAAAGGATTATGTAAATCTAACATGAATAAGTAGGCCGATAACTAAAAATATTTAGTCGAAAAGATGAGGAGGGTATAAGGCTACTTTATTGATGCACATACAAAAAACATGGACTACGGAAAAATTATTAGATCGAGTGATTTTAGTCACAAAAAAAATAAACGGTTATGCAAGAAAAACAAAAAAAAAAATGCAATCCACGGATAAGTAATCAAAGTTATCACATATTTTAGGCTAAGCACATGAATCAAGAAATCACTAAAACTAGGCTGGACAAGTATATAAGGTTGGGAAAAAGAAAAACTAAGATATCAAAAAATGCATAAACTAGTACAATATACATGCTATTGAGAACGGCAAACAAGGCGGCCAAAAACAACAATAACCACCTAAACATGCATTTCATTCATGTGATATGGATTAAAACCTTAAGACATAAATAGTGAGATAAACAAATAAAATATTCGCACGCATGCCAAATAAAAGGAATAAAAGAGGTATATCATGCTATAATAGAAGCAACAAACTCAGTAGCCAGATTGGAAAGGACAAACAACGAAAATTGCAGCTTGTGACAATGAAATCGTTAGGCAGCGGAGGATTTATGTGCGCTCTAATACCAATGATAGAATTTAAAGACAAAAAATATAGAAATTATTTTGGGGATTCCGGATAGTACTTTGAACAAGCAACTCAATATATTTGGTGTGCTTTTTCTTTGGAATACTTCCACAATTTATAGGCATTCAAATACCTCCTCCATCCCCATTTGTAACTGCCCCATTAATTATGTTAATCAATACCATTAATACAGTTACTATGTAACTTACAAATATATAATTATTTGTAATTACTAATCACATTTATGTATTTGTTCAATTTATTTTATTTGATAAATTAAGTCAAATATAACACCTATTGGGTTTAGGTTGTTGCAGCTGTACATTTTAGCCAAGGGCTTCATAGCCTTGGAGATGCTCTTAACAGCTACTCCGTATAATATATGCGTTAATGACTTTAATATGAATCCCAATTCTCACACTGCAGGTCGAAGAAAAAGAACGGGTAACCATTAAAAACTAGTTGCGCATGAAGGGTCTCACAGTACACACGTTGCAACTGTCAGCTTGTAAGTCATATATTCCTGATATAACGCAGGCTTGTGATGCGTCAGGCTGTTAACGCATTTACAAATGTGTTCAAGTAAAACGCAAGAAAAATATGCGTTGCTATTACTGAGTTTTAGTTGGCTATTACACTAACGCAAACTTGATTTATGTTTTATCTAATTGCTAGCGGTGGATCAGCTTTAAACAGAATGCTATTTTAATTATTCCTATTTTAAATTAAGGTAAAATGGACCATAACCCCATGAGTAAAAAGCAGTTTGTGTGCCCGTAGTTTTAGCTTCGTGCACTTTGTGTACCTAGAGTTCAATATCTAGCAATTTGCATGCTGTAGTTTCAAAAAGCTAGCAAAAAACTTACTGACGTTAATTGTCGTTAACACCGTAAGGATTAAAGTGTAATTTTACACTTGCAACGGCTATATGTGTGTGTATATCACAGAACTTGGGCTCAATCGGGTTATAAACCGAGTACACCCCCAAATTACCCCTAAATATTAAACCATAATTACTAAATCGAGTTAATTATTTGCAAATTGATGGATGAGTGTTGTGTATGTCATATGTTGGTTGTAGAAAGGACAGCTTGGACGGAGAAGAATGTTGGTCGGAGGTTTATGAGCTGCGTAAATGGTAGAAGGGGCTATAAGTATTTCCGGTGGGTGGATCCTCCGATTTGCGATCGTGGACGTGTTGTGATACTTGGATTGTTGAGAAGACTACAGAGAAATGAAGAGGAAATGGAGAAATTGATGTTGTTGCAAGAGAAAGAGAAGAAGAGTTCTTGCAAATTAGGAATTTGCACTTGGTTTTTTATGAATTGTATTGTTGTAATCGTCTTGGTTGTTTGTTTTGGTCAATTTGGAACCAAACATCTGTTGTAACTCTGTTTTTTCAGTGATGAATAAAAATGTAACTTTTGAAAATTATTTGTGTTTCATGTGTTGGCTAATTTGTAATGTGTATGTTGTTGGTTAAAATGAAATGCAAGACTGCAAAGACACTAGCAACAACCCTTAATTCGCTTACAATAGATGCCATTACATTTCAAGAAACGTAAATTAAAAACATATAATAATAAAACTCTAGTTGGACTAGAGTGATTACATCAGATCTGCAGCAAGTATGGGGTGGAGAAAAGAAGGGGCCGTATCAAATACCTGGAGACCACCTTCACCATTGAGCTGAGAGTAAGCAAAAGCTATGACCGCTTCATTGCAAGACTTGGCCACATGCACAACAACACATGAGTCCAAAGCCTCATTCATCAAGCTGTTAATCATGGCCACCAAATCGGCAAACCAAAACTCTGGGTCAGGGTTATTGACTTGACTAACAGCCTCCTCACAGTCTGACTCAATGAAGACAGACCTAACATGTCCCTTCTCCCAGGCCATCTTCAATCCATAAAAAATTGACCATAACTCAACAGCCAAAGGCATCCACAGCCCCATCATTCCAGCACTCCCTCTCACCCATTCCCCTATGTTGTTTCTCATGATACACCCTACAGCTAATTGCATTTGGACCCTGTCAAACACACCCTTGCAGTTGACCTTGAACACCCCTGCAGATGATGGCTTGCTCCACCCGGCCATGATGAATTCAATAGGAAATATAGGGATTTAGAATAGCAAATGCAATATTTTGTGTATAGAATGTACTTTCAAGCGTGTGTTTATATAGTGGATTATACATTAAATTTTTCAAGAGAGTCAATACCATCTTGACATGCATTGGTGAAGAGAGTAAATACTCAATTTTTCAAGGCATTCAAAGCTGATAATACCAAGACAGCTTCAAAAAGAGCAGAAACCAATAGCAATGGAGACAGTTGAATTAGTGGAGTAATTCCATTAATATTAAAATTATGCAGTAGAAACTGTTATATTAATAATATAGCTATTATCAAGCTTTGTATAAAATATTGTACCAAAAATTAAGACCCTGGCATTATACTAAGCCATACCAAAAATTATAGCAGTGCATTAGACCATGCATGCTACTATTTTGTACCAAAAATTTACAAAATATCTCCACAATTATCTCAGTTTCTACTGCATCATTTGCATGCATAAGTTGAACTTCACAACCTCCATGGAGGCCTTGTACCCATTTCTTTCTTTCTTGCATTAGCCTCTGCCTCAATTTGCTTCAAAGTTGTCACATGTTGTCCCCTGACCATGAACCTTTGTGGATGTATACTCAATGTTGTGTTCTCCATCCTGGTAGGCTGAGTATAGGATGTAAAAATCCCTCCTTGGCTATACCCTTGGATATTGTGAGTATTCATAACATGAGGTATAACAGGAACATGACTTGTCTCTGGAGTAGGAATTTTTGATGCCTCTGAACTAGAACCTTTGATACCCTTGGATTTTTCCTTTTTCTTGTTGCTAGGTCCATCTGCATTGCCTTGGTCATTTCTCTGTAAATTAATAAACAAAATTAATTTAGCAACAGGTTTACTTTGTAGGAAAAAAATAGGACACTTTTAACAAAATTACCTTAGCATCTCATGTTCTTTTATTATGACCTGTTTGCTTACAATAACTGCATATGACATTAGTATTCTGCCTTCTAAACTTGGTTGGATCAGGAGGAACATCATTCTTCTTGTTTCTTACTTTCTTGGGCCTACCAGGTTGTACCTTAAGCACAGGTGGATGTGGGCCAGGAATGCCTGTTTTCTCCCAATATTCTTCACTATTAATGGGCTCAAGTGTATGCTCATAACATGCCAAGTACATATCTTTGGTATAAGTTTTGTGTATGTAGTCAGCCATGTTTAAAATTTTCAAATGAATGCAAGCACAAGCATGGTAACATGGGAGGCCTGTTAGATCATACTTTCTACATGCATATGTTTTTGCATCAAGATCAACAACTATTTCATGGCCCCCTTCAGTCATGGTGACCAAGTACTTGCTCTTACCAGACCATTGGACAACACAACCTCCAGTGAAACTCATTGCCCTATAAATCATATAAATTACAGTGGCCTTACTTGTTAACTTTTCTCATTGCATTTGGACAAATAGGATTTAAAGCATAAGTTCTTGCCATCTTGTCTCTCCTACTTTGAATTCTTCTCATGGCACTTTTGTGCAACCCCTGTAGTAGACCAATAATGGGAAGATCCCTATATTCTCTAATGCTATTGTTGAACACCTCACAGTGGTTGTTCACAAACATATCAGAGAGACATGTTGTCCTAAATGCTGATCTAGACCACTGTGATGTTGGCTTATCCATTAACCAATCATGACACTTTTTGGACAACTAATCAAAAAAAATTATATAAGCCAAAAAATATTACAAGTAATATAGTACAATGCATAAGAAGGGAAAACAAGCAATTACTACCTTTTGCAGTTCTGTCATATGTTTATTTAACATGTACTCTGTTGTAGCTCTAGCTGCAAGCCATAGTAATGACCTACAACCAACTCCTTTGTAGTCCTTGTACATGTTTTTATACAAATGCATTACACAAAACCTATGCTCTGCATTTGATACCACTGTAGTGAGAGCATTGATCAACCCCTGCAACAAAAACACAAAACAGTTACATTTTACATTTTACACTTACATGGCAAGAACATTTATCATCCATATAGTGTACTTACTTTTTGTCTATCTGATATAAAGGTCCATCCACCAGAGTTGATTATGCTAACATCCTGTGCTACCAATGATAGAAACCATCTCCAAGTTTCAGTGTTCTCAGCTTCAACAACAGCCCAACATATAGGGTACATTCCATCATTGGAATCACATTCAACTGCAGTTAATAGTTGGCCACCATAGGGACCTTTCAAGTGACATCCATCTAACCCTATTAGGGGCCTACATCCCACTGTAAAACCCTTCTTTAAGGGGCCCAAACACACATATATTCTCTTGAATCTCCTGCCTTGAAGACCAGCTTCCTCATTATCTAGCATTAGTTCAACTGTGCTGTCAGGCATTGCCTTTTTAAGTGCTACCGTATAATCCCATAATTTACCATATTGTGCTTCATGGTTCCCCCTTATCACCTTCAAGGCCTTTCTTTTCGCTCTCCCTACAGCATATATGCTAACTTCACACCCCCAATCATTTACAACTTTCTTGTGAAATGCAGCAAGTGGCCAAGTAGGATTCATCCTAATTTCATTTTCATAATACCCTGCAATCCATTTAGAATTCATGAATTTTTGTTTAAAAGTTGGTGGACAGGTGTGAGTGCCTAAATAGGTCTTCACTTGATAACTCTTTGTCTCTTTCACTGGAGTGGCATAGATTTTCCAGCGACATCCCTCCCCCTTACAAATGAACCTAATCCTCTTGCCATAATTTCTACATTGAATAACTGATTTCTTATGCACTATAGCATGTTTCTTCACTGCTACTCTAAGTGAATTACCACTATGAAATAGCATTCCCAACTCAAATTTAGGATCATTCATATATGTTCTCTCATCAAACACAGGATAAGAAGGTATCTCTTCATCAGTACTATTGGCAGCCATCCTTTCTTCCTCACTATTGTAATCATTGTCACTAATGTCATACTCAAATACTTCATTAACAACATCCCCTAAGTTGGCATTGGCATTAGTAATAGTACCAGCTTCCTTCATATCTTTAATGAGTTTTCTTTTCTCCCTAACAGCACACACCTCATCATCTGTACTATCAATATTTGAAGAATCATCATGAAAGCTTCACTAACCACCTCAGCTTCAACATTCTCTACTACCTCTGCCTTATCCTCCCCTGCATCTACCCTATCATAATGTTCTGCTAAATTCTGAAATATCATCTCATCAATCTCTTCATCATTTAATCCATCCAAATTAGGGAGATTCAGAAATTCCAAATCCACTAGTTGAGAGGGACGGTATTCTTGGGATTGAGAGACATTAACAGTGATAGCATAAACATATACCATTCTACATGGATCAAGATTTTTACACATTTCAACTACCTCAACTACATCATCATCCCTACTTATTGAGATTAAACCATCAATACTTGGCAATTTAAATGAGAACTCACAATATCCTAGATGGCCAAAGGCCTCTTGTAACATGTTACCAAGCTCCAACAAAGGCATCTCATCAATATCACAGTTATCGACATACCTATACATGCCACCAATATAAGCTCCAGATGTTGCACTAAACTCACCACCGTCATGTATTTTTATACTAAACAAATCACTCCCATCTGCACAGTTTCACAAAAATTGAAAAAAATAATAAGATTTTGCATTAATATTACAAGAACACTTCAATTTCGACATACCCATGAACATATAACCCAAGAAAGGCCATAGATAAACGACTATGGCATGCAAACCCTAAAAACTCATTAAATAAAACACAGGATACATGACTTACTCTTGTAATTAGGACGCTCAGCTGGAAAATATGCTTCATTAAACTCGGATTCTCTCAAATACCAAGGCATAAGGGCAAAGTGGAGAGAAAATTAGAGCATCTCCAATAGGGGTTGCCAAGAGGTTGCCAACGTTGACGTGGCATGGCACTCTTGGTTGCCTACCTATTGGAGTTGGTAAGTTGCTCAAAGGTTGCCAACCAATGTTGCCAACTTTTGGCAACTTCCCTAAATGGTTAAAACACATATATAATGACAAAAAATATTTATTTTCAATACTTATTATAGTTTATGAGTTTTTTAGAATGTGAATATAGGACCACATAGGCAACATTTAGAGGTTGCTAACTATTGGAGTGTTTTCAAATAAATGTTGCCAAAGTTGACATGAAAGAATAATAAAATAAAAAATTAGTTTATGAAATGATGTGGCAAGGTTGACAACTATTTTGGCAACCCCTTGTTGGAGATGCTCTTAAAGAGGGGAACTAATGAAGATCTACAATAATGAGGGGAGGGAGGGATTAATGATCTATTTTGCCGCCATATACACACACACGTACACAAAGCTGAAATGTCTGTAATAACCCTGCTTGCTTTACTCAATTTACAAAGGACAATTCACGGTGTTAACGGCTGTTAACGTCAGTATATTTTTTGCTATCTTTTTGAAACTATAGCATACAAATTGCTAGATATTGAACTCTGTAAATACACAAAGTGCACGAAGCTGAAACTACGGGTACACAAACTGCTTTTTACTCTAACCCCATACTAAACATAAAACAAGTCAGCCAGGGACGGAGCTACAGTGGGGGTAAGTGGGGGGCCGTGCACCCAGCTCTATAACCTATTAGAAAAATGTTAGTTTTTTGGTTTGAGCCCCCGCAGATTATTACCCAGAAATGATTGATCACAAGTTCTATTAGTCACAGATCTCAAACATTTTTTTACTACATAAATAAGTAACATTTCACTTTTTTAGATTATTTTTCTTTAATTTAATTTTTTAAATACCACAATTATGTTATATATTTTATCGCAAAAAATTTATGTCCCCACTATAATATATTTCTGGCTTTCACTGAAGTCATCTTACACCGTAAGACTGTGTGTCTAATGATCATCAATAATTGCAAATATTTTAACTGGCTGGCCATGTAAAGTCGGTAACGAGTAAAATGACAAAATGTCGGTTGTGGGCGGTCCATTATTTTTCCACCACGGCACCACCTACGTGGACCATTTGAGTATTTAACGTACGTTACTGTTCCGTTACTACGTCCTCCTTTAAAATATGAGCAATGAATGCTAGGTATTCCAAAAATATTTTCAAAATTTTTCCCAAATAATGTGGTATTGATAAGTGGTTGATTTTAATTCGTGGGCGCATATTTATGCACACGGGATCCCATATTATTTTAAGAAAGTTACCAATTATGCAAGAATTTCGGAAAAATTTTGGATTATATTTTGGGGGCTCTAGCATTTTTCTTAAAATATTATAAAACCCTCGACTTTTGTGGTCAGGCTTATTCATGAAATGATGAAATATGTACCAACAAAGACAAAATATCTGCCATCATACCAGACAACAGAAGATTTGATAGTTGAAATCAGTCGTTGAAAAAACTGGGACCGAAGCTTGGTTACGAATGTGCCAACAATTGAGATTTGTTAATATGTGTGAAAGTTAATTTGAATATCGAATTATAAAAAAAACTGGGATAAATCGTATAAATCATTTTGAAACTGATTCACGTAGTTTCAATAAATTTTTTTAATTAATAAGATAACTTATTTAATTTTGATGTGTATTTACATAATACTGTAGTAGGAATTATTGGACAGCTGATACTTGGTAAATATTTGTTACTAAGCAGCTGCTGATATAATATTTTGAGTTCCTGAATGGAAAACACATAAACTGCACAAATGGATTATATATAGTACGCACTTTATAGTCTTCAAGCACACAACTAAGCATAAATATTACATAAATATATAAGGATGCAAATTCTGGTTTATGTTCTCTACGTGGACGTACTAATTGTTACGAATAAAACCGAGACTATATATAATTAGTATTTCACTTCCCATAGTGCTTGCCATGCATGTAGGTGCTCATATATGTCCTCTTCACAGATTCAACATTCCATCAATCTGCAGATGCCAAAATCATATATATCCAGCAAAACTTGTCAAGTAATCGCTTCGAAAATTTGCAAAATAAATCGAAAAATTTGGAGCTAGTGTGTGAAGTGGTATAAAAAAATTTATGTAGAGGAGAGGGATGTATAATAATACCATATATGTAGTAGTTGTGACTGGGTTCGGGTTTGTGGAGGTTGGGCTGACTAGGCTGGAGCTGGTAGGGGTAAGTGGGCGGTGGAAGGAGGCCCGGAAAGTTGAGTGCACCGGGTGGAGGAGGGTTCTGGTCATGATGATGATGAGGTTGAGGTGCATAAAATGGAAAGTGGTCCAAAGTGAGTTGTGATGATGATTGTCCCTCCTGCAGTAACTTGAGCTCTGTCATTGCCTGTTGGTTTTCATGCTCCATTTCTGCTGCTGCTGCTGCCTCTTGTTGTTGCCTCTGCATTTGATTACTTGCCAACTAATTTCACCCCCCATAATACATGCACATCGTCAAATTAATTTATATGTGTTAGTCTATTCAAACCTTTATAAACTATAGCTACCATATTACAGTAGCTAGACAGTTGATTTATTATATACACAATAGCATGATCATACTCACCCAGTACTGCATCTCTTGGTTTTCCCTCTCCAAAAGATTTTCCTAATCCATAAATCAATGTTCAAAATACAACTTGTACACTACTTTTATATAAAATTACAAATTCGAAAAATGTTTTAAGATATTCATCAAGTACCTTCCTCTTCAAATTCTCCATCTGCTGACGGAATAGTTCAAACTGTAGAAAGCACATTGATGATGTTACATCAAGATAATTGAAATCAATTTACTAATTAATCAATCAGTGTATTGTTTTCTCTATACATATACCTTTCTTGAGCGGACCTTGTTGATGGAGTTCTCAAGCTGCTCTTCAAGTTTATCCAATTCCTCAGCTTGTACCGAACTCAAGTTATCTCCTTTGTACCGCTGAAGATTCATCTGTAAATTTAGAGTTTCTCTCTTGATTCGCGTCAGTTCACTATGCATTTGCTCCTAATTCATCCAAACACATGTGTGTAAAAAAAAAAATGTATCAAAGTTGTGTCAAATATATCTTATGCGCTTATAAAACATTCGAAAAATTCAGTATGTAGGTTTGTATTTCCTATATACGTACCCGGTTATCATGCTCAGGGATCTTTGTTCCAGTACACTTGAGGTACCTCTCTACCAACTGTCCCATGCTGCATCACCAGACAACACTCGCAGTTTAAGTAATGAAGGGTTCGATTAAAAAACTCAAACACTAACCAAATTAGTTCGAAACTGAGAAATCGAAATTTAATTAACGAGCAATCTCTTTGTGATCAAACTATGGCCTATTTTTGTATAATTAAAGTCTACAAAGATACGAGGTCCTATAAATCACATTATACACGATTGACTTTCAAGCCATTTACATCGCAATCATGCATATCAATGTCCTACAGTTTGAAAATCATAAGATAAAGTAGATGTATCTTAATCTATATATATATATCACACACACTATTCTCACTGGACTACACTAACAAGATATACTTGCATTCATGAACATATATATATATATACAAAAAAGAGAGAGATTTGGAAATAAATCAAAGCAAAGAAACAAAAAACCATACCACTTTCTTTTATTTTTTTACATTGATGCTGGAAAATATAGCTAGAGAATATATATACATGTAAAATAAGTTCAGGGTTTGAAATGTGTAGGACTTAAAGAAATCAATAGAAACACTGACAACCCTAAATATACCTGAGTGGCTGAGAGCAGTAGTTAAACAATTTGCCTTTGTTAGAGAAGACAATAAGGCCAATCTGAGCATCACACAGAACAGATAGTTCATGTGTTTTCTTGAACAATCCGGCTCTACGTTTCGAAAATGTGACTTGTCTGCTTGTGTTGTTCTCGATCCTTTTAACCTCTATCTTTCCTCTTCCCATCATAAAAATCTCTTGGTCAGCTTCCCTTTGTATATATACCCCTCCTTGATCTGGTTCAAGAAAAGAAAAAAAAAGTGGAATTACAAATTTGTGTTAGAGATTTTGGCAAAAAGCATATACATAAATGTAAGAGAAGGATAGTAGATCATAAAGAGGAAACATGTAGAGGGAAGAAAGACTTGTGAGATTTACCTATAGTATGTTGCACTACTGAGCTTCTGTCTTGGATTTTTAGGGTATGGCTTTATATTTTGGAGAATGGATGTCATACGCAATTACAAAAATGTGTACACATTTAAATTTACGTACTTAAATGTATGTGTAGGAGATAGGTATAGCTAGTAGCTAGGTGGTTAATTAAACATGTTTATACTAGATGTCTATACATACGGATACTTCTCAAAGTACAGTTAAACCTCGATAAATGAATACGTTCGGGACTGGAAAATTTTATTCATTAATTGAGATTATTCATTTATATCGAGGTCAAAAATACACTATCTCTATTATGTCGGGATCGGAAAAAATTATTCATTTAATGAGATTATTCGTTTATCGAATATTCATTTATCGAGGTTCTACTGTATGGTGATACATGAATAAATTATATATATATCGATTTCAGTGATGAAATTGCTATATATATCGACTGTTTTACATTAAGGTACTCCATTAATAAGAAGTCGAGTGTTCGAAACTCGTCTCGATTATAATGAGGATGCGAAAATTCTAAAAATTCGAATTTTTCGAAAAACAAGAGTATCTAAATTAAATCTTGCAACTTAATGTAGTTTATAAAACAAGAAATGGGTGCACTTGATGAAAATCAAGAAGAGAAAAGAAGTGGTGTTGACATATAACCACCGCTGCAAGAACTTAGCAGCATGACTTGGGAGTTTTGCCAGTTAAGGATTCTTAGGGGACAGTGGTCATAATGTTAAGGTTTCCACTTATATATGTGTGGTTAGGGTTGGGCAAGCCCACATGGAAATGACAGTGTTTATGGAGAGAATATTGAGAAACTCGTGACAGCAAGACTTGCATTTTTCTTGGGAGATTTATTATCAAATTTGGTAATTCTAACTAGGGTCCTTTGAATTCAACCCCTGCACATCAACCACTTGGTTGTGAGTATAGCTATCTCTAGTAAATTTATTTATCTTGATTATTTAATACATCAATTTAATTAGACCAATTTAGCTATCTTCGAGTTTTGGGATTTGACTTGCAATGAGAATAAATTTATGAGGAATGCTCTACCAAGGAATGTTCTTGTGTTATAGGTATGGTTCTTTCTAGGAGTGAGCATTTCCCGGTTCGGAACCGGGAACCGAATCGAACCGGGGAAAAAATCTGGTTCTGGTTCTATAATTTTGTAATTTGGTTCCGGTTCGGTTCTAATTTTTATAGAATTTTGGTTCCCGATTCGGTTCCGGTTCTCTTCCAAGAAAAACCATAAGAATCGAACCGAACCGTATATATATACATACAAATAAAAAATATATATTTTATACTATATATAACAGAGAATCAAGTAATATTCTTTTTATACGTTTTGCTATAGTAGACATTTGTTGTTTGGCTTTTGGATGAAATAGTATGTTTATTTCTTTTCAAATTTCAAATTTTAAATTTTAGTATGGAAATTGTTGTTTGGACGGTTCTTTCGGTTCTGACCCGAACCGAACCGTAATTTATGATTCGGTTCCGGTTCAGTTCTACTACATAAATGGTTCCGGTTCGGTTCTCAAAATTTCTGAAATTCGGTTCCCGATTCCACCAATTCCGGTTCGATTCGGTTCGATTCGGAACCGTTGCTCACCCCTAGTTCTTTCTACATGGCCGCTGTGGCGTCCATTTTGCTACTTGCTCATAATTAACACGATAAATTAAGGTTAATGTATGTTAACAGCATGCAGGTCGCTAAAATGATCGCGGATACATGACATATATATATATTGTATTCGAGTTGATTTTTGTTATTCTGTAATTGTATACGTATTTCTTATATCGTATTCGTTAATTGTGAGTTGGTTAATTGGCATGTACTAGTGTTAAAGTCGAGATTTTATATCGGATAATTTTAGGATGGATCCGGATCACGTTCAATTTGGGGAAATTCTTATTTAAGGTTTTTAGCCTTTAGGAGATGGTTTGAAGATAAAATTCTTATTTTATATCTTAAATTCTTTAAAATATCTCCCTATGTTAGTTTCAATTTTATTAATTTTGAATAATTGTTGATATTTATAATGGGGAATTTAACAAATATACTAGGTTTTTAATTTATTATATTGCAAAAATACTATCTTTTCAAATTAATTACAAATATATTATCTTATACTATTTTAGTTACAAATATACCCTATCTTCTTCAACCCCCGTTCTTCTCCAACCTCCATTCTTCCTCCTCCCTTCATCTCCGCCCTCCTCCCTCCATATCTCCCATCCTTTACCGATTTTGGAGGTTAAAATTAGTTGATTCCAGTTGATTTTAGTTGTTTCTGGTCCCGCAGGACACTCATAACTCCACCACCATCACTAGAGCTTTGAATTCAACTTACAATTTTTAGTTGCATCTCAGTTGCATTCAGTTACATATGCAACTAGTTGCAACTGAATGCAACTAAAAACTAAAAGTTAAATTTCCATTTTTGCTGCTGCGCCCTTATATAGAGCTGGAGGTTGGTAAAAAAATGAAAATTAAAATTACAATTTTTAGTTGCATTCAGTTGCATATGCAACTAGTTACAACTAAAAACTAAAAGTTACGAGCTTTCCAGATTGCCCAACAAACAATCGCAACTTCTGCTTTTTCCACCTGATTACATCTTCTAAGCATCTGATCTAGCCACTCTGAGAAAGACCTCAGCTCTCCAAACTGTATGTTAGGGAAGCTAATATTCCAACACTGAACTGCAAAATTACAACCCACCAGAACATGCAAAATTGATTCGGTTTCCACTGAACAAACAGGACACACAGCATTTACTTGGACATGTTTATGCTGAAGCTGAACTTTAGTAGGAAGACATAATGACAAGGCACGCCACAGAATGTTAATAGCCTTCGGAGGAGCCTTAATTCTCCAAATCTTGGCCCATATACTTTCCACCTCATTACCCCTCCAACTGTATTTCTGCATCTGAAGAAGTTTATACGCACTTCGCACAGAATACTCCCCAGAGCTTTCCACTTTCCAATAAATATTATCCCCACTGATATTGTCATCTATTCGAGTGTTCAGAATACTGAACTGATCTCTCTCATTAAAGATGTCTCGGACCACTTCCACGTCCCATTCTCTTCTATCAATACACATTAAGGAAACAACCTTCTGATTTTCTATCGCCTCCGAATCCGTTGTAATGAACGGATTGTCCTCATCTGCTAACCATGGATGACCCTTAATGTTAATCATATTCCATGTCCCTATATTCCATCTGACCCCGTCTTTCAATAAAAAGAGTTCTCAAGCGACTAAGGTGGTCGAGTCAGCAAAAGAGTACCTTAAATAATGGAATTTAGCCCAAGTTCACTCTAATATTGCTCTGGGGTCATCGTTGTGTGAGGGTGACGGAGCTTCTTCTTGGGTCAAGCCACAGATTGATACAATTAAGGTATCTGTTGACGTAGCCATTTTTAAGGAGCGTGAGGAGTTTGGTTTTGGGCTGGTAGCGAGGAACCATGAAGGTGGACTGGTGTGAGCTAGATCAGTTCTTCGTAATGGTGTTGCTTCTCCTGAATTTGCTGAGGCTATGACAGTTAAGGAAGCTCTTAGCTGGATAAAACAGGAAGGGTGGCCAAAGGTTGTGGTTGAATCTGATAGCCTGGTGACAGTGCAGGCTATTCGCAGTAGGGTGGTAATGAGATCACATTTCGGTCGCATAGTAGAGGATTATCGTGATAATATTAGTCGTTCGAACAATATTGCTTTGTACTTTGTTAGACGGTCTGCAAATATGGTGGCTCACCAACTAGCTAGAGCATCATATTTATTCTTTGATCGTAGTTTTGATAGGATGTCTGTTCCTATCGAGTTGATGAACTATATTTTGGTTGATTGCCCGATTTAATAAAATTCGATCTACATTTTCGTCAAAAAAAAACTAAAAGTTAAATTTCCATTTTTGCTGTTGCGCCCTTATATAGAGCTGGAAGTTGTTAAAAAATGAAAATGAAAATTATAGTTTTTAGTTGCATTCAGTTGCATATGCAACTACATTCAACTAGATGCAACCTGCTGCGCAGCCATTACAAATAAGATAGTATTTGTACGAAATTGTCAAAACAGTTGCATCTGGTTGAATGTAGTTACGTCCCGTATTTTTGTAAAAGAATTTCAAAAGAAGTTATTTTTGCAAAAGAACTTTAAAATAACAGTATTTTTGCAAAATATTTATATGTTGGGGTATTTATGATAAAAGCCCTTTATAATATATTTTTTTTTTATTATTTATTTTATCAGTTTATGTTATTTCTGTTACAATATTTTTAAGTTTTTATATATTTTAAATTATTAAATTCTTTAAAGATTATTTATTTATAATATTTTTTTTTACTCAACATAGTTATATTTTGATTTAATAATGATGGTGCAAATAAACCATAATTATTAAAAGCTACGTTACCAAATGATAACTTAAACATAATTCTAAATCTAATGCAAGATGTTTAAATCAAAATATAACTATTTTGAGTTGATAACCGATTCACTATCAACCATTTAATATGATGGAATTCAAGGAATTCAATGGGAAGACTTCATTGCTAAAAATGCTAAAATTGAAATACATAAGGAAGGCTTCTATTGAATTCATTGAAAGGACAATGAATCAACTGGACAGAAATAATAAAGATCAAGAAATGTTTCTATGAGGATTGCAGAGAGAACTTGAAAGAAGACTTGGGGTAACCAAAGAGAAAAAGAAAAAGGAAGAGATAAACAACTTGCATGTTCAGTCTAATGAAGCTACCTCTTCCTACCTATGGTAACTCTTGTTCTATTTACTTGACGCTTAATTAGATAAAATTCTATCTTATGTATTGAATATCTTTTGAGTGGTTTTGTTATCATCTATTCCATATTTATGCCTACCATTCTGTTAGATAAAAATAGGGGGAGCATGTTTAAAATTGATGATAACAAATAAACTTAGACAAGAATTTTATTTATGACTTTATAGCTCATCGAGGGATAATGTTTCATGAGTATCCATTGATCAGGTAGCTAGACTTTGTGTTCTTACTTATCAAGATTCACATCAAAATCTATTGTTGGATAATAATTCACTTAGACTAGGAATTTATTATGTAGCAAGTTATGTGATGTATCAGTTAAGTCACTAAACCAACAGCTCATAGAAAAACAGCTAGTATGGAATGTAATTCATGTGTCCAATAAACTTGTAATTGATAGCTAGTTTTTGAAGAAGCAAGATAATGCAAAGAACAGGGTACTGAAGTATAAATATTTGAGAGTACAAGTTCTTGCAAGTGAAGTGTGGAATCGATATCTATCCATCCGCCATAAGTAAAGAATAAAGAATTACAAATGCTAGTTTGGAAGATTGGATCGTTTACTAAATTCAAACAATAACTTGACAAATGCAAATAATAGTCGATTGTCATAGTCCTGACGACATCACTTTGCAAAGATTTCACATGGGCTTGGAAGCTGGGTCAACTTGTCATCCCTAGTCCCTTGAAGATAAAAGCATGCTCAAAACTGAAGCAGTTTGGAAGGATCTCAATATTAGATTTGCAAAATCTCGAGACATTTCGCAAAACGGCTAAACAGACAGAATGAGCATGTGACAAAGTTTTAACTAAAACTTACTTATGATTATTTGATGTAAAAGGCTTTATAACATTTGGTCTATATAAACCAAGTGAGTAGCATAATTTCAGATGTGTAGAACACAATTGTTTTTGCTAGTTCTTTAAAGAGAAAATCTTGTAAGGCAAAAACGATCAAACAATGAAAACAGCTACGAATTAAATTTCACAAATTCTTCAAGGAATACAAAAACAGTTTTAGATGAATCATCCAAGCATTCACTTGAAATTATTAAGGTGTTTCTTGTTGTTCATGATTTCATTTCATTTGTTCACAGACTTTAAATCTGTTCTACATCAACATAAATATAAAAATACAAAAAGAATTCGAGATTTCATATATTGTATTTAACCCCTCCCCCTCTACACTATATCTTACAGTTTAGTTTGAGAATAAAGTAATACTCCCTTGGTCCCAAAATATATGTCATTTTTGAATTTTGATTGTTCAAATTGATCAAAGTGTGATTGAAATATACATGTATTATATAATTTAAAAAAAATATATATCATTAAAAAGTACATATAATATATTTTAGAATGCAACTTTCAGTTTTCAAAAATAATAATAATTGAATATTTTTTTAAATATTTAGTCGAAATTGATCAATTTGATCATAAAAAAATCAAAAGAGACATGTAAAATGGGATGGAGGGAATATTTTAATGAATTTCTTAAATCGGAACTAAATAATCATAGATTTTTGAAATCTAAAATATTTACTAAAAATTAAAAAGCTAAATTCCCCGAATATTTTTGAAAGAAAAAATAAATGAGAAAATGCCCAAAATACACCACTTTTGTAGTCTCCATGCCCAAAATACCGTAGGCGGGAGTGGCCGCCCAAAATACCCACGGAGTACGCATGTTCGAATTGCGCAGCCAGAAATACGCATTCTGACAATGCGCATCTGGGGTAACGCATCTCCCAGATGTGCAATTACGTCAGCTGACGTCATTATTCACGTTTTGTCACTGGTGTCTCCGGCGAGCTCCAATCGCCTCTACATTTCGTCTTCACCGTCCAGCACATTCTGGCATCCTCAACAACTACTGAGCATATCAAAATGAAGCCCACACCTCAGTCTCCATTTTACAATCTTGATTTTGTGATTTCTGGCCCCGCAGGGGCACATACGGATCAATCGGATAATTGGATCGGAAAATATAGCTTGGTTTGGGTATTTCCAATCCGGCAAAACAAAATAAAATCGAATGGTACGGCGTTGTCGAGGGGAAGAAAACGAACATTTTGATGTGTAATACGTGTTTGCTAGATTGCTGAAAGTGGCTGAACTAAGGCTTGCCGGAAAACGCATTACCAAGATGCGTATCCCCTGTTACGCATTACCAAGATGCGTATCCCCTGTTACGCATTACCAAGATGCGTATCTTTAATACGCATGTGACCCCGAGTCACAAATTATTGATGTGCATGTTTCACATGCGTGTACTGTGTACGCATGTGAAGAATGCGTGGTCGATGGATAAAAAGGACGGAGATTTTGGCGCGTGGGTATTTTGGGTAGCTATAATTAAAATATAGGTATTTTGATTTTTCATCCAAAATAATTTGATAAGTCTAGCTAACAAAAAAAAATTAAAATAAAAAAGGGAAAACAAAAATCGTCAACAGTAGCCTGCTTGATAGTGGTTCTCTTGGCTTGTAACCCGCCCACCTGGCCCCAACCAAGGCACAAACACACACACAACGTTAAAAAAATGTGTGGGGCCGATCATGAAAAGGCTAAAGGGAAAGTGAAAGTGGGTCCCACTCAAATGATAATACTCCTCTATCCCATCCAATTCTTTACAATTTCCTTTTTGGACGTCCCACCAATTCTTTACATTACCAAAACTAGTACTCCCTCTGTTTTTTTTATGTTAGTCACTTGACTTTTCTGCACGTAGTTTTAAGTGTTTTGACTGCATAGTTAAAATTATTTTTTTCAATTAATTTTTTTTGTGAATTAAAATTTTGATTATATATTTTTATTCAAAAAAAGAAAATTTCAAAATTAATAATTTTAGCTATGTGGTCAATGCACCTAAAAATGTGTGCAAAAAAGTCAAAAGACTAATATAAAAAGACTTAGGGAGTAATTTTTAACAATAAAATACATTAATACATCCACTACTTCACTTCACTTTTTCAACACTTTACACTATTATACCCATTACTTCACTTATTTTAACAATAAAATCACTATTACACCCACTACTTCATTTATTTTAACAATATTACACCCACTATCGTTGGTCTCCGTCCCCGATCCCATATAAAAATCATGAGGGAGTGAGAGAGTAATAATGTAATCCCATCCCATCCATCCCTTGGAAACCATAAAAAGCAACACACACTATACACACATTCTATCTATCTGTATGTAGGTATGTATCTATATATGCTTCTCTTCTCACACAACTTCTAGAAATATCCCACATCAATATAATGATTAAATACACAAGAATCTGAGGTAGCTGAATTCTCTCTTGTGTAAAAATGACCGGAAATGGAGATGGGGTCGCCGGAGAATCTCCAAACCGGACGGTAATGGTGGGTGTGAAAATGGACTCTCATAGCAGAGAATTGTTGACCTGGGCATTGGTTAAAGTTGCACAAAGTGGTGATCATGTTGTTGCTCTTCATGTTTTAAATGATAATGGTTAGTTTTACTTTGATGGTTTAGCTTCTTTTTTTTTTTTGGGTTTTTTGTTATGTGATTTTATTGTTTGTATTGACTGAGATTGTGTATAGAGTCCTTGATTTTAGTCTTTTATTTGTGTTTGTTTGTGGAAATTTGGCTGAAATTGTGGGTCATTTTGTGAATTTAGAGGCAATTGTATTGTTATGGTTGCTTAGATTTATGTTTTTGAGGTTCCTAGTTATGTGTTTTGTGTATGTGTATGTTTATGCTTGTGTGAAATGTTATGATGAATGGGGTGTTTGCAGAAGTTGTGGACTTCTGGATCAGAGAGTGAAATTGGAAGTTACGATTATGTAGTGTTTATAGAGTTATAGTCACTGAGATTTATGTTTTGGTCACTACTTTTGTATTTTATGTTTGTTTTATTAGAATGTTTTAATTTATGGGGTGTTTGCGAAAATTGTGAATCAGTCTGTATTGTCCATGGTCAATTTTATAGTTAAGAGTGACTGAGATTGATCTATTTAGTTTTTGCTCACTACTTTTGTATTTTGTGTATGTTTTAATGGATTTGTTTGGTTAATGGGGGTGGTTGCAGAAGTTGTAGATCGATCTCTATTGTCCCTGGTGAAGGAGTTTGATGCTATTCTTTCTGTGTATGAAGGATTCTGCAACTTAAAACAGGTACCAGCTTCGATTTTATTTCATAGATTCATTTGTGATGTACTGATGTGTTTGTTTACTGCTCTATCCATTATGTGTTTGGTGTACTTTTTTATTCGGATTTGGATTGAGAAAGGAATGAGGAGAAATAAGACGATTCCATGTATGTTGTTTTTGTTCTGTAAGATGAACTTTTTTACTTAACTGAGGGGGTGAATAAGCCCTTCAACAAGCTCACAAGCTAAACTGTAGGTGTATTGAGATGTAATGTGGCAACATTATTTTCCCTTTTCCTGTGCTATTTTTATATATATCACTATTTACCCTCGGGGATTAAAAAAATAATAATTATTAAGTTCGAGTACATGGTCATGGTGCTGTTAGGAGTTGGTTCTTAGGGTAACAACTTGTTTATTGGGAATTTCAGGTTGACCTCAAACTCAAAATCTGCAGAGGTTCATCAGTCCGCAAAATTTTAGTTCGTGAAGCAAAGTCATACTTTGCTTCTGAGGTGATAGTGGGAACTTCACAAAAGCAGCATAAGCTTCGGTCATCTGTCTCCGTTGCTAAATACTGTGCTAGGAAGCTATCAAAGCATTGCTCAGTAGTTGCCGTTAATAATGGGAAAATTGCATTTCAGAAAGAAGCCTCTTCAAAGTATACTATTGGTGCAAAAGGTGAATAGATTATTTTGTATTATTTTCCTATAGCTAGTGAGCTTATTTTAAACTTGCTTGGAGCATTGTTATTAGTTTATCTTTTCGACAGGAACTGAAGAACATCGTCGAAACAGTATGCTTTGTTCACTCCAAAAGTCATCATCTGAGGAATGCAAAATTGGAAGTGATAGCAACCTGGGGGTAACATGTAAACATAATTCATCTGTGCATTCTGAGCTAGCTTTGATAAAATTTGGGTCTGATTTCAAGGAGATTACTACGAAAAAAGACACTTGTTCTATTTGTTCAAGATACTGTCTTTTATTAGAAAATGCATGTGAACAAACAGTAGGAAAATCTGATGCCGATGACAACTCAATGGCTATTGTACCAGTACAGAAGCTGGAGGGTGCATCTAATTCAAAAGTTTTGTTGATGAGAAAGTTGCCAGAACTTAGACCTAGATGGTCGCTTCATCGCCGAGCTATTTCATCATATCAGGAAGCTTTTGACAGCCCATCAGTGAAGCAGATATCGGTCAACAAGGATTGTCTGTCAGTTTCCAGTTCAGATGCAAGTCAAGGTTGCCAGCATTACAACCATGTCCAATCTTCTGAACTAAATGGAGAAACTGGTGCCATCGTTCCTGTTGATAAGGAGATGGGGTCTCCGCCCTCGTCTCCAAGTAGTACAAGAAGAAGCCTACCTGAAGAACTAGAGGGTCTTCATGAAATGTACTCTGCCACTTGTAGACTGTTTCAGTACGAGGAACTTGTTTTGGCAACATCAAAATTCAAGCCTGGTATTTCTTACAATCCCCCATATATTGATTACTTAGGATGCCACTCATCTCTGAAAAAATTCAGTTGCCCTGCTTTAGATTAGACAAATGTTTATTGTTATTTTTCTGATTTTCAGAAAACATGATTGGAAAAGGAGGCAACAGTCAAGTTTATAGAGGACGTCTTCCTGATGGCAAGGAACTTGCTGTGAAGATCTTGAAGCATTCTGAAGATGTATTGAAAGAGTTTGTCATGGAGATTGAGATTATTACGGCCTTACATCACAAAAATATCATCTCTCTCTTTGGATTTTGTTTCGAGGAAAACAATCTCCTTTTAGTTTATGATTTCCTATCGAGAGGAAGCCTTGAGGAGAACCTTCATGGTATGTTTTCATGCAGTAATGATTAGAGCTAGTATCTTTATAATCAATATATATATACATATATATATTCACCCTGTTTCCAATATGGGGCATTATATAAGCAGGTAACAGGAAGGATACGCTCACATTTGGATTGACTGAGAGGTATAAGGTGGCTTTGGGTGTAGCTGAGGCTTTGGAGTATCTGCACAGTACTAGTTCTAAACCTGTTATTCACAGGGATGTGAAATCATCAAACATTCTACTTTCTGATGATTTTGAGCCACAGGTATTCAATTCATCTTCCTTTAATTTTCTAATCTGCGCCAGGTTCTTGATAATGGTGGTTCTATGAATCGTTCTCAGCTCTCTGATTTTGGACTTGCTACATGGGCATCAACCACCTCATCACATATAACGTGCACTGATGTTGCAGGGACCTTTGGGTTAGTAACTACCAAAGTCTTTCTTGTTTGTCAATTTGGCATTAAACTATTATAATATTGATCCATGTTGATAAATTCGATCTGTACTGGACAAGACAAGAAGTTTTGTATACATAAAAAAGTTGTAACTCAGTATCACTAGTTCAATAATGCGTTAACTTTGTAAAACTTTACCGATCATCTTAGTGTTTATGGACTAAGCCTTGTAGATATATTTGTGCAACAGTTACTTGGCTCCCGAATACTTCATGTATGGCAAAGTGAATGACAAGATCGATGTGTTTGCTTTTGGGGTTGTACTCCTTGAACTTCTTTCAGGAAAAAAACCTATAAGCAACGAATATCCTAAAGGCCAAGAGAGCTTGGTCATGTGGGTATGGTCGTTGTCCTTCCTATTTCAAGTTTTCAGTTCGCAAAGAGCTTTTTGTTAATCTTTAATGAAACCGTAAATTTTCTATAACAGGCAAGACCAGTTTTGAATGGTGGAAAATTTGCGCAAATTTTAGATCCAGGCTTGGGCTCTGGCTATGATTGTGACCTGATGGAGAGAATGATGTTAGCTGCTACCCTTTGTATTAGACGATCACCACGAGCTAGGCCACATATGAGCCTTGTAAGTACTCTCAAGCTTTCTTAAGTTTATTGACCACCTTTGTATGTTCTCCCTAGCAAGTTTAAAGGAAAATAACTAGTGCTGAAGAATTGCTATGATTTTCTGATATGATAGATAATAATATGTGATGACTGATAATATGGACAAAATAGTTTGTTAATAAGACCCCAAATTTTCCATTCCTCGTGCGGTAATTTAATTATCAATTTACCATCTTTGAAACTTCATTATGTAAGTGTCAACTTGTAAATTATGCGTAACAGGTTGTGAAGCTGCTCCAAGGTGATGTTGAGGTAGTCGACTGGGCGAGACTACAGGTCAGTGCTTCAGATGGGTCCGGAAGAATATTACAAGCTAATCCTGTAGAGGAGACTGACACATTCGAGGAAGAAGGAATTTCACATGTAAATCTCCAAAATTACTTAAACCTTGCGCTACTGGACATTGAAGAGTCTTCTGCTTCTCCAAGCAGCACGGAGCAAAGCATCTCAATAGAGGACTATCTGCAAGACAGATGGAGCCGTTCATCAAGCTTCGACTAATCTCATTTCTCCGAGTGTAAGTAAGCAATAGCTATTGAATATATTGATTTATTCTTGGATATTCCTTTCCATTAAATTGCTGGCTCCAGAACGTTTTTGGGATGTATTCCATGGGTGTTGGACGAGAGGTTGTTTACGAATGTGCCCTCCTCCTCCCTTGGCCTTGGTTTAAATTTCTTTATGTTGCTAGTTTTGGGGATTATCAGGTTAGCTCTTCTCAGTATTAAAGGTATAAATTGTACTTGGTCTAAGTGTGTAACGTTGTTGAATTTTGTGTTCTATCAAAAAGAGTGCAAATGATCCACTCTTTTATATATTTCCAAACTGCTGGGCAAATGAAAGTGCTTGTGCTTCCAATGCCCGGTTTTCGTAGTTTATTTGTAACACTTGATGCTGGATTTTCATAGTTTAAACGTGTAAAATGTACATTGATGGTGGATTTTCGTAATTTGATTGTGAACTTGGTTGCTTTACCTGGATGTTAAAGAGTTTTTATGGTCTTTCTCACACATGGGATGATGCATTATTCACAAAAGAAATCCTTATTTATTGTATAGCCCATTCTGTAATCTAGCTGGTTACCACTTCATATTTGCTAGCTACTGTACTATTTCCACCTGACCACCTCTATATCTACTAGTACTATTCTATACACCTCGTGTTTAACTGGAAATTTTTAATGACAAACGGGAACAGCTCTTTATTATTACAGTACCTGCTTGCATCTTGTACTTGTAACCATTTATATTATATGTATTTGATTTGGTTAAAATAAGTTTGATAAAAATCAAAAGGGTTATGTTGCTGTGCTAACCCCTTTTCAATCCAGGACTAGTGGAGGTTCCGGAAAGTTGGTTCGGACATGTGGTCCAAACACCTTGTCAACAAAAATTTTGGCCCTGGCAATTAGCTGATAGCTGTTAGCTAATAGCGAATTGAATTAGCTGTTTTGACTAGCTGATTAAATTAGCTGTTTTGACTAGCGGATTGAAATTAGCTGTTTTGAATAAAAGTGTTTGGTAAATAGCTTTTTGAATAACTTTTTGTGACACATAGCAAACCTCTAATTGAAAAAGCTCCTAAAATGAGCTTTTTCAAAATTAGCTTTTTGATCTCAAACCTCTAACTCAAACCTCTAACAACCAAACACTTTGGTCAAACCTCTAATCTACCCCCAAACCTCTAATTTTATCCCAAACCTCTAACTTCCAAACACCCCTTTATGATATAGATTTGTGCATTTTTCAGACCGAGACTTGTTTTGATTTTCGTTATCAATATGTTGCAAAATTGTTTCATATCATTCTTAACTCGGACTAATCACACACAACCTTTTACCTCCTTCCCATTTCGATGTTTGAGTTTCAGACATACGTTTTAAAATCAATTTTTACTTTAAATTGAGACATGCATACCAAGGCCATTGTTCCATGGAGAACCATCTTACGTGGAGAACCGTGGAGAATCACTTAAAATACATTATAATTGCTTTATATATAAGGGCCCCGCAGGGGCATCTTCACAAAAAAGTCTTATAATTCTATACTCTATCTATTTATAAAAAAGAATTACAAAAATTTTTTTTTTTTTTAAATTTTCAATAAATGATGACGTGGCAACATTTTTTAAAATTTTTTTAAAAGTTTTTTTTAAAATTGTTTTTTTTGATGAATGGATAGAGGGTAAAATTATAAGACTTTTATGTGAAGGGGCCCCGCTAGGGGCCTTATATAAAAGACTATTTTAATGCATTTTAAGTGGTTCTCCACGGTTCTCCATGTAAGATGGTTCTCCCTAGAGTGGGACTCTGCATACCAATTACTCCCTCCGTCCCAACAATTTCTTATCGTTTGCTTTTAACACGGAGATCAAGAATTAAAATTAAAATAAGTGAAGTAGGGGATATAAAATTATTATTAGTAATAAGGTTAATTTAGACTTTTATTTGATAAAATTATTAGAACCATGGTTCTAAAAATCCCCGATTTAACCGATTAATCCCCGATTAATCCTCTGTAAGGTAACCAACCGATTCGATTTTTGAAATCCGATTAATCCTGTGAATTTATTTAAAATGATATGTTTAATTGTAAATTAGACTAATATATTAAATATTATTATAATATCCGATTAGTACTCCGATTAATCCTTCCGATTAATCCCCGATTACCCGATTAATCTTAAATCGGTAGCTCAACCGATTTATACCGATTACCGATTTTTACAACCATTAGAACTAATAACTTTATCTGTTGTGTTTTTCTACACTGTAATATACGTGGAAGGAACTGCAGTAAGGGTCCACAGAAAACAGAAAACCCTATTTTTTTTTCCCCCAAAAAGTGCAAATATTATATGATGAATATGTATTTGTGTTTAATTGTTATTGCCCCGGCCCTTGCCCGCTCTCAAGTGACATCTTCTCGATATTTCAATTTCCGGCATCGAACTAGGGCTGCACAACGTGGACATTTAACTTAAATCTTGGAAAAATCAGTACAGGGCGATTTCTAATCTCCGGCATCGAAAAACCACAGTTTAATGCCAAGCATAGTAAAAAGTGAAACAGCTATTCAATCGTCATAAAAGAACAACTAGAATTAGGGCCCTGTGGCTAAGCCTTACAAATTCATATCACAAGGCATGTCGGAAATCTTATACGAGGTTAAGATTTTGCAAAAGCTTTAGTACAATGATCATGTTCCTTCATTACCCAGAGGTCCCAGAGTTAATAAGAACAGCACTGGATACTGATGTTCTAGCTGGTTCTTGGAATTATCGCCAAACATGAATCGTCCAACCAAGGTTTAAATTTCCCATCATCTGCCATTCTCTGATACCAAAAACAGATCAAAGTTATCAGATATAAAAACAACAAGATGACACATGTGTCGCACAAATTCAAAAAGAGGCTATCATCCAAAATTAACAGATACCCAGCTTGCTAAATCCACATAATTCAAGCTCAAAATGAAGCAGTATGTCACAAATTCTAATGCACACAACGGTAAATACATTTAAGCCACTGAACTTGTTCGAGCTACTGCATTAGTGGGAAAATCCTAAGAGTGCATGAATACAAGAGGTGTCATATATCAGGACTTATGCAGAGAGTAATAGAATATACAACTCTTGCTCACTATATGGGGATAAAACCCACTCCATGGTAAAATGGACACATTCATTTTTGTCGAAGAAGGATTTCATTTTCCTTTGTATTGACTGATAATAGATCAGAGAAATAATTATTAAGATGCAAGTACCCAAGTAGAAAGTGCTACATGTAAATGCTCTAAAGGCTAGTCAAGCAGACATTACAAATAGCTCTGGTAAGACCCGATTAATCTGTAACAAATATCCTATGACTTCAGTATAACTAGTGACACCTTGGTGAGGGTGGGCTAGAGGAGGGGGTAAGAGGCAAGGAGCTACCTAAATGGCTTGCTCAAGTTTGCTGGTCAGCAATAATAGTGCTCATATAGGTGTAATTAACAGCGACTAGAAAATTGGAAGGGTAACCAAAGGTTGTAGAGGATGCAGCCTAAGAAATGTGAAAGTAATAGACAAAATACAAGAGTAGACTGAAGTTATTAATCTTGGAGGAGTACTCATAGTCTTTAAGGTACACAGACCTTTTGACTAAATTTCATACAAGTTCCTGTCTTAAAGTTCATTTTACTAAAGAATTATGCTCCAATGACTTCTCATGCATTAGTCGTCATAGCTCATTTTTTAAACAGAACAGATGTCCTTGTGACGTGTTACTTGTTAGTACTCTCCTGGGTCATTTTTTGTTCTTAAAACTCAGGTCATTGTTAATATACTCAGTGCTCCACATGTCACTAGTGCACCTATATGAGTAATACCTGGTGCTAAAGAACCAAGAACTACTGATAAAGTTGTGTCGCATTCTTAATATATCAGATCATTAAGAAGAAACTGTATTACAGTTACAGGCCACATAACAGGATGTTGAGTAAACAATCATACATTAATAAAGTTAAAAAAACAGAGTGGGACGAACCCACCTTCAAGTAAAAAAAGAATCCACGCAAAATATTCAACCTTTTGGGTTCATCATCTTTGAAGGCATCAAACTGTTTTTTAAGATCTGCAAGGTTAAGAAATGTATTATGAAATTTTCTACTCAGTAACTTCCAAGTCTAAAAAGAGAGCAGACACTAATCAAACCTCAAACAAAACTTTATAGCAAAAGATGCTAGGTATCAATAAAGATTACTTAAATTATAGCTAAGGATATAAACGAAGGATTTGGTATCATCCAAATGTATGCAATCACCGAAACTGTCTTAATTTACTAAACCAAAATATGCAGATACTGTAACATAAAATACAGCTGAACATCAAGCCAATCTGGTAGTTCAAAGCATCAAGTGATCTTCTTAAGGCAATTTCCAATGTTTGGTATCAGAAATAAGCTAATTAATGTGGACAGTAAGAGATTATCCACCAGTATGTTAAATGTGTATCTGAAGGCAGATCAAACTGCTGTTCCAGCCTTAAAAAATCTAAGAAGACTGATTCCATTAACGATGGACAAGAAGGTAATGCCCAGTATACAAGGCTCCACGTCAGCAGGGTGAGCACAATGTCTTTAATTTTACAAATAATCGAAACTAGTTGAGCATTCTGTCAAGATTTAGTAATCTTACCTTGTTGCTTCACCATATTAGGTGGTAGATCAGAGGGCTAGAAATATGATATGTAACACGCAAGCATGAAATACATATTATGTCCTCCTATCAACTTGAAGTTTTAGAATATTTGGTAACTTAACATGGTATCAGTCTATCAGAGCTTTCTTGACCCCGCGGTCTCGAAATCAAATTGTCAGAACCCAGCATTTCTAACAACATTAATTTGAACATCCTTGGTTATATTTCCCCAAGTTGGCCTCCTGGTGATCCACTCTTTATTTTTTTTTTAAAGAATTTCGAGTGAGAAGGCTTATCAACACATAAGCATGATTTACATATACCTTGAGGTTTTGAGGGAGTACTTAAATTAACCGTCATATTATATTAGAGATTTAGAGGCGACTGAGTTATACAATGCATATCTAAAGACATTTAAAAGACATTTAAGTCTTGCAGAATAAGCTTCTACGGCAAAAGCAAGAATGTAAATCTGACATCAATGAATAGAATTGGTACCATACCAAAAGTAATTTCCAAATGTCTGAGTTAAACATTGAGGAAATCTGAATAGTCAATAACTACCACACTGGTTCATAAATGAATAAAGAACAGAAAAATATAAAAATATTAACAGCACTATCATAATCAAATATTCACATGCTCTAAAACATTCAAATTCTCTGAACAGAAACCCATATTCACCGTACCATCATAGTGATCAAGGTAAGATTTTCCCATTGTAGTTTGCTGGAATGATTTGTTCACACTGCGAATATCGACATGACGTTCTGTGAATTTCCGTCGCTTTACATCATCCCAAAGCCTTTTGTACTCTTTGTAATTAAATGGCTTTTGAAGAACATCCATTACCGCCTTCCTGAACTCAGGATTTTCAGCTGCACTACAGCTTCCTAAGCATTGCAAATCATCTTCCTCCATCTTAATGTATAACAGAGTCATCAAAGAAATGAGATTGTAAAAAAAAAATATCACATCAAAAAAATAAAAATCAATTATGGACAAAACTATGAATGAATCAAAAAAAAATCATACATGTGTATTGTAATTTAAGGTCGGAGCATAATTCGACTCTATACAATCCGGAGCACGGTCCCACACTTGTACTTCAGAATCAGAAAGGCTTTTGTTATCATCTTCTCCATATTTCACTATCTTCCCGTTAACATCAAGAACCGGATCATCCCCTTCTATTCTACTGATGAGGGCAACGAACTTCTTGTAATCAGGGTCAGTATACCGCGTATTAATTTTTTCACTCAGACACCTCTTTTTCTTGTTGGAGACCTCAACTAACTTCTCGGACCTCAAACCCAATTCTCCCCTTGAACCATCTCTTTCATTTTCCTCATAACTCTTTTCCATTTTCAAATTCTTGGGATCCTTTGCTCTCCTTTCTAGTTTTCCATTTTCCTTGACATTCCGCGGGAATCGTCTGCCATCTGGCCTCAAATCCACATCTTCCACTGAATTATTTCTTTCACATTCCATCTTTTGCTTATTCACGTTCTCAACATTCTTCCCTTTCCTTTCTAATTTACCATTCTCCTTAACGTTCCTAGAGGGTCGTGCACCATCTAGCCTATTATCCACTTCTTTCACCGAACTGTCACTTTCATTTTCCACAAAACTCTTCTTATCCACATTCTTCCCTCTCCTTTTCACCTTCGTCAAGTCCACTTGTTCCACTGATCTATATTTTTTATTCTCCATAAAGGGCTGTTTCTTTTCTACTTTCTTAACATCCGCTTCTCTTCTTTTCACCAGCCTACAATCCCCATTTCCTAGCAAACAATCTTTCCCGCTTTCCACATTCTTGACAGTCTTCCCTCCCCTCTTTCCAGCCACAACATCCACTTCTTCCACTAAAACCTCCTCACCATTATCCACAAAAGTCTGTTTCTTTCCCACATTCTTAACACCCTTTGCTCTCCTATCTACATTTCCATTCTCCTCAACATCCCTGGAGCAACCCATTCCATCTTCCCTCAAAATCCCCTTACCCTTTCCACCTCCACTCCTCCCATCCAAATCATTTCCCTCTCCCCTCCTCCATTCACTCTCGCAATCACCACTAACCTCTTCTTGATCAACTACCTTATCATCAAAACCGCAAGATCCATCACCATCTTCATCCAACCCTTCAAACTTCAAATCCGGCTTCCCATCGCGTTTTAAAACATACGAAGTCCCATCCGGCTCTATATTCTCCAAAAACATCTTCAAATGAGTGTCCACTTGCCCCTCATCCTCCTCACCATCACCACTAGAATCACTACCACCATCATCACTACTACCACTACTATCACTACCATCATCATCACTACCACTAGTACTACTACCACCACCATCAAGTCCATCACTACTACTACTACTACTACTACTACTATCACCATCATCATAATCAATATGATTACTTCTACTAGAACACCCCAATACAGTGTTTAAATGCATGGCATAATCACAATCAAAACCATCATCTATTTTAGATATCATTTCTTTCCTAGACAAATCATCAAGATTACCATCAACATTAAAACAATTTTTATCAATACCACCCATTTTAAACTTACCAAAAGATGAGTAGAAATCTGAAGCACAAACCCAACATGCAATGCAGCAGCAGCAGCAGCAGCAGCTTCAACACAGAGAAAAGAACAGGGGGGGTTTGAAGAGAGACTGTAATAAATGAGGCAGATGAAACGTTTGCTAATTCTTAGGGGAAACCTTTCTTAATGACACACTTTCCCATTTCAGCTTCAATGTCGTGCCTTTAACTTTGCTTTTTTATTTATTTTCTGCATTCGGGTTCTTAAAATTTACCAATTTAATTATACAAATTTACAAAATCCAGAAAATTTGGGGCCATTTTCGTTTTAATTATACCGATAGAAGAGCATTTAATCCTTTTTTTTTCCTTTTTTTTAATATAAATTACATTCTTTTTTTACGCCTGCTTTACGTTGTTATCTCAAAGGGTAATTTTGAGATTTCATGGACAGATTTAGAAAAAAAAACTTACCTATTATCTCTTTATCTTTCTATATTTAATAGGAGAACAGAGCAAATAAATTAGCTCAGAACCTAACTCAATTATAATATTTAAAAAATATTATTGTACCAAGGAGTTGAACCCATGACCTCTCATAATGAAACTAAACTCACCAACCAATTTTGCTAGATGGACATTTATGCTTATAATGGAATTCATTAACTACATACATAAATACTTTTTAGGTTATATTATGTTTAATACATTAAACTATTCATTTAAGATAAAATTACTCATACTATATGTTGTGGGAGGAATTTGTCACAACAAAATAGGAGACCTCGTGCTGGAATAGCGCCAATGAACACGGAATCGTCCAACCACCCAGAAAGGCTCGTAGTTGGAGATCAATAGCTAGCCGCCCGGAAAGGCTTACGACTAGGGGTTCCCGAAGAACACGGGATATGGTTCCTCGGAAGGATCGGACTGAATCTACGGGATTAGAGCTCAAGGACCGTGCAATGATGATGCGTTGGTCAGCCAAGAACCCTAATAATGGTCTTTCACACAAGAGTATACGTGCTCTATATTTACCAAAGGTGTCAAAGTGTCTAAGAGGTCCCATAAACTGCCTACATACCACTATTTATAGTGGATCAAGCCCGTATGTAGTTCTTGAGATGATATTGTCATTTGTTTATGATGAGTTATCCTCTCTCCAGTGGGATAATGACTGTTATTTCTGATATAAATCAAGTGTGATGTGTATTTTCAGGTTACCAAGCTGTTTTGGTAATTGTAGGATGATTATCTTTGTATTTATCATGATTTTGTATCATTTATCAAGTAAATATGACATATATCCTCAAATAACTGAATGTATATCGATTTATGAGTGTTTTTAGGTGATATAGACGTGTTCCTAAAAAGTAGGATGCATGCCTTATCTGATTTGGCAGCCTGATCAGGCTTCCGGTGGAAATTGGGGGTACCGCCCGGTAGCCTGGCTCCGGTACCCCCTCCGGTAACCCTTTATGGTAGCTACCCTGGAAGCCTCATTGGATGACTGGTAATGGTTATAGGTTACCTACAAGGGGATACCCCTGGGACCTTAAACCATACATTTCCTTGCTGCCATGTATATGGTAACCCCTAGGGCTGCCATGGGCCCTTGGAAGCCTGACAGATTACTCATTTTTCTCATGGATACGGACCCTAATCCTCTAGTGGGCCTGAATCTAACCCATGCAAGATTTTGGTCACAACACTATAACTTGTGCGCATTGTTTTGTTATAATTATTTATAGACCTACCCATCTAAATAAATTTTACAGAAAATTTTCTTACATTTTTTAAATGGAGAAAATAAATATTATTTTGAGATAAATTATTTTGTTCATAATCTCATATATGAAATGCATAGATAAAATAATTATTCTTCGAGATCAATTATTTTGTTAACAATATCACATATGAAGTGCTCGTGGTTAATTTTGTGGCGAAATTTAATAAAAAAAAGCACTAAATTAAAATTGGTTGGTCAAATTAGAATCAATCAAACTATAGGCATACTACAAATATGAATTTTAAGAAAATTTATAAAAAAAATATACAAATGCGATTTGGATTACATATCGATTATTGGTTAATAATTACATATAATATATAGTTTATTTATAAGACGGTATGATAAATACTATACAAAATTGTTATGCCATAATTTTGGCATGTCTAATAATCTTCCGAATTTCTAATATTCACTAATTATTAATTCAGATTAATAATTATTTCTTAATGCCTAAGTTTTATCCTCTCTCAGAAATGAGGAAATAATCAATCTCAATCAATCAATAACGGAAAATATCTCCAAACGATATTCTTCAAATCAGGAAGATATCACAACGATAAGATTAAATCAGATAAAATCAGTAATCACCCAGATTAACGAAGTTTATCCCTAAAGTCTCTAAGGGATAGACACAAATCAATTATACAGAACTACGTGGGCTTGATCCTATATAAACATAGGTACGTAGCCATCTTGGCATATGGAATCCGATACACGAGACAAATTGAGACACCTGCCAAGTCCAGCCCCTCTTGTTTTCATAATCCCTAATCCCCTAAAACAGCCATATTCATACACAATCGCTCTATTATTCCAGCACACCTCCAATTTCGTGTTGTTACAAAATTCCTCCAACAACATTTGGCGCTAGAAGGAGGGGCTTTAATTATTCGAGGAGGACGAATAATTTACAATTCACGGTGTTGGAACACAATCAAAGTGATTCTGATAAACTATAGGCATACTACAAATATGAATTTTAAGAAAATTTATAAAAAAAAATATACAAATGCGATTTGGATTACATATCGATTATTGGTTAATAATTACATATAATATATAGTTTATTTATAAGACTGTATGATAAATACTATACAAAATATAGCAAATTAATTAGCGAATTAAGAAAGATATGAAATTTTAAAAGGAAATTTGAAACATTTATATATATATATATATCGTTGAGTTATGAGACGATACTATAATTAAGACTATGTATATAGTGCTATATAATAATGTATCTTCTTCTACATTATATATAATAGGAGAATAAAGTGAGTACCTCAGACTTTAAAATAAGTAAGATCTTGTATGTTACAATAATTAAGGTCTTGTAATCTTTAAAATGTATTGTAAAATGTCTAATATTTTGAACATGAAAACATTCAATAATTTGTTGCATGGTCATTTCTCTTTAAATGCTTGCAAAGACATATACTTGCCTATTGGTGGTCGAGGAAGAGGTTGCTTTGGCATCAAAAGCCACAACGGTATCCTCCCACACTTTGGTATCCTCCCACACTTTTGGTGATCGTGCATTCCTCACATACGTGCTCCAAATTTGTTTCATATATTTCTAATGTATAAAAATATTACCAAATCGTTCAAATAATACACATTTTTACGATGTTCAACAATGCTAGAAATGGCCCGTGCCTCGCACGGGCTATTATACTAGTTATATTAATAGCACCACATGAGGAGTTTGTGAGACAATTTAATCATTTTAAAATTATTAAAATATCCCTCATATATTATATTGATAAAGAAAATAAGAATTGAATCCTTGACCTTTAACATAGAATTGAGGGTCTTTACCACTATGTTATACATGAGTTTTGCATATGTTATAGAACTAATTATTAATATATCGCAAGACAACCCTCGTATATTATATTAATGATAAAAAAAATAAGAACTAAACTCTTGACCTCTAACTTATAAGAGAGCTTTCTTTCCACTATACTAGGCATCAATTTTGAATATATTATAAAACTCATTATTAATATATCGCGAAACAATTCTCATATATTATATTAATGATAAAAAAATTGATCATAGTAAAAATTGAATCCTTGATCTCTAACTTAGAAGGGAGATTCCTTACTACTATGCTAGACATCAATTTTGAATATATTATAAAACTCATTATTAAAATATCATAATTATCATGAAATTTCTAAATTACCCCTCATATATTATAATAATGATAAAATAATTATTCCTAATGAAAATTAAACCCCTTACCTCTAACTTAGAAGTGAAATTCTTTACAATTATACTAGACATAAGTTTTGAGAATATTTCGACCAGAACATGGTTATGAAACATTTTTTTATTCTAAAGTAGAAAGAAATTATTTGGATTCAGAAGATCGATACTGTGATTTATGTATTAATTGTATCTTATGCATATCTCTTAATCGGAGTCAAAATGCACAAATCGGCTGTGGATGATCAAGCAATCACTACAAATGTAAATTGTTATATGCTCATAACTCAGTTAGGTCTGTCAATGAATCGGATATCTAACACGATCCGATCAGATTCGTAGGTAAATTAGCAAGTATGACACTTCGAAAAAAAATTGATCCGTTAATTATCCGATCCGATAAGGTTCTGATCTGATAACGACCAGATATCGATTTTGTATGATCCGATCCGATTTGAAAAAATTATATTTATCATATATTTTATATACATATATAATATAAAATTTTATATAAATATGATTATTTTAGAATATAAATTTGGATTTGTCAATGCATGTGTCATAATTTTAATTTTTACTTCGTCTAATAATTTTAAGAATTTTTTTATAGATTGAAAAAATAAATACAAATGATTTTTTTTTAAAAATTATTAAACGGATCGGACCTCCGATCCGATAACCCAAAATACAAATTGATCGGATATGGATCGACCTGAAAAATAATCGGCTCTTGATCCGATCCGATCTGAATCCAAAAAATCTTAACGGATTCGGATATGGATGTAGGTTGATCCGACCAGAATCTAACCCGTTGACAGACCTAAACTCAGCCATTTCAACATTCATTCAAAGAAATTATTACATTGAATTTTACTTGTTTTGAGTTATATATACATCATGAAGAGATAATCTTTTAGATATAGTTTGCATTTTTTTTCTTGCATATTAAGCATTAACATATTGCAAGCATCATTTAATTATAAAGTTACATAATTACATATTAACATGATTTTATTAGCAAGCCCCCGCCTTGTACGAGCTATAAAGCTAGTTTATCCTAAATACGTATAACGTATCTAAAAGCATTTTTTGAAAATGTAACTGATAAGTGGATTTTATATCCACTTGGATCGCTTCAATTCGGCTTAAATTGATTGTCTTGGATTCAAGTTTGTTGTAGTTTTGATGTGTTTTGTGTAGTTGTGCAGGTTTGCAAAAATGTCGATTATGGTTGATGCTTCTGTCATTTTTGGAGGTTAAATTGATTAAAATTCGGATTTCCGGGAAGGTTGCGCACTTTACACTATTTTGGCCATATCTGGAGTTCTAGAAGTCCGTTTTCAGCGATCTTACTGTCCACGCGAAGCTTGGGAGATTTTCTACAACATTGAATAGGTGTTCCATGCGCAGGCTGCGCGTGGTGGGCGTAGGCTGTGCGTGGTGGGCGCAGCCAGCGTGACAAGCAGACTGATGGGAGCAGGGAAATTACTGTTTTGCCCTTTTCAAGTTCTAATTGTATTTTGGGCAGTTTTTAGTACCTTAATCGAATTCTAATTGTAATAGAAGGTAATTTCTTGCTGGGCAAGAAATATAGAGCCTATTTAAACACATCTTAGCATTGTAATTCATATCGTTTCATTATTTGTAACATAGAATAGCAAGGGAGAAAAGTGGAGAAAGGTTCAACGCTCGGTGACAAGCACGGATCTAGATCTACTTCATCTTTTGTATACCTTGGATTATAGATTTGTTTTCTCAACTCTTTGTTTTAATAATATTATTGTTTCTTCCTTTCATATCTTGTTTAATATCATGTTTTCATCAAATCCCATGACGATGAACGGTTCAATTATGAGCTAATCGTTGTCATGAGATTCTAACGGATTTATTTATGTAGCTTAGTAGTTTGATTGCTTTAAAGATTACGTGTGGTGAATTCTCGATATCCTTGTATGGTTGTGTTTCATGTATTTATATGCGTCGCGAACATCTAATTTATTAATCTCTTGCGAAACGAGAGTGGATCTTGAGATTTAGAACTTGCCATGCTAGCATAGGATAGGTTGATGTTTTAACATCATGATTTGTGGCGTAAATAGAGATATTATGCTGCCCTATATGATCTTAATAGACAACTTGTTCTTCAACGTTATGTTTTCAAATCTTATAGAAATATAGGGTCTAAGCATGATTGGTGTCTATTCATCTTCTATCTCTTTTGTGGATGTATGTTTAGTTTGGTATTCGTATACTGAGAAGTAGCGTTTACTTGTTTCGTGTTGTCTGATCAGATATCAAAACCCTCACGTGTATTGATTAAAGGCATCGACTCTAAGTGAAGTATTTAATGAAGTTAGAATCCCATGTTTATTCTCATATAAGTAATTCGATTTCAATTCTCATTAGTTAATTTAATTCTTAGTTTCATATTTTGCACTTTATTATAAATTAGATAATCAAAAACCCCAATTTGTTATTTGTCTTAGTAGTGAATTAAACCCATACATTGTTGCATAGGTACATCTACTGATTGAAACTTAACCAGATCTCTGCGGAACGAACTTAAATTATATTACTTGTGACCACGCACGCTTGCGTGATTTTGTGTTAACAAGTTTTTGGCTCCGCTGCCGGGGATCATCGGTGTTTTATTTTTGGTTTATGTGCTTATCAATAGTGGTCGTTAGCGTTTACTGACTTGGATTTCTTACTTTGTTTGTTTGTTTGTTTCGTGGTGTTTCAGGTACTTGAGTTTGTATCCGAACACGTTTGCAAGCTCGTAAGGAAGAACTGGCGGAAGACGATCTTGTAGAGAATAAAGAGAATAAGGAAGAGGAATCTGCAACTACAATCGAGATGGGTGATGCAGCAGCAGCTAAGACTTTGAAGGACTATTCTCAGCCGAAGATCAATGACATCCAGTCTAGTATTATCAGGCCGGCCATTACAGCTAATAACTTCGAAATCAAGCCGGGCACTATTCAGATGGTACATAATTCGGTTCAGTTTGGGGGTGCTCCTACGGAGGATCCTAACATGCATATTCGGAACTTTATCGAGATCTGTGACACTTTCTAATTCAATGGTGTGTCGGATGATGCTATCAAATTGAGACTTTTTCCATTCTCTTTGAGGGATAAGGCTAAGGGCTGGTACACTCTCTACCAGCTCGTTCCATTACTACATGGGAGGATCTTGCTCCGAAGTTTCTTACGAAATTCTTCCCTATGGCGAAAATTGTAGCAATAAGGAATGCTTTAACTCAATTTGCTCAGCAATCTGGAGAATCTTTGTGTGAGGCTTGGGAACGTTACAAGGAGATGCTACGGAAGTGTCCTCATCATGGCATGCCTGACTGGATGGTTATTAATAGTTTCTACAATGGGTTGGGAGCACAGTCTAGACCTATGCTAGATGCAACATCAGGTGGAGCTCTATGGGCTAAGAGCTATGATGAAGCTTATGATCTTATTGAGACGATGGCTGCCAATGAATATCAGAATCCAACCCAGACGCTTTCTCAAGGCAAGGTAGTAGGTATTTTGGAAGTAGATGCAGTTTCAGCTATTGCAGCTCAATTGAAGGCGTTGACTATGAAGGTGGATTCTCTTACAAATTATGGAGTTCAGCAGGTTGCTAGTGTTTGTGAGCTATGTGCAGGCGCACATGAGACGAATCAGTGTGCTATCTCTTCTGAATCACCACAATTCGTGAGTAATTTCCAGAGACCTGCTGCACCAGTTTCAGCCACTTATCATTCTAATAATCGGAATCATCCCAATTTCAGCTGGAGCAACAATCAAGGTGCTCAACAACCTTAGCCTTATCAGCAGTTTCAGGGACAACAAGCGAGGTCATTCAATCAAGGCTATCAGCAACAGTACGCTTCAAGGCAACCATATCAGCCTCCGGGATTTTAGTAGCAACAGTCCCAGGCTATTGCAGGGCAATCTTCTAATGAAAAATTAGAAATGGATGAGTTGAGGATGATGGTTAAAAGCCAGGCAGTTGCTCTCAAGACCTTGTAGAACCAGATGGGACAGCTTACAAGTGCTTTACTTAGTAGGCAACAAGGAACTCTTTCTAGTGATACAGAGACTAATCCAGGTAGGAGGGATGGCAAAGAACATGTGAAAGCAGTGACTTTGCGATCGGGAAAGGTTACATCAGATCCTAAATTAGCCGCTAAGGAAGATGAAGAAGTGCAGAATCAACAAGTTGAAAAATCTGCAGTGCCTGAAATTGAGAAATCTGACTTGGAAGCTGATCAGCAAGATGGTGAATTAGAGAAGAGCAATGTTAGGTCCGATAAGATTGTAGAAGGGGGGGTTGAATACAATCTATACCAATTTATCGAAATTTGTCCTTTAAATAAAATTTAGTTTAGACAAATTTGTGCGGAATAAATTGAAACAAATTTCAAGTTGAATATAACAATATATTAACTTGATGGGTGTTACAATTTCAGTACAGATTAATTATCAAGATGATAAAAACAAATTAGAAAATTCGACATGAACTTTTCTAAATTTGTTAATAAAAATCAAGATAAGTGCTAGGAGTAAAAACTCGCTAGTAGTACAAGAGACACAAATAAACAAGTTCCACCGGATAAAATATTACAAAGGTGATGAACTTGATTTTCTAGGAATTAATTTGTTCTTGGTGTTCTTGGTTTTTGATGAGAGAGAATGGAGCTCCTGGATATGTGTTTTGTAGATGTAATGTTCCGTGTGTTTTGTTGTTGGCTGCCTTTGTCTTTTTAATAGAAATTGATCAACAAAGCTTCTGACTCTTTTTCTTGATAATATGCCTCGAACTACCTTTGGAACTACCTTTCAAATTTCGGTACTACCTTTGGTACTACCTTTGGTGTTGTGCTTGTACTACCTTCAATAAGCCTTGCACTACCTTTCAACAAGCCTTGCACTACCTTCAGAACTACGTTCGGTACTATCTTTGAGAATATAATTCTGGGGACTACCTTTGAAGCTTGGCGGTACTACCTTCTAATTTTTGGCGGTACTACCTTTGTGAAATGATGAAACAATTCGGTAGAATTGATTTGAATTGAACAACACTGATTGAACTTCCATGACAAGGACCAGACGCAGGAAGAAGAGGTGTAGCTCACGCGCGCGCCATCTGTAGCTTCTCTCGGGCGCGTGTCCAACACGCGCGGTCTGGCGAGTGAGGCTCTGTGCCGACAGCTTCACGTGCAACAGACAGACAACCAGTTTTCTTTTGCTTTCACTTTGTTTGAATATTAAACAGACTACACAGCATACTCAGTCATGTTCACATCAATTGAGTTTTATAATAACACAAATGATTCACTTGTTTGTGTTAACATGTTTAAATTCTCAATAGACAAACTTCTGTCAACATGATCCAACTCTTGTTTCCTTTTTATTTATTTAACTTAATTATACAACTTAATCAATTAATCATTTAGAACTGTAATGATTAATTAATTAAATTCATAATTAAATCAAATACGATTAATTCAAAGTTAATTAATATGATAATTAATTTAACAGATAAATTAATTCAGAATGAATTAATTTATTAATTAAATCAATTACATAATAATATTAATTAAATGAGAATTAATATTAATCATTTGATAGCTCATTCTTTTTCTCGAACCACTGAAAGTAATAAAGAAGTACCACCGAATTTCTGATGACGCTCGACGCACGGTCTGGTTCATGAGCGACTAACTTCAACAGCTTTTCTTTATTTTTGACTTTAAAATCTGGTTCCTTTTCTTTTCTTCTCTCTCTCTTTTTAATTCTTCTGTACTGACTCTGTCACCTTGAAATCTCTGTCACTTTAAACGAATCCACTTCTTAACGAATACTTCACTGAGGCTTGATTAGATGACTGAGCTTTTTTCAATGTAGCAATTCCTCAAGTCTGTAGATTGACCTTGATCTTTTTCTTCTGACAGATAATACAATCTGAGATTCCTTTTGACAGTCTATATACTATTTACTATTACAATCTTGTTTAAGTTGAGTTGTATCCTCGAAATACAAATAGGCTACATCATATGCCTTTCAATCTCCCCCTATTTGTTTGTTAGACAATAACAATCAAATACCTAGAGGATAACTCAACTTAGCAAATAGTACATTAAAAAAATTTCTCTGGTTTAAATTTAACAATTCCAGAATCCTCAGTTGATGAAATGATAGATGATTGTTCCTCTAGCACTGAACTGATCTTCAATAGATAACTCATCTTCATTTCTGATTCTTCATATCTCTGCCTGATAATCCTTCACATCTTACATTGGTGATTATCAGCAGTTCTTGATTTACAATCACTTCTCTTCTCTGACACAGCTTTTCTCACTTAAGAAAAACAACTGCTCCTACTATATAGACAATGGTGAATCAATACCATTTCTATAACTTCTAGGAAATCTACTACTCCTCCAGTTAGCCTTCATACATAGTACATTGAAAGACTAATAGAATAGTATTGTAATGTAATGTAACGCCCCAAATCCGGGGTCAGGGATTTGGTCGTCACGCGGAAATCCTTAACATCAAATTACCTGTTTAACAACATTAAACCATCTGTAATCATTAAAACGGAAATACAACTCTGCGACCCCAACCACCAAGCATCTTTTAGGTCATAGGGCTAGAAACAAGAACTAAAATCTTTACATCTTTATTACATCCATTCTATTACATCGCACTATGTCTTAAAAATCTTATACTACTAGTATAGCTTCGTTGGGAAGTACACCAGCAACTAGTACTACTCAGTACAAAGTAATATATATTACACATCAATGTACTTACATATAACTTATTCCAGCTATAACTTTTCTGGATCATATCATCTTCATAAGGGCGTACTGCCTGCTTCTTCTGAGCCATGCAGATAAGCCTCAATCATCTACCTTCCTCTGAAAGGTTAATATTTAAAACAAGCAAGTATGAGCGAAAGAATTGCCCAGCAAGTATTAATAGAGCACAACAATATATATCAATATACACATGGAATTTTCAAAATATAACGATACTTAATAACAATTAAATATTTACAACAATGAAACTTCAATAAAGAAAATATGACATTTAACGCAACATCCAATGAGCAGATAAGTTTATAATAATCGTAGTAATCCTCATATCTTAGCGAAATAGTGTACACTACAGTATTGCTAATCTTTTAGAAGGCTTTTCAAAATACGCAGTTCAATATGCTGCTAAGACAGTTGCTTATCATCATATACAAACCAACCATTAGAAGGTTTCATTTTTTAGTATTCCTCAAGCTGAAAGCATATACATATAAGTATGTCATTTCCATCAAACACCTTACAGAACAACATCATGTACCGGGTATAAGTTCTTTAACCACTTGATAAGTTAAACTCAGAAATAACTGATAGGAAGAGAGTCAAAGCTCTTGAAGCAAGACATTTGGGATTTAACATCAATAACCGATGAACCATCTTTCATCTTTTGAATAATTGCAAAAGTGCACAAGTACGTGCCATTATTGTTAGAATAATCTTGCAGTTCTAGATACTGCATGAATTCATCATCTTTCAAAATTGAAAACGACACTATCGGCTACTTGGCACTTAGGCCTAAGAAGCAGTGTTTGAGTATTTTTCCAAAGTGGAGGATGGGACTTAAAGAAAACATAAAAACCTGACAAGGATTGACGATGATCAGTCGCCACATCCAAGTCCAATAATCCGCGGGTCTTCTCTACCGGTAGAAGGATAGAAACTACATCCGTAACTATCCTCGAGTGAAAACTACATCCGTAATCACCCTTGATGAAAACTACATCCGTAATCATCCTTCGGCAACACATGGGCCGGAATAATAATTGATGGACCGCCTGGCTCACGGCCGCTTACACATCCCGGGAATCGTTCGTCAACGATTCCCACACCTGCCAGAGTCCCCTTTTTCTTTTCTTGTCAAAATCATTTTGATAAAAACTTGAGTAGTTGAAGTTCGACTTCAGTCGACCGATAATTTCTTGAAAAGCGAGCAAGAGAGTAAAACCTGACCGGGGGTTTTCGAAAATGTTTTGAGTTCAAAAGAGTTCAAGTATAGATATACACTTGTACCGATATCAATCTCGACACATGGTTTTGTGATCACACATGGAAAATGGTACGCCTAAAGCTTGTAACCACAACAGGGTAATTCCATATATAAATATAAGTTCTTGAAAAGTAGCTTACCTAGATAGATTCAAAATATAATATAATATTTTAAATGACTATGAAAGTTCTTAGACAACCTTTAAATAGTGTTTTATAACCTTCAAAATACTTAGAGTATTTAATAAATATTTGACTACTACGTAACAAATAATAAATATTCAATAATCCCTTTTTAAAAGAATCCTCAAATTAATATTCATTATTAAGTAATATTCAAATAATATTTACTATTAATACTGAAATATTTAATAACCTCAAAACACCCAAATACAACTCTTGAAGTGTTTCTAATCAAAATCAAGACACAATCTCTCCAGCAGTCTCTAAACTTTAGCCACTTTATCAAATAACTACTACTGACTCTCGGTCAATAAGAAATAATTAATAAACATTCAAGTAACATATTTCGATATCAATCTAGCTGGTTTAAGCTGAAAGTAACCAATTTATAACCATTGGAATATCTTTAATCCGTATTGAAAATAAACTATCTCCGATAAATAATATACTAGATAGAATCACTCCATTAAATTGTTTTATTATTTCTCCGGGACAAAGTGATTTTAAGAAAGCGTTTTGAAAATGATATTCGTCTAATTAAATAAATTTAATTAGGCGAATGAGGTTTATTTAATTAGTAAATGCTTTCAGGGGCATCTAGTAATTAAATAAACACCGGTTTATTGGTGATGTTGCCTTTAGGTTAATTATTGCGAAATTCTTTTTAAAAGCTTTGCCCGGGTTTTCGAAAACATACAATACAAAATAGCCCAACACGCGGCTAAGTTCTAAAACTCAACACATGCCCTACCCTCTGAGCCTTTCTTATTCCGATACATAATTATATACCTCATAACATATAGTCCACTTCCATAGTACGAAAAGTTTATAGATGTATATATATACCGTATAAATCAAGATATAGAGCCATAAAAATATCACCGCCCATCAACAGTATTATAAGCCATGGGGTTTTGGTTATTGCACGAGCAGGATTTAATATTGTTGGCAAAGCAAGGAATACAATGATTTGGGAGAAGAAGTACAAGGTTGGAAAAACTCGCGATTATGGATTGAAAACTTATTTAACACATTTCATATGTTTAAAATAAATATACTCTGAACAATAGAGTATGCATAGTAAACTTGCCTCTGGTCCTTAGCAGAAAATAGAAACCGCGAACAAACCCTTCGCACCTCGTCCAAGTAGTTCCATGGACCTTACCTGACGTCTCGATCTTCCCTTTTAGTTGCACGTCGCTCCAATTTGATTTCGCCCTAATGGTACTGAGATGGTTATGAGTACGTGTCAGTCATACCACGTATAACGAGTAGACACAACTCGGGATTATCACTAAATAATCATAAAGTCAAACTATAGGTGTCCTCCCTATAGTTGACTACTCTAATAGCACTTAATGCACATAAGACATTTAGTAATAGCAAACAATCACGGGAAGAGTCCCCTTGTATAAGGTGAACATTTCCTAGTACTAACACATCATAACACTACACAGTTATAACACTTAGTCAAAACTCCACTTAACACTTTTGACCATAATACTATTGACATACTCTTGTCACAAGTTAATTAACAAATAATCCTCAAAACATACTTAGCCCTCGATAAAGACTCATAATACCCATTTAATCTTCAAGACACATTTAATCCTCGAATTAGCGCATAATCCTCGAATTAATTCACTTAACACTTATATACATAAACAGTTAACATCCAAATCATACCTTTAAACCCTTGAAATCAAATAAGTTAAATAAATTAAAATGCAGGGGATTTTTAGAAAATTTCGGCATGTAGTATTCGTTTATCGGACTATGGGCTCAGCCCCTCCATGCCAACAAAACAATTTATAACCCTGCTTTTGATAAAATAAAAGCTGCCTCAACTTGCAGCAACATAAAAGTAAACATATAAGAAAAGTACCCGCCCAGACATGCGGCAACTAGCACATAAGGAAAAGTACCCGCCCAGACATGCGGCAACTAGCACATAAGGAAAAGTACCCGCCCAGACATGCGGCAACTAGCACATAAGGAAAATAAACTAAGTTTATCCACATTTAAGCCAACACCACGTAGTTGGCACTCATGACTTCTAACAATTACTACGACCCGACTTATACCATTTAGCACATAAACATTTACCGATAAGCCAACTCTTATAACTATACCTCATATGACAATAACAATTAGCACTTAGCACTTAGCACTTAGCACTTAGCACTTAACGGTTTAAAAATTACAATTTGGAAACTAACAATTAGCAATTAGCACTTAACAATTACTTGACAACTAACCCAAATATATTATCCGACAATTAATAATTACTTACTAACAATTAACAATTAGCAATTTAACAATTAACAATCACTAACCCGAACCTTTAATGACTCATAACTAAACTCAACAATTATAATTACAAACATACCTTCCGAATTAAATATCGGAAATTCAACCAATAATCATAATCTTAAAAGTTTAGTCTAATTATACTCATTACCACATTAAGCTTTCCATTTAAACTAATTAAACCACCATAATTAACCTCGCAATTTAAACTAACTAATTACCACCATAATTATCCTCGCAATTAAATCTAATTTAATTACCACAATAATCTCACAATTTAAAATCAATTAAATTACCACAATTTGAAACTAATTAAATCACAACCATTTTCTCCAAATTCAATATACACTAGTTACCAAAATTAACACATACATCTCATAATTAATCTAATATGCAAATTAAACAATTTACATCAAAAATAAAATAAGTAAATAATTAAAATGAAACAAAAAAATTATACCTCTTCCGATTTCCAATTTCCCGAAAAAAAAACAACCAATCTCTCTTCTTCTTTTCTCTCTCTCTCTCTCTCTCTCTCTCTCTCTCTCTCTGCTGCGCCTCGCGACTCCGGCCACCCTCCGGCCACCACCTGCCGCCGTCGACCACTCCGCCGCCTCCCCCCGCAGCCCAGCCACCATACGACCTTCCCCGCTGCTGCCCACACTCACACCTGCGTATTTAGACGCACACACTTCTTCCCTCTTCTCATTTCTTCAATTAAAATCCCCAATCTCCATCTTTCTTCCTCCCCTCTCCGATTTTATTTGTGCGGCTGGTGTGTGTGTGTATCGATGTATGGCTGCGTTTGTGCGTGTATGTATATGCTGTGTGTTTTTGTGTTGTTAACCTAATGGGCTTGGCCCAATACTATGCTAAATAATACACTTAATTACTACAAACTTATAAATAATATTTAGAGTTAAAAACTCTAATTTGTAAAAATAAATTTCTAGCATAATTAAATACTATAATATTTTTAAAGACTTTTGGAGAAAGAATTGGAATTAAATCTCAATTTTCTAAATTGATATGCATTTTACAAATATTAATAATTTATAAAAACAAATCATAAAAATAATAATTGTGATTCATAATTCACAATTTACAGGGCTTTATAAAAATACTACAAACAATATTGTTTTAGTAAAATCTCAAATTCTTGATTTTATATATTAAGCAAGTAATTTCTACAAATCCTCAAATAATTAAAATAAACATTTTCTAAGGATTTTAAAATCTCTAAATTATTCAATAATTTAAAATAAAATCTTTACTGAATAATTTCACATTCCAAAATTAGATCTTTATCCAAATAATTTATTGACTCGAGATATCTACTTGGTCCATAAATTTTTTAAAAGGGTCCCGGTTCCACTTAACCGAAAATGATTAAATAGTAAAATAAAATAAATAATAATAAAAAAAAATTCCTCCTCATTTTAGGAAAACAATATTATTATTGAAATAATAATAAATTCATTTCTTGAAAAATCCGGATTATTACATGTAATGTAAGCTTCTCCTTATATCTCCCCTTTCTTCTCAACTAAATCTCCCCTTACTTCTCCATCTAAGGCTCCCCCTTAGTAACTTGACTTGCTTCTCTTCCAAAGCACAGTCTGTAAATGCTCCCCTTTTCTAACCTACTCTTCTTTTTCTTGTACCCCCTTTACTTCTCCCCCTTAGTTGAGGAATCCTCCAATCAACTAGTTGACAAAGTAGTTGTACCAATTATAGAGTTCTTTGTTAGAAAGGAAGTTTCATTTTCTTCCTCACTGTGAGTGTGTGATAGTGTTTAGTGTACCTCACAAGTGTTTCACTCTTCTCTCCACTCATTTGTGTTGAGTGTCTCACTTCTCTCTGTGTTTACACTCTTGTTCACTAGTGTATCACTCATATCACTCATAGCTCCAACATCCATTAGTGTACCTGGAAGGAAAAATCACCCTAGCCCCTTCAAGAGAGGTCAGTGGTGGTGCAATGGGAGTTCGCAAATCCCAAATCCTCGTTGGACTCGTCAGACAAATCTGAGTCATAATCTACAAGTTGCTAGTTTTCTCTTTTTAGGGTTTTCAGATTTGAATTCTGAGAAGGTAAACAATGATCTGTAAATTTAGCATTGAGATCAAGATTCCCTTCTAATGTCTGTGAAGACACTTAGTTCATTAAAGAACATTTAACTTATAATCCTAACCGTCAAATGGTTGGATTACAGGTTTCCGTCAATTCATCCTTAGTGTGTGCATTCTCACTTTGTGCATATGAAATATTTTGGTTAGTGTATAAGATAGTGACTCTCCAACTGAATATCCCACACATCCTTATTTTCTGCATCCGATGCAGTTACTCCCTGGTGATCTTTAGTCTGATAGGTTACTTCCTTTTAGGGTGTAAGATAGAATGTGTTTGAGTTTGACTGTAGTCTTGGATAAAAGTTGTTGGGTTTACAACCTTATGACTAAACATGTGAGAATACAAAATTCCATGTAGATGAACCTGCATAACAGAATATGAGCAATAGACATAATGTATTTTTAACATTGAAAAGTTTTCTGTGAAAATATTGCATTTATCTTAAGAGAAAGGATTTACAATTGTGATTTCAAAAGGTTTACAATATAAGCAATCACAACTATATAAAGAGATTTTGAGTTAAGAAGTTAAAGAGATCATGAGCCGGTTTTACTAAACTAAAACAAAGACAGAAATTCAATTAATAATATTAATCGAATTAATGTAAGTTAATGTTCAAACCAATACAAACAAAACTATTTTATCATGTTTTAGATCCTGTATGTTAGATACCAACTGTTACCACTTGTTAACACTTGTTAGGTCTTGTCTTCCAATTGTTAGAACCTGAAAATCAAACGTTAGTTTCTAAACAATTGAATTGACATATACCATTTTGATACCAACAATGTTCCTATATAAGAAATTCTGTTAATAACAACAACACAACAAAGATTAGAAGTTAAAACAGCATGATATGTGTGTGTTAAACAGAAAAACAACAAAAGAACCAAATACAGGGACCTGTTTGTAAGTTTTGAAAGTATAGTGACTAAACTAAAAAAAAACTATACAAACTATTTATATACACATGAAAAATAATATACAAAATAAGAAATAATATACATAAAAATAATATTAAATAAAAAAACTAAAAAGAAAAGAAAAATACGAATTTTTTTTAATTATTTTTTTTTTAATTTTAATTTTTTTTACTATTCAAAAATAAATGTATTAATAATATTTACAGAATATTAAAAGTAAAAGAAAATAATTTACAAAAATATTTACAACAACATAACTACTTAAAAATAGCTAAATAGAAAATAAGAAAAAAAAATGCCATAGGTTATCCTTTTTACGAAATCAAACATTAATAACAAAAGGACAAACACTACAAACCAATTAATAAACTATTAACTATTTACATAAATATTTGTAATAAATTAATAAATCTATATATTTTCTTAATAAAATAACTTTCTTATAGAAAATCATTTAAAGAGAAAATATGACTTATTAAATCAACACAAATATTCAAAAGTAATTTTCAAACAAAAATAGATTTCTCACTAATTTCAACTTTGTAAAATTTGAGAAAAATATTTTTAGAGAAAATTAAAATATTCTAAAACTAAAAGAAGTAAGTAGGAATATATTAATAAGATAATGACAATGATTTAAGAATTAACAAGCAAGAATATAAGTTGATAAAATAATTATACAAGTGATTTTAATAACAAATATTAACAAAGTAATCACTTATAAATTATTAAAGAGCAAACCTCAGATATTAACTAGTTTAATTACTAGGACTATTTAACATACCCAATTCACCAACAATTCTGGTGAATGTGGATTCGTCAAGAGACTTAGTAAAAATATCTGCTGTTTGTTCTTCCGTGGGTACAAAATGTAACTCCACGGTACCATTCATGACATACTCTCGAATAAAATGATACCTGATATCAATGTGCTTTGTCCTCGTATGCTGCACAGGATTGTTGGAGATTGCTATGGCACTTGTATTGTCACACAAGATAGGAATGTTGTCAAGTACAAAGCCATAGTCCCTTAGCTGATTCCTAATCCACAAGATCTGTGCACAACAGCTTCCAACAGCTATATATTCAGTTTCAGCTGTTGAGTTGGAAACTGTTTGCTGTTTCTTGCTGTACCAGGAAACCAATCTGCCACCTAGGAATTGACAACTCCCAGATGTGCTTTTTCTATCTACAACACTTCCTGCATAATCTGAATCTGTATATCCAACAAGATTAAAACTAGATTCTTTAGGGTACCAGATGCCTAAGTTAGGCGTACCCTTAAGATATCTCAAGATTCGTTTTACAACAATGAGATGAACATCTCTAGGATCCGATTAGAACCTTGCACACAAACTTGTAGCATGCATAATATCTGGTATACTTGCAGTAAGGTAAAGTAATGAGCCTATCATACCTCTGTAGCTTGTGATATCTACCTTGGCAGAATTTTCACATACTCCAAATTTGACAGCTGTAGATGATGGTGTTCTTGCTGAAGATGAGTCCTCCATTTGATATTTCTTGAGAAGCTCTTTGACATACTTGGATTGACAGATAAATATCCCATCTATCCTTTGACTTACTTGCAATCCAAGAAAGAACTTCAGCTCACCCATCATGCTCATTTCAAACTTACCCTGCATTAACTTAGCAAATTTCTTGCAAAGAAGATCATTAGTAGACCCGAATATTATATCGTCCACATAGATTTGAACTAATATTGTATCATTTTTATGTTTCTTTGTGAAGAGAGTTTTGTCTATGACACCTCTAACAAAACCATTTTCAAGTAAAAATTCAGAGAGAGTGTCATACCATTTTCTTGGCGCTTGCTTAAGACCATAGATAGCCTTGAAGAAAAAGTAGACATAGTCCATGAATTCTGGATCTTCAAAGCCAGGGGCTGTTCTACATATACCTCTTCATCTAGCTTACCATTCAGAAAGGCACTCTTGACATCCATTTGATAAACCTTAAAGTTTGAGAATGCTGCTAATGCCAAAAATATTCTGATAGCCTCAAGTCTTGCCACTGGAGCGTAGGTTTCATCATAATCAATGCCTTCAGCTTGTGAATAACCCTTTGCTACCAATCTTGCTTTATTTCTCGTCACTGTACCATCTTCATCTAGCTTGTTTCTGAATACCCACCTTGTGTCAACCACTTTCCTGTCTTTGGGTCTGGGTACCAGTTTCCATACTTCTTGTTGTTTGAATTGATTGAGTTCATCTTGCATAGCAATCACCCAATCAGGATCAGAAAGAGCTTCCTCAGTTTTCTTAGGTTCCATTTCAGATAGAAACCCTGAATAGTTACATTGATTTTGAGTAGCACTTCTAGTTTTGACACCAACATCTGGATCACCAATAATCAGCTCAAAAGGATGAGCTCTATTCCAAACAGTCTGTCTGGGAAGATTAGATCTTGATGATTCGCCTTGTTCTTCATTGTGATGTTGTGTATGACTAGTTGATCCTTCATTATCTCCCCCTGAGTTGTTGCCAGGTTGACTAGATGAATGTTCAGGAGTGTCAGGTGTATCTTCATTATTATCATTGTTTTCACCACCATTACCCTGATCATCATCATCATCACCATTATCATTGTTGTTAGTAGCATCAGCAAAAACATCAGGTGGATTGTCATCATCTGAATCTGGATCTGTCATGTCATTAAAAGATAGCTTTTCAGATGAATCCTCAGTTTGGATACTAGGGAGTTTAGTGTCATCAAATGTTACATTGACACTTTCCATCATCTTCTGTTGATCAATTACATACACCTTATAAGCTCTTCTTGTATAACCAACGAAAATTGCTTCATGTGCTTTGGCCTCAAATTTTCCACCTTGATCATCTCCTTCTTTAAGCACAAAACATTTTGCTCCAAATACATGAAAGTATTTGAGTGTTGGTTTCTTTTCAGTCATAGCTTCATATGGTGTCTTCATCAAGTCTTTGTTGATAAGAGTTCGATTCTGGGTATAGCATGCAGTGTTGACAGCTTCAGCCCAAAAGTACAATGGAAGCCTTGATTCACTTAACATAGTACGTGCAGCTTCAATCAAGGTTCTGTTCTTTCTTTCCACTACTCCATTTTGCTGAGGAGTTCTTGGTGCTGAATATTGTCTGGTTATACCCTTCTCAGTGCAAAAATCATTTAGAACTGCATTCTTGAATTCAGTTCCATTATCTGACCTTATAGCTCTAACTGGATACTTAGAATCCAGCTCAATCAACTTGATGTGATCAATCACCAGTTGTGGATTCTCATCTTTAGAATTCAAAAATATGACCCATGTGTATTTTGAAAAATCATCAACGATCACTAGAACATATCTCTTCCTTGACATAGACATCACATTAACTGGACCAAACAAATCCATACGAAGTAATTGTAATGGTTCGGTTATTGAAGATGTGTTAGTGCTCCTGTGACTTGCCCTTTTTAGCTTGCCTTTTTGACATGCATCACACAGTCCTTCTTGAGTGAATTCCATTGAAGGCAAACCTCTCACCAACTCTCTTTTAACTAGAGAATTCATTGTCTTGAAATTTAGATGAGAAGGTTTCTTGTGCCATAGCCAACTCTCGTCATTAGATGCTTTAGTGTAGAAGCAAGTGATTTCTTCAGTGCTTCCTGAGTTCATATTGGCTACGTACAGATTGCCTTTTCTAACTCCTGTCAGTTGTGGCTTTTCATGTCTCTTGTGTGAAATTAGACAATTCTTCTTGTTGAAATAAACTTCATATCCTTTGTCACATAATTGACTGACACTGAGCAAATTGTGCTCAAGTCCTTTCACAAAAGAGACTTCCTCAATGATAACATTTCCAGCTTCAAGTCTGTCATATCCATCAGTTCTACCTTTGTTGTTATCTCCAAAGGTAACTACTGGGCCGGCCTTCTCCACCACATTTGTCAGCAGGGTTCTATCACCAGTCATATGCCTTGAACATCCACTGTTCAAGATCCAGGTTACTCGTTCAACCTGTTCAACACCCTGCAATGACAAACGGATTAAACCTTCTTCGGAACCAAAATTTGATTGGGTCCAGAATACTTAAAGAATTGGCCTTTGTCAGGCAAAACATCATTTTTCACCTTAACACCAATTTTACCATTAGTCAATAAACATTTTACCCTATAAACAGATTTGACAATCTTTTGTTTCATTTTAGGTATCCATGTTTGTTTAGCAACAATAACACTTGTTTCATTGACTGGACATTTGACCTTATAAACAGCCTTAGTAAAACTTTGTTTAGGCTTAGGTACAAATGTCTCTCTCCTAACATGAGGAGGACTAGCAGTCTTTGATCTAACATTTTTATTTCTGTTCATGTGTGGTCGAGGAGCAGTCTTATTAGCACATGCGTGATTACCATTAAAGTAAGCAGACATCACATTAAAAGCACAAGACATACAATTGACAACACCACATGCTTTATGATTAGAATCAATGATAGGCATGGTATTCATGTTAGACATGTTATTATTCTGCTCCAACTTGTTATCACCTAACTCAATTTTAGATGAACTGGGAACAAACTTCACTGGTTTCAAAGAAACAACCTTATTAAATTTAACATTTTTGTTTGTAGGTGCCTTAACAGATTTTTCATTAAGTTGGACACTTCCACTAGCAATGTCCTCAGTACGCATCTCCTCTTGAATAACAAGAGAAGTCATATCTAGAGTCTCTGCAACAGACTTCTTAAAGAGTGGATCTTCAACATTCTTAAGCACATGTGGTATTCCCCTTTCTTTAGCACTAACAAGATTACGGGAATTTATGCCTAACATTCCAACAACTTCGTTGTAGCCAAACCCTATTCCTACGGTTTGTTCTACAGCTTGTTTATTGAATAACTCTTTAGAAATTTTCACAGAATTAAAACAAGCAGATAATTTGGCATTCTGTTCCTTTATCTTAGTTTCAAGTTCAGCAACTTTAGCAATTTGTTTATGCATGTATTCTGAAATCGACTTTTCTCTGTAGTTAAGTCGAGCTATTTCTTTTATTTGCTGATCTTGATTATCAGGCACCTTTTTTAACTCTAACACTTCATTTTCAAGTTTAGTGTTTAATAGAGTTATTCTTTCAATTGTTTTCTGCGCACAACCCATGGAACTATATAAGCTATGAATCAACTCAGCGTCAGTAAGAATTACCGGTGTAGTATAACGAGTTGATGTTTCAGCATTTGCCACCAGCGCAAAGTTTCCATATTCTTCGTCTTCGCTATCTGTGTCATCCCAGCTTTTACCGGCAGCTACATAAGCTCTTCCAGTTTTCTTCTTTTCAGAAGCATAGTCCTTTTTTTGTGCTTGCTTGGGTTTCTGACACTCAGTAGCAAAGTGTACCAATTCATTACAATTAAAGCAACGAATCTTGCTTCTGTCAACAGTTCCAGTTTTGTATCCTCCCCTGTTACTAGAGGATGAAGAACCTCCTCTTTGGAATCTGCTATTAGACTTAAACCTGAACTTTGGATTTCGCCTGAATCTGAAGTTACTGAATTGCCTCACCATCATTGCCATGGATTCATCTTCCAATTGATCTAGCTCTTCCAGTGAATAGAATTCTCCACCATCCTGAGTAGCTGGTGTCTGGCCATGTTCCACTTCAGTTTGTTCCTTGTTAAAACTTTTAGGTTGAACAATTTTAGCTTCCACTTCCTTAGGAACCTCAACTAACAAAGCTGTAGAAGAACTTGCCACTCTCTCTTTGCCAGAGAACTCCTTCTGCTGTACTTGTTCTAATTCATACGTTTTCAGAACACCAAACAGCCTTTCAAGAGCGATCTTATTTAAATCTCTAGATTCTCTTATGGCAGTAATTCTATGCTCTAAGTGAGTAGGCATAGTCAGTAAAAACTTCATGTTGATCTCCTTCTGGGTATATTGCTTGCCATGAACTTGCAAGTTGTTGATTATTTTGTTATACCTTTCGAACACTTCCTGAATGCCTTCATTAGGACCATCTCTAAAGTGTTCATATTCAGAGGTCAAAATTTGAAGTCTGTTTTCCCTGACTTCATCAGTCCCTTCATTAATAGTCTCAATAGTTTCCCAGATATGCTTAGCAGTTTTGCAGTTCATCACATGGCTATACATTACAGCATCCAGGGAATCTATTAGAATTAGTCTCAAATTTTTGTCCAATCCAGATTCCTCTTTTTCTTCAGCAGTAAAGTTCTTAGGGTCCTTTGGATAGGATTTAGCAGGTATTGTTACAACTCCATCAGTAACAACTTGTTCTTCATGAACCATAGGAATTTTAGGTCCATTTTTCAGAACATCCAAATATTTGGGATTTGTAACATCTAGAAACAACTCCATTTTATTTTTCCGCATATCATAATTATCCTTATTAAATATGGGAATCTTAACAATGGCTTTTGAAGACATGATGAATTTTTAAGTGAGTTAAAAATACGAGATAAATTTTTGATTGAATAAAAATAGGATCTTGATTTGTGTATCAATCAATAGGCTCTGATGCCAATTGTTAGGTCCGATAAGATTGTAGAAGGGGGGGTTGAATACAATCTATACCAATTTATCGAAATTTGTTCTTTAAATAAAATTTAGTTTAGACAAATTTGTGCGGAATAAATTGAAACAAATTTCAAGTTGAATATAACAATATATTAACTTGATGGGTGTTACAATTTCAGTACAGATTAATTATCAAGATGATAAAAACAAATTAGAAAATTCGACATGAACTTTTCTAAATTTGTTAATAAAAATCAAGATAAGTGCTAGGAGTAAAAACTCGCTAGTAGTACAAGAGACACAAATAAACAAGTTCCACCGGATAAAATATTACAAAGGTGATGAACTTGATTTTCTAGGAATTAATTTGTTCTTGGTGTTCTTGGTTTTTGATGAGAGAGAATGGAGCTCCTGGATATGTGTTTTGTAGATGTAATGTTCCGTGTGTTTTGTTGTTGGCTGCCTTTGTCTTTTTAATAGAAATTGATCAACAAAGCTTCTGACTCTTTTTCTTGATAATATGCCTCGAACTACCTTTGGAACTACCTTTCAAATTTCGGTACTACCTTTGGTACTACCTTTGGTGTTGTGCTTGTACTACCTTCAATAAGCCTTGCACTACCTTTCAACAAGCCTTGCACTACCTTCAGAACTACGTTCGGTACTATCTTTGAGAATATAATTCTGGGGACTACCTTTGAAGCTTGGCGGTACTACCTTCTAATTTTTGGCGGTACTACCTTTGTGAAATGATGAAACAATTCGGTAGAATTGATTTGAATTGAACAACACTGATTGAACTTCCATGACAAGGACCAGACGCAGGAAGAAGAGGTGTAGCTCACGCGCGCGCCATCTGTAGCTTCTCTCGGGCGCGTGTCCAACACGCGCGGTCTGGCGAGTGAGGCTCTGTGCCGACAGCTTCACGTGCAACAGACAGACAACCAGTTTTCTTTTGCTTTCACTTTGTTTGAATATTAAACAGACTACACAACATACTCAGTCATGTTCACATCATTTGAGTTTTATAATAACACAAATGATTCACTTGTTTGTGTTAACATGTTTAAATTCTCAATAGATAAAATTCTGTCAACATGATCCAACTCTTGTTTCCTTTTTATTTATTTAACTTAATTATACAACTTAATCAATTAATCATTTAGAACTGTAATAATTAATTAATTAAATTCATAATTAAATCAAATACGATTAATTCAAAGTTAATTAATATGATAATTAATTTAACAGATAAATTAATTCAGAATGAATTAATTTATTAATTAAATCAATTACATAATAATATTAATTAAATGAGAATTAATATTAATCATTTGATAGCTCATTCTTTTTCTCGAACCACTGAAAGTAATAAAGAAGTACCACCGAATTTCTGATGACGCTCGATGCACGGTCTGGTTCATGAGCGACTAACTTCAACAGCTTTTCTTTATTTTTGACTTTAAAATCTGGTTCCTTTTCTTTTCTTCTCTCTCTCTCTTTTTAATTCTTCTGTACTGACTCTGTCACCTTGAAATCTCTGTCACTTTAAACGAATCCACTTCTTAACGAATACTTCACTGAGGCTTGATCAGATGACTGAGCTTCTTTCAATGTAGCAATTCCTCAAGTCTGTAGATTGACCTTGATCTTTTTTTTCTGACAGATAATACAATCTGAGATTCCTTGTGACAGTCTATATACTATTTACTATTACAATCTTGTTTAAGTTGAGTTGTATCCTCGAAATACAAATAGGCTACATCATATGCCTTTCAAGCAAGGAACCTGTTAAAGCTTCTCCGGAGCAGTCTACGAAGAATAATCAGATCTATCCTCCTCCTCCATATCCTAGAAGACTCCAGAAGCAGAATTTGGATAAGAAGTTTGCTAAGTTCTTAGAGGTGTTCAAGAAGTTGCAGATTAACATTCCTTTTGCGGAAGCTCTTGAACAGATGCCGAGCTATGCCAAGTTCATGAAGGGTATTCTTTCTCGTAAGTTAAAGCTCGAGGAATTAGAGACCGTTGCCTTAACGGAGGAGTGTAGTGCCGTTCTGCAGTAAAAGTTGCCACCTAAACTTAAAGATCCGGGAAGTTTCACTATTCCATGCACTATTGGCAACCTTTCATTCAGCAAGTGTTTATGTGACTTGGGGGCTAGCATAAATCTCATGCCTTTGTCAGTTTACATGCAACTTGGTCTATCGGAGCCAAAGCCAACTAACATCTCTTTGCAGTTGGCTGATCGATCTATCACGTATCCAAGGGGTATAGTGGAGGATGTCTTGGTGAAAGTCGATAAGCTCATCTTCCCAGCTTATTTTGTTATCTTGGATTTCGAGGAGGATAAAAAGATTCCCATAATCTTGGGAAGACCATTCTTGGCTACGGGGAGAACCTTGATCGATGTGTAGAAAGGGGAACTCACCATGAGGGTGCAAGACCTTAATGTCACTTTTAACGTGTTCAATGCAATGAAATTTCCCACATATGAAGAAGAATGCTTGAAGGTTGATTGGGTCGATTCTGCGGTTACTATGGAGATTGAGCAGTTGCTAAAGTCGGATTCTTTGGAAAAAGTTTTAGTTGGTGATTCTGATTTTGAAGAGGAAAAAATAGCCGAGCAGCCATAAAAGTTAAATTCAGCTCCGTGGAGAAGGAGAATTGACATGCCTTTTGAATCTCTTGGGTTAGCAGAGCTGAAAAATTCTGAGGGCCGTCTAAAACCATCTATTGAAGAAGCTCCTACACTTGAACTCAAACCACTTTTTGAGCACTTGAGGTATGCTTTTCTTGGTGATGCATCTACATTACCTGTTATTATTGCTTCTAACTTGTCAGCTAGTGCGGAAGAAAAACTCTTGTGAATTCTGAGGGAGTTTAAGTCAGCAATTGGTTGGACCATAGCAGATATCAAAGGAATCAGCCCTTCTTATTGCATGCATAAAATTCTGGTAGAGGAATGAGCTAAGCCTACTGTTGAACAGCAGCGAAGACTCAATCCTATTATAAAAGAGGTGGTGAAGAAGGAAATTCTAAAGTGGTTAGATGCGGGTATTATCTATCCTATCTCAGACAGTTCTTGGGTGAGTCAAATTCAATGTGTGCCAAAGAAAGGTGGCATGACAGTTGTTGCTAATGAGAAGAACGAGCTCATCCCTACTCGGACAGTCACGAGGTGGAGAGTTTGCATGGACTATCGGAAGCTCAACAAAGCCACGAGAAAAGACCACTTTCCTCTTCCATTCATTGATCGGATGTTAGACAGGTGATAAGTGGATTTTATATCCACTTGGAACGCTTTGTATCGGCTTAAATTGATCGCTTGACCTCAAGTATTTTGTGTTTTTTATGTGTTTTTAGTGAATTCGTGCTGGAATATGAGTCGGATGTGGGGTGATATTTTCCATGGTTAGATGGTGGATTTTGAGGTCAAGAATGAAAGTACATGAAATTGCGAGAGAGCCGGAAGAAACGGAATGAAAATCGGAGTTAAAACAAAGAAAATAGAGCAAAATCAGCAAATGAACAGTAGGTCGGGCGCGGGCGCGCCTAATTTGTACTAATTTCGGGCGCGGGCGCGGGCGGGAATGAACAGGAGCGCGGGCGCGCGTGGGCGCGCGCGCGCGCTGTGTGGGAAAAATCAACCAGAATTTCTGATTTTTGTTTTGGCCATATCTTGAGTTCTACAAGACCGTTTTGGGCGATCTTACAGTTCACGCGAAGATAACGGAATTCTCTTTCATTCTAAAGTGGTCTTGAGCACCTGATAATGCCAGAAAATTCCAGAACTTTTGGAAACCCATTCTGACAAGGAAATTACATTTTTTCTAATTCTAATCATTGTGGAATTACCTTGGATGACCAGAAGCTTCTAGAATCAGACTTATACATGGAATTGCAATTCTATTTTCATTCAAGATCGGAAATTGCCGTAATTCTATTCTAATTCAAAGACGGTAATTACTTGGAGGAGAGGCAACTTGGGGCTATAAATACAAACCTTGGGGGACATAAAAATCATCACCCATCCATCAGAGATCAGATCTACTTCATAACACATACATACCATTAGAGCACGAGATCGAGAAGCCAAGGCGAGGATTGTGACGACAAGAAGATCTAGATTTAGTTTTTCTTGTATTCCTTTGTGGAGACGTATCTTTTGGATGCTTGTTACTTTCACGGATTTGATCTCTAAACCTTGTTACATTATTGATTTATTCATCTTTGTTATCTTGTTTGTTATCATGTTTTCATCAAATCCCATGGTGACGAAAGGTTCAATTATGAACTAATCGTTGTCGTGGGATCCTAGCGGATTTATCTATGTAGCTTAGTAGTTTGCATGACTTAAAGATTTATGTGTGGTGGATTCTTGATATCCTCATATGGTTGTGTTTCATATATTTAGATGCGTAGCTAACATCTAATTTGTTAATCTCTTGCTAAACGAGAGTGGATCTTGAGATTTAGAATTTTCCATGCTAGCATAGGATAGGTTGATGTTTTAACATCATGATTTGTGGCATTAATAGAGATATTATGCTACCCTATGTGATCTAAGTGGATAACTTGTGCTTAAACCTTTATGTTTTCAAATTCTATAGAGATATAGGGTCTAAACATGATAGGTGTCTATTCATCTTCTATCTCTTTTGTGGATGTATGTGTAGTTTGGTACTAGTATACCGAGAGGTAGCTTTTACTCGTTTCGTGTTATTCGATCAGATATCAAAACCATCACATGTATTGATTAAAGGCTGCAACTCTAAGTGAAGTAGATAATGAAGTTAGGATTCCATGTTTATTCTCGTATAAGTAATTCGATTTTAATTCTTGTCAATTAGTTAATTCTTAGTTTTATAATTTGCAACTTAGTTTAATTTAGATAATCAAACCCAAATTTGTTAATTATCTTAGTAGTGAGTTAAAACCATACATTATTGCATAGGTACATCGACTGAATTAGAACCAAAACCAGATCTCTATGGAACGAACTTGATTTCTATCTATATTACTTGTGACCACGTATACTTGCGTGATATTGTGTTAACAAGTTTTTGGCGCCGCTGCCGGGGATCATCGGTGTTTTATTTTAGTTTATGTACTTGTCAATAGTGGTCGTTAGCGTTCACTAACTCGGATTCGTACTTAGTTTGTTTGTTTTGTGTTGTTTTAGGTACTTAAGTTTGTATGCAAACACGTTTACAAGCTCGTTTGGAAGAACTGGCGGAAGACGATCGTGTAGAGAATTTAGAGAATAAGCACAAGGAAGCTGAAACTACAGTCAAGATGGCAGATGCAGCAGCAGCTAAAGCTTTGAAGGAGTATTCTCAGCCGAAGATTAATGACATCCAGTCGAGTATCATCAGGCCGGCCATCACGGCTAATAACTTCGAGATCAAGCCGAGCACTATTCAGATGGTACAGAATTCGGTTCAGTTTGGTGGTGCTTCTACGGAGGATCCTAACATGCATATTCGGGATTTTATCGAGATATGTAATACTTTCAAGTTCAATGGTGTTTCGGATGATGCTATCAAGTTGAGGCTTTTCCCATTCTCTCTAAGGGATAAGGCTAAAGGCTGGTTACACTCTTTGCCACCTGGTTCCATTGCTACATGGGAGGATCTTGCTCAGAAGTTTCTTACTAAATTCTTCCCTATGGCGAAAACTGCAGCAATAAGGAACCAGCTAACTCAATTTCAGCAACAATCTGGAGAGTCGTTGTGTGAGGCTTGGGAACGATACAAGGAGATGCTTCGTAGGTGTCCACATCATGGTATGCCTGACTGGATGGTTATCAACAGTTTCTACAATGGGTTGGGAGCACAATCTAGACCTATGCTAGATGCAGCATCAGGAAGAGCTCTTTGGGCTAAGAACTATGATGAAGCTTACGAACTTATTGAGACGATGGCTGCTAATGAATATCAGAATCCAACCCAGAGGTTTTCTCAAGGCAGGTATTTTTGAAGTAGATACGACTTCAGCTATTGCAGCTCAGTTGAAGGCGTTGACTATGAAGGTGGATTCTCTTACAAATTATGGAGTTCAGCAGGTGGCTAGTGTTTGTGAGCTATGTGCGGGCGCCCATGAGACGAATCAGTGTGATATCTCTTCTGAATCAGCATAGTTTGTGAGTAATTTCCAGAGACCTGTGGCACCAGTTCCAGCTACTTATCATCCTAATAATCGGAATCATCCCAATTTCAGCTGGAGCAACAATCAAGGTGCACAACAACCTTATCAGCAAGCGAAGCCATTCAATCAAGTCTATCAACAGCCTTATGCTCCAAGGACACCATATCAACCTCCGGGATTTCAGCAGCAATAGCCCCAGGCTCATGTGGGGCAATCATCTAATGAAAAATTAGAAATGGATGATTTGAGGATGATGATGAAGAACCTGCAAGCTTCTCAAAAGATCTTGGAAAACCAGATGGGACAGATTGCAAGTGCCTTACTTAGTAGGCAACAAGGAACTCTTCCTAGTGATATAGAGGCTAATCCAGGAAGGAGGGACAACTAAGAACAGGTGAAAGCTGTGACTTTGAGATCAGGAAAGGTTACTTCAGATCCAAAATTAGCCGCTGAAGAAGATGAAGAAGTGTAGAATCAGCAAGTTGAAAAATCTGCAATGCCCGAAATTGAGAAATCTGACTTAGTAGCTGATAAGTTAGATGGTGAAGTAGAGAAAAGCAAGGAACCTGTTAAAGCTTCTCCGGAGCAGTCTACGAAGAATACTCAGATCTATCCTCCTCCTCCATATCCTAGAAGACTCTAGAAGCAGAATTTGGACAAGAAGTTTGCTAAGTTCTTAGAGGTGTTCAAGAAGTTACAGATTAATATTCCTTTTGCGGAAGCTCTTGAACAGATGTCGAGCTATGCTAAGTTCATGAAGGGTATTCTTTCTCGTAAATTGAAGCTCGATGAATTAGAGACCGTGGCTTTAACGGATGAGTGTAGTGCGGTGCTATAACAAAAATTGCCTCATAAACTTAAGGATCCAGGAAGCTTTACAATTCCATGCACCATTGGGAAGTTGTCTTTTGACAAATGTTTATGTGATTTGGGAGCTAGCATTAATCTCATGCCCTTATTTGTTTTCACGCAACTTGGTCTGCCGGAGCCGAAGCCAACTAACATCTCTTTGTAGTTGGCTGATAGGTCGATCACGTATCCAAGGGGTATAGTGGAGGATGTCTTGGTGAAAGTTGATAAACTCATATTTCCTACCGATTTTGTGATTCTTGATTTTGAAGAAGATAAGAAGATTCCCATAATTTTGGGAATGCCTTTTCTAGCTACGGGTCGTACTTTGATCGATGTGCAAAAAAGAGAGCTTACAATGAGGGTGCAAGATCAGAATGTCACCTTCAATGTGTTCAAGGCCATGAAATTTTTGACAGAGGATGAAGAGTGTTTCAGTATGGACATGGTTGATACGGGTCAGAGAAAGAAGTTTGATCAGTTGTTGAGTGAAAAGTCGGACACGCACATGCTCAAGCATCAGATCAGTGATTCCATTGACAGTTCTTCAATTCGAGATCTCTCGAATGTCAAGCTCGGAAAACTTCCATCCCATTTGAAGTATGTCCTTCTGAATGATGAGTTGGTTATTTTTAAAGTGTGTCCAGATAATGTATTAAGAAGGTGGATCATGGATGATGAGGTTGAAGAGTGTTCTTATCAAACAACTATGAAGCATAAACACCTTAGAGGTGTGAGGAAGAAAAAGAAAAAGTCGATTGGAGGAAGATGCAAAGTGAAATTTGAAAAGATGTGGGAAGATAGCAAGAAGGTTGTCAAACAATGGGTTAATGGTCCTTCTGCTCAGGACAAGTCGAATGCGATCTTCGAGCCACCATGATGTGAATCATATTTGTCCGGCTAAATGACGTTAACGACAGCGCTTCATGGGAGGCAACCCATGTGTTTCGGTATTTTCAGGTATGTTTCCTACTATCCCTTGTATTTACTTCCATTCAATGTGGACATTGAATATTTCAAGTTTGGGGGTGGTTTGAGGGATAAGTAGTGTACAGTAGCTATTTGTGATTTAGTGTTAACAACAGGTTGGCGGGACACGAGTATTATTGTTTACTTGATGGTTATTCAGGCTATAATCATATTTGCATTGCTCCGGAAGATCAAGAAAAGACTACATTCATATGTCCTTTTGGCACTTTTGCTTTTCGTCGAGTTTCTTTCGGACTTTGTGGTGCTCCTGCTACTTTTCAAAGGTGTATGATGGCTATTTTCTCGGACATGATTGGCACGAATGTTGAAGTTTTCATGGATGACTTCTCAGTTTTTGGTACTTCATATGACGAGTGCTTGCATAATCTTAGTTTGGTATTGAAGCATTGTGTGGTGACCAATTTGGTGCTTAATTGGGAGAAGTGTCACTTCATGGTGCAAGAGGGGATCATTCTTGGGTACAAGGTATCAAGTAAGGGGCTTGAAGTGGATAAGGCTAAGGTGGAGACTATTGAGAATCTTTCTCCACCTATCTCTGTTAAAGGAATTCGCAGTTTTCTTGGTCATGCGGGGTTCTATCGGCGATTCATTCGAGACTTCTCGAAAATCTCTAAACCTTTGTGTAATTTGTTGGAGAAGGATGTTCCTTTCAAGTTTGATGATGAATGCCTTGCAACTTTTGAGCTCTTGAAAAAGAAGTTGACTACTACACCGGTCATTACCGCACCTAATTGGGAGGAACCTTTCGAGCTAATGTGTGATGCTAGTGATTATGCTGTTGGAGCTGTGCTTGGGCAAAGGAAGGATAAAGTTTTTCATATGGTCTACTATGCTAGTAAAACCCTCAATGATGCACAGCTTAACTACACCACTACGGAGAAGGAATTGCTAGCAGTTGTCTATGGTTTCGAGAAATTCAGGTCTTATTTGCTTGGGACTAAGGTGATTGTGTATACGGATCATGCTGTTATTCGTTATCTAATGTCAAAGAAGGATTCAAAGCCTAGATTGATTCGTTGGGTGGTTTTATTGCAAGAATTTGATTTGGAGATCAAAGATAGGAAGGGTACAGAAAATCAAGTAGTGGATCATTTATCACGTTTGGAGGACCACGATAAGAATTCACATGGCAAATCTCTTATTAACGAATCTTTTCCCGATTAGCAACTTTTTGGGATGCAAGGTGAAGAGCCATGGTTTGCAGATTTTGTGAACTATCTTGTGAGTAATGTCATCCCTTCGAAATTCTCTTATGCTCAAAAGAAGAAGTTTCTACATGATGTGAAGTGGTACCGTTGGGACGAGCCATTCTTGTTCAAGCTTGGTGTGGATCAGATTTTGAGGAGGTGCATTCTTTATAGTGAGACGAAAAGTATTTTGTATGATTGTCATTCTACCACATATGGAGGCCATTATGGTGGTGATAAAACAGCTCAGAAAGTACTTCAAGCGGGATTCTATTGACCAACTCTGTTTAAAAATGCTCATAGGTTTGTGATGAGTTGTGATAGATGCCAAAGGCTTAGTAATATCTCTAGGAGGAACGAGATGCCTCTTAATACTATCCTTGAAGTTGAGATTTTTGATGTGTGGAAGATTGATTTTATGGGTCCGTTTGTTTCTTCGTGCAATAATCAGTACATTCTCTTGGCAGTGGATTACGTGTCTAAATTGGTCGAAGTGAAGACATTACCGATCAATGATGCTAAGGTGGTGCTGAATTTTCTTCATAAGCAGATTTTCACGCGTTTTGGGACTCCACGAGCTATAATCAGTGATGAGGGGACACACTTCTGTAATCGTCAGTTTACTGCTATGATGGCGAAGTATAATGTAACGCATCATGTTGCCACTGCTTATCATCCCCAAACTAATGGTCAAGCGGAGGTTTCGAATCGTAAAATCAAAAGAATTCTCGAGAAAGTGGTGAATCCATCAAGAAAGGATTGGTCTTTGAAGTTAGACGAAGCGGTTTGGGCATATAGAACTGCTTACAAGACACCCCTAGGTATGTCTCCTTATCAGTTGGTATTTGGTAAGGCTTGTCATTTGCTGGACGAGCTAGAGCACAAGGCCTATTGGGCGTTGAAGAAGTTGAACTTGGATATCACGGCTGCGGGTGAGAAACGTCTACTTCAGTTGAATGAGCTTGAGGAATTTCGTGAACAGGCTTATGAGAATGCTAAGATGTAAAAGGAGAAGGTTAAGAGGTGGCATGATAGAAAGTTGGTGAATAAGTCGTTTGTGCCGGGTCAACAAGTGTTGCTATACAATTCTCGCCTTAAACTTTTTCCGGGTAAACTCAAGTCAAAGTGGTCGGGTCCGTTTACAGTTAAGACAGTATTTCCACATGGAGCAGTTGAGATATATAGAGGTTCTTATGATGATTCTTTCAAGGTGAATGGACAGAGACTCAAGCCATATTATGGAGGAACGGTAAACCGTGAGAAGGTTGCCACTGTTTTATCTCGTTCATAAATTTTTAGAAGAATGTCAAGCTAATGACATTAAACGAGCGCTTCTTGGGAGGCAACCCAAGCCTTGTGTATGTCTTGTATATTGTTTCTTCGTTTCAAAAAAAAAAAAAAAACAGTTGATTTTTATGTAGGCTGCGCCTGCGTTTCTGTTCTACGCGCAGGTTGCGGCTCTGTCACGCAGGCTGCGCCTGCGTTACTGTCCTCCGCGCAGGTTGCGCCTGTGTCGCGCAGGTTGCACCTGCGTTACTGGATGTTGGGCAGGCTGTGCCTGCCGCGTGCAGGTTGCGCCTGGTGCAGTGATGTCCGATTTTTTTGTTTTTAGCTGTTATATAAAAAAAAAAATTCAACCCCCAATCTTATTTCTACTCTTATTATCTCATCTCATCTCTAAACCTAATTCTAATTTTATATCAATTCCAAACCCTCCATCTCCTATTCAAATCTCTAAACCTATATCTATTCTAATTCTTATCCTCTAAATCCCTAAATCTTATTTCTATCCTACATCAATTTCATATCCTCTCAAATCTCTCCTTTACACATTCAAATTTATATTCATCCTATCACTCCATTATATATATATATATACCTATATATACAAACCCAATTCATCCTCTACATCTCTACATCTCTAAAAATTCAAGTTCAAGAAGACTTCAAGTTTGGGGGGAAGTTAGTACAAGTTCACCTCTTCGATTCGTAGTTGGTATATCTCTTCTTCAATCTTATTTTTGTTACGAATTTGTGTTCTTGTAAATTGGGGGTTTTGTATTAGTCTTGTTATTTGGGTATTTTTGGTGTGATATTGCTTGGTGGTTATTGGTGGTGTTATTGTTGAGTGGGGTTTTGATTATTATGGCTCCTAAGCGAATGAGGGGTGGTTCTAGTAGGGTGGAGAGATTTTCTTCTCCGGAAGCGGAGATTGAGTATAATCGATTGTTGTCAAGGCTGGTGGCGAAAGAAAGGGGGTTTTTGCCAACTCGTCATTATGGGTAGGTTGATGTGATTAGTGAGTTACGATGGGGAGAGATTTGTAAGGCGCCTGCTCCGGTTCCGTTGAATGTTGTTAGGGAGTTTTATGCGAATGCTAAAGATGAGCAGGAAGGGGTGTGTGTGGTTCGTGGTAGAAGGGTGGAGTATAGGCCAGATGCTATTCGTCCGATTTTGGGACAACCACCTAAGCTTGTGGGGGATGAAGATTGGGTACTGATGACTAGTGAGGATGTGGATTTGGAGGCGATTGTTCTTGAACTATGTGTTCCCGGTACAGTTTGGAAGTATAAATTGGGAACTACTGAGCCGCTTACTTTTCTATCTTCTACGATGAATAAGTTTGCACAGCATGGTATCTATTTCTTTGTGCGAATATTATGCCTACTTCACATACGGGTGAAGTAACAGCTGTGTTAGTTACAGAGGCATGCCTGTACACATCTAATAACAAGCCTAATTGTTTGTAATGCTTTGCATTACTTACATGACCTCTTAACTGAGGGAACCTCTAGTTGTAGAGTTTCTGTTTGTATTGTACTTGTAATAGGCATCAAATCCTAGTTGTGTAACTGTACAAATAGAGTCTAGAATAATGCTTGAAAGAAGTTCCATGGTTCATGCCTCAAGCAAGGAGTTAAAGACTGCCAAATAATCACAGTTGGGATTTGAAGAAATGAAGAATTTGCCTAAGTACCAATTCGAGAAGTATATTTGTCTATTCGAGAAGTCCAGCATTCGAGAAGTCAGAGATTCGATATCTCAAGACACTATTCGATATCTCTGAATACACTGTTCGATATCTCATTCGATATCTCAGGGATTCGATATGTCTACTACTCTATTCGAGAACTCAAGAAGTCAACAAGTCAAGATGGTATTCGAGTTCTCAAAGAGTCAACAAGTCAAAGTTCCATTCGATATCTCAAGGACTCAGAAAGCTATTCGACAACTCGAGGATTCGATAAGTCAAATGTTCTATTCGACAACTCAAGGAATCCTGATGGAAAAGAGCTATTCGAGAAGTGGTTCGATATGTCACTATAACAGTATTAGAGAACTCAAAGTTATCGATCAAGTCAATTCTAGTTCTCGAATCACTTACTTAGTCACTTCTCGAATACATTCTTGGAGACAAAATACTGAAGAAATTGTACAAGTCAGAAACCTGCAACAAGCCAATGCACTTTATGGACCACAATCTGTAACGTGCTCTGGAAAGCCTACAAGGAAGCTTGGAGAGATATAGAAGAGACAAGGAGCTAAAGAAGTGGATCTAAACAGGCTTTGCAAAGTCAAATCTGTAACCGTTTGGATGCTTACTCAAAAAGGATAGACAGACTAGAAAGTAATTTGTTTAGCTACCTTATTTGTAGTAAGCAGGCTGTATCCATGTTCTATAAGGACACAGCCTCACTTCATAACTTAGTAACTTTGTGAGTCAAGTTTTTCATACACTGTAAGCTATATCACTCTGAGAAAAACGAAGCTGAGAATACTACCATTTGTATTCACAGATTGTAGCAACCTTTATCTAATATACATTAGATTAAAGTGATATTGTGTCTTGTGTTGTTTATTTATCCGCACCTTAATTTCTGCACACACAGGCACTTATCTGCTACACAGACTCAACCCAAGAAAAGTTCAAGAATCCATTCACCCCCCCCCCTCTGTATTCTTTTACCGTGTTCAATACTCAACAAGTGGTATCAGAGCGGGCTGTTTATTCAAAAACAGAGAAACGATCATGAGTTCGAATACACCAAAGACTACAGGAACGGTGAAGGTCCCTAAGTTTGATAAAGAAAACTTCAACCTCTGGAAGATAAAGATGATGTTGTTCATCAAAGCCTCTCATCCCTTGTATCCTGAGATTCTCAAGAATGGTCCTTTTGTTCCACAACAAGAGATACCAGAGAAGACTGTTGGAACCATAACAATCCCTAGAGCTTATGAGGCCAAGGATCCATCAAAGTGGACAGAGTCAGAAAGGGAGAAGGTTGCTCTTGACAGCCACCTCATGTTGCTCATCATTGATTCCATGGATATGTCAATGTTTGCAAACATTGCATCATGCACGTCTGCTAAAGAGATGTGGGATCACATTGAGGTGTTGTGTGAAGGGACTGATGAGGTTAAAGAAAACAGGAAACAGATACTGGTCACACAGTATGAAGCTTTCATGGCACAGCCCAAGGAAAGCATCACTGAGATGTTTGAAAGGTTTCACAAGCTAGTTACTGAGTTGCAGATGAATGGAAAGGTTTACAGCACCAAGGAGTTAAATATGAAATTTCTGTTGTCTTCACCAAATCATCTGGAGCAAAGAGTCATTTCCCTTAGAGAGAGAGATTTGAACAAAGTCACCTATGATGTACTCTATGGAGTCCTAAAGACTCATGAACTTGAGTTGCTTCAGAAGAGGGCTATTCAAGCCAACCAAGGTAGGATGATAAACACATCATGTGCCTTGATTGTCAACAAATCCATTCTGGACCTAGAAGCATCTACAAGCCAACTAAGGATAGAGGAGGTGGCAGATGATGAAGAAACTGAAGCTGGGGTGAGTGAACCTGTTGAGGAAAAGGAGGAAGAAGAAGAGGAGTTTTACACTCTGGAAGAACTTGATGGGATGGAAAATACTTCATATGCTTTCATGGCCAGAAAATTTCCAAACATCAGATTTAAAAGAAATCAACCCTTCAAACCCAAAACTCAAAACCATTCAGCCAACAAGAACAAGGCACCTGTGAAACCAAACAGAAATAAGTTCAAAACCGGTTATGTGGATAGGTCATCTGTAAGGTGTTATAGATGCAATGACCTAGGGCATTTTGCCAGTGAATGCAAGAAGCCTAAAAAGAAGGATAGAGACTATCTTGAGCTAGAAGCTAAGTATGAGGCCCTTCTGAAAAAGCAGACACATGGTAAGGCCTACATAGCTGAAGGGAAGTGTTGGGATGATTCTGAGAGTGATGAAGAGGAACAAGAATTCTGCAATTATGCCTTGATGGCCAACTCCAAGGATGACTCATCTTCATCTGATTCTCAGGTACCATCTCTCACTACTATAGACATGTCTGTTTCTGAATACAAATCCATGATTGAACAATTATCTGTTGAAATGTTTAATATTCATACTAGTATGACTGCTGCTAATGAGGAGATTGCTAAACTGTCTACTAGAAATGAAGTATTAACCAAAAAGAATGAGGAACTTGAGCTAACTGCTATGCAAGTAGAAAACCTTAAGAAAGAAGTTGAATATTTGGAGAATAAGGTTCTATGTGCTAGTCAAGTAGAGAAGGCTCTTAGGGATGAATTAGCTGAGAATGAATTCAAACTTAAAACTTTCAAGAAATCATCTGGTTTAGTGCAATCCTACTGTGAGAAAATTGAAGCTAAACCTAAAGCAGCTATTGGACTTGACTATGACTCTCTCAAACAAAGGAAAGGCTATGCTGTCATTGAAGAGGACACAGCTGTTCATGAGAAAGTGCCTCACATTTTGAGAAAAACTGAAAATCCAATTTTTAAGGAATCAACATTTGAAATTGATGAGGATGCCTTACTCATCAAGCAAATGTTGAATGATGAGGATGAGGCACAATCTAGTGAACAGCAAGCATCCTCTAAGGGTGAGAGTGTCAAGTCAAAGACCAAGAAGCCAGTAGTTGATAGGCCAAGACCTAAGAAGTTTGTTAAGTTTGTATCAGCTGGGAAGAGTGAATCAGAAAAGGAAGTGACTAAAAGGAAACAGAACAGAAATGGCAAGTTAGGGATTAACAAGGATAACAACTATGCTTATATGCCTAATGCCCCTAGAAAAACTTGTCAGAACTGTTTCAGTACCAATCATCTAACTCATGCATGCAAGAAACCTGTTGGTAGTGTGTCTAAACCTTTCTATGATTGTTCTGTGCCTCTAAGACATAGAGATGCACCCTTCTGTGATAAATTTGACTGTATGCCATGCAATATGAATGTTATGACTAGTTGTTTTAATTTAAGAAGACAGTTCATTGATGGTTGTATCAGTCACAATTCTCACACACACTACACAAGGTCAAAGTCTTCAAGTCCTCCTAAAGCTAGGAAGGTACCTTTGTCACCTAAGTCTGAAACCTCAGGTTCTAAGACTTCCAACAGTGACAAGAAGACTGACACTAAGAAAGTTAACAAGCATGTTGTTTATGATAAAACTGTCTCTAAGTCACATGGACCCAAACTTGTTTGGGTACCAAAGGAAAAGTAATACCTTTGTGTTTGCAGGGCAAAGAAAGTGAGAAGAAGGTCATGTGGATTTTGGACAGTGGATGCTCAAATCATATGACTGGTGATATGGCCCTGCTATCACAGTATGAGGAAAAGGCTGGCCCAATGGTTGCTTTTGGAGATGACAGCATGGGTAACACATTGGGATATGGCAAGCTGAAAGTTGGAAATGTCATCATTGAAGATGTAGCACTAGTCAAGGGGCTCAAGCATAATCTGTTAAGTGTTGGTCAGTTTACTGATAGAGGATTCAAAGTGAATTTTGACAAAGATGAATGTCTGATCACCCACAAGAAGACTGGTGATTTTGCTCTATCTGGAGTAAGGAAGGGAAGCCTGTTTGTAGCCAACATGGACTCTGCAAACAAGGACAAAATTTGTTGCTTTTACTCAAAAGCATCAAATGAAGATTGTTGGCTGTGGCACAAGAAACTATCACACCTGAACTTTAAGGCCATTAATTCTCTAGTCAAAAGAGAGTTAGTGAGAGGCATGCCCACACTTGAATTCTGCCAAGAAGGAGTGTGTGAGGCTTGTCAAAAAGGAAAAATGAAGAGATCAAGCCACAAGTCAAAGACAGTGACATCAGTAACCAAGCCACTACAACTCATCCATATGGATTTGTTTGGGCCTGTCAACATAATGTCACTTGGAAGAAAGAAGTATGCCCTGGTAATGGTTGATGATTTTTCAAGGTATACATGGGTAGAATTTCTGGCATCAAAAGATGAGGCTCCACAAGTAATCATTGAGCATATAAAGAAAGTTGACAAGGAAGCAAAGGCAAACAATGCAAGTGTGATTGCATTGAGGAGTGATAATGGAACAGAGTTCAGAAATGCCACACTTGAAGCATTCTGCAAAGAGAATGGCATTTCTCAGCAATTCTCAGCTCCAAGGACTCCCCAACAAAATGGAGTTGTTGAGAGAAAGAATAGAACTCTAATTGAGGCTGCTAGAACAATGTTACTTGATGCAAGAATGCCCACATGTTTTTGGGCTGAGGCTGTGAGCACTGCATGCTATATTCAGAACAGAACCCTCATCAACAAAAACACTGGAAAGACTCCTTACAACTTGATGACTGGAAAGAAGCCTACACTGAAGTATATTCATACTTTTGGAAGCAAATGCTTTGTACTTAAGGACAATTCTGAATATGTTGGAAAGTTTGATGCAAAAGCATTTGAAGGAATTTTTCTTGGCTATTCTATGGAAAGAATTGCATACAAGGTTTATGTCATCAGTCAAAAGAAAGTTATGGAAAGCACAGATGTAACATTTGATGACAGCAAACTACCTGGACTAGAAGAAGCCAATGATGAAGACAAAGATCCATTGAAGTTTGATAATCTAGATGATTCTGATGAAGAGACTGAAACTAGAGTTGAAACTCAAGTTCAACAAACTCAAGTGAATAATGATACAAGAGAAGAATCTGTGCCAATCAATAGTGAAGAAACAAGCATCCAAGACACACCTGTGAGTAATGGCAACTTCACAGGGGGAGGAAATGAGGATGATCATGATGAGGATGATGAAGCAACATCAAGGATGAGAAATCAGGCTGAACACTCAAGGAAATGGGATAGATCACACACTGCAGAGCAAATCATTGGAGATCCTAATGCAGGAGTAAGGACTAGGAGAGCAACTCAAAATGAGTGCCTCTATGGATGTTTTCTATCACAAGTTGAGCCTAAGAAACTTGATGATGCATTGTTGGATCCAGATTGGATTATTGCCATGCAAGAGGAGCTGAATCAATTTGAAAGGAACAAAGTATGGGAACTTGTGCCTGCACCAAAGAATAGAACCATTGTTGGAACAAAATGGGTTCTGAAGAATAAGATGGATGAAGATGGTGTAATAATAAGAAACAAAGCAAGGCTGGTTGCAAAAGGATACTCTCAACAGGAAGGCATTGATTATGATGAGACATTTGCCCCTGTTGCTAGATTGGAAGCCATTAGAATATTCTTGGCATTTGCTGCTCATTCAAACTTTAAAGTTTATCAAATGGATGTCAAGAGTGCATTTCTAAATGGAGAGTTGGAAGAAGAGGTCTATGTGCAACAACCACCTGGCTTTGAGGATCCACATTTCCCAGAATTTGTCTACAGATTGCTTAAGGCACTGTATGGACTTAAGCAAGCTCCAAGAGCATGGTATGATACTCTATCACAATTTCTTCTTGAAAATCAATTCACTCGAGGCACATTGGACAAGACACTGTTTTACAAGAAGCATGGTGATGATATGATCCTAGTTCAAATCTATGTGGATGATATCATTTTTGGTTCTACAAATGAGAAACTGTGTGAGAAATTCTCTAAACTCATGCAGAGCAGATATGAGATGAGTATGATGGGAGAGTTGACATTCTTTCTAGGGTTGCAAGTCAGTCAAAGGAAGGATGGTATCTTTATCAGTCAAACCAAGTACATCAAGGATTTATTGAAGAAGTTTGACTTGGAAGATTGTTCACCTGCCAAGACACCCATGGCCACTGCCACTAAATTGGATGAAGATGCTAAAGGCAAGAGAGTAGATATCTCAGTCTACAGAGGCATGGTTGGTTCTCTACTCTACCTCACTGCAAGTAGGCCAGACATCATGTTTGCTACATGCTTGTGTGCAAGGTTTCAATCAAATCCAAAGGAATCACATTTGATTGCAATAAAAAGGATCTTTAGATATCTGAAGGGCACTCCTAACTTGGGATTATGGTACCCTAAGGACACAGGGTTCAATCTGGTTGGCTACTCTGATGCTGATTATGCTGGATGCAGAGTGGATAGGAAAAGCACCTCAGGAAGCTGCCAGTTTCTTGGACAAAGGTTAGTTTCTTGGTATAGCAAGAAGCAACAATCTGTGTCAACTTCTACAGCTGAGGCTGAATACATAGCTGCTGGAAGTTGCTGTGCTCAAGTGCTTTGGATTAGAAATCAACTTAGAGATTATGGACTTGTGTTGGAAAGAATTCCAATCATGTGTGACAACACAAGTGCAATCTCTATAGTTGCCAATCCTGTCAATCATTCTAGAACAAAGCACATTGACATCAGATATCATTTCATAAGAGAACATGCAACTAATGGAACCATTGAGTTGCATTATGTCTCTACAGATAAACAACTAGCTGATATATTCACTAAGCCATTAGATGAAGCCACCTTCACAAGGTTGGTAAGTGAGATTGGAATGCTGAATTCTTCAGATTCTGGCTAAGTGAATACATCATCTAGATTGTTGCAGCAGTAAACACTTACTTTATCTAAATCCTCAATATTTTTGAAGTAAGTGTTGGCTGAAATATGATTTATAAATATTTCAAATCTGTTGCATATGTTGAAAATCATATTTTTATTAACTTAAAATTTCTATGAAATTTTGAGAAAATCACTATTTGATTTGCTAGAATATTTTTCAATGAATATGTCTGGTAGATTTTAAAAAGATAGTGAAAATCAAATTTTTATGAGTGATGGGTATAGTTCGATAAGTCAGACTTCTCGAATGATTCACTATTCGACATCTCTAATAAGTCTCATTAGAGTACTCTTGAGTTCTCGAATAGAGTCTTTCTGAGATATCGAATAGAGGAATGATTGACTTCTCGAATATAGTAACTGAGTTCTCGAATGACTGAGTTCTCGAACACTATATTTGAGTTCTCGAATCATTTGAAAAGGCTGAATTCTCGCTGGATTTTAATCGATTTTGGACTTTTTGTCTAAAAATTTAATTCACTCATAAAAACACATATTATTTAATTTAGAATTATTTCTAAGTTAGATAACTGCCAGCTGTGAGTTTCTATCTGCTTGAGTTATCGATTAAGCCATTCTTGACTTCTCGAATAGTTGTTTTCTACTTCTCGAATGCCTGACTTGTCGATACAAAACTGCTAATCGACAATTCAAGCACTTCATACTTATACAATCTCACATCTATTCGATTCATTTCATTCGATTTCTCAAGCATCTACACTCTCTAAACCCCTGAAACCCTAGCTACGAAAAGCCAAATTTCTTCTTCAACCTTCAATTTCTTTTCTCTCTTCTACACAAATGGCAACAGTAAAGTTCAACACCAACTTCATCGCTCTCACTAGTGATGTTGAAGCACCCAATGCAAATTTCAAGTGCTTTGTGAAATGGATGGCTGAGTCATATATCAAGGATGCACTCTCAGCCAACCCAACTCTATATCTAGATATTCTGGAACAATTCTGGAGTACTGCTATTGTGGAGGTTGTAGCCCTGGAAAACGCAATCACTTCATATGTCATCTACTGCAAGGTTCAAGATAAGGAAATCACTATCACTACTGCAGACATGAACCAAGCACTAGGACTACAACAAGAGTCATTTGACAGAATGGCCACTAACGCAGAGTTGGAGGAATTCTTTGAGTTCATAAACTACTCAGATGGGATTAACCTTGGAAAGCTAAACAGAAAGAATCTGAGAAAGGAGTGGAGTTATGTGTTTGCAACTCTTCTCCAAGTCTTCACTGCCAGGAAATCAAGCTTTGACCAAATCAGTGCACCTGTGCAGCAAATTGGATATGCTTTGGCCTATGGAAAGAAGATAGATGTTGGCCAAATCATACTTCAAGAATTATATGGGAGACTTGGTAAGAACACAACCAAGAGAGGTACTGATATTTTCTTCCCTCGCTTTATTCAATCTGTACTTAATTATAAAAATGCTTCATTGATTGAATTGCCTGGGATTGATAAAAATAAAATAGGCTATCCTAAGTCCATGACCAAACTCATTTTTGGTAACTTGGAAACTAGGAATGATGTGGATGTAAGACTGAACATAACTCCCCATATGGAGAGTTTGTTTAAGACTTACCCCCACAACATGCCAACATTTGATGCAAAATCTAAGTTAGCACAGCCCAAGCAAGTAGAACAAAATGCTAACCCAGGGCCTGCTAACCAACCCTCTCAACCAAACACTCTACCTCTTACTGAACCAACTGCATCATCCTCTCAAAAGGGTGATGTTAGTAAAAAGAAGAGAAAGGAAGTAATGTCTGCACCTTTAAATATCTTGTCTGAAGCAGCATTAGCTGTTGAATTAGGTATAGGAAGTGAGGAACCTGAGTCACCCTTACACAGAACAAAGAAGAAGAAAACTAAGACCACCTCCTCAGTCACACAAATGGCTGAAGTTGTAAAATCAGGGGCACACAGCTCACTAGGTGTATCCTCTCAACAGGGTGCACCTATAGAATCAAGCATCCTCCCCAATGCACCTTCTTGTATAGAGTCAGCACATGGGAGTGATAAGGCTGGCACAACACTGAGTGGAGAGCACATCACTTTTGAAACTCCCTCTATCTCTCAGGGGGAGTTGCCAAAATCTACTCTAAAACACACTTCTCTTCCAGAATCTATCTCTGAAATTTCTTTGGAACCTGCAACTCAGGCAACTGAGATGCAAGGTATTGATCATCAAGAATTCTTTTCTCTTGATGAGCCAATAATTTCAAGTGACTCAGTGCATGACACTTTGTTCACCACTCAGAACCCACATTTAGATGGTGAGGGAATGCATGCTGAGGCATATCCTAATGACACCATCACAAACACAGAGGTTCCCCTAGTTTTTACTAGAGACTCTGTGCCTGTGTCAACTGCTGGTGTAATTCATCCCACTTCTGTGGTGACACCAGTAGTAGAGTCAATCCATCCGGTTACAGAAGTTGCATCTGTAACTGAGGAGACTAGCTTGCCTAGCTCTAGCTCTGACTTCATGTCAACATGGCTGAAGCCTGTGCAACATGACAGTGCTTCAGGATCAGGGTCTGTTCCACAACAATTGACGGTTGAAGCACTTCAAAGCTTAATTGTGGATCAGATTCCTGAGTTCACAAAGATTGCTCAGCACCTTCTCACTGCAGACATGCCAAATCCAGACTATGAGGCTATTCTGTTATGCCATAGGGATGATGTGGAAGTGCAGAAGTCAAAGATCATTGATGATGCTGAGAGAGATGGCAACATAGATGCCTGGTTGCAAGGAAAATATGATATTACTCTCGATGAAGCACTTCAGTATCTCAGGGAGGAATACATCACTTCACTGGGCTCCAATGCAAAATCCCTGTCACCTGGTGAAGTGTATGAAGCTGTAAATGACTCCTACAAGGGTTTCCTCAAGGCTGCACACTATCTTGGCAAGGGAGTCAAAACTGAAGTCAACAGGGTGTGTGATAAGACAGCCACTTCAGTAGCAGAAGTCAAGAGGGCCTTTGATGCTAAATTTCCTCAACTGGACAGTGTGTTCAAGGACATCAAACACTGCAACTCTACCTGCACTCAGATGGACAATGGGCTGGCTGTGCTAAAAGATGCTGTCACAGGTCTGGGGCATAAATTTCAGAATCTATCTGACCAGACTACAGATGCCAATGCCATGCTGAGGATAATGTTCAAGAATCTCTATGGAGATAGGCTAGTGACTGATGTTCCTGTGCATGAATTGTCTAAATATGAAGTGAAGAGACTGCAGGATCAATCTTTATCTGGTTTTAAGGCCAATGAGCTATTCACTAAGGTCAACACTCTTGAGCAGGAGGTAGCCACTCTCACCAAGACCAATGCTCATCTCACAGACAAGGTTGCATTGCTAAATGATCAGTTGGACACTCAAGCATCCACCACAGCTGATGTCCTTCTGCATCAACAAACCATGTTAGCTGCAATGATGAAGCATATGGGTCTCCCTCTACCTGATGAATCTTCAATCCCAAAGGACATTTCTACAGCCTCTGTGCCTGACAACAAGCCTAAGGGGGAGAAGAAGGCTAGGAACTCAAATTCAAAGGGGGAGACAAAGGGAGAGAAAGGCATAGTAATCAAAGAGGGTGGTCAACAAAGGGCTTCTAAGTCTCTAGCAAATGTGCCTGGCAAGGGAAAAGCCAAAGTAGATGAGCCTCCATCTATCTTGCCAGTTGTCACCTTACCAACTGTGCACATCACTACTCCTGGAGGACAAAAGCAATCCATAACTACCACAGTGGTTGCAGGGAGTATGCCATCTGACAAACCTCCAATCTCTATATCTGAGAGTGCCAAGCCTGTAGAAGTCAAAGTTGTTACTGAGGCCAAGCTACAAGAAGTTGCTAACTCCAATGTTTATCATGATAAAGCCTTCTTGGAGTTTCTGAAAGCCATAAGGGAACAGGTTGGTGACACTCAGTTTTATCTGAGGGAGGTGAAGAAGCAGATAGACTACATCACTGTCATCCCCAAGAAAGTCAACAATATATGGGTCAAGGAGATAGTGATGGTTTCCAAACTAAAGATATGGCATCTAACATACCAGACTCTACAAGACCTAAAGCACTCAGAGATAGATGCCATACTTGAGATCATTGAGAAGAAAAATGAGAACAGCAAGAGTCTGTTTGATGATTTGAGGAATGGTCAACCTACAAGGCTACCAGAAGTGATTAAGAAGCCATGGACAATTATTTATCAGTCTGGTACCAGAATTGAAGATATCAAGCAATTGGTCATTCCTCATGATCTCACCTCCAGAAATCACAGACTGATCATTGCTATCATTGATCAATTACAGAAGAAGGTTGGAGCCAGAAATGCTGAAGAAATTGAGGCACTGCATATCCTCAGAACCTATATTGCAACTGGTGAAATTCCAGAGATGGCTCAACCTAGGAGAAATAAGGATGATGATTCCGAAGACAAAGGTGATGGGAGGAGAAGACATCACAGGAGAGATAAGGGTGATGAAGATAAGAAGAAAAAGGGGGACAAGGATGGAAAGGATGATGATGACCAGGGTAAAACATATGTGAGAAAGAGTGGAAGACAGCAAGCCTTAGGCAATGCTAGCAGTAATCTCACCACAACACAAGACTCTAAGTCTAGGGTGAATACTGTTAGTAGTGACCTAGCAAAATCTACATCTATGGCTTCTGCAACTGTCTTACCATCTCAAGAAAAGAAGAAGATTCAAGTCAAGAAACCATGTGTATGTTTCAGAAAGCAATCTGCTAATGGAATACTACTATGGTCTACCAACCAAGGTCAAAGATTTCTGCCAAGCAACCATGTCAAAAGGATAAAGTTTAAACATACTGCAAGGAGAGTGAAGCTATCCAAATCTAGAGCCCTAACAATCATTCCAGGATTAAAGCTCCAGCCACTTGATGAAGACTTTGATGAAGAGCAACTGCTATTTCTAAGAGCTCAAAAGATATGCTATGCTGCAATTGTGGATGATCACCTTGTAATCAAGTACACTGATGGGAAAGAAATGAAATTCAAACAAGGGGGTTGTCAACATTGGGGTAAATTGTATGAGATAGAAAGAATCATTGCATTGCTGGATTCTAAGGACAAGGTGGAGAAAGTATGGAAGCTGGAATTGATTGACTTTGTGAAAATGAAGAAAGACTATGCTGAGAAGATAAGGAAGGGCTGCTATGAGAAATGGTTAGAAAGGGAGAAAGAAATTGATAGACTGGAGATTGAAGCAGAAAAGCTAAGGGCAAAGGGATTGTGTAGAGTTCAGTTTGATCCCTATGTGGTGAAGTATAGGAGGAGAAATGGAGATAATGTCAATATAAGAATGAACCTACTCAGTCACTATCCTGCCAACATTCTGAAGCCAGTGCTTGAAGATTTCAAAAACTCTATTATGATTGAAGAATTGGATGCTATGACAGAAATCATGAGAGCAATAGATGAGAATGCAAGGAAGGAGAAAGAAAGGAAACAGAAAGCATATGATGATCTACAAGCCAAAGCAATGGAGTTGCAATCAAATGAAAATGGCTAGTACCTCATCATACTGTAAGAGTATTTATCTTGTAATTCCATTTATGTGTTCAATCAAATCACATACCTGTACTTTTAAAGTTTTATCTTTATGTATGTTAGGCTTGTTATCAGACATGAAATTGTGACTAAGGGTCTCACTCACAATTTGGGGGAGATTGTTAGTTACAGAGGCATGCCTGTACACATCTAATAACAAGCCTAATTGTTTGTAATGCTTTGCATTACTTACATGACCTCTTAACTGAGGGAACCTCTAGTTGTAGAGTTTCTGTTTGTATTGTACTTGTAATAGGCATCAAATCCTAGTTGTGTAACTGTACAAATAGAGTCTAGAATAATGCTTGAAAGAAGTTCCATGGTTCATGCCTCAAGCAAGGAGTTAAAGACTGCCAAATAATCACAGTTGGGATTTGAAGAAATGAAGAATTTGCCTAAGTACCAATTCGAGAAGTATATTTGTCTATTCGAGAAGTCCAGCATTCGAGAAGTCAGAGATTCGATATCTCAAGACACTATTCGATATCTCTGAATACACTGTTCGATATCTCATTCGATATCTCAGGGATTCGATATGTCTACTACTCTATTCGAGAACTCAAGAAGTCAACAAGTCAAGATGGTATTCGAGTTCTCAAAGAGTCAACAAGTCAAAGTTCCATTCGATATCTCAAGGACTCAGAAAGCTATTCGACAACTCGAGGATTCGATAAGTCAAATGTTCTATTCGACAACTCAAGGAATCCTGATGGAAAAGAGCTATTCGAGAAGTGGTTCGATATGTCACTATAACAGTATTAGAGAACTCAAAGTTATCGATCAAGTCAATTCTAGTTCTCGAATCACTTACTTAGTCACTTCTCGAATACATTCTTGGAGACAAAATACTGAAGAAATTGTACAAGTCAGAAACCTGCAACAAGCCAATGCACTTTATGGACCACAATCTGTAACGTGCTCTGGAAAGCCTACAAGGAAGCTTGGAGAGATATAGAAGAGACAAGGAGCTAAAGAAGTGGATCTAAACAGGCTTTGCAAAGTCAAATCTGTAACCGTTTGGATGCTTACTCAAAAAGGATAGACAGACTAGAAAGTAATTTGTTTAGCTACCTTATTTGTAGTAAGCAGGCTGTATCCATGTTCTATAAGGACACAGCCTCACTTCATAACTTAGTAACTTTGTGAGTCAAGTTTTTCATACACTGTAAGCTATATCACTCTGAGAAAAACGAAGCTGAGAATACTACCATTTGTATTCACAGATTGTAGCAACCTTTATCTAATATACATTAGATTAAAGTGATATTGTGTCTTGTGTTGTTTATTTATCCGCACCTTAATTTCTGCACACACAGGCACTTATCTGCTACACAGACTCAACCCAAGAAAAGTTCAAGAATCCATTCACCCCCCCCCCCTCTGTATTCTTTTACCGTGTTCAATACTCAACAAGCTGACAAAGCAATTATTCTTTATGGCATTCTAAAGGGAAAGTACATTGACGTCGGCTATATTGTTCATCAGAATATTCTTAGGTTTTTAAAGTCTAATGCACAGTCAGCGATGCCCCATGCTTCTATTATAGCTGATCTGTGTAAGGTTAGTGGTGTTACATGGGGTGAGGATGAGGATTTGCAGTCACCTATGGCTTCCATTGTTGACTTGTCTATTGACCAGATGCCGGAATGGCAAGACGGGGTTCCACATCCGAGGGGGCTTGGTTATGTTGTTGGTGGTGTTGGTACTAGTGGTCAGGGAGCGGGCGCTCCGCCACAGGTTTCGAGAGTACCGAGAGTTTTGGATGCCCACTTTAGACGTTTGTATAGGCGCATGGATGCTATACATGCGAGTAACCGGGAGTATGCTGAGGATATGACTGCAGCTTTGAGAGATGAGGGTATTCAGGCCCGGTGGCCAGTCTATGGAGCTCGTACGCCGTATCCACCGCTTGATTCATCCGAGGATGAGGACAAGTAGGTATGTTTTCTGCTATCCCTCGTATTTCCTTCCATTCAATGCGGACATTAAATATTTTAAGTTTGGGGGTGGTTTGGGGGATTAGTAGTTGTTGTATTATGTGTTCATATAGGATATCATGTTTGCATAATAGTATTAATTCATGCATGTTATTCTTATTATTTATGTTTTTATTTTCGTATACCATGTGAGTTCATTTTAGTTGCATTTTCATGGCATGCATATTTCATGATCCCTTAGGACGAGCTGATTCTGATTGATAGGTAGATGTTTAATTGAGTGTGGTAATGATGAGTAGAGGGTTGATTTATAGTTCCTAGGAATTGACTTGCATGTTACGGGAACAAAACTTTTACACAGTCTCATTGGGTGCTTTTGGGCTAGTTTAGGGTCATGCTTGTTTGGATGTTTTGAGATTTAATCACTTGATTATATTTAGAATTTTCGTTATTCCCTTGATGGCGTAGGAGCACTAAAGTCTAAGTTTGGGGAAAACCAGGGATTTCATGCTAGTTGTAATTATTTGTCAAATAATGGCTAGGTGTCAAATGGCTAGTAGCCGGCTCATATTTATATGAGTAGTCTAGGGTTGGAAATGAGAATTCTCATTCCAGATTGCATGAAAAAAAATCAGGAAAAAAAAGAAAAGGAAAAAAAATCATGTAAATATTGTTTAATGCAGAATTAACCAGGGTGAGCTCTTTAATACTCGAGTAATTAAGTCTGAGGGGACTTAGTCCTAGTAACCTAAAGCCCTTGTGGTTTGGGATTGCTGACCTAACACTCGCTACATGGGTTGTATAAGCCTTTTGGGGTCTCATTCATTGCACGGTTAAATATATAGTAGTATGTGTCGTGGTGTAGTAATTAAGCATGAATTCCTGGCTAACTTGAATGAGGATGGAGGTGTTTCTAAGTTATGAAGTGTCTACAGTCTATTCTATTTATAAACCTGTGATTGTCTTGGCGAAGAATAGGTATGATTTTTGACCTAGTGTTGGGAGTATTTCTAATGAGTATCGCACACACGCACGTTAGTATACGGGGACTTAGTTGAGCTCTACTTGGATTTAGTTGCATTCTTTGAGATGTCTGTTTGTTAGTTGGTTTTGGTGAGTTTAAAGGGGATCTTCACATTTTCATTTAGTTGCATTCATGCATTGCAATGTTTTTGCATTATTAGTTAAATGGATTTTGTGGGTACATTCGCTATAGGTCCTCACGAGACCTTACTCGTCCACTAGGGCTGCCTAGGGGTTTAAAGGCCTTGTTGCATATGCCAAATGCAACCGTGATCACCTACGGAAGTGGTAATAGTTAGTTAGTCAGTTGTAATTGTTTATGCTTGAGGACAAGCATCGGTTTAAGTTTGGGGGTGTGATAAGTGGATTTTATATCCACTTGGATCGCTTCAATTCGGCTTAAATTGATTGTCTTGGACTCAAGTTTGTTGTAGTTTTGATGTGTTTTGTGTAGTTGTGCAGGTTTGCAAAAATTTCGATTATGGTTGATGCTTCTGTCGTTTTTGGAGGTTAAATTGATTAAAATTCGGATTTTCGGGAAGGTTGCGCAGTCTACACTGTTTTGACTATATCTGGAGTTCTAGAAGTCCGTTTTCAGCGATCTTACTGTTCACGCGAAGCTTGGGAGATTTTCTACAACGTTGAACAGGTGTTCCACGCGCAGGATGCGGATGGTGGGCGCAGGCAGCGTGACAAGCAGACTGATGGGAGCAGGGAAATTACTGTTTTGCCCTTTTCAAGTTCTAATTGTATTTTGGGCAGTTTTTAGTACCTTAATCGAATTCTAATTGTAATAGAAGGTAATTTCTTGCTGGTCAAGAAATCTAGAGCATATTTAAACACATCTTAGCATTGTAATTCATATCATTTCATTATTTGTAACATAGAATTGCAAGGGAGAAAAGTGGAGAAAGGTTCAACGCTCGGTGATAAGCACGGATCTAGATCTACTTCATCTTTTGTACACCTTGGATTATAGATTTGTTTTCTCAACTCTTTGTTTTAATAATATTATTGTTTCTTCCTTTCATATCTTGTTTAATATCATGTTTTCATCAAATCCCATGACGATGAACGGTTCAATTATGAGCTAATCGTTGTCATGGGATTCTAACGGATTTATTTATGTAGCTTAGTAGTTTGATTGCTTTAAAGATTACGTGTGGTGAATTCTCGATATCCTTGTATGGTTGTGTTTCATGTATTTAGATGCGTCGCGAACATCTAATTTGTTAATCTCTTGCGAAACGAGAGTGGATCTTTAGATTTAGAACTTGCCATGCTAGCATAGGATAGGTTGATGTTTTAACATCATGATTTGTGGCGTAAATAGAGATATTATGCTGCCCTATGTGATCTTAATAGACAACTTGTTTTTCAACCGTTATGTTTTCAAATCTTATAGAGATATAGGGTCTAAGCATGATTGGTGTCTATTCATCTTCTATATCTTTTGTGGATGTATGTTTAGTTTGGTATTCGTATACTGAAAAGTAGCGTTTACTTGTTTCGTGTTGTCTGATCAGATATCAAAACCCTCACGTGTATTGATTAAAGGCATCGACTCTAAGTGAAGTATTTAATGAAGTTAGGATCACATGTTTATTCTCATATAAGTAATTCGATTTCAATTCTCATTAGTTAATTTAATTCTTAGTTTCATATTTTGCACTTTATTATAAATTAGATAATCAAAAACCCCAATTTGTTATTTGTCTTAGTAGTGAATTAAAACCATACATTGTTGCATAGATACATCTACTGATTGAAACTTAACCAGATCTCTGCGGAACGAACTTAAATTATATTACTTATGACCACGTACGCATACTTGATTTTGTGTTAACAGTAACTATTTGAATCGTTTCATCATCAAATTCAATAAAATTAGTTACTAGCCGCGATGACATTATAATATTTTCATAAATTTTCTTGAAGTATATAAATCATTTTTATAATATAAACTTTTTTATAAAAAAAGTTATAAATGCTATTTCATTAGCACATGATTTATAAGTACAAAGCTTCTTTTTATTAGTTACCAAGATTTTTCATTACAATACTTTGTAATATCTGTTCAAGAAAACGGAACTGAGAATACTTGTTTTGCATTCACAATTTGTAGCACATTTGAATCTAATAAAATATAAAATTAAAGTGAGTCTGTGTGTTCTTATTCCGCATTTCATATCAGGTAAACGTATACATTCATAGCTACAATCATTCAACAGATTCAAACAAGTTCATTGTTAAAGAAAATTCAAAAAATTTGAAAATACATTTACACCTTTGTCCCTTTGTATTTTCTTATTGTATATTCATACTCAGCACCTCGCCATTTAACAATAACCTGCAAACGTAATAGGAGAAATATATTTGGGGTGATTCCTGAATGTTTTGGTATAACTTTGTTTTAGAATAATTATTATAGGGTGTAGATTGCAATTACCTCTTTTAAAATTGGTTGTATGTATTTTTCAATGATATATTTTTTTTATAAAATTTGAAAATGTATACATACACGTATCATGAATGTTAAATTAATTAAAATTAAAGAAAATAAAGTATTAATGTAAATATATGATACCTATCCTCTTTCAAACATTTTTTTTTAAAAATTTTGTAATAATTTAGAACAAAATGTAATAAAAATAAAATAATAATAATTATGTGAGAAAAGTTTATTATAATAATTTTTTGAAAAATAAGAATGATTAAATGATTTTTTTTTTGAAAATACATATTTTTAAAAAAAATAGAATAAAAATTAATTATTAGTAATCAAAATTTATCTAAATAATATTTATAAAATTTTCCATATCTCATAGATATAAAGTTATATAATTGAAATAAATAAGTTATGTGACATGACATGATAACGAATATTAAAATAATTTATAAAGAATTGTGTGTAGGTATAAAGCTCGTAGGTATAAATTTGGTTTAAAAGAAAAAGCTAGCAGGATAATGGTCAAAAATGTTATTTTTTTTAAGATTTTATTATAGGGCTTTTTTCATAAATAAATAGGAAAAAGTAAATTTTTGCAAATTTACTATCTTTAAGAATAGCTATTTGCAATATTACCAACCTAAGTTTCAAAATTGCAAAAATACTAGGTCCCCCCTCCTCCCTCACTTTCTCTCTCCTCCTGTCCAGGAAATCAGCCGACTTTTTTTTTTTTTTTTTTTAAAGATGGGTGCTATTTTGGGTTGGATGGCCCCGCAGGGGAAATATTCAACTTAATGCAACCACATTCAACTAAATTCAACTAAATTTCTGATTTCAAGTTCCATTGTTCAATTGTCATTTTCGACCTCTTTTTTGAACTCTAATATATATATATATATATATATATATATATATATATATATATATATATATTAGAGTTCAAAAAAGAGGTCGAAAATGACAATTGAAAAAAGGAACTTGAAATCAGCAACTGAATGCAACCACATTCAACCACATCAACTGCAACAGACTTCAAAACCATTTTTTTTTAATGTGGGATGATTTTGGGTTGCATGGCCCCGCAGGGGCATATTCAACTTAATGCAACCACATTCAACTAAATGCAACTAAATTTCTGATTTCCAGTTCCATTGTTCAATTGTCATTTTCGACCTCTTTTTTGAACTCTAATATATATATATATATATATTAGAGTTCAAAAAAGAGGTCGAAAATGACAACTGACAAATGGAACTTGAAATCAGTAACTGAATTCAGTTGAATATGCTCCTGCTGGGCCTTGCAACCCAAAACCACCAAAATTAAGGTGGACTGCTTTTGGCTTCCAAGGCCCCGCAGGGGCATATTCAACTAAATTTTAATGTGGTTGCATTTGGTTGAATATTGCCCCTGGCGGGGCCTTGCAACCCAAATCCACCAAAATCACCCACCTTTAAAAAAAGTTGAATGTGGTTGCATTTGGTTGAATATTGCCCCTGGCGGGGCCTTGCAACCCAAATCCACCAAAATCACCCACCTTTAAAAAAAGTTGAATGTGGTTGCATTTGGTTGAATATTGCCCCTGGCGGGGCCTTGCAACCCAAATCCACCAAAATCACCCACCTTTAAAAAAAGTTGAATGTGGTTGCATTTGGTTGAATATTGCCCCTGGCGGGGCCTTGCAACCCAAATCCACCAAAATCACCCACCTTTAAAAAAGTTGAATGTGGTTGCATTTGGTTATTGCCCCTGGCGGGGCCTTGCAACCCAAATCCACCAAAATCACCCACCTTTAAAAAAGTTGAATGTGGTTGCATTTGGTTGAATATTGCCCCTGGCGGGGCCTTGCAACCCAAATCCACCAAAATCACCCACCTTTAAAAAAAGTTGAATGTGGTTGCATTTGGTTGAATATTGCCCTTGGCGGGGCCTTGCAACCCAAATCCACCAAAATCACCCACCTTTAAAAAAAGTTGAATGTGGTTGCATTTGGTTGAATATTGCCCCTGGCGGGGCCTTGCAACCCAAATCCACCAAAATCTTAAAAAGTTGAATGTGGTTGCATTCAGTTGAATATGGTTGAATGTAGTTGAATTCAGTTGCATATTGCCCCTGGCGGGGGCCATGAAACCCAAATAGCATCCCGTCTTAAAAAATAAATATAAAAAAAAAGTACCAGGCGCTGAAAGTAGGACGGGAGGGAGGGAGGAGAGAGGAAGGAGGGAGGAAGGGTGGAGGGGAATTGGAAAGATGGTATTTTTGCAATAAATCTTTTTTCTTTTTGAAAAGATGGTATAATTGCAATTTAATTAGAAAGATGGTATTTTTGCAAAAATCATTTAAAAAGTTGGTATTTTTGTCAAATACCCTTTATTATATAAATACTAGTTTTTAAATTTTTTTGTTAAAAAATACTAGCATATTATATATTTCTAAAATAGATAATGCTATTACGTATTTGAGAAATGAGTATTATGTATTTTTTTTAAAATATGTAAATAAATAAATAAATAAATAAATAATGATGATACGCATTCTGAAAATGTGTATAATATTATTTTGAAGATAATACGTATTTCTGTTGCGTAATACAATCAATTTTTATTTTTATTTTTTTTATTTTCTATGTAATACTCATTTGACAAATGTGTAATATTATTATCCATTTTGGAAATGCATAATATACTGGTATTTTTGGCGAAAATATTTAGAAGAGATATTTTCGTCAAAAAATTTAAAAAAATTAGATTTTTTTTGGAAAAAAATATTTTTTCGCATTTTTTTTCTATAAAATTGGATTAATTTGGTGGAATAATAGTACAGGCCACAGGGGAGTAGAAATTTGCAACATGAGAAGTCATTGCCTCATTGGGAGTATCAAAAGGGATAAACCTGTTAATTTGTTCCCGTCACACTTTCTCCACACTCGTCATCACCATCTGTGACTGTGTGTATATATTTAATTTATACACACAAATTTCATTTCATTTCGTTTCATTTGGTTTTCTTGTATAATTGTTAGATACATGGTGGAGGTTAAAGTTAAAGCAGTAGCTTCAATCGAGACTTGCTTCGTCTCTCTCCCTCTCTCCTTAATTCAAACCCTTGACTCAACTCGCTCTGACTCGCTCCCTCTCCCGCCGTTACTCGCTCTCGAGCTCCGCCACGGCGATCGTCTCTGGCACGTGTCCTGGTCCGGCTCTGCCTCCACTTCTTCCGATATCGAGGTACTAATTTCTACTAATTATCATCACTCCTCAATTGTTATTTCTTCGGATTTTCGGTTTCGATGAATTGTGTTTGTTTCATCGATTTCAGATATATGTGTTTTAGGCTTAATTGTTGTTTTTTGTTTTTTTAGCTCAGTGTCGATTTATGTGTTTAATTATGAAATGTATGTGTTCGTGTTCTTTTAAATATTTTCGGGTATAGGCAGTGACACGGTGTAAATAAATTGTTCTCCGTTGTTTATGGGCTACATTAACAATTTTATTTGGTTAAGGATTTAAGGCTTTCACTGTGTTTGATGCAGAAAACAGGCTCGGTGCATTTTCCGTGTTAGTTTATGGGATGTGTCGATTGTAGTTGCATTGATGTGAATTGAGTAGCTTATGTTGTTTGGATTCACTTTCCAGCCTGCTCTGCTTACTTTTTCTGCTCATATTATTAATGTGTAACCTAGCTAGTGTTTTTTTTTCTGTAAGAGTTTAAGGTTACACTGTATGAATATGTGCTATATAGCTATATGCTACATTTTTCATAAATTATAAAAGTGTAGTAGTTTCTTTCAGAAGTGTGTATTTAGGTTTTTGTGCTTATCTGTTATCCATGCAGATTGCTCAGCAATATGCACACTGCATTGGCTTGCCAAATCAGACAACTGTTCAAGTACGAGCTGTTCCTAACCTGCCAAAAGCAACTCTTGTGACAATTGAACCTCACACTGAGGATGATTGGGAAGTTTTGGAGCTTAATGCAGAGGTTGCAGAGGCGTCTATACTGAGCCAGGTTTTATATTTATTTACGCTTTGTTTTTTGGGTTTCGGTTGAAGCTTAAGGGAAAGGGAACTGGGGAGAGATTGTTTTATAAATTGACCAGATATTCCTAAAATGTTATTCCTTAATCAGGTCGGACTTGTCCATCAAGGAATGAGATTTCCACTATGGTTGCATGGTCGGACAATCATAACATTCCTTGTTGTCTCAACCTTTCCCAAGAATCATATAGGTACTATTACTAAATAAACTTTATACTATTGTTTCTTTTGCTTTAACTCTATTTAGTTTTTATTATACTTCCATAAATAGCCTTCTAATAGTACATTGTTCCTAACATCAACCATGTAATCTTTTCCATATCAGTCCATTGGTCAACATAGTAAATGATTTCAGGGCGAGCCTTAGCTGCACACCATAACCTTGGAAACAGCCTATTTATGAAAAATAAAGGTAAGGTGGGTACATATTGACCTTCCCAAGACCCTGCTAATGCGGAAGCCTCTTGTTTTGGGTACAAGTGTAGCTGCTTATAATTGATTGGTTATAAACAAATCGTATAAGCGTAGAGCAAAATTTGTAGGTTTGTGGACATCTAGAGAAGTGAACTTTAATCATATGTAGATGTTGGAATTTGAAGTATTTCCTAATTTCTATAAACCTGATAGATAGAAATGACAACCCATTCAGTTAGGCTTGGTTCATATTGTCATAATATAAAGTAGGTTTCCCCTTCTCTCCGGGGAAAAAAAGATAGATGAATGCTAAAATTATCAGGTCTTTCTAGGATTTGGTACGTCGAAAACATGAATGTAGACACCTTCATCCCACATCGTAGCATTGTTTAAAGAACACACCTTCATCCCACATCGTAGCATTGTTTAAAGAACACGGCACATATCAAATAAAGAGACACCTTGTACTTTGTATAATATTGATTTTGGGTGAAAATACTTATTTTAGTTGACAGATATATGTTCTTTGCACTCTAGACAAGAGAAGTTTGTTTATGTGAACGATTGTTCAAGTGATTTTCTGAATTCCTCCTTTTTTCTTGAAGATTGTGAATAGTTGCATATTATTTAAATTGTCAGAAGAAAGGAGACCATGTCGATATACTTCATGGGTCAGAAAAGTGAAGCACTTCTGATGCAGAAAAAGTTTAAGGCAGGCCAGCAATCAGATGAAGAGATAAACTAGAAGCCTTTTAATTTGAAGAGGAAGACTATATAAGCATAAGTTAATAGCCTCAAAGCACAGACAAGTTACAATTCGATAATGTAAAATAATCTGGAATTTCACCTTTGAAAAACAATATTAAACTACATGCGGATCAGGCTCAAACTCTTAGAACAACTGACATTGCTATTCTAATTCTAGAATATTCCTAACATTTATAGAACTAGTGCTACAAAGCACACTGCACTGGGACACATTAGAACTTATTTTATGCTCCAAGTAAAAGGCTAAATCAATATATATTCTAGAGTAGTCTCAATAATAATATAACTAATCAATTACTGATATGACGAGGAACAGGAGTGGAAATAAAAGAGAGCTTTTATATTATAAATTACATAGCATAGTATTCAGAAAATTAATATATATAATAGTTATGTAGGATTACTTAGTTTATTTATAATTAGCCCAATTGTTTATGGGCGTAGTCCGCATACTTGTCCTTGTACCCTTGTTTTGTTGGACTTCATTATTGAAAAAATATAGAATTATTAAATATGGTCTTTTCTGGGGTTGCGATCTATAGCTTTTATCCCTTCTGCCGTTGGGTAAGTTACGGGGTAGTAAATTTTCTGCGGTTAGTCCACCCAAGTATATTAATTAGTGTGTTAATTTCATATGCCCATTCTTCCTTAAATTTGTCCTGCATCATAATTACTGTTTATTCTTATATTTAAATAAAAATAAATCATAATTGACTAATATTGCTTTAAATTCTTGTTCCTCATCAAGTACCATTGTAGTGCAATGCTTTTTACACGAATCTAGTATTGGAAAGATTATATGTACATGCTAAACAGCTAATATGATCTTGAAAAGCCTCGATCTACACTTTAAAGATTTATACAAATGTATTGTAGTTATAATCATGCTTTTAATAATTATTTGGAGGTTGGTTGTTTGTTACTATTTTTTTTGCAACAATGGTCAAAATGCTAGGATCTTTAGCTAGCCTATATATAGGTCTAATCTATTCACTTTTTTTGCTAAATGACATATTTGGCTTTCTATTCCTGAGATGTATGCTTATTATTGTAAAGCGTAATTTTGCTTTTGCAAGTATGACCCTTCTCTCCATTTACCTCAAGCACATGTTCTGTTGTTGACAGAAAGATTTCTTTCATTTTCTTAACCCATTGTGCCTAGAAGAGGAGGTATGTTTCAGTAATTATGTACATGTGTGTGTGTACAGTGTATGTACTGGTTAAGGTTCTGGAGCTTCCAGGGGAGTCCATATAAGTGATATAATTTGTGTCTGATTATAAAGTTCTTGTATGTTATGGAGTTTCAGGGTGAAGTATCTAGGACCTTTCATTTGGCAAAAAACCCAGTAATTGGGGCAACAATAATTTTTTTCCCCTCAATCATGCCAGATCCATATGGCACATGGTTGTTCCAGAGCACTTTGGACCCTGAAATTCATTGTTTAACATTTGTGTAACATTTGAATCTTTTCAGTGCAACTGAAGCCGGGAACTGAAGTTGCAGTTGCTCCAAAGAGAAGGAAAACCAATGTTGATTTTTCTGAAAGTTCATCCATTTCGTCTTCTATTGCAAAGGCACTTCTGCGTATCCAAGATCCAGATAGTAGATTCACTCACAACTTTGAGGCCGATGGTGTCAAAATGGGTGTAGTGATCACTTCTGCTGTCTTTATTCATCCAGATACAGCAAAACATCATGGATTCAATTTGTTTCAATGTATGGTTATTGAGCCTAGATTGGCTCCAAAGGATAGCAAGACAAATCATCAAACAGTTAAACAAAAAATAAGGAGCTCAACAACAAAGGAAATTAACGGTGGAGTTCTAATTGATAAGCTGGACCATCGCCAGGCTGCTGTTCGTCTTTTATTTTCCGAGTCCGTAGCCAAGGGGCATGTAATGCTTTCTCAGTCGCTTTGTCTATATTTAAGAGCAAGTCGACGCTCCTGTAAGTTTACACTTCCTAGTGATATATATGTATTTATGCTTCCTATCAGACATATTTGAGGTAGATTTTCAGTTATCTTTCTCTTTAGACATAGAATGTACACATGTCTTTTAGTAAATGCTTCTGTTGTTTCTGGACCCTTTCTCAGAACAATACAATTATTCACTCGCACAACTTTTTTGTTATATGTTTGTTTAGTGCTTCAAATGTATTACAATGAGAGAAAAATTAGTTTGAGATTATGATGGGATTCACTTGAATAGATGTTTAATACTAGTGACATTATGTAGGGGTTCGCTTCCAATTGTTTTTTTACCGAACTACCAGTGAGTTAATATAAACCTCATCTTAGTAACCCCCAAATTGGTATACAGTTGACACATCACAATCACCAAACAAGGATATTACTTATATTACTCACTTTTCTTAGTAACCCCCAAATTGGTATACAGTTGACACATCACAATCACCAAACAAGGATATTACTTATATTACTCACTTTTTTAAACTTATACGGAAGTCAATTCTCATCTCACTTCTAGTGTAAAATTTAATGAACGTGTATATCGTGCTGAACTTATAGTTTTTAAAAATCAGTTTCTTCTTGTGATTATTACTGGATAAGACCTTGTCCGTAATGAATCTTTTCCACATGCAGGGATTTATTTAAAGCGACACGATGTTAGTCCAAACAAAGAGATTTCTTCATTTTCTCTTTCACCTTGTCAATTCAAGACTTTGAAAAAGGACGTTTTTGATAGTAATAGTTCAGAAGTTCTAGTTAGCCAAAAGAGTCGCCAAGTGAAACTTGACAAGTTTTACTCTGATACAGAAATGGGTGTAACTGATTGGTCAGTGCATGAGAAAATTATTCCAGCGATATTTAATGAATCCACCGATGATGATAATGATGTTACAGTTACAGGACTCAGAACTAGCAAAAGGCTGTCAAGCCTTTTGCGTTCATGGTGTTCTGCGCAGCTTCAAGCTGTTGTTTCCAGTGTGGGAGTGGATGTTAACTCGCTGATTCTAGGACAAAAAACATTGATTCACTTTAAATTGAAGGATCATGAGTTTGAAAATATTGAAAGGCTGGAAAAATCATTCAATGGTTCTTTGGGAAGCAGAAACAGAACTGGGGAACAGTCTGTCGACATTTTATATATTCTGTCTATTTCTGAGGAAAATCGTAGTGGAGAAAACATTGCAGCTTATGAGCTTTCACTTACGAAGATGAACAGAGAACAAAACAATCAGAGAAGGTTCGAACTGCCTGTGGATAAAGTGCAGTTGGATGAGGGAGTCTATTTTGATTCTGTCAAGGAACGGACCTATAACAAATACCCTCACTCAACAGTTTCTTCCTTGGGCTGGATGGGCACAGCTGCATCTGATATAACCAATAGTAGGTATTTCTCTTCACATCTACCATGTCTTTTTTATAAACTTGCCTTCCCGTGACTTCTTAGGCAATTATGTGTGTTATTGACAAGTGATATATATGATCAAACACATATTAGGAAGCGACTTTAAATTTTTGAAACTGTTCTTATGATGATAGACATTGTTCTTCCTCAATGATGAACTGTAATAGATTCAAAGTGAAGCTTCAGTACTTCTGTCATTCGCAGTATTCTGCAACTGGTATTAATAGGTCAATTTATGCATGCCAGTTATGTTTAGCTTACATGTTTTGATATCTTTTATAAATCATGAAAAACTTATTTGTTTAAACATGATCTAGAGCTTTTTTTTTCATAATAGAAGCAAATAGTTTACTTTTATGTGTGGCTATTTTATTTATTTACTAATGGGACTGTGATACGGAATCACTGCATTATTAAATATTGTTGGCCTGAACATCCGATCCTGCTCACTTATAGGTCCCTTGGCTCCCGTGAAAACTTCTTTTCTTTTTTATCTGCAGGGTTGACAGCACTGTTATCTCCTGTTTTTGCAAAGTTGTTTAGTTCCTACTGTCTTCCTTTTCCCGGACACGTTTTAATATATGGTCCCCCGGTGAGTTTCTTTCAAATTCTTTTTTCTGTATTCAGTAGTAACATGATTCATTAGAATAAGGTGGTCTTTATTGCCATTGCAATGTTGCATTTTCATGAACAGGAGAATCTCTTGTGTGGAACATCCATTTGTTTATGTATTCTTATTGTTATAATCGCCATCTTTGTTTCATCGGAACTTTTCCAGTTCCCCCCCCCCCCAGTTATGGCCTGTTTTAAACATACAAAACCAAACGTAGCATATGTTCATATATCAGTAAGTATTGTGGGCACAAGATAATTGCTACAAATTTGAATATTGTGGAGATACTAGTTTCCTTTTTTGTTGCGTTTTTTGTGATTCACTTTGCTGTATACTTTTCAAGTTGATAGGACCATGTTCCTCTCTGCATTATGTTAGGAACTTTTATAAAATCGACTTGTACTTTGTCTTGATTGAATCATCTTGTAAAGCATCAGCATTTAGATGAATGTGCTTATTTGTATTCAGGAATCTTGCATGCAATCACTATAATTTACATACAAAAGTAGTTGAATGCGTCTGGTGCCTTCATTGTACCGGCAGTGTCTTAGCTAAGAGATGGTAAATGTATCATAAATTATTATTAATATTAATTTTACAGAAAATGAGTTACTATTCTTTATGTCAAAAAGTACTTGAACAAATTCCAGCTAATCAACTTCTTTATCTTACTTCATGAATTCACTGCTCCGCCAAGTCGGATGGTTGGATCGGTGATAAACCAGTACTGGCGGTTCAATACAAGCTGGTGGTGTTGCTGATCAGAACCACAGTATCTGATTTTTCAGATTAACCTGCATATAAGAAGCCAACCTGCATTACATAAGAAGCAAATGTGGGCCTTCTGGGTTTTGCATACTTAATTAGCCATGGATCTTAAGGATAAAAAAGAATGATGTGAACTTTCTAGATATCTGTTTTCTATAACTTCTCTGCAGTTGCTTGATTTATTCGCTGCATAGAAAACAATTGATAATCTTGAAAATCCTCTGATACTTGCTGACCTTCAAAGTCATACTTTTCTTACTTACTGAAAATCTACTTCTCTTCTTATTATGTATTTGGTTCCATTTATGTCTGCGGTGCTGCATCCTTTTGTTTTACTTCATTAATAAGGATATTGAATTCACTTTTGGTACATGTGTTTTTTGTTAGGGTTCGGGGAAAACTTTATTGGCCACAGCGGTTTCAAAATCTGTTGCAGAACATAAGGACATCTTCGCGCACACGTATGGATCCCTCTAATGTCTCATACTTTTCCAATATGCTTTAACTTTATTGCTGGGACAATTGCTTTTTATACTTGGTTGGTAGTTGTATTGCAGTTTCCTATTTGCATCTAGAGTATCATAGGTTCTGATGGTGTTATCTTTATTTACTTTACTACTGTGTGTTGCTATTGCAGAGTGTTCGTAAGTTGTTCTGGTCTTGCCTCAGAAAAGTCTCCAACTATCCATCAAGCAATTTCTGGCTACATATCTGAAGCACTTGATCATGCACCATCAGTTATCATTTTTGATGATCTTGATAGTATTTTAGCAACTTCATCGGATTCAGAAGGATCCCAACCTTCATTGTCTCTTATGGCCCTCGCTGAATTTCTCACAGATATTATGGACGAATATGAGGTACTAGTTATGCTGCTAATGCTCACAAATCATTTGATTCTTCGGGAATGAGGAAATTAATTTATATAATGAATGCTTATGGTTTGAGTAGTTAGATGTTGTAAATTTTTCTTGGTAAGGAGTAAATTGTTTTTCAAGAGGAATAGCCATGACACTCGTTAAAGCATCAAACACTCTATGATAGCTTAAATGGGAATCTGGCAAAGTGTTTATTCTTTTAGCAAACACCCCAATATTTTCTTATTGGAAATATCTTATTAGGCTAGTATGAAGTAGATATAAATTGTTTTTCAAGAGGAATAGCCATGACACTCGTTAAAGCATCAAAACCCTCTATGATAGCTTAAATGGGAATCTGGCAAAGTATTTATTCTTTTAGCAAACACCCCAATATTTTCTTTATTGGAAATATCTTAGTAGGCTAGTATGAAGTAGATATAAATTAGATGGTTTCTTTATTATTAGGATTTTACTTGTTGGTTAGGTCCGGTCATAGGGCCTTTCACCCTTTAAGGTGATGTAATCTTTTATTATTTTCAAACTTTGATTGATTTTTGAAATTGAGATTTTTCTCTTGATATGGGTTGTGCTATACAAATTCCTCGCATATGCTGTTGAGGACTCTGAGGGTTAGTGGTTCTTATCTGAGGGTTATTGGTTCTTATCTGAGGAATTATGCTTCCATAATTCCTTGTTTCCGATTCTTGTACAGCAATATTGTGAGTGTTATCTGAATATGTCTATATGTAGGTTATTTCTTGAAGTGTATTTAAATAGTGTGATAAATTACAAGATTATTTGTTTTGACTTTAATTTATATTGCAACCTTTTTTGTTTCTACATGGCCCGTTTGCCTCCAACATGAGTAGTTATTGGTTTTCAGAATCAGGTGCATTATTATTTTTTAAATTAAATACCATGTTTGCATCTTGGGACTCTTGGCATGAAAGTCTTAACAGTCATATATCGTGACTAGCGATTGTTGACTCATATTTTAACATCTGCTTATTTTAATAAAACGATTATTTCATCGGATGAGGATGCTTCCAGTTAAGACTAGCTATGTCTGTGTTCTGTGTTGTTAATTAAATGTCTGTACACATGATAGGAAAAGCGGAGGAGCTCATGTGGAATCGGACCAGTTGCGTTTATAGCTTCTGCACAGTCCCTCAATAGTATACCACAATCTTTGAGGTCTTCTGGTTAGTTTCTGTTCAAATAAATGGTCAGAAAATAATAAATTTTTGTTCAAGTTTATTTATTTCTAATTTATGTTTGTAAAGATATATTTTGAACTTGTGATAATTTCAATTTTATATAGGAAGATTTGATTTTCATGTACAACTACCTGCTCCTGGGGCTGCTGAACGTGGTGCTTTATTGAAACATGAAATTCAAAGGCGTTCGTTGCAATGTTCTGATGATGTTCTGTTAGATGTAGCTTCGAAATGTGATGGTTATGATGCATATGATTTGGTAATTAATCTCCTTAACATTGAAACAATTAAATGTTACCTTCTCAATTATATGGAAGTTAAGAATCATTTTTACTTTGAACTGAAACATAAGCATATTCAAGAAATTTACGTCTTGAGGCGGGGGCTAATTTCTCCAACATTTTTGTAAATACAAATGGCCAGTGACATTCTACCAAAGGCTTGAATTTTTTCTCTTTTGATTACTGTTTTTGTGTTATCTATAGAGATGGAATTTTGTAAATATTGCTGAAAAAGGAGCTAATGCAAACTGATAAAAATATTCTGTCATATAATAGTCACAGTCAGAAACTGTCTTCCAATTTATAATTTTATATTTATCTTTCCATGTACAAGGATTTTAGACGGACATGTAAAAATGTATAATATAATATCCTTTTGTCCGAGTTGCATCAAAAAAATGATTCTCTATTGATAAATATCATTAGGTGGGCAGTTATTTGCAATAGAGTTCTTGGTGGTCTGGGGACTGGGTTCCTTTTAAGGTTGTGGGCTCTAGGTAGAAACTGCTTACAAATTGGGGATATTGGCTTTTCTTTTTGCATAGATTGTTTGATCTGATGATGTGTCTTATTTACCTTTTTAGTCTTTAGTGAATTATAATAGAATTAGAAGTTAAGCATCTCGTATATCCATATGTGGTGGTGGTTATTATATGTTAAGTACTTATACCAGTTTAGTCTGAAGACATTTAACATTTCAAATCTTACAGGAAATTTTGGTTGATAGGTCCGTTCATGCTGCCATTTGCCGATTTGTCTCTCGGGATCTGGATTGTGGAGAACAAAAGAAACCTACTTTAGTTAAAGATGACTTTTTGCAAGCAATGCACGAGTTTCTTCCTGTAGCCATGCGTGATGTTACGAAGATTGCTTCAGAAGGTAGTCACCATGGTTGGGAGGATGTTGGTGGTCTTATTGAAATCCGAAATGCTATCAAAGAGGTTTATCATTTTCTCTTACTACATTGTTACAATTTTTATCCTTACAATTTCATTTGGCTGAACAGTAAATGGTTATTTGACTATTGTATCCAGGGGAAAATAGAAAAACCTATTTGTACTTCTGATAAAGACGCACGTTTATTCAGCAATGCATTACTGCAAAGTACTAAATCGAGATTGTATTTTTTTAAATGAATTTTAGATTAATGTTCAGGGTACCGCTTGTGTAGCCTATGCCAAGTACATTAGTGCTCATATTGAAATACAAGCAGGGTAAAATATAGAGAGTAGTGTTTAGTATGTGGAAGGAAGAATATGAAAAAGAAGCAATAAATGAGGGCAGATATTTACTTTAAAAATATTGCATCTGTAAATTGGTGGTATTAACATTATTATTTATTGTTATTTAGCAAAATAAAATTATCATCATCGTCATTGTTTTTGGTTTGTCCTGGTAATTACTCAAGTGGATGAATCCTGGACTCAAATGTAGGATTGGTTTCAGGGCTTTGGTTGTCTTAATATTTAAGCATTGTATTTAGACAACTTTTTCGTTCCATGCACGTTAGTATGCATCCAGCTTGGTTGACTTTGCTTATGTTGAAGAACTTCATAAAAGTCGAACTTAAATAAGGTGAAACAACAGAACATATATGTCTCCATGCTATCCATTAAACAAGTACGGGTTTCAGATGCAAAACAAATACAGAGGATTTCCCCTGAGCTATGTTACTTTATACCTGTAGTGTACATGAGTTATTTAATATATGCTGCTTAGGAAAATATTTATTGTTCTGGAGAAAGTCATGAAGTTACAGGAGTTGTGCATATTGTGTTCCAGAAATTGTATACATGTTTTCTGGATATGCCTTTCATACTGTGTAGGTACTTGCTTCCAGTAAAACATTGTTGGAGTTTTGTGGTCGTTTTTGTAACAGATGATAGAGATGCCGTCAAGGTTTCCAAATGTATTTTCACATGCCCCTTTAAGAATGCGGTCAAATCTACTACTATATGGCCCTCCTGGTTGTGGCAAAACGCATATTGTCGGTGCTGCTGCTGCCGCCTGTTCGCTTCGATTTATCTCTGTCAAAGGTCCTGAGCTGCTGAATAAATACATTGGCGCTTCTGAGCAAGCTGTAAGAAAGAAATGTAGCCTTATGGATTTGATATTTTTTTTTTTGAAACCTTTTTTTGAAATGATCGTAGAAGCTACCTGGAAGCAAATTTTTTTCACGACTTGTTGCAAATGGTTATCATATTTTTTACATGTATGGATGCATTGGCAATATTTTGTCCGCTGGATGCATAGGGGTATGCTCTACTGAGAATTGTGAGAACTAAATCAAGTCACCTAAATATCTTGAACATATATCACAGAGAATGTGGTGTGTTTTATAAACATGTATTCGGTGATTTGCTTTATTTCTCATGGTTGTCAGTTTAATTTAGTTCTCATTTGAGCATTTGCCTAATATTTATTCAAACATATATAGACACACACACACACATGTATATGTCCATATTTTATATGTATAATCAGACACACACACACACATTGCAAAAAGACAAGTTGCCAGATGGAGAAGCTATACTGGTTGGTGAAGTTGCTTGTAGGAGTATAGGATGTCACTAAATTACGAACCAAATGAGAGTTTATTATGTTGGTCCATTTCAAAGAGGGTGGAGGGAAAACGTATTTGGATGAGTAGAATAAAAAAAATCTGGGGTAGGGGTAGACCAGGATGCCTTGTTTTATTCCGGTGCAAGGACTCTAAGGCAACATCATGATAACAATGGTGGTCATGTAAAGCAGTTTTAGCTCATAGAACTGAAAGCAATGCCATCAACCTCTCCTTTTGGTAGGCTACAGCCTTCAAAATTTTGTAGAACTTGTGCAGTCCTGGTGATGATAGATGGGTATCTCAAAAGATAATTAAAGATCCAGTAAAGATAAAGTAATTGTGGGGGAATGTGGGTTGTGGTCAACTTTGAAGAAAAAATGACAAATTTGCTTGTGCCTAGACAAATTAGTATCCCGTCAACTATTTGAATCTGAGAGTAGCAAGTGGCTAATTGATGAATTTTGAAATAGTGGTCTTTTCCTAGATCAAGTTTTTCACTCATTCGAGTGTATTACCCTTAGGTTCAATAGTACCTTATAATCATAAACTATTACATGTTTATGAAACATAAATCATTAAAGATGAGTACTTGCTAAACTAATGTATGGTATGGAACTGGAAGTCTTTTGCTTGTATATTCTTTTGAACTGAGATTTTCTATGGATATGCAGGTTTTATTAATTACCTTAAATAAACATTTTAGATATTATTGTTGACAAGAATCCTTTTAGAAAGTCGTAGTAGAACTTCTAATACAGAAATATGCCTCCTCTTAGGCATTACAACTCGTTACTAGCAAGAAGTTTGGATTTGGAAATTTAATCATCTGCCTTATATTTTGATCCCCAGCCTCTCTTTTTTTTTTGGGGGGGCTTGCTAAACTAATGTATGGTATGGAACTGGAAGTCTTTTGCTTGTATATTCTTTTGAACTGAGATTTTCTATGGATATGCAGGTTTTATTAATTACCTTAAATAAACATTTTAGATATTATTGTTGACAAGAATCCTTTTAGAAAGTCGTAGTAGAACTTCTAATACAGAAATATGCCTCCTCTTAGGCATTACAACTCGTTACTAGCAAGAAGTTTGGATTTGGAAATTTAATCATCTGCCTTATATTTTGATCCCCAGCCTCTCTTTTTTTTTTTGGGGGGGGGGGGGCATAATTTAAGTTCATATGACGTGACTGATCTTTTTATTCTCTTAGCTAAAAACCTATTATATATCTTGCATAAACAATTTGTAAAAGTTTTTTTTATGTGCATCAAGCATATATAAGATCTATGTCAAAGGCGGGTATATATTTTGAATTTTTATGAACTTTCCGAGTTCTGCTTAATTGCATTGTTCTGAATAATGGTCTTGATATTAGGTTCGGGATATATTCACAAAAGCATCTGCTGCAGCTCCATGCCTTCTCTTTTTTGATGAATTTGATTCCATTGCGCCAAAGAGAGGACATGATAATACTGGAGTGACTGATCGAGTTGTTAATCAAGTTAGTTTCTAAATTACCTGTTCTCTCTTATGTCACATCCTTTTGCAGCAGGTTCTTTGTCGACATTGGAGGTAATTTGTTTTCCTTTCATATGTAGTTTTTGACCGAGTTAGATGGTGTTGAAGTCTTGACAGGAGTGTTTGTTTTTGCTGCCACCAGGTGATCTGTTCTTTACACTTGACTTCTTTCTTAATATATTCTTTTTGTGTTTAGATGTTACACACCTTTCAATATTTCTCGGGAAGTACTTGAAGTTTTTAATTTTTGATGGTGGTGAATGGACTAAATTGATCATTCGTGACTTGTCACTTCTGCTGGTTATGCACTTAATATAAAAAGATATGTTCAAGATATGAAATGTGTATAGCTAGACTGGGTATTCCAATGGGGTGGGACCTTTTTTAGAAACTCTTTCTGGATAATTTTTGTTTCCCCCAACCGGCCTCGTATACCTGCGGGATTTTTTTTACAATCCCCATTCCCGCCCATGGCGATTTTAACGATTCCCTTTCCCATTTCGTTTGATTATTTATTTGTGAAACTAACTTTTCTGAAGTTGTAGGAGCTTTATTACCGGTTAAAGTGCATTTTGTTTTGATCTATTACATTGCATATTAGCCATATAGCCCTAATCAAGTATGAGATAAGTTGAAAATATTAGTATCTAATGTAAAATATCTTGATATTACAATTTATTTAGTTCTTTTAGTAATACTTACTCCTTTGTAGAAAGTCTTCCAAGTTGGATCACTATACTTCTATTTCATCTCCCTTTTTCCTCATGCGTGGTGCTATTGCTGGAACTGCATATTATCTTTAACAATTAATTAATATGTAATCAAACAACAACACATTTGACTTTTATGTTTTTTGTTTTTGCTAAATGTTTCACTTCACTTTATGTTGAATATGTATTGAATTTATTGTCAATTTTTCATAATGTTGCATCAATTTGGAAGATTTTCCTATCAGCATCAGTAAATAGTATCCAGCTTCTTTTCTTTTGGCCAGCCCTTACATTTATCTTCTTGTTGAGTGAACACTAACCATGCAAATTTGCTGAAGCAGTAGACCAGACTTACTTGATGCTGCATTGTTACGACCGGGTAGGCTAGATCGGCTTCTGTTTTGTGACTTCCCTTCACAACATGAGAGGCTGGATATCCTCACAGTACTTTCTAAACAGGTTAGATATTTTTGTTTTTTTGATTATTAGAAATATTTTAAATAGCGACCGAGTTTTTTGTTTTTGGAGATGAATCTTGTATATCGTTATCTTAAATGTTGATTCACTATTATAGGTTTTAAAATTAGCGGTGATATACTTAATGGTATAGCACAGGTTACGTGTGCATATAACCATATATCTATAATGTAACTTTATAGTTATATGGTAACATGACTGTAGCTTTTTCCCAAAAAAGATAAAACTAAAAGAGATGACATTTTTTTTATGAGTTGGGTCATCAATTCGTTAACAAACTTGAAACAAAATGGTACAGGTCAAAATGCTTAACTTAATAAGTACTCCCTCCGTCCCTAAATATCATTCCTGTTTTGACTGGACACGTTTGCCAACGCACACTTTTGATCGTTAATATCTTCAATTTTGTATTAGTTTTAAATATAAAAACTTCACTGTATTAAAATACTCATAAATACGAATCCAACAAGATCACTCATGACTATATTTGGTCTTATAGATTAAACGTAAATTAGTAATTTGTCTCATGTTATGAACAATCCCGACATTTCAAATAAGAATAATAAAAAGAGACGGAGGGAGTACTAGGAATTCAGTTCTAGTACTATGCATTGAAGGACAAGGTTAGGGATAGGATTGGAGATTGCTTTCCTAGGATGAGATCTCAGATTGCCTACCTGGACAAATTTTAGAAAGAGCTTATTCTCAGTTTCTCACCGCAAATTTGGTAATCAAATTAAACAGCTTATCAAACCAATGGAACTTATAGGCATATAGGGGTGACATCAAAATTCCTTGTAGACAAATGAAACTAATACTAATATTGAGTGACAAGAAGTAAGCTTAGTAGATATTTTTTCAAGAGTATTCCTTATTAATGCAGTAATTCTTGTGAATCATTTGTAGCTACGGAGTGATATGAGTTATGATTTAGTAGCTTAGTTCTTATGTGTTCTACATCAGTATTGCTACTTTTTTTTGTTTGTTATTTATTTATTCTGAATAGTTTCTGTTGCTAGCATGCAACTGAAAAACAAAATCTCATAATATCCAATTGTTGCATCCTTATGGTTCAAGTCTTCAAAATACATGACCTACTTGGCTTCTTAAATTTTTTCCAGTTACAGCTGACTACGGATGTTGACTTTGATGCCCTTGCACGTATGACTGAAGGATTTAGTGGTGCCGATCTCCAAGCTCTTCTCTCAGATGCGCAACTAGCAGCAGTCCATGAAGTTCTAAGCTGTGAAGACAACAACAAGCCTGTGAAAGTTCCAGTCATTACTGATGCTCTTTTAAAATCTGTTGCTTCCAAGGCAAGACCATCGGTTTCAGAAACTGAGAAGAGGCGATTGTACTCTATATATAACCAGTTTATGGATTCAAAAAGATCTGCTGCTGCACAGGTCTCTTCTGCTTAACTCATGCATCTTTAATCAGTTGATCTATTAGTTTAAAAGATTCTGTGTTTAAGATAAATGCTTGTCTGCAGTCCAAAGATGTGAAGGGCAAAAGAGCAACTCTGGCATGAGGAACAAGAAGCACCTAGTCCTATGGTTTGGATAGGCGAACTGAAAATGGTGTGCATTTATCAAGAGCTGTCATTTCATGTTAGGTATTCCATTGCACGGATTGTATATCGATGTTCAGTATGATGTGTACTCTATAGATTTGTGCACATTTTATTATTGGTTGGTTCTGCCTAAAATATTTCAGAACAAGTTGTACATTTAAGTAGTGCTTAGTTCTAGGCTTTTAGAATAGTTACTGGGAGTCTTGATATTTACATGCTACGAGTGGATAAGGAGGAATATAGAGTAACTAGGGAAGAGTGTCGGTTGTTTTTTTTTTTCTTTTGCTAAATAAATTGCATTAGAAAGAAACAATAGAGGACATGCTACAAGGTGCATACCCCTAAAAAACAAAGCAGGTAAGTCAACAAGATTAGTCTAGCTATAGTCTAAAACATCAGACACTCGGACCTAACTGAGAAACTCCAATTAGTACATAAAAGCTCAACTAGGAAACAAAGATATGTGAGATAAAGCAAACTAGTTTTACCAATATTTTTAAAAGCTGCCTTCTCAAAAAAAAAAACTGTAGTAAAGACTTTTTCTCTGATGCAAGCTGTTGTGAATGAGCTGAGGCTTAAAAGTGAGATTTACCCTGATTAGGCGTTTGGTGGTTTGTTTCCTTCACCGCAAAATGAGCTGCCACTGAAAAGAACAGCATAGCTAGAGTTTTGCAGACTTGCCCACAATTTTCAACAACGAACCTGCCTTGCCTGTCAGAGATGGAGCATGTGACAAATAAGTGCTCACCATTCACCACTCTCACTATCAGCTTGACAAAAGAGGAATAAAGGGTCAACTTGCATACCAAACTTACATGAAGTGCACCGTGCATTGCCAATCATAATAAAGTAGAGAATTTCGGAATACATAACTGTGCCAAATTGCTGGTAACGGTGGTGGATCAGAACCTCTACTTGATACCCCTTCTGTATAATATCTATGTGGCAATTGAACACTACAAAATATAGACAACAAAATATTCTGTAAAATTATTTTGTAAAAGAGTTCCGTATTTAGCAATTAGCGGTGTTTACAAACTTTAAAGAGAATCCCCTTTGGGTTACAAAATCAACAAACTGTGTATGTATGGAACTACCGCAAATGCATAAATTTAATGGACATGATAGGATTCACCACGAAGCCGAGAACCGTTGTTGATTGTGGAATTCCCTTTGTTCAGGTTAAAAGATTCCATTACTAAGCGGCAAAATCAAAATTCAAGGTCGACTCATTTACCGAACTTGAATTTTTTAACTTGAAAAAGTATTTGGATAAGCAAACGAGCTCTAGTCAAGTTTTACTATTCAGTTCAAACTGAGCTTATTGAACTTAAGATCGTCTCGACTAGATTTTCGCTTTATACTTAGATCATTGAACTCATGATCGTCTCCACTCGACCTTTGCTTTGCTCGGGCTTGGCTGAAATTATTGTATAGCATAAAAATAAACAACAAGTGCATTTGATTTGAACATAAATCGTGTAAATTTTAGGATGTAATTTGGGTGTGAAATTATGTTTTGAACATGTATTATTTTATATATCACACATTAAAGTTGTTATTATCCACCTTACATCTTAATTTGTCTAATAGGGTGTTTGGGATTGCTTAAAATAAATTACTTTTGACTTAATGGAGGTGTTTTTAACTTAAAGGAAAAATTTAAGTGAAGTTGTTTACTTTAAGTTGAATGAAAGTGTTTGGGTAATTTTACTTAAAGTTAAATTGGGGTTTAATAATTTTGACTTAAAGTGAAATTTGATTTAAAAATTTTTTAAATTCATAATATTTAAACTTTACAAGAATTGTGAAAAAAGAAAAAAAAAAAAACTCCATAAATCATAGTAAGTCATAAGTCAAAAGTACCTAAATGAAACTTATGACTTAAAGTAGTTTTTTAACGTAAAGCCGGCTTAAAGCCTCATTTGCCAAACACCCCATTTTTGACTTAAAGCTAATTTGGGCTTAAAACCCCGTTAGCCAAACACCCTCGATAATGTGTACTAGGCCAGACTTCTGCTTAACTTGGATAATTTTCATGCATCGCATTTGCTGCTCTAGGCTGTAATATAATTATTCCAAAGTAAAATTAATATTTATTATTTATGTTTTTTATGTTTCTTTCCTACTAACAGAAGTAACATAAATATTAGTCATTTCATAATATATCAACAAATATAAATAATTTACATGTTCATTTTCTTAATTTAAGAAAATTAATATATTTAAGTTATACCATTAACTTAGTTATATGTTTTTTACGTTTTTACTATCATTAACTTCTTTCAATTCTATACTTTTACAAAAATACTACCAACTTTGTTTTTAACCTTTTATTTTTCTAAAAATACGTTTTGCAACCTTTGCAACTTCAGGGCGACGCCAGTTGTGTGAGTTGCAAATAGACCTGGCAAAATGGGTCTGGATCCGAAAAACCGAACCGAAATATGTGGAACCGAATCCGAAATTGGATCCGAAATAGATTATCCGAAATTGTATCCGAAACTGAAACAATCCGAATCCGAACCGAAACCGGTTCAATTTAATCAAATCCGATAACTGTTTGCACTAAAATCACGCAAGCGTACGTGGTCACAAGTAATACAGATATAAGTCGAGTTCTTTTCCACAGAGATCTGGTTATGGTTTTAATTCAGTTTAATACCTATGCAACAATGTATGATTATTATTCACTGCTAAGACAAATAACAAATATGGGTTTAATAAACTAAATTAACTAAGAAGTAAACTAACAAACTAAGAACTAACTAACTAACTAACTATAATTGAAATCTAATTACTTCTGCAAGAAAAACCATGGGATCATAACTTCATTAAATACTTTGCTTAGATCTGACGCCTTTAATCACTATATGCAATGGTTATGATATCTAATCAGACAACACGAAACAAGTACACGCTACTTCTCAGTATATGTATACCAAACTAAACATACATCCACAAAAGAGATAGAAGATGAATAGACACCTATTATGTTTAGACCCTATATCTCTATAGAATTTGAAAACATAGAGGTTTAAGCACAAGTTATCCACTTAGATCACATAGGGCAATATAAGTATTCTCATCTCATACTACGAATCATGTTGATAACAATCTTGAACCTATGCTAGCATGGCAAGTTCTAAATCTCAAGATCCACTCTCGCTTCACAAGAGATTAACAAATTAGATGTTAGCTACGCATCTAAATACATGAAACACAACCATACGAGGATATCAGATATACATCACACACAGATCTTTAAAGCATCAAAATACTAAACTCCATAAATAAATCCGTTAGAATCCCATGACAACGATTTGTTCATAATCGAACCTCTCGTCATCATGGGATCTGATGAAACCATGGTAATAACAAAGTATGAAAAGATACAAATAATCCTAACTAATTGTCTAATCTATATGTATGTATCTATCTATCTATGTATCTATATCTATGTATATATATCTATTACAATGGTAGGATGTGTTTAAATAGGCTCTAAAAGTCTTGCCCAGCAAGAAAATACCAAAACAGAATTATAGTAGAATTTCTGCAAGATACGTTTCCTAAACTGATTCTGTTTTTTAAGGGAAATTCGTAGCTGACTTTTCTTCTGTTTTCCAGAGCCGTTCCAGACGTAATTGGACCTCTGGACCACCTTAGAATGATAAAGAATCTCGTTATCTTCGCGTGGACAGCTTACGGGCCTCAAACGGACTTCTAGAACTCAAGATATGGCCAAAACAGTGTAGACTGCGCAAGCCCTTCTCAGAAATCCGAATTTTAATCAATTAATTCCCCAAAAATTACAGAAGCATCCACCTTAGTCAACATTCTCGTAAATCTGCACAACTAAGCAAAACACATCAAAACTACCCCAAACTTGAGTCTAAGACAATCAATTTAAGTCATTATAGAATGTTCCAAGTGGATATAAAATCCACTTATCACACCCCCAAACTTAAACCGATGCTTGTCCTCAAGCATAAACAATTACAACTAACTAATTAGTACCACTTCCGTAGGTGATCACGGTTGCATTTGGCATATGCAACAAGCCCTTTAAACCCCTAGGCAGCCCTAGTGGACGAGTAAGGTCTCGTGAGGGTCTATAGCGAATGTACCCACAAAATCCAATGCAATGCAATGCAATGCATGCATCTAATATGAAAATGCAAATGATTTACTAATATCCTACCATACCTTCAATTCCTCTCATGCCATATCAACTTAAGAATCAAAGTAAATACGCAATGTCTTGGTGTCGAAAGTGCAAGTATTCATATAGTCTACTCAATGAACATGCATAAGTTCTCACAAGCCCATGTCAAATGTAAGAATAAGTTAGTAAACATGCTAAGCCTACAAGAGTACATCTTTGAGACAAAACTCGGGGTCTCATACGCAAAAACAAGCAAACACTCACAATCCACTCACAAAAGAATACTCTCTCAAGAACAAAAACCAAAAATAAAACACCGATGATCCCCGACAGCGGTGCCAAAAACTTGTTTGCACTAAAATCACGCAAGCGTACGTGGTCACAAGTAATACAGATATAAGTCGAGTTCGTTCCCACAGAGATCTGGTTATGGTTTTAATTCAGTTTAGTACCTATGCAACAATGTATGATTATTATTCACTGCTAAGACAAATAACAAATATGGGTTTAATAAACTAAATTAACTAAGAAGTAAACTAACAAACTAAGAATTAACTAACTAACTATAATTGAAATCTAATTACTTCTGCAAGAAAAACCATGGGATCATAACTTCATTAAATACTTTGCTTAGATCTGACGCCTTTAATCACTATATGCAATGGTTATGATATCTGATCAGACAACACGAAACAAGTACACACTACTTCTCAGTATACGTATACCAAACTAAACATTCATCCACAAAAGAGATAGAAGATGAATAGACACATATTATGTTTAGACCCTATATCTCTATAGAATTTGAAAACATAGAGGTTTAAGCACAAGTTATCCACTTAGATCACATAGGGCAATATAAGTATTCTCATCTCATACTATGAATCATGTTGATAACAATCATGAACCTATGCTAGCATGGCAAGTTCTAAATCTCAAGATCCACTCTCGCTTCACAAGAGATTAACAAATTAGATGTTAGCTACGCATCTAAATACATGAAACACAACCATACGAGGATATCAGATATACATCACACACAGATCTTTAAAGCATCAAAATACTAAACTCCATAAATAAATCCGTTAGAATCCCATGACAACGATTAGTTCATAATCGAACCTCTCGTCATCATGGGATCTGATGAAACCATGGTAATAACAAAGTATGAAAAGATACAAATAATCCTAAGTAATTGTCTAATCTATATGTATGTATGTATCTATCTATGTATCTATATCTATGTATCTATATCTATGTATATATATCTATTACAATGGTAGGATGTGTTTAAATAGGCTCTAAAAGTCTTGCCCAGCAAGAAAATACCAAAACAGAATTATAGTAGAATTTCTGTAAGATACGTTTCCTAAACTGACTCTGTTTTTTAAGGGAAATTCGTAGCTGACTTTTCTTCTGTTTTCCAGAGCCGTTCCAGACGTAATTGGACCTCTGGACCACCTTAGAATGATAGAGAATCTCGTTATCTTCGCGTGGACAGCTTACGGGCCTCAAACGGACTTCTAGAACTCAAGATATGGCCAAAACAGTGTAAACTGCACAAGCCCTTCTCAGAAATCCGAATTTTAATCAATTAATTCCCCAAAAATTATAGAAGCATCCACCTTAGTCAACATTCTCGTAAATCTGCACAACTAAGCAAAATACATCAAAACTACCCCAAACTTGAGTCTAAGACAATCTATTTAAGCCATTATAGAATGTTCCAAGTGGATATAAAATCCACTTATCAATAACGATCCGAAAACCGATCAAATCCGAACCGGAAATTTAACCAAAAATTATCCGAAATACTGTATCCAATGATGACCATGTATTCGATTATAATCAGAACCGATCAAATCCGAATAAAAATTTACCCGAACCGAATATGATTTGAATCCGATGTAAATCCGAAACTAAAAATAACTGAATCGAAAAATATCCGATAAAATAATTTTATATAGATTAATATTTTCTTGACCTTTATTTGTTTAGTTTTGTCAATTTTTATATTTTCTGATTTGCTATATATTTATTATTGTCATTGAATATTGCTTACGATATTTTGTTTATAATAATATTTTAATTCAATTTGCAAATACAAATTAATAAATTCTGCACATAATTAGCAAAAAAATAAATAATTAAATAAATTCTGCATATTCTGGGCAGAAATTAAAGTGCATTCACTTATATAGCGCTTATTAAAGCGCTGTCTAAGTGAGTGCATTCACTTCCATAGCGCTTATGGAAGCGTTATATAAGTGATGTATCTAATTTTGACATATTCGGTCTTATTTAATAAATTTTGACACATGTATTTTTTTAAAAATATTTTTTATTTTTTGAAAATTTGGAAATATCACTAAATTGAATATATCTTGACATCCATACGGTTGGATCATCGAGAAATAATTTATAAAAAATAAAATCAACAATCCGTGACAAAACAATAGTTACGAGTATTAGTCAATTCGGCAATTGACTACTAAGATCTCCAACCAAATTAATATTTTATTTTTTGAAAATTTGGGAATATCACTATATTAGATATATCTTAAGATCCGTACGGTTGGATCGTCGAGAAATAATTTTTAAAAAATAGAATCAACAATCCGTGACAAAGAACTAGTTACGAGTACTAGTCAATTCGGTAGTTGACTACTATGTTCTCCAACCAAATTAATTTTTTATTTTTTGAAAATTTGGGAATGTCACTAGATTAGATATATCTTGAGATCCGTACGGTTGGATCGTCGAAAAATAATGTTTAAAAAATAGAATCAACAATCCGTGACAAAGCACTAGTTACGAGTACTAGTCAATTCGGTAGTAGACTACTAAGATCTCCAAACAAATTAATTTTTTATTTTTTGAAAATTTGAGAATATTGTTAGATTTGATATATCTTGAGATCCGTACGGTTGGATCGTCGAGAAATAATTTTTAAAAAATAAAATCAACAATCTGTGACAAAACACTAGTTACGAGTACTAGTCAATTCGATGGTTGACTACTAAGATTTTAAACCAAATTAATTTTTTATTTTTTACAAATTTGAAAATATCACTAAATGAGATATCTTGAAATCTGTACGGTTGGATCGTCGAGATTTATTTTTTTTAAAAATAGAATCAACAATCCGTGATAAAACACTAGTTACGAGTACTAGTCAATGTTGAGGAAAAAAATCTTTAAGTAATAAAAATACCGCAAGTGCACGGGCGTACGTGAGTACGGGGGCAAGTACGGGTTGATCCACAGAGAACGCGAATAAAGTTCTTAATTCAAAAACCAACAATCACAATTAAATAGCACCTAAAAATATCACTTATAAAAAGAACTAAGGAACGGATTTCATCGATCAAACATGAAATTATGGTGTAGCATAAAAATTGATTTCCACTAACAATAAACACATAAGTATTTGAAATAAATACAACCAATGATTTCGAATCAAATATAATCTAAAGTTGTAAAAACCACTTTGTATCGATCTTACCAATCAAGTCAATTCTCAAAATTTTATGGATCCTAACTATACGAACTCCCAACTCTAATTGTGTGGCTCGTATGAAAATACTCATATAAACATGATATTGAAAATGACTAGCAAAACAAATATGTCATTTAAAGCACTTACACCACATAAATCATATTATTCGACCAATTATCCGCCCCTTAGACAGGGCTCTTAGCCAATCATGATCAAAGCAACAACGATATAAAGTAGAGAACTCATACCAGAAATTGAAGAAAAGCTTGACTTTTTATTTCACGATATCTTGAATACAAGGAGGATTTTTGCTAGAGAGAATAGATGAAGTAAAAGCTAGAGGTGTCTTTACAATGAGCCTAGCACGTCTATTTATACTAAAATATTTACAAAGGAGCATTAATTACAAAGATCTCTTTATTTATTCACAATAATCTTCGTGACCAAGCGCTTGCTCAGCATTCCCATTCGATCCGATATCTTGCTTGATTCAGCACGATTCTGCTGACTCGTGACGATGTGGCTTGATATCTTGGTTTTAATGCACATATTCTCCAATATTTGACCAAATCGTGAAGATCCTCTCAATATCTACACAATCAACAAAACCACACAACCAAACATAAAATGGTTATTTACTAAAAATATACAATTAAAATGTGTTTATCAGTCAATTCAGTAGTTGACTACTAAGATCTCCAACCAAATTAATTTTTTCTTTTTTGAAAATTTGAGAATATCACTAGATTAGATATATCTTGAGATCCGTACGGTTGGATCGTCGAGAAAAAATGGTTAAAAAATAGAATTAACAATCCGTAACAAAACACTAGCTACGAGTACTAGTCAATTCGGTAGTTGACTACTAAGATCTCCAACCAAATTAATTTTTTATTTTTTGAAAATTTGGTAATGTCACTAGATTAGATATATCTTGAGATTAGTATGGTTGGATCGTCGAGAAATAATATTTAAAAAATAGAATCAACAATCCGTGACAAAACACTAGTTAGTTGACTACTAAGATCTCCAACCAAATTAATTTTTTATTTTTTGAAAATTTTGGAATATCACTAGATTAGATATATCTTGAGATCCGTATGGTTGGATGGTCGAGAAATAATTTTTAAAAAATAGAATTAACAATCCGTGACAAAGCACTAGTTACGAGTACTAGTCAATTCGGTAGTTGATTATTAAGATCTCCAAACAAAATAATTTTTTATTTTTTGAAAATTTGGGAATATCACTAAATTATATATATCTTGAGATCCGTACGGTTGGATCATCGGAATATATTTTTTTAAAAATAGAATCAACAATCCGTGACAAAGAACTAGTTACTAGTACTAGTTAATTCGGTAGTTGACTACTAAGGTCTCCAACCAAATTAATTTTTTATATTTTGAAAATTTGGGAATATCACTAGATTAGATATATCTTGAGATCCGTACGGTTGGATCTTCGATAAATAATTTTTAAAAAATAGAATCAACAATTCGTGACAAAGCACTAGTTACGAGTACTAGTCAATTCGGTAGTTGACTACTAAGATCTTCAACAAAATTATTTTTTTATTTTTTAAAATTTGGTAATATCACTAGATTAGATATATCTTGAGATCTGTACGGTTGGATCGTCGAGAAATTATTTTTTAAAAATAGAAACAACAATCCGTGACAAAGCACTAGTTACGAGTACTAGTCAATTCAATAGTTGACTACTAAAATCTCCAAGCAAATTAATGTTTTATTTTTTAAAAATTTGGGAATATCACTAGATTATATATATCTTGAGATCCGTACGGTTGGATCGTCGAGAAATAATTTTTAAAAAATAGAATCAACAATCCGTGACAAAGCACTAGTTACGAGTACTAGTCAATTCGGTAGTTGACTACTATGTTCTCCAACCAAATTAATTTTTTAATTTTTGAAAATTGTGGTATATCACTAAATTAGATATATCTTGAGATCCGTACGGTTGGATCGTCGAGATATATTTTTTAAAACATAGAATCAACAATCCGTGACAAAGCACTAGTTATGAGTACTAGTCAATTCGGTAGTTGACTACTCAAATCTCCAAACAAATTAATTTTTTATTTTTTAAAAATTGGGAATATCACTAGATTTGATATATCTTGAGATCCGTACGGTTGGATCGTCTGAATAACAATCCGTGACAAAATACTAGTTACGAGTACTAGTCAATTCGGTAGTTGACTAATAAGATCTCCCACCAAATTAATTTTTTATTTTATGAAAATTTGGGAATATTACTAGATTAGATATATCTTGAGATCCGTACGGTTGGATCGTCGAGAAATAATTTTTAAAAAATAGAATAACAATCCGTGACAAAACACTAGTTACGAGTACTAGTCAATTCGGTAGTTGACTACTAAGATTTCCAACCAAATTAATTTATTTATTTATGAAAATTTGTGAATATCACTAAATTAGATATATTTTGACATCCGACAGTTGGATCGTCGAGAATTATTTTTTTTAAAACGAAACAAAAAGTCGTAACAAAGCACTAGTTACTAGTACTAGTCAATTTAGTTGTTCATTGCTAAGATCTCAAGCCAAAATAATTTTTTGGTTTTAGGAAAATTTTGGTACATCATATCTCGACAATCCGATCCGAACCGAATGTTCCTACATCCAAACAAAATCCGATCCGAACAGTAAAAATTCGAAAGAGAACCGAACCCAATTTAATCCGATCTTAATCTAAAAGTTATCCGATTTTAATCCGAATTTTACCCGAACCGAATCAGATCCGAACCGAACAGGCTCTAAATAGTACCTTAACCGAAAGTGGATCCGAACCGAATCAGATCCGATCCGAATCAGATCCGAACCGAACAGGCTCTAAATAGTACCTTAACCAAAAGTGGATCCGATCCGAATCAGATCCGATCCGAAACCGATCCGTTTACCCGATTTGTCAAGTCTAGTTGCAAATGAGGTTACAACTGAAAACTGGAAGTTGAAAATGAGGTTGCAACTGAAAACTGGAAGTTGCAAAAGTTGTAACTAAAAACTGGAAGTTGCAAAAGTTGCAGTTTCGATGCTATATATGGGAGCAGACGAATTTCTGATTGTATGTTCCAGTTTTCAGTTGTCATTTTCAAAAAACTTCCAGTTTTCAATTTCCAGTTTTCTGATTGTATATTTCAAAAAACTGGTCGAAAATGACAACTGAAAATTGGAACTTGAACTTCCAGTTTTCAGTTTTCGGTTGCATATAAGGTTGCAATCAGACGAATTTCTGATTGTAAATTCCAGTTTTTAGTTGCAACTTTTGCAACCTCATTTGCAACTTCCAGTTTTTATTTGCAACCTCATTTGCAACTTCCAGTTTTCCGTTGCAACTTTTGCAACCTCATTTACAACTTCCACTTTTCAGTTGCAACCTCATTTGCAACTTCCAAATTTCAGTTGCAACCTCATTTGCAACTCATACGGCTGGCGCCGCCCTGAAGTTGCAAATGAGGTTGCAAAACGTATTTTTAAAATTAAGAAAAGTATGGATGGTAATTTTAGAATTTTAGAAAGTTGAGTTGTATATTTTTAAAAGTCCAATAGTTAACATAGGTAGTTTTGAACTTATTTAGTTATTATTTTAAATCAAATAAAGAGAATGAGAATATATTCGAAATGCATTTTTGTGATAAAACTCTATTTAAAATACAAGCATAATTAAATCTAATAATACAAATATTATGTATCGAAAATATTATAAAAATAAAGTTGGAAAAGTATGTTAAGATTTTAAATGAGAAATTGCCCAAAATACACTACTTTTGTAACCCAACTGCCCAAAATGCCGTTTAGCGCTGACATCCGCCCTTTTTGACCACGGAACACGCATCATGGGAATGCGTGGTTTGGGATACGCATTCCAGGAATGCGCATCTCAAGTCACGCATTCCAGGAATGCGCAATGACGTCATATGACGTCATTATATCACTTTCAGCTCCGGCGCTCAGACGAACGAAATCTCGCCCTCTAAATCGCCACTATCCGTTCTCCCAACTCCGGCAACTTCCATTCATTTAGAGGACATAACAATGATTCCCAGACCTTGCTCTACATTCTTCCCGATTCATTTGTCGAGTTTTGGCCCCGCAGGGACGTGTATAAGCATACCGGAAAGCTAATCGGAAAAACGAGGTTGGATTTGGGGGTTTCGAATCCGGCATACGAAACGTAAATATAATGACATAAGTGTGTAGAGGAGAGTAAGGCGATCATTTTGGTGTATATGATTGTTCGCTATTTTCTCTACGCAAGTGTACGCAGTCCAAAAGCAATATAGGGAAATAAGGATCGTTCCCACGAAGACTCGGTTATTTTAGTAAATATGTCTATTCAACAATGCTTGGTTAATTATAGAAGCATGAACGAACTAAAATGGTTTATTTGCAGATAACAATTAACTAATGAAGTAACGGCTAATTTGTTTAAAATAATATGATAGAGGCATGGGTCCTAATTTCATGAATGTTTTAACTCTTATTAATTATCAAGAATTAATGTGTTACAATTGTTAAGAATGCTAGCGGGAACACGAAACTAATATGAGCCATCTTTCAATTAACTCACACCATTCCAAATAAACATCCACAAAAGAGATAGAAGTTATAAGGGCATTAATTATATCCAATACACTATATGTCTATGTGAATGGGTGATACAATCAATTTAATCACAAGTTCCGCAATTAACTACATAGGGGAATAACGTTCTTTCGAAACTATAATCCGAAATGCGGAGAAGCCGACATACCTATGCTAGCATGGCAAGCCCTAAATCTCTAAATCCACTTTCGCAATCATTAGAGATTTGGCACAATAGATGTTAGCTATTCACCTATATTCAATTAAAACAACCATGCAAGGCAATCTTATATAGAAATTGTAAACACAAATTATCTATCAAATTAACATGAGCATTAACAATTCATTACATTAGAACCCCATGAAAGTGTTTAGTTCATAATTAAACTAGGCACCTTTATGGAATTAAATAAAATCATGGTAGAAAATTTTATAATTTAATTAAGAAATTACGAAAATTTAAAAATAAAAATAAAAATAAAAGAATTAGAACCTAATAATAATAATAATAATAATAATAATAATAATAATAATAACTAAATTAAAAATTACGAGAAATTAAATATGAAATTACCAGAGTTTAGAAATAGAACCGAATAAATTGTTGAAACAGAGGAGCACTCCAAGTGGCCAACTAAATAAATAAAGGAACGGACAAAACTCAAAAGCAATCCAAATAATTCATCTGTTGCTTTCTGTGAATTCTGTCGGCTGCTGTCTCACTCTCCCCCACCGCGCGTGGAGTGCACGCGCCGGCCTTAAAGATCAAATAGCCGCGCGTGGCGAGCACGCACGCTTCCTGAGACTGGTTCTGGTTAATTGCGTGTGGCTCACTGGCAGTTGTGGTGTTGTACTGATTGATCACAGAAAGACTGGTTGTGTTTATATGCTTCTGTTCAATTTAACCCAAATTGCTTTACAGACTGAATAAAATAGAAGAGCCCTCCTGATAATCCCCTTAAATTCTTAAATTAAATCTTATAATAATTTTTTAAAGAAATTTTTAAGTGTATAAAATAAAATAAAATTACAGAAATTCAAAGTGTTTAAAATATAATAACATTACAGAAATTTAAATTATATAAAATAAACTGTTTGCAGAAATTCAAAATGTATAAAATAAAATGAAATTACAAGAGAAAGTGATGAAAAATGGAGAGAATAAAACTGAAATTCAGTTCCGAGGTGTCTTCAAAACTATGCACATCACACATATTTATAGTGCAATTGAGCACACCATGTAATACAAAGTCAGTAGTTTTAAAAGTAAAAGTCTACCGGTCTGCCTAAATCTAACTACTCCCAAGACAATTGTAAAAGTCTTCCAGCCAAGCCAATTTGCAATTCTCCTCCACAACTGGAGATAGTTGAATTTTAATACGCAGTTCTGTAGAAATGCTTTTTACCCGGCACAACTTATAATCTTTAATTAATAAATAATTAATTTAATTCAGAAATTATAAAAATAAATACCTAATATTATTAGATATTTATAAATATAATTTTCTAATTTAAATAAAATATTTATTAACAAAAATTTAATTATTATGTTCCGAGCTGTGTCGTTCACCTGCGCACAGGCGAGTGGAGATGGCAGCCGACAGTTCCTGCATGTGTTGACAGAGAGCATCTTCTGTACATTTGTAAACAAATGGTTAATTTTGTGTTCACACAAAAAATGCAACTAAGTACCCCATCTTTGACACAACTTGCACATTTATTGGGCCTTGAGCCCAATGGCTTTTTAATCAGCCCAATTCAATTCTAATGGATTCAGCCCATGCAATTCATAACCCAAATCTCTTTTGTTTTAATTTAATTAATTACTTAATCAATTAATCATTTAAACAAATAATGATTAATTAATTAATTAATTAATTAATTAAATCAATTTAGATTAATAAATTAATTCAACGTTAATTAATCATGATAATTAATTTAATAAATAAATTAATTCAGAATGAATTAATTTATCAATTAAATAAATTACATAAATATGTTAATTAAATAAGAAATAATATAAATCTATTGATAGCGCAAATTCTTTTTCCTCGTAGCCAGTCCATCTGAGCCAGAACTCCACCGTCTTTTAACCTTTTATCGCCAGGATACCTGAAATTTCGAGTTCTACACAATAAATACCGAAAGAACAAAAACGAATTAAAAGACACCACATACTTAAGGATAAATCACCAATCTAGGCTTAATTAGTGCATAATAAGTGGATATAAAATCCACTTATCACACCCCCAAACTTAAAGTGATGCTTGTCCTCAAGCATAACAATATATATTAACTAACTAGCACCACTTCCGTAGGTGATCACGGTTGCATTTGGCATATGCAACAAGCCCTTTAAACCCCTAGGCAGCCCTAGTGGACGAGTTAGGTCTCGTGAGGGCCTATAGCGAATGTACCCACAAAATCCATTTATCAAATGCAACTAACAATGCATGAATGCAACTAATATGAAAAATGCAACGATCCCTTTCAAACTCACCAAAATCAACTAAAAAGCAAATATTTCCAAAGAATGCAACAATTCCAAGCAGAGCTCGACTAAGTCCCCGTATACTAACAAATACATGAACAGAAATGTGCGTGTGTGCAATGCTCATCAGAAATACTCCCAAAACTAGGTCAAAAACCATACATGCTTTCCGTCAAGACAATCAGAGGTTTATAACTAGAATAAACTTTAGACACTTCATAACCTAGGAACACCTCCACCCTTATCCAAGGTAGACAGAAACTCATGCTTTATTACTATACTACGACACTACATATACAATACGCATGCTTATTTAACCGTGCAATGAATGAGACCCCAAAAGGCTTATACAATAATACCCATGTAGCGAGTGTTAGGTCAGCAATCCCAAACCACAAGGGCTTTAGGTTACTAGGACTAAGTCCCCTCCGACTTAATTACTCGAGTATTAAAGAGCTCACTCTGGTTAATTTTGCATATAATCAATTGGACTTCTGACTCTTTTTTTTTTTTCGTAATCTGGAATGAGCCTTTCTCATTTCCAACCCTAGACTACTCATATAAATATGAGCCGGCTACTAGCCATTTGACGCCTAGCCTTTATTGACAATTATTACCACTTAGCATGAAATCCCTGTTTTCCCCCAAACTTAGATTTTAGTGTTCCTACGCTATCAAGGGAATAACGAAAATTCTAAGAATAAACAAGTGATTAAATCTCAAAACATCCAACAGGCATGACCCTAACCTAGCCCAAAAAGCACCCCAATGAGACTGTGTAAAAATTTTGTTCCCATAACATGCAAGTCAATTCCTTAGGAACTATAAATCAGCCCTCTACTCATCATCATCACACCCAAATCAACATCCACCTATCAATCAGAATCAGCTCGTCCTAAGGGATCATGAAAAATGCATGCCATGAAAATGCAACTAATATGACTCACATGGTAAAACAAACAAACAATAACAGAATGTCCTAAATGAAACAACATAGATAATACGAACAAATATGCATGAATTACTACTAATATGCAAAACATGATATCCTACATGAACACAATGACTCACAAAAACTACTAACACATATACATACTACTTATCCCCCAAACCACCCCCAAACTTATAATATTCAATGTCCGCATTGAATGGAAGTAAATACAAGGGATAGTAGAGAACATACCTGAAACACCGAAACACATGGGTTGCCTCCCACGAAGCGCTTGTTTTATTGTCGCTAGCTTGACTTCACTTTCGTACTTTAATCGGTAGTACCAAGAACCGCGGTTTCTGCTTTGCGATTCACATGTTCACCAAAATATGGCTTCAACCTCTGTCCATTTACTTTGAAAGCTGCTTCCGGTATTTTATCAAAAATTTCCACTGCACCATGTGGAAACACCGTTTTAACTGTGAATGGTCCTGACCACCTTGACTTAAGTTTCCCTGGAAAAAGTCTGAGACGAGAGTTGAAAAGCAAAACTAACTGCCCTGGTACAAAAGACTTTTGCACCAAACGTCTGTCATGCCATCTCTTGACCTTTTCCTTGTATAACTTGTGATTTTCATAAGCCTGTAGCTGAAACTCATCCAGTTCATTAATCTGAAGCATTCTTTTCTCACCTGCTGCTGCTAAGTCAAAGTTCAACTTCTTCAGCGCCCAATAAGCTTTGTGTTCTAGTTCGGCAGGCAGATGACAAGCCTTGCCATATACTAGCTGAAAAGGTGACGTGCCCAAGGGTGTTTTGTAAGCTGTTCTATAAGCCCAAACAGCTTCATCAAGTTTTAGTGACCAGTCCTTCCTTGAAGGATTCACGACCTTCTCTAGGATCCGTTTTATCTCTCTGTTGGAAACCTCTGCTTGGCCATTCGTTTGAGGGTGATAGGCCGTAGCAATTCGATGATTTATGTTGTACCTTGCCATCAATGCTGTGAACTTGCGGTTGCAGAAGTGTGATCCTTCGTCACTGATAATTACCCTTGGAGTTCCGAAACGTGTGAAAACTTGCTTATTCAGAAAATTCAGCACCACTTTAGCGTCATTGGTCGGTAAGGCCTTCACCTCGACCCATTTAGAAACATAGTCCACCGCTAGCAAGATGTACTGATTATTGCATGAAGAAACAAAAGGACCCATGAAATCGATCCCCCACACATCGAAAATCTATACTTCCAACAGCATATTCAGAGGCATCTCATTCCTCCTAGAGATATTACCAATTCTTTGACATCTATCGCATCTCAACACAAACTGATGCGCATCTTTAAACAGTGTTGGCCAATAAAACCCAGCATGAAGTACTCGAGTGGCTGTCTTCTCTCCAACATAATGCCCTCCGTAAGTGGTAGAATGGTAGTCATGCAAAATACCTTCAACCTCACTAAACGGAATGCATCTCCGAATCACCTGATCAGGTCCCTGTCTGAATAAGAAGGGTTCATCCCATCGGTACCATTTTACATCATGAAGAAACTTCTTTCTTTGAGCATAAGAAAATTCCGACGGGATGACATTGCTTACAAGATAGTTCACAATGTCTGCAAACCATGGTTCTTCATTTTGCACCCCAAAAAGTTGCTCGTCAGGAAAAAATTCGTTGATGAGAGTTTTATCCGCTGAGTTACCGTGTTCCTCTAACCGAGACAAGTGATCAGCCACCTGGTTCTCAGTACCCTTTCTATCCTTGATTTCCAAGTCGAATTCTTGAAGTAACAGAACCCAACGAATCAACCGTGGCTTAGCATCTTTCTTCGACATTAGGTATCGAATGGCTGCATGATCTGTAAACACCACTACCTTAGTTCCGAGCAAATACGATCTGAATTTCTCGAAGCTATATACAATAGCTAAGAGTTCCTTTTCTGTAGTAGTGTAATTCAGCTGTGCATCATTGAGAGTTCTGCTAGCATAGTAAATCACGTGAAACACCTTATTCTTCCGTTGACCAAGAACATCTCCCACTGCATAGTCACTTGCATCACACATTAATTCAAAAGGTTCACTCCAATCAGGTGCAGTGATAATGGGCGCAGTTGTCAATTTCTTCTTTAAGAGCTTGAATGCCTCCAAACAATCTTCACCAAATTTAAAAGGAATATCCTTTTCTAACAGATTGCACAAAGGTTTAGATATTTTCGAAAAATCTTGGATGAATCGCCGATAAAAACCCGCATGACCAAGAAAACTGCGAATTCCTTTAACTGAAATTGGTGGAGGGAGATTTCCAATCGTCTCCAACTTAGCCTTATCCACTTCCAGCCCCTTACTAGATACCTTGTGCCCAAGAATGATGCCTTCCTTTACCATGAAGTGACATTTTTCCCAGTTGAGTACTAGATTAGTCTCAACACATCGTTTCAGCACCATGCCTAGATTTCTGAGGCATTCATCAAATGATTTCCCAAAGACTGAGAAATCATCCATGAACGCTTCCACATTGATACCAATCATATCCGAAAAAATTGCCATCATACACCTCTGAAAAGTAGTAGGTGCACCACAGAGTCCGAAAGGAACGCGTCGGAACGCAAAAGTGCCAAAAGGACATGTGAAAGTAATCTTCTCCTGATCTTCTGGAGTAATACCAATCTGATTATATCCTGAATAACCATCCAGCAAGCAATAGAATTCATGCCCAGCCAACCTGTCTAGCATTTGATCAATGAATGGAAGGGGAAAGTGATCATTCCTTGTAGCTTTGTTCAGCTTTCTGTAGTCCATGCAAATTCTCCACCCTGTAACTGTACGAGTCGGAATGAGCTCGTTCTTTTCATTGGCAACTACTGCCATGCCTCCTTTCTTAGGCACACATTGCACTGGACTTACCCATGAACTGTCTGAAATGGGATAGATGATACCAGCATCTAGCCACTTGAGAATTTCTTTCATGATAGGATTTAACCACCTTTGGTGTTCTACTGTTGGTTTACTCCCTTCCTCCAATGGAATTTTATGTTGACAATATGCGGGACTGAATCCTTTTAGATCCGCAACAGACCAACCAATGGCTGATTTGAATTCTCGAAGAACTCTCAAGAGCTTGTCTTCCTCAGAGTCTGAAAGGTTAGCAGATATAATCACAGGTAAAGTGGATTTTTCACCAAGGGAAGCATACCGTAAGTGATCCGGTAGTGGCTTGAGCTCTAGAGTTGGAGCTTCTTCGATAGACGGCTTTAATTGCTGATGTGGTCCTTTTAATTCTGGCAGTCCCAGCGATTCAACTGGTCTTTCAAATTTTCTTTGCCACGGCAAAGCATCCAGATATTGCAATTGTTCATCAATGTCATCTTCATCTAATGAATACTCCCCACTGAGGGTCTTTTCCAAAGTATCATTCATGAGCATGTGCCCTAACTTTTCTTGTACCGTAGACTCAATCAAGTCTATCTTCAGACACTGTTCTTCTTCTGTCGGGAATTTCATAGCTGTGAAAACATTGAAGGTGACAATTTGATCGTGCACCTTCATCGTCAGTTCCCCCTTTTGGACATCAATCAATGTTTGTCCTGTTGCTAAAAATGGCCTACCAAGAATGATAGGAATCTTCTTGTCCTCTTCGAAATCAAGAATGACAAAATCAGCAGGAAAGATGAGTTTGTCTACTTTCACCAACACATCTTCAACAACTCCCCTAGGATAGGTGATAGATCGATCAGCCAACTGAAGGGACATACTTGTCGGTTTTGGTTCAGGAAGACCAAGCTGCAAGAAAACCGAGTATGGCATAAGATTGATACTTACTCCAAGATCACATAAACATTTGTCGAAAGATAATCTCCCAATGGTGCATGGTATTGTAAAACTCCATGGATCTTTCAGTTAGGCGGCAACTTTTGCTGCAATACCGCACTACATTCTTCCGTCAAAGCAACGGTCTCTAAGTCTTCAAGTTTTAATTTCCTCGAGAGAATGCCTTTCATGAATTTGGCATAGCTTGGCATTTGTTCGAGAGCTTCAGCAAATGGAATGTTGATATGTAATTTTTTAAAGACTTCAAGAAATTTGCCAAACTGCTTGTCTAATTTCTGTTTTTGCACTCGTCGAGGAAATGGTGGAGGTGGGTAGACTTGCTCTTTTACTTCTTTTTGCTTGAGGACAGCTTGTTTAGGGGTTGGCATATTTTCTTTAATCTCCTCCTTTGATTCTGATATATTTCCCATGTCCTTTGTGTCTCCCACATCTGCTTTTTCTGTTCCTTTGTCTGGCAGAATTTTTTCTGTATCATTTAGCTCAGCATCCTCCGTGATTCTCCCTGATCTGAGGGTAATTGCTTTGATGTGCTCGTGATTATCCTTTCTCCCAGGATTAAGTTCAGTGTCACTGGGGAGTGTTCCTTGTGGTCGGCTCATCATGAAACTAGCGAGTTGACTCAATTGAGTTTCCAGATTTTTAATGGAAGCCGCTTGGCTTTTTTGGCCCAACCTCAACTCCTCTAATTCAGTCTTTTCATTCGACGATTGTCCAGAATTTCCATAAGATTGTTGTTGTTGAAATCCTGGGGGCTGAAATTGTCTAGGAGCATATGGTTGTTGAAAATGTTGCCCCTGTTGTTGCTGGAATCGAGATGGATTATACTGCTTAGCTCCAAATGGCTGATGATTAGATTGTTGGTAGGGCTGATGTGATTGTTGTGCTCCTCCTTGATTATTGCTCCAACTGAAATTTGGATGATTTCAGTTGTTCGGATGGTAGGAATTTGGAGCTGGCTGTTGCTGTCTTTGGAAATTGCTTACGAACTGAACCGACTCGTTTGAGATGGCACATTGATTTGATTCATGTGCGCCTGCACACAACTCACAAACACTAGCAATTTGATGAAATCCTTGTGCTGTTAAAGAGTCTACTTTCAATTTCAAAGCCTCTAGCTGAGCTGTTAAGGAAGTGGCTTTGTTGATATTAAGAATTCCTGCTACCTTCTGTTGTGGCATTCTCTGAGTTGGGTTTTGATATTCATTAGCTGCCATCATCTCGATAAGATCGTAGGCCTCCTCATAACTTTTAGCCCATAATGCTCCCCTTGAAGCTGCATCTACCATTGGCCTTGATTGCATTCCTAGCCCATTATAGAAACAATTTATGATCATCCAGTTTGGCATGCCATGATGAGGGCATTGCCGAAGCATTTCTTTGTATCTCTCCCAAGCTTCACATAAAGTTTCACCAGACTGCTGAGAAAATTGAGTGATAGCATTCCTTATAGCTGCAGTCTTAGCCATGGGGAAGAATTTGCTAAGAAACTTTTGAGCTAGATCAGCCCAAGTGATGATAGATCCTGGTGGTAGAGAGTGTAGCCAACCCTTGGCTTTGTCTCTTAATGAAAACGGGAAGAGTCTCAACTTCACAGCATCATCTGACACATTGTTGAATCTGAATGTGTCGCATATTTCTATGAAGTTCCTGATGTGTAAGTTAGGATCTTCCGTTGCAGTTCCTCCGTACTGTACTTGATTCTGCACCATCTGAATAGTACTGGATCTAATTTCAAATGTAGGAGCCGTAATTGCTGGCCGAATGATGCTTGACTGGATGTCATCAATCTTCGGTTGCGAGTAGTCCATTAAAGCCCTTGCTGCTGCAGGTGCAACTACTTCGCCTTCTCCGTCCATCTTGTGAGTATTTGCTAGTTCAAGTACTTGTTTGGCTTTTAATGCTTTAGAACGTGTTAGCATAAAAATCCAAGTATCTGTACACAAATAATCACTTCACAAAAATATAAGATAAAATGTTCAAGTCAAACAAATTAACTTCTATTGTAGTAAAACACATAAACAAAAATAACACCGAGTCCCCGGCAGCGGCGCCAAAAACTTGTTCGCTATTTTCTCTACGCAAGTGTACGCAGTCCAAAAGCAATATAGGGAAATAAGGATCGTTCCCACGAAGACTCGGTTATTTTAGTAAATATGTCTATTCAACAATGCTTGGTTAATTATAGAAGCATGAACGAACTAAAATGGTTTATTTGCAGATAACAATTAACTAATGAAGTAACGGCTAATTTGTTTAAAATAATATGATAGAGGCATGGGGTCCTAATTTCATGAATGTTTTAACTCTTATTAATTATCAAGAATTAATGTGTTACAATTGTTAAGAATGCTAGCGGGAACACGAAACTAATATGAGCCATCTTTCAATTAACTCACACCATTCCAAATAAACATCCACAAAAGAGATAGAAGTTATAAGGGCATTAATTATATCCAATACACTATATGTCTATGTGAATGGGTGATACAATCAATTTAATCACAAGTTCCGCAATTAACTACATAGGGGAATAACGTTCTTTCGAAACTATAATCCGAAATGCGGAGAAGCCGACATACCTATGCTAGCATGGCAAGCCCTAAATCTCTAAATCCACTTTCGCAATCATTAGAGATTTGGCACAATAGATGTTAGCTATTCACCTATATTCAATTAAAACAACCATGCAAGGCAATCTTATATAGAAATTGTAAACACAAATTATCTATCAAATTAACATGAGCATTAACAATTCATTACATTAGAACCCCATGAAAGTGTTAAGTTCATAATTAAACTAGGCACCTTTATGGAATTAAATAAAATCATGGTAGAAAATTTTATAATTTAATTAAGAAATTACGAAAATTTAAAAATAAAAATAAAAGAATTAGAACCTAATAATAATAATAATAATAATAATAATAATAATAATAATAATAACTAAATTAAAAATTACGAGAAATTAAATATGAAATTACCAGAGTTTAGAAATAGAACCGAATAAATTGTTGAAACAGAGGAGCACTCCAAGTGGCCAACTAAATAAATAAAGGAACGGACAAAACTCAAAAGCAATCCAAATAATTCATCTGTTGCTTTCTGTGAATTCTGTCGGCTGCTGTCTCACTCTCCCCCACCGCGCGTGGAGTGCACGCGCCGGCCTTAAAGATCAAATAGCCGCGCGTGGCGAGCACGCACGCTTCCTGAGACTGGTTCTGGTTAATTGCGTGTGGCTCACTGGCAGTTGTGGTGTTGTACTGATTGATCACAGAAAGACTGGTTGTGTTTATATGCTTCTGTTCAATTTAACCCAAATTGCTTTACAGACTGAATAAAATAGAAGAGCCCTCCTGATAATCCCCTTAAATTCTTAAATTAAATCTTATAATAATTTTTTAAAGAAATTTTTAAGTGTATAAAATAAAATAAAATTACAGAAATTCAAAGTGTTTAAAATATAATAACATTACAGAAATTTAAATTATATAAAATAAACCGTTTGCAGAAATTCAAAATGTATAAAATAAAATGAAATTACAAGAGAAAGTGATGAAAAATGGAGAGAATAAAACTGAAATTCAGTTCCGAGGTGTCTTCAAAACTATGCACATCACACATATTTATAGTGCAATTTAGCACACCATGTAATACAAAGTCAGTAGTTTTAAAAGTAAAAGTCTACCGGCCTGGCTAAATCTAACTACTCCCAAGACAATTGTAAAAGTCTTCCAGCCAAGCCAATTTGCAATTCTCCTCCACAACTGGAGATAGTTGAATTTTAATACGCAGTTCTGTAGAAATGCTTTTTACCCCGCACAACTTATAATCTTTAATTAATAAATAATTAATTTAATTCAGAAATTATAAAAAAAAATACCTAATATTATTAGATATTTATAAATATAATTTTCTAATTTAAATAAAATATTTATTAACAAAAATTAAATTATTATGTTCCGAGCTGTGTCGTTCACCTGCGCACAGGCGAGTGGAGATGGCAGCCGACAGTTCCTGCATGTGTTGACAGAGAGCATCTTCTATACATTTGTAAACAAATGGTTAATTTTGTGTTCACACACAAAAATGCAACTAAGTACCCCATCTTTGACACAACTTGCACATCTATTGGGCCTTGAGCCCAATGGCTTTTTAATCAGCCCAATTCAATTCTAATGGATTCAGCCCATGCAATTCATAACCCAAATCTCTTTTGTTTTAATTTAATTAATTACTTAATCAATTAATCATTTAAACAAATAATGATTAATTCATTAATTAATTAATTAATTAAATCAATTTAGATTAATACATTAATTCAACGTTAATTAATCATGATAATTAATTTAATAAATAAATTAATTCAGAATGAATTAATTTATCAATTAAATAAATTACATAAATATGTTAATTAAATAAGAATTAATATAAATCTATTGATAGCGCAAATTCTTTTTCCTCGTAGCCAGTCCATCTGAGCCAGAACTCCACCGTCTTTTAACCTTTTATCGCCAGGATACCTGAAATTTCGAGTTCTACACAACAAATACCGAAAGAACAAAAACGAATTAAAAGACACCACATACTTAAGGATAAATCACCAATCTAGGCTTAATTAGTGCATAATAAGTGGATATAAAATCCACTTATCAATGATGCAATTGCTCGATGCCTGGAAAGGACGAACGATGTGGTCAAACTTTTGCCGTCAAATCGCCTCCGGTGGCTACTGTAGAAGACGATGAATAGTAACCATATACGCATGATGGATATGCGTATCGTCGAAAACGCATGATGAATATGCGTATACGTGGTTACTGTTCACAAATGCATACAAAAAATTTGCAAACTTCACGCAATCACCACACGCGTGGTCAAATTATACGCATTATTAGAATGCGTAGCCCCTGTACGCATTTATGTATTGCGTGGTAGGTGGGTATTTTGTGCGGACGTTTCCGCCGATGGATATTTTGGGCACCCAGAATTAAAATGTGGGTATTCTTGTTTTTCACCCATTTTAAATTCATACAATTATAAAAATTCAAAGATATGAAAAGTTTAGATGTTACAAAAATAATTGTATAATAATTATGTAATTGTCATATTATTAGAGCATCTTCAATAGTGTTTTGTAAAATGATTGGCTAAGTATTGATTATGTAAAATTTTGCTGAACGTACTTTACTCTAATGGGGTTGACTATATTAGTTAGCTATATTTTAGAAATGATATATATTATTATTTTAGAATTGGTATATTATTCAAGTTGTTAGAAATAAAAAGAATTATTTTAATATGATAATTGATGATATAACATATTGTTAAAGTTCAATAAATATAATCAACTAGTTGTGGTTGTCTAATTTTTTACAAGATTTTGTCCATTTTATCCAGTTGAAATGGACAAAATTTTATAAATTTTCTATAATTTTTATTTAAGATAATTTATCTTACGAAGTAATTTTTATCTAAAAATTTTACATAATTGGAGATGGGTGAAAAACCAGAATACCCACCATTTAATTTTGGGTGCCCAAAATACCTACCGGCGGAAAAACACGCACAAAATACCCACGTACTACGCATTTGGGAGATGCGTACAGGGGCTACGCATTTTAAATCTGCGTAGAGGTCGACCACGCATCGTACATATGCGTGGAGTTTGTTAATACTGATTCTGCATTTGTGAACAGTAATTGAGGATACGCATGTCGAGCATGCGTGAGCTCAGATACGCATGACCAACATGCGTATGCCTCGTCACTATTCATCGTCTCCCCACCGCGCCGACGTCGTTTTTTCGACGAAATCTTTGACCAAACCATTCAGTCCATTCTAGGCATCGTTCAATAACGTTCCATATACCAAAATGTTCGGCTTTTCACGCTCTACAAGTCTGTACCATTCTATTTTCATTTGTTTCACCGAATTTTAAATCCCCAATTCGAGCTCGTCTTTTCCGATTTGTTTTTCGATTGGTTCGTACACGCCCCTGCGGGGCCAAAACCCAACAAATGAAGATGGAACAATGGAGACCAAGGTCTGGGCTTCCTTTTGATGGCCTCAGGAGTTGTGGAGGTTGCCTGAATTTGATGGACGAGAGAGATGAACGGGAGAGGCAATTTTTCGCCTCAGAGAGACGCCGGCCAGATACGTGAAAAATGACGCATGATGATGTCATCACGCATTCTGAGAATGCGTGACCTGAGATACGCATGTTGGACATACGTAGCCTATGCTGCGCATTTTCAGAATGCGTAGCTCGTGGGCAATTTGGGCGGATGCTCGCGTAGATGGGTATTTCGGGCTGGACTTAAGCAAAAGTAGTGTAGTTTGGGCATTATTTCATTGGAGATACTCTTATGATATAAAATCACTAGTAGAAAAATGGTCTTTTACGTCGGTTAAATAGGTCTTATACGTCGGTTAAATGGCGACGTATGGGCTGGCGACGTATAAGGTCAGAGTCTTTTACGTCGGTTAAAAAGGTGACGTATATTGTATCCTTTTACGTCGGTTCTTCTAAACAACCGACGTATATTGTACCCTTTTACGTCGATTCTTCTAAACAACCGACGTATATTGTATCCTTTTACGTCGGTTCTTCTAAACAACCGACGTATATTGTACCCTTTTACGTCGGTTCTTCTAAACAACCGACGTATATTGTATCCTTTTACGTCGGTTCTTCTAAACAACCGACGTATATTGTTATCCTTTTACGTCGGTTCTTCAAAACAACCGACGTATAAGGTCCAAAATATTAAAAAAAAAATATTTTGTTTTTCTGTACAACCCAGAAAATTAATTAAAAACCAAAATTCCCAAAATCAACCAATAATTTTACATCCATAATTTTACAACCGAACAACATCCATAAAATTAATTAAAAACCATAATATGCACTAGTAGAAACATGTGCAACAATCAAAAAAAAAAAAGAAACCTATGCAACAATAAAAAAACATACATTAACAAAATTGTACAACCAAAAACTACAATAACCAAAATGTTTACAAATTCCCAATCTAATGGGTCACTCATGTCATGTAAGAGAGATTGTACAAGCTAGTTACACTGAGATAATTCAATGATGAAATTTAAAACTAAGCTGCTCAGATTGTCGATGAAAACTACTTCATCCAAAAAAAACCCCACCCTTCTCTCCTCATATACTTTCTGATGCCACAAACACATCAGCTTTTTCAGTAAGATATCCACGCATAGCATATTCTGGCACAATTTTGAACCCCAGGTAATGTCATTAAGCTACTTTAGGTTTCAGTTGATACAACAGACCACTGCCTGCTGGAATAGGTGCAATCAAGAAACATAAATTGGTTCCGCATCCACTTTTCTTCTAATCCTGAAAAAAAGATTTTCCCTATACAAGTCAACATCCTTGCATATTTTTCACTGATAGAACTAGTAAAGCATCACTAACATGAGTTATCCACATCAATTAGTAGTTGTTCGGAATTGATACAATGCATTGAATTATGTCTCAATTAAAATTATTTTGTATCATATGACATATTGATTAATTATTTCAGACGTCTTGATTCAAGAAATAATGCAGTGTTTGTATTTAGTGTGCCAGTTGACACCTGTATTTATCTAACACCACACACCACAGTTAAGAATTTGGATCATAATAAAAGTAGATATGTGTGTCTGTGTGCGTGTAGATCAATCCTTTGAAGATCTGTAAGTGTTTCATTAAGCTGCAATATTATGTACCCGTGTGGATCTTATCTGTTTGAGTGACATGTCAAGCTGCCTCTCTAGCTGCTCCAGCTCCTTTCTGTTTAGAGGGCCAAGATCCTCACCCAGAAGGTTCCTACTTATAATTTAAATAAACCAAGTTATCAATAATAGTAAAATAGATATGTATGTACCTAATGTGAGTGATTATTAGTTAGAGCATCAAGAATTACCTCTGAGATCTCTGGAGGGCTTCATAACGTGCTTTGAGTTTCAAGTACTCCTGCTGACTAGCTACCTCCTGCTAAACATATATAGAGTGATGCAATAATCCAACCCTTACATAAAAATAAGAAATGGAGGATCATGTATATATATATAGTACTACTATACATGTAGTTGGACAGTTAGAGCCATGCTACTGTTTTATTTAAGCATTGCTAATATATTTAATTTTTTTTTATCAGTAATTGATAACTCTAAAACAGATCTTATATAGAGTCCCCCAAACCAATCACCAAGCCCGCCATCGGCCAAAGTAAAAAGTGAAGCAGGTACTTCCTGACACATGGGAAAAAATGTATTTATGTTATCAGAATATACACAAAAAGATCATGCGCTGGTAGAACTTAAATGTGACTGCCTAAGAACAGGACCTACTTACTCAATTAACTTTTGAAAATTGATACTGAACATTGTTCTTCATAGAAATTATAGACACGAAAAAGGTCATTTCCCCAAAGCCAATGGCAGGCTTTATTGTCCCCGTAATTGTTATTTTATTTAAACTCTTTGTACTATATATCACGGTTCCTAAGGTCTAAGGATCGGTTTTTGAGATGACGAGTACAAACATAACAATTATAGATATAAAATCAAAAGAGTATAAACCATCAGTGAAACAAAATTTCAATATGCAATTAAGAAAAGGACTACAATGTGATAGCAAGTAATCTCACCATAATGTTTTCTGTACTTGCAGCATCTGCTGTGTGTGCCACAATCAAACTTATGCAAGTTGCAAAAGTTGTGAGCCTGAAAGTAACTTATGGAGATTCAAATATAGAGAATAACATTATCTGGGTCAATAACTACACTATTCACTGCAGGTTCTGAAATATTTGATCTGCAATGAAAGTCTTGTAGCTGAAGATTAAAAAAAAAAATAATAATAATAAAATTGTCTCGCTCTGGCATATCAAAACATACATCTCATTAGTTGTGGATCATTGTGGCCTAGAGGAAGAGGCAACAACAAGCCAATAAGTGCTGATAAAGAGACCAGAAAAATACTGAGGGTGTCACAGGGAAGTCGATTTATGGATCACTAACTAGTATACCAGAATTCAGGGTGATAATGCCACGAGTTCAACGATAACAGTTACGTGTAAGATAGTAAGAACAATAACAGTTAAGTGTAAGATAGTAAGAACTAAGAAGGCTTCCTATTAAACAATAACAGTTAAGTGTAAGATAGTAAGAACTAAGAAGGCTTCTGGTAAAGTAGCAGAGGACCTAAACAACACTTCTCGAAAATCCAAAACATAATCCAGCAACGGAATAAAAAGAAAACTCAGACCTGGTAGAAAACTCATACAATAAAATCGCAAACACAAATTCAACAATTAAATCACTTACAAATCAAATTAATCACAAATTCATCTAAATTCAAAATCAAAATTCCAGACCTGGTAGATATTCCCATAAAAAGTGTATAGTATTGACTGCATATAAGTTCATCGAAATTTTGAAATTACACACATACAATTACACACAACAAACTGTATAAAAATTTAGCAAAAAAAAAAAAAACCGTATAAAAATCAACATATGTTCAAAAATAAAACAATAATCGAAGCATCAAATCAAATTAATTAGAGCTAGATACACACAAACAGCTAATTCAATTAATCGGAAAACTATACAAACACACATATACAAAAGTAAACATTTGTTAACTTATACATGAATTGTAAGAATTGAATACCTGAATTGAATACCTGAGAATCAAATTAATTAGCGAATTGTAATCTTATTGAGGAGTATAACAGCGGGTGGTGTTTGAATTGGGGAAGAATATAGTACGGCTGAAGAGAGAGAGTTGAAGAGTGAGTACGGCTGAAGAGAGAATGAATCGAGGTAGGGGAACACGATACTTGGGTCATTTTAGAAGAATGAACGGTAAACTGGCTGGAAAATTGGAATCGCCGATTTAGGGGAGAGAGAGAGAGAGAGCGCGACGAGAGGATGTGTAGTTTAGGAGAGTAAAGGCTCAGATCTTATTAATTCAATCCAGCGGTTCAAAGTAATCTGAAAGAAGCACAATCCTTGTGCTTCAATGTTACCCAATAATAATGTGACATGTGGCAACTTCTAATTTCTTTAAAGTTTTATACGTCGGTTATATTAAGAGTGATATAAAAAGTAGTATTATATACGTCGCCTTTTCTCAACCGACGTATAAAGTAGTATTATATGCGTCGCCTTTTTCTCAACCGACGTATAAAGTAGCATTTTATACGTCGCCTTTTCCTCAACCGACGTAAAAAGTAGCATTATATACGTCGTCTTTTTCTCAACCGACGTATAAAGTGGTATTATATACGTCGCCTTTTTCTCAACCGACGTATAAAGTAGCATTATATACGTCACCTTTTTCTCAACCGACGTATAAAGTAGCATTTTATACGTCGCCTTTTCCTTAACCGACGTATAATATGACCTTATACGTCGGCGTTTTCTTCAACCGACGTAAAAAATGTTAAAAATTGACCTTATACGTCGCCTTTATGCGGAACCGACGTATATGACTACTTTATACGTCGCCTTTGGCCAGAACCGACGTATAAGAGGCGACGTATATAATACTACTTTTTATATCACTCTTAATATAACCGACATAATAATAATGGTAGGTGATTAAAGAGAATAGATTAAGATTTGAGATTTGAGAGGATGCCAAAAACAAAAATGGTAGGTGATTAAAGAGAAGATACACCAATACTGAAGTTAAATTAAATAAAAATATAATAATGAAAACAACCCAATCGAGGGTTCTGACTTCTGAGAGAGGGATGGGACAAAGGCCAGGGCGTTCTTTCTCTCCTCCCCTCAACCATAATCCTCTATCGCCCGAGAACAGTGGAGATTTCAAAGATGGACTTCCAGATTGAACAGATTACAGATGACCGGCCTACAGTGAGAAAAGCCAACCAGAAGAATATGAAACAATAATTTTAGGATATACATATTTTATCATCCTAAATTAAGGGGGGTGTATACAACTGGGATTTTGAAGGATTTCTTATAATCCACAGATTTTAATGAATTTTTTAAATTCATGAATTGTTTAAATTCTACAAAGAATCTTGTAAAATTGATGTAGAATCATTGAGATTTGAAATGTTTTTTTTAGAAATCCATCAAAATCTCATTAATTTTTGCAAAATTTCAAAACTTATAAAAACAACTAGCAAATCCACCAAAATTCATGAATTTTAATAAATCTAAAAAATCCATGGATTTTTGAATACCATCAGATTTAAATGGATTGTTTTAAATCCAGATTGAATACACCAAGATTTTAAAAGACTTTTTGAAATCCTAATTGAATACCCTCGGATTTTAAATGACATTGAAATCCAAATTGAATACCTCAAGATTTTAATGGATTTAAAAAAAATCCAAATTGAATATCCCTAAATTTCTAAAATTCCTCAAAATCCCAGTTGAATACACCTCCCTAAATTTGATTAAATCAAAAATAAATATTAATTTAGTAAATAACTCAATTCAATCGAGTTTTTCTGTAATCATTCACTATCAAATTATTGTTCATACTTATTTATTATCGGGTGAAAAAAAAATCCACATTTTTATTCCAGCTGCCCAAAATACCCACCGGCGGAAGGAGGTGCCCAAAATACCCACGAACCACGCAAGTTACAGATGCATACAGGGGCTATACGCATTATATTCATGCGTGGAGTTGGACCACGCAAGTTATAGATGCGTGCAGTGTGTAAATTCCGATTATGTACTCTGTGAACAGTACCAAGGGTTGCGCATGTTGCATGTGTATCTCGAGATGCGCATCTCCAACATGCGCAACCTTGGTACTGTTCATCGTCTTCCAAGCTCGCACCAGAGCGATTTTTCGATGAAAAGTTTGATCACTTCGTTCACTTCTTTTCCAGCATCGAACACTAGCATATTATATACCAAAATCTTCGCCTTTTCATCCTCTACATGTCTATACCATTGGATTTTCATTTCTTTTGCCTGATTCGAAATACCCAATCTATACCTTTTTTTTTCGATCTAGTTTTCTGATAAGCTAAAACACGCCCTTGCGAGGCCAAACTCAATAAACCTACTTGGAAAATGGAGGTGTGCGAACGAAGAAGACGACCGGAGAGGCGATCGAGAAAGCGAAAGAGACGCCGGCTGTGTTTATGAGAAAATGACGTGGGATGACGTCATTGCGCATCTGGGAAATGCGTTACCCCAGATGCGCAAGAGAGAAATGTGTATCTCTACCTACGCATGCCCAGCATGCGTAGGTCGTGGGAGATTTGGGCAGACGATTCTGCATACAGGTATTTTGGGCACTTTGACTACAAAAGTAGTGTATTTTGGTCATTTTCTCTTTATTATCAAGGCGATGTTAAATGAATAAAGGCTCCTAATATCACAATTTCAAGACAAATGACCTAAAATATCAAAAATGAAAAAGTTGGCCTCGTATATCATTCTAAAACGTGTAGCGTTCTTTAATTTTTTTTCAAAGACGCTAATGCGTCTGCCGTTTGGAGTGATGGGTGGGAACGCCACATTACGTGGCATTTGGGGTTGGGTTGGTATTTTTTTTTATTCTAAATATATATTTATAAATAATATTAAAATTTTTAAACAGACGATCAATTAAAATTGTATTATTAAATTTAAAAAATATAATTTTAATTAATCTTAAGGGTTCATTAATTAACTTTTGGGGTTCAACGTTTCCATTTTGTTGGATTTAATTTTTTTAATTAAAATTTTTAAATTTTATCTGTTTTATCTTGAGTTTTCAATAGTTAATCTTTGGGGTTCAGTAGTTCCATTTTAGGTTTAAAAATATTCGGAACGATGAATAAATCGTATATATTTAGAAGAAAAAAATAACAAACAAAATAAACGTCACATGAAGTGGCATTTTCCCACAAAACATCATTTCATGTGGCATTTTGGACCATAACTAAAGTTAGAATAACGTTTTCAAAGTAACAATCCTACAAACTCACTTTCAATTAGCGTTTTGAAAAAAAAGAAAGAAAAACTATACACGAACTAGCGTTTATACTAAAAATATTAAAATGCTAGACAACGTTGTGTTATAGCATGATATTTGGGACCAACTTTCTAACTTATGATATTTGAGATTATTTCATTTAAAATTGTAATATAGGGGTGCCCATATCCAGTATCATATTATTTTTATAAAACGAACCATACCCGAACCAGGTTCATCTATACTATACTATAATAAGTAAACTAGGGGATAATTGGTAGTTTGGTAGTTTGGTTCAACCCTATTTTTTAGCCATAATTTTAGTTCAATTAAAAATAAATTTAATTAATATTTTATCTACCTAAAAACATTCCCGGGTAAGCAAAGATTTAGCCGATACCCAAAGATTTAGCCGAGAGTTTTGATCGAGAGGAGTGGTGTGTGTGTGTTTTTTTTTTAAATTTTATTAACAGGAGAGTGTTTAACAGGAGAGTGTTTTGTGTGTTTTTTTTTACATTTTTTTAATTATTAATAAACATTTTTTTTATTATTATTAATAATAGAGATTTAAGCAAATCAAAGAGTGACAAAAAAAAGAGTACCAAACCGACAACCAAATATATTCTATTTCGCTTATAATAGTATTAAATTAGGGGATAATTGGTAGTTTGGTAGTTTGGTTCAACCCTATTTTTTATATTAAAAAACATATTAAACAAATAACAAATTACACTATAACAAATTAAAATTAATATTTATAATATTATATTACACTATAAACAAATTACAAAAAAATAAAAGCAACCCGTGCTTTGCACGGGTTATAAGCTAGTATCCATAATACCCAAACCATGCTCATATCCATAAAATTGAATACTATTCAGTTCGTTCATTATCAAAGAACTAAAATACACTAGCAACTAAAATATTATGCAACTGGAGTGAAAGTTGATATTCAAACTTTAACAATTAACAGATTAATATAAATAAAAACGATTAAATGATTATTTATATAGTTCAAATAAAAATGATACTAATGTTGCTGGATCATATTTGACTCGTATTCGATGGATCACAAACTACCCGGTTAGAAAAAAGAAAATATGATACCGTCTCATATTCGATTTGGATCCGGACCTCAATACTCGGGATCAGATCATATCTGAATTAAATGATACCGATCCCAAATCTGAACACGATAAAAATAAAATGATCTTAGACCTGAGCAAGGCTGTACCCGATCGGATCATTTTTCATCCCAAGCGCCACACCCATATTAAATATCATTTTTTTTCAGTAAGAAACTCTTTCGACTCAACTTCATTTAATTTTTTTAAATAAAAGCTAAAGCTCTTGATTTGGGAAAAAAATCAGGTTCGGTTTTGTTTTACAATCCCGATGCAAAGAAAAAAAACTTTTCTTAAATGGAATGTATACGTTTTTGAGCAAACAGAATCAAAATCGGACGGACCAGATATGTCTAGGCCGAGGTTCCCCACAGAGATTAGGTAAAGAAACATCACACCAACACAAAACCGCCGTGTATACGTACATGAATTTTATATGTATATGTGTGTCTCTGTTTATGGTACATGTGTGTAAGGACCAACGATCCAAACGGCGCAGCTTTCTTTCCCCTTGAATGACTCTTGTAATAATAACACCACCACCATCCTTTGCATTTCTCAATTTCATCTCCCAGGTACTTGCCTTTTTCTCTTTTTTTATTTTTCTTGAAAAAGATTTAATTTTTAATGCTGTTCTACTGAATTTTAGCTGTTTTTTTTAGCTCAGATACTCAGAATTAAGGTTTCTTGTGGAACCCTTTTACTGTTAAGAAGCCTTTGCTTGCATGATTCATTTGAGTTTAAATTCGATTCAATTCATATCATTGTGTTTTGCTCATTGTTTTATTTTCTTATCTGTGCGTGTGTGGTTGTTAGTTTGTGTTTTGATCCCTGGTTTGTGTGTGTATGGGAGGGGTGTTAATTTCGGGCTGAGCTCGTAAACGTGTCAATTTCGTGGTGTGTTTTATAGAAATAATTTACTCGGGAAAAAGATGAATTTATGAGCTAAGAGATTTTTTTTTATAATGAACTAGTCAATTTGGGTAAGTTTTGGGTTAATTATGCCACGTGTCTTTTGGGTTTGGTGTGTGATTATGTTTAATTGAGTGGGGTTGTGATCGGGTCGGACATTGCCAGCCTATAGATATGGATGATAAAAGAAATAGGAAAGAAACTTGGGTAATTTTTCTTTTCTGTTACTGTTGTTTAATTTGGAATGGGAATTGAGTGTGTTGGTGATGTTTTTTATTATGATTAACTGAAATTGTTATTTTGAGAACCAAGATGCGGAAAATTTTCATGAATTGCTTTAATTAACATTTCTTTTTTTTGGATGTTGAAGTTATTGAAGTGGAACAGAGGAACATGATGCGTGGCAGAGACACTGAATATGAAGACAATGGGGGAATGAATAATGCTGGAATATCTGTTGACGAAGATGTTAATGGGGATGCTGGGCCGCTTGTGGGTATGAAATTTTGTTCTGTGGATGCTGCTAAGACCTTTTATGATGATTATGCTAGGAATGTGGGTTTCAATACCTGTGATAGCCAACCTAAATATGAGGGGACAGTTACAGTCTATGAGTTTGGATGTGCTCCAGATATCTTGAAAAGAAGACCTGGTGAGAACTGTGATGCAATACTTAGACTAGAGTCGAAGAATCTTAGCGAGTGGGTTGTGACACAATTTGTTAAGGAACACAGTCACTCCTTGATGCTTCCTAACAAAGTACAGTGCATTCGACCTAGGCGGCATTTTGCAGGTACTGCAAGAAGTATGACAGAAAGTAACCGAGAGGTGGGGAGTAATCCAAATGGTGTAATGTCTGTATCAATGAATGGGAATCATGTTCCTGTTGAAATAAACCATGGTGCTAAGAGTGCTAATATGGAATCTGATCGTGCATATATAAACTTTGGCCCTGGAAGTAATACTGGTAGTCTTGCTGGTCGGAGAAGGACATTGGGGAAGAATGCTCAAAACCTACTGGATTATTTTAAGAAAATGCAGGCCGAGAATCCTGGGTTCTTTTATGCAATACAGCTCGATGATGAGAATCGTATGGCGAATGTATTTTGGGCTGATTCAAGGTCAAGAAGTGCTTATAGTCATTTTGGAGATGCTGTTACACTGGACACTGTATACAGAGTTAACCAATATAACGTCCCCTTTGCTCCTTTCACAGGGGTGAACAATCATGGTCAAACAATTTTGTTTGGTTGTGCATTACTTTTGGATGAATCTGAGGCTACATTCATATGGCTCTTTAAGACATTTCTTGCAGCAATGGGTTATCATGCTCCCGTGTCCATTATAACGGATCAGGATAAAGCCATACATGTAGCAGTTGCTCGGGTTTTCCCAGAAACCCGCCATTGTATTAGCAAATGGCATGTTTTAAGAGAGGGCCAGTCAAAACTGGGTCACTTTTGCCATGCATATCCAAACTTTCAGGTGGATCTTTATAATTGTATCAATTTGACTGTGACACCTGAGGAATTTGAGTTTGCTTGGGACTGTATCCTAGATAAATATGATCTTAGGATGAATGCATGGCTGCAACTATTATATAATGCTCGCAAACAGTGGGCCCCAGTGTATTTTAGGGATACTTTTTTTGCTGCAATCGATGATAATCAGGGATTTGAGAGTTCCTTTTTTGATGGTTATGTAAATCAAGAGACTACTGTACCAATGTTCTTTAGGCAGTACGAAAGAGCTCTGGAAAATTCAATAAATAAGGAGATAGAAGCTGATTTTGATACAATGTGCACAACTCCGGTGTTGAGGACACCATCACCAATGGAAAAACAGGCAGCTAATTTATATACACGAAAGGCATTTCAAAAATTCCAAGAAGAACTAGTTGAGACTTTTGTGTATACTGCGGATAGAATTGATGGTAATGACGCCATTGGCAAGTACAGAGTTGCTAAATTTGAAGATGACCAGAAAGCCTATATTGTCTCATTGAATTCACCAGAAATGAGGGCAGCTTGTAGCTGCCAGATGTTTGAGTACTCTGGCATCCTCTGTAGGCACATTTTGACAGTTTTTACTGTGACAAATGTATTTACGCTTCCATCTCATTACATATTAAGTAGGTGGACAAGAAATGCAAAACGTTGGGTTGGATCAGATGATTGTGGTGAAGTGCATGGTCAGGAGTCATTGGAAGGACGCTATAATAGTCTATGTCGTGAAGCCATCAAATATGCTGAAGAAGGGGCAGTAGCTCCTGAGACTTACAGTGCTGCTAGAGCTGCTCTCAAAGAAGGAGCCAGGAAGGTAATGGCTGTGAAGAAAAACACTGCAAAAGTTGCTCCACCCAGCTCACATGTTAGTGTAATTGGTTATGAGGACTCGAGAAATTGCAGTCCAGATATGACCCCCTTGCTATGGCCACGGCAAGATGAAATGACTCGGCGCTTTAACCTTAATGATATTGGTGCTCCTACCCAATCGTCTGCCAATCAAAATTTTCCTCAAATGTCCCTGGTGTCTCTTCGCCAAGATGATGGTCATCAAGATAACAAGGTAGAAGATCTAGTTGTTGGACTTTTGTCCCAAAATACAATTGATTAATTTGTCTTACATCCATTTGCTAGGCCATTTTTCCTTGTCTAAAGTCAATGACTTGGGTGATGGAGAATAAGAATTTGGCACCTGCAAATAGAGTGGCTGTTATCAATTTAAAGGTACTTGTCGTAGTTTTTATCTTAAGTTCAGATTTTTTCAATCTTGTTTGTTGTTTTATGAACATTTAATGTATGCTCCCGTTTATTACTGCTGGTTTGTGGTACGCCCTCCATCCTGAGAAAATCTGCAACATATTATGTAGATTACTGAAGTATGGCATTATTATTTATCAACGAGGTGTATTTTTTTTAAAGATTAATTCTATCTTCTTGTGCCACTTGAAAATATATAAATCTAAAATTAGGATTTTGGACAGGTTGACAATTCTAAGTGTATCTTTGACAGTATGTACAAATTGTTTATATTGCAATTAATTTGACAGTGACTTGGGTGAAGGGATTAAATAATCACTGATTTTACTAGCCAAATATTAGGCAGGACAGTAAATATTTAACTAATGCTTTTGACTTTAATTGATTTAGAAATTTTATTCTGTTGAATATTAAATACATTCCTCTGATATTCATATTCCTTTTCTGGCATAAAATTGGTGTATCAACTTGTTGAAGAATGACTCTCATTCTCAATATTATGCTAGTATATTAGTACAAATGAAGTTTTGTATATTGAAACATATAATACCAGCTTATACATTAAATGTTATTAGGAAATACACCATCAAACCCGTGGGGACAGTTTTTTTGTGGTCAAGTGGACTATTTTGTAATGACAATATATACTTTTTAGTGCATAGTTATATAAAGATGCGTACATCTTACCCTCCCCAGACCCTGCTTTGAGCGGGATATACTGGGTATGTTTGGTTTGGTTTGGTTTTTATATAAAGATGCGTAAATTATTATCACAGCTTTTAAATTTTAAATGTACAAGCATCGCTACTAGTATAGTAATCATTTTGACTTGAGACATAATAGAAAGGCAACCTTTATTGATGAACAGGCCCAACTATAAGGTTGTGTAAAAAGACCAGTAGCACAGGGCCTCCCAATTAAGAGGGCCCCCAAATTTTCTTGACCCATTTACTATGTATCTCTCAGAAATAATACGTATATATTTCATATTTCTTTAAAGATTACTTGGAAATTAAGTCATCACTTCTCGGTAGAAATTTCTTTAATTAATCTTCAATTATCCATAATCCTGACTATTGATCTACGTGGGTCTTAACTTATTTATTCATTATACAATTCAAATAAGTTTATTTATCATTTTTTGTCAACTGGTTTTTTCCCTATCTCATCATTAATTTTAAGTTGTATTTATATTGAAAGATAATTATCCATATAATTAAATAATTTGTATATTTGATGCTTTATTTTGTAAAATTTAATTACTATATAAAAATATATAAAATCTAAACTCTTTAATTTTGTGTAATTTTAAATGAAGGGGTCAAATTTTGGATTTAACACTGGGCCCCTAAATGATTATAGACAGACCTGTTGACGTTGCAAGTATATGTAACTAAACTTAACTACTGTCTACTATAAGCATGAAAACAGATCTTGTAAAACAATATCATAAATTTTGCTTAGCAAAAAAGAAAAGCATCAGAAATTTTGTCTGGAACTCTTAGGGACATCCTACTCTTTTCCTTCGCCTTTTTCTATTAACTAATAGTTCAGTATTATAAGTATAGTTTAATGTGAATGTGCACATAAAAGGAAAAAGGATATTTAATTGACATTTACTTTGCAAATAAACAGAATATCTACAATAGTTAAAGCATCAAATGCAATTATTTCCAAGTTTTAGTAAGCACTATATTTATTTCTACATGTCTTTACTTGTGAAAATGAAAATTAATGGTTTTTTTGTCTGAACAAAATATAATCCCATATGGATTAAAAATATCATAATCAAATTTCTGAAGTCCAGGAGAGGTGCATTGCCTTCAATGTGTCATTATTGAAACATCATTGCCATCGATCATAGGCCTTCTAAAAGAAAATTTAATCAAAAGATCTTTCCTTCACCTGTTTGTGCCTATCTATCCAAAAGCTCAACCAAATTGAAGGTTTGTTGATCCTTGATTACTAGTGATGATTATTAATTCATTGGACTGTAGTCTCGGGATTAGAATCCTTGTACACAAAGGTGACCTCGATCGCGACCATCTAATATATAAAGCTAATCTTGTGTAACTTAAATACTTAGATTAACAGCCTAAACTTCTAAATTTATCTTTTAGCCAAGAATTAATTACTAAGTAGAATTATATTAATGATTTTGCTAATCCAAAAACAGAATTAATGGTAATTGTGGGAAGAATAAAGTTTGGTCGTTGGAGTGCACCTACTTAACAAATATATAATAATATTAGTGGTTCATCAAATTTACAGTTACCAGTTAATAGAACACAGCTGTATACTTCAATTGATCATCAATATGCTTCCTTGTGTCTGAATTCTGGATATTGAAAAGAGTTGTGATGTGGAGCAAGGAATAGAAAAATCAATTTATTTTTGTTTTATATTATCAATAAGTATTAATTAATTTTAACTTATTAGGGTTTGATTATATGGTTATATAGATTATGAGAATATCTATGTTATGGTAGTAGAATAATAAAAAGGATTTGTTTCCTCGAAAATAAACCTCTAGATCATTGAAATTGAGATTAGTCTCTTGGTATGGATGGTGATTCAAACTAATTCATATTTTCTGCAGTTGAGAAATCTTAGCCTCTTAGGGTTACCGGTTCTTGTTAAGTCACCTCAGGGCTATTGGGTTTTCTGCTTTAATCCACCCAAATCTATACGCTCTATTGCTTTCCTTCTCTCAAGTTGTGTGTATTTAATCTTGACTGTGTATCAGGATGGTTACCTTACACCTGTCTCTTTGATTATCAGCGAAATTGTTACGATCGCCATCTTAAGCAACATGTTTTTTTGTGGGCCCACCTTGACTTGAGTTGCTAATTATAGGTTTTCCTCTGTTTTCATATCTTTCGTTTGATCCATATTTAGCACTCCCCACTCAACTATCAATGACTTGTTCAGTGCCAGTGATGTGAAGAAGCAAAAAGTGTATCAAAGTGCAAAAGCCTTCTGGGGCGGATGCCCACACTCCATAGAAGAGAGGCACACAGGATTTTTTTTAAAGAAGGATGCAGATTTCCAGCAACTAAATAGGTCTTAAGTCGATGGTATCTCAGCATTAGCTTTACCAGATTTCTCCAAGGAGTTTCTGGTGGAAAATGCCTCCAGACGTGGAAGAAGGGCTTAAATAACCCTAGATGGCAAACCGGATTTTTTCATATTTTAGTAGTGACTAAGAGCTCGTGGCACTTGTGGGGGCAGTTACTAAATTGTCAGAACAAATGAACTTATCATGTGAGATAGGGACGGCCGGATGTATGTGGTGTTGGGTTACTGATGGTTCGGTTTTAGGGTTCAAGGATGGTTGCTTCAGTGGTAGCAGTCCCTTTCCTTTACTGATGGGATTTAAGATTCTTAGGCGTCCTGCATCATTGTGAGTAGGCATTCTACCATATAAATTATAAAAGAGTCATTAAGGTTCTTAAATCTGTAATAGAACAAATTATCAGCACTTGTTTCTACAAAAGTGGACGTAAGCTTCCAGGATTAAAATAAATGGTTACTATCATGAGGGGGGAGGGAAAGATAAATCGGTGCAAATCGGATCCTAAATGTGTGTGCGATCAAGGGGAGAATGCATCTACCCATGAGGAAATGGAAAATATGGAGGCATTGTATCCGGCAGATCCTTAGGAGCCAGTTCGAGAAGGCTAGGCAATATCAAGCTTGATTGGCCGACCAGAAAACATGAGTAGGTTATAAGTAGGTTATAAATATAGCTCATAAGCTTTAAGTAATAAAGCAGTCAGTTATAAGTAGGTTTAGGTGAAAAGATGGTGTAAGATAGCATACTAGTTATCGAACATTTTATCTCACAGGAAAGAATCTTAAATCAAGACTGTTGATTTCTCTCCTAAATCTCTTTCAACTGCTGATTTTCCGTTACTTCTCTTTACCACGCCTTTGTCTATCTATACCCAAAATCTGATTCTTTCTCAAAAAAAATGTTCGATGTCTCCAATATAATTATCCTATCCTCAAAATGTTGCTTGCATCAACAGAAATCACCTTAGTGTGTCCAATATGCTACTTGCAAATCAGATAAACGGCAATCTCACCAGCAGCTAGGTCCCATCATCGGATTTGTTTGGTTGCTCTAGTGTAGTAAGTAGTATATATATGCTATTTTCTACTTGAAGTCTTAACTTATTATTTCTCATAACTGAATTCCTGACAAACGTTATACAATGAGTGATTATTGGTAATTTAGGATCAAGTATAGATCGTAAGAGGAGACTGCAATTACTGTATTTGATATGAATTATTATAGATCGTATAATCCATTTATAGGGCTGTTTTGTTTTCTAGTATCAGATCTAATTAAAGTTTCTCAAGCTGAAATTACAATTCTGTTTGCAGCTTCAAGACTATAACAGGATTCCTTCCGCTGAGTCAGAGTTTAAGTTTTCGCTCTCAACAATCACCTTAGAACCCTTGTTGAGGTCTATGGCCAGCCTTAGTGAGAAGATGTCTGCTACTGTGAATAAGGTTGCTACGGTCAACTTGAAGGTTTGTGCACACCCTTAAATTAGATATCTAACCATATGAAAAATAAAGCTGTGCAAAGAACTTAAAATGGAAATTTGTTTTACGTAAGAGCCTAAGAGGTTGTCTATATTGAAAGTAAACAAGGAATGTGTGTATATATATTTTTCCAGTTACAATGACCTAAAACTATAGTGACAAATATAAAATGTTATGCTTACTATATATATAATGACGTCGTCTGCATTCTAACACCTTGAAAATGCATCTTTTCAGCTGTATGATACAGTGACAAGTTCTGGAGATTCAGAAGTGAAATTCAAGGTGTCCAGAGATACATTGGGTGCCATGCTCCGATCAATGGCCTATATTCGTGAGCAAATTTCAAATGCTGTACATGTACATACTCCTTTACTCGAATCTATGTAGTCTTTCATCTCCGTTCTTCTCTTTCGTTTGTGAATTGTTATTAATAGACTTCTAAAGTTTTAAAATTAATAGACTTGTTTAGAAGAGAAAAAAAATAAATGTTTTGATGTGCTTCACTAATGCATACTAATGTGCATTGTGTTAGCATTCAGTATAGATGGACATGTCATCTCTCTCATCTTTATTTAAAGAAAAAAAACTTTTATTTGGTGTGTTGTTTTTGGGGGGGGGGGGGGGGGGGGGGTTGTCTCGTCTCATGTTATCTGCTGCTGTTCATCTATCCATTTAAAGGAGAAGAAAATGCTGCAAAATAATGTTGAGTTTCCCATTTATAGATTATAAAACCTAATTATAGCATGTAAATATTCACATTGGAGATTTTGCACAACAGTTGTTTGTATGCTTCATGATTAGCTGGTCCGAGGGGTTGGTTAAGTACTTAAGTCAAATACAATGAGACAGCTTGCCCATTTAGTCTTGATCCAGGATGCTGCAAGGGTAGGGTTTAAACTTTAATGTCAATAACTTCTTTTTCCATTTGCCTTTTAATTTCGCTAATTCGCAAAACTGTCAAGTTCACATATTGTTGTAAACTCTAGAAATACAGCACGTAGGAAGTAGTCGACACTAGACACGTTGTTGTGCACAAATTTTGTTTTCTTTTATTCACCCTTGATTTCGTGCCATGCTGAATTTTTTTTTTTTTTTTTAACGAATAATGCCTATATCATTGCAGACAGAGACCCATGTACAAATGCCATCCAAAAGGCCAAGGAGGTAGTTGGGTATATCCTTGTTATACCCAGGTCTGATTATTACCCTCTGTGAGACCTGTTACTTTATGGGACCAACTATTTGCGGGTGGACGTGTATGCTACAAACAGTTCTGTTGTTAATTAGAGCACTGGTTTCTGATCCTTTGTACCATTGTATATGTGCTCGCAGTTTTGGAACGGTAGCCTAAGTTCTGCAAGTTGGTTTCATAGATAGAGTGTGTTTGTTCGTCAGAATACACTACAATTTTGTACATCTTGTGTAGCTTTTATTTTGGAAAATTTTGTGTTTTTTTCCTAAACTTCAGCAAACTAGTGTATTTTCATGGATCATCCAGACAGATCTGCAGCTCTTAGGTTCGCTTAGAATGGAATGAGATTTATATTCTTTTTTGAGGGGAGTGGAGAAAAACATTTACACGTTTTGTTCCTTCCCGCATTCCTTTCCAAGTAATTTGAACTAAAATTCTAACCCACGGTTTTTGGAAGGATTGCTCCATTCTCCTTTCTCATTTTCCCAACAAATCTTTAAAATTTTTGCTCCCTCATTTTTGTTCATTGTTTCACCTTACATTCTTTCTTCCTCCATAAATTTTGTGTTTACTTTTCGTTCCATTCCTTAAACATTTCATTGTATACAAGTGGACACAAACAGTGTGCTCATGACATGAGTAGTTCAAGTAAAGAAGAGGAGAGAGTAGAAAAGAAGATTAGTTATTTGATTTTCTCTGGCATGCTTCCGAGTAATTGCAAATTGTTGTGCGAGATAATTTCTCCCAACCATTCCAAAATAAGAGACTTATGGGAGAAGCCTTTTAAGAGTTTTTGTTGACCCTTCTCTCTTTAAAAACTCGGGAGCACACTTACAAAAAAAAATTAATTTCTATTTAAGGCTTCTCTTCTCTCTCATTTCTAGTTCGGGAGCACAGTCTTACAACTCCAGTCTCTAGGTATCTGTTTACACCTTGGCAGAAATTTCAATTTGGTGAGACAGCTTATTTTACCTAGTTGGCCTGGGAACAGATCAACGCCACTCTAAGGGGTGACACAAGCAGTCCATAACCAAGTAGTATTAGTGTGTCCTAGACTTTAGGTATCAAATGCAAATGAATAATTATTACAAATTCAAAAGTCATGCATAGATAAATAAAACATCCACCATATAAAGGGCCCGTTTGGAAAATCTTATTTTTCAGAAATAAATTACTTATTTTGGAAAAAAGTTAGGAAATATGTACTTTTTTCTGAAATAAGTAACTTATTTTTGCAAGATAACGAATATTAAACTCCCCATACACATTTTTCACTAAAAAAAAGTATGTAAATACGAATTTTTTTCCGAAATAAGTAACTTATAAGTCCTTCAGGAATGCCAAACGGGCACAAAATTCCAACACTTACAACGGGAATCCAAATACCAAATGTAACCGAGTTACGGACCAAATAGTACCAGCCAACTGACCAAACAGCACACGAGTACTGTACTTGAGCAAATCATCTATCCTTATACAAGTATTCTTTTCTAAGAGAGAATGTACTCTTTCCTTCAGCCTTCATATTCTTGGCCTCTTCAATCCACGGGGCTTTCTCCTGAAAAGAATTATTAAATAGGAGGAAATTTTGAGACCGCAACGCAACAAAATTTACTTACCATATCACTCATCTCAACCCATTCTAAAGTTCCAGTAATTTTGGCATCATATGGTACCTTTGATGAAAAGAGCATGAAGTTAGAGAGGAATTGATACTAAAAAGTTAGTAGAAAAGAGAGATCTTACTGCTGGTCCGAGTGGATGCGTCTTGTAATATCGATTCAGAAAGTCTTTAATCCTATAATTGAACAAAATCACAAAATCAAATCAAAACCTATGAAAAAAAGAGGCTGAATAGGGAAAAAAATTTGAAGTTAGTTACATGAAAATATCGAAAGCGTCACTCTCTTTTAGCTTAAAACGTTTGTTTGCTTTGCTCTTGTTGGCTTTTCCCTTTTTCCTTAATCAAAAAAAAAAACTATCAGTTAGAGGAACAAAATTCATATGAATTTAATAATAAAATAAAATTATTTTTTTTAAAAAAAAATAATAATTGAATAAAACTTACTTGGTATCAGTTTTGTTAGTTGAAGACATGGATCTGGTTACTACCATGGTCTGCAATACCCAAGCTAGGTTTAAACAACCTAATACATTAATAAGGCTAAAGTACGTATGCTGAAGATGGATTATATATGTTGAAAACTTGTAGTAGTATATATATTAAGCTCAGAACGTATGATGTTGAGAATGTTTATATCAAGATATATACTACATTAAGCAAGCACAAAACATAGTCCTTGTAGTTATTCCCAACACAAAATCCCACAAAATCCACAAATAAGATGTGTGTAGTGTACCTTGATGTGAATGAAACTGCGAGTACAAGGAGATCTCCTTCAGCCTGATTAAAAATTGCCAAACAAATTAGAAAGAAATACATAATGATATATGTACATTAAAGGAACAAATCATATTCAGGGCGCATACAATCTCGAAGCATAATAATAATAATAAGCCCAAAAAATAAACCCCCAAATCATCAGAATTAAATAACAAATATATCAACAATTGATAAGATAATGGAGAGAGCGAGCGAGGCTTTACAGAGAGGTGAGATCGAGAGGGCGAGACAAATAACAAATCCAAACCCCTAAAATCAGAATTAAATAACAAATAGAAAATGGCATCTAAACCCCAATTCCAAACCCCTAAACTTTAATTCTAAGCCCCATGGTTCTAAAAATCCCCGATTTAGTCGATTAATCTCCGATTAATCCTCTGTAAGATAATCAACCGATTCAATTTTTGAAATCCGATTAATCTTATGATTTTATTTAAAATGATATGTTTAATTGTAAATTAGACTAATATATTAAATTATTATTATAATGTCCGATTAATACTCCGATTAATCTTTCCGATTAATTCCCGATTACCCGATTAATCTTAAATCGATAACTCAACCGATTTATACCGATTACCGATTTTTACAACCATGCTAAGCCCTAAAATTGATACTCCAATAATTAGAATATAACAATTCCAAATCAGAATTTGTAACGGACCAGGCTAGGACATGGGCTGTTATTATTATTACAGTTGGGCCACTAACCAGTCTCAAGCCCATTACTAGCCTACAAGTACTGATCCTCTGCTCACGGCTAAGACTACCGAAGATGAAGAACATTTTGATTTGTATTGTTTTCCTTTGAGCTTTACATTTCTATCTTCTCTTCCGTCATTTAAATTCTGTATTTCAATTCCCTGTAATTTTCTTTCAGTACTTGTTACAATTCAGTTTATCAATTTTATTTCATTATCAATGGCTTTTGTGAGTTATTATCCGGTTGGGCAGATTTCTTATGTTGAGGCACCTATTTTAGTTGATGATAACCGTCCGGTTGGTTACAAGTGGTATCAGAGCTGTCCTTCCTCGGATGTGATGGCTTCGTCTCCATGTCTCTGCGCTTGTCAATCGTTGCTTCCCCAAACGCAGGTTGGTACCCCTAATCCGTATTATACACATGAATATGAACCACCTCCGGTGCCACTATCATTTACCTACACTAGTCAAGGTTCTAACCCACAATTGTTGGATGAAAATCATAACAACTATTCTGCCTATAAGGTGTTTGCGGAAAGTCCTATTAGCCCAACACAGGTGTATCACTCCCCTGCATCACCATCACCTTATATCTACACTCCACCGTTCACTTTACCTTGTCGAACCACCCTTTCTACTGGCCAAACTTATTATACCCATGAGTCAACTGCCCCTGTAACAACCACTACCACAATTATTGATTCTCCCAAACTTACGGATACACCACTTACAACTACTACCAATGTTAAGGGGAACCAGTGGGAAGACAAACTTACTCAAATGATTGCAATAATTGAGAAGATGCAAGATGATTTTACAGACAAACCAAAATTGGTTGACAATAAATTACAAGGGAAGTCATTAGCTGCTGAAAATGATGGGGATGAGGAGAATACATCGACGTACGAGCCGTGGAATAGAGAGTGGGATTGGGACAATGAGAGTGTTGTTGAGATAGAAACTGTAGTGTAAGATGATAGTGAGTCGGTTCTTGGTGGAACGGTTATTTTTAGGGATAGTGGAGATGTTTGTGATGGGGGTGAGGAGAATTGGGATACTTCAGAAGGATGTGAGCTGTGGGATAGATCGTGGGATTGGGACAGTGGAATGGAAGAAGATGTTTATGGTGAAACCTGTTCCGGGAAATTTGTTGCACAAAAATTGTACTGGCTGGCTATGAGGGATGATGATGCTCATGATTGGATATTGAGAGAATATGGAGTAACTGATTCCTGGACTCAATTGGCATTTGTGATTCCTGATAATGCTCGAGTTGTCCCACTAAGTCTGTCGAATTATTGTTTAGTTTTAGAAGATCATGGCAATTTTGTGATGTTGGTATGGAATGGTAAAAAGGTTACTCGAACACAGATACAAATTTCTGCACTGCCTACTACCTTTTGCTGTAAGATTAGTATGATGGACAACCTTGATTCAGCAGTGGATCTCAAGTCTGGATTGGTTAATGATGCATTTGGAACTGCACATAGAGCATATACTTCCACCGAGGGTGTGACAAAGTTCTTGAAACCTTCTGTTGCTGGTTCTTTGATGCAAGAGGAGCTTGCCTATTCAGTTGGAGCTGTTTCAAATCCCAAGAAGCCATTTGCTGCTATAGTTGGTGGTTCAAAGGTGTCCAGTAAAATTGGTCTAATCAAGTCACTCTTGGCGAAGGTTGACATTCATATTCTGGGAGGAGGAATGATATATACTTTTTACAAGGCACAAGGACTGTCAGTGGGATCATCAGTTGTGGAGGAAGATAAGCTCGATCTTGCAACATCACTACTTGAGAAGGCAAAGTCCAAAGGGGTTTCTCTACTACTTCTCTCAGATGTTGTTATTGCTGACAAGTTTGCTGCCGATGCTGACAGCAAGACTGTCCCTGCATCTAGTATCCCTGATGGCTGGATGGGTTTAGATATTAGCCCAGATTCCATTAAGACATTTGGTGAAGCTTTGGACACCACACAAACCATCATTTGGAATGGACCTATGGGTGTTTTTGAGTTTGCCAAGTTTGCAGCAGGAACAGAGGCCATAGCACATAAATGGGAAGATCTTAGTGCACGGTATGAAATTGACGAATTAATGAATTGTTTGCGAAATTCGGAGCTCACGATTTGGGAGTCTATTCTTACCGGCTCAGATTCCTCAAAGTCATTGTTACGGGTTCTGAAAACTTTGAAGGTTGACAAGGATAGTGTAATACTTGTTTATGGTTGTGGATCTCTCCATGCTGTTTCAAGCATAGATGGGGAATTTATATGGAGCAAAGACTTGGCAGCTGAAGGCATATTTGTTCAACAGTTAATTTATAATGATGAAAATGATATGGTATATGTTGTGGGATTTGACGGTGTCTCCAAATTTCACTTAAATCAAATCAATGCTAAGAAGGGCGAGTTGCTGAAACACAATAGTGCTGCATATCCTGGTGGCTTTTCTGGGGAGATATTGTTAGTTATAAAAGACAGCATAAATATGGACCAAGACAGGGGTGTCGTGCAGAAAATGTTTATCAATAAATATATCCGGACAGATAGGTCGTATGGGTTCAGAGCCTTGCTTGTTATGGAAGATCATTCACTTTTATTAGTGCAACAAGGTGAAATTGTCTGGAGTAGGGAGGATTCTCTTGCTTCAGTCATAGATGTGACACCATCAGAGTTACCTATAGAAAAGGATGGTGTGTCAGTAGCAAAAGTAGAGCATAGCCTATTCGAATGGCTTCAGGGTCACTTGTTGAAGCTTAAAGGTACTCTAATGCTTGCTACTCCTGACGATGTTGTAGCCATTCAAAAAATGAGGTTACAAACCTCAGGAAAGAGCAAACTGACTCGGTAAGTGCACAGGTTTACAAGACAAGAATTTTATCTTCCTACACTCAACGAGTTCAATGTGACTTCGAAATTTATTTTCGAATGGGCTCTTGTTTTTATACCAACAAATGTTGCTGATTTCATTGTGAATTGTGGTCCTTCCAAAGTGGATATTGACACACCAATACATGTCCAACTAGAAGCACGCAAAGTCTGGTTTTTCGAGTCCTTCGAGAGCATTGGCATGTGGTTAATGGAAAGGCTTCAGTTACTAAACTATGCTACTAATGAAGATGCTTGGTATTGGAGTGATGTAGAAATGGTATTTGATCCAGGTGGAGACTGCAGTGGTTACCGATTCTTGTTCAATATGCAATTCTTGAGGACAAGAATTTTTTTTAAGGGGAATTGATTGTAACGGACCAGGCTAGGACATGGGCTGTTATTATTATTACAGTTGGGCCACTAACCAGTCTCAAGCCCATTACTAGCCTACAAGTACTGATCCTCTGCTCACGGCTGAGACTACCGAAGATGAAGAACATTTTGATTTGTATTGTTTTCCTTTGAGCTTTACATTTCTATCTTCTCTTCCGTCATTTAAATTATGTATTTCAATTCCCTGTAATTTTCTTTCAGTACTTGTTACAATTCAGTTTATCAATTTTATTTCATTATCAATGGCTTTTGTGAGTTATTATCCGGTTGAGCAGATTTCTTATGTTGAGGCACCTATTTTAGTTGATGATAACCGTCCGGTTGGTTACAGAATTAAATAACAAATATATCAACAATTGATGATAAGATAATGGAGAGAGCGAGCGAGGCTTTACAGTGAGAGAGGGTGAGACACACAGAGAGAGAGACGACGAGTAAAGCGGCTCACAAGTCACAACCCATAATAATCCTCTTCTCTATTTATTTGCAAATTGAGCCATTTTACTAAATTACGATTTTACCCTTATTTGAAAATTAATCGATAAAGTCGCGCTTCGCGGTGGGATTAATTTTTTTTTTTTAAAAAAAAATTCAATACATATTTACGTTATACGATATTATTAATATTAAATTTTAATAGTTATATAAATTTTTCTAATGAACCGATTTCTTGTTAAATATGATTCTTTCGATTGAGCCACTCTCTTGTTAAAACCGAAATCTCAACTTTAACTTATATTATAAAGGCTTATATTTTAATTTTAATCCATAAAAATTGAACTCTAAAAATAAAAAATTATGACATCAGTATCAAATTCTAATAGCTAATAAAAAAAATTCTAGTGAGCCGTCATCCAGACAGAGCAAACTAGTGTATTTCATGGATCATCCAGACAGAGCAAACTAGTGTATTTCATGGATCATCCAGACAGATCGGCAACTCTTAGATTTTGTTCGCTTGGATAGAATGGAATGAAATTTAAATTCTTTTTTTGAGGGGAGTGGAGAGAAACTTTTACACATTTTGTTCCTTCCCGCATTCCTTTCCAAGTAATTTGAACTAAAATTCTAACCCACCGTTTTTGGAAGGATTGCTCCATTCTCCTTTCTCATTTTCTCTCCAAATCTACAAAATTTTTGCTCCCTCATTTTTGTTCATTGTTTAACCATACATTCTTTCTTCCTCCATAAATTGTGTTTACTTTTCGTTCCATTCCTTATACATTTCATTGTATACAAGTGGACACAAACAGTGTGCTCATGACATGAGTAGTTCCAAGTAAAGAAGAGGAGAGAGTAGAAAAGAAGATTAGTTATTTGATTTTCTCTAGCATGCTTCCGAGTAATTGCAAATTGTTGTGTGAGATAATTTCTCCCAACCATTCCAAAATGAGAGACTTTTGGGAGAAGCCTTTTAAGAGTTTTAGTTGACCCTTCTCTCTTTAAAAACTCGGGAGCACACTTACAAAAAAAATTTAATTTCTATTTAAGGCTTCTCTTCTCTCTCATTTCTAGTTCGGGAGCAGTCTTACAACTCCAGTCTCTAGGTATCTGTTTACACCTTGGCAGAAATTTCTTGAGTGTTCAATTTGATGAGACAGCTTATTTTACCTAGTTGGCCTGGGAACAGATCAACGCCACTCTAAGGGGTGACACAAGCGGTCCATAACCAAGTAGTATTTAGTGTGCCCTGTGTGTCCTAGACTTTAGGTATCAAATGCAAATGAATAATTATTACAAATTCAAAAGTCATGCATAGATAAATAAAACATCCACCACATAAAATTCCAACACTTACAACGGGAATCCAAATACCAAACGTAACCGAGTTACGGACCAAATTGTACCAGCCAACTGACCAAACAGCACACGAGTACTGTACTTGAGCAAATCATCTATCCTTATACAAGTATTCTTTTCTAAGAGAGAATAAACTCTTTCCTTCAGCCTTCATATTCTTGGCCTCTTCAATCCACGGGGCTTTCTCCTGAAAAGAATTATTAAATAGGAGGAAATTTTGAGACCGTAACAAACTTGCAGCATATTTAATAGCATATCTAATATCTAATTTTCAGCAAAATTTACTTACCATATCACTCATCGCAAGCCATTCTAAAGTTCCAGTAATTTTGGCATCATCTGGTACCTTTGATGAAAAGAGCATGAAGTTAGAGAGGAATCATCAATATATATATATATAAAGGAGGATATGCGGGAGTTTAGGTGGCGCTTAAAGATCGTCTCAATCTATTTTTCTAATTTTCTAGAATTTTAGAATTTTATCATTTAACATATTAGAAATAGAATAGGTGTTCGAATTTATAGAGGAGAAGAGTTCGAATTTATAGGAAGACATATGATTAGAAGTTCTAATGGAAGTAAAATAATAAGTATTTATAAAGCATGTGATTAAAAGTTCTATTGAAAATAGAATAGGAGTTCGAATTTATAGAAAATAAGAGTTCAAATTTATAAAAAAAAACATATAAATAAAAGTTTCTATTGAAAGTAGAATAAGTATTTATAAAGCATATGATTAAAAAGTTCTATTGGAAGTAGAATAGGAGTTCGAATTTATAGAGAATAAGAGTTCGAATTTATAGAAAAACATATAAATAAAAGTTCTATTAGAAGTAGAATAGGTGTTTGAATATATAGAGTATCCATATAACTAAATATTTTATAGAAAGCACGATCTTCTTAAATTATATATTTTATATATAAGTTAATTATACTTTTATTAGGAAATTTATTCATAAATCCAATACTATTATCATAAAAAAGTCATCGTATTTAAAAAGAAAAGAATTGATGTGTTAACATTATAAAAGAACATTCTCATGCAGAAATCCTAAATAAAAATAGGAGTATCTATAATATAAAGAGAAAATAACCTGTGTTTTCATTTTCTAAAACTCCATAAATTTTAGAAAGTCTAGATAAAGTATAAATTGGAATTCATTCTATTTTTTAGGTTTAGATTTTAAGGAAAAAAGTTGTTGTATAAGATAAGTATCAATATATTCTTAATGTCTGCTAGTATTGCATTTTAAAAATTACTGCTTTTACCCTTCATTTTTTTAATCTTCTTTATTTCTTTGATGCCCTTTTTTGTCATTACACAGGAAAATTACAGCTTTTATCCTTTATATTTTTAATCTTCTTTATTTTTTTGATGTCCCTTTTTGTCATTACACAATATTTGGAGCGACCCAATTTAGATTGGATCGACCCAAATCTCCTTTATTAATCAATTTCCTTTTTCAGGTTAAACATATTACCTTTTCTATTTTTCAATAACTAAATAATTTACTTCTTAGGTAAAATACAATATCTTTCACATTTTATCTAACTAAAATTTCTCCATTTTTAAAAACCACGATCAATTTTGTATAATAAAATAATATAATTATATTATAATTAGTATTAAATAATTAATTACCTTTTTGAGCCAAAATACGTTACCTTTTCTCTTTTCTCTAACTAAAATCTCTCTTTTTCCAATTTTATCATGGACGGTTACCTTTTTCAAACACGTTACCTTTTTTCCCTTCTCTTACGAAAATCTCTCTTTTTCCAATTATATCACGGGCGATTCTATTTAATAAAAATAAAATAATAATATTATAGTACTAATAATTAACTGATTACCTTTTCAACTAAAACGTATCATCTTTTATATTTTCTAATTAAATTCCTTTTTTTTTCTAGAAATTTCAGGGACAACATTAATTTCTCATTTTCTAAAAACTATGAGAAATTTTATTTAGTAAAATAACATAATTAAATTATAATTACTATAAACTAATCAATTACCTTTTTCACATAAATTATGTCATCTTTTTAATTTTCACGTTACCTTTCTATTTTTTAAATCTGAAATCTCTTTTTTTTCTGATTTTATCACGGGCGGTTCTGTTTAATACAATAAACTAATAATATTATAATATTCATAATTAACCGATTGCATTTTTTATCTAAAACGTATCAATTTCTATTTAATGAAATAAAATAATAATTATATAAAAATTAAAATTAGCCGATTACCCTTTTCAAGTAAAACCTATAATTTTTTCTATATTTTCTAACTAAAATCCCTCATTTTCTAGAAATATCACGGATAATATTTATATAATTATTATCAAATCTCATATAAAAATTTAAGCCTCCCAACTTTATATTTTAAAAAAATTAACTTAAATTAATGAAAAATTCATATAATATTAAAAAAAAATTCGTGCATCGCACGGCTTTTAAGCTTGTATAATAAAAATTCGTATACAACGAATAATATCCGTTAAATTTTTAGTTAAAAATTAGAACTGTTATATACTTATATAAAGGAGAAACGAGGGGAGGTAAAGTGGCGCCGGTCAAAAAACTCGGTTCTATTTTGTTAAATTTCTCAAAATTTTGAATTAATAATTCCAATGATTAAAAAAAATCTCAATTCCATTTTAAAACTTTACTAATAAAGGAAACTAAATATATAGTTTCATTATTTTTTACCTATAAAATCTTTACTAATGAAGTAAAGTAAATATCTAAATTGCATTTTAAATTTTTACTAATCGATGAAACTAAATATACAATTTCAATATCCTTATCTTTAAAATTGCATTTTACAACATTGAAAGTTTGGTCGGCCGGTTAGTTGGTTGGTCGGTCGGTACCTATTGTTTTTACTTAATTACCCTTATTTAATTATAAATAAAATTTCTCCTAATAACTAATCAATTTATGTTTTCAAGTAAAACATATTAAAATAATCAATTTCCTTCTAAAATACGTTACATTTTCTATTTTCTTTAGCTAAAATCTCTTTTTTCCAATTAAATGACGCCCTTACTTAATTATAAATAAACAATTTCCCAATAACTAATCAATTTTCTTTTTCAAGTAAAACATATTAAAATAATCAATTTTTTTTAAAAAATGTTACCTTTTCTATTTCCTTTAGCTAAAATCTATAGTTTTCCAATTAGATGGCGCCGGTCGGTTGGTTGGTTGTTCGGTACCTATTGTTTTTACATAATTACCCTTACTTAAATATAAATAAAATTTCTCCTAATAACTAACCAATTTTTGTTTTCAAGTAAAACATATTAAAATAATCAATTTCTCTAAATTGCATTTTAAAGTTTTACTAATGGAGAAAACTAAATATACAACTCAATTGCATTTTAAATTTTATTAATAGTGGGAATTAAATATCACTACCAAAATATAATAAAAATTTGTATACAACGAATAATATCCGTTAGATTTTTAATTAAAAATTAGAACTATTATATAATATATAAAGGAGATCCGAGGGGATCTAAACCTCTACTATTATCCTTCATTTTTTTATTAACAATATAATTAATGATAATTAGCCGATTGCCTTTTTCAATTAAAAGATGTTTACTTATAATTGATATGATATTACCTTTTATAAATACCTAAAATATCATATCTTCTAATCAATATTTTTTTTCTCTCTATTCAGCATTTGGAGCGATCCAATTGGATCAACCCAAATTTAAACCTCTACTGTTATTCTTCATTTTTTTATTAATAATATAATTAATGATAATTAGCTGATTGTCTTTTTCAATTAAAAGATGTTTACTTATAATTGATGATATTACATTTTATAAATACCTAAAATATCATATCTTCCAATCAATAATTTTTTTCCTATTAATTAAAACACGTTGACTTTTAATTTAAAACATAATATTGCAATAATTAATACATACCCAAAAATATGACTTCATATCTTCTAACCACTAACAAAATATAACAAAATTCGTATACAACGGATAATATCCGTTAGATTTTTAGTTAAAAATTAGAACTGTTAGATTCAATGATTAAATATATTACATGATTAAATTTATTTACTAATTGCATACCCAAAAATATGACATCATATCTTATAACCACTAACAAAATATAATAAAAATTCGTAGACAACGAATAATATCCGTTAGAATTTTATTTAAAATTAGAAATGTTAGATCTAATGATTAAATATGTTACATGATTAAATTTATTTACTAAAATTTCAAGGTTCGAATTCTGTCAACGATACTATTATCCTTCATTTTCTTAATCTTCTTTATTTCTTTGATGCCCCTTTTTACTATTACACAGCATTTGGAGCGACCCAAATTAGATTGGATCGACCCAAATCTAAACGTATACTATTTTTTGTCATTACACAATATTTGGAGTAACCCAATTGGATCGACCCAAATCTAAACCTCTACTATAGTTTTATCCTTTATTTTTTTTTATCTTTCTTTATTTCTTTGATTCTCCGTTTTGTCATTACTCAAATCTATCTCTGTCATTTTTCACCTTCAAGTCCAAGCCGCTCAAATCTTCACACTCCTGGATTTTGATGCATGTTTGCACTTTTCAGATTTGAAAGCTGGGTTTTTCACCAAATTAACATCTCAACCCCCTGAAGTAGGTTAAGGTATGTGTACTAGACCTCCGTACGGGTCATATATGTTTGGTTCCAGTTTTCAGTTTGGCCATAAGAGTTAAGTTTTTATTGATTTCACAATATTAAAAATTAGACAGGATAATATTTGTTTGGTTTTGATTTTGGTTTGGAATTTAAGAATTAAAGTTTTAATGAATTACCCGATGTTATAATAATATACAGGACACCAGAAAGGTACCTTTAAAATATTTGCTTGGCCTTTCAATTTTTTATTTTACATGTCGTAATAACAAAGGTAGTTGGAAAGATTACCAGTTAATAACATTGATACAGTACGGACCATGTTATTTGTAAATAATCTTGGGACTCAGTTTGATACTTATAGACATTATTTTGTTTTCAAGCAAGTTTATGTTCTTTATGGATTTGTTCAACTTAATGTTCATGGGGTAGACATGCTACGTACCAGAAGGTCTTATGGAATAACATACTTTTTATCGGATGTCTCCGAAGGGACTATGGAATAGCATACTTAGAAGCTCAGACCCATGTCACAAGCCTCACCCTCTGGGTCAGGTAACATTGCTCTTATTTATGCTCTAAATATATTATTTACTCGCGTTCAATTTCACTTCATATATCATCTCATATTTAGCACTTTCACTTGAGCTCCATATTAAAATATAAAAGCACTAACTTTTCCCTTTTTCAGTTTAGTTGGCTTTTTGAGAGAGAATAGGTTATGGAAAATGTGATTGTTATAATTTGTAATCATACATTATTTGAAGATAAAAGTGAATAAGTGAGCTTCTTGCGGAGACCTGTGTTTTTGGTAAACAGTATTATCCTTCGTTTTTTTAATCTTCTTTATTTATTTAATGCCCCTTTTTGTCATTACACAGCATTTGGAGCAACCCAATTTAGATTGAAACAAAAAATTCTAATATGATATTGTACTTATTTTAAGTAATGTTGTAGTACTACGATTGTACCTCCAGCCTTTCGCTTCTCCTCCAGCTACATAATTTTAAATATTGAAAACAAAATACAATACAAGAAGAAGTTTGCATTTATAAATATAGATTACAAGCAGAGAGAGATGTTTAGTTACAGATAGACTACATAGCAATAACATAAGTGATAAAAAGAAAGATGTTAGTTACAGATAGACTACATAGCAGCAACATAAGTGATAAAAAGAAAGATGGTCCACATGATGATCAAGCTAATGAAGTATAATTGAAGTAATTAACAAGTCTGAACCACATAAGCAACTTCCATTTTATAGGTATTGTTTATCATAACGTGGGTAATGGGTTTATGTATTCCACTTAATTTTATTTTTGGTTACCCCTCTAAGTTGATCACAAAAAAATTAACAACCCATCAAAATAAGTAGTTTAAAAATATTTTCAAATTCAAATTATTATATTCATTTCAATAAGAACATACTTTTAATATAATAAAGTCAGCCATGGTGAAAGACATTAATTTGAACATAAACAATAAATCTACTAGAATATTTATCTAATATTTTGGCTTGCTTATTTAATTGTATAATTTACTTATTTTTAATAAAAGAATCTTATTAATAATATATATACACTGTTTTTTCATACATGAATTTACTAATACAGTTTAATGGTCACGCTCAGGTGAGAATGAGAATAGTGAGAACACACATATTCACTACCTTTCAAGCTATTTTAAAGGGCCCCGCTAGGGGCATCTTCACCAAAAAAAGTCATATAATTCTACCATCTATCCACTCATAAAAAAATTAACAAAAAAAAATTAAAATGAGAACAGTGAGAACACACATATTCGCTACATTTCAAACTATTTTAAAGGGCCCCGCTAGGGGCATCTTCACACAAAAAACTTATAATTCTACCCTCTATCCATTCATAAAAAAATTTAACAAAAAAAAATAAAAATTGCTTGAAATGTGATCTCATTGTTCTCCAACATTTACACATTATATTAACTATGTGGTCTCATAGTTATTATAACATGTTCTTGATATTATATGAGGTTTAATGTTTTGGAGTCATTTAATGTTTTGGAGTCATTGGGGGTGAAGGAATTATCATTTCCGCATTTGAATAATGAAGACAATTTATTATTGTTTTCAATTAGAGAACAATTTTTGTAAAAATATTTATTATTTTTATTGCAGATTTTGATGGATTAAATAAATTTTCAACATTGTTAACATAGAATTGTATGCTACTTTTTTATATATATTTTAGCATATCATTATTTTATTAAATACTTATATAATTATATATAATATCTTGCTAAGAATTGATTATTTATATAATTGCATACAATATCTTTTTAAGAAATCAATCAAATTTGTTAAATTTTTGGTATTGTTAATTTAAATTAAATAAGATGTTTTAAGAAATCAATCAAATTTGTTAAATTTTTGGTATTATCATTTTAAATTAAATAAGAAGCCGTGTACGAAGTACGGGCAAAATGCTAGTCATTAATAATATGTAATGAATTTGGAATTTCGACCCAAACGAGAGCGGCTCGAAACGTATTTAACGGGAAGACGGCTCACTATAAAAGATTGTATTAGCTATTAAAATATCATTTTGATGCTACAAATTTTATTTTATGTTTAGGATTTCATTTTTATGGATAAACATTATCATACAAGTGATTTATGTAAAAGTTAGGTTTTTGGTCTTAACGAGGGAGCGGATAAATAGTAATAACCGTGTTTAACGAGAAAATGATTCATTAGAGAAGACCGTATAAAGATGTTTGAATATATAAGGAATACATAAAATAAAATGTTTTATTATTAGAAGTAGAATACGAGGACGGTGGAGAGGTCTTACACGATTTTTAAAACTATATATCTTTTTTCCTAGAAATCCTTTATTTTATCTTTTTTATACAAGTTAATTATACTTGCATTAGAAAAATATATCCACAAATTTAATATTATTCCCGTAACGAAAAGTCTTCGAATTTAATTTTTTTCATATGTTAACATAACAGAAAGACATTCCCATGCGAAAATTGTAAATAAGTACATGAATATCTATAATATACAGAAAATATAAGATGTACTTTCACTTTTAAAACTCTATAAAGATTAGACAGTTTAAAAAATATAAAAATTGGAATTTACTTTCTTTATATAATTAGTTAGAATTTCGGTTCCAAATAAGAGCGACTCGAAACGTATTTAACGGGAAGACGACTCACTAGAAAATATTGTATTAGCTATTAGAATTTGATATTGATGTCATAATTTTTGTTTTTTATTGTTCGATTTTATGGATAAAAAATATTATATAAGTCTTTATAATATATGTTGAAGTTAAGATTTCGATTTTAACGAGAAAGCGGCTCAATCGAAAGAATCGTGTTTAACAAGAAATCGATTCATTAGAAAAGGATATTTAATTATTAAAATTTAATATTAATATTATAATATAACGTAAATGTATTAATTTTTTAAAAAAAATATTATAACGCCGCCGCGAAGCGCGGCTTTATCGACTAGTTGATACTAAAAAGTTAGTAGAAAAGAGAGATCTTACTGCTGGTCCGAGTGGATGCGTCTTGTAATATCGATTCAGAAAGTCTTTAATCCTATAATTGAACAAAATCACAAAATCAAATCAAAACCTACGAAAAAAAGAGGCTGAATAGGGAAAAAAATTTGAAGTTAGTTACATGAAAATATTGAAAGCGTCAAACTCTTTTAGCTTAAAACGTTTGTTTGCTTTGCTCTTATTGGCTTTTCCCTTTTTCCTTAATCCAAAAAAAAAAAAAAACTATCAGTTAGAGGAACAAAATTCATATGAATTTAATAATAAAATAAAATTATTTTTTTAAAAAATAATAATAATTAAATAAAACTTACTTGGTATCAGTTTTGTTAGTTGAAGACATGGATCTGGTTACTACCATGGTCTGCAATACCCAAGGTAGGTTTAAACAACCTAATACATTAATAAGGCTAAAGTACGTATGCTGAAGATGGATTATATATGTTGAAAACTTGTAGTACTATATTAAGCTCAGAACGGATGATGTTGAGAATGTTTATATCAAGATACTACATTAAGCAAGCACAAAACATAGTCCTTGTAGTTATTCCCAACACAAAATCCACAAATAAGATGTGTGTAGTGTACCTTGATGTGAATGAAACTGCAAGGCAAGGATTACAAGGAGATCTCCTTCAGCCTGATTAAAAATTGCCAAACAAATACAAAAATTGGAAAGAAATACATAATGATATATGTACATTAAAGGAACAAATCATATTCAGGGCACATACAATCTCGAAGCATAATAATAATAAGGGAAATTCCATATGATACCACTGGTTAATTGGCTTTTCCAAGTGGTACCAATGAGTATTTTGGTCTTCCATGTGGTACCATTGAAGTATTGACTTGGCCAACATATAACACTCCGTTAGAGCAAACGTTAAACAACTGTTAAGTACTAATGAAAAAGAGATTTCCCTCCAAAATACTGTTAGAAACAGGGCATTACAATATCCATCTGCACACATATACACATACATATACACAAATACACCTTCATACATAAACAAATTGATATACCAATGACACACACATATGCATATTCAGATACATATATACATACAACGTACATAAACATATATGTATATCCACATATCTCACAAACCCTAAACTACAAAGGAACTCATATAGATACAGACATGTATATATCGATTATTTCTAGTGTTTGGAGGTTCGAATACATACCTTTGTACAGATTATTGTCGAAAGAAGTGGTGAAAAGCTCGCCAATTCGTCTCCCCCAATTCGCCTTTTGCCCTGATCGTCTCCCCCAATTCGCCTTTTGCCCTGATTGTGGAAAGAAGAATGCTACTCTCCTAAACCCCAAATGATACGGTTAATGAATAAATAATAGTGTTTTAGGAGTACTCCCTCTGTGCCGCCAGGTTCTTTACCTGGGGACTGGGCACGGAGATCAAGGATAGTGGGTGTAATATTGTTAAAATAAATGAAGTAGTGGGTGTAATAGTGATTTTATTGTTAAAATAAGTGAAGTAGTGGGTGTAATAGTGTAAAGTGTTGAAAAAGTGGAGTAAAGTAGTTATTGTAATAATGTATTTTATTGTTAAAAGTTACTATTTTTAGTAATGTAAAGAATTGGTGGGACATCGCAAAAAGGAAATTGTAAAGAAATGGATGGGACAGAGGGAGTATATGTTAATATCAGACTAATAACTGTACTTCTTTTACTTTTATGTTTTTAATTATATTTAATTTAATTAAATTATAATTTTTAACGTTTGCTCTAACTGAGTGACGAGTGTTATATGTTGGCAAGTCAATAATTTAATGGTACCACTTGGAGTTAATTACCCGGTGGTATCATATGGAATTTCCCTAATAATAATAATAATAATAATAATAATAATAATAGTAATAATAATAATAATAATAATAATAATAATAATATCCTATATACAATAAGCATAAGGTGGATATTTGGTTGTCAATACTATCACGAAATAAATATTGATCGTTAGATCTAAACTTTAATTAACGACCTAGATTATATCCTATTATATCCTATTTATTTTAATATTTAAATATTAATATAGTAATATTCTAAACAAACTCTGCCACACCCACGCAGAAGTCTATTCTAATTGATAGCAGAGAAAAATCATGTCCTAACTGATTAGGTGGAATATGTCAATAATCTAAATTTTATAAAACAGTTTATATACTTGAACTAATTGAAATATAAATTTATTCGCAAATTTTATAAATTTTAGAGACATATTATACAAATTAAATAATTTTCAAAAATCTTGATACTTAGATTATATCCTATTATTATATCCTATTATATTCTATTTATTTTAATATTTAAATACTAATATAATAATATTCTAAACAGACTCTGCCACACCCACGCAAAAGTCTATTCTAATTGATATAGCAGAGAAAAATCATGTCCTAACTGATCTAGGTGGAATATATCAATAATCTAAATTTTGTAAAATAGTTTATATACTTGAACTAATTGAAATATAAATTTATTCGCAAATTTTATAAATTTTAGAGACATATTATACAAATTAAATAATTTTCAAAAATCTTGATACTTACAAGAGAGGAATATTTTTTAAATAATATAATCTTTATAAATCTTAATATTTATGTGATTAATTTTTATCAAATAATCTAAATTGGATTTTTATTTATATCATATAAATAAATAAATTTAATAAATATTAGAGAAATATAATTCAAATATATAAGTTGGTCAATATAAAACTAAAACTAAAATTGATTTAACATTATAATTTTAAAAAAGCATTCAACAAAGATGAAATTGAAATCCAAATTTAAAATTTATTTAACAAATGCATAATATTATAATAACAATTCCAAATTAGAATTAAATAACAAATATATCAACAATTGATATTATAATGGAGAGAGCGAGGTTTTACAGAGAGGTGAGAGAGGGCGAGACACAGAGAGACGACGAGTAAAGCGGGCTCAACCGATAATAATCTTCTTCTCTATTTATTTGCAAATTGAGCCATTTTAGTAAATTACGGTTTTATCCTTATTTGAAAATTGTCATCCCTTTATTATTTATTTATTTACTAGTTATTTTTAATTTTTTATAATTTACTTATAGTGCAGTATAATATTATAAATATTAATTTTAATATATTATTGGAAAGATTCAAATATTACATTTTTATATATAACAATTTTTAACATTAAATATAAATTAATATAATGTTGCCGGGAATCGAACTTTATACCTCTAATATTTTTGTATTTAAACTATCATCATCTCGTGAAAGAGTCAATGATTATTATACGTAAGCGTTGATAGTGACACAGATGAAATATTATATGACATGTAAAGGTGTAGAATGGTGATAAAGGTGTGCCCTTGACTAACAGGTCATGTTTTTCAATTTTACATCGGAACAACCCTTTTTTCAGGAGTATATTTGTGTTAATTTAGAGGTTTTATTAATGCCTTTTATCTTATATTATAACAAAGGCAATATACAGAAAGAAATTAACAAAAATACTTCTTTGTAAATTTGTTGGTACCTCTACTAGATCGATACCTCCTTTAGAATATTTGCAAGTCCGCAACCCTATGAAATTGGCTTTTTCCAGTTTTTTTTTCTTAAAAATCCATAGACTTTTTCAAGCTTGTTTGTGTATTCTTTCTAAACACGAGAAAATGTTTCAGCTGAATATTGTTGTAAAAAAATCATGTTATAGTTGCGCTAATCATAAATTCGTATTTTTGTGAAAAGAATCAAAATATCGTAAACATATATTTCTGAGGGGAATTAAAGGAATGTTTCTAAACAAGTCTTGTACATAAATGAAAAAAATCTCATTAAAAATGTAAGTAATTGTTTAGTGTTATGAATAATAGCTTTTTTCTTTGTGGTAAAATTGAACCGAAGCCACTGTCATAATTTCTTTCTCATTCCTTCCATGTAAATTAGGGAAAATCAATTGATAGGTCCCTGAACTATTCAGTTTTTATTGTTCAGGTCCCTGAACTAAATATTTCGCATTTCGGGTCCCTAACGTTTCAAAAAATTTGTTTCAAGTCCCCGCCGTTTACAAGTTTCTGACGCCGTCAGAAGTATGTCATTTTTTTTACACGTCACCTACTGATTGGGCAGCTAAAATAAAAGAAAAAATTGAAAAATAAAGGAAAAAGAAATGGGCAATCTAATAATTGAAACAAAAGGAAAAAAAAGGAAAATCAAGAAAACACGTGATCACGTGCTTCATCAAACTTAATAAAAACAGAGAATATTGTCATTTACGGCTAAGCTAGAAAGGGGTTTAGGGTTCCAAATAAGGTAATTAGGGTTCTTAAGCTTATAATTTATGTTATTAAATTTCCATACGGTTTGAATGCACTATACTAACATCACCATCATTGGATACTAATATCGTTGTATTTGTGTGTATTCACAGAGATGGAGACTGCCATTACACTGCACATTCATCACGAAGAGAATCCCGAATGTGGTTTTTAGGAGCGAGCTTGAGGTGGTGCCTTTTTCTGCGAAAGTTAGGGAATGGAGGTTGAGATGGTTCGGCCACGTCCGTAGGAGGCTGGCTGAAGCCCCAGTGAGGAGGGTCGAGAGTCTTTCGGTTGTTGGGGTGAGGAGGAGAGGCAGACCGAGGAGGTCGTGGGAAAAGCAGCTTAGGTTGGATTTGAAGGCCTTAAACTTAAATGAGACCATGACCGCTGATAGGTGTTTTTGGAGGCGCCAGATCAGAGTGGTGGATTCTCTTTTAGGGAGCGGCTCTGTTTTTGAGAGACTCGGAGTTGGGTTGTCCCGGTTAGCTTTATTTTAGAAGTTCGGCTTTTGCGTTCTCAATTTTCGCTTTATATTGTCTTCTGTTTTCTGGTTTTGCAGTTTCAGGGAGCTTGGCCAGATGTCATCTTAGATTTGAATGTTTTGCAGAGCGGAGTAGCCAATCACCGGGTAGGTAAGCCCCATGTGTTCAAAGCCATGGGCTCAGGTATGGCCATGAGCCTTTTTTGAATCTTAGACAATCCTTGTGAATATCACACACTTTTAGCGTAATATGCACTTAGCCGGGGGTCTTCACGGAAACATCCTCCCTACCGTTAAAAGTAGGGGCATGGTCTGCGTACATCTCACCCCCCCAGACCCTGCTCTGAGCGGGATATACTGGGTATGTTTGGTTTGGTTTTTATTCATCACGAGGGTGAGTTTATTGAGAAGAGTGGTGTCAAATACTACAAATGAGGTAAGGTCGAGTATGTTTATAACCAGAGATTGGATGTGTTATCTATTTCCATGTTTAAAAATTATGTTCAAAATGATCTTGCTTATAAAGGGTTTAAGATATATTGGCATAAGTCTGGTAATTTGTTTAATGATGTTAACTGCAAACTAATGTGGAATGATGATAGTGTAAAAGAGTTGAAAGCTTATGCACTTAAGTCTGGTAGAATAGATGTGTATACTGACCATGCCTGTGAAAATGTGGAAGTGGAGGAGAGTGGAGGCAGGGTGAGAAAGAAGATGGGAATGAAAGGAATGCAAATGAGAGTCAGGAAGATGATGGGAGTGAAGAGAGTGCTTATGAGAGTGATAAAGATGATGGGAGTGAGGAGAGTGATATAGAGGATGATGAGAGTGGTGGGAGCGAGGACAGTGAGGATGAAGATTACAATGTGAATCTTAGTGATTGTGATGATGAATAGGATGAAGTAATGGAGAGAGAAAAAACTTTATGAACACAAAAGAAATCCTACTCAAAGTATTGTTGAAGATCTAACTGGTAATTTGGGTAGTCTCACAGACAAAAGAAAGACAGAAGCTAAGAAGAAAGAAGTTGTGGGTGATAATGGATGGGAGAGTGAATATGACTCTGACTCTTACAAGCTTGGGGGTAAAGACAGTAGTGACTCTAGTGATAATGAAGGTGATTCAGTTGGAACAAGGAAGAAACTTAAGAAAAGTAATAGAGTGTACCCTTCATTTAACATCAGAACCCCCATAAAAAACATTGAATTTGAGACTGGTTTGATGTTTAGAGATGTGAAGACCTTGAGGAATGCAATCATTGATTACAGTGTTGAGCAGAGAAGGGATATATGGTTTAAAAAAAATGACTTGCAGAGGTTACAAGCAAAGTGCATGGAAAATTGTACTTAGTATTTGTTTGCTAGTAAAGTAGATGAGACAGGTGCATTTCAAGTGAAAACTTATAATAAAGAGCATAACTGCATACCTGTGCACAAGCATAAACTGGTGAGATCAGATTGGCTAGTGAGAAAGTTTGGTAATAAGGTTAGAACTAATCCAAAGTGGAAACTGAGAGAATTTGTGCAGCATGTGTATGAGATGCATGGTTTGGTAACTACAAAAAATCAGTGTTGGAAAGCCAAAAAAATGGCTTTATCTGAAATAGAGGGAGAGATTGCTAAGCAATACAAGAGGTTGTTTGATTATGGTGCTGAGGTTATGAGATCAAATCCTGGTAGCACAGTGAAAATAGGTGTTGATGTGGTCAATGGTGTTGCTATTTTCAAGAGAATGTACATTTGTTTCCAGTCAATGAAAGATGGATTTAAAGGTGGTTGTAGAAAGATCATAGGGCTTGATGGATGCTTTCTGAAGGGACTAGATTTTGTAAGTCAACTTGGGCTGGTGGGGATGAGTGTGAAGTAAGGGACATTGATGGGGGTCAATGGATGGTGGATATGACTCAAATGACATGCACCTGCAAGAGGTGGGAAATGAGTGGCATTCCATGCACTCATGCTTGTCAATAATTGCAGAGTGTGAATCAAAGACCATAACTAAAGGTTAATAATCAGTATGAGAAATCTAGGTACATTGAAGTTTATTCACATCTGCTTAAACCTATGAAGGGTGCAAACTTTTGGCCAAAAACTAGCTTCTGTGATATTATGCCTCTAAAAGCAAGAAGGATGCCTGGTAGGCCAAAGAAACATAGAAGGAGAGAAGAAGGTGCGGAGGAGGCAGGCCAAAAATTGGGGAAGAAAGGAGTGTTGATGCATTGTAGTCAGTGTTTGAAGGCTGGCCACAACAAAACTACTTGCAAAGCAACTGCTGAGGAGATTGCAGAGATAAAGGCAGCTGTAGCTGTAGCCAAAAAAGCACAAAGTGAGGCAGCAAGGGCACAAGCATTACTCAATGTAAGTATACAATAATTTGAATTTGATGATAACTTATACACATTTGTTAAAATGTTATTTTTCTTCTACAAAAAACTAAAAAAGCAACAAGTCAAAAAACAAAAAGTGCAACTCAAGGTGAGCCATCAGCTCAAGGTGAACCAGCACTGAAGAGAAAGCGAGGGAGGCCACCAAAGGCCAAAAATATTCAAGTCATGGAACCACCACCAAAGATGGCACCAGTTGGTGTTGGTGTATTCACAAGTCCTCAAGATGGACAAACATACTTCTCAACAGCTGGTGGCTCAACAGTTAAAGTTTCAGGTTCACAAGCAACACCACCAAAGCCTCCTGTTCAAGTTCGAACTCTTAAGACCTTTCAAAGAATGTCAAAAAAGAATCATAGTTCCAGTCAGCCTTAAGCTTTGTCTGTCACTAGTCACAGTCTTTGAACTAGTTTTTGGATAAATCTTTGTTATTTAAGTACTGCAACTTAAGTTTGCAAACTACTGGTGTACTTTTGGATTATCTATTTTACCCAAGTAATGCAAGTATGACTTTCATTTTCATTATGTTCCTCTGTTTTTTACATTTTTATACTCAATTACTTGTAAATATCATATCATAGGCATATCAAGGCAAGACAAAAGCATTATTTCATTGCATTGTACTGATTACAAACTTAAAACTCCATTACAGATTCATAAACATATACTGATCACAAGGGCACATACGAGCACAAATAATAAAAATTTCATCAATGCCGACTGAAACTCAAGTTGTTGAATGTGTTTATTTTTCACTTTCAGTTGAGCTTTCAACTCTCCAACCTCCATTTTCTTGACAGCTCCTAATTCACCAACTTTAGCTTCCAACATAGCTACCTTCACACTTAAAAGTTTTTCATTTTCTGCTTCTAAGATCGAAGAAACATTCTTGGTGCATGACTTGTTCGATTTGAAAGATATATCTTCATCATCATACCACCAGAAGAAGCCACAATATTTATCTTTATCCTTGTATAATGGACAACCATAAAATCTCCTCCCTTTACTATTTGGTTTGTGAGAAGTCCAAATTGGACACTCAAATCCGCATTTACAAACAAATGGTGCTTTCAAACCCACTCTTGAGCTCATCGTGCTACTATTTCCACTTGAATTCATCTCAATTCACATGTTAAAAAAATACCCCCAAATTGAAATATGAACCCTAATACAAGCTATATTGTGCTGTTTGTGTATATATGTGTATATAGATATGTTACGGGAAAATAAATTGATACATCACTAAACTTTGCCGGTTTTACTCTTCAGGTCCATAAACAAAAGATTCCGCAGTACGGGTAATTAAACTTTTGAATTTTTCCCGATTAAGTCCTTCCGTTAGTTAGATTCTAACGGCGTTAGAATCTAGCTGATTATCAAAAATTATTAATTTTTTGGTTCTTGAAGATCAAACCGCAAGTTGAAGGCGTTGTTGATATCCGATTTTGGTGTTCAAGCAGTCGAATCGAAGCTCTCAACATCCTCTTCAATATTCTGGCATCAGTTTTTAATTTGGGTAAAATTTCGAATTTATATGATTTTATATTATTTTCTGCAAAATTAAGGGTTCTTGATCATAATTTGGAGATTTTTGATTGTGACTTCGTGCACTTGTTTGGATGGTTTGTATAGCTTCATATGATTGTTTGGAGTCATTGTACGTGATTAGTTGCATGTTTGGTTCCAATTTAGTAAGGTTCAAGTTTTAAGTTTTACCGAACTTTCAAATTGATTTTTCGACTTAGTTGCTGATTGTTCACACAAATGGTTTTCATTGGCCGATTATATGTTTGTCAAGCTTTGTTTTGAGACCCCAAACGCGCGATTTAGTTTAGAATTGAACGAAAACGAGTTTTGGCCGGAGTTAGAGTCCAAGCTTGCCGGAGTTTTGGCCGGAAAAGGTTGCCATGTCAGCAAGATTCTGACGCCGTTAGAATCTGACTAACGGAAGGACTTAATCGGGAAAAATTCAAAAGTTTAATTACCCGTACTGCAGAATCTTTTGTTTAGGGGCCTGAAGTGTAAAACCGGCAAAGTTTAGTGACGTATCAATTTATTTTCCCATATGTTAACGGCTATATTTTAGATTGCCCAGTTTTTTTTTACTTTTTTCACTTTTTTCTTTTATTTCAACTGCCCAATCATTAGCTGACGTGTTAAAAAATGCCACGTGGCACCCTTCAATTGACGGCGTCAGAATCTTGTAAACGGCGGGGACTTGAAACAAATTTTTTGAAACGTTAGGGACCCAAAATGCGGAATCTTTAGTTCAGGGACCTGAACAATAAAAACTGAATAGTTCATGGACCTATCAATTGATTTTCCCATGTAAATTACGAAGTTTCTAATTTAAATTGGAGAAGACTAAAAGGAGGTAGTGTGCGGGAGCTCGGTAATGTCAAAGCTGTAGGTGCTAACACACCAGATAAGCAGTTATCCCCACAATCAAATCTTATACAGATCTAACAACTTCTACTAGCAATAATATGGCTACAATGTAAACGAATGTAAACGACGAACATTAGTAAACATTTATTTCGATTCTCTGTTTATTCAGGAAGTAAAGGCATAAGTATCTTAAAACAACAACGTAGTAGGTGTAGTAGCCGTATTGGTATATAACACAAATACAATCGGAAAAGATAATATCTGGAGAAAACTAATTGTTTTCACATGTGATGCTTGTTGCCCTGTCCTGAATGCAGCTGGACAGTCCTGCTAGGAACCACCTGCAACACACCAGGTTGAGCTGCCAAAAAAAGTTTCCAAGTAAGCATCACATTTCATTAATATTCTGAATACTGGATAATGAATATTTGCACAACTCTTCCGAAAATGCAATTGTATCCACATAACCAAATAATAAGAGTTCATCCCGGAGTTGAAAGATGATGTTAGAAAGAGCTAAGCCTCAACTTATGCTGGACTCTGTTGAGGTGTCTAACCACATCATATTAGCCAAAATGTAAAAAATTAATTCACCTTATAATAGGTTGGTAGACTCAACACAGGAATCCATTCAGTATACAAGAAGTAAATCTTTTGATAAGTGCAATTATTTCAATATGATAGATGATCAAACAAATCATTGAACATTTAAAGCTTGAGTTTTAACAAGACATGGTAACCTCTTAAGCAAATTTATAAGGTTAAAATGTTTGTTGTAATCAGATTAATTTAAGTGAGTGTATTTTAGTTGAAGCATTTATTAAACCAAGTGAAATCTAAATAGAAACTGCATTTGATATAATTAGATGTTATCTATCATATACAATTGAGTTCTATATCTATGACTATGAGTTTCTGTTTTTTGATGCCTTTGTCGGGTTCTCAGTGCACATGTCTGAAATGTTCAAGCTAATCTGAGGCCCGTGGAAGCATCAAGAGAAGTTCTTAAGTAGTAAGTCACAAACATACAACACGCACACATGAAAATCAGAAAATTCAGACAAGAGGGGAAGGCAAAAAAAAAAACTTACCAGAAATCTGAGAGACCTGCTCAGGAGTCAACTTGGCAGAGAATCCGCTGGCAGCATTTTTGTAGCTGTAAAGTAAAGCCTCTTTTGCAGCATCCTCGCTACAAATTAAAAAAACACAGTAAAATAATGATTGTCTGGGAAAAACATGTTTTAAATACTAATAACTAACACTACAAGTAATTGATCCCCTAATTATCATTAAAATTAATGCAGAGTGTCATATGTCTCGTGATTAGATTTGTACCCACACAAATGCAACTAAAAAATTGATAAGAAAGAGAAACTTATCATTCCTATTCCAAATTTGTGAAACAAGATAAGTGATTTGGAGGGAGGCCAAACAATTGCTTCTAAGCACAGCTATCTTGCAAAGTTAGTAAACAGCCAATTCCTAGCTATGTGTTGAGTTTGGTAGTTATGGGCCCATGGTCTCGGCAAATAATTGACCACGAACAGTAAAACACCACTAGATTGTCCAAATGTTTCAGAATTCATACGTATTTTCTCTTCTCGTCTTCTAGATGTGGGTTTTGTTTTTCGGTCAGGTTTAGTATTTCACTATTCCTATTAATAGGATACTTTTTTCTGAAAATGAATATGCCTATGTTGGTGAAGGGAATGCAAACTCAGATATCCGCTTCATATAACCCTCTTTGTCTCTCCCTAATCTCTTTCTTACTTGTCATATCACTTTTTATCTCCCTACAGCTTAATCTCTTTCAATTTATCTCGTCTCACCTAAATGCATCTCTCCTATATTTCTCTTGAATTTACCTCTCTATCCTCTACCCAGAATATCTGTACTGTCCATATGAATCCTTGATTCTTACATTTTGTGAATATTTGTTGTCTTCTACTCAAACTTGGTAAGTTTCACGAGCCTATCATTTTACTTGCACTAATATACGGAAAAGGAGCAAATATGAACTGAAGGAGAAGCTCATAGCCATGAGAAATAAGCTCATGTGAACAACAAAGAGTGGAAATGATGAATGTTTATGAACTGGGCCTTGTGATTCTGAGGTCAAACGTCATGGCATGGGCAAACTAAAGGACATGAGCAACAAGCTGAAGACTCCTGCAATAAACTTAAAATCGTCTGCAAACAACTGCACATAGCTCTTTCTTATTCTAGGTTGGATAAAGTGAGGATAAATACATAACATTCTGTGAAACCCCTAAATCATCTCTGACTACTAGTACTAGGATTTTAAATTTTTTACCCAAGGCTGTTTTGAAAACAAACAGAAAGACAAGAGTGGATTAAATAATACAATGCAGAATGAAAGTGTTGTTCATTTCTAATCTGTACTCTACAGTGCTTAATGCTATGATACGAATATACGATCTAAAGAAATATAGCTAAAATGTTGAGATTATTAAATTTGGGCTTTGGGCTTCTATTAATTAAAAGGGACGACTACCTTAGAAGCTGTCCTTTTGTAGTATGTTCTTGCTTAAGTAACTGAATGAGATAGAGAAACTTATATTACTGAAAGGAATAAATATAGACCTGTTAACTTGACTTTCAATTTTATCTCCATACCCTTGTCGGACACTTTAAACTTGGACATGGAGTATCAACACTTGACACTTCATTTTAGGCCAAAAGAATGTAAAATTCCAAAATATTAAAATTCCTAACCTATGTACGGGACCTTGAAATTAAAAATGCTACAGCTGAAGTTACAACTGGAATTAAAAGATGATCTCTCTCTCTCTCTCTCTCTGATGTTACAATTGGAATTAAAAGATGATCTCTCTCTCTCTCTCTCCCTCTCTCCACACACACATAAGAAACCAAAAATTAAAGAAATTAGAAACCCCAATTCCCATGTACCACTTGTATAAACCAAAATTCCCCACACACACACACACACAAAAGCAGTAATATCATGGAATTAGAAATCAAAGAAAATGTAAAATTGAAGAAGGGGCATACCTGCCAAGAACAGAAGCAAGGGTTTTAAGATGATAGGCTTCAGGTTCTTGATCTGTTGGTTTCTCAGTGTAAATTATATGAACTGCAGCTTCACCAGTTGATGAAGGCACCGATGATTCAGCCATTATAGATACACAAGAAATAGAGATGATATTATTAGTTATCAAGAAAAAGATAGTGAATAACAAGAAGATTTGTTTGTTCATTTGATTTTGTATGTATGTGTGTGTAATGTGTATATATAGACGGTTAAAAATGCTTAACGACGAAGATTGGTATCAGTACATGTGTTGTATACTTGTATGTCAGACACCAGTTTTAGACAAAACATGATTTATAGACTTTGATCGAGATTAAGAAAAAATAGTAAAAATAATTAAAGTTAGTTGAAAAGTGGGTAAAATGAGAGGACCTATCAATATTTAATAATAAATTTGAGATAGTGGAGGAAAGTAGTGAGTGTAATAATATTTATTTAATAAAAAAGTGGAGAAGTAGTGGCATGGTTGTAAAAATCGGTAATCGGTATAAATCGGTTGAGGTACTGATTTAAGATTAATCGGGTAATCGGGGATTAATCGGAGTATTAATCGGATATTATATTAATATTTAATATTTTAATCTAATTTACAATTAAACATATCATTTTGAACAAATTCATAGGATTAATCGGATTTCAAAAATCGAATCGGTTAGTTACCTTACAGGGGATTAATCGATTAAATCGGGGATTTTTAGAACATGGAGTAGTGGGTGTAATAGTGAAAATTAGTGTTCAAAAATAGTAAATATATTATGTTCATTCTTTTTTGGACGTACCAAAAAGGAAAGGGTTCATGTAAAATGGGACGGACGGAGGGAGTACTTATGTTTTTTAGTTTAGGCACAAGAAACTTCCGTGGTCTACCCGGTTAGAGTACCCGCAAAATTTAATTTAAAATTTGGGATCTTCTCATAGAAATAATGACATAAATATCCATTTTTTAACAAAACTGATGAGAATAATACAAATCATAGATGGTGGCCATAAATACCATTCTATTACGCATCTGGGAGAGGGGTAATAGATTTTATACATATTACGTATTTGGAAGAGGGGTAATAAACATAGGAACCTATTACGCATTTGAAAAATGGGTACCCCTATTACCCATACTCCAAATGTGTAATAGAAAAATTTATACTAGTTACCCCAATATCAAATGCGTAACCCTATTACTCTCATATAAAATACGTACTAATAGATGGGTATTTATGATCATCATCATTGCTTTGTGATATTCTTGTTATGTGATATATGTTTTTTGGAGTATTCTTGGCCAAAGCCCCATCTCATATTTTAAGGTGTGTGACCTGATTGTAAAAATTGAGATATCGTTTTATGGTCGAGTAATTGGGGATTAATCGAAAGAATTAATCAGAAGTATTAATTGAATATTATAATAATATTTAATATATTAGTTTAATTTTACAATTAAATATATTATTTTTAAATAAACTTACAGGATTAATTGGATTTCAAAAATCAAATTGGCCGGTTATCTTACAGAGAATTAATCGAGAATTAATTGACTGAATCGGAAATTTTTAGAACCATGGTGTGTGATGGTAATTAAGTATTTAGTGTGTATTTGGATGTCTTAAAATGAGTAATAAATAGATAAATACTTATTAATTAAATAGGTTTTTGGATAATTTACTTATAAGTTAGTGACATATTTATTAAATTAAATTTTAAAAAATATTATAATTATTAATTATTAAAATTAAAATAATTAAGAAGTAAGTTGGAAAAAATTAAGTTATTACTTATTTTCAACTTATCAAAATATAAATAATAAGTTAAGTTGAATAGACAAACATCGATTGTTATCTCATTTTTGAATAGCTGGTTATCTCATTGATTTATTCGTCATAATAGCATCTTCAATAGCAATATGTATGATGGTTGACTAAAAAATTTTAAATTAGGAAATAATTAAATTTTTACATAAGAAATAAAACTCCAATTGACATAGCTATAATGAAATTGTGTATATTTTTCTAAGGGATTAAGTTGGTTCAACAAATATAGTCAACCAAGTGTGCTTGTCTATAATTTTTGCAAAGGATGATTATGCATTGAAGTATATTTTTTTTACATAATCTCTATTTCATGCCATCTAATATGTCATCTAAAATAATATTGCTAAAGGTTTTTCTCCATTGAAGATGAGGGGCTTATAAAAACATTCTCAAAAGTCAAAACAGGCCCTTAATATTTCATGAATTTTATATATTTATCTAATCATATAAATATTTTTTTTGGTATTTTCTTTAAGGGGTACAATGGTTAACGAGTTTTAATCCAATCGAATAGGACGGGCATAATCAAAACCGCACCAATCTCATCCACAACTAGGCCTGTCAACGGGTCGGATTCGGATCGGATTATACTAAATCCATATCCGAATCCATTAAGATTTTTCGGGTTCGGATCGGATCGGATTAGGGGCGGATATTTTTTAGTCCGATCCATACCCGATCCGTTCGGGTTTCGGATTTTCGGATCGGAGGTCCGACCCGTTTAATTAAAAAAAGGAAAAATATACAAAATTATAAAATTGACATATCCAGAATTAAAATTCCATAAATTTATTTGATTTGGTAATTTAACGGTCAACTAGTATTTTGATTAGTACTTTGACTTGTATTCAAATTTTTAGATGTTAATCGAAAAGTCTATATATTTTTTTATAAATTTCATATTAAATAAGATAAATAAAATATATATAATATATACTAAATAATAAATATAATATATAATATATTATATAATACATATAAATAATAAGTATTATATGTAGATATTTTTTTTATATTATATATATTATATATAATATATAAAAAATATAAAAACATTTAATATATAAATATATTCGGATCGGATTGTTAACGGATCGGATAATGCTAAATCCATACCCGTTCCTTATCGGATCGGATCCTTATCGGATCGGATCCTTATCGGATCGGATCCTTATCGGATCGGATCCTTATCGGATCGGATATTTTTTTGAAGGATCCATACCCGCTAATTTCGGATTGGATCGGATCGGATCGAATCGGATTCTTGATCCATTGACAGGCCTATCCACAACGACGGCAACCAGGCCATAATGTATATTATCTTTTTTTTTATATAGAAAAATGTTATTTTCAAAGCTTTTTTTATTTTCAGAGCAATATGTATTGTATATTCCTTCTACATTCACAATATGTAACATATTCTAATACAATAAGTGACAAATAGTTCTGGAAATTAAAAATGTGATTCTCTTTTTATAACGAGCATGATCCCGACAACACGGTGTGAACGTACTAGATCCATCGAATTCAGGGATCCAAAATTATGAAAACCCATATATATATGTGAGTATAAGTCTATTTTTACATACCTATTTGTTTTTTTTTCTAACATTATTTTTCTGCGAGGCTACACAGTGTGTCAGGATAGGTACCAAATTGGGTACCAAAATTTATTATCAAATGACATGATACTAATTATTTGGTATTTTGGGATGTTTTAATTGAATGGTCATAATACATGTATAGGTTTGTAAATCTGCAATGTAAGAAGTATCATTTTTTTAAGGTTCTAAGTGATGACTATTTTCCAAGTTTTTCATTTATCTGAATCCATTATGTTGGTTGCTTTACCTATCAGTGCGTGGTTTTGAGATGCTCGTGTGTGTCTAATTAGAGGTTATGCATTCCATTTCCATCACCATCCCAGACAGCATCCTATATTGCTACAAAATAGTAATCTTGAATAGTCTTCTATAAATTGTGTGCAACTAATTTAGCTTTGGATGATAACTAACTTAGCATTCATCATTTCTTTATATTTGAAGGCTGTCTGTCACGAATGCACTTCCGGAGATTACACATGTTAAAACTTGGTTATATTGACAAGTATTTCAGTTCAGGGACATGTATTAGCCAGACATAGATGATAGATACAAATGTACAATCATATCTAAGATAGCCATTTTTCATGTACGTTTCCCATCATGCATGTACCAGAATGAGTTTCTGTCAAAGGCCGTGCCTCGTTGGAGAAAAAAATTAAAGTAATGAATGAGTTTAAAGTAGATGTGCAAAATTGTTGTACGGAGATTTATGTTGCGTTTGGTTGGGATGAATGGAATCGAAAGGAATGGAAAGGAATGTATTGAAATTTGAACTATGAAATAGGTTAATGTTTAAAATATTCATTAATTCATCCATTCCATTCTTAATTATTTGAACTAAAACTAAAACCCACCTATTTAAGAAAGAATGCTCTATTCTCCCCAACATTCAATTTCTTCACATTTCTCATCATAGAAATTTTGTACCTATTCATTTTTTTCTAGATCTTCCCTCTACCTCCATTTTTTTCTTTTAATTTCATTGATTTCATTCCATTTCATTCTTTCCAACCAAACACAACATCAGCGTTGCTTTGTGAAGCTTTAATCTAGTACTAGAAGGGCGGAGGAAATATATGTTACAAATCTGTATCGCTACCAGCAAGTCTACTTGTTCAGCTAAAGATCAGCATATATGATGTTAAGCCCATTGATTTCATTACTCACCAGTCAGGAACAGTCCATTAAGTGATATTGTAAGATGGTAGAGACTAGATGTAGATGAGATATTCTTCTGTTAGTGTTAGATACGGATTGATATATGTACAGTCTTCTTCCTTGATATTCTAGTTAGTAGCTTGTTACTTGAATGTCCATTTTAAAAAAGATACATACCATGGCCACTAAAAGACGTGCGTTCAGTAGGATACAATTAAGCAGTGCACTGTCTGCTAAAGCAGTACCCTGTCCAAGCATAACAATTTTACAAACGGACACCTTCTGAGTAAAGGGTAACGAAAACGAATGACAACTACATATCTCCCCATCAGTGTGGAGTTTAACTTTGGCGCGAAATCGGTATGGCTAGAAGATGCTTTGCTCTTGGCAGCGACAAACCGAAAGTTTCATCCATATCTAACTCATCAGGTGACATGCCAAAAGGTAGATTCCAATCGAAACTGTGTACCAACTGAGCCACCACCAATTTAATGTTTGTTAGGCCTAGGTGCATACCTGGACAGCCTCTTCGGCCTGAACCAAATGGTATTAGTTGGAAACATTTTCCCTGAAGATCTATGTCCGTACCCATAAATCTCTCAGGAAGAAATTCTTCCACATTTTCTGACCAAATTCTAGGATCTCGTCCAAGGCCCCAATTATTAATGATTAGTCGCGAATTCTTCTGTATGTAATATCCATCTATCACGATGTCTTCCATTGACTCGTGAGGAACTAAAAGCGGTGCGACCGGATGTAGTCTCATGCTTTCCCTGACTACCAGATCTAGGTAGTGTAGTTTCGCCAAATGTGATTCTTCCACATATTCACAATCTGTAATGACATTTCTAATTTCTTCCTGAAGTACTTTCATCACCCTTTGATGTCGTATGAGTTCTGACATGATCCATTCGATGGCAGTTTGGGAGGTATCAATGGCTCCGAATATCATGTCCAAAATAATTGCTTTGATGTTTGATCGATCAATGGTCTGTGCCAACTGCTCGTGGGTACTTTTAGGATTGCTTTTCAATGCTAGAATAATATCAACAAAATCCCTATCAAGCTTTTTACAGTCATTTCTAGCATTTTGTTCATGATCATCAATGATAGTTTCCAAGATTCTGTCAATTGTCTTCCTGGCAACTTTCAACCTTCGAGTTAATCCCTGACGACAAAAATCAAATTCAAATTTCAAAATTTCTTAGTTACCAGACTCAAAGATCAGGGTTCCTTGACTAACCTGCAGAGGGAACAATTTTTATCTATATACCATCATAACTTATTCATGGCAAATTTACGGACCCGAATCTTATACTAACAACGGACAAGAAATACTAATTAATCTTAACACATGAATTCATCAAATCAAGCAATCAACCTATTATGTTAATTATAGAAACATGTCACGTTCAATCCAAAAAGAAAAGTTAATACCTGGAGATCGAGTGCCCCTAAAACTGGAACATAATCAGCAATGTTAAATGCTCCCACAACCTCTCCCAACTCATGTATTATCTCGCTCAAGTCAAACCTATCATCCCTGCTCTTCCCAAACAACATTCTACATGTCATGTCTTCTATCAGACGCGCCACCTTGTCGCTAACATCCACAATCTCACCTGTTCCTGCTGCCCTTTTCAAGGACTCCACCAGCAACCCGAGCTCCTCCCTTCTCAGACTGGACATAGAGTCGATTTTCGCGACGCTAAGAAGCTCCATTGTGCAAAACTTTCTCACGTTTCGCCAGTACACACCGTACTTAGAAAACGCCATGCCTTTGGCGCCATAGGATAAATATTCTGCAGCCTGAGATTTAGGACGGCTGGCAAAAACCGTGTCGTGAGTCTTGAGGAAGAGCTCGGCAGCAGCTGGAGACGATACTATAATAGTAGGGACGGAGCCTAGGCGAATCGACATTATGGGACCATATTTTCGTGACAACTTGTAGAGGGAGCGGTAGGGGAGCTTTCCTAACATGTGTAGGTGACCGATAACTGGTAAACCTATAGGACCAGGCGGAGGCCTGCGGCCGCGATTTCGTACCATGGATCGGCATCGATGGATGAACCACCACAAGGCTCCCACGATTACCGAAAGTATGGCAGCATCCATGGGAGACATATTAAGAGAGTTCTAAAGTGTTTTCTTTATCAGAGACAGGTGTATCATGTATGTACATTGAATTAAGAAAATTAAGTAATGTACACAAAGTCAAGTCGACTGAATGTAGTTTGGTTATAAATGGGAATTCAATATATTTGCCAAATTAAGTTACATGACAATGATGTACCAGACATCATTAATAACGAAATCCAAGTTTACGGACACAAATCAAAGAAGCGCAGTGCACAGAAAACGTTATCGTTATCCCATGCTATCTTACAAATAAGATTGCTCGAGTTGAATTGAAACTTCTAACTTTAGTCTTGACTGCTTGCCACATGTTCACATTTATGTTGATCGACTTAGGTGATCCGCCTGGGCCGGCTCATGTGGGAGTAGTGGATCCACAGGTTGGTCCTGAGTGCAATCAATACAAGTCATGGCATGGGACATTCAACATTTAGGAGACAAATTTTTTTAAAAAAAATTTAGAGAATAGTTTTAAAAAAATTACAGAATAACTTCGAATTAAAAAGCAAAAAAAATGTCATTTTATCAGTCGAACAATCTTTTAAAGTGAATTAATTCATATGTTTGCTAGATCATGTTGATACATCACTCCAATTCAGGTTTGAACAATTTCAAATATATGAGTAGATTTTTGGGTTTCTATTTAATTTGATAAAGCTGAAGTGCTTAAGTGACGATAGTTTAAAGAGCTCTTGCATGAATCTTGAAGAATTTTTAAAGCATGATTTTGTTTCTGATATTGATGGAAATGTCCTATTTCTTGAATTAAGAATTATAAAAGAATGCTTACCAATTGAAGTGAAAAAGGTGATTTATATGTTGAATTTTTTGAAGAGCATGGAAGGTTGCTATCTGACTATCACAATTGCTTATAGAATATTATTAGCCATTCTGGTTACAGTGGCTTCTACAAAATGGAGTTTTTCAAAGTTAAAATTCGTATCTCCATTCTAGGATGTCACAAGAACGATTGAAATGCTAGGATGTCACAAGAATGATTGAAATGGTTGGCTATGTTATAAATGGTGAGGGATATGCTTGCAAATTCTAATTTAGAAGGCTTGATTGATGATTTTGCTAGCAAATGAAAGAAGAATAATTTGTAAATAATGAATTATCATTTTTTTTGTTGGTAATTATTAAAACGAAATGGCTTATTTTGTTACAGGGGCAAAAAAATTTTAAGATTGCATGGGACATCTTCCAATTCAGGACCGTTCCTGAGTACCCATGTTCCTACCTAGGCCACCAAAATTTTAGATGGCTCATATTTTAATTATTATGTACTAGCTTATAATCTGTGCAATGTACGGGTCGTTTTCTAATATTTGTTATATAATTATTTTTATTATTTATTTTTTATTAGTTTACATATTAAATTGTTGTTATGAAATTGATATATATATATATATATATATATATATATATATATATGGGTTGGACTCCATAACAAACACCTTATATAACAAATAATAAAGAACACCTTAGATCTAATAGATCCAATGCCCCTGGCGGGGCCACCCAATACAAAAAATTCTTATTTTTTTACTTTCTATCCATCCATCATCTAAAAAAAAATACTATTCATGATGATGACGTCATCAGTGACGTCATCATGAACAATAAACTTTTAATTAATTTTTTTTGCTGGCTTGATAGAGGGTAAAAAAATAACAACTTTTTATATTGGGTGCCCCTGGCGGGGCCAAAAGATCTAATAGATCTAAGGTGTTCTTTATTGTTTGTTATATAAGAGTGTTATGTATGGAGCAAAGGCCTATATATATATATATATAGTCCCCTTCTAGAGAGGACCTCCTTATAGGGAGAATATGAGAGAAATACTAATTTTAAATGATTCTATAGTAGAATCAAAGTTTTATTTTTTTGTTCTATAAAAAAAAGGTCTTTTTTTTCTATAAAAAAAAGACCAATTTGATGATTCTATGATAGAACCAAACATTTATTTTATTTTTAAAAAAAAATAAAAAAAATTATCTTTTTTTTAAAAAAAAAAATTAAAAATCTGTCTGCTGACGTGGCACGTCACTGCTGACGTGGCAGGTCAATTTTTTAATTTTTTTTTAGAAATTTTTTTACCCAGAAAAAAAAATTTTGAAAAAATAAAAAAATTTGGTTCTACTATAGAATCAGAAAAAATACATGGTTCTCATATAAAATTAGTAGTTCTCTCATATTCTCCATATAAGGAGGTCCTCTATAGAATAATGGCCTATATATATATATAAGATTTTACACGTTCAATTTATTATGTGTTTTATCTTGAATTCTTAAAACTTGATTTGGATGATTTTACAGCCTACGTGAAATTAACAAAATTATCTTTAATTTAGTGATGATTTAACAATTTTCTCCAATTAAAACTACCAAGAAACATATAGAGATGAAATTGACGATTTTTTATATTGAAAATTCTACTATATTTAGGAAATCTACTTATATTTTGTTTTGACTATCAAAATAACCTTCTTATTATTTGAAAACTAGCGTTCTAAACGTGTTACGCACCGACAGATAAATTGTATTAATAATTAATATAAATATATTATTTTAATTTTTATTAAGGAAAATATATAATTTTATTGGAATGTTAATTAACGTAAGTATAAAATTACTTATCCGTGAATTCATACCAATTGAATTAATATTAATATTATGAACCACTCATCAAAACAAATACAACCCCCGTTGAAAAGTTCAAAATCCCTCTTTATTATTTTTTTAAAATTTAGCTTTCGTTTTATTTCTCTCTTTGTTAGAGAATATTTCTACGTATCATGTTAAAAAAAATTTCACCCATATTCTAAGAATTTGGTATATTTATTAAATGTCGAATCCTTAAAATATTTATTACGTTAATTTATTGAAAATATTTGTATGAACGTGGTTAATTTTTCGATTACATACTCCCTCTGTCCATTTGGTTTCTTTACATTTTGACTTTGCACGGATACCAAGGCAACATGATAGAATGAATAAATTAATTAAGGATAGTGGGTGTAATATTGTTAAAATAAATGAAGTAGTGGGTGTAATAGTGATTTTTTTGTTAAAATAAGTGTAGTAGTGGGTGTAATAGTGTAAAGTGTTGAAAAAGTGGAGTGAAGTAGTGGATGTAATAAAGTATTTTATTGTTAAAAGTTACTATTTTGGGTAATGTAAAGAAATGGAATGGACGGTCCAAAAAGGAAAATGTAAAGAAATGAAAAAGACGGAGGGAGTATTAAAAATGTGTAAAAACTTAATCCTCACGACTCCAATAATCATTAGACGGTCTATAAAAAAAAGTTGCATGTTTCAGCGATATGAGAAAGGATATCTACTGTGCAAAATATATGAAACGAACGTAGTTATATTAATAGAAACTTTCATCTAATCTAGTTTGCTATGTGATTGTTCAATATCATTTTTACAAATTATATGTCCTTTTATTAATGAATTGATTTACTATAGAAAAAAAAATTATCAACTAACCAAACAAATTCAATATATCGCGTTATTGGAGTAACATATAATTGTTAGATTTTATGGTTATTGCCCTTAGCTTATTTGTAAAAACAACTTAAAATGTGCATTTTCAGTTTGGAAGTTTGTATTTTGGTTTTTTTTTGTTTTTTTCATAGTAAAACATGGAATAATAAATTTTATTTTTGTTTTATTCTTAAAATAAGACATATGAAAATGAGTATCACCTTGACTAGCTAATTTGTGAAAATAAGCTATTGTCCATAAAATTGAAATCAAGTGTGTAATATATAAACACATAATCACATTATTATATATGTGTTCTTTTAATTCAGATTTTGGGTTAAATAACATGAAATTCATTTTCCTTTAACAATGAGTATATTTTTCCTACATATATAAGAAGAAATAACTTATGTAGACCTGACAAATCGTTTTGTACATTCATGTCATGTACTTTAGGGTTTTGAATGAAAATGACACTAAATTACACAAATTTTTTCGTTTACACGAAATGAAATGAAATACGCGAATAGAAAAAATATAACACTTATATGAAATATTACTATGTATCAAGTTATGTAAATATATAATTATATGTCTTAGAATAATATTGAGATGTTACAAAACAAAACTAAGAGTAGCACGCATGGTGTAAAGTCTCCCAAACAAATTGAAACCCTCATTTTTATTTTTTCTTTTTTCTCGTTAACAAATATCTCTCTTTGTGTAGAATCTTTCTACCATGTTGTTTAGTTTTCTTAGCCATTTTTTATGTTTTGTTGATATAAAAAAATATAGTCAACCAACCAAGCAAATTCAATATATGCTCTTAGGTTAAGATATGAGAATTGATACTATTACTTTAATTCTAGAATGCAAAATTCAAAAAGGCACCTGTTGGTCCCGGAGTATTGCAGAAGGGGGGGGGGGGTTGAATGCAATACTGATAAAATCGAATCTTTAAATCAACAACGAAAATAAAGATTATAGATTATCAGTAGATGTATGCAAGCAATAAGTGAAACAAGATTTCTCACAAAATAAATGTTTTATTTATTTTGTGTGAAGTGTTGCTACAACCTGGAGAGAGTTTCTCCAGCTTCGATATCTCAAGAGATACAGATTGCTTCGTATGCGTACATGAATAGAAAAGAATCTAAGATGTATCTAAGTAGACTAAGATACTCTGTTGTCCCTATCGCATGGGGTGTTGAGCTGCTGTCGTTTTCAAGTGGTAGCTCATTACAATTTGCACACCCATGTGACTTTCCCTAATTGCTATACAGACAGGATAAACCTTATAAGTAAAGCAACCTAGATTCTTTCTATTTCTAGCTAATACAATTCTAGTAGATGTGGATATCACATGCTCCTCGAATTGACCAGCCTTGTCTTGTGAATCTTTTAAGCTTCTGTCGTAGTCTTGCAGGTCTGCTACAAACGATAGTGTGTTGCAGCAAATCTATTTCTTGAACATGTAACCTGTCACGGGCTTTGACTGAGAAAATACCCAATTCAAATAATTCAAGGTGACAGTAACCTTAACCGCAGAGTCTGCTGTCAAAGGAATATTCAGAGGTTGACAGTACTAGCTCCCGCCAATGTTGCTGTCGGAACTCCAGACTTGCTGTCAAGTGTGAGAATGTTACTATCTCTTGCTTCGGCCAATGTTGCTGTCAAATGTAGCTTTGTCGTGACTTTGCAACATTTGTCTTCTTGTAACATTACTGTCAGGGACATGACAGTAACTTTTATTCTTGCTGTCTTCTGGATGTATTCCTTGAGGCTTGAACAAACATATGAACTTCTCCCAAATCATACATTTATTACATGACAGCAATTATTCGAATACGAAGACATACTCTGGCTGTGACAATATGTTCAACTTAGTAAAAACTAAGTACAGGGAAATATAGTTAAGTTGTCTCTATGCTATCACCCATAAATCCCAACAATCTCCCCCAATTTGTTTTTATGGACAATAACAACAAATTTACAATCAAAACGTGCTGACAACTTAACTAACATAGATCAGAATAGCTGAAACACTATAACTGATAAATGTTAAAGAAAAATCTAGAACATGAAGCTTATGAATTTACTGCAAATCAATTGCTCCTATTGAATGAGCAAATCAGAGTTTACCTTAGCTTGATTTTGGCAGTCTTCAATTGTTCAAATTTTTTCCTCTCTTCTGAGAGCTTCATTTCTTGCCTTTCTAAGGTCTTCAACTAAAGCTTTTTCTTCTGGTGATCTGGCATCATCTTCAATGTCTTCAATGTACCCTTGTATCACTCGAGAAGTAAATACTTCAGCATCTTTTACATCAAACCAAGTTTCAAAATCATACGTGTATGTTCTGAACTTCAGAATTCCTTGGATGAATTTGAACCTCCTTCCAGGAAAAGCATTTAAGGATTTTCTCCTTTTTCTGTCTAGCTTTGGATCTTCATCTCTCCTCTGATCAAATATTTCCTCTAGCTCCCAAGCAACTAGCATTTCGAGCTTATGAATAGATCCAACAACTTTCCAGTAGAGATCCATCAGTATACTGGTCCTCAGCTTGTGAAAACTATCAACATAGATTTCTTGCTTGTCATCCTTGATTCTCAGATGATTATCCAGTACACAGGGCTGATAACCTGCTTCCTCACTGAATAGCTTGTTGAGTTTATTGTAGCTTTCCTTCAGTTGAGCTTCTAGGTCTTCAGCACCTTGTTTGGCAGATGTGGCAGGTTTGGTAGGTTTGGTGGATTGGGATGATTTAGCTTTAGCCTAGTTTGGTTTGGACCAAACTAATCAACCACAACTGCTTTCACTTCCGTTAACTTTTAGTGGTGGGTGACGATTTTAATGGTCACATTGGTGAGAGGTCAGATGGCTATCCCAGCGCCTATGGGGGTTTCGGCTTCGGGGTCAGGAACATCGGCGGGTCAGCATTGTTGGAGTTTGCTACTGCCCAGGAGCTGGTAATTGTGAATTCTGTTTTTCAGAAGAGGGATGAGCACCTCATTACCTTTAGTAGTGGGGGTCTCAACACCCAAATAGACTTCCTTCTTATGCGCAGATGGGATGCTAGGATGTGCGTAGACTGCAAGGTGTTTCAGAGTGAGGCGTGTGCTTCCCAGCACCGTCTGTTGGCCATGGATCTATCCATGGGGGGCCGAGTTGTTCGCAGAACGAGAGAGTCTAGACCAAGGATCCTTTGGAAAGACTTGAAGGGTGAGAAGGCGGCCGAATTCAGCGAGTCTCTGCTAAAAGAAGGTTGTTTTGCTCGTGGTGGAGATGCTAACTGTAGGTGGTCCAACATGGCGAATGCTATTAGATGTGTGGGCAAGAAGGTGGTGGGGGTCTCTTCAGGAAAGTTTAGTGGGCATAAGGAGTCGTGGTGGTGGAACGAGGAGGTTCAAAAGAAAGTAAAGGAAAAACTTGTGCTCTTTAAAGAGCTTATGTCGAGTTGCTCAGGGGCGGAGAGGTCTCTGAAGATGGAAGCTTACAAGGTGGCAAGACGAGAGGCAAAAAAGGCGGTGGCGAAAGCCAAGAGTGAAGCCTTCGAGGGGCTGTACAAGCGCCTAGATACCAAGGAAGGAGCGAACGCTATTTTTAAACTAGCTAAAGCTAAGGAGAGAAGGCGGCGCAACCTGGGTTCTGTTAAGTTTATTAAGGATGAAGCAGGCCAAGTGTTAATTAACGAAGATGCCATTAAAGAGAGGTGGAGTTCGTATTTCCATAATCTTTTCAATGAGGCTAGGAGGAGTGGTGTCACTGTGGCTCAAGAGGTCCCTATTTCGTCTATGCGCTCTTACGGCCCATGTGAACGTATCAGCAAAGAGGAAGTCAAGGGTGCCCTTCAGAAGATGGATAGAGGGAAGGCGGCGGGCCCGGATCAGATCCCTATCAAGGTGTGACTTTGTCTTGGTGAGGTTGGCGTTGAATGGTTAGTTGATCTGTTAAATGTTCTCCTCTCGGGTGCTAAGATGCCAGATGAATGGAGGAGCAGTATTGTCGTCCCTTTTTTCAAGAACAAAGGCGACGCACAGAACTGTAGTAATTATCGGGGTATTAAATTACTCAGTCACACTATGAAACTTTGGGAGAGAGTGGTTGAAATTCGGATTAGAAGAGAGGTTGAAATCTCAGAGAACCAATTTGGTTTTATGCCTGGGAGATCGACGACCGAGGCCATTCATCTCATCAGACGCCTTATGGAGAAGTTTAGAGAGCGTCGTAAAGACCTGCATATGGTGTTCATTAATCTTGAGAAGGCGTATGATAGCATCCCCCGTGAAGCTATTGGAAGAGCCTTGAGGAGAGGAGAGTGTCATCAGCGTACGTCAGGGTGATTCAAGACATGTACTCGCAAGCTAGGTCCTGCATCAAGACCCCAGTTGGTGACGCACGTTACTTCCCCGTTGAGACTGGGCTTCATCAAGGGTCGTCTTTTAGTCCTCTTCTTTTCGCCCTTATCTTATATGTCATGTCGCATGGGATTCAAGACGACGTCCCGTGGTGCATGCTCTTCGCCGATGATATAGTGCTAGTGGCGGAATCGAGGGGGGAGGTGAACGAGAAGTTGGAGTTATGGAGATCCACTTTGGAACCCCAAGGCTTGCGTGTGAGCAGGTCTAAAACCGAATATCTCTGGTGTAATTTCAGTGGTGAGGCCAACGAGGAAGGGGTGGAGGTTAGGATTGAGGATCATATCGTCCCGCGTTCGGATAAGTTCAAGTATTTGGGTTCGATCATCCAGAAGGAAGGCGAGACTGAGAATGATGTCACGCATCGTATCAAGGTGGGGTGGCAAAGGTGGAGGGCAGCGTCAGGGATGATGTGTGACAAGAAAGTCCCGTTAAAGTTGAAAGGGAAGTTCTATAGAGCGGCAATCCGCCCTGCGATGTTATATGGTTTGGAGTGTTGGGTGGCGAAGAAAGCCCTCGAGAGCAAGTTGGACGCAGCGGAAATGAGGATACTGCGGTGGTCTTGTGGCCGAACGATGTTCGAAAGAATCCCAAATGCGGTTTTCAGGAGCGAGTTGGAGGTGGCTCCTCTTTCTGCAAAAGTTAGGGAAGGGAGGTTGAGATGGTTCGGCCACATCCGTAGGAGGTTGCCGGAAGCCCCGGTGAGGAGGGTCGAGTGTCTTGCGGTTGTTGGGGTGAGAAGTAGAGGCAGACCGAGGAGGACATGGGAAGAGTAGCTCAGGTTGGATTTGAAGGCCCTAAACTTGAATGAGACCTTGACCGCCGATAGGAGTTATTGGAGGCGACAAATTAGAGTCGTGGATTCTTATCTAGGGAGCGGATCTGTTGTTGAGAGCCTCAGAGTTGGGTTTTCACGGTTAGCGTTATCTTAGAAGTTTGGATTTTCGTTTTCATACTGTCTTTTGTTTTCTGGTTCTTGCAGATGCAGGGAGCATGTCATAAGGACTAAATCAGGAGAGGTGTCCCCGCTTAGGTAAGTCCCATGAGGTCCAGGCCATGGGCTCAGGTTTGGTTGATTACTTCCCCCTCTTTATCTTCCTAGTACATAAATCACACTGTTTTTGTTGTGCACTGAGCCGGGGGTCTTCACGGAAACAGCCTCCCTACTGTAAAAAGTAGGGGTATGGTCTGCGTACATCTTACCCTCCCCAGACCCTGCTCTGAGCGGGATATACTGGGTATGTTTGGTTTGGTTTGGTTTAGCCTGATAATCTTGTTCTGCTTCATATTCAGCCATGCCAGCCTTTGTAAAAGGACGATGTACTGCTACAAGGTCCACATCAGGCATTGGTTCCCCATCAGAACTAATTTCAAGGTGTGCATCATCATGTGCTCTCCAGTCACCATACTTCTCATAGAATTCAGCATATCTTTGAGCATAGTATTCTTTGACATGCTCTAAGATACTGCTGGAAACATCTTGGTTTGTTTCCATGAGAGTGATCATCCTTTCCAAAACGAAGAAATCAATTCTTCTCCTTACCTTTACCTTATTGCATGAGAGATCACGCATGCCTACCACATTTGAGACTATCTCCATAGTGAAGTCTGGTTCTACAGTTATACATGTAGTTCCACAGTCCTTAAGATCATACTTTCGTACCTTTTTGTTGACTGGGTCCAGTTCCACTGAGACAGATGATATGCTCCCATCAATTGACTTTTTCAATAGTTCAAAACTATTTACTTTTCTCTTATCAATCGGCTTCTCTGTCAAAACTGCTCCATGCTTCTTCTTTTTTTGCTGCTGCAACTGTCTTCCCTTTTATCTTGGTTGTACAATAGGCTTGGGCTCTTGTCTTCCTTCTGTTAGATGTGAAATTCTTGACAAGCTTTCGTATTTTGACAGTTTCTTCAAGTTGATCCTTGACAGCATCTTTCATGACAGCAACTTTGACAACTTCGACTGTTTGGCTCTTGACAGCATCTTTCACTTGGGTGTCTTCAGCCAATTTGACAGTATCCTTGTTGACAGTATCTTTTTCAGCATTAAAGCATTCAACAGCTAATCTCAAGATACTTGCCTCCAAGGCTTCACAAATTTCTAACTCCCCTTTTTCCTTGACAACATCTTTCTTTTCAGTACTAGGAGTTTCTTGCTCTTCTTGGGTAGCATCCATCTGAGTTTGTGTAGCAACATTCTCAGATGCTTCTTTTCTAGAACTCCTGAATCTTCCAGGTTCACCACTTCCTCCAATTTCATCCTCATCATCATCCAAAGTATCATCATAGTTGCAGCTTCCTCACATCTTGGCATTAGCATCAGAGATCAGCTTCTTTATGATTGAGCTAATTTCCTCATCTCTTTTTGCTAACAGCCTATGAATATCTTTGACAACTTTAACCTTTTCACTTGTGATACTGGATTTGAGAAGTTTCTTCAGCACTATCATGATTGTTTCAGTGCTTAGTCCTGAGATTTTATCCAATGGTAAGAAATCCAACCTTCAAGCTCCTGTCTTTGTGATCCTTCTGAAACACACACCATAAGGATTTTGAATCACCTCAGGGAGTTTGTCTTCAACCATCCTCTTAATTTGTGCTATCAGACTATCATTGAAGGTTGTTGAATTTTTGACTACCAGGGTTCCAAGGACTTGGAGTACTCTAGCATGCAAACTTTGTAAAAGTTGCATTGTGATGAATATTGTCAAACGGGTTCTCAAATAAACCTGAACAACCCATCTTCTTTCCAAGTTGATTCTCACAGAGATACTTATTACTTTGCTCTTCAGTGTTGATGCCAGTTTTGTAAAAGCTCCCCCTGCTTCACTAATTGATTCATCCACCAACTTACTAAAATCTTCATCTTTGTTGTTCAAAGTACTCTCCATGTGATCAACCATCATCAATTCTGCATCTTCAAGGGCGTATTCACTTCCATCTGACCAAGTAGTTCCAGTAAATATGCCAGCAGATATGTCCATATACTCAGGCATTTTGCCTTTGCCTTTACCCAGAGCATTTTGAATTTCTTTTTCTCTCCATTCCTTCTGCAACTTCTGGAATGGAGCTTCGACTTCCTCAGGATTTGGCTCATTGATTTTTAGTGGATGCAATACTGTTCTTTTAGACTTTTGAGTCCCCTTTAATTGCTCCAACACTTCCTTGGATAACAATACTGCCTCACCATCTATTTCTGCTTCAAACAATTCACCATCTCCTGTTCAGTTCTTCACCAAAGTTTCTTTCTTCTTTCTCTTGCTCCCCCTCACTTTCATCTCCTTCTTTTTCCTCCAAAACTTGTTCCCCCTCACTTGTAGGCTCCCCCTCACTTGCAGTTTCACCTTGTTTCTCCTTCTCTACCAGGTTTGTGAAGGTAGTGTTTTTCGTAGTTCGTTCACAGGGAAGGACTATCAATATTGATTTCAAGTATATTATCTCTTATAATTTAGAAGTGTGGACAAAGGGGGGTTTTGAGTTTGGTTGAGGTGTTTTATCAAACACCTTGCATACAAGAAATAAATGGCTAGAGAAACAAAACTAAGTTAATGGCAATCATCCAATTTTACAAACACAACAACACAATGAGTAAATTAGCAAGATAAGAGATATTTGACCCAAGGATTATGGAAACTCAAGCACTTCAACCCAACAAGCAAAATATATCGATCTCTACCTAACCAAGATAATTGGTGAAGCACACAATCACTTATATCTCTTCTAAAAACACTAATTTAGTGAAGCACATAAATTAGCTCTCTTGAAACTAGCTACCAATAATGAAGCACTACTAGTATAACCAAATCAAGGAATCAATCAAAGAGAGGCTAGGACAAACCCAAGGATGAGAAGCTCAACCTAGGTATTTGTACTTGAATCTTGAAGTTTAGGCACACCAAACCTTGTGCTACTACAATGAATGTACTAACAATTACGGATTAGCATAAACAATTAGCAATTGAAATTACAAGAAGAGCAAGATGAAGCAACTTACAAATCTCCAAGCAAAATCATAAACAATACATCACAAGTATTCAAGATAGAGTTAAATAAATCTTACTTCAATTGAATGGGTTTTGATACAAGAGATCCTCCTTGAGCCAAATATATAGAGTTAGTTACTCATAATCAATGCTAGATTATGAGTAATAAATGTTATCTCTACTCTAATTATATTTACAAGATGAGGTTACAAGATAAGGTTAGGGTAAGAGATGAAGATTAAGTTAGGAGATATGATATGAAGATAAGAGATGAGATGAGATATATATGTCAACTCCCCCTATTTTTGGCTCAGCACAAATCTCACAGTCGGGTGCACGGCCGTGCACATGCCCGTGCATAAATCTGCACTAAGTTACAAAGAACTCACACCCAACTACACGATCGTGAATATTTTCTGCAATGCTTACACACCCTTTGGGACCGTGCAAAATGAATGCGCACTTTTGGAACTTCAAATTCTCACACTTTTATTCTCCAACTTCTTGATCATACATCTCCACTTCTAGTCTTGACAAATTTTTCAATTTAAGCTCCAAAATAAGGTTTCATCCAATAATTAAGCAAGTGGCACTACAAATGGAAACAAAGCAAATATAAGTAAAATGCTCATGAAACTAAAATAAAATCAAGATAAAGAAATACAAAATCGTGTATAAAATACACGTTATCAAATATTCCCCCACTTAAACTTTGCTAGTCCCGAGCAAACTTAATATAACATAACATATGCTACTAACTGGTACCACTTCCGTAGGTGATCACGGTTGCATTTGGCATATGCAACAAGCCCTTGGAACCCCTAGGTAGCCCTAGTGGACGAGTGAGGTCTCGTGAGGGTTTATAGTGAATATACCCACAAAATTCATCTAGCTCATGCAAAAGACCACACATCAACACAACACAACACACACCCGTCCTCTCATGTCATATCGGCTTAAGAATCAAAATGAAAATGCAATGCCTTGGTGTCTAAAGTGCAAGTATCCACTTAGCGTACTCAAAGAAGATGCATAAGTGATAAGTGGATTTATATCCACTTGGATCGCTTCAATTCGGCTTAAATTGATTGTCTTGGACTCAAGTTTGTTGTAGTTTTGATGTGTTTTGTGTAAGTGTGTAGGTTTGGAAGAATGTTGCTTAAGATCGTTGTTTCCGTCACTTTTGGAGTTAAATTCGAGCTTAATAATGAAGAATGGAGTCTTGTTGTGGTTCACCATGAGGATTCCAAGCATAGAGGATTGAAAACGGAAGAGAACGCAAAAAGAACGGGCGCAAAAGGAGTTAAAATGAAGAAAATCAGCCAAAATCAGCTCCCGGCAGCAAAAATCAGCTCCCGGCAGCCACTATCGGCGCATCAGGCGCCCAATCCGAGGCTCCTGCGCCATGAACAGTAACGTCAGCACGGAGAAATTCTGCCAGATTTTTGTATTTTTGTTTTGGCCATAACTTGAGTTCTACAAGTCCGTTTTAGGCCCGTAAGCAGTCCACGCGAAGCTAACGAGATTCTCTATCATTCTAGAGTGGTTCAGAGGTCCAATTACAGATGGAACGTTCCAGAATTAATGAAGAAAAGACAGCTGCGAATTTCCCTTTAAATCAGAATCAGTTTAGGAAACGTACTTCTATTATAATTCTGATTTGGTATTTTCTTGTTGGGCAAGATGTCTAGAGCCTATATAAACACATTCAACCCTTGTAAAATATTAGATAATCATCATTAGGAGTAGAACCATTACATATCAATTACTTAGTTTTATTTGTATCTTTTCATACTTTGTTTTTTTTCATGGTTTCATCAGATCCCATGATGACGAGAGGTTCAATTATGAACTAATCGTTGTCATGGGATTCTAACAGATTTATTTATGGAGTTTTAGTATCTTGATTGCTTTAAAGATCTGTGTGTGATGTATATCTGATATCCTCGTATGGTTATGCTTAATTGATAGATGTGTAGCTAACATCTAATTTGTTAATCTCTTGTGAAGTGAAAGTGGATCTTGAGATTTAGAACTTGCCATGCTAGCATAGGTTCATGATTGTTTATCAACATGATTTGTAGTATGAGATGAGAATACTTATATTGCCCTATGTGATCTTTATGGATAACTTGTTCTTCAACCGTTATGTTTTCAAATTCTATAGACATATAGGGTCTAAGCATAATTGGTGTCTATTCATCTTCTATCTCTTTTGTGGATGTATGTTTAGTTTGGTATGCGTATGCTGACAGGTAGTGTATACTTGTTTCGTGTTATCCGATCAGATATCATAACCATTGCATATAGTGATTAAAGGCGTCAGATCTAAGCAAAGTATTTAATGAAGTTAGGATTCCATGGTTTATCTTGCAGAAGTAATTAGATTTCAATTCTTGTTAGTTAGTTAATTCGTAGTTTTGTTAATTTGCTTCTTAGTTTAATTTAGTTAGTTAAAACCTTAATTTATTAATTTTCTTAGCAGTGAATTAAGATCATACACTGTTGCATAGGTGCATTTACTGAATTAAAACCATAACCAGATCCCTGTGGGAACGAATTTGGACTTAACCTTATATATTACTTGTGACCTCGTGCGCTTGCGTGATTTAGTGTTAACAAGTTTTTGGCGCCGCTGTCGGGGATCATTGGTGTTTTATTTTTGGTTTATGTGCTTGTCAATAGTGGTCGTTAGAGTTCACTGACTCGGATTTCTTTTTCTCATCTATTCTTGTTTAGTTCGTTGGTGTTTCAGGTACTTGTCAGAGAGCACTGCCGTTGAAGATGGATTTTCTAAATTACTATGGAGTTCAGCAGGTGGTTAGTGTTTGTGAGCTATGTGCGGGCGCACATGAGACGTATCAGTGCTGGAGCAACCAAGGTGGTATTCAACAACCTCAACAGCCTTATCAGCAGTATCAAGGTCAACAATATGGAGCACAACCTTACTATCCTCAGAATATTCTGCAACAGCAGAACCAGAATTTTCTGCAGCAACATGACCCGTGGCAATCTCAACCTCTGAGTTATGAGGAACAACCATATTTTCAATACCATCCTCAACAGTACCAGCAAGATGTTCCAGATATGTCATATTTCTATGGAAGTGAAGATTTTCAACATCAGCAAACTACTCCTACTTTTCAGTCAGATGAGGTTCCTACTAGGGAGGAGATTAGGATGCTTGTGAAGAGTAATGAGGAGTCTCTCAAATCTTTGGAGATTCTAGTTGCTCAAGCTGTGAGATCATTGGAACAAGAGACTCTGGAGGAGATTAGGATGCGTATAAAGAGTAACGAGGCGTCTATCAAATCTTTGGAAACAATAGTTGCTCAAGTTAGGAATGCCTTGGTTCAAGAGAATCAGCAATTCATACCAGAGGCAATTCCAGAAAATAATGGTGACTTGGAGCAAGGTACTGCATGCTTAATTGAGGAAGACAAATTCCAAAAGGAGGTTAGCGTTCACAAGCCATGTGAGGAATTTGATCATGTTAGGATGGTGGATGATTTGAAAAGGGCACTATTTGGGACAGACACTGATGAGCTACGCAATTTTCAAGAATTGGTATGTGCGTTCCAAGAGGCTGATGAACATGAGAAAGATGCAGATCTTATACTTGTCGCAGAGTTTGAAGATGGAGGTAGCGCATTAGAGCCAATGGAGGAAGTTCTCTTTGAGGAACCAAAAGCTTTAGAAACTTACATTTACCCTCCTCCATTACATTCAAGCGAAGCCCGCGAATGTGTGCTGTTTTACAAATTGTCAGATTTTGGGTCAACAGATGATGGCATTGGAATAGGACATAGTTGTCATACGAATAGGCCAAGCGAGGAGAAAGGGCAGAAAGTGTGCCGTCGTGATGACGATGAAGTCTCGCGAAGAGATGACCAGGCCAATTATTATCATCCTTAATGGAGGCTGGAAGACGTCAAGCTATTGACGTTAAAGAAGCGCTTCTTGGGAGGCAACCCAAGGTATGTTTTCTACTTTCCCTTGTATTTACTTCCATTCAATGAGGACATTGAATATTCTAAGTTTGGGGGTGGTTTGAGGGATAAGTAGTGTATATATATGTGATTGTTAGTCATTGTGTTCATGTAGGATTTCATGCTTTACATATTAGTAGTAGTAAATTATGCATTTATGTTCGTGTTATCTACGTTTGTTTCATATAGGACATTCTATTTTTATGTACGTATATCATGTGAGTTCATATAGTTGCATTTGCACCCATGCTTGATAGGAATTTTGTGTTGTTGACGTTTTTGTTTGAGAAGTGATATGCTTTGTTCTTGTGCACACACATACACTAGTAAGTTGAAGCTAGTAGACTTATTGAATGTTGTGAGTAATTAGAAGGACATGAATATGTGCAAGATGATTTAGTTTGCATGCTTTGAATACAAGTAGGTGCGTTAGGGAGATTTTTGCTTGGGATTGAGTATGTTTTTCCACCAAGTGAACTTTTGAGCCATATTGCATATTTGTTGCAATTTATTCGTTTGCTTGAGTGTCCACGGATTGTTTGCATTGCTAGCAGTTGTTTGAGGTCTTTCTTGAAACGCATGACATTATTTGACGATTAAAATGATAAAGGCATTTAGGAATAACTGTATATTTTCCCATATTACCACACCATATTTACATGATCAATTAGTTAACCCGTTGAGCTTAATCCTATTTTTTTCGGTGACATACCACATTACTTGCCTAGACCTTTTTCTTGTATTAGCCTTACATTAATTTGAACCTACATTGTCAAAGGCTAGTAGAGTGCTTAAGGGAATAATAAGGTGTGCAAGGAAGGGTTTATTGTTGGTCGTACTTTTGGGGGAAATATTGAAATTGGGTTTGTTTACTTGATAGTCGGCATGTGTAATAAAATTGTGGGATCATTGTTATTGTTTTTATTATTGTTTGTGTTATATTTAGCTCTCGAAAAAAAAAAGAAAAAAAAGAGAAAAAAAAGAGAAAAAAAAAACGAAGAAAAAAAAAGAAAAAAAATATATATTATGAGAGCATGTTTGTGTTTGTTGCGATCCTATTTCAGTCGATTAGTCGAGTGTTTGTTTTGAGTAAAAATTATGTGGGGGGATATATGGTGTTGTGAATGATGTATTATGGTACTTACTAGCTTTTGACACTTCACCTGATTCGGCTTATTTGACATACCTTGTCCCTAGCCCCGTTACAACCCGAATAAAGACCTTTTGATTATCGTCATTGATGTATGTTGTGTTAAGAGTTAGATTGATACCAAATGTCAAGCATGACTTATGATTTTGTTAGAATTGAGTGATACACTTACCCCTGTTCTTGAGTGAATATTCTTTTGTGAGTGGATTGTGAGTGTTTACTTGTTTTTGCGTATGAGATCCCGAGTTTTGTCTCAAAGATGTACTCTTGTAGGCTTAGCATGTTTACTAACATATTCTTACACTTGACATGGACTTTTGAAAACTTATGCATGTTCATTGAGTAGACTATGTGAATACTTGCACTTTCGACACCAAGACATTGCGTATTTACTTTGATTCTTAAGTTGATATGGCATGAGAGGATTTGACGGTATGGTAGGATTTTAGTACTAGATTAATTGCATTTTCATTTAGTTGCATTCATGCATTGCATTGCATTAGGTTAATTGGATTTTGTGGGTACATTCGCTATAGGCCCTCACGAGACCTTACTCGTCCACTAGGGCTGCCTAGGGGTTTAAAGGGCTTGTTGCATATGCCAAATGCAACCGTGATCACCTACGAAAGTGGTACTAATTAGTTAGTTAGTTGTAATTGTTTATGCTTGAGGACAAGCATCGGTTTAAGTTTGGGGGTGTGATAAGTGGATTTATATCCACTTGGATCGCTTTAATTCGGCTTAAATTGATTGTCTTGGACTCAAGTTTGTTGTAGTTTTGATGTGTTTTGTGTAAGTGTGTAGGTTTGGAAGAATGTTGCTTAAGATCGTTGTTTCCGTCACTTTTGGAGTTAAATTCGAGCTTAATAATGAAGAATGGGGTCTTGTTGTGGTTCACCATGAGGATTCCAAGCATAGAGGATTGAAAACGGAAGAGGACGCAAAAAGAACGGGCGCAAAAGGAGTTAAAATGAAGAAAATCAGCCAAAATCAGCTCCCGGCAGCAAAAATCAGCTCCCGGCAGCCACTATCGGCGCATCAGGCGCCCAATCCGAGGCTCCTGCGCCATGAACAGTAACGTCAGCGCGGAGAAATTCTTCCAGATTTTTGTATTTTTGTTTTGGCCATAACTTGAGTTCTACAAGTCCGTTTTAGGCCCGTAAGCAGTCCACGCGAAGCTAACGAGATTCTCTATCATTCTAGAGTGGTTCAGAGGTCCAATTACAGATGGAACGTTCCAGAATTAATGAAGAAAAGACAGCTGCGAATTTCCCTTTAAATCAGAATCAGTTTAGGAAACGTACTTCTATTATAATTCTGATTTGGTATTTTCTTGTTGGGCAAGATGTCTAGAGCCTATATAAACACATTCAACCCTTGTAAAATATTAGATAATCATCATTAGGAGTAGAACCATTACATATCAATTACTTAGTTTTATTTGTATCTTTTCATACTTTGTTTTTTTTCATGGTTTCATCAGATCCCATGATGACGAGAGGTTCAATTATGAACTAATCGTTGTCATGAGATTCTAACAGATTTATTTATGGAGCTTTAGTATCTTGATTGCTTTAAAGATCTGTGTGTGATGTATATCTGATATCCTCGTATGGTTATGCTTAATTGATAGATGCGTAGCTAACATCTAATTTGTTAATCTCTTGTGAAGTGAAAGTGGATCTTGAGATTTAGAACTTGCCATGCTAGCATAGGTTCATGATTGTTTATCAACATGATTTGTAGTATGAGATGAGAATACTTATATTGCCCTATGTGATCTTTATGGATAACTTGTTCTTCAACCGTTATGTTTTCAAATTCTATAGACATATAGGGTCTAAGCATAATTGGTGTCTATTCATCTTCTATCTCTTTTGTGGATGTATGTTTAGTTTGGTATGCGTATGCTGACAGGTAGCGTATACTTGTTTCGTGTTATCCGATCAGATATCATAACCATTGCATATAGTGATTAAAGGCGTCAGATCTAAGCAAAGTATTTAATGAAGTTAGGATTCCATGGTTTATCTTGCAGAAGTAATTAGATTTCAATTCTTGTTAGTTAGTTAATTCGTAGTTTTGTTAATTTGCTTCTTAGTTTAATTTAGTTAGTTAAAACCTTAATTTATTAATTGTCTTAGCAGTGAATTAAGATCATACACTGTTGCATAGGTGCATTTACTGAATTAAAACCATAACCAGATCCCTGTGGGAAAGAATTTGGACTTAACCTTATATATTACTTGTGACCACGTGCGCTTGCGTGATTTAGTGTTAACAATAAGATCATAGAAATTCATGTCAAATGTAAGAATAAGCTGGTAAACATGCTAAGCACACAAGAGCAAATCTTTAAGACACAACCTGGGATATCCTATGTAAAAGCAACAACTCACCGTTCACTCACAAAACTATTCACTAAAAACAAAGGGTAAGTGTATCACTCAAATCCAACAATATCATAAACATGCTTCGTCCCTGGTATCAATCTAACCTTTAACGCAACATACAACATCGATGACAATCAAAAGGTCTTTGTTAAGGTTGTAACGGGGCTAGGGACAAGGTATGTCAAGAAAGCCAAAGAAGGTTAAGTCAAAAGCTAGTACCTGACATTGAAGTTCAATCAACTCCCATACTTATTAAAACCAATAGATACTTCCCCACACTTGAACTTTTATTATAATCCAATACACACCTTGTCTAGTCGAATCTAAGTAGGATCACAAAAGATAAGCATGCTCTCGAATTTATTCTTTTTTTTTTTCAAGAGAGTTGAATAATAGGAAGAACAATGATCCAAAAGATATGATTTTAAACTTCGACTAACAAGCTAACAACCAAACCCCAAATATATTCCCCAAAAATTATGATCATCAATAAAACCCCCCTTTTTGCACACCTTATCACTCCCTTAAGCACAATACTAGCCTTTGACAATTGGGTTCAAAATTAATATAAGGCCAATACAATAAAAAGGATATATGGCAAGTACATGGTGTGTCACCGAAAGAACAAGATTAGGCTCAAAGGGTTAACTAATGGATCATGTATAAACGGTTTGGATGTACAAGAAATATGAGGGTTATCCTAATTGCCTTTATCATCTTATCATCAATTAATGTCATGCATCTCAAGCAAGACTTCAAGCAAGTGCTAGCAATGCAAACAACAAGTGGACACTCAAGCAAACGAATAATCATGCAAAAGATATGCATATAGGCTCAAAACTCCCTTGGTGTAACAAAGCATAATCAACCCAAATAGCAGTCTCTCTAACGCACCTACTTGTACTCAAAGCATATAGACCAAATTACCTTGCACATATTCATGGCATTCTAATCATTTAGCACATTCAATAAGTCTACTAGTTTCTACTTGCTAGCGTATGTGTGCACAAGAACATCACATATCACTTCTCAATCAAAAGCATCCATAAACACAAGATTCCTAAGCACGCATGGGTGCATTTACACAAGTAATCTTCACATGGCTAGAATTATTTTTGGTATTTTTCACATTTTTTTTTTCAATTATATATATATATATATACACTAATAACCCTAATGCCCCCATACCTATCTCATGCATTGTCCTCAATGTATGCAAATAAAAATGATGTATGAACAAAAGTGAACGAAAACTCCCCGGAAAATGAGCAAGACAATTGTTCCTCTGAACATATCTTCAAGTTTTCCTTGCTTTCCACATAGCACAAATTCTCCCCTTAGCTTTTCCTTCCCCAAAATAAATTTAAATCCGTGTCAGGAGCCTTTTTCTTGCCTTTATTACGCCTTTTAGCTTCTTGCTCATCCACCTTCTCCCCCTCAGTTGGGTTATCCTCCAGAATAGTTGGATGTGGAGTTGGGAAACTGGAAGAAGCTGTCTTCATCAAGGAATTAATTGCATGACTGAACTGGGCTGCCATGGAACTTAATTGAGCCTAGAATGCATCATTTTGAACAAGTTGCAAATTTTTGATTTCTGCAATGGACTCACGGATAAGTGGCAACTCGTTCTCCAGTGTTTGGACCCATGCAAGGAGTCTGTTGTATCCCGCTCTGGTTATAGGTGCATGTGGTTGAGTATGATGCCCACTCTCATGTCCTGCTTGTGTTTCTCTCAACTCTTGTCCAAAACTTCCACCAAGATGCGTATCTGCAAATGAAATCATCCTAGCCCCTTTGTCGGATGGTGCAATGAAAGTTCGGGAGCTTCCCTCCTCTCGTGAAGCAAGATGCCGACCACTGGTAAAGAGTGGTAAATCTGGAAAAAGATCCAGGGATTTTCTCTCTGGGAGGTTAAACTTGAATGGATTAAATGGCACAAGACCCAAGTTTCCCTCGAATGTCTCGGGTTCGCTAGGTCTACTCCATTTAGCATGAGGTAGATCGGCTGATGTAGCAAACTCCTTATGTGGTGCTGCTCTTACTGAGTTTGGTAACAACGGAAGTGGGACAGTCTTTAGATATTCAGTTAGGACTGTAGGCACATCCGTATAGCTCTTATTGCTTATGTAATTAATTACATTCGTCTTCATGGAAGAACATTCCACATCTCTACCATGGTCCAAGCGTATCCTGTCTGCATCACTCAAAAAATCATTTAATATTAGTTGCAGAAATCTGGGATATAGACATTCGACCCTTCGAATCTGGACATCCCTTGTTCCTAAGTGTTTCATCTTCAAAATGATTTGACCAAGCACTAACTTTCCAAAATTAATCCTCAAATTATTGGCGACCGCATACCCTATTTTTTGAATAAATTCAGATATTCGATCTAGATTTGTTCTATCTGAGGAAAAAACATGGTTAAGGATGTGGAAGAAAAAATTCCAATACTTGGTTAGATACGTTCTAGAGAGATTACCAGTATTGAAATTACCATCTTGGTACCTTATAAGACGAAAGAACCTTTCAATCTGGTCGGGTGTAGGATCAGCAACGAGATTTTCCATAGGAAAATGAAGAATTCGATTAACATCTCGTTCAGTGACCTTAATCGACCTACCAAACAGTCGATATGTGATTGCTAACCCGTCCTTTCCAGAAGTGTTAACCGCACTGCAATACAATTCACGCAAGGCATCATGGTTAAGCGGCACTGGTGTCACTAAAGCATAGCGAATTATTGAATGTTCATTCAAAAATTGTGCCCAAGCTCGAAATTGCTCATCCCGGATGGTGTTGATTTCCTGAATGGAAGTAGGATTAACTCTAGCAATCAAGAAGCTTCCCTGCAATGCCATTTTCAAGACAGGTAGATTGTGAGATCTTTTCCTTGGGAGGTTGAAGTTTTATATGCTCTGAATATCTGAAATGATGATAATTAACACAGACAAAAACTCATTGATTATAAGGTTTCAAAGATTAGCGGTTATGTGTGATATAGTACAAGCTATGTACTAGCTTCCCGCTTTCTTTTCTTTTAGCTCCAACCCTACTCTCTCTTTTGTCTCCAAAGTCCTCCTCGAGCCACACAATGCTCCTTTTCAACGACAAAAATATCTGCATGGCCATCTTCTAAATCAATTCAGTGTGGATGAGTTCTCGATGAACAATTATATAAAAGAGGAAAATTAAAAAAAAACAAAAAAAATCCTAAAAATTACAGAGTAAATAAATAAAAATAAAAATAAAATAAAATAGAAATAAAATAAAATAAATCACTAATCAATTATTAATAAAATCAAAAATCAAAAATCAAAATAAAGTAAATTTAAATTGATTCTTGAATTAAAAAAATTAAGTTTAGAAAATTAAAACTGAAAATCAAAATTAAAACTAAATAAGTGAATAAAAAGAAATAAAACAAAATCAAAATGAAAATTGAATAAAATAAAACTAAAGAAAGAAAACTAAAAATTAAAACAGGGGAGGGGGGTGTACTGCGTTGCTTTGGGGGAGAAAGAAAGGGGAAGGCAGGGTGTTGGATTTTGTAGGAGGGGTGAGCGTTGTTTGTAGATGGGAATGGCCGGAACGGAGGTGTAAAGGGGACGGGTTGAAGGGCTGTGCTGGTGTTGAAGTGTTGGCGGTGGATTCGGTGGTATTGTGGGAGGAGATGATGTTGGTAAATGTCGACAGCGGTGGAGGTGCTGGACTGAAATGGGTGGTAGTGGTGGTGAAGATTGAAGGGAATGAATGAAGATGAATGAAAATGGAGGTGATGCGATGGGCGTTGGATGTGAAGTGGATTGGAGGTAAGGAGATGAAAACGCAGGAGGAGGCTGTGATGTTTGAATTGAAGGAAAGTAAGTCAGAATTGAATAGAGGGGAGAGGGACTGGTGGGTGGAGGCGAAAGAAAGGCAGGGGTGGAGAGGAATACGAAGGTGGAAGGCTGTGGTTTGGTTGGCGTGTTGGTTGAAGAAGGTTGCAGAGTGGTGACAGAAGGGGAGAGGGTGAATTGGGGTTAAAGGAGAACGGAGGTGTTGGTTATGTGGCGCAGGAAGGAGATGGGTTGATGTTGGAACGGAGAAGAAGGACGGAGTTAATCCACGTTGGTAAAGAGGAGGTGAATGAAATGGGATGGAATGGTTGTTGGAGAGAAGAAAACGGTGGTGGTGAAAGGAAAGATGATGCAGTTTTGGCAGGTGAACGATATGGGCGGACGGAGTTGTGACTGGAAGTAGAGGTGAAGGACGGTTGGTTTGCGAATGGAGGTGGAGCGTAGTATTGGTGGTGTTTGAGAAGGGGAATGGAAAAAGTAGAGAGTTGCACGGCCCGTGCAAGCGATGTTTGAACCATAATCTGGACAAAAGCAACAGATTTGTACACGGTCTGTTGCACGGCCGTGCACAGGCCCGTGTATAAATCTGTTAAAATTGTTGCAATGTCTGTAAAATCTCACGGGATGATGTACAATTGAACGGCCGTGCAGAACTAAAAATCACAAAAAAAATTTATAGATAAATCTCTTTTTTTTTTAATAACACACACATAAATCCTTGAATACTTGAATAAAATCCTGAAAACATGAACAAACACATCAAGGCAAGTGTGGAATAATATAAAAAATATATATAAAAATTAACTATACTAAATATTATTGAGCGGGGCATTATTATTGCAAATTTTTTTATTTTATTTTTTGAGCAAAATAGATGAAAAAGAAACCTCCACTCACAAATATTTAGATCAATCCTCGAACCCATAATATGCATAACACCCTACATAAATGCAAGTGAGGACCAAAATCTAACACACACACACAAAATATATAAATACATACGTACCTTGGGTTGCCTCCCAAAAAGCGCTTTGTTTATTGTCGTTGGCTCGACTTATTCATACAAATATTATAACTAATGAGGTGAAAAAGAAAATAAATGCACATACCTACGAATCAATAATAAGAATAAGGTGTGCAAATATACCTTTGATCCATAAAAATATAAAAATATTTTTATGATCTTCACATCTTCGGGAGACTTTGAAAAGGCAAAATAGTTAGAAAAATCGTCAGAATAATCATTATAACTATGACTCAAAAATTTCTCCCAAATTGGATCCTTATAAACCCAAGAAAAAATTTCAATCTCATCAATCTTAAGCTCAAATTCCTTCTCAATTTCAATTGGACATTCATCAATTTTTATCTCATCTACCAATTCATTAAGCACAAAAGTATTTTCTATGCTTGGTAGATCCTCAATTGCATCCAATTTATCATTACTAAGCCTAGGACAATCGTTAACTAAGCAAGCAAATTCATCATGCACAACATTTTCATCAATTACAAAACAAGAATCATGATTAATAGGAGAATTGACCTCCTCTAATCGACTCACGGTTTCGGCTAGTTGACTCATTTGCTCTTCCAAGTTGGATATACTTTGAGAAATGTTCTTTTCCATTTGAGAAGTGCTCTTTTCCAAGTTGGATATGAATTGAGAAGTGCTCTTTTCCAAGTTAGATATGCTTTGAGAAGTGGTGTTTTGGAATTGGAAGTTGTTTGTCGCCATTTGTTTAATCATCTCTTCTAATGATGATAAGGAAGATGAAGAAGACCCTTGTTGGTCTTGGGAATTATATCGCGGATCATAGCATCGATTTTAAAAAGCATATGAATATTACGAATCATGACATTGATTTTCAAAAGCGTATGAATAATCAATGCTAGGAGGGTAAGGAGCATAGCATGAGTTTGTAGAATATAAAGAATTCACCTGATACGCATTTAAATTTTGAAAAGAATTAAAATCTTGATATCGTTGTTGATCGTAGGTGAAATCTTGAGCGTTATTCCAACCAAAATAATTATCCATTGCCTCCTGAAAGAGTTAGTTGTCTATCTCCAATAGACATGTATACAACCAATAAAAACAAACAAACAAACAAAGAAAAAACTATATACAAAGATAAAATCTAAAATATAAGAAACAATTAACTCAAAATTAATATTGTTGCCTTCCCCGGCAGCGGCGCCAATTTGAAGGTAGTATTTTTCGTAGTTCGTTCACAGGGAAGGACTATCAATATTGATTTCGAGTATATTATCTCTTATAATTTAGAAGTGTGGACAAAGGGGGGTTTTGAGTTTGGTTGAGGTGTTTTATCAAACACCTTGCATACAAGAAAAAAATGGCTAGAGAAACAAAACTAAGTTAATGGCAATCATCCAATTTTACAAACACAACAACACAATGAGTAAATTAGCAAGATAAGAGATATTTGACCCAAGGATTATGGAAGCTCAAGCACTTCAACCCAACAAGCAAAATATATCCATCTCTACCTAACCAAGATAATTGGTAAAGCACAAAATCACTTATATCTCTTCTAAAAACACTAATTTAGTGAAGCACATAAATTAGCTCTCTTGAAACTAGCTACCAATAATGAAGCACTACTAGTATAACCAAATCAAGGAATAAATCAAAGAGAGGCTAGGACAAACCCAAGGATGAGAAGCTCAACCTAGGTATTTGTACTTGAATCTTGAAGTTTAGGCACACCAAACCTTGTGCTACTACAATGAATGTACTAACAATTACGGATTAGCATAAACAATTAGCAATTGAAATTACAAGAAGAGCAAGATGAAGCAACTTACAAATATCCAAGCAAAATCATAAACAATACATCACAAGTATTCAAGATAGAGTTAAATAAATCTTACTTCAATTGAATGGGTTTTGATACAAGAGATCCTCCTTGAGCCAAATATATAGAGTTAGTTACTCATAATCAATGCTAGATTATGAGTAATAAATGTTATCTCCACTCTAATTATATTTACAAGATGAGGTTACAAGATAAGGTTAGGGTAAGAGATGAAGATTAAGTTAGGAGATATGATATGAAGATAAGAGATGAGATGAGATATATATGTCAACTCCCCCTATTTTTGGCTCAGCACAAATCTCACAGTCGGGTGCACGGCCGTGCACATGCCCGTGCATAAATCTGCACTAAGTTACAAAGAAGTCACACCCAACTACACGGCCGTGAATATTTTTTGCAATGCTTACACACCCTTTGGGACCGTGCAAAATGAATGCGCACTTTTGGAACTTCAAATTCTCACACTTTTAATCTCCAACTTCTTGATCATACATCTCCAGTTCTAGTCTTGACAAATTTTTCCATTTAAGCTCCAAAATAAGGTTTCATCCAATAATTAAGCAAGTGGCACTACAAATGGAAACAAAGCAAATATATGTAAAATGCTCATGAAACTAAAATAAAATCAAGATAAAGAAATACAAAATCGTGTATAAAATACACGTTATCAGTTTGCTTTATTCTGATATACCACTTTCTCTCCCTCACCCTCATTCACCACTTTCTCTCCCTCACCCTCATTCTGATCTACCACTTTCTCCCCCTTAGTTGAGTTGGCAGCACTAAGGATAGCAGAGAACGAGTGAAGAGTTTGTTGAATATCAGCAAAACTAGTAGCTACCATAGTGGACAGAGCATCAAGTTTAGCTTCCATGGATGCACATCTGCCCTTAAGGGATTTCAACCTTGATTCAGCTTGTTTAGAAGGACCACCAGTTCTCAGCCTTTTTGGATATAAAGGAAGAGACTGGGGCAAGGAGGCTGTAGGGTTTCTCACACACTCATTGTTTTTATGAGTGATCTCATCACTCCTCACAGAATGACTCTCAAGGCCTAGTGCCTTTGTGTGTGGGGTTCCCTCAAGTACACTCTGGACATGCTCAAGTCCCTCACCTTCTGCCAGCTCGTTTGGCTGCCTCTCATTTTTATGCTCACCTCTCTTTTCTTTTATCTCTCTTTTTCTTTTCACTCCCTCACTCATCCTAGATGCATGGGTATGAGCAGTACTTGCATGCATTTTAGTTGAAGAAGTAGAAAGTTTAGATTGTACCTTCAAAGCAGAGATAGTAAGTTGATCATCATCTGAAGCATCTTCAACAATGACAGTATCATGATCAAGTTGTGTAGATGTGACAACATCTTTACCCAAAATGTTACTGTCCACAGGTGGGTTGACAGCAACTTTTGTGGTGTCTTTGACAGCAACTGAGGCTGTGACAGCAACTTCCGGAAGGTTAGTTGCTCTTTGGAGTTCGACCAAGATGTTGGCTGTTTCATTTTCTGGCAGAGTACCATCTTGATCTAGCTCAGTGTTTGAGTGAGTGGTGTCCATTTCACTTTGAGAAATGGGTTCTTGTGGACCACTTGATGGGGGCTCATCCATGACTTGAGAGGGATGATCAAAACCTGAATGGATTGGACTGTCCCCTTCTCTAGGTTGTTGAGAAGAAACAATTGATGGATTAGAAAATAAAGAAGGTGATGGTCGGACATTGCCAGCCTATAAATATGGATGATTAAAGAAATAGGAAAGAAACTTGGGTAATTTTTCTTTTCTGTTACTGTTGTTTAATTTGGAATGGGAATTGAGTGTGTTGGTGATGTTTTTTTATTATGATTAACTGAAATTGTTATTTTGAGAACCAAGATGCGGAAAATTTTCATGAATTGCTTTAATTAACATTTCTTTTTTTTTTTGGATGTTGAAGTTATTGAAGTGGAACAGAGGAACATGATGCGTGGTAGAGACACTGAATATGAAGACAATGGGGGAATGAATAATGCTGGAATATCTGTTGACGAAGATGTTAATGGGGATGTTGGGCCGCTTGTGGGTATGAAATTTTGTTCTGTGGATGCTGCTAAGACCTTTTATGATGATTATGCTAGGAATGTGGGTTTCAATACCTGTGATAGCCAACCTAAATATGAGGGGACAGTTACAGTCTATGAGTTTGGATGTGCTCCAGATATCTTGAAAAGAAGACCTGGTGAGAACTGTGATGCAATACTTAGACTAGAGTCGAAGAATCTTAGCGAGTGGGTTGTGACACAATTTGTTAAGGAACACAGTCACTCCTTGATGCTTCCTAACAAAGTACAGTGCATTCGACCTAGGCGGCATTTTGCAGGTACTGCAAGAAGTATGACAGAAAGTAACCGAGAGGTGGGGAGTAATCCAAATGGTGTAATGTCTGTATCAATGAATGGGAATCATGTTCCTGTTGAAATAAACCATGGTGCTAAGAGTGCTAATATGGAATCTGATCGTGCATATATAAACTTTGGCCCTGGAAGTAATACTGGTAGTCTTGCTGGTCGGAGAAGGACATTGGGGAAGAATGCTCAAAACCTACTGGATTATTTTAAGAAAATGCAGGGCGAGAATCCCGGGTTCTTTTATGCAATACAGCTCGATGATGAGAATCATATGGCGAATGTATTTTGGGCTGATTCAAGGTCAAGAAGTGCTTATAGTCATTTTGGAGATGCTGTTACACTGGACACTGTATACAGAGTTAACCAATATAACGTCCCCTTTGCTCCTTTCACAGGGGTGAACAATCATGGTCAAACAATTTTGTTTGGTTGTGCATTACTTTTGGATGAATCAATGGGTTATCATGCTCCCGTGTCCATTATAACGGATCAGAATAAAGCTATACATGCAGCAGTTGCTCGGGTTTTCCCAGAAACCCGCCATTGTATTAGCAAATGGCATGTTTTAAGAGAGGGCCAGTCAAAACTGGGTCACTTTTGCCATGCATATCCAAACTTTCAGGTGGATCTTTATAATTGTATCAATTTGACTGTGACACCTGAGGAATTTGAGTTTGCTTGGGACTGTATCCTAGATAAATATGATCTTAGGATGAATGCATGGCTGCAACTATTATATAATGCTCGCAAACAGTGGGCCCCAGTGTATTTTACGGATACTTTTTTTGCTGCAATCGATGATAATCAGGGATTTGAGAGTTCCTTTTTTGATGGTTATGTAAATCAAGAGACTACTGTACCAATGTTCTTTAGGCAGTACGAAAGAACTCTGGAAAATTCAATAAATAAGGAGATAGAAGCTGATTTTGATACAATGTGCACAACTCCGGTGTTGAGGACACCATCACCAATGGAAAAACAGGCAGCTAATTTATATACACGAAAGGCATTTCAAAAATTCCAAGAAGAACTAGTTGAGACTTTTGTGTATACTGCGGATAGAATTGATGGTAATGACGCCATTGGCAAGTACAGAGTTGCTAAATTTGAAGATGACCAGAAAGCCTATATTGTCTCATTGAATTCACCAGAAATGAGGGCAGCTTGTAGCTGCCAGATGTTTGAGTACTCTGGCATCCTCTGTAGGCACATTTTGACAGTTTTTACTGTGACAAATGTATTTACGCTTCCATCTCATTACATATTAAGTAGGTGGACAAGAAATGCAAAACGTTGGGTTGGATCAGATGATTGTGGTGAAGTGCATGGTCAGGAGTCATTGGAAGGACGCTATAATAGTCTATGTCGTGAAGCCATCAAATATGCTGAAGAAGGGGCAGTAGCTCCTGAGACTTACAGTGCTGCTAGAGCTGCTCTCAAAGAAGGAGCCAGGAAGGTAATGGCTGTGAAGAAAAACACTGCAAAAGTTGCTCCACCCAGCTCACATGTTAGTGTAATTGGTTATGAGGACTCGAGAAATTGCAGTCCAGATATGACCCCCTTGCTATGGCCACGGCAAGATGAAATGACTCGGCGCTTTAACCTTAATGATATTGGTGCTCCTACCCAATCGTCTGCCAATCAAAATTTTCCTCAAATGTCCCTGGTGTCTCTTCGCCAAGATGATGGTCATCAAGATAACAAGGTAGAAGATCTAGTTGTTGGACTTTTGTCCCAAAATACAATTGATTAATTTGTCTTACATCCATTTGCTAGGCCATTTTTCCTTGTCTAAAGTCAATGACTTGGGTGATGGAGAATAAGAATTTGGCACCTGCAAATAGAGTGGCTGTTATCAATTTAAAGGTACTTGTCGTAGTTTTTATCTTAAGTTCAGATTTTTTCAATCTTGTTTGTTGTTTTATGAACATTTAATGTATGCTCCCGTTTATTACTGTTGGTTTGTGGTACGCCCTCCATCCTGAGAAAATCTGCAACATATTATGTAGATTACTGAAGTATGGCATTATTATTTATTAACGAGGTGTATTTTTTTTAAAGATTAATTCTATCTTCTTGTGCCACTTGAAAATATATAAATCTAAAATTAGGATTTTGGACAGGTTGACAATTCTAAGTGTATCTTTGACAGTATGTACAAATTGTTTATATTGCAATTAATTTGACAGTGACTTGGGTGAAGGGATTAAATAATCACTGATTTTACTAGCCAAATATTAGGCAGGACAGTAAATATTTAAAAATTTAAATATTATTTTTTGACTTTAATTGATTTAGAAATTTTATTCTGTTGAATATTAAATACATTCCTCTGATATTCATATTCCTTTTCTGGCATAAAATTGGTGTATCAACTTGTTGAAGAATGACTCTCATTCTCAATATTATGCTAGTATATTAGTACAAATGAAGTTTTGTATATTGAAACATATAATACCAGCTTATACATTAAATGTTATTAGGAAATACACCATCAAACCCGTGGGGACAGTTTTTTTGTGGTCAAGTGGACTATTTTGTAATGACAATATATACTTTTTAGTGCATAGTTATATAAAGATGCGTAAATTATTATCACAGCTTTTAAATTTTAAATGTACAAGCATCGCTACTAGTATAGTAATCATTTTGACTTGAGACATAATAGAAAGGCAACCTTTATTGATGAACAGGCCCAACTATAAGGTTGTGTAAAAAGACCAGTAGCACAGGGCCTCCCAATTAAGAGGGCCCCCAAATTTTCTTGACCCATTTACTATGTATCTCTCAGAAATAGAGTTAAATGCACTTAGTGTACCTAAACCATCAACTTCATGCACTTTGTGTACTTAATCTATCAATTTAACACTTTGTGTACTTAAACTATACAAATTTGTGCAATGTGTGTACAAACGTTAATTATAACTAACGGCTGTTAGGTCAGGGGCAGAATTGTCTTCTCACCATGGACAACACATTAGCTTATATACAGACATATCCCTCACACAATTATTGAAGATAGAACTCATCTCTCTCTGTGATTAATATTTTGATAGCATTTGGAAGCTAATCGTGTGTATAATCAAAGGAAGTGATGACATGGTTGATACGTGACGTCGATCATGGAGGTGGTGGTAGTTTTGACGCTGAAACACCTGATTATGGAGGTAATATCCTACTGTATTTATCATGTCATGGTTCCTCTCGTTTTTTCCTTTGTAATATTTGTATGCTATGTCTTACAACGCTGTGTATCAAGATAATTTGCATGTTGCCCTGTTTTTACTTCGAGTATTCTCCTATTTTTTTTAGTTAAATAGTAAAAAGTTTGGCCTTTTTTGTTGTTCTTGATAATAAGGCCAAGGAGTACTTGATATGTGTATGTGTACGTGATTTGTGTGGCCATGTACTCTTGTTTCAGGTAATAGAGATTTGTTTACTATAAAATTGCATTTTGGGGGTCATTTTTCATCAAACCCTAAGGCATATATAGGTGGTGAAATTAGATATGTTGACAAATGTGATGGTGATGAATTGAGCTTATTGGAAGTATTTAGCATGTTAACTGATTGTGGAGTAAATGTTGGAATGTGTGAACTTTTTTATAAACTTCCAAATTCTATAATGGATTTTGGATTGTTTCCTCTAAATTCTGATATCCATGTTATTGAGATGTGCAAAGGGTGGAGGATTCTAGGTTAATCAATGTGTACTGTGAAACTGGTGTAGAGACGCAAGCTTCTCAATTTCCATATACAGAGTGTGACTACTATGTTGAGCCCACTCCTAATAGAGAATCTGAAAGAAAAATGTTAGAGGATGTGTTTGACCTTGAGGGAATACCTGTAGACATGTATGACATAGATCAGTTGTTGGATAAGCCCATAATTGATGAAATCCAAGTTGAAATTAGTGATCATGATAATGCTAGTTTTCATGAGGATAGCTCCAACATAGACAGCACTGATGAGGATGTTAGGAGTCACCAAAAATCTAAGAATGATACGAAAAACTCAGGAATGGTTGACGTTCCAGTCTATAATCAGAATTGGAGCACAGAGTATGTGGAATCTGACTTTAGCGATGAATTTATTGATAGTGATGATGGGGAGAGAATGGTAGATAATAGCACTGATGATGAGGATTCTGAGATGAGGTTTCCTTATTTTAATGAAGCCACAGACATGGCAAATCCACAATTTGAGATTGGTATGACTTTTGCCACAGCAAATTCTTTTAAAAAAGCTGTTAAAAATTAGGCTATATCTCAAAGAAGGGCAGTTATACAGAAGAGAAATTATGGGCACAGAGTGCAATTTAAATGTGAAGGTGCTGGTTGCAAATGGAAGATATATGCTTCTCCAATGCCAAAGTCCACCACATATCAGATTAAGACCCTGAACAACAAACATACTTGCACACAAACATTCAAACAGAAACAGATAAATTCAAGGTGGATTGCGCAATATTATGAGAATGATATTAGGATGAACCCTACTTGGCCCCTACCTGCATTCCAGAAAAAGGTGGTGAATGATTGGAAATGTGATGTTAGTATACATACTATTGGGAGAGCTAGGAGAAGGGCTTTAAAGAATATTAAGGGAGATCATGTTGCTGAGTATGCACTTCTATGGGACTACATGAATGAGATTAAGAAGACCATGCCTGAAAGTACAGTTAAGCTGGAACTTGAAGATGCTGAAGGTGGTCAAGAAAGAAGAAGATTCAAAAGACTGTACATTTGTCTAGGCCCTGTGAAGAGAGGTTTTAAATCTGGTTGCAGGCCTTTGATTGGCCTAGATGGTTGTCATTTAAAGGGTCCATATGGTATGCAACTTTTATCTGCTGTTGGGGCTGATTCAAATGATGGTATGTATCCTATTGCATGGGCTGTTGTTGAAGCAGAGAACACAGACTCATGGAATTGGTTTTTAAAGTTAGTTGCAGATGATGTTGGAATTGTCAATAGTGGTGCATGGACATTCATTTCTGATAGACAAAAGGTGACTTAGTTAAATTTTTTTTTAATCAAGAGGTAATTGATAAATGTTTACCAATTTTGTTTGTTATAATGTTATGCAGGGATTGATCAATGCTCTTGACAATGTGGTCCCTAATGCAGAACACAGATTTTGTGTTATGCATCTCTTCAACAACATGGTCAAAGTTCATAAAGGAAGGGGATTAAGGGAATTGCTTTGGATGGCAGCAAGAGCAACCAATGACTACATGTTCAACAAGCATATGACTGCACTTAAAAAGGTAATAATCAGTACTATATAGTTTATGAATCCCTTTACATATCTCTAATTTTTGAATAAATTGCATATAATAGATATCCAAGAGTTGTCATGACTGGCTCATGGAAAAGCCTAGGTCACAGTGGTCTAGGTCTGCTTTTAGAACCACATGTCATTCAGACATGTTTGTTAATAACCACTGTGAAGTCTTCAATAATAGTATTGGAGGATTTAGAGACCTACCAATCATTGGCCTGCTCCAAGGGATACACAAAGTTGTTATGAGAAGGATCAAAATAAGGAGGGACAAGATGATAAGTAGCTATGAACTGAATCCTATTTGTCCTAATGCAATGAGAAAAGTGAACAAGTAAGCTCTTTTAAAGTTACCTCTGTCATGCATCTTTATTTTTTACAAAGTCATACATTTTCTAATGTCATGTTTGTTTATTAGGGACTTGGGATTTAGTGGGGGGTTGTGTGGTCCAGTGGTCAGGTGACAGCAAATATCTAGTGATTGTAGCTGATGGAGGGCATGAAATAGTGGTAGATTTGGATGCTAGAACTTGTGCTTGTAGAAAGTATGACTTGACTGGCCTACCATGCTACCGTGCATGTGCATGCATAAGATGGAAGGAGTTAGAGATGGCTACTTATATTCATAAAACTTATCATAAGGACATGTTCATAAGAACTTATCAACACACAGTACAACCCATAAGCAGTCAAGAATATTGGGAGAAAACACCATACCCTGGACCCTTGCCACCAATAAGGAAAATTCAACCAGGAAGGCCCAAGAAAAAGAGGAACAAGAAAAATGATATTCCTACTGATAAGGCTAGAGATGGTACGAAGCTGTGCAAATCAGGCACCAAGATACATTGTACATATTGCAAGGCAGAAGGTCACAATGCTAGAACATGCAGCTCTAAGGTAACTATTGCTTATGTGAATTTAATTATTTGATTTCAAATTTAGTAAGTGACAATTCTTTCTGTTTCTATTTTTATTACAGAAACATGATATGGCACAAGCTCAAAATACAAGTAACACTCAAAATACATGCACTAGTGAAGGCCCAGTGCCTAGTGAAGGTCCACTGCCTACTAAAGAACCTATGCCTACTCAAGGCAGTACTGTACCAAGGCCCAAGAAGAAGAAAAAGTGTATGCCTCAAGTGATTGCAAGGCAGAAGGTCACAATGCTAGAACATGCAGCTCTAAGGTAACTATTGCTTATGTGAATTTAATTATTTGATTTCAAATTTAGTAAGTGACAATTCTTTCTGTTTCTATTTTTATTACAGAAACATGATATGGCACAAGCTCAAAATACAAGTAACACTCAAAATACATGCACTAGTGAAGGCCCAGTGCCTAGTGAAGGTCCACTGCCTACTAAAGAACCTATGCCTACTCAAGGCAGTACTCACAAGCTCAAAATACAAGTAACACTCAAAATACATGCACTAGTGAAGGCCCAGTGCCTAGTGAAGGTCCACTGCCTACTAAAGAACCTATGCCTACTCAAGGCAGTACTGTACCAAGGCCCAAGAAGAAGAAAAAGTGTATGCCTCAAGTGCCACCTCAAGTGCCACCTCAAGTGCCACCTCAAGTGCCTAATGACCATACTCAAGGAGGTATTTTTGGTGGTGCTAGTCAGTCTTCTAAGCCTACTAATACCTTGAAGGAACTAGAAAAGGCAAGAAATCAGAGAATGACAAAAATCAAGCCAAGGCCACAATGGAAGTTTTAATCGTGATCTTTTTATTAAGTTACTTTTGGGTCCTAATTTAGTATGCTAGTATCATCTTTTGATTATGAAACTGTAATCAAGCTCTGATGCTAGATGGTTGATGCAATTTTTTTTTGGGTACAATGAATGATGTAAGAGTTATGACTCTCTAATATTAGACTACAAGCCATGCCTTGGTTTGTTTTTGATATTTAAGACTTATTTTTGGTACGTTTTATGATCTTTATGAGTTAGAGTCTTACAACAAATTGTTCATTTTTTATTATGTTGATGTTAAACACCATAAATCACAAGCATTGGTGGTTCTCTTTGATCAAAGCTTGCAGCTACATGCATTGGCCAGTCCATTCAATGGTCAAGTGAAGACTCTTGTAACTCTCAACAATTTACTATGGCTATTGACTAAAATTACACTAACACCAACACTTCTTTGCCTATTTAAGCACACAGATTTACCCATACACAACACATTAACAACAGTTACACTAAAAAAAATGGATTTCAAGTTATTTGTGAAAGGTGTGTTTGATAGATCCAAAATGAGAGCAAGTGTAGGAGGCATTATGAAGGAAAGGGAGAGGTGGGTGAGAGGTTTGGGGGGGATGATAGGCTTGGATGACCCCCAAACGGCAGAGCTTTGGGCCATATACTATGGCCTAAAGATGGCTTGGGAGCGTGAGAAGACCTCTGTCATTGTGTTCTCAGAGAGCAGGGAGGCCATAGAGCGCATCAAGAACCCTGATCCTGCTTTTTCAATGGCTAGCTTGATCGACATGATCACCATGCTTCTTGGGGAGGCTTGGTCTTATGTTGACATCCACCACATCCATGCAGATTCTAATGTTGCTGCTAAAGCCGTGGCCAACTATTGCCTAGATGGAGATGGAGGAATCAATGAAATGGTGGATCCACCACAAGCCATCACCCACCTTATTTGAGCAACAAAAGACAACAGCCATTAGGCCTGTCTTTTTTATATTTATCTAAATAAATTAGAGTATAAATTAGGCATGTAGATGTTCATCATCTACTTAATCCATTTGTACTCGTTTTAATGGCTGAAGAACTCTTCTTTTCTTATTTTTGTTATGTTCCATCATTCTAAATTTCAACAACTAATAAACAAGCAACTCGTGCATAATAAAACATTGTTCCAACAACAAGAGTACAAACAACAATATTACAAACAACAACTACATCTTATCTAACCAAACTAACCAAACATTATCCATATGCTTACAACAACCACAAACATTACAAACCACTTCTTAAGTGTCTTCTTCTCAGCCTCCATCACCTTCAACCTCTCTTCATTCTCTCTGTTTTTACGCAACAACCCCGGTAGGATGGAACAACAATGAGAACAGCTTGGTGGATCAACCCAACGAAAGAAATTACATCCATTACTAGCATATATACAACCAACGAATCTACGCCCAGCATTGTTCTTCGTCCATGATGTTCGTTCAACAGCCAACATACCACAATAACATAGAGTGGCCATCACTTTTCGGACTCACAAACAATCAACAATAAACAGCTAGGAAGCAAGAGAGGGAATGGGATGGAGGGAATGGCGCCAAAAAAAAAAGGCAGGAAGTAGTACAATATATACATCACCACACAGTGAACTAACAGCCGTTAGTAGGAATTAACGTTTGCACACACATTGCACAAATTTGTATAGTTTAAGTACACAAAGTGTTAAATTGATAGATTAAGTACACAAAGTGCATGAAGTTGATAGTTTAGGTACACTAAGTGCATTTAACTCCTCAGAAATAATACGTATATATTTCATATTTCTTTAAAGATTACTTGGAAATTAAGTCATCACTTCTCGGTAGAAATTTCTTTAATTAATCTTCAATTATCCATAATCCTGACTATTGATCTTCGTGGGTCTTGTTATAGGGAGAATATTGTATAACAATATTTATGGAGGTTGCTGGATTTACGGAGCAAAATACGGATATTTTGCTATAAGAAGTTGGATTGGGATTAGGGTTTTTGTGTTTTGAGGTCGCTGATCTTGTCTATTGAAATTCAGTGGTGAACTGTTTCTCATGCTTTACAAGATGCCTATGTACCCTATTTATAGGGATCAAGCCATACGTAGTTCTCTTAGAGAAGAAGTTATCTAGATGGGCTAGGGTTTCTATGGGCTCGGCTTGGCCCAAATCCACTAGTCATCTCCTTGGGTTGTTTTTCTACCCATTTATTCTGTTCATGACCCATGAAAGGGAACCCGCTGCTTGTATAATGCTATAATTATCTTTACTGGCGAAACTGACTAGATGACCTCGCATGCGACCTCGCTGGGTCTGGCCATGCGAGGCGATCCTCAATGCATGGAGATAACCTACTTATGCGACCTCGCTGGGCCTGACCATAAGCCTTCGTAGTAACATGCTAGGCCACGCTGGACCTCTAGGCCTCGCTAGACCTCGTGAACTGCGACCCCGCTACTAGGGCTCGCTGGCGATCCCACTGTACAAAAATAATATAATGAATCCTCTTATGATGGAGAACCTTAATGACCCATTCTTCATCCCTAGGCCCATTATGTGTGATATACCGATATTTTAGCCCATTTGGCCTGTTTAGGACTTATGCCAAATTCAGGCATAACAACTACCCCCCGAGTCCATATTGCCATTAGAAATGCGATGTGGACTCAAAGAATGTCTTCTAGAAAATTGAATGCGAGGCCAAGGCCCATTATTAATTACTCCTTTATGGGCTCTCATCGTAGGCCCAATGAATTTGAATAGTTGCTAACAGCTGGCGCGTCTCTAGATCTGGTCACACTTGCTGAGATGATGACACGTGTAGCGTGTTCGTCTCTCTCCTCACTACTATATAAACCTCAAATTTCAAATCATTTGTCACTTTCCTTATTAACAACATACCGAAGTGCTGCCAATTTGCTCTCGGATCAAACAGAAACCCAGCTCGCTATCAATCAAGAACGAGGCCAATCTTTCTCAAGATCTTCAACCTTTCTTCATCAAAAAGTAAGTTTCTCTCTCTTGTTCTTCATTTGAATGCATGTGTAGCTCGTAATTTTGTAAATATTTGCTGAAAATTACATGCGATGCGAGCCCTACTAATTGCGACCCTACACATTTAATTTCACACTGCGAGCCCTACCTCGCTAAACCTGAGAACACGAATCCTTTAGTAAGTAGGCATACGATCTCAAAATAAAGTAGTTACGCGACCCCCTATTCTTCATGTACGAAGTAAGAACACTTAGAGCCTTCTCTTTAAACATTTTTTCTTCTTTTATCTTCTTTAATATTCTGTAAGTGCACACACTAATACTCCACCATCTTTTCAGATGTCTAGCGATAGCTCCAAGACTCCTTCACCCCTTCCTCACATCTCCATCAGCGAGCGAGCGGCTGCAAATATTGCTAAGGCTGCCAGTGCAAGTGACAACTCCTTTAAACTATACATGGACCCTCAGTGGTCACAAGAAGATTTCACCAGAGAGACCCCACTAAACACATGGAGAACCAAACGACCCTCCAGCTCGCAAAGTCAATCCGTCAACATCCCCTTATGTTCAGCAAACCTAACATCCACAGCTGTTCAAGCCTCGTCAGTTCAGGGTGAGGCTGATAAACTACTGAAGAGAGGGCAGGAATTTTTTTCCAGCGTCCCCAAGCTTCTTTCTCCTCTTAACAAGAATCTTCTCAACATAAGCCCCATAGTACTGACCAGCACCTCATCAATAAACTCCCTTGGCCATGCTTACTACGAGATCGAGGGTGGAGGTGACAACGAGGCGAACTCCGATGACTCCGATTATGAGGAACCCTCCTCTTACGATGGCGGCCTCGATGAAGTGGCTAGAGTAGTTAACTTTGAAGATTACAACTACGTTCCTGAAGCTTCCCCACGACCTTACATACCGACCCCTCAACCGGAGCTAGAGGGTGTTATTTACGTTGGGGAACCTCACCCCGAGGACATTGAAGAGGGCTCGAAAGTGAAGCCTGGTCAACCTCGCATCTTAGGATGCAGGGACTTGTCCACAATTCTTAATACTGAGTCCTTGAAAAAGGCGGTCGACACATACAGACCTGAAGGCAAAATTATTCTGCCAAAGGCTTCAATGCGATGCTACCGCTTCAATTATACAGAAAACGGAGGAAGAGTGCCTCGTATGGTGTTGTCGTCTTCTATGATGAAAATTGGCGTTTCTTCGCCTCTCCATCCATTCATCAGAGACGTGTGCGAGACCTACCACCTCGCTCCCATCCAAATCAATCCCAATGGATATAGAGCAATGATAGCCCTCTACATCATCTATCACAAGTTGAGATATCCCCCCCTTGATGCAAGGACCATGGGCTATTTTTTGCAATTGAAGAGATGCGGGCCATCTGACTTCGGCTATGTCTACTTCTCGGTCTGGCCAGAATTTAATAAGAAAAACCTTTACCACAGCGCTCCAAGTAACGCAGGCTCATGGAAGGGGCCTTATCTTTACGTTCACGAGGTGCCCAGAATAAAGACTTCATTTAACTATCTTCCAGTAGGCCAAGTGCGAACCGTCCTGAAGGGCGAAGAGAAAACACGAGCTGATGATGTGTTGAAGATGCCTCGTGAAGATCGGAATGTACGAACCCTCCTTTCCTTAGAAAACTTGATTGAATGCAGATTCCTAAAGGAGGGGATCGTGCTTCCTTCTGAGGTGGGGCCTTCAAGTTCGAGGAAGGCCTCGCTAAAGAGAAAAATGCGAGAGGAGGCCTCGTCCTCTAAAGTGGTAGTAGAAGAGAGTAAGAATACTTTATATTGTAGTTCAATAACTTCTTTATTGTCTTTGCATCTTTATTTTTTACAATGATTATCTCTAACTGCCTTCCTCTCCCCTTTTTTAGGTATGTTAGGAAGAAGTCGCAGACCCCCTTTCTGCTCAAAAAACAAGGAGGCCCCTGTTGAAAATCCAACGGCCACTCCATCCAAGAAGAAAAACGATCTTCCTCCTCCTCCCCCTCCATCGACGACAACTGCCCAGGTCGCTCCTCAACCTCCCCAAACGACCCCTGAGCACATTCCGAAAAATCGTAAGACTGGTTCTCTGCCTCAGGTAACAAAACCTGCGGATACAACACAAGTACACCATCTATATGCTAAGCATGGATACACTCATGCTATTGAAGAGGAGTGCACTGAGTGGGTGGGGGCCGAGCTAATTGAAAACTCTGAGGCGGTTTCCAAATGCCTAGCTGAGGGCTTCATTCGTCAAGCCTCGCATCTACGCGAGCTAAGATGCGTTGTCTCGGCTAATGAGAGGTTGGAGAAAGAGGTCAAGTCCCTGAAAGCCAAGGCTGAAGAAGAAAAGAAGCTTATGATGGAGAGCTATAAGCGAGCCTTGCAGACTGAAACAGCGACCCTTCGTTCCGAGCTTAAAAAAGTTAATGATGAAAAGACAGCTCTCCATTAGGCTTTTACCGAGGCGGAGCAACTCGAGGAGGAACTGAAGAAAAAGCATATGGAAGAGCTGGACACCTTGAAGAAGAAACTCACTGCCGCTCAAATCAACCGAGAGGATATCGAGGAAGCCGCCCAAGCTGAATTTATGAAGAGCTTCATCAGGAAGGTTCCTAGTTTTGACTGGTCGCAGCTCGGCCCTGGTAATGCTGAGTACGCAGCCGACCTTTGCAAGGAAATTGCAGAAGAGGATGCGAGCGAGGCAGCCAAGATAGCTAGCGAGGCTGCTAAGGCTGATGCTGCCAACCAGAAGAAACCAAGTGAGGCTGCTAATGAAGACAAACCCTCAGAACCTGCCGCATGATTATTTTGATCTTTTGAACTGGGGATGCGGACACCCCTTGAATGTCTCGCAAGTTGTAATATTCTTTTGATAACGTTCTGATAACTTTGAAGTATGTTGGGCTCGCGTAGCGACCCAGAAACTGTTTATATAACTATCTTCATTTCTTCACATAATATCTTGTGTTTGCTTTCACTTCATAAAATGCTCATATTCTTTATGTATCTGAAATATTAGCAAGTAGATTGTCCTCGCATCTGCGAAGCTTCCCTTGTAGAATTTATAGCTTTTTCTTTTAATTTTGCTTAATCTTCAAGGTGGACCCTGTCTCTTTGGAATCAAGACTTGCGATGCCTTCCTTGCAAGGTCGCAGACACGATCCGGAGATTGAGGTCGCACCTTGACTTTTCTTTTAAACTTTGAACTTCTTTGAGGAGATACTTTTTAACTAAACTTTGAAGACATTCCCTCAGGTCGCAGTAAGTGCATGCTCGTGACCTCGTTGACCCGAGGGGTGTTCGGCCTCGCATACGCTGTGCTGGCCTAGTCCTGTAAATTTTTAACACTGACAAAAGAATAAAATTTCACAACTTTTTTGGAGAACAAACTTCATATATATAAATACTAGGGACAAAGCCCAACTTTCATTACATCATAACGAGGAGTATGATCACTACCCCCCGAGTACTTTGTATGAATTTATTCATGCTAAGTAGTAGTAGATGGAGACCACCAGGAGCGAAGCTTCTACTGGTAGTATTTTCTCAAATGTTCTGCATTCCAGGATCGTGGCATGACCTTATCATCCATGTCAGTTAGATAATAAGTCCCTTAATTGATGACACTATAAACTTTATAAGGCCCTTCCCAATTAGCTCCAAAGACCCCATGGCACGAGACCTTAGTGTTAGGCATCACTCTCCTAAGCACCAAGTCCCCCACGCGAAGATGTGGCACGCGGACCTTTCCATTATAATACCTTGTGGCTCGCCTTTGATAAGCCGCGAGCCTTAACTGAGCCTCTTCTCTTGACTCTTGAATCATGTCTAAGTAGAGCCTGTGATTTACCTCGTTTGACTTGGGGTCATAATGTTCCCTTCTGAACGAGCCTGATCCTACTTCCACGGGCACCATGGCCTCGCACCCATATGTCAAAGAAAATGGAGTCTCGCCTGTGGTAGACCTTGGGGTCGTGTTGTATGACCACAAGACCTTTGGTAGCTCTTCGGGCCAATTACCCTTACTCTCCTCCAACTTGGCTTTTAGGGTATGCTTGATTATCTTGTTGATGGCCTCGGTTTGTCCATTTGTCCGAGGGTGACTCACAGCAGAGAAACTCTTTTTGATTCCCAAACTCTCACAAAATTCATTCATCTCCTTGCTATCAAATTGCTTCCCATTATCTGAAATGAGCTGATATGGAATCCCATAGCGACAAATAATTGCTCTGTACACGAAGTCCTTCAATTTTTTAGCTGTGATGGTAGCAAGAGGCTCGGCCTCGGCCCACTTAATGAAATAGTCCACAGCCACGACTGCATATTTTACTCCTCCCTTAGCTTTAGGGAGTTCACCAATAAGATCTATTCCCCACATAGCAAAGGGCCAAGGGCTCATCAACGAGGTGAGGTGAGCAACTGGAGCATTACTGAAATTTGCATATCTTTGGCACTTGTCACATCGCCTAGCGAACTCAAAATCATCCATTTTCAATGTGGGCTAGAAATATCCTTGTCGTAAAATTTTCTGAGCCAGGGAACCACCCCCCGAGTGATTGCCACATATTCCTTCATGGACCTCTCTCAAAATATAGTTGCATTCTTCACCATCTACACACCTCAAAAGTGGAGTGTTGAACCCTCTTCGATACAAGACCTCGTCATAAATAACATAGCGAGCCGCCTGATATTTGACCCTCCTCGCTTCTTTTTTTATCCTGAGGTAGAATCCCATTCTTTACATACTCCCATATAGGGGCCATCCATGTTGATTCCTGACTCGCTATTTCCATAACAAATTCTTCTGGTACACTAGGTTTACTTTGAATTTCCAAGGGGATAATCCCAAGTAAAGTAGCCTCGGGTCGCGAACCCATTTTTGCGAGGGCATCTGCTCCTTGATTTTTTGCCCTCCTGATAAACTCCACCTTTACTTGCTTGAATGACTTCATAAGCCTTTGCACACATCTTAAATATAACTCAATCTGGGGTCCCCTGGCTTGCCATCCACATCCAACATGACCCGTGACTAACATAGAATCGCTATATGCATTGAGATTCTCTACTTTCATTTCCATTACGAGCTTGAGGCCAATTATGAGAGCCTCGTATTCTGCTGCGTTATTAGAAGCCTCGAAGGCGAAGTGAACAGCACTACTCAACTTACGACCCTCAGGTGTAACAAGCTCAATCCCAGCACCGGCCCCTTCTTTGTTAGATGCCCCATCAACATATAATTCCCACCACGAGGCTGAATTTTCATCTTTGAGTTTGGGGTCAACCACTTCTGGGATCGCTATGAGAGCCCAGGCATCTTCCTCAGATTGGGAAGGAAACTCCAATATGAAATCTACTAAAGCTTGCCCCTTTATTGCACCTCGAGGCTTGTACTCAATGTCAAACTGACTCAGCTCTATGGTCCACTTTAAAAGTCTGCCCGAGGCCTCGGGTTTAAGCATTACTTGCCTGAGTGGGTACGCAGTGCGAACTTGGATACTATGAGCCTGAAAATATGGCCTCAGCTTTCGCGAAGCCAAAACCACAGCATAGGCGAGCTTTTCCATATTGGTGTAGCGAGTCTCGGCATCTAGCAGTCTTTTACTGACATAATAAACGGGGAGCTGAAGCTTTTCCTCCTCGCGAACGAGGACAGCACTGATGGCATATTCTGAAACTGCTAAGTAAACAATAAGAACTTCACCTTCATTGGGCTTAGAGAGTAATGGAGGCGAGCCCAGATGCTCTTTTATCCTCTGAAAAGCTTCCTCGCACTCAGGGGTCCATTCAAAACTCCTTCCCACCTTCTTGATCGCTTTAAAGAATTCATGGCACTTATCTGATGATTTAGAAACAAATCGATTCAATGCTGCGATCCTTCCAGTTGGACTTTGTACTTTCTTGACACTTCTTGGTGACCTCATTTCCATCAATGCCTTTATTTTAGCTGGATTAGCTTCAATGCCTCTGTGGTTAACAATAAAACCCAAAAACTTTCCAGATTCGACCCCGAAAACACACTTCTGGGGGTTGAGCTTCATTCGGAATTTCCTCAATATATCGAACATTTCTGCGAGGTGGGTTATATGATCCCCAGCCTCCTTGGACTTCACAAGCATGTCATCTACATAGACCTCCATTGTCTTTCCAATTTGCTTCTCGAACATCATGTTAACGAGCCTCTGATAAGTAGCACCTGCATTGAGGAGGCCAAAGGGCATCCCAATATAATAGTAGAGACCTCTGTCTGTGATAAACGAGGTGTGCTCCTGATCGGGCCCATACATTGGTATTTGGTTGTACCCAGAATAGGCATCCATGAAGCTTAAGAGTGCGTGGCCCGCTGTTGCATCTACCAACTGATCAATTCTTGGAAGAGGGAAACTATCCTTCGGGCAATGCTTGTTTAGATCAGTAAAATCCACACATGTTCGCCACTTCCCATTTGGCTTCTTGACTAGGACAGGGTTTGCGAGCCAGTCAGGGTAAAATGATTCCCTAACGAGCCCGACCTCGAGTAGCCTGTCAACTTCTTCTTTTAGAGCCTCTGCCCGCTTTCCACTTATTGGTCTTCTTTTCTGCCTCACTCCCTTCTTGCTTGGATCAAGATTAAGTCTATGACACATCACATCGGGATCGATCCCTACCATATCTTCATGAGACCATGCAAATACATCCAAATTAGCTTTAAGAAACTCCACGAGCCTTCCCCTAAGATCGGGGTTCAACTGCGATCCGATCTTCAATACCTTCGTAGAATCCTTGGGATCAACAAGAACAGATATGGTATCCTCTGCGGCCCCGGCTCGCTCCACATGCTCAGGGATGCGAGGGTCCAGGTCTATTTCAACATCTCGAGCCCGACTAGATTCTGCTTCGACTTGCCTCATGACTCCCGCCCCCGGGTCATGGGTCGTTCCAACATGTCCATACTCATTCACAATTGTTGTTTCTCGTGTGATACCATTAGGCAGGTCTACCAATGTTGATGTTTCTTTGCGAACCCATTTCCCCTTTCGGGCCTGCACAGCGGCCTGCTCTGGACTTTCCTCTTCATCGCTAGCTTCTTCAACAATTCCTTCTTGTAGAACCAACACAGGTTGCGAGGTCTCCATCATAATTGCCCCTGGTACTGGTTCTACCTGTATGCCCAAGTTGTCAAAATAATCATCAGGCAATTCTTCGATAGAAATTATGTTGCAACCAACTGAGGGTCATGATGCCGACTTGCGAGCCCTCTCATCCTCGTCGCTTTCCATAAAATTCCTTCCCTTTTCTGCTGACTTAAGGGCCTGATTATAGCATTCTCGAGACTCATGTTGAATTCCTCTAACACATCCCACGCCTTGCGGGGTAGGGAACTTCATCGAGAGGTGATAGATAGAAGTCACCACCCTCATTTCTTTCAAGATGGGTCGCCCTACAATAGCATTGTAAGCAGATGGTTGATCCACGACCATGAAATCAGCGACCTGCGTAGTGATGCAGGGCTCGTCCCCCAAGGTGATGGGAAGCCTGATAAGTCCTTTTACACTAACAGATGCTCCAGTGAATCCATAGAGGTGGCCTACTGTAGGAATTAGATCTTTGTCTACATATCCCATTTTCTTGTAGACATCATACATCAAGACATTCACGGTACTTCCATTGTCCACCAACACTCTGTAGATATTCTGGGAACCAATGCGAACTCGAACCACTAGAGCATCAGAGTGAGGATGATGTACCCACTTCGCATCCTCTTCAGTGAACATTATATTCGTATCTTCCCCCTTGAAAAGCTTTGGGGGTCGTTCCTGCAAATGATGCACATTGGTGAGGGGTCGCTCCCTGGCCTCGCGAGCATATCTTTCTCTTGCTTTGTTGCTATCTCCTCCAATATGTGGCCCACCAATGATCACATGGATGCTATTGCCTCGCTCTTCTCTCTCCTTGCGAGGCTCTGTGTTTTGGCCCTCATGAGGTACAGCGTGATATCCTATTCATGATTTTCCTGAGCTCTCTTGATGCTTTTTCACTTCGCGAACCGCCCATTCTGTTAACTTCCCTTCTCGAATCAAACGATCAATTTGTTCTTTAAGTTGCCAACAGTCCGCTGTATCATGCCCCTTCTGCTCATGAAAATCACAATACTTTGTAGTGTTCCACGTTCCTTGTGGACTCATAGCGCGAGGTTTTGTGAATATTCCTTTATTAGCGTTGACAGCAGAGATATGATCAACTGAAGCCACTAAGGGAACAAATTTGTCTTCATCTCTAGCAGGACGAGCACGAGGTGGGGATCGTCTTGAGGAATCGCGATCCCTTCTTTTCGGGCTTGGGCTACGATCCTGTCTTTGCTTGGGGCTTCTAGAATCCCTTCTTTTTACCCCTTTGCCTTTACTTCCGTTGCTACTAGTCCCGGCATTCTTCTTGAGATCTGCCAATGACTTTTCAACACGCTTAAAGGGCTCAGCGACCCGGTGCAACTCTGAAAGTGTACCAGGGGTTTGCTCCTGTAGCTTCTCCCAAAATTTAGTTCCCTCTCTTACTCCTGCGATAAGGAAATTTTTTACGGCCTCGTCATTTGCACCTCGTACACGAGGTACTTCAGCATTGAACCTTTTGAAATAATCATGTAGAGTCTCTCCTTCCTTCTGTTTTATGTTTGCTAATGTGGACAGAGGAGGTGCATAAAGCATTGAAGATTGGAACTGTTTGATGAAGATATCCACGAGCTTTTCCCAAGAATCTATAACAACTAGGGATCCTAGCTTCGAAAACCATTGTTGGGCACTCCCTCTTAGCGAGGCCGCAAACAGCCTACATCTCGCTAACAATGATACTTGATACACGTCCATCTCATTGTTGAATCGAATGACAAACTCAGCTGGGTCAGTCTCCCCATTATAGGTCATGTCAGAGTGATGACCACGGAACACTACGGGCAGTGGAGCTGTGCGAATTTCATGAGTAAAGGGCGAGGAGGAACCCATATTACTGAAAATCCCTTTCTCGTTATTCATCGCATCCAGTGCCTTTTTCAAATCTTCTAACTTGTAATCCCCAATTCTCGCCTCTTTGTCTCCATCCTTCTTTCCTCCAGTGCTTGCATGATGAGATTGAGTCTTTTTTGGGGCACTAGACTCTTCCTGGTCATTCCTACGATCCTTGTTTTTAGGGTCTTCCTCGCGATGTTGGGATCACTCACGCTCTCGATTGAAAGGGGGTCTATCCTCGCGATGATGGGACCGCTCACGCTCTCTGCGAGGAGAGGGGGGTCTGTCATTGCGACGGTATGACCGCTCACGATCTTTTCGAGGAGATACGGGTTGATGAGAGCCCTTACTCTTATTTTTGGATCCTCCATCTTTATTAGATTTGAGCTTTACCAACTTGAGACGGAGATCGTGCTCGCTGAGTTTCTTTCCAACTCGGTCAAAGACACTAACGGACCGTCCTTCTGATGAGGCGGGCTTCGCTTTTGATCCCTCCTTATCCATCGTAGCTACCTCTTCTACCCAATCAGGGTTCGTTCGATCCGTCACCACATCATCAAAGTCCTCAATTAGCTTCTTGGTGGGACCCTTGCTACTTTCTGCTTGGTGAGTTCGATCCCCTGTCCTTGTATTCCTCTTTAAGCCTCTTGAATTATGTCGCTTCTCCATCTTGGCCACCGAGGCCCTTACCTCGATCATTTGATCGCCGAGGCCTTTCAAGAATGACATGACTTCGCCAGGCAAGGCTGTCTATTGGACAACAGGGGGGGTTTGCTCCTTCTCAGATTCGTCCTCGATCCCATCTATACGCGCCTCGCTCTCTGGTAGATTATTCCTCCGGGGGTCGTTTATGTCCTTCTTATGCGACCCCGGGGTCTCCCGATCTCCGTTTCTCTTCTTGTTTGATTTAGTCATTGTTCTCCCAAATCAACGACTAGCCCCTCCTTCTAGCGCCAAATGTTATAGGGAGAATATTGTATAACAATATTTATGGAGGTTGCTGGATTTACGGAGCAAAATATGGATATTTTGCTATAAGAAGATGGATTGGGATTAGGGTTTTTGTGTTTTGAGGTGGCTGATCTTGTCTATTGAAATTCAGTGGTGAACTGTTTCTCATGCTTTACAAGATGCCTACGTACCCTATTTATAGGGATCAAGCCATACGTAGTTCTCTTAGAGAAGAAGTTATCTAGATGGGCTAGGGTTTCTATGGGCTCGACTTGGCCCAAATCCACTAGTCATCTCCTTGGGTTGTTTTTCTACCCATTTATTCTGTTCATGACCCATGAAAGGGAACCCGCAGCTTGTATAATGCTATAATTATCTTTACTGGCGAAACTGACTAGATGACCTCGCATGCGACCTCGCTGGGTCTGGCCATGCGAGGCGATCCTCAATGCATGGAGATAACCTACTTATGCGACCTCGCTGGGCCTGACCATAAGCCTTCGTAGTAACATGCTAGGCCACGCTGGACCTCTAGGCCTCGCTAGACCTCGTGAACTGCGACCCTGCTACTAGGGCTCGCTGGCGATCCCATTGTACAAAAATAATATAATGAATCCTCTTATGATAGAGAACCTTAATGACCCATTCTTCATCCCTAGGCCCATTATGTGTGATATACCGATATTTTAGCCCATTTGGCATGTTTAGGACTTATGCCAAATTCAGGCATAACAGGTCTTAACTTATTTATTCATTATACAATTCAAATAAGTTTATTTATCATTTTTTGTCAACTGGTTTTTTCCCTATCTCATCATTAATTTTAAGTTGTATTTATATTGAAAGATAATTATCCATATAATTAAATAATTTGTATATTTGATGCTTTATTTTGTAAAATTTAATTACTATATAAAAATATATAAAATCTAAACTCTTTAATTTTGTGTAATTTTAAATTAAGGGGTCAAATTTTGGATTTAACACTGGGCCCCTAAATGATTATAGACAGACCTGTTGACGTTGCAAGTATATGTAACTAAACTTAACTACTGTCTACTATAAGCATGAAAACAGATCTTGTAAAACAATATCATAAATTTTGCTTAGCAAAAAAGAAAAGCATCAGAAATTTTGTCTGGAACTCTTAGGGACATCCTACTCTTTTCCTTCGCCTTTTTCTATTAACTAATACTCCCTCCGTCCCATCCATTTCTTAACATAAATTTTTCACTTGCGTGGCACGCATTTTAAGGCTCTTATAAAGTATAGTTTTATAACTTATTTTTAAAATTTTCTTTTTCTGTATAAAAATAGGATTGTTCTATTTTTATACAAAAAAAGAAAATTTCAAAAATAAGTTATGGAACTATCATTAAAATCTACCTTAAAATGCGTGTCGAACCCCCGTCCCCCAATGTTAACTATTGGGTGGGACGGAGGGAGTAGTTCAGTATTATAAGTATAGTTTAATGTGAATGTGCACATAAAAGGAAAAAGGATATTTAATTGACATTTACTTTGCAAATAAACAGAATATCTACAATAGTTAAAGCATCAAATGCAATTATTTCCAAGTTTTAGTAAGCACTATATTTATTTGATTATTTCTACATGTCTTTTCTTGTGAAAATGAAAATTAATGGTTTTTTTGTCTAAACAAAATATAATCCCATATGGATTAAAAATATCATAATCAAATTTCTGAAGTCCAGGAGAGGTGCATTGCCTTCAATGTGTCATTATTGAAACATCATTGCCATCGATCATAGGCCTTCTAAAAGAAACTTTAATCAAAAGATCTTTCCTTCACCTGTTTGTGCCTATCTATCCAAAAGCTCAACCAAATTGAAGGTTTGTTGATCCTTGATTACTAGTGATGATTATTAATTCATGGGACTGTAGTCTCGGGATTAGAATCCTTGTACACAAAGGTGACCTCGATCACGACCATCTAATATATAAAGCTAATCTTGTGTAACTTAAATACTTAGATTAACAGCCTAAACTTCTAAATTTATCTTTTAGCCAAGAATTAATTACTAAGTAGAATTATATTAATGATTTTGCTAATCCAAAAACAGAATTAATGGTAATTGTGGGAAGAATAAAGTTTGGTCGTTGGAGTGCACCTACTTAACAAATATATAATAATATTAGTGGTTCATCAAATTTACAGTTACCAGTTAATAGAACACAGCTGTATACTTCAATTGATCATCAATATGCTTCCTTGTGTCTGAATTTGTAATGAACTAAGGATTAAACACACAACCAGAATAGATAATCAACGGAAAATAACGATTGTTTACTGGATAATCTCAGACAATAAAGTAACGATACAAGCGGCTTTCGAGAGGCCGTCTCTCCTTAACGATAAGTAAACAAATATCTCAAATGACAGAATCCCTAATTCCCTTTTCTCCCCAATTACATATTTCTTTTCTCCCCTCTTGAAATGTCTGTCTTGTCCTTTGACTGTTGGCTGATTTGACTTTAACTCACAATGACTCTTTTACCCTTTTTCTTCATTCTTGAATAAACCTTCTGTGGCTCCCCATAATTCGAAGGCATGACAATACCCCCATCCCAAAGTTTCACCTTGTCCTCAAGGTGGAAAGCAAGGAATTGGTTGCTTAAGAGTTGGACAGGTGGCCTCAAAGAGAGGAAGATGCTTCCACTTGATCAAAGCTTCGAGCCTCACCTCTCTTCCTTTCTGTATCTGCCGTACCTCTAATACCAATTCTGGCTCAACCAGCATCTCCAACTCAGTAGACAATTGTGGTGGTATATAGGATGATGCCTTAGAGTTCCCAATGGATCGCTTCAACTGTGAGACATGGAAGACAGTGTGGAGCTTGCAGGTGTCTGGTAGTTGCAACTCATAGGCTACTGCTCCGATTTTTTTGATGACACGGTATGGACCATAGAAACGTGTAGATAGCTTCTCAAAAGGTCGTTGGGCTGGTGATCGTTGACGGTAAGGTTGCAACTTCAAGTACACGAGATCATCTACCTCAAACCTTTCCTCTCTACGTTTTAAATCAGCTGCTCGTTTCATGACCTGTTGGGCTTTTATAAGATTAAAACGAAGCTCATCCAAGATTGCATCCCTTTCTTGCAAAAGTTCTTCGATGCTGCCTACCATAGTGGCTCCTGATCCTATTTTCAACAATTGTGGTGGTTCCCTCCCATACACAGCCTTGAATGGACTTATTTTAGTCGATGTATGAGGGGATGTATTGTAAGAATACTCTGCCCAATGCAGCCATTTGGCCCAGGTCTTAGGTTTGCCACCAATGAAGCACCTTAAATATGTCTCCAAGCACTTATTCACGACCTCGGATTGACCATCCGTTTGGGGATGATACGATGTGCTTTTCTTCAGGTCAGTACCATGCAGTTTGAATAGCTCACTCCAAAAAGTACTCAAAAATATTTGATCGCGGTCTGTCACTATAGAACTGGGAAACCCATGCAGACGAACCACCTCTTTAACGAACAAAGATGCCACTTTAAACGCATCAAACGGGTGTTTGAGGCCCAAAAAATGTGCATATTTAGTAAACCGGTCCACCACCACCAACACAGTGTCAATCCCATTTGAAAGAGGCAACCCCTCAATAAAATCCATACTAATATCCGACCAGACTTGGGATGGTATTGGAAGGGTTTGTAACAAGCCTGCTGGTGAAGTTTGTATTGCCTTTTGTTGCTGGCACACCGAACAGTGTTGTACATGCTTAGCCACGTCTTTACGCATCCCTACCCAGAACCAATCACTAGCCAGCCTCATATATGTCTTCAGCTCACCCGCATGCCCCCCGGTTACACTGTCGTGATACTCTTTCAACAAGACCGCTTTCATGGTAGAGTTATACGAGATTACATACCTTCCCTTGTAGAATATACGTTCTCCCACCAATGTGTACCCAAAATGCTCCTTGGTTTGAGTTTCCAGGTCTTTTCTGAGTCGTTGCAATACAGGGTCATTCTTTATTTCTGTCTCCAACACATCCCACGACACCACAGGAGTTGTAACCAAAGCATTCAACACTACTTCTCCCCCTTGTTTTCGGGATAATGCATCTGCTACCCTATTTGTTGTCCCTACCTTATACTGAATTTCAAAATCGAACCCTAATAGCTTCGTGACCCATTTTTGATACTCAGTGTTCACCTCTCGTTTCTGGGTGAGGAACCGCAAACTTTGCTGGTCAGACCGGACAATAAAGTGACGGCCCAATAAGTATGGTTTCCACTTCAAAACTGCAAGACAAATGGCAATAAGCTCCTTCTCGTATATAGATTTTGTTTGAGCTCTCATTCCCAGCAGTTTACTAAAGTAAGCTACAGGTCGCCCCTCTTGTAACAACACCGCTCTGACCCCGTACCCGGAAGCATCGGTTTCAATTACAAATGGTAACTTGAAGTTGGGCATTGCTAGCACCGGGGGTCTGGTCATGGCTATTTTCAACTTATTAAAGGCTTCATCAGCCTCTTCGTTCCACCCAAAGCGATCTTTCTTCAACAAATCGGTTAATGGCCTTGCAATGTGAGCGTAACCCGCCACGAATTTACGGTAGTACCCCGTCAAACCTAAAAACCCACGCAATTCTTTCAGATTAGTAGGTGTCTGCCACTCCAACATAGCTTGCACCTTATGTTTCTCCACCTCTACCCCATTCTCCGAGATCACATGGCCTAAATACCCAATCACTGTCTTTCCGAACTCGCATTTTTTCATGTTTGCAAACAGATTATATTTCGACAGCTTCTTCAAGACCAAGTCCAGGTGTTGTTGGTGTTCCTCTCGGGTGGTACTGTACACAAGAATGTCGTCGAAGAAGACCAAAACAAACCTTCGTAAAAATGGTCGAAATACATCATTCATTAGCGATTGGAAAGTTGAGGGTGCATTCATTAACCCAAATGGCATTACGAGGAACTCGTAATGCCCATCATGTGTGCGAAAAGCAGTTTTATGGGTATCTTCCTTTCGTACCAAAATCTGGTGATAACCCGAACGCAAATCCAACTTTGAGAAGTACTTGGCTCCGTGCAGCTCATCAAGGAGTTCGTCAATAACTGGTATTGGATATTTATCCGGTACCGTTTCTTTGTTCAATGCACGGTAGTCAACACAGAAACGCCATGATCCGTCTTTTTTCTTGACCAAAAGAACTGGACTAGAGAAGGGACTTGTAGACGGTTTAATGATACCAGCTGAAAGCATCTCGTTGATTAATCTCTCTATCTCGTCCTTTTGATTCTGGGGATATCTATAAGGTCGCACACTAATCGGGTCACTACCCTCCTTCAAAGTGATTGCGTGTTCATGATTCCGGAATGGGGGAAGGCCTGTTGGCACTGCAAATACATGATCATACTCCCGTGATACTGGGGCCAAAAACGCTGGAACGGCTTCCCCCTTTGTTGGACTTATCTGCTGCCCCCCCTGATTTTCCTTTCTTTCAAGACAACTGCATTCCACCCAAAACCCACAACCATGCTTCCTGAGTGTTCGCTTCATAGCCTTAAGGGAGATTTGAGCATGAACCAAGGAAGGATCCCCCTCAACGTATACGGCTCTCCTCGAAGTTCAAATTTCATTATCTGGGTCTTCCAATCAGTGAGCACCATTCCAAGTTTCTCCAACCATGCAATTCCCAAAATCACATCTGAACTTCCAAGTTTTATTGGTAAAAAGTCTTCCACCAACTCTAAACCCCCATCTAAATGTAATGTCACTCCCCTGCATATGCCCTCTCCGCGAATAGCTTCACCGTTACCCAAAGAAACTCCAAACCCAGCCGATTTTTCCACATTTATTCCAGCCGCTGCAACTGTACTTAAGGACACGAAATTGTGGGTAGCCCTAGGGTCCACCATCACTATTACTTCTTTATCACCAATTATTCCCTTCAACTTCATTGTCTTTGGATTTGATATTCCCACCACTGAATTTAACGAAACCTCCGTTATGACTTCATCCGTTGGCGACTCAGGCACCTCACTGTCCTCCCCTTCTATTTCGCCTTCCTCCTCCGCAATGAGCATCACACTTAATTCCTTCTGTTTACATCGATGCCCCACCGTCCATTTCCCATCACACCGATAGCACAGTCCCTTGGCTCTCTTCTCTTGCAACTCCGACTCAGTCAATCTCTTCACTTCTGGAGCTGACTGTCGTGTGGGTGATTGTACAGAGGCCTGAGACTCAGATGATTTGCTACTCCAATTTCGGCTCATTGGTGGGCTAGTGGGGGTGCTCAACGAATAAGGACTGATCGTAGTAGTGCTTTTACTATAGTTGGAGTAATTCCCAAATCTGGTAGTGCTCAAATTCACCCTCCTGTGACTGGACACTTGCAACTTTTCTTCCACCCTCACTGCTTGTTCCATTGCCTGTTCTAAACATATGGGGTTCAGCAACCTGACTTCTGTTTTGATTTCTTCTTTTAAACCATTCAAAAATTGCCCCATCAACATTTCCTCAGTTACTCTTTCCAATGGTGCAGCCGTCTCAATGAACTTTCGGCGGTACTCCTGCACAGTCGATGTTTGATGAGTAGACAACCATTGTTCGTATAAGGAACCCCCATTAATGGTTCTGAACTGTCGAAGCAAGAAAACCTTCAGGTCTGCCCATCTTCTAATCGGATGCCGATTATTTTCCCATTGGTACCATCTCAGGGCGTCCCCCTCCAAAGCCACCACCACTGCATCTAACATCTCCGCCTCGGTGAGTCTATAGAACCCAAAATACCTCTCAACTCGTAAAATCCACCCATCCGGGTCAGATCCGTCAAAAATCGGCATATCAAGCTTACGATACTTCCAATTTCCCTGCCCATACCCATTACCAAACCCGATTGCTCCGCCTCCTGTCAAACCCCCATCCCAGTCTCGAGCTCCTACTCCCCTGGGTTCCTCACCTCCTCCTCCAAACACAGATGTGTGGCTAATCCCACGTATCTCTCCCCGATTAACACTACCTTCTGCCTTGTCGGGGGTTTGTACTTGTTTGGTTTGTAGGCCTGTGACTGTAGATCGTAGCTCCGCCTGAAACTTGAGTTGTTCGGTCATCATCGTCTTAATCGCCTCCTCCAGCGTCGTCATCTTCTCTTCAATGGCCTCAACCCGTTGCGTTATCGTCGGTTGCCCCATGGATTTTAAGTGCTCTGATACCAATTTGTAATGAACTAAGGATTAAACACACAACCAGAATAGATAATCAACGGAAAATAACGATTGTTTACTGGATAATCTCAGACAATAAAGTAACGATACAAGCGGCTTTCGAGAGGTCGTCTCTCCTTAACGATAAGTAAACAAATATCTCAAATGACAGAATCCCTAATTCCCGTTTCTCCCCAATTACATATTTCTTTTCTCCCCTCTTGAAATGTCTGTCTTGTCCTTTGACTGTTGGCTGATTTGACTTTAACTCACAATGACTCTTTTGCCCTTTTTCTTCATTCTTGAATAAACCTTCTGTGGCTCCCCATAATTCGAAGGCATGACAGAATTCTGGATATTGAAAAGAGTTGTGATGTGGAGCAAGGAATAGAAAAATCAATTTATTTTTGTTTTATATTATCAATAAGTATTAATTAATTTTAACTTATTAGGGTTTGATTATATGGTTATATAGATTATGAGAATATCTATGTTATGGTAGTAGAATAATAAAAAGGATTTGTTTCCTCGAAAATAAACCTCTAGATCATTGAAATTGAGATTAGTCTCTTGGTATGGATGGTGATTCAAACTAATTCATATTTTCTGCAGTTGAGAAATCTTAGCCTCTTATGGTGTGTTCACTTAGAAAGAATGGAATGGGGTAGGAATGGAATGAAAATTGTAAACAAAATTTATGAAGAAAGAGGGATGTTGGGGGAAATAATGAACAAATATGAGGGAGAAGAAATTTTTTATGATGAAGATTGCAAGGAAAATGATGAAGATTGGGAATGAAACATTCCTTCCAAAACATGTGGGTTAGAATTCTAGTTCAAATTATTTGGAAGGAATGAAGCAAGGAATGAAATTTATAAACACTTTCCTCAATCTCCCCCAAATAATAGTATAAATTTCATTCCATTCTCCCCTCATTCCATTCAATCCAAGTGAACATAGCCTTAGGGTTACCGGTTCTTGTTAAGTCACCTCAGGGCTATTGGGTTTTCTGCTTTAATCCACCCAAATCTATACGCTCTATTGCTTTCCTTCTCTCAAGTTGTGTGTATTTAATCTTGATTGTGTATCAGGATGGTTACCTTACACCTGTCTCTTTGATTATCAGCGAAATTGTTACGATCGCCATCTTAAGCAACATGTTTTTTTATGGGCCCACCTTGACTTGAGTTGCTAATTATAGGTTTTCCTCTGTTTTCATATCTTTCGTTTGATCCATATTTAGCACTCCCCACTCAACTATCAATGACTTGTTCAGTGCCAGTGATGTGAAGAAGCAAAAAGTGTATCAAAGTGCAAAAGCCTTCTGGGGTGGATGCCCACACTCCATAGAGAGGCACACAGGATTGTTTTTAAAGAAGGATGCAGATTTCCAGCAACTAAATAGGTCTTAAGTCAATGGTATCTCAGCATTAGCTTTACCAGATTTCTCCAAGGAGTTTCTGGTGGAAAATGCCTCCAGACGTGGAAGAAGGGCTTAAATAACCCTAGATGGCAAACCGGATTCCTTCATATTTTAGTAGTGACTAAGAGCTCGTGGCGCTTGTGGGGGCAGTTAATAAATTGTCAGAACAAATGAACTTATCATGTGAGATAGGAACGGCCGGATGTATGTGGTGTTGGGTTACTGATGGTTCGGTTTTAGGGTTCAAGGATGGTTGCTTCAGTGGTAGCAGTCCCTTTCCTTTACTGATGGGATTTAAGATTCTTAGGCGTCCTGCATCATTGTGAGTAGGCATTCTACCATATAAATTATAAAAGAGTCATTAAGGTTCTTAAATCTGTAATAGAACAAATTATCAACACTTGTTTCTACAAAAGTGGACGTAAGCTTCCAGGATTAAAATAAATGGTTACTATCATGAGGGGGAGGGCAAGATAAATCGGTGCAAATCGGATCCTAAATGTGTGTGCGATCAAGGGGAGAATGCATCTACCCATGAGGAAATGGAAAATATGGAGGCATTGTATCCGGCAGATCCTTAGGAGCCAGTTCAAGAAGGCTAGGCAATATCAAGCTTGATTGGCCGACCAGAAAACATGAAAACATAAATATAGCTCATAAGCTTTAAGTAATAAAGCAGTCAGTTATAAGTAGGTTTAGGTGAAAAGATGGTGTAAGATAGCATACTAGTTATCGAACATTTTATCTCACAGGAAAGAATCTTAAATCAAGACTGTTGATTTCTCTCCTAAATCTCTTTCAACTGCTGATTTTCCGTTACTTCTCTTTACCACGCCTTTGTCTATCTATACCCAAAATCTGATTCTTTCTCAAAAAAAATGTTCGATGTCTCCAATATAATTATCCTATCCTCAAAATGTTGCTTGCATCAACAGAAATCACCTTAGTGTGTCCAATATGCTACTAGCAAATCAGATAAACGGCAATCTCACCAGCAGCTAGGTCCCATCATCGGATTTGTTTGGTTGCTCTAGTGTAGTAAGTAGTATATATGCTATTTTCAACTTGAAGTCTTAACTTATTATTTCTCATAACTGAATTCCTGACAAACGTTATACCATGAGTGATTATTGGTAATTTAAGATCAAGTATAGATCGTAAGAGGAGACTGCAATTACTGTATTTGATATGAATTATTATAGATCGTATAATCCATTTATAGGGCTGTTTTGTTTTCTAGTATCAGATCTAATTAAAGTTTCTCAAGCTGAAATTACAATTCTGTTTGCAGCTTCAAGACTATAACAGGATTCCTTCCGCTGAGTCAGAGTTTAAGTTTTCGCTCTCAACAATCACCTTAGAACCCTTGTTGAGGTCTATGGCCAGCCTTAGTGAGAAGATGTCTGCTACTGTGAATAAGGTTGCTACAGTCAACTTGAAGGTTTGTGCACACCCTTAAATTAGATATCTAACCATATGAAAAATAAAGCTGTGCAAAGAACTTAAAATGGAAATTTGTTTTACGTAAGAGCCTAAGAGGTTGTCTATATTGAAAGTAAACAAGGAATGTGTGTATATATATTATTTTTCCAGTTACAATGACCTAAAACTATTGTGACAAATATAAAATGTTATGCTTACTATATATATAATGACATCGTCTGCATTCTAACACCTTGAAAATGCATCTTTTCAGCTGTATGATACAGTGACAAGTTCTGGAGATTCAGAAGTGAAATTCAAGGTGTCCAGAGATACATTGGGTGCCATGCTGCGATCAATGGCCTATATTCGTGAGCAAATTTCAAATGCTGTACATGTACATACTCCTTTACTCGAATCTATGTAGTCTTTCATCTCCGTTCTTCTCTTTCGTTTGTGAATTGTTATTAATAGACTTCTAAAGTTTTAAAATTAATAGACTTGTTTAGAAGAGAAAAAAATAAATGTTTTGATATGCTTCACTAATGCATACTAATGTGCATTGTGTTAGCATTCAGTATAGATCTTTATATGGACATGTCATCTCTCTCATCTTTATTTAAAGAAAAAAAACTTTTATTTGGTGTGTTGTTTTTTTGGGGGGGGGGGTTGTCTCGTCTCATGTTATCTGCTGCTGTTCATCTATCCATTTAAAGGAGAAGAAAATGCTGCAAAATAATGTTGAGTTTCCCATTTATAGATTATAAAACCTAATTATAGCATGTAAATATTCACATTGGAGATTTTGCACAACAGTTGTTTGTATGCTTCATGATTAGCTGGTCCGAGGGGTTGGTTAAGTACTTAAGTCAAATACAATGAGACAGCTTGCCCATTTAGTCTTGATCCAGGATGCTGCAAGGGTAGGGTTTAAACTTTAATGTCAATAACGTCTTTTTCCATTTGCCTTTTAATTTCGCTAATTCGTAAAACTGTCAAGTTCACATATTGTTGTAAACTCTAGAAATACAGCACGTAGGAAGTAGTCGACACTAGACACGTTGTTGTGCACAAATTTTGTTTTCTTTTATTCACCCTTGATTTCGTACTATATTAAGCTCAGAACGGATGATGTTGAGAATGTTTATATCAAGATACTACATTAAGCAAGCACAAAACATAGTCCTTGTAGTTATTCCCAACACAAAATCCACAAATAAGATGTGTGTAGTGTACCTTGATGTGAATGAAACTGCAAGGCAAGGAGTACAAGGAGATCTCCTTCAGCCTGATTAAAAATTGCCAAACAAATACAAAAATTAGAAAGAAATACATAATGATATATGTACATTAAAGGAACAAATCATATTCAGGGCGCATACAATCTCGAAGCATAATAATAATAAGGGAAATTCCATATGGTACCACTGGGTAACTGGCTTTTCCAAGTGGTACCAATGAGTATTTTGGTCTTCCATGTGGTACCATTGAAGTATTGACTTGGCCAACATATAACACTCCGTTAGAGCAAACGTTAAACAACTGTTAAGTACTAATGAAAAAGAGATTTCCCTCCAAAATACTGTTAGAAACAGGGCATTACAGTATCCATCTGCACACATATAGACATACATATACACAAATACACCTTCATACATAAACAAATTGATATACCAATGACACACACATATGCATATTCAGATACATATATACATACAACGTACATAAACATATATGTATATCCACATATCTCACAAACCCTAAACTACAAAGGAACTCATATTGAGACATGTATATATCGATTATTTCTAGTGTTTGGAGGTTCGAATACATACCTTTGTACAGATTATTGTCGAAAGAAGTGGTGAAAAGCTCGCCAATTCGTCTCCCCCAATTCGCCTTTTGCCCTGATTGTGGAAAGAAGAATGGGTCCTTTTGCCCTAATTCAACTACTCTACTCTCCTAAACCCCAAATGATATGTTAATATCAGACTAATAACCGTACTTCTTTTACTTTTATGTTTTTAATTGTATTTAATTTAATTAAATTATAATTTTTAACGTTTATTCAACGTTTGTTCTAACGGAATGTTATATGTTGGCTAAGTCAATACTGCAATGATACTACATTGGTATGAAGACCAACATACTCATTGGTACCACTTGGAAAATCCAATTATCTAGTGGTACCATATGTAATAATAATAATAATAATAATAATAATAATAATAATAATAATCCCAAAAAATAAACCCCCAAATCAGAATTAAATAACAAATATATCAACAATTGATAAGATAATGGAGAGGTGAGAGAGGGCGAGACAAATAACAAATCCAAACCCCTAAACTTTAATTCTAAGCCCCAAAATCAGAATTAAATAACAAATAGAAAATGGCATCTAAACAATTCCAAACCCCTAAACTTTAATTTTAAGCCCTAAAATTGATAATAATTAGAATATAACAATTCTAAATTAGAATTAAATAACAAATATATCAACAATTTGATATTATAATGGAGAGAGCGAGGCTTTACAGAGAGGTGAGAGGGCGAGACACAGAGAGACGACGAGTAAAGCGGGCTCAACCGATAATAATCCTCTTCTCTATTTATTTGCAAATTGAGCCATTTTAGTAAATTACGATTTTACCTTTATTTAAAAATTGTCATCCGTTTATTATTTATTTATTTACTAGTTATTTTTAATTTTTTATAATTTACTTATAGTGCATTATAATATTATAAATATTAATTTTAATATATTATTGGAAGGATTCAAATATTACATTTTTATATATAACAATTTTTAATATTAAATATAAATTAATATACTATTGCCGGGAATCGAACTTTATACCTCTAGTATTTTTTGTATTTAAACGATCATCATCTTGTGAAAGAGTCAATGATTATTATACGTAAGCGTTGATAGTGACACATATGAAATATATGACTGGTAAAGTGTAGAACGGTGATAAAGGTGTGCCCTTGACTAACAAGTCATGTTTTTCAATTTTACATCGGACCCGCCCCTTTTTTAGGGGTATATTTGTGTTAATTTAGAGGTTCTATTAATGCCTTTTATCTTATACTCCGTATTATAATAAAGGCAATGTATAGAAAGAAATTAACAAAAATACTTCTTTGTAAATTTGTTGGTACCTCTACTAGATCGATACCTCCTTTAGAATATTTGCAAGTCGGCAATCCTATGAAATTGGCTTTTTCCAGTTTTTTTTTTCTTAAAAATCCATCGACTTTTTCAAGCTTGTTTGTGTAATTCTTTCTAAACACGAGAACATGTTTCAGCTGAATATTGTTGTAAAAAAATCATGTTATAGTTGCGCTAGTCATAAATTCGTATTTTTGTGAAAAGAATCAAAATATCATAAACATAACATATATTTCTGAGGGAATTAAAGGAATGTTTCTAAACAAGTCTTGTACATGAATGAAAAAAATCTCATTAAAAAATGTAAGTAATTGTTTAGTGTTATGGATAATAGTTTTTTCTTTGTGGTAAAATTGAACCGAAGCCACTGTCATAATTTCTTTCTCATTCCTTCCATGTAAATTACGAAGTTTCTAATTTAAATTGGAGAAGACTGGAGGTAGTGTGCGGGAGCTCGGTAATGTCAAAGCTGTAGGTGCTAACACACCAGATAAGCAGATATCCCCACAATCAAATCTTATACAGATCTGACAACTTCTACTAGCAATAATATGGAACGACGAACATTAGTAAACATTTTATTTCGATTCTCTGTTTATTCAGGAAGTAAAAACATAAGCATCTTAAAACAACAACGTAGTAGGTGTAGCAGCCGTATTGGTATATAACACAAATACAATCGGAAAAGATAATATCTGGAGAAAACTAATTGTTTTCACATGTGATGCTTGTTGCCCTGTCCTGAATGCAGCTGGACAGTCCTGCTAGGAACCACCTGCAACACACCAGGTTGAGCTGCCAAAAAAAGTTTCCAAGTAAGCATCACATTTCATTAATATTCTGAATACTGGATAATGAATATTTGTACAACTCTTCCGAAAATGCAATTGTATCCACATAACCAAATAATAAGAGTTCATCCTGGAGTAGAAAGATGATGTCAGAAAGAGCTAAGCCTCAACTTATGTTGGACCCTGTTGAGGTGTCTAACCACATCATATTAGCCAAAATGTAAAAAATTAATTCACCTTATGATAGGTTGGTAGACTCAACACAGGAATCCATTCAGTATACAAGAAGTAAATCTTTTGATAAGTGCAATTATTTCAATATGATATAGATGATCAAACAAATCATTGAACATTTAAAGCTTGAGTTTTAACAAGACATGGTAACCTCTTAAGCAAATTTATAAGGTTAAAATGTTTGTTGTAATCAGATTTATTTAAGTGAGTGTATTTTAGTTGAAGCATTTATTAAACCAAGTGAAATCTAAATAGAAACTGCATTTGATATATTTAGATGTTATCTATCAAATACAATTGAGTTCTATATCTATGACTATGAGTTTTTGTTTTTTGATGCCTTTGTCGGGTTCTCAGTGCACATGTCTGAAATGTTCAAGCTAATCTGAGGCCCGTGGAAGCATCAAGAGAAGTTCTTAAGTAGTAAGTCACAAACATACAACACGCACACATGAAAAACAGAAAATTCAGACAAGAGGGGAAGGCAAAAAAAAAAAACTTACCAGAAATCTGAGAGACCTGCTCAGGAGTCAACTTGGCAGAGAATCCGCTGGCAGCATTTTTGTAGCTGTAAAGTAAAGCCTCTTTTGCAGCATCCTCGCTACAAATTAAAAAAACACAGTAAAATAATGATTGTCTGGGAAAAACATGTTTTAAATACTAATAACTAACACTATAAGTAATTGATCCCCTAATTATCATTAAAATTAACACTATAAGTAACTGATCCCCTAATTATCATTAAAATTAATGCAGAGTGTCATATGTCTCGTGATTAGATTTGTACCCACACAAAAGCAACTAAAAAATTAATAAGAAAGAGAAACTTATCATTCCTATTCCAAATTTGTGAAACAAGATAAGTGATTTGGAGGGAGGCCAAACAATTGCTTCTAAGCACAGCTATCTTGCAAAGTTAGTAAACAGCCAATTCCTAGCTATGTGTTGAGTTTGGTAGTTATGGGCCCATGGTCTCGGCAAATAATTGACCACGAACAGTAAAACACCACTAGATTGTCCAAATGTTTCAGAATTCATACGTATTTTCTCTTCTCGTCTTCTAGATGTGGGTTTTGTTTTTCGGTCAGGTTTAGTATTTCACTATTCCTATTAATAGGATACTTTTTTCTGAAAATGAATATGCCTATGTTGGTGAAGGGAATGCAAACTCAGATATCCGCTTCATATAACCCTCTTTGTCTCTCCCTAATCTCTTTCTTACTTGTCATATCACTTTTTATCTCCCTACAGCTTAATCTCTTTCAATTTATCTCGTCTCACCTAAATGCATCTCTCCTATATTTCTCTTGAATTTACCTCTCTATCCTCTACCCAGAATATCTGTACTGTCCATATGAATCCTTGATTCTTACATTTTGTGAATATTTGTTGTCTTCTACTCAAACTTGGTAAGTTTCACGAGCCTATCATTTTACTTGCACTAATATACGGAAAAGGAGCAAATATGAACAGAAGGAGAAGCTCATAGCCATGAGAAATAAGCTCATGTGAACAACAAAGAGTGGAAATGATGAATGTTTATGAACTGGGCCTTGTGATTCTGAGGTCAAACGTCATGGCATGGGCAAACTAAAGGACATGAGCAACAAGCTGAAGACTCCTGCAATAAACTTAAAAACGTCTGCAAACAACTGCACATAGCTCTTTCTTATTCTAGGTTGGATAAAGTGAGGATAAATACATAACATTCTGTGAAACCCCTAAATCATCTCTGACTACTAGTACTAGGCTTTTAAATTTTTTACCCAAGGCTGTTTTGAAAACAAACAGAAAGACAAGAGTGGATTAAATAATACAATGCAGAATGAAAGTGTTGTTCATTTCTAATCTGTACTCTACAGTGCTTAATGCTATGATACGAATATACGATCTAAAGAAATATAGCTAAAATGTTGAGATTATTAAATTTGGGCTTTGGGCTTCTATTAATTAAAAGGGACGACTACCTTAGAAGCTGTCCTTTTGTAGTATGTTCTTGCTTAAGTAACTGAATGAGATAGAGAAACTTATATTACTGAAAAGGAATAAATATAGACCTGTTAACTTGACTTTCAATTTTATCTCCATACCCTTGTCGGACACTTTAAACTTGGACATGGAGTATCAACACTTGACACTTCATTTTAGGCCAAAAGAATGTAAAATTCCAAAATATTAAAATTCCTAACCTATGTACGGGACCTTGAATCTCTCTCTCTCTCTGATGTTACAATTGGAATTAAAAGATGATCTCTCTCTCTCTCCCTCTCTCCACACACATAAGAAACCAAAAATTAAAGAAATTAGAAACCCCAATTCCCATGTACCACTTGTATAAACCAAAATTCCCCACAAACACACACAAAAAAGCAGTAATATCATAGAATTAGAAATCAAAGAAAATGTAAAAATGAAGAAGGGGAATACCTGCCAAGAACAGAAGCAAGGGTTTTAAGATGATAGGCTTCAGGTTCTTGATCTGTTGGTTTCTCAGTGTAAATTATATGAACTGCAGCTTCACCAGTTGATGAAGGCACCGATGATTCAGCCATTATAGATACACAAGAAATAGAGATGATATTATTAGTTATCAAGAAAAAGATTTTGAATAACAAGAAGATTTGTTTGTTCATTTGATTTTGTATGTATGTGTGTGTAATGTGTATATATAGACGGTTAAAAATGCTTAACGACGAAGATTGGTATCAGTACATGTGTTGTATGTCGACACCGGAGACAAAACATGATTTATAAGTTACTTATTTATCTTGTGTACTTCCGTCTGATAAGACTTTCACCGATATTAAGAAAAAATAGTAAAAATATCTTGTGTACTTTCGTCTGATAAGACTTTTACCGATATTAAGAAAAAATAGTAAAAATAGAGTAAAGTTAGTTGAAAAATAGGTAAAATGGGGAACCTATCAATATTTAATAATAGATTTGAGATAGTAGAGGAAATTAGTGGGTGTAATAGTGTTTATTTAATAAAAAAGTTGAGAAGTAATGTGTGTAATAGTGAAAAGTAGTACTCTCTCCGTCTCTAAATATGTTGCTTGTTTCCTCTGGACACGTTTGCCAATGCACACTTTTAATCATTAATATCTTCAATTTCGTATTAGTTTTAAATATAAAAACTTTATTGTATTAAAGTACTCATAAATACGAATCAAACAAAATCACTCATGACTATATTTGGTCTTATAGATTGTGCGTAAATTAATAATTTATCTCATGTTATGAACAGTCCCGACATATCAAATGAGCAACTTAAAAAGTGACGGAGGGAGTAGTGTTCAAAAATAGTAAATATATTATGTTCATTCTTTTTGGGACGTACCAAAAAGGAAAGGGTTCACGTAAAATGGGATGGAGGGAGTATTTATGTTTTTTAGTTTAGGCACAAGAAACTTCCGTGGTCTACCCGGTTAGAGTACCCGCAAAATTTAATTTAAAATTTGGGATCTTCTCATAGAAACAATGACATAAATATCCCATTTTTTTAACAAAACTGACGAGAATAACACAAATCATGGATGGTGGCCATAAATACCACTCTATTACGCATTTGGGAGAGGGGTAATAGATTTTATACATATTACGCATTTGGGAGAGGGATAATAGACATAGGAACTTATTACGCACTTGAAAAATGGGTAACCCCTATTACCCATACTCCAAATGTGTAATAGAAGAAAAATTTATATTAGTTACCCCAATATCAAATGCATAACCCTATTACTCTCATATAAAATGCGTAATAGATGGATATTTATGGCCATCATCATTGTTTTGTGATATTCTTATTATGTGATATATGTTTTTTGGAGTATTCTTGGCCAAAGCCCCATCTCATATTTTAAGGTGTGTGACCTGATTGTAAAAATTGAGATATCGTTTTGTGATCGAGTAATTGGGGATTAATCGAAAGAATTAATCAGAAGTATTAATTGAATATTATAATAATATTTAATATATTAGTTTAATTTTACAATTAAATATATCATTTTTAAATAAATTCACAGGATTAATTGGATTTCAAAAATCAAATCGGCTAGTTATCTTACAGAGAATTAATCGAGAATTAATTGACTGAATCGGAAATTTTTAGAACCATGGTGTGTGATGGTAATTAAGTATTTAGTGTGTATTTGGATGTCTTAAAATGAGTAATAAACAGATAAATACTTATTAATTAAATACGTTTTTGGATAATTTACTTATAAGTTAGTGACATATTTATTAAATTAAATTTTAAAAAATATTATAATTGTTAATTATTAAAATTAAAATAATAAAAAATAAGTTGGAAAAAATTAAGTTATTAATTATTTTCAACTTATCAAAATATAAATAATAAGTTAAGTTGAATAGACAAACATTGATTGTTATCTCATTTTTGAATAGCTGGTTATCTCATTGATTTATTCGTCATGAAGGGGCTTATAAAAACATTCTCAAAAGTCAAAACAGACCCTTAATCTTTCATGATTTTTATATATTTATCTAATCATACAAATATTTTTTTTTGGTATTTTCTTAAGGGGTACAAATGTACAATGGTTAACGAGTTTTAATCCAATAGAATAGGACGGGCATAATCAAAACCGCACCAATCTCATCCACAACGACGGCAACCAGGCTGTTGTGGAATAAAAAGTATAGTATAATTAATTGCGTATTGATTGCTAGGGATTGAGAGTTTCGAGCTTTAATGGTGGCTGTTCTTGCTGTTGGGACTAGTCAATTCTTGCAAGATGCCTACGTACCTTGATGAATATAAAGAATCAAGCCAAAACGTAGTTTTAGATCCTTCCATGAGGAAGGTGGATAACTATAGGAGTTGTATGCCTTGGAGGCTACTCCATAGATGATTTGGTTTCCTTTTGGATTCAATAACGGAGTTTTTTATTTGGCTGATTTATTAGCTACGAAATTCATATTAATATTAGGGTTTTGGGCCTCATTACTGGGCTTTAACCTTGGACCAACCTAGGTTCATTTAATACTACAATAAATGTATTTTTAGGGCTTACTTTCAGCCCATATCATTTGCCCCCCAATTTCTAGGAAAACTGATCAGGTTTTCATTGAAGTTATAATTGATCCTTATCAGGATTCGGGGTCCAATTCATCCCTTACCTAGGATTACATACCCTTCTTGGGAATTTTTGTACACAGTGTTTCTTGGGTATCGTCTTGATTGTAAAGTGTGGAGCGACCTACACATTTACGACGATTCGCCTTATTCGAGGCTAACCAATTATACTTGCGTCTTACAGAAAATTATGAATAATTTACTTGCATCTTTCATATACTCACGGGTATTTTTATATGTTTTGAATTTATTCAAAAATATATTGGGCACGTTAACATTTGTGAACAACTTTCGCAATTTCTTCAAAAAATGTTGTTTTCTACAAAAATCAGCAAAATCTTCAAAAAATTTCGACCAGGATTCCTGATCGAATTTTCGATCAGGGTCCTGGTCGACTTAAACCCTTTCTTGTCATTCTGGTCGACGGTGCTTCGACCAGGATTCTTGATCGAATTTTCGACCAGAATCTTGATCGACTTATCCTCATTTTGACAGCCTGTTCGACGAGGTTTCGACGAGGATTCCTGATTGAATTTTCGATCAGGATCCTGGTTGACTTATCTCCATTTTGACAGTCTGCTCAACGAGGTTTCGACGAGGATTCCTGATCGAATTTTCGACGACTTATCTTCATTTTTACAGTCTGTTCGAAGACCTTTCGATTAGGATTTCTGATCGAAGATAATAATTTATTTTTGCAGATATTATGGGCCTTTATTTTTCATGGGCTTGTAGCTTGGGACTAAATATTTTGGGCCTTTTGATTTTAAACTTTGGACTAGGCTTCTGGCCAATACCTCCTGGTCGATTTTTAATTCTTCTTGTTCCCACAAGTATTTTACTTGATTATTCCTAATATTTTAAGAAATTTTTTGGTACCCACGGGTATTTTTCTTGATTACTCCTAATATTTAGGATTTTTTTTGTACCTATAGGTATTTTTCTTATTTACTCCTAATATTTTAGGAATTTTCTTGTACCTACAAGTATTTTTCTTATTTATTCCTAATATTTTAGGAATTTTCTGGTACCCATAGGTATTTTTCTTAATTTTTCCTAATAATTTAGGAATTTTCTAGTACCCACAGGTATTTTTTTGGATTATTCTCGATAATTGAAATATGTCATTCACGAATTATTTGGTCTTATACGAGACTTTAAATAATTTATGGGATCTCAATCTTACGAAATTTATGATTTTTTGGTGTCATCGGACCATTTCTTGTAAATAATTCGAATATTTTAATCAAAAATATTGAATTTGTGCACAAATGCATTTTAGGGGGACTATTTCGTAATTTTCGAGGAATTTTTTGTCAATTTGTAAACTGCAGGGACCTTTCTGTCAAGTTCCAAAGTACAGGGGGCTTTGTGCTAAGTCAGCATAACCTGGGGTATTAAACTGCAATTTGCCATGAAATATTAACCGGTCGACATTTCGACCAGGATTGTGGTCGACTAAAGTGTTTTTTGGCGGTCTACTTCATTTCGAGGAGGATCCTGCTCGAGAAATCGAGCTGAATTTTGGTCGACTTTTTTTTTTTTGCGCTTCTTCTCTCTTTTTTTTTTAAAAAAATATTCTTATATTCAATAATAATATTTGTTTTGTCCGAATTTTGGATAATTTCAGCCATAATCGGAGGTGTCCCACTTGGATAAAATTTCACTCGAATAATATCCGACCCGGATTTTATTATTATTTTCGACAATAATAATAATAATTTTTCTATATTATTATAAATAATAATATTTTCATAATTTTGGAGGGGTCATCAGCCCTAATATTTTCGTAATTTAAGATCGTATTTTTGGCCTTGTTGGCTCCCAAATTTACGAAATTCGTCCGGAATTGAAGTCATTCATGACTCTATGCACGTATAAATTTTCGAAATATAAGCATTTTTTGTGCAACATGCAGAGAAATAATTTTATAAATTATTTCTTATTTTTCAAAATATATTTATTTCAAAAATATTCCTGATCCTTTAGATTAGGAATTCTGATCCCCTAGACCGGGAATCCTGACCCCTTGGACCAGGAATCCTGACCTTTTAGATCAGGATTCTGGTCGAATCATGGGCTTCAAATGTAGTCTGGTCGATGACTTTTCGACCATGATCCTGGTCGAATTTCGATCAGGATTCTGGTCGAATTATGGGCCGTTTTGACAATCTGATCGAAGCAATTGATCAGGAATCCTGACCCCATGGTTCAGGATTTTTCACTTGGGATCCTGACCTCTCAAATCAGGAATCTTGTCCCCTCTGACCAAGAATCCTAACCTCTTACATCAGGAATCCTGACCCCTTAGTTCAGGAATTCTAATCCCCCATACCAGGAATCCTAACCTTTTAGATAAGGATTCTGGTCGAATTAATGTCCTTTTCTTCTTTCTGGTCGATGGCTTTTCGATCAGGAATCCTAACTCCTCAGATCATGATCCTGGTTGAATTAAGGCCATTTTCTTCACTCTGTTCTAAGGCTTTTCGATCAGGAATCCTGGTTGATATTTAGACCAGGATCTTGGTCGAATTAAGGCCGTTTATTCACTCTGGTCTTAGGCTTTTCGATCAGGAATCCTGGTTGAAATTTAGACCAGGATCCTGGTCGAATTAAGGCCATTTATTCACTCTGGTCTAAGGCTTTTCGATCAGGAATCCTGGTTGAAATTTAGACCAGGATCCTGGTCGAATTAAGGCCATTTATTCACTCTGGTCTAAGGTTTTTCGATCAGGAATCCTAACATCTTAAAAGAGGAATTCTGATCCCTTAGATTAGGAATCTTGATCCCTCGGATTGTAACTCACTACCCTTGAACATGAATCCACAATCCTTAGATCTGGATTGAAATTGAATTATGGGTTCACTTGGTACCCAACTCGAGGGATTTTCAACCTGGATCGAGGTCAATCATGACTAATGTTTAGCTTTTAAATTGATTGTTGGCTAGCCCTACGCAAAACTACTTATAATATTTACTCGTTCTATAAGCCTTCCATTGGATGGAACGTGACCTATTCGAGCTTTCAAATGAATGGAACGTGGCCTATTCGTGCCTTTGATTGAATGGAGCGTGGCCTAGTCGAGCCTTCATTTGCATGGAACGTGGCCTATTCGAGCCATCAATTGCATGGGACGTGGCCTATTCGAGCCTTATTTCTACTAAGTCTGATCAGGTGGTGTGTCCTAACTGGATGCTCAGATACGATAAACCTTGAGGTTTGGGGTATGCCAAGTCTGGGCACCACATTTCATCCAAACGTTTCCAGCTTGTAAGAGCCTCATTCTTGAATTGTTATCCATTTCTAGCATCAGGATTGGTGAAAGTCCATATCTACGTATCACACTTTCCTACAGGAATTATGTCATTTAGTTGGTGGTTATCTTGGCTTGGGATTTGGACTTAGTCTACTTCATGAAGGAATTCATTGCCACTATCAGGAACTTCCTCTAGTCACTTGTCGCTGGGATTAAACCACGAACGCTTATCCCCCACCTTGCCACTTGGAATGGGGGAAGTGACGGGTGTCAGTATTTCAGGGAATTGATCATCAGTTGTGTGTTTTTGGATATTGATCACATATAACTCTTGGCATCAGCCATTCTTTCAGGCTAGTCGAATCCCAATCGGGTCATCTTATGGTCAAGGGTCCTGCCCCCCAAGTGCTGCCCACATATTTTCACATGAGTTTCTTTCAAGGCTAAATTTAAGTTTTGATTCCTTAGTGTTCTTATTGACACCATCCGTACCTCCAAGGCATTGTAGGGTAACCAACCGGTTTCCTGGTGAGCCTTTGTAGGATCTATCCAATGGTTTTCCATACCTACAGGTGTTATTAGCTGTTCTATCAATGTTTCGGGTCTCCAAGACTTGGAAGTAAGAATTTCCAACATAATTCTCTATCTCCGTTGAGGCAAACTTGAATAAGGCATCGGCCTTCACGTTTTCCTCCCTTTGGATGTACTTCACGTAACACTCATTGAATTGAGTCAAGCTTCAAGTATTTTGTCATGGTTTCAGCCCTGACCTCGAACTCACCATTCACTTTTGGTAATACCGACCTTGAGTCTCCACAGACTTTGAGATTTTTGACCCTTGGGCCTCCGGCCAAGCCAAGACCGGCTATCAAGGCTTTGCATACAGCCTCGTTGTTTGTCGTTGGGAAATCTAACTTCGGGGCATACTCAAGCATGAGCCCATCGGGGTATGCTCTTACTTAATTTTGTTTTTGATTCTCCATCAATATTGAGCATCTAATACTCTTGAGTACCGTTCTTCAATCTTCCTGTCTTTATTTTCTTGCCCTCCTGGGGTGCTACCTCCTACCCCTCGACTTCTTGGTTGTCAATGATGTATTCAACCACGAAGTCAGCGAGTGCTTGGGGATTTATTGTGGTTGCTTTGTCCCATACAAGACCTTTCTCACATAACATATGGGTTTCCAAACCATGCGTTCCTCTTTCACAAAGATGACACTCAAAGCCGTATCAAATACAGCCAAGTGTAGATACAATAACTTTCCGTAATTTGGTTATGCCAACACATGGAGGTTCCGTGTCAAAGATTTGCCCTACTCTTATCGGGGTTGGCCTCAATTTCCATGCTTGGAGACCATCAAACCTAAAAAGTTTCCTGATCCTATGCGAAAGGCGCATCAAGTCAGATTTAATATCTTTTTGTGGTGCATGAACATCAAATGCCTCATGAGAATGCTCGATGTGATGTGCCTTATCAAGGCTCTTGATTAAATCATGGGCTTCTATAGTCTTCCCACTAAGATGATCAAAGATCTTATTCATCAATCTTCGATATGTCGCCTCTTTTGGTCGTCACCTTTGTTGCATTGGTCAACGTATCGTTCCTTGGTAAGGGAAAGTAGTCATTGAGACATGTATCTTTCATATCAATGAAGTCAATACACATCCTTCATCCTCCATTGGCCTTCCTGCCTCTTGGAATCAAATTTTCTTTTCTTCTATTTCATCGTCTCCCTATTCGGGCGGACGTCTAGTTTACGTAATTAATTGGGGATCGACCCCTGGCATATCAGCTACTATCCAAGCAAATAAATAATGTTCCCTTGTAGAAACGCATCCAATTTGCCCTTCAAGGGTTCATTCAGCAATGCCCTACGTGGGTAACTTTTCAGGTTCTTCGTGAGCAAAGGGAGTAGGGACTAAGTCCTCGATAGGTTTTCTTCTTCGTTTATCATCTTCTTGGACATCCATGTCTACAATCGGGAGGTCCTGCCTCCAAACTCCATCTGGCCTCAAAGTGGCTGGGTAACAACCCTTTGTTATTGTTTGATCTCCCTTCTCTTCATCAACTCCATTCCATGTAGGAAATTTAATCATCAAGTCTTATCTTGAGGCAACCGACTTAAAGGCATGCAAGCCTGTCCTCCCAATGATAACATTGTAAGCGAAAGTTGCTTTAACCACCAAATGGTTCAACATTTGAGTGGCCTTCCTATGCTCCCGTCCCATTATCATGGATAGCCGAATAGTTTCTTCGACTCTTGACTCAACTTTATTGAACCCATAGACGGGCATGTTGGAGAGGGTCAATTGAGAATCGTTGTATCCCATCTTTGAGAATGCGAGATATCTACTGATGTTCCATTGTCTATCAAGACTCCTTTCACTTTCGAGTTGCCTATCATAGGTGTTAAGACCAACGGGTCATCATGGAGGCACTTGACCCCTTCAGAATCATCAAAGGCAAATGCCATTTTTGTATTTCATCACTATGGAGGTTCTCCTATAATGTGCATAACTTCTTGAGCGTAAGCTTTTACGAGAGCTTCTTGTATTCCCGACCGATGTCGGGTCTTCAGAAATCATGTTTATCATCGCCCCTCAGGGCTATGGATTGTGATCTTGACTGCCATCCTTCCTTTCATAATCTTTACTTCATAATCCTACCTTAGGTTACCCTATTGGCCATTCTGGGTGAACTTATTCAACCTTGCTCTTCGGATCAGAAACTTGATCTTGTGTTTTAGCTATCTTCAATTGTGAGTGTTATTTCTTACATCCTTATGGAACCAACAATTTTGGTTCTTGTTTCGCTTCTCGGGATCAGTCCTCAGTAGTTTCGACCATCGGCGATCATTGTCTTTCACAATGTCCATCAGGATTTGGCTCTTTGAAGTATGTAAATGTGCATAACCAATGAATCTCGGTCCTTTATTGTTCTTCTTCGGGGGAGAGTCAGATTCTACACTTATCCTTAACATCCTACCCTTGAACCCATTCGATTCTTGTTGTTACCTCCATTGCCTCCAACAGGGGTTGAGGTTTCCTTTAAACTTTCTTCTACCTTGATGGTTACTCTATCATCCCATTTCGAGACCTTCAAGGCTTCCTTGGTGATTCGGTTGAAGTAATTCCTCAAGGATTCATTCTTTCCTTGTTCCATGTTTATTGTGGATGTAAAACTTTTCTCATGAAGTTTCCATCAATGAATGTGGCGTTAAGTGCCCCATTTAGTCCTTTAAAGGAGTCGATTAAATTCACGGACAAGCGACTATACTATCGCGGTTTCATGCCCCCAGGGTTTGAGGGAACGCCCTACACTTGATTACACCAGTCATGGGCTGGAATTAGTAGTGCGTTGGAGGATGTCCTCACATGATTAGTGGGATCTCCTGCCCCATCACACACCTCGATGGTGGGCGTCTTGAATTTCCTTGATATATAAGCATTCATTATCCGTTGGTGAAGGACAAGATTCGATCATCATGATCTCCTAGAGGCATCGAGTCATCTGGATCAGCCCTTTGTGTGTCAACCCATCTCCTCCTAGGGGTATCACTCGAATTAAAAACATTGGGGATCCTAGCCCTTGGGGGCTGCCTAGATTGTTGTATTTCCAGATCTTACTTCAATTCTCAGGTATGCGTTTCATGAGTGAGTATCCTCCCTCCTAGAGTCTTGGGAGCTAGTCCTTTGGATCCTCGGGTCTTAGAAGGCCCTGACCCTCCTTCGAGCTTCTTGCCTGGTCTTTCCTTTCTGAGATAGTTATCTTCATCAGTGGATGATGAATCGTCAACATTATAGGGTCCAGAAAAATCGTCAACATTATTGCGTTGAGGCACGTATGTATCGCATTGCTAGCCACTTCTACCATCGATGAACGACATCCCATTGGTGGGAACTTAAGTTCATTGTGTAATGACAGAGATGGGGATATCTATAGTCCCAACGGTGTGCTAGAGCGAAGACACCACTATCCGAAGGGGATTCATCCCTGAATTCATTGAACCCATAATCGGCTATTGTGGATGAGTAATTTGAGCCCCCATTGATAATGCACACCTAGAGGGGGGTGAATAGGTGTAAATGGCTAACTATATTTGTTCGCACTTATTCACGCAAGAGAACGTGGTCAACAAGTAATATAGAGTAAATAGGATTCGTTCCCACAGAGACTCAAATTGTTCGTTATGTTCACTTATGCACCAGCTTATGATTTACACTCACTGCTAAGACAATCACAATATTGGTTTGATTTAACTAATGATTAATTACCAACTAAACCAATTACGAGGAAATAACTTAACTTTAACCTTATAATAAACAAACATGGGATTTCAATTTCATTTACTACTTCATCTAGAATCTTATGCCCTTTAGCCTAGCATGTGACAGAGTTGATTACTGATTAGATGCACTAAACTGATACACACCAACTTTCGTTGTGCATATACCATCCTACTGATCATCCACAATTGATAGAAGTCAAGTAGTCACCAAATATGTGTAGTCCCTATATGTCTATAGCAATTGAACACACACCGGTTAAAAATCAAGCATCCATTAAACCACATAGTCAATGCAAGACGGTTAGAATTGCACCACAAATTAATACATGTTCTTCACATGTAAAAACCTATGCTAGCATGAATTGTTCTAAACCCTAGATCCACTTTCGCATTCACTAGGATTAAACAAACAATTACAAGTGTTCGCGACTCACTTATAACGAATAAGCATAAACATACTAGGCAATCAATACATTCAATCACACACCAAGGCATAAATAACACTCAATTTCTAGAATCCATAGCAAAATCCATTAAAATCCCATGACAACGAATTAGCCCATAATCGACCTCATCGCCATCATGGGTTCAATTGATAACATAATTATAGAACAACAAATAATTAAAAGAAGAGAGAAAATAAGGTTCAGAAATAACTCCCCAAAGTAGAAGAATACAAAAGTTCCAAAGATTACTCCTTGCTTGTCACTAGCTTGGAGATGTATCTTTAAATTGTTCTTGGCTACAATGTTGATGATAAAATAAAACTAGAGATTGCTACCCGCTAGATAGATGTGTTTTTAGGGTTTTTAACATATATATAGCTGCCCAAAAATAAATAGGCCCAACAAGTTTTGACCCGGTAGAAAACGACCCAACAAGCATGCACCACACGAGGCAACAACGCCCCAACAAGCGCTAGAGCGCTGAAAACGTGCAAGAGCGCCTCCAACTCCCTATCTAGAATTGTAGAGCTTTCTCTCCTCTTCGCGTGGGCTTTTGAATCGCCCAATTCCGATGTCTAGAACTCAAGTTATGGCCAAAATCGTAAAAAGGGCAAAACTGTAAATTTCCAGCGCGACCTTGAGCAGACTGCTCAGCATTGGAGCAGTCTGCCCAGCAACATTCTGCCAATCTGGCGCAGACTGCTCAAGATATGGCGCAGTCTGCTCAGAAACTATCTGATGGAAATTTCTGTCCTTCGTTTTTCAGCTCTATTTCCTTCGTTTTTGCTCCGTTTGCTCCCGTTCTTTTTGCGTTCTCTTCCGTTTTCAATCCTCTATGCTTGGAATCCTCATGGTGAACCATAACAAGACTCCATTCTACATTATTAAGCCCGAATTCAACTCCAAAAGTGACGGAAACAACGATCTTAATCAACATTCTTCCAAACCTACACACTTACACAAAACACATCAAAACTACAACAAACTTGAGGCCAAAACAATCAATTTAAGCCGATATGGAACGCTCCAAGTGGATATAAATTCCACTTATCACACCCCCAAACTTAAACCGATGCTTGTCCTCAAGCATAAACAATTACACTATCTAACTAACTAGTACCACTTCCGTAGGTGATCACGGTTGCATTTGGCATATGCAACAAGCCCTTTAAACCCCTAGGCAGCCCTAGTGGACGAGTAAGGTCTCGTGAGGGCCTATAGTGAATGTACCCACAAAATCCGATACAATGCATGAATGCAACTAAAATGAAAATGCAAGTGATCCCCTTCAAACAAACCAAAACCAACAAGCAAGCAAATACTCAAAGAAATGCAACTAAATCCAAGTAGAGCTCGCCTAAATCCCCGTATACTAACAGTACATGGACAGAAACGTGCATGCGTGCTATGCTCATTAGAGATACCCCAAACCAAACCAAGACCATACCTATCCTTAACCAAACAACCACCAGGTTTAAAAACAGAATGAATGATAGACACAAGATCCCTCAAGATACACCGCCATAGTCCACTTGGGTTGACAAGAAATCATGCTTAATTACTAACACATATGACACATAACAATATATATACAATACATGCTTATTTAACCGTGCAATGGATGAGACCCCTAAAGGCTTATACAATAATACCCATGTAACGAGCGTTAGGTCAGTGGATCCCAGACTATAAAAACCTTAGGTCACTAGGCACAAAGTCCCCTCGTACTTAATTGCTCGAGTATTAAAGAGCTCACCCTGGCTAACTTTGCATTTACTTATTTACATGACTCTTTTTTTTTTCTCTTTTTCTTTCTTTTTCTTTTTCTTTTTTTTTTATATGCAATCTGGAATGAGCCTTTCTCATTTCCAACCCTAGACTACTCATATAAATATGAGCCGGCTACTAGCCATTTGACGCCTAGAAATTATTAACAACTATTCACACTTAGCATGAATTTCTTTGTTTCCCCCAAACTTATACTTAAGTGCTCCTTCGCTTTCAAGAATCTATCAAACATTCTAGTTTTAAACTAGGTGTTAAATTCTAGCAATCAAACAGACATGGCCGGGTCCAATTCAAAAGCACTCAATGAGACTGTGATTGTGTAAAAATTTTGTTTCTGAACAAGCAAATCAGTTTCATAAGAACTATAAAGCAACCCTCTACTCATCATTAGTGCACTCAATCAGACACCTACCTACCAGTCAGAGTTAGTTCGTTCAAAGGGATCATGGAAAATGCATGAATGCATGAATTATGTTATGCACTCTAGAATGCCACTACATGACTCACATATAACAATATGCATGATACATGATGAACAATTTAAACAATATGCATGATAATACTACACTACATGTCCTATATGCATCTAACTACTAATCACAATCTTCACTTCCCACCCCCAAACTTAAATTCTTCAATGTCCCCATTGAAGGCGAGAAACAAAGAAATTGCACAGGAATACCTCAATCATCAGCAGGGTCACCCTCCTCGGGTGGTAATGGCTTGAGCCCGAGTGCAAAAACTTCCTCATTTGACAACTTACGAAGCACCTGAAAATTATTAGAATCAGCTAGCCCACGAGACTTATGTAGAATGTCAACTCTTCTTTCCCATGGAGTTGCATCCAACAACTGAAATAGCCCCTTTCTTCCTTCGTTCTCAATGCCAGAAATCCCACTTGAAGCTTTTTCCACTGGACCTGATTTTTCTAGCTGCTCAATCTCCTTCTTCACATTCTTATCAACAACGTCCACTTTGAAACACTCCTCTGAATCTGACGGATATTTTGTCGCCTTGAACACATTGAAAGTGACTTTCTGATCATGCACTCTCATGGTAAGCTCTCCTTTTTGCACATCAATCAGAGTTCGGCCCGTAGCTAGAAATGGCCTTCCCAAGATGATAGGAATCCTCTTATCCTCCTCAAAGTCCAGTATAACAAAATCAACCGGAAAAATCAGCTTATCCACCTTCACAAATACATCCTCCACTATACCCCTAGGATATGTGATCGACCTATCTGCCAACTGCAAGGTCATATTAACAGGTTTCGGATCAGGTAACCCAAGTTGCTTAAAAACAGACATCGGCATCAGATTAATGCTCACTCCCAAATCACATAAGCATTTGCTGAAAAGTTGTTTGCCAATAGTGCAAGGTATGGTGAAGCTCCCCGGATCCTTCAGCTTAGGTGGCAACTTTTGTTGCAAGACAGCACTACACTCCTCCGTCAAAGCGACGGTCTCTAAATCCTCGAGTTTCAATTTCCTCGAAAGTATGCCCTTCATGAACTTGGCATAACTTGGCATTTGTTCAAGTGCTTCAGCAAATGGTAGATTTATGTGCAACTTTTTGAACACTTCCAAGAACTTCGCAAATTGCTTATCAAACTTCTGTTTTTGAAGCCTTTTAGGGAATGACGGAGGCGGATAAACTTCTTTGCTAGCTTCCGTAATTTCTAAACTTGTTTTCCCAGCTGACTTCTCCTTTTCTTCCTCACCTGATGCCTTCTGAATGACCGGGAGAGCTGAATTAGAAGACCGGATAGACCCCTCAGACGCGCCCGCATCCAAATCACTGTTCACAGCATTTTCAAGTTCTTCGTTAAACTACTTTTTGACTCCCAGATCACCTGTAACCTTTCCAGAACGTAACGTAACAGCATGAATCTGTTCCTTGACCTCCTTTTTACCCGGATTTGCTTCCGTGTCACTAGGTAATTGCCCTTGAGGTCTGTTCAAAAGAGCATTGGCCAATTGGCCCATTTGATTTTCAAGAGTTTTCAGAGATGCTGCTTGACTCTTGTACATCATTCGCAATTCTTCCATTTCTGACTTCTCATTAGATTGCACATGACTTCCTGGTTGCTGTTGATGAAATCCAGGTGGATTGTATGGTGGCCTTTGGGCATAGGGTTGTTGATAACCCGAATTGTTGAACTGCCTTGAACTATACTGCTGACCCTGAGATGGTTGTTGCACAGCATTCTGATTGTTGCTCCAACTGAAGTTAGGATGATTCCTATTGTTGGGATGATATGTATTGGGAGCAGGTTGTGACGGCCTCTGATAATTGCTGACAAACTGTGCCGACTCACTAAAAATTGCACATTGATTAGTGTCATGAGCCCCCGCACATAATTCACAGACCATGGCGACTTGTTGAACCCCCACCTTAGCCAATGAGTCCACTTTCATGGTTAGAGCCTGTAGCTGAGCTGCTATAGCTGTTGTGGCATCTATTTCAAGTACACCTGCAACCTTACCTTGTGGAATACGCTGTGTCGGATTCTGATACTCGTTTGCAGCCATCATTTCAATCAAGTCATAGGCCTCTTCATAGCTTTTGGCCCACAGAGCTCCTCCAGATGCTGCATCAAGCATTGCTCGAGAATGACTTAACCCATTGTAGAAGCTATTGATGACCATCCAATTTGGCATCCCATGATGGGGACATTTTCGGAGCATCTCCTTGTACCTTTCCCAAGCTTCACACAGTGATTCACCAGAATGCTGACTAAATTGTGTAAGAGCATTCCTCATGGCAGCAGTCTTTGCCATATGAAAGAATTTAGTCAAGAACTTTTGTGCCAGATCTTCCCATGTAGTGATGGAGCCTGCTGGAAGTGAATGCAACCAGCTTTTTGCTTTGTCTCTCAAAGAGAATGGAAACAACCTTAGCTTGATAGCGTCCTCAGAAACTCCGTTGGTTTTGAACGTGTCACAGATCTCAATGAAGTCCCTGATATGCATGTTAGGATCCTCAACAGGTGAACCCCCAAACTGGACTGAGTTCTGGACCATTTGGATCGTGCCCGGCTTGATCTCAAAATTATTTGCAGCAATAGCCGGCCGCACAATACTCGACTGAATATCATTAATCTTGGGCTGAGAATATTCCTTCAGCGCCTTGTTATCTGCCATTTCTCCAGTAACTTCCAACTCTTCTTCACTGTCCTCCACTAAATCCTCTTCGTGCTTCTCTTCTTCCAGATTTTCTTTACGAGCTTGAGATCGAGTAAGCATACACGCTCAAGATAGCACCTGAGAAACCCCAAAGTAAATGAGTGAGAAAAAACGTCTGAGTCAGTGAATTTAATCCAAATTGATGACAAGATCATAAACTAAACAAACAATGAACCGAGTCCCCGGCAGCGGCGCCAAAAACTTGTTCGCACTTATTCACGCAAGAGAACGTGGTCAACAAGTAATATAGAGTAAATAGGATTCGTTCCCACAGAGACTCAAATTGTTCGTTATGTTCACTTATGCACCAGCTTATGATTTACACTCACTGCTAAGACAATCACAATATTGGTTTGATTTAACTAATGATTAATTACCAACTAAACCAATTACGAGGAAATAACTTAACTTTAACCTTATAATAAATAAACATGGGATTTCAATTTCATTTACTACTTCATCTAGAATCTTATGCCCTTTAGCCTAGCATGTGACAGAGTTGATTACTGATTAGATGCACTAAACTGATACACACCAACTTTCGTTGTGCATATACCATCCTACTGATCATCCACAATTGATAGAAGTCAAGTAGTCACCAAATATGTGTAGTCCCTATATGTCTATAGCAATTGAACACACACCGGTTAAAAATCAAGCATCCATTAAACCACATAGTCAATGCAAGACGGTTAGAATTGCACCACAAATTAATACATGTTCTTCACATGTAAAAACCTATGCTAGCATGAATTGTTCTAAACCCTAGATCCACTTTCGCATTCACTAGGATTAAACAAACAATTACAAGTGTTCGCGACTCACTTATAACGAATAAGCATAAACATACTAGGCAATCAATACATTCAATCACACACCAAGGCATAAATAACACTCAATTTCTAGAATCCATAGCAAAATCCATTAAAATCCCATGACAACGAATTAGCCCATAATCGACCTCATCGCCATCATGGGTTCAATTGATAACATAATTATAGAACAACAAATAATTAAAAGAAGAGAGAAAATAAGGTTCAGAAATAACTCCCCAAAGTAGAAGAATACAAAAGTTCCAAAGATTACTCCTTGCTTGTCACTAGCTTGGAGATGTATCTTTAAATTGTTCTTGGCTACAATGTTGATGATAAAATAAAACTAGAGATTGCTACCCGCTAGATAGATGTGTTTTTATGGTTTTTAACATATATATAGCTGCCCAAAAATAAATAGGCCCAACAAGTTTTGACCCGGTAGAAAACGACCCAACAGGCATGCACCACACGAGGCAACAACGCCCCAACAAGCGCTAGAGCGCCTGAAAACGTGCAAGAGCGCCTCCAACTCCCTATCTAGAATTGTAGAGCTTTCTCTCCTCTTCGCGTGGGCTTTTGAATCGCCCAATTCCGATGTCTAGAACTCAAGTTATGGCCAAAATCGTAAAAAGGGCAAAATTGTAAATTTCCAGCGCGACCTTGAGCAGACTGCTCAGCATTGGAGCAGTCTGCCCAGCAACATTCTGCCAATCTGGCGCAGACTGCTCAAGATATGGCGTAGTCTGCTCAGAAACTATCTGATGGAAATTTCTGTCCTTCGTTTTTCAGCTCTATTTCCTTCGTTTTTGCTCCGTTTGCTCCCGTTCTTTTTGCGTTCTCTTCCGTTTTCAATCCTCTATGCTTGGAATCCTCATGGTGAACCATAACAAGACTCCATTCTACATTATTAAGCCCGAATTCAACTCCAAAAGTGACGGAAACAACGATCTTAATCAACATTCTTCCAAACCTACACACTTACACAAAACACATCAAAACTACAACAAACTTGAGGCCAAAACAATCAATTTAAGCCGATATGGAACGCTCCAAGTGGATATAAATTCCACTTATCAATATTCAACTAAGTCCAATTTTAAAAATTACCAGAAACAGCTTACTGATTTCGTTTTATGCAGAGACAAATGGTAAGCTGATTTCAAACAGTATGCTGAATGTAAAGACAATAAGCAAAGTAAAGTGCAGAAATAGTAAGCTAAATGCAAACAGTAAGTAAAGAACAGAAAATAAAGAACACAGAGACTTTTAGCCAGGTTCGACCCCTAACCCCTATGGTCTACGTCCTGGTCCCTTACCAACTTGGTAAGAGAATATATTATTGATCACTGAAATAAACCAATTACAAGATACAATAATATATCTCCCTTATATCCCAGCTGCTGACAAATGGCGTGCTGAACTCCTGTTTCTGAACTTGCTCTCTAAGCTATACTTCCCAAGTATACTTCTCTAGCAACGATCACCAAACCCTAGTTCCCTAGCCAATTTGTCCAACAACTAAACCTTTACAAATCGAACAATACAATCAATAATGAATACAACTCAAACTATGAACTCTTTAAGATATAGCACGTATGAATATATTAAGAGCTCAAGAGAATCAAAAGATATAGCAATGAAAAATCGAGTTGTTTGTAATCTTGTGTGTTTGAAAGTTTTCTCTGAATGTTCTCTTCCAACGAATGAACACAAGAACCAGTTTATAAAGCTTCACACCAACGTTCAGAAAATCAATCACCAATTATTCGAACTATTAGAATCAATTTCCAATGTTCAATTGGTTAGAGATTTTACAAACGTTCTTGTGAACGTTAGACAGAGGGTTTGGGAGAAAGAAATTGATGAAAGCATAACCCTTCTGATTTGTATAGATATAAAACGCGTATAGGAGATTTTGAAGAAAGAAAATCTTTTAAATAAGGAAACTCTCATAAGTTTTATAAAATGATTTAAAGAAAGATATTTAAAAAGATTTGAGCTCTAGAATATATTGTGTACGTATTATATAATAAAGAATCCTCACAATATATTTCCTGAAATAAATCCATGAGAGTCAATCTTGATCTTTATCTTCAGGATTTCTGGCAGTTGAAAATGGCTTGCTGTTTTTGTCTGACTGTTGGAAATGGCTTGCCAGACTGTCTCTGTTGTAGCACCAAATGGCTTGCTGTTTGTATATCCTGTTTAAACAACCAGTAGGCTAATATACCTTGCAAAACCATGTTAGTACAATACAACAATAACATGATGTTTTATATCAAACTATAAGCAAATAGCTTGCTGATTGTGATCATCAAAACCATAGGAGTATCAATCTCCCCCTTTTTGATGATTACACACTATTTAGGAGAATAAGAAAGCTCCCCCTAAATCCCTGCATATTAGTACATTTTGATATAAAACAGATTCAAGATAAAAAAGCATAATCAATCATATCCAAATCGAATATCTTGACCAAATGAGTTCTCCTAAATTTCTCCCCCTTAATCCATCAAAAAAAATTCAAATAAAAAGAATATTAGTCCAGGTCTGGAATAAGCATAGAGAAATAAAATTAAAAAATCAAATCATGGTAATGGCATATAAACAGTTTAGATACAAATGGTAAGCCAACATTACCCATTCTGTGCTTGTCAGCTTACTGACTACACAGTACACATGCCAAGCTCCCTTCGTAAGAATGAAAATCTTTCTTCAGCTAATGGCTTCGTGAAGATATCCGCTCGTTGAAATTTTGTTGAGACAAATTCCAACTCAATCTTTCCTTTAGCAACATTATCTCTCAAGAAATGGTGTCGAACATCAATATGTTTTGTTCTTGAGTGATTCACCGGATTCTTCAAAATATTGATGGCGCTTGTGTTGTCACAATATATTGGAATCTTGCCACACTTGATATCAAAGTCCTTTAGTGTTTGAATCATCCATAAAATTTGAGAACAACAGCTACCAGCTGCTAGATATTCTCCTTCAGCCGTGGATAAAGCAACAGAAGCTTGCTTTTTGCATTGCCAAGAAACCAAGCTTTGTCCAAGGAATGCACAAACACCACTTGTACTCTTTCTATCAGTTTGAGACCCTGCATAATCTGCATCACTATACCCAACAAGATCAAAAGTATTTGTGATAGGATAGAACAAACCAAGATTGATAGTACCACTTAAATATCTAAATATTCTTTTAACCGCATTTAAGTGAGACTCTTTAGGGTTGGATTGAAACCTTGCACAAACACATACACTATACATGATATCAGGTCTTGAGGCAGTTAAATATAATAAACTTCCAATCATACCTCTATACCTTTTGACATCCACATCCTTACCATTCTCATCTGCAAACAGCTTGCTGTTTTGAGTCATAGGAGTTGTTTTTGCTTTGACATCTTCATAACCAAATCTTTTGAGAAGATTCTTTGTATACTTTGATTGATGCACATAAATACCATCAATGGTTTGCTTGATTTGGAGACCCAAGAAATATTTGAGTTCCCCCATCATGCTCATGTCAAATTCATTGTACATGCACTTAGAAAACCACTCACACATAGATTCATTAGTAGCACCGAATACAATATCATCCACATATATTTGTACAACAAGAATATCTTTACCATTTTGCTTTGTAAATAATGTGGGATCGATATTACCTCGAATGAATCCATTTTTTAGAAGAAACTTACTAAGCCTCTCATACCACGCTCTAGGGGCCTGCCTTAAACCATATAATGCCTTCTTGAGCTTGTAAACATAGTCATGAAACTTCTCATGTTCGAATCCAGGAGGCTGTTTGACATAGACTTCCTCATCCAGCACGCCATTTAGAAATGCGCTTTTTACGTCCATTTGATATAACTTGAATTTCTTGTAGCATGCATAGGCAAGAAGCATTCTGATTGATTCTAAACGAGCTACAGGTGCATATGTTTCTTCAAAATCAATTCCTTCTTGTTGATTATAGCCTTGAGCCACGAGCCTTGCCTTATTTCGAGTAACGGTTCCAAATTCATCCACTTTGTTCTTGAACACCCATTTGGTTCCTATGATAGAAGCATCTTCTGGTGGCTTTACAAGTTCCCAAACATCACATCTCTCAAATTGGTTGAGTTCCTCTTGCATTGCCATGATCCAATTTTCATCTTCTAATGCTTCCTTGATATTTTTGGGTTCTTCTTGAGTTAAAAAGGTAGAATAAGCACAAAAATTTGCTTTTCCTCTCCTTGTTGTGATTCCATATGAGATATTTCCAATAACAAGTTTTGGAGGATGATTCTTTACTGTCCTTGTAGCTTTTGGTAGAGAATGTTGAGCAATTTCTTCATGTGGAGTTAATCTGACCAATTCAGCTTGCTGACTTGAAGTTCCAGCTTGTTGTTTTCCATTCTCAGTAGTGTTGTTGGCTTGCTGACTTCCAGTTTCAGCAGTATTGTTGGCTTGCTGATTTCCAGTAACCTGAGGTTGTATGATATCATCTTTACCTGCAAATTCTTCCTCGTCTCTTGACAGATCATTGTTAGGTTCTTGAAAAGTAACATCAATAGATTCTTCAACTATACGTTTATTTAAGTTATAAACTCTATATGCTCTACTAGTTAAAGAATAACCAAGAAAAATAGCTTCATAAGATTTAGCATCGAATTTACCATCATTATCAATTGTCTTGAGCACAAAACACTTTGAGCCAAAGATTTTGAAGTAACTAATGTTTGGCTTCTTTTTCCTCAACAATTCATACGGAGTTTTGTTCAAAATAGGCCTGATTATGACTCTATTCAACACATAGCATGCTGTATTCACTGCTTCTACCCAAAAACTTCTAGGCAGCTTGCTTTCTTGCAATAAAGTCCTTGCTGTTTCTTGTAGTGACCTGTTCTTCCTTTCTACCACTCCATTTTGTTGTGGAGTCCTTGGTGCAGAAAATTCGTGTGTAATTCCTCTTTTTTCACAATAAGCAATGAAGTCTTTGTTGAGAAATTCACCTCCTCTATCACTCCTTATACCTACAAGCTTTGTATTCAACTTGTTCTCAAGTAATTTGATTAGTTTCTTAAACTCATCAAAAGCACAATCTTTAGTACAAAGAAATAACACCCATGTAAATCTAGAATAATCATCTACAATCACAAAACCATATTGTTTACCTCCAATACTCTTGTAAGCTTCTGGACCAAATAAGTCCAAATGCAGAAGCTCTAAGGGTTTAAAAGTAGATACCATTTTCTTTGATTTGTGAGTACTTCGAAGCTGTTTTCCCAATTGGCAAGCTGAACAGACTTCTGTTTTGACATACTTTAGCTTGGGCAGCCCTCTCACTAGTTTCTTGCTTGACAACTTTCTGAGCAAATCCATGTGTGCATGTCTCAATCTTCTATGCCAAATATATGGGTCATTATCTATTGCAGACAAACAGCACGCTGTTTCCTGCATATCAAAGTCTAATACATATATATTTCCTTCCCTTCTAGCAACTAGGGGGATTTTGTTAGTGCCAATAGTAATAATAGCTTTATCAATGCCCAATTCAACATGATGTCTATCATCAAATAATTGAGTGACACTAAGCAAATTATAAGTAAGACCTTTGACATATTGAACTTTATCAATTGAAATATTACTATTACCAATAGAACCGGTACCAAGGATTTGAAGAGTTTTGCTATTCCCAATTGTCACTCTTCCACCCTTTTTCATTTTGAGATTCATAAACTGATATATGTCTCCACACATATGTCTTGTGCATCTACTGTCCAAGATCCATTGCTTTGACTTGACCTTAGCAGCAAGGCACATCTACAAAACAAACAAAAATAACTCAATGTTTTGGTACCCATATAGGTTTGGGTCCAGGTTGGTTAGTAACAAGAATATATAAAGCATTTAAATCAGATTTCTTGATCCACATTTGGACCACTTTTGGGGACTGATCATTCTGTTGGTAAGCTGTTTGTCTTCTGCTATTTGCATTCTGGTATGCTGTTTGTCGCCTGACTGGTCCATTCTGGTAAGCTGTTTGTCGCTTGATTGGTCCATTCTGGTAAGCTGTTTATCGCCTGACTGGTCCATTCTGGTAAGCTGTTTTCACTTTATGATTTACTTGAACCACACGATGTTTTTCCAGATGACCTTTTACACCACATTTGTTGCATGTCTTCCAGGGCATAGCATAGTCATAGGGTATGCCATTCCTTCCATCATATTTGAGCACCTTATCTTTCTTGTTGAAGTTTAGACCAACACATTCTCTGACCAAAGGTACATTTGCCTTCTTCATCATTGTTTTAAAAGTGTCTTCACCTTGAACAAAAGTTTCCATACCCTTATTGAGATCTTTAACTTCTGTTTCTAGGAGGATGATCACTTCAGCTTGCTGTTTGATGAGTTCAGCTTGCTGAACTCTCTTTTCAGCAGTTTTTGAGGATTAGGCTTGACTAGATTCCTTCATCTTGTATGATTCCAATGCTTTGTCTTTCATTTTAACATCAGATCTGAGCCCTTTGATTTCATTCATTCTCTCTTTGAGTTCCTCCATTAGTACATCATTTCTTTTTAGAACCATACGATTTACTCCCTCAAGTTGAGAGACTTTTGCCTTTAGATCCATAACCATTTTATCATCATTTCTAGCTGGAGTCTTTTGGGTCATGAGATCAGAAATAATTTTCTTTAAATGAGCATTTGTCTTTTCAAACTCATCTTTTTCGGCCTTTAGTTCCATGAACTCCACAGTGCTTATATTTGTATGTTTCTGCATTGTTAGTGTATCTAACATAGTATCATCTGAAGATACATAATCATTAAAAGAATTTACCTCACTTTGATCTTCTTCAGAATCAGTTTCGGCATAGACTACTTCAGAATTTCCTTGAGTAGATTCATCTTCAATTCCAACAAGTGCTAAGTTCACCATTTCTTCACTTGAGTCATCACTGGAATCTGAATCATCATCACTCCATGTCAGTAGAGCCTTTGATTTCTTCTTATCCTTGAAAACAGTAGGCTGTTTTGACTTCAGTTTGTAGCAGTTCCTTTTATAATGGTCTGGCTTGCCACATTCGAAACAAGTTTCCTCCTTAGAGTCTTTTGAGCCTTTCTTGTTGTTGTAGAAACCACCTCTTTCCCTTTTCATCATATTCTTCTTTTCTATCAGCCTCTTGATCTTCTTTGAAATAAGTGCAAGTTCTTCATCAGAATCAGATTCACCATCAGAGTCAATTTGCTTTCTGTTTTTAGAATGAAGAGCCATATTCTTCATTTTTTCTGTTGGAGCTTTAACACTTGAACTTCCCACCTGATTTCCATTTATCTTGCTTTTAAATTGCTCTAGCTCAGCAAATATGGCCAAGTGATCCATAGTATCAATAAGTGGTGAGGATTCCAAAGCAGTAACTTTGGCTTCGTAGATAAATGGTACTGCACTCAATACCTTCATATTGATTTCGTCTTGTGGAATAGATTTTCCAAGCCTCTTTAGTGAATTTATAGTAACTTGAAACCGTGCTTGACTATCCTTGATAGTTTCACCTTCATTAAGCTTGAAATTCCCAAAATCATTCATTAGCTTGCTAAGTTTCACCTTCTTTAAAGATTTCGAACCTTCATGATAAGTCTCCAAAGCATCCCACATTTCTTTTGCTGATTTGAGTGAAGATACTTTATCATATTCAGCCTGGTTCAAACCATTCATAAGAGAACTCCTAGCCTTTCCATTGTAGCCAAGTTTGATTAATTCGTCCGGAGTAAGATCATCAACATCCTTTGGCTTTCCATCTTTATCAAGAAAGACATATGGACCTTTTTGCCAACTCTCAGAACTAATGGATCTCTGGATAAGTGAGTTTCTATGCTGCTTTTCCACCAGTGGTAGTTGTGTGTGCCATGAAGAAGTGGAGGCCTAAAATCAGATTTTCCTTCGGGATAGTTTTCAGCCATTAAGATCGAATACTTTCCTATTACAGAAATGTTAGTATACCAATGCTCTGATACCAAATGATAATGCACACCTAGAGGGGGGTGAATAGGTGTAAATGGCTAACTATATTCAACTAAGTCCAATTTTAAAAATTACCAGAAACAGCTTACTGATTTCGATTTATGCAGAGACAAATGGTAAGCTGATTGCAAACAGTATGCTGAATGTAAAGACAATAAGCAAAGTAAAGTGCAGAAACAGTAAGCTAAATGCAAGCAGTAAGTAAAGAACAGAAAATAAAGAACACAGAGGCTTTTAGCCAGGTTCGACCCCTAACCCCTATGGTCTACGTCCTGGTCCCTTACCAACTTGGTAAGAGAATATATTATTGATCACTGAAATAAACCAATTACAAGATACAATAATATATCTCCCTTATATCCCAGCTGCTGACAAATGGCGTGCTGAAATCCTGTTTCTGAACTTGCTCTCTAAGCTATACTTCCCAAGTATACTTCTCTAGCAACGATCACCAAACCCTAGTTCCCTAGCCAATTTGTCCAACAACTAAACCTTTACAAATCGAACAATACAATCAGTAATGAATACAACTCAAACTATGAACTCTTTAAGATATAGCACGTATGAATATATTAAGAGCTCGAGAGAATCAAAAGATATATCAATGAAAAATCGAGTTGTTTGTAATCTTGTGTGTTTGAAAGTTTTCTCTGAATGTTCTCTTCCAACGAATGAACACAAGAACCAGTTTATAAAGCTTCACACCAACGTTCAGAAAATCAATCACCAATTATTCGAACTATTAGAATCAATTTCCAACGTTCAATTGGTTAGAGATTTTACAAACGTTCTTGTGGACGTTAGACAGAGGGTTTGGGAGAAAGAAATCGATGAAAACATAACCCTTCTGATTTGTATAGATATAAAATGCGTATAGGAGATTTTGAAGAAAGAAAATCTTTTAAATAAGGAAACTCCCATAAGTTTTATAAAATGATTTAAAGAAAGATATTTAAAAAGATTTGAGCTCTAGAATATATTGTGTACGTATTATATAATAAAGAATCCTCACATTATATTTCCTGAAATAAATCCATGAGAGTCAATCTTGATCTTTATCTTCAGGATTTCTGGCAGTTGAAAATGGCTTGCTGTTTGTGTCTGACTGCTGGAAATGGCTTGCCAGACTGTCTCCGTTGTAGCACCAAATGGGTTGCTGTTTGTATATCCTGTTTAAACAACCAGTAGGCTAATATACCCTGCAAAACCATGTTAGTACAATACAGCAATAACATGATGTTTTATATCAAACTATAAACAAATAGCTTGCTGATTGTGATCATCAAAACCATAGGAGTATCACCCATATCCTTTCTTCTATGTCCTGAAGAGCCGTTCCTTGATTCCCTCGGGGTTGAGAACGTCCTTCCCCTCTGGTGGGCTCCTTGCCTTGGCGTCTCTTGCTAGAATAGACGTCCTCTTCCTCCTCTTCAAATGAGGGGTCATTTTCGGTGTATGGTCCGAGGAGATTCTGGTGTCCTCTAACAAGGGGACAAAGGCTTCAATATATTGAGGCACATACTTCTCATGAGTGGATCGATGGTTTCATTAGTAGTTGGGAACGGTGACAACCCATAAACGGGGTTTCGAGTTATTGGAATTGGCATGACGGTGGTGGCGATCCGTGCTCCTTGTGCTCCGTTAGCCAAAGGTGAGACCACCATCTGCAATTAGGGATTCGCTCCTTGAGTTAGTGAATTTTGGGTCACCCCTTGGGGATCACTCCTTGGAGGCGCGTCTCTGGGGTGTCGTTCCCTGATTGGAAGTTGAGGGGAGTGGATCATCAGCCCGATTGTTTTTCATCATCATTAGTGCACGATCGGGACTTCTTTCTCCTGTTTCAAGCCTTAAATACGGGGCGAATCATGCCTAGGATTGGGGATCCGCCCCTGGAAAGATTAAAATCGTTCTTTGGACTCCAGCTTCTTGGAGACTCGTTTAAATTCCTGTTAATATCGGTATGTGTTGGGTGAGTTCCAGCAACGGTGGTCGGAACGCGCAGTGAGGCTGGTTGATCGTCATATCCATTTTGTCCTATAGGTTCCTTGCTCGGATGTCACCTCCTTGGGGCTTCATCCCTATCCTCTTCCTCCGAGGATGAATCGTCAGAATACAGGCTGGAGTAGTCGCGGTATTGTTGGCCTTGTATGGGTCCTAGCCCCTTGATATAAGGTGGCTCATGTATCTGAAGGGCATGATCGCTTGGTCTAGCCTAGTACGGGGGATAATTGGGCAACCCATACACCGGGTTCATGCTTGCGGGAATCAAGGTTGTTAGGTCCAAATGTGTTGTAGAGGGGGGGTGAATACAACTTTTCGAATATGAGAAGCAATAAATACGATGCAATAAATGAACACGCAGATTCAAGGAATATATTTCTTTATATATAACTTGAAAAGGTTGCTACAACATTCATTACAAAGTATAACAGAAGTTCAGAGAGAAGTGAATGATTCTAAGCTCTGTGAATGTACTATCTCTCTTTTTCTTGTGTTTTCTCAATATTGCTCACTAACTTAAAACATTACACAAGTGCTTCTATTTATACTACATGTAACCTATGTCCTGTAGTCTTCAAAGACTAAGATGTACGTGGCCCAATGATGTCCACATAAATCTTGCCTTAACTTGAAAGCTTGGAAATCTGCCAATCAGAAGATGCCATGTGTCATGTTGAAGCTGCACTCTAAGTAGAACTTCTACTTGAGAATTTCTACTTAGCCATCTCGAAATTTCTAAGTAGAACTTCTACTTAGAAATATTCTACTTGGCCATCCAGAACATTTAGTACTTAGAAAATATTCTGGTCTTCAACTTGAAACTACAATGCACATCTTGAGCTTGTGATATCTTCATGTCTTCTTTATTCTTCACCAAGCTCTTGAACATGGATCTTTATTACTGACATAAACTTGCTATCAATGTCCTGACACTTGATGCACTGGTCTGGTTCATAAGTGACTAGTCTTGATAGTGTTTCTGCTTCTTGAATAAATTACCATATTCACTTAGTAACTTGGCTTTCCAATATTCGCTTTCCTTCTTGTTCACTTGAAATCAATTGGTCTTGTTGATACTGATAGTTATGATCTTGATTCTCGATTTCTCAAATCACTGAGGCCTGAACAACTTTGACTTGAACTTCTCTCAATGATTTCTTCTTAGCTTGATCATAGTTAACATGTTCAATTGTATCAATTACCTTGTCTTCATTTAGTGTTGATTTCTTGTGACTTCTTGTTCTTGATTGTCTTCTGGTTAAGTATCTTTTCTTTTAATTGAGTTACATTTGTTATAGTGTTACAAGTTTACACACTCTGCCTTTCAATCTCCCCCTATTTGATTGTCTAACAATGACATTCAAATTAATGAAGGATAACTCAACTAAACAAGAGACGAGAAAAGATAATTAACATTACAGTCTTGAAAAATATACAATTGAAAAGTATTTGAAAACAATACAAAGAACTTAAACTAGAAACAGAATTCGAATCTCGAATTAAAGATCATTTGAATGATTCCTATCACCTGGATTATTTCATATCTTTTAGTCAAACTTATATCACCTTATTGGATTCACTCTAAGGTGAATTTTCCTCAAGTGAGTTAAAGCAACCGAAAGACATGAAGTTTTTCCAACTTCAAGTTCACACCACTCTGACCTTTAACCCTAATTCCGTTTCCTCTTCCTAGCTTCAGCAGCTTGATCTTTCTCTTCTTTCTGCCTTTTGCTCTTCTCCTTCTGCTGCTTTTGTTTCTTATATACTGGATCATGAAGCTGCGTCCACCTAGCATTCAACAAACTTACTGCTTCCATTTCTAGAGGATTCCTGGGTTCTGGGTAAGGATGTTTGAAAAGCCTTCTGAGTTTGTCCACCTCCTGAGTAGTCCTGATCTTTGGAATGTCCTCAAAGTTCTTCATTATAAGCTGAGGTTTCCAATGAGCTTTATCAGCTTTAAACTGACAATAGATCATTTTGGGATAGCCCTTGACACGGTTAGTATTGTGGACACTAGCCGCATCTTGCTCCATTCGCTTCTTTTCCACTACTACATCAGTCAGGTAACTCACGAGTCTCTGCTTTTCTTTCACATACTTAACTTCCACATCTTCCCATTTGAACACATATAACACTTTCTCCAGAAATGCAGCATTTTGAGTCTGCAGCAGCCATTTTCTACTCATATGCAAGAGTGTTTTATTCTGGTCTGCATCTATGAATACTAAGGCATCAGCTGTATCATCAACAAAAGAGTGTATCCAGTATACACTATCTCTTCCTGGAACACCAACTGACTCCCTTATCTCTCCTTGTTCCAGTTCTCCAGAAGGAAGATTCAGAGCTTCTTCTACATTCTTCATTGCTTGAAGAATATTCCATTTCTTCTCTATTAGCTCTGGTTCAACCTTCACATTATCAAGAGGGTTTGGAGCAATGATATCACACTTCCACACCTCATTGCTCTTCTTGAATATGGCACTTTCAATGATCTTCACTGATTTATCTTTAAGCTCAGAAGCAAATCCCTTACTCATCATTTGTCTACAGACGGCCTTAAGAGATTCCACTGAAAGTTCCATTAAGTCCTTTTCCTCCATGCTCACCCTCTTCAATTTACTGTCAACTACCATCCGGACAACATTAGGATATGCTGAGAATTCTGGACCCTTGTCCTCTGCTAGCTGCATTAACTGATCCCTATACAGAATGCTTAGATTCTCAGAATGAGAGTATTGAATTTTTGTTGCTAGCAAGAACAACTCTGATACAGATCTTCTCGTCATGAATTGGTCATCCACATATAGGAAAGACATTGGGACTCCTTCTGTCAAAGACAATATAATCTGCCACTCCTTAAGTGTTGCATTGTATCCAACCCTGACTTTAGAAATTAATCTCTTTAAAGCACTCAAGTAGTCAGCAGTCATTGGATTCTGCAAATTTAGGTTGTAGAACAGATCATCTGCCTCCTTGTTATGAACTCCTTTCGTACAGGGTCCCATCATTATCTTCCTTGCTTCATCCCATTTCTGCCCTAACCTTCTCTTGTCCAGATCAACTTGAGGATCAGCTAGCCTTGCAAGCTCATGATCATACTGTTTCCCTTGTAGCTCCACTTTCTTTTATAGAAACACAGCATGTTCTTCCATTGCCTTCATTTTAAAGAACTCAGCTTGATCCAAGGCTAATTGTTGAGACTTAAGGGTTTCTTCATCAACAGTAATTTCTTCAGGCATTCCGAAAGACATTCCAGCACCTCCACCTTTATCCTTCAATGATCTCTTTATAGCATGTTCCAAAGGTGCGTCTTCCATATCAGAATCTGAGTCATGTACCACCTGTACTTTTTCCTGATGACTCAGGTCAACGAATGGCTCATCTTGCTCAATCGCTATTGCCTTACCCTTTCTCCTCCTCAGAGCCTCTTCATCAATAGACGGCTCAATTTCTTTTTCTTTGACAAGATCAGCTTGTTCTTGAATTTCTTCGATTTGAACTCCCTGCTGTCTCGTCTCCTTTCCACTCTCCCCCTTAGGTGAGTTATCCTGAACTCCACCTTGGTCTCCAGATCCACCAGCTGCATAAGAATCTTCAAAACCAGAACCATAGGCTCCTGCTCCACTAGCACCACCTGTACCAGCATCGGGGGGAGGTTGTTGCGGCTCGAAACACTCTGGGGGCACAAAACTTCTGATTGCGAACATCACTCTACTGATCTCCACAGCCAGAGTATCCATTGTAATCTCCATTGCTCCCATCCTTTCATTCAGAGTGTTTCCCAAGACACCAGCAGCATGGCCCAAGTCATTTACCTTGTTTGTCAAAACATTAAAAGCTGTAGCTTGACTTGCCATTCGTGCTGCGTAGTCATCAAGAGCCCTTTGATTATTTCCAATGTTCATCCCTAACTGCCCCATCGTCTGCCCAAACTGCTTCATCTGATTTTCCATAGAAGTCATACGTGTATCAAGATTTTCAATGTTAAGGGACGGTGTTTGGTTTAGGTGACCTCTCTCTAATACTCGTTCTGTTGGTATTTGGCGCTCGGTTTCGGGCCTTAAAAATGAAGGTCCCTCTCTCCCTAACCTCTCACACACACTCCCTGTCTCACGCTCGTGTATGTCTTCAATAATTGATCCAAAATATGAAGCAGTACCTGCAGAAACTGGATAAGCAATATAATTTGCAGTTATGGGATCAATTGCTGTTTGTTCCTGAGTTGGAATCTCAGGCTGAGAGGCTACAAAGTGTTCTTGTACAACATCAGAACCGATCCTCTTTGCAGCATCAGTACGTACCGGTGAAGGTACGGCTGAAGCTTTTAAAGCTTCATGTCCTTTTGAAGCAACAGTATCTTCAAGAGGTACATAATCATCATCAAAATCCCTATGTGCAGATTGTTCAAGGGGAGAACCACTCTCGTGAGGTGGAGTGGTTGCGTGTGACACACTAGGGTTTGACTGAGGTTTAGAAGTAGCAGAATGAGAAATTTTGGCTTTCTTTCGAGTAAGAGGCTGCTCTTCGGGGTCACTCTTCTCATCATGTCCTACATTTACATGTGCTGGCTGTTTGGATTCCGGTGACAGGGGTGGCAGAGAATTAGAAATATAGCTCTCACCCTGGGATAGATCCTGCGGGCTAGCAGTCTCTTGGGTCTGGGAATCAGAAACATAGGAAGAGGAATGAGTAGAATGTAGAGAGAGATTACCTTATTCATTACCTTGTTCGTCACCGCTTTGCTCATCAGGAATCTCTTCAAATGCCTCAGCATGAGCAGACCGATTCTGAGCATGTGATGAAACTTGCGATGATTCCACCAAAGTGGTAACTCCCTCATCATATGTAAGCCACGTTTGTAAGGTATCAGGAACTGACATCGGTTTTCCATGATGTTTATCCTGATTATCAATTGTTGAAAGTGACTTAGTGCCCATCCCAAGTGGTGCAGATGTTGGACTTCTGGCAAAACTCTGTCTAACTGCAAGAGCATCCTTCGGTATTAAATCATTAATCAGCATCTGTAAGAACCGAGGAAACCAGCAGACAACATCTGTTGTGTTGAGGTCTCTGCTTGCAGGAGATCCCATTACACCCACTATCTCAGAGAGAACTATGCGTCCATAATTTATATCCAGTTCTCTTGCTAGGGCAATTCCAAAGGTTTGCATGGGAATGGAAATTTGATGGAAATCGCTTTCTCGTGCCCGAAAACATCTTGTGATAGCCTCGAAAAAGTAATTCCATTCCACATGAAAGAATTGTTTTTGGATGTTTCCAGTGATCCGGCCAGACGGAGGATAACATCCTATTTCTTCAAAGAATCTGAGGCGTTCTGCAGCTGTAGGTTCTGGATCATAAGCATCTTTTATCGGAAATCCCAGAACCCTGTTGACAATTTCTTCAGTCACCTCATATTCCTGACCCGCTAAGGTAATCCTGAAACCAAAGGGGGTTGATTTGCTCCCAAAAGAAACCGCACTAGTCCATAATTGCTGTAAAGCATCATGTACTAGTGTAGGTTTAGCAGTAAAAGCATCGCTAGCTTTGGAATACAAATTGAGAAATCGTATCCAAGACTTAAAGCGCGGGAGTTGATCACCAATTTCCGTAGAAATATTATAAAAATTGTTTTTAGCAAGTGAAAATTGGTGAGCCATTTTAATTAAATGTTTTTCTTTAAAAGATGTGATAATAAATTTTTTTTTTATTTTGAAAAACAAGTAATTTTCGAATTAACAGTTGTATCCCTTTTAATTTATCAAGAACAACAAAGGTCCCTTAGAGAAATTAAACTACGGGATCCAATCAACAACCAATTACTAAATCTGAATATTCAATGAAGATGTATATTCGTGTGTATACCAGTGAAATCGTGTGTGTTTATATATAGAGAATATGGAAATCGTGTTTTGAACAATTACACAAACAATTGATGTTTGTGTGTATGTATATGCGCGTGTATATGAATGGATACAAAACACACCAACACAAAGATTAATGGTAACACAGACAATAGTAGTCTACAAATTGGCAGTAATTCGTGGTCTGTAAGAGATTAATCACAAAATCAATGAACAGATGTTCGTATGAGTTTGAAATCGCCTGTATGTGTGTATGCGGCTGTAAAAGATGAATTAGGTAAAAATGAAATGAAATCATCGAGTTAGAGGAGTATATATAGGCATGAAAGTGAAATGACAAAAGTAACCCTGTTAAAAAGAGTGAAAACACTAAGTACATACAGGGAGAACTAAGTCGAAGTCTATCTCGAAGTCTAAGTCGAAGTCTATCTCGAAGTCTATCTCGAACATTTTAAGACGAACTTCGAGATGAAGTTCGAGATAGATGTTAACTCGAAAACACATGCTAATTCGAACAATTACCACTTAAGCAGCAAAACCCACAAACAGTACTAGGGAAACCTATCTCCAAATTCAAGTGGAAATTCGAGATAAGTTTCGAGTTAGGAGTTAACTCGAAAAATCCCCTTAACCAACTGAGAACTCTATCTCGAACATCAAGTCAAAATTCGAGATGAATTTCGAGATAGAGATTAACTCGAAGTTATTAACTAATTCGAAGTTGTTCTCTTAGATCTATTCAAAAATATCCCCTTGTAAGATAGATTTTATCTTGAATATTTTGAAGAAATAAATAGGCACACTGGTAACTCGAATTCGAACCCTAAGTCGAATTTCGAGATAAATTTCGAGATAGAGGCTAACTCGAAATTCTTCCCAGACTTAGAATTTTCAAAACTTCACTCTGGAAGCTCAAATCGAAATTCAACTAGAATTTCAAGATGAGTTTCGAGATAGTGACTAACTCGAAATTTTGAAGATACTTAGAATAATCTGACAATTTTTCTTTGAAAAACTCAACAATTAATTTTGCCAAATTAATATAAATATCAATTCAAGGATTTTAATATATGACATAATTAAAACATTCCTTGATAATTCTAAGGCCTCTAATTACATGAAAAACACAGGTAAATTCATCTAAAAATTATGCAAAATTTAGAATATTATGAATTTAACTCCCCCTATGATCATGCAATCTAACAAACATAAATTCAAAGATTTGTGCTATAAAAGACACTTAGAACACAATGAATTCATGTAAAATGACACTACATGCAACCTATAACAATCATTAATTAGGCATTTTAAAGTCTAAGCACATAATGATTAAGTAGCTTGCATATACAAACATAAAAATGGATTTTACAGATGGAAGGCTTTACTAACTTGTGTTAAGCATTCCCAATTCACCAACCAACCTATTGAATGTTACTTCATCAAGAGGTTTGGTGAATATATCTGCAATTTGTTGCATTGTGGGCACGAAATGTAGCTCCACAGTCCCCTCCTCGACATGTTCTCTTATGAAGTGATACCTGATGTCGATGTGCTTGGTTCTTGAGTGATCTACAGGATTGTTGGTTATGGCAATAGCACTTGTGTTGTCACACATAATTGGAATTTTCTTGTGCTCCATGCCATAATCCTTCAATTGGTTCCTCATCCACAGTATTTGAGCTACACAGCTTCCAGCAGCAATGTACTCAGCTTCAGCAGTAGAAGTAGATACTGTATGTTGCTTTTTACTTTGCGAGGACACCAATCTTCTGCCAAGAAATTGACAAGCACCAGATGTGCTTTTCCTATCAATCCTGCAACCTGCATAGTCTGAATCCGTATAGCCAATTAGATTAAAACCTGTATCTCTTGGGTACCAAATTCCTAGATTTGGTGTGCCCTTGAGATATCTAAAAATTCTTTTGACGGCTATGAGATGTGATTCTCTAGGATCCGCTTGGAATCTTGCACATAAACAAGTCGCGAACATTATATCAGGTCTACTTGCAGTTAAATAGAGAAGTGAGCCAATCATACCTCGATAGCTTGTGATGTCAACTGATTTACCTGATTTGTCTTCATCAAGCTTCGTGGCTGTTGCCATGGGAGTCTTAGCTGCTGATGCATCTTCTAGATTATACTTCTTGAGTAAATCTCTGACGTACTTGGATTGACAGATAAAGATACCATCTTTTCTCTGACTGATCTGTAATCCAAGGAAGAAGGACAGCTCTCCCATCATGCTCATCTCGTATTTGTCTTGCATTAGCTTAGCAAATTTCTCGCACAAGCGCTCATTAGATGACCCGAAGATAATATCGTCCACATAGACTTGAACAAGTATTAAATCATTCTTCACATTCTTATAGAACAATGTTTTGTCAATTACTCCCCTAGTAAAACCACTTTCAATTAAGAATACGGATAGGGTTTCATACCAACACCTTGGGGATTGCCTGAGGCCATAGACAGATTTGAAGAGAAGATACACAAAATCTACAAGTTCTGGATCAATGAAGCCAGGCGGCTGTTCCAGATACACCTCTTCTTCTAACTCTCCGTTCAGGAAGGCACTTTTCACATCCATCTGAAAAACCTTGAAGTTCTTATGTGCTGCAAATGCCAAGAACATCCTGACTGCCTCAAGTCTTGCAACCGGTGCATAGGTCTCATCATAATCAATTCCTTCTCGCTGAGAATAACCTTTTGCAACCAAACGAGCCTTGTTTCGTGTTACAAGTCCGTTTTCATCCATTTTATTTCTGAATACCCACCTTGCGCCAATTACTGATTTGTTCTTTGGTCGGGGTACCAGTTTCCAAACTTTCTGCCTTTCAAACTGATTGAGTTCCTCTTGCATTGCAATCACCCAATCAGCATCACCAAGAGCTTCTTCTATTTCTTTAGGTTCAAGCTTGGATAAGAACCCAGAATATAAGCAAATATTAGCCAGGTCAGCTCTTGCATTTCTTCTAGTAGACACACCAGCATCTGGATCACCAATAATTAATTCAAACGGATGGTCTCTATTCCATACCCGTTCTCTTGGAAATTGTCTTGATGATTCAGCATGACTTTCTGAGTTGTGGTGCTGACTACTTTGATTACTTTCACTAACTCCCCCTGAGTTAGTGCCAGCTCCTACAGAACTAGAGTCAACTCGACTCGAGCCTTGAACAGTAGTTCTTGAGCTGCTATTTACTCCCCCTGAGTTGTTGCCGGTTCGTACTGAAGAAGTCTCTCCTGATCTTGTAGAATTAGCTTGTTCACTAGACTCAGGTTCTTCACGTACACTTGGAACATTTAATGGGACAACCAACTCAGGTTCATCTTCAAGTTCTTCTAAGTCCAGATTCTGAAATTTTAGGGACTCAGGTTCACTAGAATCTCTTGAAATTGATGAGAGTTTGGTATCGTCGAATCTGACGTTGTAGCTTTCAGTCACTTTTCGATCATTTACTAAGAACACCCTATAAGATGCTACCACATCTGTGGAGTAACCAACAAAGATTCCTTCACGAGCTTTTGCTGCAAACTTACCTAGATTTTCATCATCTATAAGTACATAGCATTTTGCTCCAAATACATGAAAGTATTTGATTGTTGGTCTTCTGCCGTTCATTAGCTCACATGGTGTCTTTTCTTTATCTTTTATGATCAAGGATCGATTTTGAGTGTAACACACGGTACTCACTGCTTCTGCCCAGAAATACAGAGGAAGTTTCGAATCATACAACAAAGTTCTTGCTGCTTCAACCAATGTTCTATTCTTCCTTTCAACTACTCCGTTTTGTTGTGGAGTTCTCGGGGCTGAATACTGACGACGTATTCCCTTAGATACACAGAAGTCATTTAGCACTGCATTTTTGAATTCAGTGCCATTGTCTGATCTAATCGTCTTCACAGTAAGTGTTGAAACATTCTCAATTTGAGTGATGTGATCAATGATTAGGAAAGGTACTTCGTCTTTCGTCATTGCGAACAATACCCATGTATACTTGGAGAAGTCATCCACGATTACCAATGCATATCTTTTCCTGGACAAAGATAGGACATTCACTGGGCCGAACAAATCCATATGAAGAAGTTGCAGAGGCTCAGTAATACTAGAAATTTCTTTGCTTTTATGCGATGCTCGTTTCGACTTTCCCATTTCACAAGCTTCACAGAGTCCTTTCGGAGCGAACTCCATTTGAGGTAGATCTCTCACCAATTCTCGCCTCGCGAGAGCATTCATCGTTTTGAAGTTTAAGTGAGATAGCTTTTTGTGCCATAACCAGCTTTCATCATCCGAAGCTTTGCTGTAGAAACAGGTGACTTCATTCTGATTTGTTGAATCCATGTCTGCAACAAAAAGATCTGCCTTTCGAACTCCTCTCAAAGCCAGTGAACCTTCCTTGATGTGAGTGATTGATACACCTTTCTTGTTGAAGACAATTTCGTAACCTTTGTCACAGAATTGACTGATACTCAACAAATTATGCTTTAATCCCTCAACATAGGAAATATCTTCAATGATGACATTGCCAGTTTTCAGTTTGCCATATCCCTTTGTCACACCTATGCTGTCATCTCCAAAGGTAACATAAGGGCCAGCTTTCATAACCAACTCTGTAAGCAGGGACTTGTTTCCAGTCATATGCCTCGATGCTCCACTGTCTAGCACCCATATAACTTTATTTCTATTTTGCTTAATGCCCTGCAATGACAGATTGGTTAGACATTCTTCGGAACCCAACTTTGATTGGGCCCGGCTTTTCGATAAGATCGATAATCAACAGATTTAACAACAGGAGATGCACTTTTCTTAACATTACTAGAGCTTTCGACTTTCTCCTTTCCTTTCTCAGACTTGACATGTTTGTCAGTCCTAGGAGAAGGTTTGTCACTCCTAACTTTAGGAGGACTGACAGTCTTGGCTCTCACATGCTTTTTCTTGATGTTTGAACTAGCAGCAGTATTTAAGCATGACTGGCTAGATGCATTCATTAAATTCACAAAAGTTTGCATGACATTAAAAGTGCATGGCATACAATTAGGTTGACCACACTGTGCATGATTCGGATGCAGATTATTCATTGTATGTGTGACAGGCATGGCATGTGCAGTAGGAACATTTATGTTAGCTTTACATGCATAAGAAAGATGTTCAGTAGATTTGCAATGATAACATGCTTTCTTTATTCGTTCAGCCTTAACCTCTTTTATGCCTTTCTTCCCTTGTTGTTTAACAGCCTTAGCTCCTAATCCTAGTCTAGATTCATCTCTAGGAAAATTGATTTTAACTTGTTTGATAGGAGTTATAGGTTGTGCGTTCTGGCGATCTTCCATCTCAATCTCATATCTAGCTATCAATTCAGTCTCTTCTTCTTCTATTCTAGGAACAAGGTGTTTGTAGATGGGTTTGACAGAAGATTTAAAAATGCTAGGAATTTCATTTTTAAGGTCACTGGAACTAGTGTCGATAGGTCTCTTCCCTTCTTTCTTAGAAAGGTTAGAATAATCAAGTCCTACACCTACTCCAGTTATCTTCTTAAATACGTCATTATCTACATACACTTTACTAGCAGCTAGTTTGTAAGCTTCACATTTAGTTTCTGACTCAGCTAGTTTGTTCCTAAGACATGATTCTATTTCTTCCTTAAGGACGAGCTTGTGTTCCAAAGATTTAATAAAATCTCTTAGGGAAGTATCTACAGTGCAAGCAGCCTCTAACTCTTCCACTTTTGCCTCAAGCATTCTGCTTTTGGCGACAAGTGTTTTCTGTTCCTTTTGAGAAGTGTCTAGGCTTTTGCACAACATATAGATCTCTTCGCTAAGAGCCCCGTTCTGTTCCTTATAATCATCAATAGACATTTCTACTTTAAGGGTTAGAACTGGTACCTCTGGTTCCTCTGATGTCTCAGCCATGAGCGCAAAGTTTGCTACATGAGTAACATCTTCCTCATCTGAATCATCCCAAGCTCTTCCTTCTGTTACTACTAAAGCTCTTTTTCCATGTTTTTCTTTCACCAGCGATTCATACTTGCTTTTGAGGGCTTCAAATGTCTCTTTTGGATAAGTCTGTTTAGGCTTTTTGCAGTCCGAGGCAAAATGTCCAGCTTCACCACAGTTATAGCATTTGAACTTCATTTTGAAATCCAAAGGAGATTTGTAGCTGGTACTCTTGCCTTTGCTTTTGTAGCCTGACGAACTACCACCACCCTTAGCAGCCCGATAATAAGATGAAGAATTTCTCTGTGGTCGGTTGCTCTTTCTGAATCTCATGTTGCTGAACTTCCTTGCCATGTATGCCACGACACTATCGTCCATGTTGTCCAGCTCTTCTTGGGTGAAGTAGTCATCATCACTGTTAGATGCGCACTCGTCATCATTATCAACTTGATGTGGTGCAAGTGATGATTTAGGCTTTGCTGCAACCATTGCCTTCTTAGACTCTTCCTCATCAGCAACTAATCCTGATGCAGTTTCTTTTCCTTTTGAATCATTGTCCCATGCTTGATCTTGAAGTGTTTCCAGCTCATAGGTCTTTAGAATTCCATAATATTCTTCCAGAGAAGTTGTATGCAAATCTCTGGTTTCTCTGATTGCGTAGACCCTATGTTCAATGCTCTTTGGCTGGTTCCTCAGATATCTCGTATTGGTTTCAACCATGGGGAGAGTTACACCTCTCAGATTCAAATCCAATACCAACTGACTGAATCTTAGATAGACGTCTGTTATGCCTTCTCCTTTTCGTATTCTGAAGGTGTCATACTCCATCTTGAGTATAAGTGTCTTGTTGCTTCTAACCTCTGCAGATCCTTCCATGACAACTTCTATCTTGTCCCAAATCTTCTTTGTTGTATTCAAACCTTTGACTATGTTGAACATTTCATGATCAAGGGATTCCATCAAGGTTTGTCTTACAGAAGTATCATAAGCTATTTGCTCCTTGTCAGCATCCGTAAAGTCCGCTGCCTTTTTAGGCTCAGACCGAGCAGGTATAACCTCCTCTCCTTCCGTACGCTCAGGAATAGCTTTCATTGGAACGAATTTACCCTTTTCAAGGACTTCCAGATATTCAGGGTTAATTGTCTCTAAGTAAAGTCTCATTCTGAAAACCCATTCTTCATAGTGATCTCGGTTGAACATTGGGATCTTGAAAGAATTTTTAGGAGCCATTTCAAATCTGGTCACTAAAAGTTTCTAAGTACCCAAGACTAGGCTATGTAGAATATCTATGTAGAACTTTTGCCTAAGTCGAAATTTCTCTAAGTAGAAATTTTGCTCAAGTCGAACTTCACCAAGTAGAAATTGTCCCAGTCGAAATTCTATGTAGAAAATCTCAAGTAGAAATTCTATGTAGAACTTTTGTCCTTAGAATAAATTTTCTGCAGATTTCTTTAATATTGAATAAACAATATTATCACTTTAACACCTTTTTGACTTTTGATACTTTACTCACCGAAAGCATCTAACCCACTTGCTAGGTACTGAATATGTCTTGTATACTTTCGGCCAAGGAATAATTATCAAATCAAAAGTACAAAAACACCTTTTTGACTATCTTATCTGTTTGAAAAAGGAGATCAAAAAGTTGTTGGGTTGTCTTCTTTGATAAGAACAGATGATGAACACTCAAGAACACCAAATATCAATGAACCCAGATTAATTCACAAAAATTAATTAAAATACACCCAAGCTAAATAATCACACCTGGAGTATTTAAATAATTTTTTCCGGATGAGTTTTCACTAGAACCGAATTAAAGCACACTTTTCGAGAAAATGAAAAGTAGATCTAGAAAATGAAAACTCACGATTCTTCTACCAAACACAAGGATCTATGTTTTGTATGTTAAACATCCGCTCTGATACCAATTGTTAGGTCCAAATGTGTTGTAGAGGGGGGGTGAATACAACTTTTCGAATATGAGAAGCAATAAATACGATGCAATAAATGAACACGCAGATTCAAGGAATATATTTCTTTATATATAACTTGAAAAGGTTGCTACAACATTCATTACAAAGTATAACAGAAGTTCAGAGAGAAGTGAATGATTCTAAGCTCTGTGAATGTACTCTCTCTCTTTTTCTTGTGTTTTCTCAATATTGCTCACTAACTTAAAACATTACACAAGTGCTTCTATTTATACTACATGTAATCTATGTCCTGTAGTCTTCAAAGACTAAGATGTACGTGGCCCAATGATGTCCACATAAATCTTGCCTTAACTTGAAAGCTTGGAAATCTGCCAATCAGAAGATGCCATGTGTCATGTTGAAGCTGCACTCTAAGTAGAACTTCTACTTGAGAATTTCTACTTAGCCATCTCGAAATTTCTAAGTAGAACTTCTACTTAGAAATATTCTACTTGGCCATCCTGAACATTTAGTACTTAGAAAATATTCTGGTCTTCAACTTGAAACTACAATGCACATCTTGAGCTTGTGATATCTTCATGTCTTCTTTATTCTTCACCAAGCTCTTGAACATGGATCTTTATTACTGACATAAACTTGCTATCAATGTCCTGACACTTAATGCACTGGTCTGGTTCATAAGTGACTAGTCTTGATAGTGTTTCTGCTTCTTGAATAAATTATCATATTCACTTAGTAACTTGGCTTTCCAATATTCGCTTTCCTTCTTGTTCACTTGAAATCAATTGGTCTTGTTGATACTGATAGTTATGATCTTGATTCTCGATTTCTCAAATCACTGAGGCCTGAACAACTTTGACTTGAACTTCTCTCAATGATTTCTTCTTGGCTTGATCATAGTTAACATGTTCAATTGTATCAATTACCTTGTCTTCATTTAGTGTTGATTTCTTGTGACTTCTTGTTCTTGATTGTCTTCTGGTTAAGTATCTTTTCTTTTAATTGAGTTACATTTGTTATAGTGTTACAAGTTTACACACTCTGCCTTTCAAAGGTAGTGGAGATTTGGGCTCTAGGAGGGACGAACTGGCCTCCGAGAGGGGAGACTACCATCTGTAGGGGATTCGTCCCTGGGTTGGAGGAATTCGTCACTAGGGGTAACGATCCATGAGTTTGTGCTTCAGTCCCTTGGGGCTGAATGACCAGTGGTTGGGAGCCCGCTCCAGTGATCAGTGGTTGAAAGCCCGCTCCTGGGGGTACTCGTTCCCCAACCGGGGGTGCGGTAGTGCTGGTAGTGGTTTCAGTAAGCGCTGGTGTTTTCCGGGTGGTAACCATGGTTGATATTCGGTTTCCACAGACGGCGTCAAATGTTGTGGAATAAAAAGTAGGGTGTAATTAATAGTGTATTGATTGCTAAGGATTGAGAGCTTCGAGCTTTAATGGTGGCTGTTCTTGCTATCGGGACTAGTCGATCCTTGCAAGATGCCTACGTACCTTGATGAATATCAAGAATCAAGCCAAAACGTAGTTCTAGATCCTTCCATGAGGAAGGTGGATAACTATAGGAGTTGTATGCCTTGGAGGCTACTCCATAGATGATTTGGTTTCCTTTTGGACTCAATAACGGAGTCTTTTATTTGGCTGATTTATTAGCTACGAAATTCATATTAATATTAGGGTTTTGGGCCTCATTACTGGGCTTTAACCTTGGACCAACCTACGTTCATTTAATACTACATTAAATGTATTTTTAGGACTTACTTTCAGCCCATATCACATGTCATAATGTATATCATCCTATTATTTTTTATAGAAAAATGTTATTTCGAAAACTTTTTTTTATTTTTAGAGCAATATGTATTGCATATTCCTCCTACATTCACAATATGTAACATATTCTAATACAATATGTGACAAATAGTTCTGGAAATTAAAAATATGATTCTCTTTTTATAACGAGCATGATCCCGACAACACGGTGTGAACCTACTAGATCCATCGAATTCAGGGATCCAAAATTTTGAAAACCCATATATATATCTGAGTATAAGTCTATTTTTACATACCTAACTGTTTTTTTTTCCAACATTATTTTTCTGCGAGGCTACACAGTGTGTCTGGATATAGATCAAGAATAGTACTAGAGGTACCAAATTGGGTACCAAAATTTGGGTACCAAAATTTATTATCAAATGACATGATACTAACTACTTGGCATTTTGTGATGTTTTAATTGAATGATCCTGGCGGGTCATTATAATTATAACCAATCAAAACAATGTCATGTCATTTGGTAACAATTTTTGGTACCCAATTTGGTACCGCTATCATTTTTCATGGATCAATATATAAAATGACATGTATAGGTTTGTAAATCTGCAATGTAAGAAGTATCATTTTTTTAAGGTTCTAAGTGATGACTATTTTCCAAGTTTTTCATTTATCTGAATCCATTATGTTGGTTGCTTTACCTATCAGTGCGTGGTTTTGAGATGCTCGTGTGTGTCTAATTAGAGGTTATGCATTCCATTTCCATCACCATCCCAGAGCCAGACAGCATCCTATATTGCTACAAAATAGTAATCTTGAATAGTCTTCTATAAATCGTGTGCAACTAATTTAGCTTTGGATGATAACTAACTTAGCATTCATCATTTCTTTATATTTGAAGGCTGTCTGTCACGAATGCACTTCCGGAGATTACACATGTTAAAACTTGGTTATATTGACAAGTATTTCAGTTCAGGGACATGTATTAGCCAGACATAGATGATAGATACAAATGTACAATCATATCTAAGATAGCCATTTTTCATGTACGTTTCCCATCATGCATGTACCAGAATGAGTTTCTGACTTCTGTCAAAGGCCGTGCCTCGTTGGAGAAAAAAATTAAAGTAATGAATGAGTTTAAAGTAGATGTGCAAAATTGTTGTAGGAAGATTTATGTTGCTTTTGGTTGGGATGAATGGAATGGAAAGGAATGTATTGAAATTTGAACTATGAAATAGGTTAATGTTTAAAATATTCATTAATTCATCCATTCCATTCTTAATTATTTGAACTAAAACTAAAACCCACCTATTTAAGAAAGAATGCTCTATTCTCCCCAACATTCAATTTCTTCACATTTCTCATCATAGAAATTTTGTACCTATTCATTTTTTTCTAGATCTTCCCTCTACCTCCATTTTTTTCTTTTAATTTCATTGATTTCATTCCATTTCATTCTTTCCAACCAAACACAACATCAGCGTTGCTTTGTGAAGCTTTAATCTAGTACTAGAAGGGCGGAGGAAATATATGTTACAAATCTGTATCGCTACCAGCAAGTCTACTTGTTCAGCTAAAGATCAGCATATATAATGTTAAGCCCATTGATTTCATTACTCACCAGTCAGGAACAGTCCATTAAGTGATATTGTAAGATGGTAGAGACTAGATGTAGATGAGATATTCTTCTGTTAGTGTTAGATACGGATTGATATATGTACAGTCTTCTTCCTTGATATTCTAGTTAGTAGCTTGTTACTTGAATGTCCATTTTAAAAAAGATACATACCATGGCCACTAAAAGACGTGCGTTCAGTAGGATACAATTAAGCAGTGCACTGTCTGCTAAAGCAGTACCCTGTCCAAGCATAACAATTTTACAAACAGACACCTTCTGAGTAAAGGGTAACGAAAACGAATGACAACTACATATCTCCCCATCAGTGTGGAGTTTAACTTTGGCGCGAAATCGGTATGGCTAGAAGATGCTTTGCTCTTGGCAGTGACAAACCGAAAGTTTCATCCATATCTAACTCATCAGGTGACATGCCAAAAGGTAGATTCCAATCGAAACTGTGTACCAACTGAGCCACCACCAATTTAATGTTTGTTAGGCCTAGGTGCATACCTGGACAGCCTCTTCGGCCTGAACCAAATGGTATTAGTTGGAAACATTTTCCCTGAAGATCTATGTCCGTACCCATAAATCTCTCAGGAAGAAATTCTTCCACATTTTCTGACCAAATTCTAGGATCTCGTCCAAGGCCCCAATTATTAATGATTAGTCGCGAATTCTTCTGTATGTAATATCCATCTATCACGATGTCTTCCATTGACTCGTGAGGAACTAAAAGCGGTGCGACCGGATGTAGTCTCATGCTTTCCTTGACTACCAGATCTAGGTAGTGTAGTTTTGCCAAATGTGATTCTTCCACATATTCACAATCTATTATGACATTTCTAATTTCTTCCTGAAGTACTTTCATCACCCTTTGATGTCGTATGAGTTCTGACATGATCCATTCGATGGCAATCTGGGAGGTATCAATGGCTCCGAATATCATGTCCAAAATAATTGCTTTGATGTTTGATCGATCAATGGTCTGTGCCAACTGCTCGTGGGTACTTTTAGGATTGCTTTTCAATGCTAGAATAATATCAACAAAATCCCTATCAAGCTTTTTACAGTCATTTCTAGCATTTTGTTCATGATCATCAATGATAGTTTCCAATATTCTGTCAATTGTCTTCCTGGCAACCTTCGACCTTCGAGTCAATCCCTGACGACAAAAATCAAATTCAAAACTCAAAATTTCTTAGTTACCAGACTCAAAGATCAGGGTTCCTTGACTACCCTACAGAGGGAACAATTTTTATCTATATACCATCATAACTTTTTGTACCCGCAATCTATCTATACTTCTATACTATCTATCTATTCTATTATATTAAATTAAAGCCGAAACATTAAAAGTTTGGTTGGTTGTTGGTACCTATTGATTTTACTTATTTACCCTTACTTTTACAGATAAAATCTTTTTTTATATTTTATCTAACTAAATTTTTTCTTTACTAATCAATTTCCTTTTTCAGGTTAAACATGTTACCTTTAAAATTTTTGCTTTGCTAATCAATTTCCTTTTTCAGATTAAACATGTTAACTTTTCTTTTCTTTTTAATAACTAAGCAGTTTTCTTTTTCAGGTAAAATATAATATCTTCTATATGTTATCTAACTAAAAAGCATATTATAATTACTATTAACTAATTAATTAATTTTTTCATTCAAATTATCTTTTCGCTTTTCTCTAACTAAAATATCTCTTTTTCCAATTATATCACGGGTTACCATTTAAAAATCTTCTTTTATATTTTATTTAACTAACTAAATTTTTTTCTTTACTAATCAATTTCCTTTTTCAGGTTAAACATGTTACCTTTAAAATTTTTGCTTTGCTAATCAATTTCCTTTTTCAGGTTAAACAGGTTACCTTTTCTTTTCTTATTAATAACTAAGCAGTTTCCTTTTTCAGGTAAAATATAATATCTTCTATATGTTATTATAATTACTATTAACTAATTAATTAATTTTTTCATTCAAATTATCTTTTCGCTTTTCTCTAACTAAAATATCTCTTTTTCCAATTATATCAAGGGTTACCATTTAAAAATCTTCTTTTATATTTTATTTAACTAAAATTTAATCAATTTACTTTTTCAGGTTAAACATGTTACCTTTTTCTTTTCTTTTTAATAACTAAGCAGTTTCCTTTTTCAGGTAAAATATAATATATTATATATGTTATCTAACTAAAAATCATATTATAATTACTATTAACTAATTAATTAATTTTTTCATTCAAATTATCTTTTCTCTAACTAAAATATCTCATTTTCCAATTATATCATGAGTTATCATTTAAAAATAATCTTTTATATTTTATTTAATTAAAAAATTTAGTTTACTAATCAATCCACTTTTTCAAGTTAAACATGTTACCATTTTTTTTAATAACTAAGCAGTTTAATTTTTCAAGTAAAATGTAATATCTTTTATATTTTATCTAATTAAAAAACAAATTATAATTACTGTTAACTAATAAATTAATTTTTTTATCTTTTCTCTTTTCTCTAACTAATTTTTTTTTCCAATTATATCACGGGTTACCTTATTCAGCCCAAACAAGTTACCTTTTTTATTTTCTCTAACTAAAACCTCTCTTTTTCAAATTATGATTCTATTTAATAAAAATAAAATCATAATATTATAATGTTATTAATTAACCGATTACCTTTTCAGCTAAAAATGTATCATCTTTTCTATTTTTTCTAATTAAATTCCTTTTTTAAAAAATATCATGGGTAACATTAATTTCTCATTTTCTAAAAATATTATCAGCAATTTTATTTTGTAAAATAGCAATTAAATTATAATTACTATAAAGTATAAACTAATCAATTACCATTTTCACCTAAAGTATGTCACCTTTTAATTTTCACGTTACCTTTTTCTATTTTTTCAAACTAAAATTTCTCTTTTCCCAATTATATCATGGACGACTCTATTTAATAAAATTAAATAATAATATTATAATACTAATATTAACGATTATCCTTTTTAGCTAAAACGTATCATCTTTTTCTTATATTATCTAACTAAAATTCATTTTTAGAAATATCATGAGCAACATTAATTTCTCCTTTTCTAAAAACATTACGAGCAATTTTATTTTGTAAAATAACATAATTAAATTATAATTACTGTAAATTAATGAATTACCCTTTTCACCTAAAATATATTACCTTTTTAATTTTCTCTAACTAAATCCTCTCTTTTTTCAATTATATCACGGGCATTCTATTTAATAAAACAAAATAATAATTTTATAATTACTAATAAATAACTTATTACCTTTTCAACTAAAACCTATCGCATTTTCTATATTTTTTTTTAACTAAAATCATTCCTTTTAAAGAAATATCATGGATAACATTTATATAATTATGATCATCATCTCATTTAAATATTTAAGCCTCCAAAATTCATATTTAAAAAAAGTTAATAATTTTTTTTTACAATATTAAAAAAATCCGTGCATCGCACGGGTTTTAAGCTAGTACTATTATATTAAAGCCGAAACATTGAAAGTTTTGGTTTTCTCTTAAGTTTTGGTTTTCACTCTAATTATTTAATTTTAAATTATTTATAATATAAAACAAATCAAATAAATTCCGTTATTGTCTTTAATCCTAAATACAGAATAGTATTTTATATTTACACCATTACCCGTTAACAACAAATTTACATTAAGATTTTATATTATTAGTTCTAATCAATACATATCATTTATTAAATAACTATTATTATTATTAATAATTTTATTAATTAATATTACAAAGTTAAGTAGTATTTTATATTTACACCATTACCCGTTAACAACAAATTTACATTAAGATTTTATATCATTTATTAAATAACTATTATTATTATTATTAATTTTATTAATTAATATTACAAAGTCAAATTCCATAATAAAATATTATACTCTATTTTATTTAATCACATAATTTTAAAAGTATTTAAAAGTAACATTGAAAGTTTTGGTTTTCTCTTAAGTTTTGGTTTTCACTCTAATTATTTAATTTTAAATTATTTATAATATAAAACAAATCAAATAAATTCCGTTATTGTCTTTAATCCTAAATACAGAATAGTATTTTATATTTACACCATTACCCGTTAACAACAAATTTACATTAAGATTTTATATTATTAGTTCTAATCAATACATATCATTTATTAAATAACTATTATTATTATTATTAATTTTATTAATTAATATTACAAAGTTAAGTAGTATTTTATATTTACACCATTACCCGTTAACAACAAATTTACATTAAGATTTTATATCATTTATTAAATAACTATTATTATTATTATTAATTTTATTAATTAATATTACAAAGTTAAATTCCATAATAAAATATTATACTCTATTTTATTTAATCACATAATTTTAAAAGTATTTAAAAGTAACATTGAAAGTTTTGGTTTTCTCTTAAGTTTTGGTTTTCACTCTAATTATTTAATTTTAAATTATTTATAATATAAAACAAATCAAATAAATTCCGTTATTGTCTTTAATCCTAAATAAAGAATAGTATTTTATATTTACACCATTACCCGTTAACAACAAATTTACATTAAGATTTTATATTATTAGTTCTAATCAATACATATCATTTATTAAATAACTATTATTATTATTATTAATTTTATTAATTAATATTACAAAGTTAAGTAGTATTTTATATTTACACCATTACCCGTTAACAACAAATTTACATTAAGATTTTATATCATTTATTAAATAACTATTATTATTATTATTAATTTTATTAATTAATATTACAAAGTTAAATTCCATAATAAAATATTATACTCTATTTTATTTAATCACATAATTTTAAAAGTATTTAAAAGTAACATTGAAAGTTTTGGTTTTCTCTTAAGTTTTAGTTTTCACTCTAATTATTTAATTTTAAATTATTTATAGTATAAAACAAATCAAATAAATTCCGTTATTGTCTTTAATCCTAAATACAGAATAGTATTTTATATTTACACCATTACCCGTTAACAACAAATTTACATTAAGATTTTATATTATTAGTTCTAATCAATACATATCATTTATTAAATAACTATTATTATTATTATTAATTTTATTAATTAATATTACAAAGTTAAGTAGTATTTTATATTTACACCATTACCCGTTAACAACAAATTTACATTAAGATTTTATATCATTTATTAAATAACTATTATTATTATTATTATTAATTTTATTAATTAATATTACAAAGTTAAATTCCATAATAAAATATTATACTCTATTTTATTTAATCACATAATTTTAAAAGTATTTAAAAGTCCCCGTGCTTTGCACGGGCCCTAAACTAGTTATTATATTAAAACCGAAACATTGAAAGTTTTGGTTTTCGGTTTGGTTATTTTATTTATTAAAATAAATAATAACATAAAATAATTAATGGTAACTAACCGATTGTCTTTTTCACATTTACTTTTAGTTGGATATATTACCTTTTATAAACGCCTAAAAAATCAATTTTATCATATCTTACAATCATTAATATTATCTATAATCTATACTATCTATACTATTATATAAAAGCCGAAACATTAAAAGTTTGGTTCAACGGTACCTATTGAATTTACCTAATTACCCTTACTCAGTTACACATCTACTAACTAATCAATTTCTTTTTTCAGGTTACACATATTATCTTTTCTATTTTCAATAACTAAATAATTTTCTTTTACAGGTAAAATACAATATCTTTTATATGTTATCTAACTAAAATTTCTCATTTATTAATCAATTTCCTTTTTCAGTTTAAACATATAACCTTTTCTATTTTTCAATAACTAAATAATTTCCTTTTTCATTTAAAATATAATATCTTTTACATTTTATCTAAATAAAATTAAAACAAAATATTATTAATTACAAAATATTATTTACTAAAACACAATATTATTTTAAAATAAAATATTATTTTATTTTCCAATTTATAATAATAAATATTATTTACGGGTTTAATAAAATAACATAATTATATATAATTACTATTAACTAATCAATTACCTTTTTTAGTCAAAACACATTACCTTTTCTCTATTCTCTAACTAATATCTCTCTTTTTCCAATTATATCATGGACGGTTACCTTTTTCACCAAAACACGTTATCTTTTTTCTTTTTTCTTAATAAAACCTCCATTTTTCTAATTATATTACAGGCGTTTCTATTTAATAAAAAAAATATTATAATACTAATAATTAACCAATTACCTTTTCAGCTAAAAATAACATAATTATATATAATTATTATTAACTAATCAATTACTTTTTTCATTCAAAACACGTTACCTTTTTTCAGCAAAACACGTTACCTTTTTCCAGCAAAACACGTTACCTTTTTCCTTTCTTCTTACTAAAACCTCCATTTTTCTAATTATATTACAAGCGTTTCTATTTAATACAAATAAAATAATAATATTATAATACTAATAATTAAATGACTACCTTTTCAGCTAAATATATTATCTTTTCTATTTTTTCTAATTACATTCCCCTTTTTCTAGAAATATAACGGGTAGCGTTAATTTCTCATTTTTAAAAACTATGAACAATTTTATTTCATAAAATAACATAATTAAATTATAATTACTATAAACTAATCAATTACTTTTTCACTTAAATCAGGCACGTTACACTTTTCTATTTTCTTTAACTAAAATCTCTTTTTTTTCAATTATATCACGGACTGTTCTATTTAATAAAATAAACTAATAATATTATCAATATATTCTTAATGTCTGCTAGTATTGCATTTTAAAAATTACTGCTTTTACCCTTCATTTTTTTAATCTTCTTTATTTCTTTGATGCCCTTTTTTGTCATTACACAGGAAAATTACAGCTTTTATCCTTTATGTTTTTAATCTTCTTTATTTCTTTGATGTCTTTTTTTGTCATTACACAATATTTGGAGCGACCCAATTTAGATTGGATCGACCCAAATCTCCTTTATTAATCAATTTCCTTTTTCAGGTTAAACATATTACCTTTTCTATTTTTCAATAACTAAATAATTTACTTCTTAGATAAAATACAATATTTTTTACATTTTATCTAACTAAAATTTCTCTATTTTTAAAAACTATGATCAATTTTGTATAATAAAATAACATAATTATATTATAATTAGTATTAAATAATTAATTACTTTTTTGAGCCAAAATACGTTACCTTTTCTCTTTTCTCTAACTAAAATCTCTCTTTTTCCAATTGTATCATGGACGGTTACCTTTTTCAAACACGTTACCTTTTTTCCCTTCTCTTACGAAAATCTCTCTTTTTCCAATTATATCACGGGCGATTCTATTTAATAAAAATAAAATAATAATATTATAGTACTAATAATTAACTGATTACCTTTTCAACTAAAACGTATCATCTTTTATATTTTTTCTAATTAAATTCCCTTTTTTTTCTAGAAATTTCAAGGGCAGCATTAATTTCTCATTTTCTAAAAAATTATTGCTTTTACCCTTCATTTTTTTAATCTTCTTTATTTCTTTGATGCCCTTTTTTGTCATTACACAGGAAAATTACAGCTTTTATCCTTTATGTTTTTAATCTTCTTTATTTCTTTGATGTCTCTTTTTGTCATTACACAATATTTGGAGCGACCCAATTTAGATTGGATCGACCCAAATCTCCTTTATTAATCAATTTCCTTTTTCAGGTTAAACATATTACCTTTTCTATTTTTCAATAACTAAATAATTTACTTCTTAGGTAAAATACAATATCTTTTACATTTTATCTAACTAAAATTTCTCTATTTTTAAAAACTACAATCAATTTTGTATAATAAAATAACATAATTATATTATAATTAGTATTAAATAATTAATTACCTTTTTGAGCCAAAATACGTTACCTTTTCTCTTTTCTCTTTTCTCTAACTAAAATCTCTCTTTTTCCAATTGTATCATGGACGGTTACCTTTTTCAAACACGTTACCTTTTTTCCCTTCTCTTACGAAAATCTCTCTTTTTCCAATTATATCACGGGCGATTCTATTTAATAAAAATAAAATAATAATATTATAGTACTAATAATTAACTGATTACTTTTTCAACTAAAACGTATCATCTTTTATATTTTTTCTAATTAAATTCCCTTTTTTTTCTAGAAATTTCAGGGGCAACATTAATTTCTCATTTTCTAAAAACTATGAGCAATTTTATTTAGTAAAATAACATAATTAAATTATAGTTACAATAAACTAATCAATTACCTTTTTCACATAAATTATGTCATCTTTTTAATTTTCACGTTACCTTTCTATTTTTTAAAACTAAAATCTATCTTTTTCTGATTTTATCACGGGCCGTTCTGTTTAATACAATAAACTAATAATATTATAATATTCATAATTAACCGATTGCATTTTTTATCTAAAACGTATCAATTTCTATTTAATGAAATAAAATAATAATTATATAAAAACTAATAATTAGCCGATTACCCTTTTCAAGTAAAACCTATAATTTTTTCTATATTTTCTAACTAAAATCCCTCATTTTCTAGAAATATCACGGATAACATTTATATAATTATTATCAAATCTCATATAAAAATTTAAGCCTCCCAACTTTATATTTAAATACCTAAAATATCATATCTTCCAATCAATAATTTTTTTCTCTCTAATCAGCATTTGGAGCGATCCAATTGGATTAACCCAAATCTAAACCTCTACTATTATCCTTCATTTTTTTATTAATAATATAATTAATGATAATTAGCTGATTGTCTTTTTCAATTAAAAGATGTTTACTTATAATTGATGATATTACATTTTATAAATACCTAAAATATCATATTTTCCAATCAATAATTTTTTTTCTATTAATTAAAACACGTTGACTTTTAATTTAAAACATAATATTGCAATAATTAATACATATCCAAAAATATGACTTCATATCTTCTAACCACTAACAAAATATAACAAAAATTCGTATACAACGGATAATATCCGTTAGATTTTTAGTTAAAAATTAGAACTGTTAGATTCAATGATTAAATATATTACATGATTAAATTTATTTACTAATTGCATACCCAAAAATATGACATCATATCTTCTAACCACTAACAAAATAAAATAAAAATTTGTATACAACGAATAATATCCGTTAGAATTTTATTTAAAATTAGAACTGTTAGATCTAATGATTAAATATGTTACATGATTAAATTTATTTACTAAAATTTCAAGGTTTGAATTCTGTCAACGATACTATTATCCTTCATTTTCTTAATCTTCTTTATTTCTTTGATGCCCCTTTTTACCATTACACAGCATTTGGAGCGACCCAAATTAGATTGGATCGACCCAAATCTAAACATATACTATTTTTTGTCATTACACAACATTTGGAGTAACCCAATTGGATCGACCCAAATCTAAACCTCTACTATAGTATTATCCTTTATTTTTTTATCTTTCTTTATTTATTTGATTCTCCGTTTTGTCATTACTCAAATCTATCTCTGTCATTTTTCACCTTCAAGTCCAAGCCGCTCAAATCTTCACACTGCTGGATTTTGATGCATGTTTGCACTTTTCAGATTTGAAAGCATGGTTTTTCACCAAATTAACATCTCAACCCCCTGAAGTAGGGTTAAGGTATGTGTACTAGACCTCCGTATGGGTCATATATGTTTGGTTCCAGTTTTCAGTTTGGCCATAAGAGTTAAGTTTTTATTGATTTCACAATATTAAAAATTAGACAGGATAATATTTGTTTGGTTTTGGTTTTGATTTTGGTTTGGTTTTGTTTTGGTTTGGTTTGGCCTTTCAATTTTTTATTTTTCATGTCGTAATAACAAAGGTAGTTGGAAAGATTACCAGTTAATAACATTTACATAGTACGGACCATGTTATTTGTAAATAATCTTGGGACTCAGTTTGATACTTATAGACATTATTTTGTTTTCAAGCAAGTTTATGTTCTTTATGGATTTGTTCAACTTAATGTTCATGGGGTAGACATGCTACGTACCAGAAGGTCTTATGGAATAGCATACTTTTTATCGGATGTCTCCGAAGGGAATATGGAATAGCATACTTAGAAGCTCAGACCCACGTCACAAGCCTCACCCTCTGGGTCAGGTAACATTGCTCTTATTTATGCTTTAAATATCTTCTTTACTCGCGTTCAATTTCACTTCATATATGATCTCATATGTAGCACTTTCACTTGTGCTCCATATTAAAATATAAAAGCACTAACTTTTCCCTTTTTCAGTTTAGTTGGCTTTTTGAGAGAGAATAGGTAATGGAAAATGTGATTGTTATAATTCGTAATCATACATTATTTGAAGATAAAAGTGAATAAGTGAGCTTCTTGCGGAGACCTGTGTTTTTAGTAAACAGTATTATCCTTCATTTTTTTAATCTTCTTTATTTATTTAATGCCCCTTTTTGTCATTACACAGCATTTGGAGCAACCCAATTTAGATTGGAACAAAAAATTCTAATATGATATTGTACTTATTTTCAGTAATGTTGTAGTACTACGATTGTACCTCCAGCCTTTCTCTTCTCCTCCAGCTACATAATTTTAAATATTGAAAACAAAATACAATACAAGAAGAAGTTTGCATTTATAAATATAGATTACAAGCAGAGAGAGATGTTTAGTTACAGATAGACTACATAGCAACAACATAAGTGATAAAAAGAAAGATGTTAGTTATAGATAGACTACATAGCAGCAACATAAGAGATAAAAAGAAAGATGGTCCACATGATGATCAAGCTAATGAAGCATTGAAGTAATTAACAAGCCTGAACCACATAAGCAACTTCCATTTTATAGGTATTGTTTATCATAACGTGGGTAATGGGTTTATGTATTCCAATTAATTTTATTTTTGGTTACCCCTCTAAGTTGATCACAAAAAAATTAACCACCCATCAAAATAAGTAGTTTAAAAATATATTCAAATTCAAATTATTATATTCATTTCAATAAGAACATACTTTTAATATAATAAAGTCACCCATGGTGAAAGACCTTAATTTGAACATAAACAATAAATCTACTAGAATATTTATCTGATATTTTGGCTTGCTTATTTAATTGTATAATTGACTTATTTTTAATAAAAGAATCTATATTAATAATATATATACACTATTTTTTCATACATGAATTTACTAATACAGTTTAATGGTCACGCTCTGGTGAGAATGAGAACAGTGAGAATACACATATTCACTACATTTCAAGCTATTTTAAAGGGCCCCGCTAGGGGCATCTTCACTAAAAAAAAGTCATATAATTCTACCCTCTATCCATTCATAAAAAAATTAACAAAAAAAAAATTTAAAATGAGAACAGTGAGAATACATATATTCGTTACATTTCAAACTATTTTAAAGGGCCCCGCTAGGGGCATCTTCACACAAAAGTCTTATAATTCTACCCTTTATCCATTCATAAAAAAATTTAACAAAAAAAATTAAAAATTGCTTGAAATGTGATATCATTGTTCTCCAACATTTACACATTATATTAACTATGAGGTCTCATAGTTAATATAACATGTTCTTGATATTATATGAGATTTAATGTTTTGGAGCCATTTAATGTTTTGGAGTCATTGGGGGTGAAGGAATTATTATTTCCGCATTTGAATAATGAAGACAATTTATTATTGTTTTCAATTAGAGAACAATATTTGTAAAAATATTTATTATTTTTATTGCAAATTTTGATGGATTAAATAAATTTTCAACATTGTTAAAATAGAATTGTATGCTACTTTTTTATATAAATTTTAGCATATCATTATTTTATTAAATACTTATATAATTGTATATAATATCTTGCTAAGAATTGATTATTTATATAATTGCATACAATATCTTTTTAAGAAATCAATCAAATTTGTTAAATTTTTGGTATTGTCAATTTAAATTAAATAAGATGTTTTAAGAAATCAATCAAATTTGTTAAATTTTTGGTATTATCATTTTAAATTAAATAAGAAGCCGTGTACGAAGTACGGGCAAAATGCTAGTAATCTATAATCTATACTATTATATAAAAATCGAAACAGTAAAAGTTTTGGTACCTGTTTTTTGGTACCAGTTTTTTGGTACTTCGTAAATTTACTTATTTATCCTTCATTATAAAGAAAAATAAATACACCTAAAATAAATAATAACATAATATAATTAATGGTAATTAGTCGATTGTCTTTTTCATATTTACTTTTAGTTGAAGATATTACCGTTTATAAACACCTTAAAATATATACCCACCATAATTTTCAAGAAAATATAACTTTTAAATTAAATAATAACATAATATAATTAATGGTAATTAGCTGATTAACATGATAAAATTAATGATAATTAGTCGATTGCCGTTTTCACATTAACATTATAAAATTAGTTGATTGTCTTTTTCACATTTACTTTTAGTCGAATATATTACCTTTTATAAATACCTAAAAACATCAATCAATCATTAATATTTCATTTCGAATTAAAACACGTTACCATTTTAATTTAAAACAAATCTTATAATCATTATTATATACCCGAAAATATCAAACCAAAATTTTCAAGAAAAGTATAACACTTAAAATAAATAATAACATAATATAATTAATGGTAATTAGTCGATTGTCTTTTTCACATTAACATAATAAAATTAAAGGTAATTAGTCGATTGCTTTTTTCACATTTAATTTTAGTTGAAGATATTACCTTTTATAAATACATTACCTTTTTTCGAATTAAAACATGTTACCTTTTTAATTTAAAACAAATCTTATAATCATTAATATATACCGAAAAATATAACATCTTAATTTTCAAGAAAAATATAGCCCGAAAATATCGCACCATATTTTCAATTATTAATAAAATACATTAAAAACCATATACGTTGTTTATAATAAGGAAACATTAATATAATCTGTAAACATGAGTATATTAAATTATATCAAACTAAAATTAAAAAAATTATTAAAATTAGAGTTTATATAAAAACATAATTATAATATTAAATAAAATTTATAACATAATATAAGAAACCCGTGCATTGCACGGGTTATAAGATAGTCTATACTATTATATAAAAACTGAAACATTAAAAGTTTGGTTCAACGGTACCTATTGAATTTACCTAATTACCCTTACTCAATTACAGATCTGTTAAGTAATCAATTTCCTTTTTCAGGTTACGCATATTATCTTTTCTATTTTTAAGAACTAAATAATTTCCTTTCCAAGTAAAATACAATATCTTTTATATTTTATCTATCTAAAATTTCTCATTTATTAATCAGTTTCCTTTTTCAATTTAAACATATAACCTTTTCAATTTTTTAATAACTAAATAATTTCATTTTTCATTTAAAATTAGAATATCTTTTACATTTTATCTAACTAAAATTTCTCCTTTTTAAAAAAACTACGAGCAATTTTGTTTAAAAAAATAACATAATTATATATAATTGCTATTAACTAATTAATTACCTTTTTCAGTCAAAACACGTTACCTTTTCTCTTTTCTCTAACTAAAATCTCTCTTTTTCCAATTATATTATGGATGGTTACCTTTTTCGGCAAAACACATTACCTTTTTTTCTTTTTTCTTACTAAAACCTCCATTTTTCTAATTATATTACAGGCGTTTCTATTTAATAAAAAAATAATAATATTATAATACTAATAATTGACCAATTACCATTTCAGTTAAAAAATAACATAATTATATATAATTATTATTAACTATTCAATTACCTTTTTCAGTCAAAACACGTTACCTTTTCTCTTTTTCCTAACTAAAATCTCTCATTTTCCAATTATATCATGGACGGTTACCTTTTTTCAGCAAAACACGTTAACTTTTTTCTTTTTTCTTACTAAAACCTCCATTTTCTAATTATATTACAGGCGTTTCTATTTAATACAAATAAAATAATAATATTATAATACTAATAATTAACCGATTACCTTTTCAGCTAAAATATATCATCTTTTCTATTTTTTCTAATTACATTCCCTTTTTTTCTAGAAAAATAACGGGTAGCGTTAATTTCTCATTTTCTAAAAACTATGAACAATTACTATAAACTAATCAATTACTTTTTTCACATAAATCATGCACGTTACATTTCTATTTTCTTTAACTAAATTTTTTTAATTATATCACGGATGGTTCTATTTAATAAAATAAACTAATAATATTATAATATTTTTAATTAACCGATTACCTTTTTCAGCTAAAACATATCAGCTTTTCTATATTTTCTAACTAAAATCCCTTTTATAATAGAAATACCACGGGCAATATTATTTTCTCATTTTCTAAAAACATTACGAGCAATTTTATTTAGTAAAATAACGTAATTCAATTATAATTACTATAAATTAATCAATTACCTTTTTCACCTAGAACATATAATCTTTTTAATTTTCACTAACTAAATTCTCTATTTTTCTAATCATACCACGAACATTCTATTTAATAAAATGAAGTAATAATTTTATAATTACTAACAATTAATTGATTATTCTTTTTAACTAAAACCTATCATATTTTCTATATTTTCAAACTAAATCCCTCTTTTTCTAGAAATATCACGAATAACTTTTATATAATTATTATCAAATCATCTCATATAAAAAAGTAAGCCTCCAAAATTCATGTTTTAAAAAAATTAATTTTAATTAATGAAATTTTTATATAATATAAAAAAAATCCGTGCATCGCACGGGTTTTAGGCTAGTATTATATAAAAGCCGAAACATTAAAAGTTTTGGTACCTGTTTTTCGGTACCTATTTTTTGGTACCTGTTTTTTGGTAATTCGTGAATTTACTTATTTATCCTTCATTAAAAAGAAAAATAAATTTGATATCTATACTATTAAAATACATAAAATAAATAATAACATAATATAATTAATGGTAATTATAATTAATGGTAATTAGTAGATTGTCTTTTTCACATTTACTTTTAGTTAAAGATATTACTTTTGATATTACCTTTTATAAACACTTTAAAACATGAATCCGATCATATCTTGCAATCATTAATATTTCTTGTCGAATTAAAACACGTTACCTTTTTGATTTAAAACTAATCTTACAATCATTAATATATACACAAAAATATCACACCATATTTTTCAATTATTAATAAAATATATTAAAAGTCTGTATACATTGTTTACAATAAGGAAATATTAGTACTAAAAACATCAATCGTATTTCTTTCGAATTAAAACACGTTACCTTTTTTATTTAAAATAAATAATAACATTATATAATCAATAATAATTAGTCGATTGCCTTTTTTATATTTACTTTTAGTTGAAGATAATACCTTTTATATTTTCTTTCAAATTAAAACATGTTACATTTTTGATTTAAAACTAATCTTATCACACCATATTTTTCAATTATTAATAAAATATATTAAAAATTCATATACGTAATTTATAATAAGGAAACATTAGTATAATTCGTAAACAGAGAAAATGACCAAAATAACATTATTTTGGTACCCTATTGCCAAAAATAACAATTGCCGCGCGAACTGCCCTTTCTAACCAAGGGACTACGCACCTCGTGTATGCGTATATTTCCTTTTTTTTTAATAACTGCAATTCACGTACTTATGGGGAGAGAGATGATGATTAAAAAAGAGGGAATTTATAAAATATGTCCCAAATTAATGGAGTCATTTATATGTCCCATTTTATATCTGTTTTATGAATATGTCCTATTATCTTGTTAACAGCTTAAATATAAATATTAAGACTAATATACCCTTAGATTTACTTAATGTACTTTATATAACTTGTAACTAATAATTAATGAATTGATATATAATTATTTTATTTTCACAAGTTTTAATTTTATAGTAATTCAATTTTTTTTTAATATGGGTGTTGTAATACAGGTTTTTTTATTATCTAGTTATTTAAATAATGATATGATTAAATTTCGAATCTTATTATATGTATATATATAAAATATGGGTTGGTTAGATCTTATCACTATTTATTTTTTTATTTTCATTTTTATTTATAATTTTTTGTGAAACCAAAATTGTAAGGAGAAAGTTTATTTTAAACTTTATATGTTTATTGCATATTAGAATTATGCAATAAAATAATTTGGTCTCAAATTTTAGATTTAGAGGATTGAATTTATAAATATTATTTAAATATTACATTTATACTATAATTATATTACATTTTTTTAAAATTTCAATTATTTTAAGTTACAAGGATAGAAATGTCCTTCTAAAATTATTAAGATGGAGAAAATGGTGTATGGGACATATTTGTAAATATAACTAAAAATAGGACATATTTGTAAACGACTTTTAAATTTGGGACATATCAGAAAAATACCCTAAAAAAGATGATGATTAAAAAAGAAGAAAGTTGTTGTCTGGTGTGGTCCCCGTGCCAGTTTAAACTTCACTCCCTCCCGTGTATATATTATATCATTATATCCTATATATAATTAGTGTAAGGAAGTTTAGGTGGTCGTCTGGTCGTCAGGGCTAAAAAGGTAAGTTCATTAAAATTATAAATGGGCCAGGAGTTGGGCTACAATTAATGGTATTTTTTTAATTTAACAAATAAGTAGATCAAAAGAAAATGCCCTAAAATAACATATGATAAAACCAGGAAAAAATCAAAGTTGTGAAAATTATTGTTAATTAAATTAATACAAAGATATTTTAGAATAAAGTTCAAAATATAATTAAAAATACCTTATCACAAAATAGTTTTTCAAGAAAACCTATTTATTAAAAAAGTCATAAAAATTTATCATTTTAGGTTTTACAACAAACATCTTTTTAGAATTTATACCAACAAATCAACACAAATCAATAAATTAATATTTTATTATTTTGCAAAGATCTAGATTCGATACTAAAGTTGTAAATAGATTAAAAACAATCCGAAAATTCAAAAAAATAATTTATAGAGAATATAAATATAACATAATGCACTAAAATAACACATGATAAGTTCAAAAAATAATAATAATAACACATGATAAAACGGTAAAAAATTAAAGCTGAGAAAATTATTGTTAACTAAAATTAATACAAAGATATTTTAGACTGAACTTTAAAATGTAATTAAAAAAAACCTTACCACAAACAAGTGTTTCAAGAAAACCTAATTATTAAAAAAAAGTCATTATAAAATTTTGCTTTTAGATTTTACGACAAACATGCTTTTAAAATTTATACTAAAAAAGTCAACACAAATCAATAAATTAACATTTTATTATTTTGCAAAGATTATAGATGGGTGAAGCACGAGAATACCCACGAAAGGGGGCTGTCCGCCCGAAATACCCATACGCGCTACACTCCGCCCTTTTTGCCCTCTGACTACGCATGTGGTTCATGCGTACACTGACCACGCATGATACACATGCGTAGTCTTTGTAATTTGAATGCCCAGGTTTTACTGCGTATCCGGGTTACGCATTTGTAAAATGCGCATATCGTAATACGCATCTCCAAGATGCGTATTCATCACTGTTCACCGTCTCCCACAGAGGCGACGAGGAAGACGATTTTCGGGGAGATTTTCGAGCTTTTTCCGTCCAAGATCCGTTCAGGACCATACCATAACTTTCCAGACACATTAATTATACAATTCGATTCGCCTTATCACCCTCTACAGCTACATACGATTAGTTTTTCGTTTTTATTCCCCGATTATATACCGGATTATATATCAATTTTCATCTCCGATCCATTTTTTCGATCGATTTTACACGCCCCTACGGGGCCAGATCGATACAAAGAGGTTAGGGGAAATGGAGAGGAGGATGTGGCGATCGTTTTGATGTACTCAGTGAGGGTGTTCAATGAGAAACGAGTGAGAGAGATGAAAGAGAGACGAGAGAGATAAGTCGCCGGCGGCTGAGGAACGAGGGGATGATGAACAGTGTAGGGATACGCATTCTCCTAATGCGTATCACCTATACGCAGTGCCAGAATGCGGACTCCGTGGGTAGAAAGGGCGGAAGGTTCCGCCCGTAGGCATTTCGGGCACTTGGTTCTGAAATATAGGTATTTTGGGCATTCTTTCATTATAGATTTGGTACTAAAGTTTTTAATAAATTTTAAAGAATTCAAAAATTCAAAATAAAATAATTTATAGAGAATCTAAATATAATAACCACAAAAGATCCTATAATAATTTAATAATTTAAAAGTTACAAAAATATTAAATTTCATCAACAATAAAATTTAAATAAATTAGTAAAGAATAAAACTAATAAAATATTCATTATCAACTTAATTATTTATTATTATAAGTTACAAAATTTTCCGTAATAGTTTTAGTATATATATAATTACTAAATATATGCATATTATTAATTTATTAACATTAAAATTATAAAAGCAATTCAAAATATTATAAACACTACTTTTGACAAAAAAAATCATAATGAAAAATTTATTATAAAAGATTAGTAAAATAATCCGTGCATATATAATACAATTGGTATAAAGAGGTTCATATCCTTAATTTGGTGGTACATAAATTCAAGTTATAGGAAAAATTGTTATAGTATCACAAAACTTATAAATCACAAATTAATTCTTCATATATAATGAAATATCATTAGAATTTTAATTGAAAAAATAATTTTTTAAAAAACTAGAATTTACATTTAATTTTAAATCAATTTTTTAAAGAAAATATATGGTTAAACTAGATATTAAAAATGTAATAAAAAATGTCATAATTAGAAATGACACCATATTAAATTTAACAAAATATAATTTACAAAACAAACCTTAATTCAAAAAAAAATCCGAATTTATAAAACTAAAGTCAACAATAAACTTTAATATAATGCACTTAAAATTAATAAACATCAACACAAAAATATAAAAAATAGTAAAAACTTTTTTAAATTACAATAAGTTCCCACATGTATAAAGTATATTATATATATTCTAATAAATAGAAAAAAATACGTCAAAAAATATGAAACATTAAAATATATTTTAGGCTAAATCTCAAAGTATAATTTAAAAAAAATCAATTACAAAATAAAAGTATATTTAATTACAAATCAAAAAATTCTTTAAAAAATATATGTTAAAATAAAATATTAAAAAAGTAATAAAAAACATGCCACAATTAGAAATGATACCAAAATTCAACAAAATATAATCTACAAAACAAACGTCAATTAAAAAAAATCTAAATTAAGAAAACTAAAATCAACAATAAACTTTAATAAAATGCACTTAAAACAGTACTATTTTCTTTAAAAAAGGTAAAAATGTATGTGTGCTCATAATTACATAAACACACACATATATATAAATAATAATGAATCAATATAAGTTTCCACACATAATGTATATTCTAATTAATTAGAAGAAAACAACCTAAAAAAAATGAAATGTTAAAATATTAATTAGGCTAAACCTTAAAATATAATTTACAAAAAAATATCGTTTACCAAATAAGAGTAGTTTAAGAAAAATTATTTTAATAAAAATCATTAAAGATTCTATTTTTAGGTTTGACAACAAATATATTTCTAAAATTTAAATTTAAAAAATGTGAGGTCAAATCAACAAATAAACAAATTCTTACTTTGCAAAGAAAAAATTTAAATTAAAAAAAAATGAACATAAATCAATTAATGAACATATTTTAAATTAGAAAGCAATCCAAACACCCAAAAAATAATTTCTAATTTAAAATATGTTCATTAATTGATTTATGTTCATTTTTTTTAATTAAAATTTTTTCTTTGCAAAGTAAGAATTTGTTTATTTGTTGATTTGACCTCACATTTTTTAAATTTAAATTTTAGAAATATATTTGTTGTCAAACCTAAAAATAGAATCTTTAATGATTTTTATTAAAATCATTAAAAATAGAATCTTTAATGATTTTGAATATAGTACGTATATGTTTCAGGTATATCATATGTAATTTAATAAAATAAAAAAATCAAAAATAATTATGAAATACTAAAAAATATGTTAGCCTAAACTTTGAAATATAAATTATAGAAAAATAATTTATAAGAAAAAAAACAAATGTATACTACAAACCATATAGTATATGTATTATTATTTTTAAAAGTAAAAACAAATTATTCAAAATGCTATAAAATTAATTTTACAAGAATAAAATTATAATTAAAGTTGTACTACAAAATATTAATAAAGCTACCCGTGCATCGCACGGGTATAAAGCTAGTATATATAATTGGCGTAAGGAGGTTTGGGTGGTCGTCTGGTCGTCAGGGTAAAATGGAACTTCATGAAATTAAAAATGGGCTATAGAACAAGTTGGGCCACAGTAAAATAAATAGCACATGATAAAACTATGCTAAAACTAATTTAACAAACAACTAACAACTAACTAAAGATATTTTTAATTTAATAAACAACAATACACTAAAATAAATAACACATGATGAAACATAAAAAATTAAAATTGAGAAAATTATTGTTAACTAAAATTAATACAAAGATAATTTAGACTAAAGTTTAAAATATAATTTGAAAAAAAATCTTACCAAAAATACGAGTTTTAAGAAAACCTAATTTTTAAAAAAAATGATAAAACATTCAACTTTTAGATTTTACAACAAACATGTTTTTTAAATTTATACTAATAAAAGTCAATACAAATCAATAAATTAACATTTTATTGTAGTTGTAAATAAATTAAAAAATAATCCGAAAATTCAAAATAAAATAATTAATAGAGAATCTAAATATAATAAGTACAAAAAATCCTATAATAATTTAATAATTTAAAAGTTAGAAAAATATCAAATTTAATCAGCAATAAAATCTAAAGTAAATTAGTAAAGAATAAAACTAATAAAATATTCATCATCAACCGAATTAATTATTATTATAATAGAAAAATTAAAATAAGTTCCAACATGTCTAACGTATATTATATATATTCTAATAAATAGAAGAAAGCACACCAAAAATATAAAATATATGTTAGACTAAATCTTAAAATGTAATTTTCAAAAAAATCGTTTACCAAATAAAAGTATTTTAAGAAAAGTATTATTATAATAAAAATCATTAAAGATTCTATTTTTAGGGTTGACAACAAAAATATTTCTAATATTAACAAACAAGGATAAAATAGAAAAAAAGAATAATTAAAAATAAGTTGCAAATTCATTCTTTATATATAATAAACAAGTAAACAAAGCATATCATAATTTCAATTCAAAAATAATTTTAAAAAAAACAAGAATGTCCATTTAATTACAAAACAAAAAAGAAGTTTTTAAGAAAATATATTATAAATAATATAATAAAAATGTAATCAAGAAACATGTCATAATTGGAAATGACACAAAAATTCAACAAAATATATTCTACAAAGCAAAAGCCAACTCAAATCCAAATGTAGAAAACTAAAATCAACAATAAACTTTAATATAATGCAGTTAAAACCAATATATACGAATACAAAAACATAAAAAATAGTACAATTTTTTTTAAAAAAAGTACAAATGTATGTGTGTTCACAATTATTTAATGAAATATACATATGTAAACAATAGTTAAACCAATAAGTTCCCACATGTTTCTGGTATATATATTCTAATAAAATTGAAGAAAACGCCCCAAAAAATATGAAATATTAAAATATATGTTAGGCCAAACATTAAAATATTATTTACAAAAAAAAATCGTTTCCAAATAAAATTGTTTTAAGAAAAAGTTATTTTAATAAATTTCATTAAAGATTCTCTTTTTAGGTTTGAGAATAAAAATATTTTCCAAAATTTAAATTTAAAATATGTGAGCACAAATCAACAAATAAAAAAATTCTTACTTTGCAATTAAAAATTTTAAATTAAGAAAATTGAACACAAATAAATAAATGAACATATTTTAAATTAGAAAGCAATCTAAAAACCAATAAAATAAATTTATATTAATATCTAAATGTAATACAACATAAAAACCCCTAAATTACTTTAAACAAAAACACATAATAAACACGCAAGAATATAAAATGAACATGAAAAAATAATCAATATCCAAACAAATAAAAAATTTAATACCACACATATTTTAAGAAAAGTTAAAAAATACCTTTAAAAACTATAAAACTACTATAACAAAAGATTTAAAAATTTTAAGAAAAATAAAATCATTGAAATCATATGTTTCAAGTATATCATATGTAATCTACTAAAATCAAAAAATCAGAACTAATTATGAAATACTGAAAAATATGTTAGACTAAACTTTGAAATTTAAATTATTGAAAAACCATTTACAAGAAAAAGAAATAATTGTTTACTTACAAACCATATAACATATGTATTATTATCATTAAAAGTAAAAACAAATTATTCAAATATAAAACTTATTTTTCATGAAAAAAAAAATAAATCAAAAATTACACTACAAAATATTAATAAAGTTGATGCACGGGTATAAAGCTAGTATAATTAAATATAAAGAAGATCAGTTGGGGACAGGTTGATGGCTACACACAATTACACAAATCACGTGTGTAGGCCCCGCAGGGGTAGAGAGTTAATAAAATAATGGTGGTATACGCATCTTTGATGCGTATGGTTTATATATATAAAAAAAAAAAAACTGAAAGCTACGCACCACGCATATGCGTGTTTGGGGTTCGCATTTTCCAAATGCGTAATTGTTTGGTTATTTTGGACAGTTTTACCCCCAATCGTTATTTTGGGCACAATACTTTATAATTTAGTTATTAAGGACTTTCACCCTTCGTAAACATGCGTATAGTAAATTATATTAAATTTAAATTAAAAAATTATTAAAAATAATCATTATATAAAAACATAATTGTAATATTAAATAAAATTTATAACATAATAAAAAACACCATATTAATAATCTATATTATTATATAATAGTCGAAACATATTTATTTTTAGTTGAAGATATTAACTTTTATAAACACCTAAAAGCATCAATTGTATCATACATTTCTATCATTAATATTTTCTTTCGAATTAAAACACGTTACCTTTTCGATTTCAAATTAATCTTATCACACCACATTTTCAGTTATTAATAAAATATTTTAAAAATCCATATACGTTATTTATAATATGGAAACATTAGTATAATTCGTAAGCATGAAATATTAAATTATATTAAATTTAAATTAAAAAATTATTTAAAATAATGATTATATAAAAACATAATTGTGATATTAAATAAAATTTAAAACAAAATAAAAGAAACACCATTCAATAATCTATACTACTATATAATAACTGAAACAATAAAAATTTTGGTACCTATTTCTTGGTACTTCATGAATTTACTTATTTACCCTTCATTGTAAAGAAAAATATATATGATTGTATATTATACTAAAACATTTAAAATAAATAATAACATAATATAATTAGTGGTAATTAGTCGATTGCCTTTTTCATATTTACTTTAGTTGAAAATATTACCTTTTATAAATACCTAAAAATATCAATCGTATCATATCTTCCTATCATTAATATTTTCTTTCGAATTAAAAGACGTTACCTTTTTTATTTAAAATAAATAATAATATAATATAATTAATGGTAATTAGTCGATTACCTTTTTCACATTTATTTTTAGTTGAAGATATTATCTTTTATAAACACCTAAAAACATCAGTCGTATCATATCTTTCTATAATTAATATTTCCTTTCGAATTAAAACACTTTACCTTTTCGATTTAAAACTAATCTTATCACACCATATTTTCAATTATTAATAAAATATATTAAAAATCCATATACGTTATTTAAAATAAGGAAACATTAGTATAATGCATAAACATGAGTATATTAAATTATATTAAATTAAAATTTAAAATAATAAAAATAATGATTATATAAAAATATAATTTTAATATTAAATAAAATTTATAACATAATAAAAGAAACACCATATCAATAAATTTTATTCATAACATAATAAAATTTATTTTATATAAATTTATATCTTCAAATCAATATTATTTTTTTCTAATTTAAATACGTTAACTTTTAATTTAAAACATAATCTTGCAATAGTTAACATATACCCAAAAATATCACACCATATCTTATCATCACTAACAAAATATAATAGAAATCCGTATACGACGAATAATGACCTTTAGTTTTTTAGTAAAAAATCAGAACCATTAGATCTAATGATGATATACTATATGATTAAATTAATTTACTAAAATTTCAATATTCGAATTCCAACGACATTTTATTTTAAAATTTTATAATATAAGTTTTAAACCATGCATATCATTAATTAAATTTATATTAAATAATTTAAATTTAAATTAAAATAAAATATTGTAAATAATGATTATATAAAAATATAATTGTAACATAAAATAAAATTTATTACATATCAAAAGAAATCCGTGCATTGCACGAGCTATAAGCTCCTTAAATAAATAATAACATAACATAATTAATGGTAATTAGTCGATTGCTTTTTTCACATTTACTTTTAATTGAAGATATTACCTTTTATAAATACCTAAAAACATCAATCGTACTTATTTATCAAACATTGAAAGTTTTGGTGCGGTACATTACTGTACTTACCTTCTTTAATTGTTTTACTTTATTACCCTTAACTATTTAACTTAATTAGAAAAAAATAAAATACAATATTTTCTCAAAATATTACACGCAGCTCTTCCCTTTCATAAATAATAACTAACCAATTACCTTTGTCACCTATTATCTTTTCTAACTTTTCTAATTAAAATCTTTTTTTCCCAAACATATGGTCGTTCTAATTAATTACATAAAATAATAATATTATAATTACTAATAACTAACTGATTACATTTCACCGCTAAAAGGTAATATCTTTCAAAAATATGATCGTTCTAATAAAGAAATAAACTAATAATATTATTATTACTAATAACTAACTGATTACCTTTCCAGCTAAAAGGTAATATCTTGGATATTTACCAAAAATACTAGGTTCAAAGTTTCTATTTGCAAAAATACCATCTCTTTTAATTAATTGCAATTCTACTAAACTAAGTTTCAAAATTGTAAAAATACTAGGCCCCCTCCCCCTCCCTCCCTCCCTCCCAGGCCCAGCCCACTGCCCGACTTGTGTACTTTTTTTTTTTAAGACGGGGGCTATTTTGGTGGATTTTGTTTGCAACTCAATGCAATCACATTTAACTAAATGAAACCAAATGCACTTTTTTTAAAAGGTGGGGTGATTTTGGTGGATTTGGGTTGCAAGGCCCCGTCAGGGGAAATATTCAACTGAATGCAACCACATTCAACTTCTTTTTTTAAAAAAAGGTAGGGTGATTTTGGTGGCTTTGGGTTGCAAGGCCCCGCCAGGGGCAACATTCAACTGAATGCAACCACATTCAACTTCTTTTTTTAAAAAAAAGTAGGGTGATTTTGGTGGCTTTGGGTTGCAAGGCCCCGCCAGGGACACTATTCAACTGAATGCAACTGAAATCAGAAATTGAGTTGAATGTGGTTGCATTCAGTTGCTGATTTCAGGTTCCATTTGTCAGTTATCATTTTCGACCTCATTTTTGGATTCTATATATATTGGGGGTGTAAGCTAGTTTTAATATTGGGGTGTTTGGGGGAACTTTTTTCCAAAATAAGTCAACTTATTATAAGACAAAGTTAGAGATTCCTAACTTTTTTCAGAAAAAAGTTAACTTTTTTTTTTTTACAACTTATAGAATCTCAAACATACATTAACTATTTGTATAAAAAAATTTATTAAAATATGAAATTTTTATCCAAAAATAAGTTCATAAGGACTTAAAAAAAGTCCTAGCCAAACAGGCTAATTATAACTTATTCATGACAATTTTACGGACCCGAATCTTATACCAACAACGGACAAGAAAATACTAATCTATACTATTATATAAAAGTCGAAACATTAAAAGTTTGGTTGATTTGTACGGTACCTATTAATTTTACTTATTTATCCTTACTTAATTACAGATAAAAATCATCTTTTATATTTTATCTAATTAAAATTTTTACTTTACTAATCAATTTCTTTTTTCAAGTTAAACATATTACCTTTTTTTAAATAACTGAGTAGATCCCTTTTTCGGGTAAAATGTAATATTTTTTATATTTTATCTAATTAAAAAGCATATCATAATTATTATTAACTAATCAATTAATTTTTTTAGTGAAGACACGTTACATTTTCTCTAACCAAAATATCTATTTTTCCAATTATATCACGGATTACCTTTTTCAGCCAAAACAAGTTACCTTTTCATTTTCTCTAACTAAAACCTCTCTTTTTCAAATTATATTACGGGCGATTCTATTTTAAAAAAATAGAATAATAATATTATAATGCTATTAATTAACTGATTACCTTTTCAGCTAAAAACGTATCATCTTTTTTATTTTTTCTAATTAAATTCCTTTTTTTTCTAGAAATATCACGGGTAACATTAGTTTCTCATTTTCTAAAAATAGTACTCCCTCCGTCCTATCCATTTCTATACACTTTTTTGTCACTTTCTGACACGCATTTTAAGGTGAATTTTAAGGATAGTTCCATAACTTATTTTTAAACTTTTCTTTTTTTGTATAAAAATAGGATTGTTCTATTTTTATACAAAAAAAGAAAATTTCAAAAATAAGTTATGGAACTATCCTTAAAATCCACCTTAAAATGCGTGTCAAACATCCTATTTTAAAATGATAAGAAACGGAAAGGATGGAAAGAGTATGAGCAATTTTATTTAATAAAATAACAATTAAATTATAATTACCATAAACTAATCAATGACCTATTTTACCTAAAGTATGTCACCTTTTTAATTTTCACGTGAACTTTTTTTATTTTCTCAAACTAAAATATCGCTTTTTTCAATTATATTACGGACGGTTCTATTTAATAAAATAAAATAATAATATTATAATACTAATAATTAACCGATTATCCTTTTCAGCTAAAATGTATTATCTTTTCTAACTAAAATCCCTTTCTAGAAATATCACGGGCAACATTAATTTCTCCTTTTCTAAAAAAATTACGAGCAATTTTATTTTGTAAAATAATATAATTAAATTATAATTACTGTAAACTAATCAATTAATTTTTTCACCTAAAACATGTTACCTTTTTAATTTTCTCTAACTAAATCCTCTCTTTTTCCAATTATATCACGGGTATTCTATTTAATAAAATAAAATAATAATTTATAATTACTAATAATTAACTGATTACCTTTTCAACTAAAACCCTTATAACATTTTCCTGAAAAAAAACTATCACATTTTCTATATTTTCTAACTAAAATCACTCTTTTTCTAGAAATATCATATCACGGATAACATTTTTATAATTTTGATCATCATCTCATTTACAAATTTAAGCCTCCAAAATTAATATTTTAAAAAAATTTATTCAAATTAATAAAAAAATTAATATAATATTAAAAAAATTCTGTGCATGGTTTTTTTTTAAGCTAGTGCTAACTAATCTTAACACGTATGAATTCATTAAATCAAGCAATCAACCTACTATGTAATTATAGAAAGGGAAAATTAAATAATAGGTCCCTGAATTATTCGTGTTTTATTGTCTAGGTCCCTGAACAAAAGATTCCGTATTTTGGGTACCTAAACTATTTTTTTTTCTGATTCAAGTCCCTCCATCATCAAGATTCTAACGGACGTTAGAATCTTGATGACGTGACATTGACGTGGCATAGAAATTCCATTTTCTGGTTTAGATCCCTAAACATAAAAATTTCATATTTCAGATTTCAAATTTCAATTTTAAACATAAAAGTTTAAAAAATAAATCTAAACACGAGTATCGTTTATTTTTAAAATAAGCATGATTATCGTTTAAAACACTTCAATGGTTGACATACAATAAAACCTCTATAAATTAATATATTTGGGACCGGAGAATTCTATTAATTTTAGAGTTGTATTAATTAATCGATAAATTAATAATTATTAATTTATAGAAAAATTTTGGCATCAAATAAAATTAATTTCCAATTATATATATTTAAATAGAATGAATTGTGCAATTTATATTTTATACTTAATTTAATATACATTGTTTTACAAATTTAATGAGTATTTGCGGGATTCAAAGTATAACTAATAAGCTGCCTTTATTCTTGGCTGAAAGAGCCTTACTTTTCCTAAGAAAAAACACATAAAAGAGTTACTGATAATACTTCTTGAGATGTTCTGCATTCCAAGCTCTCGGAATGAGATTCCCATCCATATCCATCAAGTGGTAGGTTCCTTCCCAAATGGCTGACTTTATCTGGTAAGGTCCCTCCCAATTTGCTCCAAAAGCTCCATGTGCCAGAACCCTGGTATTTGGCATGACTTTTCTCAGAACTAGGTCTCCAACTTTAAAAGGTCTTGCCTTCACCTTTTTGTTGTAATACCTTCGAACTCTCTGTTGATATGCTGCTAACTTCACTTGCGAATCTGCTCTCAACTCTTCGACCATGTCCAAATACAGTCTATGATTGACCTCATTGCTCTCGGGATCAAAATACTTTCTTCTCAAGGAACCTGTTCCAACTTCCACAGGTACCATAGCTTCACAACCATAAGCGAGAGTAAAAGGAGACTCACCAGTTGTAGTTCTAGGCGTGGTGTTATACGACCACAAGACTCCAGGAAGATCCTCTGGCCAGCTTCCTTTCTTATCTTCAAGCCTCGTCTTCAAAGTGTGCTTGATAATCTTATTCACTGCTTTAGTCTGTCCATTATTCTACGGATAATACACTGCTGAAAATGCCTTCTGAATTCCAAACTGCTCACACAACCCTCTAAGCTCTCTACTATCAAACTGCTTCCCGTTGTCAGAAATCAGTTTCTGCGGAATGCCAAACCTGCATACAATGGCTCGAAACACGAACTTAGTCAACTTTGATGCTGTAATCTTAGCAAGTGGTTCTGCTTCTGCCCACTTTGTAAAGTAATCAACTGCAACCACTGCATATTTCACTATTCCTTTTCCTTTCGGGAGTTCTCCAATGAGGTCTATTCCCCAAACCGCGAATGGCCAAGGACTAACAATCGGTTTGATAGGTGCTACAAGACGATTATCAAAATTTGCAAACCTCTGACAATTACTGCATGCCTGTACGAATTTGGTAGCATCTGCTTTGATGGTTGGCCAATAATATCCTTGTCGAAGGACCTTCATGGCTAAAGAATTACCCCCCGAGTGATTTCCACATACTCCTTCATGAATCTCCTCGAGGATATACTTGCATTGTTCTCCAGCTACACACTTGAGCAAAGGTTGATTGAATCCTCGTCTATACAGAACTCCATCATAGATTACATACTTGGCTGCATGATACCTCAGCTTCCTGGTATCATCTTGACTGGGAGGTAGCTCCCCTTTATCCAGGTAACGAAGTATTGGGGTCATCCAGGAATCCTCAACTGGGAACTCGATATCCATTACCTCTTCTTTGAAAACACTAGGTTGCTCCTGAATCTGAAGTGGAATTACCCCCAATAACGTGGATTCTCTCTGAGATCCTAGCTTGACCAATGCATCAGCCTTGGTATTCTTTCCTCGAGGTATTTGATATAGCTTCACCTCTTTGAACCTCGCAATCAACTCCTGGGAGTACCTCAAATACAAGTCTGTTCTTGGACCTCTCGCCTGAAAACCACCACGAATCTGCCAAACTACTAACATCGAATCACTGAACACTCTGATATTCTCCACTTTCATCTCCAAGGATAACTTGAGGCCTGCAATCAATGCCTCATACTCTGCATCATTGTTCGTGGCTTTAAAAGCAAAATGAATCGAGCTATAGAGTTGGTGCCCTTCTGGACTAACTAGTTCTATGCCTGCACCTGCTCCACCACTGTTAGCAGCTCCATCCACATACAGTGTCCACCAAGGTGCACAGTTGTCATCGTCTGCCTGCTTTTCTACCACCTCTTTTGGCCCCTCCTGGCCGGTAACCTCTACATGAGGTGGAAACTCGATTAAGAAATCTGCTAGAGCTTGAGCCTTAATTGCTGTCTTTGGCTTGTATTCTATGTCGAACTGTCCTAACTCCACAGCCCACTTTAGCATTCTCCCAGAAGTTTCTGGCCTATGCATCACTTGCTTAAGTGGATATGAGGTTCTTACCTCAATCTTATGAGCTTGGAAGTAAGGTCGCAGCTTCCTGGAAGCTAGAATCAATGAAAAAACCAGTTTCTCCATTCCTGTATACCTCGTTTCTGCATCAAGTAACCTTTTACTAACATAGTAGACTGGGCTCTGCTGTCCATTCTCTTCTCGAACCAGAACTGCACTAATGGAATACTCTGATACGGCCAAGTAAAGTATCAATGTTTCTCCATCTACAGGTTTGGCTAACAGTGGGGGGCTTCCAAAATGCTCCTTTAACCTTCCAAACGCTATCTCACATTCTTCTGTCCACTCGAATTTACTTCCTTTCTTTATAGCTTTAAAGAACTCTTGACACTTATCAGTGGACTTCGAGATGAATCTGTTCAAGGCTGCAACTCTTCCTGTAAGGGACTGAACCTCTCTCACAGTTCTCGGCGACCTCATATCAATCAATGCTTTAATCTTGGCTGGGTTGGCTTCGATACCTCTGTGGTTCACCATGAAACCCAGAAACTTTCCTGATTCTACCCCGAACACACATTTTTGAGGGTTCAGCTTCATTCTGTACTTTCGCAAGATTCCAAACATTTCTTCTAAGTGCTTTACATGGTCAACAGCTTCCTTAGACTTGACTAGCATATCATCCACATATACTTCCATAGTATGGCCAATTTGGTCTTTAAACATCATATTTACTAACCGTTGGTATGTGGCTCCAGCATTAATCAATCCAAATGGCATGCATACATAGCAATAAAGACCTCTATCCGTAACAAAAGAAGTGTGCTCTTGATCAGGTTCATACATAGGAATTTGATTGTAACCTAAATATGCATCCATGAAGCTGAGTAGGGCATGTCCAGCTGTTGCATCTACTAGCTGATCAATCCGTGGCAGCGGGAAACTGTCTTTCGGGCATGCTTTGTTGAGATCTGTGAAGTCCACACAGGTTCTCCATTTCCCATTAGGTTTCTTCACCAGAACAGGGTTTGCCAACCATACTGGGTAGAAAGATTCTTTAACCAATCCTGCATCCAATAACCTGTCGACCTCTTCTTTCAATGCTTGAGCTCTTTCTCCACTAACTGGTCTTCGCTTCTGTCTCACTCCTTTCCTTTCTGGATCAATATTCAGCTTATGACACATGACCCTTGGATCTATCCCTTCCATATCTGCGTGATACCATGCAAACACATCCAGGTTCTTGCCCAAAAAGGTAATAAGAGATTCCTTTAAGGTTAGGTCGAGTTGAGCTCCAATCTTCAACACTTTTGTACCATCCTTATCATTGATCTTCACATCCAAAGTTTCACCAGCTGGTCCGGCCTTGACCATGGTTTCTGGCATTCGTGGATCTAAGTCTACCTCCATCTCTGTGGTTGAATCCTCTTGAGGTTCCTGGACTGTAGACGATTCCTGAACTTCATGCATGACATTCCTTCTCTTTAATGCTGGCTGACTGTCTTCATTGCTCCCATTATGTTTCAGTTTTCGGGATTTTTCTTCATCCAATCCTTCTGCCATACACACATCACCATCCTTGTCCGTAGGAGGTGCACTTTTTATCAGCAAGTAAGGGTTATCTGGTCCCTGAAAAACTGGAATCTCAGCATGAGGTTCCTCTTCTGTAACCTCTTCAATTCTTACAGCTCTACATGATGTTGGCACAAAACCTTCTGAAGGCGGACTACGCAGGTCGAGCGTTATTTTATCTGGGTTCTTTCCTGGAAAATCATCAGGAACCTCGTCCATGGGTTCAGGCAATTTAGCAGCCTTAGCAACATGTTGCAAAGCTTTGGTGTAGCACTCTCTAGACTCATACTGGCATCCTCGAACTACACCAATTCCCTTTGGTGTTGGGAACTTCATAGTTAGATGGTAAATGGAGGTTACCACCCTCATCTCCTTCAAAATGGGTCTTCCCAGAATAGCATTGTAATTCATATTCTCTTCTATAACAATGAATTCTGCCAGCTGTGTAATGCAACATGGTTTATCACCTAGAGTTACTGGCAAACGAATCTTACCTTTGATAGGAACTTGATTATTAGTGAATCCATACAAGGTATCGTTTGTTGGAGTTAAGTCTTTATCCAGAAAATGCATCTTCTTGAAAGCTGAGTAAGATAACAAGTTTACAGAGCTTCCATTATCAACTAGCACTCGATGAACCTCATAAGACCCGATTCCTGCCTCAACCAATAAAGCATCGGTATGGGGATGGTGTACCCAATAAGAATCTTCTTTAGTGAAAGTAATATCTGCATCCTCTCCTTCAAACAGCCTTGGAGACCTCTGTGACAGATTGTAAATACTGGTCAAAGGACGTTCTTTAGCTTCACTCCTGCTGCTTCCTCCAATGTGGGGACCTCCTATAATTGTGCGTATGCACCCAGCCTTAGGTGGTCCTTCCATCACGACAGGTTCCTTTGTCTGTGTCTTCTGAGTCTTCTCATCTCTATATTTTTTGCCTTCTTGAGCCACCCATTCACTCAACTACCCTTGTCTGATTAGAGTTTCAATTAGGTCCCTGAGGTGACGACAGTCTGCAGTATTATGCCCATTGTTATCATGGAAGTCACAGTATGGGCGCTCATTCTTATTCCCTGGAGGACCAGTTCTGAAAGGCTTCTTAAACCACGAGGACTTCTCATTCACCGCGTAAATGTGATCGATCGGGGCTACCAAAGGGGTGAAAGTTTCATAGACAGGTCTCTCATATTTGTTGTTGTTATAGGAAGCTGGTGGCGGGACCTGACTCATGACAGGTTTAGTAGGATTCACAGCTTCAGGCTTCACCTGGGATGTACGACTAACCACCTTTTTATTGTCACGACCATTGGGGCTTCTTTGTCTCGACCTCTTGCTTCCACTTTGCCTTACGAAATCTGGATCCTTCTTTAACTCGGCCAGAGATTCCTCCACCAGACGGAAGGGTTCTGCCTGGGCATAAAAATCTGCCAACGTCTCTGGTTCTTTTCCTTGAAGTGCTTTCCAAAAGTCCGAGCCTCCTTTGACTCCAGCAATTAAGAAATTCTTTATGGTTTCCTCAGATGCTTTCCTAACCTTTGGAACCTCTGCATTAAACCTCTTGAAATATTCTGTCAATGTCTCACTAGGTCTTTGCTTGATATTGGCTAAGGTATTAGTTGGTGGTGCGAACGCAACAGATGCTCTAAATTGAGTGACGAAGAGCTTCCCCATACTCGCCCAAGAACCAATCGAATCAGCAGGTAACCTTTTGAACCATTGATGGGCTCCACCCTGTAGAGTTGCAGCCAGTAACCTGCATCTGGTGGCTTCCTTCACTTGATAGACATCCATCTCTGTGTCGAAACGACTAAGGTATTCAATGGGGTCAGTAGTTCCATCGAATTTCAACTCACTCGAAGGCCTATAAGACCTAGGCAGAGCCGACTTTCGAACCTTCTTGGTGAAAGGAGAAGCAGTTATAGGATTCACAGCAAGATTCTTTTCGTCCTTGAGTTGAGCCAAAATTTTCTTGATATCTTCTGCTGTCACCTCCCCAGTAGCTTCCGCCTTTGTCTTTTTACTCGTTCCTTCCTCCTTTTGCGACTCTGCAGTGCTTGATTCTTCAGTATCCTCGTCTGAATCCGTGCTTTCTTCTTCAATTATCTCAACAGACGGGTCTTTATCTTTCTTCTTTTTCTGTGAGGAACCTCCAGTCTTGGTTTTCTTCTTTCCCTTGGACCCTGTACGGCCCTTGCTAACAGTTTTACTCTTCTCAGGATTCTCTAGTTCTTCGTCACCATTATTCTGCTTTGGTTCTCCACCATCTTCTGGAACCTCCTCTCCATTCTCAGATTCTTCTTCCTCAAAGTTCAACTGTTTCGGAGTAACCTTCGACTTCTTGCCTTTCTTTGCCTTCTTTTTCTTCTTTTTACTTGAAGCCTGCTCTAAAGTCGACAAACGTTCTCCCACAGTCTTTAAGATTTCCATCATAGCTGCTTTAGTAACCTTCGGTGCTCTGGGAGGAGATTTGTTCCCCTCGTGAATCTGTCGCTCAGAACGGGTTGCTTCGCTATCAGAGTTGCCTGACATCTTTTCCACTCTTAAGATATTAACTATCCCCTCCTTCTAGCGCCAATGTTGATGAGTGGATTTCGTAACAACTTATGAGAGGTCTACGGGTAGTTGTATAGGCTAGCGATCAACTGTTCTGTGAAAGGTTTGGGTTGTGTTTGTGGGGGTTGAGCTGTGCTCGAGGGTGTCTCCAATAATCTCAAGTGCCTTTAGAGAAAATCAGAGAACTGAATGCGTCTTACCCCCGAGGTGCCTACGTACCCTTGTATATATAGGGATCAAGCTCACGTAGTTCTAATGGGACTTTGTCTCTTGCTGGAATAGCTGTATTCGATCACCTAGTTCGTGTAGAACTCAGGTTCCTTTAGAGCCTTCCACGAACTAGTTGGCTAAGTAGAGTAGAACTCGAGTTCGTACCCTACTATGATTCTCTCATTGGTCAGAATTATTCTAGGATCATCTGCGCCCTAGAATTATACTCAGATACCAATTCGTTTATCTGTTCTAGATGGCTTCTAGAACTTTCTGTTGGCAACTTATAGGAACCTGGTACTCAGGAACCTATATTTCAGGAGCCTGTTTCTCAGGAACCTCCTTATTTCGGTACATATCGCTTAGGGACCTCCCTTTTAGGCGTCAGTACCTGCACAAATAACAAACTGGTTAGTCTGGATAACTTTTCTCATGCTTTTATCATCTCTATGGCTATTGCTATGCTAACTCGAACTCTTCTGCTGGGAGGAACCTGGCCTTCTAATACTCTGCTTAGCTTCCTGACCATTGGGAACCTCCTGATACTCATACTTCCTTAGTCATTTCTTCTATTTGATCTTCATAAATCGTACTGGATCAATCTTCTAGCTCGTATGGACCGAACCCTATAGCTTAATGGGCCTAAATCTAGCCCATGGAGATTTTGGGCACAACAGTAAAGATTCATTATATTTAGATAATGAGTTAAAGATGAGTTTCATATAAATTCAAATTTTAAGAATCCTAGAATCATATATTAAAAGAATCATAGAATCATTTTTTGAACTAGCCTAAGTTGGGACTGAAAGAAATTATTAACTTAGAGGGATTATTAATTTATCGAGTACTAATTTAACGATGTTTTATTGTAGTTATAAAGCGTAAATTCTTATTCATGATTCATTTTTATGTCCAATTTTTATATTTAAAATTTAAATTATTATGTTTAAAATTTAAAATTTTATGTTCAATTTTTATGTTCAATTTCATATATTCAATTTTTATGTTTAAAATTTTATATTCAATTTTTATGTTTAAAGTATAAATTTTTATGTTTAAAATTTAAAAATATTGAATTATTTTGTCTTGAAATTTAAAATTTTAATTTTGAAGGACCTAAATCAGAAAATGGAAAGGTTCAAGGACTTAAACCAAAAATTTGTTTTCCACATCTAAGACACGTCATCAAGATTCTAACGTCCGTTAGAATCTTTTTTACGGAGGGACTTGAATAAGAAAAAAAAATAATTCAAGGACTCGAAATACGGAATCTTTTGTTCAAGGACCTAGACAATAAAACACGAATAATTCAGTGACCTATTATTTAATTTTCCCTTATAGAAAGTTAGAAACATGTCACGTTCAATCCAAAAAGAAAAGCTATAATTTTCCTTATAATACCTGGAGATCAAGTGCCCCTAAAACTGGAACATAATCAGCAATGTTAAAAGCTCCCGCAACCTCTCCCAACTCATGTATTATCTCGCTCAAGTCAAACCTATCATCCCTGCTCTTCCCAAACAACATTCTACAGGTCATGTCTTCTATCAGACGCGCCACCTTTTCGCTAACATCCACAATCTCACCTGTTCCTGCTGCCCTTTTCAAGGACTCCACCAGCAACCCGAGCTCCTCCCTTCTCAGCCCGGACATAGAGTCGATTTTCGCGACGCTAAGAAGCTCCATTGTGCAAAACTTTCTCACGTTTCGCCAGTACACACCGTACTTAGAAAACGCCATGCCTTTGGCGCCATAGGATAAATATTCCGTAGCCTGAGATTTAGGACGGCTAGCAAAAACCGTGTCGTGAGTCTTGAGGAAGAGCTCGGCAGCAGCTGGAGACGATGCTATAATAGCAGGGACGGAGCCTAGGCGAATCGACATTATGGGACCATATTTTCGTGATAACTTGTAGAGGGAACGGTAGGGGAGCTTTCCTAACATGTGTAGGTGACCGATAACTGGTAAACCTATGGGACCAGGCGGAGGCCTGCGGCCGCGATTTCGTACCATGGATCGGCATCGACGGATGAACCACCACAAGGCTCCCACGATTACCGAAAGTATGGCAGCATCCATGGGAGACATATTAAGAGAGTTCTAAAGTGTTTTTTTTTATTAAAGAGAGGTGTACTGTATGTACATTAAGAATTAAGAAGATTAAGTAATGTACACAAAGTCAAGTCAACTGAATGTAGTTTGGTACTGAATGTAGTTTGGTTATAAATGCAAATTCAATATATTCATGATCTGCTGCCTAGTTAAGTTACATGACAATGATGTACCAGACATTATCAATAATGAAATCCAAGTTTACGGACACAAATCAAAGAACACAGTGCACATAAAACGTTATCGTTATCCCGCACACCCGGAGTGTTTGGGAATTTTTTTTTCAGAATAAATCAATTTATTTTAAGGTGAAGTTAGAAATTTCTAATTTTTTTCTGAAAAAAATTAACTTTTTTTTGCAACTTATAGAATCTCAAACATACATTAAATACTTGTATAAAAAATTATCAAAATATGAAATTTTTACCCGAAAATAGGCCTCCAAAATCTTGGATGCCCCATATTTTAATTATTACGTATAAGTTAAACTAACTTATGAAGATGCCTCATATTTTAATTATTGCTTCACGCGCGTGCGCGCACACACACATGCTGTTGTCGCCTGTCTCGCCTCGCCACGTTACGTCTCGACTCGACTCGGGTCGGCTCGACTCGGTCAAGGGCGATTTGGGCGAATCTCTCGGCGTCTCACGTACGCGAGGCGACCTGGGCGAGGGATTTTATTTATGTTTTTAATTAATATTTTAGTTAGAATAAATATATATATCAATTGGGATCAGTACGTGGAATAAATCATGTGGAACTGGTCATACATCTAATACTGATGGGCCAAGTCCTGATGGATAAAATCCTGACGGTACCAGATCCTGATGACTGATGCACATCAGATCCTGACAGACGAAAATCTTGATAGATCAGATCCTGATGTTGGGTTCGAGATATCAAAACTGGGTCTGGACAGAATTTGAAAATATATATATTCGGATTAATTAAAATATTAAAACTGATATGTGTGGGATTAAATATGACGTAACCATTACGATTTATTTAATCAGCCATTACAGCCGTTTTGATAATCTTAAATCGACCGTTTAATTCTTATTAAACGAAATGGGGAGTTACGAAATTAATTGGGTGGTATCAGTTACACTTAGCCTCTCCTATTAATAGAGAGCTAAGCTGCTGATTTTAGATACACCACACCCTACATTCTCTTCTCCTCTCTACACTTTCTTCTCCCTTCCTTTCGTAGCTTCTCTGCTTGTGTGTTTTTCCAGCGACTGAGGTGCCAGTCGAAGTCAAGTATTCTGGTTGTTGTGATCATATTACTCGGAGCTGTTTTATCCTGGGAGAGGTGGTGCAAGCATCCCAACACAGTGTAAGTGGGGGCGATTATCTCTTCAAAAGCAGTCAGGACTTCGAGCAAGGCCTGACGACTCAGCTGTGTTACGCATTTGTTTGATATACTGCTAAACTATGGCTGATGGTATGTCTTCTGCTTTTCCTTCACAGTTACTGATATGCATGCTTTCTACCTTCGTGTTTTGTTTCGTTAATTGTTTGCTTGGCCTTGGCTTGTTAAATACGTTATATAACTGCCTCTATGTTGCTTTATTAGTTAATATTTCCAACATTCTTGAAGAGATAATCGGTTATATAGTATTTAGCATAATGGTTAACGAAAGTGAAGTTCCTGCTAGTGGTAGTTCGGTTGCATCTGTTGGGGTCATTGTTCGCACTTATTCACGCAAGAGAACGTGGTCAACAAGTAATATAGAGTAAAAAGGATTCGTTCCCACAGAGACTCAAATTGTTCGTTATGTTCACCTATGCACCAGCTAATGATTTACACTCACTGCTAAGACAATCACAATATTGGTTTGATTTAACTAATGATTGATTACCAACTAAACCAATTACGAGAAAATAACTTAACTTAAACCTTATAATAAACAAACATGGGATTTCAATTTCAATTACTACTTCATCTAGAATCTTATGCCCTTTAGCCTAGCATGTGACCGAGTTGATTACTGATTAGATGCACTAAACTGATACATACCAACTTTCGTTGTGCATATACCATCCTACTGATCATCCACAAATGATAGAAGTCAAGTAGTCACCAAATATGTGTAGTCCCTATATGTCTATAGCAATTGAACACATACCGGTTGAAAATCAAGCACCCATTAAACCACATAGTCGATGTAAGACGGTTAGAATCACATCACAAATTAATACATGTTCTTCACATGCAAAAACCTATGCTAGCATGAATTGTTCTAAACCCTAGATCCACTTTCGCATTCACTAGGATTAAACAAACAATTACAAGTGTTCGCGACGCACTTATAACGAATAAGCATAAACATACTAGGCAATCAATACATTCAATCACACACCAAGGCATAATTAACACTCAATAACTAGAATCCATAGCAAAATCCATTAAAACCCCATGATAACGAATTAGCCCATAATTGACCTAATTGTCATCATGGGTTCTTTGGAAAACATAATTCTAAAATCAACAAGTAAAAATAAAGAAGAAGAATAAGGTTTAGAATTAAATCCCCACAATAGAAGAATACAAAGGTTTCAAGAATAATCCTTGCTTTTCACTAGCTTGGAAGAATTCCTTCTCCTCTTCTCTCTTCTGAATAAAACTAGGTTATATGTAACGTATGTATATGTTATGATTACAAAGGTAGGACGTTGATATATAAAAAACGTTTCCTCCCTCTTGCCCAATAAAATATTTAATATTCTATTACAATTAGAATTTAATTAAGGTGCTAAAACCTGCCCGGAATATAATTAGAACTCGAAAAGGGCAAAACAGGAATTTCCCAGCCATGCTTCACAAAGTCTGCACGCGCGAATTAATTCAGTACTTTACTTGCACGTGATTCCTATTCCAGGTTGTAGAAAATCTCTCAAGCTTCGCGTGGGAAGTAAGATCGCTAAAAACGGACTTACAGAACTCCAGATATGGCCAAAACAGTATAAGCTGCGCAGCCTTCCCAGAAAATCCGAATTTAAATCAATTAATTCCCAAAAAATTGTAGAAGCATCCACCTTAATCAACATTCTCGTAAACCTGCACAACTAAGCAAAACACATCAAAACTACAAGAAACTTGAGTCCAAGACAATCAATTTAAGCCGAATTAGAATGTTCCAAGTGGATATAAATCCACTTATCACACCCCCAAACTTAAACCGATGCTTGTCCTCAAGCATTAACAATTACAACTAACTAACTAGTACCACTTCCGTAGGTGATCACGGTTGCATTTGGCATATGCAACAAGCCCTTTAAACCCCTAGGCAGCCCTAGTGGACGAGTAAGGTCTCGTGAGGGCCTATAGCGAATGTACCCACAAAATCCATTTAACCTAATGCAATGCAATGCATGAATGCAACTAATATGAAAATGCAAGATCCCCTTCAAACTCACCAAAACCAACTAACAAGCAAATATCTCAATGAATGTAACAAATCCAAGCAGAGCTCGACTAAATCCCCGTATACTAACAAATACATGAACAGAAACGTGCGTGTGTGCGATGCTCATCAGAAATACTCCCAAAACTAGGTCAAAAATCATACATGCTTTCCGTCAAGACAATCACAGGTTTATAATCAGAATAGACTGTAGACACTCCATAACCTAGGAACACCTCCACCCTTATCCAAGGTAGACAGAAACTCATGCTTTATTACTATACCACGACACTACATATACAATAAGCATGCTTATTTAACCGTGCAATGAATGAGACCCCTAAAGGCTTATACAATAATACCCATGTAGCGAGTGTTGGGTCAGTAGATCCCAGGCTATAAAGCCTTAGGTCACTAGGACTAAGTCCCCTCAGACTTAATTACTCGAGTATTAAAGAGCTCACTCTGGTTAATTTTGCATATGAACAAATAATACTTGACTCTTTTTTTTCCTTTTCTCTTTTTTTCTTTTTCTTCTTTTTTTTTTCTTTTTTTTTTTCTTTTTTTTTTCAATCTGGAATGAGCCTTTCTCATTTCCAACCCTAGACTACTCATATAAATATGAGCTGGCTACTAGCCATTTGACGCCTAGCCATTATTGACACATATTAACAACTAGCATGAAAATTCCTGGTTTCCCCCAAACTTAGACTTTAATGTTCCTACGCTATAAAGGGAATAACGAAAATTCTAAATATAAACAAGTGATTAAATCTCAAAACATCCCACAGGCATGACCCTAACCTAGCCCCAAAAGCACCCCAATGAGACTGTGTAATAAATTTTGTTCCCGTAACATGCAAGTCAATTTCATAGAAACTATAAATCAGCCCTCTACTCATCATCATCACACCTAAATCAACATCCACCTATCAATCAGAATCAGCTCATCCTAAGGGATCATGAAATATGCATGCCATGAAAATGCAACTAAATGAAAAACTCACATGGTATACGAAAATAAAACAAAATGTCCTATATGAAACAAACGTAGATAATACGAACATAACAATCATGCATGAACTATCACTACTATGCAAACATGATATCCTATATGAACACAAAATACAACAATATATATACAACTACTCATCCCTCAAACCACCCCCAAACTTAACATATTCAATGCCCTCATTGAATGGAAAGTAATACAAGGGATAGCAGAAAACATACCTACTCGTCCTCCTCTTCGGAGGAATCATAATCTGGCGGTGGATACTGCGTACGAGCTCCATAGACTGGCCACCTCGCCTGAATACCTGCATCTGTCAAAGCTGTAGCCATATCTTGAGCATACTCCCTGTTACAAGCATGTATAGCATCCATCCGCCTATACAAACGCCTAAAGTGGGCCTCCAAAACTCTCGGTACTTCAGAACCCTGTGGCTGAGCGCCCGCTCCATTACCACTAGCATCAACATCATCAACAATATAACCAAGCCCCCTCGGATCTGGAACCCCACCTTGCCAGTCAGGCATTCGATCAATAGACACATCAGTAATGGAAGGCAAAGGTGACTGCAACTCCTCATCCGCACCCCAAATAACACCACTTTCCGTACATAAACCAGCTATAACAGAAGCATGGGGCATCGATGATAGCGCATGAGATTTTAAAAACCGTATAATATTCTGATGAACAATATAGGCTACATCAATGTACTTCCCCTTTAGAATGCCCCACAAAAGAATCAATCTATCAACTGTGACCTCACCTATATGAGAAGTAGGCATAATATTCGCACAAAGGAATGCATACCATGCACGTGCAAATTTATTCATAGCAGAAGACAGAAAATTAACTGGCGCATTGGTTCCCACTTTATACTTCCAAACCGTACCAGGAACACATAATTCACGAACAATTGCCTCCAAATCCACATCCTTACTAGTCTTCCTTGCCCAATCTTCAGCCCCCACAAGCTTCGGTGGTTGTCCCATAATTTTACGAATAGCCTCAACATTATACTCCACCTGTTTACCTCGAACCACACACACCTCATCCGGCTCACCCTTAGCATTAGCATAAAACTCCCTAACAACATTCACCGGAACTGGAGCAGGTGCCTTACAAATCTCTCCCCAACGTAACTCACTAATCACATCAACCAACCCATAATGACGAGTTGGTAAAAACCCCCTTTCTTTCGCCACCGACTTAGACAACAACCTATTATACTCAACCTCCGCATCCGGAGAAGAAAATCTCTCCACCCTAATAGCACCACCCCTCATTCGCTTAGGCGCCATAATAATCAAAACCCCACTCAACAATAGCACCACCAAAAACCACCAAGAAAAATCCCACCAAAAACCACCAAACCAAATCACACCAAAAATACCCACGTAACAAGAATAATACAAAAACCCCAATTTACAAGAACACAAATTCGTAATAAAATAGAGAAAAGAATTCCCACTACGAATCAAAGAGGTGAACTTGTACTAATTTTCCCCCAAACTTGAATTTTTAAGAGATGTAGAAGAGAAAGATAATGAATTGGGTGTGTATGTATGGGTATATATAGGCCATGGAGTGATAGGATGAATATAAGAATTTTAATGTGAAAAGGAAAAAATTTGGGTGGAATTTGGAATTTGATATGGGATAGAAAAAATATTTAATGGATAAAAGAAAAAGATTTAGAAAAGAAATAGGAATTGGAATTTTTTAGGAGAGATGAGGGGTTTTTGGAATTAAAATAGGAAAAGATTTGGGGAAGATATGGGGTTATAAAAAGAAATTGGGGAGAAAGATTTTATTTTTATATACATAACAGAACTCTCGGCCACAGAACAGTACACAAGGCGCTGAAAAAAAAATTTCCAACCCTTCTGCTTCACGCGCAAGTTGCCGCGAGTGGGAGCAACTTGCCTCCTTTCCAGATGCGCCATTGCAGATTGCGCCACAGAGGGGCAAACTGCCTCCCTTCCAGAGACGCATACGCAAACTGCGTGTCAGGGCCGCTAGTTGCGTTACTTCCAGAAACGCACATGCAGGTTGCGTTACAGCCCTGCAATTTGCTAAAAAATTCGATTTTTTTTTTTTTTTTTCACAACACTCCAATTTTTTTTTCTCTTCTTTTTTTTTTTTTTTTTTTCAAAGAATACACCAAACGCGTGGGTTGCCTCCCACGAAGCGCTTCTTTTACGTCAATAGCTTGACGTGACTTCCATGATTTACTCAATAATTGCAAGAACCGCGGTTTCAGCCCCACGATTCGATACCTCACCAAAGTACGGTTTCAATCTCTGACCATTAACTTTGAACGACTGATCAGGTGATTTCTCAAAAATCTCAACCGCTCCATGCGGAAACACGGTTTTTACAACAAAGGGTCCTGACCATCTCGATTTTAGCTTTCCTGGAAATAGACGAAGGCGAGAATTAAATAATAACACAGGTTGTCCAGGAACAAATACCTTGTTAACTAAACGCCGATCATGCCATCTCTTCACTTTTTCTTTGTAGAGTTTATTGTTCTCATAAGCTTGCAAGCGAAACTCGTCCATCTCATGAAGTTGCACCATTCTCTTCTCACCCGCGGCTGTAAGATCGAAATTTAGCTTTTTCAAAGCCCAATAAGCCTTGTGCTCCAATTCCGCCGGCAAATGACAAGCTTTCCCGAAGACAAGCTGATATGGTGACATTCCCAAAGGTGTTTTATATGCCGTTCGATAAGCCCAGACGGCTTCATCGAGTTTCAGAGACCAATCCTTTCTTGAAGGACTCACCACCTTTTCTAGAATACGCTTGATTTTCCGATTAGACACTTCAGCTTGGCCATTGGTCTGAGGATGATATGCTGTAGCTACCCGATGATTGATATTGTATCTGGCCATAAGATTAGTGAACTTGCGATTGCAAAAATGAGTGCCTTCATCACTGATAATGACTCGAGGAGTACCAAATCTGGTGAAGATGTTCTTCTGAAGGAAATTAAGCACGACTTGAGCATCATTTGTCGGAAGTGCTTTGACCTCAACCCATTTAGAGACGTAATCAACTGCTAGCAAGATATATTGATTGTTGCATGAAGAGATAAAGGGTCCCATGAAGTCAATTCCCCAAACATCGAAAATTTCCACTTCCAACATTACATTAAGGGGCATCTCATCCCTCCTCGATATGTTACCAACACGCTGACAACGATCACACCTTAAGACGTACTGATGAGCATCTTTAAAAAGAGAAGGCCAATAGAACCCTGCTTGAAGAATACGAGTAGCAGTCTTTTCACCTCCATAGTGGCCCCCATATGTCGTGGCGTGATAATCCTTCAGAATAGCCTCTGTTTCACTATACGGCACACATCTTCTAAGAATCTGATCAGCTCCCTGTTTAAACAGATATGGTTCGTCCCAACGATACCATTTAACTTCATGCAAGAACTTCTTCCTTTGTGCATAAGAAAATTCAGATGGAATGACTTGACTAACCAGAAAGTTCACAATGTCTGCGTACCATGGCTCCTCTTCTTGCACCCTAAACAATTGCTCATCCGGGAAGAATTCATTAATGATGGTACTGTCTCGAGAAGATTTACCCAAGTCCTCCAGACGAGAAAGATGGTCAGCTACTTGATTCTCTGTCCCTTTCCTGTCCTTAATCTCCACATCAAATTCTTGTAACAGAAGTACCCAACGAATTAAACGAGGTTTGGAGTCCTTTTTAGAGAGCAGATATCTAATAGCCGCGTGATCCGTGAACACCATTACCTTTGTACCAAGCAAGTAAGAACGAAATTTTTCAAAACCATAGACTATGGCCAACAGCTCCTTTTCAGTGGTAGTGTAGTTCAACTGAGCATCATTAAGAGTCTTGCTTGCATAATAGATCACATGAAACACTTTGTCTTTCTTTTGACCGAGAACAGCCCCCACTGCATAATCGCTAGCATCGCACATCATAGCGAAAGGTTCACTCCAATCGGGAGCAATAATCACTGGTGCTGAAACCAATTTCTTTTTCAGAGTCTCGAAAGCGGTCAAACATTCTTCATCAAATTTAAAAGGAACATCCTTTTCCAAGAGCTTACACAACGGTTTGGAGATTTTTGAGAAGTCTTTGATAAAACGCCTGTAGAAACCTGCATGACCAAGGAAACTACGAATCCCTCTCACTGAAATAGGTGGTGGAAGATTTTCAATTGTCTCTATTTTTGCCCTGTCCACCTCTAGACCTCTCCGTGACACCTTGTGCCCAAGAATAGTTCCCTCCTGAACCATGAAGTGGCATTTCTCCCAGTTAAGCACTAGATTAGTCTCCACACATCTTCTCAGAACCGCACCCAGATTATTCAAACATTCATCGAAAGAGAGACCGATTACAGAAAAGTCATCCATGAAAACTTCTACGGTCTTGCCAATCATGTCTGAAAAGATAGCCATCATACACCTCTGAAAAGTAGCAGGTGCACCACACAAACCAAAAGAAACTCGCCGAAAAGCAAATGTACCAAATGGACATGTGAAAGTCGTCTTCTCCTGATCTTCAGGGGCAATACAGATTTGATTATACCCAGAATATCCATCCAGTAGGCAATAGTACTCCTGACCTGCAAGCCTGTCCAGCATCTGATCAATAAAGGGCAAAGGAAAATGATCCTTCCTAGTGGCCTTGTTCAATTTCCGGTAGTCCATACAGATTCTCCAACCAGTGACTGTGCGAGTAGAGATAAGTTCATTCTTCTCATTGGTGATTACCGTCATGCCACCTTTCTTCGGCACACATTGAACTGGGCTTACCCATGAACTATCAGAAATGGGATAGATGATCCCTGCATCCAACCATTTGATGATTTCTTTCTTCACAACTTCTTTCATGATTGGATTTAGACGTCTCTGATTTTCCACTGTTGGTTTACTCCCTTCTTCTAAAGGAATTTTATGTTGACAGTAAGCTGGACTAATTCCCTTGATGTCTGCTATGGTCCATCCAATAGCTGATTTGAATTCTCTAAGAACTCTCAAGAGCTTGTCTTCCTCAGAATCTGACAAGTTAGCAGCAATAATCACAGGTAAAGTAGATGACTCACCAAGAGAAGCATACCTTAAGTGATCAGGTAGTGGTTTGAGCTCTAGAGTTGGCGCTTCTTCAATGGATGGTTTCAACCGCTGATGTGACCCCTTCAATTCAGATAGACCTAACGATTCCACTGGTCTCTCGAATTTCCTTTGCCATGGAGTAGCATCAAGAAGTAGCAGTTGCTCATCTATCTCATCTTCTTCCAAAAAAGAATCACTAATCAGTGCTTTTTCCAATGTGTCATTCAAGAGCAGATGCTCAATTTTAGATTGCACTGCAGACTCCACCAAATCTATCTTCAAACATTGCTCTTCTTCAGTTGGAAACTTCATAGCCTTGAAAACATTGAAGGTGACATTTTGATCATGCACCCTCATCGTAAGTTCCCCTTTTTGCACGTCGATCAAGGTTTGCCCCGTGGCCAAGAATGGTCTCCCAAGAATGATAGGGATTTTCTTGTCTTCTTCAAAATCAAGTATGACGAAATCCGCGGGAAAGATGAGTTTGTCCACTTTTACCAGAACATCTTCTACAATTCCTCGAGGGTAAGTAACTGAGCGATCAGCTAACTGGAGTGACATGTTGGTAGGCTTAGGCTCCGGAAGACCAAGTTGCAAGAAAACCGAATAGGGCATGAGGTTGATGCTTGCCCCTAAATCACACAAACACTTGTCAAACGACAAATTTCCAATGATGCACGGTATGGTAAAACTCCCCGGATCCTTCAGCTTAGGTGGCAACTTTTGTTGCAAGACAGCACTGCACTCCTCCGTCAAAGCGACGGTCTCTAACTCCTCGAGCTTCAATTTCCTCGAAAGTATGCCCTTCATGAACTTGGCATAACTTGGCATTTGTTCAAGCGCTTCAGCAAATGGTAGATTTATGTGCAACTTTTTGAACACTTCCAAGAACTTTGCGAATTGCTTATCAAACTTCTGTTTCTGAAGCCTTTTAGGGAATGGCGGAGGCGGATAAACTTCTTTGCTAGCTTCCGTAATTTTTGAACCTGTTTTCCCATCTGACTTCTCCTTTTCTTCCTCACCTGATGCCTTCTGAATGACCGGGAGAGCTGAATTAGAAGACCGGATAGACCCCTCAGACGCGCCCGCGTCCACATCACTGTTCACAGCATTTTCAAGTTCTTCATTTAACTGCTGGTTGACTCCCAGATCACCTGTAACCTTTCCAGAACGTAACGTAACAGCATGAATCTGTTCCTTGACCTCCTTTTTACCCGGATTAGCTTCCGTGTCACTAGGTAATTGCCCTTGAGGTCTGTTCAAAAGAGCATTGGCCAGTTGGCCCATTTGAGTTTCAAGAGTTTTGAGAGATGCTGCTTGACTCTTGTACATCATTCGCAATTCTTCCATTTCTGACTTCTCATTAGATTGCACATGACTTCCAGGTTGCTGTTGATGAAATCCAGGTGGATTGTATGGTGGCCTTTGGGCATAGGGTTGTTGATAACCCGAATTGTTGAACTGCCTTGCACTATACTGCTGACCCTGAGATGGTTGTTGCACAGCATTCTGATTGTTGCTCCAACTGAAGTTAGGATGATTCCTATTGTTGGGATGATATGTATTTGGAGCAGGTTGTGACGGCCTCTGATAATTGCTGACAAACTGTGCCGACTCACTAGAAATTGCACATTGATTAGTGTCATGAGCCCCCGCACACAATTCACAGACCATGGCGACTTGTTGAACCCCCACCTTAGCCAATGAGTCCACTTTCATGGTTAGAGCCTGTAGCTGAGCTGCTATAGCTGTTGTGGCATCCATTTCAAGTACACCTGCAACCTTACCTTGTGGAATACGCTGTGTCGGATTCTGATACTCGTTTGCAGCCATCATTTCAATCAAGTCATAGGCCTCTTCATAGCTTTTGGCCCACAGAGCTCCTCCAGATGCTGCATCAAGCATTGCTCGAGAATGACTTAACCCATTGTAGAAGCTATTGATGACCATCCAATTTGGCATCCCATGATGGGGACATTTCCGGAGCATCTCCTTGTACCTTTCCCAAGCTTCACACAGTGATTCACCAGAATGCTGACTAAATTGTGTAAGAGCATTCCTCATGGCAGCAGTCTTTGCCATAGGAAAGAATTTAGTCAAGAACTTTTGTGCCAGATCTTCCCATGTAGTGATGGAACCTGCTGGAAGTGAATGCAACCAGCTTTTTGCTTTGTCCCTCAAAGAGAAGGGAAACAACCTTAGCTTGATAGCGTCCTCAGAAATTCCGTTGGTTTTGAAGGTGTCACAGATCTCAATGAAGTCCCTGATATGCATGTTGGGATCCTCAACAGATGAACCCCCAAACTGGACTGAGTTCTGGACCATTTGGATCGTGCCCGGCTTGATCTCAAAATTATTTGCAGCAATAGCCGGCCGCACAATACTCGACTGAATATCATTAATCTTGGGCTGAGAATAATCCTTCAGCGCCTTGTTATCTGCCATTTCTCCAGTAACTTCCAACTCTTCTTCACTTTCCTCCACTAATTCCTCTTCGTGCTTCCTTTCTTCCAGATTTTCTTTACGAGCTTGAGATCGAGTAAGCATACACGCTCAAGATAGTACCTGAGAAACCCCAAAGTAAATGAGTGAGAAAAACGTCTGAGTCAGTGAATTTAATCCAAATTGATGACAAGATCATAAACTAAACAAACAATGAACCGAGTCCCCGGCAGCGGCGCCAAAAACTTGTTCGCACTTATTCACGCAAGAGAACGTGGTCAACAAGTAATATAGAGTAAAAAGGATTCGTTCCCACAGAGACTCAAATTGTTCGTTATGTTCACCTATGCACCAGCTAATGATTTACACTCACTGCTAAGACAATCACAATATTGGTTTGATTTAACTAATGATTGATTACCAACTAAACCAATTACGAGAAAATAACTTAACTTAAACCTTATAATAAACAAACATGGGATTTCAATTTCAATTACTACTTCATCTAGAATCTTATGCCCTTTAGCCTAGCATGTGACCGAGTTGATTACTGATTAGATGCACTAAACTGATACATACCAACTTTCGTTGTGCATATACCATCCTACTGATCATCCACAAATGATAGAAGTCAAGTAGTCACCAAATATGTGTAGTCCCTATATGTCTATAGCAATTGAACACATACCGGTTGAAAATCAAGCACCCATTAAACCACATAGTCGATGTAAGACGGTTAGAATCACATCACAAATTAATACATGTTCTTCACATGCAAAAACCTATGCTAGCATGAATTGTTCTAAACCCTAGATCCACTTTCGCATTCACTAGGATTAAACAAACAATTACAAGTGTTCGCGACGCACTTATAACGAATAAGCATAAACATACTAGGCAATCAATACATTCAATCACACACCAAGGCATAATTAACACTCAATAACTAGAATCCATAGCAAAATCCATTAAAACCCCATGATAACGAATTAGCCCATAATTGACCTAATTGTCATCATGGGTTCTTTGGAAAACATAATTCTAAAATCAACAAGTAAAAATAAAGAAGAAGAATAAGGTTTAGAATTAAATCCCCACAATAGAAGAATACAAAGGTTTCAAGAATAATCCTTGCTTGTCACTAGCTTGGAAGAATTCCTTCTCCTCTTCTCTCTTCTGAATAAAACTAGGTTATATGTAACGTATGTATATGTTATGATTACAAAGGTAGGACGTTGATATATAAAAACGTTTCCTCCCTCTTGCCCAATAAAATATTTAATATTCTATTACAATTAGAATTTAATTAAGGTGCTAAAACCTGCCCGGAATATAATTAGAACTCGAAAAGGGCAAAACAGGAATTTCCCAGCCATGCTTCACAAAGTCTGCACGCGCGAATTAATTCAGTACTTTACTTGCACGTGATTCCTATTCCAGGTTGTAGAAAATCTCTCAAGCTTCGCGTGGGCAGTAAGATCGCTAAAAACGGACTTACAGAACTCCAGATATGGCCAAAACAGTATAAGCTGCGCAGCCTTCCCAGAAAATCCGAATTTAAATCAATTAATTCCCAAAAAATTGTAGAAGCATCCACCTTAATCAACATTCTCGTAAACCTGCACAACTAAGCAAAACACATCAAAACTACAAGAAACTTGAGTCCAAGACAATCAATTTAAGCCGAATTAGAATGTTCCAAGTGGATATAAATCCACTTATCAGTCATGGATTGGACCACTTACAGTTTTCCACAACCCGTTGAATTAAATGGCTTGCCGGAGAAATTCAATGGGGGCGTTGGCTTTTCTCGTTGGCAGAAAAGGATGAAGTTGTGGTTGACTGTAAAGGGTTTATGGCCTGTTGTGGAATATGAGAAGCCGGTTGTGGATCAAGAAAAGGATGAATCAGTTAAGGGTTTTGCGAAGTGGGCTGAGAATGATGTGGTGGCTAGGGCGGCCATTTTGGTTGCTCTAACGAACACCTTGTTTGATGTGTACTCCTCTGATGCCTACAATGCAAAACTCTTATGGGAGAAGCTGGACCAGACACATAATACTGACTCACAAGGTCTGGAAAAGTATTCAGTGGCTAGGTTCATTGATTTCAAGCTGGTGGATAATAAATCCATGACTGAGCAAGTGCATGAGTTCGAGATGATAGTGCATGCTTTGAAGGAGTCCGGAATGGACCTCCCCGAAAAGTTTAAGGTGATGAGTGTGATTGAAAAGCTCCCAAAGTCTTGGGAAGAGTTCTGTCTCTCCCTGAAAAGACAGAAAGGAGAGTTCACCTGGACCAACCTTATGTTGGACATCTCGGTGCAAGAACAACACAAGTCCAAATAGGGACATGTGATGCCAACTGAGCACGGAAGCTCGAAGGTGAATGTAGCAACTGTAGGATAGAAAATGAAGGCTGTCTCTAAGAAGGGTAATAGTAATAAACCTAAGAATGACAAGGACAAGGCCAAGAAACCAAAGGCAAACAAACCATGTTGGTCTTGTGGGCAGGTTGGGCACTGGAGTAAGGACTACCCTACAAAGAAAGCGAAGAAAACCGAGGTGGTAGCGCAAGCGAATGTTGTGCTTGAAACTAGTGGGCCTGTAGTGAACATGGTTGTTGGTGAGGCTCTGGCTTCTGAAACCAACGTGGAGCGGTATGTTACCTACAACCCTGTACTATTTTCCACTTATCTGTTAAATGAATGGTTGATTGATACTGGAGCTAATGTGCATATTTGTGCTGACATTAGTTTATTTGTATCGTATCAACAGAGTCATAGCTTAACAGTGACGATGGGGAACGCAAGTGCCGCTCAAGTACATGGAGTATGAAACGTGGACCTGAAGTTTCCTTCGGGTCGTGTTCTATCCCTGACGAGAGTGCATCATGTTCCCGACATGCGTAGAAATATAATAAGTGGCAGCTGTTAAGTAGGTAATGGTTTTGAAGTCTCTTTCAAATGTAATAAAGTAGTTCTTATTCATACTGGTACATTTTTTGGCAAGGGTTACTTGTCAAATGGTTTATTTGTAATAAATGCTGAGCCCATTTTGGGTGCGTTGATTCATAATATTACTCATTCTATTAACTGTGTTGAATCTTCAAATTTATGGCATGCTAGACTTGGTCACTTAAACTTTGGTGCTCTTAAAAATATGATGAACTTAGAGTTGATTCCAAGACATACTATAGAAAAGAATTCTAAATGTCAAGTATGTGTGTCTGTTAAACAAATAAGGAAACCTTTTCATAATATTGTTAGGGATTCAAACTTGTTAGATTTAGTACACACTGATATTTGTGAATTTGGTGGTGTGTTGACTAAAGACCAGTTTATACACTTCATTACCTTTATAGATGATAGTAGCAGATATTGTTATGTTTATTTACTTAGACATAAGGATGAAGCACTTAGTAAATTCATTATATATAAAACTGAAGTAGAAAAACAAAATAGTAAGGTACTTAAAAGGTTGAGATCTGATAGAGGTGGTGAGTATACGAGTAACTCTTTTAATGAATTTTGTGCAAGCAATGGAATAGTTCATGAAGTTACCCCACCATACACACCTGAGTCTAATGGGGTTGCTGAGCGAAAGAACAGAACATTTAAAGATATGATTAATAGTATGCTTATTAATTCTGGGTTGCCTAAATACATGTGGGGAGAGGCTCTGAATACGGCTTGCCATATTCTGAATAGAGTCCCTCCACTACAAGAAAAAGTTCAATAGACATCACACATTAGACATCGGTTGTAAATGTCACTGATGTTAAAATATGTAATAGCATCACCCCATATTTAACTGATGTCTTTGTTTTTCGTAAACATCACTTTTTTTAAAACCGATGTCTAAACTCAGCCTTAAAAAATTAAAATGCGCGCTCTTCTTCATTTGTTTCCCCCTTAACTAAAATTTTTCCCTCTAAGTCAAATATTCCCCCCTTCACCAAATATTCTCCCCGCCTACAATTATTCCCTCAGACAAATTAAATCACAAAACTAATAAAATTAAAAACTACTACTCTCTCACTCACTCTCTCTCTCAGATCTCTCTCTCTCTCTCTCTGGCGACGACTGAATCTCTCTCACCTCCACCACCACTCACTGCTCTACTTACCACGACCACCTGCTCTACGTACTCACCTTCGGCCGTCTGAATCTTGCACGATTGAATCTCTCTCTCTGTCTCTCTCTCTCTATACTTGTCTCTCCTTTGCTCGTCGAAATTGGTAAGAATATGCTTGTCTCCTCCAGCCTCTACACGAATATCTCCTATACGATTTCTAGGGTCTTCTCTATTGAAATTGATGAGCTTCAATTTTAATCAAAACCCTAATTTCTTAAATTAGGATTTTTTTTAATGAAAACCCTAATTTCTTAAATTGGGTGTTGTCATTTACTTGGATGTATTTGTTATCCCCTAATTATTTTGAATTTTTTTTACAGGACCTTTGTCACTTCGTTGTGGATATGGTTGTTATTTAGGTAATTTTTAATTTTTGAATTTCTTAGTTGAATTTCTGAAATGTGTTATATTAATATGATTATTTACATATGTAAAATGTGTATTTACATATTATATTGATGGTCAAGTTATATATTAAATCTACATGAAAAGAATTAGACAAAGAGCATTTTAAGTTAATGTTATTATATATTTATTGCAGTATCCACTTAAATGACAATTTTTTCATATTGCAGTCTGTGATCAAGAAGAAATATGGCCAGGATGCAACTAATGTTGGTGATGAGGGTGGCTTTGCTCCTAATATTCAGGTCACGAATCATTCAATTTTCAGTTAGTTTGAGGTTGTTGTACCTTTTTATTATTGTAATGATTTCACGGTTTATTCCCTTATACTGCCATGTAAATATTTCAGCAAAACAAGGAAGGTCTGGATCTACTCAAGACTGCCATTGAGAAAGCTGGTTACACTGGCAAATTAAGTAGGTTATTCCTTATATGTGATATCTTCATCTATTGTGCAGTTTGTCATGACATAGGACTCATAATATTTTTCTTAAAGCTTGTTATTGGAATGGATGTTGCTGCATCGGAGTTCCATGGATCAGACAAGACCTACGATCTGAACTTTAAGGAGGAGGTTGGTTTCTTAAACTTTTGTAGTTAGTATAAGACCTTCATCATCAATTAATATGCGTGGACTCTAGATTAATATTATTAGTAGAGCATTGTGTAAAGTTCATTCTTTAGTTCCATGCATATTAAGGCAATATGTTGGTAAAGAAAGATATCATACGTTGGTAAAAAAATCATATATTTATATTTTTATTGACTTGATGTGCAGAATAACGATGGGTCGGAAAAGATATCAGGAGAACAACTTAAAGATCTTTACAAGTCGTTTGTATCTGAGTATCCTATTGTGTCGATTGAGGATCCATTTGATCAGGATGACTGGGAGCACTACGGTAAAATGACAGCTAAATGTGGAGTACAAGTGCAGATTGTTGGAGATGACGTTTTGGTCATAAACCCAAAGGTTAGAACCATGTCCCACTGGCACTACTGTTCTCTTAGTCAATCTAGTACTAAATTCCTCCTTGTATTATTATTTGGTCTTTACTTGGTTCTTATTTGCCATGGTTGAACTTTGAGTGCGACTGGATTTGCAACCTGGATAGTTATGCGAGCATAATACTTTTTCTTTTTTCTTTCTTTGGTTGTAACAATCCATTATTATTGTTCCCTTGCACATAGAGTTGAGAAGGCAATGAAGGAAAAAACTTGCAATGCTTGTCTTCTTATACAAACAAACGGTAAGTATGCAGGTCCCAGAATATCATAGTTATTGATATTTAGGTATTCAAACAAACTTGCAATCTGATCCTGTTAATGTTTGTTCTTAAAACTTACAGGGACAAATCAAAACTGGAGCCCCATGTAGGTCAGAGCATCTTGCAAAATACAATCAGGTTAATGTATAACTTATCATCCATCATAACAGGTTAATATATAACTTAGCAATGCAGTAGCTGGTAAAAATGTAATTTGCTACCGAATAATGTTACGTATTGCTACATTTTCTTGTGTCTAATTGTTGTCATGTTTGGACTAGATAGGTAGCACTATATCAACTACATATATATTTGTCATGAGTCATTGGCAAATTTAAATGGTACACAAATGAATTAAAGTCAACTAAGATTGATTCCACTTTGTTGGGGTCATACAATAATAGTGTTCAACTTAACGGTTTCTTTGTTTTTAGCGAGTATGTTTAAATGTAAGAGTATGAGTATGCGTTAATTGCTATACTTACAATGTGTATATTAATCTAAACTGTAAAGCTTTTTTTATCTAAATGTTTGACTAGCAGTTCATGAAATAATAAATTTGTAAATTGTTAGAGAAATGTCTTTCATATCATCATATATTCATATTTATGAGATATTTGGCATAAAGAGGCATAAAATCAAAATATGCACGTCCTGGTTCAAGTTCTCACCTCTCTTGCAAGGCTCAGAAAGTGTCTTATACTCTATTAAATTCAAAGTTTTACAGTTGTGATGCAACTCGGGGAGCTAAACTTTTTCTTTTCAAAAGTAGAATTAGTTTATCATGTATATTTATGCAAGTGTAACAATATAAGAATAATACTTACAGATGTGTTTGAAGTGCATTAAATTTTGTAAGTATAATCTGTAATGTTGCATTAAATATTGCAGATGTGTTGGTGATTGTCTTAATTGCTTTTATTGTGCATCAGCATTAAATTTTTGATACATTATGAAGTTTCTATGTTCTAATAGGTTCACATTGTTATTCTTCACGTATATAATAATTTACTTACATGTATATGATAATATTAGTATACATTTTACATATAGATATGCTGGGATTTGGTAGTGAATGGGATGTGAACATATTTTTTCTATACAGTATTCTTATTGTAACTGATTGCCTGGGCTTCTGATGCTTGGATTTCCAATGCCTATATTCAGTGATTGGATTAGAAGCTTTTTTTACATACCAACATTAGCTTTTGATACATTTTGAGGTGTTTATATTTTAATAACTTCACATTAGTTTTCACAATTTACAGGCTATAAGAGTTGAACATTGTGAACGAGTTCATGTGATTACATCAGCTAAAAGAATCTGCATTGCTAATTGTCGTGAGTGTATATTCTTCTTGGGGGTAAATCAGCAACCACTTATTGTTGGTGATAACCATAAATTACAGGTGAGTATAACTTAGCATTTTGTTTTGAACTGCAGAAACTGATCACTTTCTTCCCATTCATCGTGAAGCTCCAAAATTTGTGGACCAAACAACTGACCAACAGATCCTTTCCACTGGAATAAAGGTGATATATAAGAAGTTGAACAAATAATATTCTATAAATCCACAAATTTGTGATAGTGCTTCAAGTCACTATTGAATATTGAAAGTTGATTTACTACCTATTTACTGGCGTGGGATGGACTATTTTATATGATATTTCTACTTCTTAACTACGACTTACGAGTCCTTCAAATACCTATGTTGCATCACATGTTGTAGATTTACTTGTTCCGTATCATAAAGGAGGAAAGATTGGCATGTTTGGTGGTGCTGGTGTGGGAAAGACAATGCTTATTATGGAACTAATTAACAATGTTGCCAAGGCTCATGGTTTGTATCGACTCCACCGTCTAAAATAACTTGTATATTTCATGTTATCTAAGTGGTTCTATTTCTATACGTAGGTGGTTTCTCTGTGTTTGCTGGTGTTGGTGAGCGTACTCGAGAAGGCAATGATTTGTACAAGGAAATGATGGAGAGTGGTGTTATAAAGCTTGGAGATCAACAGGTTTGTAAGTTGTAACTGTAACCCATCAATTTGTAATGAAACTGCTATTTGAAATGGCATTAAAAGTGGCTGCTATTTGGAACAGCAAAAGTGGCCTATGAGAAAGAAAGGACTATTGGATGGGTTTGTGTAGTTGTAATCAGGATGATTTTTTTGGAGAGCTACAAAGAATGCTTCTGGAGATACCTGAATTAACAGAATTACACCCCATACCTGATGCTTATGTTCCGGTGCTGGGATTCAAGTTTAAAGGGGTTTCTATAGATATTTTATATGCTAGACTCTCTCTTTGCTTTGTGGATGGGTACTTTGCTTTGTGTAGTTGATTTTGCGGATATGTAGTCATGTTTACTTGTTTTGGATTTGGTACATTGGATATGAAGTTTATGTAGTAATTTGGATGTTGATGACATTGATTTTTATTTTGTCAATAGCCACATAATGACAATTGTCGCATATATTATTAGCAAATAAAGTGATTTTACCAAATAATGATGTCTAAAACAAAGATATACATCACATTTTTTCTGCAATGTTCGATGTCTAAAAAACAAATAGAAATCAATTTTTATTTATAAAATCTGATGTCTAAGAGACATATAAATGAGTTTTTTCAGAAAAAACTGATGTTTATACCTACATTAGACATCAATATTTGATGATGTCTAAGATAGTTATGTTAGTGTAGGTGCCCTAGAGGCAATACATTGTTTCTTTTAATAAACCCTTATGTCATTTGATTATTCATTAAACGTATTTATTATGACTTTAATTACTGCGATATATTTGTTAGCATAATAAATGTCCTTAGAATCATGATACACATTGTATAGTTTAAGTACATGACTTGAACTTGAGATTATATAATATATCATATTCTTAAAGGTCCCTAGTCGAGTATTATTATTACAGGGCAATAATAATACATAAATAGACTAGTATGTTGTTTGACAGATAACCACATCTCATTGGTTATAAGTATGGAGATACTAAAGTCAAAAACATAGGTACATGTAGGGGTACATGGTACTGGATAGACCCAAAGTGAGATTCTTCATGTTTAATAAAGTCATAAGAAAGACTCACAGTGATAATGGTGTAATGGTCCTTTGACTTGAGATCATTATATTTCTATACGAGGATTAATATACTTTGACTACATTAAAAGTTACCTTTGACCGGGTGATGATAAAAGTGGACATCGGGTATATCATGAGTCGTATGAGAAATATGAATGATAGATAAAGGATTTAACCCTCCTATAATTAGGAGAGATATTATTGGCCTCTTGATTGAGTGAGACTATGAAATGCATGGCCGTGCTCAAATAATGATTTGTTTTAATAGTCTACTCATGGATCAAGTAAACCCGGATTAAATGTTGAAGAGGATGACTAAACACATGCCTCGAGTTTAATCTATTATATTTGGTTAAAGGGATTATATTACACGGAAACATTAATCATAAAAGGTTTAAATTGGATCACCGATTATTATTATTACTTGGGTAGCAATGATGTATTACTAGATACCGCTCATTGTTTATAATTTTATTAGATATTAAAATTATTGCCAACGTAATAATAACCTATAGGGTCACAAACTTAGAACGTCTTAAAAGGAGTTTTAATTTAAATTCAGAATTTAAATTAAATCATTATTAAATTGAGAATTGGCTATTTAATTAATTGGACTGGTCCTAATTAATTATCTAAGCAAATTCGAATTTAATAAAGTAAGAACAGAATTGGATTTAAGGAAGTCCAATAATAAAATCAGTATAGAAATAGAATTGGGTTTAAGGAAGCCCAATTCGGTTTTTTGATTTTAGCCCATTATCTCTCTTATATAAATACATAATGATGTATTATTTTAGGGAAAAGAGTCATTAAATCGTAATTGACAAAACCCTAGCAGCTCCATCTTTGAGAGGCTAGAGAGAGAGGCTGTTCTTCGTAGGCTAGTACCTGGCTCCTCGGATCGTTGGACGGTCGGACGTTCGTGTGGATTACCTTAGAGACACGGATCTTGACGCCAGGACTGTGTGTGGTGATTACAAGCAAGGATCTCCGTTGAGTTCGTGAAAGTCATCATCTTAATAGGTATGATTCGTTATCTCCATAATCTGCCCAGAATTATACATGGATCCTGGTTAGGGTTTCGATTTTTTTTGTTTTATTTAAGTTTATCCGCTACGTTTTATGCCTCGGAACCCTACAAGTTATACACATCGCTTTTTTTTAAAAGAAACTAATGTTTATAAGAACATTAGACATCAGTCTAGGATGATGTCTAAGATAACTATAGACATCACTTTATCTTCTAAAATTATGATGTCTAATATCCAAATAGACATCTTTTCCAAAAAAAGAAAGTGATGTGTATGTGAAAAATAACTTAGTTTATTATATGTTTTCTAGAATATAAGGCATGCAATTTGTTTATAAAATTAATTATATGTAGCCTATTTTGTGGAACAACTGATGTGTATTGAAGTAAATAACGATGTCTATGTTAGCACAGACATCAGTTTCTAGCCGATGTCTAGAATAGACATCTCCAACCTAGACATCACATGCAAAATAACATAGACATCGGCCATAAACTGATGTCTATTGACTCTTTTCTTGTAGTGTGGATAAGACACCCTATGAGTTATGGAAGGGCAAGAAGACTAGTCTTAAGTATCTTCGTGTGTGGGGGTGCCTTGCTAAGGTACTTGTCCCTGAACACAAGAGAAAGAAGCTAGGTCCGAAGACTGTTGATTGTATCTTTCTGGGCTATCTTAAAACCTGACATAGACGGTATAGTGGCAAACACGATAGTTGAGTTTCGTGATGCTACATTCTTTGAGGATGTTTACCCTATGAAGACTGGTATGCCTCAAGATACTTCTAATGAAGATCCTACTCACACATCAAGTTCTATTCCTGATCATGTGGAAACGATGACAAATGTGGGGGCGGAACCTAGTAGTAGCTCTACTCCTAAGGAGGTAGAGGAACCACGAAGGAGTAAGCGTGCAAAAGTAGTCAAGGATTTTGGACGTGATTTTATCACTTACAATGTCGAGGACGAACCTTTAACTTTCCGACAAGCTATGGATTCTTCAGAGTCTAGGCACTGGAAGGGCGCATTGAAGAGTGAAATTGACTCTATTATTTCCAATGGAACATGGGAGTTAGTTGATCTCCCTCCTTAGTGTTCTACTATTGGGTGCAGATGGATCTTTAAAAGGAAGTTGAACCTTGACGGCTCAATAGATAAGTACAAAGCTAGACTGGTAGCTAAGGGTTTTAAGCAAAAAGAGGGTATTGATTACTTTGATACATACTCTCCTGTAGCTAGAATGACAACAATCTGAATGCTTATAGCATTGGCTTCTGTACATGGTTTTATCATCCATCAAATGGATGTAAAGACAGCTTTTCTTCATGGTGAACTTGAAGAAGAGATTTATATGGATCAGCCTGAGGGATTTGTTGCATCTGGTAACGAAAGTGTTAGAAATGATTGATGAGAACAGTGTTTTGAAGCTACAGCAACAAATCAGAGTTTAGCTGGAAGCCGTCAGAGTTTAGTTAAACACTGACTGGAAGCGCAACAGAGGTTGTTAAACTCTGTAGCGGAAGCGTCTGAGAGTCAACAGTGTTTGAAGATTGAGTTAAGATAAGACCACCACTTTCTTCTAAGAAATTTGGAATCTTTGTTAATGGAGTAAATGAACCTAGGTTTGAACATGGAAAAGAAGCTGTTAAGAAAGAATCAATACAAGCTAGTGTAAAACAAGTTAATATTGGTTCGATGACAGATAAACAACTCAAGCATAAGCTTAAGGAGTTAAAGTCTGTTAAGAAACAGAAAGTGTCTAGAAAGAACAGAAATGGAAAAGTAGGCATCACTCAAGGTAATTATCCAATGCTTGCTACTTTAGCTCCAAGAAAGACATGTCATAACTGTGGTAGCACTAACCATCTTGCTAGTTTTTGCAGGAAAAATAAAAATATTAATTCTTTACCTTCAAAGTCTGAAGTAAAGAAAGTTAATGTTAGAGCTAGACCACAGACTTTATGCAAACACTGTGGAAGTACTTGGCATTCTATTTATACTTGCAGAGACTATTATGCTATTTATTATAATTACTATGAACCCAAGCCAAATTTGAAATTGGTTAATGTAAACTCTGCATATGTAAACTCTGAAAAAGTTAGCTTAAACTCTGATAATGTGAATTTCGCTGCAAAAGCTAACAGAGTTAAGAAAGCCAAAGGATCCAAGCAAGTCTGGATCCTTAAAACTAATAATCAGTGATTGTTTGTGATTGCAGGGCACCAGGGAAAGTACCCTAGTCGTGGACAGTGGATGTTCAGGACACATGACTGGAAATAAAGCCCTGCTATCAGAGTATGTGGAGAAGGCTGGCCCAAAAGTTTCCTATGGAGATGGCAACGTAGGACATACTCTGGGATATGGAAATATTAATCTTGGTAGTGTCATCATCATAAATGTAGCTCTGGTTCCAGGACTCAAGCATGATCTGCTATCTGTGAGTCAAATCTGTGACAGAGGATATCATGTAGATTTTCAGCCTGAATACTGTCAAGTGATCAGTAAATCTACAGGGAAAGTTGCTCTAGTTGGAAACAGACACAATAACATCTATGAAATAAAATTGTCAACAAGCTCTGATGGCAAAGCAGTGTGTCTGTCAACAAGAATGTCCAATGAAGAGAGTTGGAAGTGGCATAAGAAACTCTCTCATTTAAATCTGAACAACATCAATGAGCTGATAAAGAATGATCTTGTGAGAGGACTTCCAAAGTCCTTGTTAAAAGTAGATGGTCTGTGTGATTCATGTCAAAAGGCCAAACAGAGAAAGGCTTCTTTCAAAAGCAAGTCTAAATCTTCAATTGTTGATCCTTATCATCTTCTACATGTTGATCTTTTTGGACCAGTGAATGTTATGTCTCTTGGAAAGAAGAAATATGCTCTAGTAATTGTTGATGAATATACCAGATACACATGGGTGTATTTTCTTGCAAAGAAGGATGAAACTGCATTAACTCTGACAGAACATATAAAGCAGCTGGACAAAGGGTCAGAGAATCAAGTGAAGATTATCAGAAGTGACAATGGAACTGAATTCAGGAATTCAACAATAGAAGAATTTTGCAAGAATAAAAGAATTAAACAAGAGTTTTCTGCACCTGGCACTCCACAACAGAATGGTGTAGTTGAGAGGAAGAACAGAACCTTGATAGAAGCTGCCAGAACCATGCTAGATGAAGCAAAGTTGCCAACATATTTCTGGGCAGAAGCAGTTCAAACTGCCTGTTTTACTCAAAATGCCACACTGATCAACAAGCATGGAAAAACACTATATGAGATGGTGAAAAAGAAGAAGCCAAATCTAAAATATTTTCATATTTTTGGATGCAAGTGCTTTGTGTTGAAGACTCATCCTGAACAGTTGACGAAGTTTGAGTTAAAGGCAGATGAAGGAATTTTCGTTGGCTATCCACTGTCAACTAAGGCATTCAGAGTTTATAATCTGAGAACCAAAGTGATCATGGAATCAATTCATGTGTCATTTGATGACAAGAAAATAATTGGACTTGAAGATGTTAATGAACATGATCAACTGCACTTTGAAAATGAAGATTTATTCTCTGATAAAGTAAACTCTGATGAGACTGATCTGACAAACTCTGTTGAGCTAAACTCTGAACCTCTACTGGTAAATACTGAAGAAACTTTCCAATCAGAAACAAGGGAAGAACCAGTTGAGGGGGAGCATGAAGAATCACATCAAAATGAAGACTCAAACACTGATAATGAGTCAACTGAAAGATCTGGATCAAACTCTGATGATTCAAACTCTGAAAATTCAAATTCTGACTCTGGGAAGTCACATTCAGGGGGAGCATCAGAGAATGAAGAAAGGCATCAAGAAAATCAGGAGAGCATGGATCAAGGGGGAGGATCACATTATGACAGAAGCAATCTGCCTTCTGCAAGAAAATGGACTAAGTCACACACACCTGATTTGATTATTGGTGATCCAAATGCAAGAGTAAGGACAAGAAGTGCAACAACAAATGAATGTCTGTTTCATGCATTCTTGTCACAAACTGAGCCAAAGAAGGTTGAAGAAGCGCTTAAAGATGCTGACTGGATAATAGCAATGCAAGAAGAGCTAAATGAATTTGAGAGAAATGAAGTGTGGACACTTGTACCAAGGCCCAAGAACAGATCCATTGTTGGTACTAAATGGGTTTTCAGAAATAAAACTGACAGTGAAGGTGTTATCACAAGGAACAAAGCTAGACTGGTAGCAAAAGGCTATTCACAACAGGAAGGAATAGACTATGATGAAACATTTGCTCCAGTTGCAAAATTGGAGGCAATCAGAATTTTTCTAGCATATGCCTCTCATAAGAAATTCAAAGTGTTTCAGATGGATGTGAAAATTGCATTTTTGAATGGGAAACTTGAAGAAGAAGTGTTTGTTGAACAACCACCAGGTTTTGTAGATCCAAAATATCCAGACCATGTCTACAGGCTAGACAAGGCACTCTATGGACTTAAGCAGGCACCAAGAGCATGGTATGAAACTCTTGCCAAATTTCTACTAGAAAGTGGGTTTCACAGAGGTACTATTGACAAAACTCTGTTTTACTTTCAATCTGGTAGTGACTTGCTTTTAGTTCAGATATATGTGGATGACATTATTTTTGGATCTACTAATGATAAACTCTGTAAGAAGTTTGCCAAGCTCATGCAGTCAAGGTATCAAATGAGTATGATGGGAGAGCTTAGTTATTTTCTAGGCCTACAGGTGAAGCAAACAGATGATGGAATCTTTATTAACCAAGCAAAATATACCAGAAATCTTCTCAAGAAATTTGGCGTGCTTGACTGCTCATCTGCAACAACTCCCATGGCAACTGCAACTAAATTGGACAAAGATACAGGGTCATCAGTAGATATGACAAGCTACAGAGGAATGTTTGGCTCTCTTCTCTATCTAACAGCAAGTAGACCTGATATCATGTATGCAACATGTCCGTGTGCAAGGTTTCAGGCAGATCCAAGAGAACCACATTTAACAGCTGTAAAGAGGATTTTTAAGTATCTCAAGGGCACTATAACTTTAGGGCTGTGGTATCCAAGAGAATCAGAATTTAAACTACTTGGCTACTCTGATGCAGACTTTGCAGGCTGTAAGATTGACAGAAAAAGCACCAGTGGAAGTTGTCAATTTCTTGGTGACAGACTTGTTTCTTGGTACAGCAAGAAACAGAAATCAATATCCACATCTACAGCTGAAGCAGAGTATATTGTTGCTGGTAGCTGCTGTGCACAGATTCTATGGATGAAGAATCAACTGCTGGATTATGGATTGAGGTATACCAAGATACCTATTTTCTGTGATAATCAAAGTGCTATTGCAATGACAGGTAATCCAGTACAACACTCAATGACTTAGCACATCAGCATAAGGTATCACTTTATCAGAGAGCATGTAGAGGAAGGCAACATTGAGCTTCACTTTGTGTCTACATAACAAACAACTTACAGATGTCTTTACCAAGCCTTTGAGTGAAGCTACATTTACAAGACTGGTCAATGAACTAGGAATGGTCTCTAGTTTTGACTAGAGATGTTGGTTAGACTCAAAATCTTATTTTTTTTAATGTATTGCTCATGTTTCTGTGAATTGTTGAGTGCTATGTGAACCTTAGTGATAAACTCTGTTATGCATGCTTATGTTTAAACATTGTTAAACTCTGTCTGCATGTTTGTCTGTCATACACTGTTATCGTGTTGAATAAACTCTGTGAATTCAGGATTGATTATTGTCTGAATGAAATCACCAATGAAGAAAAATGTATGAAGCATGATTCTCAGTAATTAAATCATGATTCTTTCTGAGTCACTGTGATCTAATCAGATTTTGTGCAGTAAATCTACACAGCATGATACTGTTTCATATTTATAGTATCTCTTAGTTTATTCAGTCCTAAACTCTGAGTCTATGAATATTGTGTGCATTGCCTCTCATAAATAATTTCTGATATTGATGAACTCTAAACTCTGATAAGTGACATTCTGTTCCCAAAGTAATTCATGGTTCTTGAAGATTCCTTGTTTGTACTTGTAAAAATTATAAAACTTGAGATGTGTCATTGTTTAGTTTGGTGAGTTCAAATTCATGTCTGCACCCTGTGAGAATTTGAGCCAAGTAAATGATTGATACATTTTATATCAATCTGATTTTATTGTTGTGTGATGTTCATCAATAAGTATGTTGCTCTAGAACTTGTTTTAAACCATTTTGGAACTGCATGATATGTGTATGCATGAAAATGATAAAGGCACTAGGATTAATCATATTTCTCAAATACTGATCATAAACTCTACCCTTAGTAAACCCCTTTGAGCCTCAATAACTGCTCCTTTTAAACTCTGATGTATACAGAGCAGTTATATTTTTTTTTGGAAATTCAAGAGCAAGCAGGTGGGAATTTCTCTACAAAGGAAAGTTTTCCTAGTTGATATATATACATAAAAAAAAGTATATATGCTGATCATATTGTGCAATTATGTACTATAAGTGCAACTGAACATCTTGCTCATTTAAATTGTTCAGTTAGCAATTCATTCTATTTTTTTTCTTCCTTCTCACCTGTTTGATTTCATCAAAAATACACCCTTGAATAAAGTCCTTTTGATTTGTGCATATATGTACTCAAAGTAGTGTAGATTTGGTGGACATTCAAGCATATGGTAGTATCTGCTTTTACTGATTGAATTTGAGTGTAAACACTTCACCTAAACACTTGTGTGCTTTGAGAGTTTTTGAGTTTATCGAATCCATGACATGTTACTCACTGAATGATACTTTGATTTCTATCTCTTGATCTTTTTGTCTCCAAAGACTGTGTGCTTACTTGGATAATCATGGACATCAAAGGGAATAGAAGTATTCAGGTTTCTGTATTACAGTAACTACAGAGTTTAGCATTCATCATACAATCAGTGTTTACTATTAGAGTTTGTGCATCCAGTGTTTATTGATTTTTGTTATGGATTTTATGAAATATTAGATGCTCTAAAAATTGATTTGGTAAACTCTGCTTCACACACAATTATATTCACAACTGTGCAATTTTTGAAAGGGTTTCGGTGATAAAGTTGGAAAATTGACAAACGCTGTTGAATTGTGTTGAGTACTCTAAGGTAAAGTTTCATTGAGATAATTTGAAAATTTTGGAGTAAATGGAGTGTTTGACAACTGTTAATTAGTGTAAATATGTTAAAGTGTCTTGGTTATAGGAAAGACATCGGTAATAATTGGTATTTCACTGGAGTGTCATTAAGTGATCCGCTGGATGATTGACACGTGCCCCACTCACCAATTATTGTGTCCCACTTTCACATTACTCTAGAAACGGTTGCGTGTTTTCAATACATAAACGATTGAGTTTTGATTTTTTAATTACTACTCTAATCACTTTTTGATCTCTCACTACACATCGATTCACATTCATCCACTCACAGTTACTTTGCATACACAATTACTCTCAAAATTCTGATTCACTCTCTTTCACATTTTTACAAACACTTACCATACACATCTTTTCTCTGACTATTTTCGTATCATATCTCACTAATGGTAACCAAAGCTTTTGATGCTGCAGGGTTAGTTTTTCTTTCTAATAATTATGCAGCCCCGTTGGACAATGCAAACGCTCCAGAGGCGTTTCATTTGTTTCAAAATTTCTTGAGAGATTCAGAAATTGGGAAGGCTTTAACTGCACCACCAAAACTCTCTGCTTCGCAAATTGCTACTTTCTGGACAAACTCTGTGTATGATGATGGAGGAGAGTCTGGGACTCCGACAATTATTTTTACTCATGATGAAACAGAGTATATCATTACTCCAACTACGGTTAGGGATGCTCTGGATTTTGATACATACACTTCTTACAGTGTCATTGGTGAAGATCGTTTGCGGACAATGTTGTAGCAAATTGGTTATACAGGAGATTTGAATAAACTGGGGTATCTGAAAAGGCCACTTTTGCGAAAGGAGTGGAGCTTCTTTTTCGATTGCATTACAAGGGCTTTTGGAAAGAAGACAACAAATTGGGACGCAATTCCTCTTGACAGTCTCCAAATTGGGCATGCTCTTCTGTATGGAGGTAACTTTGATTTTGGTAGACTAGTTCTAATGAATTTGGGAGAACGTTTGTCAGAGTCTACAACTGTGTATTTTTCTCGATTCTGTCAAATGCTATTCAGTGCTTGTGTGTCTAATCTTAAAATTGCTGAAGATAATGTCATTCAGTCTTTTAGAGTTGCTAAAAGGATGTTCTCTGATTTGTCAAATAAAGATGTCACCAAACAGCAAATACCTGCTATGTTTTTGCCACTTGCCTTGCAAAACTATGTCAACCAACCTCAAGATTCATAATCACCACCACTACCACAACAACCAGAAACACAACAAATGCCTGAACCATACACTCTCACCCCATACCAGCACCTGAGCCAACACCCACAACCACTGTACCTACTACATCTCATCAACCACAATCTGAACCAATCAATGAACCAATAATCTCTGAGCCAGTACCTACTGATCAACCACAATCCAAACCAAAAAGAAAAATACACACTGCACAGAACACCAAACACTCAAAGGCTAAACAGACATCAACTGGAGCTGTTTATACCAGAAGAAAGATTCAAAGGGCAAACAGGCCTTCCTTAACACCAACTAAGGAGAGCTCTAGTGAAGAAGAAGAGGTGATTGCAGTGCCTCAAGCCAAGAGAAGGAGATTGATTCTTACAGACTCTGATAATGAGCAAGTTGAAGCTCCAGAGGTGGTTTCACAGCAAACACCTACTGTTGAGAATGCTATACCTGCGGAAGTTGAAATACCTGCAGAGGTTGAAATACCTGCAGAGGTTGAAATGCCTGCAGAGGATGCTGTGCCTGTAAACGCTGATATACCTGCAGAGGATAACATGCCTGCAGAAGAGGATCACAGAGATGGTTTTTCACCAATGGATGATATTCTTGATTCATTCCTACCATTCTCTGATCCTATCTCACCTGTTGTTCACTCTGAAGCAACTGGTGCAGCTGATCAGCCTACAGTTGTCATCACTGAAACTGTAGCATCACACACAGAGCTGATCTCTGATGCTCATCAAATTCCTGAAAGAGGTGATGAGGTTGATCAAGCAACCAAGGTCAATTCTGAGCCTCTGCAAGTTGAAGCTACACATGAAAACTCTGTTGCAGAGCCTGAGCAAAATGAAGAGAATATTGAGAGGATTGCAGAAGTTGGTGCAAAAGCTGTGGCTGATAATGCTCAGCACAGTGTTTCTCTAGAAGCTGCTCAAGCTGATGCTGCAAGTGTTGAACTTGAAGCTGAAGGCAGTGCAAACTCTGATTCTTCTCTGAGTGCACCAGTACAGACTGATAACAAACACACATCTTTTGCTCATCCTTGCACGTCTCATGCAATTGAAGAAGAGCAACTTGTTAAATTTGCTGCTAACTGGTATAAAGAAGATTGTATTTTTCCAAAAGGGAGAGCAGCTACTTTCGTTCAGCAAACTGCTAGCCAAATTTCCAATCCAGAGATTCTATCATGCTTAAAAGCTACTGTGGTACAAGTCAAAACTCTAGATGGAAGGTTTGCTGACACACAAAAGGAAATTACTTCTTTGAAGACTGAGATACAGACTAGAGAAATGACAATGGAAAGAGAGTCTAAAATCAAAACTGCACAGTTTTCTCGAGCTCAAGATACTCTCTTTGCCAGGCTAGGTAAGGTTGAAGAGAATCAGACTGCCTTGTTTGATAAGATTGATTCCATTGCTACCTCCTTGGAGCTAATTACAACTATACTCATTCCTGATGATGTCAAAAAGGGGGAGAGAGTTGCTAAGTCGAAATGCAAATTTGCTCAAACTCTGCTAAAAAAGGATGATGCTGGAGATGGAGGAGCAAGTGACAAGAGTAAAGCTTTAAACTCTGAATCAAGACAAACTCTGAGATCTGGCAAATCTCTTAAGTCACAGTCTGTTGGAATGAACACTGAAACTCAAGGTACTTCAAAAACCAAGAGTTTAGAATTAAAATCTGATCCAAAGACTGATGAGGAGTTAGCTGTTAAGCTTTTCATGGAAGAAAATGCAGAAGAAGTTACTCTAGAAGATGCTAAAGCTGAAGAAAAGAGACTGCAAGAAAAGCATCTAAAAGCTTTAAAGTCTGATAAGTTGAAGAAGAGGGTGAAAGTTGTTAAAGCTGCAAAGCCTGTTCTTAAAGGCATTCAAATCAAAGAACAAGTTGGTACTGATCAAAGGATGCAAGTGTCCAGAAAACCAACAGATGCAGAAGCTAAGCAAAAGCTGAAGAATGTTGTTACAACCTCTGTTGATACACATGTTGTACAGAAGAATGAAGACACAACCTCTGTTGCTACAAAAGTTGTGACCACACCACTATTGTCTTCTCAGTTGAAATTAACTTTTGGAAAAGGAGTTCTTCATGATCCAAATCTAGCATCTACAGCTCCAATGGATTTCACTGATGGTAGAGCCTTATCTGGTAAAATTGGAAACAACAAAGGAGGTATAGGCTCACACAGAGATAAAAGACAACATGTTGGTCCCAGAGATCCTTCTTCACTGGCTGTTCCAGGTCGTGGTGTCACTCAAGCGAGTTTAGACAGACTGGAGTCAGTATAGCTTGTCTATCAGAAGAGTTTAGAGAAGGATTTTCTGTTATATTTCATGGCTGATGGAACAGTGTTTAAGATTGGTGAGAATGATATTGATTTAAAATACTGGGAAGAACTAGAATATATTCTGTATCTTTTCAGAGTAAGAAATCAAAGAGCTCAGTCAGTTGCAAATGTGCTCAGACAAAAGATGCTTCAAAATCTTGCAAGAAGAAGAATGAAATACAACAGCAAGTATGTTCCTAAGTACAGAGATTGGAATGGCAATCTGGTAGAAATGGAGAAGGGGACTACAAAGCTGAAGACTGATCTTGGAATTACTGTTCTGGATTTTAATGTGAAGTCTGAGGAAGTGAAATATATCAGATTGGGAAATGACATGAGAAGAAACAAAATCTATGATCTCAGAGCTGCTATCTATCAGACTGATGAGAATGATCCTCAGTTGAGAGAGATCAAGGAAGCCATGCAGATAGAGCTTGAAAATGCTGAAAGAAGATTGCTTATAGACTATCTCAGAACAATGCCAGATCTTCAAGAGATTAGAAATTGAAGTCTGTAAGAATTTTCTTATTTTCTGTAGATTTTGTTAAGTAATAGCTTAAACTCTGTTTGTATGTTAAACACTGTAGACGTTGTGTTTGTTTTGACATCATCATTTACTGTAAACTTGTACATTCTTGCTAATGAACAAGTTGGGGGAGATTGTTAGAAATGATTGATGAGAACAGTGTTTGGAAGCTACAGCAACAAATCAGAGTTTAGCTGGAAGCCGTCAGAGTTTAGTTAAACACTGACTGGAAGCGCAACAGAGGTTGTTAAACTCTGTAGCGGAAGCGTCTGAGAGTCAACAGTGTTTGAAGATTGATTTAAGATAAATATGGAAGCAATATTTTTGAAGATTGGATAGCTGTCAAAGAGATTGAGTTGACTTAGAAGATGTGTAGCAATCGTGATTGATATCAATTGTATAGCTTAATTATAGGAGAATCAATTACTGATTGTACGAAGCTGTATGTTTTATAAATACAGTTAGGTTAACCCTAGAAGGGTATCGAACATTGAGAATATCATCGATTGTAACCTAAGCAGCTCTCTGTGATATTTTACATCACTGAGAGAGGAATTATTAATTACAAACAGTTTTAAGTGCTAAAACGTGTGTTCTTGTTATTTACTCATACAGTACTTGATTATATATTGTGTATTCGACCTAAAGAAAGGAAAGTATGTAAGTTGATCAAATCCATCTATGGCTTGAAACAAGCTCCCAGGGATTGGCATAAAAAGTTTGATGAAACTGTATTGTCGTTCAGTTATGATATTAATGAAAGTGATAAGTGTGTCTACACCAAAGTTAAAGGTAGTGAGTGTGTCATCTTGTGCATATATGTAGATGACATATTACTGTTTGGAACCAATATTGAGATTATTAACGAGACAAAATCTTTCTTGAAAAGGCATTTTGAAATGAAGGATATGGGTGAGGTTAGTGTGATTCTTGGTCTCAAGCTGACACAGTCAGCTGAGGGAATGACTTTATCATAGACTCATTATATTATATATAGAGAAATCTATACTTGAGAAATATGGTTATTCATAGTGTAGAATCGCTAGTACATCCTATGATCCTAAAATTGCCCTTGTCAAGAATACTTCAGGAGTACCTGTGTCTCAGTTAAGGTACTCACAGATTATAGGGAGCTTGCAGTATCTTGCTAACTGTACTAGACCAGATATTTCATACTCTGTGTCTAAGTTGGCTAGATATACAAGTTGTCCAAACAGAACTCATTGGGATGCTCTTGATAGAGTACTTATATATCTGAAAGGCACAATGTACCTTAATTTACACTATAGGAGATTTCCTGGTGTACTTGAGGGGTACAGTGATGCAAGTTGGATAGCTAAGAAGTCTGGTTCCAATGGAGTGACTGGATATGTGTTCACCTTAGCAGGTGGATCAATATCCTGGAAGTCGACCAAACAAACTATAGTAACTCGTTCTACCTTTGAGGCTGAGTTGTGTGCGCTTGATGCCACGGGGACGGAGGCTGAATGGTTACACGGACTTATGTCAGCGATACCGGTAGTTAGTAGACCGCTTCCTGCGATTGCTATTCATTGTGATAGTCGAACAACTGTTGACAAGATTAGCAGTAGAAAGTATAATGCTAAACAAAAAGGCACATCCAAGTTAGACTAAAGTCTATAAGGGGTTTAGTGTCTGATAGGATTATAGCTGTAGAGTTCATAGGAACTCAGAATAATATACTGATCCTTTGACTAAAGGACTAGAACCTGCAGTGGTCCTCAAGTCGAGGTTGGGGATGGGGCTGTCAACCCATCATTGTTCATCATCAGTGCGAACCCAATGCACATGAGAGGAGATCCCTTGAAGTGCATTCAATGTGGTAATAACAAGCTGTAAGGATGAATTGGTAGTACCCTTACTACATAGATTATACTGTTGTATCTGAGTCTATCCCCTGTAAACCTAGAAGGTACTGACGCTGCTAGTAAAGCAAGAGTTATTATAACTCTGAATGTGGTCAAGTCATTTGACGAGATGGTTGCAGTACATATCTGGAGATGCCCAGCTAAGCGAATGTAATTGTGTGGTCGCAATTAGAGGAAAGAGTTATTCCTTGAAGCATTCGACGAACATGATCGAGACAAGACCATTAATGTCTCAAAGTCGTAGATTGGCACCATAGCCTATGACTTGTCGTCGTCTATGAAACATGGCTACACCAAACGGATTAAGATTCCAGGTGAAACATTTCATCTGAATCTGGTAGTCATCAAAGTAGGGGACTTAGGAGGGTTCAAACTCGGAAGGGTACCGACTCTGAAAAACAAGTCATGATGAGAAACCTGAAGCATTTCTATATGGATTTGTGGGGGATTGTTAGAAAAATGAGTTTTTAGAGCATAAGTATTTTATGTTCTTTATGTTAATTCCGAATTTTAACGATTGGAAATTGTTCCTTGCTATGGGGACTTAAATTTTCATATATGGGTCTAAGTAATTTTCTTAGTGAAATCCATAGAGAAATAGAGTTGAAGTTAGTAGCTTGAAAGAGCTTGAAAATGAGAATACGTATTTGTCCCACATTAAAATAAATAAAGGGGGTTGTTGGCTTTATATAGAATCACACACATGGGTAGTGTACAACTACTAAGCTGTCGGGTCGGCTTGGTCGAAGGGCAATTTGGGTGAATGTCTCGGCATCTCGCGTACGCGAGGCGACCTGGGCGAATTGGAATCAGTACTTGGAATAAATCATGTGGAACTGGTCAGACATCTAATACTGATGGGCCAAGTCCTGATGGATAAAATCCTGACGGTACCAGATCCTGATGACTGATGGACATCAGATCCTGACGGGCGAAAATCCTGATAGATCAGATCCTGATGTTGGGTTCGAGATATCAAAACTGGGCCTGGACAGAATTTGAGAATATATATATATATATATATATATATATATTCGGATTAATTAAAATATTAAAATTGATACGTGTGGGATTAAATATGACGTAACCGTTACGATTTATTTAATCAACCGTTACAACCGTTTTGATAATATTGAATCGACCGTTTCATTCTTATTAAATGAAATGGGGAGTTACGAAATTAATTGGGTGGTATCTGTTACACTTAGCCTCTCCTATTAATAGAGAGCTAACCTGCTGATTTTAGATACACCACACCCTACATTCTCTTCTCCTCTCTACACTTTCTTCTCCTTTCCTATCGTAGCTTCTCTGCTTGTGAGTTTTTCCGGCGACTGAGGTGCCAGTCAAAGTCGAGTATTCTGGTTGTTGTGATCATATTACTCGGAGCTGTTTTATCTTGGGAGAGGTGTTGCAAGCATCCCAACACATAGTGTAAGTGGGGGCGATTATCTCTTCAAGAGCAGTCAGGACTTCGAGCAAGGCCTGACGACTCAGCTGTGTTACGCATTTGTTTGATATACTGCTAAACTATGGCTGCTGGTATGGCTTCTGCTTTTCCTTCGTTTTTACAGTTACTGATATGCATGCTTTCTACCTTCGTGTTTTATTTCGTTATTTGTTTGCTTGGCCTTGGCTTGTTAAATATGTTATATAACTGCCTCTATGTTGCTTTATTAGTTAATATTTCCAACAGATTGAACCCCAAGCATCACACAACAATGCAAAAGCTGGAAAAATAAATAGAATGACAGTCTTGGGAGTGTGTTTTCTTTTGAACTTCCAACCAGCTATAAATCCTCTCACACAAAGTGCTCATAAAATAACCACTCAAATGATCTGGAAAATGGTGGCTATCTTTTTCAGGAATTTTGGCGTTAACATGAACTTTAGTTACAGGTAACCACTCAAAATTTTGGTATATTTTGGCGTTTGGCAATAATTTTTTGAAAGAGAGTGGGAATAGGAAAGTTCCCAAACATTTTTATGCACACATTTTCGAGTACTCTGGATTTTATTTATGCCTCTGCCACTGCATCACTTCATTCACTCTTAAAATGCAAGAACATAATAGTAGAAATCAGTAGTTAATCACCTACTAATTTGTATGAATTTACACCAGATAAGTGAATTGTGTTTCACATTCGTATATCTGAGTTGCATTCTCATCAACAATCTGAATTGTCATCTCATTCTTCTGTCAATTTCTTCCAGCATCATTTGTTTTCTTGCATAGGTTTTTCCGCTCAGCAGGTCCATGACAAGAATCATCGTTATCATATTGGTATCAAACTAGCATTCGTGCATGTGCAAGCCTCGTATACAATTTTATATTATATTGTTAAATTATGATTATATTAATTCTTTTTAGTCATTTTAAAAAAAATCAAGTACGATATTGATTGTTTTTAGATATCTTGTACATAATGATAACATAATAGTAGGTTCTGAAAACTCTCCGATAGCATCCATAGGCAACAATCTAAGAATCACTAAAAATAACCCAAATATTGACAACTTTCAATCTATGTAGTCATTATCAGAGCATTTGATTCCGGCTTACAGATCATTTCTTGGTCGTTTCAGGACTCACATAGAAAGTGGGAGGCATCCCGAGATTACATTAAGTACTCGGTCGAGGATCTTGAAACTTCTATCTTGGATTTCTTTGAAGGAAGTCTTGCGTCTCAACACTCAAAGGAGGAGATCATGTTGAAAAGGTGCACTCTTGGTTCACCTGTTAGAATCTGCGATAAATTCTTTGACTTTTTATGTACCATTTTGGTGATTAATCCTCTACTGAAATTTGATCAGCTCTGAATCAATGAAGCTTCTTTATTTTTTTTGCTAAATTCAGTAAATCTTCTTGAGATGACATATATATTATGTGACCCAGAAGGGGTGACCTTAATAGAATGACTAATTCTAGTTTTTCAGAATAACGAAAGCCTCTTGCTGAATGATTATGCCCCTATTAAGTATGTTGTCGCATGCTAGATCATTTTTAGTTACAATTTACATTGCTCGTATTGTTTTCTTTTCTCCCGACAGCTTCTATTTTATATGTTTTATATTGATATATTACATGTATGCATGAACACTCAGTTGTGAACTTGTGATGTTTATATCATATGTACATAAATCTCAAGAGTATCACACAACATGCCACCATGTCATGTAAGCATCACAAATTCACCATGCAATGAAAAAATATAACATGTTAGGTCGAATACACAATAAGCAATCAAATACTGTATGAGTAACTTAACAAGAACACACTGTTTAACAATTAAAAACTGTTTGGAATTAATAATTCCTCTCTCAGTGATGTAAATATCACAGAGAGCTGCTTAGGTTACAATGGATGAATATCTCAATGTTCGACTACCCTTCTAGGGTTAACCTAACTGTATTTATAGTACATACAGCTTCGTACAATCAGTAACTGATACTCCTAAAATCAAGCTATACAATTGATATCAATCACGATTGCTTCAGTCTTCCAAGTCAACTCAATCTCTTTGACAGCTTTCCAATCTTCAAAGATATTGCTTCCATATTTATCAATCTTCAAACACTGTTGACTCTTCAGACAATACCGCTACAGAGTTTAACAAACTCTGTTTGCGCTTCCAGTCAGTGTTTAATCAAACTCTGACTGCTTCCAGCTAAACTCTGTTTTCTGACTTTAGCTTCCAAACACTGTTTTCATCAATCATTTCTAACAATCTCCCCCAACTTGTCCATTAGCAAGAATGTACAAGTTTTACAGTAAATGATGATGTCAAAACAAATACAAAGTTTACAGTGTTTAACATACAAACAGAGTTTAAGCTATTACTTAACAAATTCTACATGAAATAAGAAAATTCTTACAGACTTTAATCTCTAATCTCTTGAAGATCAGGCACTGTTCTGAGATAGTCTATAAGCAACCTTCTTTCAGCATTTTCAAGCTCTATCTGCATAGCTTCTTTGATTTCTCTCAACTGAGGATCATTCTCATCAGTTTGATAGATAGCAGCTCTAAGATCATAGATTTTGTTTCTTCTCATTTCATTTCCCAGCCTGATGTATTTCAATTCTTCAGACCTCACATTGAAATCCAGAACAGTAACTCCAAGATCAGTCTTTAGCTTTGTAGTCCCCTTTTCCATTTCTATCAAATTTCCATCCCAATTTCTGTATTTAGGAACATACTTACTGTTGATTTTCATTTGTCTTCTTGCAAGGTTCTGAATCATTCTTTGTCTAAGCACATTTGCCACTGACTGAGCTCTTTGATTTCTAACTCTGAAAATATACAGGACATATTCAAGTTCTTCAGCATATTTTAATTCGATATCCTTTTCAGAGACTTTAAATACTGTTCCATCAGCCATGAAATATAACAAGAAATCCTTTTCTAGACTCTTTTGATGTACAAGCTGTACTGACTCCAGTTTGTCTAAACTCTCTTGAGTGACACCACCTCCTGGAACAGACAGTGAAGAAGGATCTCTAGGACCAACATATTGTCTTTTATCTCTGTGTGAGCCTATGCCTTCTTTGTTGTATCCAACTTTACCAGTTAAAGCTCTACCATCAGAAAAATCCATTGGAATTGTAGCTTCTAGTCTTGGATCATGAGGAGCACCCCTCTTAAATGTTGATTTCAACTGAGAAGACAATAATGGTGTGGTCACAACTTGTGCAGCAACAGAGGTTGTGTCTTCATTCTTCTGTACAACATGTGTATCAACAGAGGTTGTAACTATACTTTTCAGTTTTTGCTTAGCTTCTGCATCTGTTGGTTTTCTGAATACTTGCATTCTTTGATCTGTACCAACTGGTTCTTTGATTTGAATACCTTTAAGAACAGGCTTTGCAGCTTTAGCAACTTTCACATTCTTCTTTCCTTTTTCAGACTTTAAAGCTTTCAGATGCTTTTCTTGTAAACTCTTCTCTTCAGCTTTAGCATCTTCTATGGTCACTCCTTCTGCATTCTCTTCCATGAAAAGCTTAACAGCTAACTCCTCATCAGTCTTTGGGTTTGATGTTAATTCCAAACTCTTGGTCTTTGAGGTACCTTGAGTTTCAGTATTTATTCCAACAGACTGTGACTTAAAAGATTTGCCAGATCTCAGAGTTTGCCTTTCAGAGTTTAAAACCTTGCTTTTATCACTTGCCCCTCCATCTCCAGCATCATCCTTTTTAGTCAGAGTTTGAGAAACTTTGCATTTTGACTTAGTAACTCTCTCCCCCTTTTTGACATCATCAGGAATTAGTATTGATGTAATGAGCTCTAAAGAGTTTGCAATTGAATCCACTTTAGCAGATAAAGCAGTCTGATTTTCTTCAACCTTTCCTAGCCTGGCAAAGAGAGTGTCTTGAACTTTGGACAGCTGAACAGCTTTTATTTTGGACTCTCTTTCCATCTTCAACTCTCTTGACTGAATCTCAGTCTTCAAGGAAGCAATTTCATGTTTAGTGTCAGCAAAATTTCCTTCCAGAGTCTTGACTTGTACCACAGTTGCCTTTAAACAGGATAAGATTTTTGGATTTGAGATTTGCCTTGCAGTTTGCTTAACAAACTCAGATGCTCTCCCTTTTGGAAAAATGCAATCTTGTTTATACCAATTTTCAGCAGATTTAGCAAGATGCTCTACTTCAACAGCATGTGATGGACAAGGCTGAGCAAAAGGTGTATGTTTACTATCTGTCTGTGCAGGTGCACTCACAAAAGAATCAGAGTTTGCATCACTGTCAGATTTATCTTCATCACTTGCACCTTGAGCTTGACCATCTTTGAAAGAACCACTGTGCTGAGCAGTGTCAGCCACAGTTTCTGCAATAACTTCTGCAACCTTTTCAATAATCACCTCATGTTGCACAGGCTCTGCAACAGAGTTTACCTTTGTAGCTTCATCACCTTTGTCTTGAATTGGAGAAGTTACTAACTCTGTGTGTGATGCTATAGCTTCAGGAACATGTACTGCAGGCTCATCAGCTACACCAGGAGCTTCAACATGAACAACAGGTGAGACAGGATCAAGAATTGATTCAGGAACATCATGTACTGGTGAAAAACCATCTCTTTGATCCTCTTCTACAGGCATTTTATCCTCTGTAGGTATTTCAACAGTAACATTATCCTCTGCAGGCATTTCAACCTCTGCAGGTAGTTGTACTTTGTCATCCACAATATTCTCTGCAGGCATGTCAACTTTTGCAGGTACTTCAACATTCACTGTATCCTCAACAGTAGGTGTTTGCTGTGAAACCACCTCTGGAGCTTCAACAACATTCTCTGCATCTGAATCAGAAAGAATTAGTCTCCTTTTCTTGATTGGCACAACAATCTCCTCTTCATCTTCACTTGAACTTTCTTTTGGTGGTGAAAGTGAAGGTCTGTTTGCATGTTGCTTCATTCTTCTAGTATAAACAGCTCCAGGTAATGTCTGTTTAGCCTTTGAATGTTTAGTGTTTTGGGCAGTGTGTTTCTTTCTCTTTGGCTTGGTTTTGGCTGGTTCAGTAGGTGCTGGCTCAGAGTGTAAGGTATCAGTGTTTAAAGCTTCAGTGTTTAATGGTTCAGTGTTTGAGGGTTCAGTGTTTGAGGGTTGAGAGTTTATTGGTGGAGAGTTTAAAGTTTCTGGTTGTGGTTGTTGAGATGTAGTAGGTACAGTAGTTGTGGGTGTTGGAGGTGTTGGTTCAGAGTTTATGGTTTCTGGTGGTTCAGGCATTTGTTGTGGTGATTGAGGGTCTTGTGGTTGGTTTACATAGTTTTGTAAGGCTAAAGGCATAAACAACTCAGGTATTTGCTGTTTAGTGACATCTTTGTTTGTCAAATCAGTGAACATTCTCTTAGCAACTTGAAAAGGCTGAATTACATCAGCTTCATCAATTGGAATGTTAGGCACACATGCAGTAAATAGCAATTGACAAAAACGAGCAAAATAAACAGTAGTAGACTCAGACAATCGCTCTCCCAAGTTCATTAGTACTAGTCTACCAAAATCGAAGTTACCTCCATATAGTAGAGCATGACCAATTTGGAGAGTATCCAGAGGTAGTGCATCCCAGTTTGTTGTCTTCTTTCCAAAAGCCCTTGTTATACAATCAAAGAAGAAACTCCATTCCTTTCTCAAACTTGGCCGTCTCAAAGACCCTATCTTGTTCAAGTTTCCTGCACATCCAATTTGTTCCAACATTGTCCTCAATCTATCATGACCAACAACACTGTAAGAAGTGTGTGTCTCAAAGTCCAAAGCATCCCTGACAGTGGTTGGAGTAATGATATACTCTGATTCTTCATGAGTGAAAATGATTGTTGGAGTGCCAGCCTCTCCTCCATCATCATATTCAGAGTTTGTCCAGAAAGTAGCAATCTGTGAAGCAGATAATGTTGGTGGTGCAGTTAGAGCCGTCCCTATCTCAGAATCGTTCAAGAAGTTTTGGAACAAGTGAAACGCCTGTGGAGCATTTTCATTCTCCAATGGTGCTGCATAGTTACTAGGGAGAAAAACTAACCCTGCTGCATCAAATGCTTTAGTTGCCATTAGTAACAAGATACGAAGATATGCAGAGAAAAGATTTGAATGCACTGTAAGTGTTTATCAAAAAGTGAAGGAGAGAATAAGAAAATGAATAAGTATGTAAGTAACTGTGAGTGGGTGAATGTGAATCGATATGGAGTGAGAGACTAAAGACGATTAGAGTAAAATTAAAACTCAATCGTTTATTTAGAAAAAAAAACGCGCAACTGTTGTAGAGTAGTGTTTGAGTGGGACACAATCATGGGACACGTGTCAAACAGCCAATGGATCACTTAATAATTACCGCTGTTATTCCTATAATCACGACACTTAGACACATTAACACTAATTAACAGTTGTCAACTACCCCAATTACTCCAAAATAGTCAAATCATCTCAATAAGACTTTACCTCAGAGTACTTAACACAACTCAACAGTGTTTATCAATTTTCCAACTTTATCACTAAAATCCTTTCAAAAATTGCACAGTTGTGAATATGAGTGTGTGTGAAGCAGAGTTTACTGAAATCAATTTTTAGAGCATCTAATATTTCATAAAATCCATAACAAACAGTTAATAAACACTGAATGCACAAACTCTCATATTAAACACTGATTGTTTGATGAATGCTAAACTCTGTAGTTACTGTAATACAGAAATCTGAAAACTTCTATTCCCTTTGATGTCCATGATTATCCAAGTAAGCACACAGTCTTTAAAGACAAAAATATCAAGAGATAGAAATCAGAGCATCATTCAGTGAATAACAGTCATGAACTGTATAACCTCACAAACTCTCAAAGCACACAAGTGTTTAGGTGATGTGTTTACACTCACATTCAATCAGAAATAGCAGAGTCTACCATATGCTTGAATGTCCACCAATTCTACACTACCTTGAGTACATGTATTCACAAATCAAAAGGACTTTATTCAGGGTTTAAATGGAGTAAGATCAAACAGATGAAAAGAGATGTTTTATTCAAGAGTGACTTCAAGCTGAGCATCTTAAGAGAACAAAGTGTTCAGTCACAGTATATATTTGTACAAGATCAGTATATATGCTCTTTTTCTTTTTTTTTTTTTTCTTTTTTTTTTATTTTTTTTTATTATTATTATTATTATTTTTTTTTTATATTTTTTTTTATTTATTTAGCATATATACTGAGTATACTTTTTCTTTTCTTGAGAAACACTCATCTGTTTGAGAAAAAAATATTTAACTGCTCTTAATACTTCAGAGTATAAGAAAAATGAGCAGTTAATAAAGCTCAAAGGGGTTTACTAAGGATGGAATTTATGAACAGTGTTTATACAGTGTTTGTACAATGTTCAAAAGAATTTTGAACAGTGTTTGAAAGAATGGTAAATCCTATTGCCTTTATCATTTTCATGCACACACATATCATGTAGTCTCAAAATGGTTTAATACAAGTTCTAGAGAAACATACTACCTGATGAATATCACACAACAATAAATACTGATTGATAGAAAGTGTATCAATCACTGATTTGGCTCAAACTCTCACAGGGTGTAAACATGAGTCTGAACTCACCAAACTAATCACTGACACATCTCAAGTTTTATGATTTTCACAAGTACAAACAAGGAATCATCATGAACCATACCTTTGGAAACAGAATGTCACTTATCAGAGTTTAGAGTTCATCAATAACCAAAATTATTTATGAGAGGAAATGCACACAATATTCATAGACTCAGAGTTTAGGACTGAATAAACTAAGAGATGCTATAAATATGAAACAGTATCATGCTGTGTTAATTTTCTGCACAAAGTCTGATTAGATAGCAGTGACTCAGAAAGAATCATGATTTAATTACTGTGAATCATGCTTCATACATATTTCTTCATTGGTATGTTCATTCAGACAATAATCAATTCTGAATTCACTGAGTGTATCTAACATGTTAACAGTATTTAACAGACAGACATGCTGACAGAGTTTAAAAAGATTTAAACATTAGCATGCAGAACAGAGTTTAATACTAAGGTTCACATAGCACTTAACAATTTACAGAAAACATGAGCAATAAGTTTTTGAGTCTAACCAACATCTCTAGTCAAAACTAGAGACCATTCCTAGTTCATTGACCAGTCTTGTAAATGTAACTTCACTCAATGGCTTGGTGAAGATATCTGCAAGTTGTTGTTCTGTAGACACAAAGTGAAGCTCAATGTTGCCTTCCTCTACATGCTCTCTGATGAAGTGATACCTTATGCTGATGTGCTTTGTCATTGAATGTTGCACTGGATTACCTGTCATTGCAATAGCACTTTGATTATCACAGTAAATAGGTATCTTGGAATACCTTAATCCATAATCCAGCAGTTGATTCTTCATCCATAAAATCTGTGCACAACAGCTACCAGCAGCAATATACTCTGCTTCAGCTGTAGATGTAGATATTGACTTCTGTTTCTTGCTATACCAGGAAACAAGTCTGTCACCCAGAAATTGACAACTTCCACTGGTGCTTTTTCTGTCTATCTTACATCCAGCAAAGTCTGCATCAGAGTAACCAAGAAGTTTAAACTCTGATTCCCTTGGATACCACAGCCCCAAAGTTATAGTGCCCTTCAGGTACTTGAATATTCTCTTTACTGCTGTTAAATGTGGTTCTCTTGGATCAGCCTGGAACCTTGCACACAAGCAAGTTGCATACATGATATCAGGTCTGCTAGCTGTCAAATAGAGCAAAGAACCAATCATTCCTCTGTAGCTTGTCATATCTACTGATGACCCTGCATCTTTGTCCAATTTTGTTGCAGTTGCCATGGGAGTTGTTGCAGATGAACAGTCAAGCATACCAAATTTCTTGAGAAGGTTTCTGGTATATTTTGCTTGATTTATAAAAATTCCATCATCTGTTTGCTTCACCTGTAGGCCTAGAAAATAACTAAGCTCTCCCATCATACTCATTTGATATCTTGACTGCATGAGTTTGGCAAACTTCTTACAGAGTTTATCATTAGTAGACCCAAAAATGATGTCATCCACATATATCTGAACTAAAAGCAAGTCACTACCATTTTGGAAATAAAACAGAGTTTTGTCAATAGTACCTCTGTGAAATCCACTTTCTAGTAGAAATTTGGCAAGGGTTTCATACCATGCCCTTGGTGCCTGCTTAAGTCCATAGAGAGCCTTGTCTAACCTGTAGACATGATCTGGATATTTTGGATCTACAAACCCTGGTGGTTGTTCCACAAACACTTCTTCTTCAAGTTTTCCATTCAAAAATGCACTTTTTACATCCATCTGAAACACTTTGAATTTCATGTGGGAGGCATATGCTAGAAAAATCCTTATTGCCTCCAATCTAGCCACTGGTGCAAATGTTTCATCATAGTCAATTCCTTCCTGTTGTGAGTAGCCTTTTGCAACCAGTCTTGCCTTGTTCCTTGTGATAACACCCTCACTGTCAGTTTTATTCCTGAAAACCCATTTAGTACCAACAATGGATCTGTTCTTGGGCCTTGGTACAAGTGTCCACACTTCATTTCTTTCAAATTCATTTAGCTCTTCTTGCATTGCTGTTATCCAGTCAGCATCTTTAAGAGCTTCTTCCACTTTCTTTGGCTCAGATTGTGACAAGAATGCATGAAAAAGACATTCATTTGTTGTTGCACTTCTTGTCCTTACTTTTGCATCTGGATCACCAATAATCAAATCAGGTGTGTGAGATTTAGTCCATTTTCTTGCAGAAGGCAGATTGCTTCTGTCATCATGTGATCCTCCCCCTTGATCCATGTTCTCCTGATTTTCCTGGTGTCTTTCTTCATTTTCAGATGCTCCCCCTGAATGTGACTGCTCAGAATTTGAATGATCAGAGTTTGAATCAACAGTGTTTGATTCAGAGTTATCATTTGAGTCACTATCAGTGTTTGAATTTTCACTTTGATGTGATTCTTCATGCTCCCCCTCAACTGGTTCTTCCCTTGTTTCTGATTGAAGAGTTTCTTCAGTATTTACCAGTAGAGGTTCAGAGTTTAGATCAACAGAGTTTGACACATCAGTCTGATCAGAGTTTACTTTTTCAGAGAATAAATCTTCATTTTCAAAATGCAGTTGATCATGTTCATCTACATCTTCAAGTCCAGTTATCTTCTTGTCATCAAATGACACATGAATTGATTCCATGATCACTCTGGTTCTCAGATTATAAACTCTGAATGCCTTAGTTGACAGTGGATAGCCAACAAAAATACCTTCATCTGCCTTTAGGTCAAACTTGGTCAACTGTTCAGGATGAGTCTTCAACACAAAGCACTTGCATCCAAAAATATGAAAATATTTTAGATTTGGCTTTTTCTTCTTCACCATTTCATATGGTGTTTTACCATGCTTGTTGATCAGTGTTGCATTTTGAGTAAAACAAGCAGTTTGAACTGCTTCTGCCCAGAAATATGTTGGCAACTTTGCTTCATCTAGCATGGTTCTGGCAGCTTCTATCAAGGTTCTGTTCTTCCTCTCCACTACACCATTTTGTTGTGGAGTACCAGGTGCAGAAAACTCTTGTTTTATCCCTTTACTCTTGCAAAATTCTTCCATAGATGAATTCCTGAATTCAGTTCCATTGTCACTTCTGATTATCTTCACTTGATACTCTGACCCTTTTTCCAGTTGAATTACATGTTCTGTCAGTGTTAATGCAGTTTCATCCTTCTTTGCAAGAAAATATACCCATGTGAATCTGGTATATTCATCAACAATGACTAATGCATATTTCTTCTTTCCAAGAGACATCACATTCACTGGACCAAAAAGATCAACATGTAGTAGATGATAAGGATCAGCAATTGAAGACTCAGATTTACTTTTGAAAGATGTTTTTCTCTGTTTGGCCTTTTGACAAGAATCACACAGTCCTTCTACATTCAACAAGGACTTTGGTAGACCTCTTACAAGATCATTCTTGATTAGCTCATTGATGTTGTTCAGATTCAAATGAGAGAGTTTCTTGTGCCATTTCCAACTCTCTTCACTGGACATCCTTGTAGACAGACACACTGCTTTGCCATCAGTGTTTGTTGACAATTTGATTTCATAGATGTTATTGTGTCTGTTTCCAACTAGAGCAACTTTCCCTGTAGATTTACTGATCACTTGACAATATTCAGGCTGAAAATCTACATGATATCCTCTGTCACAGATTTGACTCACAGATAGCAAATCATGCTTGAGTCCTGGAACAAGAGCTACATTTGTGATGATGACATTTCCAAGATTAATATTGCCATATCCCAGTGTATGTCCTATGTTTCCATCTCCATAGGAAACTTCTGGGCCAGCCTTCTCCTCAAACTCTGATAGCAGGGCTTTATTTCCTGTCATATGTCCTGAACATCCACTGTCCACGACTAGGGTACTAACCCTGTTGCCCTGCAATCACAAACAATCACTGATTATTAGTTTTAAGGATCCAGACTTGCTTGGATCCTTTGGCTTTCTTAAATCTGTTAGCTTTTGCAGCGGAATTCATATTAACAGAGTTTAAGCTAACTTTTTCAGAGTTTACATTTGCAGAGTTTACTTTAACCCATTTCAAATTTGGCTTGGGTTCATAGTAATTATAGTAAATAGCATGATAATCTCTGCAAGTGTAAATAGAATGCCAAGTACTTCCACAGTGTTTGCATAAAGTCTGTGGTCTAGTTCTCACATAATCACTCTTTACTGCAGTTTTAGAGGGCAAAGAATTAATATTCTTATTCTTATTGCAGAAACTAGCAAGATGATTAGTGCTACCACAATTAAAGCATGTTTTTCTAGGAGCTAATGAAGCAAGCATTGGCTTAATTCCTGAAGTTATGCCTACTTTTCCATTTTTGTTTTTCTTAGGCAATCTCTGTTTGTTGACAGATTTTATCTCCTTAAGCTTATGCTTGAGTTGTTTATCTGTCATTAAACCAATGTTAGCCTCTTTAACAAAAGTTTTAGCATATGACTCTTTAACAGCCTTTTTCTGTGCTTCAGTCTTAGGTCCACCTGTTCCCATGACATTACCCTCAGATGAACAATATGGTCTAACTTTTACCTTATTTTCAAATCTAAGTTCATCTCCAACAGAGTAACCTAGACCTACTGTATCTGACTGAAACACTTCTTGAGTGTCTTTGCCAGAGTGTGTCCAAGTTTTAATGATGTGTTTATTATCCTCCAATTCAGATTCTAGTTGCTTATACTTACCTAGCAACTCCTGTTCAATAAACACTGCATCATCTCTCTCTTTTTGAATTTTATTCATGTTCTCTAACTGTTCCTCAACAAGTTTATTTCTTTCTTTGAGTTGAGAACACTCAGACTTTATCCTCTCATTTTCTAAGGTCTGATCTCTATAACTGATATGCAATGCTTTAAGATAAATTCTTAATTCAGTTATATTATCAGTGTTATAAGCATAAGTGGTTGGAGGTACCTTGAGATCATCATTTTCAGTCTGAGTAGTAGCCATGAGAGCATAGTTGACTTCCTCATCTGAATCTGAAGTGTCTGCCCAATCTCTGCCTTTGGTGTAGAGTGCCTTTTCAGTTTTACCCTTCTTGCACTCTGGAGCATAGTGTCCCATCTCCTTACACTTGTAGCATTGAATCTCAGACTTATCTTTCTTTCCAGATTTGAAGTCCTTTCCTTCAGCTTTCTTGAAATTCTTCTTGTCAGACTTTGAGTAGTCCCTTGAGAATCTCTTTCCCTTCTTGAAGTTCTTGTAACCCATCTTCTTGAAGGTCTTTACCATCAATGCAGCCATTTGCATCATCTCTTCATCATCTTCAGAATCAGATGAACCATCTGTGTTTGAGTCAACATCAGTGTTTGATGACTCATTCTCTGAATGAATGACTAAGGCTTTCCCTTTTGCCTTTCTCCTTGATGCCTCCTTCTTTGATGGTTTCTCCTCAACCTTGAGTGCAACAGATTTTGACTTTCTACTTGTTCTTTTGTTTCTCTGCTCCAATTCCAATTCATGGGTTTTGAGCAGCCCATAAATTTCATCAATCTCTGTTTCACCAAGTTCATAATTATCTCTAATAGTGGTTGTTTTCACATCCCACTTTTCAGGTAGAGAAAGAAGAAACTTGAGATTTGAGTCTTCTAAATCATATTCTTTGTTAACCAATGACAAATCATTGAGCAGTTTACAGAATCTGTCAAATGTTTCTGTCATGGTTTCATCAGACTTTGCCTCAAAGTGCTCATACTCCTGAGTGAGTATGTTTCTTCTGTTTTTCTTGATTGCAGGAGTTCCTTGACACCTAACCTCAAGTGCATCCCATATTTCCTTTGCAGTTGTGCAATTAATCACTTTATTAGACATAACATTGTCTAATGCACTGTGAAGTAAATGTCTCACTTTTGCATCCTTTGCAATAGATGAAAGATCCTCAGCAGTTAGATCTTTCTTTTCCTTTGGAATGACCTTTGCCTCCTCACCAGTAGCAGCAGCAGATAATTTTGTTGGTTTGTGAGGACCTTCATATATTCTATCAAGGTATTCTGGATCTGTAGCCTCTAGAAACATGGTCATTTTCACCTTCCAAATTGCATACTCTGATGGCCTAAGTATAGGAACCCTGATTGTCTCATACCTACTAACAGTAGTAGGGGCTTTCTCATTTGGTGGAGGTATCTCTGCCATTGATTACTTTTGTGTTTGGATCTTTAACTGTAATAAAGTAACAGATTAGTCTCTGATACCACTTGTTAGGTCGAATACACAATAAGCAATCAAATACTGTATGAGTAACTTAACAAGAACACACTGTTTAACAATTAAAAACTGTTTGGAATTAATAATTCCTCTCTCAGTGATGTAAATATCACAGAGAGCTGCTTAGGTTATAATGGATGAATATCTCAATGTTCGACTACCCTTCTAGGGTTAACCTAACTGTATTTATAGTACATACAGCTTCGTACAATCAGTAACTGATACTCCTAAAATCAAGCTATACAATTGATATCAATCACGATTGCTTCAGTCTTCCAAGTCAACTCAATCTCTTTGACAGCTTTCCAATCTTCAAAGATATTGCTTCCATATTTATCAATCTTCAAACACTGTTGACTCTTCAGACAATACCGCTACAGAGTTTAACAAACTCTGTTTGCGCTTCCAGTCAGTGTTTAATCAAACTCTGACTGCTTCCAGCTAAACTCTGTTTTCTGACTTTAGCTTCCAAACACTGTTTTCATCAATCATTTCTAACATAACAGTCTGCGGGTCTGCCCTTGTTTTGTTTACGTTGCAATCTATCTGCTACAGGCAGTATCTAAATCTCTAGAACAATATCTGCAAAACCAAATATTTAGTTTCTTTTTAGTACTTGAGGCACTAATACACACAAATGGTGGAAGTGATACTAAAAAAGATCGAAGAAGTACAGGGGTCAACTTACATTACGAATCAGTCTCTGCCCATTTATTCCCCTAAACATTTGATGTTTCCTATGCTTCATCTCTTCTTTCTACTTTTGAAATTTGTCGGTCCTCTATGTGTTTTATCAATTGATGATGCTCGAGATAAGTTTTGCACATTAACTTTATCTGTAAGCATGGTCCTCGAGAGCTTTAATCAAGAAGCATGATCTTATTAATAAAGATGAGTAATGATAAATCAGAACTATCAATGAAGATGACAGTCCAAGTAAAAGTCGCAGTCACTATCCAGCAATCCAGAATGACGGTTTGCTTCCATTAAAGATATTTTATTTTGCCCCGGAAGATAGGAAGTACATATGTATTCTTGAGAAGTATCGCTCAAGTCAGGAGCGGTGAAAATCTGCACACAATTTTTAATTTTTTTTTTGTTTTAAGAGAAAGGAAATCGAATTCTTTCCACTTGATTTCTTCTTAGTTCCATGCAAGCATCTGTGCATCGACCAAGGATCACACTTATTCTCTGTTTGATATCATATTCTTCTTCTTTGTTATTCAAGTCGCTAACTTCTTTAGGGGTCAGCTGAACCAAGTCATGATCAAGAGGTTGGTCATCATTCTGAAGATTGTCGCTTTCGACATTTTCTGGTAATTTTCTGTCATCGAACGGCATGAACCAATGTTTAGTAATCCATGAGGCCATTCATTAAACTCTTCTTATTAATTTAGGTTCTGGAAACGTAATACCTGCACTCAGAACATATATAAACCATCAAATATTATGACTCAACTAGAGTTAACTCATAGCATTGAGTCAAAAGGGGGACGTTTTATTTTGAGCATTTTTGTGAACAAAACAAATACATCGTCCAAGTTATCAAAACCAACGTTTGATTTCTCATGAAGTAATTGCTGAAGTTGGGGATGAAAATTTGACAAAAAAAAGCAAATAGGGACTTGGAGAACAGAAAATGCATATGAAATCTCTCTCTCTCTCTCTCTCTCTCTCTCTCTTCTTCCTGATATGAATCAATTTATCAGCATACATAATATCATTATTTAAATCTTCTGTTTATTATCGTATAGACATGCTTATAGTTTTGTTGTTTTTGTTTCAGCTGTTTGTAATGATATTCTTTTTGCGAAGTTGTACACTGTTGGAAAGTTACGTTTATACTTTATACGTCGAGTTTTGAAGAAGTGAATTGTGCACTTCTCATATAAAACTTTCCATAATCTTTAGGACAAAAATACTAACCAATATAATTTATTGCAAATTTACGTTCTTAAAAAAAAGAATTAGATAGTTTACGTTCTTCACTCTATCTCTCCACTCTCTTTCTCTCTTCCCTCGTTCTCTCAATCTCATATCTAATCTCCGATTGACCGACCTCCGCCAGTGACCTCCCGACCTTCACCTTCTTCTCCGACGTCCCCAATCCCCTCTCTCTCTCTCTTCTCCGCCGTCAAAACACTTCTATATAAATAAGTCCCCAAATCACAACACCTCACATCATCTCCTCAATCTCAAATATATACACACAAAGATCTGTATCTACAATCTATATCTTCACACACATAGAGCAATGGCACGAACGAAGCAAATAGCTCGCAAATCAACCGAAGGAAAGGCTCCACATAAGCAACTGGCGACCAAAGCTGCTCGGAAATCAGCTCGGAAGGGAGGAGGCGCGGCTACTATTGGCAGGGGTTGAGGCGGATGCTTGGAGGCGATGGGATGAAGGAAGGTGAACGGAGGAGGTGAATGGAGGAGGTGGATGGAGATAACGTGGTGAGTTATGGAGATGGAAGAGGAGACGGTGGAGTGGAGTTGTTGTTGGTCGTGAAAGGTAAGGTGTGCGGCTGTGGTTTGAAGGCGGAGTTGGTTGCTTTAATTAATTACTCTTTCAAATTAATTACGTTTGGTTGATTTGGGTTGCAATTAATTGAATTGGGTTGTATACTTTTTTATTGGGGTTGATTTTGGTGGATTTGTGTTGCAAGGCCCCGCCAGGGGCACTCATAATTCTCTATTTCGAACAGTTGCAACTGAATGCAACCACATACAACTGAACGCAACTACATACAGTAAAACCTCTATAAATTAATAATGTTGGGACTGACATATTCGGCAAATTTTATTAATTTATAGAGATTATTAATTAATCGAGGTAAAATTTATACTGTTACTATTATGTTGGGACCAAAAATCTGCATTTAAAATATTAAATTATCGTGGTATCGAGTATTAATTTAACGAGGTTTTACTGTATGCAACTGAATGTAACTGAAAACTAAAAGTTAAATTTCCATTTTTTTAATATTGCGTAGCCCTTATATAGAGCTGGAAGTTGGTAAAAAATAAATAAATAATCCACTTTCAATTTTCAGTTGCATTCAGTTGCATATGAGGTTGCATCCAGTTGCATATGCAACCACATGCAACTAACCTTATACACAATTGAAATTTGAGTTTTCATATGCGGTTGCGCCGCCCTTATATACAACTGGAAGTTGGCAAAAAAAAAATGAAAATCCAACTTTTAATTTTCAGTTGCATTCAGCTGCATATGAGGTTGCATCCAGTTGCATATGCAAACACATGCAACTAGCAGCAGCAAAAAAAAGTGAAAAAAGTTGCATATGCAACCACATATTGTTAGGAATAATTCATAAGTTGTGATGTTAAGAATAGAATTTACACATTATACTTCTTGTAATCCTGATCTTATAAAGGATTTAGCACTATATATAGGATTTATGTGTAAGACAGTTATCTGTACAGTTTAGTCAGGAATGAACAGTGTGATAGTATTTTGTCCTAAACCCAATCATGTATGATGAGTTAGGAAATACTTTCATGTAATTTTATTTGATTTTATTTATATTAATAAAAGACTTGTTGTTTTTATTACGGGCTTTATCTCTTTAAAGTGTTTAAATAAGAAGTTCCATAGTTTAGAGTAAAGCTTCTAGAATTATAATGAGATTATAATAATGAGATCTAGAAGATGATAACACTAAACTTAAATAGTTCCCGATCGTAGGATAACTAATTGGGAGTTAGTCAATCCGTAAAGATCGGTACATACTATGCTTGCTTCCTCGGAAGGATGTCTGTTCTAATAGACATTCGTGTGGTGACACTATAGCTAGTATGTAGGTGCTTATTGGAGAATAAGTTCACTGAACGTGACTTGATCAAATGAACGACTAATGGAGTTTACTCACGTGTTAATAGTTGTTCATAAGTTGATGGTGGTACAAGTGTCCTTAGACTTGAGACCGTTAAAGTAATCTTATATACAATGAACTATGTTTTGGTTTAGTTCTAAGTCCTCAAGGGACAATCATTAGTTCTATTCCGGGTATAGGAATTTGTATATGAAGATAGTTAACGATCGATAAAGAATCTACCCCTTTCAGTAAAAGAAAGTGAATATCCTATGATGTTCTTACTATGTTAGTTCTGGAATCTCTGGCCAGAGTAATTGAAGTTAGAAAGAGTTTCTAATTCAAATGAACTAGACATAATGTATAAGAAATTATATGATTAAATTAAATAGGCTTGACACGCGATCCATGCCTTGTATTTAATCGGGATATTGTCGGGTAGAAGGAATTGATTGTACGGTAACCATTTGCTGAATAGGTTTTATATATTCTAAGCAATGAATTCATATTATCCGGATAGTTGCGATATATTCAAAAGTATCACTCACGATGTAGAATAAATATTAATTACTTATGTAATTATATTTAACGAATTAATTAGTAATTCGTATAAGTAATAATAAATAGTTTATTATTATTTATTTCTACTACCGGCTTAATATTGAACCTAAAGGGTCACACCATAAAAAGGTTAAATATTTATAGATGATGAGAATAATTAATAATGGCTATGAATTATTTATTTATTGAATAAATAATTAATTAGCAATTATTTATAATTTATTAAATGAGATTTAATAGATTATAAATAAATTAAGAAAAGTTCTTAATAATTATTAATTACAAAATTTAGTTTGAGAAATTAAATTTTATGAGAGAATTATTTTCAGAATGGGATTAATAATTAAAAATGTTTTAATTATTAAATGATTATTTAATTAGATAAAGTAAAGACTTTATTTCTTTAAATATCAAACAATCCAAGAGTTGGAGACACACAACACAACAACATCAAACACAAAACATCCCAGGGGATTTGAGAGGATTATTGAGAGCTTTTGAAGTTCATCAAAATCATTCCAAATCATTTTAATAATTTCTCAATTGTTATTTATCTACTATATGATATTTGATCTTGGTGGATACCATTAGAGCACTCCACACTTGAGGGATGATTGCTGGAAATCAAAGACACATTCATAACAATCTCAGGAAAGCTATCAAGGTATTTTTCTTGTGTTCATACAATTTTTAAATCTATATACATGATTAATTAGGTTTTTATGCAAGTAAATGTGATTTACACTTCCGCTACGGTCATAAATTCCTTCAATGGTATCAGAGCATAGGTTGCATGTATATAGATCCCAGAAAAAATTTCGGAATTTTTCAAGCTTGTATGAATTAGTTATGAATTTTTGAAGTTCATGGAGGCTATAATCAAATTAATTACGAATTAATTAATAAATTATTTTTTAAAATAATTTTGATCACTGATATATTTTCTACAAGTGTTGTAGAAGTCCCAGAAAAAGTTTCATAATTTTCCCATGTATAGATTATTTATTATTGATTTTTAAAGAGTTTAGAAATTAATAAATAATAATCTGTTTTATAAATAATATATTTATTTATAAAAGATCTGAATGGGTTATTAAAGTTGGGGGCCCAAAAGGTTGTATTATTGGGCTGGTGGGCTTAATAATTTGGACTAATGGCCGACTGGATAAGATATATATATTTATATATATAAACAAAAACTTCAGTCGACTGAAAAGGACAGCACCGCGCGCGACTGGGCTACGCGCGTGGGTCTCACGCGCTGGCGCCACGCGCCGGGTCGGTCCGGGTCGGGTCCGGGTCGGGTCGGATCTCGGGTCGGGTCATGGTTCGGGTCGGATGCTGACGTCAGCGTGACGTCATGCTGACGTCATCAATTGGTAACGCGCCTGCTGAATGCGTTACTGGACTATATGCTATTTTTGGCTTGTAACGCATTCTGGTAATGCGTTACAGGGTCTGTAGATGACAGAAATGGCCCTGATTCGTATTTTGATTTTTCCCGTTGATCCGTAACTCCGTTTGAGGCGTATAATATATCATTGGATTCGTTTTTTCGAGGCGGATCTAATGGAGTGGTCAAATAAATTTTAAAAATTAATTTTAAAATGGTTATAGCTTCCGGAAGTGTTTTAAAGCCCGTTTTAATTGTGTTAAAATGCTTTAAAATACTAATATTGTTTCATATAAATGTTTAACAATGTTTAACATGATATAACATGTTTGCCTAAATATATGTGTGCATAGAAATGCCATGAGATGATATATTTAGTTTTATATATCGTATATAATTGCATGTTTGACTTTAGGTTTTAACGAAAACGTTTCGTAACCTAAACAATATAAAATCCCTCGTTATTTAATATCAAGTAATAAAATGGCCAATGTCACAACGGGCTTGTGTCGGTCATAGCCTTCCAACATGGTAGAAAGTAATTCTTAGTTTTGAGCTTTGTCGTTTCGTGCTACAGCCGAGGGCTTCGTTTTCAAAAATAGGAATTACTTGTCTATTACATGAGATGCGTATAATTAATTAGAATCCAATTGTCGTTACGTGCTACAGCCGTGGGCTATTGAGATCTTATTAATTTAACGAGATGTTGGGTCTCACTTGACTTAGAATATTGAATTTAGACGTGCTACAGCCGTGATTCAATGATTCAAGAGGCTAAATGAAATTAGGGAAGAACATGAGATGTAATTGATAAAGAGTTATCTGCCTATGGAACATTACATAGCGTTTCGTGCTACAGCCGAGGTTATATAATGGAAAGTAGGATCCCTATTCTCACATGCATTGAGAATGCTTAAATTATACATTTGAGGGTTGTATAATTTTAATAAAAAGGTGGGAGCCACCTATGAATAAAGACCCGATTCATAAGGTGTTATAATAAAATTGGATATCTACTAATGTTGTTATGTATTCACAAATTTCAGATTTATAGATCATGTCTTCTACTCTATCACTCCGTAGCATACTTGATGCAAACAAATTGACTGGTCCCAATTATGCTGATTGGCTTCGAAACCTGAGAATCGTTCTCAGGGCCGAGAAGAAGGATTATGTGCTTGACTCGCCTTTACCTGTACCTCCTTCTGATGATGCACTTTTCCATGAACGAGAAGTGTATAATGACTGGTTAGATGCTGCTAATGTTGCTCAATGTGTCATGCTAGCATCCATGACACCTGAGTTACAGAAGCAACATGAGAAAATGGATGCTCCTACCATTCTGATACATCTACAGGAGCTTTATGATGTACAAGGGAGAACCGCTCGATATGATATATCGAAAGAGCTATTCCAATGTAGAATGGCTGAAGGGTCGTCTGTGAATGACCATGTGCTTAAGATGATCAATCTGATTGAGCATCTAGGGCAGTTAGGTTTTGTCATGGATGGGGAGTTAAGCCAAGATTTAGTCTTGCAGTCACTCCCGAATTCGTTCTCGCAGTTCGTTATGAACTTTCACATGAACAAGCTGGATGTCAGCTTAGCTGAGCTCCACAACATGCTGAAAACTGCTGAGGCGAATTTTCCCTCCAAAAAGGGTTCTGTTCTTATGATCGGTGCCAGTACCTCTACTAAGAGGAAGAGGAACTGGAAGCCGAAGAATAAGAAAAAGGGTGAGAATAAGCCTGTTCCACCAAAGGCTGACCGGAAAAACAAAGGAGTTTGCTTCCACTGTAACAAGGTGGGACACTGGAAGAGGAACTGCAAGGTTTACCTTGCAGAGTTAAAGAATAAGAAGGGCAATGAGATTACCGCTTCTGATTCAGGTATGTTCATGATTGAACTAAATATGTCTTTAAGTCAGATTTCTACTTGGGTATTGGATACTGCTTGTGGGTCTCATATATGCAATTCGTTGCAGGGACTAAAGCAAAGTAGATCTCTGGGGGAAGATGAAGTGATTCTATTGATGGGCAATGGAGCAAGAGTTGCTGCTGCAGCTGTAGGATCATTTCCTTTGCATATGCCTACGGGCAAAACTATTGTGTTAAATAAATGTTATTATGTACCATCAATTGTAAGAAATATTGTTTCTATTCCTGTACTTGATTCGGATGGTTTTACATTTATTGTTGAGAATAATAAATGTTTAATTAAGAGAAACAATATTATTTATGGATACGGTACATTACATAATGGTTTGTATATATGTGACTTAGAACATAATTTATTTCAAATTGAACAACCAAATAATAAAAGAAAAAGAGATAATAAAAATCCAACTTATTTATGGCACTGCAGACTAGGTCATATTAGTGAGAACAGACTTCGCACATTACATAAGGATAAGTTACTAGAACATTTTGATTTTGAATCATATCCTACATGCGAGTCTTGTCTCATGGGTAAAATGACTAAATCTCCATTTACTGGACATGGAGAGAGAGCTGAGGGGTTGTTAGACTTGGTACACACAGATGTGTGTGGACCAATGTCAACAAGTGCTAGAGGAGGATTTTCATACTTCATTACTTTTACGGATGATCGATCCAGGTTAGGATATGTATATCTTATGAAATACAAATCCGAAGCTTTTGAAAAGTTCAAGGAATATAGAAATGAAGTAGAAAAACAAACCGCACGTAGTATAAAAGTTCTTCGATCGGATCGAGGAGGTGAGTACTTAAGCGGAGAGTTTTTAGGTTATCTTAAAGAAAATGGTATAGTTTCTCAATGGACCCCTCCCTATACTCCACAATTAAATGGAGTATCTGAGAGAAGGAATCGTACTCTATTAGATATGGTAAGGTCCATGATGAGCTTTACTGATCTTCCAGTATCACTATGGGGTTATGCTTTAGAGACGTCAGCGTATTTACTGAATAAGGTGCCTTCTAAATCGGTTATCACGACCCCACATGAGATGTGGAGTAGGAAGAAACCAAGTCTTAAACATGTTAAGGTTTGGGGGTGTCCAGCTTATGTCAAGAAAGTTGAACATGATAAGTTGGAACCTAGATCCGTGAAATGCAGTTTTGTGGGATATCCTAAAGAAGGTCATGGATATTATTTCTATGATCCTTCTGATCAAAGGATATTTGTTTCTAGACACGCACACTTCTTAGAGGAACAGTTCCTCCTTGATAGAAACGGTGGGAGAAATATTGAACTTGATGAAGTTCAAGAAACACAAAATGCAACGATTAGAGAAGAAGTACCTGTTCAGAAAGAACAACCTTCTGTAGAACAACCTTTACGTAGGTCAGAGAGAGTGTCCCGCCCAATCGAAAGATATTACGGGCTTGTCATTGAAAATGATGATGATTTGTCATTTGTTGATGATGAGGACCCTATGACTTATGAAGAGGCTATGAGTTGTAATGACTCAGAGAAATGGCAGGATGCCATGAAATCCGAGATGGACTCTATGTATACTAACCAAGTATGGACTTTGGTTGAAGCACCTGAAGGATTTAAACCCATTGGGTGCAAATGGGTATACAAACGGAAACGTGGAGCAGATGGCCAGGTGGAGACCTATAAGGCCAGGCTTGTGGCGAAAGGATTCAAACAAAGACAAGGGATTGACTTTGATGAAACCTTTTCGCCTGTAGCCTTGCTCAAATCCATTCGGATTTTGCTTGCGATTGCAGCCTACTATGATTACGAAATCTGGCAAATGGACGTAAAGACGGCCTTCCTCAATGGGAAACTTGATGAGGAAGTGTATATGACACAGCCAGAGGGGTTTGTTTCCAACGGAAACGAACATCTAATATGTAGACTACTACGAACCATATATGGTTTGAAGCAAGCTTCTCGTAAATGGAACATCCGTTTTGATGAGACAATCAAAGAGTTTGATTTTATCAAAAACTTAGATGAACCATGTGTTTACAAGAAGGTTAGTGGGAGCGCGGTAACATTTCTTGTATTGTATGTGGATGACATACTTATCATAGGAAATGATATACCAATGTTACAATCAGTCAAGGTCTGGCTATCAAAGAACTTCACTATGAAGGACTTGGGAGAGGCATCCTATATTTTAGGGATGAAGATCTATAGAGATAGATCTAATCGAACAATTGGCCTATCCCAAGGTACATACATCGATAAAGTGCTAAAACGGTTTAGCATGGAGAACTCGAAAAGAGGTCTCATTCCTATTAGTCATGGGATTACTCTTTCCGAGAAGATGTCTCCAAAGACATATGAGGAAAGGGTGCGCATGAGTAGGATTCCTTATGCCTCGGCAATAGGATCCATCATGTATGCGATGTTATGTACTAGAGCTGATGTTGCTCATTCACTTAGTGTGACGAGTAGATATCAGTCTAACCCAGGTGAAGAACACTGGAAAGCAGTGAAGAACATATTGAAGTACTTGAGAAGGACTAAAGATGTTTTTCTTGTTTTTGGTGGATCTGAATTGAAAATTGAGGGTTATACTGACTCTAGTTTTCAATCAGAAGGCGATGGTAGCAGATCCCAGTCAGGGTATGTATTTACTCTAAATGGGGGAGCGATTAGTTGGAAGAGTTCCAAACAGCCTACAACGGCTGACTCCACAGCGGAAGCGGAATATATAGCTGCATGTGAAGCTGCAAAGGAAGCTGTCTGGATGAGGAAATTTGTTTCTGATTTGGGAGTAGTTCCTAGCATTGAGGATCCTATAGTATTGTATTGTGATAACAACGCTGCGATAGCTCAAGCTAAGGAACCAAGATCCCATAAGAATTCCAAACACGTGTTGCGGCGCTTTCATCTGATTCGAGAGATCATAGAAAGAGGGGATGTCAACATCGTAAGAATTGACACACATAACAACATAGCGGACCCATTTACTAAGGCATTGTCTCAGGCTCACTTTGATCGACATAGAGATAAGATGGGTATAAGATACCAGAGTGATTGGCTTTAGTACAAGTGGGAGTTTGATAGTATTTTGTCCTAAACCCAATCATGTATGATGAGTTAGGAAATACTTTCATGTAATTTTATTTGATTTTATTTATATTAATAAAAGACTTGTTGTTTTTATTACGGGCTTTATCTCTTTAAAGTGTTTAAATAAGAAGTTCCATAGTTTAGAGTAAAGCTTCTAGAATTATAATGAGATTATAATAATGAGATCTAGAAGATGATAACACTAAACTTAAATAGTTCCCGATCGTAGGATAACTAATTTGGAGTTAGTCAATCCGTAAAGATCGGTACATACTATGCTTGCTTCCTCGGAAGGATGTCTGTTCTCATAGACATTCGTGTGGTGACACTATAGCTAGTATGTAGGTGCTTATTGGAGAATAAGTTCACTGAACGTGACTTGATCAAATGAACGACTAATGGAGTTTACTCACGTGTTAATAGTTGTTCATAAGTTGATGGTGGTACAAGTGTCCTTAGACTTGAGACCGTTAAAGTAATCTTATATACAATGAACTATGTTTTGGTTTAGTTCTAAGTCCTCAAGGGACAAGCATTAGTTCTATTCTGGGTATAGGAATTTGTATATGAAGATAGTTAACGATCGATAAAGAATCTACCCCTTTCAGTAAAAGAAAGTGAATATCCTATGATGTTCTTACTATGTTAGTTCTGGAATCTCTGGCCAGAGTAATTGAAGTTAGAAAGAGTTTCTAATTCAAATGAACTAGACATAATGTATAAGAAATTATATGATTAAATTAAATAGGCTTGACACGCGATCCATGCCTTGTATTTAATCGGGATATTGTCGGGTAGAAGGAATTGATTGTACGGTAACCATTTGCTGAATAGGTTTTATATATTCTAAGCAATGAATTCATATTATCCGGATAGTTGCGATATATTCAAAAGTATCACTCACGATGTAGAATAAATATTAATTACTTATGTAATTATATTTAACGAATTAATTAGTAATTCGTATAAGTAATAATAAATAGTTTATTATTATTTATTTCTACTACCGGCTTAATATTGAACCTAAAGGGTCACACCATAAAAAGGTTAAATATTTATAGATGATGAGAATAATTAATAATGGCTATGAATTATTTATTTATTGAATAAATAATTAATTAGCAATTATTTATAATTTATTAAATGAGATTTAATAGATTATAAATAAATTAAGAAAAGTTCTTAATAATTATTAATTACAAAATTTAGTTTGAGAAATTAAATTTTATGAGAGAATTATTTTCAGAATGGGATTAATAATTAAAAATGTTTTAATTATTAAATGATTATTTAATTAGATAAAGTAAAGACTTTATTTCTTTAAATATCAAACAATCCAAGAGTTGGAGACACACAACACAACAACATCAAACACAAAACATCCCAGGGGATTTGAGAGGATTATTGAGAGCTTTTGAAGTTCATCAAAATCATTCCAAATCATTTTAATAATTTCTCAATTGTTATTTATCTACTATATGATATTTGATCTTGGTGGATACCATTAGAGCACTCCACACTTGAGGGGTGATTGCTGGAAATCAAAGACACATTCATAACAATCCCAGGAAAGCTATCAAGGTATTTTTCTTGTGTTCATACAATTTTTAAATCTATATACATGATTAATTAGGTTTTTATGCAAGTAAATGTGATTTACACTTCCGCTACAGTCATAAATTCCTTCACAGTGTATCGGAGACTACATGTCAGGAACAAAGAGCAAATCCTGATGACGGTCTAATACTGATGATGATCAGATACTGATGCAAGATGAAATCCTGATATCAGTCGTGTTACTGATGATGTCATTATGGATGCTACAGAAACTGGCAAGTGCTATAAAACAGGATCTTTGTTTGAAGAACAAGCAAGAAGATATTATGAAGGAAAGAGTTTTCTATTGATGGAAACTATCAACTAGAAGGCAGAACATTATCATATATAGATTATATCTTTCTGTTATTAGTTGGTAGGTAGCATTATAAATACTCTCTCAATATCATTGTAAAGAGTGTGAGAAAAATTGAGTTCGTGTGCGTAGCTCTGTATAAGGTTTGTATTCAAGAGAATTTGAAACAAACAGAGAGAGAGATTTGTATTGTCAGCAGCTGCTAAAGGTATTGTACACCTTTGGTAGAGTTTGTATTTGATCTTATTAATACAAACAGAGTTTGATTCATTCGTTTATTCTTGTTCATATAATCAAGCAAAAATCAGACACGATTATATAACTTGTATTCAACCCCCCCCCTTCTACAAGTTATTCGAGTTAACAATTGGTATCAGAGCGGGTTGATTTCGAATAATCATAAAGATCTGCAATCATGTCTGGTTACAAGGATGGGAATACTAAGATTCCTATGCTCAAGAGAAACGAATATACTCTATGGGAAGTAAAGATGTTGCATCATCTGGAAGCAACAGATCCTGATTATCTTGACAGAATCAGAGATGGACCTTTTGTTCCAACAAAGGTTGTTGGACAAGCAACTGTTGATGGTGTGGTTGTTCCAGAACATACAGCAGAGAAGCCAAAATCTGAATGGTCAGACAAAGACAAGGAGAATGTTCTTAAAGATGCTAAAGTGAGAAACATATTATTCAACAGTCTTGATTCTGTTCTCACTAACTATGTTCTCTCTTGTAAAACTGCTAAGGATATATGGGACAATCTTAAGGTTCACTGTGAAGGAACTAAGCCTATCAGGAAGAATATGAGGACATTACTTATACAACAGTATGAGTACTTTGAATCCAAGTCTGGTGAGTCACTTATTGATACCTTTGATAGGTTTACAAAACTCATCAATGAGATGGCCATGCATGGTAAATATTATGACTTGGAGGATATGAATACAAAGTTCATGAAAGCTTTGCCTGATTTCTACAATGAGAAGATATCTGCGATTGAGGAAGCTAATGATCTGGATGAGATTTCATTAGAGGCAGTATATGGAAAATTGAGAGCTTATGAACTTGACAAGCAGCAGAAAAAGAGCAGGAGTGAAGGAAAGATGAAGACTATTGCACTTACTGCTCAATCTGAAGCTAAGAAGCTTCCTGAAGAACAGCATGAAGAGATTGCTGTAAAGAATTCAAGGAAGAAGAAAAGCAAAGAAAGTTCTGAGTCAGAGACTACTGATATGGACTCTGACAACAATGATTCTGAATCTGAGATGCATGAACTCTTTGCTATGTTTGCTAAAGCCTTTAAGAAAGGAAGATTCAACAGGAGAAGATTTAGCAAAGGACCTTTTCAAAAGAAGGAGGAGAAGAAGAGTGACAAAGGCAAAAGTACAATTGTCAAGCTTGATAAGGCCAAGATCAAGTGCTTTAACTGCAGCGAGCTTAGACACTTTGCTAGTGAGTGTAAGAAGCCTAGGAATTCAGGAAAGGGTAATGCACTTATGGTCACACAGAAGGATTGGGCTGATTCCAGTGATTCTGAAGATGAATTGGATTATGACAACATTGCATTGATGGCGAATGGTTCAGACAAACCTGGATCTCCAAAGAAAATTTCTCCATCCTCTGTTAAGGTATCACTTCACTCTCTTGATTCATTTGATAGCTTAAATTTTGATGAAATTAGATCTATCCATGCTGAGTTTAAGAATCTTATGACTAATTTTAGAATTCTTACTTTTGAAAGAGATGAACTTAAGATTAAGAATGATAAATTAGTTGATAGAAATAATTTTCTTGAATCTGAATTAATTCAAATGGAAGAATACAAGTTAAGTTCTGATAAAGCTAAACATGACTATAGTGTTATTCTTGAGGCTTATGACTATGTCAGAAAAGAACTAGAGGAAGAGAGAGATGTGATTAAGACCATTAACAATTCCAGTAAAAAGACTATAGAAATCTTTGAAAGTGGAATTCGTGGTAAGGTTAATGGTTTAGGTTTTGATAAGGATAGACAAGAAGAAAAAGTAGCTATTGTCAATGATGATAGTAAGGTAGAAGCTAACACATCTAAATCTGAAGGTAAGAAAATTGTTTCGAAACCTAATCATGTTAAATTTGTTGATTCAAAAGGTACCCCTGTTGTACACAAAAGGATTAACAATAGTAATTCAGATAAGAAAGTGTTAGAGAAACCTAAGAATGTAAACATAGGGTTTCTGTCTAAGTCTCAGTTGAAACAGAGATTAGATGGTCTTTCAGAGTCTGGCAAGATCAAAAGAAATAGGAATGGAAAAGAAGGTATTAACAAAGAGAATAATTACAAGAATGTACCTGATGCACCTAGGAAAAAATGCTATAAGTGTGGAAATCATAATCATTTGGCCCTAGACTGCAATCAAAAACCTTCTTGGAAAACTGAGTCCAGATTCCCCAAGACTCAGAAAATTCAATACCAACCACAAAAAGCTTGTTATCATTGTGGTAGTTTACTTCATTCCATTTACATGTGTAGAGAATATCATGAACTGTATTATGACTATTATTCCTTGAAATCTGAAACTCCTAGTCACAAACAGTTTGTGAGATTAGAATCTAAGGTTGACTCTGCAACAGGTAAAATAAAAGCAAAATCTTCAAAGCCTGTCGTTTCTAAATCTAGTAAGAAAGGATCCAATCAAAGTTGGGTCCTAAAAAATTCTAACTAGTTACTTTTTGTTTGCAGGGCACAGGAAAGAAGCATTCAATTATCTTGGACAGTGGATGCTCTGGACATATGACTGGAAAGAAGTCCCTGCTTACAAAGTTTGAGAGGAAAGCTGGCCCAGTAATATCTTTTGGAGATGGCAACAAAGGAGAAACTCTGGGATATGGCTCAATTGTTTTGGGGAATGTCATCATAGAAAATGTAGCACTGGTTGAAGGCTTGAAATATACTCTTTTAAGCATAAGTCAACTGGGTGATAAAGGTTACAAATCAATCTTTGACAGAGAAGGATGCAAAATCTTGAATATGCAAAATGGAGACATTGTTCTAACTGGTCAAAGACATGGTAACATATATGAAGCCAGCTTAAGTGATACATCTAAAGGAATTGTTAGATGTCTCTACAGCAAAGCAACAAGTGATGAAAGCTGGAATTGGCACAAGAAGCTCTCACATCTTAATTTCAAGAAGCTTAATCAACTTGTTAAGCACAATTTGGTGAGAGGCCTACCTCAGGCAAATTTTGTGCAAGATGGACTTTGTGATGCATGTCAGCTTGGAAAGCAAAGAAGAACCACTTTCAAGAGCAAGACTGAAAATTCAATTACTTAACCATTTCACATGCTACATCTTGATCTGTTTGGTCCAGTAAACATTATGTCTATCAGCAAGAAAAGATATGCTCTAGTTATAGTGGATGATTTCACAAGGTTCACATGGGTGTTCTTTCTACACAAGAAGGATGAAGCTCCTTAGCAAATCATTGAACTTATCAAGAATATTCATAATAACTCTGAGTACAAAGTCAAAGTACTTAGAAGTGACAATGGTACAGAATTCAAGAATTCTACAATGGAGGGGTTTTGTGCAGACAAAGGAATCACTCAACAGTTTTCTGCACCTGGTACACCTCAGCAGAATGGTGTAGTGGAAAGAAAGAACAGGACTCTTATAGAGGCAGCAAGAACCATGCTTGCAGATGCAAAGCTTCCAACCTACTTTTGGGCAGAAGCTTTTAACACTGCTTTTTCACTCAAAACTGTACCTTGGTAAATGGTCATGGAAAAACTCCTTATGAGATGATCAAAGGAAAGAAACCAAGTGTGAAATACTTTCACATCTTTGGATGCAAATGCTATGTCCTAAAAGTTCATCCAGAACAACTTGGAAAATTTGAAGCCAAATCGGATGAAGCAATTTTTCTAGGATATTCAGCATCTAAGGCCTTCAAAGTTTATAATCTCAGAACTCACATTGTTATGGAATCAATTCATGTTGCATTTGATGATAAGAAATTTGGAATTCTGCAAACTGATGAAAGCCATGACACATTGGAATTTGAAAATCTGAAGAATTCTGAGATACTCTCCAGTGATGATGAAGGTTCTCCAGAAGGAATTTCTATTGCTTCTAAAAGGAATGCTACTGTTGAGGGGGAGCAAATAAATCAAAGAGAACACAGTGATCATCAGGAGCAGACTAGCCTTTCAGAGTCTACTCCATCAGGAATTGACGTTTCAGAGTCTACTCCATCAGGAACTGATCTTTCAGAGTCTACTGAGGAAAGATCAGTAACTAGCAGCAATATGGAATCTACTGATTCTATTGATCAAAGGAGAGTTTTTGAAGGTAGAGAGAATTCTTCTACAAGAGATACCACTAACTTAGGGGGAGAGACTAGCAGAGTTAATTTACCACCTGTTAGAAAATGGACAAAGGATCATACTGAAGATTTGATAATTGGTGATCCAAATAGTGGTGTTCGAACTAGAAGATCAATTCAAAATGAATGCTTGTATAGTTGCTTTCTCTCAAAGAATGAACCTAAGAAGGTTGAAGAAGCCTTACAGGATCCTGATTGGGTAATTGCAATGTAGGAGGAGTTAAATGAGTTTGAGAGAAACAAAGTCTGGAAACTGGTACAAAGACCTAAAGATAGATCTATTGTTGGTGCAAGATGGGTTTTCAGAAACAAGCTAGATGAATCTGGTGTGATTGTAAGAAACAAAGCAAGAGTGGTGGCCAAGGGTTATTCTCAGGAAGAAGGCATTGATTATGATGAGACCTTTGCACCTGTAGCAAGATTAGAAGCAATCAGAATGTTTCTTGCATTTACAGCCCATTCAAAATTCAAGGTATACCAGATGGATGTAAAGAGTGCTTTTCTAAATGGCAAACTTGATGAGGAAGTGTATGTGGAACAGCCACCTGGATTTGTTGATCCAAAGTTTCCAAATCATGTCTACAAACTTGACAAGGCACTCTATGGACTAAAGCAAGCACCAAGAGCATGGTATGAGACTTTGTCTAAATTTCTTCTTGAAAATGGCTTCACAAGATGTACAATTGACAAAACTCTATTCTTTAGAAAAATAAAAGGTGATTTGCTTTTAGTTCAAGTTTATGTTGATGATATTATTTTTGGTTCTACTAATGAAAATTGTGTGCTAAGTTTAGCGAACTTATGCAGTCTAAGTATCAGATGAGCATGATGGGTGAATTAAATTATTTCTTAGGCTTACAGGTCAAACAGACTAAGACTGGTATTTTCATTAATCAGTCAAAGTATATCAAAGATCTTTTAAGAAGGTTTGACTTTCAAGACTGTGCAATTGCAAAAACACCCATGGCAACAGCCACTAAACTAGACTCTGATCCTAAAGGGAAGAGTGTGGATAATACTAGTTATAGAGGCATGATAGGCTCATTGTTATATCTAACTGCAAGTAGGCCAGATATAATGTTTTCTACCTGTTTATGTGCTAGATTCCAAAGTGATCCTAAGGAATCTCATTTAATTGCTGTGAAGAGAATTTTTAGATATCTCAAAGGAACTCCAAATCTTGGTTTGTGGTATCCTAGAGAATCTGATTTCTTTCTAATTGGCTATTCAGACTCTGATTATGCAGGGTGTAAGATAGACAGGAAAAGCACTACAGGTACATGTCAATTCTTGGGAAATAGATTGATTTCTTGGGCAAGCAAGAAGCAACAATCTGTTTCAACCTCAACTGCAGAAGCTGAGTACATAGCAGCAGGCAGTTGTTGTGCACAGGTCCTTTGGATAGGAAATCAGTTGATGGATTATGGTATGACACTTAGTAATATTCCTATGTTTTGTGATAATACTAGTGCTATTAAAATTGCAGAAAATCCAGTTCAACATTCAAGGACTAAGCACATTGATGTCAGGTATCATTTTATTAGAGAACATATTGAGAATGGTACTGTGGCACTTCATTTTGTTCCTACTGACAAACAACTTGCAGATATTCTAACTAAACCATTTGATGAGACTACATTCAGTAGACTAGTAAGTGAGTTAGGAATGTTAAATTTTTAGATCTTTAACATCTGCAAAAGTAGCAAGGTATGTTGTTCTTAGCTTATAGACTTGATATTCTTGTCAGGATCTATATTTGATTGTTAAATGCTTTAGCTATAACACTTTGCCTTGATAAATTTCAGTATGATAGACTTGTTAATAATCATCAGGATTAGATTTGTTATCAGGATGCTGACGTCATCAGTATTGTGTCAGTATCAGGATTATGAAAAATTGTTTCAGATCCTGACGTTTACTTTGTGTAGTAATCTAATTCTGCGATGTGTTAAGTCTATACTAGCAAGTTTTAATATTTGCATACTGATTATTTATACATCATTCAATAATCAAAAGACAAGTGGATAACAAGAAATTGTATTTTCATTAATTGAAAGCATTACATATATGGAAATGAAATACAACATCTTTTTGTCTAACTTCTACTGATAATCCTATACTTGTCTATTGATATGAATTCTGAGGTACAGGACAAGGAGCATCTCAAGAAATCCATCAGGGGATTGAACAGCCTCGTCTACTCTTGGATTCCTTGTCTGGGTGACTTGAATGAGAGTAGCTAACTTAAATGAATAGCATCTCCATCAAGATCAACCTTAGACTCTCGGCCAAATTCTTCATCCTCAAGTTTTGAGGAGGTTAGGGGAAGATTGTATCCAACAGATGGATGTTCTAGGAGAAACCTCTGGATATTATCGGAAACCAATCCATCCATGATTAGTTCGATGAGAAGAGTTGTCTTTTCAAAGAGATGATCAAGAACAGGATGTTCATCGATCGAGAAAAATCTAAAGAATGGATTTGAAGGGAATTTTGGTTTGAGGAGCATTGTTGAGAAGAAAAGAAATTGAAAGGTTTATGGAGAATGGCATAAGGCGTCTATTTCTTTTAAAGAAAGACGTGAGAAGCTGAACAGTCACTTGGAAGTTTTAATGAAGTCAAATGCTAATTATTGCGTGTGACTGTATTTCTTGTTTTCAAGAAATATTGAAAATATCTAACCAATTGATTTTTGTTCAGATTAATTGTTTATTTCTTTTTCAGATAAAAGAAAAATGCCACGTGAAAACTCCATATTAAGTCTCTGGAATCAGGATGATATTGATCAGGATTTCATGTGTGACCATCAGGATTTGAGAATTATTATCACATTGTGTTTTGTGATTATTGTGGTGAGAGGTCAACAGGAAAAGAAAACTGATCAGTATTTATTATTTATACCCTGATTTATTTCATGAAAATCAATTTTGGATTTTATTTTCCAAAAATCGTGGGTAACCGCATCTTTCAAGGACTGACACCTGTCAATCTACGTATCAACGTGGGATAGTGGTCTGAAAGATTTGTGAAATATATTTGTTTTGAAACTCTAATCGTGTAATTGCTTTCTCTAATTTTACATTCTCTAAAGCAAAAACCACTCTTGAGTTTTCAAAATCACTAATCCATTTCAAGAATTTTTCAAGTTCTTTTCAGATCAAAAATGGCAGCTCAGAGAAGATTACCTAAGTCAGTAGCCTTCAAGTTTGGTGACTTCGATTTTATGACAAACAATCATGTAGCAGCTATCACCAACAAGGAAGGAGTGTCATCTGATTTTCATCCAATCATGGACTTTCTGGCGTATGGACCATTAAGTTATGCATTGACAGCATCTCCACAAATTAATCAAGCAGCTGTTTCACAAGCTTGGGAGAATGCTGAGGTAATTGATTCTACTCAGAGTCAATCAGGTAAGATTGTTCTACATTTAGGACAAGATTCATTTGACATTACTGAATCTGTTGTTAATTCAGTACTTTGCTTACCTGTTATTGATAGTTATGCAAGTGAACCATCTGATGATAATATAAGAACTATGTTGTCTGAATTAGGTTATAGTGGACCTCTAGACAACATGAGCCAGTTGAATAGGTCTTTTCTTAGAAAGGAATGGTCTTTTTACTTTGATCAAATTGCTAAATGTTTTACTGGTAAATGTAGTTCTTTTCAGCAAATTACTTCTGTTACATCACATATTGCTTATAGTTTGCTTTATGACAGAGTAATTAACATTGGTCATATTATCTTAAGTCAGATGAGTATTAAACTTGGGTTAAGAGATCAAAACAGGAAAATGGTTTATTATCATAGATTTATGCAAATGTTTATTAACCATTTTATTCCTGATGTTGAAGCAAGATTTGGTAGGGAACATTGTATTTCTTCTTATGAACAGCAAAAGAGAATTTTCTCTGACATTACAAAGAAGGACAATGAAAAGAATCTAGATGAAATACCTGCAATTCATTATCCACATCATTTTCAGGTAATTCTTAAAACTCATCTTCCTACTCTCTACAATTCTTCTTTCTTTTGTGGTGAAATGGCTCAGGAATCTCAATTGGAGGAGAACTCACCTGTGTCTACCCAAGTAGCCCAAAACATTATAGTCTCTGAAACAATTCAAGAACCAAATTTTGATCCACAGCCTATTGTTTTAAAGAAACCAACCTCTGGTGTTTCTCAAAAGACATCAGTTGAAAGGAAGGGAAGATTTGTTGTGTCAAGTAGTAGTAATTCTAGTGAAGATGATGATGATTTAACTCTTGCTGAAAGAGCAGAATTGAAGGCTGCAATTCAACTTTCTCTGTTAGCACAAAGAGATGAAAAACCTAGCCACAGCCAGGCTGCAGTCTCCAGAAAGACTGTAGTTCTTAAAAAGGGAAAACAGTTACTGGATACTGTCTCTCAAAAGACTGTGTCTATTGAACAAATATCTCATCCCAAGATCACTTCTGTGTCTACACCTCTTGAGTCTTCTCAGGATAAATCTTTTGCTCACTATACCAGGAGAACAAGGAGAAAGATTCAATTGTCACCTACACACACAGAGTCTAGTCCAACTAATATCATGCAGGTCTCTACAAATGAAGCTACAATCAAGTCAGCAAATGACCATAGAGATCTGGATATTGATTCTTCATGGGAAACTACATTATCATACAGACTGGCTATGGGACTAATTTCTCTCAAAGTGAAGTTGTCAAGGCCTGTTCTAGATTTTTTGGTTGAAAGAGTACCAAAAATTTTATTTCCAGATGAATATGGACTTCTACATCAAAGACTTGACTTAATGAAGATGTATTTCTATGTGTCTGTCAGAAAGACGATTAGTCAAGAAATTTGGACTCTCGAAGCATGTTGCACTTCAATCACTTCATGCATATTTGTTTGATAAGAATGTCATTATTGAAGATGCTTTAGCTCAAGGTGAACAACTGGAGGAAGTAGATAGAGAGAAGCAGTCAACAGAAGATACTATTGCACCAGTGATGAATAATAGGAAAGATCAGATCACAGTCACTGCAACACAAGAACCATCTAGTCAGAGGTCGGATGACTCAGGAGCTGTGATAGCTGATGTTGAAAGGACTTCTGTGATGACTGAGAATGCAAGTGAGATACCCTATGATATGGGAGGAATGACTTTGGTTGATTTTTCTGAAGATCAAACAAATTTTGTTCAGTCAGAGTCTATCCACCTTGAGGGTGTGTCTCAGCAAACAACACTTAAAGACGGTGATGTACTAACTATGGTGTCTAATGAAGTATTACTGAAGACATCATAGTCTAGTAAAGAACCTGAAAGTGGTATAATGGAGCCTGTAGTCTATGGAAAGAAAGAAGATGTTAGTATGGGTTCAGAGACTATAGCAGCTCACTCCTTGGAGAAAACCTCAAGCCACATGCCATATGAGGAACCCTCTCTCCATGTGAGTTCAGGTATAAAAACTCCTTCTAGCCCCTATTTTTCTGTAGGTCATGAGAGCACTTATCCAAATTTGAGTGATACACTTGAAAAGATGGACTTAGATCCACAATTTGAGCGGCTGGCTCCTGACCAGGCAAAAGGTGAGGTAGAAAGAGTGTTGACTTTAGTAAGTCAAAGTGAGAATGAGAGTATGGACGATCAACTCCATAGTGAGGAAGAGAAAATTAGGAAACCATCATTTGATTTCTGGGATCAGGTTTTTCCTGAATCTTGGTCTGAAAATTTGGATATGGATGCTGGTACTTATTCATTCATCAAAATGTATCAGAAGAATGATCTAGCACATCACAATGCAAAGCCAGAAGTTAAAGCTCAGAAGCAAAAGGAGAGGCTTGCAGGAATCATTAACAGAAGAGGTGCCAGGATAAAGCAATCTCTTGATACATATGTACCAGATGAAGTTCCTAATGATCCTAGTGTTCCTTTGTATGTACTTCCAATATCAGCTAGAATTGAGACATCTACAGTCTCTGATCACTCTAAGGAGGAGTCAGGATTTGAAGATGTTAGTACACAGAATACTGGTGAAGGAGATGATGATCATGTTTCAGTTCCAGATCAAAAAGATGAAGATGTTAATACTTCTAATCAGGTTTTATTACTTGAATATCATACAACTCAAGCAACTTCTTCTACAAGACTTGAAGATACAGTTCTTTCTGATTCTGATACTGAAGATACTAGAAGCACTTCCAACATTGAAGTTCATTCTGATGTTTTGAAAGATATTCAGAATTCTCAAATTGCTATGCAAACAAGACTTCAATCACTTGAAGATAACCAAGTCACAATTATGGAAAATCAAGCATTTCTGATGAATATCATTTGTTCTGTTTCTGAATCTCTTGGAATTAATGTTGCTGATGTCAAAAAGGGGGAGATTAAGACAATTCAAAGACAACAATAACAACACCACCAGACTGAGGGAGATAAAGCTGGGGGAGATAAAGAGCAGACAAAGGGAAGTAAAAAGAAGAACCAGGAGTGATAGTGGTGAATCTCAGCTAGGAAGTGGTAAAGGAAGAGCAGCATTAATAGTTAAAATTCTTTCTTCTAAGTACTAGATAAATATCTACATCTGAGAAGAAGGTACTTAACTTCATAATTCTACATTCATAAATTCTATTCTGGTTGTATTGTTATATATTTTGACATCCACAACTTAGATTTATGCTTCAGATTTTAAAGCATAAATAGGGGGAGATTGTTAGGAATAATTCATAAGTTGTGATGTTAAGAATAGAATTTACACATTATACTTCTTGTAATCCTGATCTTATAAAGGATTTAGCACTATATATAGGATTTATGTGTAAGACAGTTATCTGTATAGTTTAGTCAGGAATGAACAGTGTATCGGAGACTACATGTCAGGAACAAAGAGCAAATCCTGATGACGGTCTAATACTGATGATGATCAGATACTGATGCAAGATGAAATCCTGATATCAGTCGTGTTACTGATGATGTCATTATGGATGCTACAGAAACTGGCAAGTGCTATAAAACAGGATCTTTGTTTGAAGAACAAGCAAGAAGATATTATGAAGGAAAGAGTTTTCTATTGATGGAAACTATCAACTAGAAGGCAGAACATTATCATGTATAGATTATATCTTTCTGTTATTAGTTGGTAGGTAGCATTATAAATACTCTCTCAATATCATTGTAAAGAGTGTGAGAAAAATTGAGTTCGTGTGCGTAGCTCTGTATAAGGTTTGTATTCAAGAGAATTTGAAACAAACAGAGAGAGAGATTTGTATTGTCAGCAGCTGCTAAAGGTATTGTACACCTTTGGTAGAGTTTGTATTTGATCTTATTAATACAAACAGAGTTTGATTCATTCGTTTATTCTTGTTCATATAATCAAGCAAATCAGACACGGTTATATAACTTGTATTCAACCCCCCATTCTACAAGTTATTCGAGTTAACACATATGCAACTGAATGCAACCTGCTGCGCAACCATTACAAATAAGATAGTACTTTTGCAAGTAAGATAGTATTTTTGCAAATAGCTTTTCTTAACAAAAGTAAAATTGCAAAAAAATTACTTTTGACAATATATTTATCAAAAAAGCCCTAATTTTTTCTATTAAGGCATGCATGCAATATAATCTTTATAAATTATTAAAGTTGGTACCGGAAAATTCTATTAATTTAGAGAATTATTAATTAATCGATAAATTAATAATTATTAATTTATAGAAATTTTTTGACATCAAAGAAAATTAATTTCCAATTACATACATTTATTAAGTAGGATGAATTGTACAATTTATGTTTTATACTTGATTCAATTAATTCAATATATATTATTTTACAAATTCAATGACTATTATTCAAAGTAAGATTCATGAATATTTAGATAATATCAAAGATAAAATAACATTTTAAGAACATTTTACAAGTACTCAAGACATTAAAAAACATTGATTAATAACTTTTTAATGTTTTACGAAAACATCACATTCGAACTTTTGGATGCAACAAAGAGAGTTAATGATGAGTTTTATATATATTCAAATTTTAAAAATCCTAGAATCATATTTTACAAAAGGATACTACATATATTTTTATGATTATAAAGGAATTATTAATTTATAATATTATTAGGACCATATATTTATATAGGATTTTTTTAAAAACTATTATCTTATAAAAATTGATCATTTTTTTAACCGATCCAAATTGGAACGAGAAGAAATTATTAATTTATCAAATATTAATTTAACAAGGTTTTACTTTATCTTTATCTTATGTTCCTTACGAGTTACGACCAACTTGAAATAATTAATCCCCTAAATGTTTGCCGGCAAACTCATGAGGCTTGAACATTTAACACTAAGGGGGTGATATTGTATTATGAATTTTAATGATAATTCTTGGGGTAATAATTTTTATGAATTTTATAGATTTTTAATGACTCTTAATGATTTTTGTAGAGTCAACCAAAATTTCAAAATACTTTTGATAACTTCTAATAAAATGATTTTTAAAAACTTTCATAGATTTTTTGTTAGATTTTGTGGTATACTAGACTAACTACAAAGATCACATATTAGTCTATGTTGTGAAACCCTTTAGCCTTTTTTCATTACAACCTGATTTCAATCGTGTGCTCTCTAATCAATTCGGGCACCAGAAAATTGAGTACAAGGTATATTTCTTATTAAATTGAGTATTCATTGCATATTTTTATCTGAGAATTATATATTTGTCATTTTTCATAGCTAATTATGATGCAGAGCTATGTCATTAGCCATCAATATTTTTATGATGCAAAGCTATTTTGTTGGTGTTTTATGTGAATTTTTGCAAGCACAATATTTTTAGAAACCCATGAAACAATATTATTCAAGATATTTTTGTAAAGTTATTAGAACTTAGAAGTCATGTCAAATCTTATTAAAAAACTCACGACTTTTTTTTTCCAAGGGATGTAGTTATATTTTTTGTTAAATGTCATTAAAAGTCATTCTCATTAAAAGTCATTAACTTTTTGAATAACACGATACTTATAAAGAGTCTATAAATGTTTAAATTCAACACCGCCCTACTTTTAAATACTTCTTAAAAGTCTTAAATGAATAACACCATACTTTTAAAGACTCTTTAAATGTTAGAATTGAATACCTCATGACTTTGAAAATCATTAAAAAAAATTTCAAAGTCTTAATACAATACCACCCCCTAAATCTGGAATCTATCATGTCTAGCCTACATAGTATGAACATTAATAGGAATTTTTTTTTTCTAAGTTAATAGGATTTATTTATATAGTATTATCTTTTATATATTTTAATTTTATTATTAAAAGATATCTTTTATATAAGTAAAAAAAAAGGATATCTTTTATATAAGTAAAAAAAATCTAATTTTATTATCAAATATTTTAATTGTTTTCTCAAATGTTGACCGATTAATCTGACTAAATTTAATTCATTTTGCCTAAATTTGTTTCCGATTAATCCCGTCTAAACCCGTCTAAATATGATTATTCACGATTCACGATTTTAATATGATATTGAGGACCTTAATTTTGATTTGCAATATTTGGAACATTTTAGTTCTATAGCCCGTGCTATGCACACGGGTATTTTAAAAAGGGATATTTACACAAATACATATGTTTTTAACTTTTACATCTGTTTTTACCGTTACCTTTTTATGTTTTCAATTATATACTACCGTTATTTCAATATTACCGTTACCTTCAGTTTTTACTTTCTTTATTTTCATTTTTTCGTTCTTCACGTTCTTCTTCTTCTTCGTTCTATTCCCGTCTTCTTCTTCTGCTTATTCGTTGCCTTCTTCTGCTTTCTTTAATTCTCATCTTCTTCATTCACGGAGGTTCAAATCTTATTCTTCTTCTCCGATGACCTCTACTTATCCGGCGACCTCTACTGTTCCGATTATCTCAATATGTACATTCTCGTTCTCTCTCTCTCTCTCTCTATCTCTATCTCTCTCTCTCTATCTGTATATCTCTCTCTCTCTATATGTCTCTCTCTCTCTCTCACACACACATACACACACGCGCACAGTTTATTAATTGGAGTTTCAAACTGATTTTATGATGATTCAAAGCTTATTATGTGTAAACATTTGTTCATTTGTGATTCAAGTGTTTGAATTAGTTGCTAATTGATGTTTAACTGTTTTGTTAACTGTACATGTGATTATAGCCCTATTATTTTGTCTTAATTTGAATTTTGTTGATGTAATTAGGTTTACAAAATGTAACCTAATTGTGTAGATTTACAATTAAGTTTACGAGATTATGTCGCCTTGTTGATGAGTCGTGAAATTGTAGCTGAGTTGATTCTGTTGTGCTTGTTTAGATGTTTTATTAATCGATTAGTCAAATGGAATGAATTTTATGTATCATTTAGTTATCTATAATTAGTTTTATATTGTGTAGTCGAGGCCCCGCAGGGGCAGATATTTTCCAATTAAGTTTTCGAGATTATGTGCTAATTACTGAATGTAACTGTTTTGTTAATAGAAATGGTGATTAGGCTTGTTTATGAGTCGAAAACTTGTAGAATGAGTCGATGCTACCTTACTTGTTTATGTTTTGTTATAAGCGACTAGTCGAATGGATTGAAATATATGAATAATGTAGTGATCATCTATCAATTTTAAAATGTGCAGTCAAGGGCCCGCAGGGCAGACATCTTAAAATTAAGTTTCGAGTGTATGTATAATTGTTTATTAGTCGACAACTTGTCAGTGTGTCGATACTATTTTCCTTGTTTAGATGTTTTTATAAGCAAATAGTATTATGAAGTGAAATTTACATTTCACTTATTGATCTTATATCAATTTTGTACTATATTTTCTATCATTCATATCTTCTTTTCGGATGGTTTGTTTATATATGTATTAACCATTAATTGGTTTGTATGTCTATTGACAGTTTTAAACATGGTGCGCACAAGGTTCACGTCTCCCCCGAGTTCAACAACAACGAAGTCAGATGTGCCGCCAACATAAAAGATAACTAAGAAATCCAAAGCACCCTTGACAACTAAGAGGGCTAGGGCATCCATCCAAGATGATCCGGTTTCTATCGATGAGGCTTCCCCGGGTTCAACTTCCAAAGCTGTAATGCCTTCAAAACAAAAGAAAAATACAAAATCCAAGGCAACAGTAAAATATAAGAGGCCCAAGTTAGCCATCCATGACAATCCTATTCCTGTTAATGAGGTATTTTCTGACTCTCATGTATCCTTGTTTGTGATATCAGTACAGGCCCCGCAGGGGTACTTGCCTTAAATATCTATCTCTGTAAGGTGCAACCATATTTGCAACCTTTGCAACCATGGTTGCAAAGGTTGCAAATATTGTAATAATTATACATTTGTAAAGGCTCACATATGAATCACACATGTATTGCATAATAATGTAGGGGATGGATTATATTATTCCGGTTAAAGATCACAAGCCAGCCAAGCTAAGTATCAACAATAGGTATGAACTTATTACGGCTATATGGGACACATTATCATCGGAGCAGGTTGCTCTCTTTGCTTCTGGGTGCTTTGGAAATTTTACGCGACTACCATCATTCAAGATACAACACCAACTCATCCACAACCTTCTGCTTAAACAAATAAATCAACCGAACAGTCATGAGATTTGTATTGGTGTTGCTGGAGTGAAGATGTCTTTTGGGATCAAAGAGTTTGCCCTTGTCACCGGTCTTAGGTGTTTTGGTTCAGTCGACAAGACGCGTTATGCTAGGCCTGATAACAGCTTCAAGGGTACATATTTTTCAGACATTGCACGTGTATATAGGAGCACTGTGAAGAAGGTTTTTGACTCTCGAGGGTGGAAAATAGATGAGGATGAAGTGAATTTTGCAAAGCTGTACTTCTTGCAAAATTTCCCACTAAGCTCGACTTATGATTGTCATGTCCCTAAAGGTGATCTGGACATTGTAGACAGTGGAGATTTTGACAAGTTTCCTTGGGGTAAGGAAGTTTTCACGTACAATTTGGAATCATTGAAATATGCCGCGAGAACAACATCCAAGGACAATTATTATAGGCATGTTGGTTTCCCGTACGCGTTTCAACTATGGTTTTATGAGTGCTGTCTGTACCTGAATGAGAGATACTGCAATATGAAAGATGATGGTTGTATCCCCCGTATGCTGAAATGGTCCGGTGAATATGCTTTCAAGTTCGGAGAAATGTATAGGACGTTATCATTGACTGCAGCAGAGGTATATTTCATTGCGTACCTTACCTACTTATTCTTGCTTTATATGTATATATCACTTTAATTTACAAACATATTGTTTTTGTAGTTGCGATTAAGAAACATATCTCCAACTGAAAAGGAGACTGAAGAACTACAGTTAGAAGATGTTGTTGATCGTGATGCTGCTATTGTTGGTCATCCTCCCCCATCATTTATGGGTGCTTCTACATCTTCTGATCGACCTCAATCTCTTATGTCATAGCTGGAAATGGAAAATAAGATTACCTTGTTGACTTCCGAAGTAGATGGTTTATGACAAGGCTGTCGCGTACCTATCAAATAATAATATCTAACTAATCCTTCTAACTTTGTAGCAAGGACCAGGGTAAGTCAGAGTCGATCCCACAGAGACAAACGTATCAATCACTAGTTGTTTCTGATTTTATTCGGCTAAGCAAGTAACACAATAAATATTGAGAATTTGTTAAACTAAACTTATGCTAAAGCGAATTGAGTTTATATTAAATCAAATATTAAAAACATCCAGAATTAAGTGTCCCCACTAGCATGAATTGATGCAATCGTGAATTTCCTCCCCAATTATTCAGATACATTACTCAAAAGGAAAGATGCGCCCTATAAATACCAATAACCTCTCTCGAGTATTAATGGCTTCTCTTAAAATACAATCAATCATATTCTCATGGTATCATGTAATTAGAGACATTAATCACAGCACCCTAAATTCCTAACAATCCATTCTACCTATTCTCGTGGAGAATTTCATGTTCTTATTGGATAAATCACAACCATCTAATCCAACCCTCATTGATAATTAGATATTGGTTCAAACAATACACATAATCACGTCTGATTTGTAATTGCTAATTAAAACAACTCAATAAGCAAGAGCAATTAAACAGTTAAATTGGGGGAATTAGAAATTCACACATCAACCATAACTAGGGTTCTACTTAACCCTAGATTAATAATCTACTCACTCATAATTGAATTTACTAAACAAGAGATATAAGAATTGTAAGATGAACACATAATGATAAAGAATAGAGAAAAACCTTGAATCTTCTATCTTCAAGGAAAATAAAAGTTCTCTGGAAAATCTCCCCAGGAAAGTGTTTACAAAGTTGTGTGTATAAATAAAATCTTCGATCCCCCAATTCTAAACCCTCGATGTGTTTATATATTGCTAAAAGACATAATTAGTTGACCCCAAAATTTAGGCCCAAACTAATATATTACAATTATATTATAAGTTGGAAAAATACGAAACTGATTCTTTTATTTTTTCCTACCAAAAACTCGCGCACAGGACAGGAGCTGTGAGGCGCTGCTGCGCCAGAATTCCGCGCTGTTGCGCATCTACAGTGGGCGTCTCGCGCTGGGGCGCTTCACAAGGCGCTGTTGCGCGGCTTCCTCCCTGGAAGTTTCAGTTCTTGCGCTGTTGCGCTGTTGCAAGATGCGCAGGTGCGCTCCATCAGGCGCTGTAGCGCCTTCTCCTCATGCGTGACGCGCTGCTGCGCTTGGTGTGGCGCCCCTGCGCCTGTTGCTCCCTGGAATTTGCTTGCTGAAAACTCTAAAACACCAACTCAAGTAGCGCTCTTGCGTTGTGAATTTCGCTATAGCACCTCTAAGTCCCTGGAAATTGCCTTATTTTGCTCCAAAAATGCTTAGCAACGAACCATAATTTATTCATTTCTTCTCGTAAATTCACCAAATCAAATTCTCGAACTAAAAATCACATAAATCACTGAATAATGCTCGATTTCTTTCAACTTGGCAATTATTTATTTCCTGCAATAAACTCCAATAAAACTCATTAAATCAACACGGTTATTCGCAAACTAAAAATATCCCCACACTTAGCACTTTGCGCGTCCCCGTGCAAACTAAAAATAAAAATTACACTAACTAATTAGTACCACTTCCGTAGGTGATCACGGTTGCATTTAACATATACAACAAGTCCTTTAAACCCCTAGGTAGCCCTGGTGGACGAGTAAGGTCTCGTGAGGTTTATAGCGAATATACCCACAAAATTCATCCAACCATGCAAAAGATTAATGCCAACACAACACCACACACACAAGTCCTCTCATGCAACATCAGCTTAAGAATCAAAATGAAAATGCAATGCCTTGGTGTCTAAAGTGCAAGTATCCACGTAGTCTACTCAAAGAAGATGCATAAAACCGTAGAAATTCATGTCAAATGTAAGAATAGGTTGGTAAACATGCTAAGCACACAAGAGCACATCTTTGAGACAAAATCTGGGATCTCCTATGCCAAAAGCAAAAACTCACCGTTCACTCACAAAGAAAATTCACTCAAAACAAAGGGTAAGTGTTTCACTCAACTCCAACAATATCATAAACATGCTTCGTCCTTGTTATCAATCTAACCTTTAACGCAACATACATCATCAACGACAATCAAAAGGTCTTTGTTAAGGCTGCAACGGGGCTAGGGACAAGGTATGTCAAGAAAGCTAAAGAAGGTTAAGTCAAAAGCTAGTACCTGACAATAAAATTCAAACAACTCCCATACTTTCATCCCCACACTTGAACTTTTATTTATAAACAACTTGACTAGTCGTAACAAAGTAGGATCACAAAAGATAAGAATGCTTTCATATATATATATATATATATATATATATATATATATATATTCTCTTTTTTTTAGAGAGAAAAATAATAGCAAGAACAACGATCCCATAAATATGATTTCAATCTTCGACTAACAAGCTAACAACCAAACCCCAAATATTTCCCACAAGTTATGATCATCAATAAAACCCCCCTTTTATGCACTCCTTATTACTCCCTTACGAACAATACTAGCCTTTGACAATTTAGGTTCAAAAATTACTGTAAGGCCAATACAAGAAAAGGATATAGGCAAGTACATGGTGTGTCACCGAAAAAACAAGATTAGGCTCAAAGGGTTAACTAACGGATCATGTATAAATTGTTTGGAAATATGGGAAATATGAGGTTATACCTATTGCCTTTATCATCTTATCATCAATTAATGTCATGCATCTCAAGAAAGACTTCAAGCAAGTGCTAGCAATGCAAACGACAAGTGGACATTCAAGCAAACGAATAATCATGCAAAAGATATGCATATAGGCTCAAAACTCACTTGGTGTGACAAAGCATAATCAATCCCAAATCAATCTCTTCTAACGCACCTACTTGTATTCAAAGCATATAGACCAAATTACCTTGCACATATTCATGTCATTCTAATCATTTAGCACATTCAAAAAGTCTACTAGTTTCTACTTGCTAGTGTACGTGTGTGCACAAGAACATCACATACCACTTCTCAATCAAAAGCATCCATAAACACAAGATTTCTAAGCATGCATGGGTGCATTTACGTAAGTAATCTTCACATGGCTAGAATTATTTTTGGTATTTTTTCATTTTTAAATATTTTTTTTTCATATACACAATAAGAACACTAAGAACACCTCCCCACACTTAAATGAGTCAATGTCCTCAATGACACAATATTAAGAATATCAACTAATAACAAGAAGGAAAGAAATACTCCCCTATGCCAAAGCATGAAGTGCACCAGTCCTCCACAGTATACAGAATCCATGGGTTGCCTCCCAAGTAGCGCATTTGTTTAACGTCGTTAGCCCGACACCGACTCATCAATCATTCAGCAGAAGGAGAAGACAACAGAATATCCACCTCCTCGTTAATTGGTTCACCAGCTCTGTAATGTTTCACTCTTTGCCCATTCACCTTGAATGACTCTCCATGGCTATTCATCAATTCAACTACACCATAGGGAAAAACATTGCGTACCTTGAACGGACCCGACCACCTAGAATGAAGTTTTCCGGGAAAAAGTCTTAACCTCGAATTGAACAGAAGAACTAACTCCCCTTCCTTGAATTCTCTTCGTAACAGCCCTTTGTCATGCCACTTCTTTGTTTTCTCCTTGTAAAGCTTAGAACTTTCATAAGCCTCAAAACGAAGCTCATTAAGTTGTAGAAGTCTCTTCTCACCCGCTGCTAACATATCAAAATTCAGACCCTTGATAGCCCAAAATGCACGGTGCTCTAACTCAACGGGAAGATGGCATGCTTTTCCATAAACCAATCTATACGGAGTTGTCTCAATAGGTGTCTTGAACGCAGTTCTATAAGCCCAAAGTGCATCATCAAGCTTTATAGACCAATCCTTCCTTGATTTTGCGACTGTCTTCTCCAATATATTCTTTATTTCACGGTTAGAGATCTCCACCTGACCACTGGTTTGGGGATGATAAGAAAGTCCCACCTTATGATAAACTCCATATTTCTTCAACATTGCTTCAAAACGATTTTCGAGAAAATGCTTTCCTCCATCACTAATCAAAATCCTTGGCACTCCAAATCTAGGAAAAATCGTCTTCTTAAAGAACTTGCTCACAACACGAGCATCATTAGTGGGTGATGCAATGGCTTCAACCCATTTTGAGACGTAGTCCACAGCTACCAAGATATATCTGTTCTTAAAAGATGGAGGGAAAGGCCCCATGAAATCTACTCCCCACACATCGAAAAGCTCCACTTCAAGAATGCTATTGAGAGGCATCTCATTGCGTCTTGAAATATTCGCCGTTCTTTGGCAACGATCACAAGAATGAACATATTGGTGGACATCTTTAAAAAGAGTTGGCCAGTAAAAACCGCACTGAAGAATCTTTGCAGCAGTTTTCGTAGTACTTGCATGACCACCACTTGGCAAATCGTGACAATGTGAGATTGTAGAAGCAATCTCATTATACGGAACACATCTTCTAATGACTCCATCAGCACATGATTTATAAAGAAAAGGATCATCCCAAAAGTGCTTCCTCACATCATAGAAAAATTTCTTCTTTTGCTGCGATGAGTAACCATGAGGAACAGTTCCACTAGCTAAGAAATTAGCTATGTCAGCATACCAAGGAACCTCTAGACTTGAAATAGAAAGTAGATGATCGTCAGGAAAAGAATCATCAATCGGAGTAGATTTATCATCATCCTTATCAAGAGTAAGGCGTGAAAGATGATCAGCAACCACGTTCTCAGCCCCTTTCTTATCCTTAATCTCCAAGTCAAATTCTTGAAGAAGCAAAATCCAACGAATTAGATGAGGTTTAGCATCCTTCTTACTCATCAAGTATCTCAAAGCTGCATGATCCGTATGAACAATAACTTTCGAACCAACGAGATAGGATCGAAATTTTTCCATAGAATACACCACTGCTAGCAATTCTTTCTCCGTTGTTGCATAATTAATCTGAGCCCCATCCAAGGTCTTGCTTGTACAGTATATAGCATGCAGCTTTCCATCCTTCCTTTGGCCTAGGACTGCACCAATAGCTTGATCACTAGCATCACACATGATCTCAAATGGTAGACTCCAATCCGGTGGTTGTATAATTGGAGCAGAAACAAGAGCTTTCTTTAACGTTTCAAAAGCCTCAACACAAGCATCATTAAACACAAAAGGTACCTCCTTACCCAAAAGCTCAGTAAGAGGTCGAGCAATCTTCGAAAAATCTTTTATGAAACGGCGATAGAATCCCGCATGACCAAGAAAACTTCTTATCCCCTTGACTGAAGTTGGGTGTGGTAACGCTCAACAACCTCGACCTTGGATCTATCAACTTCAATGCCTCTTTTTGACACAACATGACCTAGAACAACTCCCTCTTGTACCATAAAGTGAAATTTTTCCCAATTTAGAATTAAATTAACTTCTTGACATCTATGAAGCACCTTCTCCAAGTTATGTAAACATGCATGAAAAGAAGTTCCACCAACTGAGAAGTCATCCATAAAAACCTCCATAATGTCTTCAATGAAATCTGAGAAAATTGCCATCATACATCGCTGAAATGTGGGAGGAGCACAACATAGACCAAACGGTATTCTGCGGTATGCAAATGTACCATAGGGACATGTAAAAGTCGTCTTTTCTTGATCATTCGGATGGATAAGAATCTGGAAAAATCTTGAATATCCATCTAAAAAGCAGAAGTAAGAATGTTTCGCCAACCTTTCAAGCATTTGATCAATAAAAGGGAGAGGAAAATGATCTTTCCTTGTGGCCTTATTCAATTTCCGATAATCAATGCACATTCGCCACCCTGTGACAGTTCTAGTAGAGATCAACTCACCCTTATCATTCTTCACAACGGTCATTCCTCCTTTCTTTGGAACAACATGCACAGGACTAACCCACTTGCTGTCTGAGATAGGATAGATTATACCTGAATCAAAAAGTTTCAAAACCTCCTTTTTGACCACCTCCATCATATTAGGATTGAGTCTCCGTTGAGGCTCAATAGAAGAAGCTTGCTCATCTTCTAGAATAATCTTATGCATGCAGAATGATGGATTAATGCCCTTAATATCATCAATAGAATATCCAATAACATTTATATACTTTCTCAAGATCGTGAGCAATTTCTCAATTTGAATGTCATCAAGCTCAGAATTAACAATGATAGGATAAGATTCATTAGGGCCCATAAACACATATTTCAAAGATGCAGGTAGTGGTTTCAGTTCTACCTTAGGAGGCGTGGAACTCTCCTTAACTTCCTCATGCTGTAGCACATTAGAACGTTCATGCTTATATGTAGGTGCTGCATCCAAAAGCTTCTCGTAACCCACTCTCCATTCTCTTCATCAACGTTACCTTCAAGAACAGCTCGAAGTGGATCTGCAGATAATAGAATTTTGGCTTTCATGTCGATCACTTCCTCTAGTGCATCCACCCTATTCACAAACTCATCCGTAGAAGGATGTCCCATTGTACTTTGCAGCTTGAATTCCATATTCTCTTCGCCTACTTCAAAAGAAATTCTTCCATTTTTCATGTCAATGATAGCTCCAGCTGTTGCTAAGAAAGGCCTCCCAAGAATGATAGGAATATTTGCATCTTCTTCCATTTCCATGACAACAAAATCACATGGAATATAAAACTTTCCTACCTTAAGGGGCACATCTTCAAGAATTCCCAATGGAAATTTCACACTTCTGTCTGCCAGTTGTAAAGAGATACGTGTGGGTTTCAGTTCACCCATCTGAAGTTTTTCACAAATCGACAAAGGCATCAAACTGACACTTGCTCCAAGATCACACAAAGCTCTTTTAATTTCGACATCCCCAAGCTGAACAGGAATAGAGTAGCTACCTGGATCTGCTAACTTCTTCGGAAGATCATTTTGTAAGATGGCACTGCACTCTGCCGTTAATGAGATGGTAGAGCTTTCTTCAATTTTTCTCTTCCTTGACAAAATATCTTTCAGGAATTTTGCATAAGATGGCATCTCAGTGATAGCATCCATGAATGGGATATTGATATGTAGCTTCTGCAAAATTTGAAGGAATTTACCATACTTCTTCTCTAGCTTCGCTTGTGCCAACCTTTGTGGAAAAGGAACAGGTGGCACATATGGTTTAAAAGGAACAGCTTCTGATTCTTTGGTTTCTTTCTCCCCGATCTCTGGTTCTACCAGTTTCTCAGTTGTAGTCTCCTCTTCACTTTCCTTAGCATTCACAACATTTTTGCTCGCATTCAATTCCGGCCCCTTCAATTCTTTACCACTTCTCAAAGTTACAGCATTGATATGCCCCCTTGACGGTTGCTCAGTTTGGCCAGGAAGTTGGCCTGAAGACTTATTAAGTTGGCTCAACTGTTGAGAAATTTGAGTGATCGTATTTTCCCTCATTTTGTTGTGAGCCTTTATCTCATTGATACTTGAATCAAAGTGCTCATTCTTCTTCGATTGAGTAGAGATGAATCTTTCCATTAGACTTTCCAAGTTGGATTTCTGCGGCTGAGCTTGTTGAAAACCAGGAGGCTGAGAAAAATTATTTTGTGAAGATTGTCCTTGACCCTGATTGTTCCTGTAGGAGAAATTTGGATGATCTCTCCAACCTGGATTATACGTGTTGGAGTAAGGATTATATTGCGGCCTCTGATTCTGATTGTAAAGAGCATTAGCTTGCTCAACTGCCATTCTAGAAGGATTGTATTGACAAGCAAGTTTGGTGTGTCCAACAACACCACATATCTCACATGAAGCAACAGTAGATGGAGTGCTTCTGGCATCCAATTGCTCAATCGTTTTGACCATAGCCTGCATAGTGGTATTAATCATGGTTAGAGCATCAACATCATACTTACCACCCTTCTTAGGATGATTTCGATCATTGTATGGATAATTATCATTAGACGCCATCTCGTCTAACAAAGCTTTCATATCCTCAGTACTCTTCTTCATAATAGAACCACCAGAAGAAGCATCAACAAAGTTTCGGAACTCTTGTGTTAACCCATTGTAGAATGTTTGGATCAACAACCAGTCAGGAATTCCATGGTGAGGGCATTATCTTTGAAGTCGCTTAAATTTTCTCCAAGCATCATCAAGTGACTCGTCATCATCTTGACGAAAATTAGAGATCTCATTCCGGAGCTTAGAGGTCTTCTTCTGACTGAAGAATTTAAGTAGAAAAGCCTTCGCAAGACTATCCCAAGTAGTGAATGTGTTTGGTCCTTCATCCTTCAACCAATCTTTTGCTGCATCCTGAAGAGAGAATGGAAATAATCGCAGCTTTACAGCTTCATCACTTACATTGGTCATCTTTATTGTATCACACTTCTCCAGAAAACTCTCAAGATGATCAACAGGATTTTCATTGGACAATCCTGCGAAAGAGTCATTAGAGATGAATTGGATGAATTGAGGCTTCAGTTCAAAGTGTGTAGCTGTGATTGCTGGTCTGACAATGCTTGAGAGTACGCCTGTAGCATCTGGCATACCGTGCTCCCTAAGAGCCTTAACTGCAGGTGCATCACCCATAACTACCTTGTCTTTGTTTTTCCTTCGCTTGCCTTTTTGCCTTCTTGCTGTAGCTTCAATTTCAGGGTCAATATTAATTAAGTTTTCAGTACCTGAACTTCGAGTGTGCATGCAACAAGAGAACTAGAAGCAATGATCAATTAACAAGGGAATAATAGCCGAAGCAACACAACTAAAATACTTAGCTAAATCAATTCAAAATTAAGTAATCTAACACTGCTTTGTCCCCGGCAGCGGCGCCAAAAATTTGACAAGGCTGTCGCGTACCTATCAAATAATAATATCTAACTAATCCTTCTAACTGTGTAGTAGGGACCAGGGTAAGTCAGAGTCGATCCCACAGAGACAAACGTATCAATCACTAGTTGTTTCTGATTTAATTCGGCTAAGCAAGTAACACAATAAATATTGAGAATTTGTTAAACTAAACTTATGCTAAAGCGAATTGAGTTTATATTAAATCAAATATTAAAAACATCCAGAATTAAGTGTCACCACTAGCATGAATTGATGCAATCGTGAATTTCCTCCCCAATTATTCAGATATATTACTCAAAAGGAAAGATGCGCCCTATAAATACCAATAACCTCTCTCGAGTATTAATGGCTTCTCTTAAAATACAATCAATCCTATTCTCATGGTATCATGTAATTAGAGACATTAATCACATCACCCTAAATTCCTAACAATCCATTCTACCTATTCTCATGGAGAATTTCATGTTCTTATTGGATAAATCACAACCATCTAATCCAATCCTCGTTGATAATTAGATATTGGTTCAAACAATACACATAATCACGTCTGATTTATAATTGCTAATTAAAACAACTCAATAAGCAAGAGCAATTAAACAGTTAAATTGGGGGAATTGGAAATTCACACATCAACCATAACTAGGGTTCTACTTAACCCTAGATTAATAATCTACTCACTCATAATTGAATTTACTAAACAAGAGATATAAGAATTGTAAGATGAACACATAATGATAAAGAATAGAGAAAAACCTTGAATCTTCTATCTTCAAGGAAAATAAAAGTTCTCTGGAAAATCTCCCCAGGAAAGTGTTTACAAAGTTGTGTGTATAAATAAAATCTTCGATCCCCCAATTCTAAACCCTCAATGTGTTTATATATTGCTAAAAGACATAATTAGTTGACCCCAAAATTTAGGCCCAAACTAATATATTACAATTATATTATAAGTTGGAAATATACGAAACTGATTCTTTTATTTTTTTCCTACCAAAAACTCGCGCACAGGACAGGAGCTGTGAGGCGCTGCTGTGCCAGAATTCCGCGTTGTTGCGCATCTACAGTGGGCGTCTCGCACTGTGGCGCTTCACAAGGCGCTATTGCGCGGCTTCCTCCCTGGAATTTTCAGTTCTTGCGCTGTTGCAAGATGCGCAGGTGCGCTCCATCAGGCACTGTAGCGCCTTCTCCTCATGCGTGACACGCTGCTGCGCTTGGTGTGGCGCCCCTGCGCCTGTTGCTCCCTGGAATTTGCTTGCTGAAAACTCTAAAACACCAACTCAAGTAGCGCTCTTGCGCTGTAAATTGCGCTATAGCACCTCTGAGTCCCTGGAAATTGCCTTAATTTGCTCCAAAAATGCTTAGCAACGAACCATAATTTATTCATTTCTTCTCGTAAATTCACCAAATCAAATTCTCGAACTAAAAATCACATAAATCACTGAATAATGCTCGATTTCTTTCAACTTGGCAATTATTTATTTCCTGCAATAAACTCCAATAAAACTCATTAAATCAACACGATTATTCGCAAAAGCACCGTAAATGCGGGAATAAAATCCTATAAAATATATGTAAAATATACTCTATCAGTTTAAAGAAGAGCATATCTGAGATGCGGTCGCACTTTGATTTGGAGTTCTCTAAGTTGCGTGCCATTGTCGATAAACAAGTACGTGTATCGGATGAATTACATATATTATAGTCTATAGACTTTGATTTTGAAGGTTTTTTTTTCATCTATTTTATTTGTTTTAATTTGTGTGGATTAGGCCCCGCAGGGGCAGCCATCTTATTAGTCAGAGTCACTTAATTTTTATCATTTGCAACATTTGCAACCTTGTTTGCAAGTGTTGCAACCTTGTTTGCAAACTTTTGCAACCATTCGACCCTTACATCATTTATGTGATTTGCATTAGTTACAAATTTAAGTTGAGTTTAGTTCTAATCATATGTGATTATTTCCGTTCTACTTGCTAATTATTTTTAATCATCTTTGACTTCAGAATGGAAGCACTTTGGACCCTTTGTCGCATTTGAATCAAGTTGCGACCAATGTTGGTGATTGGGGTAGTTGGCCACAAAGCAACCAAAATGTTGCTTATAATGATGTAGAAATTGCACATGAGGATGAGAATGTAGATGATGAGGGTGGGAATTTTGAGGATGCATTTGAGAATGTATCGGACGGAAATGAAGGTGGGAATGATGTTTTCAACGAGGTTGAGAATCAAGTTGAAGAGGGTGGGCAGGAGGTTGTAGAGGATGGAACCGATGTGCCAAAGGTTGCAGTTGAGGATAGTGAGGATGCATCAATTTCCGAAAATAGTTCAATTGATATTGATCTCGATAGGACAGTGAAGATGGCTGCGATGATAAATGATGATCATGACGATGATGATGTCCATAATGTGAATGTCAATGTTAATGATGATAGTAGTCCTGATTGTGCAACTACTCGTGCAGCAAGTGTTGATCATGTTGCAGATGTTGCAATAGAGACTGCAAAGGTATCTGTAGATGATATAAATGTTTCAGTAGGGGTTCCAAAAACTGTAGAACTTGAATCGGATGTCTCTTTTTTTTATCAAATATCTGCAACACAACTGTATGAGTTAGATCAGGTTGCGATTCGTGCAACTAAGGAAAAAAAATTCAATAATGGTAAATCTTATTAGATATTTCTTGTGATATGCATGCTTTAATTTCATTACATACTTTTTGTGATATGCATGCTTTTCATTACTATGATTTTATCTTTCATTTTCCTAATTTTCAAATAACTTGTAGTTATTTACTTTATTATAGGGAGCTTCTGCTAAACCCGTTGATAGTCTTGTTATTCCACCTGAATCTGATTCTGGTGTGCCTATCTTGGATAAAGCTACCCCTGCTATGCCAAAAAGGAGTGTTAAGCTTCCTTCATATTTGCAATCACCATTTTTGCAAGATTTTGGTTCAAGCTCAAGCAAAAGTAATGAAGTTTTGAAGAATTTGAAAGGGGTTTCTGCGTTGGATGACAATATCGGACAGTTGCCAAGTTTAGATGCCATGAAAGGTTTCATAACTTGGCTTGATACTGGAATGATTACGAAGAAAAAATATGGTTTCAAACACACACACACACACACATATATATATATATAGATAGATAGATAGATATTGATTCATATTTTTTCTTATTTTTGTTATTAGTACCGGCCCCGCAGGTACTGGTTTTATTTGTACCTTAGATGTCTATTTCTAATAGTTGCAACCTTTTCAACCATATTTGCAACCTTGTTTGCAACCATATTTGCAACCTTTGCAACCATGTGCACAAATGTTGCAACCATGGTTGCAACTTTTGCAAACATGCTTGCAAAGGTTGCAAACAAGGTTGCAGATTATAATTATACATTTGTAAAGGCTCACACATGGCTAACACATGTCATGCATATATTCTTCCAGGCCGACCTCATTCTATTTGAGGAAACACAATGTGATCAGCCCGCCTCTAGATATTCTTCCAGGCCGACCTCATTCTATTCGATATCCGAAAAGACGTGGTTTCATACTTTGGAGTATGGTAGCACAAATATCACCAACTCCATAAGTTTTACTTTCTGTTTAGTTTTAGGTTGCATGGTTTGTTTTTTGATTTCTTTTTAATTGATATGTCCAATCTTTGTGCAGCATGTTGATGTATTTTTTTACCATTTGAGGAAAAAGGTGAAGTCCAACTCAACATCTCCACTCAAAATTACTTCTGTCGATTCCACGTTTCAGAGTAGACTTGCTGCTAAGTTTGAAACTTATGATCTGAAATCTGCTAAAATTATAATTGATCAAGATATTGTGGAATTGTCAAGGGTGAGATCATCAGTTGCAATACTCCTTGGGCTTTTAAGTGATGATGTTTTATTTCCTATTTGGCTTGTTGAGCAAGAACACTGGATTCTTGGGAGATTAAACTTTATAGATAGGGAATTCCATGTCTACAATACATTGCAATGTGATGGTGTGCGTGATATTCTCACAAAGGCAGCCAGTCCATTCGTCCAGCTGTTGCCTTCTTATCTCACGACAACTGGTTTTTATGATCGGAAAGATATAAATTTCTCAAGCAATGTGTATTCTAGAAAGGCAGCTATTGACTATTTTGATGTCATTTTGCATCATTTAGAATTTAATTCATCACCTAAGTAAGTTCCAAAACTATTCAAGTTTGTTTAGCTTATATAATGTATACTTAGTTATATTATTATATGATTTGATTGTTTTCCTTTTCTTGATACAGTGATAGCGGGATATACATGTTTTCATATGCCGAGTATTATGCTACTAAGCCGGATTTTCCGCAAGGTGAACTAGAGATTGGTGCTCACGGAAGTAGGCTTGCCTTGTTTTATTGCTACGGAATGTCAAAGCAATTATACGGCTATGAGAGTGATTCGGAGAACATTGCAAAGGCTTCAACAACAAAAGCTCCATCACCAAAGGCTCCAACAAGAAAGGCTCAAACAACAAAGGCTCCAACGTCAAAGGCTCCAACAACAAAGCCATATGAGAGAAAGAGAAAGGCTGGAGATGTGAAGAAACGAGTCGCGACTTTTCTTTTATGACATTAAGTTGTAGTAAAACAATGTTGCTGATATAACTATGTATTTCCTTTGGTTCGATGAATTTAATAATTATTGGTTCAAATTTAATAGAAACTTTGTTTTTCTACTATGTTTGGTAATGGTTCATTGTTTATATATTTTATGCAATTGTTAATGTTTGGTAATGGTTCAATAATTTATGTCCTCAACTGGTAATGTAAATAAAATTTGAGATTATGTGTAATTGGCCCCGCAGGGGCACCCATATTAATAGTAAGAGTATACTATATCGACTAGTTGCAACATTTGCAACCAAGTTTGCAACTTTTGCAACCTTTTGCAAACTAGGTTGCAAATTTTGCAAACTTGGTTGCATTTTGCAAACAAGGTTGCAACAAGGTTACAATTCTACTCAAAATAAACAAAAAAAAATTGGAAATTTAGAAACTATATTTTAAAGAGTGTAGTTGTGACTGTTCACATTTTAAGTTCTGTTTATGTGTTTATGAAGCACTGTTTCTGGATTCTATTATATGTACTAGATTCAACTCAACAACATTGATCAGTTGCAACATTTGCAACCATGTTTGCAACCTTTGCAACCAAGTTTGCAACATTTGCAAACAAGGTTGTAAAAGTTGAAAACAAGGTTGCAAATGTTGCAAATTTGGTTGCAAATGTTGCAAACTTGGTTGCAAATGTTGCAAAAAGGTTGCAACATGGTTGCAACAAGGCTGCAATTCTACTCAAAATAAACAAAAAAAAAATTGGAACTTTAGAAACACATGTCATATCTGTTCCATTACTAATTTAAACTTAATCAACTTTGTAATTCAGCATTTGCAACAATATTTGCAATAGTATTTCCAACGTAATATGTAAATAACGAATTTGTTTTTTTCAATGGCGGACTTCTACAAGTTCTTCTATTATGTCCACATTGACCGCATCTCCCGCATTTTAATTGTTCAATTAGTATAGTTGTCTCCCACGCAGCTTTGCGCCTTCTCTTTTTTGGTCTTCCTACTCTGATTCTGCCTTTCGGGAGGTACATTGTCCTCGCTTTGATGTCATATGGTATTTCCCATGTATCTTTCTTGACAACCGGATATACCAATTCTTTATTAGCAGCAATCATTGATTCTTTTGTGTAATGTGATGAACAATAATCATAAGGATAATGATTTACTTTATGCAGAACAGCAAGTGCATGGGCACAAGGAAGTTGATCCATCTGAAACCTGTTTTACAACAGAATATATATATCATATAAAGATAAACGAAGAGCATGTGTTTATGAAATTTCTTTGAAACACTATCGGGAATCACCTATTGCATGTACAACTTCTGGAAGCCAAATTAACTATAGCTTTCTTGTCCACATTACAAACTTCGAATATCGAGTCATTTGATGGATTCACCTGTTGATTTAACATTATTTTAAACAAGAATTTAATTTGTAGTTTCATTAGAATGACAGAGGTTGTAAAGGTTGCAACCATGGTTGCAAACATGTTTGCAACTTCTGCAACCATGGTTGCAACCTTGTTTGCAACTTTTGCAACCATGGTTGCATCTTTTGCAACCATGTTTGCAACTTCTGCAACCATGGTTGCAACTGATAGAACTAGGTAGAGCTACAATATTAAAGTAGTTAGATAATACCGTCATATTTGTCGAGTACAAGTAATTGTTCTTTAGCATCAGCTCATACTTGGTTGTCAATTTTGTTGAGATGTCAGTTGCAATTTGCCTGTTTGTCCAGCTCCACTTTTGTACCAAAGCACGCAAAGACTCTAACATTGTACATATCGGTAACTCTCTTATCTCTGTGATTACAACATTCAGAGATTCTGCAATGTTAGATGTCAAGTTCGAGTATCTATTATTCATTGAATAAACCCTTGCCCACTTGTCATATCCAACTTGCTCTAAAAATGGTTGAATCCTGCTGTCAATCTTTGCAAGTTGGTTCATGTGATACTTAAATTTCTTTACAGTGTATGCATTGGCAGCATTAAAGAAATCAACCTTTATCTTGTTTGAGCTCCTCTTGAACCTACTTTTCAGGTTGTTCAAGAGATGATAAATACAAAATCCACGTGGTACTTTCGGGTATACTTTACTCGCTACCTTTATGATGCTTTCATGACGATCAGAGATTATTGTCATGTTTTCCCGTACATTATAAGCTTGCTTGAACTTGTCAAAGAACCATTCCCATGATATATCATTTTCTGAGTCTACTACGGAAAATGCCAATGGAAAAATTCTACCCCCTGCATCTTGAGTTGTTGCAACCAATAATGTACCTCCATGTGCCGATTTCAAGAACGTGCCATCAACAATGACAGTGGGTATTCAATTTATCCAGCCTTTCATCGAAGCATACAATGCCACGAAAACGTACCTGAAACATCCATCTTCATCTTGTTTTGTTATAACCGCTGATCCTGGATTTGAACTATGCAACATGTATAGATAAGAGAAAAGTTCATAATACGATTCGGTTGTATTTCCTCTCATCAGTTCCAAAGCTTTTTCTTTAGATCTCCAAGCTTTTCCATAGTTGACTTGTACTTTGTGATCTTTCTTCATGTCTCTGACGATATCAACAACTGTGTACTTTGTTTTAATATTTGAAAACTTGATTTTAATCATATCTGCAATGAGCGATGCGCTTGCTTGTCGCTGATCTTTAAATCTGATCCCCAGATCACATGTATGAATATCATGAAACTTTCTGATGACGAAACAACTTGTTTTCCCTTTCTTTGATGCTCGTAACATCCACTTGCAACTTTTGTCAACACAAGAAACAAGATACTCTTTTTTACAAGACTTTTGCACACTATATTGAAAGTTCTTGTCGATCGCATAGTGGCCCAAAACAATCTTCAATGTCTCTTTATCTATGTATACCTGATCAACTTCAATGTGCTTATGGTATTTGTTATTAATGACCACATCCTTGTTCGACTGGTTTTCTTCCAAGTAGTTGTCTGCAACTTCATCAAGCACAACAACCTGCCCAGCAATAAGCTCTGCAAACTCAACATAGTCTGTAACCACATCCGAAAAAGTACCAACAGACTGCTCATAAACAACATTTGATGCAATATCTTCTGCCTCAAAGAACAACAAATTGCTTGTTGTGGAAAAAGGCTGGAGGCTTTTAATTTCATTCGTCAAGCATAAAGGGAACTTTGTGAAATCGGATTCCTTTTTCTTGAGCTGCATATAGAACATGAGTTGACTATCATCTATTATCTTAAAAGGAGGGTATCCATCTCTTACTTGATACTCTATTCTAATCCCAACTGACCCGGGTTCCAACTTGAGTTCATTGTATATCATTGCGACCAGGTTGTTGTAGTTGCAGTCGTTAGGAATCAACAATCCACATACCTCAAAGTTGATATAATTTTTGCATTCATCCCATACCCCACTGTGTTGGAGAATAACAACAATGTTTTCCATTTTTCTGCAACCAATTATAACATTAACATTTAAAAGTTGTTAACTGCAACTAATATTGGTATAGCAGTTGCAACTACTGCAACCTTGTTTGCAACTACTGCAACCTTGTTTGCAACTTATGCAACCATGGTTGTGAAGGTTGCAAACAGGGTTGAAAATGTTGCAACTGATAGCAATATTAGAATCTGACAAATAAGATAGGTGCCCCTGCGAGGCCTGTTACATAGAAAATAAACAAATCAACAAATGAACTATTTAAATTCAATAAAGCATAAATTGTATTGATTCTTTTTGCTGAATCGATATCTTAAAGTGTACTAAGGCATCTTTGGGAATATTCTTAAATTTACCCAATGGGTAAAATATTTACCCAAAGGATCTTTTGTAACACTACATTCCTATTCATTTTTAAAAAACCCATGGAGTATCCATTTTATGACCCATTTAACAATCAATTTTCAACTGATTTTCAAATTTAAAAAAGTTTTATAAGGAAACTATGACTCATTCAATATCTTTTGCATCACATATGAACATACGATTAATATTATTTTCCTAACTTTTAGGCATTATTCAAAAGTAACATACATGCATGATATATCAATTAACAAACAATATCCATGTTATCAGCACTCAAATTAATTTGAATATTATCTCTTTCACATCTTTTTTTATCCTCTTCGTCTTTTTTCTTCACAGCTTTTTTTCTCCTCTTTGTATTTTTTCTTTTCTCAATCTTAGTTATATGTTCATATATGTGTACGTTTCGAATATATTTATTGTTTACTAATCTGTTTGTTTGAATTTACAGGATATGAACCGAGGATGATTCTACAATGGTTTTGTAATGAGACAATTTTTAAGATACAAATTCAACGATAACTATGATTGATTGGGTGTATATTGTGTATATTCGACTGTTAGCCCCTTGATTTGAATGAATTGTTTATGTTTGTGATGATTTTGTGTTTGTGTGTTTATATGCGTGTATTTGTAAGTATAATTACAACACATTTGTTGTTTACATTTATCTGTTTTACTTTGCAGGATATATTTGCAGGAACCAGAGAATCATAACCGAGTTACTTCAATAACTGTGTTTGCTCGCTTTATTATTAATTTTAGTTGTTTTTGTTATCATATAGTCAAGTTTGTGTTTTTCCAGGGACACCTTTCTAATTATGTTGTAAACTCGCATATTATTATTTTAGACAGGTGTAAATTCACAATTTCGGAGCAATATGTCAAAGGCAGTTCCTAAATCCGATAAGGAATCATTACTTTCTTCATAGGTGGGTTCTTATATTTGTTGTGTGTATAAAATTTACAAGTTCTTTGTTGCTTATGTTATTTTTTGTTTATATTCCTATAATGACATTGTTATTTCGGTCAAAATCCTTAATTTCCTAATAAGATGTAGTCGTGTGTGCACATTTTGTTATCTTGCAATTGTTGATTTAGTATATTAATTTAAGCAATATATCAATTTTTAATGTTATTCTTCTTGAAAATGGAACCGGCCATAGTTGATGGTAATTAATGGGACAGAGACTGGACATATTATAGTGAGAACTATATATTGGTGCTAGGACTGGCCAACCAAAACAGGTTTATCTAGACAATTCATAATCTTAGGTCAGCTACCAAGTCAAACTATACATTTGGAGTAGTATTCCAGGTTCGTTTCCGCTTTCCAGTGTTGAGTTAAGTGTTACTGTGTGTTCCTTTTAACGAGGGATGCTCCTTGATTGTAATCTTGATTTTTCAGTTTAGTTACTTAATTATTATTAATATAAACTATATTTGGTTGTTTCAGGAAAAATTTCTGGAGATTGAAAAAGTTGTTGCAAGCAAGGGAGCTTTCTGGAATTATCAAAGATTGGGGATGTGTGCAAGCAACTTGGCTCAGTCCAAAATTGAGGTAAGACTAGGGATATCTACTCCACCTATTTGGAAAAGTGAAATTTCAGGAAATGTGTAAATCCTACCATGCGATAAAAGATTTTGCAACTCCTTCGCTCCATTTACGACATCAGTTGACAGTAAGCCAAAACATCCCCCAATAACTCATTCTTTAGTAAATAAAAGCAGCATCAGTTCTGTATCTTTTCAATATTGTACGGAACAGTACCTATAACATTCTATAAAAAGTTTATTCAACCAACTTAGGTCATTAACACCCTGTAATTTTTATTTGTATCATCATTTTATTGACCATGTAATTTATGTGTACTTCTAAAAATGACACAGGAGATAGTGGTAGTGTTGCAAGCATTTTCCCCTCCAGGCTCCAGTCGGTAGTTCAAACCAACTCGCCATAGATAAAGGTTCATAAAGAATCTACACATATTAAATTTATGAATAGTGAAGCTCTTCTTTCCATGAAGCTCAAAAGGTCTATGGTGCAAAAAGTTTAGGAAGAAATAAGATTAAGCTGCACCAGCAACTACATTCTTAGATGAAGGCAGCCAATGATATTCCAGGTGAGTAACTGTGCGGCAATTACTTGCAAAATACCGAGATAGACCTTTAAACTTAGTCATGGTCTTCCAACCTATGTAAAACCATGATGATTAAACCAGATGTGACAACATAGTTGAGCCGCCTTCTGACAAGGTCTCCATCTGTTAATAGAAGATGATAATGGCTCTAGCAAAAATATCACATCCAATGTTGTTTTTGAGGAAGTTTTTTACAGCTTGCTTAGCCTGTGAGAAATACCATGTTTCTGATTAAATTTTATGATAGTAAACACGAGTGTAGATCAGTTTAGTCTATGTTGTTTTGAGCAAAGTAATACCTCTATTCAACTCTTTATTTACACATTGATATTTGAAGATTCAGAATAGTTGACGCTATTAAATTTTGTTTGAATTCCGTACTATATTTGGTTTTATGATAGCAAAAATGATGGAACTGAGGAGGTATAATGCCATTGGTTTGCATTAAAATATTTTATGCTATTCTGAGAATGCCTACAAGTGCTCTTGCAAATGTAGGCTTTTATAGTGACATAATAAATTTTAAAGTTGGGATATAATTTATAATCAGAGTAACACTCCTTTGTGCGATCTCATGTCTATGAATGATGTTTTTTTGGAATTAGGCTTATAGGATGATCAGGTCTTGCAGAATGAAGTTAAAGCTTCGAGGGTATGTGAAATTATATTTTATTTATATATTGTTTGTTTTATAGCATACATAAATAGGTAGCTATAGTTCTTTCTGATGAGTTTTATATTTTCATGATTCTATTGCCATTTTGTTCATTTTGTTGTGAGATTAATATAGTTGTGGTGTTTCATGCTACTATAGAAGATGGTCAACTATGATCCAGTTGAGAGGATATCGGCCAAAGCAGATATTGATCATTCCTATTTTGATAGCTTGGACAGGTCTTAGTTCTAATTTTTAATGTTATGTATCTGTCGAGTTTGATAATCTTCTACACCTTATGTTTACCAGGTTGCCCAAATGTCTGTGTACTTATGTTTTTCCACATCTGCCACGGTCATCAATTTATCAATTTATTATCAAATTATCAAGCTATTAAATGTTTTCTCAAGATTTTAAGTCTATCAATCCCGATAAATTCAAACTCAGCAATTACAGCTGCGTATCACAGTTGCTGAAGCTACTGGCATACATATTCCAGGTCTTGCAGCTTACCACGCTCTTACCACATATGTTGGAATCAAGCTTACGTTTATATAACAATTCATGATTCTCCCAATAGTCCTAAACTTCTAAATGCACTGCTATTTGTTATGTAATGAAGCTCTTTCCTTCTTTGACTCTTTCCACCAGACATTTTTTACGAGAACTATGGAGATTATTTATTCCTTAATTAGTTTCCTGGTATTCTATATCCATTACATTTGAGGATGCCGATTTATATCTTTACTTGACTAATAATTACTTAAAAGGAAGGTTTTTGTGTAGGTCTGTCAATGATATTATGCTATATAATTGTATTCAAGTTTTTTGTACGATTACATAAAGTGTTTATGCTATATAATTTCTGCTTTACAGGAATTAATTTTAAAATTTGTTATCTTAATATTTATATTTTAATATATATTTTGGTAATAAATGTGTTACTATTAGAATAGTATTATTATTATTATTATTATAATATAATAAATATTTAATTTTAACATGTTGTTTATGAGATTCGAAGTTTAGATCTCAAGTAGTAAGTTAGATATTAAACAAAAAATCTATTATTATAAGATGAATTACGAAAACCAAAAAAAAGTTTGGTTCAAATACCGATCAACCAAATTTTTAATGATTCATCTTAAATAGCATAGTATAAATAGATTATATAACTCTACTAAGAATCTTATTCCATTATAATTGTACACAAAAGTAGTTTTTACTTATGTTAAAATGATTTTGTTGTGGAATAAAAAGTAGGGTGTAATTAATTCGTGTATTGATTGTTAGGGATTGAGAGCTTCGAGCTTTAATGGTGGCTGCTCTTGTCGTCGGGGACTAACTCGGTCCTAACAAGATGCCTACGTACCTTGATGAATATCAAGAATCAAGCCAAAACGTAGTTCTGTTATTGCCTACGTGGCTTGATGCGCCCTCGCGGCGTAGTAACGTAGTGGCTTGCATGTCCTTATTCTAGGATTAAGCCTAAAACGTGGTGGATGTGTATGGAGCTGTGTTAAAAAACGCTCCCCTTGAGAATGAGGGGTCAGACCCTTTATATAGGCTTGAGAAGCCATAGAGTTAGGGTAGGGTTTGGTAACTTAGTGAGCAAGTTACCCACTTTAGGCCCAATTCTAGATCCTTCCATGAGGGATGTGGATAACTATAGGAGTTGTATGCCTTGGAGGCTACTCCATGGATGATTTGGTTTCCTTTTGGACTCAATAACAGAGTCTTTTATTTGGCTGATTTATTAGCCACGAATTTATTATTTAATTAGGGTTTTGGGCCTCATTAATGGGATTCGTATCTGGATCAAGCTAGGTCTAATTAATGCAACATTAATTGTGTCTTTAGGGCTTACTTTCAGCCCATATCATTTGCCCCCCAACTTCTAGGAAAACTGATCAGGTTTTCGTAGAAGTTATATTTGCCTTAATCGAGACTTTAGGTCATTTTTATCCCTTACCTGGGACTTCTTAATTTTCCTACCCTTATATGGGGATTTTGGTTTACACTAGTGTTTCACATATATCGCCTTATTGTAAAGTGTGGAGCGACCTACACATTTACGACGATTGGCCGTATTCGAGGCTTTAACTTGTGCTTGCTTTTAGCAATTTCGGCACTTTCATAGAGCTTTTATGCATTATTAGCATAAATTATTGCTCAATTTTCAAGGAAATATTTCTATAATTTTCCTCATATTTTTCGGTATTTTTCTTAATATTTGAGGAATTTCCATGTACCCACAAGTATTTTTCTTAATTATTCCTAATAATTTAGGAATTTGTATGTACCCACGGGTATTTTTCTTAATTATTCCTAATAATTTAGGAATTTTTATGTACCCACGGGTATTTTTCGTAATTATTCCTAATATTTTAGGAATTTTCTTGTACCCATAGGTATTTTTATTAATTATTCCCAATAATTTAGGAATTTTATGTACCCCGGGTATTTTTCGTAACTATTCCTAATATTTTAGGAATTTTATTGTACCCACAGGTATTTTTATTAATTATTCCCAATAATTTAGGAATTTTTATGTACCCACGGGTATTTTTCGTAATTATTCATAATATTTTAAGAATTTTCTTGTACCCACAGGTATTTTTCTTAATTATTCCCAATAATTTAGGAATTTTTATGTACCCACGGGTATTTTTCGTAATTATTCCTAATATTTTAGGAATTTTCTTGTACCCACATGTATTTTTCTTTATTTTTGACATATCAATCAAAAATATTAAATTGTGCTTCATGCATAAAATAATTTTTTAAAAATTATTTTTCTACTTTTTTGGAATTTTTGGAATTTAATTCCATTTTTTCCCATTTTGGAAAATAATTTAATAATTATTTTCCACTTTTCAGAATTTTTGTGTACCAACAGGTATTTTATTTATTTTTGATAAATTATCAAAAATAAAATACTTGGGCTCCTAGCCTTAGAAATAATTTTGTAAATTATTTCTTGATTTTCCAGAATTTTTGTAGGTATTTTACCTATTTTATCCATTTTCCAGAAATTAACAAATAATTTCCAAGTAAAAGCTTTTTTGCTTAAATAAAAGAGTTCACTTGTTGTGTTGGTTCACCCGCCTGTGTTGGTTCACCCTAGGCGGGGGTGGTGACTGCCTAGGGGGCTACTTGCCTGCCACGCGTAGAAGAACAGTCCTGGGAGGCGTGATTTTTTTTTTTTTTTTTTACAAAAAATATGTCAGTTTCTCATACAGCCTGGGCGTGGGTGATGGCCGCCCAGGAAACCTCATTCTTTTTCACGCATGGGAGACTAGCCTGCTAGGCGTGCATCTCTTTTGTTATACCTTTTTTTTTTTTTATTTTATACATTTTATTTTTGATAATCTTTACCAAAAAATAAAATATTGGGCCCTATGCCTCAGAAAATAATTTTTTGAATTATTTCCCTTTTTTCTTTTTCTTCTTAAGAAATAACGAATCTTATAGAAGGGCTCACATGTTGTTTCCTGCTGAGCGTGGGTCATGCCCGCCTAGGAGGCTATCTGGCATGCACGCCTAGCAACCTATGCTCCTGGGCGTGGTTCTTTTGACCTTGTGATTTTTGTCCATTCTTCGTAGGCGTGAATGCAAACAGCCTAGGAAGCCTTGTGCCTCACACGTCTAGAGGACAGATCTCCTTGGCGTGGCACACCTAGCTTATTGTCCACGTGCATATAAAATTATACATATTTTTTATTTCGCCCTTTTTTAAAGGCTTCATTTATAGCTACAAGCTTGGCGGGGGTCATGCCCGCCTAGAAGGCGTATTACAAACCATACATTGGGATCTTGCCTCCCTGACGCGATTGTGGCTCATGTAATGTTTGGGCTCCGGCCCTTTTTTGTTTATATTTCTCGTTTCTTTTCCAGAATTATACGAATTATAACGATTCTTTCCATCTATAATAGAAAGTTTTCTTCCTTCCCTAGGAGGTTTTCAATCTCCATTTCGGGGTTGATGTTCAAATGTTCAACGCTGGTGTTTAGATGTTCAACGCTGGCATTCTAGATCGAGGATCCAATATTTCAGATTGGTTTTCAAGTTTTGACTTGAAGTTTCAACCTTTGGATTTTGATAAGAGGTTCATGACCCCTTCAAGTTTGGCCTTCATATCTAATCTTGACCTTCATGGCTAACCTTGACCTTCATGGCTAATCTTGGCCTTCATGGCTAATATCTCGTGTTTCTCATGTTCAACGCTGGTGTTCTTGGATCAAAGACCCAGGAACCCATGTTAATTTTTCAATTTCTAATTCGAGGTATCAACCTTTCTTATTAGCTTTTCTAATAAGAATTTTTAATCAACCACCAAAACATCTATCAGGTTGGGGGTGTTCTGGACCACCAACACGGGGTTTCAGGTCGATATGAGGTGTTTGTTATGTCTTGAATGGTTTCGTGAACCTTGAATTCAAACGACTTGTTTCGTAGTCCTCGTGACCTTCTGGGCCTTAACTTGTTTGCTGAATCCTTGGTTTTAAGGTTATCATCAACCCTTGATTCTCATTCTAAGATGTAGAACTTGTGATGAAGCTCTTTTGTTCTTGCCCCCCTTGCTTCATATGGGGGAGGTCTTACTTCTCGGTTGATCATTCAGGAAGTCCGCTTTCTCCTTAGTGCTTGACCTCAGGCCTGGTGTGCCTTGGTTGGCTTTCAATCCTTTATCTTGATTCTAGGTTTCCAACCTTCTTCTTATGCTCATAGAACCTTGCTTAGGTTTCAATTTGGTCGATGACTTTTGATTCAAGTCCTTAAACTTAAACGACAAGCTCGATCGGAGGCACACAGCCTTGCCTTGTTGGCCATCAAGGCTTAAATTTTGTGTTGAGATTTAAAGTTCAAGGCTTCAAGTGTGGAATTACAAAGGATCTCGTATAGTGGAGACCTTCAATCAATGCATATCTCAATGCTCTCACTGACAGTTTCGTGCCTTCAAGGCATTATCAGGGAGCCAACGAGTCTCAAGATGAACTTTGATAGGGTCCATCCAACAACTTCCTACATTAATTGGTGCCACTAACTTCAAATTGATGGGGGGGTCTTCAGGACCTGGAAGTGAAAACTCCCTTCATAAATCTCCATCTTTGAAGAGGCGAACTTAGATAGAGCATCGACCTTGACGTTATCCTTTCTTGGGATGTGCTCAACATATCTAGTACTCTTCGAATTGAGCCATCACAGCTTTCACAATCCTCAAGTATTTGGCCATATAAATTTCTCTAGCCTCAAACTCTCCATTGACTTGTGAGACTACAAGCTTTGAGTCTCCACAGACTTTCAAATTCTTCACCCTCAGGGCTCTCGTCAATCCAATGCGGCTATCAGAGCTTCATACTCTGCCTCATTGTAGGTTGTTTAGAAATCCAACTTCAAGGCATACTCAAGTGCGAACCCATCGGGGCTTTGCAGAAATAAACCTGCACCACGGGTTTTTGTTTTTGATGCCCCATCAAAATAGAGCCTTCTTCTCTTCCAAGGGCTTCTCACCTTGCTGACCTTCCTGGGCTATTACCTCTTACCCCCCGACTTCTTGGTTGTCAATCTTCTATTCAACCACGAAGTCAGCTAGAGCTTGGGCTTTGATGGTCGTCCTATGCTTGTAATTAACTTCGAATTCTTCTGGTTCGATTGCCCACTTGATGAGCCTTCAATTACATTAAACACGGCCTATTTGAGCCTTCAATTCCTTAGAGCTAGAAGCTTGTGGTTTTATCAAACCTTATTTCTACTTAGTCTGATCAGGTGGAGTGTTTTAACCGGATGCTCAGATACGATAAACCTTGAGGTTTGGGGTGTGCCAAGTCTAGGCACCACATTTCTTTCAAACAATTCCAGCTTGTAAGAGCCTCATTTTTGAATTGTCATCCATTTCTGGCTACAAGGATTGGTGGAAGTCCATATCTACGTATCACAATTGTATCATTTACTTGGTGGTTATCCAGGCTTGGATATTGTCCCAAGTCTTCTTCATGAAGGTATCAATTGCAACTATCAAGAACTTCCTCTGGGCATTTACCATTAGGAATGGTGGAACTGATGGTTTTCAACATTTTAGGGGATTGATCAACAGTTGCGTGTTTTTGGATATCGATCAAACATAACTTCTGGTATCAGCCAATATTTATGACCAGTAGAATCCTAGTTAGGCCATCTTAAGGGCAAGGGTCATGCCCCCCGAGTGTTGCCTATAGATTTTCATATGAATTTCTTTCAAGGTTGAATTCACGTTTTGAGGCCTTAGTGTTTTAACTGACAACTTCCGTGCCTCCAACGCATTGTTGGGTATCTAACCAGTTTCCTGGTGAACCTTTGTAGGATCTATCCAATAGATTTCCACACCTACAGGTGTTGTTAGTTTTTCAGTCATTGCTTCGGGCCTTCAAGACTTGGAAGTGAAAACTTCTATAAAATTCTCTAACTCCGAGAAGGCAAACTTGGGTAGGACATCAACCTTTTACATATTCCATCCTCTGGATGTACTTCATGTAACACTCATTTAATTGAGTCAAGATTCAAGTATTTGTCGTGGTTCCAGCCCTTCCCTCAAACTCACCTTTCACTTGCGGTATTATCGATCTTGAGTCTCCACGGACTTTGAGGTTTTTGACCCTCAGGCCTCAAGCCAAATCCGGCTATCAAGGCTTTGCATTCAGCCTCGTTGTCTGTCGTAGGGAAATCCAACTCTGGGGCATTCTCAAGCATGAGCCCATCGGGGTGTGTTCTGACTTAATTTTTGTTTTTGATTCTCCATCAAAATTGATCCAATACTCATTGAGTACCGCTTATGGGGAAATCCAACTCTAATCCTTTGCCCTCCTAGGGTACTACCTCCTGCCCCCCGACTTCTTGGTTGTCAATGGTGTATTCAACCACGAAGTCAGGGAGTGCTTGGGGATTTATTGTGGTTACTCTGTCTCATACAAGACCTTTCTCACGTAACAGATGGGTTTCCGAACCTTGTCTTCCTCTTTCACGAGGACAACACTCAAAGTCGTGTCAAATACAACCAAGTATAGATACAGTAACTTTCCGTAATTTGGTTATGTTAATACGTGGAGGTTCCGTGTCAAGGATTGCGCTACCCTTATCGGGGTTGGCCTCAATTTCCATGTTTGGAGACCATCAAACCTAAAAAAAAATTCTGATCTTATGCTGAAGGTACATTAAGTCAGATCTTGTGGTGCCTTAACACCTCAAACGCCTCATGAGAATGATCGATGTGATGTGCCTTATCGAGGTTCTTGATAAACATATCATTAACATGGACTTCTATAGTTTACCAATAAGATGCTAAAAATCTTATTCATCAATCTTTGGGATGTCGCCTCATTGGTCAATGTATCGTTCCTTGGTAGGGGAAAGTAGTCACTAAGACATGCATCTTTCATATCAATGAATTCAATACACATCCTTCATTCTCCATTGGCCTTCCTGCCTCTTGGAATCAAAATTTATTTTCTTCCGTTTCATCGTATCCCTATTCGGGTGGACGTCTAGTTTACATAATTAATTGGGGGTCAACCCCTGGCATATCAGCTATTGTCCAAGTAAATACAACAATGTTCTCTTGAGGAACGCATCTAATTTTCCCTTCAAGGGTTCATTCAGCAATGCCCTACGTATGTAACTTTTCAGGTTCTTCAGGAACTAGGGGAGTGGGGACTAAGTCCTTTGCGGAGTTTTCTCTTTGTTTCTCATCTTCTTAGACATCCATGTCTTCAATCGAGAGGACCTGCCCCCCGATTCCATCAGGCCTCAAAGTGGCTGGATATCAATTCTTTGTTATTGTTTGATCTTTCTTTTCTTTATCAACTCCTTTCCTTGTAGGAAATTTGATCTTCAGGTCTTAGTACGAGGCAACCACCTTAAAGTAACGCAAGCATGCCCTTCCACGGATCACATTGTAAGTGAAAGTTGCTTTAACCACCAAAAGGTTCAACATCTGAGTGGCCTCCCTAGGCTCCCGTCCTAATATCATGGACAACCGAATAGTTCCTCCAACTCTCGACTCAACCCCATTGAACCCATATATGGGCATGTTGGAGAGGGTCAATTGAGAATCGTTGTATCCCATCTTCGAGTATGCATCATGAAATGAAATATCCACTGAAGTTCCATTGTCTACCAAAACTCTTTTCACTTGCGAGTTGCCTATCACAGGTGTTATGACCAACGGGTCGTCATGGAGGAATCACCCCTTCCACTTCAGAATCATCAAAGGCAATTGCCATTTCAGTATTTACTTGCTATGGAGCTTCTCCTATAATGTGCATACCTTCTTGAGTGTGATCTTTATGAGAGCTCCTTGAATTCCCGATCGTTGTCGAGTTTTCAGAAATCATGTTTATCATCGGCCCCCTGGGGCTATGGATTTGGATCTCGATCGTCATCCTTCCTTCCATAATCTCTTCTTTAGGTTTCCTTGTTGGCCATCCTTGATGAACTTATTCAACTTTTCTCTTTGGATCAGAAACTTGATCTTGTGTTTCAGCTGTCTATAATCGTGAGTGTTATTCCCCCATGGCTTATGGAACTGACTACATTGATTCTTGTTTCTCTTCCCGGGATCAGCCCTTAATGGCTTCGGCCATTAGAGATTCTTGTTTCTCAATGTCCATCAGGACTTGGGTGTTGGGAGTATTCAAACGTGCATAGCTGGTGAACCTCGGTCCTTTGTTTCTCTTCTTCCAGGTAGAGTCAGAGCCTTTACTTATTCGAGGATACCTATCCTTAACATCCCACTCGTGACCACCTTCGCTTCTCGTTATTACCTCTATTACCTCCAGCAGGGGTTGAGGCTTCCCTTTCACTTTCATCTACCTTGATAGCTGCTTTATCATCCAAGTTCGGGACCTTCAAGGCTTCCTTGGTGATTCGGTCCATATAATCCCTCAAGGATTCATTCTTTCCTTGTTCCACCTTCAGGGAAATATAAAACGTTTCTTTTGAACTTTTCATCAATAAACGGGGCGACGAATGCCTTTCTTAGTCCTTTAAAGGAGCCGATTGAGTTTGGGGGCAACCGACTATACCATCGTTGTGTCATGCCCCCCAAGGTTTTAGGGAACGTCCTATACTTGATTGCGTCAATCATGGGTTAAAATTAGTAGTGCATTGGAGTATGTCCTCACATGATTAATGGGATCTCCTGCCCCATCACATGCCTCGATGGTGGGCATCTTGAATTTCCTTGATATATGAGCATTCATTATCTCATTGGCGAAGGACGGGATAGGATCATCATGACCTCCTATGGGCATCGAGTCATCGGGATCAGCCCTTTGTGTATCGACCCTTCTCCTCCTAAGGGTATCACTTGAATTAAAAACCTTGGGGATCCTAGCCCTTGGGGGCTGCCTAGCCTATTGTATTTCCAAGTTTTTCTTTAATTTTCAGATATGCGCTTCATGAGCGAGTATCCACCCTCCTAAAGCATTGGGAGCCAATTCTTTGGATCCATGGGGCTTAGAAGGCCCTAACATTCCTTAGAGCTCCTTGACTGGTCTTCTCCTATGATATCCCATTGGTGTGAACTTTAAGTTCGTCGTGTAACGATGGAGTTGGACATCTATAATCCCCATGGTGTGCTAGAGTGAAGACACCACTATCCGGAGGGGAATCGTCCCTGGATTTACTAAACCCACAATCGGCTGCCGTGGATGAGTAATTTGACCCCCAAATCCTTTCGTTTATGGCCTAAAGAGCCGTTCTTTGAGTCCCTCAGGGTTAAGAACGTCCTGATCCTATGATGGGCTCCTTGCCTTGACGTCTCTTGATAGAACGGACGTCCTCTTCTTCACCTTCTTCAGACGAGAAGTCGTCTTCGTTGTATGATTCTGATAAACTTTGCTTTCTTCGAACAAGGGGACCAAGCCCTCGGTGTATTGAGGAACATATTTCCCATGAGTAAATCGATGGTTCCATCAACAATTGGGAATGGTGACAACCCATAAACGGGGTTTTAAGGTATTGAGATTAGCACGACGGTGGTGGTAATCTGTGCTCCTTGTGGTTCAATAATCATCTACAATTGGGGATTCGCTCCTTGGGTTAGTGGATTTTGGATTTCCCCTTGGGGATCACCCCTTGGAGACGTGTCTCTAGGGGAGTCGTTCCTTGATTGGTAGTCGAGGGTAGTGGATCATCGTCATTAATGCACAATTGAGACTTCTTTTTCCTGCTATATATGGAGGTCTCAAGCCTTAGATACGTGGCGAATCATCCTCTAATTGGGGCGGAAGCCCATAACTAGGGTTCAGATCTGTTAGTGGTGGAAGCACTATGGTAGAGATTTATAATCATGCTTGTCTATTATGGGCATAGTCATGCCTAGGATTGGGGGATTCGCCCCTTGAGAGTTTAAACTCGTTCTTTGGACTTCATCTTCTTGGAGACTCGTTTAAATTCTTGTTCCTAGAAGGTTCAACCCTTGAATGGTGGTACATGTTGACTGCATACCAACAACGATGATCAGAACGTGAATTGAGGCTGGTGGATCATCACATCATCCGTATATTTTCCATGGTTGACGTCCTCTTCCCACAGACGGCGCCAAATGTTGTGGAATAAAAAGTAGGGTTTAATTAATTCGTGTATTGATTGCTAGGGATTGAGAGCTTCGAGCTTTAATGGTGGCTGCTCTTGTCGTCGGGGACTAACTCGGTCCTAACAAGATGCCTACGTACCTTGATGAATATCAAGAATCAAGCCAAAACGTAGTTCTGTTATTGCCTACGTGGCTTGATGCGCCCTCGCGGCGTAGTAACGTAGTGGCTTGCATGTCCTTATTCTAGGATTAAGCCTAAAACGTGGTGGATGTGTATGGAGCTGTGTTCAAAAACGCTCCCCTTGAGAATGAGGGGTCTGAAAATCCACCTAGAGGGGGGGTGAATAGGTGTATTATGGCTGATATGGTTAATTATGAACTATTTTGATTTTTACCCAGAAATGGCTTGCTGATATGACTTGACAGTTTAATAACAGCAAGCTGATATCACCTAGTAGATAAATAACAGCAGGCTGAATTAACTACTAATGTAGTGCAGAAGAAAAATGCAGAGAACAATAAAATGAACACACGATCTTTTAGCCAGGTTCGACCCCTAATCCCCTATGGTCTACGTCCTGGTCCCTTACCAACTTGGTAAGAGAATATATTATTGATCACAAATAACCGATTACAAGATCAAACAATATATCTCCCTTTACACCCAGCTGCTTACAATTTGGCTTGCTGAATTGCAGTGTTGAACTAACTCTCTAAGCAATACTTCCCAAGTATCCTTCTCTAGTCTAGTTTCACCCACCCAAAAACCCTAAGCCAATCCTTGTACAGCAACTAAACTTTACAACTTGAACAATACAAAGTGTTGAATAAAATTACAACTTAACCTAAAGAACCCTCTGAAAAATATAGGTCGAATGTATATGAGAGTTTGAGAGGTTTAAAAGATTTAGCAAAAAGGCTCGAAGTTGTGTATGTGTATAAGCTTGTTTTTGCACTTGTGATTGTTGAGATGAACTGAGCAAGAACATGCTATTTATAGATACACAATACCATGCTGAGTTCCAACTACAAAGGTTCCAACGGTTTGAATTTCTTTAAACCCGTTGGAAAAGATTCTCCAGAATCGTGTTAGAGCATGGAAGAGTGAAATTTCTGCAGCCCTTTTCTTGAGTGGATGAGCAGAGAATAAGGTTAGTGGTGCAGCAGTTTAGAACACGATAAACATAAGTGGAGAAGCTATGGTATGAAACGGTTGTCTTCTTCGGTGATAATGGGAGTGTTATGAACGTGTAACTGAAAAGGAAGAGACAAGGAGAATAACAAGAATAAGATTGTATGGGATATGAAGTTTTAAATAATGAAAGTGTTTGTATGGGGTATGGTTGTTTAAATAAAGAAAGGTGTTTCTTTATTTAAAGGTAAAGCACATGATGTTCCACTTGACTTAATATTGTAGTGCATGATGGGCTTGAATATTTCAGAGGGTCCCAAACAATATTCCTAAACAAATAAAACTGATGTTTCCTTGAATTCCGAATGTCATCTTGTATTCTGTTCTTCCTATCGTCCAGAAACAGCTTGCTGATAACTGTACTGAGTGTGAGTTCAGCTTGCTGAAATATAAAGGATGTTCCATAACATCTTACTGAAAAACAACTGTTAGTCTGACTGAAATAATCATGTAATCTAAACACAGCTTGCTGAAAATATAATAGTTAAACAATACAGCTTGCTGAAATATAATCATCAAAACATAAGGGTTACAATCTCCCCCTTTTTGATGATTATTGAAGCATTATTTTAGGAGAGAATTCTCCCCCTAAATCCCTGCAATCCTGTAAACTAGAATAAACAGTTAGAGCATATGCAGTTCTATAAACTAGTTTTAAGCAGTTTGATAGTAGATCACATGATTCAAGCCAACATAAATTTCAAACCAACACATAAAGCACAGAGTGCTAAAATTCACCACACAGATAGATAAAGTTTTACAAAACACCAAATTCAAATCATAAGTTATCAATCCAGCAAGTTCATAGGCATAATTAAGAGACTACTACTAAAATATTTTCTCCCCCTTAATCATTAAAAAGGGGCATTAAGCATCCACATCCCCATCCATGGAGCCTTCAATCTCAGAATCTTTCTTGGCATCTTCAACACCAGGAGCAGTTGAACCAGGAAGAGCATCAGCAGGAGGAGTCTGATGTGTTGAAGTAGGAGCCTTTGCAGCAGGTGGATTAGCAGATGGAGTAGCAACAGGTACCTCTTTTCCAATGAGCATTGACACCATTGTTTTCAGAACACCAATTTCACTTTCAAGACTAGAAACTTTTCCAACTAAAGCATTGTGATTCTCTACAATAGTTGCAGTGTCTGAAGCAATGTTCTCAACCATTCGAACAAACTTAGGAGATACAGGGTTAGAAGTTCCAATACTCACATCATCAGTAGGTTGAGTTGGCTCGACAATGTGTTCAATTTTGCCATTAGCAGCTCTCAGATTTGATTGAGTTAAATTTTTGGCATCAATATGATCTTTAATAGAGACATACTCAAACCCAGTAGTATTAACCCTAAAGTGTTGACAGATTCTAGTAATCAAGCAACCATAGGGCAAAGCAGAGTTGTGCTTGCCAACAGCCGCAAGCATTGTATCCAAAATCAGTTTAGGGAGATTAAAGGGCATCTTAGACATAATCCTTGCACACACACACACACATCTTGCCAAGATAAGTTCGAACGACCTCCTGACCTAGGACTAATATTTGCCCAGCAAAGCTTAAAAATTAAATGTGCCATTGGGTTAAGCAGAGAGGTGGTAGGGGGGGCTAACTCCATTAGTCTATTTGGGGCTACTAACACATTCAATTGATAAACATATGTAAACTCAGGAAAACTTAGAGACCCATGAGTAAACACTTCGACAGATGATTTAACAGACATATCAATAACGGAAGCAAGAAACGGAGGATTTAACTGTAATATCTTCTCATTAACCAGTGTAGACACATTTCCAAACTCATCTTTCTCTAGGTTTGCATAAAATTGACGAACGAGTTCTGGATAATATACTTTAGGCAAATCAACTAGGAAAGAGCGCATACCCATAGCATCTATCATCTCTTTAGCACCACATGCAGTCAATAGTTTAAGAGTGATAGACTTACCAGAAGCAATGGGTCGAGTGCCAATATGATTGTCAAAGAACCGTTCTGAGAGAGTTTCCGAGACGATTTCGAACAGGGGTTTGACACGCTTTGAAGCCGGAGAACCCAATGGAGTCGAATCGGAGAGAGCTTCAGTTTGGGCATCCATAGGCATCGATTCTTCATTAACCGGTGGAATAGTCGATGACGAAGTTGCAGTCGGGGTTTTGGATTTGTTCTTTGAGCGGTGAGGCCGTGGAGTCATTTTTGAGATTTGAGAGAGAGAGAGAGAGAGAGAAAACCCTAGATTGTCGATTGGAGTGGAGAAGTGGAGTAATGCCTTGCCCAATTTAATCATACAAGGGGAACATATAGACAATATTAAATAAACTACCCACGTATCCACTTAGCATAAATTTAGGAAATATTTTAAACAGGGATAGTTAAAAAATAATTAGAGCATGTTACAACTTGGCATAAAAAATATGGAACATTTAAGCATATATCAGATAACATATAAATCATGACAATTAAATTCTCTAGCATAAATTGCATCACAGGAATTAAAGGTTTAGAGAAAATATTACCAGACTTCAGACATGTCAAACAGCTTGCTGTTTTATACTTCACACATACCAAGTTCTCGCCGAATTAGGTTGAATCTCTCCGTTGCAAGAGGCTTTGTAAAAATATCAGCAAGCTGATATTCCGTGGGAACAAAAATCAGCTTGATTTTTCCTTTAGCAACATTGTCCCGTAGAAAATGATGGCGTACATCAATATGCTTGGTGCGTGAATGATTTACTGGATTCTCAGATATGTTGATAGTACTTGTATTATCACAATTTATTGGAACTTGACCACATTTGATTCCAAAATCTCGGAGAGTTTGAATCATCCATAATATTTGCGAGCAACAACTCCCGGCTGCCAAATATTCTCCTTCAGCTGTAGATAGAGCAATGGATGCTTGTTTCTTGCTTTGCCAAGATACTAGACTTTGTCCAAGAATTGCACAAACTCCACTTGTACTTTTACGGTCAGTTTGGCTTCCTGCATAATCAGCATCACTAAATCCAACAAGATCGAAGGAATTTGTGATAGGATAGAATAGCCCAAGATTGGTTGTGCCACAGAGATATTTGAAGATACGTTTGATGGCACTTAGATGAGATTCCTTTGGATTGGCCTGAAATCGAGCACAAACACAAACACTATACATAATATCAGGTCTTGAAGCAGTTAGATATAAAAGACTTCCAATCATTCCTCTGTATTGACGAATGTCAACACTTTTTCCATTTTCATCCGAAATCAGCTTGCTGTTTTGGCACATTGGAGTGGATTTCGGCTTGACGTTTTCATATCCATATTTCTTCAGTAGGTTGTTAACATATTTAGTTTGATGAACATAAATACCATCAGGAGTCTGTTTGATTTGGAGTCCCAAAAAATAATTCAAATCGCCCATCATACTCATATCAAATTCACTATGCATCCGCTTCGAAAACCACTTGCACATTGAATCGTTAGTTGAACCAAAAATTATATCATCAACATATATTTGGACAACTAAGATATCTTTACCATCTAACCTTGTGAATAGAGTAGGGTCGATTTTACCTCTAATGAATCCATGTTTGATCAGAAATTCGCTTAGACGTTCATACCAAGATCTGGGGGCTTGCCTCAAACCATATAATGCCTTTTTCAACTTCAATACATGATTAGGAAACTGAGAATTTTCGAATCCAGGAGGCTGTTTTACGTATACATCTTCTTTCAGCTTGCCGTTTAAGAAGGCACTCTTTACGTCCATTTGATGAAGCTTAAATTTCTTGAAACATGCAAAAGAGAGGAGCATTCTGATTGATTCTAGCCGTGCAACTGGAGCATATGTCTGATCGAAATCAATCCCTTCTTGTTGATTATATCCTTGAGCTACGAGTCTAGCCTTATTCCGAGTGACCGTCCCAAATTCATCAACTTTATTCTTAAAAACCCATTTGGTGCCAATGATGGAGACATCTTTAGGAGGTTCCACAAGTTCCCAAACGTCACATCTCTCGAATTGACTAAGTTCTTCTTGCATTGCTATGAGCCAATGTTCATCATTTAATGCTTCTTTCACATTCTTCGGTTCTTCTTGTGCAATAAAGGCAGAAAAAGCACATTTATTTGCTCGAGCTTTCCTTGTCTTGATACCTTCTGACTTGTCACCAATAATTAACTCTGGAGGATGATTTTTAACAGTCCTTGTAGCTTTAGGAAGAGAATGTTGAGCTATAACTTCTTCTTCTTGAAATCTGATCAATTTGTGAGATTGAAGTTCTTTAGCATGTGGTTCCTTCTTTGAGCCTGGAGTAGTTTCTTGCTCTTCCAAAGATAATTTTTCAAGTTTTTCCGTTGTTTCATCAATTGGTGCAGTGGAATCAGCTTGCTGATTTTGTTCAAACACAGGTACAGCTTGACTATCTCCTGCTACATTCAGCTTGCTGTTTGTACCTGTTCCTGCAACATCTTCCTCAACTCTTGGTAGATCATTATTAGTTTCTTGAAAAGATACATCAATTGATTCTTCAACAATATTTTTAGATAAATTATATACTCTATACGATTTACTTGTTAGAGAATACCCAAGAAAAATAGCATCATAAGATTTAGCATCAAATTTACCATCACGATCCATTGTTTTGAGAACAAAGCATCTTGATCCAAAAATCTTGAAATAACTGATGCTAGGCTTCTTTTGTTTCAGCAATTCATATGGAGTTTTGTTGAGTATTGGTCTGATAAGAACTCTGTTGAGAATATAGCAAGCTGTATTTACAGCTTCTGCCCAAAAATTCCTTGGCAACTTGCTTTCTTGAAGAAGAGTCCTTGCTGTTTCTTGTAAGGACCTGTTTTTCCTTTCCACTACTCCGTTTTGTTGTGGAGTTCGTGGTGCAGAAAATTCATGAGAGACACCTCTTTCTTTACAATATGTGATGAAATCCTTTTGAAATTCACCTCCATGATCACTTCGAATCCCTACAAGTCTTGTATTCAGCTTATTTTCAAGTAACTTGATTAGATTCTCAAATTCCTCAAAAGCACAATCTTTGGTTTTAAGAAATAATACCCATGTGAATCTAGAGTAATCATCGACAATAACAAATGCATATTGTTTACCTCCAATGCTTTTATATGCTTCTGGACCAAAAAGATCTAGATGCAAAAGTTCTAAAGGTTTAGAAGATGATACCATGTTCTTTGATTTGTGAGGAGTTCGAATTTGTTTGCCTAATTGGCAAGCTGAACATGTCTCTGTCTTAGCATATTTCATTTTTGGTAAACCTCGAACTAAGTTCTTTGAAAGCAGCTTGCTGATTTGATCCATATGCACATGTCCTAGCCTTCTGTGCCATAAGCTTGGAGATGTATCAACTGCTGCTAAACAGCAGGCTGTTTTCTGCAACTCAAAATTCAATATATATATATTTCCTTCCCTTCTAGCAACTAGTGGGATTTTGTTAGCACCAATATTAATAATACATTTTTCTTTGCCAAAAACAACATTATAACCATCATCATATAACTGACTTATGCTAAGTAAATTATACTTTAAACCTTGAACAAATTGAACTTTGTCAATTGAAATCATGTTGTTACCAATTTTCCCTTTTCCAAGGATTTGAAGAGTTTTGCTATCACCGATAGTAACTCTTCCACCCTTCTTCCTTTTGAGAGTAATGAACTGAGATTCATCACCACACATATGCCTTGTACACCCGCTATCCAAAATCCATTCCTTTGAGCTTGTCTTTGCGGCTAGGCATACCTATAAAACAAATAAGAACAGTTTATCCTTTTGGTACCCAAATTTTGTTGGGTCCAGTATGGTTAGTAGATAAATCATATAAAACATGTAAATCTGATTTCTTGACCCATTTTTGAACCCATCTTGGTTCATGATTTCCTGTTTTCCTTTTTCTGTCCGCCTGATAACAGTAGGCTGTTTTCTTATTTCGGTAAGCTGATTTTGGTTGAGTTGTGCAGTGTTTTGCAAGATGACCCTTCTTTTGACACTTGCTACAAATCTTCCAAGGCATTGCATAATCATAAGGAATCCCTTGCTTTCCATTATATTTGAGAGCCATTTCCTTGGAGGTTGATGCTAATCCAACACCTTCTCTTTCTATAGGAACGGTAGCTTTCTTCATCATTGATTTGAGAGTTTCTTCACCTTGGACAAATTTTCCCATTCCTTTATTAAGCTTCTTAATCTCATTCTCGAGTTCTTTGATTTTCTCAGCTTATTGCAACATTTCTTGTGAAGCTTCTGTTTCCACTTCTAGCTTGCTGATATGAGAATCTTTGAATTCTATTTCTTCATTCAGCTTGCTGATTTGAGTATCTCTGGTTTCTATATCAGCTTTCAGCTCGCTGAGTTGATTTATCAGAACCTCATTTCTTCTGAGTATCACTTTGTTGAGCCCTTCCAACTGTGTTATGTTGTCCTTCAACTTAGTAATCGTGGATTCATGATCATCCGAAGCTTTCTCGTCCATAAAATCTCTGACTATCTTTTTAAGATAGGAATTTTTCTCTTTCAATTTGTTGTTTTCTGACTTTAGTTTGAGAAATTCCTCAGTAGTTTCCTGCATTGTTAGTTTTTCTATAACAAAATTTGTAGGTAATGAATTTAAGGAGTTTACCTCGCTATGGTTGTCATCTGAGTCCATTTCATCACTTTCCACCTCAATGCTATTTTTTTCATCGACCCCTACCAAAGCTAAATTAATCATGTCATCACTTGATTCTTCTTCAGAGGCAGACTCATCACTCCAAGTCATCAAAGCCTTAGATTACCTTTTATCTTTGAATCCAGCTTGCTGTTTTGACTTGTTCTTTAATTTATAGCAGTCTCTTCGGTAATGTCCCTTTTTGCCACATTCAAAACATGTTTCTTCTTTGGAGTCCTTGAATTCTTTTCTAGTGTCTGGATAGTTTCCTTTAGCCTTCCTCATTTGATTCTTCTTTTCAATGAGCCTTTTGATTCTTCTTGAAATAAGAGCTAAATCCTCATCTGATTCTGACTCTCCTTCATATTCCAGCTTGCTGTTATCCGAATGAAGTGCTAAATTCTTCATTTTTGCAACTGGAGCTTGTGATGATCTGGCTTGGCTTGCATTAATTTTTGCTTCAAAGTGTTCGAGTTCAGCAAACACAGCCAACGTGTCCATGGTGTCGATTAGAGAGGAAGATTCCAATGCTGTTACCTTAGGCGAATAAGACCAAGGTACTACACTTAGAATTTTCATGTTAATTTCAGCTTGAGGTATTGTTTTCCCGAGCAGTTTGAGACCATTCATAGTTTTCTGAAATCTTGCTTGACTTTGCCTTATTGTCTCATCGTCTTTGACAATAAAACTTCCAAATTCATTCATCAACGTGCTGAGTTTAACTTTCTTAAGTGTAGTTGAACCTTCATGATAAAGTTCCAAGGTGTCCCACATCTCTTTTGCAGATTTGCATGAGGAGACTTTATCACTTTCACTTGCAGAAAGTCCTGTCATGATCGTATTCATGGCCCTGGAATTGTAGCTTTCTTTGACCAATTCAGCATCAGTAAGATCATCAATGTCTTTCGGCTTGTTGTCTTTGTCAAGAAATGTGTAAGGACCTTTGTTGACAACTCTCCATTCTAGTGGTTCCTTTGACAGGTGCATCTTCATACGATCTTTCCACCAGTTGTAGTTTTCAGTGCCGAGTAGCAAAGGTGCACGGTGATTGGATGAACTGAGAGGATAATCTTCAGCCATATCGATCGATACTATTCCTGTTACAGAAAAATTAGTATACCAACGCTCTTATACCAAATGAAAATCCACCTAGAGGGGGGGGTGAATAGGTGTATTATGGCTGATATGGTTAATTATGAACTATTTTGATTTTTACCCAGAAATGGCTTGCTGATATGACTTGACAGTTTAATAACAGCAAACTGATATCACCTAGTAGATAAATAACAGCAGGCTGAATTAACTACTAATGCAGTGTAGAAGAAAAATGCAGAGAACAATAAAATGAACACACGATCTTTTAGCCAGGTTCGACCCCTAATCCCCTATGGTCTACGTCCTGGTCCCTTACCAACTTGGTAAGAGAATATATTATTGATCACAAATAACCGATTACAAGATCAAACAATATATCTCCCTTTACACCCAGCTGCTTACAATTTGGCTTGCTGAATTGCAGTGTTGAACTAACTCTCTAAGCAATACTTCCCAAGTATCCTTCTCTAGTCTAGTTTCACCCACCCAAAAACCCTAAGCCAATCCTTGTACAGCAACTAAACTTTACAACTTGAACAATACAAAGTGTTGAATAAAATTACAACTTAACCTAAAGAACCCTCTGAAAAATATAGGTCGAATGTATATGAGAGTTTGAGAGGTTTAAAAGATTTAGCAAGAAGGCTCGAAGTTGTGTATGTGTATAAGCTTGTTTTTGCACTTGTGATTGTTGAGATGAACTGAGCAAGAACATGCTATTTATAGATACACAATACCATGCTGAGTTCCAACTACAAAGGTTCCAACGGTTTGAATTTCTTTAAACCCGTTGGAAAAGATTCTCCAGAATCGTGTTAGAGCATGGAAGAGTGAAATTTCTGCAGCCCTTTTCTTGAGTGGATGAGCAGAGAATAAGGTTAGTGGTGCAGCAGTTTAGAACACGATAAACATAAGTGGAGAAGCTATGGTATGAAACAGTTGTCTTCTTCGGTGATAATGGGAGTGTTATGAACGTGTAACTGAAAAGGAAGAGACAAGGAGAATAACAAGAATAAGATTGTATGGGATATGAAGTTTTAAATAATGAAAGTGTTTGTATGGGGTATGGTTGTTTAAATAAAGAAAGGTGTTTCTTTATTTAAAGGTAAAGCACATGATGTTCCACTTGACTTAATATTGTAGTGCATGATGGGCTTGAATATTTCAGAGGGTCCCAAACAATATTCCTAAACAAATAAAACTGATGTTTCCTTGAATTCCGAATGTCATCTTGTATTCTGTTCTTCCTGTCGTCCAGAAACAGCTTGCTGATAACTGTACTGAGTGTGAGTTCAGCTTGCTGAAATATAAAGGATGTTCCATAACATCTTACTGAAAAACAACTATTAGTCTGACTGAAATAATCATGTAATCTAAACACAGCTTGCTGAAAATATAATAGTTAAACAATACAGCTTGCTGAAATATAATCATCAAAACATAAGGGTTACAGGGTCAGACCCTTTATATAGGCTTGAGAAGCCATAGAGTTAGGGTAGGGTTTGGTAACTTAGTGAGCAAGTTACCCACTTTAGGCCCAATTCTAGATCCTTCCATGAGGGATGTGGATAACTATAGGAGTTGTATGCCTTGGAGGCTACTCCATGGATGATTTGGTTTCCTTTTGGACTCAATAACAGAGTCTTTTATTTGGCTGATTTATTAGCCACGAATTTATTATTTAATTAGGGTTTTGGGCCTCATTAATGGGATTCGTATCTGGATCAAGCTAGGTCTAATTAATGCAACATTAATTGTGTCTTTAGGGCTTACTTTCAGCCCATATCAGATTTCATACATGAGTTTGGTTAAACCGTTTAATACAAATTTAAAATTTTAATGCAGCCAATAATAAAAAGAGATGAAACAAATTAAATGTAGCCAACAATTAAAAATGATGTCATATTGTTGAAGTATTTAATATTTTATACTTGATGAAAAATATGATCGAATTATTTTTTTCTTAACCTTCTTTCTTAATAATGAATTAATTTTTATATTATTTAAATTTGCCTCATTGATAATAATAATTTTTGACATTGGGAGACGACGTCGAGTAACATTTATTATGTGTTTTATACAAGTTTAATGCATATCTTTTTTTTTTGTGTTATCAATGTAGAATGATACAAGTTTACCTTCTCCAATTTATTTACAAATTTTTTAATATTAATTTTGTAAAAACTTTTAAACATGAAATAAGGTGGGATCTCATTTAATTAAGAACAATAACGAAAAGACCAAATTTTAACGCTTATATTTTCTTAAGGTAATATTTAATAATATAAAAAAATCGAATATGAACAAAAAAATAATTATATTTTCAAATAATTTTGATCAAATATTAATAATAATTTACATATGTCAAAATGCATTATGACATGTAATTAAGATAACATGAGTAATATTCACTCAATAAATTTTCCTTTATTGATAATTAAGTTATTACATATGGAAAAATGTGAGATGACATAGTGGGCGATATCGAGTAGTCTTCTACTAAATAATTAAATTTTATCATACTAAATTAAAATTTTCAAAATTGTGAAAATATTTTAACTATAATCTTTGAATTCCCTTTCAATTAAAGTTGAAATAACTAAATTAAGTACACAAAATTGGTATTTAATTAATTAATAAATAAAAATGTGCATATTATTTAGTATTTCATATTTGATGAATATTGTGGTCAATTTTTTAAAAACTGTTTTCTCAATAATTTAAAATATCTTTAATTTAAATTTTTCGTTAATGATATGAATAATTTTAATATAATAAAATGCGAGACATCGTCGTGAGACGATGTCGAGTTACATTTAAAATATAAATAAGTAAATCTAACAATTTTTTAATTAATTAAATTTACATAGATTAGTAAAGAAAAAATATTGAATTGTTCTACCATTTAATATTCTATACTTGATAAAAATGTGATCAAATAATTTTGATATGGGCTGAAAGTAAGCCCTAGAAACGTATTTAATGATACGTTGAATAAACCTAAGTTGGTTCAAGGTCAAAGCCCAATTATGAGGCCCAAAACCTTATTTATGACAATAATTTCGTAATTAATAAATCAGCCAATTTCAGACTCCAAGATTGAGTCTTAAAAGGAAACGAAATCATGTCAGGAGTGGCCTCCAAGGCTTACACCTCTAATACTTATCTTCTTATCAGTTGGAAGGCTCTAGAATTGGGCTCAAGATGTAACTTGTCCACCAAGTATCCTAATTCTACCCTAATTCTAGGGTTTTCCCCACCTATATAAGGACCTGCTCCTCTACAAACAGAACTACGTTTTTTGGCTTGATTCTTGATTTTTGCAAGATACGTAGGCATCTTGTGAGGACCGAGTTAAGTCACGAAACACTAGATCAGCCATTAAAGCTCGAAGCTTCCACAAACCCTAGCATTAAACCCGCAGTAAATACACCCTACTTTTCGTTCCACAACATTTGGCGCCGTCTGTGGGACACGAATATCAACCATGGTTACCACTCGAAGAACACCAACTCTTTCCGAAACTACTACCAATACTACCGCACCCCCGGTCGGAGAACAAGTACCCCCAGGAGCGGGATCTCAGCCACTGGTTACTCAGCCACCAGCGATTGAAACGACGCAAACTCATGGATCGTTACCCTTAGTAACGAATTCCTCCACTCAAGGGACGAATCCCCTACAGATGGTACACGCCCCTCTTGGAGGGCAATCCGCACCTCCTACTGCTCACATCTCCACTATTGTGATCCCAGCAAGCACAAATCCGATGTATGGATTGCCCAATTACCCTCCGTACCAGTCCGGTCCAAGTGGTCATGCTCTCCAGATACACGAGCCGTACAACCCATCATACTCTAGAGACTTTTCCGGTCCTTATTCTGATGACTCATCTTCAGAAGATGAAGATCGAGATCTACCCCCGAGGAGGCACCGCTTAGGCAAGGATCCCGCTGGACAGACTCATCAAAGAGTCTATGATAGACCTCCTCTAACAGCTGCTGAAAAAATAAAAGCTCATGAGGCCAAAATTCAGAAACTAAGGGAAGACATAGAAAGAGAGCAACATAGACAAAATCAGACTAGACCCCCACCAACGACAGGAGGAGAAATACATTTTGTCGATTTGGAAGGAACCCCAAGGAGACAGAGGAGGACCGAAGTCCCAAGAGATAGGACCACTAGGGTGGAAATCCCCAAAAGCCACTACACCATAAAAGGCCTACGGCAACGCCGGAAAAGTGTTGTCGTAGACCCAAAATATGTTGTCGTAGGCCTAAAAAACCCCAAAGGCAACACTTTGCTGGTGTTGCTATTTTTGCCATTGCCTTTGGGGTCAAAGGCAACATTCTTATTCTCTATGGCAACATCAACTTTTCTGTTGGCGTAGACTAGCGATGGCAACAATATTATCAGTTTTTAGCAACATGATATTATGTTGCCTTTGGGTTAAACATTTTGCAAAAAAAAAAAAGTGGGCCCCACTAGTGGGTCCATTGTTTGGAACCCACTGTGGAACCCAATTATGAAGCCCACTGTGGGGCCCACTTTTATGCCAACACAAATTTTGCCTATAGCAACATTTTTTAGCAACATTTCTTAAAATTATTTTTCCTTTTTGCCAACACTTTATAGCATCACTGGCAACACTTTTCTATTTTAAACAAAAAATCATAAATATGAAAACATTCATTCCCTTAATAACTAAATCAACACAACCAACTTTACAATCATAATAATCCAATCCATACCAGATTCAATACAATCACAAGTTACAACCAACAATTCAAATTCAAATCTAAAGACATAAGAGCTGGTCTAGTGCCATAAATAGATAAACTACAATCATACCAAGTACATATGACTAACATAATAACAAAAGATGGTCTAAAACATAAAAATAAGTCATGTCGGACAATGTGATTTTCCATCAGTAATCATCAATTCAACTACTCACTTCCAGACCAAACAGTCGATCGATGCATTGTATTTAGCTCGACCTGACGTCACTTGAAAACTTGTTTTTGTTGTTTGTTTTGGTACTAGAATCTTGATGACCATACCAAGTGCAAACATTTTTGCACCAAAAACACTCTTTACCTGAAAATCAACTTTATTATTTAGACATGAATGTCTGTAGAGTTTCTATGCATTAAAATAATTCTGAAAACAGACCTTGACATTTACTTCCATCTGGGTCCGACCCAATTCCTTAATAGTGGGCAATACTCTAAAGGGAAGATTTACGCCCTCATTTATGAGATACCTATTAAGGAGACAATAAATATAATCAAAATGAAATATGTGTGCAGACAGTTATACAAACATAGAGAGAGAGAGAGAGAGCAAACCCAAAAAGCAGATGGTATGGCGTAAAATATCAGAAGGCGGATATGAAATTACACATGTTGACGAGAAACAAGTTACATACTGTTCAGCAAAAAAAAACAAGTTACATACTACCCATTAAAGAACATATCAGAATTGGTCTATAACAAAGTACAAGGGATTTGGTTTGTGTACAAAAAAGGGCAGGTGAGCACTCTAAAATCCCTTGTTGGATACTGGATCATTTTAGGTCCAAATAAATATAATAAAATGAATATGAATGGTGTGGACACTTGCAAAGGAAACATTACCGAAAGGCCACATTAAGGATGAATTATTAATTACTTGCCTAGTTACCTCTATGATGAAGTACTATGAAGGTAGAGTTAACTTTATTATTGGCACTTTGATCTCTGTTAGTGGACTTCCTGATGATTGTGTCATATTATCAATTGTATATTATGAATGGAAGAGAAGGTAGAACATAACACATAAGCGGATCAAAATAAGCAACTTAATACAACAGGCTAAAAAGCACATACACGAGGAAAACCTAGCTCACTTCATTTAATCCCAGCTTCAAATCAGGCATTCCAGACAGAAAACACTTCATAAGAACTTTCCCAGTTACATCACAGCGCAATACACTACCTACATTTACCAATTTGTGAGTCAATGTGTTTGGGAAATAAGGAAAAGTAATCCAGAAGATTCAATATACGTTTTAAAGACATAAGAAGGTTCACACTCTCTAAAATGTCCAGAAAAACCTGGTGGCCATAGAAAGTTACTATCGAGCTATAGGCGATACTTGAGGTAGCTAAAATAAGCCAAAAATCAAGAGAGATCACCTAAGAAACTTTGTCTCAAAAGCCTAAGAATTAAAAAGTTTCAGTATTTCTGAATATCTCAAACAGCCTAAGAATTGCAACTTGTTCACCATAATTCCTAAAGCAATTTATCTTCTTTATCACTATCATAGTATTGACAAATTGTAAAGACAACATAATATCAACAAGCGACACAAGTAATTGTGCCGAAAACGTACATCATGGGTAAGGGAATTTCATGCAAACTCAAATAATATGACTGATTGGCTTAACTACTTTGATTATATTCCTTCAGAACTATGAGTGACATTCCTCCTTTAAAGATCTACGTGCTCCGAGAAATCATTTTTGTCTTTCCGCAGCCTGTCCATCACAAAATACAAGTATTAACAAAAGAAGGTTACATATATAACGAGAGACAGAGGATACAAAGTTTGCTTCAAGTTATAGCAATGTAAACTTAGTGCATGAACAATAAGCTTGGTGACTATAATAGTGTAGATTTTTCTAAAGTTGATTGACTGTGAAGTACTACATCTAAAAAGAAAATATTCATTTTCTGTTGAAGTGCTTATAAACTCTTGAGTAGTGGACCAGCAGTCTAGTCCAACATACTTGGTCAGTTCGGCTTAAGTATCACTAACCAAAGAGCATACGTTCTCACTTTCCAAGTATTTATAGTTCTTGATAGTTCTAATAATTACAAAGAAAGAGGAAAAAGTTCCTACTTCCAAACTCCTATTCGTCTAATTTTTATGTTAAATAATATGGGATACAAGTGCGGTGATGATAATAAAAGAAATGCATCCTGATCAACAATTTTCTGAGTCATAGACATATGGCTTGCAGTTTATGTAAAAGACTATGACTTCCTTAACTATATTAACTAGTTAAACATTCAGCAAATTTAAAGATGTACTTGTCAGAAAGTCATAGTATTCTTTTAGACCATGCAATTTCGTATGTTAATAATACTCACACCAAAGACATGGTCTGCATTATTTCTAAGAGGTTGGAGATGCCAAACAATAATACAATCATCTATAATATACTCACTTGGATCAGTTGACCAGCCTGCAATCCCACCATAAGCCAGTCAACCAAGAAGGGACTGTGCTGTTCTGTATGTGTGTTCTGTCTCGAACGCTGTGCAAGTGCGTAGTGCATAGAAAACTAGCAAGAATCAACTTAGCAAAAAAAAAGAATCAGATACCTGCCTTCCAACACCTTCTTGGCGTTTAAACCCAGTAGCAATTAGGTTACCTGACAGATGCATCTTTTATAATTTTACCAAGTACATCTTTTATCTATTATTTTTTGTCAGAACATCTTTTATCTATTAATATATAGTATTAACACTAACAAATTAATACAAAAAATAAAATTAACACTAACATTTTAGTCCAAAAAATCAACTCAATATTGACACAAAACAAAATCAAACATATTAACACAAACAATCAACTTAATATTAACACAACAAAATGGAACCCGATTTAAGCCCAAATATTGAAGCTACAAAATAAAAACGAACTCATAAAACAAATAATACATTCAATATATATAACACAAAGGATAAAAATACCTTACACTCAAAACCCCAAATTTAATCTGATTGAGCCCTAATTTTGAATACCCAATCAAAACCCGATTGAACTCGACCCGATTGAAGCCCAAATTTCAATATCAACCCTGAGACATCAAAATTCAAATCGAAATCAGTCCTAAATTAAACAAACATATATATATATATATATATATATATATAGGCTAGTGGTCAAATAGAAACCAATCTTAGAATAGAAACTAGAAACCAACACTAAATAAATTATATTTCATTTATTCTAATGGCCCCGCCAGGGGCACCTTCACAAAAAGTGTTTAAAATTATTGGCTCCATCCAGCAAAAAAAAAAAAAATATTGTTCACGCTGACGTCACTGCCACGTCAGCAGTGAACAGTAATTTTTTTTTTTTTGCTGGATGGAGCCAAGAATATTATGAACTTTTTGTATTGGGGTACCCCTAATTTGGTCATTAGATTAGCTTGAAATATTTAATTTATGTTTAGTTTCTTGTTTCTATTCTAATTTAGTTTCTATTAGAACAAGACCCTATATATATATATATATATATATATATATATATATATATATATATATCTGTGTGTGTGTGTGTGTGTGTGTGTGTGTGTGTGTATAGATAATATGTATATATGTATAGATAATAATCCTAAATGAAAGAAACATAAAAATAAAATCGAAGAGTGTATATTATATGTATGTATGGATGGATGGATAATAGAAGGAAATCGAAGTGTGTGCTTGTGAGAGTGGGAGAGAAAGAGAGAAAGACGAGCAGAGAAAGAGGAAAAATGAATTTGAGTGAAAAAGGAAGAGGCGGTATATTTTGATGTCTGAAAATTTTGGAAGTGGCCGGTATTTTTGCCGCTCAAGACTGATCTTTCCCCCAAATTTTCATCTTTTTATCTCTTAAAAGGGAAAAAATAATTTATTTTTTATTCTTTCATTTATTTGGAAAAAATAGTTAAATTGTTAATTAAGTATTAAATTCTTTTTATATAATTTGAAATAATATATTCAAATAATTTTAATCATATAAGACAATATTTTTATTTTAATGATATATTAAAATTTATTTAGATAACAAATCATTTTAAAAAATTTGTTTTATTAATATTTAATGAATATAAAACAAATTATTTTAACCTTTTTAATTAAATATTCACTTCTATGACATATTCTAGGTTTTATAAAAACTTCTTCCTTTAATTTTTATCCAAATAAAGTAATTTTCATGTGAAAAAGTAAAAAAAAAATTAGTAGAAAATATAAAAATTTGTTCATTGCAAAACTATGGCAACATAATTTCAAACCTACGGCAACATGCAAACACTTTTATCCTATGCCAACATATTTCTGCTACCTAAGGCAACATGAAAATGATAATGATAATGTTGTAATAGCCAAAAACATGCATGACAAAGGCAACATATCCAAAGGCTACATAGGCTCTAAATGTGGTCGTAGGCCTTTTATGGTGTAGCTTGGAGATCCTGATGATCCAACTCCTCCCTTTACGGAAGAAGTGATGAATGCTCACATATCTCGAAAGTTTAAAATGCCCACCATAAAGACTTATGATGGAACAGGAGATCCTGCCAATCATGTAAGGACGTTTTCTAACGCCTTGTTGTTACAACCCGCCGACGACGCTTTGAAGTGTAGGGCATTTCCCCAAACCCTAGCGGGCATGGCACAACGATGGTACAGTCGCCTACCACCAAACTCTATTGCCTCTTTCAAGGAGTTAAGCAATGCTTTTGTCAGTCAGTTCATTGGTGGAAGAATTCATGAGAAAGATTTTGCATCCCTCATGACAGTAATACAAGGAAAGAATGAAAGTCTTAGGGATTACCTCAAACGGTTCACCAAGGAGACACTCAACATTACCAACCTGGAAAACAAAGTGGCCATGGTGGCTTTGCAAAACAGAACTTCAAATGTTTATTTTAAGATGTCATTGGCCAAGCATCCCCCTGAGAACATGGTTGAGCTTCAACAAAGGGCAAGTAAATACATCAAAGCTGAAGATAGTTTAAAGAAAGAGTCAGGAGCGGGGAACACTAGGAATGGTGACAATCCTAAGAAGAGGAAGACAGAGCAAGAATACGATGCTAAGGATAAGTACCCACGCACGGGCCGAGATTCTGATTTAGCCCCTAAAAAAGGCAGTCCTGGACAAAGATTCAATGATTATGCGAGATTGAATGCTCCAAGAAGCCAAATCCTGTTGAATATAGAGAAGGATAGGGACGTAAGATGGCCGAAGCCACTGAGGATAGATCCTTAGAAGAGAAACAAGAATCAGTATTGTCGATTTCACAAGGACGTAGGACATGACACTGACGAGTGTAGACAATTGAAAGACGAGATTGAGTTCCTCATTCGAAGAGGGAAATTGAGTAAATTCTGCAAGGATGGAGATCAAGATAACCCAAGAAGGGGTTATGATAGGAGAGATGATGATCGCAATCGCAACCCACAGCCCCGAGGGCCGGTGATAAATATGATTTTTGGTGGACCAACAGCGGCAGGGACTAGCAGAAATTCTAGGAAAGCATATGCACGAGAGGTGATGCACATTGTGGGAGAAGCACCAAAGCGTGCTAAAACAGAGGTATCGATTGGATTCGATGATTCGGACCTTGAAGGGGTGAAATTCCCCCATGATGATCCATTGGTGATCTCTCCAGTGATCGGCAACTCCCAAGTGAAAAGAGTCTTGATAGACAATGGAGCATCAGCAGACATTCTATTCCATGATGCCTTTTTGAAGATGGGATACACCGAGTCTCAGTTGACGCCCTCGAACATGCCTATATATGGGTTCAACGGAGTAGAGTCGAAGGTGGAAGGAACCATTCAGTTGCCCATGACCATAGGGCAGGAGCCACGAGAGGCCACTCAGATGTTAAATTTTTTGGTTATCAAAGCCACGTCCACCTACAATGCTATCCTAGGTAGGACAGGACTTCACGCTTTTAAGGCGGTTGCTTCTACCTATCACTTGAAAGTTAAGTTCCCAACGAGAAATGGTGTTGGAGAAGAGAAAGGGGACCAGAAAATGGCAAGGAGTTGCTATGTAGCCGCACTGAGGCCAGACGGAACCGGGGGGCAAGTCCTCCCTATTCAAGATATGGATGTTCGTGAGGACGAAGAACGGAGAGGTAAACCAGCAGACGATTTGATTCCTATACCTTTGGAGTTAGGAGATTCTGAAAAAGTCACATATATAGGTGCATCTCTGAAGGACCCCTTGAAAAGCCGGTTGATCACCTTTTTACAAGAAAATAATGACGTCTTTGCATGGACAGCAGCTGATATGCCAGGGATAGATCCCCAATTGATAACACAAAATTTAAATGTAGATCCGGACAGGAAGGCGGTGAAACAAAAGAAGAGAAATTTTGCACCTGAGAGATAAGAAGCCATAAAACAGGAAGTTGACAAATTCCTAGAGGCGGGGTTCATTGAAGAAATCCAGTTCCTGGAATGGTTGGCCAACCCCGTAATGGTCAAAAAATCCAATGGAAAGTGGAGGATGTGTATAGACTTCACTGATCTGAATGATGCATGCCCAAAGGACTGTTTTCCCTTACCAAGGATTGATGTGTTGATAGATGCCACGGCTGGGCACGAGATGCTAAGCTTCATGGATGGTTTTAGTGGATACAACCAAATCAGGATGCATAAAGAGGATGTTCCTAAGGTATCATTCATCACTGATTTTGGTGTGTATTGTTACCTGGTCATGGCCTTCGGATTGAAAAACGCAGGAGCTACCTATCAGAGGTTGGTAAACAAGATTTTTTCTCATCTCATTGGAAAAACTATGGAAGTTTATGTAGATGATATACTGGTGAAAAGCCTATGTAAGGCCGATCATATTGAGCACCTCCGTGAGGCATTTGAGGTGTTGAGACACCACAAGATGATGTTGAACCCAGCCAAATGCGCTTTTGGTGTCGGATCAGGAAAGTTCTTGGGTCTCATGGTCTCGAAACGAGGTATTGAGGCTAACCCCGACAAGATCAAAGCTATTCTGGATATGGAACCACCTCGTTCTATAAAGGATGTACAAAAACTGACTGGAAGGATTGCTGCATTAGGGAGATTCGTCTCCAAATCCGGAGATAAGTGTTTGCCGTTCTTCAAAACTATAAAGAAAGTGAAAATTTCGAATGGACAGAGGAAAGCCAAGAGGCCTTTGATCAGGTGAAGAAGTATATGGCTGAATCCCCGCTGTTGGCCAAGCGAAATATGGGAGAAATCCTCTATCTTTACTTAGCTATTTCAGCTCAAGCTATGAGTGCGGTGCTGGTGAAAGAGGAAGACAAAATTCAAAAACCCGTATACTATGTGAGCAAGGTACTACATGGAGCAGAGTTGAACTATTCTACCATTGAAAAGTTTGCCTTGGCATTGGTAACTGCTTCAAGGAAGTTGCGCCCCTACTTTCAGGCACATAAGATTGAAGTCCTTACAGGGCAGCCATTGAGGAACATCCTACACAGCCCTAAAGCCAGTGGTAGGCTTATCAAGTGGGCAATTGAGTTGGGAGAATTTGATATCAAGTACAAGCCTAGGACGGCCATAAAAGCTCAGGCACTTGCTGACTTCGTGGTTGAATGCACCATTGACAACCATAAAGTCGGGGGGCAAGAGATACCTCAGGAAGACAATAAAGAAGACAAGGAGCCTGTGATTGAAGAGAAGGAATTCTGGATGCTCTATTTCGATGGAGCATCGAAAACAGAAACAAGTGGTGCGGGTCTTGTCTTACAAAGTCCCGATGGATTCACGATTGAGTACGCCCTGAAGTTAGACTTTCCAACAACCAATAATGAGGCAGAATACGAAGCTTTGGTAGCTGGACTTGGTTTGGCAGGAGCTTTAAGGGTCAAAAATTTGAAAGTTTGTGGAGATTCAAGGCTAGTTGTGGCCCAAGTCAATGGAGAGTTTGAGGCGAAAGATGAAAGTATGATCAAGTACTTGAGGGTTGTTAAGGCTGTGATGACCCAATTTGATGAATGTTATGTTGAGCATATTCCCAGGGAAGAAAACACTAAGGCCGATGCCTTATCCAAATTTGCCTCCTCTGAGATAGAGAATTATTCTGGAAGTGTTTACTTCCAAGTTTTGAGAGCCCCAACCATCGATTCAAAACTGATAGCACCTATTGGAACTAGGGAGTGTTGGATAGACCCGATCAAGATGCATATTGAGACTGGTTGGCTCCCGAATAATGCCTTGGAGGCTCGAAGGCTATCTGTCAGGGCACTAAGGTATGCATTGATTGAGGGAATTCTCTATAAAAAATCCTTTGTGATTCCGTATCTGAAATGCCTAAGGCCCGAAGAAGCTAAGTCAGCTCTAGAAGAAGTTCATGAAGGAATCTGTGGGCAACACTTGGGGGGCAGGGCCCTAGCTCACAAGATAGTTAGACTCGGGTTTTATTGGCCGGAGATGATGGCTAATGCCAAAGAATATGTGAAAAAGTGTGATCGGTGCCAGAAACATGCACCAGTGGTTAGGCAGCCACCAGAGATGCTGACGTCCGTCAGCTCCCCCATTCCTTTTGCTATGTGGGAGATGGATATACTTGGGCCATTCCCAATGGCCACAGCTCAAAGAAAGTTCCTAATTGTGGCAATTGATTACTTCACAAAGTGGATCGAGGCCAAACCTTTGGCTAAGATCACAACCAAACAAGTTATGCAGTTCTTCTGGGAGAACGTCATGTGTAGGTATGGAATACCACGGATCCTAGTTACGGACAATGGGTTACAATTCAATAACAAAGAGTTTAAGGATTATTGTGATGAAAATGGAATTGAGCTTCGATTCACTTCAGTTGCCCATCCTCAAGCTAATGGGCAAGCTGAGGTTGCCAATCGTATCATCCTTGATGGAATTAAGAAAAGGGTGGAACGTTCCCGAAATACTTGGGTGGATGAACTGTTACCCATACTTTGGGCATATCGAACCACTTGCAAGGTAATCACTGGGTCAACCCCATTCATGTTAGCTTACGGAGCTGAAGCTGTCGTCCCCGTAGAAATCATGCATACATCTCCTCGAGTGGAGGCCTTTGAGCCTGACACCAATGAAGAAGGAATGAAGTTAGCTCTTGACCTATTCGATGAGGTAAGGGACGAAGCCCATGCTAGGAATGTTGAACATCAGAAGAAGGCCTCTTTCTACTACAACTTGAGGGTAAAAGAAAGGTTCTTTCGTCAAGGGGACTTAGTACTCAGAAAGATTGAAGCATCCGGAGTTGGACAGAAGGGAAAGCTAGCTCCAAATTGGGAAGGTCCGTATCGTGTCAAAGGAACATTAGGTCGTGGATCGTACAAGTTGGAGACCTTGGACGGGGTTGAGGTGCCCTGTACTTGGCATGCCTTGAACCTTAAGATTTATTATGTTTGAGCTATCCTTGTAAGGATTCAGATTTTTATTCATGTGTTAGGAAAGTAGAAATAAGGTCGACGAAACCATTTCAGAGTTTGCAAAACTCCAAGTAGGAAGTAGAGTATTATGTAAGGGCCAGACCCATTTCAAGTTTTAATGCAATTTGATTTTCTCCTCTCTTGGTTATTATTCCTTATGTCTGTTATGTATCAAAGCATATTTAAAAATTGCTAGCTAAAGTAAGCCAAAATACCAAAGACGAAACAACTAAGTGAAAGGAAAAATCAAAGGATGCTTAAAACAAATAAACGAAGCCCGGAGGCTATAGGTTACGATTCATAAAGAAAGTGAAATGTCAAAAGATAGGCCACGCAGGGCTGACAATAAATAAACTCAAGGAGCCTTAGGAGTAGCCTTTGCAGCCTTGGTAGCCTTGGCAGTACTCTTAACTGGAGAATCTCTATCAGTGCTTGTGGCAGTAGTAGACTCCTCGGCATCAGCCTGAAGCGGGGAGTGCTCAGGATCCAAGATCCTATCAGTAACATCACCCCCCTCTTCTTCTTCCTCACCATCCTCCTCATCCTCTTCCATAGGAGAAATCCTCTGAGACTCTAATAGCTTGGCCAATTCTAAAGGAGCCTCGGGGCAAGGGAAATCCCCAATCTGGAACAACCCAGGGTGCCTCTCAGAAACAACATCTAAAGCCCCTTTCCAGCCACTAAAGTAGTTGGCTGGATAGGCAAGGTCATCATGATTGGCCATAAGCTTTTGAAAGTCCTCGGAGTCCATATAATCATCAATGACATCCTCCTTGCCTTGGCGAAGCTCAGCAATGTTGCCATAGGCTTTCTCCAGCTCCTCCTCCTTTGCCTTCAATTTCTCTTCCAAGCCTGCAACCTGGACCTTCGACTGATCAAGCTCCTTCTTATGAGTCCCGGCCTGAGTTCGCCAAGATTTGGCATGATGCATGGCAGCCTGGAAGTAGGTGTTACCCTGAAAGCACTGTTAGATATAATTGATGTGATTTAATGTCAGTGTTCAAGTGTTACACGTAAAAAGAGTCTAACTTGTTATTGAAAGCAGTTGTATCAGAGTTTGAATATACGCTGATAGCTGGAAGCGCAAACGCTGACAGAAGAAAGCGTAAACACTGCTAGCCGAACACAAGGAAGCGCAAACACTGCTGGCTAGGAGAGCGACAGAGTTTGCTAAAGTCTGTCTACTGGAAGCGTCTACAAGTCAACAGAGTTTGAAGATTAATTCAAGATTAATATGGAAGCAATATCTTTGAAGATTGGATAGCTGTAAAAGAGATTGAGTTGACTTAGAAGACGTGTAGCAATCGTAATTGATATCAATTATATAGCTTAATTTTAGGAGAATCAATTAACGATTGTACGTAGCTGTATATCTTATAAATACAGTTAGGTTAACCCTAAGGGAAATCCATCGTGAACGAATATCATTCATTGTAACCTAAGCAGCTCTCTGTGATATTTTACATCACTGAGAGAGGAATTATTAATTCCAAACAGTTTTAAGTACTAAAACGTGCGTTCTTGTTATTTACTCATACAGTACTTGATTATATATTGTGTATTCGACCTAACAAGTGGTATCAGAGACAATCTGTTACTTTATTACAGTTAAAGATCAAAAACACAATAGTAATCAATGGCAGAGATTCCTCCTCCATCAGGTTCTGAGAAAGCACCTACTACTGTTAGTAGGTATGAAACGATTAGGGTTCCAATACTCAAGCCATCAGAATATGCAATCTGGAAGGTAAAGATGACCATGTTTCTGGAAGCCACAGATCCAGAATATCTTGATAGAATTTATGAAGGTCCTCATAAACCTACAAAGTTAACTGCTGCTGCTGGTGAGGAATCAAAGGTGGTTCCTAAGGAAAAGAAATATCTAACTGCTGAGGATCTTTCATCTATTGCTAAGGATGCCAAAGTAAGGCACTTACTTCACAGTGCTCTTGACAATGTTATGTCTAACAAAGTGATTAACTGCACAACTGCAAAGGAAATTTGGGATGCACTTGAGGTTAGATGTCAAGGAACAGCTGCAATTAAGAAGAATAGAAGGAACATACTCACACAGGAGTATGAGCATTTTGAGGCAAAGCCTGAAGAAACCATGACAGAAACATTTGACAGATTCTGTAAACTGGTCAATGATCTATCATTGGTTAACAAAGAATATGATCTAGAAGACTCGAATCTCAAGTTTCTTCTCTCTCTTCCTGAAAAGTGGGATGTGAAAGCAACCACTATAAGAGACAACTATGATCTTGATGATACTGAGATTGATGAAATCTATGGACTGCTCAAGACTCATGAATTGGAAATGGAGCAAAGAAATAGAAGATCGAGCAGGAAGTCAAAGTCTGTTGCTCTGAAAGTTGAAGAAAAATCTTCAAAGAAAGAAGCATCAAGGAAGAAGGCAAAAGGAAAAGCCTTGGTCATTCATTCAGAAAGTGAGTCATCAAACACTGATGTTGACTCAAACACAGATGGATCATCTGATTCTGAAGATGATGAAGAGATGATGCAAATGGCTGCATTGATGGTAAAGACCTTCAAGAAGATGGGATTCAAGAACTTCAATAAGGGAAAGAGATTCTCCAAGGATTACTCAAAGTCTGACAAGAAAAATTTCAGAAAATCTGAGGGAAAGGACTTCAAATCTGGTAAGAAAGATAAGTCTGTGATTCAATGCTACAAGTGTAAGGAGATGGGTCACTATGCTCCTGAGTGCAAAAAGGGTAAAACTGAAAAGGCACTCTACACCAAAGGCAAAGATTGGGCAGACACCTCAGATTCAGATGAGGAGGTGAACTATGCACTCATGGCCTCTACTCAGAATGAAGATTCTGAACTAAAGGTACCTCCAACTACCTATGCTTATAATACTGATAATATAACTGAATTGAGAATTTATCTTAAAGCATTGCATATCAGTTATAGGGATCCGACTTTAGAAAATGAGAGAATCAAGAATGAGTGCTCTCAACTCAAAGAAAGAAATAAACTTGATGAGGAACAGCTTGAAAACATGAATAAAATTCAGAAAGAGAGAGATGATGCTGTGTTTATTGAACAGGAGTTGCTAGGTAAGTATAAGCAACTAGAATCTGAATTGGAGGATGCTAAGCACATTATTAAAACTTGGACACACTCTGGAAAAGACACTCAAGAAGTTTTTCAATCAGACACAGTAGGTCTAGGTTATTCTGAGGATGATGTTCTTAGGTTTCAGAATACAGTCAAGATTAGACCACCTCTTTCTTCTAAGAAATTTGGAACATTTGTTCATGGTACTGTTAAAACTGAACATGGAGCTGTTGAATGTGAGCCAGTAAAAACCTGTGTCAAACAGGTTAATATTGGTTCAATGACAGATAAACAACTCAAGCATAAGCTTAAAGAAATAAAGTCTGTAAACAAACAGAGAATGCCTAGGAAAAACAGAAATGGAAAGGTAGGCATAACATCAGGAATTAAGCCAATGCTTGCTACATTTGCACCTAGAAAAACTTGTCATAATTGTGGTAGCACTAATCATCTTGCTAGTTTTTGCAGGAAGAACAAAGACATTAATTCTTTACCCTCCAAATCTGGAGTGAAAAAGGATAATGTCAAACCAAGACCACAAACTTTGTGCAAACATTGTGGAAGTAGTTGGCACTCAATTTATACTTGCAAGAATTATCATGCTATTTATCATAATTATTATGAATTGAAACCTAATTTGAAATGGGTTAAAGTTAATTCTGCAAGTACTAAGAATGAAAATGTTAGTTTAAACTCTGATAATGACAAATCCGCTGCAAAAACTAACAGATTCAATAAAGCAAAAGGATCCAAGCAAGTCTGGATCCTTAAAGCTAACAATCAGTGATTGTTTGTGATTGCAGGGCACCAGGGTAAGTACCCTAGTCGTGGACAGTGGATGTTCAGGACACATGACTGGAAATAAAGCCCTGCTATCAGAGTATGAGGAAAAGGCTGGCCCAAAAGTTTCCTATGGAGATGGCAACATAGGACATACTCTGGGATATGGCAATATTAATCTTGGAAGTGTCATAATCACAATGTAGCTCTGGTTCCAGGACTCAAGCATGATCTGCTTTCTGTGAGTCAAATCTGTGATAGAGGATATCATGTAGATTTTCAGCCTGAATATTGTCAAGTCATCAGTAAATCTACAGGGAAAGTTGCTCTAGTTGGAAACAAACACAATAACATCTATGAAATAAAATTGTCAACAAACTCTGATGGCAAAGCAGTGTGTCTGTCAACAAGAATGTCCAGTGAAGAGAGTTGGAAGTGGCACAAGAAACTCTCTCATTTGAACCTGAACAACATCAGTGAACTAATAAAGAATGATCTTGTAAGAGGACTACCAAAGTCGTTGTTGAATGTAGAAGGCCTGTGTGATTCTTGTCAAAAGGCCAAACAGAGAAAAGCCTCTTTCAAAAGCAAATCTGAGTCTTCAATTGTTGATCTTTATCATCTTCTACATGTTGATCTTTTTGGACCAGTGAATGTTATGTCTCTTGGAAAGAAGAAATATGCTCTAGTCATTGTTGATGAATACACCAGGTACACATGGGTGTATTTTCTAGCAAAGAAGGATGAAACTGCATTAACACTGGCAGAACATATATTGCAACTGGACAAAGGGTCAAAGAATCAAGTGAAGATTATCAGAAGTGACAATGGAACTGAATTCAGGAATTCAACAATGGAAGAATTTTGCAAGAATAAAGGAATTAAACAAGAGTTTTCTGCACCTGGCACTCCACAACAAAATGGTGTAGTTGAAAGGAAGAACAAAACTTTGATAAAAGCTGCCAGAACTATGCTTGATGAAGCAAAGTTACCAACCTATTTCTGGGCAGAAGCTGTTCAAACAGCTTGTTTCACTCAGAATGCCACCCTGATAAATAAGCATGGAAAAACACCATATGAAATGGTGAGAGAAAAGAAGCCAAACCTGAAATATTTTCATATTTTTGGGTGCAAATGCTTTGTGCTGAAAACTCATCCTGAACAGTTGACCAAATTTGATTTGAAGGCAGATGAAGGAATTTTTGTTGGCTATCCACTGTCAACTAAAGCATTCAGAGTTTATAATCTGAGAACTAGAGTAATCATGGAATCTATTCATGTGTCTTTTGATGACAAGAAAATTACTGGACTTGAAGATGTAAATGAACATGATCAACTACACTTCGAAAATGAAGATTTAATCTCTGATAAACTAAACTCTGATGAGTCTGATCTGACAAACTCTTAACCTCTACTGGTAAATACTGAAGAGACCTTTCAGCCAGAAACAAGAGAAGAACCAGTTGAGGGGGAGCATGAAGAAACTCATCAAAGTGATAACTCAAATTCTGATAATGACTCAGCTGAAAATTCTGAATCAAACTCTGGTGACTCAAACTCTGAAAGTCAAAAATCTGACAGTTCACAATCTGAGCAGTCACATTCAGGGGGAGCCTCAGAGAATGAAGAAAGATATCAAGAAAATCAGGAGAACATGGATCGAGGGGGAGGATCCAACTTTGACAGAAGTCAATTGCCTTCAGCTAGGAAATGGACCAAATCTCACACACCTGATTTAATCATTGGTGATCCAGATGCAAGAGTAAGGACAAGAAGTGCAACAACAAATGAATGTCTGTTTCATGCATTCCTGTCACAAAATGAACCAAAGAAAGTTGAAGAAGCTCTTAAAGATGCTGACTGGATAACAGCAATGCAAGAAGAGTTAAATGAATTTGAAAGAAATGAAGTGTGGACACTAGTACCAAGACCAAAAAACAGGTCTATTGTTGGTACTAAGTGGGTTTTTAGAAACAAAACTGACAGTGAAGGGGTTGTTACAAGAAATAAAGCCAGACTTATGGCAAAAGGCTATTCACAGCAAGAGGGGATAGATTATGATGAGACTTTTGCACCAGTTGCCAGATTGGAGGCAATAAGGATGTTTCTTGCTTATGCTTCTCACAAGAAATTCAAGGTTTTTCAAATGGATGTGAAAAGTGCTTTTCTGAATGGAAAACTTGAAGAAGAAGTGTTTGTTGAACAACCACCTGGTTTTGTAGATCCAAAATATCCTGACCATGTCTACAGGCTAGACAAGGCACTTTATGGACTCAAGCAGGCACCAAGAGCATGGTATGAAACCCTAGCTCAGTTTCTTTTAGAAAGTGGATTCAACAGAGGTACAATTGATAAAACTCTGTTTTATTTCAAATCTGGAAGTGACTTGCTTTTAGTTCAGATATATGTTGATGATATCATTTTTGGATCTACTAATGATAAACTCTGTAAGAAGTTTGCCAAGCTCATGCAGTCCAGATATCAAATGAGTATGATGGGAGAGCTAAGTTATTTTCTAGGCTTACAGGTGAAGCAAACAGATGATGGAATCTTTATCAATCAAGCAAAATATACCAGAAATCTTCTCAAGAAATTTGGCATGCTTGACTGTTCATCTGCAACAACTCCCATGGCAACTGCAACAAAATTGGACAAAGATACAGGGTCATCAGTAGATATGACAAGTTACAGAGGAATGATTGGCTCTCTTCTCTATCTAACAGCAAGTAGACCTGATATCATGTATGCAACATGTCTGTGTGCAAGGTTTCAGGCAGATCCAAGAGAACCACATTTAACAGATGTGAAGAGGATTTTCAAGTATCTCAAGGGAACTGTAACTTTAGGGCTGTGGTACCCAAGAGAATCAGATTTCAAACTACTTGGTTACTCTGATGCAGACTTTGCAGGCTGTAAGATTGACAGAAAAAGCACAAGTGGAAGTTGTCAATTTCTTGGTGATAGACTTGTTTCTTGGTACAGCAAGAAACAGAAATCAATATCAACATCTACAGCTGAAGCAGAGTATATTGCTGCTGGTAGCTGCTGTGCACAGATTCTATGGATGAAGAATCAACTGCTGGATTATGGATTAAGGTATAGCAAAATACCTATTTTCTGTGATAACCAAAGTGCTGTTGCAATGACAGGTAATCCAGTACAACACTCAATGACCAAGCACATCAGCATAAGGTATCACTTTATCAGAGAGCATGTAGAGGAAGGCAACATTGAGCTTCACTTTGTGTCTACAGATCAACAACTTGCAGATGTCTTCACCAAGCCTTTGAGTGAAGCAGCATTTACAAGGCTGGTCAATGAACTAGGAATGGTCTCTGGTTTTGACTAAACATGTTGGTTAGACTCAAAATTTTCTTATAAAATGTGTTGCTCATATTTCTGTGAATTGTTAAGTGCTATGTGAACCTTGTTGTTTAAACTCTGTTATGCAGACTCTGTTCACATGTTTCTGTTGTCAAACTCTGTCAGCATGTTTGTTAGTCATACACTGTTAATATGTTTGATAAACTCTGTGAATTTTGGATTGATTTTTGCCTGAATGAAAACACCAATGAAGAAATATGTATGACGCATGATTCTCAGTGAATAAATCAAGATTCTTTCTGAGTCACTGTGATCTAATCAGAAACTGTGCAGTAAGTTAACACAACATGATACTATTTCATATTTAGAGCATCTCTTAGTTTATTTGATCCTAAACTCTGAATCTATGAATACTGTGTGCATTGCCTCTCATGAATAACTTCTGATATTGATGAACTCTAAACTCTGATTAGTAACACTCTGTTTCCAAGACATACATAGTTCTTGATGATTCCTTGTCTGTACTTATGAAAATTTTAAAACTTGAGATGTGTCATTGTTTAGTTTGGTGAGAAACAATTCATGTCTGCACCCTGTGAGATTTTGAGCCAAATAAGTGATTGATACATTTTATATCAATCAGATTTTATTGATGTGTGATGTTCATCAGTGAGTATGTTGCTCTAGAACTTGTACTAAACCATTTTGAGATTACATGATATGTGTGTGCATGAAAATGATAAAGGCACTAGGATTTACCATCTTTCTTCAAACACTGTTCGTAAATACCACCCTTAGTAAACCCCTTTGAGCCTAATTAACTGCTCATTTTTCTTAACCTCTGATGTATAAAGAGCAGTTATATTCTTTTGGAAAAACAAGTGCAAGCAGGTGAGTATTTCTCAAGAAAACAAAATTTACTCAGTATATATATAAAAAAAAAAGGTATATATACTGATCATCTTGTACAAATATGTACTAACAGTGTGACTGAACACTTTGGTCTGTTAAAATTGTTCAGTCTAAAATTCATTCATTTTAAAAAAACATCTCTTCTCACCTGTTTGAACTTACTACATTACAACCCTGACTAAAGTCCTTTTGATTTGTGCATATATGTGATCAAAGTAGTGTAGATTTGGTGGAAATTCAAGCCTATGGAAGTATCTGCTTTTACTGATTGAATTTGAGAGTAAACACTTCACCTAAACACTTGTGTGCTTTGAGAGTTTGTGAGGAAATCCTTGACATGTAACTCACTGAATGATGCTTTGATGTCTATCTCCTGATCTTTTTGTCTATATTGACTGTGTGCTTACATGGATAATCATGAACATCAATGGGAACAGAGTTATTCAGATTTCTGTATTTAAGGAACTACAGAGTTTAGCATTCATCACATACTCCGTGTTTAAAATGAGAGTTTGTGCATCCAGTGTTTATTGATTTGATTTATGGATTTTATGAAATATTAGATGCTATAAAAATTGATTTGGTAACCTCTGCTACACACACACAAAATATTCACGACTGTGCATTTCTGAAAGGGTTTTAGTGATAAAGTTTGAAAATTTGACAAACACTGATGGATTGTGTTCCGTACTCTAAGGTATATTTTCATTAAGGTAATTTGAAAATTTTGGAGTAAATAGAGTGGTTGACAACTGTTAATGTGTGTATTTTGTGGTAACGTGTCTTGATAATAGGAAAGACAACGGTAATAATGGCGTTTACTGCGCGTGGTTAAGTGATTCGTTGCATGATTGACATGTGTCCCACTTTCACCCACTCACTTATCATCATGTACCACTTTCACACTATTCTAGGGACGGTTGTGTGTCTTTAATGTAAAAACGATTGAGTTTTATTCTTTTTACTACTCAAATCACTCTTTGTCCCTATCACTCCACAACTACTCATATTCACTTTACCAAAAACCACATACCTCCTTTGTTTTTCACTTTGACATTTTCACAAACACCTTTCTTACAAATCACTTTCACAGTCAATTTTTGCTTATTCTTTGATCTAATGGCATCAAAACCTTTCACTTCGTTTGGTCTTCGTTTTGTGCCTAACAATTTTGCAGCTTTACTTGAGAATGACCGTGCTCCTGAAGCGTTTCATCTTATGCAAAATTTTCTTCGTGACTCTGAGATTGGGCAAGCGTTGATTGAGCCTACTATTCTATCTGCCTCTCAGATTGTCACGTTCTGGCAAAACTCAAGGTATATAGATGGAGGAGAGAATGGGACTCCGTCTATCATCTTCAATCATGATGAACAAGAGTTTGTGATAACTCCACAAACTGTTCGAGAGACCTTGGACTTTGAAACACATACATCATATGCTATTGTTTCTGAACAGAATCTAAGAGAAATGTTAATAGAGATTGGGTACATGGGATCTCTTGCAAAGCTGGGAAGTGTGAGAAGGCCGAATCTTAGAAAGGAATGGAATTTCTTTTTCGACTGTATCACCAGGACATTCCAGAAGAAAGTCACTAACTGGGATGCTATTCCTATGGATAGTCTGCAAATTGGGTATTCTCTACTCTATGGCAGTAATTTTGATTATGGTAGATATGTGCTAATGAACTTAGGTGATAAGTTGTCAGAGTCTACTACAATTTATTTTGCTAGATTTGTCAGCTTTTGTTCAATGCTTGTGTACCTGGGTTAGAAGTTGATGCTGCTGATGTGATTCAACCTTTTAGAGTCAATAAGAGAATATTTTCTGATATGACTAATAAGGATGTTGGTAAAGATTTACCTGCTTTTGTTTTACCACTTGCCCTGCAGAACTTTCTCAACCAACCACAAGATTCCCAATCACCACAACATGAACCACACCAAACACAACAACCAGAAACACCAAACATGCCTGAACCTTTAGCCACTGACCACACTGAGACCATACACTCTCATCCTATACAATCACCTGAGCCAACACCAACAAACACTGTCCCTACTACATCATCACATGTAAGAACCCAGATTTTTGGGTAGAATTAAAACTTTTTATTATGCATTGATGTAAGAGTGAACAGTGGTTACAACTACAATGTAATACTGGCTTTAAAGAATGAATAATGAAAGGATATATATTCCAAGGTTATATGGCCTGAAGGATGCTATTGGGTGATAACTTAGATTAGAATAATCTATCTCCTAGAAAGTTAAGATAAGATTTCCTAGAGAGAAATAGATACCCTCATGTCATCCAAATCAATATCTATTATAAGCCCAGCGGTTCCGTAAAAAGGTTAAGGAACACTCGAGGGTGAACCAGGTTCATTTTCCTAATTATAGGAATTAAATAAAAATAAGTGATGAATAGTGATTTTGGTGGAATTTGGAATATTATTATAATAATGTTATACCCGGTATTCGGAACGGATTTCTGAGTTCGTATTAGTGATCCAGGAGGAAAATAAGTGTATGTAAAAGCTGTCGGATTCAGAAAAAGAGCACTTTTATTTTCTCCGAGATTTCCCTAGACACTGCAAGACTTAAGGATTTATAAATGGAATTAAGGAATTTAAATTCGAGAAGTATTAAGAAAGATGAAGAATAGTATTAGAATTATTAAGAAGGTTTTCGGTAAAACCCTAACTAGAAACGAATGAGTTATTCCCTCGAACGATCAACGAATTAAGCAATAAACGGACAAAGAAACAAGCAGAGAACCAAGAGACAACCATGTGCAAGTGGATAAGATCACCACCATGGCATCATCACTTTATTAAAGTAGCTTTATGAAGATATTATCTAAGCTAAGTTAGCTTCCTTAAGAAGCTTGTTTTTCTACCAAACTAGAGGGGGCAACTTGCATTTGTGCCAAACAAATATCTTCCTAAATAATTCACTCATTCTTATCCCTTCTTCATCACAATAATGCAAGGAACCAAGCAAGTTTCATGCATACAAGTATCATTGGAAACAAACTAAACTAGTTAGCATGAGGGTGCAACATAAGGCACCAATACATGTCCACATGGAAGCAAATCCTTAACCAAGCCTTAACCCATCAACTAGACTATAGTTAGCCAAACAAATATCTTGTATTATTGATCACTTTATGCAATCAACCAAGCAAAGAACACAAAAATTATCAAACTCTCTCCATGAACATATCTATTCGGCCCTAGCTTAATTCCAAGATCAAAATCCCACTTCCAACCATTGTTTGATCTTGAAACTTTTATGGTGAGTCTTACATTTCATAAAAATGATCTCCTCAAAATCCTAGCTTCAATCTCATCTTTTTCCATTTTCAAAAAAATGATTTAAGAGGAGGGTGAATAGTGTTTTCATGAACTAATCTTGTTTTTCCTTGATTTCTTTGGTTGATTTAGCAAGCTTAAGGCTATCCAAGGACCATACCAAGCTTAGTAAGGCTAGATCATACTCCAAGGAAGGTATAAGTCTTGAAAACCCTAGATCTTACTTTGAGATTATGCTTGTTCTTGATGATTTTAGAGTAGTATGTTCATGATAATGTTATAAGCATGATTAGTTAAGTGGTTTAGTTGATTTAAGAAGCATGATGATTTTGATGCTAAGATCAGTAGCTTCTGGACTTTTTGAGATGATGAACATGTGTATAAGTTGGATTTGTGCCCGGTGTGGCTTGGTATTGTTGTTATAATTTTTAGAACGTTCGATTTATAGCCGTCGTAATGTCGAAATTTCGTTAACCTTAAGACCACGAACTTGACAGTAGATAAAACTCACTGCATAGCTTCGAATTATGCCATGATTAGCTAGATCATGTTACAAGCTTCGTTTTGATATAAAGATCGCATGAAACGGACTTACGGTTTAGGAGTTATGAATAAATTCGTAAAAGTGGTTCGAAATCGTAAACGAAAGTTCGTAATTGAAATTGATTCCCTTAAATGTCGTTTAATCAGTGGCGAATCTTATTAATTAAATATTAGAGGTAAAAAGGAAGGTGTGGGAGAAAACCACATGTCGAATGGATCGTTTTCCGATTTTATAAAAATGTTTGAATCGAGGTTAAACGCGAACGAACCCCTTAAAGGTATGACTTTGGTTATAACTTAGAAAACGGGCGATAACACTCGAGGTATAATCTTGATTCGTAAACGACCGACCTTAGGACTTATACGACTTAAGTATATACCAAGTATAAGCATGATGACATGTCTTGATAACGAACGAATGTCGGATCGTATCGGTGATAAAAAGGGTTACACTAAAAGAGACGTAACGAGATAACTCGAAAACATGTTTCGATTTAAGTGGAGTTTATACTTAGCCTTTTAATAAGCGTTAAGTGGTTAATCTTAAATGTTCTGATTGTTTATAGATTGTCGAGCTGACCCGGGACACATTACCCCTACCCGCACTCGATCCTCAGGCAAGTTTCCAATACTTGGAACTGTTGTTGTGATAATATATATATGATGATTGTTTTATACATATGCCATAGCATGCATGCCTACTTTTAAGTTAATATTGAATTACTTGTTCCCTGAATTGATATCGGCTTATAGACTATATATGAAATATCAGTTATAAGCCGGATTGTTTGGTTAAGACCCTTAGCGAAGGGCGTATGATATTCATACTTCAAATATAGACCGGGAGTCGATATTTTGTAATATATAAATAGTCGTGGAAACCCGGAGGGATCCCAGCGACAAATTTATTACTTCGAGGATTTTTATTCGATTACGAATCTTTCGAGGAACGTTATTTGAGTATTACCTCAGTGAAGGAATATTTAATGAATATTATTTTAGTATTCATTTAGAATGTCATTTATTTAATGAATATTATTTTGATCATTCATTGTAGTTATTTAGTTAATGAATATTATGTTGAATATTCATTAGAGTTATTTGGTTGACGAATATCATTCCCAAATATTCATTTGGCTTACTTATTATTATTTGGAATATTCATTTGATCTTTATTTATTTAATGAATATTACTTTCGAATATTCATTTAAGGTTTGATTTACTTAATGAATATTATTTTAAAATATTCATTGGGAGTTCTATTTACTCAAGGAATATTACTTCGATTATTCCTTTAAAGTTTTGATTACTAAATGAATATTATTCGGATATTCATTTAGAATATTATTTGTTAAATGAATATTATTTTGGGATATTCATTTAGAATATTATTTGTTTAATGAATATTATTTGGATATTCATTTGGAATGTTAATTGTTAAATGAATATTATTTTCAAATATTCATTTAAGGTTTGATTTATTCAGTAAATATTATTTTAAATATTTATTTAAGTTTATTTATTCAATGAATATTATCTTAAATATTCATTAAGAAGAGATTTATTTAATAAATAATTCTATATTCATTCGAGGATTACTTACGAGCAATATATTGATTTAATAATATTCCGTAATTATTATTGACTAAATAAATATTCTTGGAATATTTAATAAAATTCTTTTGAATTCTTTTTGTAATGATTTATATTATTCAAAGGTTATCCTTCACCTTCAGATATTATGTAAAATATATCGGAGTCTTTTATGACTATTTTATCAAGGGGAGGTTCCCAAAACTTTATTTTCATTTAAATCTATCTTATAAGAAGATTTAAATACTCGCTCAACTTCCAAAAATTATATAAGGGGACCTCACTTGGGAGATGTTATTTATTGGACTGCCCGGTCCTATACTTGCTAAAACTATCTTGTCACTCACATCTTGATTCTTTCAAGCATCGATATGAGTCTTTTGGTTACCTCCTCAACGCTCGAGGGGTATGATTGATGTAACAAGTTTATATCCATTAACAAGCATCCGCTTGGGAAATATTGGTGAATTTTCCTTTCCAATTAGATACGACTACTTTGTGGAGTCCTATCAACAAGTGTTACACTTGGGGAAAAAGGGGAACGAACTTTACGTTTCAGAGTCATGGATGATATTCGAACTAGGAGACGCGTAAGTGGCCGAGTGGCGCCGGTCCAGCAATAGCCCCACCGTTGGCTGAGGAGTTCCAGAGGGCGGTAGATAAGTAATTCCGTCGGAGCTACCTTCTACATGTAGAGAACGACTGATGAGATGCATGACATACGACTGATCATCGTAAACGTCAGGGCATCTGGCGCGGCAATGCTCCCGTATTAGTTCATCTTCTAAAAAGTGAGAAATTTCTGCAACACTGTTGGTGTTGGCAAGGTGAAAAATTGTTGAAACCGGAATTGAAATATTTTTCCTGCAAGTTCCTCTTTTATGATAATTGAGAATATCTTGCTTATCTTTTGCATAGCAGATATTTATTCAAAACAAATATATTTTTGAGTTACCTTGTAACTTCATCTCATACCTTACATTGATACTACATCGTTAATGCATGGCATATGGTTTCAAAAGATATTTTGGACTGTTATATATTATCACTGTTCAATTATATTTCTGGTGGGCTATTGCTCACCCTTGCTTTATTTATTTATATCACAACAACAGCTAGATCAGATGGCCGCGCAAGGCGCACACAGCGTAAGCAGGTGTCAACCATCAGAAGTTTGCCGCTAAGGTCTTGGCTACCTTTCTTGAGGATGCAACTACTGGTAGGCTAGTTGTTAGCAATTGAGCCTCAATTGTATTTATATTATGGTATCTATTAATGGATGGCAAAGAGTATGTAATTGTACAATTGTAATTCTTTGGGTTGTAAGAACTCAAACTTGTGATTAATAATATCGTTGGTTACTCTGATTTCATCTCTGGGACTATAACGGGTGTGTTTTATGTTGTTGTTTTGGGTCACAAGGTTGTAATTTAAATTATGTTGGTTTTATGGTTGGATATTGAGACCGTAACGACCAGATCCCTGACCCTGGATCTGGGGGTGTTACATCACACACACAACCTGAACCAATAAACCCTGAGTCAACAAACCCTGTTACTACTACTCAACCTCAACCAACATCTAAACCAAAAAGGAAGAAGCATACTGCCCTCAACACAAAACATTCAAAGGCTAAACAGACATCTCTTAGAGCTGTTTATACCAGAAGATTCATTCAAAAGGCAAATAGGCCTTCATCACTAGTAGTTGAGGAAAGTTCTAGTGAAGAAGAGGAAATGATTGCAGTGCCTCAAGCAAAGAGGAGAAGGCTGATACTTCCTGATTCTGATGATGAGCATGTTGTTGAGGCTCAAGAGAAAGTTTCTCATGATATTCCTACTGGTGAGACAGAGGTTATCATAGAACCTAATATAGCAGAATCAGGTGTCAAGATTGCTGAACCAGAACATGCTGAGGTTCAAGCTAATGAAGATGTTAGAGATGCATTGCCTACAATGGAAGAGTTTGATGAAACTCCATTTTCTTTTGACAATGAAGCATCTACTCCAACACCCATGGTGGTTACAAACTCTGTTGATACTGGTGTTGCAGATGGGCTTACTGTTGTCCTGGAAGACACTGAGGTTGCATCACATACAGAATTAAACTCTGATGCACACCATGTTTCTGATCATGGTGAGGAGATTGATCAACCAGAGAAAGTTATTTCTTCAGAGCTTATTCCAGCTGATAAAGGAAAAGAGGTTGTTCAAGAACCAGTTACTGCTCAAGATGAGGACATTGCTTCAGTTGCACCTACTGATGTTTCTGTCAGTGATTCTGAAGAAAGGAGCACAGAAGCTCATCAAAACCAATTTCAATCTGATGGTCAGAAAACAGGAGAAAAACCAGATTTTGCTGGACCTTCTACAAATGAAATTGATGACAATTACTTGACACAGCAAACTGCAGATTGGTACAAGTCAGATTGTATTTTTCCACCTGGCAGAGCAGCTACCTTTCTAAAGGCAAACTCTTCAAAGATTTCAAATCCTGATATTTTCACTTGTCTGCAAGGAACAGTGATTCAGATCAAGTCATTAAATCACAGATTTGATGAAAATCAGAAGGCAATTGTTGATCTTAGAACAGAGGTTGCTACTCATGAGGAGAAATCTCAACGAGCTAATTCTAAGATTTTTCAACAATTCTCCAAAGCTCAAGAGAATCTTAATGACAGATTGAGCAAAGTTGAACAGAATCAGCTTTTGCTAACTGAGAAGGTGGATTCTATTGCAAACTCTCTTGAGTTAATCACTTCTATTCTGATTCCAGATGGTGATGATGTCAAAAAGGGGGAGAGACTTGCTAAGACTAAGTGTAAGCAAACTCAAACTCTGTTAAAGAAGGATCATCTGGATGAAGAGGGTGCAAATGCTGATAAAGGATTAAGAAGTGCACAAGGACATGGAAGATCTACAAGGTCAAAGCAAAATGTGGTGGCAGATACAAATCTTCAGAGTACTTCTACTGTAAAACAAAAGCATTTGTCATTCACTGACAATCCACAAACAGATGAAGAGTTGGCTGCTAAAATCTTTCGTGAAGAAAATGCTGAGGCTACTCTTGAGGACATACAAGTTGAGGAAAAGCTGTTGCAGAAAGAGCATTTAAAAGCACTAAAGTCCAAGAAAGGGAAGAAGACTGTCAGAGCTTCAAAGCCTGCAATGAAAGGGATTGAAATCAAAGAGAAGTTATCTGGTATTCAAGAAGAAGAAGAAGAAGAAGAAGATGAAGGAAAGTTGATAAGAAAGTCTTCTCTTGATGCCAAGTTGAAGTTAAAAGGGATAATGGGTGAAGAGAGCAAAGGCAAAATGATAGTTACAACCTCTGTTGCTACACAAGTTGTACAGACTCAAAGTAAACCTTTACCTGGTTTTTCAAGGCCAAAGATTCCAGTGCAAGAATAAGCAGGAGTGACTAGTGGATATCAACATAATGTTGCATGTTCAGGAAAGCCACCAGGCAGGAATACTTCTGGCTTAGGTTCAAGAAGAGATTTGAGAGTTAGTAACAGTCCAAGAGATCCCTCTGCACTTGTATCTCTTGGTTCTGGTATTACTCAAGAAAATCTAGACAAGTTGGAGTCAGTTCAGTTAGTTCATCAAAGGAGATTAGACATTCACTTTCTGTTATACTTTATGACAGATGGGTCAGTGTATAGAGTGAATGAAGAAGCAATCAAGCTAAAATTATTTGAGGAACTTCAGTATGTCCTGCATATATTCAGAGTCAGAAATCGATAAACACAGCTTATTGCTAATTCTTTAAGGGAATATATGCAGAGAGCCAAAGTCATTACAGGATCGAAGACTACTGAAAAGTATGTTCCTAAGTACAGAGATTGGAATGGAAATCTTGTAGAGATGAAGAAAGGAACTGCCAAATTAAAGACTGATCTGGGGATTACAGTTCTTGATTTTAACTCTCAATCAGAGGAAGTCAAATTCATCAGACTGGGTAATCAGATGAGGAGAAATTCAATCTATGATCTAAGAGCTGCTATCTTTCAAACTGATGAGAATGATCCAGAATTAAGAGAGATCAAGGAAGCTATGCAGATTGAGCTTGAAAATGCTGAAAGAAGATTGTTGATTGACTATCTCAGAACGACTCCAGATCTTGAGGAGGTTAGGTAGACATAATTTGTAAGTAATTTGAATTTTCTGTAAATTTTGTTAAGTTAAGATTAAACTCTGATTATATGATAAACACTGTGTTTTTATTTGATTGTTTTGACATCATCAATTACTGTGAACTTGTACATTTTTCTAATGAACAAGTTGGGGGAGATTGTTAGATATAATTGATGTGATTTAATGTCAGTGTTTAAGTGTTACAGGTAAAAAGAGTTTAACTTGTTATTGAAAGCAGTTGTAGCAGAGTTTGAATATACGCTGATAGCTGGAAGCGCAAACGCTGACAGAAGAAAGCGTAAACACTGCTAGCTGAACACAAGGAAGCACAAACACTGCTGGCTAGGAGAGCGATAGAGTTTGCTAAAGTCTGTCTACTGGAAGCGTCTACAAGTCAACAGAGTTTGAAGATTAATTCAAGATTAATATGGAAGCAATATCTTTGAAGATTGGATAGCTGTCAAAGAGATTGAGTTGACTTAGAAGACGTGTAGCAATCGTAATTGATATCAATTGTATAGCTTAATTTTAGGAGAATCAATTAACGATTGTACGTAGCTGTATATCTTATAAATACAGTTAGGTTAACCCTAGAAGGGAAATCCATCGTGAACGAATATCATTCATTGTAACCTAAGCAGCTCTCTGTGATATTTTACATCACTGAGAGAGGAATTATTAATTCCAAATAGTTTTAAGTACTAAAACGTGCGTTCTTGTTATTTACTCATATAGTACTTGATTATATATTGTGTATTCGACCTAGCAAGCACAATTTAAGTGTTAATGGATGGAAAGTAAAACATTTAAACTAAAAGAGAAGTAAAATACTCACAGTAGCAAGAGCTTGAGTTCCCAGTAACTCAACTCCTTCCAAATCACGAGAAACAACAATGTCGCGATAGTCGGCAGGAGTAATTGAGTGGTAGGACCAGTCCTTCGAATGCTTAGTATCTTCGACCACAGAGTCTTGTTTTCTGATGCCCCAAGCAGGCCGAAAAATAGATGATTTGGCAGAAGAGGCAGCCCCACTCATACCTTCCACATCGACAGCATCATGAGGCCTTAGAAAGGCAGGCTCTGTAGGCTGTCCCCTGGGATCCTTAGTAGCTCGTTTCCTCTTCATCCGGGAAGTTTCCCCAGATGGGTGCCCTTGAAGATCGTTTATAGCTTTAGCAGCTGAAAAGGAAAAGACAAAGTTAGTGACAAATAAAATATAGGATGTGAATCAAGGAAAAACTAAGTAAAAGAATGATGGGGTTTACCCTTATCAGTAACAGAAGAGAGACCCACAGACTTGAGGGAATATTCCTCAAGAAGAGTGAAGAAGTGAGTTTCCCCTTTGTCTGCAATAAGGGTGTTGAAAGCAGCTTTTTCGGCATCATCCAGCTCGATATCCTCTGGATTTCCATCGGTTACCTTCCCAAAGGAGCTACGAAAGAGGGTGCCCCAGTCACCCCCCTCCCACATAAGGTACATGAACTCCTCTTTCCATTTAGGGTTATTATCAGAAATTGAAGAGGGATCATATATGTTTGGGATCGTAGCACGAAGGCTGATGTATATCCAGCTAGGATAAGTGATTGCACTATTTTTAAATTGGAAAATTTTCCTAAAAAGGGGAACATATAATGGAAAATTGTTTTTCAAACAAAGAACCATGAAGCAAAGAATGGCTCTCCAAGCATTTGGAACTAGCTGGCAAGGATTTATTTGAACATCCGTTAGCAAGGTGGGAATAAAATTATGGAAAGGGAAACGAAGCCCAGCCATGATAGCATCCTTGTAAATGCAAAGGGCATGGGGTTTCCAATGACAGGAACGATCCCCAGGTTCAGTTGGGACTAATTTTAAAGGAGAACGAACATTAAAGAGTTTGTTAAATTTTTTGATTTTCTCAGCATAAAAAAACCTCGAGTGGTGGTTATAAGAATCTAATGCAGATACAGAGGGATATTCATCCCCCCTTTGATTAATCATGTCAATCAGGGAAGTGTATTTTGAACGAATAGGAGGGAAAGAGGTACCTTGTGAAGAAGAGCTCATCTTGCTCAGCCTCTTAGCTTCTCTGTCGTCCGCCATGGATGTTCTTGAGATGAATACTTCAAGGATGATCTTCAATGTAAAACCCAGAAACCACCGCAATAAGAGGAACTTCGCCGGGAAACTCTAGTCGGAAATCGCCTTGAGAAAGGGGGATTTGAGAGAAATTTTGGTGAAAAGGATTTGAGTGAAGTGAGAAGAAGTTCAATCCTCACTCTTTTATACAAGGTATAGCCGGTCATTCGGCCGGTTAAGATGCTAAAGCAACCGGTTATAACCGGTTAAGGCCCATTGGCCCAAATCTAGGCCCATGATCTAGAAGCTTGAAGAAGGCTCTGGAAGGATCGAGAAGTTTACATAAATAATTAACAAAATAAAATAAAAGAAACACCTACCAGGTCGTGTGGTGCATTACACGAACTCAATTTAGTTTGCAACGTGAGTTCGAATAGCCCACGAAGAGGCCCATCATTGCTCTCTACACGAGCTCAAATCAGTTCGTAAATTGAGTTCGTGAAACTCACGAGGAAGCTCATTATCGTTCCTTACACGAACTCAATTTAGTTCGTAGTATGAGTTCGAAAAAGCCACGAGGAGGCCCATTATCGTTCCTTACACGAACTCAATTTAGTTCGTAGTATGAGTTCGAAAAAGCCACGAGGAGGCCCATTATCGTTCCTTGCACGAACTCAATTCAATTCATAAAATTGAGGTCGTATAGGACACGAGGAGGCCAGTAAATTGCCCGTTACACGACCTCAGTTTAATTCGAAGGTTGGCCTCGTAAAATTCGTGAACAGCCAAGTAATAAAAGCTTACACGACCTCAAACCACCTCGTAGGAGGAGGTCGTAGTTAGCACGAAAAGGCATATGAAAGGACCGTACACGACCTTAAATTACGTCGTAGATTGGGGTCGATATGTTTACGATCTCCTTCATTTGATGACCTTGCACGAACTCAACCTACGTCGTAGGAGGAGGTCGCAAGGCTTACGACCAGGCAGGTTTAAGGACCTTACGCGAATTCGATCCACCTCATATGGTGAGGTCACAGCCCCACGACCTGCCTCATTTGGCGTCTCTACACGACCTGGCTGATTCAAAGGCTGTACACGACCTTGTTTCAGTTCGTGGGAGGAGATCGAAAAACTCTCGACCAGGCCATCTTGGTGACCTTGTACGACCTCGATTCTGGTCGAAAACCAAGGTCGCCAGCCTCACGACCTGGGCGCCTCTTAACGACCTCGATCCAGGTCGAACATCTGCATAAATTTTTTTAAAAAATTGTTAAATGGTTATATTTTAGAAATTAAAATTCCAGAAATACAGAAAAATAATTTTTTAATGCTTGAAGCACAATTTGATATTTTTTCGATAAAATCGAAAATATAGAAAAATACCCGTGAGTACTAGAAAAATCTAAAAAATTAGTATAAATATGAAAAAATACTAGGAATTTTATAAATAATTCCTTGAAATAGATAAGCGAAATTCAATGATAAAAGTTGTTGGAAAATAATTGCTTAGCCTCGAACAAGGCCCATCGTCGTAAATGTGTAGGTCGCTCCACACTTTACATCGAGACGATATTTGTGAAACACTAGTGTCCATAAACCTTTTAACTTCAATGAAAACCTGATCAGTTTTCCTAGAAGTTGGGGGGCAAATGATATGGGCTGAAAGTAAGCCCTAGAAACGTATTTAATGATACGTTGAATAAACCTAAGTTGGTTCAAGGTCAAAGCCCAATTATGAGGCCCAAAACCTTATTTATGACAATAAATTCGTAATTAATAAATCAGCCAATTTCAGACTCCAAGATTGAGTCTTAAAAGGAAACGAAATCATGTCAGGAGTGGCCTCCAAGGCTTACACCTCTAATACTTATCTTCTTATCAGTTGGAAGGCTCTAGAATTGGGCTCAAGCTGTAACTTGTCCACCAAGTATCCTAATTCTACCCTAATTCTAGGGTTTTCCCCACCTATATAAGGACCTGCTCCTCTACAAACAGAACTACGTTTTTTGGCTTGATTCTTGATTTTTGCAAGATACGTAGGCATCTTGTGAGGACCGAGTTAAGTCACGAAACACTAGATCAGCCATTAAAGCTCGAAGCTTCCACAAACCCTAGCATTAAACCCGCAGTAAATATACCCTACTTTTCGTTCCACAACAAATTTTGATCAAATATTAATAATAATTTACATATGACAAAATGCATAATGACATCTAATTAAGATAACATGAGTAATATTCACTCAATAAATTTCCCTTCATTGATAATTAAGTTATTTCATATGAAAAAATGTGAGACGACAGTGGGCGATATCGAGTAATCTTCTACTAAATAATTAAATTTAATCATACTAAAAGAAAATTTTCAAAATTATGAAAATATTTTAAGTATAATCTTTGAATCCCCTTTCAATTAAATTTGAAATAACTAAATTAAGTACACAAAGTTGATAATTAATTAATGCAATAAATATTAATAAAATGTGCATATTATTTAGTATTTCATATTTGATGAATGTTGTGGTCAATTTTTTTTAAAACTGTTTTCTTAATAATTTAAAATATCTTTAATATAAGTTTTTCGTTAATGATAATAATAATTTTAATATAATAAAATTCGAGACATCGTCGTGAGACGATGTCGAGTAACATTTCAAATATAAATAAGTAAATCTAACAAGTTTTTGAATTAATTAAATTTTACATAGATTAGTAAAGAAAAAATATTGAATTATTCTACCAGTTAATATTCCATACTTGATAAAGATGTGATCAAATAATTTTGATCAAATATTAATAATAATTTACATATGACAAAATGCATAATGACATGCAAAAAAAAAAATAACATGAGTAATATTCACTCAATAAATTTCCCTTCACTAATAATTAACTTATTACATATGGAAAAATATGAGACGAGGCGATATCGAGTAATCTTCTACTAAATAATTAAATTTTAACATAGTAAATGAAAATTTTCAAAATTGTGAAAATATTTTAACTATAATCTTTGAATCCCCTTTCAATTAAAGTTGAAATAACTAAATTAAGTACAGAAAGTTGATATCTAATTAATGCAATGAATATTAATAAATAAAAATGTACATATTATTTAGTATTTCATATTTGATGAAAATTGTGGTCATTTTTTTTAAAAATTGTTTTCTTAATAATTTAAAATATCTTTAATTTAAATTTTTCTTTAATAATAATAATAATAATTTTAATATAACAAAATGCGAGACATCGTCGTGAGACGATGTCGAGTAACATTCTACTATATAATTATATAAACTAAAATTTTATAAACTATATAATCCTACTATGTTATAATTTGCTTTAACTGGATTTAGTAAAAAAAAAGTCAACTTAATTAGTGGAATACTATTAAAAAGTATATTGTAAATTGTATTTTATTTAAATACATGTAAATTTAAGTTCTAATAAAATTATGCAGATTCTCCAACACTTTTGGCTTCGTCTTTTGATTCCTAATGCTTGAGAAGGATTTAGCAGCAACTCCATGTACTGTTATAATTGGGTTTATTGTGTTTTGTGGTTTACCATAGTATACACTCTTTTTGGGTTATTACTTATTACAACACTTTTGCCTCTATCCGCACAAATAGTTATTTACTTATTAAATTTTCTAGGTGGTTGTTATAGAGTGCTTTAATTGGTTTTAGTTAAAAAAAAGTCAACTTAACCAATTTAGTGGAATAGTATTAAAAATTTCACTGTAAATTGTATTTCATTAAAATAAATGTAAAGTAAATTGTATTTTTTTAAATATAATTTTAAACATTATATTTTTATTCATATGGAAAAAAATTAATAGATAAATTATGAAAATTTACTTTTAGGAGTTTTAAAATAGGCGTCATACCGCTTTTCCACAATGTAAACAATTTTGGGTACAGTGGGAGTAATTTTATAAATATGGACGAATTTATTGTCAAGCAAAAAAAACATAATAATATAAATTTATTAAAACATTTATGTTTACAACTAAAACAATATTTAAAAACATAAGTATCGACGAATAGATGGAGAACTAAAAAATGGAATATGTACAAAATTAGTTTTTTTTATAAAAAAAGTCATAACATGTTTTTCCAAATTTTTCTTTTTAAAAAAATAATTAAAAATTAAAAAAATTTATGGAGCGCGCGTAGCGCGGGCAAAATTCCCTAGTTTGTACAATATGTCTTTCATATCTAGAATAAAAATGTTGAACTGGCCTAATTACATTGTTAATTGAAATCACTCCCGATTGATCTATATAATTCATTACATGAAACCTAAATCTAGACCTAAAACCCTCAGCCGATGGTGTCAAAGTCGTCCAGAATGTGAAATTCATCCAGCATTTGTGGATCCTTAGAGATCTTCGGAGGTTATTGTTAAAACGAATATGGATTTCTATAATATCCAGATTCATGTTAAAAGGCATTTGCAGATGCCTTACTACCGTGAAATACAGAGGGTTTGAAATTTCCCAACTGAACATTCCACTAATGCATTGAGAGAGGGTCAATTCTTTCCCGGTTCTTTAATCCATTGTTTGAATGAAAGACCCCTGCAATGTACAAGGACTTTTATATAATGATTGACTAATGATCCTATGTCATACACTCATTTCACAAGGGTACTTACAAACCTACTAAACAGCAAACACAACATATAATCGAAAATGTGTGCCCCTTCGGGGCCTCTTATTCAGAATGTCACAAGCTACTAAACTCCTAATCTACCTAAGAGTTAAAAACATTATCAAATCAGCAAAGATATAAACAAAGTTCAAATCGACTTATAGTATCATATCGTAAATACGCAGGCAGTTGATGAAACACAAAATTACACTCGAACAAAACAGTTAGGGAGTGCAAAAGATCAATACGTAACTGAATTTTATTCGTATTTGTTCCTGATCCTATGTTAATCCTTCTCTACATATTCAATTCAAATCACACTCAAACAATCACTCTATGCTACAAGTCTACACAAAACGCATTAACAAACATACATACATACTTTTGCACATTCTATGACAAAAGCTCTCCTCTGAATTTCATCTCTATCTCTACATCACTGCCAAATCTTCATATATACATACAAAAATTAAAAAACTACTGTATCAAATCGGAACTAAATCGAATTTCATCACAATTTTGTTCCTCATCTTGTACTTAATCATGCTATATATATTCAATTCAAAACACACATAATAAATCAGCCTATCCTACAAATCTACACATATACATACATTAAACACATAAATGGACATACATACATACTTTCTCATTCTATAACAAAAGCTCTCATCTCAGTTTGATATCTATCTCTACATTAGTACCAATTTTGCAAAGATACATACATAAAACACATAAATTCACTTACAGATTTTAGTCGTCGTTGTAAAACTCTTGCTGGAGCTTCGATTGAACCTACGTCGTGAATTTGCCCCTGCGGGGCCAGCAAACTGAAGGAGAAGATTCGAGCTGGGTTGGAGCTGTGAGTGAATGAGAGGCGCGCGCGGGGGGGGGGGGGGGGTTTCCAGTTATAACAGAATGATCGTATTTTTAAAATTAACAGAAGTAGGTGTGGTACTGCCAGAATTATTGATAGTTGGACTACATATTTTGAAAAGCCCAAAACTTAAGATGGGTAGGAATAAAATTAACCCTTTTAAAAATTAATTAAAAATTATAATAAATTATATAATTTAATATTTAAAAATCATTAAAAAAATTTAAAAGTCTTAATACAATACCACCCCTAAATCTGGAATCTATCATGTCTAGTCTACGTAGTATCAAGTATGAACATTAATAGATTTTTTTTTTGCTAAGTTAATAGGATTTATTTATATAGTATTATCTTTTATATAATTTAATTTTAATATTAAAAGATATCTTTTATATAAGTAAAAATAAAAATTCAAATTTTATTATCAAATATAATAGGTGAATTTCTTTTTTCATGTGTAAGTTATATTTTTTATTAAAAAATATATATATACTTGTAATTTTATTTTAAATTTGATTGTTTTCTCAAATGTTGACCGATTAATCTGATTAAATTTAATTAATTTTGCCTAAATTTTTTTCCGATTAATCCCGTCTAAATATGATTAATCACGATTTATTGCAAAAAATGTTTTTTAACCAATTTTTACAATATTTTGCATTGTCTATCGCATAAACATCGATTAATCAACTCGATAGACTGATTTTTAGAACAATCCAAAAAATGCAACACGATTCACGATTTTAATATGATATTGAGGACCTTAATTTTGATTTGCAATATTTGGAACATTTTATTTCTAAATTGTGTCAATCAGAGCATTTTCTCAAAAATTCACACCATTTAGTAGTACTAGGTAGGGGTGAGCAAAAAACCGAATTGAAACCGAAACCGAACCGAAACCGGTCAAAACCGAACCGAAAAAACCGAAATCGAACCGACGGTTACGGTTTTTGATTTTTAAAAACCGAGACTTTCGGTTCCGGTTCCGGTTATAGGTTCAAACCGAACCGAAAAAACCCGAAACCGAACCGATTAATTATATAAATAAAATAATTATTTTTTTCATAGATATTTAAAATTAATCACATTCACATATATATATATATATTTGGAAAGTAAAGAAGCAATGAAATAAAAAATTATTGGGGTCTAAGATTTGTTATAGTGTTGGGCCAGAGGAAGACATTATTTTTCATGTTTAGTGTTACTGAATAAAAGCTTATAGCCTTTGTAATGGTTGGACAGAAGCATTATAGCCGCCGGTAAGTTAATCGAATTCAAGCATTTTTTTTATTGGTTTAAGTTTTGAAAATTGTTGTATGAATACTTTTGAATGATTTAAGTTTTTATGGTAGAACTATTTTTTAAATTAATTTGTAATACTTTTTTATTTGTTATTTTATTCGGTTTTAAAACCGAAACCGAACCGATAAAAACCGAACCGGGATTTTAAAACCGAAACCGAAACCGATGGTTCGGTTGCGGTTTTCGATTTTTAAAACCGAGGACTTCCGGTTTCGGTTCCGGTTTTACCCGAAAACCGAACCGAACCGGGGTTTGCTCTCCCCTAGTACTAGGTTATAGCCCGTGCTATGCACACGGGTATTTTAAAAATTAATTAATAATTATAATAAATTATATAATTTAATATTTAAAAATTGAATAATTTAGTTATGAAAATAATAAAATTAATACAATAGGTGCATTTTTTATATATTGTAATAAATTTATTTCAAAATTACTTTAAAGTATATATATTTTTATATTTGTTATATATGTTATGAGATTATTTAAATTAATAATATTTTATTGTATTTATTAGATATGCTATGAGATCATTTGCATTAATTAAGTTACCAAAATTTAAAGATTAATTCAAATCTATATTAATAAACTTACCATAGATAATATATATTGTATTAATGAATTTAATTTTGATATACAAAGTTTCCCGAATAAAAAATGGGTCAAATAGTCATATGAATTTTCTACAAATCAAAATTGGATATCAAATTAAAAATATGGATAGTTCATGAATTTTAAATAAAATTAAAAAATTTAATCCAAACCTAAATATGGATACCAAGTGATCAAAAAAGAAAGAAGAAAAGAACAATAGAAGCCCAGCATCCCCTTCCACGCATCTTCTTCTTCACCTTCAATTATCGGGTGTATTTCCAGACCGATTCTAATGGCGAGCCACTCAGACAAATCATCAAAGCGACGCAAGAAGAAGCGCGTGGACGACACTCCAACCACATCCTCCTCATCATCGCCGCATTCTTCAACGGATTCTTCAAGCTCCGACGGCGAAGACGCCGGAAAACGCTCCTGGAGGCGACGAAAACACATAAGTCGTCACCGGAGCAGAGAGAGGAGTAGTTCGAGGAGACATAGAGAGGAGAAAAGGGAGAAACGGAGGAAGCATCGTCGGAGAGAGAAGAAAAAGGTGTCTGAGTCGGAGTCCGAGTCTGGTAGTGAGTCGGAACGAGTTAGGGATAAGCCTGAGGATGTCATTAGGTTTATATTGAACAAGTTCTCTGGTGTTTCTGCTGATTTGGAGCAGGTATCTTACTAATCTCGATAAATTGTTGAAATTTTCAATAAATTCTCGGTCCCTGAGGCTATTAATTTATAAATTAATGAAATTCTCACCATAGAGTGTTACCTATCCATTTGTTTAAGTGATTTGTAGTTTTTAGGCTAAGATGGTGGATAGCATAGCAGATTATAAACAGTAGTTTGCACTGCGATTGGATTATTAATAAATACGTTGCAGAAGCTTTCTCATTAACGGTTGCTATGTAACTTGAAGTTTGTTGATAATGTCAAGTTGTTTTTGTTTATCTGTTATGAATACTAAGTCTTACTAGATTTCCTTGCTCAACTCCGCCAAATTTTAAAAGATTGTAGTATTTTAATAAGTACAATAACGTTTTTTCAAGGGTTAGACTCAACGAAGCCCAGGTCCCCCTTTCTACTCATCTTCTGTTTTTCACATCCAATAACTAGTCTACGACAGTGATGCATCAACAGCATAACTTGCGTATAGGTTAGTTGGTGATTAATACTTTTGTAAGCTTTTGATAGAGATGACAACTAGCCCATCTAAGAAATGTTGTAGGTGGCTAGGTGCCTCCATCTCTTATTTTCCAACAGGAAAATGCTGCTTTTTGGTGTTAACTAAGAACATGTAGCTTTTGTTCATCTCCCGAGGTAGTGTGGCTTCAAAATGGTATAATCTGAAACTCTTAGTGGATATCTTCTGAAACATAAGATCATTTTTCTCTTAAACTATCCTCTCCCTGTAGCTTTCAAATGCACACTTTCTTAGTTTGTTTCCTGATTTCGGAATATTTTTTTCTGACCATCAGTAAGATCAATCCACATTGCAAAATTATTCGTAGTTGTTTAAGGCCAACTGTAGGAGACTAATAAATTCCCTTCTGAACTTTTTGAGGCATATGACATTGATTTGGGGAAGGTCTATTTGCTTCAAAGCTGAGAATATGGAATGCATTTTTTTCCGAGCAGAAACGGCTTTAGTTTAGCAGATTCCATATTTAAATATGCAATGGCTGTCCTCTTTAAGACTCAGTGTTAGCATAAGCATCGTTGCTTCATGTAAAACAGGATAATAAATCGTAAATCACTTGCTGGAAAATTTTGAATTTTATCTGAGGAAAGTGTTTCTTTTGTAGCTTCTGCAAATGATTGATGATGGACAAGCTGTTGATATAAGTGGATTGTCAGAAAAATCTTTGGTCAAGCATCTGAGGAAGTTGTTTTTGTCTTTAAATCTCAAGGAGAGTCGTGAGTTGGTCTTTCTCTTGCCTTCGCATGTTAGTCCTACATTGAAGGTTGTAGGATCCATCCTACATCCTAATGCGGAACCTCCAGTTCAGAAGATTGATAGTTCTGCACCTGAGATTGATGTACAAGAAGTGCCATTAGATGTAAATAGTAGACATATGCCTGAAGATTTTAATATGAAATTTCCATCTCCAAGGCAAGATGTTGCTGGTCCTAAAAAGAGGTAATCACATTAATTACATTTCTTTAAATATAGTCTTATAGTAGATTAACTTCTCATAAATTGTTTGTAGAATTATAGTCGATAAGTGGCAGAGGACTCAGACTCCTTTAGAGAAGTGTGATGAACTTGTTTGATCTTTGTAATTATATCCTTTTTTGAGATAATGCTTAAAGCACGGAGGCTAATGTTAGATATTTGTAGTTTGTACCAAGTGTTTAAGATTTCGACAAAACATGAGTAGCAAAGATTTAAAAGAATTTCCTTGCATAATGTTGTGTGCTCGATTTCAAAAAGACACTCTTTTCTTTTTATTTTGCTAATATTCCATCCTTTAATTTTCCAAAGTTCGATTGTTCTCCTCCTGATCTTGAACACTTGTTTTTTACCCTATCTTTTAAATAATCTAGTGTTGGTCATTTTTATGGATATATGGACACTGTAAAAAAGGAATTCCCCCCTCCCAGAAATTTCTGTCCATCACTGCTCCTTGCAAAAAATCTATTTTATTATGGTTGCTGGCTTCTACAGGGTCATGGGTCCTGAGATGCCATCTGCTGAGTTGCTTGCTGCAGCTGCTAAGTTAACCGAAGCCGAGGCTGAGCTACGGTAATTGTACTTGCCTTTCATTTCTAATTTGTTCTCTTTTGGTTATTTTTTATTTTAATTCATAAATTAATATTAATCTGATACGAGTTGTTTTAACATTTGTTGTTGAATGCATTTAGAGATGCAGAGATGGATGGAGGCGATGGAGGATTTTTTATTGGGCCTCCACCTCCAGCTGTGGTGAAGGAAGCTGAAACAGCAAATGAGGCAGAGCGTTTTGAAGAGGTTCTTTGACATCTCTTCCATATGGATTTTGTATCCATAGTTTTAAAATAGTCACTGCCTTGCACAACACATTCTATCTTCGACGTAAAGTAATCAGAAAATAGTCTGTAGTTATGTGGTTCTGGTAAATTGTTTAGATTTTGTAAAATCTAGTTTAGCACCCTCTACTTATTGGTAAAGCCAGCAGTCAAGCTATTTCTTCATTTGCACCCATATTTTTTTGTACGACATGCTTGTGTTTTTTTATTGTGTGACAAGCTTGTATTGATCTAAATGAAACTTTTTTGTGTACAAGGCCGTTCTTGGGAGGTACAATTTTAGGATTTCATATGGATTGATAGGTAGTCGTAGTCCTCCTGAGATTTTCTTTTACCGCCCTTGCTACTATCAGAAAAGATGCCCTGTTTAGTTCCAAGTAATTGCTAGGAGACTTTTCGGCTTTGTCTGGTTCCACACATATAGCCAGAAGACTTGTTTGTGCTATATATTGTTCTCTCGGGTCTCAAACAAACGCATGCATGGTGTATAAGCTGTCTGTGGAAATCACGTGTGCACACACACACACATACACGTACACACACACATTAATGCTATGCCATATGACAAGTGATATGCTTATTTTATATTATTTATGTTCTTGAGATCTAACGAGGAAATAACTCTATGTAATCCATAGAGTTACAGAAGCTTCAAGTTTTTAAGTTTAAGTTTTCTTCAAGGGGCCTCTACTATACTTACATTTTATAGTGGGATGATGGGAACATCTAATAGCTTACAAAAAGAATATATTTTACAGTAATGTAGCCTGTACACTTCTAGGAGCTTGCATTAAATTGATTCTGGTTGTCTGAATGCATGACATGTTGTCTAGGTACAGTGACATTAAAATGCTACTGCATAACTGTATATTTAATTCTTACTGATTCTTTTCTCCTGGCCAGGTCACACGAATTATGGGGGCCGAAGTTGATAGTCCATATGATGTTGTTGGTGTCAATAGAAACATGACTGCTGAAAACATCAAGAAAAGGTTAGTTGCTTGTGTAATATACTATATGTGTGCGCCATCTATTAACTCAAAATATTCCATTTGTGCAATACTTTTTTGATCTGGCGTACAAGGATCCTGAACACAAATCTACATTGTTTGTATCTTGGAAGCCATTTAACATTTATCTCACGTGCAATTCCCCAATGGGACAAAGGCATTTTCCAAAATTTTGGTTTTGCCCCTAATTTTGTGTATGATTGTTGCCTATTATCATTTCAAATTCGCATATTCTCCAACGAGGGAAGAGATGGATAGTGACTGCTTGAATGGAAGTGCAAGTAATTATCCAATATTAAGTATTTTCTGGTTCTCCAAATAAGCTTACATTTCTTTATATTCAAACATTTATGTAATTTGTTTACATGTCATGGATGGATGATCATTGAAATAAAAGATTACTATGTTGATTGTAGTCAACAGATATCCTTTATATTGATTGGAGATATGGTTTAACAGTCCTTTTCCTTACATAAGATGGCTCATCCGAAGTCTTGTTAGAGTATAATATATAACAAATAATAGGTGTATTTAGTAAGAAGAAATGGAGTTCCTAGAAATATGCAATAAGCAAGTGAGCAGTTCAAACAGCATCAGAGTGCTCATTAATAGCCATTGCGAGTCCAGGTTCTTGAACTGTCATAAAATGACATCCCTAGTAAAAAGTGCAACAACAAACAATATTTACAGAGATTACTGCTTCCAAACAGTAAGTAATATTTAAGCAACTTGCTCAATATCATCATTGTCGTCATCGTCTAGCAACCTCCATGAGTAAATGCATTCAAGTGGTTCAACTGATCACGATGCTCACCCACCACAGCACGAATCATGTCTCCGATGGATACAATTGCTATCATTCCTTTGTCATGTAAAGAGAGGATATCTGTATCAGGGATAATGTTTCTTTGTATATAGTTAGTTTAATACTCTTGTACATGTTGTCCTATAGAAAATACAGAGTTCATTGATATGAAATTAAGGTAATTATCTACTCTTAACAATTAACTGCTGCAGCTTACAAAAGATTCTATCCGCACCATATTTTTACCTTCTGTTCCAATTTTTTTTTTTTTTTGGCTTCTTTAGGTACTGGAAACTGTCCCTTATGGTGCATCCGGATAAATGTCCTCATCCTCAAGCCAACCAAGCATTTATCATTCTAAACAAAGCCTTTAAAGATTTGCAAGATCCGGATAAGGTGAGCATACTTGTTTTTTAACCTTCAGCATCTCGGGACTCGGGTTAAATACCAAATTGATACTCGTAAGAAGTTGATCCACATCAGTGCTTGCTTTTGTATCTGTTTTTGTATTTGTATAATGGATCTAGTTATGGCATGCAAAATGGTTTCCAGTAGTATGCTAATGTCCATTTTTTTTAATAATTATAATTTCCATGATGTTTTATTGTTAAATTGCTGTGAATTAGATATATTAGTTATAATGATAGGGATTTGTGGTTAGTGGTATATTCTTCTTATTGAGGTCGTTATTTGTGTTATCATTATTGGTCATTTACCCGTACAGTGCACCCGCTTTTTCTTATGTTCAAAATACAATAAATAATATGATTTTATTAATTGTTATATAATATTGATATAACAGAATAACCAATTTAATCTCACAATTATCCAACTTCAATTTGATAATTGTCCTGAAAATTGCATGTAACAAATCCGTATTAAGTTAATTTAAATATCATTGAAGTAATTTATCAGAAAAATTTGCTATTAAATTTGAAAACTGATCATCTGTTCAATTTCCAAAAGTTCAGAGTATGACATACCCATACTGGAAGCTTCATTAACCTTTCTTTTTGTAAAGACTTTCCTACAAAATTTTGTCTTGATTCCAGTTATGGCAACTGGTTTATATGCGTGGAGTTTGTTTGACAATTTGTATGCCTTTTTATAGCGTAAAGCGATGGATGATAAAATTATACAGAAAGAGGAACAGGAGAGATTTAAGGTACGTATTCAAACCTCGGATCAAGTTTGCGCCAACTAAGTTTACCTTACTAATTTTGCTTTTACAATATTCTTATTTGCAGGTAGAATTGAAAGAAATGCGCGAAGCTGCACACTGGAGGCGGTTGCAAGGTTAATACACTCTCTTTTTAGTTGTTAATATTACATGCCCTGATAGCTGTAGGAGGCAATTTCGTCCACCTAAGATGAGCATTAGGTCTATCATAAGTATCTCTGATGTAATATAGATAATCTCTCTCTCCCCCTCTCTGGTTTAAAACCGAGCTGCCCGTTCCCCTTTTTTTTCTTCCTCTTCTCTTTTTCAAGTTATAAATTGCTCACCCATATTTTCTTGTTTAATCATTATGCAACTATTGTATTTAACATCAAGTTGTATAATTCAAAAGAAAAAAATATCACTTTGTTACTTGTTAGACCCCATAAGAGCCGCCTTTAGCACTCTGTTTAATCTCGCACCCTGAATCAATACCGAAACTCAAGAAGTCTCTGATGGTACTCTTAATTCCAGACCTGCAACTTTCGACTTTAAAGAACTACTGACGGCTACTCATTATTTGCAACTATATTAGTGCTTATATGCATCATTTGCACTTGAATAGTTGAATGTTCTGAATTATACCCTTGAATTTGTCTTGTCATCTAACATCTAGCTGTTTGTCATAATTTGGGAGTTTGCTAAACTAAATTTCTGTTCACTACTTTCTTTATATGTCATAATAATGAGCATAGGCTTAAAAAAATTATCCGCAGTGTGTTTTTGAAGGACACTTTTTGTCATTATTTTGTTATAATAAATCCTTAGTTTTCACTTTTCAGATTCTTTCCAATATCATATAGCCAAGATTTTAGAATTTATCAGACCAAAAATTATGGACAAATTCTCTGGACTAATTCAAAATGAAAGATATGAATATATGAGATCCTCTCTAGATCACAAAACAGACTCTGACTTGCAGTTAGGTGCAATGCTCCCCCAAGAGAGAAAGCTATGCCATGTTGTTATCGCCTTTCTCCAAAATCAAACTATGTAGGTGTGAGAGAAACAAAGGTGGTTTTTATATAATGAGGGGATGACATATATCACTATAAGACCATCAGGATGATCTTACATACCTCTTAGGACAGAATTTTGCGAGGTTGCTGCAATAAATTTATCAAGCAAGTTATTGTGGTGTAGCTATAATATAATATTAGTGCAAGGGATTGATGTTTTTTGACTGATGAGTAATCCTAAATGTTTGAGGAAAGTAGCAAAGTAACAAGGACATGAAATACGTGAAGGGGAAGGCAGTATCAGGAGCCAGTCCTTATTTCATGTGTTAAATAATTTTCTTTTTACGGAACTCAGTGTCTTCGACTGGAATATTTGCTCAATGTGTTCCGTATAATATATACTAAATATGCGATGCAATACTGAGATAATTATGCCAAATATGATTTATGAAGTAGTATACTGAACACAATTTTGTGGTGTTTTCCACTCATCTCTTCTATCTCTTTTTCCTCCATATCTATTTGGTTATTATGAAAATAGATAAATATTAATTTTTATTATTCTGGTAAAACCTGATTACACAAATATAAATACTTAACTGTCAGACACAGATATTACCACCGAGGCTCGAAGCCTGGAATTCTTTTTGCCAAGAGAAATTGGTGCTAGACTTCAGAGGATTCCTCTGATTCCATCTATGATCTATGCCTGCCACATAAACTCAAACAAACAAAATACTAAATATTTAAATGTTAATTTCTTGTTTATTTGGACTGCATGATTTTGAGATCTTTTGAAAGAGGTACATATTCTATTTGGTAGTAGACCTCAACATGAATGTAAAAGGTAAGTTTCATGTGACAGGTATATCCATGGAGGGTGATGAAGCTCTCTTGGCAGACATGGACACAAAAGTTGAAAAGAAAAGAGATGAATGGATGACGACACTACCTCCTGAGCGAAGAGTATGTAAATCTTTTGATCTTGCTGCTTATGTATCTTGTTTTCTTAGTAGTTAAATATCAATTTCTTTTTCAAACACGACACGAACCTGGCCGACTTTAATGAATTGTTCTAGTGAGGTATAGTTAGCCTATCTGTTTGTGACCTTGGTAGATGAGATATCAGTTAGACCATTTTTACTCGATGCACACTATCCCTAGGAGCAAAATATAGGAGCCAGGAGTAATCTTTCATTGCTGAACAATACTGTTCTAGCAATTAGCTTAATGTTGTTGGATCTGTACTCCCAGTTTTTCGTTGATGAAGATTAGTAAAACTACAAAAATCTATTATTATAAATTGTAGTCAACGTAGTAGCATATCTGAAGGTCATAAAGTGTACTTTTAAAAGTTTGGAATCTCCTGAAAATACATGACTGCCTTTCTAGTATCTAAGTACCCACAAGTATGTCTTTGACGATGTAAATTTGTGTCCGGTGACATCATATTTTTGTAAATGAACCTATAAGCAGCACCTTTAAAACTTATCTCCATGTAATAAAAATCTTGCATATGATGCTCCACAGCTCCGGTGATTGATTTTAACTGGCAAATTGATCTCTTCTGGTTTATATTATAACAGCCAGGTGTGACTACTCAGTCTACAAAGTTCAACCGGAACACCAAAGAAGGCCGCGGTGATACTAGTGCCTGGACAGATACCCCCTTAGAGAGAGCCGAAAGAGCAAAAATGAAGTATGTGGATTATTTACTGTTCAGAATGTGCGTAGTTTAATGAAGAGATATTAACTCTTTCCTTTATTTATGTCAGTTACTTGGAAGCTTATAATACAGCTACAGCACTTGCCTCAAATGACCAACAAAACCAAAACACAAATATGGACGCAGAGTTGGTGGACAAGTACAATAAAGCGAAAAGGTCAAAGTCACTGGTGGAGAAGCACCTAGAAACAGCTGGTAAACGTTCCAAGAAGAAATCAAAGCAAGAATCATCATCAAAGGATGAGTGGGAGGGGCAACATCCATGGAAGCCCTGGGACCGTGAGAAGGATTTGACAGCTGGGCGGCAAAATGTTAAACTTGATGCTGAAAACATGTCTCAAGGTCTATCTTCTAGGTTTTCTTCTGGATCATTCCAGAGAAACTTTCTGTAAGAGTAACTCTGAAGATGTTCCCCTTAATGTTCTACGTTTTAGAAGCATCGTCATAGTGATTTTTTCTTGTACGAAAGATTCTGCAGCTAAGCCTCACATTCTGGTGTGATATCTTAGAGTAGCACTACCCTTGTAGCTCCATGTGACTTATGTATACATCTCAGAGGTACCAATCTATTCTTCACAGGTGTTTACAGTATAATTCTATATAAAAAGTGTATGACTTGTTAAGCTTGTTGTTACAAGGATCTGATACAAAGAGTTGAGATGCTTGTTTTTATCATTTTCCTTTTACTAATCCATATTCTTTTCTAGAACAATTCGATATAATTGAGTCATTCAGGTCTAAAAGTACATGTACAGGAATGAGTTTAGAAGTAGCACTAGCTGCTTGATCATTGATCAACATTTGTGCTGCTGCCCTAGGTGCTATACCTATCTACATGTTAATATAAATAATTGAGAATCACATAGCAGGTAATTTTTTAAGTTTTCGCATGGGTTAACTTTTAATAACTTGCAAACAATGCATTAACATATTATTAGTATTATTATTTGGTATTTACATCTGATTTCAAATGTTTTCTTCTGTTTTGTTTATGCACAAAAGTTTCATTTGGTTTTCCGTCTTTTGGTACAAAATTTACAGTAAATTTCAAATTCACCTCTGTAAGAATAAATGACATTTTCACCTTGTATCTCCCTCAAATTATATTATGAAAAAAATTGCACTCTCTTGTCTCCCTTTCTACTTTTGCCTCATCTGGACATCACTTCTTCCAACATACAATCCAAATTTCAGAATTCTTGAGAACTACTTATTTAGCTGGAGAGATTACTTTTTAAAAAGCACCTGAATAAAATACGTTAATACATCGAGTCCAAATGGCCGACTAGTAAAACATTTAGCACATTTTGATGTCTCGGATTCTAAAACAATGTCAGCAATGTGACCAAGGCAGCGAAAACACTCATTCCTATAGCTATGGGGAGTCTGTTTCCAGCACTTTGTAAAGCTAATTGGAAAAAACAATCACCAGTAGATGCATTATGCTTCACAATCTTTGCTGCACCCTTGAAGTCACAAGCTTCCATATCTTGATTTTGAATCTGAAAATAATTGTTAAATGCATACGAAGCTTTATGCGCGTCATCCAAATTGCTGCATGATCCTCCAGTCTTCAAGCTAGTACAATCACCCATAGTACATGCATATTGTATATCGGACTGCACATCCTTTGGATTCTTGACCTTTTCGGTATCCAATACACACCACACATGCTCAAGATACTGCACATTCTTTGCTGCAACTGGCATTTTATCATTCCCTTTTCCTGTAAAGTCTAACGAGTACTTTGGCTGTCCGTCGTATCTGAAAATCCCCCAGTGGCGCTCAAATGGACCTGGGGCTACACTTTTCATATTTTCATCCATTAGACTGAAAAGGTAGCATTCAATGTAGCCAGGATAGAGAGGAGTTCCTTTGTTAGTTGCCATTTTTTTTAAAAATCCGTCGTAGAATTTTTTAGCCATTTTGGCATTAGCATCTTCGGTGCCATCAGTAGGCCATCCAATTTCACCTACCGCTAATTTCAGTTTTGGGTATCCGGCTTTCTTCAAAGACCAATAAAGAGTGTCAAGATTTGCATCAAACATGTTGGTGTAGCTAATGTCTTTGTCTTGAACAGGTTTGGCCCCACCATCGAAGAAAGCAAATTCGACAGGAAAATCTGGGTTCTGGTAAAGACTAAGAAAAGGGTAGATGTTCACAAGGAACATAGAGTTGTTGTCACTGAGAAATTTCGCAATTTTACCCATAATGTCTTTGATGTCGCTGCGAAAATGACCATCAGATGGAACACCTGAACCTGATTCATATACATCAGCATTTTGTGGTGTGGTTACTTTTATATCGTTATGGCCAGCTTCATTCAATGCCTTTTGAATGTTTTCCATAGCAGGTAACAATGTTTTTAGGTTAGAACCATTATAGGCTTTCAAGAATGGTTCATTTCCCACAGCCACGTACCTGGAAAATCATTGAAATAGATTTATCAGATATCTATATGGCAAAAGATTTATTGCTCATATCCTCTAGGAGAATGTTTCGTCACATTAATCACAATCTTTGGACTTTCGCATATATACAATACACACCTACGCAAGCAGAAGCGGACCTATATTAGCACAGGGGGTCATAGCTTCCATGGAAACTACAAAATTTAGTAGCATTAAATTTAATTTAAATTTATTCACATGTACTCCAAGCTCAGTTGGTAAAAGGAATTAGATGAGACACGGTTGATCTAAGTAAACTGATAGCTAACAAATTCATGATGTAAATGCTTGATCCATGTTCAAATTTTTCTAAATTTATATTATTTCTCCTGAATTTCAAAATCCAAGCGATATTTTGTTTTATACAACTAGGCATTTAGATGCAAATCGTCGGTCTTCTCCTGTCTGCAAGTACTTAAGCAGTTCGATCAAAGAAAAAAAATTCATCACAGATCATGCCTCCCAAACATTATTTCACAAGTACTTAGCATAGGAACATGATTGATATGCATGCATGAAAGGGCACATACTTGATATTGACACCACCGTCATACATATGCTTAGAGACATTTTGTTTAACCCAGTCCTGGGCATTGTCAGGATCCCCAAGGTCATGGAGTTGGTTATTAGGAATGCCAAGCATCACTTCTATCCCAGTGCCAGCAAAGAATTTGACGGTCCAGTGATCTGAATCAAACAACTTTACTTTCTTAATGTTGTTGTCTTTTAACATCTGAACTACAATACTTGGGTCCACATTTTGGGCAGCTTGTGTACCCCAATTCACACCCATACCATGGGTGGTGGTTATGCCTAGAAGCAGAAGGAGGGAACATAGTAAGACCATGGCTCGAGCCATGGCTGATGATGCATGCAGAAACAATTTGGATTGGTGCGGAAAAACAATCAATGCTTGGGGAAGATTGAGATGCAATATTTGAGAGCTTGTTTAATTTAGCGGGTGAGCTTGTGGCGATTAATTTAGACCAAAAGAATCGTGAGATTAGAAATTTTGGAAGTTGATATGAGAATTTTTGTTGCATGGGGCTGCGTAAACTTAGAGAGAAAGATGTGGTGAATGGTCAAGTACTGTGTTTTTTTGAGGATGATCAGATGGCCAGCTTGATTATTTTCTTTCTGTAGGGAATGCTAATAATAGTTTTTCCAATATTAGAAAGAGTAGAGTTGCAAGAAAATGAGTTAAATAATTTATCTGTTTTCTCTAAGAATCTACTCGTAAATATTAATCTCAATTCAGATTTATAGAATCGTTTAATTTTATCTTTAGTGTACAATATCAGTACATCACAAGTCGGTACAAAATGTCACCATTCTCCGTCTCTAATCTAAGTAGCATACAGGTAGTACTGAAAGACTTTGTGTATTACCGGAGTACCATTAAGGTGATTCGTATTTTCCCAACTCGTATTAAAATAAACTCCAATATGATGCTCTAGCCTCCGGTGATTGAATTTCAACTGGAAAAACGATCTACTCTGCTTTCTCATTTTGACAGCCAGGCGCAACTAGTCATTCCACAAAGTTCAACCTAAATACTAAAGGTGGTCATGGTGATTTGGTGATATTAGTGCGTGGGAAGATAGATCAAAGTCGCTAGTGGAGAAGTACCAAAAAACAGCTGCTAAGCGTTCCAAGAAGAAATTGAAGCAAGAATCATAAAGAGATGAGTGGGAGGGCATAATGAAATCCATGGGGTTGTGCGAAGGATTTAACTGGCGGGCAGCAAAATGTTGAACTAGGCAATGAAAACATGTCTCAAGGTATATCTTCTAAGTTTTCTTTCGAATTCCAGAGAAAAATTCTGTAATACTAACTCTGAAAATGTTCCTTAACGAAATGCTTTACCCTTACAGTTCTATGTTTCAGACAGGGGCGGAACCAGGGGGGCCAGCCCCGGCGCCAGCCCGGGTCCGGAAAAAAAACAAGTAAATTTTTTTTTTAATTTTTTTTAGCCCGGGGTCAAATTTAAAAATGGCTATATATAATTTTTTAGCCTGGGTTGAAATATTAAATAGAGGTATTAGTTTGGTTTTTAATTGTGTGTATATTCATTTGTTGTATGATTTAGTGAAAAATATCCGATTTTTGTATGATTTAGTGAAAAATATCCAATTTTTGCATGATTTAGTGAAAAAAAAATCTGCACTTCGCGCGGCTTACCCTGAAATTTCCCACATCCCGGAATATAGAGCTAGATTAGCCCGGGGTCCAAAAAAATCCTGGTTCCGCCACTGGTTTCAGAAGCATCTTCATAGTGAAATTGAGTTCTTCTAGGGATGGATCTGCAGTTGAGCCTCACTTCTTGGCATGATAATTTAGAGTAGGACCATCCTTCTAGCTCCATGTGACTTATACGTGGACGACTCTGAGATGTCAATCTATTCTTTACAAGTGTTTACAAGAGGGTTCTATCTACAAAATATGACAGTGCTCAAGTATTAAGGTTGTGATTTGGGTGCTGTCTTTCATCTTCCATCTTTAAGAAAAGCATCAGAAGTTTGTTATTAAGACAAAAGGTTGAGGAAATGCATAGCTGTTTTCCATATCTGTCGAAACACAAAGAATGCATGAGATGCATTCATTTACGGCCATACACGACGGATTCTCTGTGGATAATTGTTGTAGCCATTTGCCTATCTTTTAAACTTATACATGACTATTAGATGATCCTGATCTGCGCTTGACTTGTCACGGTTATTCTATATAAAGTTCTAATGAAGCTTTGAACCATGGTAAAATTGTATGTGCTTGACTTATCATGGATTGTATTGTTATATTCTTTCTTTTATTGTGGATGCTAAATCTGTTTGTCACTTTGCAGGCCATAGATGATGCAGGTCATGATAAAGCAGTAGAATTTAAAGTTATAGGGTTGGAAGCTGTTGATCGGGCAATAGGGCAGCAGGCCAGACTTCTCTGGCAGCCACAAACTACAGGAGGTTTCCAAAACTCTATTTGTGTCACAGGAGACCACTCATCTCCAGTTGATTATTGCGATCACAGCTTTGAACCTGTACCATTCCGCTGTGTCGGTTAAAAGATTTTGTAGGTGCAGTGGGAGGGGGAGTCGGCTCTTCTGGAAACTTCCCTGGATCCTTTTCCTCTCCTAACAGTAACGTCTGGTGAAGATTTAGCAGACACTGTTACAATGGTGGAAGAGCAAATGAAAATATAGATTAAAGCTTTCAACGGTGATTCAGTTTGTAAATTTAATGAGATTGCGGCAACAAGAGGTTGTCTTGGGCGTTTTCCTGGAAGTGAGATATGGTTTTCATTAAGAAATTTATCGAACTTGATAGATGATCACTGTACTAAGGTCAACTATGGAGACTCTTCTTTACCCTTGCAATCTAACAATATGCTGCAGAGTTTTTCAGACATTGGACAAGGCAAATGTTAAGATTCCACTATCAATCAGGAACTGCCGGAACCTTTTAGTCATCACCTGTTTTACTGTTTGTGATGCTTTCATATGTAGTATCTAAAGTTGGATCAATCTCATAACTGGAAACAGCCAACAATCACCATAAAATCAAATCAAACACTCGGATATATTAATATCATACAGAAAAACAGTTGGAAGCAAGCATATGGTAAGGTCCAAACATCATTACAATAAAAAAGAAGTAAAAATTTACCAATGTAAACAAAAAAACCATGAACTACATGTATATCTAAACTATTCCTAAGCGAAGATCCTTGTAATCTTCGGAACTCAGACATGAGCATTCGGGTTCATCTGGTGGTGGATAGTTGAGATCGAACAGGAAAACCGGTTCTTGACTAATTCTCCTCCTCTTTGGGCTAGGGCTAATCTTGTCTGAGTAACACAACTGTTTGTTATCCTCCGAGTACTCCAACTGTTTGTTTTCCACACAACTGCAATTCGTCTCGAATTGCTGATGCGTTCTCAGAAACTCTATTCTCTCTGTCAAAGCGCCTAGTTTAGAATCCAATTGCTTCAAGAACTCCTTATGCGATGATCGTCTCGAGCCTAGTGAACTCTTCTCTACCATCTCCGTGAGATCAATAATCTCCGCGTTTTCTTCAAACGTTTTTCGAATATTACTGCCTCTCGGGCTTTCAAGCCAAGAAAGAACGTCCCCATCATGTTTTGCTAAATCTTTCTGCATATATTCATCTCGTATCGCTGTCTTTTGACATGGAACGTCCTTAATATCATCCTTCACTTGTGTAAAATCTTCCTTACAAGAAACAACTTCCCCACCTGGCACATCAACAACTTTCTTCCAAGACTCATCTTTAACAGTAACTCTTTTATTCGGATTATTCGTCAAATCTTTAAATTTTTCGATAATCGCCTTAGCTTCTTTCGGATTTTCGGGCCAAGATTCAATCTCCCCATGAGGTCCAACTATAATAGTGCATGCACTGATGCCACACAATGTTGCTAGTTGCATGGTTTTCATCTTGATGCATTCTTTCCTGCTGTTGTATGAACTTCTTGTAAGACCTTTTTGCTGTAATAATAATGTATCATCATATTCTCTTTTCTTGCACTCCATGTCGATCAACTTCTTGAAAATATAAAAATCTTCTCTGTTTCTTTTTCCTCTTTCAACAGCAAATTTCAGAGAGTTTGAATTGATTTATGATGAGGTGCTTTGAAAAATACATGATCTGATATATATAGGAACATCACATCTCAGGCTGTTAATCCTATTTCGATTAAATTTTCGGTATTAAGGGGGGTGTATTCAACTGGGATTTTGAAGGATTTTCGATAATCCATGGATTTTAAAGAATTTCTAAAATCTACGGATTGTTTAAAATCTACAAAGATTCTACAAAGAATTTGTAAATTTGATGTAGAGTCTTTGAGATTTGAAAAGTTTTTTTAGAAATCCATCAAAATCTCATTGATTTTTGCAAGATTTCAAAACTTACAAAAACAACTAGCAAATCCACCAAAATCCATGGATTTTAATAAATCTAAAAAATTCATGGATTTTTGAATACCATCAGATTTAAATGGATTGTTTTAAATCCAGATTGAATACACCCAGATTTTAAAAGACTTTTTAAAATCCTAATCGAATACCCTCAGATTTCAAATGACATTTTGAAATCCAAATTGAATACCTCAAGATTTTAATGGATTTTAAAAAATCCAAATTGAATACTCCTAGATTTCTAAAATCCCTCAAAATCCTTCAAAATCTCAATTGAATACACCCCTCTAAATCTTGATTCGAAAAGAAACGTTTGTGATAAGGAAACGTTTCCCAAAAGGATTCAGATTTAATTAAACCGCGTTTCCCAGTTTATTACTTTCCTACTTCAGATAGGAAACTTTTGCTCTAATTTTTAATTTTTTTTAAGGAGAATAGTATATTTAAATATGAATTTAATTTTCTTGACAAAAAAAATATGAATTTAATTTAAGGAATTTTTTGTTACTTTGAGTTTCTATAGAATTTTTTTGTTTTGGGGGAAAAAGAGTTTATACGTTAATTTTATTGCAAAATTTTTTTTTTTTTTTAAAAAGGAAATTAGTTTTGATTGAATCTAAAATGTTCAGGCCTCCACTAAAAAAGAGAAGCGGGCAGACGGCCCACAAGTAGAAAGATACCAATCCACCAGACCATCTTATCTTAGCCACAGACCTACATAAAACCCGACTCAGGCCCACTAAAACCGGACTGAGGCCCAAATTGCTATAAATAGGATTCATTTTGGGGGAAATAGAAGTGTTTATATTTCTAGGGTTTTATAATTAGTAGCAATACACACAACCAAAAAGGCGGAGAGACTCTCCAATCTTGCTCTTACACAAACAAAGGTTTACTTAACTGTATAAACTTGTTTCATTCATAGCCTTGCTTAGCTTTTCTTTCATGTCTAAATATGTATGTATGTATGTATGTAATTTTATCACGCATTTCAATAATTTGTGCTTATAGTGGTTTGTAATTTGTTTGAGTTTTAGAATAGTTGACTATTTTGTTGCGATTAGTTAGAGAGCGTTGTTTATATATTTTTCGAAAATGTTACGGATTTGAATGCTGAAATTTACGGAACCAGGCTTGAATTTTGAATCAGTTTTTTTAAGTCAACGTTGCGGTATCATTTGTGAGTTTGTATTTGCTGCGATAACTGTAATTGTAAGTATGAGTAGTAATGTTATAACAATGAAGTAATGGCAATGATAATTCAAAATGGCACGAATGGAGAGTAATAGTGATTTTTGCTAAAGGCGTGTTATAAATTTTTGGTACTGAATTAAGTGCCTCCCTCCAACTTTTTATTATTGTTTCTTACAGTAAGTTATTTTGAATTTTGGTATTTCATTTGTAATGCTTAACTTATTGCTTGTCAGAAGCAAAAGTCACGGAAAGGTAAATTATATGTTTTGAGGGTATTATTGAAAAATTTGAAGACAGATTACAAACTTATAGTGAGTAAAAGTAAGAAAAACGTCCATCTTATTCGTTAAATTTTATAATTATGGATCTATTGTAAGTCATGAGTTGTTTCTTGACAACCAAACCAATTGAATTTATTCGAGCGTAAGGCTAGTTTAACATCTGCTAAATTAAGTTGTAAGCTGGTCTAAACATGGCTTAAAACTGTTTATATGACTTTAACCTTTACTACAATCTTACAAGTATTTCTACTAGTCTTACCCTTTCTATTTATATATCATTCTCTAACCAACGTTTGCAATTTGAAATCAGGTTTCGGGTTTTCTATATCTGAATCTCAAGCATGGAGTTTGATGAGTATGATTATTTGGAGAAGTCAGTGTACGAGGCCAAAGATGAGAAGTCCAAAGACAATGACATTCCCAGCGAGAAAGGTCACAGGAGAAGTAGAAGAGAGTCAAGGGACAAAGATGATGAACGTGAAGAAGATCGAGGAGATGAACGGAAGAGTAGTAGGAAACCGAGGGAGGGCGATGAAAATGGCGGAGGAGAGAGAAAAAGAGAGAGGGACGAAGATAGGGATAGCAGGAGAATGAAGTCATCGTCAGGGCATAGAAGCGGGAGAGATGGAGATCGGCATAGGGAGAGGAGAGAGAAGGAAAGTGATAGGGGAGAGAAGGATGGGGATCGGCATAGAGAGAGGAGAGAGAAGGAAAATGATAGAGTAGAGAAGGATAGGGATACGGAGAAGAGAGAGAAGGATAGGGATACGGAGAAGAGAGAGAAGGATAGGGATACGGAGAAGAGAGAGAAGGATAGGGATTCGGAGAAGAGAGAGAAGGATAGGGATTCAGATAAAAGAGTGAAGGATAGGGATTCGGAGAAAAGAGAAAGAGAAAGACGGAAAGAAAGAGAAAGGTCAAAGGAGAGAGATAGATCTAGAAGAAGCAGTAGCCGGTCGAGAATTGAGCGTGAGGAGTTGCTAAAAGAGGCAGAGCCAGAATTGGAAACCAGGTAATAAATTAATATTTAATCTTATGCTATATAAACAGAAAACTTTCTATAGTTTTTGCTTATAGATTGGGAGTTGAATATTATAACTTACTAGTGTTGTAAACTTGTTATTGCTATCCTGACCATCCTTTGTTGACACTGTTTACATACAATAACATTCTTAAAATTCGTAAGTTGAAATGTGTTTGATGTACATCTTGTATTATCACAAGAAATATTATCTTAATACATACAAAAATAATCTGAAATAACATAAAACCTATTAAAGATGCACAAGTTTTAAATGCATAGGCAGATAATTTGTTCAATTTAGAAGTCTACGAGGACAAAAGTTTCCATTTACATGCGTAGGTGTGCCCTTTAAGTTATCATTGCGTACTTTAAGGGGATAAGATTTGCTGAGTGTAAGTTTCAGATTCTGATGTGCCCAATTTGGGACTTTTTTGTACCATGAATCGATTGCAAAATCCGATTATAAAATCTAATCCTCCATTCTCATCCGCTCAAGCTTCATTTAAGTGTGCAATTGCTTCTTACTGCCAAACATGTTGGCAGACTATTTCCAAGTAGAATGTTTTAGAGGAGAAACATATAGAAGTATTCAACCTGCTGGTAGTGGTAGAAGATTGTAATATGACAAGGTACTTACTGATTTATCGAGTTCTTAACCTTGGCTCACTACTCAATCTAAATGCAGACTGATCGAGTTTGCCTTGTTAGATTCATCATCCCCTTTCTTCTTACATACACGAGAGTTATAATGTCTATTCCCATCTTTAATCTTGGAGTTGTCCTCTCATTATATATGTATCAGGAGATTTAAAAATAAGAAAGAAGCACTAGAGGCTGAAGCTGACCCAGAAAGAGACCAGAGAACTGTTTTCGCTTACCAGGTATGCAGCTTGTCAGTCTTTGTTTTTTATTCATTTTTATGCGTTGGTTGATAATTGTTTGCAACTGCGGTGGTTTATGTTGGCAGATGTCTCTCAAGGCAACTGAAAGGGATATTTATGACTTCTTTTCTAAGGCTGGAAAGGTAGTGGTTTGATTTTTTGTTTATCCCTGAAACCTTTGTTGTAATGATTGACATTTTTGTACATCTTAACATTATAAATAATTGCAGGTGTGGTATTCTATCATTTGCTTGCTGCACTTCATGTCTTATGTCTTTTAGGTCAATCTACCACTTGCATGCCTAAGGCTCTAGGAATAGTTTGTACTCCTCACTTGTCACTCTTCTTAACCTTATAGTTATGTTTTATTGAGATATATCTCCTTCCTGTTGCAGTAAATGCTCCCCTGCCTTCAGTTTCGAGTAGTATAATGACTTTTGTGTCTCAACATTCTAATCTGTGGGGTGAGTGAAAATGTTTAAATGAATTAAACCCACTGATCTTGTCATAGTTCTCCAGGTGGTTTGTTGGAGGCATCAATGGATGTACATTATATAAATTTAATATTTTTCACAATCTTATGTATGCCTATTCCTATTTAGAAATGTATGTTACAATTCAGGTGAGAGATGTTCGACTTATCATGGATCGGAATTCTAGAAGGTCAAAGGGAGTTGGGTATGTTCCTTGCGCCTAGACTGTCAGATTATTTCGTCTTCTGGTGTAAACTGCATGTTCTAGTGAATAAACCTCTATTTGTGTTTCTAATTGCATCAAATAATCTCAATGAGATGATTGGGCCAGGGTAATCCCATAATCAATTGAATGTGCATTCTAAATGTTGATAAAATGGCCTAGGCAACCTGTCATTATTATGTTGTACTTCTAATTTTGGATGAAACAACAAGCCTTCTGGATATAACAAACTAATAATATGGATGATTCAACTTTCTATTGTTTATGTTTGTGATGAGGTTTTGTAGATTGATAATTTTGGGCAGATGGGACTTTAGTCTGTCCTGCACCTAGACCTACATTGTTCATGTAATTATGATTGACCCTGTGGACAAAAGAGTTATAAGTTTATGCTAATGATGTATTTTCCTTGAATTTAGTTATAAAGATAGACAGTTCTTTTTAGAATATTTTAAAAACGAGAAGTGCTCTTCTAGCTCATCAAGCAGTCTAGCACGCAGCACTAAGTTTTCATACTGTTATGTGGGTTTAAGTTGACTTTGTGAATTGGCTTGATTATGTGGGGTAAACAATGGGCCCGTTTGGGAAATCTTATTTTTCAGAAATAAGTTACTTATTCTGGAAAAAAGTTAGGAAATATGTACTTTTTTCTGAAATAAGTAACTTATTTTTACAAGATAACGAATATTGAACTCCCCGTACACATTTTTCTCTAAAAAAAAAATATGAAAATACAAATTTTTTTCCGAAATAAGTAACTTATAAGTCAAAGATAAGGGGGGCCAAACAGCCTAAATGTTTGGCTAACAGCTCTTCAATTTCATTCTCTAAACTGTATGCCTAAAGGTTGCTCGAGTATGGTCTCCATTTGCTTTTGTGGTAATCATTGATGTTCTTTAAATTTATGATTTTTGTGCTGCAATTCACAATGACCTTTGGGTCGAGAGATCTTTCAGTGTATGGCAGGCTGATAATATTGTTCAATTAAGAGTTACTTAGTAATAAGTAAGCTCTTGGTCTAATTCCTTTGTTCAAAGTTTTGCTATCCTGCATACATTGCTTCATTTCATTTTTTCCCTGATATGCATTCTTACATTTTACTTTATGACTGTAGGTATATTGAGTTCTATGATTCTATGTCAGTGCCAATGGCTATAGCATTATCTGGCCACCTACTTATTGGGCAGCCTGTAATGGTTAAACCTTCAGAGGCAGAAAAGAACCTTGTTCAGTCTAATGCTTCAGCTGTGGGGTCTGGTGGTGTTGCAGGGCCCTATGGTGCTGTTGAGAGAAAATTATATGTTGGCAATTTACACTTCAACATGACAGAATTTCAGCTTAAACAGGTGAGGACTGAAATCTGTTGTCTTTGTTGTTATCTGAAAGAGGTTTGCTTCTTTTTCAACCGACTGCTCTGTAGTCTTTGTTGCTGCTTAAAGTTCTGTAAAATACTAAGTTTAACTGACGTTCAATGCCTGTTTGGATAACCATCCGCAAAGTATAAATAATAATTACATCTGTAAAGAATGATGTAATATACCAAATACATGGGGTCAAAACTAAAAATGACAAATGTGATGACAGCAGAGTTTCCAAATAAATAGATCCTCTTTAATGGACAGGGGAAAAAAGAACGGATTTACAGTACATACTGTAATGGTTCTCTGGCCAATTTTTGAAGACAATCCGGTCTGAATACAAAATTACACGTGCTGTTAATCAATTTATTTTCTTATTATTCTTTCTTTTTTTGTTTTATTCTTACATATATATAAATATATGTTTACTCTGAAATGCATTTTGAGTAATCCTGTGAAAGGGGAAACTTCAAATATAAACACTTGTAATTTGGCATTTCTGTGTTATCCCACAGATTGCTCTGGAAAGATGGTGAATTTCTGGATTGTTCATCTTTCCATCTTCAATGTTGGGTCTCCTTTATGATCATTTCATTGCAATATTGTATTTCTGATGTGTCTATTGTTATGTTGTCAGCTCCATTCTAATGCAAATGTAATAGATTTTATATAAAAAACAAGAGTTAGGATTATAGTTAGTCTTTTATTTGCTAAGTCGCTTTTGATTTTCCTAGATTTTCGAAGCTTTTGGCCCGGTGGAACTTGTGCAACTACCTTCTGACCAAGAGTCAGGACACTGCAAAGGTTTCGGGTTTGTTCAAGTCGGTATTAGTGCACATTCGTTTGTCTCTAACTTTTTCTTTTGAAGAGTAAGGTGTGCACATGTATTCTGTTCTGTTAACTGATAAGATTTATCAATCATTGCATCTAGTTTCTGCAACGTGAACATGCAAAAGCAGCTGAGAGTTTGAATGGGAAACTGGAGATTGCTGGTCGTACTATCAAGGTAGGATTGCATAAACTAGAGCGTCATATATGGATAGATGGTCCTTTTACCCTTTACGAATGTTAAATAATATTTGCTATTGTTTTTCTTTAGGTTTCATCCGTTGCAGATCATGTTGGGGCACAAGATTCGGGGGCGAAAGCAGCTGACTTTGATGATGATGACGGTGCTGGTTTGGTGAGTTCAGTTTTTTACGTTCAGTTACTTCTGTTACATCGTGATGGTTATTTTCCTATGTGGTTAACACTCGTATATTATAAATGTACACGTTAATGTGCTTCTCTACTCAGTAGGTAACTAAATACGATAAAATTTTGAATAAATGAAACAGTTTGTGGGTCCAATTATAATATAGACGATGTTTTTTTTCATTTAATTAAATAAAAACCTCGTAATTTGATAAAATTCTCCTGTCCCGAGGCTATGAACTTATAGAGGTTTTTGTTTACTGTAGTAAGTGAATGGACTGGAGAATGTTATTTAATAAAAACCTCTATCATCTAACAACATTTTCTGGTCCTGAGGCTATTAATTTATATAGTTTTTTGTTTTCTGTATTAAGTAAATATAAGATATGAGTTGGGTAATTGGGTTCTGTGGAGATCCATATTAAATTGGAGACCCTAAGACCACTAGATATTATAATTAGTTTTATTCATTAATTAGTTTATTACTTATATACTGTAATTTATTTACATCATTTCACAAGATTGGTATCATTGACCATTTTTTCTAGTCATTGATCAATTTTTTGGCACTGAACAAGATTAGTTAGGGCTGTTACAATGTAATCGTTGAAACCCATTAGACCATTACCAAAATTATATCACAACTTAGTATATACAATGTACTGCTTAGGACATAGCATTGAATTTGCAAAACAGATAATTTTGATTGCAGAACATAATGTTCTGCTTTGCAGAACATAGTGTTCTGCACACTATTCTTATTTGTAGACCCATCTTCTTATTCTAAGAATGTATATACGTATATTGGGAAAGGTTCTGGGGAGACCTTTGATTATTTGGAGACCTGAAGACCAAAAATCAGCCATCGGATTACAATATAATAAATCGTGTAGAGTATTCTCTCTCTGATACTTCCGCCTCTTCTTAATTCTGCAAACCTATTTTCCTACTTGATCTCTTCATAATACTCTCCTTAATCTGCATTACTTGTCCTCTTAATCTCATCATAATTTTTGTCTCACATATACACAAAACCACATATATATGTAGGCCATTATTTCAGAGAGAACAGTCCAAGAGAGAGCCATTAGTTCTACTATAGAATCTCATAAATAATTCTAAAATATATAATATTATTGAGTTCTGGCCATTCATCCTTGAGTTGTAATTATATATTTGTTGCGGAATAATGAAATTGGTTTTAAGATGAGTGCTTTCCCTTATGATAATTGCATTGCTGATGTCGAATATGTTTACACAGGCTTTAAATGCTCAATCAAGAGCTTCTCTTATGCAGAAGCTGGACCGCAGTGGTACCGCCACAAGGTTGGCTATAGTGCTATCTGTTTTTTTAGTGTGCTGCTTATCATGACAGAGCATAATTTCCATCCTCTTTATAGTTTTACAGGGTCTCTTGGAGCTCCTATGCTTTATGGATCGGCTCCAATTCAGCAGTCCATGGGCATGTCTATTAATGGGGCAAATTCAGCTTTTCCAGCGCAAATGACTCCTGTAGCTTTAGAACCAATTGGGAAACCTAGCGAGTGCTTGCTCTTAAAGAATATGTTTGATCCAGCTACTGAGGTTTTTGAATTTCTAATATTCTTGCTTTTTGCTACATTGTTTTAGTCAGTTATTTAGTGACATGCACACCCACCACTCACGTGTTTATGAACACTTATCTATGTTTTGCAAGACCTTCAGTTTTACATGATTGGTACAGGACGATCCAGACTTTGATCAGGACATTAAGGAGGATGTTGAGGAAGAGTGTTCTAAATATGGTCAAGTGAAGCACATATATGTAGACAAGTAAGTTTCTAGTATACATTGACATGTAAAAACCAGTTCTGTAATCCTATTTTTTGTCAGTTAGATTAGTATTGGTACAGTTATTAAGAAATTATGCACTAAGCTATATTGCAGTTCTATAATGATGCTCTTAGGGTATCGGATATTAAATGTCGACTATACTATTGTCCATGATATAATCACAGTTTCAAAAGTGAAAAAATAATTTGGGAGGGCGAGAATGTCAATGACTCAATGTAATCCTCTGACTAAAGCATGTTGGATTCATTCTGTAGTTTGAGATTGAAGTTTGGGAAGGAAAATTAGGTTAACTGAAAGTAAGATGAACTAGTTAGGGAATCAGTCTTGACAGCAGGTGTATGTTATTGTTACCTGATCAATGTCCCATGCGTTAGACACCTGCTGATTTTTCTGCTTAATCATTACTACATGATGCTTTAACCGTAAGTATGTACTGCCCTAAATTAACAGAGCCATGTCTACTAATTATTTAGTGAGTTGGTCAGTCTCTTAATATGGAACTAAGTGCAGAGTTACCAGATTCATACAGGACTTTCATTAACAAACATCCAGTTAAATTAACGATAACACCTTCAGAAATTTCCATGTCCTCGTGCTGGTAAACAAAAGCCTACAAGTGGGGTTGTACATATCTCCTTCTTCCTGTACAGTTTCATCATAACTTAATGCAGTATAGTTATGCTGCTATGTTGAAGTAATTGTGATGACTTAATCTAGCTCCCTAGTATCAAATTTTCACTCAAAATCACTTACGAGGACCCAAGGAAAAAGTGCAGAGTTATCAGATTCATACAGGACTTTCATTAACAAACATCCAGTTAAATTAACGATAACACCTTCAGAAATTTCCATGTCCTCGTGCTGGTAAACAAAAGCCTGCAAGTGGGGTTCTGCATATCTGCTTCTTCCTGTACAGCTTCTTCATAACTTAATCCACTATAGTTATGCTGCTATGTTGAAGTAATTGTGATGACTTAATCTAGCTCCCTAGTATCAAATTTTCACTCAAAATTACTTAAGAGGACCCAAGGCAAAAGTTTAGTCTCCCTTAACATGGGGCAAAAAACTTTCAAGTTCCAAGTATAATAATTTGTAGTTTGACTCAATAACATAGTGCATCTCCAGGATGCACCAGTTAATCAAAACTTACTGTCAAGATTTAGCTTGTAATTACTTTGTTAATGTTATCATTGCTCACCCTTGTTTAACACTAGTTTTCTGGATTGCAGGAACAGTGCAGGTTATGTCTATATGCGGTTTGAAAATGTTGAAGGAGCATCGCGTGCTCAACAAGCAATGCATCGGAGATGGTTTGCACGTAAAATGATTTCAGCCATCTTCTTGGTAAAATACTGTTAATAAATGGCTGCAAAAAATCTCATGTTCTCTATTTGTTCTTAGATAGGAGTGTCAGTAGTTTGGAGATTTTCTTTGTTTGCTTCTGCATATATTGGTTCCGAGTCTTTCGACACCACTCTTTTCATTCTGCTAGAAAGTTGGTTTGATCTTTTGTCTTGCTGTACGTGATTCTGCTAAGACTCTCTAGAATACCCTGCCAAAACAAAATTTTGCCCTTTACACTTTAGAACCTGGTTTTTCTTTGTTTTTAAGTTCGAGATCCACACACCCAAAATATTGTAGCCTGCAAAAATGTTTTTTTTTTCAGTGAGATGTTGGTTTATTGTTTGACATGAGCTTATGAACTTATCATGCAGCAATCCTATGAGTATGATGCTAAATTCAAAGGTGCAGCTTGAGCAATTCTGGCATGGACTTGCAAATTGGTCGCTGCTACAACTGTGCTCTGTCGAGCTTCGCTTATACTATCACCTTTTGTTATTGATTCACATGCACACATATAATAGGTGAATTTTTTTCAATGTTAGCTCTGCTTAAATGATGAACTGTATGGTTTAGTACTAAAGGTGCGTTAATCTAATCCTCAGATTGTTTTTCTTGTGTAAAAGTGTATTGTACACTGGATTATATGTAAGGATTTTCAGTTTATTTTTGAAGTTCATATTATTTTTCAGTAACTGATATATGTTTGTTTATATATATATGTCCAGGCAATGCTGCAAAAATAAAAAAAATGGACAATGCATTTGCCAGGCTCCAAAATTTGCAATGTTGGACTTGTGCTGTAGTACTGAATCTATTAAAGACCTTGAAAAACATTTATATTGTGTTCCATATTCTAATCCAGTCCCTTGGGAGACCATAAGAGAGGCAAGGACATATTTTTTTTTTTGTCAGACCTCACCTTAGAACTTTTCCTTCATTCAGGGGCAAAAATAGATGGGAACCCCTTTCGTTTGTTTAGGGCCAATATTTTATATTAGCATCTGATTCTTTTTCTTCAGCCTTTCTGTAGGTTACAATACATTTATAGATGATTTTATGTAGCGAAGTTTTATCATTTAGTTCACTTGTTGATGGCCCTGCTCGATTCAAAATTTCTGCTGATCGGATTTCCCCCGAGATAAAAGAAAAGATAGGCAATCTGTCTTTTCAGAGCTATCGCCCCAATAAAAAAAATATTCTATGCCTGGAGGCCCTGGACTTTGCATTTAACTATTTCTGAACAGTTTTGCATTTAAGTTTAATAAACCTTAAGGAGTCCTCTTTCTTATGTTTATTTCTGGTTGTATCATCCGAGCATAGCTCTATTTAAAAATTTCAAATTTAGCTTCTTAGAAAGTGACCAACATGAGTATTCCTTTCGATTTGGGAGGGTAGATTTTTAGATATACTAGGTCTTCCGATAAACCTTGGGAGAACAATTGAATCCCATGTTCGTGAATTTGTCGCAAAGATGAAGTTTTAGCATCGCTTGTCGATTGCCATAAAAAAATTAGAATGGCATCTTAAGAACTGAGAAGGTGCCCTTGTGATACTCCACCAACATAACATGAAAAAGAAAGCCATAAGTAATTAAATATTAGCTCACTTTACTATCATTTCAATTACATATAAACAATGTGATCCGACCATTACAGTGACTAAACGTTTTAGTTTTTCTTGAGGACTTTAATATTCTTCCAACGGGACTCCATATAATTAGAATCATCGTCTTGAGCGTACACTCCACATTTGAAGAAATGGGATTTTCCTCCCCGACCTGGTGTTTCAGATTTGCGATCCCCATCGATGTAAACCTGCACTTTGTTTGCATCAACGTCATAGATTACGTTTAGTCGGAACCATCTACCATAGATGTTCTTGACGAGGACTGGATTCCGGTAATATGCAAGTGTGCCTTTGTATGTTCTGAGCATTAGGGTTGTTGCGTGAGGACTCCCACCAAAGATTTGCATAATGCATGCTCCCGATGTTCCATTTGGCACGAATCCATCTGCTTCGAATTGCCAAACACCAGAAGAAAAATCATAACCCTGAAAAAATGAAGGGATAATTTTGTCAGTGAAGTATTAGTCTTTGTGAAAGTAAATATTTATGCAATCGATTATCTACAAAACTGTAATATTGCCATATAAAACACTGGTATAAGTTTATTACCCGGATGCGGATTTCAGTACGAGGATTAGTATGGCTATCAGGTGAATGAGGTTTATCAGTTTTGTACACCCACATCTTGTGAACTCCATTAATGAAGCTGTATCGTTCACTGACAGGGACATTGTAAGGCCTTTGAATATCGAAGTTTGATTGATCTAGAGGTAGAGAGGTGAACCCGACAGTTGGATCAACAGCCAGCGTTTGCTGGAAGAAGAGCCATAGAAGGCACAAGTACATCGGAACAAATACTGAAGCAAATTTCATCTGTAATGTATGGTTTGTAGCTCACCAAATGATACTGAAACTACTTGAGATGAATGCATATTTATACTAACATAAGTATGCGATAAATGACACGGTTCTGGTCATGCAGGTGGTTCTTTTTTTGGGGTCACCATAAGTATGATTTTCCTCCGCGTTTTGTGCTATACTTTAATATTACTTTTCTAGTGGAACTTGAAGTAAACTGTAAGGAGTTGCTAAAGAAGACTGGCTAAAAATTCCCAATTTAGCCGATTAATCCACTTCTGTAAGGTAATCAATCGATTCGATTTTTGAAATCCGATTAATCCTGTGAATTTATTTAAAATGATATTTTTAATTGAAAATTAGATTAATATATTAAATATTATTATAATATCTGATTAATACTCCGATTAATCATTCCGATTAATCCCAATTACCCAATTAATCTTAAATCGATACATCAATTGATTTATACCGATTTTTACAACCAACCATGGACTGAACGATGAATATCTGCTCCCATATATATAAACATCTACATTTTTAAAATACAAACCGTATGTAAATGGAAAAGTAAACAGCATCTGTTTTCTAAACAATGAATCGACAAATTAGTAATCTCGATAATTTAATCAAATTTGTTAAACTTGGTACCGAAATAATTAACTTAGTAAAATTTTATAAATTAGTAACGTGGATAAATTAATAATATTGGAATCGGAAAAATTTATTAATTTATCAAAATTATTTGTAATTAATAATAATATCTTCTCTCTGACTAGCACCACATCTTGGCTATTTGGTGACACACGGAGTGAAAACTAGTGGAATAAGTTGAATTATTAAAAAACAACCTAGCACTTAGTAAGTGAAAAGAACTTAAGTAAGTTGAATTATTAAAAAGCATTAATTACAATGGAACAAATACTAAAGTCAAATGTTTATGTTAAAAGAAATACACGGATTGTAAAGAACCTGTTAACTGTTAAAATTATTTAGACTAAATGGATCTAGAAAGAATTAGGAGAATAGCAATAAAAACCCCTACCTATAATAAAGATATTAATCAACATATTGAAAGCTGTAGAATCAGTTTAAAAATAGTAGAACAAAGAGAAGATGTAATAAAAATATTAAGAGATATGTTAGCCAATAAAGATGCAGAAATAAGGATGTTAGAAGAAAAGAATTTAACATTAATAACAAGAAAAGATAAAGAGGTAAATGATTATATATTCCTCAAAAATTATTATTTGCCATCTTTGTACCTGCTAAGAAAATCAGCTAGAACATTCTTAGTACCAGATATATTTTTAACAATAAAATCGTAACAACAAAAGAATGACTGTCATTTTCTTCTTTTATTTAATTCTGGTAATAAATCAATTTTATTAGTAATAAATGCTTTTACCTGAGTATTATCAGTTCTAACTATGAATTTTACTGGTAACAAATGATAATGAAATTTCTTTATTCCAAATTTTACTGCTAATAATTCTTTTTCATTTATATGGTAATTCATTTCATTAGGTTTCCATGTCCCTCCTGCATATCCACAGATAAGAGGTTTTTCTTTATCAATATCATTTTGCTCATAAGCTATGAGGACCGCTCCCCATCCAATATCACTTGCATCTGTAAATAATTCTAATTGATCAGTTTCTATGGGTATTCTATGCTTTGGTAATTTTTTCACCTTTTCCTTAAGGCCTTTAACCGCTTTATCATGTTCTTCCATCCATTGAAAGGGTTTTTTATTTTTTGTTAATTCTTGTAAAGGTTTTCTTAATTGTGGTAAATCTTTTATGTAATCTGCTGCATAATTAATTATTCCTAAAAATTGTTGAACTTCCTTCTTATTTTCTAATTTGTCTTTAAAATTTTGTATTTTTGATACTATGTGATTTTGTAATTGTACTCCTTCTTTATCAATAATATATCCTAAATATTCAATTTTATTCTTAAATAATTCTGATTTCTTTTCAGAAAGTAATATCCCATGTTGTTTTACAATTTCTATAAATTGATCTAAATGTTTTATATGATCTTCTAGGGTTTCACTATATATCAATATATCATCTACATAGACTATACAGAATTCTTTTAATTTTCTAAATACTTGATCCATTCTTCTTTGAAATATTTGTGGGGCATTTTTAAATCCAAAAGGAAGTACCATCCACTCGTAGTGACCTTGAGGTGCATTAAAAGCTGTTAAACATCTTGATTCTTTTGTTAATTTTATTTGCCAAAATCCACTTTTACAATCAAATTTACTAAACCATTTTTTATTTGCCATCTTTGTACCTGCTAAGAAAATCAGCTAGAACATTCTTAGTACCAGATATATTTTTAACAATAAAATCGTAACAACAAAAGAATGACTGTCATTTTCTTCTTTTATTTAATTCTGGTAATAAATCAATTTTATTAGTAATAAATGCTTTTACCTGAGTATTATCAGTTCTAACTATGAATTTTACTGGTAACAAATGATAATGAAATTTCTTTATTCCAAATTTTACTGCTAATAATTCTTTTTCATTTATATGGTAATTCATTTCATTAGGTTTCCATGTCCCTCCTGCATATCCACAGATAAGAGGTTTTTCTTTATCAATATCATTTTGCTCATAAGCTATGAGGACCGCTCCCCATCCAATATCACTTGCATCTGTAAATAATTCTAATTGATCAGTTTCTATGGGTATTCTATGCTTTGGTAATTTTTTCACCTTTTCCTTAAGGCCTTTAACCGCTTTATCATGTTCTTCCATCCATTGAAAGGGTTTTTTATTTTTTGTTAATTCTTGTAAAGGTTTTCTTAATTGTGGTAAATCTTTTATGTAATCTGCTGCATAATTAATTATTCCTAAAAATTGTTGAACTTCCTTCTTATTTTCTAATTTGTCTTTAAAATTTTGTATTTTTGATACTATGTGATTTTGTAATTGTACTCCTTCTTTATCAATAATATATCCTAAATATTCAATTTTATTCTTAAATAATTCTGATTTCTTTTCAGAAAGTAATATCCCATGTTGTTTTACAATTTCTATAAATTGATCTAAATGTTTTATATGATCTTCTAGGGTTTCACTATATATCAATATATCATCTACATAGACTATACAGAATTCTTTTAATTTTCTAAATACTTGATCCATTCTTCTTTGAAATATTTGTGGGGCATTTTTAAATCCAAAAGGAAGTACCATCCACTCGTAGTGACCTTGAGGTGCATTAAAAGCTGTTAAACATCTTGATTCTTTTGTTAATTTTATTTGCCAAAATCCACTTTTACAATCAAATTTACTAAACCATTTTTTATTTCCAAGAATATTAATAAGATTTCTTTTATATGGTAAAAAATATCCATCAAATATAGTCTTCTTATTTAATTCTCTATAATCTATTACCATCCGAGCCTTACCTCTTTTTTGTTCATTATGTTTTCTTACTAAAAAGGCAGGACTGCTATGTGGACTTTTACTTTCTTTTATAATTTTCATCTCTAATAATTCATTTATTTGAGTTTCAAATTCTTTTTGATCAGTTGGACTATATCTAATAGGTTTAGATCTTATTATGTCATTAGGGTTTATTAGTTTTATTTCAGCATATATTTTTTCTTTATCCCAAAGTTGTACTGGATTTTCTCCAAAATTTGGTTTTAATAATTCCTTATATTTGGTTATTAGTTCTTGCATATTATTATTTCTATTCAATCATTAGGTTATTTATCCTTTTTATACCTACTGGTAATATTCTTTTTAATACTATCCATTTGTCACATGGAGTTTGTAAAATTAAAGTATCTAAAGTTACTACTTGAGTTTTAAAATGATCTAAGAAATTATTTCCTAATAATATTGATTGTTTCATATTATTTTCTTGATATATTAAGGGAAGTTTAAATATTGTTTTATTTAATAATATTTTCATATTTTCTGCAATTGTATCTAATTCTTTTCTTTGTTCATTAAATCCCGTCACCCTTGTTCTATGTAATTTTGATCTTTTCCATTTATGTTGGATTAATACTCATTCTTTAGCTAAGCATAAATCTGCTCCACTATCTATAAATATTTTTTGTTTTATCAATTTTTTAGGCTTGTATTCTACATATGCATCAACATAAATTGCTACCATTATTCTGAGTTACTATTTGTAGAATAGTTTATATCTTCTTGTTCCGTTTCACTATTATCAGTTTGGCTTACATAAAAATCTTCATATTTATACCATTTATCATTATCTTCTTTTATTTGTTCTAGATTCATTATAAATTGTGATGAATTAATATATTTTACACCTTTTTCTTTTAATTTAGGACATTTATTAGCATAATGGCCTTTTTCATTACAATTCCAACACTTACATTCACTTATCTTATCTTTTCCTTTATTGTTAGGTTTTCTCCTAAACTTTCTTTTGTTTCTAAATTTATTTCTAGTACTATTAGTATTTCTAAATTTCCTAAATCTTTTCCTTCTATATTTATTATAATAAGGATTATAATTTTTAGGTTTATAACTTTTCTTATAACTTTTATATTTTTGAGTCTTTTTCCTATATTTTTTCTTATATTTTTTATAAGGCTTTTGATCACATCCAAATACTAACCTTTTTTCAGTTAATCCACATATTTCTCTTAATCCTAATTTTTTTATCTTTTTTAACTTTCTGTTGTATTCTATATTCTTCACATTTTCTCATAAGATATCCTCTTAATACTCTTATTTTTTCTCCTAGGGTATTTCTCTTGGTTCTAATTTATTATATTCTTTTGTTATTTCAGTATTATATGGATTTGGTAAATGATCATAATATAATTGTTGATATACTAGACTTTCTTCCGGTAAAAATCTAGTTTCATAAAAGAATTTAGTAAAACTTATTGTATATTCTGGTAATTTATTTATTTTACAACATTTCATATTATTTAAATTCATTATTATTTCTATTTTCCTTTCTACTAACACTTGATCTCTGGCTACTATCCATGGTCTCCAGCGTTTCTCATAACTTCAATTCTTAATTGATAATCTATAGTTTCTATTATGCAACCTTTCCTATTAATGTTTTAGATATTAGATCATAAATATATTCTAGATTGTTGGTATGTGTAGAACTCATTAAAGTTATATAAGTTCCAAGATTCCAATATGTTATTCTTCTACTAATTTCTTGTTCTTCATATACATTATCTAAATCTAGGAAATAGCCATTTAAATTAACACCTTGTGACACTGATCCTACAAATTCTTTGAATTCTGCATGTTGTCCCATTGCTATATGTTTGGGAATTTTATTACTACCTCTTGTTATTACTTCTAAATTTGGATCGGATAATTCTTCTTCCGGATAATTGTCTACATCTTCATTCATTATTTCATCTGTTTCCATTTCTGTTTCTAGTAGCTCATCACTTTCAGGTTCTTCTTTTATTATTGCACTGACATTATTCATTTTTCTTAAAGCTTGCATTATTTGATTATTTTCTTTTTCTATTTCTGATCCTCCTTCACTTTCTGATTCTTCTATAAAATTTACATATTTTTTATTAGAACTATCATTTGAACTTTCTGAATCACTAGTTGTATTTTCTTCATTCTTTTGAGAACTTTCTTCAATAATCATTTTTTCTTTTCCTTTAAATATCTTAATTTCTTCTTTTAAGAAATTTAATTCTTTTTTAGTTTCTTCCATTTCTTGATGTAATTCATATGTTATCTGTTTTAATTCTCTTTTAGTATCTTTTAGTTCTTTTTTAACAATTTTATATTTGTCTTTATATTTTTTATACTTATTAAACCATTCTTCATTAGTTTTTTCTTTAAGTTTATTATTTTCCTCTTTTACTCTTTCAAACTCTTGTTCTTGTTTTTCTAATTTTAATTTTAAATATTCTATAGTTTCTTTTTCTTCTCTAGTAATATTCATTTCTATATTTTTTGATTCTTTTCTTATAGGTTCATACTTATATATGTCTCTTTCTAATATTTCTTTTCCATGATTTCTAAGAAATGTTATTACATTATATTCCTGTTTATCCATTTAGAACTTTCCTTCCTTTTGTAATAAAAATAAATTTTTTAATACTCTATTTTAGGTTTCATTTTACTTATATCTATCATAATAGGTTCTTTGGTTCTTCTCCAACCATTTATGGGTACCATTTCTGATTGTTTATTACTATCATCATTTTTTATTATTTGTGAGTTTGTTGTTTTTTCTCCTTCTAATCTAGTTAATTTTTCTAACATTATTTTAAATGTAGGTACTTCAGATATATTCCATAATTTAGTTAATTCCTCTCTTACTATTTGTCTTATTTGAGATTGATCTTTTTTAATTTCATCTATTATTGTTACTATATTTTTTAAATTTTCCTTTACTATTATTTCTTCCCATAAGTCTTGTATTTTATCACGATTATCCTTGTTATTCATTTTTTAGGTATATTAATACGTTTTTTCCATCCATTTCCCATATCTATCCATATTTTCTTAGATTTTGTTTCTTCTTTACTTATAATTTCTTCTAATTCTTTTATATCATTTTCTAGTTTAATTTCTTTTTCACTATATTCTAAGTATTTTATTTGTGAATATATTCCTTCTTTTAAAGCATCTTTTATTCTTTGTAATTTATTTCTTTTATTTTCTAATTTCTGATGAATATTCATATTTTATTTATAAATCTAATCTTTCCCTGGTCACTAATTTCAATTCCAATATTATTAATCTTATAATTTATCATAGTTAAAAAGTCACTTCCTAATAATAATTCATTAGAACTATCATATTCTATGACTCCTATATTTATATTATATTCTAAATCTTGTATTTTAAATCTTAAGTTAACACTCTTAGTAATTATTATTTCTCTTTCATTTTCAGGATAATTATAGGTTTGTGGTTCTATTATACAACAATCATCTTCATTAATTTTATTTATATGTATAAAACTTTTAATAGCTCCTGTATTTATTTCGGCTATGCAATCCTTTGCTATTAATCCATCAAATATTATTACCTTGATTTTTAATCTACCGATTCTTATATCTATTAAATTTATTTGTCTAGGTAAACTATATTGTCTTGTTATCATCTGTTGTCTTGAGATTTGTTAGTTGACTAACATTTTCAAATATAAAATAGAATTAAATATATGTGGGAGTTACATATATTTAATTATTTAGTGAATAATGATCAAAGGAGTTACAAATATTGGTATTAATTATATTGATTGGAGAATGAATACTAGGCAGTTACATTTTTGGGGTGGAGGCATTAGAGATATAGCCTATACATAGAGGATGAGATCCTAAAAGAAAAAGCACTAGAATATTAGAGCTTGTTCATTCTTTTTTCGGAGCCCCTAAAATATTATAATTTATTTTTAGATTATTTTTGCAGATAAAGCCAACAGTGGTATCAGAGCTTGTTGGTATTTACTCGCTGCTGCTTAAATCGATTAAGGCTGTTTTGATCTCTTCTCACGTGTTCCCTGCCATCTTCTTTTTGTGTGGGCTCAGACCTTTTGGAAATTGTATCCACTTTTTATTATTGTAGTTGGATATATAATTTGTTTATTTCATTTGTATTAGTTTTGTTTTTTTTTTTGTGACAACATAGTCAAGTAGTACTGTTTTGGTGTTGTTTGGGCCCTGGGACTATCTTGCTTGGGTTTCTTTATTGTTTGTTTTGTCCACTAAATAGTTGTTTATTATTTCTTTTGTTACCCGATATATGCTTAGCCTGCTATTCAATATTGTCATTGTTTTATACTTTTGGTTGTCCGGTGCCTGTTTGTCTTTGTTTTTGTTTTCCTCCTATCTAGTGTTGGCATCGTTTTAATATAGTTATCTCGCTTACAAAGTTGTTGAGTGATTTTGTGCCTAACAGTTTTTATAACTTTGTTTTGTTTTCTATCTGCTTAGATTTTGTTTGTTAGGTACTATTTTTTTGATATTCTATAATGGCAAATAAATTAATTTTGCGTGAATTGGAATGTATCGTTGAAATAGACGATGTTGTACTAGAGAAAAATTCTAGTGATGTTCGGAATAGAGAGCAAGTAAAGCACTATTTTATTGGTATAGTTGAATGCAATATTGGAACCATGGTCAAGGACATAGATGGTTGGTGGATTGATTCGGGTGCGACCCGTCACATTGCAAAAACTAAGAATGATTTAGTTGAATTTATAGAACTTAAAAAAGGAGAGCGAATAATTTATATGGGAAATGGTACCGGCTTAGATGTGGTAGGACTTGGTACATATAGATTGGATCTTGGGAACAATATATTGATTCTAAAAAATGTGTTATTTGTTCCAGGAATAAGGCGTAATCTCATTTCTGTTCCCGCCTTGACTAAAAATGGTCTAGAAGTGCAATTTTTTGATAATAAATTTTTAATTGAAAAAGAAAATGAAATGGTTGCTATGGGCATGTATGAGCCCGAACATGGATTGTTTCAGCTTCCGATTGTGACAAAAAATTGAGAATAATGAAATTGGCACTTCTCATCGATTTTTGTCTAATAATACGTCTATGTATGATTTATGGCATCAAAGATTGGGACATCCTGGAATTCATAAGATGGAACGTATTATTAAAGATAATTTGTTGCCTCATATGAATATTAACAAATCAGTTTGTGAACATTGTGTAAAAGGGAAAATGACGAGAAAACCTTTTAAAGAAGGGGAAAGAGCTAAAAAGCTTTTGGATTTGGTACACTCGGACATATGTGGCCCGTTGAATTGTAAGACATATTGTAATAAAGAATATTTTATTACATTTATAGATGATTACTCCAAATATGCTCAAGTGTATCTTATATCAAGAAAATCTGAAGCATTTGAGTGTTTTAGGAGATATAAGATTGAGGTTGAGAAACAACTTAGAACTGATATAAAAGTGTTGAGAACCGATAGAGGTGGAGAATATAGATCCACTGAATTTGACGACTATTGTAGAGAAAAAGGAATAATAAGACACATGACTATGGCTTATACGCCACAACAGAATGGTGTGGCGGAAAGAAAAAATAGAACATTATTAAATGTTGTAAGATGTTTATTGTCACATTCTGGATTGTCTAAAAGTTTTTGGGGAGATGCATTACTTACTGCAAATCATATATTGAATAGAATTCCCACAAAGTCAGTTGAGTTGACACCTTATGAAATATGGAATGGAAGAAAATCGGATTTGAGCGTTATGAGAAAATGGGGATGCATTGCACATGTAATGATCCCGTCTCAGAATAGAGATAAATTAGACTTCAGAACAGTGAAGTGCAATTTTATCGGTTACCCTTAAAATTCTAAAGGTTATAAGTTTTATAACAAAGAATTGGGAATAATTGAAAGTAGAGATGCTGTTTTCATAGAAAATTCTGAGGAACAAGAAAGTGTGGTGGATGACATACACCCTCTAAATATTGTTGATGAGGTTCCTCCAGAAAATATTGGTACACATATGGAACAAGATCCAACTCAAAATAGTGAATCGGAGCAAAATGCTAGTAACGAACCAGTCGACATGGTTGGAAATAAAAGATTAAGAGCTCCACCTGAGTGGATGAATGACTATTATGTATATGATAGTGAAGTATCTTGTTTCTCGATAGATATGGATGTAAGTGATCCTATTGATCCCACCAATTATTTAGAGGCGATGAGGTCGGAACAATCTGAATTATGGATGGAGGCCATGAAAGATGAGATTGAGTCAATAGAAAAGAATCAAGTGTGGGAGTTGTGTGATTTGCCTGAAGATAGAAAATCCATAGGTTGTAAATGGATTTTGAAAAGAAAATATAAGGCTGATGGGTCTATTGACAAGTTTAAGGCTCGTCTAGTTGCAAAAGGTTTTACACAAAAATCGGGAATTGATTATCAGGAGACGTATTCTCCAGTGGCGAAGTTTGCGTCAATAAGAATTATATTGGCTTTAGTGGCTTGTCTTGATTTAGAACTTTACCAGATGGATGTAAAGACAGCATTTCTTAACGGGGAGTTAAAGGAGGATATATACATGGATCAACCTGAAGGATTTCAGGTTGAAGGACAAGAAGACAAAGTCTACAAGTTAAGGAAGTCAATATATGGGCTAAGGCAAGCGTCTAGAGATTGGAATCTCAAATTTCATGAGGTTGTGGTTCAATTTGGTTTTGTTAAGAATAAATTAGACAATTGTGTCTATACTTTCAAAAGTGGGAGTTCGTTTGCAATTTTATCAGTATATGTGGATGATATATTGCTAGCGGGAAATGATAAAGATATGTTAGACAACATCAAGTTGGAACTTAGTAACAAATTTGAAATGAAAGATATGGGTGAGGCTTCATATGTTTTAGGAATCCAAATTATAAGGGATAGAAAAAATAGAATATTGAGTTTGAATCAAGAAAGGTATCTACGTAAAGTACTTAATCGTTTTGGGATGCAGAATTGCAGTCCGGCACCAACCCCGTTGGTAATGGGAAAACGATTAACACGTAGTAAGGAACCAGAACCGGGACAAGGACCACTAAATGTACCATATGCGCAAGCAGTCGGAAGTTTGATGTATGCAATGTTATGTACTCGACCTGACTTGGCATATCCAGTAAGTTTAGTCAGTAGATACCAAAGCAATCCTAGTCAAGCCCATTGGGAGGCTGTGAAAAGGATAATGAAGTATTTAAAGGGTACATTGCATCATAAATTGGTGTATCAGGGAAAGAAGCCTGAAGTTGTTGGTTATTCCGATTCAGATCTCGGAGGTGACAAAGATGATGGAAAATCAACTTCAGGACACCTATTTATATTTGGTGGAGCTGCCGTAAGTTGGGGAAGTAAGAAACAGGGATGTGTTGCAAGGTACACACAAGAAGCTGAGTATGTGGCTTGTAGCATGGCTGCTACTCATGCTGTTTGGATAAGACGTTTCTTACTTGAATTAAATCTAAATCTAATAGATGGACCAATTGAAATTTATTGTGATAATACATCGGCTATTGATTTGATTTATAGTGGTGCAAATAGCTCGAGAGGACAACATATTGATATACAATATCACTATATTCATGATGTTGTAGTTGAAAAGAAAGAAGTGAAAGTGACATATATTCCTACTAGTGATATGATTGCGGATCCATTGACCAAAGGCATTCCTGCGGAAACGTTCATCAAACATGTCGGTTTGATGGGACTTATATATATTTAAATCGTGATGATGAGATGTTGCTCTAATGGATAGTGGGAACATATATATAAACTCTGCGAAAAGTGGGAGTAATGCAAATTATTTAAAAATGAAGTCAAGTGGGAGATGTTAGTTGACTAACATTTTCAAATATAAAATAGAATTAAATATATGTGGGAGTTACATATATTTAATTATTTAGTGAATAATGATCAAAGGAGTTACAAATATTGGTATTAATTATATTGATTGGAGAATGAATACTAGGCAGTTACATTTTTGGGGTGGAGGCATTAGAGATATAGCCTATACATAGAGGATGAGATCCTAAAAGAAAAGGCACTAGAATATTAGAGCTTGTTCATTCTTTTTCCGGAGCCCCTAAAATATTATAATTTATTTTTAGATTGTTTTGCAGATAAAGCCAACAAGATTGATGATTCTCTTCTAAAACTTAGTCTTGAACCTTCTATTCTTGGTATAATTTTATTAGATTGTCTTCTTGTATTAAAATCCATATATATTTCTTCTGGTATAGTTATCTATGAGTTTTCTTTATGTTCTATTTGTTCTAATATTTGTTGGTACATTTTTGGTACTAGAACATCTAATTCATGTTGTTTAGTTATATGATGATTACCTGTTAATGCATATATCATTTTTGTTTCAATACTTATTACTTTACTATCTTGTGGCATCTTTATTCCATCTAATTTATAATATAGGGTTAGGGCTAATTCTTTATGTTCATCTTTTAATGATATACTAAAATCTGGTTGTATAGTAAATTTTAATTTCTGATATATTAAATTTCCTTTAATTACTGATATTAAGGCATCTTGTAGATTTCCTAATATTCTATCATCTAATATATATATTTGTATAGGTGCATCAATATTTTTCTGAAAATATGCTTTTATTGTAAATTCTACTGCTCCTAAATATATATTTCTGTATTTATTTGCTTCTTTAGTAGATAATTTTCTTAATTCTCTTTTTATAATTTCATCAGTTATTAAACTTATTTTTGTTTTACCATGTATACTAGTTATATCTATTATATTTTAATGCTTTTGTGCTATATATCTAACTTCTTTATTTCTGTCGAACCATTTAGTTTTAAATATTTTCTTAACCGACAATTCTTCGTTTTCTTTTTGTATTTTCTGATAAGTTTCAGGTTTAAAACTTAATGTTTGTGATACTCCTTCTTCATATGTTTCCATTTGGTAATATATTTCGTTAGACTCTTCTGCTAATTCTTTACCTTTATCCATGACAAATTTTATTTACCTTATTCTTAATTTTCCTTTGACGTTTTTCAATCATTCCATTAAGAAGTTCTATAGCTTGATCTTTATAAACTTTCGAGAATGGTGAGTTACTACCATTATATTTTCCATTTTTTATTCTATTAATTTTTCTTCTAATTTTTTCTATGTCTATATATATTTCTTTAATTTTATTCTTTGCATTCTTCTTATATATAAAATAGGATTTATCCATAGAAATAAATATTTGTTTTTGTTTCTAATCTTTTCTTTATTTCATTTCTATATTCCCTTATAATATCTATTCTTTCTTGGTGTTCTATTTTTTGTTTTTCAGAACTACTATTCTTCTTTTTAGATTCCAAATACATTAATATTTTTTCATAATGTTTTAACCTTTCAAAAGTTTCTCTAACTTCCTCTTTTATTTCAGATTTATATGCAAAATATGATCTATCCATGACAAATATTTCTTATGTCTATTTCTATTTCTTTCTTTATGTCACTTAAGTATTTTTTAAGAAAATTAATATTATGTATTAAATTTTCATGATTAACACAATTTTCTGTTTTATTAAGACTTTTTTCATAATCTTGCATTATTTTAATCTTTTCTTTTATCTTTGACTTATATATAAAATAAGATCTTTCCATTTTATCCAGTTAAATTTGCATTTTCTAATAATCTTTCATGATACCATTTTATATTTATTCTGTTGTTACTGTACATTTCCATTATTTTACCTTTGGTATAATCTTATTCTTTCTAAATGAGTTTCTTCTGTCCATTCAATTTTATCAAGCATATTTTGAATTTTTTCCATTTCTTGTTCCATTTTTTCTCCAGCTTTTATATAATATTTAAAAATTTCAAATCTTCTTTGGATTGTCATTATTTTATTTTATTCAATTTATTTGTTAAATCCTTTATTAATTTATATTGTTCTTCTATAACTTTTCTAAGTTCATTTACCTCTTTATCTTTTCTTGTTATTAATGTTAAATTCTTTTCTTCTAACATCCTTATTTCTGCATCTTTATTGGCTAACATATTTCTTAATATTTTTATTACATCTTCTCTTTGTTCTACTATTTTTAAACTGATTCTACAGCTTTCAATATGTTGATTAATATCTTTATTATAGGTAGGGGTTTTTATTGCTATTCTCCTAATTCTTTCTAGATCCATTTAGTCTAAATAATTTTTAACAGGTTTTTTACACATCCGTGTATTTCTTTTAACATAAACATTTGACTTTAGTATTTGTTTCATTGTAATGCTTTTTAATAATTCAACTTACTTAAGTTCTTTCCACTTACTAAGTGCTAGGTTGCTTTTTAATAATTCAACTTATTCCACTAGTTTTCACTTGTGTCACCAAATAGCCTCTACTAATATCACTACTCCTTTTATTTGCAGGCTTGATACAAATTTCAGAGGGGCAAATTTAGGACAAGTTTATCATAGATTTTTAATAATACATTACAATAATATCTGACTAGCACCACATCTTGGACAAAATTCAGAACAATTTAATACCCCTACTGCATAAAGTAAAATTCGTAGGAAGTCAAAGATGAGCTTTCCAGAAGAAATGGCTTACTTTGGGTGCCACATTCATCTTCCACATAACCTTCCACCACGACTTAGAACCCCTCATATCTGATACTTCTGGAATGAAATTTCAGCATTCTGCACCAAATGTCACCTAACTTTATCTTCTAACTCTGCACCCTGATCACTTGGAATGGACAAAATAATATTAACATCATAAATTTAAGATCGGTAACATAAAAAATTTCAGGAATATTAGGTTTATCATAAATCTTAAAATAATTAATCAAGATTTTACCGTAAGTCGAATCTCGATAAATGAATACACTTGAAATCCAAAAAAATATAGTATTCAATTAACGAAATTATTTACTTATCGATAAATTAATATATTATTTACTTATCGATAAATGTATATTTAGTCATTTAGACAATAATTTTATCTTATAATAATAGTATTTTTACTATTTAATTTTCAAATGTACCAACAAATTAATAGTTAAAAACTTAAATTTTTTATCAAATATTGTCATGATTCGATAATATAAATACGTTTATTAATCATATGTATTAAGTATTATCTAGTTGAAGACTATTAATTATAGTGTACTTAGTAATTATTCTCACGTACTTAGATATAGTATTATTTATAAAATTAGATGTACAAAATACTTTAAGTTTATAAATATGTATGTGTATAAACATACTTTTTACTAAATTTTTCACTAGATGACATATACCATTAAAAATATATTACTACAAACTTAGTAAATATTCATTTAAATTTGCATAAACCTTTAAAAATTCCAAAATTATTTATTCATTGCATTTAACAGATTATTCCTATTGAGAAAAATTATTATTCATATATCGGGTTCTACTATGGTTTTAACTTTTAAGTGTAGGGCTTAACTGCCATCCTCCTTGTAGTTTTGCTGGGTCTCATGGAGCTTCTTTGCTTTTTGGATCGGCTCCAAGTCAGCTTTTCCAGCACAAATGACTCCTAAAGTAAATGAGTACTCCTGTAGCTTTAGAAGCAATTGAGAAACCAGGCGAGTGTGCTTGCTCTTGAAGAATATGATCTAGCTACTGAGGTTTTTGAAGTTCTAATATTATTGCTTTTTGCTACATTTTTCTAGTCAGTTATTTAGGGACAGGCACACCCACCACAATCGTGTTTATGAACACTTATCTTATGTTTTGCAAGACCTTCAGTTTATCTTATGTTTTGCAAGACCTTCAATTTTACATTACTGGTACAGGACGGGGCGGATCCAGAAACTATATTTTAGGGGGGCACCGAGTAAATTTTAGATAGACATCCTTATATTTTTAAATTTTGTTTTGGGACTTTCCTATATATTCAAAAAATTTATTGTGAATCAGATATAAGAACAAAGAATAATACGGAGAACAACACAAAACTTATCAAACTCCATTGATGAAAAACTGTATTTACAGAACTATGACAAAACAGAGATTACATTTAGAGAGAGCTATTAGAGAGAGAGAGAGAGAGAATATTGAAGAACTACATTGTGTAAAAGATGAGAGAGACATTACAATCTGTTCTATCGTCTTATATACAATGGAGAGTAAATGGAAATGGCAGGAACTAACTGACTCCCTAACTAACAGCCTATCTATTCTTGACAGCAACTAATATCTCAACAGTGAAAAAACGTAAAATTTTCTTTTAGTGTCCCCCGTGCCCCTTAGACATTAAGGAAGATGTTGAGGAAGTATGGTCAAGTGAAGCACATTTATGTAGACAAGTAAGTTTCTAGTATTCATTGACATGTAAAAAACCTGTTCTGTAATCCTATTGTCATTTACAATTGTATTGGTACAGTTACTAAGAAATTCAGGACTAAGCTATATTGCAATTTTATAACGAAGCTAGCTCTTAGGGAATTAGATATTAAATGTCGACTATACTGTTGTCAAATGTCAATGATATAATCAGAGTTTTAGAAGTACACAGACAATTTGGGAGGATGAGAATATCAAAATAAACCTCTGACTAAAGCATGTTGAATTCATTCTGTAGTTTGAGATTGAAGTTTTGGAAGGAAAATTAGGTTAACTGAAACTCTGAAAGAGAGATGAACTAGTTAGGGAGTGAGTCTTGACAGCAGGTGTATGTTATTTGATTAATGTCCCATGCTTGATGCGTTAGACACCTGCAGATTTTTCTGCTCAATCATTACTACATGATGCTTTAACCTTAAGTATGTACTTCACTGACCCATGTCTACTAATTATTTGGTGAGTTGGTCAGTCTCTTAATATGGAACTACTAAGTGCAGAGTTATCAGATTCATACAGGACTTTCAGTAACAAACATCCAGTAACATCACACGTAAAAGAAAGCCACAAAGTAATAAAAAATTAACTCGCTTTACTATCATTTCAATTACATATAAACAATGTGATCCGACCATTACAGTGACTAAACGTTTTAGTTTTTCTTGAGGACTTTAATATTCTTCCAACGGGACTCCATATAATGAGAATCGTCGTCTTGAGCATACACTCCACATTTGAAGAAATGGGATTTTCCTCCTCGACCTGTTGTTTCAAATTTGAGATCCCCATCGATGTAAACCTGCACTTTGTTTGCATCAACTGTTGGATTCAAACTGGAAGAATGACAAAACAGAACATGTATGATTGTTTGTATGGAATGTTCACAACTTGGTAATTGTATTAGAACGAGAGTAAAGAGTACATATAGCAACGGAGCCTCTACAAATCAGGATGATATCTCCTAATTTTTCTCCATCCTTATTGCTTCCTAAACAGATGCAACTGAATCCTAACAACTTCCTAAACTACAGCCCAACGTTTACAATCAATACGTTGGTTTATTCAAAATAAAACAAATCAACTTAAATAAATATGTTTAGATTAAAGTAATCTCAACATACTCCCCCTTAATCTAAACATTCTCAAGATTCTTGATTCCCAGCAAAGTTCTCATCTTTTCAAACTTTGTAGCCGCCATTGCCTTTGTCAATATATCTGCCCGTTGCTCGTTCGTACTGACATGTTTAATAACAATGAACCCCTGTTCAACACAGTCACGAATGAAATGGTATCGCAAGTCAATGTGTTTACTTCTTCCGTGAAAGACTGGATTGCGAGCCAAATCCACAGCTGACCTGTTGTCAATATACAATGTAACTGGACTTGGTTTGACACCAGTAATGTAACTAAGGACTCGTTGAAGCCATATTGCTTGACAAGCAGCTGCTGTAGCCGCCATAAACTCTGCTTCACATGATGAGAGGGCTACACAGCGCTGTTTCTGAGAAACCCATGTAATCAGATTCTCGTCCAGGTAGAAGGCCATCCCTCCGGTGCTTTTCCTGTCTTCCATACTGCCTGCCAAATCACTGTCTGAGAAGCCCTCTAGAATATAATTCCCTTGACCCTTTGTATAAACTAGGCCATAGTGCAGTGTCCCTTTTATGTAGCGACAAATCCTTTTCACCGCATTCATATGAAGCTCCGTAGGGCGTTCCATGAACCTGCTGACTATACCCACTGCGTATGCAACATCTGGACGAGTGTGTACCAGATACCGGAGCCCACCCACAATGCTCTTAAAGTGTGTTGGATTGACTGGCTTCCCTGTTTTGTCTGCGTGCAACTGCAATTTGTGCTCCATTGGAAACTTAACTGGGTTACATTCCCCCATTCCTGCTTTGTCCAGTACTTTCTTGGCGTAAGAGGATTGTCGAAGCTCAATACTGCCTGCACTTTGATTCACTTCCAAACCCAAATAATATGTCAAAAGACCAAGATCAGACATGTCAAATTCACGACTCATCTCCCCCTTGAATTTGACAATGTGTGATAAATCTGTGCCAGTTACCAACAAATCGTCGACGTATACTCCCACGATCAATGAAGCAGCACCATCACGTTTGACATAAACTGCGTGCTCGAACGGACATTTAACAAATCCCAGCTTTGATAAACACTGATTAAGGCGAGAATACCACGCTCTTGGAGCTTGACGAAGACCGTACAATGCTTTAAGTAGCCTGTAAACTTTATTCTCAGCTCCTTTCTTCACATAGCCTTTTGGCTGGGATACATAAACTTCTTCCTGTATAACACCGTTGAGAAAAGCAGATTTGACGTCGAGGTGGTGAATCTCCCAGTTGTTTTTGGCTGCCAGTGCCAAGAGTAAACGGACTGTTTCTAGTCTTGTCACGGGTGCAAATGCTTCGTCGTAATCTACACCTTGTTTCTGCACATAACCTTTGGCCACGAGGCGAGCCTTGTGCTTTGTAACTTCTCCGTTTTGATCTTTCTTTAATTTAAAAACCCACTTGAGATCAATAGCCTTATGCCCCACTGGTAGATCTGTAAGTTGCCAAGTCTTGTTCTTTTCGATTTTCTCCATTTCCTTGTTCATGGCCTCCTTCCAGGCATCATTTTGCACAGCTTGTTCATACCCAACTGGTTCGTCAACTCCCATAAAAAACAACTCATTCTCTAATTCCACCTTGATCGTGTTATTGTAAATGTCTTCGAGTGTTCTGAATTTTCGTGGTCGTTCACTGCTGGAACTTGACTCACTTGAGCGGTCTGTTTCTTCACTGGCAGATGAAGTTCTTGTATGTGTAGGTGTCGTGGGCTGAGAAATTGTGGGTGACTCAAATGCTTCAGTGTCATCTTCCTGTTCGGACGCATAATCATTCATAAAAAACTGACTTCCTTCGAGAACTTTAGGACTCATGTCTGCATCCCATTCCCATGCTTTATCTTCGTTAAAAATGACATCTCGACTAACGTGAATTTTGCCTGTAACTGGATCATATAATCTGAATGCTTTCGTTCCCGGTTCCCTTCCAAAGTGTACTACCAGATGGCTTTTGTCATCTAGTTTATGTGTGTGTATGGCAAGTTTCTTCATGTATGCTGTGCATCCGAAAACCTTCAAGTTATTGACACTTGGTTTCCTATCATACCAAGCTTCATGTGGAGTAACCATGGACAACGCCCGAGTGGGCAATTTGTTCAACACATAGACTGCATGTCGAACAGCCTCCCCCAATATTTCACTGGTACTTTTCTCTCCTTCAATAAACTTCGGGCCATTGCAACTACTGTCCGGTTACGGCGCTCTACGACACCATTTTGTTGTGGTGTGTAGGGTGCTGTAAAATGTCGTAGTATACCCTGTGTTTCACAAAATGAGTTGAACTCCTTTGAGCAAAACTCCCCTCCCCGATCCGTTCTTAAAACTCGAATCTTTTGTTGCAAACCATTCTGGGTATTTTTCTGCAGACCATTCTCTACCAGTAACTTGAATTTCTTGAAACAATTCAAAGCTTCACTTTTCGTTTTAAGAAAATATACCCACATCATACGACTATAGTCGTCAACAATAAGCAGAAAATAATTATTTCCAGCAGGGGTGGGAGGTGATATAGGACCACAAAGATCTACATGAATTAATTCTAAAATCGTTTTGGCAACAAAATCAGTTTGTGAGGGAAAAGGCTTACGTGCTTGTTTTGCCATGAGACAGCCGTTGCAGTTATCCTTGGGTTGATTTATGTGAGGGAGTCCTTCAGCCATTTGGTTCTTTGACAACAGTTGCATAGCCTTGAAGTTTACATGTCCGAGTCTTTTGTGCCACAGCCACGCTTCCTCTTCACTCTTTGCTAGCATACATTGCTGTTGCACTTCTTCACACCTGATCTTATAAAGTCGATTGACAGATCTTTTTACTTGAATGAGTAACCTTCCACAGCTGTCGTAAATCCACAGATTTTCACCACTCATAACTACGCGATTCCCTTCTTCTGATAGTTGTCCCAAACTAATGATGTTACTCCTGAGTGTAGGTATGTAATACACACCATGTAAAACTTTAGTCTCTCCGTTCTTGCACACAATTCTGATCGATCCCTTCCCTTCAATCTTTACCAATGAACCGTCTCCAAATTTTACATCCCCTCTTGTTGTTCTGTCTAGCTTTTCGAACTTCTCTCGACATCCGGTCATGTGATTGCTGGCCCCGTTGTCGAGGTACCAGGTGTTTTCCTCTATTTCTTTCGTTCCTTTCGAACTCTTGTCTTCAGTAAATGTTATCACTTCCTCTGCACTGCTTTCGCTCATAGCCATCAAGAGTGCAGGTTCATCATCGTTCAATTGTGTCAGATTCACTTCTCCCCTTTGCTGTCTAGCTCTCCTTGGTTTTCGACATTCGACAGCATAGTGTCCAAACCCACCACAGTTAAAACATTTAACTTGGCTTCTGTCACGAACAACACGACTATCCTTCGCTTTGTAGTCACTGCTACCTGCGGTTTTCCCTGTCTTTTTTAACCATTCCTCTCGTGTGAGAAGAAGTTTGCTGTCACTTTGTTCTCTCTTGAGCCATTCATCCTCCGTTAGCAAAAGTTGCTGTCCCTCATCACTCTCTTTCTGTCCATGCAGGCGTTCTTCGTGGGCCTTTAGCGAACCCATCACTTCCTCCACCGACATGACATCTAAATTCCCAAATTGCTCTATGGCTGAGGCAATTTGAAGAAACTTAGTTGGGACGGCTCTCAATAATTTTTTCACAACATATTCCTCTGCAATTGACTCCCCTAATGCCCTGATGTTAGTGACCAGACCATTAAGTCTCATACAAAAATCATCCAATGCTTCCGTATCTTTCATCCTAAGAGACTCAAATTCCGATTTGAGTGTTTGCGCGTTGGCTTTTTTCACTTTATCTGCACCCAAACATAATGTTTTGATCGCCCTCCAAGCCTCCTGAGATGTTTTCTTTTCTGCAATCGTCAACAACATATCATCAGCAATACCTTGATAAATAATGGCCAACGCTCGCTTATCCATCTTTTCATCGAAAACAGCTTTCGGATCTTTGGGTTCTACTGCCTCCCACACCCCATGGGCTTGCATGAACACTTTCATCTTCATGGCCCATGTGGTGTAGTTTGTTTTCGTTAACATTGGGTAGCTCAGCCCGAAAGCCCCTTCTTTGCCTTTATTCGTGTCCATGAGATGTCTCACTCAAAAGAATTGACAGGTGATTGAAACCGCTCTGATACCAGATGTTGGATTCAAACTGGAAGAATGACAAAACAGAACATGTATGATTGTTTGTATGGAATGTTCACAACTTGGTAATTGTATTAGAACGAGAGTAAAGAGTACATATAGCAACAGAGCCTCTACAAATCAGGATGATATCTCCTAATTTTTCTCCATCCTTATTGCTTCCTAAACAGATGCAACTGAATCCTAACAACTTCCTAAACTACAGCCCAACGTTTACAATCAATACGTTGGTTTATTCAAAATAAAACAAATCAACTTAAATAAATATGTTTAGATTAAAGTAATCTCAACATCAACGTCATAGATTACGTTTAGTCGGAACCATCTACTGTAGATGTTCTTGACAAGGACTGGATTCCGGTAATATGCAAGTGTGCCTTTGTATGTTCTGAGCATTAGGGTTGTTGCGTGAGGACTCCCACCAAAGATTTGCATAATGCTTGCACCTGATGTTGCTTTTGGCACGTATCCATGTGCTTCGAATTGCCATACACCAGAAGAAAAATCATAACCCTGAAAAAATGAAGGGATAAATTTGTCAGTGAAGTATTAGTTACCTTATGCAATCGATTATCTTCAAAACTAATATCGCCATATAAAACAAGCAGTACATAGCACCGAAGAAAGCACTAGCTGGTATAAGTTTATTACCCGGATGCGGATTTCAGTACGAGGATTAGTATGGCTATCAGGTGAATGAGGTTTATCAGTTTTGTACACCCACATCTTGTGAACTCCATTAACGAAGCTGTATCGTTTACTGACAGGGACATTTTAAGGCCTTTGAATATCGAAGTTCGATTGATCCAGTGGTAGAGAGGTGAACCCGACAGTTGGATCAACAGCCATCGTTTGCTGGAAGAAGAGCCACACAAGGCACAAGTACATCGGAACAAGTACTCAAGCAAATTTCATCTTTAATAGAGTATATGGTTTAGAACTCACCAATTGATACTGAAACTACTTGAGATGGCTACACAAAGTATGAGATAAATGACATAGTTCTGGTCATGCAGTTTGGTTTTTTTAATTGTGTGCAAGACAAAATGGGCAGAGCAATTTTGGGGTCACCATAAGAATGATTTTCCTCCATGTTTTGTGCTGATTTTAATATTACTTTCCCAGGGAAACTTGAAGTAAACCAAAAGGAGTTGCGAAAGAAGGCTTGCACTAGGGGTGATCATAAACCGCACCAAATCGCACAAACCGTCCGCACCGCACCAACCCGCACCACACCGCGCGGTTTTTATTTTATGTGTTGCGGTTTCAAATTTTGACAAATCGCACGGTGTGGTGCGGATTGCGGTTTTAGTTTTCTGAAATGCGGTTCAAACCGCACCGCAACATTTAATAATATATATATATATATATATATATATATATATATATATATATATATATATATATATAGGGTAAGGTTCTAGGGAGAACCTCCTTAGCAAGAGAACCAGAAGACTCAATCCTGACCATTCAATATTTAGATATTTAATAAATCTAATAATAATGTCTATAATGGCAATGATGTAAATACAAGTAAGAAACAAGGTTATTTTAATTGTATAATTTGTTGTTATATACGGTATTTCATTCTATACTTAAGGAAACATTACATCAAACAATATTTGATTGAATAGTTGAATCTTTTTAATTTTGGAAACGATCCATGATTGAATTTATCTCTCTGTAATGCTTACGCTATACATTGATTGAATTTGACGATATTATCAAACTTCTAAACCTAGGTAGACGAAGAAAATCATAGAAGCTTGAAGAAAGAATGAGATAAAAACACACAGAACATTGAAATCTTACGGTATAGTGTGTTGAATTTTTAATTTATATACTGTATTATTGTTTAATCAAGAAAGGTGTTTCAAGATTCATTAAGGTGTTCTGTTGGAGGTGTACATTCAACAAGGTATGTCTTTTTATTAAGGTATCCTGTTGGAGGTGTAGATGTAATCGTACAAATTATATCTTGTCTTTTCATTTAGAACAAAAGTAAAGACACACATGATCTACAATAAGATTAATACTCGTTTAGTCATGCTAGTGTTCTCCAATGTGTTCCACGGGTGATCCAACATTAATATAAGATTTCATTAGATGTTCTGATGTAAGATCAACTGATCAAGTGTAACTATTTTTATAATTTTAGGATTTTATTAGGCGTATCTCTTTTCATATTGTTATAGTTATTATTTATTTTTCAATATGAACAAGTATTATATACTAGTCTTAACTAGATCCTACTAAGTGTTTCCATGGTCTAGGAGAAGTTGTAGCAGTTTGGTAAGACAATGGAAGAGGGATGTAGAATTTAGTTAGGTTTTTTCTCTAAATGTAGGTTTGAAAGGAGCTAGCAGCTTATGTATGTCTAAAGAGTATCATGCCAGGAGGTCATATGTTTTTAAAGTTTTGCAGTTCTGTTGCTATATTTTGTATCAGAGTTTTCTCTTTTTTATGTTCTAGTGTTTATTATTGTTTTTTTCGTTTGAATTCTAACAAAATTTTGTTATGTGTTTCAGATTCTGGTACGTGTTTGGTAATGTGTTTGAGATTCTTTCAAAAGAAAGGCCATGCCTTCTCTAACAGGTTTATGCCAGACACACTATGTGCTTGCGACCATTCTCTGTACTCTTTAGCATGGTCATCCATCGACCTTCATTGGAGAAACCTCAGAAAACATCTAAGAGAATCTCGGTATTACATAATAGTTCTATATATTTAAAAAAAATAATTATGCAATTTTTTTAAAAATTAAGTTACAAATAAAAATATTATGTAATACATCAAAATCCGTGTTCCCAATCAATAAAATCTAAATAAATCTAAAAAATACCTAATAAAATCTTGGTGTATTACACAATATTTGTATATATTTACATTTTTCAAAAGAAAATTTATACATTTCTTTTAAATTAAGTTACATGTAAAAATATTATTAAATGCACCAAGATTCTCTTACGTGTTTCAAATCAATAAAATCTAAATAAATCTAAAAAATATCTAAGAGAATCTTGGTGTATTACACAATATTTGTATATATCTATATTTTCAAAAGAAAATTTATACAATTCTTTTAAAATTAAGTTACAAGTAGAAATATTATAAAATGCACCAAGATTCTCTTACGTGTTTCAAATCAATATATCAATTATTTACTATCTTTTTTATATTCCTTTGAGAATTGTTTTAAAAGACGTGCTAGAAAAATTAAATTTCTTACGCGTTTCAAATCAATATATCAATTTATTTACTTTTATTATATTTTTGAGATTCCTTCGAGAATTATTTTAAAAGGCATGCTATAAAAATTGAATTTTAATTTGGAAAAATATTATTTAAATTTTCTTAAATGTTGGATAAATTATTTATAGTGCTCTACTTGTACATAAATATATCGAAACTTATTTTATACCAATAAACTATTTAGTAGAATCTAAATTTAAATATGTAATAAAATAATATTACAATTTTAAAATAATTAAAAAAACACATAAGAAAATCTTGGTGTATTACATAATATTTTTATATATTTCATTTTTTTAAAAAAATTAAACCTTTATTTTAAAATTAAGTCATGTATAAAAATATCATCGAATATACCAAGTTTCTATTGTGTGTTTCAATATATCATTTAAAATTTATTCTCCATTATCTCATGTTTAAAATTTTGAAAAAATATACTTAAATGTTCCAGAAATTATTTATAACGTTGTACTTGCACATAACTATATCCAAAACTTATTTTAGATCAATAAACTATTTAAACGAATCTTAATATAAATACTTGATAAAGTAATATTATGATTTCAAGTAACTAAAAAAACATCTAAGAGAATCTCGGTATTACATAATAGTTCTATATATTTAAAAAAAATAATTATGCAATTTTTTTAAAAATTAAGTTACAAATAAAAATATTATGTAATACATCAAAATCCGTGTTCCCAATCAATAAAATCTAAATAAATCTAAAAAATACCTAATAGAATCTTGGTGTATTACACAATATTTGTATATATTTACATTTTTCAAAAAAAATTTATACATTTCTTTTAAATTAAGTTACATGTAAAAATATTATTAAATGCACCAAGATTCTCTTACGTGTTTCAAATCAATAAAATCTAAATAAATCTAAAAAATATCTAAGAGAATCTTGGTGTATTACACAATATTTGTATATATCTATATTTTCAAAAGAAAATTTATACAATTCTTTTAAAATTAAGTTACATGTAGAAATATTATAAATGCACCAAGATTCTCTTACGCGTTTCAAATCAATATATCAATTATTTACTATCTTTTTTATATTCCTTTGAGAATTGTTTTAAAAGACGTGCTAGAAAAATTAAATTTCTTACGCATTTCAAATCAATATATCAATTTATCTACTTTTATTATATTTTTGAGATTCCTTCGAGAATTATTTTAAAAGGCATGCTATAAAAATTGAATTTTAATTTGGAAAAATATTATTTAAATTTTCTTAAATGTTGGATAAATTATTTATAGTGCTCTACTTGTACATAAATATATCGAAACTTATTTTATACCAATAAACTATTTAGTAGAATCTAAATTTAAATATGTAATAAAATAATATTACAATTTTAAAATAATAAAAAAAACACATAAAAAATCTCGGTGTATTACATAATATTTTTATATATTTCATTTTTTAAAAAAAATAAACCTTTATTTTAAAATTAAGTCATGTATAAAAATATCATCGAATATACCAAGTTTCTATTGTGTGTTTCAATATATCATTTAAAATTTATTCTCCATTATCTCATGTTTAAAATTTTGAAAAAATATACTTAAATGTTCCATAAATTATTTATAACGTTGTACTTGCACATAAATATATCCAAAACTTATTTTAGATAAATAAACTATTTAAACGAATCTTAATATAAATACTTGATAAAGTAATATTATGATTTCAAGTAACTAAAAAAACATCTAAGAGAATCTCGGTATTACATAATAGTTCTATATATTTAAAAAAAAAATAATTATGCAATTTTTTTAAAAATTATGTTACAAATAAAAATATTATGTAATACATCAAAATCCGTGTTCCCAATCAATATAATCTAAATAAATCTAAAAAATACCTAATAGAATCTTGGTGTATTACACAATATTTGTATATATTTACATTTTTCAAAAGAAAATTTATACATTTCTTTTAAATTAAGTTACATGTAAAAATATTATTAAATGCACCAAGATTCTCTTACGTGTTTCAAATCAATAAAATCTAAATAAATCTAAAAAATATCTAAGAGAATCTTGGTGTATTACACAATATTTGTATATATCTATATTTTCAAAAGAAAATTTATACAATTCTTTTAAAATTAAGTTACAAGTAGAAATATTATAAAATGCACCAAGATTCTCTTACGTGTTTCAAATCAATATATCAATTATTTACTATCTTTTTTATATTCCTTTGAGAATTGTTTTAAAAGACGTGCTAGAAAAATTAAATTTCTTACGCGTTTCAAATCAATATATCAATTTATTTACTTTTATTATATTTTTGAGATTCCTTCGAGAATTATTTTAAAAGGCATGCTATAAAAATTGAATTTTAATTTGGAAAAATATTATTTAAATTTTCTTAAATGTTGGATAAATTATTTATAGTGCTCTACTTGTACATAAATATATCGAAACTTATTTTATACCAATAAACTATTTAGTAGAATCTAAATTTAAATATGTAATAAAATAATATTACAATTTTAAAATAATTAAAAAGACACATAAGAAAATCTTGGTGTATTACATAATATTTTTATATATTTCATTTTTTTAAAAAAATTAAACCTTTATTTTAAAATTAAGTCATGTATAAAAATATCATCGAATATACCAAGTTTCTATTGTGTGTTTCAATATATCATTTAAAATTTATTCTCCATTATCTCATGTTTAAAATTTTGAAAAAATATACTTAAATGTTCCAGAAATTATTTATAACGTTGTACTTGCACATAACTATATCCAAAACTTATTTTAGATCAATAAACTATTTAAACGAATCTTAATATAAATACTTGATAAAGTAATATTATGATTTCAAGTAACTAAAAAAACATCTAAGAGAATCTCGGTATTACATAATAGTTCTATATATTTAAAAAAAATAATTATGCAATTTTTTTAAAAATTAAGTTACAAATAAAAATATTATGTAATACATCAAAATCCGTGTTCCCAATCAATAAAATCTAAATAAATCTAAAAAATACCTAATAGAATCTTGGTGTATTACACAATATTTGTATATATTTACATTTTTCAAAAGAAAATTTATACATTTCTTTTAAATTAAGTTACATGTAAAAATATTATTAAATGCACCAAGATTCTCTTACGTGTTTCAAATCAATAAAATCTAAATAAATCTAAAAAATATCTAAGAGAATCTTGGTGTATTACACAATATTTGTATATATGTATATTTTCAAAAGAAAATTTATACAATTCTTTTAAAATTAAGTTTACGACTGGGGGAACATGGTAATTAAGAAAGAGTTTTCGTATTCCATTCAGAGTGTTATTCGAGCAAGCACTAATAGTGAACTAGCAACATTAGTGAACAGAAGCCAGTTTCGGTGGGTTCTTGAGAATGGAGAGGTGGTGTTTTTCTGGGAAGATTGTTGGCTCCCGGATGGACCGTTAATGTTTCTGATCCCAAGATTATACCGTATCTCAACCACAAGTCATATCACAGATTCACAGTTAAGGAATTCATCCTCAAGTGGATTAATAGAACAGATTCGTCCATTGTCTTATGGAAAAGAAATTTGCATCGAAGAGAGGAGGAAGACATTATTACTCTGTCCTTGATAGTCTCGTCCATCTCTCTAACGACAAAAAAGGATTCGCTTACATGGCTGCCAAATAAGGGGTCCTTTAGCACAAAAGAATGTGGATATATGCTGCATCATGGCTTCAATCAAAATCTTATCCCAAATGAAATTTGGAATTTTATTTGGCATGCTAAGGTCCCTCCAAAGATAAGGATATTCCTTTGGAAAATCCAATCTAATAGCATTCCTACGATGCTAATGCTGAGTCATAGAATCCAGAATTTCAGCCAGGGATCCTTGTGCACTTGGTGTAGGAGTGAAGAAGAGACGATTCAACACCTATTTTGGGACTGTTTGCTTGCAAGATGGGCATGGGACTTCGTAGGCAAATGGTGGAATGTCACGAACAAATTAAATTCCATCCAGCAGTTCTCTTTACTGGGAGTCTTTAAAATCCATAAAAATAGGCAGTTGGGAAAATTTTGGATCATTGTGGTGGCCGCTGCGTGCTGGACAATATGGCTTGCAAGAAATGAATTTGCTTTTAAAAACTCAAGAATTGACAGAGCTGCTATGGAATTTTTGATTTTTACTAGGGTCAACAAATGGGGTGGGGCGGCTCAGTTAATAAGTTTTAGTAACGATGCTCTTCGGAGAGTAAATCCACAGGGTTCGATAGCAATTCATTTTCATTCTCTTTCGGAATCCTATTGGAAATATAAGTTTTCCCAGTTTGAGGTGGTTTGTGCAGTGGATGGGGCATGGGGCCCTTCACCTTCGGGGCATTTTGGAGGTGGGATAGGAGGCAATATAAAAGGAATCAACAGGACAATTCATTATGTTTTTTCAGGTCCTTGCTCAGCAAATAATAGTACAGAGGCTGAACTAAATTCGATTCTGCATGTAGTGGAATTATGGTTACAGGGACACTTCACCTCAAAGAAATTGGTAGTGTGCTCGGACTCTAGGGAAGCGATAAATCTCTGCAAAATAGGCTTCTTTAGAGGTTTCCCAATTCAAGTTAAGAACCATAATGTTTCCCCTATCTTCAAAGAGCACATCCAGTTAGACTATGTACCAAGGGAGCTTAACACGGAGGCAGACAGTCTAGCATTGAGTGGTTTAAGCAAACCAACGGTGCACTCAGTATGGGTCTAAAGATTTAGTCTTCATGAGCCTATAGAATAGAGCAGTTATCAGTTGTGGGCTTGTGGGCTGTACTTTAGTGTTCTATCTCTTGCTCTTAGATTTTTAGTTAGATTAAGTTTCTTTCATGCTCAGGTCCCCTGCAAGTATTAGGAAAGAAGTAAAGCTTGCATTGCAGTATGTACCTCCTCTGTAATCTTCCAGGTTTTTCCTTTATTATCTATTGAATTTATGGTTTTTCAAAAAAAAAAGAAATATTATAAATGCACCAAGATTCTCTTACGTGTTTCAAATCAATATATCAATTATTTACTATCTTTTTTATATTCCTTTGAGAATTGTTTTAAAAGACGTGCTAGAAATATTAAATTTCTTACGCATTTCAAATCAATATATCAATTTATTTACTTTTATTATATTTTTGAGATTCCTTCGAGAATTATTTTAAAAGGCATGCTATAAAAATTGAATTTTAATTTGGAAAAATATTATTTAAATTTTCTTAAATGTTGGATAAATTATTTATAGTGCTCTACTTGTACATAAATTAATAGTAGAATTTAAATTTAAATATGTAATAAATTAATATTACAATTTTAAAATAATAAAAAAAACACATAAAAAATCTCGGTGTATTACATAATATTTTTATATATTTCATTTTTTAAAACAAATTAAACCTTTATTTTAAAATTAAGTCATGTATAAAAATATCATCGAATATACCAAGTTTCTATTGTGTGTTTCAATATATCATTTAAAATTTATTCTCCATTATCTCATGTTTAAAATTTTGAAAAAATATACTTAAATGTTCCATAAATTATTTATAACGTTGTACTTGCACATAAATATATCCAAAACTTATTTTAGATCAATAAACTATTTAAACGAATCTTAATATAAATACTTGATAAAGTAATATTATGATTTCAAGTAACTAAAAAAACATCTAAGAGAATCTCGGTATTACATAATAGTTCTATATATTTAAAAAAAATAATTATGCAATTTTTTTAAAAATTAAGTTACAAATAAAAATATTATGTAATACATCAAAATCCGTGTTCCCAATCAATAAAATCTAAATAAATCTAAAAAATACCTAATAGAATCTTGGTGTATTACACAATATTTGTATATATTTACATTTTTCAAAAGAAAATTTATACATTTCTTTTAAATTAAGTTACATGTAAAAATATTATTAAATGCACCAAGATTCTCTTACGTGTTTCAAATCAATAAAATCTAAATAAATCTAAAAAATATCTAAGAGAATCTTGGTGTATTACACAATATTTGTATATATCTATATTTTCAAAAGAAAATTTATACAATTCTTTTAAAATTAAGTTACAAGTAGAAATATTATAAAATGCACCAAGATTCTCTTACGTGTTTCAAATCAATATATCAATTATTTACTATCTTTTTTATATTCCTTTGAGAATTGTTTTAAAAGACGTGCTAGAAAAATTAAATTTCTTACGCGTTTCAAATCAATATATCAATTTATTTACTTTTATTATATTTTTGAGATTCCTTCGAGAATTATTTTAAAAGGCATGCTATAAAAATTGAATTTTAATTTGGAAAAATATTATTTAAATTTTCTTAAATGTTGGATAAATTATTTATAGTGCTCTACTTGTACATAAATATATCGAAACTTATTTTATACCAATAAACTATTTAGTAGAATCTAAATTTAAATATGTAATAAAATAATATTACAATTTTAAAATAATTAAAAAAACACATAAGAAAATCTTGGTGTATTACATAATATTTTTATATATTTCATTTTTTTAAAAAAATTAAACCTTTATTTTAAAATTAAGTCATGTATAAAAATATCATCGAATATACCAAGTTTCTATTGTGTGTTTCAATATATCATTTAAAATTTATTCTCCATTATCTCATGTTTAAAATTTTGAAAAAATATACTTAAATGTTCCAGAAATTATTTATAACGTTGTACTTGCACGATACACTGAGATAAGCAATGAGATAAGCAAGGCTAGCGGAATGACAATAATCCACGATACACTGTCCCAAGAGGAACAATTCGAGATGCCAGTGCACTCAATAGGGGTTGGTTCACAAGATGAGAAGCAGGTGGATTTGGCAAAGGAAATATTGGAGGTGGGATTGCAAATTGGTTTAATCATGTCGAATTCTCAAGATGAGGTCTTACTCCAGATTCGGAGGAGATTGTTGGAGGAAGCTTAAGTTTGAACCTCTTCGCCAATCTAGTGAATTTCTGTCTGGTTTACATGGAAGAGTTAAAATTGTTAAGTTGGAATGTAAGGGGTCTAGGGAATGATATTGCGAAACAAAATATTAAGAGGCTGTTATATGAAACTAAACCTTCGGTATTATTGATCCAGGAAACAAAAGCAAAGGAATGGTCAGATTATAATACTGAGTCCTTATTAGCCATGAATAATTATCAGTGGTGTGCTCAAAATGCTATTGGCCTTTCTGGGGGTCTTCTGGTGTGCTGGGATTCAAAGAAGCTAAGCTTGGAGCCAATTTGCAAGTCAGAGCATATGCTGTGGTGCAGGGGTCGAGTACTGGATTCTACAATTATAAATGTAGTGAACGTCTATGGCCCTCATGAGATAAAGGAGAAGAAGTCCTTCTGGGAAAATATGGGCATGTGGGTGAGGATGTTTGAAGAAGAATCAATTTGCTTGATAGGAGATTTCAACTGTATCAGAGACTCTTCAGAAGCAGAGGGCTGTGAATTTTCATTACGTGCTTCATCTATTCTTAATGATTTCATTTTGGATCATAACCTAATTGAAATCAAAGATGTGGGAGTCAAGTTCACGTGGTTTGGGCCAAAGAATAAGAAGAGTAAGCTTGATAGGGTTTTGATAAATGATCTCTGGAACAAGACAAACAGCTGGATAATCAAAGGATGGTCTAGACGTAGCTCTGATCACAAACCCATCTCACTACAAACACATGAGATTGAGTGGGGGCCCAAGCCTTTCAAGGCGTTTAATGTGTGGCTTAAAGAAGAAAGCATGAGAAATTTGATAGAAGACTTACCAGTGACTGATAATAATGTGTTTTCAACTTTGAAAAGATTCAAGGGTACAATAAAGTTATGGAGTGTAGGCTTTAATCAGGGGATGAATAGAGACATAGCGCAGTTAGAGGCAAAGATTGATAAGATGGAGGTAACCAAAACTGACAATATGGTGATTGATCAATCCTCTAATCAGCTCCGATCTCTGTATGCGAAAAAATCGGCATATGTTAAACAGAAATCTCGACACATGTGGGATCGGTTTGGAGACTCAAACTCGAGGTACTTTCATCAGGTAGTTAAGAGTAGAGTGGCCTCAAACCATATAAAAAAGCTTGAATGGCAGGGAAATTTAATTGAGGATCCAGGAAAGGTTAAGCAGGTGTTCTATCAACATTTCAAAACTTTCTTTGAGAAAGGGGATGGTAAGTTGTTATTCAAATTTAATCATTTGCTTGATCAAAGACTAAGTCAAATGGTGAAGGTGTACTTAGAGAAACCATTCTCAATGGAGGAAATTGAAGTAGCTTTGAAAGATAGCAATTCGGACAAGGCTCCAGGTCCGGATGGCTTTAATGCTGGATGGTTAAAGGCATTTTGGAATCGAATTGCAATACGAGTAAAAGACTTCTTTGATAATTTCTATGAATCTGGTGTGATACCGAGGGGTGCTAATTCTTCCTTCATCGTTTTGGTCCCAAAGTCAAATAATCCGACTAAGATCTCTGATTTCCGTCCAATTAGCTTGATAAACTCGGTTTTTAAGCTTCTTCTTAAGGTTTTGGCAAGCAGACTGAAAGGCGAAATCAGTAACATCATCTCAGAAGAACAGTTTGCATTTATTAAAGGGAGGAACATCAGCCACAGTGTAATATTGGTGAATGAAGTTATCCACAGCCTGAGGAAGAAGGATGGAGCTGGCCTCATTCTAAAGATAGATTTTGCTAAGGCATATGATTCAGTAAACTGGGAATGTCTTCTTCATGTGATGGAAGGTTTAAATTTTGGATCGAAATGGATTATGTGGGTCAAATCAATTTTAGTATCATCAAGGATGTCTGTTATAGTGAATGGATCTCCTACAGGTGAATTTTCGCCTAGGAGAGGACTTCGACAAGGTGATCCGTTAGCCCCATATCTGTTCATCATGGTGGGCGAGATACTAAATCGTTTGCTAGTCAAATCAAGAGAGCAAGGAATTTTTGAAGGTATTTTCTTGCCTTACAATCCCCATATGTCGTCCCAGTTCCAGTACGCGGATGATACGGTGATATTCATAAAGAATAATACAAAGTCGGTACTTGGAATCAAGAAAGTTCTACTGCTGTTCCAGGTTCTCACTGGGTTGTCTGTCAACTTTAACAAAAGCCAATTATTTGACGTACAAGGAAATGAATTTGAGGTTCAGGAATGGGCAAAAATTCTGGGGTGTCAAGTAGGTACAGTCCCTTTTCTATATCTGGGGGAAATGGTAGGTCAATCCAGGAAGTCAACATCGATATGGAAGCCTCTAATTAAAAGAGTGTCTGCAAAATTAGCAGGGTGGAAATGCTCACAGGTGAATTTTGCGGGTAGGTTAATATTGGTTCGAAACTGCTTAGATAGTATTCCTAGTTATTGGTTTTCTGTCAATAGGATTCCTAAATTGGTTTGCAAGGAACTAGATGTTATAAGAAGGAAATTTCTTTGGGGGGAACTAAATGCGAATTTAGCCTATACTCGTAAACTGCATCTGGTGAAGTGGGAGAAAATTTGCTCTCCAAAAAACCAAGGCGGCTTGGGAATTAGGAAACTCGAAACAAATAATCAAGCATTCCTTGCAAAAGTGTGGTGGATGATCACAAAGGATAAGAGCAAGAAGTGGGTGCGGTTTCTCCTAAATAAATATGGCGAGGAGATACTATATGGGAATGCACATCTTGACCTAAGACAAGTGTCGTTGTTCATGAAGGATTTGCTGGCCTTAAGAAATTCTATGCAAGAAAAGGATCTAATTGGCCCAGAGAATTTCAAATGGGTGATTGGAAATGGTCATTCTGTTTCATTTTGGAAAGATGTTTGGTTAGGAGACAAGGCACTGAGAGTAACTCATCAAAGATTGTACAACTTATGCATTCTCAAAGAACATTCGGTAAGAGGCATAGTATCAATGGTGGAGGCCTCTGTCACAAATCCACTATCGTTCTGGAGAAGGATGTTGAGAGGCTGGGAAGAGCAAAGTTGGGATTCACTAAAGGCTGTCTTGATGAATATCCGTTTTAATCAGTTCGAGGATTCTTTAACATGGAATAGAGGGAAAGGAAAGTTCACAATCAGTCACTGTTATTCAATCCTAGACGATAGAAATGTGAATGTAGGTCCATGGTCAACTATTTGGGAACTGAAAGTACCAAACAAGGTTAAGATATTGCTATGGAAAATATGCCACAAAATACTTCCTACAAAGGAGCTGCTTGCGATCAGACTAAAGAGAGATAACCAAATGTGTCTTTTCTGTCATGCAGGGTCTGAAAGTATTGATCACCTATTTTGGACGTGCCCTAAAACAAAAGTTTTATGGGTTGATTTTTGCAGGTGGTGGTCCATTTGCTTGACAAGTTTTCAGGTTCCTCACTTCAATTTGCAATATATTCTGAATTTCAAGATTAACTTAGGTTGCAAGGTAGCATGGAAAATATCGATAGCAGCTCTGCTGTGGAGTATATGGATTCAAAGAAATGAGAGTATTTTCAACAATGCCAATTTTAATCATAATGGTATTGTTCTTAATACAAAAAGAAGGGCACATGACTGGGGTATTACAGCTAATTGTATCTCCGACAGCATGAGCACCTTATGGTTTTGTGATCCAGAAGCGGCAATATCGAGTTACTTAAAAACGACAAAACTTAACTTCTTATCAAAAGCTTTTTCTAAATATGAGTATGTGGCGTTTGTTGATGGATCTTGGAGTAATAAGATTGGAGTTCAGTCTGATGGTGGTATAGGTGGTGTGGTGCTCAAAAAAAACATGCAGGTTTGCTATATCTTCTCGGGCCCCTGTGTATCACTCAGTGCATTCCAGACAGAATTGAAGGCTGTAATACATGTTGGAGAGATATTGGAAATTCTTGGTACTGAGTATCTTGTTTGTGTTGATTCCCAGACAGTGGAGGACTTTGTGCTCAGAGTTAAGGCCAGTAGAATAGACATGGATCAAGGTGATGTTTATTCTATAAATAAATGTAGAAATTTCAAAAATATGAGGGTGGTGTATGTCAAAAGGGAATGGAATATATCTGCAGATCGCCTGGCAAAGGAAGGAAGGGACAGAGGGAGTTTGGTTGCAGGCTGGGTGTGAGTCCCTCTACAGTTGTATTTTTAAGATAGATACCCATCCAATAGCAGTTATGGTGTTTAATCTATTGCCTCCTCCATTTGCATGGCAACGTTCTTCAATATCATTGGATATTGCAAAAGTCTCTCTGCACAGCCGTATTTTTCCCTCTTCAGTCTTATGGTAGTGTGGGAAGATGAACTGCTGCTGGAAGCTGATGACGACCTCTTTGAAGACGACCTCTTTGAAATTTTATAAATATGTCTCCAGGATCTTTCTGAGTCTGGATTTTCCATTATGTAGTTTTATGTTTTGCTTGTTTACCTTTGTTTTTGTCTCCGGGCCTTGAACTAGTTTACTCTAAGTTCTGGCCTGTGTGTTTGTGTTCTCCTACTACAACTGGAGCTTTGTTTTTTAATCAATTTGCTTTTCAAAAAAAAAAAACTATATCCAAAACTTATTTTAGATCAATAAACTATTTAAACGAATCTTAATATAAATACTTGATAAAGTAATATTATGATTTCAAGTAACTAAAAAAACATCTAAGAGAATCTCGGTATTACATAATAGTTCTATATATTTAAAAAAAATAATTATGCAATTTTTTTAAAAATTAAGTTACAAATAAAAATATTATGTAATACATCAAAATCCGTGTTCCCAATCAATAAAATCTAAATAAATCTAAAAAATACCTAATAGAATCTTGGTGTATTACACAATATTTGTATATATTTACATTTTTCAAAAGAAAATTTATACATTTCTTTTAAATTAAGTTACATGTAAAAATATTATTAAATGCACCAAGATTCTCTTACGTGTTTCAAATCAATAAAATCTAAATAAATCTAAAAAATATCTAAGAGAATCTTGGTGTATTACACAATATTTGTATATATCTATATTTTCAAAAGAAAATTTATACAATTCTTTTAAAATTAAGTTACAAGTAGAAATATTATAAAATGCACCAAGATTCTCTTACGTGTTTCAAATCAATATATCAATTATTTACTATCTTTTTTATATTCCTTTGAGAATTGTTTTAAAAGACGTGCTAGAAAAATTAAATTTCTTACGCGTTTCAAATCAATATATCAATTTATTTACTTTTATTATATTTTTGAGATTCCTTCGAGAATTATTTTAAAAGGCATGCTATAAAAATTGAATTTTAATTTGGAAAAATATTATTTAAATTTTCTTAAATGTTGGATAAATTATTTATAGTGCTCTACTTGTACATAAATATATCGAAACTTATTTTATACCAATAAACTATTTAGTAGAATCTAAATTTAAATATGTAATAAAATAATATTACAATTTTAAAATAATTAAAAAAACACATAGGAAAATCTTGGTGTATTACATAATATTTTTATATATTTCATTTTTTAAAAAAAATTAAACCTTTATTTTAAAATTAAGTCATGTATAAAAATATCATCGAATATACCAAGTTTCTATTGTGTGTTTCAATATATCATTTAAAATTTATTCTCCATTATCTCATGTTTAAAATTTTGAAAAAATATACTTAAATGTTCCAGAAATTATTTATAACGTTGTACTTGCACATAACTATATCCAAAACTTATTTTAGATCAATAAACTATTTAAACGAATCTTAATATAAATACTTGATAAAGTAATATTATGATTTCAAGTAACTAAAAAAACCTCTAAGAGAATCTCGGTATTACATAATAGTTCTATATATTTAAAAAAAATAATTATGCAATTTTTTTAAAAATTAAGTTACAAATAAAAATATTATGTAATACAACAAAATCCGTGTTCCCAATCAATAAAATCTAAATAAATCTAAAAAATACCTAATAGAATCTTGGTGTATTACACAATATTTGTATATATTTACATTTTTCAAAAGAAAATTTATACATTTCTTTTAAATTAAGTTACATGTAAAAATATTATTAAATGCACCAAGATTCTCTTACGTGTTTCAAATCAATAAAATCTAAATAAATCTAAAAAATATCTAAGAGAATCTTGGTGTATTACACAATACTTGTATATATCTATATTTTCAAAAGAAAATTTATACAATTCTTTTAAAATTAAGTTACATGTAGAAATATTATAAAATGCACCAAGATTCTCTTACGTGTTTCAAATCAATATATCAATTATTTACTATCTTTTTTATATTCCTTTGAGAATTGTTTTAAAAGACGTGCTAGAAAAATTAAATTTCTTACGCGTTTCAAATCAATATATCAATTTATTTACTTTTATTATATTTTTGAGATTCCTTCGAGAATTATTTTAAAAGGCATGCTATAAAAATTGAATTTTAATTTGGAAAAATATTATTTAAATTTTCTTAAATGTTGGATAAATTATTTATAGTGCTCTACTTGTACATAAATATATCGAAACTTATTTTATACCAATAAACTATTTAGTAGAATTTAAATTTAAATATGTAATAAATTAATATTACAATTTTAAAATAATAAAAAAAACACATAAAAAATCTCGGTGTATTACATAATATTTTTATATATTTCATTTTTTAAAAAAAATTAAACCTTTATTTTAAAATTAAGTCATGTATAAAAATATCATCGAATATACCAAGTTTCTATTGTGTGTTTCAATATATCATTTAAAATTTATTCTCCATTATCTCATGTTTAAAATTTTGAAAAAATATACTTAAATGTTCCATAAATTATTTATAACGTTGTACTTGCACATAAATATATCCAAAACTTATTTTAGATCAATAAACTATTTAAACGAATCTTAATATAAATACTTGATAAAGTAATATTATGATTTCAAGTAACTAAAAAAACATCTAAGAGAATCTCGGTATTACATAATAGTTCTATATATTTAAAAATAATAATTATGCAATTTTTTTAAAAATTAAGTTACAAATAAAAATAATATGTAATACATCAAAATCCGTGTTCCCAATCAATAAAATCTAAATAAATCTAAAAAATACCTAATAGAATCTTGGTGTATTACACAATATTTGTATATATTTACATTTTTCAAAAGAAAATTTATACATTTCTTTTAAATTAAGTTACATGTAAAAATATTATTAAATGCACCAAGATTCTCTTACGTGTTTCAAATCAATAAAATCTAAATAAATCTAAAAAATATCTAAGAGAATCTTGGTGTATTACACAATATTTGTATATATCTATATTTTCAAAAGAAAATTTATACAATTCTTTTAAAATTAAGTTACAAGTAGAAATATTATAAAATGCACCAAGATTCTCTTACGTGTTTCAAATCAATATATCAATTATTTACTATCTTTTTTATATTCCTTTGAGAATTGTTTTAAAAGACGTGCTAGAAAAATTAAATTTCTTACGCGTTTCAAATCAATATATCAATTTATTTACTTTTATTATATTTTTGAGATTCCTTCGAGAATTATTTTAAAAGGCATGCAATAAAAATTGAATTTTAATTTGGAAAAATATTATTTAAATTTTCTTAAATGTTGGATAAATTATTTATAGTGCTCTACTTGTACATAAATATATCGAAACTTATTTTATACCAATAAACTATTTAGTAGAATCTAAATTTAAATATGTAATAAAATAATATTACAATTTTAAAATAACTAAAAAAACACATAAGAAAATCTTGGTGTATTACATAATATTTTTATATATTTCATTTTTTAAAAAAAATTAAACCTTTATTTTAAAATTAAGTCATGTATAAAAATATCATCGAATATACCAAGTTTCTATTGTGTGTTTCAATATATCATTTAAAATTTATTCTCCATTATCTCATGTTTAAAATTTTGAAAAAATATACTTAAATGTTCCAGAAATTATTTATAACGTTGTACTTGCACATAACTATATCCAAAACTTATTTTAGATCAATAAACTATTTAAACGAATCTTAATATAAATACTTGATAAAGTAATATTATGATTTCAAGTAACTAAAAAAACATCTAAGAGAATCTCGGTATTACATAATAGTTCTATATATTTAAAAAAAATAATTATGCAATTTTTTTAAAAATTAAGTTACAAATAAAAATATTATGTAATACATCAAAATCCTTGTTCCCAATCAATAAAATCTAAATAAATCTAAAAAATACCTAATAGAATCTTGGTGTATTACACAATATTTGTATATATTTACATTTTTCAAAAGAAAATTTATACATTTCTTTTAAATTAAGTTACATGTAAAAATATTATTAAATGCACCAAGATTCTCTTACGTCTTTCAAATCAATAAAATCTAAATAAATCTAAAAAATATCTAAGAGAATCTTGGTGTATTACACAATATTTGTATATATCTATATTTTCAAAAGAAAATTTATACAATTCTTTTAAAATTAAGTTACATGTAGAAATATTATAAAATGCACCAAGATTCTCTTACGTGTTTCAAATCAATATATCAATTATTTACTATCTTTTTTATATTCCTTTGAGAATTGTTTTAAAAGACGTGCTAGAAAAATTAAATTTCTTACGCGTTTCAAATCAATATATCAATTTATTTACTTTTATTATATTTTTGAGATTCCTTCGAGAATTATTTTAAAAGGCATGCTATAAAAATTGAATTTTAATTTGGAAAAATATTATTTAAATTTTCTTAAATGTTGGATAAATTATTTATAGTGCTCTACTTGTACATAAATATATCGAAACTTATTTTATACCAATAAACTATTTAGTAGAATTTAAATTTAAATATGTAATAAATTAATATTACAATTTTAAAATAATAAAAAAAACACATAAAAAATCTCGGTGTATTACATAATATTTTTATATATTTCATTTTTTAAAAAAAATTAAACCTTTATTTTAAAATTAAGTCATGTATAAAAATATCATCGAATATACCAAGTTTCTATTGTGTGTTTCAATATATCATTTAAAATTTATTCTCCATTATCTCATGTTTAAAATTTTGAAAAAATATACTTAAATGTTCCATAAATTATTTATAACGTTGTACTTGCACATAAATATATCCAAAACTTATTTTAGATCAATAAACTATTTAAACGAATCTTAATATAAATACTTGATAAAGTAATATTATGATTTCAAGTAACTAAAAAAACATCTAAGAGAATCTCGGTATTACATAATAGTTCTATATATTTAAAAAAAATAATTATGCAATTTTTTTAAAAATTAAGTTACAAATAAAAATAATATGTAATACATCAAAATCCGTGTTCCCAATCAATAAAATCTAAATAAATCTAAAAAATACCTAATAGAATCTTGGTGTATTACACAATATTTGTATATATTTACATTTTTCAAAAGAAAATTTATACATTTCTTTTAAATTAAGTTACATGTAAAAATATTATTAAATGCACCAAGATTCTCTTACGTGTTTCAAATCAATAAAATCTAAATAAATCTAAAAAATATCTAAGAGAATCTTGGTGTATTACACAATATTTGTATATATCTATATTTTCAAAAGAAAATTTTTACAATTCTTTTAAAATTAAGTTACAAGTAGAAATATTATAAAATGCACCAAGATTCTCTTACGTGTTTCAAATCAATATATCAATTATTTACTATCTTTTTTATATTCCTTTGAGAATTGTTTTAAAAGACGTGCTAGAAAAATTAAATTTCTTACGCGTTTCAAATCAATATATCAATTTATTTACTTTTATTATATTTTTGAGATTCCTTCGAGAATTATTTTAAAAGGCATGCAATAAAAATTGAATTTTAATTTGGAAAAATATTATTTAAATTTTCTTAAATGTTGGATAAATTATTTATAGTGCTCTACTTGTACATAAATATATCGAAACTTATTTTATACCAATAAACTATTTAGTAGAATCTAAATTTAAATATGTAATAAAATAATATTACAATTTTAAAATAACTAAAAAAACACATAAGAAAATCTTGGTGTATTACATAATATTTTTATATATTTCATTTTTTAAAAAAAATTAAACCTTTATTTTAAAATTAAGTCATGTATAAAAATATCATCGAATATACCAAGTTTCTATTGTGTGTTTCAATATATCATTTAAAATTTATTCTCCATTATCTCATGTTTAAAATTTTGAAAAAATATACTTAAATGTTCCAGAAATTATTTATAACGTTGTACTTGCACATAACTATATCCAAAACTTATTTTAGATCAATAAACTATTTAAACGAATCTTAATATAAATACTTGATAAAGTAATATTATGATTTCAAGTAACTAAAAAAACATCTAAGAGAATCTCGGTATTACATAATAGTTCTATATATTTAAAAAAAATAATTATGCAATTTTTTTAAAAATTAAGTTACAAATAAAAATATTATGTAATACATCAAAATCCGTGTTCCCAATCAATAAAATCTAAATAAATCTAAAAAATACCTAATAGAATCTTGGTGTATTACACAATATTTGTATATATTTACATTTTTCAAAAGAAAATTTATACATTTCTTTTAAATTAAGTTACATGTAAAAATATTATTAAATGCGCCAAGATTCTCTTACGTGTTTCAAATCAATAAAATCTAAATAAATCTAAAAAATATCTAAGAGAATCTTGGTGTATTACACAATATTTGTATATATCTATATTTTCAAAAGAAAATTTATACAATTCTTTTAAAATTAAGTTACATGTAGAAATATTATAAAATCCACCAAGATTCTCTTACGTGTTTCAAATCAATATATCAATTATTTACTATCTTTTTTATATTCCTTTGAGAATTGTTTTAAAAGACGTGCTAGAAAAATTAAATTTCTTACGCGTTTCAAATCAATATATCAATTTATTTACTTTTATTATATTTTTGAGATTCCTTCGAGAATTATTTTAAAAGGCATGCTATAAAAATTGAATTTTAATTTGGAAAAATATTATTTAAATTTTCTTAAATGTTGGATAAATTATTTATAGTGCTCTACTTGTACATAAATATATCGAAACTTATTTTATACCAATAAACTATTTAGTAGAATTTAAATTTAAATATGTAATAAATTAATATTACAATTTTAAAATAATAAAAAAAACACATAAAAAATCTCGGTGTATTACATAATATTTTTATATATTTCATTTTTTTAAAAAAATTAAACCTTTATTTTAAAATTAAGTCATGTATAAAAATATCATCGAATATACCAAGTTTCTATTGTGTGTTTCAATATATCATTTAAAATTTATTCTCCATTATCTCATGTTTAAAATTTTGAAAAAATATACTTAAATGTTCCATAAATTATTTATAACGTTGTACTTGCACATAAATATATCCAAAACTTATTTTAGATCAATAAACTATTTAAACGAATCTTAATATAAATACTTGATAAAGTAATATTATGATTTCAAGTAACTAAAAAAACATCTAAGAGAATCTCGGTATTACATAATAGTTCTATATATTTAAAAAAAATAATTATGCAATTTTTTTAAAAATTAAGTTACAAATAAAAATATTATGTAATACAACAAAATCCGTGTTCCCAATCAATAAAATCTAAATAAATCTAAAAAATACCTAATAGAATCTTGGTGTATTACACAATATTTGTATATATTTACATTTTTTAAAAGAAAATTTATACATTTCTTTTAAATTAAGTTACATGTAAAAATATTATTAAATGCACCAAGATTCTCTTACGTGTTTCAAATCAATAAAATCTAAATAAATCTAAAAAATATCTAAGAGAATCTTGGTTATTACACAATATTTGTATATATCTATATTTTCAAAAGAAAATTTATACAATTCTTTTAAAATTAAGTTACAAGTAGAAATATTATAAAATGCACCAAGATTCTCTTACGTGTTTCAAATCAATATATCAATTATTTACTATCTTTTTTATATTCCTTTGAGAATTGTTTTAAAAGACGTGCTAGAAAAATTAAATTTTTTACGCGTTTCAAATCAATATATCAATTTATTTACTTTTATTATATTTTTGAGATTCCTTCGAGAATTATTTTAAAAGGCATGCTATAAAAATTGAATTTTAATTTGGAAAAATATTATTTAAATTTTCTTAAATGTTGGATAAATTATTTATAGTGCTCTACTTGTACATAAATATATCGAAACTTATTTTATACCAATAAACTATTTAGTAGAATCTAAATTTAAATATGTAATAAATTAATATTACAATTTTAAAATAATAAAAAAAACACATAAAAAATCTCGGTGTATTACATAATATTTTTATATATTTCATTTTTTAAAAAAAATTAAACCTTTATTTTAAAATTAAGTCATGTATAAAAATATCATCGAATATACCAAGTTTCTATTGTGTGTTTCAATATATCATTTAAAATTTATTCTCCATTATCTCATGTTTAAAATTTTGAAAAAATATACTTAAATGTTCCAGAAATTATTTATAACGTTGTACTTGCACATAACTATATCCAAAACTTATTTTAGATCAATAAACTATTTAAACGAATCTTAATATAAATACTTGATAAAGTAATATTATGATTTCAAGTAACTAAAAAAACATCTAAGAGAATCTCGGTATTACATAATAGTTCTATATATTTAAAAATAATAATTATGCAATTTTTTTAAAAATTAAGTTACAAATAAAAATATTATGTAATACATCAAAATCCGTGTTCCCAATCAATAAAATCTAAATAAATCTAAAAAATACCTAATAGAATCTTGGTGTATTACACAATATTTGTATATATTTACATTTTTCAAAAGAAAATTTATACATTTCTTTTAAATTAAGTTACATGTAAAAATATTATTAAATGCACCAAGATTCTCTTACGTGTTTCAAATCAATAAAATCTAAATAAATCTAAAAAATATCTAAGAGAATCTTGGTGTATTACACAATATTTGTATATATCTATATTTTCAAAAGAAAATTTATACAATTCTTTTAAAATTAAGTTACATGTAGAAATATTATAAAATGCACCAAGATTCTCTTACGTGTTTCAAATCAATATATCAATTATTTACTATCTTTTTTATATTCCTTTGAGAATTGTTTTAAAAGACGTGCTAGAAAAATTAAATTTCTTACGCGTTTCAAATCAATATATCATTTTATTTACTTTTATTATATTTTTGAGATTCCTTCGAGAATTATTTTAAAAGGCATGCAATAAAAATTGAATTTTAATTTGGAAAAATATTATTTAAATTTTCTTAAATGTTGGATAAATTATTTATAGTGCTCTACTTGTACATAAATATATCGAAACTTATTTTATACCAATAAACTATTTAGTAGAATCTAAATTTAAATATGTAATAAAATAATATTACAATTTTAAAATAACTAAAAAAACACATAAGAAAATCTTGGTGTATTACATAATATTTTTATATATTTCATTTTTTAAAAAAAATTAAACCTTTATTTTAAAATTAAGTCATGTATAAAAATATCATCGAATATACCAAGTTTCTATTGTGTGTTTCAATATATCATTTAAAATTTATTCTCCATTATCTCATGTTTAAAATTTTGAAAAAATATACTTAAATGTTCCATAAATTATTTATAACGTTGTACTTGCACATAAATATATCCAAAACTTATTTTAGATCAATAAACTATTTAAACGAATCTTAATATAAATACTTGATAAAGTAATATTATGATTTCAAGTAACTAAAAAAACATCTAAGAGAATCTCGGTATTACATAATAGTTCTATATATTTAAAAAAAATAATTATGCAATTTTTTTAAAAATTAAGTTACAAATAAAAATAATATGTAATACATCAAAATCCGTGTTCCCAATCAATAAAATCTAAATAAATCTAAAAAATACCTAATAGAATCTTGGTGTATTACACAATATTTGTATATATTTACATTTTTCAAAAGAAAATTTATACATTTCTTTTAAATTAAGTTACATGTAAAAATATTATTAAATGCACCAAGATTCTCTTACGTGTTTCAAATCAATAAAATCTAAATAAATCTAAAAAATATCTAAGAGAATCTTGGTGTATTACACAATATTTGTATATATCTATATTTTCAAAAGAAAATTTATACAATTCTTTTAAAATTAAGTTACAAGTAGAAATATTATAAAATGCACCAAGATTCTCTTACGTGTTTCAAATCAATATATCAATTATTTACTATCTTTTTTATATTCCTTTGAGAATTGTTTTAAAAGACGTGCTAGAAAAATTAAATTTCTTACGCGTTTAAAATCAATATATCAATTTATTTACTTTTATTATATTTTTGAGATTCCTTCGAGAATTATTTTAAAAGGCATGCAATAAAAATTGAATTTTAATTTGGAAAAATATTATTTAAATTTTCTTAAATGTTGGATAAATTATTTATAGTGCTCTACTTGTACATAAATATATCGAAACTTATTTTATACCAATAAACTATTTAGTAGAATCTAAATTTAAATATGTAATAAAATAATATTACAATTTTAAAATAACTAAAAAAACACATAAGAAAATCTTGGTGTATTACATAATATTTTTATATATTTCATTTTTTAAAAAAAATTAAACCTTTATTTTAAAATTAAGTCATGTATAAAAATATCATCGAATATACCAAGTTTCTATTGTGTGTTTCAATATATCATTTAAAATTTATTCTCCATTATCTCATGTTTAAAATTTTGAAAAAATATACTTAAATGTTCCAGAAATTATTTATAACGTTGTACTTGCACATAACTATATCCAAAACTTATTTTAGATCAATAAACTATTTAAACGAATCTTAATATAAATACTTGATAAAGTAATATTATGATTTCAAGTAACTAAAAAAACATCTAAGAGAATCTCGGTATTACATAATAGTTCTATATATTTAAAAAAAATAATTATGCAATTTTTTTAAAAATTAAGTTACAAATAAAAATATTATGTAATACATCAAAATCCGTGTTCCCAATCAATAAAATCTAAATAAATCTAAAAAATACCTAATAGAATCTTGGTGTATTACACAATATTTGTATATATTTACATTTTTCAAAAGAAAATTTATACATTTCTTTTAAATTAAGTTACATGTAAAAATATTATTAAATGCACCAAGATTCTCTTACGTGTTTCAAATCAATAAAATCTAAATAAATCTAAAAAATATCTAAGAGAATCTTGGTGTATTACACAATATTTGTATATATCTATATTTTCAAAAGAAAATTTATACAATTCTTTTAAAATTAAGTTTCATGTAGAAATATTATAAAATGCACCAAGATTCTCTTACGTGTTTCAAATCAATATATCAATTATTTACTATCTTTTTTATATTCCTTTGAGAATTGTTTTAAAAGACGTGCTAGAAAAATTAAATTTCTTACGCGTTTCAAATCAATATATCAATTTATTTACTTTTATTATATTTTTGAGATTCCTTCGAGAATTATTTTAAAAGGCATGCTATAAAAATTGAATTTTACTTTGGAAAAATATTATTTAAATTTTCTTAAATATTGGATAAATTATTTATAGTGCTCTACTTGTACATAAATATATCGAAACTTATTTTATACCAATAAACTATTTAGTAGAATTTAAATTTAAATATGTAATAAATTAATATTACAATTTTAAAATAATAAAAAAAACACATAAAAAATCTCGGTGTATTACATAATATTTTTATATATTTCATTTTTAAAAAAAAATTAAACCTTTATTTTAAAATTAAGTCATGTATAAAAATATCATCGAATATACCAAGTTTCTATTGTGTGTTTCAATATATCATTTAAAATTTATTCTCCATTATCTCATGTTTAAAATTTTGAAAAAATATACTTAAATGTTCCATAAATTATTTATAACGTTGTACTTGCACATAAATATATCCAAAACTTATTTTAGATCAATAAACTATTTAAACGAATCTTAATATAAATACTTGATAAAGTAATATTATGATTTCAAGTAACTAAAAAAACATCTAAGAGAATCTCGGTATTACATAATAGTTCTATATATTTAAAAAAAATAATTATGCAATTTTTTTAAAAATTAAGTTACAAATAAAAATATTATGTAATACATCAAAATCCGTGTTCCCAATCAATAAAATCTAAATAAATCTAAAAAATACCTAATAGAATCTTGGTGTATTACACAATATTTGTATATATTTACATTTTTTGAAAGAAAATTTATACATTTCTTTTAAATTAAGTTACATGTAAAAATATTATTAAATGCACCAAGATTCTCTTACGTGTTTCAAATCAATAAAATCTAAATAAATCTAAAAAATATCTAAGAGAATCTTGGTGTATTACACAATATTTGTATATATCTATATTTTCAAAAGAAAATTTATACAATTCTTTTAAAATTAAGTTACAAGTAGAAATATTATAAAATGCACCAAGATTCTCTTACGTGTTTCAAATCAATATATCAATTATTTACTATCTTTTTTATATTCCTTTGAGAATTGTTTTAAAAGACGTGCTAGAAAAATTAAATTTTTTACGCGTTTCAAATCAATATATCAATTTATTTACTTTTATTATATTTTTGAGATTCCTTCGAGAATTATTTTAAAAGGCATGCTATAAAAATTGAATTTTAATTTGGAAAAATATTATTTAAATTTTCTTAAATGATGGATAAATTATTTATAGTGCTCTACTTGTACATAAATATATCGAAACTTATTTTATACCAATAAACTATTTAGTAGAATCTAAATTTAAATATGTAATAAATTAATATTACAATTTTAAAATAATAAAAAAAACACATAAAAAATCTCGGTGTATTACATAATATTTTTATATATTTCATTTTTAAAAAAAAATTAAACCTTTATTTTAAAATTAAGTCATGTATAAAAATATCATCGAATATACCAAGTTTCTATTGTGTGTTTCAATATATCATTTAAAATTTATTCTCCATTATCTCATGTTTAAAATTTTGAAAAAATATACTTAAATGTTCCATAAATTATTTATAACGTTGTACTTGCACATAAATATATCCAAAACTTATTTTAGATCAATAAACTATTTAAACGAATCTTAATATAAATACTTGATAAAGTAATATTATGATTTCAAGTAACTAAAAAAACATCTAAGAGAATCTCGGTATTACATAATAGTTCTATATATTTAAAAAAAATAATTATGCAATTTTTTTAAAAATTAAGTTACAAATAAAAATATTATGTAATACAACAAAATCCGTGTTCCCAATCAATAAAATCTAAATAAATCTAAAAAATACCTAATAGAATCTTGGTGTATTACACAATATTTGTATATATTTACATTTTTTGAAAGAAAATTTATACATTTCTTTTAAATTAAGTTACATGTAAAAATATTATTAAATGCACCAAGATTCTCTTACGTGTTTCAAATCAATAAAATCTAAATAAATCTAAAAAATATCTAAGAGAATCTTGGTGTATTACACAATATTTGTATATATCTATATTTTCAAAAGAAAATTTATACAATTCTTTTAAAATTAAGTTACAGGTAGAAATATTATAAAATGCACCAAGATTCTCTTACGTGTTTCAAATCAATATATCAATTATTTACTATCTTTTTTATATTCCTTTGAGAATTGTTTTAAAAGACGTGCTAGAAAAATTAAATTTTTTACGCGTTTCAAATCAATATATCAATTTATTTACTTTTATTATATTTTTGAGATTCCTTCGAGAATTATTTTAAAAGGCATGCTATAAAAATTGAATTTTAATTTGGAAAAATATTATTTAAATTTTCTTAAATGATGGATAAATTATTTATAGTGCTCTACTTGTACATAAATATATCGAAACTTATTTTATACCAATAAACTATTTAGTAGAATCTAAATTTAAATATGTAATAAATTAATATTACAATTTTAAAATAATAAAAAAAACACATAAAAAATCTCGGTGTATTACATAATATTTTTATATATTTCATTTTTTAAAAAAAATTAAACCTTTATTTTAAAATTAAGTCATGTATAAAAATATCATCGAATATACCAAGTTTCTATTGTGTGTTTCAATATATCATTTAAAATTTATTCTCCATTATCTCATGTTTAAAATTTTGAAAAAATATACTTAAATGTTCCAGAAATTATTTATAACGTTGTACTTGCACATAACTATATCCAAAACTTATTTTAGATCAATAAACTATTTAAACGAATCTTAATATAAATACTTGATAAAGTAATATTATGATTTCAAGTAACTAAAAAAACATCTAAGAGAATCTCGGTATTACATAATAGTTCTATATATTTAAAAATAATAATTATGCAATTTTTTTAAAAATTAAGTTACAAATAAAAATATTATGTAATACATCAAAATCCGTGTTCCCAATCAATAAAATCTAAATAAATCTAAAAAATACCTAATAGAATCTTGGTGTATTACACAATATTTGAATATATTTACATTTTTCAAAAGAAAATTTATACATTTCTTTTAAATTAAGTTACATGTAAAAATATTATTAAATGCACCAAGATTCTCTTACGTGTTTCAAATCAATAAAATCTAAATAAATCTAAAAAATATCTAAGAGAATCTTGGTGTATTACACAATATTTGTATATATCTATATTTTCAAAAGAAAATTTATACAATTCTTTTAAAATTAAGTTACAGGTAGAAATATTATAAAATGCACCAAGATTCTCTTACGCGTTTCAAATCAATATATCAATTATTTACTATCTTTTTTATATTCCTTTGAGAATTGTTTTAAAAGACGTGCTAGAAAAATTAAATTTCTTACGCGTTTCAAATCAATATATCAATTTATCTACTTTTATTATATTTTTGAGATTCCTTCGAGAATTATTTTAAAAGGCATGCTATAAAAATTGAATTTTAATTTGGAAAAATATTATTTAAATTTTCTTAAATGTTGGATAAATTATTTATAGTGCTCTACTTGTACATAAATATATCGAAACTTATTTTATACCAATAAACTATTTAGTAGAATCTAAATTTAAATATGTAATAAATTAATATTACAATTTTAAAATAATAAAAAAACACATAAAAAATCTCGGTGTATTACATAATATTTTTATATATTTCATTTTTTAAAAAAAATTAAACCTTTATTTTAAAATTAAGTCATGTATAAAAATATCATCGAATATACCAAGTTTCTATTGTGTGTTTCAATATATCATTTAAAATTTATTCTCCATTATCTCATGTTTAAAATTTTGAAAAAATATACTTAAATGTTCCAGAAATTATTTATAACGTTGTACTTGCACATAACTATATCCAAAACTTATTTTAGATCAATAAACTATTTAAACGAATCTTAATATAAATACTTGATAAAGTAATATTATGATTTCAAGTAACTAAAAAAACATCTAAGAGAATCTCGGTATTACATAATAGTTCTATATATTTAAAAATAATAATTATGCAATTTTTTTAAAAATTAAGTTACAAATAAAAATATTATGTAATACATCAAAATCCGTGTTCCCAATCAATAAAATCTAAATAAATCTAAAAAATACCTAATAGAATCTTGGTGTATTACACAATATTTGTATATATTTACATTTTTCAAAAAAAATTTATACATTTCTTTTAAATTAAGTTACATGTAAAAATATTATTAAATGCACCAAGATTCTCTTACGTGTTTCAAATCAATAAAATCTAAATAAATCTAAAAAATATCTAAGAGAATCTTGGTGTATTACACAATATTTGTATATATCTATATTTTCAAAAGAAAATTTATACAATTCTTTTAAAATTAAGTTACATGTAGAAATATTATAAATGCACCAAGATTCTCTTACGCGTTTCAAATCAATATATCAATTATTTACTATCTTTTTTATATTCCTTTGAGAATTGTTTTAAAAGACGTGCTAGAAAAATTAAATTTCTTACGCGTTTCAAATCAATATATCAATTTATCTACTTTTATTATATTTTTGAGATTCCTTCGAGAATTATTTTAAAAGGCATGCTATAAAAATTGAATTTTAATTTGGAAAAATATTATTTAAATTTTCTTAAATGTTGGATAAATTATTTATAGTGCTCTACTTGTACATAAATATATCGAAACTTATTTTATACCAATAAACTATTTAGTAGAATCTAAATTTAAATATGTAATAAAATAATATTACAATTTTAAAATAATAAAAAAAACACATAAAAAATCTCGGTGTATTACATAATATTTTTATATATTTCATTTTTTAAAAAAAATAAACCTTTATTTTAAAATTAAGTCATGTATAAAAATATCATCGAATATACCAAGTTTCTATTGTGTGTTTCAATATATCATTTAAAATTTATTCTCCATTATCTCATGTTTAAAATTTTGAAAAAATATACTTAAATGTTCCAGAAATTATTTATAACGTTGTACTTGCACATAACTATATCCAAAACTTATTTTAGATCAATAAACTATTTAAACGAATCTTAATATAAATACTTGATAAAGTAATATTATGATTTCAAGTAACTAAAAAAACATCTAAGAGAATCTCGGTATTACATAATAGTTCTATATATTTAAAAATAATAATTATGCAATTTTTTTAAAAATTAAGTTACAAATAAAAATATTATGTAATACATCAAAATCCGTGTTCCCAATCAATAAAATCTAAATAAATCTAAAAAATACCTAATAGAATCTTGGTGTATTACACAATATTTGTATATATTTACATTTTTCAAAAGAAAATTTATACATTTCTTTTAAATTAAGTTACATGTAAAAATATTATTAAATGCACCAAGATTCTCTTACGTGTTTCAAATCAATAAAATCTAAATAAATCTAAAAAATATCTAAGAGAATCTTGGTGTATTACACAATATTTGTATATATCTATATTTTCAAAAGAAAATTTATACAATTCTTTTAAAATTAAGTTACAGGTAGAAATATTATAAAATGCACCAAGATTCTCTTACGTGTTTCAAATCAATATATCAATTATTTACTATCTTTTTTATATTCCTTTGAGAATTGTTTTAAAAGACGTGCAAGAAAAATTAAATTTCTTACGCGTTTCAAATCAATATATCAATTTATTTACTTTTATTATATTTTTGAGATTCCTTCGAGAATTATTTTAAAAGGCATGCTATAAAAATTGAATTTTAATTTGGAAAAATATTATTTAAATTTTCTTAAATGTTGGATAAATTATTTATAGTGCTCTACTTGTACATAAATATATCGAAACTTATTTTATACCAATAAACTATTTAGTAGAATCTAAATTTAAATATGTAATAAATTAATATTACAATTTTAAAATAATAAAAAAAACACATAAAAAATCTCGGTGTATTACATAATATTTTTATATATTTCATTTTTTAAAAAAAATTAAACCTTTATTTTAAAATTAAGTCATGTATAAAAATATCATCGAATATACCAAGTTTCTATTGTGTGTTTCAATATATCATTTAAAATTTATTCTCCATTATCTCATGTTTAAAATTTTGAAAAAATATACTTAAATGTTCCAGAAATTATTTATAACGTTGTACTTGCACATAACTATATCCAAAACTTATTTTAGATCAATAAACTATTTAAACGAATCTTAATATAAATACTTGATAAAGTAATATTATGATTTCAAGTAACTAAAAAAACATCTAAGAGAATCTCGGTATTACATAATAGTTCTATATATTTAAAAATAATAATTATGCAATTTTTTTAAAAATTAAGTTACAAATAAAAATATTATGTAATACATCAAAATCCGTGTTCCCAATCAATAAAATCTAAATAAATCTAAAAAATACCTAATAGAATCTTGGTGTATTACACAATATTTGTATATATTTACATTTTTCAAAAGAAAATTTATACATTTCTTTTAAATTAAGTTACATGTAAAAATATTATTAAATGCACCAAGATTCTCTTACGTGTTTCAAATCAATAAAATCTAAATAAATCTAAAAAATATCTAAGAGAATCTTGGTGTATTACACAATATTTGTATATATCTATATTTTCAAAAGAAAATTTATACAATTCTTTTAAAATTAAGTTACAGGTAGAAATATTATAAAATGCACCAAGATTCTCTTACGTATTTCAAATCAATATATCAATTATTTACTATCTTTTTTATATTCCTTTGAGAATTGTTTTAAAAGACGTGCTAGAAAAATTAAATTTCTTACGCGTTTCAAATCAATATATCAATTTATTTACTTTTATTATATTTTTGAGATTCCTTCGAGAATTATTTTAAAAGGCATGCTATAAAAATTGAATTTTAATTTGGAAAAATATTATTTAAATTTTCTTAAATGTTGGATAAATTATTTATAGTGCTCTACTTGTACATAAATATATCGAAACTTATTTTATACCAATAAACTATTTAGTAGAATCTAAATTTAAATATGTAATAAATTAATATTACAATTTTAAAATAATAAAAAAAACACATAAAAAATCTCGGTGTATTACATAATATTTTTATATATTTCATTTTTTAAAAAAAATTAAACCTTTATTTTAAAATTAAGTCATGTATAAAAATATCATCGAATATACCAAGTTTCTATTGTGTGTTTCAATATATCATTTAAAATTTATTCTCCATTATCTCATGTTTAAAATTTTGAAAAAATATACTTAAATGTTCCATAAATTATTTATAACGTTGTACTTGCACATAAATATATCCAAAACTTATTTTAGATCAATAAACTATTTAAACGTATCTTAATATAAATACTTGATAAAGTAATATTATGATTTCAAGTGATTAAAAAAACATCTAAGAGAATCTCAGTATTACATAATAGTTCTATATATTTAAAAAAAAAATTATGCAATTTTTTTAAAAATTAAGTTACAAATAAAAATATTATGTAATACATCAAAATCCGTGTTCCCAATCAATAAAATCTAAATAAATCTAAAAAATACCTAATAGAATCTTGGACATTAATATATTATTTTTTTTCATTTTTTCTAAATTATTTATTTTTATGTGTCTTTTATTTTTTTGACTTTTTTGGATATTTTTAAAATCAATACTTAAGTGTTTTGGATCCACACATTAATTATTTATTTTAGCCACAAATTTTTTCATCAAAACATTTATGAGTAAGATGACCTTATGTAGAAAGTTGATAAATTATTTGGTATTATTTTTTATGATACTAATATTTATTTATTTTTAAGATTTTTTTTCATTTACCTTTTAGTATATTATTTAAATTAGTTTTTATCTTTTCGGTCCAAGATTCCACTAAGTATTTTATTACAACGTATTAATTATTCTTTTTTCCTCCTCTAATTTTGTCTAAAAAAAATTATAAATTGGAAGATTCTCCTAGGTGTTGCCTAGTCATATATAATTTTATTTATTTTAGTGTTATTTATTAACATTTTTTTGGATTCCTTTATTTTTTTACCATTTTGGATATTTTTAAAATCAATATTTAAATTTCAGTCTAAGATTCCATTAAGTGTTTTGGATCCACACATTAATTATTTTATTTTAACCATTAACTTTTTTATCAAAAAATTTATGAGTAAGATGAACTTAGGTGTTGCACTGATATTGATATATTAGTTGTTACGTGTTAACATTTATTTTTTCTTAAGAATCTTTTTACTTTTATTGCAAGATTCCACTAACTATTGCACATTGATATATTATTTTTTTTAAGTTATTGCATGATTCCACAAGTATTGCATATTAATATATTATTTTTTCATTTATCCTAAAATATTTATTTTTATGAATATTTTTATTTTTTTGACATTTTTGGATTAATATCAATACTTAAGTTTTTAGACTAAGATTCAAGTAAGTGTTTTGGATCCACATATTAATTATTTATTTTAACCACAAATTTTTTTTCAAAATATTTATGAGTAAGATGACCTTATGTAGCATGTTGATAAATTATTTGGTATTATTTTTTATGATACTAATGTTTATTTATTTTTATGATTTTTTGATTTTCATTTATCTTTTAGTATATTTTTTAAATTAGTTTTTATCTTTTTGGTCCAAGATTCCACTAAGCATTTTGTAACAACGTATTAATTATTATATTTCCTCCTCTAATTTTGTTTTAAAAAAATTTATAAATAGCAAGATTCTCCTAGGTGTTGCTCAGTCTTATATACTTTGTTATTATTTATTTTAGTGTTATTTATTAACTTTTTTTAGGAATCCTTTATTTTGTTACCATTTTGGATATTTTTAAAATCAATATTTAAATTTCAGTCTAAGATTCCATTAAGTGTTTTGAATCCACACATTAATTATTTTATCTTAACCACGAACTTTTTTAATCAAAAAATCGTTAATATATTAGTTGTTACGTGTTAACATTTATTTTTTCTTATTAAGATTCCACTAAGTAGTATTGCACATCAATATATTATTTTTTTTCACTTATTGCAAGATTCCACTAGTATTGCACATTAATATATTATTTTTTCATTTATTCTAAATTATTTATTTTTATGAGTCTTTTATTTTTATTTTTACCTTTTTGGATATTTTTAAAATCAATACTTAAGTTTTTAGACTAAGATTCAAGTAAGTGTTTTGGATCCACACATTAATTATTTATTTTAACCACAAACTTTTATTATCAAAAAATTATGAGTAAGATGACCTTACCTAGCACGTTGATAAATTATTTGGTATTACTTTTTAAGATACTAATATTTATTTTTAAGATTTTTTTATTTTCATTTACCTTTTAGTATATTTTCTTAAGAATCTTTCATTGCAAGATTTCATATTGCATACTAATATGTTTTTTTTTTCATTTAAGATTCCGTTAGGTATTGTACATCTTTTATTGAAAGATTTCACTAGGTATTGCACATTGATATATTAAGTGTTTCACATAATCTTATAATAAGAGAATCTCAAAATGATAATTTTTATGATCTTTATATTTATTTATTTTTAAAACGTTGATAAATTATTTGGTATTATTTTTTATGATCCTGATATTTATTTATTTTTAAGATTCTTTGATTTTTATTTACATTTTAGTATAGTTTTTAAATTAATTTTTATTTTTTCAGTCCAAGATTCCACTTAGAGTTTTGTAATAACGTATTAATTATTCTATTTCCTCCTCTAATTTTTTCTCAAAATATTTATAAATTGCAAGATTCTCCTAGGTGTTGCCAATTGATGTATAATTTGTTATTATTTATTTTAGTGTTAATATTAATTTATTTTTAGGAATCCTTTATTTTTTTGACCTTTTTGGATATTTTAAAAACCATATTTTAGTTTTCGGTCTAAGATTCCATTAATTGTTTTGGATTAAGTGTTTTCGATCCATATTTTAATTATTTTATGAGTAAGATTATCCTACCTTAGGTGTTGCACATTGATATATTAGTTGTTATATCTTTTCTAGTGTTAACATTACGATCTTTTATTTCCTTTTTGGGTTTTTTAAATATAATTTTTAAAATTTCAATCTAAGATTCCATTCAATGTTTTGTAAGATTTCAATCTAAGATTCCATACAATATGTTATTCAAACGTACTAAAACATTTAAAACCAATTTATATTTGCCAAACACGTTAGAGAACCTTGCCTTACTTCAAGAAATTGGAAATAAATTTTATATTACTCTAAACATGGAAAGAGCGATAATCATCTCACACCAATATTACTCTAAACAAGGAAGAAATTAATAAATATTATTTCCGTGTAACAACATTATTAAGTAGTTTATTTTCATTACTAATCATTACATCTGGAATAACAGCTAAAGAAAAAGAAGCAGATCAAGCAACAATGGAGAAACACGATGGGTAATCAATGGATTGTGTTTATTAAATTAATCTGCTATCAAGAACACTTTCTAGAACACCACAAAGAACAACATGAAGAACACGCAAAACTAAAAGTGTTCTCTAATTTGATGTTAATCCTGATTCGTTCTCCATGAGAACACTTTTTATTGATGTAAACGTACTAAGTTAGCTTCCTTGTTTTTTGTCCACCGAAAGATTCTGAAAACCACATTTTTGTAGTGTAACAAAAAGACAAGATTGACATATGGTACGTGATAATGACTAACATATCATCAACGGTGATTTGAGTTGATTTTATTTTGTTATGCAGCATGTCAAATAAGAAAAATATATGAGTGAAGCTCAGATAAGTGCACTCAATGCCTTCCTTTTCCGCACTGGTGATCAGTCAAAAGGCATAGTCCTTGCACTGGCAACAAACCGTCCTGGCGATCTTGATTCAGCAGTTGCTGATCGTATTGATGAAGTCCTAGAATTTCCTTTGCCTGGGGAAGATGAAAGATATAAGATGAAAGATGAAAGTTCTATATTCAAGAGAATATGCATATTAAAAAAAATCAAATATATGGATGATAAAGTTTGAACTGATATTGTCATGATTCTTAATCAAAATTAATAAATATTCAATGAATCGGTTACATGATATAAATTGATAACTGTTATATGGAAAGTGTATAAATTACAATAGAACATATTTAATCATATCTTTAGAAACATGGTAATGAATTTAATGATATAGTATGTCAGTAATATATTTTTCTTTAATCAAATACTACCCTTGTACTATAAAACAAGTAATATACTAGTATATCTATACAGAATCTAAGCCACATGATTAAAATTAAATCGATGGTGATGATGGGGGTCTTCTGGTTCTCTTGCTAAGAAGGGTTCTCTCTTGAACCTCCTCCTATATATATATATATATATATATATATATATATATATATATATATATATATATATATATATATAATGTTAATATTTTGTTAATGATTTAAGAGATAGTTTGCAAACCATTTGGTTTGTTAGTACGTTCTACCAAGTAATAGCTTATTTTAGAGTCTTATGAGATCAATTATAATGCGCTAGCCCATCTTTATTTATTTAGTATCAAAATATTTCATACTACAATTTTTATATTTCGTTAAGTCTATGGTCACGGTCTACATACGAATTAAGAAATGTGGTTGAGTATGAACTTTAAAAATTAATTTCACATGCATGAAAATTAATAATTTAGATTTATAATTATTTTTATCGAAGGTTTAAACCGCAATAAACCGCACCACACCGCACCGCATTTTCATGGTGTGGTTTAAGCGGTTTTAAAATTTCGCGGTGCGGTTGCGGTTTGGAAATTTGACCAAACCGCATGCGCGGGTTGGTCCGCAGTTTTGGGAAAAAACCGCACCGCCCGCACCGCGATCACCCTTGCACTTCGATATATTCGTAAAGACATTGACTGGCTAATGTAAAGATACATTTTTAGTACAAACAGTATACAGTATGTTTGGGAAAGTTAACAGCATCTGTGTTCTAAATAAAGGAACTACAGTAGAGTCTGGATTAATAATCTCGATAAATTTATAAAATTTATTTAGTTTCGTTGATACCAAATTATTAATTTATAAAAATTTAAGTGTACACTTAATGTTCTTTTTAATTTCTCCAGAAAGAAATCATCAATCTGGAGGTACCTAACCTACTACCTGAGAAAGTGTTACTGTTAGATGCTGTAACCTTTTTTTTGTTCATTAAATAATTTTATGTATTTACGTACCTTTGACTTTAGAATAAATTGTACTCTCCCGTCTCCTTAAACTTTTCTCATTTGACTAAAAACACGGGTTTTAAGATAGTGAATAATGAATATTGTTTTTTAATGGAGTAATGAGTATTGAATATTGTTTTTAAGGAGTAGTGGGTATTGAATATTATTTTTAAGGAGTAGTGGGTGGAAAAGTGGATATTAAATATTACTGTATTTTTAAGGAGTAGTGGGTGGAAAAGTGGGTATTAAATATTACTGTATTTTTAAGGAGTAGTGGGTGGAAAAGTGGATATTGAATATAGTTTTTAAAGAATAGTGGGTGGAGTAGGGGTATTGGATATTGTTTTTAAAGAGTAGTTGGTGAAATAGTGGGTATTAAATATTGTTTTTAAGAAGTAGTGGATAGAGTAGTGGGTATTGAATATTGTTTTTAAGGAGCAGGGTGGAGTAGTGAGTATTGAATTTTGTTTTATATGGTTTAAAATAGAAAGGGAAAAAGTATTTTATTTGAGAATGTATTAGTGCAATTTGTGCATAGGTCTGCGAATGGAGTGGCTCATTTATTGGCTAGGGCTTCTCATTCTGAGTCAGACTTACGGGAGTGGAGTTGTGTTGCTCCAGACTTCCTTATGGATGTAATCACATTTGATTCAATTTAATGCAAGTACTTTTGCTTCAAAAAAAAAAAAAAAAAAGTGACAGATAGAGTGGTAATATTCATCCATATGACCATATATGTATACACCGTAATCCTCGTGTTGCAATCACTACAACAAAACCCAGTTTTACTAACAAAATTTCCCAATGGAAACGTGTCCGTTGCTATTTAACAACGGATTGCTCACACATGTGAGTTTGCTGAAAAGTCAGTGATAAAAAAATAGATTCACAACGATTCAGTAACGGATAGTTAGTAACGGAAATTTCCGTTGGTGATTGCTAACAGCTTCCTAACGGAAAATAAATTGTTGAAAAGCCAACGCTCTAACAACGGATACCCAACGAATTATTAATGAACATTTACGTTTGGTTTTTGGTGCTAAAATTGCTGCCCATTTCTAGTAACGAGATGCCAACGGAAAGAGTACTAACAGAATAACAACAATTTATCAAGGAATTAACAATGCTTTACCAACGATATATTCCGTTGGGAATTTTGGATCGGTAAGGACCCTAAATTTCCCCCAATTAAAAAAGAGAAAAAATAGGCGCTAAACAACGAAAAAAACCGGCTAAATTTCCCCCAATTAAAATTAAAAATGGGCGCTAAAAAAAAACCCACCCATTTCTAGCAACGAGATGCCAACGGAGTTTTCGTTGGGAGTTTTAGATCCGTTACTAATCTGTTGGTACATTCTGTTACTAATCTGTTACAATTTTAATTATTTCCGTTACTAATGCGTTGGGAATTTTGGATCGGCCATGCTCTTTTTCATAGGTTTTTGAATGGCCCTAAATTTCCCCCAAATTAAAAAAGAGAAAAAATAGGCGCTAAACAACGAAAAAAACCCGGCTAAATTTCCCCAATTAAAATTAAAAATGGGCGCTAAAAAAACAAAAAAAAACCCACCCATTTCTAGCAACGAGATGCCAACGGAGTTTTCGTTGGAAATTTTAGATCGGTTATATTATTTCCGTTACTAATCTGTTGGTACATTCTGTTACTAATCTGTTACAATTTTAATTATTTCCGTTAGTAATCCGTTATAAATTAACTGTTGCATTTAATATTCCACCCACCTTCAATTATTTATCCAACAGCTCGTTATCTTCAACAAAACTTTTATCATTGAGTCCACTCACAGCCCACTGAAGCCCCAAAAAGTTGAAGGCAGTAATAATTCAGTCCCTATATTTGCTTACAAAGTGGTGTGGACGATATACATTTTATTGTATGGTTGCTTATAAAAAAAACAGAACACAACAGAACACTCCGGCTTCTCCTACAACTTTTCATATTATCAAAAATCTGATGAACTTCAGCTCGCCTAATTAAGGTAATTAACCTTATTATTTCCTACTTAGTTTTTATTTTGAGTATAATTTTTAATTATAATTATGAAAATTATTTTTATGACATATATATGTGTTGATTTTTTGGATCTTATTTTTAGAATTCTTAACTTTGTGTTAATTTTGTGGGCTTTATCTTGTGATTAATTGTCTAAATATAGTGTTGATGCATGCGTATAAAAAAAGAGTGTTGTTTTTTTTTTGAAAATCAGGAAATATATTATTAAAAAGGCAATGCCTTGAGTCTGGATACATCAGAACTTGGCAGCAACTATCTTGACTCAAAAACTAGTTGAGATACTTAGCCACAGACCACCCCCATGCTAAACCAAAAACTAAAAATGAGGAAAATCACTGGATGTTAACATCAACTTCTAAGAAAACACAAACCCAACAATTCCATCGACTAATATTAACCTCTGGAACTTCATTTGAAGAGTCTGGAAATTCCACCACAAAAATTGAGATAGCATTGAGATTGATAGACACGGCCACTTGAAACTGGAGCATGCATTCAAAATCCTTATAAAAAATTCCTGGAGCAACTGCAATATTTCAAGATGATAAACTGCAACAGCACTTCCCTCTAGCTTTCCCTCTGCAACTGTTTAATTTTCTTGACGTCCTTTAGTGTCGAAAACTCCCCTGATGGTAGACTCGATATAAACTTTATACCTACCCAGATGATTGAAACAAAACCTGTTGAGTCTCTATTCTCTCGAACTCCTTTGAAAGCTCAGCCCAATCTGTCAAGGAAGTTACTGGCCAATATTACAATTCTTAAGGAGCCAGGACCACAAAAATTTTGATCACCTAGACCACCACATGTGACTTTGAGCTGAACAGAATACTTGTGCCCGGAAATTACAACTAAGAAGAAATCTCACTATTTGAAAAAGAAGTCCTGGTAGATGATTCCCAAAATGTAGACAAAGATGGTCTATACAATCCTTTTTTGCCAAATCATCCGCACACTGATTAATCTCTCGTTGTACATAACATAGTTTGGAACCTATGTCTTTTACCTCGTGATCTAAAAAATCAATCCCTGAGATAAAAATCAAACGATGCCTTCGACCCCCTACACTTCCTTCTCTGAGAAAATTTATAGCTTCAATGGAGTCTGAGCAAATTGTAGCAGAAAAATTGACAAACTCCTTACTCCTTAAAACCTGCAGAACATGAAGGATAGCAAGAATTTCTGCTTCGAGACAACTTTTTGCTGCACAAGGACCCGAGAAGGAATATATTAATTTACGATTTTTGCTTGTAATGGTGCCCCCTATTCATCCTCCATACACATTTGGAGAAATTCGACCCCAAGCTCCATCGACCGCACACACCAAATCATAGACTTCATATTTATATATCCAGAAATCACTTCTTAATTTGTCAAAGTAAATTGCCATAGCACCATGAGGGTTAACTTTGAGAATAGGGTCATTTCCTAAAGGCAACAGGTTTGCCGCTTTGCCCCACTCACAAGTTCTGGTGTAAATTAGATGCTCCATTGATGCTCTGTCCAATTTCTTTCCAGTGAAAATAGCTTCATTCCTGGATAACCATATAGTCCATAAGGTTGCAGCCACCACTAACCTCCATAATTTTGCAACATGGTCTCCCTTTTGTACTAAAAACATGGACCAAAGAGAGAATTCTGACAAGGATAGGAAAGAATTACGAATACTCCACCAAAGACTGACATATTCCCAAGCCCAAACCGCCAACTCACAATTCCAAAATAAATGTATTAATGATTCATCTGCCTCTCTGCACCAGTTGCATAAAGGAGAGAAAGTCGAAATCCTAGAGTTAAGGAACTGATTTGTGGGAATGGCTTTCCACTGGATTTTCCATAGGAAAATTGTTATTTTTGGAGGAAATTTAGAATTCCAAATAATTCTCCAAATATTGTTCTGATTCGTATCCAGATGAGTTGATCTTTGCAGAGCTTTATTAAACAGTTTCGTCGAGAAAATTCCTCTCCCTGGTTTCCAAATGAGAGAATCAGTTCCAATTTGAAAATTAACGGAGCCAATAATATCAATAAGATGATCTACACTGTCTTTGTCCCTATCTCGTAGATGTCTTGACCACACTTCTTCCGTAGAGACAGAGCTATCCCGCCACAAGTTCACAAAAAACTTAATGGATCTATGTTTATGCCTCAAAACTCTATATAATCTAGGATTACATATATATATAAATGTTTTATTAGGTAATTAATCATATTAGTTATTTAATAAATAAATTATATGATTAAATATATTTTTTTGTGAATGTTGTATTTTTTTCAGGTAAAAAGAAGTTCAACATGAATAATGATCGAGCTTGGATGTATCAAAGAAAAGATAATAGAGGATGCTTAAATCCGGTTTTTCTAAATGGGTTGGAAAATTTTATGCAATATGTTATATCTCAACCTTCATCCATGAATGGGACAAACATTCAATGTCCATGTTCGAAGTGTCGGAACCATGGTGGATTTTGGAACGCAGAGACAGTAAAATTCCACTTAATGAAGAATGGGTTTGTACGTGATTATTATGTATGGAACCGACATTGAGAACCATATATTGTTGGTCAAAGTGGTGGACAATCCTCTAGACATAACTCCGGTACCCAAGACAACCTAATGTACAACATGGTGATGGATGCTGCTGGTCCAAGTTTTGATCCGGAGATGCCTAATGCAGAAACGCAGAAGTTGTATGATACTTTAAAATCATCTGAGAGGGAGTTATATGAAGATTGTGAAACTTCTCAGTTGTCTGCCATGGCTCAGATGTTGAGTTTGAAATCAGACCATCACTGGTCAGAGGCATGTTATGATCAGACATCTCAGTTTGTCAAAGGCATCTTGCCTCAAGATAATACATTTCTTGACAGCTTTTATAGTACGAAGAAGTATATGGAAGAACTGGGGCTTCCTTCCGAGCAAATTGATTATTGTGTTAACGGATGTATGTTATTGATATGGGCTAAAAGTAAGCCCTAAAGACACATTTAATGTGGCATTAATTAGACCCGAAATGGTCCAAACGTGGGGCCCACCAGGTGGGCCCAAACCCTATTTACAATATTAATTTCGTAATTAATATTAGGGATAATAAACAGCTCAGCAATAAGTGTCATTATCTCTACAAGGAGTAGCCTCCAAGGCATACACTCATACATGGAAACAGACTCCTACAAGGAAGGGGTCTAGAACTTTCCTCGAGGTTGACTTACCCACCAAGTCACCTAACCCTACCATAACTCTAAGGCTTCTCAACCTATATAAAGGGTCAGACCCCTCACCTCAGAACTACGTTTTTGGCTTGATCTTTGATACACATCAAAGTACGTAGGCATCTTGTGAAGGCAGATCTAGCCACGAGCATGAGAGCAGCCATTAAAGCACGAAGCTCACGTACCCTAGCATTAAATACAGCAAACCCTAGCCGCAATCTAATAACCTAGTTTTTATTCCACAACATTTGGCGCCGTCTGTGGGAAAACAACATCAACCATGGCAAACACGCGGAGAACTGTTCAAACTTCTGCTGGACTTCCTGTCACCACCGAAGCTGGTGCTCATGGAAGCCAACCACCACCTACTGGTACTCAAAGGGAAAATATCCCTGTCGCCACCACTCAAGGACCCGAGATCCCAATCTCTGTTGAAGGGACGAATCCCCTACAGATGGTTGTTCATGGAACTACTCAACCACCACCTGTAACCCATCCACTAATCTTGAACACCCCATCGGGTCTTCAACTTCACACCACTGATCTTCCCCAATATGCGAGTCAAACTCTAGGGATGCCATCTCAACCCATAGGGGGCACCTATCATGAGCCATACATTCCCCCTTATATTCGAGGTTTGGAACCCACGAATCAACCGCGTCGTACCCCCCTGATCCAAGATTATTCTGGACCTTATACCGATGACTCATCCTTTGAGGAGGATAGCCCTGATCGAGCCCCTAGAAGGAGGCGTGGAAGCAAGGAGCCTGTAGGCCGTGCTCGGAAAACTACTGGAGGACGTCCCCTTACTGCTATGGAGAGAATCCAAAAGCATGAGGCTAAGATCCAGAAGTTGAAGGATATCTTGGCAAGAGAGCAACAGAGGCAAGGTAATTGCCCACCAACCGGAGCTGGAGGTGCTGAAATCCCGTTTGTGGATCTGGAAGAGCCCTCTAGAGATAGAACAAGACGTTCAAGGGTCGAAACCCCAAGGGGTGATCCCTATAAACTGACACAGTTGGGAAATCCCGACGATCCTACCCCACCGTTTACCGATGAGGTTATGAATGCCCATATTTCAAGAAGGTTTAAGATGCCCACCATCAAATCCTATGATGGAACAATGGGAACAACACGAACTCAAAAAAGAGAAAGACAGATCAAGAATATGACGTCAGGATTCTGAATCTCCCCTTAAAAAACGAAATAAGAATCAGTTCTGCCGATTCCATAAAGAAGTCGGTCATGATACAGATGATTGCCGACAACTTAAGGATGAGATTGAGTTCTTGATTCGGAGAGGAAAACTCAGTAAATTCACCAAGGATGGGACTCAAGGAAGTCAGAGGGGAAACTATGAAAGGAAGGAATACGATAGACAAGACAATGATTAAGGTCGTAACCCTAAGCCCCGAGGGCCAACTGTGAACATGATATTTGGAGGACCAACTGCTGCTGGGCCTTCCAGAAATTCAAGGAAATCTTATTCCCGAGAGGTAATGACTGTGGTCGGAGAGGTACCAAAGCGTGCCAAGACAGATGTGTCCATAAGTTTCGATGATTCTGATTTGGAGGGAGTGAAATTTCCCCACGATGACCCTTTAGTCATCATACCTGTGATAGGCAATTATGAAGTTAAAAGAGTTCTAGTTGACAACGGGGCGTTAGTGGATATTCTTTTCCATGACGCTTTCATCAAGATGGGTTACTCGGACACCCAGTTAACACCATCGGATATGTCCATCTATGGTTTCAATGGAGTGAAATCAAAGGTAGAAGGCGCGATACAACTTCCCATGACAATGGGACAAGACCCGAAATCAACTACCCAGATGTTGAATTTCATAGTCATCATGGCAAGTTCGACCTACAACGCAATCCTGGGAAGGACGGGACTCCTTGCATTTAAGGCTGTAGCCTCTTCCTAACACCTGAAAATCAAATTCCCGATAAGAAACGGGATTGGAGAAGAATGGGGTGACCAAAGAATGGCTAGAAGCTGTTACATAGTCGCGTTAAGGCCTGACAGAACCGGGGGGCAAGTACTCCCAATTGAAGACATGGATGTCCGGGACGATGAGGGGAATAGGGGAAAACTAGTTGAGGATCTGATCCCCATCCCCTTGATCCCAGAAGAACCAGATAAGGTCACTTATGTCGGAGCTCTATTGACCGAGTCTTTGAAAGGCAAGTTGACTACCTTTCTTCAAGAAAATAACGACGTCTTCGCTTGGACAGCGGCGGACATACCAGGGATTGATCCCCAGTTGATAACTCACAAGTTGAATGTGGATCCTAATAGGAAGACCATAAAACAAAAGAAGAGGAACTTCGCTCCTGAAAGGCAAGAGGCCATCAAGCAAGAAGTTGATAAGCTCCTGGAAGTGGGCTTCATCGAAGAAATTCAGTTCCCGGAATGGTTGGCCAACCCGGTGATGGTCAAAAAAGCCAATGGGAAGTGGAGGATGTGTGTCGATTTCACAGACTTGAATGACGCATGTCCTAAGGATTGTTTTCCCTTACCAAGGATCGATGCCCTGATTGACGCTACGGCTGGGCACGAGATGTTAAGCTTCATGGATGCCTTCAGTGGCTATAACCAGATAAAGATGCACAAGGATGACACCAACAAGGAGCCACTTACAAAAGGCTAGTGAACAAAATTTTTGAACACCTCATTGGCATGACCATGGAGGTCTACGTGGATGACATGTTAGTCAAGAGCCTCGATAAGGCAGATTATATAAAACACCTTCGTGAGGCATTTGAAGTACTGAGGCACCACCAGATAATGTTAAATCCAACTAAGTGTGCCTTCGGAGTAGGCTCGGGAAAATTCTTAGGCCTGATGGTTTCCAAGAGAGGAATTAAGGCCAATCCCGATAAGATCAAAGCAATCCTAGACATGGAACCACCACGGACTGTCAAGGACGTCTAGAAATTGACAGGAAGAGTGGCGGCATTGGGAAGATTCATCTCCAAGTCAGGGGAGAAGTGCTTACCTTTCTTCAAAGCACTTAAGAACGTGAAAAATTTCGAATGGACGGCTGAAAGCCAAGAAGCCTATGAGGCCCTGAAAAAGTACATGGTCGGAGCGCCACTGTTGGCCAAGCCAAAACCAAATGAAGTTCTTTATCTATGCTTGGCTGTCTCCAACATTGCACTAGGAGCCGTCCTGGTAAAGGAAGAATTGAAGGTTCAGAAACCCATATACTATGTAAGCAAGATCCTGCATGGAGCCGAGATAAACTACTCTACTATCGAGAAGTTTGCTTTAGCCTTGATAATGGCCTCGAGGAAGCTACGACCCTACTTTCAGGCTCACAAGATTGAGGTCCTGACTGATCAGCCTCTAAGAAACATCTTGCATAGTCTTAAAGTGAGCGGAAGATTGATCAAATGGGCTATTGAGCTAGGAGAATTCGATATCAAGTATAAGCCTAGGACGTCCATAAAAGCTCAGGCACTCGCTGACTTCATGGTTGAATGTACCATTGACAACCAAGAAGTCGGGGGGCATGAAGAGATAGTGGAAGAGAAGAAAGATGAAGGAGACTTGATGTCCAAAGAATACTGGGTGCTCTATTTTGATGGGGCATCAAAAACAAAAACAAGTGGAGCTGGTCTAGTTCTGCGAAGTCCAGATGGGTTCCTAGTCGAATATGCTCTAAAGCTAGACTTTCCAACGACTAATAATGAAGCTGAGTATGAGGCTCTGATAGCCGGTTTGACCTTAGCAAGGAAATTAAGGGTCAAGCACCTCAAAGTTTATGGAGACTCGAGACTTGTAGTTGCACAAGTGAATGGTGAGTTTGAAGCTCCTGAGGAAACTATGGCAGAATATCTAAGGATAGCCAAGGGTGTTATGACTCAATTCGAGGAATGATACATGGAACACATCCCGAGGGAGGAGAACATTAAGGCAGATGCCCTCTCTAAGTTCGCTTCCTCGGAGATAGAGAACTATGTTGGGAGTGTTTACTTTCAGGTCTTGAAGACCCCTACTATCAATGTGAAGTTGGTGACACCGATCGATGTGCAAAGCTGTGGGATGGATCCTATCAAGGCTCACTTGGAAACGGGATGGCTCCCTGAAGATGTCATGGAAGCACGTAAACTCTCGGTAAGAGCTCTAAGATACACCCTGATTGAGGGTTTGCGATACAAGAGATCTTTTGTGATCCCGTACTTGAAGTGCTTGAGGCCCAGGAGGCCAGAGAAACACTCGAAGAAGTGCACGAAGGGATGTGTGGGCAACACCTGGGGGGCAGAGCCCTTGCTCATAAAATACGTCCCCTTGCTCATACCAACGACTATTTAAGGGATGAACCCTCTAACAACATGAATTCAAGGAACTGAAACCTACTAAATTGGAGTCCAAAGAATGGATTCAAACCCTAAAGGGATGTATCCCCAATTTAGAGGGGTGACTTTGCTTACAATCGCAAACACCCTAACATGATTACGAATCTCTATAATGGTGTTACCGTCACCAATAGGACAAAACCCAAGTTATGGGCTCCTACCCCTATGAGGGCTGAGGGCATGAATTACCATATGTTTAAATACTCATCATAAAAAATTCACTTGCAGGGATGATTATTCTCAACCTCGAAGGTCCGAAATAATAAATCTTAGCTCATGAAGCACGTTTGATACATCAATAGGCATGACAGCCCTTAAGGCCTAGGGTGGCCTCTATCAATGATTCGACAGATATTTTTAAGAAGATTGATGAAATTAGCTCGTGAAGCTCATATTCAATCATTGAAACAAGATCTGGAAAGATTATAGACTCGAAAGTCCCAAAGAGAAAGAATCCCCTCTGTTATTAACTCGAATTATACTCCCGGAAGGACGAGGGTTGATACCCAAAAATTGAACCTAATGGCTTGGTGCGTTTAAGAGATCGTGATGATCCAACGAAAGTTTACAAAGAAATTCAAGATACCCCATAATCACGATCGATGATAGGGTGGTGATCAACTAAATCATATACGGATTTTCCAACACATCCTTGTTACAAGCAGTCACGGATGCTAACAAATGTAGCCACGTAAGGCGTTTCCCCAAATTTTGGGGGGCATGACACAATGTTGGTATAATCGCTTACCTCCAAACTCTGCCGAGTCTCTCAAAGACTTGAGTAAGGTGTTAATCACCCACTTTGTCAATACAAGTGGTCAGGTAACCACCAGAGATGTTGACATCCATTAACTCACTAATCCTATTTGCCATTTGGGGAATGGATATACTTGGGCCATTTCCAATAGCCAGTAAGCAAAGAAAGTTCTTGATAGCAGCAATCGACTGCTTCACCAAGTGGATTGAGGCTAAACCTTCAGCCAAGATAACCACCAAACAAGTAATGCACTTCTGGAAAAGTGTAATATGCAGATGTGAAATTCCACGAATCCTGGTTACGGACAATGGAACTCAGTTTAACAATGATGAGTTCAAGAAGTATTGTGAAGAGAATGATATCCAATCGCGTTTCACTTCTGTTACCCATCCTCAAGCAGATGAGCAAGCTGAGGTTGCAAATTGAATTATCCGAAATGGACTAAAGGGTTGAAACCCCATGAACCTAAGACATTCAGTCCAAACCCCATCATTCGATATGCTCAATGTAAGGCTTGAAGCCGAAATAAGATCCCAAGTCTCGAAAAAGACCAGTATAATTTCTATGAAATCTTAGTGCATTATCATGGATGTTGGGAAGCATGATCAGCCATTTTAATCCCAGAAGTTCTTCAAGTCTTCAAGAAATCATCAAGGGATGAAGATCGAACCCAGAAAATCTTTAAAAAATGAAGATTGGGCCCAGAAAACTCTAAGCTCAAAGTGAGGCAATGAATTTAGGCCAGGTTAGGCCTAGTTCAATCAAGGCCCATGCTGGCTAGGCCCAAACCCCAAACGGGTCATGTCCAACAGAATAAACTCCCGAAAGGAGCACTCAAAATTTTAAAGTCGAATTAGTGCTAATTCCAAGTCGCAGAGGTAAAGTCGAAATTATACCACAAAAGAGGTTTGAATGCTTCGATCTCACGGCAAAATGAGATCGTGAAAGGCCTTGGAATGAGGTCGAAAAATAAAGGTTTGAGCTCGCAAGTTTGAGCTCGAAAATACATGCAGAGGTAAGGTAAAACACGACGATCTACATCCCTGTGCGGACGAAACCTTGAGGTCGTTAATAACCTACGGATGAGGTCGAAAAACAGTTGAAATGTGAGGCCCACGTCGAACAAAAGGCCGGAAATTAATTAGGTTTAGTCTTAAAGGCTAAACACCATGACGCAATCAAGGCCTAACATGGCCCAATCAAATTTCTGTAGAAATCCCAAAAGGCTGAAATGATTAAAAGTGGCCTAAAGGCTCTACAAAGACCAAGTCAAGCAAATGACTCAAGAATGAAGGAACAAGTGATAGTAGGCTTAATAAATTATGTAGGCCCATCTTGGATCAAGCCCAAACTAAAGGCCTGATAAGGTCCAGACAAAAATGAATGGCGAAAGTTGATAACAAAGGCACGAAAGCCTAACAAACTTTTAGTTGGACTTGAGTAACAAGGCCTGTTAAGGCCCAAGTCAAAATCAATTAGGACTTCAAGATGAAGAGCCCAAATATGCGATTGGGTTCACGAGGAAAGGCCCCAAACTCTGATGAGTCTAAGGCCCGAAACAAAGGAAAGGCCCAATCAAAACTTAAAAAGTTTATAGGCCCAACGATTTGAAAATCTAGATTCAGCCCAAGAAAATTAAAGGCCAAACAGGGCCCGTTGAAGTCCATAATAGGATTGGGAGTTACCAAAAGAAAGCACGAGGTCGTGACCATCGATCTCGTTTTCTAGTATAAGTACGAGCTCGACCATGCAACTTGGAAAATTCCATTTGAGGTCGTGAACGACCTCGAAAGATAAGGTCGCTTCTGACTTATGAAAAGCAAAGTAAGGCCACCACACAAACTGAGGTCGTTATGACATAGCTTGAGATCGCAAATCTCAGGTCGAATTTGAAATGGGAAATGTAAAAAATCCCCACGACCTGGGGCTCATTTGAGGTCGTTCTTGTGCTGTATTGAAGTCGAGGTTGAAAACGCGTAAAAATGAAGTCGGCAAGTTGAGGTCGAAATTAACCTACGATTCGAGGTCGAGACAGACGACCTGGGATTAAAATCCTGGTCGAACAAACATGAAAATCCTGAAAAGAAGCCACGACCTACCACTCCAATTGAGATCGTGGTAATATGGCTTGAGATCGCAAATCTCAGGTCGAATTTGAACTAGGAAATGTAAAAAATCCCCACGACCTGGGATTTATTTTGAGGTCGAAGAAACACTGGATTTCCTGGAAAAAAGCTACGACTTGGCCCCTATTTGAGCTCGTTTTTGAGCTCGAAATTGAACTAGTTGAGCTCGAAATGTCCAGGTCGAAAATGACTTAAGAAATAGGGAAAAAGGCTACGACCTGGGGCTGTTTGAGCTCGTTTTTGAGCTCGAAAATGTACTAGTTGAGCTCGAAATTTCCAGGTCGAAAATGACTTAGGAAGTAAGAAAAATGGTTGCGACCTTGAGGCAGTTTGAGCTCGAATTTGAGCTCGGGTTTGCAAAATTTCGAGCCGAAACGATAATTTCTGAATAGTACTAGTCTTCAGAAATAAAAAATTTCCAGCCAGGGGCTCTGCCCCTTGGACCCCGCCAGGGGCTGCCGCCCCTTGGACCCCGCCCGGGGGCTGCCGCCCCCGGACCCCCGCTAGCACCGTTTAGTGCCGATTAAGCACCGTTTAGTGCCTGTTAGCACCGATTAGTGCCGATTAGCACCGTTTAGTGCCGGTATAGCACCGTTTAGCGCCAATTAGTGCCGTTAGTGCCGTTTTACGCCATTCGACGTTGTTTAAACACTGTTTAAGCATTGTTCATGGCTGATTAGCGCTGCCTGGTGCCATTTAACACCGCTTAGTGTCATTCAACATCGTCGTGAATGCGTCGGTCGCTCCACGCTTTACATTAAGATGATAAGTTGAAAATACTCATGTAAGAGCAATAAACCCTGACCCAAGTCTCATGTAAGGCCGTTATAACTTCAAGGAAAACCTGATCAGTTTTCCTAGAAGTTGGGGGGCAAATGATATGGGCTAAAAGTAAGCCCTAAAGACACATTTAATGTGGCATTAATTAGACCCGAAATGGTCCAAACGTGGGGCCCACCAGGTGGGCCCAAACCCTATTTACAATATTAATTTCGTAATTAATATTAGGGATAATAAACAGCTCAGCAATAAGTGTCATTATCTCTACAAGGAGTAGCCTCCAAGGCATACACTCATACATGGAAACAGACTCCTACAAGGAAGGGGTCTAGAACTTTCCTCGAGGTTGACTTACCCACCAAGTCACCTAACCCTACCATAACTCTAAGGCTTCTCAGCCTATATAAAGGGTCAGACCCCTCACCTCAGAACTACGTTTTTGGCTTGATCTTTGATACACATCAAAGTACGTAGGCATCTTGTGAAGGCAGATCTAGCCACGAGCATGAGAGCAGCCATTAAAGCACGAAGCTCACGTACCCTAGCATTAAATACAGCAAACCCTAGCCGCGATCTAATAACCTAGTTTTTATTCCACAATAGTTATATTGGGGGGAAGACATCAACTTGGAGGAGTGTAAGTTTTGTTCACAGGGAAGATACAAAGTAAGAACTGGAAGATCCAGAAAGGAGAAAAAGAAAGTGCCCATTAAAAGGATGATCTACTTTCCATTGGCACCGAGATTGCAAAGACTGTATGCTTCACCGACTACTGCAGCCCATATGAGATGGCATGCCGAACATCATCAAGAAGAAGATGTGATGCGTCATTGTTCAGATTCAGAGGAGTGGAAACAATTTGACAGAGCACACCCTTCATTTTCCTCAGAGATAAGAAATGTTAGACTCGGACTTTCGGCTGATTGGTTTCAACCATTTAGTGAAACAGGCAGACAATATTCTTCTTGGCCAATTATAGTGACTCCATATAATCTAGCCCCGTGGATGTGTTCAAAAGAACAGTACTTATTTTTGTCTGTACTTGTACCTGGGCCAAAAAATCCAAAACAGAAGATAGATGTTTTCCTCCAGCCGTTAATTGCTGAGTTAAAAATGTTGTGGGAAGATGGGGTGGAGACCTGGGATAATTCTTTGAAACAAAATTTTCGCATGCGAGCTGCATTGATGTGGACTATCAATGACTTTCCTGCTTACTCAATGTTGTCTAGATGGAAAACTGCTGGTCATTTAGCTTGTCCTCATTGTGCTCATGATCATGATGCTTATAATCTTTCACATGGTGGAAAGACTACATGGTTTGATAATCATCGAAAATTTCTACCTACCAATCATCCATTTCGAAAGAATAAAAACTGGTTTACCAAAGGAAAGACAGTGACTGAGTCGGCCCCACCAGTGAGAACGGGTGAAGAAGTATTGCAAGAAATTGAGATGTTTGGTTTGATGAAAATTACTGAATTGGGAAGTGAAGAGCATAATGCCAAGATCATCAAAACCTACAACTGTGGATGGAAAAAAAGAAGTATCTTTTGGGATTTGCCATATTGGAGGACATTGAATATTAGACATAACCTTGATGTTATGCATGTTGAGAAAAATGTCTTTGAGAATATTTTCAACACTATCATGGCTATTGAAGGAAAAACCAAAGATAATTCTAAGGCAAGAGATGATATTGCAGAGATTTGTCGAAGGCCGGAGTTAGCATATGATGAGTCAACAAGAAAGTATCCAAAAGCATGTTATAGTTTGGACAAGAAGGGTAAAGAAAAAGTGTGTGAGTGGTTGAAAGATCTCAAATTTCCAGATGGATATGTGTCAAATATGGGGCGTTGCATCAACATGAACAAATTCAAGTTATTTGGAATGAAGAGTCATGATTGTCACGTGTTTATGCAACGACTTCTTCCGATTGCTTTTCGGGAGTTTCTTCCGAATAATGTTTGGGAAGCTATCACAGAATTAAACCTTTTCTTCAGAGATCTCACTTCGGCTACTTTAAAGATAAGTGACATGCGTAGGCTTGAAGAACAAATTCCTGTTATACTTTGCAAGTTAGAGCGCATATTCCCACCAGGATTGTTTGACTCAATGGAACATCTTTTAGTGCACTTGTCATATGAAGCATGCATTGCAGGTCCTGTACAATATCGTTGGATGTATCCTTTCGAAAGATTTTTGCGTCACTTGAAGAATAATGTGAAAAATAAAGCTCGGGTTGAAGGATCAATATGCAATGCTTTTTTGGTTGAGGAAGCTTCCACTTTTTGCTCACATTACTTTCAACAACATGTTCGAACAAAACATAGAAAAGTTCCCAGAAATGCTTCTACTATAGGTGAAGAGAGTTTTGGAGGAAACATTTCTATATTTTCTCATCCCGGACGTTCACATGGGAGTGTTAGTACTCGTTATCTAGATGATCGAGAATATATGGCAGCTCATAATTATATCTTATTTAACTGTCCAGAGGTTGCACCATATACCCGGTAAGTTTATTTCGTCATATCGAGTCTCTGCAAAGAATTGACAAATCATGTATGAGCAACTGGAGCCTACCGGATATAATTGGAAATCACTTTCAAAGTCAACCCAAGATTTTTATTTTGAAGAATTCAAGGTAATTACTGCCTGATTGGAATTAGATCATTAAAGTTTCAACTTTGTTATTGATTTCTAGTGGTAAATTTAAAACCCCTGTTACTAAGGTAATTACTAAATGCCTAGGATAGGAAGTTTGCGTGTGAGAATTCTACGTCTTGCTCAATTGCTTATAGTCTCTGTTGGTAAAACTGGTATAAAACTGGATTAGTTTATTATCTAGTTCGATTTTAGTTCCATCCAGAAGTAGGATTGTAGATACAGGAATCTTGTTGATGGAATTTTATGTATAATCTTGTTAACTTGTATTTCTGTCTACATAATTATATGTATCATAAACATCTCTGTGTTTCTTGCTTAACTACTGCACTTGCATTGCTTTATAGAAATTGCTTTCTAGTGAATTTGGGATGTAAAATTATGTTATCTGGTTAATTGTCATCTCAGCATCTGGTGCATATACATATAAGTGTTTGCTGGCATCTTTAGTTGGTCTCTGTACTTCTCTCAGTACTTGTGTAATTAATGAGACTGTTCAGGGACAGTCCTTTGTTCCTTACTGTCGTACTTGTGTACTTTGCTGGCGCTATTTAAGGACAGTCCTTGCACTATTGTATGTACTTGTGTTGCAGTATATGCTTGTCCAGTTTGCACTGTTATGTAAACTTGTTTACAGTAAAGAAAATATCTTCATCAATTTTGTTTTCTTCACATGCGCACACAGATTATATATATACTATAAAAGCTGGTTAATTTTTTGTAATTCTTTTTTTTTAATTATAGAAATACTTCGTGTGGAGGCAATCTGATGCCATAATATACGAGGGCTGGCTAAATAACGCAAGGAGAAAGTATTCTGAAGTGGTTTCCAATGCTCGTTCTGATTGGGAAAATCACAACAAATGAGATAATAGAGTTGGTATGAATGTCTACTTAAGCTGGGTTGAGTTTTGGAAAACGGAGGAATTCAAAAAGAAGTCTACAACTCAGAAAAACAATCGTCGTAGCGGGGACGATGGCCGCCCTTCAACACATACGAGTGGTTCTGCTTCTCATAGGGTAGTTGCAGCTCGTATGGTAAGCTTTGTCAGTAATATTTTTAATTAATTAATTTGCATTTGATTTGCGATTAACTATTTTTTTTAACAGAAATTACAGTATAAGTGTGAGCCCACTGCGGATCAGTTGTTTAAATTGACGCACACCAGACGTGTGAAGAAAAAGTAAAATCTGATTGATCAGGATGATGAGGATGTTGAGGATTGCGAGGATGGAGAGGAAGGCGAACTTATATGGATTGACAAAAAAAGTCAACGAATATATGTAAGTGTTTTTCATAATTTTTAGAATAAATTGCTGCACGTTTTATGTTATAATCTTGTTGGATGGAATAATGTGATGCTGTTAAGGTTCAGCTGTAGCATTTTAAAGAATTGGGTATATATGATGGCTTGCACAAACTGACAAACAGTTGCTGCTTGACGTAGCTGTGAGCGGTAGTCAATATTATGAAGATTTAATGTTGCTGCAAGCCTGCAACTTTAGCCCCCAGTCTTTCTGAAAATGTTAGATTGGGTGTGCATACACCTTTGAATAGAGTTTCTAGCCTCTGTTCAAATGAGGCCTGAGAGTCTCATGAGTCATGAGTCATGTCCATTTGAATACAATGAAGGGTTAAGTAGTATATTTTTACTCCTGCATTTAACATTAGGGTCTCTATCTTCTGTGTTATAATGTCTTCAAGATTTAATGTCGTTCTGCAATTTCTAAGAAATTTCCACGCATCTTCTAATTAAGTGTTGCACGCATCTTCCAAAGAACAAAAAGTAAAATATGGGCAAAATAACAGAGAGGATCTGATCTTGAATCAGTTACTTGTGGATTCAAGATTGGTTACTTATATGTTAAACATCAATGTAAATTTTGGATGCAAGCAACATTATAATGTTAATTATATATTATGCATGCTAGTCAGAAAATCAAATCAATAAGATCCCATTCATGCAGTAGAACATAATCCTGCAGATTGTAGTATATATGAAAGTGCTCCTCTGGTTCACATTAAATATCACCAGAGACAGACTTCAGACTGAATCTTTTATTTATTGAACACAGACTTCATTTTCTTGAGACCTAAAGTTGGTTATTATATTAAGAAACCTTACATGACTTTATGAAATTGAGCTTTTGGCAAGTTAAAAAAAAATAAATAAATAAAACATGATGCTTGTATTTTACTATGATGCCATGTGATGAAAATTGTTAACTGATGCTTGTATTTTATTATATGATAAAGATGTGTGTTTCTATTCATGAAATTTTGATTGTTCTGAACAAAAAAAATAAAATAACTTGTCCAGGTTTTTCTAACAAAAAAATTAAAATATTTCTCCAGGTTTTGATTGTTATTCAATTTTAACTGTTCAGGGTTATGTATATATTTATTATATTATACCCATATTTGCGATTCTTGTTAGCATTGAACCTGTTTGCGAATCAGTTTAGGTAACTACTTGGTAATTGTTGTAAACAGGAGACTTTTCTGGTTCTTTTAGAACAGCAGGAGAAAGTTGGGCCTGTGGATAGAAATGCCAGAAATGCTTTGTTTCTTGAAGCAACCGGAGGACCTGACAAGAAAAAGAGAGTATATGGACTTGGTTCTTCTCAAAATCTCTTTTATCAATCTAAGATTATGCCTTGTACTTCGTCCTTTGCGAGTGAAGAAAATCAGAAGTTGCAAGAAGAATTGAAAGACGTGAAGGATCGGATGAAAGCAATGGAAAGGCAGCTAGCCATGTCATGTAACTCAGTCCAATGTCCTCAATCCCCCGCTGATTTAGATAATCAAAGTGATGACAATAGTATGTAATTTAGTATTTATGCCATACTCTTCTGACTTATGTTGCTTACGACACCGGGAAAAATCTTGGTATGGTGGTTTATTAGTAGTTCAACCTGTAATTTGTAGGGCTAGACTGATGCAGCTCTTTAAGCCCCATTTTGAATTTCTACTATCTAATGAATGCCCACTGTTATTACAATCTTTTGAACCTTTTGTTTTATAAATGCGTAAATTGTACAGGTCTAGTAAATTGAAAATAGTAATGTTTGGTATAGTTGTTAATATTCTGTTGGCATTGTGTCACAGTTTTGTCCTGTTGGCAATTAGTTGTTGAGAACTTTCCGTTGGGAATCTGTTATTACATAGTTGTTGAGAACTTTCCGTTGGGAATCTGTTATTACATAGCTGCTGAGAACTTTCTGTTGGGAATCTGTTATAAAATAGTTGCTAAGAAATTTCCGTTGGGAATCTATTATTACATAGTCGCTTACAAGAGTTCTGTTATTGTTCTCTTGGTATTCCGTTGGTAAGTTTAGTAACGGAAACAATTTCGTTGGTAACGATTTCCCAACAAGCTTTCCTCCAACAGACACATTTGGTAGCCATTCCGTTGGTAAAGGGTTTTCCCAACGGATTTCCTTAATCTACCAACGGAATTTTCTGTTGTTAAATCTGGGTTTTCTTGTAGTGAATATAGAAAAGCAAAATTTATTTGAGTTTCGATGTAAAATGTGTGGGTACAAATTTTTTAAAAGAATTTCCGTGCCACGGGCTAGTACTCAAAATGAGACCAACGGACCAATTTTTTGTCTTCGAAAAAGATTCATGGTCCATCATATTTGTAATTTGTAAGCAAATAAAGTAAAAAATAAGGCCATTTTATTAATATCTATTGAATTTAGGTTTCAATTGACCACGTATGTGGTCTCGGTGAAATAATGATAAATCATATTGATATTCTTTCTAAACATATAAATTATTAAAAGGCATTATTTTAAATAAAATTATAAATGATTGGATGGGAATAAAAGAGTAAGATTTTAGTTTTCGATCAATATTTTTTTATTCACTAATATTGCTATGTTAAATCTTCATTAAAACAATTTTTATTAAAAATACTGAATAAACAAATTCATTAATATTTTATTTACTTTCTCTCCAGTTATAATACTGAGTAAACATTTTTCTTCTTATTTCTCATTCATATTTCATCTTTTTGCAATAAATTTTAATCAATATATTTTTGCATATAATAATAATTATAGTTAAGAATATTGAAGATTTGTGTGTAATATAGTTTTTACATTTGTTTTGTTAAAAATTTTTATTCGGGTTTATTAGTATACGAACAAATAAAATATATCAACCAATTAATTGACGAGTATCTAATTTTTCAGTGGATATAATTTGCGCATAACATAAAATATATCACCCAATTAACGAGTATCTAATTTTTCAATACGTGGATTTGATTATATTCCAATTCTTCCCCATTGGCTCTCGAATGACAATGTGTTTCTTTTCCCACCGAATAAATCAAAGGTATCTAGGAAATTTCCACCGAAAGTGGTACTTATAACAACAATTCTAGGGACCCCAAATTTAGTCCTCAAAAAAGTCCCCAAATGACATGGCATGAGTGATTTGGCAAATTGTAGTGTTTTAATTGGATGGCCCTGGCGGGCCCATTAAAATTATAACCAATCACATTCATTTGGTAACAATTTTTGGTACCCAATTTGGTACCTCTAGCATTTTTCATTCCAAAATGATAAGGTATGAGATGCAGTTGCAGTACCCTTATCTCATGACTCCTGAAAAATACCTTCCATACCAAGTTCTATAAAAAGCCATTTAAATTCATCAAGAAAAACAACAAACTGATCATATACAGAGTCTAAAATCTCGATACCAAATAATCAAGATCAACAAATGGGTATCGAATACGAAGAGGATTCGTCACCAGGATACGGATACCAGCAGCAGAACTACACATCAATGGCGCAACAAAATTACACTACGCATCAGCCAAAGTATGCAATAGCACAACAAACTTACATGACCCATCAGCCAAATTATACAATGGCGCAGCACAACTACAATGTCGAAGACGAGCATGATTACGACGACAACAATAGTTATTATTCTACTAATGATCGTCACTACAGTAGCGGACTTAATCAAGCCATACCTAGTAGTTATCATCATCATCATCATCATCATCATCAGCAGCAGCAGCAGCAGCAGCACTACAATCACCGAGTCGTGCAGCCTGTTGCTCTGTACGCTCCACCTCCCTCCGTGAGGGGCTGGGGAAGTAGCAACTCTCAACAGTACTTTGGCAACCGTGGATCGAAGTATAGCGGTTCGGGTTATAATGTGCACCAGAATTCCAGTGGTGGCTACCAGAGTGAGTGGATGTATAACTAACTGTATTCGGACCTTATGCACAAATAACAATATTGAGGCCTAAGTGCTCCAATAAATTATGCATCTGTGTTCCAGTTTTCATGTTTTGATCTATATATTTATGTAGACCACTTGAAAGTGAATTGAATGTTTATATTTCAAGAAGAAACATGAGTAAACGAACCCGTAGTACTATAATTACTTTAGATCTATTATTATGTTTCTTGTTTAGAATTCTTAGACCAATATGATCCTATTTTGTTTACATAATTTGTTATATCGAATTGTCCAAGATGAATTTTTTTTAAAAACAACCTTTTCATTCTATTGGAATGGTCTGCGTAAAATTTACAATTCAAATATAATTGGTATCTTTAGTTGGTTGATTTGAACCTCAGAATTTTCATTACATTTACCATTAAAAACACGCACAAATATGAATTTCTTTCCCAAAAAATGACGAGAGGAAATATTCTGTTACATACCACATCATTTATCAAAGCTCAAGAGAGCAAGAACATAAATGTATCATATTTTGTAGCTATTAAGCTTGTCGGTTTCGCATGAGTCATGAGACTGATGAAAATGGGCTAATACCACTTGATTTTAAACAACTCATAAGTTACTTTTTAGAGTCACCTTCTTTTTCAGATTAAACCTTGTGGCGAAGAAAAGATCCCTAACCCATAGAGGAGACCATGAAAGCACTGCAAACAAACCAGTCATGTGCCCAAAAACAATCTCCTTAGGCGGTTTCGGGTTCAAAACTTTCTTCACCACATGCCTTGCAAACACTGCAGCATCCGTGGCCTTGCTACCTTGCGACGCCCTTGCTCGCTCAGCAATATCATCCTTAAAATCTGAGTACAGTTTCCACTCGTACTCGGCTAATTTAGCCGTGTTGTTATTCCCAAGATTCGACCTAATAGACCCCGGGAGAACCAAAATCACATCAATGCTGAATGGCTTCAGCTCAACTCGTAAGCTGCTCGACATTGCATGAATTGCAGCCTTGCTAGCACAATAAGAACCTGCCCAAGGAGTTGGAACTCTCCCTACAACACTTCCTATATTAACGATCCGGCCACTTTGTTGCCTTGCCATGTAAGGTACTACATGTTGAACCATACGAAGTTGCCCGAGCGTGTTGATTTCATAAGCCTTTCGAATAGCATCTAACGAAAGCTCAGCCAGAGGACCAGTGCTTCCTACACCAGCATTGTTGATCAAGATGTCAATTTTGCCACATTTTGAAATGACAGTTTTTACAGCTGACGCAACACTTTCATCAGATGATACATCGAGCACAAGGGTTTCGATTTGATCTTCTTGTTGTAGCTCAGACATATCAGAAAACCTTGTGGCGATATCGGTTGCAAAAACGGTGCAACTCTGTGCAGCAAACGCTTTGCAGTATTCATTACCAATGCCACCTTTGGCACAACCAGTGACCAACACAACCTTATTGCTTGCGCTCATGTTAATGTTTCCAGAATGTTGAACGACACAAGGAAATGATATATATATATATATATATATATATATATATATATGAGAAAAATGGGCCTGAGGATGTCCTCAGGTAGTTCTCCTGAGGTTATAAGACTCTATAAGTGACCCCGCAAGGGCATTTTTGTAATATCAAATTTTTTATCAGTAGATTTACCTAAATATCCTTAAAATTGTATTGGAAAGCTTTTAAGCTCAGGGTTCTGCCTGAGATCATCCTAAGGCACATGAATCCCTATATATATTTGTATAAATATTAGATTGGAAAATACTAGGTACCCCAAATTGGTACCCCAAATTCTTTTCCCAAATGACATGGCAAGTAATTATTGGTTATAATTATGATGGGCCCGCCAGGGCCATCCAATTAAAATATTCCAAAATGCCAATTAATGAATGCCACATCATTTGGTGTCAAAATTTGGTACCCAATTTGGGGTCTGTAGCACTACCTATTAGATTTCATTGTTCTGTTTCTGCTTGGTAATATCGTTGAGGTTAAAAAGAGTGAAGCATATGCTTTAGAATATATTTTACTATTATTATTTTTTATCATTTAGGGAGAATACATCAAGAAAGCCGGCTTGTCAGCAGCTGGGTTTCATCCAGTGCAATGAGTCTTTGAATTGCTAATTCAGCACGATCCTATTCTGCACTGTTGAATTTAAATATTTTAAAGGGTACATTAGTTTCCCCGTCTTTTCTAACCTATGAAGTAGTAGAGTATATATTCATTGACATTGTTAAGGATGTTCTTAAACTAACAAACAAACTTTTTCAAGAATATTGTAAAAATTACATATAAATAGTTTGCTTCTTTATATGTACTGATGCAAAAGGTTGTGTAGTTGCAGGGTCCCTTTACTGATGTAAATGAATGCACAAATAGGAAGGCAGTCCCTTTACTGATGTAAATGAATGCACAAATAGGAATTTCGTTTGGCAAAACACTCACAAAGGCAGATATTTTGCTGGGATCTTAAACATGGCATTGCAGACCACTACATAAAAATGTTACTGCACCACATGCTTAGCACAAGTCCAACATAATTGACGTAACATAGATAAAAAAAAATGCTAAGACGTGCAGATGAATAAATATCGGAAAGGACCATATGGCAGAGTTATGCGTCTGCATTTAGAAGAGATCTCATTGAAGAAGCATAAGGCTGGTAGCCACACGCAAGACCATATGGTAAATATTGCATTCCTGATTTTTGTAATAATAAAACATTCAACCACAAGGCTAGCTCTCAGAAGAGGACAGGAAATTAGTCCCTATCAAGTGAAAGCGAGAACATTAATCTCGTAGAACTAAAACATGTCGTAGTTGACTTCTTAGTCTTAGGCATATCAATTAATTCTTACCCAAGAGTTTTAAAGAGGATGCTCATTCAGTTTTGCCAGCAGTGCCTCGATAGATAGAAAACCCGAAACTTTGAATAACTCGGGATTCACTTGTCTTGCAACCTTCATACTGAGTGACTGGGTTAAGGCAAAGGCAAATTACACTATAAATTGACATACAAATCACTTATCCTGAAGAAATGTTGGTAGCTACGCAAAAGCACTTCTGAACAGTAGGTTTTATCTCGTGTAAATAACTCGAGTACTTAGAATTTCCTAATTTTTGTTGCATGCTAGGAGCCAGTCAGCCATGACGAACCAACACCATATAGACACAATCAATTAAGTCTAAATTCCTGACTCCACTGACCTACCTCCAGACTTCTTCAAGCTACCCAGTATACCATCAATTAACTTGTCCTTGTCATCCACAACTTCATCCGATACAAATGAATAGCTCTTAGAGGGCCTCAACTTCTGTTCACAGCTTCCTACATAATCTTTATTCTTTAAACTGCCTGAAGATAAAGACGGTACTGAATCCTTTCCAGAAGAACTGTCCACCAAATCAACTTTATCTGGTATTGCCCTTGTACAGTCCTTGCTGCTTCTGGTGTCATCCTCCTTATTTTGGTACCAATCAAGGATTTGTAGCAATGAGGTATCTTCTCCCTTTTTTGTATAATAATGACGCTCATCTCCTCTTGAAGATAAATTCTCTTCGTCAGAGCAAGATAAGTAATCGGCAGATGCTGGTTCATAGTCGTGATTAACCTGTTCAACAGCTTCTTTCTTTTTCTTTCTTGAACTTCCCATCTTCTGTCTCTTAGGAGCTGTACATGTAATTGGCCCCAGTTCCTCCCAAGTGGAATCAGGTAGATTGCTTATCTTTGGAGTGCCAGACATGTTTGCACCAAAATCACTTTTAGCATCACCAACATCAACTTTTTGAACAGAAGGATCTGTAGCTTCCATGCCGCTACTTTTCAAATCTATATCAAAAGGAGCTGCTGGCATTATCTTACCAGCCTCTATTTTTACCCCAGGCATGGTCTGTAATATACTTACCAATTTGTTGTAACTAAATTTGTGATTGTGAACTTCCAGCGGATAGCCATACTTCTCCAAGAACAATTTTCTAAATCTGCCTATACTTAATCCTTGCTGATATTCTGTGACAATCAACTCCACAAGCTTTCTGCAGTCAGCCACAACCTCATTTCTGGACTTGTTCGGGTTCTTGTGGATTGTTGGTGACAAATCCCCAGCAGGTGGAAGGTTCTGGTACTCTTTCTGTTTCTGTTTTTGCCAACTCTGTAACCCCGGCTGTGATTGTGCATCCAGAAAAATAGAGCTTAACCCCTTACAAGAACCCTTCTCAGCTGGCTGAATTAGTTTAAAAGGATACTTTATAGATAGGCATTCTTCCACCAATTTCTTATCAGAGATTAACAGGTCTACCAGGTGAAGAAGATCAGTTTCAGTGAGATCTCTCAGGACAGGTGGCCCTTGGTTTTGCAAATTATGTGACATCTCAACTCTGAAAAAATCAAGTTCGTTCTTTGTTCAGTATAAAAAATAACTCTCAAATTCAGTGCAGTGAAAATCTGTAAGAAACATAGGATCAAATGCAAATTCAATAGGGAATAAACTTACCAATCAATCAACCTATATATTTATGTAGTAAAAGAGTACTGTTTTTATCACATATATTGGCCATACAGCATTTATACTCTCCCTGGTGACTAAGAAAGACAAGCAGGAAGCTTTGCTTCATTATGGGAGTTAATATATCAAAATTCAGTTGAGACGTATTCTGATCTTGTTGAAGCAACTACCATAGCAGATTTTCTGAGTGCGAGAATATGCAATTTTAGAAGAATTTTATCAACTAGTGGAATTTTAGAAATCAGAGGTAGGTCTGAGACTCCGTAACACTTTAAAATGTATCTCGAATTGTGAATTGACAACACAAGTATGCATGGATTGGGGGAGGTACATACAAGGAAAACAGTAAATTATAAACTTTGTGTGTAGGTAAAAAGGATTCACATGAAAGTCTAAATTGTGTGATTACATGGCAGCTTTCTTGCTGTGTTACCTAACAGATATTGTTTAGAAGTAATGCACCCGCCTCCTTTAATGGAGGTTGAAAGTTCAAGCCTTGTCAAAAGCAAAGTAGGTGTGTGACACATGCGTTCATTTTAGGAAAAAGAAACCAAATGGTTTTGTTATTTTTTGATTCACATTGAAAGAACAAGCCTCTGCTAATTGGCACCATCTCTTTAAAGAAATTGAGTCAAATCGATATTTTGTGAACAAGCACCTCAATTACTGGTTATGCAGAAGGGGCTGATTAACTCCGCACATGACCCTCAAGTCTCAAGAACCCCAACTCAATTCAAAATAACTACTTCTAACTGTAACAATAACATTATTTGTTTCATACCACTGAAACTGTCAACCGCAATGCAACAGTTTGTTTGAACATGTAGAAAAAGCTCAAAAGAAATCATCAGTAGAAGCTCTAGTGGTGCATATTGCCAGCTATTATTAATATGATGATCAGTAATGAACAAAAAGGCCAGACATGCAAAGCTAATGTACAAAGACTTGAATATACCTGATACATGTTTGACCCTAGAAGGCTTTACAGGAAAAAACCTACTTTCTAAGTAGTAATATTATCAAGGTCTTTGGGTCAACTTCCTAACAAGATTAAAAAGCACCAACATTAAAAATAACAATCAACCAGGCCGATACGTAAATTCACAAACAATGTCGAAAGCAATTGAAAGTAAATCTGACCAACACTATCAAATTAATGGCCCACTATGCCAATTATAAATCCGAAAGATTTTTAGAAAGTGAATTCATACTAAGAACATTTCATGGCACAAAGTGAAAGTTTGATTTAGATGGCTGACAAACAGATCATGTCAGCAATCAAGGCGCTATAGAGCATGAATAAGAGATGTGTACCCAAATAACTAATGGAAAAAAAGATCAAGGAAAATGTAGAATGTGAGGAAGCTTTGCTAAAACAAACATGTACCTGGTCATTGACCTCTCAACCACATCTGACCCTTTTGGAGTATTTATGAATGTCACCATCTCATTCCAAAAAGATTCCGCTGAAAATATAGGATTTTCTTCAGTATTATCATCCCTAATCAAGTTCATTTCATCATTGTTTATTTTAACTGGATCGCTTAGCTCCTCGCTACGCCATAATTTACACCAATTAATGATCTGGTTTATTAAACCAGGGTACCTGCTAGACCTATCATTAGCTTCACAGCTCCTAGTAACATTTTCCGCGTTAATTGCTTCATCCATGGATGACAAATCTTCTGATACACCTACTGGATTATTACATGCAACAGATGACTCTACAACATTACTGTCTGCATCTTCTGCCTTCATATGGCTGTCGGTAGAAGTAGCACATACATCTGTTTTTTCGACATTATTCTCCATAGAACCACCATCCCTGGCACTAATCCATTTTCTCCAGATCCTTGTTAAAAAACCAACTTCGGGTACAGGATCCTGTTCCTGCAAGGAACATGGATAGCTGTTGGTAACTTCACCATTTTTTACTGTCTCAACATTCAAAGGGTTGTCAGGCACTTTCTCTGATGGAATTTCTACATGATTCAGTGATTCCTTTTCAACATGATTTTGTGATGCCGGCAACTTTTCCAGTGGGTCTGTTTGAACTTTAGCACTGTCTGCCTTTTCCAAGAAGGGATCTGGCACATTCTTCAAGGGTTCTTCTAACCGATTGGTTGGTTCTGGAAAATTCTTAAGATTCCTAAGAGGCTCTTGCACATGTACTTTAGGAGAAGGCACCGATGATTTCTCTTCTGGACCTGCACTCTTGGCAGATATAGTTTGAATTAGGTCTTCCTTACCAGTTACATGGCTGGAAGTTGTGCTTTGATTATCGTCAGCAGAATCAGGATATTTGGAGGCAACCCTCTTTATAGAATACCGACCATCACCTAAATCTTTAATCTTCATAATGTGTGGCATTGATGACAGAAACCGTGAGAACTTATGGTATCCATACAAGTTTCTATCTACAATCACATCAGAATCGTTTAATTCCCGTCGCAGATCTGTAATACTCATTCCATCAGGGTAAGACTTTAATATCTGTTGTAGCTGCTTAACTACTTCCTCTGGCACTGGACGAAGCATATCTTCTGAGCCCGATTCAGATGAGTCCCCAAGCTGCGAACATGCAGATTGCTCAGTAACTGCGAAGGGGTCCTCAAGAGGCAACCTATAGTGACCATACCATGAACCATAGGGGCCATCTGGTGGCTGGTTGAAATGCTTGCCATTAAGGTCCTCCCCTTTAATCAAAGCATTCCATTGCCACATGATACTTGCAGCACTGCATAGAACCCCAGGTGCACTATTTGGACTAGAAAGCAATATGTTGTAGTTGCTTAATCTTAAACGATGTAATATGTTCGCAAAATCTCTATCACCCGATATTAAGAAAAGATGTGCTGGCGGAGGATTTTGCGAAACCCAATACATAAGGTCAACAAGTAGAGATCTATCAGCACTGTTCTTTCCACCTGCATTGTAAGAAAAACATTGCCTCGAAACAATTAGGAACAATTAAAGGGAGGATGCTGAGATGAGCTAAACAATATAATCGTTGAAAAACCTATCATTTTTATGAAACAATCAGACACTAACATGGCAAATATTATTCATCTAATGCTAATACTATCAACATAAGAACTCATAATATTTTCAGAAATACACTTGTGTTCCTGTGTGTGGTGTGTGTGAGTCATTACTCATTACTCAGTTTGATTGCTATTTATCCTCCCCAAAATGGGGACACATTCAAAGAACGGCTTGTATAGTTATATTGAATATCTTTAACTTAAAATTTTATATTTATTATGATATTTATAGCCAGACCGGAAGAGGAAACTCTGCGCGTTTGGAGTAATATTTATTGCCAAGTACCAAAATGTTCTCGATTGGAACCATTATCATAATGGTTTTATGTTATCAATAGAGTCACTGTCAAACTTAAGATCAAAAATATCGGGAGGGCCAGCATCATTCTATATAAAAACCAGTAATAAGTTAGTTTCACTCTACAGGCAGCAGCTGAAAAACTAAAAACATCGTATATATACAACAAATCCACAACAATCATTGCAACTAAACATCTTAATTTCAGACGAATTCTCCATAAATCAATACCCTCACCTTTATTACTTCACTCATATTATTAAAATTAATTAATCAAGGTTTAAAATACAATGTAATCATCTATATATTGCGCCAATGACTTCCTAGCCTAATAGCAAAGTCCGAAATCCATTCCCCCTCCCCATTCGTAATCTGTAATGCCCTTGTGCCTCATTTAGCATAAAAGCAAAACTAAGTGACGAACCGAGAAAAGCACTAATAAACTGAGCTGAGATTATTAATTCATCAAACTTAAAAATACAATGAATATATAAAAACAACATATGCTACTAAATTAACCGAGTATGAAGAAATCGAAACAAACCATTAGGAACATGAGTAATATTAATCCCCGTAGCCGACAAAACCTCCTGCGTTGGCCTCGAAAGCTGCATAACATCTCCGAAAGCCGTAATGGTAATAGGACCCTTAATTCCATTAGTCCTAACAGCAGAAGTAATAAAGTGAGCTAGTCTATGAGCATAATTGCCTTTAGGCAATGTGCAATTCTCGAAATCCCACCACACCGAAACACGAACGAGACGGCTCTCGTCTTCGTGGCGACGAGAAGAGTAGGAGGAGTTGTGGGGGAAATGAGAAGGGGAGGATGAGAAATGAGAGAGGTGAATGTGGGGGTTTGAGATGGTTCGTGGGGAAATGAAAAGGGGTTTTTTAAGGCGGAGTGAGAGCATGGTTTTTAGGGTTTTGTGTGTGTGTTTTGGCCGGAGAAATGAGGGATTAGTGTGTGTGATCGGGGGGAGTGGCAATGGTAAGGAAGGGGTTCAGGGGAAATGACCTAAACCCTATTCTTATCAATTTACCTGTTTTTAACTTTGTTCAGACTCTTTACACACGAAACTGTTTATTTCTTATAAATAATTACTCCATTCGTCCCAATTTACAGGTCCATTTTCGAAAAAGCACACATGTTAAGATAAAGGTTAGTTAGATAAAATTTTCCAACTAATACCCTTATTTAATACATTGAAAAATGAGAATAGAGTTAAGTTTGAAAAAGTTAATTTTATTTTGTAAAGAAAAAAAAAGGAAAAATTTTAAATATAATAATTTTGTAAAATTACCCTTAAATTTGCATTGAAAGGAGAAAAAGGACAAGTAATTTGGGACAAATTTGTTTTTTAAAAGGGACATGTATTTTGGGATGGAGGGAGTAGATTATAACCGTGCTATGCACAGAAAAAATGACCAAAATAACATTATTTTGATACCCTATTGCCTAAAATAACAGTTGTCGGGAAAGGTGCACATTTTGACCAAGTGGCTGCGCAGCAGGAATATGCGTATATTCTTTTTCTTTTTCTCTCTCTGCTGTTGTTGAATGCCTTTCTCTTGATTCACAAGCAAACAAAAAAACAAAGACCACACATCTGTCATATGTGTGGTCAAATTTCTATATAGTATTATTTTTTTTAATATTATTTTTTTAATATTTAGAACGATGAATAAACTGTATGCGAATTTAGGATTTAGAAATATTCGAAACGACGAATAAACCGTATATGAACTTAGGGTTTAGGGTTACCCTAGAACCTAAATTCTAAATTATTCTAATTTTTAAACACGTTAGCGTTTAAAATCAGACCGTCGAATTCAATTTTTAAAAAATATTCAACAAAAAATAATTTTTACAAATATATATTTAGCAAAAAAATAATAATAAATTAACATTTCATTTATTTTAAAGAAAAAAAACACCAACGCGTGTGAAATATTCAACGCATGCATACACTAGAAAACGCAAATTTGGCATATGTGACCAGCAGTTATTTAAAAAAAATAATAATTTAAAACCAACGCATGAAGTAAATGCGTATTGCTTCCTTCGCATCCTACTAATGCGTAGTCATAGTATTCAGAATGTTTAAACTTGCTGCACGCATCATCAAAATGCGTAGCCAATGAACGCATATGCAATATGCGCAACTATTTTATTATTTTGGACAAAATTTCCGACACTCGGTATTTTGGGCAGTGGATTTTAATATTTGGTTATTGGGGGCTTTCACCCGCTAATTTAGAGATGCACAAAAAGCCCGAGCCCGAAAATCTGGTCCGGCCCGATCCGGCAAAGCCCGACCCAAGGGCCTTAAACGGTCCCTATATTTTTGGGCAAAGCCCGGCCCGGCCCGGTCTTAGCCCGGTCTTCGGCCCGGCCCGATTAAAAGCCCGGTTCGGCCCGAAAAAGCCCGGGTAAAATTCGATTATTCTAGTATACTTACATAAATATTTATGTATTTACACTTCCTACAAATATAAAAATAATTTAAGTACATATATATATTTACATATTCATTATTAATAATAAGATTATTTATATGCATATATTACGATACATGAACGAAAACAAGTTAAGTACACGTGTAATCAATTAATATATCATCAAATCAAAAAGTAAATCGATAAATGTAATATTTGTATCGGCAAAATAGATTGTTTAACACATGTCTGCCATTATTACATAAAGAACATTCTTATGTAACATAAAATCTCGATCCGATTTGATCCCGGAAAAAGCCCGATCCGACCCGGCCCGGCCCGCTTCAGGCCCGGAAAAAAGCCCACCGCGGCCCGCTTCGAGGGCCTAAACGGGCTCACATTTTTCACAGAAGCCCGGTCCGGCCCGGTCAAAGTCAAAGCCCGGGCCGGGTTTTGACCAAAAAGCCCGGCCCGATGGGCCTTTTGTGCATCTCTACCCGCTATGCACATGGGTATTTTAAAAATTATTTTATAATAATAATAAAAAAATTGTTTATGATTGAATAATAAAATTTTAAAAGAATAAATATTAATATAATAAATATGTTGTTTTTATATATTACAGTAAATTATTAATTTAAGAATTAATTTAGTTAAATATTTTGGTGTATATACTATATATGTTTTAAGATAATATGCATTTATGAGCTTACCAAAATTAAAAGATTGATTCAAATTTTTATTAATATATTTTTCATAAATATTATAAAGTACATAAATGAGAAATGGTTCCAATACTAATTAGAAATGGTTCAAATAAAAAGATGGATCTTGTACAAACCAAAATATGGATACCAAACCTAAAAATGGATAGTCCATGGATCAATTTAAAGTTAAAAATTTAATCCAAACCTAAATATGGATACCAAACCTTAGGTATGGCCGTATGGGTTATCCACTAATTTATAATATATAGATATAGATTAAAATTCATTTGAAAAAATGTTTTTCAAATGCTATTTACATTTCTTTCATTAATATATATTAATATTTTTGTCAATATATATATATATATATATATATATATATATTAATAGTTTATAATCCAAGTGATACACAAGCATTTTTCAATAAGATATAATATTTTATATAATACTATTAAATTTGTATCTAATTTTCTAATTTAATAGTTATTTTAATTTTAATTTAATAGTATATATTAGTCAAAAACTCATGTATTATTTAGAACTAATAATGTAAATTCTTAACTTTAACTTGTTGTTAACGGGATTCGAAACTTCAATATTCATTAAATTATCACAAATATTGAATATTCCTTAGTGTTAATCTAACGGTTCTCATTGGATACTTACTGAAAGTCTAACTGCCACTATTGTTTGTATCCTTTTTTAATTATATATCATTTTCATATTATAACCTTCTTTTTAAAAATTCAATTATAATACAACATTTTTTAATTATATTCTTTTTAGATTATAATTTCTTCTTGAATATGATATAATCTTGATCATCTATTTTTAAAAATATTAGATTAAACTATAGAGATTGTTTTGGCAGTATAGCAATCAAAATTAATGGACCAAAATTATGGATACGATCTCTTTTACGTTTGTTATATATAAGGATATAATTATGTTATTATTTATTTTAATAATTGGGATAATCGTACCGAAAATCAAACCGATTTATTTAACAACTAATTGATTATTGGTTTTGTTGGTTGTTGGGTGATCAGACTTTTGAAGATGATGATAGTGAAATCTTTGGAGAAGATGAGTAATTGAATTGTTGGAACAGAACACAAGAAAGAGTCGGTGGAGAAATTTTAATCAGAATATAATTACGTTAACATTAGTAATTAACTTTTTGAGTTGTTGTTCTTGTAGTATAATAATATTATTATTTATTTTAATAATTAGGATAACCAAATCGAAAATCAAACCGAAAACCAAATCGACAAATTTTTAATCGTTCGATTTTAATATAATAGTATATATAAGAGAGAGAGAGAGAGAGAGAGAGAGAGAGAGAGAGAGAGAGAAAAGTTCTATGGAGTACTCTTTAATTGGAGTACTTGGAGTATATATACGTTCTGCATTCAAAATTTTTTAAAATTTATTATTTTGCAAACCTTGTTATATGAATATCATAATTTCATTGATAATCTTTAAAATCATGTATGTTTTGCAATATGTTAATCTTGAAAATTCTTTATGTTTTGCAATTCAAATGTATTTCGCAGAACAATTTATTTTGTAATATTTTGTTAGTAAAACATACAAAATTATCAAGATTTTCGATGAAATAGTGATATTCATGTACTAAGCTTTGCAAAATAATAAAGTTTGAAAAATTTTGAAGAGAAAATGTATATGTACTCCATGTACTCCAATTAAAGAGTACTCCATAGAACTTTACTCTCTATATATATGTGTGTGTGTGTGTGAATGCTTGTTGAAAAGAATAAAGTTACATGTACATTTATTACTCATCAAAGAAATTTTATTGGTTTTTTCATAAATTTTAATTTAAATTTGATCATTTTGTAATTTATTTTAAAATTTTGAAAATACAAATATATATATACAATATTTATATTTTAAATCCTGTTTTGGATTAGATGTCTAATCAAAGAGATCTCATTTTGTTAGGTTTTATATTATCATTTTGAAAATTAAAAAATTATAATAGTATATGGTATACTATTAACTTTTGTGTGGGATGTAAAAATAACCCCTATGGGTCGTAGATCTCCGAAAAAGTGATGTGTGTAGAAATAAAAATTGAAGAGATATAAGATAAACAAGATAAAAAAATATTTCAAAATATTTTAATATTATTATGGTTCCAGAGAAAATAATAGTATCTACTCGGATATTATACTCGGTTATTATACTCGGATATTACAGTGGAAGTGTGTTGAATCAAAAGTAGACAATAAGCGTATGGACTTAAGGTGTAAATGGGCAGTTTAAATGTGCACCTTGTTCGTGCAATCCAATAATGGTTAACCAGTAGAGCTAGAGCTACAGCACTATACAACGGGGTAAATGAATGTTAATAGAATTGACGCATTTACTTGTGTATTGAAGGCACAAGTAAAATGAAGTGAGCGATGTGAGTCTCGTAGCTTGAATTCCCGCACGTTTGTCTCAACAAATCAATTTGTAATTTTATTGGCTTTCTCGCTTTAATTCCTCCTCAATTCATCGTGGCAATCCATCTATTTCTTAAATTGTTAAAAGTGTAAAGTTTGTAATTTTTTATATACAATTTTGATATTAGTTATCCTACTGTACTCTGTCTTGAATTTATCTTTCTGTTTGTACATCCCATGTGATTCATACTCAGATTTCTCTTTTCTGTGGATGTGTATAGTAGCAACTTTATAAATTTTTTTAGGGTCCGTTTAATTTACCTTAAAATAAGTTACTTTTAATTTAAATGGAATAAGTGTCTATAAGTGATAAGTAAATTATTTTTAGGGATATTCTCAATGGTACCCTTCTGGTTTTGACTTTTCTAGATGATATCATTCCTTCTTTTTGACTTACGAGTGGTATCCTTATATTTTAGGCTTCGTGTATGTTATACCATTCTGTTAACCAAACGTTAGTCAAACATTAAAATATAAGGGTACCATACGTAAAAGTCAAAAACTTAATGGCATCAATTATAAAAGTCAATAGTACAATGATATTATTGAGATTATTCATAAACTTATCTTCTGAAGTTTGGCACTATTTTTGTTCAAATATTTTAAATTGTTAGTTACAGAGGCATGCCTGTATACATCTAATAACAAGCCTAATTGTTTGTAATGCTTTGCATTACTTACATGACCTCTTAACTGATGGAACCTCTAGTTGTAGAGTTTCTGTTTATATTGTACTTGTAGTAGGCATCAAATCCTAGTTGTGTAACAGTACTTATAGAGTTTAGAATAATGCTTGAAAGAAGTTCCAAGGTTCATGCCTCAAGCAAGAAGATAAAGACTGTCAAATAATCACAGTTGGGATTTGAAGAAATGAAGAATTTGCCTAAGTACCAATTCGAGAAGTATATTTGTCTATTCGAGAAGTCCAGCATTCGAGAAGTCAGGGATTCGATATCTCAAGACACTATTCGATATCTCTGAATACACTGTTCGATATCTCATTCGATATCTCAGAGATTCGATATGTCTATGTACTCTATTCGAGAACTCAGGAAGTCAACAAGTCAAAGTAGTGTTCGAGTTCTCAAGGAGTCAACAAGTCAAAGTTCCATTCGATATCTCAAGGACTCAGAAAGCTATTCGATATCTTAAGGATTCGACAAGTCAAGTGTTCTATTCGACAACTCAAGGAATCCTGAAGAAAAGAGCTATTCGAGAAGTAATTCGATATGTCAATATAACAGTGTTCGAGAACTCAGAGTTATCGATCAAGTCAATTCTAGTTCTCGAATCAACTACTTAGTCACTTCTCGAATACATTCTTGGAGACAAAATACTGAAAAAATTGTACAAGTCAGAAACCAGCAACAAGCCAATGCACTTTATGGACCACAATCTGTAACGTGCTCCGGAAAGCCTACAAGGAAGCTTGGAGAGATATAGAAGAGACAAGGGGCTAAAGAAGTGGATCTGAACATGCTTTGCAAAGTCAAATCTGTAACCGTTTGGACACTTACTCAAAAAGGGTAGACAGACTAGAAAGTAATTTGTTTAGCTACCTTATTTGGTGTAAGTAGGTTGTATCCATGTTCTATAAGGATACAGCCTCACTTCCTTAGTCATTAACTTAGTAACTTTGTGAGTCAAGTTTTTCATACACTACAAGCTGCATCTCTCTGAGAAAAACGAAGCTGAGAATACTATCATTTGTATTCACAGATTGTAGCAACCTTTATCTAATAATACATTAGATTAAAGTGATATTGTGTCTTGTGTTATTCTTTATCCGCACCTTCTATCTTGCACGCACAAACACTCTTGCTACATAGACTCGAACGAGAAAAGTTCAAGAATCCATTCACCCCCCCTCTGTATTCTTTTACTGTATTCAATACTCAACAAGTGGTATCAGAGCGGGCTGTTTATTCAAAAACAGAAAAACGATCATGAGTTCGAATACACCAAAGACTACAGGAACGGTGAAAGTCCCTAAGTTTGACAAAGATAACTTCAACCTCTGGAAGATAAAGATGATGTTGTTCATCAAAGCCTCTCATCCTTTGTATCCTGAGATTCTTAAGAATGGTCCTTTTGTTCCACAACAAGAGATACCAGAGAAGACTGTTGGAACCACAACTATCCCAAGATCTTATGAGGCCAATGATCCATCAAAATGGACAGAATCAGAAAGGGAGAAGGTTGCTCTTGACAACCACTTCAGTAGCAGAAGTAAAGAGGGCCTTTGATGCTAAATTTCCTCAACTAGACAGTGTGGTCAAAGATCTCAAACACTGCAACACCACCTGCACCAAGATGGACAATGGCCTAGCCAAACTCACAGACACAGTCACAGGCCTAGGAAACAGATTTCAAAATCTATCTGACCAGACTACAGAGGCCAATGCCATGCTCAGAACACTGTTCAAAAATCAGTATGGAGACAAGCTGGTCACTGAAGTCCCTGTGCATGAAATGACCAAGTCTGAAGTGAAAAGACTGCAAGATCAATCCTTAATTGGTTTCAAGGCCACTGCACTGTTCACCAAGGTTGATACTCTTGAAAGGGAGGTAGTGTCTCTCAAAGAATCCAATGCCCATCTGGCAGGCAAAGTTACAAATCTAACTGAGCAATTGAACACTCAAGCCACTACCACTGCTAATGTTCTTCTGGATCAACAATCTATGCTGTCTGCCATGATGAAGCACATGGGTATCCCTCTACTTGAAGAATCTTCAACTCCAAAGGCTCCTACTACAGCCTCTGTGCCTGACAACAAGCCTAAGGGGGAGAAGAGGATAACAAGGAACTCAAAATCTAAGGGGGAGCCTCAAACTAGGGGGGAGAAATCTCAAACAAAAGGCATTACAACCAATGAGGGTGGCCAACCAAGAACTGCTAAGTCATCTCAGTCTGAGAAATCTACATCCAAGGATGACAAGCTGAAGAAAGTGGTTGTAGATGAAGTTGCCAAGCCATCTGAAACTGAAGGGAAGTCAGAATATGAATTTGACATCCCTGACATTGCTAAACAATCCCTTCAATCTGAACCTTCAGAATTCAGAAATGTGCTTACTCAAAGGGTATGTCAAGAAACTGCAAACTCTAGACTATACCATGACATAGCCTTTTTGTAGCATCTACAAGAGTTAAGGAAAAGAGCCAATTTTCATTACTTTGACTACATCAAGCTTCTTGTGCAAGATGTGTTTCTAGTCACTGTAGTGAGAAGAGAAATTGTGCAAACCAATCCCCATGCCATCATTCTTTCGAATGAAAGAGAAGTCTTAGTTCACACTGCCAAGAACCTCTTTCACATCCACATTGAAGCCTTTCAAATTCTATCTAGTTCTGAACTTGGAACAATCATCAAGAAGATAGAAAGGAATAACTCACTAGACAATGAGATGCTCAAAGAGATTCTCACCAAGTGCATGAAATCTCAACTGCCTCAAGTAGTTCCTCAACCTCATTGTATTCTATATGAAAAGGATCAAGACATTGTTGCTTTCAGATTTGGCCAACATCTAAAAGAAAACAACATGTCCACCATAAAGTTTCTGGCTGGAGTTCTACATTCAAGAAATGGAAAATTTGAATCTGAAAAAGAGGCTCTTAACATTCTGGTGAAGTTTATCAACTCTCAATCAGACATCAAGCCTATTGCTCAAGGTGGAAAGTCAAATCAAGACAAGGATGATCATGATAAAAGTGGAAGCAGGGGTGGAGATCAAGGGAGATATAAGGGCAGTGATGACAAGAAGAAAATGGATGATAAAAACAGAAAGAAGGATGATGACAAGGATGGAGGAAAGGTATATGAAAAGAAGAGTGGAAAACAGCAAGCCATGAACATTATTAATGACACTTCCACCATAACACAAGGCTCAATGTCTAGGGTGGATGTCACTAGTAATGATTCATCAAGATCTACATCTCTGGCGTATGCAACTGTTTTGGCACCTCATGAAATGAAGGGGATTTAAATCAAGAAACCATGTGTATGTTTCAGAAAGCAAACTGCTAATGGAATACTACTATGGTCTACCAACAAGGGTCATAAGTTTCTGTCTAGCAATCATACAAGGAGGAGTAAAATTAAGCATGCTGCAAGAAGGGTGAAGATATCGAAATCAAAGGCACTGACAATAATTCCAGGATTGAACCTACCACCTCTGGATGAAATCTATGATGAAGACCAACTGCAGTTCATATGGGCTCAAAGAATCTATCATGTTGCCATTGTTGATGATTTTCTTAAAATAAAATATACTGATGGAAGACAGAAGAAATTCAGATAAGGAACATGTCAACACTGGGGCAAGCTATATGACATAGAAAGAATAATTGCAATGTTGGATTCTGAAGACAGAGTGGAAAGGGTATTGAAGCTGGAGTTAATTGACTTTGTCAAAATGAAGAGAGATCACCAGGCAGAAATGAGAAAGAACAGTGAGGAGCTTCTAAAGAAAAGGGAGGAGGAGTTTGCTGCAATGGAAACTAAGGCTGATGAATTGAGAGCTATGGGTCTGTGTAAAGTCAAGTTTAATCCTTACATCATTGAGTACAAGAAATATGGTAGAAATGTAAAGATTAGAATGGACTACATCAGTTCCTATTCTGAGAAACAGTTGAATGAAGTACTTAAGGATTTATCAGGCTCCCCTCTAATTGAAGAACTCACTGCAATGGAAGACATTATTCTTGCCATGGAGGAAAATGCAAAGAAGAAAGCCAAAGAAGCTGAGGAGAAAATGAAAGATGAGAATCTGCAAGCCAAAGCTCAAGAGATGAATCCAAAAGGGTATGGCTAGTAGTTTCTCATAACTTGTAAGAACACTTCTGTGAACTTTCTTCAATCAATCTACATACCTGTACTTTTAAAGTTTTATCTTTATGTATGTTAGGCTTGTTATCAGACATGAAATTGTGACTAAGGGTCTCACTCACAATTTGGGGGAGATTGTTAGTTACAGAGGCATGCCTGTATACATCTAATAACAAGCCTAATTGTTTGTAATGCTTTGCATTACTTACATGACCTCTTAACTGAGGGAACCTCTAGTTGTAGAGTTTCTGTTTGTATTGTACTTGTAGTAGGCATCAAATCCTAGTTGTGTAACTGTACTTATAGAGTCTAGAATAATGCTTGAAAGAAGTTCCAAGGTTCATGCCTCAAGCAAGAAGATAAAGACTGTCAAATAATCACAGTTGGGATTTGAAGAAATGAAGAATTTGCCTAAGTACCAATTCGAGAAGTATATTTGTCTATTCGAGAAGTCCAGCATTCGAGAAGTCAGGGATTCAATATCTCAAGACACTATTCGATATCTCTGAATACACTGTTCGATATCTCAGAGATTCGATATGTCTATGTACTCTATTCGAGAACTCAGGAAGTCAACAAGTCAAAGTAGTGTTCGAGTTCTCAAGGAGTCAACAAGTCAAAGTTCTATTCGATATCTCAAGGACTCAGAAAGCTATTCGATATCTCAAGGATTCGATAAGTCAAGTGTTCTATTCGACAACTCAAGGAATCCTGAAGAAAAGAGCTATTCGAGAAGTAATTCGATATGTCAATATAACAGTGTTCGAGAACTCAGAGTTATCGATCAAGTCAATTCTAGTTCTCGAATCAACTACTTAGTCACTTCTCGAATACATTCTTGGAGACAAAATACTGAAGAAATTGTACAAGTCAGAAACCAGAAACAAGCCAATGCACTTTATGGACCACAATCTGTAACGTGCTCTGGAAAGCCTACAAGGAAGCTTGGAGAGATATAGAAGAGACAAGGGGCTAAAGAAGTGGATCTGAACAGGCTTTGCAAAGTCAAATCTGTAACCGTTTGGACACTTACTCAAAAAGGATAGACAGACTAGAAAGTAATTTGTTTAGCTACCTTATTTGGTGTAATTAGGTTGTATCCATGTTCTATAAGGATACAGCCTCACTTCCTTAGTCATTAACTTAGTAACTTTGTGAGTCAAGTTTTTCATACACTACAAGCTGTATCTCTCTGAGAAAAACGAAGCTGAGAATACTATCATTTGTATTCACAGATTGTAGCAACCTTTATCTAATAATACATTAGATTAAAGTGATATTGTGTCTTGTGTTATTCTTTATCCGCACCTTCTATCTTGCACGCACAAACACTCTTGCTACATAGACTCGAACGAGAAAAGTTCAAGAATCCATTCACCCCCCCTGTATTCTTTTACTGTATTCAATACTCAACAAGTGGTATCAGAGCGGGCTGTTTATTCAAAAACAGAAAAACGATCATGAGTTCGAATACACCAAAGACTACAGGAACGGTGAAAGTCCCTAAGTTTGACAAAGATAACTTCAACCTCTGGAAGATAAAGATGATGTTGTTCATCAAAGCCTCTCATCCTTTGTATCCTGAGATTCTTAAGAATGGTCCTTTTGTTCCACAATAAGAGATACCAGAGAAGACTGTTGGAACCACAACTATCTCAAGATCTTATGAGGCCAAGGATCCATCAAAATGGACAGAATCAGAAAGGGAGAAGGTTGCTCTTGACAGCCACCTCATGTTGCTTATCATTGATTCCATGGACATGTCAATGTTTGCAAACATTGCATCATGTACATCTGCCAAAGAAATGTGGGATCACATTGAGGTGTTGTGTGAAGGAACTGGTGAGGTTAAGGAAAACAAGAAACAGATACTGGTCACACAGTATGAGGCTTTCATGGCACAGCCCAAGGAAAGCATTACTGAGATGTTTGAGAGATTTCACAAGCTAGTTACTGAGTTGCAGATAAATGGCAAGGTTTACAGTACCAAGGAGTTAAACATGAAATTTCTGCTATCCTCACCAAACCATCTAGAGCAAAGGGTCATTTCTCTAAGGGAAAGAGATTTGAATAAAGTTACATATGATGTGCTCTATGGAGTCTTAAAAACTCATGAGCTTGAGTTGCTTCAGAAAAGGGCTATCCAAGCCAATCAAGGCAGAATGGTAAACACATCATGTGCCTTGATTGTCAACAAATCTATTCAAGACCTAGAAGCATCCACAAGCCAGTTAAGGATAGAGGAGGTAGTGGAAGAGGAAGAAACTGAACCTGAGATAAGTGAACCTGTTGAGGAGAAAGAGGAAGAAGAGTTTTACACTCTTGAAGAACTAGATTGGATGGAAAACACTTCATATGCTTTCATGGCCAGAAAATTTCCAAACATCAGATTCAAAAGGAATCAACCCTTCAAACCCAAAACCCAAAACCATTCATTCAACAAAAGCAAGGCACCTGTGAAACCAAACAAGACTAAGTTTAAATCCAGCCATGTGGATAGGTCATCTGTAAGGTGCTAAAGATGCAATGACCTAGGGCATTTTGCCAGTGAATGCAAGAAGCCTAAAAAGAAGGATAGAGATTATCTTGAGCTTGAAGCTAAGTATGAGGCCCTTCTGAAAAAGCAGACACAAGGTAAGGCCTACATAGCTGAAGGGAAGTGTTGGGATGATTCCGACAGTGATGGAGAGGAGCAAGAATTCTGTAATTATGCCTTGATGGCCAATTCCAAGGATGACACATCTCCATCAGACCCTCAGGTACCATCTCTCACTACTATAGACATGTCTGTTTCAGAGTATAAATGCATGATTGAACAACTATCTGTTGAAATGTTTAACATTCATACTAGTATGACTGCTGCTAATGAAGAGATTGCTAAACTGTCTACTAGAAATGAAATGTTAACCAAAAAGAATGAGGAACTTGAGCTAACTGCTATGCAAATAGAAAACCTTAAGAAAGAAGTTGAATATCTGCAGAATAAGGTTTTGTGTGCTAGTCAGGTTGAAAAGGCTCTTAGGGATGAATTAGCTGAAAATGAATTCAAACTAAAAACTTTTAAGAAATCATCTGGTCTAGTGAAATCCTACTGTGAGAAAATTGAAGCAAAACCCAAGGCTGCTATTGGACTTGATTATGACACTCTTAAACAGAGAAAAGGCTATGCTGTCATTGAAGATGACACAGTTGTTCATGAGGAAGTGCCTCACATTTTGAAAAAGACTGAAAATCCAATTTTTAAGGAACCAACATTTGAAATTGATGAGGATGCCTTACTCATCAAACAAATGTTGAATGATGAGGATGAGGCACAATCAAATGAACAACAAGCATCATCCAAGAGTGAGAGTGTCAAGTCAAAAGACAAGGAGCCAGTAGTTGATAGGCCAAGACCTAAGAAGTTTGTTAAGTTTGTTTCAGCTGGGAAGAGTGAATCAGAAAAGAAAGTGATTAAGAAGAAACAGAACAGAAATGGCAAGTTAGGGATTAACAAGGATAACAACTATGCTTATATGCCTAATGCCCCTAGGAAAACTTGTCAGAACTGTTTCAGTACCAATCATTTAACTCATGCATGCAAGAAACCTGTTGGTAGTGTGTCCAAACCTTTCTATGATTGTTCTGTGCCTCTAAGACATAGAGATGCACCATTTTGTGATAAATTTGACTGTATGCCATGCAATATGAATGTAATGACTAGTTGTTTCAATCTGAGAAGGCAATTCATTGATGGTTGTATCAGTCACAATTCTCACACACACTACACCAGGTCAAAGTCTTCAAGTCCTCCTAAAGCTAGGAAGGTACCTCTGTCACCTAAGTCTGAAACCTCAGGTTCCAAGACTTCTAACAGTGACAAGAAGACTAATGCCAAGAAAGTTGACAAGCATGTTGTTTATGATAAAACTGTTTCTAAGTCACATGGACCCAAACTTGTTTGGGTACCAAAGGAAAAGTAATACCTTTGTGTTTGCAGGGCAAAGAAAGTGAAAAGAAGGTCATGTGGATTTTGGACAGTGGATGCTCAAATCATATGACTGGTGATATGGCCCTGCTATCACAATATGAGGAAAAGGCTGGCCCAATGGTTGCTTTTGGAGATGACAGCAAGGGTAACACATTGGGATATGGCAAGTTGAAAGCTGGTAATGTCATCATTAAAGATGTCGCACTAGTAAAGGGGCTCAAGCATAATCTGCTAAGTGTTGGTCAGTTTACTGATAGGGGATTCAAGGTGGATTTTGACAAAGATGAATGTTTGATCACCCACAAGAAGACTGCTGATTTTGCTCTATCAGGAGTAAGGAAGGGAAGCCTGTTTGTAGCCAATATGGATTCTGCAAACAAGGACAAAATTTGTTGCTTTTACTCAAAAGCATCAAATGAAGATTGTTGGCTGTGGCACAAGAAACTATCACACCTGAACTTCAAAGCCATTAATTCTCTAGTCAAAAGAGAGCTAGTGAGAGGCATGCCCACACTTGAATTCTGTTAAGAAGGAGTGTGTGAGGCTTGTCAAAAAGGAAAGATGAAAAGATCAAGCCACAAGACAAAGACAGTGACATCAATAACCAAGCCCCTACAACTCATTCATATGGATTTGTTTGGGCCTATCAACATTATGTCACTAGGAAGAAAGAAGTATGCCTTGGTGATGGTTGATGATTTTACAAGGTATACATGGGTGGAATTTTTGGCATCAAAAGATGAGACTCCACAAGTAATCATTGAGCATATAAAGAAAGTTGACAAGGAAGCAAAGGCCAACAATGCAAGTGTGATTGCACTGAGAAGTGATAATGGAACAGAGTTCAGAAATGCCATACTTGAAGCATTCTGTAAAGAGAATGGTATTTCTCAGCAATTCTCAGCTCCAAGGACTCCACAACAAAATGGAGTTGTTGAGAGAAAGAATAGAACTCTAATTGAGGCTGCTAGAACAATGTTACTTGATGCAAAAATGCCTACATGTTTTTGGGCTGAGGCTGTAAGCACTGCATGCTATATCCAGAACAGAACCCTCATCAACAAAAACACTGGAAAGACACCTTATAAATTGATGACTGAAAAGAAGCCTACTCTAAAGTATGTTCATACTTTTGGAAGCAAATGCTTTGTATTGAAGGATAATTCTGAATATGTTGGAAAATTTGATGCAAAAGCATTTGAAGGAATTTTTCTTGGCTACTCTATGGAAAGAATTGTATACAAGGTTTATGTCATCAGTCAAAAGGAAGTTATGGAAAGCACAGATGTGACATTTGATGACAGCAAACTACCTGGACTAGAAGAAGCCAATGATGAAGATAAAGATCCATTGAAGTTTGATAATCTAGATGATTCTGATGAAGAGACTGAAACTGAAGTTGAAACTCAAGTTCAACAAACTCAAGTGAATGATGATACAAGAGAAGAATTTGTGCCAATCAATAGTGAAGGAACAAGCATCCAAGACACACTTGTGAGTAGTGGCAACTTCACAGGGGGAGGAAATGAGAATGACCATGATGTGGATGATGAAGCAACATCAAGAATGAGAAATCAGGCTGAGCACTCAAGGAAATGGGTAGATCACACACTGCAGAGCAAATCATTGGAGATCCTAATGCAGGAGTAAGGACTAGGAGAGCAACTCAGAATGAGTGCCTCTATGGCTGTTTTCTATCACAAGTTGAGCCTGAGAAACTTGATGATGCACTGTTGGATCCAGATTGGATTATTGCTATGCAAGAGGAGCTGAATCAATTTGAAAGAAACAAAGTATGGGAACTTGTGCCTACACCAAAGAACATAACCATTGTTGGAATAAAATGGGTTTTAAAGAATAAGATGGATGAAGATGGTGTAATTATAAGGAACAAAGCAAGGCTGGTTGCAAAAGGATACTCTCAACAGGAAAGCATTGATTATGATGAGACATTTGCTCCTGTTGCTAGATTGGAAGCCATCAGAATATTCTTGGCATTTGCTGCTCATTCAAACTTTAAAGTATATCAAATGGATGTCAAAAGTGCATTTCTAAATGGAGAGTTGGAAGAAGAAGTTTATGTGCAACAACCACCTGGTTTTGAGGATCCACACTTCCCAGAATTTGTCTACAGATTGCTTAAGGCATTGTATGGACTTAAGCAGGCTCCAAGAGCATGGTATGATATTTTATCACAATTTCTTCTTGAGAATCAATTCACTAGAGGCACACTGGACAAGACATTGTTTTACAAGAAGCATGGTGATGATCTTTTCTTAGTTCAGATCTATGTGGATGATATCATTTTTGGTTCTACAAATGAGAAGCTGTGTGAGAAATTTTCTAAACTCATGCAGAGCATATATGAGATGAGTATGATGGGGGAGTTGACATTCTTTCTTGGGTTGCAAGTCAGTCAAAGGAAGGATGGTATCTTTATTAGTCAGACTAAGTATATCAAGGATTTATTGAAGAAGTTTGACTTGGAAGATTGCTCACCTGCAAAGACACCCATGGCCACTGCCACTAAATTGGATGAAGATGCTAAAGGCAAGAAGGTAGATATCTCAGTCTACAGAGGCATGGTTGGTTCTCTACTCTATCTCACTGCAAGTAGGCCAGACATCATGTTTGCTACATGCTTGTGTGCAAGGTTTCAATCAAATCCAAAAGAATCACATTTGGTTGCTATAAAAAGGATCTTTAGATATCTAAAGGGCACTCCAAACTTGGGACTATGGTATCCTAAGGACACAGGGTTCAATCTGGTTGGTTATTCTGATGCTGATTATGCTGGATGCAGAGTGGATAGGAAAAGCACCTCAGGTAGCTGCCAGTTTCTTGGACAAAGGTTAGTCTCTTGGTATAGCAAGAAACAACAATCTGTGTCAACTTCTACAGCTGAGGCTGAATACATAGCTGCTAGAAGTTGCTGTGCTCAAGTGCTTTGGATTAGAAATCAACTTAGAGACTATGGACTTGTGTTGGAAAGAATTCCAATCATGTGTGACAACACAAGTGCAATCTCTATAGTTTCCAATCCTGTCAATCATTCTAGGACAAAGCACATTGACATCAGATATCATTTCATAAGGTAACATGCAACTAATGGAACCATTGAGTTGCATTATGTTTCTACATACAAACAACTAGCTGATATATTCACTAAGCCATTAGACGAAGCCACCTTCACAAGGTTGGTTAGTGAGATTGGAATGCTGAATTCTTCAGATTCTGGCTAAGTGAATACAACATCTAGATTGTTGCAGTAGTAAACACTTGCTTTATCTAAATTCTTAATATTTTTGGAATAAGTGTTGGCTGAAATATGATTTATAAATATTTCAAATCTGTTGCATATTTGGAAAATCATATTCTATTGTTAACTCGAAATTTCTATGAAATTTTGAGAAAATCACTGTTTAATTTGCTAGAATATTCGTGAATGAATATGGCTGGTAAATTTTAAAAAGATAGTGAAAATTGAGTTTCTATGAGTATAATTCGACAAGTCAGACTTCTCAAGTGATTCACTATTCGACATCTCTAACAAGTCTCATAAGAGCACTCTCGAGTTCTCAAATAGAGTCTTTTAGAGTTCTCGAATAGAGGTTTCCTTGACTTCTCGAATATAGTGTTTTAGTTCTCGATTGACTGAGTTCTCGAATACTATATTTGAGTTCTCGAATCATTTAAAAAGGCTGATTTCTCGCTGAATTTTAACCGATTTTGGATTTTTATTCAGAATTCAGAATTACTCATAAAAACATATTTTACCTAATTTAGATTTATTTCTAAGTTAGATAACTGCCAGCTGTGAGCTACAACCTGCTTGAGTTATCGAATAAGTCTTTCTAGACTTCTCGAATAGTTGTTTTCTACTTCTCGAATGCCTGACTTGTCGATACAGAACATACATCTAATCGACAATTCAAGTACTTCATACTTTTACAACTTCACATCTATTCGATTCATTTCATTCGATTTCTCAAGCATCTAAACTCCCAAAACCTCTGAAACTCTAACTGCAAAAGCTAAATTTCTTCTTCAACCTTCGATTTCTTCTCTCTCTCTCTCTCTCACACAAATGGCAACCGTAAAGTTCAACACCAATTTCATTGCTCTAACTAGTGATGTTGAAGCACCCAACGCCAATTTTAAGTGCTTTGTGAAGTGGATGTCTGAATCGTACATTAAGAATGCTCTATCTATTAACCCAACTCTGTACCTCGACATTCTAGAACAGTTTTGGCAGTCTGCTACAGTGGAGGTGGTGGCTCTTGACTCTGCGATATCCTCGTACATCATCTACTGCAAGATTCAAGACAAAAATCTCACTATCATCATAGAGGATATGAATGAGGCACTTGGGATGGGTACAAAAGGAGAGGTGTATGACCCACTTGCTACAAATGCTGAATTAGAAGACTTCTTTGATTTCATCAAATATGCAGACAGAATCAGTCTTGGGCACTTGAACAGGAAGCATTTGAGGAAGGAATGGAGTTATGTGTTTGCTACACTTCTTCAAGTCTTCACTGCAAGAAAATCTAGCTATGACCAAATCAGTACTCCTGCACAGCAAATAGGCTATGCCTTAGCTTATGGAAAGAAGATAGACGTTGGTCTCATCATTCTGTAGGAGCTGTATGGGAGACTTGGTAAGAACTCAGCCAAGAGAGGTAATGAAATTTTCTTCCCTCGTTTTATTCAATCTGTCCTTAATTTCTTAGATGATAAATTGATTGAATTAGATGGGATGAATAAAAATAGAATAGGCTATCCTAAATCCATGACCAAACTCATTTTTGGTAATTTGGAGACTAGGAATGATGTGGATGTCAGACTTAACATAACTCCCTATATGGAGAGTCTGTTTAGAACTTACCCCCACAACATGCCAACATTTGCCTCTAAGTCTGAGTTAGCTAAGCCCAAGCAAGTAGAACAAAATGCTAATCCAGGGCTAGCTAACCAACCCTCTCAACCAAACACTCTACCAATCACTAAGCCAACTGCATCATCCTCTCAAAAGGGTGATGTTAGTAAAAAGAAGAGAAATGAAGTAATGTCTGCACCTTTAAATATTCTATCTGAAGCAGCATTAGCTGTTGAACTAGGTCTAGAAAGTGAGGAACCAGAGTCACCCTTACTAAGGCCAAAGAAGAAGAAGAAAACTAAGACCACCTCTTCAGTCACACAAATGGATGAAGTTGTAAAATCAGGGGCAAACAGCTCACTAGATGTGTCCTCTCAACAGGGTGCATCTATAGAATCAAGCATCCTCCCCAATGCACCTTCTTGTATTGAGTCAGCACATGGGAGTGATAAGGCTGGCACTACACTGAGTGGAGAGCACATCATACTTGAAACTCCCTCTATCTCTCAGGGGGAGCTGCCAAAATCTACTCTACAAGACACTCCTCTTCCAGAATCTAACACTGAAATTTCTTTGGAACCTGCAACTCAGGCAACTGAGATGCAAGGCATTGATCATCAAGAATTCTTTTCTCTTGATGAGCCAATAATTTCAAGTGACTTAGTGCATGACACTTTGCTCACCACCCAGGACCCACATTTAGATGGTGAGGGAATGCATGTTGGGGCATATCCTAATGACACCATCACAAACACAGAGGCTTCACTAGTTTTTACTAGAGACTCTGTGCCTGTGTCAACTGCTGGTGTAACTCATCCCACTTCTGTGGAGACACCAGTAGTAGAGTCAATCCATCCGGTTACAGAAGTTGCATCTGTAACTGAGGAGTCTAGTTTACCTAGCTCTAGCTCTGACTTTATGTCACAATGGCTGAAGCCTGTGCAACATGACAGTGCTTCAGGATCAGGGTCTGTTCCACAAAAATTGACGGTTGAAGCACTTCAAAGCTTAATTGTGGATCAGATTCCTGAGTTTGTAAAAATAGTTCAGAACCTTGTCACCTCCAACATCTCTAATCCAGACTATGAGGCCATCCTACTATGCCATAGGGATGATGTGGAGATGTAGAAGGCCAAGATTATTGATGATGCTGAGAGAGATGGCAATGCAGATGCCTGACTGCAAGGAAAGTATGATGTAACTCTCAGTGAAGCACTTTAATATCTTAGAGAGGTATACATCACTTCACTGGGCTCCAATGCAAAATCCCTGTCTCCTGGTGAAGTGTATGAAGCTGTAAATGATTCCTATAAGGGTTTCCTCAAGGCTGCACACTATCTTGGCAAGGGAGTCAAAACTGAAGTCAACAGGGTGTGTGACAAGACAGCCACTTCAGTAGCAGAAGTAAAGAGGGCCTTTGATGCTAAATTTCCTCAACTAGACAGTATGGTCAAAGATCTCAAACACTGCAACACCACCTACACCAAGATGGACAATGGCCTAGCCAAACTAACAGACACAGTCACAGGCCTAGGAAACAGATTTCAAAATCTATCTGACCAGACTACAGAGGCCAATGCCATGCTCAGAACACTGTTCAAAAATTAGTATGGAGACAAGCTGGTCACTGAAGTCCCTGTGCATGAAATGACCAAGTCTGAAGTGAAAAGACTGCAAGATCAATCCTTAATTGGTTTCAAGGCCACTGCACTGTTCACCAAGGTTGATACTCTTGAAAGGGAGGTGGTGTCTCTCAAAGAATCCAATGCCCATCTGGCAGGCAAAGTTACAAATCTAACTGAGCAATTGAACACTCAAGCCACTACCACTGCTAATGTTCTTCTGGATCAACAATCTATGCTGTCTGCCATGATAAAGCACATGGGTATCCCTCTACTTGAAGAATCTTCAACTCCAAATGCTCCTACTACAGCCTCTGTAACACCCCCAAATCTGGGGTCAGGGATCTGGTCGTTACGGTCTCAATATCCAACCACAAATTCAACATAATTTAAATTACAACCTTGTGACCCAAAACAACAACATAAAACACACCCGTTATAGTCCCAGAGATGAAATCAGAGTAACCAACAGTATTATTAATCATGAGTTTGAGTTCTTACAACCCAAAGAATTACAATTGTACAATTACATACTCTTTGCCATCCATTAATAGATACCATAATATAAATACATTTGAGGCTCAATTGCTAACAACTAGCCTACCAGTAGTTGCATCCTCAACAATGGTAGCCAAGACCTTAGCGGTAAACCTCTGACGGTTGACACCTGCTTACGCTGTGTGCGCCTTGCGCGGCCATCTGATCTAGCTGTTGTTGTAATATAAATAAATAAAGCAAGGGTGAGCAATAGCCCACCAAAAATATAATTGAATGACAATAATATATGACAGTTCAAAATATCTTTGAAACCATATGCCATGCATTAACGATGTAGTACCAATATAAGGTATGAGATGAAGTTACAAGGTAACTCAAAAATAAATTTGTTTTGAATAAATATCTGTTATGCAAAAGATAATCAAGATATTCTCAATTATCATAAAAGAGGAACTTGCAGGAAAAATATTGCAATTCCGGTTTCAACACTTTTTCACCTTGCCAACACCAACAGTGTTGCAGAAATTTCTCACTTTTAGAAGATGAACTAATACGGGAGCATTGCCGCGCCAGATGCCCTGACGTTTACGATGATCAGTCGTATGTCATGCATCTCATCAGTCGTTCTCTACATGTAGAAGGTAGCTCCGACGGAATTACTTATCTACCACCCTTTGGAACTCCTCAGCCAACGGTTGGGCTATTGCTGGACCGGCGCCACTCGGCCACTTACGCGTCTCCTAGTTCGAATATCATCCATGACTCTGAAACGTAAAGTTCGTTCCCCTTTTCCCCAAGTGTAACACTTGTTGATAGGACTCCACAAAGTAGTCGTATCTAATTGGAAAGGAAAATTCACCAATATTTCCCAAGCTGATGCTTGTTAATGGATATAAACTTGTTACATCAATTATACCCCTCGAGCGTTGAGGAGGTAACCAAAAGACTCATATCGATGCTTGAAAGAATCAAGATGTGAGTGACAAGATAGTTTTAGCAAGTATAGGACCGGGCAGTCCAATAAATAACATCGCTCAAGTGAGGTCCCCTTATATACGTTTGGAAGTTGAGCGAGTATTTAAATCTTCTTTAAGATAGATTTAAATGAAATTAAAGTTTAGGAACCTCCCCTTGATAAAATAGTCATAAAAGACTCCGAAATATTTTACATAATATCTGAAGGTGAAGGATAACCTTTGAATAATATAAATCATTACAAAAAGAATTCAAAAGAATTTTATTAAATATTCCAAGAATATTTATTAAGTCAATAATAATTACGGAATATTAATAAATCACAATATTGCTCGTAAGTAATCCTCGAATGAATATATAGAATTATTTATTAAATAAATCTCTTCTTAAATGAATATTTAAGATAATATTCATTGAATAAATAAACTTAAATAAATATTTAAAATAATATTTACTGAATAAATCAAACCTTAAATGAAGATTTGAAAATAATATTCATTTAACAATTAACATTCCAAATGAATATCCAAATAATATTCATTAAACAAATAATATTCTAAATGAATATCCCAAAATAATATTCATTTAACAAATAATATTCTAAATGAATATCCCAAAATAATATTCATTTAACAAATAATATTCTAAATGAATATCCGAATAATATTCATTTAGTAATCAAAACTTTAAAGGAATAATCGAAGTAATATTCCTTGAGTAAATAGAACTTCCAATGAATATTTTAAAATAATATTCATTAAGTAAATCAAACCTTAAATGAATATTCGAAAGTAATATTCATTAAATAAATAAAGATCAAATGAATATTCCAAAATAATAATAAGTAAGCCAAATGAATATTTGGGAATGATATTCGTCAACCAAATAACTCTAATGAATATTCAAAATAATATTCATTAACTAAATAACTCCAATGAATGATCAAAATAATATTCATTAAATAAATGACATTCTAAATGAATATTAAAATAATATTCATTAAATATTCCTTCACTGAGGTAATACTCAAATAACGTTCCTCGAAAGATTCGTAATCGAATAAAAATCCTCGAAGTAATAAATTTGTCGCGGGGATCCCTCCGGGTTTCCACGACTATTTATATATTACAAAATATCGACTCCCGGTCTATATTTGAAGTATGAATATCATACGCCCTTCGCTAAGGGTCTTAACCAAACAATCCGGCTTATAACTGATATTTCATATATAGTCTATAAGCCGATATCAATTCAGGGAACAAGTAATTCAATATTAACTTGAAAGTAGGCATGCATGCTATGGCATATGTATAAAACAATCATCATATATATTATCACAACAACAGTTCCAAGTATTGGAAACTTGCCTGAGAATCGAGTGCGGGTAGGGGTAATGTGTCCCGGGTCAGCTCGACAATCTATAAACAATCAGAATATTTAAGATTAACCACTTAACGCTTATTAAAAGGCTAAGTATAAACTCCACTTAAATCGAAACATGTTTTCGAGTTATCTCGTTACGTCTCTTTTAGTGTAACTCTTTTTATCACCGATACGATCCGACATTCGTTCGTTATCAAGACATGTCATCATGCTTATACTTGGTATATACTTAAGTCGTACAAGTTCTAAGGTCGGTCGTTTACGAATCAAGATTATACCTCGAGTTTTATCGCCCGTTTTCTAAGTTATAACCAAAGTCATACTTTTAAGGGGTTCGTTCGCGTTTAACCTCCATTCGAACATTTTTATAAAATCGGAAAACGATCCATTCGACATGTGGTTTTCTCCCACACCTTCCTTTTTACCTCTAATATTTAATTAATAAGATTCGCCACTGATTAAACGACATTTAAGGGAATCAATTTCAATTACGAACTTTCGTTTACGATTTCGAACCACTTTTACGAATTTAATCATAACTCCTAAACCGTAAGTCCATTTCAAGGTTAAACGAAAATCGGGCATTACGATGGCTATAAATCGAGCGTTCTACTAATCGTAATACTAAAACCAAGCCACACCGGGCACCAATACAACTTATACACATGATTATCATCTTTATCAGTCCAAGAACATCATGTTAAACCATCAAGATCATCATCTCTTACTAAATCATTAAACCACTAACTAATCATGCTTTAATCATCACCATAACCCTACTAATTCAAAACTATCAAGAACATCATTAAAACTCAAAGTCAAACTAGGGGTTCATGAGGTTTATACCTTCCTTGTAGAGTGTTAAAGACCTTGCTAAGCCTTGTATAGTCCTTGTACACCCTTTGCCAAGCTTAGATCATCCAAGAAATCAAGATCCAAGAATTTTGTTCTTGAAAATCACTATTCACCCTCATCTTTAATGATTTTTTTGAAAATGGAAAAAGAAGAGATTGAAGCTAGGATTTTGAGGAGATCATTTATATGAATTATAGGACTCACATAAAAAGTTTCAAGATCAAACAATGGTGGGAAGTTGGTTTTTGATCTTGGAATTAAGCTAAGAGCCGAATGGTGCTTCTTGGGAGAGTTTTGTGTTCTTTGCTTGGTTTCTTTTGATTTATTTGATTTAATCTCCTCCACTCTCATCCACTTACAACATAATATCTTGTATAAAGCTACTTTATTAAAGTAGTGAGGTGTTGGATGAGGAAATGGCAAGACATGTGTTGAAAATGTGGTGGTTTAGAGCTTAACTAGGTAGTTGCTTGCTAAGTACTTAGTTGCATTCTCTAAGATGCTAGTTCCTTGATTCTAGTTTGGTTACTAGATATTTCCTAGTAGCTTGCACAAGACTCTTGCTCTCTCTGCTTATTTCTTTGTCCGTTTATTGCTTAATTCGTTGATCGTTCGAGGGAATAACTCATTCGTTTCTAGTTAGGGTTTTACCGAAAACCTTCTTAATAATTATAATACCATCCTCCATCTTACTTAATACTTCTCGAATTTAATTTCCTTAAATCCCTTTTATAAATCCTTAAGTCTTGCAGTGTCCAGGGAAATCTCGGAGAAAATAAAAGTGCTCTTTTTCTGAATCCGACAGCTTTTACATACACTTATTTTCCTCCTGGATCACTAATACGAACTCAGAAATCCGTTCCGAATACCGGGTATAACATTATTATAATAATATTCCAAATTCCACCAAAATCACTATTCATCACTTATTTTTATTTAATTCCCATAATTAGGAAAATGAACCTGGTTCACCCTCGAGTGTTCCTTAACCTTTTTACGGAACCGCTGGGCTTATAATAGATATTGATTTGGATGACACAAGAATAATCTTACTTGGAGTAATCTTCTCATATTCTTAGGAGATAGATCATTCTTATCTATGTTGTCAACCAAAGGTATTCTGCATGACATATAATAATTGAATCCAAATCCATTCCATTCATTAAATAGACAGTCGTTACATCGCAGTCATAACCACTATTCATTCCTATATTATTACATAATAAAAAGTTTTAATTCTACCCAAAAATCTGGGTTCTTACAGTCTCCCCTCCTTAAAAGGATTCCGTCCCGGAATCAGGTAGAAGACAATTGGGTACTTGTTGGTTATTTCGCTTTCCAATTCTCTGGTCGACCCTTACACATTCCAATCTTTCTAAAGCACATCGTACTGGTGTTACAATACACCCTTTATCCGTTCTACCAATTCTTTGATACTTTCGCATAACACATCATCCGGTATACGCTCTTGTCCGGTCTTATACTATTAACCTTATTGATACGTGCAGTGACTTCGGTATCACTAACGCGCTACGAATTTCGGAGATAACCTCACTCGTAATTTTGCAATTCCTGACCACTTTAATCTTCGCAATCTCGCTCAATATATAGAATTAGAAGAATTCATTGAGAGATCACTATGATCAATGAACATTTGTTATATTGCATAGCTAGTACAGAAGGGGGCCAGCCTTTAGTACTTGACAAGCAATTAAACAATTAATGGCATTCCACTTAGACTCCTATCACACAGACAGAGAGTCACGTAGTATTACCTCCCCTCCTTAAAGGGTTGTTCTTCTCAATTTAGAAGAAGATAAATAAGGGAGAAGAAAAGAACGAATTTCAAAGAATCATATATGAAAGTTTTCATGATTGTCAAAATATCATACTTAGAATTTACCTCTGAACTATAGAGGTTTATTAGAGAAGAGAAATAATCATATTCGTATCAAATTCCACTTTTTCGTAATCTCACATATCACATGTCCCTGCTATTCTGTCCATCATTCTATGGACCTATACTCTTGCTTGATATTAGCACCACTTACTTTTTGGAAAATCCTTCAACCTCTCAGGTTAAATCTTGGATTTCCCGCTTGACATTATTATTACTCACATTTCACGCCCCGACACTGGCTCTTTCAAACTCATAATTCTAACACTATCAGGTTGTCAATCCGAGTGCTCGTTAGGAAGAACCCATTCATCAATCCATTCGTAACATTTCTTGCTTCACATTCCATAATTATTTCCCATTCTTTTCTTTATCAATCACATCCATCTTATCATCTAGTTCTCATTCACTTCTGTTATTGTACTCCACCGTCACCTTATTAGGGGAACGCGTGTTACCTTTATTTAATATACGTGGCACGTTTGTGGTCAAACTTTCCTTTGTTCAACCATCTAGATTTCACTTTCTCATTCCCTGAGTCTCTTTTATTACTCAATCAAACTATTCCATATTTCCTCGGATTTTCCAAACTTAAAAGGAGTCAATTTGTATGTCATTCATGCTCCTAATTCCAACTTTCCGTTTTGGCCAATACCCTTACCTTGCCAATTCCATACTCTTCTCGCTTCATTACTGGAGCTTCTCATGAGTCTGCCTATCTGACTCTCTTATTAATTCCTAATTCTATTTCCATCTCTATCAGTCTCTTGTCTTTATTTCTACTATGATCATTTTATGAACCATCATAACCTAATTCTTCATTTCAAATATCCCGTCGATCCAGAAATTACACCATCCGAAATAAACCTGGATGATTTCTCTAACTTAGATTCACTTCGACATTTCCACAGTCGTTACCACCTAATTCCTCAGAAGGATCACCATCGTTTATCGTTTACGCAGTGCTTTAATAACTAAGCATCATAATTATCAATTCAAGATCCTCTAGGAAAACAAAATAATCACTATTTCCTATCCATAAGGAACGCTTCCTGAACTTGACGTAGATATTACATGAAGCAGATAAAATTGTAGGAAAGCTTCCAGCATCGCAGCTGGAACAGGCTGGTGAGATTATTAATCATATATCTCCGGTAGAAGACTAAAAGCTTATCGGTTTGCTTAATCGCTTGCCAACCTCATAATTCTCTATCTTGTTGCACAGAAATACACCAACATAAACTTGCTTGTCATTCATCATCGTGCCATTTGGCTTATCAGTATTTGTACCCTCTCTATTTTTGGTCATCTACTACCAATTCATTGTTACTTAACCTCCCCTCTCTCTTTCCAAAGAAAAGGCGAGTCTCTTGGGGAATTTGGTCTGGTCTGTCGTAGAGCCTCCTAGTGTCGGTAATGTACTACTGGCAACATCAGGAATTGAATCTTTACTTAAACTATTCTTATAGTTGATCCTGGCAAAATCATTAGACGGAATGTAACTTTCTCTACCACATTATGACCATCAAGGTCCTTACATTATCATTCTATTTCTTCGGTCTGAGCATTTATACTTACTCCCCCATACTTAAAGTGTCGGCCACCTCGTTGGCCTTTCCTGATTATAATAATTTCTTGGGATCAATGTTTTCTAGATCTATTCCAACTCAGGGTGGAAGCATTCTCCCTTAAATTCTGCTGAATGAGAGAAAGCATCTATCAGTCTTTTCCAAAAGTCATTGCTTCCACCTTTCTAGTGCGATCTTGACTACAGGTACTCCAAATCATACCTAGGATATTTCCTTACTTAACTCCCTTCTTGTTTTTAGGATAATCTCAACCTTATTGGTTCAATCCATACTTTTACATGGTTTCACACATGCTTCCTCTGGCCTTATGGTTACTATGTCATACATTCCTTACCAAACTTCCCTTTTGAAGTTCAGAATATTACCTCTTCCCTTGTAAGGTTTCTTAGGCCATCCTCATCATTCCTCCTGTATCTCCTGGTTACAGGGTATATCAAACATCATTAATCAATTCGATAACAATTCTGTCTATGTACTTTTAGAGACTCCTTTCCACAAATCCTTACAGGTTATTGATACCTTGGTCGATTCCACTTATATCGTCTGATTTCACAATGTCTATATTAGGGGTAATGCTATCCTCTGTGCATCCCCCAGGGTTCGTATTAATCTATGGACATTCTATCCTCAATTCCATTTTCAAGGAATACTTACATCCTGTACTTGGCAATCATATATCCATAATAAGGGTCTCTTTTCAATCATTCCAATCTTGATAATCTATAGGTAGCTTAATGTTACCTCTCCTTTCAAACGAATGTCAGTCTATATGACTTTCCCAAAAGACAACGTATGTCTAACTGTCTTTCTTACAGAACTTGGTAATGGTAGCAAGGATGTTCTGGAAGATATTGGTCATGTTCAACGTGAATCTCTTAATGCCTAATGCTCCTCTTGAGGACACCAAGTTTCAGATAACATTTATGCATCATACTGCTCCATCTCTGACAATCCTCATAACCTTTACTGGTCACCATCCTCATTCCTAACACATCCATGGTATTTATAAAATCCATCATCATGTATCTCAATTCATTCTTCATCAAAAGTTCTTGCGGTTGGCACTTTGTTAGAAGCACCCCGCTTTGTCCTTACATTGCTGGATTAGTCACTTGACAATCCTTAGTGACTTGGCCCCAACTGGCCACACTAAAATATGTGAATTTAGGGGTTGGCTAATAGCATTACTTTTCTAGCAATTGTTGGCATAGTGCCTTCTACTTGATACCTTTTGATCTTTTCAAAACTTCACTCCATACAAGTCTCAATCGACTTCTCGGTACCATCTCCGGTCACCCTTACTTTTCTTTTATTCTTCTAGTTACTCTTATCAATTTCACGTGCCACCAAAGCTCAACATTTCTGGCACAACAACCTTTTCATTTAAGTCAGTCCCGAACTTTTTTTTTTTAGTCCGGCTTGTTTCTTAATTACATTTCCCTTTTTCCGTTCAATCTCAACTTCATAATTTTGTTTCTACAATCAATCGTAATAATTGGGATCTATCTACCAATCCGTGTAGCGGCTACCTTACCCAATTCATAGGGTTTGCTTCAGTTTCCACTCTCTTCGGTGATGTATTCAGATAATCCGAAAGACAAGGTTTGCCAAATTTTGTCCAATTCCTTTCCAGGATTAGGGAAACTTCAGTCAATCTATCCACCCACTGGTTACATTAAGAAAATCCATTTCAATACCCAAAGAATATTTCTATGAACATCCGAGCTGGTCGAACCATAAACAGTTACAGTAGCGAAATGATTGACATAAAGCTGGGAGTTTAATCATTAGAAGGAAACCAAATATACAACGTCCTTAGAAGGGGAATCAAAAGTTTTAAACTAAACATGCCATACCTACCTGATACATGCTTGTCCTAATAGTCGATACTACCGAATACCAGTCTACTTAACAACTAGTCTCAGAAGGAACACTACCGTCGGGGTTAGTCGTTCCCCAACATTGGCACTACCAAGGCCATCCGAATCCGATGAACTGCGCTGTCTAAATGTATTCGAAATTACGCTGTCGTGCTGCATAAGCGCAGACCTATACCTGTATGAGTTGCATCATAATATCTCCCAAAGTTTCCTTCTTCCATTAGGCAACGCCAACCCTGGTCATTACCAACTTTACCTTTAGCTCCAGGAAGATCTTCTCACGTTTTTCTTGTCCATTCAAACTTTTATTCTTACAATAAGTCGGGTTACGGGACTACACTTTCTGTAAAGTCCTGAGCAAATCTTTGGTAATGCCTTGTGAATTTTATGAAATTTCTCACCTTTGCCAGTGTGGTTGGCCAATCTCCATTTGAAACTGTCTTTAATTTGGTGGGGTCAATCAATCATTACTTCCTATTGATTATATGTCCTACTGTCTGGACTTTATTTTGCCAAAACCCTCACTTCGAGAACATGGCCTACACCTGTTCATTCAGGTTTCATCTAAAAGCATTCTCAATTTCATCTCAACCACTGCTTTCCTTACTCAATCCATTTATGATTCAGTGTCAAAATAAACATAAGATAACTACCATAATCCATTCAAGAAAAAAAAAAGAAGAAGGAATTTAATATTCCTTTGAATCACATGCATCTAATGTTTCTGGTTCATCATTTCACTGGATTGAACTAAACTTATACTTGGTTTCTTGACGATAGCCTCATTACTAGTTTATCATGGACTCACTGGTCTTTTAGTCTTGTAGGTTCCGAGATCATTGTCTCGCTTACTACTTCCTTATATAACTTTATCCATTCAGGCCATTGCTTTCCACTATCTTTACTTTCTTAGCTAATCCATTCATAAAATGGACATCTCACTGGATAAACCACCTCATCAATCTCAATTGACTTTATAAATTAGAACCTAGGAAATCTGCCTTCTCACGGCGAATTATCATTAATAAGATCCACACTAATCCATTTATCTGAAGATATGGCACTTGCCACCTATGTCTTAACTGTTCCTAGGGACTCTGCTCCCCGTCCTATATCAATGTCTTTGATAATCATGCATCATTCTAATTCCTTTCTCATTAATCTGAAAGTCTCCAAGGATTCTTATCTATCCTTACATACGATCTTGAGTAATTCCTCAAATCCATCTTACTTGCTGGCACTTCATTCGGTAGTCCGGCTATGAATCCAATATGCCTCTTTAATTCTCTTAATAATATCTCAATTCTTTAAGCTCACTTCTCTGAGCACTATATCTAGATTCTTACAGTCTCTCTGGCTGCAGCCCTCATCTCCTCAAGGTAAACTTCCCTGTCTCTAACATGATTCTCCCTCTCTGCTGGAACCTCTTCCGGGTCCTCAGTAGGGTACTCTATCGAATCCACCATCCGATCTTCAATCATCAAAACAAGCATCATTATGTTACTTCTCGTAATCCCCAAGGTCTGTCGCCTTACTAGTCGATACAAGAACGAGCTAAGTTACTATCATGATACTTTAGGGTTCCCATAAGGGTTTTATATGTCAATACTACATTATGTAGTCTGACTATGAACTTGGCAAGAGTTCTTATTATCTTAATGAATTTATTGTTTTAACGTCGCATCATCTCTGGGATATATAACGCTCTCTCTGATACCATTTCTGTAACACCCCCAAATCCGGGGTCAGGGATCTGGTCGTTACGGTCTCAATATCCAACCACAAATTCAACATAATTTAAATTACAACCTTGTGACCCAAAACAACAACATAAAACACACCCGTTATAGTCCCAGAGATGAAATTAGAGTAACCAACAGTATTATTAATCACGAGTTTGAGTTCTTACAACCCAAAGAATTACAATTGTACAATTACATACTCTTTGCCATCCATTAATAGATACCATAATATAAATACATTTGAGGCTCAATTGCTAACAACTAGCCTACCAGTAGTTGCATCCTCAACAATGGTAGCCAAGACCTTAGCGGTAAACCTCTGACGGTTGACACCTGCTTACGCTGTGTGCGCCTTGCGCGGCCATCTGATCTAGCTGTTGTTGTAATATAAATAAATAAAGCAAGGGTGAGCAATAGCCCACCAAAAATATAATTGAACGACAATAATATATGACAGTTCAAAATATCTTTGAAACCATATGCCATGCATTAACGATGTAGTACCAATATAAGGTATGAGATGAAGTTACAAGGTAACTCAAAAATAAATTTGTTTTGAATAAATATCTGCTATGCAAAAGATAAGCAAGATATTCTCAATTATCATAAAAGAGGAACTTGCAGGAAAAATATTGCAATTCCGGTTTCAACACTTTTTCACCTTGCCAACACCAACAGTGTTGCAGAAATTTCTCACTTTTAGAAGATGAACTAATACGGGAGCATTGCCGCGCCAGATGCCCTGACGTTTACGATGATCAGTCGTATGTCATGCATCTCATCAGTCGTTCTCTACATGTAGAAGGTAGCTCCGACGGAATTACTTATCTACCACCCTCTGGAACTCCTCAGCCAACGGTTGGGCTATTGCTGGACCGGCGCCACTCGGCCACTTACGCGTCTCCTAGTTCGAATATCATCCATGACTCTGAAACGTAAAGTTCGTTCCCCTTTTCCCCAAGTGTAACACTTGTTGATAGGACTCCACAAAGTAGTCGTATCTAATTGGAAAGGAAAATTCACCAATATTTCCCAAGCTGATGCTTGTTAATGGATATAAACTTGTTACATCAATTATACCCCTCGAGCGTTGAGGAGGTAACCAAAAGACTCATATCGATGCTTGAAAGAATCAAGATGTGAGTGACAAGATAGTTTTAGCAAGTATAGGACCGGGCAGTCCAATAAATAACATCGCTCAAGTGAGGTCCCCTTATATACGTTTGGAAGTTGAGCGAGTATTTAAATCTTCTTTAAGATAGATTTAAATGAAATTAAAGTTTAGGAACCTCCCCTTGATAAAATAGTCATAAAAGACTCCGAAATATTTTACATAATATCTGAAGGTGAAGGATAACCTTTGAATAATATAAATCATTACAAAAAGAATTCAAAAGAATTTTATTAAATATTCCAAGAATATTTATTAAGTCAATAATAATTACGGAATATTAATAAATCACAATATTGCTCGTAAGTAATCCTCGAATGAATATATAGAATTATTTATTAAATAAATCTCTTCTTAAATGAATATTTAAGATAATATTCATTGAATAAATAAACTTAAATAAATATTTAAAATAATATTTACTGAATAAATCAAACCTTAAATGAAGATTTGAAAATAATATTCATTTAACAATTAACATTCCAAATGAATATCCAAATAATATTCATTAAACAAATAATATTCTAAATGAATATCCCAAAATAATATTCATTTAACAAATAATATTCTAAATGAATATCCCAAAATAATATTCATTTAACAAATAATATTCTAAATGAATATCCGAATAATATTCATTTAGTAATCAAAACTTTAAAGGAATAATCGAAGTAATATTCCTTGAGTAAATAGAACTTCCAATGAATATTTTAAAATAATATTCATTAAGTAAATCAAACCTTAAATGAATATTCGAAAGTAATATTCATTAAATAAATAAAGATCAAATGAATATTCCAAAATAATAATAAGTAAGCCAAATGAATATTTGGGAATGATATTCGTCAACCAAATAACTCTAATGAATATTCAAAATAATATTCATTAACTAAATAACTCCAATGAATGATCAAAATAATATTCATTAAATAAATGACATTCTAAATGAATATTAAAATAATATTCATTAAATATTCCTTCACTGAGGTAATACTCAAATAACGTTCCTCGAAAGATTCGTAATCGAATAAAAATCCTCGAAGTAATAAATTTGTCGCGGGGATCCCTCCGGGTTTCCACGACTATTTATATATTACAAAATATCGACTCCCGGTCTATATTTGAAGTATGAATATCATACGCCCTTCGCTAAGGGTCTTAACCAAACAATCCGGCTTATAACTGATATTTCATATATAGTCTATAAGCCGATATCAATTCAGGGAACAAGTAATTCAATATTAACTTGAAAGTAGGCATGCATGCTATGGCATATGTATAAAACAATCATCATATATATTATCACAACAACAGTTCCAAGTATTGGAAACTTGCCTGAGAATCGAGTGCGGGTAGGGGTAATGTGTCCCGGGTCAGCTCGACAATCTATAAACAATCAGAATATTTAAGATTAACCACTTAACGCTTATTAAAAGGCTAAGTATAAACTCCACTTAAATCGAAACATGTTTTCGAGTTATCTCGTTACGTCTCTTTTAGTGTAACTCTTTTTATCACCGATACGATCCGACATTCGTTCGTTATCAAGACATGTCATCATGCTTATACTTGGTATATACTTAAGTCGTACAAGTTCTAAGGTCGGTCGTTTACGAATCAAGATTATACCTCGAGTTTTATCGCCCGTTTTCTAAGTTATAACCAAAGTCATACTGTTAAGGGGTTCGTTCGCGTTTAACCTCCATTCGAACATTTTTATAAAATCGGAAAACGATCCATTCGACATGTGGTTTTCTCCCACACCTTCCTTTTTACCTCTAATATTTAATTAATAAGATTCGCCACTGATTAAACGACATTTAAGGGAATCAATTTCAATTACGAACTTTCGTTTACGATTTCGAACCACTTTTACGAATTTAATCATAACTCCTAAACCGTAAGTCCATTTCATACGATCTTTATATCAAAACGAAGCTTATAACATAATCTAGCTTATCATGGCAGATTACCAAGCTAGGCAGTGAGTTAAACCTACTGTGATGCACGGTTTTCAAGGTTAAATGAAAATCGGGCATTACGACGGCTATAAATCGAGCGTTCTACTAATCGTAATACTAAAACCAAGCCACACCGGGCACCAATACAACTTATACACATGATTATAATCTTTATCAGTCCAAGAACATCATGTTAAACCAACAAGATCATCATCTCTTACTAAATCATTAAACCACTAACTAATCATGCTTTAATCATCACCATAACCATACTAATTCAAAACTATCAAGAACATCATTAAAACTCAAAGTCAAACTAGGGGTTCATGAGGTTTATACCTTCCTTGTAGAGTGTTAAAGACCTTGCTAAGCCTTGTATAGTCCTTGTACACCCTTTACCAAGCTTAGATCATCCAAGAAATCAAGATCCAAGAATTTTGTTCTTGAAAATCACTATTCACCCTCATCTTTAATGATTTTTTTGAAAATGGAAAAAGAAGAGATTGAAGCTAGGATTTTGAGGAGATCATTTATATGAATTATAGGACTCACATAAAAAGTTTCAAGATCAAACAATGGTGGGAAGTTGGTTTTTGATCTTGGAATTAAGCTAAGAGCCGAATGGTGCTTCTTGGGAGAGTTTTGTGTTCTTTGCTTGGTTTCTTTTGATTTATTTGATTTAATCTCCTCCACTCTCATCCACTTACAACATAATATCTTGTATAAAGCTACTTTATTAAAGTAGTGAGGTGTTGGATGAGGAAATGGCAAGACATGTGTTGAAAATGTGGTGGTTTAGAGCTTAACTAGGTAGTTGCTTGCTAAGTACTTAGTTGCATTCTCTAAGATGCTAGTTCCTTGATTCTAGTTTGGTTACTAGATATTTCCTAGTAGCTTGCACAAGACTCTTGCTCTCTCTGCTTATTTCTTTGTCCGTTTATTGCTTAATTCGTTGATCGTTCGAGGGAATAACTCATTCGTTTCTAGTTAGGGTTTTACCGAAAACCTTCTTAATAATTATAATACCATCCTCCATCTTACTTAATACTTCTCGAATTTAATTTCCTTAAATCCCTTTTATAAATCCTTAAGTCTTGCAGTGTCCAGGGAAATCTCGGAGAAAATAAAAGTGCTCTTTTTCTGAATCCGACAGCTTTTACATACACTTATTTTCCTCCTGGATCACTAATACGAACTCAGAAATCCGTTCCGAATACCGGGTATAACATTATTATAATAATATTCCAAATTCCACCAAAATCACTATTCATCACTTATTTTTATTTAATTCCCATAATTAGGAAAATGAACCTGGTTCACCCTCGAGTGTTCCTTAACCTTTTTACGGAACCGCTGGGCTTATAATAGATATTGATTTGGATGACACAAGAATAATCTTACTTGGAGTAATCTTCTCATATTCTTAGGAGATAGATCATTCTTATCTATGTTGTCAACCAAAGGTATTCTGCATGACATATAATAATTGAATCCAAATCCATTCCATTCATTAAATAGACAGTCGTTACATCGCAGTCATAACCACTATTCATTCCTATATTATTACATAATAAAAAGTTTTAATTCTACCCAAAAATCTGGGTTCTTACAGTCTCCCCTCCTTAAAAGGATTCCGTCCCGGAATCAGGTAGAAGACAATTGGGTACTTGTTGGTTATTTCGCTTTCCAATTCTCTGGTCGACCCTTACACATTCCAATCTTTCTAAAGCACATCGTACTGGTGTTACAATACACCCTTTATCCGTTCTACCAATTCTTTGATACTTTCGCATAACACATCATCCGGTATACGCTCTTGTCCGGTCTTATACTATTAACCTTATTGGTACGTGCAGTGACTTCGGTATCACTAACGCGCTACGAATTTCGGAGATAACCTCACTCGTAATTTTGCAATTCCTGACCACTTTAATCTTCGCAATCTCGCTCAATATATAGAATTAGAAGAATTCATTGAGAGATCACTATGATCAATGAACATTTGTTATATTGCATAGCTAGTACAGAAGGGGGCCAGCCTTTAGTACTTGACAAACAATTAAACAATTAATGGCATTCCACTTAGACTCCTATCACACAGACAGAGAGTCACGTAGTATTACCTCCCCTCCTTAAAGGGTTGTTCTTCTCAATTTAGAAGAAGATAAATAAAGGAGAAGAAAAGAACGAATTTCAAAGAATCATATATGAAAGTTTTCATGATTGTCAAAATATCATACTTAGAATTTACCTCTGAACTATAGAGGTTTATTAGAGAAGAGAAATAATCATATTCGTATCAAATTCCACTTTTTCGTAATCTCACATATCACATGTCCCTGCTATTCTGTCCATCATTCTATGGACCTATACTCTTGCTTGATATTAGCACCACTTACTTTTTGGAAAATCCTTCAACCTCTCAGGTTAAATCTTGGATTTCCCGCTTGACATTATTATTACTCACATTTCACGCCCCGACACTGGCTCTTTCAAACTCATAATTCTAACACTATCAGGTTGTCAATCCGAGTGCTCGTTAGGAAGAACCCATTCATCAATCCATTCGTAACATTTCTTGCTTCACATTCCATAATTATTTCCCATTCTTTTCTTTATCAATCACATCCATCTTATCATCTAGTTCTCATTCACTTCTGTTATTGTACTCCACCGTCACCTTATTAGGGGAACGCGTGTTACCTTTATTTAATATACGTGGCACGTTTGTGGTCAAACCTTCCTTTGTTCAACCATCTAGATTTCACTTTCTCATTCCCTGAGTCTCTTTTATTACTCAATCAAACTATTCCATATTTCCTCGGATTTTCCAAACTTAAAAGGAGTCAATTTGTATGTCATTCATGCTCCTAATTCCAACTTTCCGTTTTGGCCAATACCCTTACCTTGCCAATTCCATACTCTTCTCGCTTCATTACTGGAGCTTCTCATGAGTCTGCCTATCTGACTCTCTTATTAATTCTTAATTCTATTTCCATCTCTATCAGTCTCTTGTCTTTATTTCTACTATGATCATTTTATGAACCATCATAACCTAATTCTTCATTTCAAATATCCCGTCGATCCAGAAATTACACCATCCGAAATAAACCTGGATGATTTCTCTAACTTAGATTCACTTCGACATTTCCACAGTCGTTACCACCTAATTCCTCAGAAGGATCACCATCGTTTATCGTTTACGTAGTGCTTTAATAACTAAGCATCATAATTATCAATTCAAGATCCTCTAGGAAAACAAAATAATCACTATTTCCTATCCATAAGGAACGCTTCCTGAACTTGACGTAGATATTAAATGAAGCAGATAAAATTGTAGGAAAGCTTCCAGCATCGCAGCTGGAACAGGCTGGTGAGATTATTAATCATATATCTCCGGTAGAAGACTAAAAGCTTATCGGTTTGCTTAATCGCTTGCCAACCTCATAATTCTCTATCTTGTTGCACAGAAATACACCAACATAAACTTGCTTGTCATTCATCATCGTGCCATTTGGCTTACCAGTATTTGTACCCTCTCTATTTTTGGTCATCTACTACCAATTCATTGTTACTTAACCTCCCCTCTCTCTTTCCAAAGAAAAGGCGAGTCTCTTGGGGAATTTGGTCTGGTCTGTCGTAGAGCCTCCTAGTGTCGGTAATGTGCTACTGGCAACATCAGGAATCGAATCTTTACTTAAACTATTCTTATAGTTGATCCTGGCAAAATCATTAGACGGAATGTAACTTTCTCTACCACATTATGACAATCAAGGTCCTTACATTATCATTCTATTTCTTCGGTCTGAGCATTTATACTTACTCCCCCATACTTAAAGTGTCGGCCACCTCGTTGGCCTTTCCTGATTATAATAATTTCTTGGGATCAATGTTTTCTAGATCTATTCCAACTCAGGGTGGAAGCATTCTCCCTTAAATTCTGCTGAATGAGAGAAAGCATCTATCAGTCTTTTCCAAAAGTCATTGCTTCCACCTTTCTAGTGCGATCTTGACTACAGGTACTCCAAATCATACCTAGGATATTTCCTTACTTAACTCCCTTCTTGTTTTTAGGATAATCTCAACCTTATTGGTTCAATCCATACTTTTACATGGTTTCACACATGCTTCCTCTGGCCTTATGGTTACTATGTCATACATTCCTTACCGAACTTCCCTTTTGAAGTTCAGAATATTACCTCTTCCCTTGTAAGGTTTCTTAGGCCATCCTCATCATTCCTCCTGTATCTCCTGGTTACAGGGTATATCAAACATCATTAATCAATTCGATAACAATTCTGTCTATGTACTTTTAGAGACTCCTTTCCACAAATCCTTACAGGTTATTGATACCTTGGTCGATTCCACTTATATCGTCTGATTTCACAATGTCTATATTAGGGGTAATGCTATCCTCTGTGCATCCCCCAGGGTTCGTATTAATCTATGGACATTCTATCCTCAATTCCATTTTCAAGGAATACTTACATCCTGTACTTGGCAATCATATATCCATAATAAGGGTCTCTTTTCAATCATTCCAATCTTGATAATCTATAGGTAGCTTAATGTTACCTCTCCTTTCAAACGAATGTCAGTCTATATGACTTTCCCAAAAGACAACGTATGTCTAACTGTCTTTCTTACAGAACTTGGTAATGGTAGCAAGGATGTTCTGGAAGATATTGGTCATGTTCAACGTGAATCTCTTAATGCCTAATGCTCCTCTTGAGGACACCAAGTTTCAGATAACATTTATGCATCATACTGCTCCATCTCTGACAATCCTCATAACCTTTACTGGTCACCATCCTCATTCCCAACACATCCATGGTATTTATAAAATCCATCATCATGTATCTCAATTCATTCTTCATCAAAAGTTCTTGCGGTTGGCACTTTGTTAGAAGCACCCCGCTTTGTCCTTACATTGCTGGATTAGTCACTTGACAATCCTTAGTGACTTGGCCCCAACTGGCCACACTAAAATATGTGAATTTAGGGGTTGGCTAATAGCATTACTTTTCTAGCAATTGTTGGCATAGTGCCTTCTACTTGATACCTTTTGATCTTTTCAAAACTTCACTCCATACAAGTCTCAATCGACTTCTCGGTACCATCTCCGGTCACCCTTACTTTTCTTTTATTCTTCTAGTTACTCTTATCAATTTCACGTGCCACCAAAGCTCAACATTTCTGGCACAACAACCTTTTCATTTAAGTCAGTCCCGAACTTTTTTTTTTTAGTCCGGCTTGTTTCTTAATTACATTTCCCTTTTTCCGTTCAATCTCAACTTCATAATTTTGTTTCTACAATCAATCGTAATAATTGGGATCTATCTACCAATCCGTGTAGCGGCTACCTTACCCAATTCATAGGGTTTGCTTCAGTTTCCACTCTCTTCGGTGATGTATTCAGATAATCCGAAAGACAAGGTTTGCCAAATTTTGTCCAATTCCTTTCCAGGATTAGGGAAACTTCAGTCAATCTATCCACCCACTGGTTACATTAAGAAAATCCATTTCGATACCCAAAGAATATTTCTATGAACATCCGAGCTGGTCGAACCATAAACAGTTACAGTAGCAAAATGATTGACATAAAGCTGGGAGTTTAATCATTAGAAGGAAACCAAATATACAACGTCCTTAGAAGGGGAATCAAAAGTTTTAAACTAAACATGCCATACCTACCTGATACATGCTTGTCCTAATAGTCGATACTACCGAATACCAGTCTACTTAACAACTAGTCTCAGAAGGAACACTACCGTCGGGGTTAGTCGTTCCCCAACATTGGCACTACCAAGGCCATCCGAATCCGATGAACTGCGCTGTCTAAATGTATTCGAAATTACGCTGTCGTGCTGCATAAGCGCAGACCTATACCTGTATGAGTTGCATCATAATATCTCCCAAAGTTTCCTTCTTCCATTAGGCAACGCCAACCCTGGTCATTACCAACTTTACCTTTAGCTCCAGGAAGATCTTCTCACGTTTTTCTTGTCCATTCAAACTTTTATTCTTACAATAAGTCGGGTTACGGGACTACACTTTCTGTAAAGTCCTGAGCAAATCTTTGGTAATGCCTTGTGAATTTTATGAAATTTCTCACCTTTGCCAGTGTGGTTGGCCAATCTCCATTTGAAACTGTCTTTAATTTGGTGGGGTCAATCAATCACTACTTCCTATTGATTATATGTCCTACTGTCTGGACTTTATTTTGCCAAAACCCTCACTTCGAGAACATGGCCTACACCTGTTCATTCAGGTTTCATCTAAAAGCATTCTCAATTTCATCTCAACCACTGCTTGCCTTACTCAATCCATTTATGATTCAGTGTCAAAATAAACATAAGATAACTACCATAATCCATTCAAGAAAAAAAAAAGAAGAAGGAATTTAATATTCCTTTGAATCACATGCATCTAATGTTTCTGGTTCATCATTTCACTGGATTGAACTAAACTTATACTTGGTTTCTTGACGATAGCCTCATTACTAGTTTATCATGGACTCACTGGTCTTTTAGTCTTGTAGGTTCCGAGATCATTGTCTCGCTTACTACTTCCTTATATAACTTTATCCATTCAGGCCATTGCTTTCCACTATCTTTACTTTCTTAGCTAATCCATTCATAAAATGGACATCTCACTGGATAAACCACCTCATCAATCTCAATTGACTTTATAAATTAGAACCTAGGAAATCTGCCTTCTCACGGCGAATTATCATTAATAAGATCCACACTAATCCATTTATCTGAAGATATGGCACTTGCCACCTATGTCTTAACTGTTCCTAGGGACTCTGCTCCCCGTCCTATATCAATGTCTTTGATAATCATGCATCATTCTAATTCCTTTCTCATTAATCTGAAAGTCTCCAAGGATTCTTATCTATCCTTACATACGATCTTGAGTAATTCCTCAAATCCATCTTACTTGCTGGCACTTCATTCGGTAGTCCGGCTATGAATCCAATATGCCTCTTTAATTCTCTTAATAATATCTCAATTCTTTAAGCTCACTTCTCTGAGCACTATATCTAGATTCTTACAGTCTCTCTGGCTGCAGCCCTCATCTCCTCAAGGTAAACTTCCCTGTCTCTAACAGGATTCTCCCTCTCTGCTGGAACCTCTTCCGGGTCCTCAGTAGGGTACTCTATCGAATCCACCATCCGATCTTCAATCATCAAAACAAGCATCATTATGTTACTGCTCGTAATCCCCAAGGTCTATCGCCTTACTAGTCGATACAAGAACGAGCTAAGTTACTATCATGATACTTTAGGGTTCCCATAAGGGTTTTATATGTCAATACTACATTATGTAGTCTGACTATGAACTTGGCAAGAGTTCTTATTATCTTAATGAATTTATTGTTTTAACGTCGCATCATCTCTGGGATATATAACGCTCTCTCTGATACCATTTCTGTAACACCCCCAAATCCGGGGTCAGGGATCTGGTCGTTACGGTCTCAATATCCAACCACAAATTCAACATAATTTAAATTACAACCTTGTGACCCAAAACAACAACATAAAACACACCCGTTATAGTCCCAGAGATGAAATCAGAGTAACCAACAGTATTATTAATCACGAGTTTGAGTTCTTACAACCCAAAGATTTACAATTGTACAATTACATACTCTTTGCCATCCATTAATAGATACCATAATATAAATACATTTGAGGCTCAATTGCTAACAACTAGCCTACCAGTAGTTGCATCCTCAACAATGGTAGCCAAGACCTTAGCGGTAAACCTCTGACGGTTGACACCTGCTTACGCTGTGTGCGCCTTGCGCGGCCATCTGATCTAGCTGTTGTTGTAATATAAATAAAGCAAGGGTGAGCAATAGCCCACCAAAAATATAATTGAACGACAATAATATATGACAGTTCAAAATATCTTTGAAACCATATGCCATGCATTAACGATGTAGTACCAATATAAGGTATGAGATGAAGTTACAAGGTAACTCAAAAATAAATTTGTTTTGAATAAATATCTGCTATGCAAAAGATAAGCAAGATATTCTCAATTATCATAAAAGAGGAACTTGCAGGAAAAATATTGCAATTCCGGTTTCAACACTTTTTCACCTTGCCAACACCAACAGTGTTGCAGAAATTTCTCACTTTTAGAAGATGAACTAATACGGGAGCATTGCCGCGCCAGATGCCCTGACGTTTACGATGATCAGTCGTATGTCATGCATCTCATCAGTCGTTCTCTACATGTAGAAGGTAGCTCCGACGGAATTACTTATCTACCACCCTCTGGAACTCCTCAGCCAACGGTTGGGCTATTGCTGGACCGGCACCACTCGGCCACTTACGCGTCTCCTAGTTCGAATATCATCCATGACTCTGAAACGTAAAGTTCGTTCCCCTTTTCCCCAAGTGTAACACTTGTTGATAGGACTCCACAAAGTAGTCGTATCTAATTGGAAAGGAAAATTCACCAATATTTCCCAAGCTGATGCTTGTTAATGGATATAAACTTGTTACATCAATTATACCCCTCGAGCGTTGAGGAGGTAACCAAAAGACTCATATCGATGCTTGAAAGAATCAAGATGTGAGTGACAAGATAGTTTTAGCAAGTATAGGACCGGGCAGTCCAATAAATAACATCGCTCAAGTGAGGTCCCCTTATATACGTTTGGAAGTTGAGCGAGTATTTAAATCTTCTTTAAGATAGATTTAAATGAAATTAAAGTTTAGGAACCTCCCCTTGATAAAATAGTCATAAAAGACTCCGAAATATTTTACATAATATCTGAAGGTGAAGGATAACCTTTGAATAATATAAATCATTACAAAAAGAATTCAAAAGAATTTTATTAAATATTCCAAGAATATTTATTAAGTCAATAATAATTACGGAATATTAATAAATCACAATATTGCTCGTAAGTAATCCTCGAATGAATATATAGAATTATTTATTAAATAAATCTCTTCTTAAATGAATATTTAAGATAATATTCATTGAATAAATAAACTTAAATAAATATTTAAAATAATATTTACTGAATAAATCAAACCTTAAATGAAGATTTGAAAATAATATTCATTTAACAATTAACATTCCAAATGAATATCCAAATAATATTCATTAAACAAATAATATTCTAAATGAATATCCCAAAATAATATTCATTTAACAAATAATATTCTAAATGAATATCCCAAAATAATATTCATTTAACAAATAATATTCTAAATGAATATCCGAATAATATTCATTTAGTAATCAAAACTTTAAAGGAATAATCGAAGTAATATTCCTTGAGTAAATAGAACTTCCAATGAATATTTTAAAATAATATTCATTAAGTAAATCAAACCTTAAATGAATATTCGAAAGTAATATTCATTAAATAAATAAAGATCAAATGAATATTCCAAAATAATAATAAGTAAGCCAAATGAATATTTGGGAATGATATTCGTCAACCAAATAACTCTAATGAATATTCAAAATAATATTCATTAACTAAATAACTCCAATGAATGATCAAAATAATATTCATTAAATAAATGACATTCTAAATGAATATTAAAATAATATTCATTAAATATTCCTTCACTGAGGTAATACTCAAATAACGTTCCTCGAAAGATTCGTAATCGAATAAAAATCCTCGAAGTAATAAATTTGTCGCGGGGATCCCTCCGGGTTTCCACGACTATTTATATATTACAAAATATCGACTCCCGGTCTATATTTGAAGTATGAATATCATACGCCCTTCGCTAAGGGTCTTAACCAAACAATCCGGCTTATAACTGATATTTCATATATAGTCTATAAGCCGATATCAATTCAGGGAACAAGTAATTCAATATTAACTTGAAAGTAGGCATGCATGCTATGGCATATGTATAAAACAATCATCATATATATTATCACAACAACAGTTCCAAGTATTGGAAACTTGCCTGAGAATCGAGTGCGGGTAGGGGTAATGTGTCCCGGGTCAGCTCGACAATCTATAAACAATCAGAATATTTAAGATTAACCACTTAACGCTTATTAAAAGGCTAAGTATAAACTCCACTTAAATCGAAACATGTTTTCGAGTTATCTCGTTACGTCTCTTTTAGTGTAACTCTTTTTATCACCGATACGATCCGACATTCGTTCGTTATCAAGACATGTCATCATGCTTATACTTGGTATATACTTAAGTCGTACAAGTTCTAAGGTCGGTCGTTTACGAATCAAGATTATACCTCGAGTTTTATCGCCCGTTTTCTAAGTTATAACCAAAGTCATACTGTTAAGGGGTTCGTTCGCGTTTAACCTCCATTCGAACATTTTTATAAAATCGGAAAACGATCCATTCGACATGTGGTTTTCTCCCACACCTTCCTTTTTACCTCTAATATTTAATTAATAAGATTCGCCACTGATTAAACGACATTTAATGGAATCAATTTCAATTACGAACTTTCGTTTACGATTTCGAACCACTTTTACGAATTTAATCATAACTCCTAAACCGTAAGTCCATTTCATACGATCTTTATATCAAAACGAAGCTTATAACATAATCTAGCTTATCATGGCAGATTACCAAGCTAGGCAGTGAGTTAAACCTACTGTGATGCACGGTTTTCAAGGTTAAACGAAAATCGGGCATTACGACGGCTATAAATCGAGCGTTCTACTAATCGTAATACTAAAACCAAGCCACACCGGGCACCAATACAACTTATACACATGATTATCATCTTTATCAGTCCAAGAACATCATGTTAAACCAACAAGATCATCATCTCTTACTAAATCATTAAACCACTAACTAATCATGCTTTAATCATCACCATAACCATACTAATTCAAAACTATCAAGAACATCATTAAAACTCAAAGTCAAACTAGGGGTTCATGAGGTTTATACCTTCCTTGTAGAGTGTTAAAGACCTTGCTAAGCCTTGTATAGTCCTTGTACACCCTTTACCAAGCTTAGATCATCCAAGAAATCAAGATCCAAGAATTTTGTTCTTGAAAATCACTATTCACCCTCATCTTTAATGATTTTTTTGAAAATGGAAAAAGAAGAGATTGAAGCTAGGATTTTGAGGAGATCATTTATATGAATTATAGGACTCACATAAAAAGTTTCAAGATCAAACAATGGTGGGAAGTTGGTTTTTGATCTTGGAATTAAGCTAAGAGCCGAATGGTGCTTCTTGGGAGAGTTTTGTGTTCTTTGCTTGGTTTCTTTTGATTTATTTGATTTAATCTCCTCCACTCTCATCCACTTACAACATAATATCTTGTATAAAGCTACTTTATTAAAGTAGTGAGGTGTTGGATGAGGAAATGGCAAGACATGTGTTGAAAATGTGGTGGTTTAGAGCTTAACTAGGTAGTTGCTTGCTAAGTACTTAGTTGCATTCTCTAGATGCTAGTTCCTTGATTCTAGTTTGGTTACTAGATATTTCCTAGTAGCTTGCACAAGACTCTTGCTCTCTCTGCTTATTTCTTTGTCCGTTTATTGCTTAATTCGTTGATCGTTCGAGGGAATAACTCATTCGTTTCTAGTTAGGGTTTTACCGAAAACCTTCTTAATAATTATAATACCATCCTCCATCTTACTTAATACTTCTCGAATTTAATTTCCTTAAATCCCTTTTATAAATCCTTAAGTCTTGCAGTGTCCAGGGAAATCTCGGAGAAAATAAAAGTGCTCTTTTTCTGAATCCGACAGCTTTTACATACACTTATTTTCCTCCTGGATCACTAATACGAACTCAGAAATCCGTTCCGAATACCGGGTATAACATTATTATAATAATATTCCAAATTCCACCAAAATCACTATTCATCACTTATTTTTATTTAATTCCCATAATTAGGAAAATGAACCTGGTTCACCCTCGAGTGTTCCTTAACCTTTTTACGGAACCGCTGGGCTTATAATAGATATTGATTTGGATGACACAAGAATAATCTTACTTGGAGTAATCTTCTCATATTCTTAGGAGATAGATCATTCTTATCTATGTTGTCAACCAAAGGTATTCTGCATGACATATAATAATTGAATCCAAATCCATTCCATTCATTAAATAGACAGTCGTTACATCGCAGTCATAACCACTATTCATTCCTATATTATTACATAATAAAAAGTTTTAATTCTACCCAAAAATCTGGGTTCTTACAGTCTCCCCTCCTTAAAAGGATTCCGTCCCGGAATCAGGTAGAAGACAATTGGGTACTTGTTGGTTATTTCGCTTTCCAATTCTCTGGTCGACCCTTACACATTCCAATCTTTCTAAAGCACATCGTACTGGTGTTACAATACACCCTTTATCCGTTCTACCAATTCTTTGATACTTTCGCATAACACATCATCCGGTATACGCTCTTGTCCGGTCTTATACTATTAACCTTATTGGTACGTGCAGTGACTTCGGTATCACTAACGCGCTACGAATTTCGGAGATAACCTCACTCGTAATTTTGCAATTCCTGACCACTTTAATCTTCGCAATCTCGCTCAATATATAGAATTAGAAGAATTCATTGAGAGATCACTATGATCAATGAACATTTGTTATATTTCATAGCTAGTACAGAAGGGGGCCAGCCTTTAGTACTTGACAAGCAATTAAACAATTAATGGCATTCCACTTAGACTCCTATCACACAGACAGAGAGTCACGTAGTATTACCTCCCCTCCTTAAAGGGTTGTTCTTCTCAATTTAGAAGAAGATAAATAAAGGAGAAGAAAAGAACGAATTTCAAAGAATCATATATGAAAGTTTTCATGATTGTCAAAATATCATACTTAGAATTTACCTCTGAACTATAGAGGTTTATTAGAGAAGAGAAATAATCATATTCGTATCAAATTCCACTTTTTCGTAATCTCACATATCACATGTCCCTGCTATTCTGTCCATCATTCTATGGACCTATACTCTTGCTTGATATTAGCACCACTTACTTTTTGGAAAATCCTTCAACCTCTCAGGTTAAATCTTGGATTTCCCGCTTGACATTATTATTACTCACATTTCACGCCCCGACACTGGCTCTTTCATACTCATAATTCTAACACTATCAGGTTGTCAATCCGAGTGCTCGTTAGGAAGAACCCATTCATCAATCCATTCGTAACATTTCTTGCTTCACATTCCATAATTATTTCCCTTTCTTTTCTTTATCAATCACATCCATCTTATCATCTAGTTCTCATTCACTTCTGTTATTGTACTCCACCGTCACCTTATTAGGGGAACGCGTGTTACCTTTATTTAATATACGTGGCACGTTTGTGGTCAAACTTTCCTTTGTTCAACCATCTAGATTTCACTTTCTCATTCCCTGAGTCTCTTTTATTACTCAATCAAACTATTCCATATTTCCTCGGATTTTCCAAACTTAAAAGGAGTCAATTTGTATGTCATTCATGCTCCTAATTCCAACTTTCCGTTTTGGCCAATACCCTTACCTTGCCAATTCCATACTCTTCTCGCTTCATTACTGGAGCTTCTCATGAGTCTGCCTATCTGACTCTCTTATTAATTCCTAATTCTATTTCCATCTCTATCAGTCTCTTGTCTTTATTTCTACTATGATCATTTTATGAACCATCATAACCTAATTCTTCATTTCAAATATCCCGTCGATCCAGAAATTACACCATCCGAAATAAACCTGGATGATTTCTCTAACTTAGATTCACTTCGACATTTCCACAGTCGTTACCACCTAATTCCTCAGAAGGATCACCATCGTTTATCGTTTACGCAGTGCTTTAATAACTAAGCATCATAATTATCAATTCAAGATCCTCTAGGAAAACAAAATAATCACTATTTCCTATCCATAAGGAACGCTTCCTGAACTTGACGTAGATATTACATGAAGCAGATAAAATTGTAGGAAAGCTTCCAGCATCGCAGCTGGAACAGGCTGGTGAGATTATTAATCATATATCTCCGGTAGAAGACTAAAAGCTTATCGGTTTGCTTAATCGCTTGCCAACCTCATAATTCTCTATCTTGTTGCACAGAAATACACCAACATAAACTTGCTTGTCATTCATCATCGTGCCATTTGGCTTATCAGTATTTGTACCCTCTCTATTTTTGGTCATCTACTACCAATTCATTGTTACTTAACCTCCCCTCTCTCTTTCCAAAGAAAAGGCGAGTCTCTTGGGGAATTTGGTCTGGTCTGTCGTAGAGCCTCCTAGTGTCGGTAATGTGCTACTGGCAACATCAGGAATCGAATCTTTACTTAAACTATTCTTATAGTTGATCCTGGCAAAATCATTAGACGGAATGTAACTTTCTCTACCACATTATGACCATCAAGGTCCTTACATTATCATTCTATTTCTTCGGTCTGAGCATTTATACTTACTCCCCCATACTTAAAGTGTCGGCCACCTCGTTGGCCTTTCCTGATTATAATAATTTCTTGGGATCAATGTTTTCTAGATCTATTCCAACTCAGGGTGGAAGCATTCTCCCTTAAATTCTGCTGAATGAGAGAAAGCATCTATCAGTCTTTTCCAAAAGTCATTGCTTCCACCTTTCTAGTGCGATCTTGACTACAGGTACTCCAAATCATACCTAGGATATTTCCTTACTTAACTCCCTTCTTGTTTTTAGGATAATCTCAACCTTATTGGTTCAATCCATACTTTTACATGGTTTCACACATGCTTCCTCTGGCCTTATGGTTACTATGTCATACATTCCTTACCAAACTTCCCTTTTGAAGTTCAGAATATTACCTCTTCCCTTGTAAGGTTTCTTAGGCCATCCTCATCATTCCTCCTGTATCTCCTGGTTACAGGGTATATCAAACATCATTAATCAATTCGATAACAATTCTGTCTATGTACTTTTAGAGACTCCTTTCCACAAATCCTTACAGGTTATTGATACCTTGGTCGATTCCACTTATATCGTCTGATTTCACAATGTCTATATTAGGGGTAATGCTATCCTCTGTGCATCCCCCAGGGTTCGTATTAATCTATGGACATTCTATCCTCAATTCCATTTTCAAGGAATACTTACATCCTGTACTTGGCAATCATATATCCATAATAAGGGTCTCTTTTCAATCATTCCAATCTTGATAATCTATAGGTAGCTTAATGTTACCTCTCCTTTCAAACGAATGTCAGTCTATATGACTTTCCCAAAAGACAACGTATGTCTAACTGTCTTTCTTACAGAACTTGGTAATGGTAGCAAGGATGTTCTGGAAGATATTGGTCATGTTCAACGTGAATCTCTTAATGCCTAATGCTCCTCTTGAGGACACCAAGTTTCAGATAACATTTATGCATCATACTGCTCCATCTCTGACAATCCTCATAACCTTTACTGGTCACCATCCTCATTCCCAACACATCCATGGTATTTATAAAATCCATCATCATGTATCTCAATTCATTCTTCATCAAAAGTTCTTGCGGTTGGCACTTTGTTAGAAGCACCCCGCTTTGTCCTTACATTGCTGGATTAGTCACTTGACAATCCTTAGTGACTTGGCCCCAACTGGCCACACTAAAATATGTGAATTTAGGGGTTGGCTAATAGCATTACTTTTCTAGCAATTGTTGGCATAGTGCCTTCTACTTGATACCTTTTGATCTTTTCAAAACTTCACTCCATACAAGTCTCAATCGACTTCTCGGTACCATCTCCGGTCACCCTTACTTTTCTTTTATTCTTCTAGTTACTCTTATCAATTTCACGTGCCACCAAAGCTCAACATTTCTGGCACAACAACCTTTTCATTTAAGTCAGTCCCGAACTTTTTTTTTTTAGTCCGGCTTGTTTCTTAATTACATTTCCCTTTTTCCGTTCAATCTCAACTTCATAATTTTGTTTCTACAATCAATCGTAATAATTGGGATCTATCTACCAATCCGTGTAGCGGCTACCTTACCCAATTCATAGGGTTTGCTTCAGTTTCCACTCTCTTCGGTGATGTATTCAGATAATCCGAAAGACAAGGTTTGCCAAATTTTGTCCAATTCCTTTCCAGGATTAGGGAAACTTCAGTCAATCTATCCACCCACTGGTTACATTAAGAAAATCCATTTCGATACCCAAAGAATATTTCTATGAACATCCGAGCTGGTCGAACCATAAACAGTTACAGTAGCAAAATGATTGACATAAAGCTGGGAGTTTAATCATTAGAAGGAAACCAAATATACAACGTCCTTAGAAGGGGAATCAAAAGTTTTAAACTAAACATGCCATACCTACCTGATACATGCTTGTCCTAATAGTCGATACTACCGAATACCAGTCTACTTAACAACTAGTCTCAGAAGGAACACTACCGTCGGGGTTAGTCGTTCCCCAACATTGGCACTACCAAGGCCATCCGAATCCGATGAACTGCGCTGTCTAAATGTATTCGAAATTACGCTGTCGTGCTGCATAAGCGCAGACCTATACCTGTATGAGTTGCATCATAATATCTCCCAAAGTTTCCTTCTTCCATTAGGCAACGCCAACCCTGGTCATTACCAACTTTACCTTTAGCTCCAGGAAGATCTTCTCACGTTTTTCTTGTCCATTCAAACTTTTATTCTTACAATAAGTCGGGTTACGGGACTACACTTTCTGTAAAGTCCTGAGCAAATCTTTGGTAATGCCTTGTGAATTTTATGAAATTTCTCACCTTTGCCAGTGTGGTTGGCCAATCTCCATTTGAAACTGTCTTTAATTTGGTGGGGTCAATCAATCACTACTTCCTATTGATTATATGTCCTACTGTCTGGACTTTATTTTGCCAAAACCCTCACTTCGAGAACATGGCCTACACCTGTTCATTCAGGTTTCATCTAAAAGCATTCTCAATTTCATCTCAACCACTGCTTGCCTTACTCAATCCATTTATGATTCAGTGTCAAAATAAACATAAGATAACTACCATAATCCATTCAAGAAAAAAAAACAAGAAGAAGGAATTTAATATTCTTTTGAATCACATGCATCTAATGTTTCTGGTTCATCATTTCACTGGATTGAACTAAACTTATACTTGGTTTCTTGACGATAGCCTCATTACTAGTTTATCATGGACTCACTGGTCTTTTAGTCTTGTAGGTTCCGAGATCATTGTCTCGCTTACTACTTCCTTATATAACTTTATCCATTCAGGCCATTGCTTTCCACTATCTTTACTTTCTTAGCTAATCCATTCATAAAATGGACATCTCACTGGATAAACCACCTCATCAATCTCAATTGACTTTATAAATTATAACCTAGGAAATCTGCCTTCTCACGGTGAATTATCATTAATAAGATCCACACTAATCCATTTATCTGAAGATATGGCACTTGCCACCTATGTCTTAACTGTTCCTAGGGACTCTGCTCCCCGTCCTATATCAATGTCTTTGATAATCATGCATCATTCTAATTCCTTTCTCATTAATCTGAAAGTCTCCAAGGATTCTTATCTATCCTTACATACGATCTTGAGTAATTCCTCAAATCCATCTTACTTGCTGGCACTTCATTCGGTAGTCCGGCTATGAATCCAATATGCCTCTTTAATTCTCTTAATAATATCTCAATTCTTTAAGCTCACTTCTCTGAGCACTATATCTAGATTCTTACAGTCTCTCTGGCTGCAGCCCTCATCTCCTCAAGGTAAACTTCCCTGTCTCTAACAGGATTCTCCCTCTCTGCTGGAACCTCTTCCGGGTCCTCAGTAGGGTACTCTATCGAATCCACCATCCGATCTTCAATCATCAAAACAAGCATCATTATGTTACTGCTCGTAATCCCCAAGGTCTGTCGCCTTACTAGTCGATACAAGAACGAGCTAAGTTACTATCATGATACTTTAGGGTTCCCATAAGGGTTTTATATGTCAATACTACATTATGTAGTCTGACTATGAACTTGGCAAGAGTTCTTATTATCTTAATGAATTTATTGTTTTAACGTCGCATCATCTCTGAGAAATCTACATCCAAGGATGACAAGCTGAAGAAAGTGGTTGTAGATGAAGTTGCCAAGCCATCTGAAACTGAAGGGAAGTCAGAATATGAATTTGACATCCCTGACATTGCTAAACAATCCCTTCAATCTGAACCTTCAGAATTCTGAAATGTGCTTACTCAAAGGGTATGTCAAGAAACTGCAAACTCTAGACTATACCATGACATAGCCTTTTTGAATCATCTACAAGAGTTAAGGAAAAGAGCCAATTTCCATTACTTTGACTACATCAAGCTTCTTGTGCAAGATGTGTTTCTAGTCACTGTAGTGAGAAGAGAAATTGTGCAAACCAATCCCCATGCCATCATTCTTTCGAATGAAAGAGAAGTCTTAGTTCACACTGCCAAGAACCTCTTTCACATCCACATTGACGCCTTTCAAATTCTATCTAGCTCTGAACTTGGAATAATCATCAAGAAGATAGAAAGGAATAACTCACTAGACAATGAGATGCTCAAAGAGATTCTCACCAAGTGCATGAAATCTCAACTGCCTCAAGTAGTTCCTCAGCCTCATTGTATTCTATATGAAAAGGATCAAGACATTGTTGCTTTCAGATTTGGCCAACATCTAAAAGCAAACAATATGTCCACCATAAAGTTTCTGGCTGGAGTTCTACATTCAAGAAATGGAAAATCTGAATCTGAAAAGGAGGCTCTTAACATTCTGGTGAAGTTTATCAACTCTCAATCAGACATCAAGCCTATTGCTCAAGGTGGAAAGTCAAATCAAGACAAGGATGATCATGATAAAAGTGGAAGCAGGGGTGGAGATCAAGGGAGATATAAGGGAAGTGATGACAAGAAGAAAATGGATGATAAAAACAGAAAGAAGGATGATGACAAGGATGGAGGAAAGGTATATGAAAAGAAGAGTGGAAAACAGCAAGCCATGAACATTATTAATGACACTTCCACCATAACACAAGGCTCAATGTCTAGGGTGGATGTCACTAGTAATGATTCATCAAGATCTACATCTCTGGCGTATGCAACTGTTTTGGCACCTCATGAAGTGAAGGGGATTCAAATCAAGAAACCATGTGTATGTTTCAGAAAGCAAACTGCTAATGGAATACTACTATGGTCTACCAACAAGGGTCATAAGTTTCTGCCTAGCAATCATACAAGGAGGAGTAAAATTAAGCATGCTGCAAGAAGGGTGAAGATATCGAAATCAAAGGCACTGACAATAATTCCAAGATTAAACCTACCACCTCTGGATGAAATCTATGATGAAGACCAACTGCAGTTCATATGGGCTCAAAAAATCTATCATGTTGCCATTGTTGATGATTTTCTTGAAATAAAATATACTGATGGAAGACAGAAGAAATTCAGACAAGGAACATGTCAACACTGGGGCAAGCTATATGACATAGAAAGAATAATTGCAATGTTGGATTCTGAAGACAGAGTGGAAAGGGTATGGAAGCTGGAGTTAATTGACTTTGTCAAAATGAAGAGAGATCACCAGGCAGCAATGAGAAAGAACAGTGAGGAGCTTCTAAAGAAAAGGGAGGATGAGTTTGCTGCAATGGAAACTAAGGCTGATGAATTGAGAGCTATGGGTCTGTGTAGAGTCAAGTTTAATCCTTACATCATTGAGTACAAGAAATATGGTAGAAATGTAAAGATTAGAATGGACTACATCAGTTCCTATTCTGAGAAACAGCTGAATAAAGTACTTAAGGATTTATCAGGCTCCCCTCTAATTGAAGACCTCACTGCAATGGAAGACATTATTCTTGCCATGGAGGAAAATGAAAAGAAGAAAGCCAAAGAAGCTGAGGAGAAAATGAAAAATGAGAATCTGCAAGCCAAAGCTCAAGAGATGAATCCAAAAGGGTATGGCTAGTAGTTTCTCATAACTTGTAAGAACACTTCTGTGAACTTTCTTCAATCAATCTACATACCTGTACTTTTAAAGTTTTATCTTTATGTATGTTAGGCTTGTTATCAGACATGAAATTGTGACTAAGGGTCTCACTCACAATTTGGGGGAGATTGTTAGTTACAGAGGCATGCCTGTATACATCTAATAACAAGCCTAATTGTTTGTAATGCTTTGCATTACTTACATGACTTCTTAACTGAGGAAACCTCTAGTTGTAGAGTTTCTGTTTGTATTGTACTTGTAGTATGCATCAAATCCTAGTTGTGTAACTGTACTTATAAAGTCTAGAATAATGCTTGAAAGAAGTTCCAAGGTTCATGCCTCAAGCAAGAAGATAAAGACTGTCAAATAATCACAGTTGGGATTTGAAGAAATGAAGAATTTGCCTAAGTACCAATTCAAGAAGTATATTTGTCTATTCGAGAAGTCCAGCATTCGAGAAGTCAGGGATTCGATATCTCAAGACACTATTCGATATCTCTGAATACACTGTTCGATATCTCATTCGATATCTCAGAGATTCGATATGTCTATGTACTCTATTCGAGAACTCAGGAAGTCAACAAGTCAAAGTAGTGTTCGAGTTCTCAAGGAGTCAACAAGTCAAAGTTCCATTCGATATCTCAAGGACTCAGAAAGCTATTCGAAATCTCAAGGATTCGACAAGTCAAGTGTTCTATTCGACAACTCAAGGAATCCTGAAGAAAAGAGCTATTCGAGAAGTAATTCGATATGTCAATATAACAGTGTTCGAGAACTCAGAGTTATCGATCAAGTCAATTCTAGTTCTCGAATCAACTACTTAGTCACTTCTCGAATACATTCTTGGAGACAAAATACTGAAGAAATTGTACAAGTCAGAAACCAGCAACAAGCCAATGCACTTTATGGACCACAATCTGTAACGTGCTCTAGAAAGCCTACAAGGAAGCTTGGAGAGATATAGAAGAGACAAGGGGCTAAAGAAGTGGATCTGAACAGGCTTTGCAAAGTCAAATCTGTAACCGTTTGGACACTTACTCAAAAAGGATAGACAGGCTAGAAAGTAATTTGTTTAGCTACCTTATTTGGTGTAAGTAGGTTGTATCCATGTTCTATAAGGATACAGCCTCACTTCCTTAGTCATTAACTTAGTAACTTTGTGAGTCAAGTTTTTCATACACTACAAGCTGTATCTCTCTGAGAAAAACGAAGCTGAGAATACTATCATTTGTATTCACAGATTGTAGCAACCTTTATCTAATAATACATTAGGTTAAAGTGATATTGTGTCTTGTGTTATTCTTTATCCGCACCTTCTATCTTGCACGCACAAACACTCTTGCTACATAGACTCGAACGAGAAAAGTTCAAGAATCCATTCACCCCCCCTCTGTATTCTTTTACTGTATTCAATACTCATCATAAATGATGATGTTTCTATAAGTAACATAATGTTACAATTATTGAAAGTGCGAAAAAATTGATGAAATTTAATAGGAAATTAGGTCTTTACTTGTACTTTAACATTTGGACTAACAGAAAAATACAACATATACGAAACCTAAATACAAGGACACCACTTGTAAGTCAAAAAGAAGGAATGGTACCATCTAGTAAAGTCAAAACCAAAAGGGTGCCATTGAGTATATCACTTATTTTTATAAGTTATTTGAGTGTTTGGATACTTTTTCTTATAAGTTAATAAAAGTGTTTGGTAAATCTATCTATTCTATTACTATATATTAAACTTCAACACAAGGGCAAAAAGTGTCATTTTAATGGGTGTGAAGTTACGATTTTACCAGTCTTTTGGCAAAAAGTGTCATTTTAATGGGTGTGAAGTTACGATTTTACCTCTCTTTTTAAGAAAATTACAAAAATGTCATCCTTTAATAATTATATTAAAAATTGTGAAATTATGCTTTTTTTAGGACTCGTACCTCTAACCTTCTACTCTCAAACTAATGACTTAACCAATTCTGTTACAGTTGCTTTTGAGTTTTGTAACACAAAGGCAAAAAGTGTCATTTTAATGAGTGTGAAGTTATGGTTTTATCCTTCTTTTTAAGAAAATTACAAAAATATCATCCTTTAATAATTATATTAAAAATAGTGAAATTATATTTCTATTAGGACTCGAACCTCTAACCTTCTACTCTCAAACTAATGACTTAACCAATTGTGCTGCAGTTGCTTTTGAGTTTTGTTTACAAATCTGATAAGTGGATTTTATATCCACTTGGAACATTCTAAATCGGCTTAAATTGATTGTCTTGGACTCAAGTTTCTTGTAGTTTTGATGTGTTTTGCTTAGTTGTGCAGATTTACGAGAATATTGATTATGGTGGATGCTTCTGTCGTTTTTGGAGATTTAATTGATTAAATTCGGATTTTCCGGGAAGGCTGCGCAGCTTACACTGTTTTGGACATATCTGGAGTTCTAGAAGTCCGTTTTCAGCGATCTTACTGCCCACGCGAAGCTTGAGAGATTTTCTACAACATGGAACAGGTGTTGCACGTGCAAGTTGCGCGTGGTAGGAGCAGAAAGCACGACAAGCAGACTGTTGGAAGCAGTGGAATTACTGTTTTGCCCTTTTCAAGTTCTAATTTTATTTTGGGCAGTTTTTAGCACCTTAATTAAATTCTAATTGTAATAGAAGGCAATTTCTTGCTGGGCAAGAATTATAGAACCTATATAAACACATCCTAGCATTGTAATTTAGATCATAGTTTTATTATTGTAACCAGCTTAGATCTGCAAGGGAGAAAAGGAGAGAAGGATTCAACGCTCGGTGACAAGCACTGATCTAGATCTACTTCATCTTTTGTATACATTGGATTATAGATTTGTTTTCTCAACTCTTTATTTTTATAATATTATTACTTCTTTCTTCCACTTCTTGTTATTTATCATGTTTTCATCAAATCCCATGACAATGAACGGTTCAATTATGAGCTAAATCGTTGTCATGGGATTCTAACGGATTTATTTATGGAACTTAGTATCTTGATGCTTTATAGATCTGTGTGTGGTGTATAATTGATATCCTCGTATGGTTATACATAATAGATAGATGCGTCGCGAACATCTAATTTGTTAATCTCTTGTGAAGTGAAAGTGGATCTTGAGATTTAGAACTTGCCATGCTAGCATAGGTTCATAATTGTTTATCAATATGATTCGTGGTGTGAGATGAAAATACTTATACTGCCCTATGTGATCTTTATGGATAACTTATTCTTCAACCGTTATGTTTTTAAATTCTATAGACATATAGGGTCTAAGCATAATTGGTGTCTATTCATCTTCTATCTCTTTTGTGGATGTATGTTTAGTTTGGTATGCGTATGCTGACAGGTAACGTATACTTGTTTCGTGTTATCCGATCAGATATCAAAAACCATTGCACATAGTGATTAAAGGCATCAGATCTAAGGGAAGTATTTAATGAAGTTAGGATCCCATGTTTTTCTCGTATAAGTAATTCGAATTAATTCTCTTAGCTAATTAATTCTTAGTTTAATATTTTGCATCTTAGTATAATTTAGATAATTAAAAACCCCAATTTGTTATTTTTCTTAGCAGTGAATTAAGACAATACATTGTTGCATAGGCATATTTACTGATTGAAACTTAACCAGATCTCAGTGGAACGAACTTTAATTGTATTACTTGTGACCACGTATACTTGCGTGATATTGTGTTAACAAAATCCTATAAGATAAATCTTCTCAGCATCATCCACCATGTCATGTTCACAATACCTCATAATCATATTATTAGATCGGCTTTAATCAATTTCCTAAAAATCGATATTTTTTCCTATTTCTAGTGTCAACCCGCCCAAATAGACAAATTTTCTTCTAAATTTCTCTTGTAGTACTTTTTTATCCAAACGCTCCAATTTTTCAAAATATCTTTCAGATTTTTTATTCACATCCATACCTAAAGAAAGGAACTCTTAACATGAATATAAGATCAAGTTTTCATAACTACCCAAGGGATCCCACTCAAAACTGATATCGTAAAAAAACCAAACGCAACTTGCCTTGTACCAGTTTTCGATTATACTTATATCCTTATTATCTAACTTAACTTCCAGCCAGACTTCATCTTGTTGGATTTGACGGGATCCAATCCATTTAGTTATGGCTCATCGGGTATTATTGTTAATCTTTTAAATAAAGACTTGAGCCTAATGAATAATTAAATATATTAATAGAACTTAATTTACATATTTAATTATTACATCTAATATATATCTATTTAGATATATTTATTTATAATGGTTTAAGTACCCAAGCCCATAATTTTGATGGACGGTTATGGGTTTAGCCCATTAGGGTTGGTCCCATTATTCCCTCTATATAATGAATCTTATGTGAGAAGAAAAGATACACGTCTCAAAATATTCAGAAAATACACACACCCCATCCTTATGTATAGAGGAGAATAGTGAAGATCAAAGCCCTCAAGTACTTGCGCTTTTCGAACTCTCTCAAGATCATTAATGGCCTCTTTTGATTCAGGTACGCTTCCGCTATTTATCTATACTCATAGTTTTGATCAGGAGATTCATGTATATATATTATGTTATATTTATATACATGATTTATTCTAACAATTGGTATTAAAGCAAACTCCTTGATTAATTCTTTGAGTAGACTAATATGAATTGAATCAGTTTTGTTTAATATTTAAAATCTGAATTGATGGTTTTGTTAAACATGCGTGTATGTTATTATCATGAATGGATGATTTGAAATTAGTGTTTCGATTCAGTATGATGATCTAATTAAAGCATGCTGGACAGTTTTTTTCTTTTTTTCTTTTGTGTATATTATAGCATCTGTACGGGCAACTATAACAATTAATTTTGTTATTATTCAACCATGTTAATCGTGATATGCATACATAAGCAATGTATATTAATTTTGCTTACTTCATTGGTCGGCATATTGTTTCGATTAATATGCACATAATGTAAACTCTGGTTACTATTTAATTATGCCACAAATTAAAATGTGCCATGCGTCATGACACATCATTCGGTAAAAGTTTTGCAAAAATATTTGGGGAACCTAGCATTGCTCATAACATAATAATTATTTATTAATTTTTATCATTGAATTTTTTTTCTCTCCAAACTTGGGAGAGCTTTGTTTTTCTCTTCATCCATCTGTTGAAGGATTGTAAGAGTTTAGAACGGCGCGTTATCAAAACCTTCACGAGCAATTTGCAGATCTTAATGTAGAGGATGAGGAAAATGAGGACTTTTTTTTCGAAGAAGGGGTTGAGGAGGATATAAACAAGTATGAATTATGCTTAGTGGGACGATTTTTAACGGAGAAGAATATCAATACAAGGGTTATGATGTCGAAGATGGCTGATGTTTGGAAGCCCACAATGGGAATAAACATAAAGGAGATTGACCCAGGTATCTTTTTGTTTCAATTCTATCATCGTGAAGACATGTTCTCAGTTGTCAATGGAGGTCCTTGGTCGTTTGATAATGCCATGCTGATAGTAAACAAAATACCATCTGGTATTGAACCTTTGAACATCCCTTTATGGCATTTGGATTTTATGGCATTTGGAGATGTGGATTCAAATATATGACCTGCCTACTGGATTCATGGCTGAGGCAGTAGGGAAGTAGCTAGGAGATTTATTTGGGGAGTTTTTAATGTATGATGCAAAGAACAATTCCAGCATTTGGATGGAGTACATGAGGATCAAGATCAGATTGGACGTTCGTCGACCTTTGAAAAGAAAGAAAAAGATTATGAGGATAAATGGAATTGAATTTGTTGTCACTTGCAAATATGAAGGCTTGGGTATTTTTGGTTTGCTTGTGGTCTTGTATCTCATACGGAATGCTACTACAGGAAGAATTTAGACAGAAGGGGTGAAGAAGGACTTGAAGATTGGGGAGGGTGGCTTCGTGTAACGCCACGCAGGGCGGCGAATCTGAACAAGAGCAAGTGGTTACGTGATGAGCAGGATGCGGAGTGGGAGGCGAAGATAGGGCGTGACAGTAACAACCCTTATTTTCTGGGAGATAAAAATGGGGATAAAGACAAAGGGAAGATGGTGTTACATGAATCAAGGGCTGTAGTTAATGTGGTAAATAAAAAAGCTGCAAAAGCGGGATTTTTCCAAATGCAATTGTACGTATAGATGATTTGGGTTATGGGCTGGATGGTGAGGAAAATGATGGGCTAAATATCGAAGAAAGATAACGTCGCAGGAGTGGGCCTGAGTCGAAGGGAATAATGGATACAGATGATAATATAAAAGTATTGGGGGCTAATAACACTGGACTCCACATAGACGCTGATCTTTCTAACTCTTACTGTTCAGCATCTTTAAAACAAGATTTCGCTAGGCTTGCTATGCAAGCCAGCCAGTTACAATGAATCTACTTAGCTGGAACTGTCGAGGTGTGGGAAACCTACGTATAGTTCGTATTCTGAGGGATTTGATAAAGTCTCTTAATCCCACATTTATTTTTCTTTCTGAAACTTTAGTAGAAAAGACTGTTATTGCTAAGTTTTGTTCAAAGTTGGGGTTTGCAGATTTCTTTGTTGTTGATAGGGTTGGTCGAGGAGGTGGGTTAGCTGTTTTATGGAAGCACAGTGTAGAGTGTAGGGTTATGAATTATTCGAATCATGTAGATGTTCATTTCATTAAAAATGATGTTCCAGTTTGGAGGCTGACTTGTTATTACGGGTTTCAGAAAGAAGTAGGAGACATGAAGCTTGGAATTTTCTTAGAGAGTTAGCTATGGATACTAGTTTACCCTGGGTATCTTTGGAGATTTTAACGATTTACTATACATTACGGACAAGAAAGGTGAGAACCCTCATCATACAGGCCTTCTTGAGGGGTTTCGCGAGGCTATAGAGGACTGTAATTTGGTGGAACTAGATATTAAAGGTGGAGAGTTTACATGGGAAAAAAGCAGGGGTAAACCAAGTTGGGTCAGAGAAAGGCTGGATAGAGCTTTTGCATCTGATGAGTGGTGGAGGAAATTTCCATTATGTACTTTAACAGTCCATCACACATCGAGCTCAGATCATAATCCAATTCTTTTGCAATTGATGGATACATCTGTTTCTAGAAAGCAGTTTCGATTCCGTTTCAAAAACACGTGGCTTAAGGAGCCAAGCTTTAAAACCGAAGTTTCAACTTACTGGAGGTCCCTTCCAACAACTCATATACTTCCCAAGTTGCTATCAGTCTCTGCATTCATGGCGAAGAGGGGACGTGCATTTGTTCATAAATTCAGGGACAAAGTTAAACATCAGAAAACGGCGCTGAGTAACTTAGTGAACAGAGAAGACGAAATGGGAGTTAAATTGTACTTTGAAGAAAGGGAGAGGCTTAACGAACTATTGTTACATGAGGAAGTGTACTTGAAGCAGCGCACTAAAACATTTTGGCTTCAAGAAGGGGATTCAAATTCCAAGTATTTTCATGCTCAGGCCTCTAAAAGAAAACGATTAAATAAGATTCCATATCTGGTGGACGAGGGAGGACTGAAGGTAGAGGTTTAGGAAGAAATGAATAAAATGACGAAGGAGTACTTCACAAAGGTTTTCACTGATTCAGAACCAAATGTAGTACAGGAGCAAAACTTGGAGCAACAAATAATTACAGAGGCACAAAATAAGAAGCTTGTAGCTGAGTTATCGTTTGATGAATTCACCATAGCAGTGAAACAAATGCACCCTGACAAAGCATCAGGGCCTGACAGTTTCAGTCCAGCTTTCTTCCAACACTTTTGGGAGTTGCTAGGAAAAGAAGTCTATAACTGCTGTAAGGGCTGGCTAGAGGACAATATGTTTCCAATTGAGTTAAACTGCACTGACCTGGTTCTAATTCCGAAGAAGAAAAATCTAGAAAAGCTAACAGATGTCAGACTTATCGCGCTATGCAATGTGCTCTACAAAATTGTGGCAAAGGTACTGGCCAACAGACTTAAGAGTATTCTACCTGTTACTATTTCGGAGAACCAATCGGCTTTCGTCCCGGGAAGGAGTATCACGGACAATGTACTAATTGCCTTTGAAATGATACATTTTATGCGGAGGAAAAAAGGAAGACAAGAAGGTGAGGTTGCACTGAAACTTGACATAAGTAAAGCTTATGATCGGGTACGATAGAGCTATTTATGGTCTAGAATGAGATCAATGGGTTTTGTGGAAAAGTGGTTAAGGTGGATGAAGCTGTGTGTCACTACGGTACAATACATGTTCTGTTTGAATGGTAATAGTGTCGGTCCAGTGATTCCTAGTAGAGGCCTTAGGCAGGAAGACCCTCTCTCCCCGTATTTGTTTCTCCTATGTGTAGAAGGCCTATCGAAAGCTATTGAGAACAGAGCAGCTACTAGTGAAATAAATGGTTGTAGGATCAGTGCTAATGCTCCAGCCATCACTCATCTTTTATTTGCGGATGACAGCTTCTTATTTTGTAAGGCTACGGATCAGGAAGGAAATACAGTTAAAAGTGTGCTCAACGCGTATGAGGCACAGTCTGTCCAAGCTATCAATTATAACAAGTCAGGTATTTTCTTTAGCTCTAATGTCAGGAGAGATAAGCAAAATGTAGTAACAGGACTTCTTGGAGTACAAAATGATCTACGGGGTAGCAGCTACTTAGGCCTCCCATATTTAGTTGGCCGATCCAAAAAGACAGTGTTTAATTTTGTGAAGGAGAGGTTGTGGAAAAGGGTTCAGGGAAGGAGCAATAATAACCTATCGAGGGCTGGAAAAGTAGTGATGATTAGGAATGTGGCTCAATCTATACCTTCGTATTGTATGTCATGCTTCTTAATTCCGAAAACATTGTCACGAGAGACTGAAAAGTTGTTGAACGATTATTGGTGGAAGTCAAGCAATAGCAACAGAAGAGGAATTCACTGGTTAGCTTGGGAGCGTATGTGCAAGTCCAAGGATCGGGGTGGTCTTGGTTTTAGGAGTTTACATGGCTTTAATATTGCTCTTTTAGGAAATCACGTCTGGAATTTTCTAAAAAATCTGAACTCACTGGTAGCTCGAGTTTTTAGAGCACAATATTTTTCGGATTGTCATGTTTTGAGGGCTCAGAAAGGTGAGGGGGGCAGTTTCATCTGGGGAGGAATATTCGAGGCCAAAGAGGAGTTGTTTAAGGGGTTTAAGTGGGTGCTAGGGGATGGGAAGAGTATAAACATGTTTTTTGATCAATGGTTGAGAGGGAAACAGGACTATCGGGTCGAAGATCATCATGTGAACAGACATAGCGTTGACAAGGTTTGTGAGTAATTCCGTCCAAACACCAAGGAGTGGGACGTGACTAAAGTTCGCCAAACTTTTCAAGATATGGATGTTCAGTGCATTTTACAGACTAGAATTCCACAGAATCAGGCTTCTGATAGAGTAGGATGGATGGGTACAAGTAATGGCATTTACTCAGCGAAGAGTGGCTATCATTTCTGGTTTGACAAGGATCGCACCACATCTGAGGAGGATCTCTCAAAAGGGTGGGGTAAGTTGTGGAACTTACAAATTCCTCATAAATCAAAGTTCTTTTTATGGCGCCTGTGTAAGAATAACATACCAATTTGTAACCTCTTCAAAGGGAAGGGTGTGCAGACGACAATAATGTGTTCGTTTTGCAATAGAGATGTTGAACATTTGAGACATGTGTTTTTAGAATGCCCTTATGCACAAAGTTGTTGGTTAACTACTAGGGTGGAAATTGATGTAATGGAAGTTGAAGATTTATCTGGGTGGCTACTAGGCAAGCTCTGCTCGACAGCGATTGACAAGTTAACTACAATGGCTGCAACTCTATGGGGGTATATGGATGGCTAGGAATAAGTGTGTTTGGGAGAATAAAAAAATGGAGCCTAATATAGCGATGCAGTTGAGCCTGAGACTGGTAAATGAGTGGCAATTTGCTCAGAAGACAGTCGACAGCATGAGGAAAACAAGTAATCGTGGTGGGGGAGTAGGTCAGGTGAAGTGGGAGTTACCAGATGCTGGGTGGTATAAGATGAACGTTGACGCAGCAATTCAGGAAGGGCATGCGGGCTTCCAAGTTGGTATGATTCTGAGGAATGATAGAGGTGATTTTGTTTTTGGTATGAATAAAGGAATTAGAGGTCTTGCAACTGTAATGGAGGCCGAAGCTACGGGGGTATGGGAGGCGCTTAGATGGATTCAAACCAGTGGTGTGCAACAAGTGGTGGTGGAGACAGACTCTCTCATAGTAGTAAATGCACTGAAACATGATATGGAGTATCAGGTAGAAGTAGGTGATGTTTTGAACTCTTGTCGAGAGATTCTGAGAGATAGAAGCGACTTGAGTGTTAAACACATTCGTAGACAAGCAAATAGGTTAGCTCATGCTAAGTGTAGATGTTTTTCATTCTCCTCCGTCTGGTGTGTTAGAGATGCTAAGGAGTGATTGTTTAAGTTGATTTTTAATGAAAGTTTTATTTCTCAAAAAAAATGTATGAATTATATTTACTAGATTTATGTCGCTTCTAGTACATATTAATTTATAACCAATTTTATTTAAAGGGATACTTATGATTATTAATATTATTTCCTCATGAAAATTATTATTAATTTTATTTGTGGTAATAAAGTGATTTCTTAATTATTAAAGTATTGGATGGACCAACGAAAATCTTTTACTTTATTTATTTAAGATAATGATAAATCACCTAATGTACGTGTACAAGTTGATGTACGAATCGGCCCAACGGAATATTTGTTAATTAATTTTGTAAACGGAATTTTTAAAGTTCGAATTGTAGAATTTAAATTATAATCTGCCCAACGATGATATAATTTAATATTTTACTTGTTGTAATCTCATGTTTAATGATAAAATTAATTTAGTATTGATAATCGGCCCAACGGAAGATATTAATATTAAATTAATTTTAATTGTAAGAAAAATTTTGTGTATTTTATTTTTCCTATTTAGATAAACTGTTTATCCCTCGGTTTATTTAACTTATGTGTTACTTGGTGAACTAACTGTTTTTCATCATGTGGATTATATTGATTGTACTTGTTGTACTTATGTGCATGATTGTGATTAACCTTGATTCAGCATTTGGTCCTGTTTCACTTACCAACTACTTTTCACACATTGAACCATTGAGTGGCTCTAATTTTAAGAAGTGGAAAGAGCAAATTGATCTTACATTGGGAGTTACTGCCCTTGATTATGCCATAAGGGTTGCAAAACCTGCTGCCATTACGGCTGAAAGTTCTGCTGAACAAAAGGCTGATCATGCAAAATGTGTTAGTTACAGAGGCATGCCTGTATACATCTAATAACAAGCCTAATTGTTTGTAATGCTTTGCATTACTTACATGACCTCTTAACTGAGGGAACCTCTAGTTGTAGAGTTTCTGTTTGTATTGTACTTGTAATAGGCATCAAATCCTAGTTGTGTAACTGTACAAATAGAGTCTAGAATAATGCTTGAAAGAAGTTCCATGGTTCATGCCTCAAGCAAGGAGTTAAAGACTGCCAAATAATCACAGTTGGGATTTGAAGAAATGAAGAATTTGCCTAAGTACCAATTCGAGAAGTATATTTGTCTATTCGAGAAGTCCAGCATTCGAGAAGTCAGAGATTCGATATCTCAAGACACTATTCGATATCTCTGAATACACTGTTCGATATCTCATTCGATATCTCAGGGATTCGATATGTCTACTACTCTATTCGAGAACTCAAGAAGTCAACAAGTCAAGATGGTATTCGAGTTCTCAAAGAGTCAACAAGTCAAAGTTCCATTCGATATCTCAAAGACTCAGAAAGCTATTCGACAACTCGAGGATTCGATAAGTCAAATGCTCTATTCGACAACTCAAGGAATCCTGATGGAAAAGAGCTATTCGAGAAGTGGTTCGATATGTCACTATAACAGTATTCGAGAACTCAGAGTTATCGATCAAGTCAATTCTAGTTCTCGAATCACTTACTTAGTCACTTCTCGAATACATTCTTGGAGACAAAATACTGAAGAAATTGTACAAGTCAGAAACCTGCAACAAGCCAATGCACTTTATGGACCACAACCTGTAACGTGCTCTGGAAAGCCTACAAGGAAGCTTGGAGAGATATAGAAGAGACAAGGAGCTAAAGAAGTGGATCTAAACAGGCTTTGCAAAGTCAAATCTGTAACCGTTTGGACACTTACTCAAAAAGGATAGACAGACTAGAAAGTAATGTGTTTTAGCTACCTTATTTGTAGTAAGCAGGCTATATCCATGTTCTATAAGGACACAGCCTCACTTCATAACTTAGTAACTTTGTGAGTCAAGTTTTTCATACACTGTAAGCTATATCTCTCTGAGAAAAACGAAGCTGAGAATACTACCATTTGTATTCACAGATTGTAGCAACCTTTATCTAATATACTGATAAGTGGATTTTATATCCACTTGGAACATTCTAAATCGGCTTAAATTGATTGCTTTGACCTCAAGATTTTGGTAGTTTTGATGTGTTTTGTTTAATTGTGCAGGGTTGGAATAATGTTGATTAAGATCGTTGTTTCCGTCACTTTTGGAGTTGGATTCGGGCTTAATAATATAGAATGGAGTCTTGTTATGGTTCACCATGAGGATTCCAAGCATAGAGGATTGAAAGTGGAAGAGAACGCAAAAAGAACGGGAGCAAACGGAGCAAAAACGAAGGAGAAAAAGCTAAAAAACGAAGGAGAAAAAAACGTGACCAGAAGTAGCCTGGGCAGACTGCGCCGTTCTTGAGCAGTCTGCGCCAGGGAGCAGATTTTGCTTGAGCACACTGCGCCAATTCTTGAGCAAAGAGCTCGGGGTCGTGCTGATTTTCCAGTTTTGCCCTTATTCGATCTGAAATTGTATTTTAAGTGTTTTTTGACACAAAAATCGAATTCTAGTTGTATTTAAGGTATTTTTCTTATTGGGCAAGAGTAGGAAAAAGCCTATATCAACATCCAACCCTTGTAATCATAATACACACGTTACGTATTATAACCTAGTTCTTGGGAAGAGAGAAAAGGAGAAGGAATTCCTCCAAGCTAGTGACAAGCAAGGATTATTCTTGAAACCTTTGTATTCTTCTATTGTGGGGATTAATTCTAAACCTTATTCTTCTTCTCTATTTTTACTTGTTTATTTTAGAATTATGTTTTCCATAGAACCCATGATGACAATTAGGTCAATTATGGGCTAATTCGTTATCATGGGGTTTTAATGGATTTTGCTATGGATTCTAGAAATTGAGTGTTATTTATGCCTTGGTGTGTGATTGAATGTATTGATTGCCTAGTATGTTTATTCTTATTCGTTATAAGTGCGTCGCGAACACTTGTAATTGTTTGTTTAATCCTAGTGAATGCGAAAGTGGATCTAGGGTTTAGAACAATTCATGCTAGCATAGGTTTTTGCATGTGAAAAACATGTATTAATTTGTGATGTAATTCTAACCGTCTTGCATCGACTATGTGGTTTAATGGGTGCTTGATTTTCAACCGGTATGTGTTCAATTGCTATAGACATATAGGGACTGCACATATTTGGTGACTACTTGACTTCTATCATTTGTGGATGATCAGTAGGATGGTATATGCACAACGAAAGTTGGTGTGTATCAGTTTAGTGCATCTAATCAGTAATCAACTCTGTCACATGCTAGGCTAAAGGGCATAAGATTCTAGATAAAGTAGTAGATGAAATTGAAATCCCATGTTTGTTTATTATAAAGTTAAAGTTAAGTTATTTCCTCGTAATTGGCTTAGTTGGTAATTAATCAATAGTTAAATCAAACCAATATTGTGATTGTCTTAGCAGTGAGTGTAAATCATAAGCTGGTGCATAAGTGAACATAACGAACAATTTGAGTCTCTGTGGGAACGAATCCTATTTACTCTATATTACTTGTTGACCACGTTCTCTTGCGTGAATAAGTGCGAACAAGTTTTTGGCGCCGCTGCCGGGGACTCGGTTCATTGTTTGTTTAGTTTATGATCTTGTCATCAATTTGGGTTAAATTCACTGACTCGGACGTTTTTTTTCTTTTTATTTGATGGATTATTGGGAGCAGGAATTCGTAATTGTTTGTGAGCTGTGTGCAGGTGGACATTACACTCATCAATGTGAGTATAACAGAAACCGGCCAAATTTCAGCTGGGACTACAATCAGAGTGGTATGGAGCAATCTTAATATCCATCCTACCCGCTCCAAAATCAGCAGTTTGAAGATGAGCCATACAATCCAGGGGGAATTCAGCAGCAACAGGGGCAACAATTTCAGCATCAGTATGCCCCAGTGCATCAACACTTTCAACCTCCTGAATTTCAGCAGCAGCAATTTCAGACTTGGTCTATCCAACAGTCGACCGAAGAAGCTGAATTAGAAGAATTGAGGTTGATGGCTAAAAGCAATGCATTGTCTCTCCAGAGAATAGGAGATCAGATTGGTCAAATTGCAAATGCATTACAAACATTGAATCATATTGCAAGTGACACAGAAGGCCTAGCTGTAGAGGAGGAGGACAAGAACCTTCCTATCAGTCTTGACTGGCCTTTCTTAGCCACGGGTGAGACCATGATCGAAGTTCAGGAAGGAGAGTCTGAGGGCAAAGATGGGGAAGAAGCAGAACATGAACCTGATAAGGAAGCAGAGTCGGAGGCAAACCAATCAGAAAATTCAGAATGTCCAGAAAACTCGATTCTGAATAATCAGCCGCAACCACTTCCTTTGCAATCTGAAAATTTTGAAGAATCAGCCCAAGATCAAGAAAATTCCAAGGCTCAAGTGGCTATGCTATTTCCTTCGAAGGATGAAGAGGGTCTCAGTGTGGAAGATGATGAATTAGAAGAGCATGTTCAGTTGTTGAATGCCGCTCCGTTGCAATCTGACTTCGACCAGCTGGAGGCCGAAGAGGATAAGAGCATCACTCATGTTGACAAATCTACTCCGGAGAAGACTACAGAGATCGTCCAAATCGATTTTCCTCCTCCATATCCACAAGGGCTTCAGAAGCAAACTCTAGCCATGAATTTGACGGCGGAGGATGAGGAGTGTTTTAGCTTGAAATTGGTTGATGCAGGGCAGAGTAAAAAGTATGACACGGAGAAGGAGAAGGCAAAGCATGGCCAACTGAGGATTACAGGGCCTTGGTTAATGGGGCTACGTATTCCACATAAGTTGCTTGGAGTGGAAGATCTCTGGAATTCTCAGGTGCGCCTTAAGCCATCATTTGAAGGAGCTCCCGAACTCGAGCTCAAAACATTGCTAGTTCACCTGGGGTATGTTTCTTGTAATTCAAATCCTTTGCTTGCTATTGTTATTGCTGCTAACTTTTCAGGTAGGCGGGAGAATGTTGTTAAGAGATCTTGTGAGGAGCGAATACGGGTAAAGCTTGTCGTTGAAGATGTCGCTCCAGAAAAGATCATTAAATGGCCTTATAGAGATACGGTGCAGAAATTTTTCAAGAGGAAAATCGTGGCCAAGTCTAGCTAAAGACGTTAAAGAAAGGCGCTTCGTGGGAGGCAACCCATGATTTCTTGCTTTTGAATAAAACAACAGTTGTGTTGGAGCCTCCACGTCTATCCACCACCAGACACACCACCCGAGGAGGGTGGAGATGCCGGCGTGTAGGGGAGTATCTCTTGTACCCTTTTAATTTACCTTCAATGAGGACATTGCAATTTTTAAGTTTGGGGGTGATTTGGGGGATAGTAGTTGTATGTATTGTTGTATTTTGCATATAGGATATCATGTTGCATAGTAGTGATAGTTCATGCATGATTGTTATGTTCGTATTATCTACGTTTGTTCATATAGGACATTTTGTTTTATTTTTGTATACCATGTGAGTTTTCATTTAGTTGCATTTTCATGGCATGCATATTTCATGATCCCTTAGGACGAGCTGATTCTGATTGATAGGTGGATGTTGATTTGGGTGTGATGATGATGAGTAGAGGGCTGATTTATAGTTTCTATGAAATTGACTTGCATGTTACGGGAACAAAATTTATTACACAGTCTCATTGGGGTGCTGTTGGGCTAGGTTAGGGTCATGCCTGTGGGATGTTTTGAGATTTAATCACTTGTTTATATTTAGAATTTTCGTTATTCCCTTTATAGCGTAGGAACATTAAAGTCTAAGTTTGGGGGAAACCAGGAATTTTCATGCTAGTTGTTAATATTTGTCAATAAAGGCTAGGCGTCAAATGGCTAGTAGCCAGCTCATATTTATATGAGTAGTCTAGGGTTGGAAATGAGAAAGGCTCATTCCAGATTGCGGAAAAATAAAAAAAAAAGGAAAAAAAATATAAAAGAAAAAAAGAGTCATATAAATAATTTAAATGCAAAATTAACCAGAGTGAGCTCTTTAATACTCGAGTAATTAAGTCTGAGGGGACTTAGTCCTAGTGACCTAAGGCTTTTTAGTCTGGGATCCACTGACCCAACACTCGCTACATGGGTATTATTGTATAAGCCTTTTGGGGTCTCATTCATTGCACGGTTAAATAAGCATGCGTATTGTATATGTAGTGTCGTAGTATAGTAATAAAGCATGAGTTTCTGTCTACCTTGGATGAGGGTGGAGGTGTTCCTAGGCTATGGAGTGTCTACAGTCTATTCTAGTTATAAACCTGTGATTGTCTTGACGGAAAGCATGTATGATTTTTGACCTAGTTCTGGGGGTATTTCTGATGAGCATTGCACACACGCACGTTTCTGTTCATGTATTGTTAGTATACGGGGACTTAGTCGAGCTCTGTTTGGATTTGTTACGTTCATTGAGATATTTGCTTGTTAGTTGGGTTTGGTGAGTTTGAAGGGGGTCTTTGCATTTTTTTCATATTAGTTGCATTCATGCATTTGCATTGCATTAGGTTAATGGATTTTGTGGGTACATTCGCTATAGGCCCTCACGAGACCTTACTCGTCCACTAGGGCTGCCTAGGGGTTTAAAGGGCTTGTTGCATATGCCAAATGCAACCGTGATCACCTACGGAAGTGGTACTAATTAGTTAGTTAGTTGTAGTTGTATATGCTTGAGGACAAGCATCAGTTTAAGTTTGGGGGTGTGATAAGTGGATTTTATATCCACTTGGAACATTCTAAATCGGCTTAAATTGATTGCTTTGACCTCAAGATTTTGGTAGTTTTGATGTGTTTTGTTTAATTGTGCAGGGTTGGAATAATGTTGATTAAGATCGTTGTTTCCGTCACTTTTGGAGTTGGATTCGGGCTTAATAATATAGAATGGAGTCTTGTTATGGTTCACCATGAGGATTCCAAGCATAGAGGATTGAAAGTGGAAGAGAACGCAAAAAGAACGGGAGCAAACGGAGCAAAAACGAAGGAGAAAAAGCTAAAAAACGAAGGAGAAAAAAACGTGACCAGAAGTAGCCTGGGCAGACTGCGCCGTTCTTGAGCAGTCTGCGCCAGGGAGCAGATTTTGCTTGAGCACACTGCGCCAATTCTTGAGCAAAGTGCTCGGGGTCGTGCTGATTTTCCAGTTTTGCCCTTATTCGATCTGAAATTGTATTTTAAGTGTTTTTTGACACAAAAATCGAATTCTAGTTGTATTTAAGGTATTTTTCTTATTGGGCAAGAGTAGGAAAAAGCCTATATCAACATCCAACCCTTGTAATCATAATACACACGTTACGTATTATAACCTAGTTCTTGGGAAGAGAGAAAAGGAGAAGGAATTCCTCCAAGCTAGTGACAAGCAAGGATTATTCTTGAAACCTTTGTATTCTTCTATTGTGGGGATTAATTCTAAACCTTATTCTTCTTCTCTATTTTTACTTGTTTATTTTAGAATTATGTTTTCCATAGAACCCATGATGACAATTAGGTCAATTATGGGCTAATTCGTTATCATGGGGTTTTAATGGATTTTGCTATGGATTCTAGAAATTGAGTGTTATTTATGCCTTGGTGTGTGATTGAATGTATTGATTGCCTAGTATGTTTATTCTTATTCGTTATAAGTGCGTCGCGAACACTTGTAATTGTTTGTTTAATCCTAGTGAATGCGAAAGTGGATCTAGGGTTTAGAACAATTCATGCTAGCATAGGTTTTTGCATGTGAAAAACATGTATTAATTTGTGATGTAATTCTAACCGTCTTGCATCGACTATGTGGTTTAATGGGTGCTTGATTTTCAACCGGTATGTGTTCAATTGCTATAGACATATAGGGACTGCACATATTTGGTGACTACTTGACTTCTATCATTTGTGGATGATCAGTAGGATGGTATATGCACAACGAAAGTTGGTGTGTATCAGTTTAGTGCATCTAATCAGTAATCAACTCTGTCACATGCTAGGCTAAAGGGCATAAGATTCTAGATGAAGTAGTAGATGAAATTGAAATCCCATGTTTGTTTATTATAAAGTTAAAGTTAAGTTATTTCCTCGTAATTGGCTTAGTTGGTAATTAATCAATAGTTAAATCAAACCAATATTGTGATTGTCTTAGCAGTGAGTGTAAATCATAAGCTGGTGCATAAGTGAACATAACGAACAATTTGAGTCTCTGTGGGAACGAATCCTATTTACTCTATATTACTTGTTGACCACGTTCTCTTGCGTGAATAAGTGCGAACATATACATTAGATTAAAGTGATATTGTGTCTTGTGTTGTTTATTTATCCGCACCTTAATTTCTGCACACACAGGCACTTATCTGCTACACAGACTCAATCCAAGAAAAGTTCAAGAATCCATTCACCCCCCCCCCTCTGTATTCTTTTACCGTGTTCAATACTCAACAAGTGGTATCAGAGCGGGCTGTTTATTCAAAACCAGAGAAACGATCATGAGTTCGAATACACCAAAGACTACAGGAACGGTGAAGGTCCCTAAGTTTGATAAAGAAAACTTCAACCTCTGGAAGATAAAGATGATGTTGTTCATCAAAGCCTCTCATCCCTTGTATCCTGAGATTCTCAAGAATGGTCCTTTTGTTCCACAACAAGAGATACCAGAGAAGACTGTTGGAACCATAACAATCCCTAGAGCTTATGAGGCCAAGGATCCATCAAAGTGGACAGAGTCAGAAAGGGAGAAGGTTGCTCTTGACAGCCACCTCATGTTGCTCATCATTGATTCCATGGATATGTCAATGTTTGCAAACATTGCATCATGCACGTCTGCTAAAGAGATGTGGGATCACATTGAGGTGTTGTGTGAAGGGACTGATGAGGTTAAAGAAAACAGGAAACAGATACTGGTCACACAGTATGAAGCTTTCATGGCACAGCCCAAGGAAAGCATCACTGAGATGTTTGAAAGGTTTCACAAGCTAGTTACTGAGTTGCAGATGAATGGAAAGGTTTACAGCACCAAGGAGTTAAATATGAAATTTCTGTTGTCTTCACCAAATCATCTGGAGCAAAGAGTCATTTCCCTAAGAGAGAGAGATTTGAACAAAGTCACCTATGATGTACTCTATGGAGTCCTAAAGACTCATGAACTTGAGTTGCTTCAGAAGAGGGCTATCCAAGCAAACCAAGGTAGGATGATAAACACATCATGTGCCTTGATTGTCAACAAATCCATCCTGGACCTAGAAGCATCTACAAGCCAACTAAGGATAGAGGAGGTGGCAGATGATGAAGAAACTGAAGCTGGGGTGAGTGAACCTGTTGAGGAAAAGGAGGAAGAAGAAGAGGAGTTTTACACTCTGGAAGAACTTGATGGGATGGAAAATACTTCATATGCTTTCATGGCCAGAAAATTTCCAAACATCAGATTTAAAAGAAATCAACCCTTCAAACCCAAAACTCAAAACCATTCAGCCAACAAGAACAAGGCACCTGTGAAACCAAACAGAAATAAGTTCAAAACCGGTTATGTGGATAGGTCATCTGTAAGGTGTTATAGATGCAATGACCTAGGGCATTTTGCCAGTGAATGCAAGAAGCCTAAAAAGAAGGATAGAGATTATCTTGAGCTAGAAGCTAAGTATGAGGCCCTTCTGAAAAAGCAGACACATGGTAAGGCCTACATAGCTGAAGGGAAGTGTTGGGATGATTCTGAGAGTGATGAAGAGGAACAAGAATTCTGCAATTATGCCTTGATGGCCAACTCCAAGGATGACTCATCTTCATCTGATTCTCAGGGCAAAGAAAGTGAGAAGAAGGTCATGTGGATTTTGGACAGTGGATGCTCAAATCATATGACTGGTGATATGGCCCTGCTATCACAGTATGAGGAAAAGGCTGGCCCAATGGTTGCTTTTGGAGATGACAGCATGGGTAACACATTGGGATATGGCAAGCTGAAAGTTGGAAATGTCATCATTGAAGATGTAGCACTAGTCAAGGGGCTCAAGCATAATCTGTTAAGTGTTGGTCAGTTTACTGATAGAGGATTCAAAGTGAATTTTGACAAAGATGAATGTTTGATCACCCACAAGAAGACTGGTGATTTTGCTCTATCTGGAGTAAGGAAGGGAAGCCTGTTTGTAGCCAATATGGACTCTACAAACAAGGACAAAATTTGTTGCTTTTACTCAAAAGCATCAAATGAAGATTGTTGGTTGTGGCACAAGAAACTATCACACCTGAACTTTAAGGCCATTAATTCTCTAGTCAAAAGAGAGTTAGTGAGAGGCATGCCCACACTTGAATTCTGCCAAGAAGGAGTGTGTGAGGCTTGTCAGAAAGGAAAAATGAAGAGATCAAGCCACAAGTCAAAGACAGTGACATCTGTAACCAAGCCACTACAACTTATCCATATGGATTTGTTTGGGCCTGTTAACATAATGTCACTTGGAAGAAAGAAGTATGCCCTGGTAATGGTTGATGATTTTTCAAGGTATACATGGGTAGAATTTCTGGCATCAAAAGATGAGGCTCCACAAGTAATCATTGAGCATATAAAGAAAGTTGACAAGGAAGCAAAGGCAAACGATGCAAGTGTGATTGCATTGAGGAGTGATAATGGAACAGAGTTCAGAAATGCCACACTTGAAGCATTCTGCAAAGAGAATGGCATTTCTCAGCAATTCTCAGCTCCAAGGACTCCACAACAAAATGGAGTTGTTGAGAGAAAGAATAGAACTCTAATTGAGGCTGCTAGAACAATGTTACTTGATGCAAAAATGCCCACATGTTTTTGGGCTGAGGCTGTGAGCACTGCATGCTATATTCAGAACAGAACCCTCATCAACAAAAACACTGGAAAGACTCCTTACAACTTGATGACTGGAAAGAAGCCTACACTGAAGTATATTCATACTTTTGGAAGCAAATGCTTTGTACTTAAGGACAATTCTGAATATGTTGGAAAGTTTGATGCAAAAGCATTTGAAGGAATTTTTCTTGGCTATTCTATGGAAAGAATTGCATACAAGGTTTATGTCATCAGTCAAAAGAAAGTTATGGAAAGCACAGATGTAACATTTGATGACAGCAAACTACCTGGACTAGAAGAAGCCAATGATGAAGACAAAGATCCATTGAAGTTTGATAATCTAGATGATTCTGATGAAGAGACTGAAACTGGAGTTGAAACTCAAGTTCAACAAACTCAAGTGAATAATGATACAAGAGAAGAATTTGTGCCAATCAATAGTGAAGAAACAAGCATCCAAGACACACCTGTGAGTAATGGCAACTTCACAGGGGGAGGAAATGAGGATGATCATGATGAGGATGATGAAGCAACATCAAGGATGAGAAATCAGGCTGAACACTCAAGGAAATGGGATAGATCACACACTGCAGAGCAAATCATTGGAGATCCTAATGCAGGAGTAAGGACTAGGAGAGCAACTCAAAATGAGTGCCTCTATGGATGTTTTCTATCACAAGTTGAGCCTAAGAAACTTGATGATGCATTGTTGGATCCAGATTGGATTATTGCCATGCAAGAGGAGCTGAATCAATTTGAAAGGAACAAAGTATGGGAACTTGTGCCTGCACCAAAGAATAGAACCATTGTTGGAACAAAATGGGTTCTGAAGAATAAGATGGATGAAGATGGTGTAATAATAAGAAACAAAGCAAGGCTGGTTGCAAAAGGATACTCTCAACAGGAAGGCATTGATTATGATGAGACATTTGCCCCTGTTACTAGATTGGAAGCCATTAGAATATTCTTGGCATTTGCTGCTCATTCAAACTTTAAAGTTTATCAAATGGATGTCAAGAGTGCATTTCTAAATGGAGAGTTGGAAGAAGAGGTTTATGTGCAACAACCACCTGGCTTTGAGGATCCACATTTCCCAGAATTTGTCTACAGATTGCTTAAGGCACTGTATGGACTTAAGCAAGCTCCAAGAGCATGGTATGATACTCTATCACAATTTCTTCTTGAAAATCAATTCACTCGAGGCACATTGGACAAGACACTGTTTTACAAGAAGCATGGTGATGATATGATCCTAGTTCAAATCTATGTGGATGATATCATTTTTGGTTCTACAAATGAGAAACTGTGTGAGAAATTCTCTAAACTCATGCAGAGCAGATATGAGATGAGTATGATGGGAGAGTTGACATTCTTTCTAGGGTTGCAAGTCAGTCAAAGGAAGGATGGTATCTTTATCAGTCAAACCAAGTACATCAAGGATTTATTGAAGAAGTTTGACTTGGAAGATTGTTCACCTGCCAAGACACCCATGGCCACTGCCACTAAATTGGATGAAGATGCTAAAGGCAAGAGAGTAGATATCTCAGTCTACAGAGGCATGGTTGGTTCACTACTCTACCTCACTGCAAGTAGGCCAGACATCATGTTTGCTACATGCTTGTGTGCAAGGTTTCAATCAAATCCAAAGGAATCACATTTGATTGCAATAAAAAGGATCTTTAGATATCTGAAGGGCACTCCTAACTTGGGATTATGGTACCCTAAGGACACAGGGTTCAATCTGGTTGGCTACTCTGATGCTGATTATGCTGGATGCAGAGTGGATAGGAAAAGCACCTCAGGAAGCTGCCAGTTTCTTGGACAAAGGTTAGTTTCTTGGTATAGCAAGAAGCAACAATCTGTGTCAACTTCTACAGCTGAGGCTGAATACATAGCTGCTGGAAGTTGCTGTGCTCAAGTGCTTTGGATTAGAAATCAACTTAGAGATTATGGACTTGTGTTGGAAAGAATTCCAATCATGTGTGACAACACAAGTGCAATCTCTATAGTTGCCAATCCTGTCAATCATTCTAGAACAAAGCACATTGACATCAGATATCATTTCATAAGAGAACATGCAACTAATGGAACCATTGAGTTGCATTATGTCTCTACAGATAAACAACTAGCTGATATATTCACTAAGCCATTAGATGAAGCCACCTTCACAAGGTTGGTAAGTGAGATTGGAATGCTGAATTCTTCAGATTCTGGCTAAGTGAATACATCATCTAGATTGTTGCAGCAGTAAACACTTACTTTATCTAAATCCTCAATATTTTTGAAGTAAGTGTTGGCTGAAATATGATTTATAAATATTTCAAATCTGTTGCATATGTTGAAAATCATATTTTTATTAACTCAAAATTTCTATGAAATTTTGAGAAAATCACTATTTGATTTGCTAGGATATTTTTCAATGAATATGTCTGGTAAATTTTTACAAGATAGTGAAAATCAAATTTTTATGAGTGATGGGTATAGTTCGATAAGTCAGACTTCTCGAATGATTCACTATTCGACATCTCTAATAAGTCTCATTAGAGTACTCTTGAGTTCTCGAATAGAGCCTTTCTGAGATATCGAATAGAGGAATTCTAGACTTCTCGAATATAGTAACTGAGTTCTCGAATGATTGAGTTCTCGAACACTATATTTGAGTTCTCGAATCATTTGAAAAGGCTGAATTCTCGCTGAATTTTAACCGATTTTGGATTTTTATCTAAAAATTTAATTCACTCATAAAAACACATTTTATTTAATTTAGAATTATTTCTAAGTTAGATAACTGCCAGCTGTGAGTTTCTATCTGCTTGAGTTATCGATTAAGCCATTCTTGACTTCTCGAATAGTTGTTTTCTACTTCTCGAATGCCTGACTTGTCGATACAAAACAGTCTGCTAATCGACAATTCAAGTACTTCATACTTATACAATCTCACATCTATTCGATTCATTTCATTCGATTTCTCAAGCATCTACACTCTCTAAACCCCTCAAACCCTAGCTACGAAAAGCCAAATTTCTTCTTCAACCTTCAATTTCTTTTCTCTCTTCTACACAAATGGCAACAGTAAAGTTCAACACCAACTTCATCGCTCTCACTAGTGATGTTGAAGCACCCAATGCAAATTTCAAGTGCTTTGTGAAATGGATGGCTGAGTCATATATCAAGGATGCACTCTCTGCCAACCCAACTCTGTATCTCGATATTCTGGAACAATTCTGGAGTACTGCTATTGTGGAGGTTGTAGCCCTGGAAAACGCAATCACTTCCTATGTCATCTACTGCAAGGTTCAAGATAAGGAAATCACTATCACTACTGCAGACATGAACCAAGCACTAGGACTACAACAAGAGTCATTTGACAGAATGGCCACTAACGCAGAGTTGGAGGAATTCTTTGAGTTCATAAACTACTCAGATGGGATTAACCTTGGAAAGCTAAACAGAAAGAATCTGAGAAAGGAGTGGAGCTATGTGTTTGCAACTCTTCTCCAAGTCTTCACTGCCAGGAAATCAAGCTTTGATCAAATCAGTGCACCTGTGCAGCAAATTGGATATGCTTTGGCCTATGGAAAGAAGATAGATGTTGGCCAAATCATACTTCAAGAATTATATGGGAGACTTGGTAAGAACACAACCAAGAGAGGTACTGATATTTTCTTCCCTCGCTTCATTCAATCTGTACTTAATTATAAAAATGCTTCATTGATTGAATTGCCTGGGATTGATAAAAATAAAATAGGCTATCCTAAGTCCATGACCAAACTCATTTTTGGTAACTTGGAAACTAGGAATGATGTGGATGTAAGACTGAACATAACTCCCCATATGGAGAGTTTGTTTAGGACTTACCCCCACAACATGCCAACATTTGATGCAAAATCTAAGTTAGCACAGTCCAAGCAAGTAGAACAAAATGCTAACCCAGGGCCTGCTAACCAACCCTCTCAACCAAACACTCTACCTCTTACTGAGCCAACTGCATCATCCTCTCAAAAGGGTGATGTTAGTAAAAAGAAGAGAAAGGAAGTAATGTCTGCACCTTTAAATATCTTGTCTGAAGCAGCATTAGCTGTTGAATTAGGTCTAGGAAGTGAGGAACCTGAGTCACCCTTACACAGAACAAAGAAGAAGAAAACTAAGACCACCTCTTCAGTCACACAAATGGCTGAAGTTGTAAGATCAGGGGCACACAGCTCACTAGGTGTATCCTCTCAACAAGGTGCACCTATAGAATCAAGCATTCTCCCCAATGCACCCTCTTGTATAGAGTCAGCACATGGGAGTGATAAGGCTGGCACAACACTGAGTGGAGAGCACATCACTTTTGAAACTCCCTCTATCTCTCAGGAGGAGTTGCCAAAATCTACTCTAAAACACACTTCTCTTCCAGAATCTAACTCTGAAATTTCTTTGAAACCTGCAACTCAGACAACTGAGATGCAAGGTATTGATCATCAAGAATCCTTTTCACTTGATGAGCCAATAATTTCAAGTGACTTAGTGCATGACACTTTGTTCACCACTCAGAACCCACATTTAGATGGTGAGGGAATGCATGCTGAGGCATATCCTAATGACACCATCACAAACACAGAGGTTCCCCTAGTTTTTACTAGAGACTCTGTGCCTGTGTCAACTGCTGGTGTAATTCATCCCACTTCTGTGGTGACATCAGTAGTAGAGTCAATCCATCCGGTTACAGAAGTTGCATCTGTAACTGAGGAGACTAGCTTGCCTAGCTCTAGCTCTGACTTCATGTCAACATGGCTGAAGCCTGTGCAACATGACAGTGCTTCAGGATCAGGGTCTGTTCCACAACAATTGACGGTTGAAGCACTTCAAAGCTTAATTGTGGATCAGATTCCTGAGTTCACAAAGATTGCTCAGCACCTTCTCACTGCAGACATGCCCAATCCAGACTATGAGGCTATTCTGTTATGCCATAGGGATGATGTGGAAGTGCAGAAGTCAAAGATCATTGATGATGCTGAGAGAGATGGCAATATAGATGCCTGGTTGCAAGGAAAATATGATATTACTCTCAATGAAGCACTTCAGTATCTCAGGGAGGAATACATCACTTCACTGGGCTCCAATGCAAAATCCCTGTCACCTGGTGAAGTGTATGAAGCTGTAAATGACTCCTACAAGGGTTTCCTCAAGGCTGCACACTATCTTGGCAAGGGAGTCAAAACTGAAGTCAACAGGGTGTGTGATAAGACAGCCACTTCAGTAGCAGAAGTCAAAAGGGCCTTTGATGCTAAATTTCCTCAATTGGACAGTGTGTTCAAGGACATCAAACACTGCAACTCTACCTGCACTCAGGTGGACAATGGGCTGGCTGTGCTAAAAGATGCTGTCACAGGTCTGGGGCATCAATTTCAGAATCTATCTGACCAGACTACAGATGCCAATGCCATGCTGAGGATAATGTTCAAAAATCTTTATGGAGATAGACTAGTGACTGATGTCCCTGTGCATGAATTGTCTAAATATGAAGTGAAGAGGCTGCAGGATCAATCTTTATCTGGCTTCAAGGCCAATGAGTTATTCACTAAGGTCAACACTCTTGAGCAGGAGGTAGCTACTCTCACCAAGACCAATGCTCATCTCACAGAAAAGGTTGCATTGCTAAATGATCAGTTGGACACTCAAGCATCCACCACAGCTGATGTCCTTCTGCATCAACAATCCATGTTAGCTGCAATGATGAAGCATATGGGTCTCCCTCTACCTGATGAATCTTCACTCCCAAAGGACATTTCTACAGCCTCTGTGCCTGACAACAAGCCTAAGGGGGAGAAGAAGGCTAGGAAATCAAATTCAAAGGGGGAGACAAAGGGAGAGAAAGGCATAATAATCAAAGAGGGTGGTCAACAAAGGGCTTCTAAGTCTCTAGCAAATGTGCCTGGCAAGGGAAAAGCCAAAGTAGATGAGCCTCCATCTATCTTGCCAGTTGTCACCTTACCAACTGTGCACATCACTACTCCTGGAGGACAAAAGCAATCCATAACTACCACAGTGGTTGCAGGGAGTATGCCATCTGACAAACCTCCAATCTCTATATCTGAGAGTGCCAAGCCTGTAGAAGTCAAAGTTGTTACTGAGGCCAAGCTACAAGAAGTTGCTAACTCCAATGACTATCATGATAAAGCCTTCTTGGAGTTTCTGAAAGCCATAAGGGAACAGGTTGGTGACACTCAGTTTTATCTGAGGGAGGTGAAGAAGCAGATAGACTACATCACTGTCATCCCCAAGAAAGTCAACAATATATGGGTCAAGGAGATAGTGATGGTTTCCAAACTAAAGATATGGCATCTAACATACCAGACTCTACAAGACCTAAAGCACTCAGAGATAGATGCCATACTTGAGATCATTGAGAAGAAAAATGAGAACAGCAAGAGTCTGTTTGATGATTTGAGAAATGGTCAACCTACAAGGCTACCAGAAGTGATTAAGAAGCCATGGACAATTATTTATCAGTCTGGTACCAGAATTGAAGATATCAAGCAATTGGTCATTCCTCATGATCTCACCTCCAGAAATCACAGACTGATCATTGCTATCATTGATCAATTACAGAAGAAGGTTGGAGCCAGAAATGCTGAAGAAATTGAGGCACTGCATATCCTCAGAACCTATATTGCAACTGGTGAAATTCCAGAGATGGCTCAACCTAGGAGAAATAAGGATGATGATTCTGAAGACAAAGGTGATGGGAGGAGAAGACATCACAGGAGAGATAAGGGTGATGAAGATAAGAAGAAAAAGGGGGACAAGGATGAAAAGGATGATGATGACCAGGGTAAAACATATGTGAGAAAGAGTGGAAGACAGCAAGCCTTAGGCAATGCTAGCAGTAATCTCACCACAACACAAGACTCTAAGTCTAGGGTGAATACTGTTAGTAGTGACCTAGCAAAATCCACATCTATGGCTTCTGCAACTGTCTTACCATCTCAAGAAAAGAAGAAGATTCAAGTCAAGAAACCATGTGTATGTTTCAGAAAGCAATCTGCTAATGGAATACTACTATGGTCTACCAACCAAGGTCAAAGATTTCTGCCAAGCAACCATGTCAAGAGGATAAAATTTAAACATGCTGCAAGGAGAGTGAAGCTATCCAAATCTAGAGCCCTAACAATCATTCCAGGATTAAAGCTCCAGCCACTTGATGAAGACTTTGATGAAGAGCAACTACTATTTCTAAGAGCTCAAAAGATATGCTATGCTGCAATTGTGGATGACCACCTTGTAATCAAGTACACTGATGGGAAAGAAATGAAATTCAAACAAAGGGGTTGTCAACATTGGGGTAAATTGTATGAGATAGAAAGAATCATTGCATTGCTGGATTCTAAGGACAAGGTGGAGAAAGTATGGAAGCTGGAATTGATTGACTTTGTGAAAATGAAGAAAGAATATGCTGAGAAGATAAGGAAGGGCTGCTATGAGAAATGGTTAGAAAGGGAGAAAGAAATTGATAGACTGGAGATTGAAGCAGAAAAGCTAAGGGCAAAGGGATTGTGTAGAGTTCAGTTTGATCCCTATGTGGTGAAGTATAGGAGGAGAAATGGAGACAATGTCAATATAAGAATGAACCTACTCAGTCACTATCCTGCCAACATTCTGAAGCCAGTGCTTGAAGATTTCAAAAACTCTATTATGATTGAAGAATTGGATGCTATGACAGAAATCATGAGAGCAATAGATGAGATTGCAAGAAAGGAGAAAGAAAGGAAACAGAAAGCATATGATGATCTACAAGCCAAAAGCAATGGAGATGCAATCAAAAGAAAATGGCTAGTACCTCATCATACTGTAAGAGTATTTATCTTGTAATTTCATTTATGTGTTCAATCAAATCACATACCTGTACTTTTAAAAGTTTTATCCTTAATGTATGTTAGGCTTGTTATCAGACATGAAATTGTGACTAAGGGTCTCACTCACAATTTGGGGGAGATTGTTAGTTACAGAGGCATGCCTGTATACATCTAATAACAAGCCTAATTGTTTGTAATGCTTTGCATTACTTACATGACCTCTTAACTGAGGGAACCTCTAGTTGTAGAGTTTCTGTTTGTATTGTACTTGTAGTAGGCATCAAATCCTAGTTGTGTAACTGTACTTATAGAGTCTAGAATAATGCTTGAAAGAAGTTCCATGGTTCATGCCTCAAGCAAGGAGTTAAAGACTGCCAAATAATCACAGTTGGGATTTGAAGAAATGAAGAATTTGCCTAAGTACCAATTCGAGAAGTATATTTGTCTATTCGAGAAGTCCAGCATTCGAGAAGTCAGAGATTCGATATCTCAAGACACTATTCGATATCTCTGAATACACTGTTCGATATCTCATTCGATATCTCAGGGATTCGATATGTCTACTACTCTATTCGAGAACTCAAGAAGTCAACAAGTCAAGATGGTATTCGAGTTCTCAAAGAGTCAACAAGTCAAAGTTCCATTCGATATCTCAAAGACTCAGAAAGCTATTCGACAACTCGAGGATTCGATAAGTCAAATGCTCTATTCGACAACTCAAGGAATCCTGATGGAAAAGAGCTATTCGAGAAGTGGTTCGATATGTCACTATAACAGTATTCGAGAACTCAGAGTTATCGATCAAGTCAATTCTAGTTCTCGAATCACTTACTTAGTCACTTCTCGAATACATTCTTGGAGACAAAATACTGAAGAAATTGTACAAGTCAGAAACCTGCAACAAGCCAATGCACTTTATGGACCACAACCTGTAACGTGCTCTGGAAAGCCTACAAGGAAGCTTGGAGAGATATAGAAGAGACAAGGAGCTAAAGAAGTGGATCTAAACAGGCTTTGCAAAGTCAAATCTGTAACCGTTTGGACACTTACTCAAAAAGGATAGACAGACTAGAAAGTAATGTGTTTTAGCTACCTTATTTGTAGTAAGCAGGCTGTATCCATGTTCTATAAGGACACAGCCTCACTTCATAACTTAGTAACTTTGTGAGTCAAGTTTTTCATACACTGTAAGCTATATCTCTCTGAGAAAAACGAAGCTGAGAATACTACCATTTGTATTCACAGATTGTAGCAACCTTTATCTAATATACATTAGATTAAAGTGATATTGTGTCTTGTGTTGTTTATTTATCCGCACCTTAATTTCTGCACACACAGGCACTTATCTGCTACACAGACTCAATCCAAGAAAAGTTCAAGAATCCATTCACCCCCCCTCTGTATTCTTTTACCGTGTTCAATACTCAACAAAATGGGAGCGTAGCAACCGTGTTTTCTTAAGATTCTTAAGGGCTCCATTACTAGTGCAATTCGTGGAGCAATTACCGAATCTGATAATGCAAAGGAGTACCTAGAGAACATTAAGGAACAATTCAAGGCTTCCACTAAGGCTCAAGCCACTACACTGATCTCGAAAATGGTCACTCTCAAGTATAATGGTTTAAGTGGTGTTCGTGATCACATTATGAGAATGAATGATATGGCTTCTCAATTAAAGGATATGAACATGGAAATTTCTGAAGGTTTTCTCATCCACTTCATAATGACTTCTCTTCCTGCACAATTTGGTCCTTTTAAGATCAACTACAATATGCAGAAAGAAAAGTGGAAGATGAGCGAGTTGATTTCTATGTGCGTTCAAGAAGAAGAACGCCTTAAGTCTGAGAAGGTTGAAAGTGCTCATGTTGTGACCACGACACTCGTTAAAGGAAAAGGAAAGAAATATGGCAATAGTCAAAAGAAAAAGGGAATTGATGCAGCTGTCACGAAAGAAAAGGGACAGACTTCTGGCACAAAGAACTTTGGAGGTCCTAAATGTAACTTCTGCAGAGCTAAGGGACACATAAGGAAAAAGTGTTCCAAATTCCGCGAGTGGTTAAATAAGAAAGTTAATGCATCTATTTATGTTTGTTATGAAGCTTTTACATCTGAAGCTCCTTTAAATACATGGTGGATAGACACTGGTGCAACTGTGCATATAACTAATTCATTGCAAGGATTCCTTTCCGTGAAGAAGTTAAATAAAGGAGACCGATATTTACTCATTGGAAATGGAGAGAAAGTACAAATTGAAGCTGTAGGAACTTTTCGACTTATGTTGGAAAGTGGTTTTAATTTGGATTTAATGGATACTGTTTATGTTCCCAGTATTACTAGAAACCTTATTTCTGTTTCAAAGTTAGACGCTTATGGATATTTGTTTAAATTTGAAAATTAAAGTTTTTCTCTATTTCTTTATTCAGAGTATATTTACTCTGGGCTGTTAGAGGGAAACCTTTACAGATTATGTTTGAATGCTTCTTTTAGTGAATCCTTAATTTCAATGAATGTGCAAGATGAAGTTGCAATTGGTTCTAAAAAGAGAAAAAGAAATGATGAGAATTCCTCAAAATTGTGGCATGAACGACTTGGTCACATATCCAAAAGTCGAATGGAAAGACTTGTTAAAGAAGAACTTCTTCATCCATTAGATTTCTCAGATTTTGACACATGTATTAAATGTATTAAAGGAAAATTTGTAATAACAAACAAAAAGGGTGCAAATCGTAGCACTAAGTGCTTGGAGATAATCCACACTGGCATTAGTGGACCATACACTCCAGGCATAGATGGTCATAAGTATTTTATTACTTTTATTGATGACTACTCACGTTATGGCTACATTTATCTTTTGCATGAAAAATCTGAAGCACTCGATATGTTTAAAATTTATAAAGCAAAAGTTGAAAAACAACTTAAATTAGATATTGAGGTTGTTAGATCAGATAGAGGAGGAGAGTATTATGGAAAATTCTCTGAATCTGGATAGAATCTAGGACCTTTTGCCTTATTTTTGCGAGAATGTGGCATCGTTCCTCAATACACAATGCCGGGTACATCCCAACAGAATGGTGTTGCTGAGAGACAAAATCGAACTCTTATGGATATGGTTCGAAGCATGATATGTCACAGTACGTTGCCAGAATTTTTGTGGGTTGAAGCCCTTAAAACAGCTATGCATATCCTTAATCGGATCCCAAGTAAGTTCGTGCCTAAAACACCTTACGAAATATGGACTGAAAGGGAACTCAGTTTTGGATATATGCATGTATGGGGTTGTTTGGATGAAGCGAAAATATATAACCCACACATCAAGAAATTGGACCATAAGACTATTACTTGTCATTTTATTGGTTATCCCAAAAGATCTAAAGGTTTTAGATTTTATTGTCCATCACACACCACTCGAATAGTTGAGACTAGAAATACAGTATTTTTTGAGGATGCTGAAGTCAGTGGGAGTACATCTCGAAAGATAAATTTGGAAGAGATTTAGGACAATGTCTCTATTCCTATCATTCCAGATATTAGTGCACTAGAAAATGATGATAAAAATGTTGGTGCAAATGAGAATGCACATCAAGAACCACCTCAAGATGACAATAACACTACTGAACCTCTTAGGAGGTCAGAAAGAGTAAGATGATCAGCAATCTCGGATGATTATATTATGTATTTAGATGAAATTGAGTCTAATCTTGGCATGATACCTGATCCTATTTCTTATAAAGAAGCTATTGCTAGTAACCATTCAACTCAATGGCTTGCAGCCATGGAGGATGAGTTGAAATCCATGAAGGATAATGATGTATGGGATCTAGTTGAGTTGCCACAAGGGGTCAAAGCTGTAGGCTGAAAATGGGTCTACAAAACTAAGCTTGATTCTAGTGGTAACATCGAAAGATATAAAGTTAGATTGGTTGCTAAGGGCTTTACACAAAGAAAATGAATTGATTATAATGATACATTTTCCCCTGTTTCGAGTAAGGACTCATTTCGTATCATCATGGCTTTAGTAGCTCATTATGATTTAGAGTTACATCAAATGGATGTTAAAACCGCTTTTCTTAATGGTGACTTGCATGAGGATATCTACATGTCACAACCGGAAGGTTTTGTAGTCAAAGGCAAGGAACACATGAAATTTCGGTTAAAGAAGTCCATATATGGATTAAGGCAAGCTTCTAGAGAGTGGTATATTAAATTCGATGATGTGATTGGAAAATTTGGTTTAAAGAAAATTTTGTTGACCAATGCATATATCTAAAAGTGAGTGGGAGCAAGTACATTATTTTAGTACTATATGTGGATGATATTCTACTCGCTAGTAGTGATATGAATTTAATGCATGAGACAAAGAGATTCCTTCATAATAATTTTGATATGAAGGATCTGGGGGAAGCATCTTATGTCTTGGGCATTGAAATTCATAGAAATAGATCTCATAGAATTTTAGGTTTATCACAAAGAGCATATATTGATAAAGTTCTCAAACGTTTTAACATGCAAAATTGCTCTTCAATCGTTGCTCCTGTTGTCAAGGGTGAAAATTTTGCTTGAAATAATGTCCACAAAATCAGCTGAAATTGGATCAAATGGAGAATATTCCTTATGCTTCGGCAGTTGGAAGTCTTATGTATGCTCAGGTTTGTACTCGTCCAGACATAGTATTGTTGGAATGCTAGGACGATACCAAATAAATCCAGGTCCGGATCATTGGAAAGCTATTAAAAAGGTCATGCGGTATTTACAAGGTACAAAAGATTTTATGCTCACATATCGAAAGACGGATAACCTTGAAGTCATTGGTTATTCGGATTCTGATTATGCTGGGTGTAAAGATGAGTTGAAATCCACTTCAGGTTACATTTTTATGCTTTCTGGAGGAGCTATATCATGGAAAAGCGCTAAGTAGTCGTGGTATACCTCTTCTACAATGGAAGCTGAATTTGTGGCTTGCTATAAGGCAACGAAGCAAGCTCTATGATTGAGGAATTTTGTCACGTATCTCAAAATAGTTGACACTATTTCTAGACCACTGAAAATTTATTGCGATAATAAAGCTACTGTTTCTTTCTCTAAAGACTACAAGATAAGTGATGTGACAAAACACATAGATATAAAGTATCTTATAGTGCGAAAAATAGTTCAAAAACAACAAGTGTCTATTGAGCAAATTAGTACAGTTGCTATGTTGGCGGATCCATTGACAAAAGGTTTACCGCCCAATCTCTTTCGAGAACTTGTTGCTAGCATGGGTTTGGTTGATAATCTTTCTTATTGATTCATGGATTTTATTGTAAGACACTAGTATTGTGATCACCTTATGTTATGGTTTTTGGACAAAATATTTAGTTTGTTACTTCTATTATTGTGCACATTCGAATTTTATGGAACAAACATTTATGTAAGGACCTCATGGACATATTGATTTGCTATTGCATATGATATATTATGTTGTTCATGACTTTAAGCTATATCTTTTGTTAAGTTTTGCAATTATACTTGGATTGTAACTGGAGGACGGTTTCATATCTCTATACGAGTATGATACTACCTTTAATTCTATTTTAGTATGATGTAAAATTTAGCCTTTATTATGGGATGTAGTGCTCAATAATAAAAGTATTGTTATATGTATGTTGAAGATATAATGACCCTTGGCCAAGTGGGAGAATGTTGGATTCGATGGGATCCAATCCATTTATTTATGGCCCATCGGGTATTATTGTTAATCTTTTAAATAAAGACTTGAGCTTAATGAATAATTAAATATATTAATAGCACTTAATTTATATATTTAATTATTACATCTAATATATATCTATTTAAATATATTTATTTATAATGGCTTAAGTACCCAAGCCCATAATTTTGATGGACGGTTATGGGTTTAGCCCATTAGGGTTGGTCCCATTATTCCCTCTATATAATGAATATTATGTGAGAAGAAAAGATACACGTCTCATAATATTCAGAAAATACACACACCTCATCCTTACGTATAGAGGAGAATAGTGAAGATCAAAGCCCTCAAGTACTTGCGCTTTTCGAACTCTCTTAAGATCATTAATGGCCTCTTTTGATTCAGGTACGCTTCCGCTATTTATCTATACTCATAGTTTTGATCAGGAGATTCATGTATATATATTATGTTATATTTATATACATGATTTATTCTAACACATCTTCCTTAGTAAGACACGATGATATTTTTGTTAAAATCACATTTGACCTCATCGTTTCACAAAGAACGACATTCATTACATGATAACCATCCCCATTATCATCATTATGGGTGAACAAATCAAATATTGCATTATATATTATATCAAATGAGAATGTAGAGGGAATTCCTAAATACCTAGAAGCATAGGGAAGTTCTTTAGCATTTGGAATAGAATATTGAGTCGAAGACCCAAAATCACGAACAACCCACCAATCTGTACCAACATTGTAACCCAGATTATATAATGTTGGTTTGTAAATTATAAAACCAACTTCATACTTGTCTCCAACATAAATATGAGATGAATGGAGATGAATGGAGGCAGGTCGCTCATGGGTGGGGGTGGGGGTGGGGGTGGGGTACAGGGGGATGAGGGTGTTATTTGTTTTGTGCATGTGTTTCTGTGTGGCATGTGTGCATATGTGTATGTATAATTTATGTGGCTGTGACAAAGTTGATTAAAAATTGTGGGACTGAGATTAGATCTCAGTTCTCACAATAATAATGGGTTCTCACTTGAGCAAAACCCTATATATATATATATAAGTGATTTTAATTTGTAATTTTACTTATACTGATTATTTTCTCAGACTCACTTTTATTCGCTCATAATACGAAACAACCTCCAAGTTAAATTGCAAGCATAATAGTATTGGTGTTAGATAATACGCAGCTCACACTCTAAATCAGGCATAACAGTACAAATTGGGCTGTCTCTAAGGATGACAAGTCCAAATAAGCTAACAAACATACATAGGCCCCGCCCATAAATAAATAGTAGGGTTAGGGTAACCTAAATATTTGGGGGCGAGCGCCTAAGGAGAGAGAATTACGCGGCTTGTAAGGAGAGAGAATTACGTGGCTTGAGAAAAGAAAGAGAGATCTAACGGGTAGGAGAGCAATCAATCAAACTCGAGAAAAATGGCATCAAAATGTTTGAGCTTTTCCAGATCCGTGCATTCAAACCCTCTCCCCTTTAACCCCCTCATCATCAAAGGTCACATTTCTGATTTTATTCTTTCTTAATTTATTTTATGTGCTGAAATAAATTCGAATGCTTACAAGTTATTGAATGCATATTATAATAATTGTTTGATCTTGTTCCCTATTATAATATTATTACATTCATCAATCATATTAACCACCTTATATATAAAGTTGTTGAATATTATTATATTCATACATCACATTATTATACTCTCTCTGTTTTTTCTCTACTTTGAACATATTATTATATGTAAAGCTGTTAAATAATAATTATAATTATTATAATAATAATAATAATTATTATTATTATTATTATTATTATTATTATGTAAAGCTGTTTAATAGTATATATATGTATGTATGTGTGTGTGTATATATATATATATATGTGTGTGTGTGTGTGTGTGTGTGTGAAAGTGATTTTAATTTGTAATTTTACTTGTACTGATTATTTTCTCAGACTCACTTTTATTCACTCATAATACAAAACAAACTCTTAAACATAATCCGTACACATGGATTTTATTCCCTACTCCAACTTACAATCTTATAAATTCCAATTATTATAATTGAAAAACAAAACCTCTATACAAATAGAATTTTTTTGTTATAATTGTAATTCTTAATCTCTGTACAAATAGTATTATAATTTTAATTCTTCATGTTGTCGATTCGGTCACATTATTTGAGGATTCATATTTTGTTGGTCGTAATGAAATTTTTTCCCTGTATTTTTTATGTTTTATTAAAAAAAATTGCCACAAACCTTTGAAAAATGGGTGCTTCTTGGTGTTTTACAAAGTGTGAGAAGGAGTAATGCAGCGGTAAAGATTTCTTCTCAAGTCTTCGTGTGTTGGTTATGTGGATTTTCTTGGAATAATTGTTCATTTTTTGACCGTGGTGAATTGTTTCCTATTTGATATTCTGATTTAACTTGGATGTTGGTATGTACTTAATGTTCCTTTTGTTTTGTTTTTATGTTGATGGAAATGAGCTTACATCTAACACCAATGCTAACTCAAGAAAAGACTAAAATATCCTTGATGACTCTACTACCATACTATTATACTACTAATACCTTACTACTGCACTACTAATAGTAATACTAATCCCTTATCCTGGCCTCATCCTAATACTAAGATACATAAATCCGGACGGGTATCGACTTGAAAGGTTATAATTTTAAAGACTATCAAAGTAGATAGAGGGTATCAATTTATAAAGTTTCTACAGTTCTACTGCATGTGTATAGGACACACAATAAAATTAGAACGATATATGTTTTTGAACTAATTATATTTTTGAACTAATTTAGAAATCAACTTACAACTGGATATTGCATTCATTTCCACAAGTGAGTCATCAATAGATAAAAATGGATGGAATGCTTAGAACATCAGGGGTTTGGAGAGGGTGGTGTACTTTTCAGCTTATTCAAAATTTCGCGTATCACCATTAGTAAATTAATAGGCATAAAAAAGAGCATATCCACAGGCAGATTCATGGAGCAAATGAATCATTGTTCCATCCTAAGTATGCATCATACAAGTCAGTTGCACAAAGTATTATATCAAGTTCTTAGTTGTTCACTCTCTAAAAAAAATCAAATGATTTACCTCGGGCCAATTTGATGAAGGAATGGGGGGTTTGGACCTTCTCTTCTTCCTTTTTTTTCTTTTCTGAAAGACAAAATAATTGGCTTGTTTATCAGTGATGATAGCAAGATTAATGATAATGATGATAGATTAAGATAGCATGATGATTTATACATTTGTACAACTGCTAACTTGAATATGAATTGCAATGTCCATGAAAATAGCAAACACAACAAGACCTAATACATTCTTAAAAGCTCTAGAAATATCTAGTTTTTTTTACAGGGCAAAATATCTAGTTTAAAACAAAAAAAAATATATCAAACCTGAGGTCGAGAACTTGGTCCACTTGCTTCTGAAGTTTTCAACTTAAGTTTCTCCATCCCATTTATAGCGAGATGGTGATGATGCTCCCTCTTGAGTTTACAATCCTTGAGAGTCAAGTAAGAACGCTCAACCTGCTCTAATTCTTTACCAGTATTTGGATCCCCATTTGTTCTGCGTAGCTGTAATTCCAAAAACTTGGAGACATATGCTTCTTTAATTTCCTTCTGCGAAAGCTTAGCACCTTCACTCCCAGTTGGTAAACCAAGAACGAGATAACAATCAATCAACTTCGTTGCATTCATCAACTCCGTTGCATTAATCGTCTCCGCCTTCCCTGCCCTATTACAAAATTAATTAAAAATTAAAGTTCACATATATGTACATTATTATTTACCTTAACTTACAAACCTGACCTTAGAACTAAATAGCATAAAAACTTGGCCCAAAATAAAAACAGAGCATGTCAATTTCATACAACAATAATAATATCTACAAATAATAGTAGCAGTTAAGCCTAGTGTGTAAAGACATTACACCATCAGATTTAATTGTAACTGTCATATGTATCTGTGACTTTGAGACCATATCATTATCCACCAAGATGAACATTTTACAATTCACAACGAGAACTAGATAAATTATTAAATAGTTGTAACTTTGAGACCATATCCTACTTTGGACAATCTTAATTGCTAATTCTCAACTCTAACTAACATCTAATCAACCCGAAGTTCTTGACTTAAAACTTCTATAATAGCTGCCACAAAAGCAAAAGAACTTTAATGACACCAAAAAATGATAAGAACAAAAGTATATGTTCCTACATATACATTCTTGATGCTTAACTTTTAAAGTTGCCAACTATTGGAGTAAATTTTTAATAAAAATTGCCAACAATGAGATGGAGGAGAGAAGAAATAAAAAAATAATATATGTGATGATGTGGTAAAAGTTGACAATTATGTTGGCAACCTCTATTGGAAATGCTTTTGAATGTCATAACTTCTATTTCTATTATAATCAAAAAAATAATTTATATATATTTAATTGAAAAAAATACAAGTACCATAAAAATTTATAAAGATGATTGAATAAATGGTTATATATAAAATTACGATAACCGAAAAACGAAGTTATATAAATATATTAAACCAACATTTTACTATACTCAAGAGTTAAAATAAAATAACTTAGGATAATAGGAGAATATATGACATATCTAATAAAATCTTGAAAGTAACCTCAAAATGCAATGTAGCACAGTGGTTATGTCATTAAATTTGTTAGAATAGGTCATAGGTACGATTCTCAATAAATACAAAAAATCACATATTTTTAGCATAAATTATAAAAGGGTGATATTTTTGCAATTTTGTAACATACATGGGTAAAATTGTAACTTCACAGCCATTTTTTTGTCTTTAAGCCAGCTGATTGGAATCTACGTGGTTCAAGAGTCGCACACATTAGTATTTAAAAGGGTTAAAACTTTGAAAACTGGGTGTTTGTTGGTGTTTTACAAAGTGGGAGAGGGAGTTAAAAAGTGTGTTGGTTATGTGGATTTTCTTGTGATAATTGTTCATTTTGACCGATTTGGTAAATTATTAACTTAGATGTTGGTATATAATATACGTTCTTTTTTTTTGTTTATGATTTTGCGAATTTTCTAATTTGGGACGACTTAATGAAATTTATGTTTTCTGTTTGTGTTTTCTAAATTGGTGAATTGTTTACCAGTTTTGAAAGGGTGTTGATTTTGGTGGATAAACCTTGTTCCTTTTTCTTGACTGATTTTACAATTTGATTGTTAAGATGGTGTGAATTGTTTGTTAAAGAATGATTGTATGAGTGTGGAGTGATTGTTGTAAGTGTCTCCTTAGTTATTTTAATTAGCACTAGGATGCATTTTACTAACATTTGTATTTGCATTGCATGTGTAGTTTTGAAGAAGAGTGCTTTTTGAAGCAGGGTGCTCGAGTTGGAGTTCTGATGGCATGACTGATGGCTGATGGCATTCCTACTACATTATGTCTTTTATCATTTCTACTTAAATAAATTCGGACATCTTTTATGATGCTTTAGTTTTGAACAATATCGTTTCGGAAGCTTGTTACTATTGTTATTCTGGTCATGGTGTTTGAACATCGTTTCTGATGCTTGTTATTGTTATTGTGGTCATGGTTCACCTGCTTTCTATTTATCTTGTTCCTTAAGTTTTTTTTATATTTGATTATATGTTTAGTTTATATATTACTTGTTTTAATTGTTCACTATTATTTATCTTACCATCTTGTTTTCTATTTTACTTATATTGTTGATGACAGACGTTATACTTGATCTTTACATGCCAATATGTCATACAACATTGTCCTTTGCCAAATATATTGATGCCGGAAGGGTTCAAGTTTCTTGATAGAAATGTGAATTATCTTGTATGTCTTTTACTTTATGATACCATCAGAACAAGCTTAAAAATTCAGTATATTATGAACAAAGATATATGGCAAATTAATTTTCTTTTCTTGGAACTTTGGGCATATGCCATTGGTGTATAAATTAATTTATCCTCTTGTTCCCAAAATATTGGAGGTTTGGATGTTTCAAATGTATGGCTCTGTCCTACAATGGAGTATTAAGTTGCTTTCATGCGAAAAATACTTAGGGCCTGTTTGTGAACATATAAATAAGTTAGATTATGACTTATAAACCTATTTCAACTTATGAAGGGTGTTTGTCTACACAATTACTTATTAATTCAACTTATAACTTATGTGTTGATAATTAGTTGAAAGTTAGTAACAACACGTACTTTTTCCCAACTTATTTCTTACTAGCTTATAGCCCATGCAAAACACAGGTTACTTTTAATCTTTTATAATTTGTTTATAGTGTAATATAATATTTTAAATATTAATTTTAATATGTTATTCGAAGAATTCGAACCTTACATCTTTGTACTTAGTAATTTTTAGTATTAATATAAATTAATATATTGTTGGCGGGAATCGAACCTTAGACCTCTGTATATAACAACTTTTAGTATTGTTGTATCTAAGGGTCATGATCTATTTGAGTTGAAGATCTAACGGTTGTGGATGAGGGATAACCAAAAATGAGAGGATAACAAAAAATAAGGGGTTAACCAAATTACAAATTATACCCCTTTCGTTTATTATAATATAGTATAGATATAGTATAGATTACTTGATTTTTTTACTTATTTAACATTTTATATTTTTATATTTGTATTTATAAATATCTCATATGCATGTATTGAGATTTTTGTATTAAATTATATATATATATATATATATATATATATATGTTTAATTTAATAAATATTTCACCAACTTATAAATAAATTTATCCAAACACTTGTATAACTTATAAGTAATTATCTACTTAGAACTTATATGACGCTTATTCATTTTTTTGAATAGTAGACTTATACGTCTTACAATTGAGTATATGTTCTCATAAATCTCGGGATGAGCAATAATCGAATCCAAGACCTGGGAGAGATAAGCTCTTTATCACTTGCGTTATAAGATATAAGTTACATATTTTAATTTATAAATTACATATTTTAAAATACCCCAAACACCCATAAATTTGACTGATAATTAAATTTAATATATTAAAAAATTCTACCCAACTTATAAGTTATATTTACCAAACACTTTTATTAACTTATAAGAAAAAATATCCAAACACTCAAATAACTTATAAGAACAATTTACTTACCACTTATTTTTTTTTTTAAGAATATTTACCACTTATATGATACTTATTCCATTTAAAGTTAAAAATAACTTATTTTAAGTTAAGTTAAACGGACCCTAAAAAAATGTATAAAGATGCAAGTATACACATCCAAAGAAATAAGAGTAAGAATCACATGGGGATGTAAAAAAGAAAGATAAATTCAAGGCAAAGTATAGTAGGATAGCTAATATCAAAATTGCATATGAAAAATTACCAAGTTTACACTTATAATAACTTTAATATTCAAATATATTTATATATATGATTAATTATATTTTTTTTGAATTTAATAAAATTAGGTAACTAACCAAATGGATTCCCTTTCATTATGTTGGTTATTTTATATTACATTAAGAATAATATACTCACTATATTAAGTCTAAGTTTTGTTCGTTTGGTGACTTCAGGTGCAGTGACATAATAGAATAGATGTTTTCTTTTCAAACATTAAAGTATTATTGTATAAATATGCGTGCCTTTGGGTTATATAATAAACTTTCTTCAATGAAATAATTGATGTTTCTGGATATTGTGTTGTTTATACAATTTCTGTACAAAATCGCACTCCTGATGAAAAAAATTGTGTTCACATATGTAAAATATAAAATACATATGCAAAATATTTAATATACTTTTATATTAAAATAATATAAAGGTAATATATTCTTATAACTTATAATCATATTAATTAAATTTATCAATTTTTCATCGCATGCGTAGCGCCGTGCAAAATGCCCTAGTTTTTGTAAAACATATACATCTACTAATTTTAAAAAAAAATTACTTATAATCAATCAGAACATACACATTACATTTGAAATGAGTATATATTTTTGGAAAACATCAATGCTCTTTTTTCTAGTGGTAAATATTAACCGAAATAAATATCTGTGGATCAATCTTTTTCCATTGAAAATGTGCTGTTTAATTGTGGGCCTTGTACGTGCGATCCAGTTAACCAGCATTCTACAAGTGAATTCAAGTGAGCGATGCGGCGGAGGAGCGTAGGAAGATTAAGGCCCCGTTTGCCTCACCTTTTTTTTATGGTTTATGGACTTATTTTCGGGTAAAAATTTTATATTTTGATAATTTTTTTATATAGAAGTATTTAATGTATGTTTGAGATTCAATAAGTTGCAAAAATAACTTGGAAAGTTATGAATCTCTAACTTTGTCTTAAAATAAGTTGACTTATTCTGAAAAAAAGTTCCCCCAAACACCCCATAAGTAGGCGAGCTTTTGTTGAGTCTCGTAGCTTCAATTCTCCCATGTTTCTCTCAACAACAAATCCATTTTGTTTTGTGTTTTTGGCTTCAAATCCTCCTCAATTCATCATGGTAATCCATTTATTCATTATATTTTTTAAATTTCTTTAGGGATCTTCTTAAGTTATTATAATATTTAATTTAAGCTAGCCAGTGTACTCTGTTAAAGCTTATTAATAGACTGTTGGCCTATTTATTGGCATAACGCATGAGACAATGAAAGAAAGTACGAGGTTGAAGCAAACGTAGGATCTCACTCCAATCTAGGGATGATACAGTCAAATGCTTCTAAGGCTATGTTCACTTGGATTAAATGGAATGAGGGGAGAATGAAATGAAATTTATACTATTATTTGGGGAAGATTGGGGAAAGTGTTTATAAATTTCATTCCTTACTTCATTCCTCTCCAAATAATTTGAACTAGAATTCTAACCCACATGTTTTGGAAGAAATGCTCCATTCCAAATCTTTATCAATTTCCTTGCAATCTTCATCATAAAAAACTTCTTCTCCCTCATATTTGTTCATTATTTCCCCCAACATCCCCCTTTCTTCATAAATTTTGTTTACAATTTTCATTCCATTCCTACACCATTCCATTCTTTCCAAGTGAACACACCCTAATAGTTGGAAGGAACTAAAAAAACAGAACATAAAGTACTAGCAGGTGTGATTGATTTACGCAAGTTTCTCTTCACCGAATATAGGGACTACCTCATTAGAAATGACGGAACCTATGCCTGGACTTCTGAGGGCCTGTTTGGATCGAGGGTTGAGAAGGATCGGATTGGATCGGGTTCAAATTTAAAATTCATTTTTCAGAAAATTTTGAAAAGTAAAGTATTGAGTTTTAATAGTTTATGAAAGAATTAACATAATATTACATAGGGTTTGATGTTACTAAGGTAACCTCAGGAAAATTACCTGAGATAACATAGATTCTCCATTTTTGTGCATGAGGGTATAATTGTAATTACAGGATTTTTTAAAAAAAAATTCAATATTTACAAAAATGCCACAAGTATTTACACTGCTACCTCAGGTAACTCTCCTGAGGTAACCTCAGGGCCTTTTTTCTCTATTACATATTAAATCCAAAATCCAACACTTTACTTTTTAAAATTTTTTCAAAAACGAATTTTTAAATTTGAACCCAACCCATCTTAACCCCCAATCCAAACGGACTCTAATTGTAAATAAAGATTATTTAAAGGTAGTAAGAATTATTAATTTCTTACGCATTTTCATCTTTTAGATCGATCCACATATTTATTAGTAACTTTGGCTTTTTTGGACTGTTTTTTTTTGTTTTTATTTAACTTTTTACTTGTGGAACTCTTGTAGTAAATTTAGCACCATGTAAAAGATTATGCAATCGTATTTTCTATTCTACAATTAGAAAAAGTTTAGACTTGTGATGAATCCATTGTTTGATTTTGCAATTTTGTTTACATGGGGAACATTGACCAGTAAAACCCGCGTGTGAACCACCATGCTTGAACCAAAGCCTAACACCAAGTAGTCAAGTTCATGCGGTACCTGGCCCCGAAGAAAGTTTTTTTGCCAACCACAAGCCCTTGGCCACAAACTCCTCAACACTTCATTATACCCTTTACAACCAATAGGCAAACTCCTTGGGGGTCATCACAATGTGGAAGTCCTTGTAGGTAGAAGTTGTTCCCAAACTGCATGAATCATGCATGTTTAACAGGCCAAACCAGAAAAACCAATATAATGTTATTTGCGAAGAAAATTACTATATCCAGTAAGATTTGGTTGTGTAACTATTCAAAGATGCTGTGCATTTGTAGGTTAAGGCTGAGTAGTTGGCAGGGAAAAGTTATTATTTTATATTTTATGACACTGCCGCATGATCTTCGTGTTAGCCTGGTGAGGAGCCCTTATACATCTCTCTTAGAGGGACATCTACAATCATTTTTCCCATAGCTATTGAGATCATTTTTATTGCTTTTAATGATGCTAATGGAGAAGTATATAGGAAGCATTTTGAAGATACATTTTCTCGCATGCCATGGATTGCCATCCCATTTCTCATGTAATGTGTAGGAGAAGCTTGGCGAGGAACTTCTATATTAATAATACAACTACCTTGTTTGTAGTTGATTCGACTGGCACAGTTTTGCAACGCGATGCTAAGTTCATCATCAATGATTACAGGGTCCTGGGCTTTCCTTTTAGTGATGAAAGAATAAAAGTACTTGATGCAGAAGATGATGCAGCTGTTCAACAACCCTCCTTAATGACCCTCCTGGGCTCCCCTCAACGCGATTATGTCATTACAAACAAAGGAGAAAAAGTATGCTTTCCTTTTCAATACTGCTGCTCTCTGAAATATATTGACATTTAGTATAGTAATTATGTCATAGCTAGCCACGGTAACATATGTTATTAGATGATGCGAACCTATAGATATCTCCATGAAAGATGAGAGACGTACATCTATAGATCGAACCTGATTTGGATTCAATATTAGAATGTACATCAAAGTTGGAAATCATTTGGTGCAGAAGTGGAACGACGAGCTAATTGGTAACTGAAGTTGGTAGCATCTTTTTTTTTTATTATTGAAGGAAGTTGGCACCAACTTGCATATGAGTCACTGATGTCATAAAGCTTACTTCCAACCAAGTGAACAACCTAGACATTTTATCTAGGTTAGCTCTGTCAGACCCAATAATTTTCAATGGTTGTTGATGTGGATTGTGCTTAGTGCTTATGATGTAGGAAAAGATAGCAAAAAAAATAAATTAAACACTATTGGGTGAGTAAATTGCAAACTAATCACTACCCCAATATAAATCCCAAAAACAATTGATCGCAACCAATTAATATTTTTCCTAAAAAAAGTCTGTATATGATCAAAGCTGCATATTTTGTGGGAATTACATCATTATATGTAGAGAATAGAATGCCTAATTAAATCACCTAATGGGCTACGGCCCAATAACAATTGGACTTATTAATTTATTATATAATCTACTACATATTGATTAACTAGGAAATAGGATTAAACTACGTGCTAGCTAATAAGAATAAGAGACTACTTTTATTTTGTTTCCCCTTCTTCATCAACTTACAAGGCAGGTGTTTGACATTTCAGAACCTAATTAAATGCGATATTGAGCTACTATTAGGTAATTGAAGTTGGTACTAACATGTAAATGAGTAACTAAAGTCAAAAAATTCCGAGTTGTTTCTAACTTGTTAATTTGACATGGCTACCTAGCTCGAAATGTTTTAACTTTAAACACATATCATACGTCCGAACCTAGTCACACAAATAAGCTATGTAATAAACTCTAGCAGATCATTCTGTTAGCTCTTGTGTTTCCGGGTTTGTGATGTTGAGTGCATTGCTGTTGTCATTTGTTGTTTAAAATCGTTTTCGTTCAAAAACATTGTTTGTGATTGTTTCTTGATGCTGGATTGGTTGAGAGTGCTTGTTTAGTTTGTAGTGATTCCATGTTTGTTTTCTTTTAAACCTGATTGCCTGACCCAGTCTCTGTGATTTGGAACTCGGGATTGTAGTATTTTTTGGGAATTCTCTGGTATAAATTATAATATTGGCCATTACAATTTTGTTAATTGTGATATCTTTTGGGGCTGTGCTAGTTAATCGGCTTGTTCGTGCTTGTTCAATAACTTTTACTACATTTTAACGCCCCTGTTGACGGAGGAATTTGGTAACAACAAAGTTTGAGGTCAGTCGCCGGAATCAAGATCTATGACGGTGGTTCTTCGTCGGATAAGTCGTCGGAGTGTGGTGGTTGTGATGAATTGGGGGCTGAGATTGAGAGGGTTTTTGGTGGTGGCTCGTAGAGCGCTTCGCTTCCATCCCCCTCAATTTGCCTACGTACCTCTATATTTATAGAGGATCAAGCCCACGTAGTTCTTGGAGAGCAAGAAACCCAAATGGGCTTGGATTGACAAACTAGCTTCCGGAATGTTCTACTATGAGGCCTAACCACAAAGGCCCAAGGCTCATCCAGGATCTCAAGACTTCACGGATAAGGAAACTTCCCCCGTCGAGGACTAGTCCTATCCGCTACCAGCTATTTCTTGATTTCAAGGATGCAGGTATAGCCGTGGTTTACCCCAAGTGCAGAACGCATCCCTGTCCCCCGAATGAGAAGCACCCACCAGATAGCAGGACAGGTGATCCAGAGCTTTTGGGTGCAAAGTGCAGGATTACTCCAAAGTTCCCCAATGAGAGCGCGCCCATTGGCTACAGGAACAGAGCTCCCGAAGCACACACCAGAAAGTCCCCATCTTTCCACCTTAGGGCGCACGGATGCATCCCTTAGCGTCTAAGAAGGGTCCTTATATCCAGGCAAACCCCTGGAGGCCTTCTGTGATGGACATCCCCCTCCTGAGATACGACAGGAGGGAATTCTTCAATAATCTTTATAAAACCTGTTGATAATTGTCTTTATTCTGCCTTTATGCTTCTCAGGGCGCGCCCTCCACATATATGAAGTAAGGGTGCGTCCTTCTTCATTAAAAACTATAAAAACTTGAGTAGAATTCCAGCTTGAGTAGAAATCTCTGATATGGAAGTATCAATTAGGGCGCGCCCTCCCTATAAGGAAAGTGAGGGCGCGGCCTAGTTTCTTCAGTCTGTGCCAAAACCCTAATTTATCATGAAAATCCCCAAATTGAACCCGTATCTGACCCGGATCCATTTTAGAATACCCGAACCGAATTTTGGGCATAACAACTACCCCCCAATTCCATGTAAAATCAAAGATGAAGCATGGAATTTCAATCTTAAACAACACCAAAATTTTTTCTTCAGGGCGCGTCCTCGTTCCTCATCTTCAAGATTCTATGCGGAGGGCGCGACCTTCAATTCTTCAATCTTATCTCCCTGACAACCCTAGTTTCAATTTTTTCGTAGAGGAATAACACAAATGCATCACATCTCTAAGCTTATATGAGCTAACTCGGCGTAAGAAACAAGAGATATTATGCACAAGTATAAACCTCTCACAGAGCTCGTACTAAAGCTAAATATTTACAGAGGACGAGCTTTATGATATTAAGGCGTACGGACCCCTTCAGCTGTTATCCACATACACTACCATGGTCTTTTCAAGTTCCTTCTGCATTAATCAAGCCAAAGGGCGTTCCAATGTAGCGGTATAATCCTCTATCATGCTGTTGCATCTTCTAACTGACCAATCCGAGAAAGAGGAAAGCTATCATTTGGGCAAGCCTTTGTTCATATCACTGAAATCTACACAAGTCCTCCATTTCCCATTAGGCTTCATAACGAGAACCGGGTTAGGTAGCCACTCCGGGTAGTAAAACTCTTTAATCAAGCCAACGTTTAACAATCTATCCACCTCGATCTTCCTTCAACGCTATAGCTCTCTCTACTTAGAATTCAACTAAGAACCGATCTTCAAAATTTTACTTGAATCTCCAACATCCACCAAAATTGAGATTGTATCTTCTGTCGAATCTGTCTTTTCCATCGGTTGAGGCATTCTTGGATCAATATCAAAATCAAAATTTCGAGGGTCTTCAATCATGGCACCATCCTTGGAGGGCACATCCTCTTTGAGAGGGAAGTCTTCCTCGACAAGGGCATTCACCAAGCCTTCCAATAACATTCTTCTTTCCTTAATCTTTTCACCTTTAATGCTGAGGGCGCGCCCTCTGGGTGGACGCCTCCTCATCCTCTGATTCTTGAATAAAATAACGAGCCTGAATTCCTACCTTAATGTTGTTCATGATTCCTCCAGAACTTCTTTCAATGAGGGCGCGCCCTCATCCTTTTATCTCCTGAAACCTTTATTTCTTCCAACAAGGGGGCGCCCTACTAGGGCATTGTGAGCTGTCTCCTGATCCAAAACCATGAATTCCATCATCCGAGTTACTGAGAGAGAACCTTCTCCAAGAGTTACTGGTAACCTGATTGCATCGATCACTTCACAACTTCTCCTGAAAAACCATAAATCCATGCATTTTCTGGAAATCCCAACTTCTTGTAAGTGCCGTAATACAGAATATTCACTGAACTTCCATTGTATACAAAAACCTGATGCACGTTCTTAGAGCCAATCCATAACCAAGGCATTATTATGTGGGTGGTGCACCCATCTAGCTTTATCTTCGGTGAAAGTGATATCCGCACATGCTCCCTTGAACAATTTGGGCGGTCTTAACCCCAAGCTATTCACATCGGTGAGAGGTATATCTTGCCTCTCAAGCATATCTCTCCAAAGCATTGTTGCTATCACCCCCCAAGTGATGTCTTCCAAAGATAATGTGTACTTCCTTCCTTGACAAATTTCTTCTCCTTAATTTTGTCCTCATCACGGAGGGCGCGCCCTCTGTTCTTCTCAGGATTCTCATATGCTTCTTGACTTCTCTGACAATCCAATCGGTCAAGTATCCTTCCTTGATTAGATCTTCAATTTCATCCTTCAGTCGTCGACATTCATGAGTATTGTGACTTGTCGATTCATAGTAATCACTCCAGATCCAAGCTTTTGAAACCATTGCTAAGCATTCTTACTGAAATTTGTTGCCAGTAGACGACATCTAGCCAAGTTAGTTACTTGGTAAACATCCATCTCAATGTCAAAACATCCTAAGAATTCCACAGGTTCTGCATTTTCATGAAAATATAGATCATTGGTCATAGATCTATATCATATAAGGAGTTGTGTCTCTCTAACCTCTGTTGAAAATGGAGAAGGAGTTTATGTCGTAGCAGATATCCTTCCTCCATCAAAGTAAGAAAGAAGCCTCTTCAAGTCGATGACATTAAAAATGCTCACACCTGGAATATTTTGAACATTTGGTGGCACAGTTGTTTGAGTACCCCCCAAGGGTGGAAGTTGAGTTGTCGTCTGAGCATTTCCTGGAACTCTGGCATGAAGTTGTGTGAGAATTACCTTTTGAGTCTGAGTTTGTTCCTTTTGACCTTGAGCTTGTGGATTTTCTTCAATCTGTGGATTCCCCTGAGAACCTCCTTGATGCTTTCCTTTAGAGGGAGGGTGCACCCTCTATCTCACTTCACTACAAGTACTTGAAGGAATTTAAGTGATACGAGGAGATCTATCTTGAGGAGGGGCTTTTTCATATCCAAGGGGCCTCGACCTGTGATCAGGGGGGCGCGTGCTGTGGATCGATCACGGGGCCTCGATTCCAAATGCTTCTCTCTCTTCTGATGCTCAAGGAGTATCATCCTTAGATCGTTGTCACTAAGCATTCCTTCAAGCTTGCAAAGTCTTTCTTCATCATGTTGAGTCTCGCTGGAGGCGCGCCCTAAGCCATGTGGGTGAAGGGGCGCCCTTTCCTGAACAGCCGGCATTATCTTCACTTGGATGTTCAATAATGGGATTAGAATAATTTAACTTTCGAGGAGTCACCAATTGAAACCTCCTTTCCTGCACTTCTTCACCTCTTTGAGAGCTTTCCTCAACTTAAAAAGCTTTCCCTGTTCGATGGTGATTTCGTGGAATACTCCGAGATTTTCTCCTAAATCCAATCTTGCCCCGAAGTTATTTATGGCAGTTCCCATAAGATATGACTGCTCCATTAACTCCACGTTGCTGATAAGAACGGGCAGTTGTCTGCCGATAGCTGAATTTCCACGGTGGTGTGAGGGATCAAGGATCTCTTCCGGAAAATATTCTTCGTGACGAGCTTGATTACCCCCCAATATATCTTCAAAATCATAACCATTTTCTTCATGAGAACCTCCACCTTGATTGTGAGACATATCCAAATTTGATCAAGATACTATCAACTGGATTGATGACTTTAGAGTTCAGGAAGCTGCAACCATCAAATCTAAGAGGATTGCACTGGGGCTTCAAAAGGCTGTTGAGATGAAGGGCGCATCCTCAAAAGTGGGAAGACTTTTGCGATCGGCCGAAATCCCAACTCCACCTACTAAAGACAATGGTGAGAGCACTTCTTACTCAAACATGGAGGAGACTTCTACCAAGGCAAATGCTTTCAATCCTCCAACAGACCCCGTGCATGGCGCGTCCTACCGGCACAATCTTGCATTCTCGAAAAACTTGAAAATTTCACTCAACTAAGACTAGGGAAAGTGTACATGGACTACCCCCCTAGACTAGGAGGTAATTAATTTACCTTGTAGTCTACTATTCAGGCATCGCTCTACTTCAAAACTTCTGGTAGAAAGAGTGCATTCTCCGGTCACGTGCTACTTCAAATCTCATCCAATGAAGGGGCATCTCAATGTGAAGCATCTCACTAGGAGGCATCCTATGAAGGGCATCTCACGAAAAGGCATCTCACTAGGAGGCATCCTGTGAAGGGCATCTCACGAAGAGGCATCTCACTAGGAGGCATCCTATGAAGGGCATCTCACGAAGTGGCATCTCACTAGGAGGCATCCATTAAAGGGGAGGTGCTTCAGTACTACCCCCCAACGTCAGTATATTATTCCTTGAAGATCATCTCTTAACGAGGCATCCCAAGAGGGGAATTTTAAGAGAGAGCCGTTGGAGTTTCTGAGGACGCGCCCTGTTGCTTAGGGTGCGCCCTATGAGGACGAGGGCAATGACAAAGTCTCTTCTAGTCCGGATGAATGTCATTCTTGTGTAGAGGGGCTCGCTCATGACCTTGGGGCCTCAACCAGCCTATTAGGGGGCACGCTCTAAGATTCATGGGGCCGCACATTAATACAATTTTCTTCAAGCAAAAGATATGCCATGGATCATTGCGATCATACTTGCAGACGAAGTCACAACATGAGGTTGATAAGCTAGGGCGTGCACTGATGCCTATCATTCAGGTCATTGTAGATACGAGGGTGCGTACTCAGTAGCAAAGTATTGTTTCTTCATAGAGGGGCTCGCTCACGACCTTGGGGCCTCAACTTGGTGATCAGGGGGCACACTCTATGGTTCGTGGGGCCGCAACTCAACAGCTTCTTTCCTTCTGGAGTTCAAGCAGTAACTTACCCTCGTAGACATTGGAGTCCGCCTGAGCATTTGCATCTTTCCTTGAAGCTGAGTCCTGATGTAGAGCATTTCCCTGGGATTGAGGATTCTCACCCTATCTTTCACTTGATGACTAGGTCAAACAATGAGATCCGAAAGAAGGGCTCGCTCATGTCCAAGGGGCCTCGACCTGTAATCAGGGGGCACGCACTGTGGATCACGGCCTCGAGGAAGGGCTCGCTCATGTCCAAGGGGCCTTAACCTATAATCAGGGGGCACGCGCTGTGGATCACAGGGCCACGATTCCAAGTTCTCTTTTTTCGAATCAGGCAAACTCCTGCAGGCCTTCCCATCAAGTAAACCCCTGTAACTTTATACATGCAATAAATATATAAAGAAAAATAATATAGAGGTTGTATGTTACCTGAAGGCGCGCCCAGTCAGGGGAAGGCGCACTTCTTAATAATCTTCTGAGGGATGCTCTACTTGAATTAACAGAACTCACTATTTGTTGTTTTATCTTCTACATCATCTTCCATGGGTACACCCTGTGACATGTCCTGGAAGTGCGCCCTTGACAAGAGATGTTGTGCTTTTTCAGAAAATCTTGTAAGCTTCTATTGACGTGACCTCCTTCATATGAGCACGCCCTGAGATCACCCTCAGAGGAGGATACCTCTCGAAAATATCTAACATTCTGAATGAGCAGTTCTAGAGATGTGAATATGTTCAACCATCGAATTCTCCTAAAAGTTGGAAATTCTCTAATTCTCAACCACCACCCCCAGGACGTGTCTTGAAAGTTATTAGGATTTCTCCTTCGGGAGTTCTTGACGTTATTCCTGGGACCACACCTTGTTCAGGCTAAGAGTTACTATTTTCCCCACTATTTTTATGATTTTGCAACACCCTTCCTATGCCAGTCCCTGATATATTAAATACCAGTCCATGTAACCATGATATACATTAAACCATGAGTCACAGGCGCATCCCACAACTTGGTGTCTCCATATGTTTTGAAATAAACCCTGTGGCATCATTCTTCAGTAACATTGCTTGCATCATTCTTTTTCTTCTTTTACAATAATATATTAAATAACGTGGTTTTTTCTTCAGTGCATGTTGAATCCTTCACAGCATGGCCTGCCAGTCTTCTGGGTAAATCTCCTGTTGCAGAATTTACTTATAAACCGTACAACACCTTTCTTTTGACCTTACTCTTTTGTGGTCTCCATGACTTTATGTTGCACTTTCTTTTTAATCATGAAAGTACCAAGCACCAAAACCTTCATCATTATTACCACACTTCTCTCTTTTACATGGTGTTTTGCATTTATATCAAGGCGCGTCCTGTGCTTCTTTTTTCTGTCATTGACTCCATTTTAATATACGAACGCTACATGTACAATACATGTATTTCAAGCATCCTCAATTTTCATTGCAAGCAGGATTTCTTTTATCAATTTATGTTCGGCCCATCTTCAATTCTGTGCTCCAAGAAAGGACACGCCCTCTTTCTTTCTTTATCTTCTTTCCTCTGCTGCTTCAGTTGATCAATATTAAGTGCCAAACAAAAATGCCATCATGGACCATACCATTTTGTCTTTTTCTTGAAAAACTCATCGGCTCCTACATCAATCCAACAAAGTATAAGTATCTTGAGGCCATATTATAGTGCTATTTTTCTTACATAAATAAAAATGAAATAATAATAATAATAATATGCTATTTTAGAAATAATGTAATATGCATTATCTTTCAAAATATGATTTTCAAAATATATAAATATGCATTTTTTTTTCAAAATATTTTGGAATTGTTTAAATATAAGAATTATACTTTATATATACTATAAAAATAATATATGTAAATTATCTATTCAAATAAAAATGTATAACATCTATATACAAAACATGCCCCTTTTTTTTATAAAGAGATTTTTCTCAAAATATTTTAAATGCAAAAATGTAGAAATTTTGTATCATAATTCTCTTAATGCATGATATGATTATCTATAAAATTATAAAATCAAATAAATAAAAGTAAGAATGAGAGAGCAGCTTATCTTTATTTTATCGAATTGATCAGGAAGGAAAAGGTGTTGATGTCTCTTGTATGGCCATGATGTTGTTATGCTTGTCACGGGTCCCAGCAATACCATGCCACACATCTTTTACGTGCTTTGCTTCTTTAATTTTTTTTTTTAATTAATCTTTCAACCATGTAGATTAATAATATCTTCCCAGACATGATATTTGCATATCACTGGTATTGGACAACCCCGATTTCTTGTGTCAATCATGATTTTATTAATCAGGTGTTCTTCAATTTTGTATATCCGTAATTCTTCTGGGTAGTAATCGACAGTTAAAACCATCTCGTCATGATAATCATCTTTTCCTCCTAAGATTATGATCTTGATCGGGGGCCCCTCCTTCTAGCGCCAATTTGTTGACGGAGGAATTTGGTAACAACAAAGTTTGAGGTCAGTCGCCGGAATCAAGATCTATGACGGTGGTTCTTCGTCGGATAAGTCGTCGGAGTGTGGTGGTTGTGATGAATTGGGGGCTGAGATTGAGAGGGTTTTTGGTGGTGGCTCGTAGAGCGCTTCGCTTCCATCCCCCTCAATTTGCCTACGTACCTCTATATTTATAGAGGATCAAGCCCACGTAATTCTTGGAGAGCAAGAAACCCAAATGGGCTTGGATTGACAAACTAGCTTCCGGAATGTTCTACTATGAGGCCTAACCACAAAGGCCCAAGGCTCATCCAGGATCTCAAGACTTCACGGATAAGGAAACTTCCCCCGTCGAGGACTAGTCCTATCCGCTACCAGCTATTTCTTGATTTCAAGGATGCAGGTATAGCCGTGGTTTACCCCAAGCGCAGAACGCATCCCTGTCCCCCGAATGAGAAGCACCCACCAGATAGCAGGACAGGTGATCCAGAGCTTTTGGGTGCAAAGTGCAGGATTACTCCAAAGTTCCCCAATGAGAGCGCGCCCATTGGCTACAGGAACAGAGCTCCCGAAGCACACACCAGAAAGTCCCCATCTTTCCACCTTAGGGCGCACGGATGCATCCCTTAGCGTCTAAGAAGGGTCCTTATATCCAGGCAAACCCCTGGAGGCCTTCTGTGATGGACATCCCCCTCCTGAGATATGACAGGAGGGAATTCTTCAATAATCTTTATAAAACCTGTTGATAATTGTCTTTATTCTGCCTTTATGCTTCTCAGGGCGCGCCCTCCACATATATGAAGTAAGGGTGCGTCCTCCTTCATTAAAAACTATAAAAACTTGAGTAGAATTCCAGCTTGAGTAGAAATCTCTGATATGGAAGTATCAATTAGGGCGCGCCCTCCCTATAAGGAAAGTGAGGGCGCGGCCTAGTTTCTTCAGTCTGTGCCAAAACCCTAATTTATCATGAAAATCCCCAAATTGAACCCGTATCTGACCCGGATCCATTTTAGAATACCCGAACCGAATTTTGGGCATAACAGCCCCATAGGTTAAAGTGAAGAAAGTAGGAAAAGGTAATAAAATAAAGTCCCTCCCTTGTGTTTGGTTTGTGAGAAAAGTTAAGTTCCTCTCCTTGCTTGTAAATTTTTTACAAGGTATAGTTATTGTAGAGATGGAAGAAAAATGTAGTTGAATTGAACGGCTTGAGAGCAAGATGCACACACAAGGATTATTTTATTTACAAAATTTTTTTTATGTAACATAAGAAAATATAGTATATTCATACAAGATTAGGCGAGCTGAGACCAAAGACAGTTAATATAAGAGATTCAGTAAGATATGCCATAATCGCCTTAGCTACTATATATATTATACTATAATGTTACTTTCATCTAAAAAGTTTATTGTGATTAACTGATTATACATACTTACATACTGAAACAATAATAATGATGACGTTTTAGTAGAAAACTAGCTTTATCGCTCGTGCAAGCTCTAGCTATGTTTTATTTGACGCATTTTTGAACTCATGCAAGGTAGTCCATTGTGTTATGAGTGTGAGGTTTCTATGTTGCTCTCAGTAGGACGAAATGTATGCCTAAAATGTACCTTTGAACTTTGAAGTGGTAATAAGATTGTAAACTTCGAGGATTGTAAGCTTCGAGGATCAAACATTCCATGTCTGCATACTCACTAAGAACCTGGCCGTTAATCATTATCCTGAGTGCATGGTTGCTAGAGAAAATAATATTGTGAGGCCTGCATTACCTAATCCAATTTTTTTACTATCTCGGTATGCTAGTAACTCATGTATGTTTGCATGTCTTTTGGTGTAAAATTATATCCATTTTCTTGTACACTTGCATGGTCCTGCAGTTGCACTCTTCATGTGCTTCAATACATAAAATAATTTTTATCATATCATAGACAAGGCTATATTGTGCAGTTGAAAAAAACTTGAAAAGAGTATATTAATTGACAATATTAATGCATTTGGAGACAAATTTACACTATAATGGAAATACTTGTCATTTGGAATTCCGGAGCCAAAATCGCAATCAACTTTATCACACATAGATGATAGTAATACTTAAATGCATCTCCTCTTCTCACTGGTGTTGGGGACTATGGCATTAAGCAACAAAGGTAATTTCAAATGCCACTACCTTTTTGTCACAGAAACTTGATATCTACAATTCCAAAATATTCTACAAGATTAAAATTGATCAAAGTCAGTAATGAAATTATATGTCTTAACCATTTGAAAGGTGATTACAAGTTTACAATAGTATTTAAATTATCATCAAGAAACCGAGCAAGGTTGATCTTGCAACACACATTTGCAAAAATTATCGTTCCAAATTTCTATCCGAGTTCTGGATTGCAGGTACATAATAAAGCATATAGGCTAATATATTAAGATTTTATGTAATGGACACACGCCATATCTAGCAATTGTAACCTTCATATGAACCTTCTAATCCAATTTATTATAGGTACTGGAGTTAGTGGCATGCATATCCCAAGATACATAGTATCAAAGAACTTTAAGCCAAAAAGAAGAATCTTACTTAGAATCTGGGGACAACTTTGCTGGGAGATACAATTTATGCCTCAACACTTGTAATTAATACACATATTAGGAAATTAGTATCCAATGTAGGATTGATATACTATTATCATACTATGATCAGCTGTATCAATAGAGCTACCTTCTGATTCAGTAATGGCAAAATATGATAGAATGGGGTAATGACCAACATAAGATGCATAGCTGTCACATTGGATATTTACGGCCCACTCACTGCAAAATCAACATCCAACTTTTTTTATAAATATAAATTAAAAGCCATACATTCTTTTGTTTGACAGTTAACACATAACCAACATATCCTGGGTATTTTGAACGAAAGGTTGCTTACAATCTGTTCATGTCTGCATGCCCAGTTCCCACATATTTAGCTTGTAAATGTTCAAGCTCAGAGTTAATATTGAACCTGTCACTGGCCTGCAAAAATGTAAGGAAACAAACGATAACTTAAGCAGCATCATAGATGTATGCCTTAGTACCAACTTATATAATTAAAAAGCTTAGCTCTATGTATATGATATATCAAGTAGGAAGAAAATGGGAAAATCTAGTATGATTATAGTTACAGCATACATGACAACTAATAATTTTCATAATTTTCATATCTATGGTATATTAGCAAAAAACAAAGAACCAAGAACCTATTAAAAAATAGAATCACCTAATAGTATAAGGAACAGATTATATACTATTTTATAATTTTAGGATAAAATAAATGTGTCATTAAAATAGAAACATACATAAGTTCTAACGAATTCCATATTATCATGGCCAAAACTTATTCATTTTCTATATGAATGATCGATATATTCCCATCCACTCCATTCCCGAACAACTGCATCTTACTTTTTCTCATAAGTTACATATACTTGTAGTTCATACAGACATACATGATAAAATCGCTACTTGTCGAGAAATTTACAACAACCAATACAAAACACCGAACATACAATCACCCATCAATGACATATGTAAATTGCACATGGTTTTTCTATCCAGTGTACAAACCTGGAAAGTAACAGTTTGAGGAACTATACAAAAAAAAGCTCAAAGAAACTCGAGAAGGCATAACAGTTTGTGGCCGAATAGCTCACCAATAGAGTACAAACCGCACGAGCCTTAGTTGCCTCAAAATCAAAGTATAAAGAAATTGGCCGAACAGAGGTCTTGCATAATAGAATACTTTTTGTGAACAGAGTATGATGCGTAACTAAATGCTTAGGCTTTTATCTATGTAGTGTTTCAAAGACTGTGTAAACGTGAACCTAATAACGATGGTACTTATTTTACTAATTTTGTTCAGGAATGATGACAACGCATGGATATAGAAGAGAAAAAAAAACCTTTTGCTGAAAGACGGATCTTCAAACAGCTTACAATAACAGCATGCTTGTATTCGGGAACACCCTTGATTTCATCTTTTATCTGGAAAACTTAAAGTTCAATGGGCAGATCACAATTAAATGAATAGCTTGATAAAAAATTGCTCATTTGAGTAAATTTCTTTGACCAACCTGGGATTCCCTGCAAATTATATGAGCATCATCCTGTGAAAATAAGAATAGTTGTGTGAGAAGAAAGGCAAAGTTAATTCTATTTGATGGATAAAGTGCAAAGTTAATAGTAGTTAATAATCACAAAGTGCAATCAATTAAATTCTTGTCACCTTTCACCCATACAACTCCATCAGAGGTTATATATACGGATACGGGCAAAAGTAGTGTATCTAATCTAGGTGAATTAATATGGCATTAATTTAAGCAAGTACTAAGATTTTGAAAATATTGTATCATAGCAGTTTGTTCAATGAGTTTAAAGTTATCCTAAGCTTGTTTATTTAAGTAGTCTGCTACTTTCTTACCCTGCCAGACAAATCTACAAAAATAAGGTAATATTAATATGTGATAACTGCTACTTGTCCCAATGACGTGAAACCTCAATTTACCTGAACATTATCATACAACTCGAATAGGGGAACAGCAAGGAGTTTCAAATTTTTTAGGACAACCAAGTACTCTCTTTCTGATAAGTGGACTGGGTAAAGTCTCTTGCACTCCTGGATAGAAAAGATTTTCAGGTCAGTGAATCGAAAAATGGTTTCATCCAAAAAATAAGAAAACATATACATAGAAGAATATAATGGAATTCCAGTGAGCATATTATAGATGATATAGCTCTTCACCTTGGGCTTTGAAATGTGTGGAGGGTACATCGTAGTTTCAAAGTTTGGCCTCCACCAGGTAGCTACACACTCGTCGATCTGCAAGAAAAGGCTATACAGTTACAACCAAATACCATTCTCTACTTTCCCCTGCCAACACTTTCATATGAGTTCAATATGTCAATGAAGTATATGCAATAAGAATTGCAATCTAAACACAAACACATCTTTATTAACTTAATTTCTAAAAACAACATGAGAAACTAAATCGAAGGCATATGACCCATTTTGACATGATGACTTCTACACACAAAGAACAAGGAGGACAACAATGAATCACTCTGATGTTGTGTTTGGTTGGAGTTAATAATAATTCTGTTCATAATATTTCATTCCATCTCATTCTCGCAACCAAACAAAGCAGAACCAGAAGATCATCCAAACATGAGTACATATCTCATCCTATATATGGCTTTAAGAAAAAATAATTATTAGTAGCAAAAAGAAATTCTGCATTATAGATTGTAGTTACACCTGAAGAATTGACATTGTTATAGATTCTATTATACACGAAAAAAGCATCAAGTAAAATAAGATGATAACAAAAAATAAGAGAAATGAATATCAGCAATTTGAAACCCTCGCTAATAACCAACAATGTCTTTATCAACACTAAGGAGGTAAGATAATTGAATAAACAATGATCAGCAACTTCTATCATGTTTTTTTACAATTAATCCTTGAATATTTAATCTAAATTGCAGGTTCTAGTTCCCTAATAAACCATCCTTAATTACACATTACTTTTTCTAGATAAATAACAACCTATGCGACTACAAAGTACACAGGAGAATAATAATTAATTATGCCTCCCCCCCAAACACAGGTATGGGTGGGAGGTGGAAAAAGCCAGTGTATGTATCTGATACGTGACTTGCTGATTTTCCTAATGGCATGATTGTTCTTATTAGCAACATAAAGATTCCTTTTCAAATCGACTGCAAAACTTTTAGGCTTGTTAAATAATGCTGAATCCAGTTGAGCTTTTGCCCGAATACTTCTTAATCCCACCTGTGGAAAATAGTAACATAATTATTTATAATACATAGTTACATATGTGGATTCCCTTATAAAGAACTCATTGCACTGCAAAAACGGCGTGATGGTTATCCATGGAATATGTCTATGCGCGGGGGAAGGAAAAGGCTTCGGAGTCCAAGATATTTTCATGAAAAAGTAAGAAGGAATACGCAAGGGAATGACTCAACAACTATCCAGAAGTTTATAATGAAAGAAATAGGGAAACAATGTAGAACTAATCACATTCTAAACGTATATGTAACTCTTCCTTTAATAACAGCTACGATTTAAATACAGTACAACTTAGTAAGCAGCAGATCAAAAGACAGTACAACGTATATTTTCCACATAACTGAGTTAAAAAAATTCAAATAGAGAAGACCTAAGAAAAATAAACGAATGTCATATGCATATATAAGAATGATAAGCTGAGGTATCAAGGAAAAATAGTCACCAAATATTAAAGTAATCGACTGCAAATACTACCAAAGATGATAAATACTGGAAATATTACAGACAATATTTCATTGTCTAATTAAAGGTCAACTTGTAAGAAAAGTTTATGTTCACTTTAAAAGTCTTCACATATTAACCTCCATTTTCAGTCCTGCAATGTGCATCTAGGTATAGAAGATGGATATCTTTTGGAGGCCTTATGAGAATAGTTAACTGGAATCAGCATCTCCGCTAATATATAAACTGTCCTCCACTGAAATTACAACTGAATCTATTTTGTTTCTATTGTGTCCACACTAACTTACACAAGTAAAAATTAAAAAATCATTTGTAAAATCAAAGAGGGATTAAACCCTATATACTATCATGAATAAATTGACTATGATGTAATCATTCAAGCGATCTAGATTTTAATAATTCGGAGTCATCAAGTCATCCATATTTAGAGCAGTAGAGTCAGGCCTTTATATGAGCGAAAAGAACACGAATCAAGGGAGAATGAGGAGAATATGTTAAGTAGACTGAACTTATAATATCATAGTAAATTAGAGAAAAGAATAAAACTGTTTTAAAGATATGGATATACACACAACAAACGTTGAAGTTCAAAATTGAATAACATATTCTCTGTCAAGTGCCCAAACCTTTCAGCTCTCTCCTCTTCTATTAGCTGCACCACTTCCTGCACCAGTAATCATTCCTGTCAACTATGATAACTCTTTCACGCAACTCATCAAACAGATGGAAAGCAGATTGGGCAAGGTACACAATAACGACAAATTGCACTGTTTAGTAACAAAATAGCTAAACTATGTTTATGCATGTATGTATCCATCAAAACTCTATGTTAATCACATTATACATATCCTCACCTTCTCCATGTGACCGGCGTTTAATTGTGTAAAAGGCGAGAAATGAGGAGATAATCGAAGATTGTATAGGAGGAAGCATGAGTTGGATCATCGAAGAAGGTGATTTATATACAAGGCGCGGGCTTAATTAGCATGATCCAACCTCATGTTCCATACTTACGATGAGACTAAGTAGGCGGGGAAAGATGAAAGCAGAGAATGAGCCCTGCGTTATACATAAAACACAGGAGATAGTAGGGCTAAATACAGAAGATAGTAGGGCTAAATTTGTAATTTAACGAGGAATAAAATCATTCACAAACTATCGTGTTGCCGTATAAGATATATAATAGATGAAAGTGAGTTTATTTGACACTCTTGTGACTCTTGTCATCTTCAAAACCCACAATAAATAAAATCCTTTAGAGCTATTAAATTCTTTCCTTACCTGCAATTTGTGCCCTAGTTGTTTGAATAATTATTCTTTATAATCCATTATTGCCTCCTATCCTATGTACTTGTGTAGTAGGTACCTATTCACTCTCTTGAAGAAAAGGTGGTAGCCCTATATTTTTACGAAGATGGTTTTTGCGATTCAAAAGAAGACACAAGGATTTATGATTGCGATGCAAAAGAAGACATTACAAGGATTTATGAAGAGTTGGCAAAAACTAAAGAAAATTTTGAAGTTGTTCTCATATACCTCACTGACACATCAGTCACTAATCAATATATGCAGATGAAGAGACCTTCTGGAAGGCATTTATAGAACAATGCCATGGTTGGCACTGCCGTTCAAAGACCCGAATGTTCAGAAATTAAAGCGACTTTTTGAGTTTCTTCCAGTATTTGACGCTGATACTTGTGATCTGCGCCCGTTGCTTGTAATTTTTGGACCTCATGGAGAATTTATCGAACCTTTAGGCTACTTTATCATGGGAAATTGTTTTGTGTACCCGTTCACTTGTGAGAAAAACGACAAGGTCTTACAGATGATGATTTGAACCTGCTTTCTGAAATGAAAGAAAAAGGTATTTTACCAAATGTTTGGACTCATAATAGAATCATTCAAGTCCTATGCATCCTAAATAGATGGGAAGAGGTTAGTATGTTGCTTAAGCAGATGATAGAGGATATGAACATTTCTCCAGATGTTCATACTTTTACTATATTGCTCGATGCTTATTCCTGTTAGAATTTGTTCAAACTCTCTGGAAGAATCAAAGTCAAAAATATCAACTGGTAAATGAAGGTGGCTGGAATTAAGTTAGGCAGCATGTTATATAATTTGTAATAGTCAAATACGTGTGTATTTAAGGCAAGCATTATAAAATGGAATTATGAAGAATACATGCATGAAGACAAAGATTACTCTGAATGTCAAAGCTTCCAGATGGTGTGAAACATGGACAAGTGAATGGGAATTCAGAATTGGTGGCTGGTCTTTATTCAAGGCCTCAAAATAAGGTGGCTTCATTAAATAAATTGCTGGACAGTGATCAGCAATGACACAATCATTTGTTGGCCTATATATATGACATAATAGCTCATCCATTTAAGGTGTGCCGTGAGTAGTTTTATAAACACCAAGTGAGAAAGAGAGCTGAAGCTCTAGAGAGTTAGAGTAAAAGGCTGTAGCCTTGTGTAACAAAAAGAAAGTTGTAGCAGTTTTCTTGTTTGAGTGAAATAATATAACTTGTTTGTGTTATACAAAAGTTTTTTATATATTTGGTGCAAGAGCCCATACACGTTTCCAACAAGTGGCATCAGAGCTAAGGTTTCGTTCGGGAAATTTCTGGGAAAAATTTTTTTCCGGTCATCGGAAAACACTGTTCACGCCGTAGAAGACGAAGTACTGTTCATACGATACTGTTCATACGGTACTGTTCATACGGTACTGTTCATACGGCACTGTTCATACGGTACTGTTCACTTATACTGTACAAAGATATTTTTTTAAAAAAATGGCGAATATGGTGCAACAAAATATTCCAAAGTTGACGGCTACAAATTATGGAAACTGGAGTATCCAAATGAAGGTGTTACTCGGTTCGTACGATAATTGGGATATCGTTGAAAGCGGCTATAGTGAGCCCGAAGATGCTACCGCTGAAGCAGCACTTCCTAATGCCGAGAAGACGGCGTTAAAAGAATTTCGAAAAAAAGACAACAAGGCGTTATACACAATTTTTCAAGGTGTCGACGAATCCACCTTCGAAAAAATTTCAAATGCAAAGAGAGCAAAAGAGGCGTGGGAGATTTTGCAAAAATCATTCCAAGGTGTGGAAAAAGTGAAAAAGGTGAGGCTCCAAGTTCTACGTGGCGAGTTTGAGAATTTAAAAATGAAGAGCTCGGAAAATATCAGTGATTATGTTACGCGTTTGAAAACGGTAACAAATGAGATGAAAAGAAATGGAGAAAGCCTCGATGATGTTCGGGTGATGGAAAAATTGCTCCGTTCGTTGATTAGAAAATTTGATTATGTTGTTACGTCTATCGAGGAGTCAAAAGATCTGTCCACAATTTCAATTGACGAGCTAGTTGGTTCACTTCAAGCGCACGAGCAGCGAATGAATCAATATGATGATGAAAGTCATTTGGAGAAGGCGTTGCAAAGTAAAGTATCCATCGGTGACAGTTCTAGCAGTAGCAGTTCTGTTCGTGGCAGAGGTGGCTATAGAGGTGGCTACCGAGGAGGACAAGGACGTGGAAGACAGACGTTTAGTAGAGGACAAAATTCTCAAGGTTATCAACCATCTGGTCGTGGTCAAAATTTTAGAGGCCGAGGAAGAGGCGGATTCCAACAACGAGGTGACAAGTCTCAGTTACAATGTTATAATTGCAAAAAATATGGTCACTTCAGTTACGAGTGTAGAGCACCAAAGGTGGAAGAACGAAGTCATTTTGCCGCAGCAAAAGAAGACAAGGATGTGGGTTCCGCTATGTTTCTCACTTACAAAGGAGATGACGAAGGCAAGAAGAATACATGGTATCTTGATTCGGGCGCCAGCAACCACATGTGTGGCCACAAGGATTTATTTACGGAGATAGACGACACCATCAGTGGAGAAGTTACTTTTGGTGACTCATCGAAGATTCCAGTCAAAGGAAAAGGTACTGTTACGATTGTGTCAAAGAAAGGTGATAAAAAGTATATAAATGATGTTTATTATATACCTGCTTTGAAAAGTAATATAATCAGTCTTGGCCAACTTGTGGAGAAGGGATACAATATTCAGATGCATGATAATTCTCTGATCATCAGAAATCAGATTCGAGAATTAATTGCAAACGTGGAGATGTCAAAGAATCGTCTCTTCACTCTTGATATGCAGACGAAGGTGCAGAAGTGTTTGAAGTCAGTCATTAAAAATGACTCATGGTTATGGCATTTAAGATTTGGTCATCTTGGATTTTCTGGTTTGAAGTTATTGTCAAGGACAAAGATGGTGGACGGTTTGCCAGCAATCAACGAACCAAATCAGTTGTGTGAAGCTTGTGTTAAAGGAAAGCAACATCGACAAAGCTTTCCAGTTGGAAAATCATGGCGAGCTAGATGGCCGTTGGAGATTGTTCATACGGATATAGCTGGTCCATTTGATATTCCATCATTTGGAGGTAACAGGTATTACCTAACATTTATTGATGATTTTAGCAGGAAAAGTTGGGTGTACATTCTGAAAGAAAAGTCGGAGGCTCTTGATAAATTCAAGGAGTTCAAAGCATTGGCAGAAAAGCAAAGTGGTCAATATTTGAAGGTACTCAGGTCAGACAGAGGAGGCGAGTATAATTCAAATCTGTTTAGAAGCTTCTGCAGAGCACATGGAATCAATCATCAGTTGACAACCGCATATACTCCACAACAGAATGGAGTTGCAGAGAGGAAGAATCGCACCATTCTGGACATGGCAAGGAGTATGGTGAAAGCAAAGCACATGCCAAGAACTTTCTGGGCTGAAGCCGTTTTATGTGCAGTTTATTTGTTGAATCGCTGTCCAACAAAAAGTGTTAGGAACAAAACTCCAAATGAAGCATGGAGTGGAAGCAAACCATCAGTGGGACATCTCAGAATTTTTGGGTGCATTGCGTATGCACATGTTCCAGATCAGAAAAGAAAGAAGTTGGATGACAAAGGCGAGAAGTGCATCTTTACCGGATATGACAAAAGAAGCAAGGCATACAGACTCTATAATCCCCTCACAAAGAAATTAATCATTTCTCGAGATGTTGAGTTCGATGAATCTGATTAGTGGAGATGGAGCGAGGAAGAAAGAAAAGTTTCAGGCTTGTTCTTTAATGATGATGATGATGATGACGATGACTCCAACATAGAAGATGGTGGAGAGGATGATCCAACTCCTCCACAAAGTCCAAATCAACAAACTCCTGCCTCGACACCATCGAGTTCAGGAAGCAGCAATAACAGCAATAGTTCAGGGGGAGCACCGAGAAAAATGCGGAGTCTGAATGATATTTATGATGCAACAAGTCCGGTACAAACAACCTTTGATTATTCTTTATTCTGTTTAATGGCTGAATGTGATCCAGTTACATTTGAGGAAGCTTCTGAAGAAAGCAAATGGAACAAGGCCATGGATGAAGAAATTGGTGCTATTAAGAAGAATGATACTTGGGAGATCACAGACCTTCCAGAAGGACACAAAGCTATAGGTGTCAAATGGGTCTACAAGACAAAAACCAATCAAGATGGAGAAGTGGAAAAATACAAGGCAAGGCTAGTGGCTAAAGGCTACAAGCAGAGATATGGGATTGACTACGATGAGGTATTTGCTCCGGTTGCAAGAGTTGATACTATCAGACTTCTTACAGCAATTGCAGCACAGAATCAGTGGAAGATCTACCAGATGGATGTGAAGTCAGCATTCTTGAATGGTTATTTGGAAGAAGAAGTCTACATCGAGCAACCTCCCGGATATGTTCAGAAAGGCCAAGAAAATAAAGTCTACCGACTGAAGAAAGCTCTATACGGGTTGAAGCAAGCTCCGAGAGCATGGAACACAAGGGTTGATGAATACTTTCAGAAGAATGGTTTTGTGAAGAGTCCATACGAGCATGCACTCTACACCAAAACAAATTCAGGGGGAGATATTATGATCGTGTGCTTATATGTGGATGACATGATCTTCACCGGAAACAACCCTGGTATGTTTGATGATTTTAAGAAAGTCATGACTAACGAATTTGAGATGACAGATATTGGTCAAATGTCGTACTTTCTTGGAGTCGAAGTCAAGCAAAACAAAGATGGGATTTTTATGTCTCAGAAAAAATATGCCGAGCAGATTTTAAGCAAGTTCAGAATGGAAGATTGCAAGCCAGTAAGCACGCCCGCAGAAATGAGCATAAAGCTCAGAAATGATTCAACAAGGGAGTCGGTAAATCCGACATTGTTCAAAAGTTTGGTTGGAAGTCTGAGGTACCTAACTTTCACTCGTCCCGATATTATGTATGCAGTTGGACTGGTTAGTAGGTACATGGAGATGCCGAAGCAAGATCACTTCATGGCAGCTAAAAGAATTTTGAGGTACATAAAAGGTACACTTAATCATGGTCTGTTCTATACGCATTCTCAAAATTCAAAATTAGTTGGCTACTCAGACAGCGATTATGGTGGAGATTTGGATGACGGGAAAAGCACTTCAGGATATGCTTTTCATATCGGTTCAGCGATATTTTCATGGTCATCAAAGAAGCAACAGACAGTGGCTCTGTCAACATGTGAGGCGGAGTATATGGCAGCAGCAGCATGCGCATGTCAAGCTATGTGGCTAGGCTACATATTGCGCGAGTTAAATCTCGCAAAGGAGGATCCGGTTACTATATATGTAGATAACAAATCTGCTATCTCATTAGCAAAGAATCCGGTGTCACACAGTCGAAGCAAGCATATCAACATCAAATATCATTTCATACGAGAGCAGGTAAATGATAAAATCGTGGAACTAGTGCACTGCAGGACCGAAGAAAATATAGCAGATATTTTTACCAAGCCGTTGAAGCCAGAGTTATTTCACAACATGAAGATGAAGCTTGGAATGCAAAGTCGAGTTTGAGGGGGAGTGTTAGAATTTGTTCAAACTCTCTGGAAGAATCAAAGTCAAAAATATCAACTGGTAAATGAAGGTGGCTGGAATTAAGTTAGGCAGCATGTTATATAATTTGTAATAGTCAAATACGTGTGTATTTAAGGCAAGCATTATAAAATGGAATTATGAAGAATACATGCATGAAGACAAAGATTACTCTGAATGTCAAAGCTTCCAGATGGTGTGAAACATGGACAAGTGAATGGGAATTCAGAATTGGTGGCTGGTCTTTATTCAAGGCCTCAAAATAAGGTGGCTTCATTAAATAAATTGCTGGACAGTGATCAGCAATGACACAATCATTTGTTGGCCTATATATATGACATAATAGCTCATCCATTTAAGGTGTGCCGTGAGTAGTTTTATAAACACCAAGTGAGAAAGAGAGCTGAAGCTCTAGAGAGTTAGAGTAAAAGGCTGTAGCCTTGTGTAACAAAAAGAAAGTTGTAGCAGTTTTCTTGTTTGAGTGAAATAATATAACTTGTTTGTGTTATACAAAAGTTTTTTATATATTTGGTGCAAGAGCCCATACACGTTTCCAACAATTCCAAGTCTGGGAAGTTGGATGATGCAAAGGGGATGATTGAGATAATGCATGAAAGAGGTGAATATCCTGACATAGTCACCTACAATACTCTCATGCTTGCATATTGTTCACAAGGCCAAATGGATGGAGCATTGGCTGTGTTCAATACCATTCAAAGTGAGAAGATAGTACCAAGCAGTTATACATATAACATTCTGTTAGATGCATATTGCAGAGAGCTGAAACTTGATATAGCTATGGATCTTTACAGAAGGATGGCATCCGAAGGTTTGAGTCCCACTGTTGTGACACACAACATATTGTTACATGGGCTGTGTCAGCTGGGTAAATCTGTGGAAGCACTGATGTTCTTCTACAAGATTCAAAATCAAGGCTATAAGCTAAATATTGTCACGTACGGAACCTTGTTAGGTGGTCTTTGCAAGAACCACTATGTTGATAAAGCAATATCTTTCTTTCGAGCAATGGAATGCAATGGATTAATTCCTAACAGCGACACTTACAATATCATTACTCGTGGATGTCTTCGGAATAAGAAGTATAATGAAGCATCTAAACTAGTAGACAAAATGCTTGAATGCGGCTTCTTAGCTGATGCATTTACAACCTCTTTATTACAAAACCCACTCTTATCAGAAGCAAAGGATCCAACTCTCCTAGCAGTGCATCAGAAGTGTTTGCATTCAGGTATGTGACTATTGTTAATAAGTATTTTGTTTCAATACTGGCAACTTCACTCCTGATAAGTGGTTCATCTTTTTTCTTTCAGTCCTAAAGTATAAATTGTATACTTTTTTTTTAGGGATTCATCTGTTCTCGGGATACAAACCGTAGATTTGAGTGAATGGGTCATTTCCGCAATAATAGCCATTGCTCGATTGTTTCTTTTTCTCCGTGTCTTCCCACCAATTAAAGTCTTATCTTTACATTTTTACAATGTTTGTACCTCCTACACGGCTATCCCTTTATTAAGACATCACCTTTTTTTTTTTGCCGAATAAGACATTACCTTTAGTGTCTGTTTTAATATCACCTTTTCTTGTAAGGGTTTTAGTTTCTTAAGACTTTGGTTTCATTTACTTGTTATAATTATGATGATTGTTATTTTTGGTTGAATTCTCCCCTATGTTTCAACTTAATAACACAAGCATGATAACTGTTGCATTTTTGCCATGTGAAAGGAAAGCGTGTTAGCTCTTCCTGTTATCAAATATGTAGTGTTTTCTGCACTCAATTCTGTTTTTATGATACACTCCTAAATTTCTCAACAGTGGCTTTCTAGTGCAGTGTTGGATCAGTATCCTACGATGCTTATGTATGTTTCTGGAATATTATTGACCACCCTGGGCACTACTTAACAGTACTGAAAATCTTTTAAGTTTGATCAGAAAGTTATTAGATTTATATGTTAAAAAATATGATTACATAAACAAATAAGAATTGCTCTCTTTGACCTATTCAAAGGATTCAAGTTTTAAAATATCTATGTATGCATTTGATTTACTGATATCTCAAAATATGGTTGTTTCTTCAGCTGGTTCAAAGTAACTTTTAGGGCAGGATAGGATCACCTCTGTGGAAGTTGAGGAGGCCGTGTAGTAGTGCTCAAAGTGTCTCTTGCTGATATTGAGAACGACGTTAAAGCCGGTGACACTGATCTATAAAGAGGTATTTGAGATGCAAAATGGTTTGACATGGCTGCAGATCGAAGATCACCAACTACAATTATATAGGTATAGTATTTATTGTAATAGTAGTGCATCGGCACATATATTTTGTTCCAGTAGTATTCAGGAAATTAGTGCAAGTGCCATGAATTAAAAATTTTCTCTTTTATTTTCTTATTTATATTGAACATAATGAAGTAGTATTATGCTATTTCCAGAGGGGAAACCTCACATATATATCTGATTAGCTAATCTCACTTGGATATCTATGCTATCACATATATGTCTGATTAAAATATTCTATGCTATCACAGAATGTAAAAGCAATTTTCGATGCTGCTATCAAAGTGGTAATCAAGCCACCGCAAAAACAGAAAGAGAAGAAGAAGCCTCGCCAAGGGTGTTTAGTGTTAGTAACATATTTCTGCTACTCTGATGTGTTCTATTAAGTTCATATTTGCATATCAATGCATAATTTTTAGCACAATTGCGCATGTTTCCTTGTAAACCTATCCTCCACCCCTCCTAACAAAATAGTTACATTTAGTCCATGTCTCCTTTGTTCGCATCTCCTTTGCTGACTCTGTGCTTCACTTCAATTGCAGAAATGTCCGCAGGAAAATCACTTCTGTTCGCTAGACTTCAGGAGAATATAGCACATGTTAACGGAGGAATTTGGTGATAACAAATTCGGGGAGGGTTGCTGGAATTGTAGTGGTGATTGATTGTGGTGATTGGTGTAGGATGATTAGGGTTAGGGTTTGTGATTTGGGAATGGCTGAGATTGTATGATGTGATTATTGCAATTTAGATCGAATACTGTATTCTCTCTTTTTCGCAAGGGTTTGCATCGTGACATACAATGTGCCTACGTATCCTATTTATAGGAATCAAGCCAAACGTAGTTCTTGGGGAGCAAGTAATCGTAATGGGCTAGGTTTCCTTATTTAGAAAGCCCATTGGATCAGTGCCACCACCTTTGGTAATCGTCATTATGGACCTAAAGCCCAGCTATTTTTTCGGAACGTAATGGTTAAGCTATTGACCCGGTATTTTCGGGGTCAACGCCTTCCCTAATTCACGGAGAAAAAATAACTATATGACAGTCCGGAGACCAAAGGGCGACATCCTTAGTAAAGGGGCGAGATCCTCTCGTAAGGGCGAGATGCATTAATCTAAGGACCTACCCATTAATCTAAGGACCTAGCAAACGGTCCATCACCTTCCATATCCATGATTGTTGCCATTAGGGCGAGGTATCAGAGAAATTGGGCTCAACCGTTTTAACAGGGTGAGATCATGCAGATGTGGGCGACATCTCCAAAGCGAGCCCAAAATAGACGAAACTATTTTCAGGTATAACAACTACCCCCCAGTTTCTTGCAATAATAATTTATAAGAGAAACTAATTCTTTCTTCTCTTTTTTCTCTTTTTCTGTTCCAAAATTAATTCGTGTCACGTGCCAATTTTCCAATCACTCCTATATAAACTCCAAACCTTCACTCTCCTCAAATTTTTATTCTCAGATATATCCACGAAGTGCTGTCAATTCTTCCTTTTGGCTTGGGCGAGATTTACAAATCTGTGGGCGACATCTCCTTTTTACAGGCGAATTCAACTAGTTTTACAGGCGACTTCTTTTCTTTACAAGGTATCGCCCTTCTCTATAACTCAATTCATGATTTCTTTTTACATAACATTTGTTAGAAATAGGAACAGATAATAACATTTTTATACGATAGCTTTACCCTTAGGACCGTTAAATTTTTAGGAAGGCGAGGACTCTCTTCTTGAATCCCTTTTTTCCAATTCTTATCCTCAAAATACAATCCTAACAACGTCCTCGCCTTCTCTTTCAGATGTCAAAAGAGTCCTCGGTGTCAAATGAGAACCTGGCGTCGCCTTCCAACTATGATCTCCCTCCTCAGGACGAGATAGATAAACATCTAGACCCAAACCAAATCATTTCTATTTCCGACGACCTTTCAATGGGCGAGAATGCTGAAGACTTGGCTAGCACTTATCATGCTCAAAACTTAGGTGAAAATGAAGAAGATTTATACGACCTTTTTGCTGAGTTAGATCCTCAGGAACCTGGCCCGTCTAGATTAGGGAAAGGACGAGGCAAAGATCTCGCCAAGTACAAGAGAATATTAGATGGCCTTTCTAACCCCTCTAGCTCTAATGAAGAAAATGAGGTTGAGGATATTGATGAAGGCGACAATTACGATGAATATGAAGAAGATGTTGAAGTCGAAGATGGTGAGGAGGCATTGTCTGTCTCGCCTATAAGATATGCAATGGAAATGCCATCTCCCTTAAATAAACCATATAAACAACCCGTCCGAACCTGTGACCTCGACCTAGATTTTGCAGATGACGTCCCCGAGCCCCTTAGATCTAAACACAAATTTGATCAAGGTGTTATTTCCTGTGCTGGCCTCGCCTCCACAATTTCTTCCGAAGAAATAATGTTTCTAATAGAATATTAAAATTTAGAAGGGAAGTGGTTGAGACCTCGTTCTTTCATGAGGATGCATGTTTTTGACGTTGCTGGACTTCCTACTCCTAGAATGGTGTTGACCAATAAACTAGTAGAACTTGGGTTTGGCTCGCCCATGCATGAATTCTTGAAACAGATCATTACTTATTACAACATCGCCCCCATCCAATTATCCCCAAATAGTTACAGGGCAGCAATTGGTTTATACATGATGTATAAAAATGCGGGGTATAGTGCACCTTCTATGCCTGAACTAAGTCACTTTCTATCATTAAGACGATGTGGAAACGATATTGGTTTCTACTATCTCGCCTATTGGTCCACGCATAACAGAAAAGGTTTTATTACCGGCAATCCAAGTAACATGAAGATATGGAAAGACGAGTTCTTCTACCAGTTTGACGTCCCTAGGATTAGAACGCAATTCAACCTGTTCCCCTGTAAGTATCTCGCCCTTTTTATATTATATCTCGCACTCTGTTGAATACCTTCCCCTGTTATTACTTCTTACTTATTCATTAGACAAACCTTCCCAAACGAAGCTAGTTGGCGATGCTGCATCTAGGGCTGAGGCCATCTCTAAACTACCTAGATCTGAGAAAGACCTCGACCTTCTAGTGACGCTTGAGAATCTTCGTGCCCATGGTTTTTATAACAAAGGTTATGGGCAGATTCCGTATGTTAAATTTAAAAGAGGGACTAAAAGAAGTACTCGTAAAAAACAAATTGAAGGAAAACTTTCGGGTAAAGGTAACTCGCCTTTTGATAATAACTCACTCCCTTTCGAATATAACTGATATATATTTTTTAATCATTTGACTCTTCTTTTTATGTGCAGGTCAAATGGCGAAACTCCCCTTCGGGAACAATCCTTATGCTGATGTAGAGCCAACTCCATCTACCACAGTCAACATTCCTCGCCCTTCCCCTTCAACCATCTTGAACATACCTCGCCCTACTCCATCCAACATCAATGCTAGCGAAAAACAAGACAAAAATAGGAAGCGGGATGATTCAGCGAAAAACCAACCACACAAAAAACTTAAAGGGGTTACGGCTGAAGAATCGCCCTCTGACTCAGTTGTTTCAACATTTGGCTCCGTTGCTGCAGAAAACTTCTCTGAAAGTGAGGTTAAACTTCTGAAGAATCGTTCTACTGAGGAAGCTGAATTCAGTTTTAGGGCGGGACTTGGTGATGCTTTTTACCATGGCTTGAAGGTTCTCGCCCAAAAGAACTCGATCATTAAAGATCAGGAGAGATCTTTGAAAAAATTAAGGGGCGAGGCTTCTTCTCACACAACAAAAATGGCTGAGGCTCAGAAAAAACTTGATGGCGAGATGAGAGCTAGGAGAGACGATGTTGACAGGCTCCAGCTGGCATTAGACAAGGCAAACTTCGATCTCGACTGTCTAAAGAGAACTCACGAAGACGAGATTGCCAAGTTAAGAAGCGAGAATGAGTTGCTTTTGGCTAGTACAAGGAAAGGACAAAGTGAGGCTTATAATGCCGGATTCTTAGATTACCTCCGCAACTTCCTAGCAACCGATCCCAACTACAATTGGTCTACCCACTTCGCCCCTTCCACTCCTGGCTATATGCTCAAATTCCAAGACGACAATGCTGACCTTATTGCTGCTGCCAAAGAAGAACTTCGGCTGAAAATCGAAGCCGAGAAAAAGGCTATGGCTGAGGCAGAGGCGAGTAAGAAAGAGATAGCTGGGGGAGAAGCAAACTCGCCTTCTCAAACCATTGGAACATGACTGCAGGAACTTTTGATTATTGCCAAGACAATAGGAGTGCGGGCCCTCCTCTAATGGCCTCGCCCTCTGTAATTTTTTCTTTAATCAAGTTAACTTATTTCGAACTGATTGGAGTGCGCGTCCTCCATTTAAAGACGTCGCCCTTGTAATAACTTGGTTCATCCTTTTATAATTATGTCCTTTAAATCTTTTTGCATATTCTTCAAGCTCATTCACTAACAATCTCGCCTAGATATAAGGTTCTCGCCTTTGGAAGTTGACTGCACAAACTTTATCTTCTAAACGGCCTTGCCCTAATTAGAAGGTCGTAGGTTAATTATGTCTTCATGTCTATCCTCTATACCTCGCCCTCTTTTAACTCGTGAGCTTTAATTAAAATCTAACAAATTTCTCACTTCAAAGGTAACAACTACCATGTCTCCTCGAGGGTATCTCCCTCTAAGAGAGTCATTTTCCTCAGAACTTAATAAATTTTATGATACTCTCCTCAAAGGAGATCATTTTTCAGCTCAGAAATACCCTCCTCACAGGAGGTGGATTTTCCGAATCTCGAACCCTGATGAGGCGCCGGAAGTACGGACATCCCCCCCGGAAGTACGGTTTTTGCAAGGATTTTATAATTTGGGATACCCTCCTCTCAGGAGGTCGTTCCCCATTCCAGAAATATCCCTCCTCACAGGAGGTGGATTTCCCGAAGTTCGTGCCTTGATGAGGCGCCGGAAGTACGGACATCCCCCCCGGAAGTACGGTTTTTGCAAGGACTTTAGTAATTTGAGATACCCTCCTCAAAGGAGGTCGTTCTCCATTCTAGAAATACCCTCCTCACAGGAGGTGGATTTTCCAGAGTTAATTTTTAAAACTCTCCTCAAAGGAGACCATCGTTTCATACATCTATGAAAATCCTCCTTAAAGGAGGTCATCCATCACAGAATTTAAACGAAAAACAATAAAGAAAAACTAGCATGTTTTATTCATAAATATATAAATCCTGGCTAAGGAAGAGTACATGCACTACCCCCCTAGACTTTCATGAAAATAATAATTAAAGGAAAGTATAACAAAAGTAGAACATACATTACTGATAGTATTTCTTCAAGTGTTCCATGTTCCAAGCTCTCGGAATGTGCTTCCCCTCCATATCGGCCAGGTAATAAGTTCCTTCCCATAAGACTGCTCTCACTCTATAGGGACCTTCCCAATTAGCGCCAAATACTCCATGATTCTGGATTTTTGTGTTAGGCATCACCCGTCGGAGAACATAATCACCCACCTTTAAAGGCCTCGCCCTAACTTTTGAATTGTAAAACCTTGCCACTCTTTGCTGGTAAGACACCAACCTAGCTTGAGAAGTCGTTCTGAATTCCTCTGCCAAATCCAAATAAAGACGATGATTAACTTCATTCACTTCCGGCTGGTAATTATCTCTTCTAAAAGACCCTGCACCCAACTCCACTGGAACCATGGCCTCACATCCATACGTCAAAGAAAAAGGAGTTTCTCCTGTGGTAGATCTAGGTGTCGTGTTATAACTCCATAAGACATTAGGCAATTCATCGGGCCAATTCCCCTTACTATCATCTAACTTTGCCTTGAGCGTGTGCTTGATTATCTTGTTCACTGCCTCCGTTTGGCCGTTTGTCTGAGGATGGCTAACGGCAGAAAAACTTTTCTTAATTCCCAAATTTTCACACAGCTGTCTCATTTCTTTACTGTCAAATTGCTTCCCATTGTCGGATATCAACTTGTAAGGTATCCCGAAGCGACAAATGATGGACCGGTACACAAAGTCCACCAACTTTTTTGCCGTAATTGAAGCTAGAGGCTCTGCTTCCGCCCACTTGGTAAAATAATCAACTGCCACAACAGCATACTTCACCCCTCCTTTCCCCTTAGGGAGCTCTCCTATTAAATCAATCCCCCACATAGCAAAGGGCCAAGGACTCGTCAAAGAAGTGAGAGGGGCTGCAGGACTGTTCACGTAATTGGCATACCTTTGACATTTATCACAGGATCTAGCAAAAACCATCGAATCCTCCCGAAGAGTAGGCCAGAAATATCCTTGACGTAATATTTTTTGCGCAAGAGAACCACCCCCCGAGTGATTTCCACAGATTCCCTCATGAACCTCTCGTAGGACATAATTGCATTCCTCTCCCTCTATGCATTTCAATAGTGGCTGATTAAAACCTCGTCTGTAAAGAGAACCTCCGAAATCCACATAACGAGCTGCTTTATATCTGAGTCTTCTAGCCTCAATTCTATCATCTGGTAGAATTCCTTCCTTCAGATATTTCCAGATTGGGGTCATCCAAGTATCATGCACAGCTTCATCGACCTGCATTAGTTCAACCTCCGGGACACTGGGCTGCTTCTGGACTTCTAAGGGGATAACCCCTAAAAGAGTGGCTTCCTTTTGAGAACCTAACTTAGCCAGAGCATCTGCCTCTTCATTACCGTTTCTAGGAAGTTGCTCCAATCTCGCCTCCCGAAACAAACTCATCAATCTCTGGGTACACTTCATGTATAGCTCGGTACGGGGTCCCCTAGCCTGAAACCCCCCATTAACCTGATAAACAACCAGCATTGAGTCACTCATGATGTTTATATTTTCCACCTTCATCTCGAGGGCGAGCTTCAAACCCGAGATCAAAGCTTCATACTCGGCATCATTATTTGTTGCATGAAAAGCAAAATGAATCGCACTCCTCAGATGATGTCCCTCAGGACTGATTAAGACAATTCCCGCACCTGCACCTTCATTATTTGACGCACCATCCACATACAAATTCCACCATGGTGCCGAAGTAGGCCTTTCCTGAATCAACTCGGGCGGAGGGCTAGGTATCACGGCCAAGGCATCGCCCTCGTGTGCCAGAGGAAATTCCAAAATAAAATCAGCAAGAGCCTGTCCCTTTATAGCACTTCTTGGCTTATACTCGACATCAAATTGCCCCAATTCCACAGCCCACTTCAACATTCGCCCAGAAGTCTCAGGTTTATGCAATATCTGCCTCAAAGGATACGATGTTCGGACCTCTATTCTATGTGCCTGAAAATAAGGTCGCAATTTCCTGGAGGCCAAAATCAGAGCATACACCAACTTCTCCATATTCGAATACCTTGTCTCTGCCTCCAACAACCTCTTACTAACGTAATAAATAGGATATTGGACTTCATTTTCCTCTCGTACAAGAACCCCGCTAACGGAGTATTCTGAAACAGCCAAGTACAAAATAAGGATCTCGCCCTCGAGAGGTTTTGACAGCAGTGGAGGAGACCCCAAATGATTTTTCAATGCCTGAAAAGCTTCCTCACACTCAGGAGTCCATTCGAAATTCTTCCCAACACCTTTGATAGCTTTGAAGAATTCTCTGCACTTATCAGAAGACTTGGACACAAAACGATTCAATGCGGCAATTCTCCCAGTCAAACTTTGAACCTCCTTCACTGTTCGTGGAGATCTCATATCAAGAAGAGCTTGTATCTTTGCAGGATTCGCTTCTATCCCCCTGTGATTCACCATAAATCCCAAAAACTTCCCAGATTCCACACCAAACACACACTTCTGTGGATTAAGCTTCATACGAAATTTCCTAAGGATTTGAAACATCTCTCCCAAATGCCGGATATGATCTTCAGCTTCCTTTGACTTTACCAACATGTCATCCACGTAAACCTCCATTGTTTTCCCGATCTGATCTTTGAACATCCTGTTTACTAACCTCTGATAAGTCGCCCCTGCGTTGAGTAGCCCGAAAGGCATCCCAATATAGCAATACAACCCCCTATCTGTGATGAAGGAAGTATTTTCCTGATCAGGTGCATACATTGGTATCTGATTGTATCCTGAATAGGCGTCCATGAAACTGAGCAAAGCATGCCCCGCAGTAGCATCCACCAACTGATCGATCCTAGGTAAAGGAAAGCTATCCTTCTTACATGTTTTATTCAAGTCAGTGAAATCAACGCAGACTCTCCACTTTCCGTTGGATTTCTTTACCAAAACCGGATTCGCCAACCAATCCGGGTAAAAGGATTCTTTAACTAACCCGACATTTAGCAGCCAATCAACCTCCTCCTTCAAGGCAGTAGCCCGTTCACCACTGACTGCTCTTCGCTTCTGCCGAACACCCTTCCTAGATGGATCAATGTTGAGATGATGGCACATTACCTCAGGATCAATTCCTACCATGTCAGCATGACTCCAAGCGAAAACATCCAGATTTTCCTTTAAAAAGCCAACTAGCCTCTCCCTTAAGCTTGACTCTAACCTCGCCCCAATGTACAATACCTTGGACGAGTCTCTCTCGTCTACCAGAACCGGCACAGTGTCTTCCGCTGGACCCATATTCTTCTTGGGCTCAGGTAACCGAGGATCCAAGTCAAACTCCACCTCCTTTGTTCCACTGGACTCACCCACTTCTCGAACAGAAACAATCTCATCCCCTGATGATTTAAGTCCTTCACTCCCAATCGTCAGATCATCTGGAAATTCAACCACCGGAGTATCTCCATAATCCATAACGAATTTTCCCTTCTTGGCCCTAAGACTTCTTTGTTCCTCTTCTTCGTCAGTGACATCCTCAACAACCCCTTCCCGAAACTGATTTTGACTGACTAGAGGAGGAGCCCCAATCATCAACACCCTATGCCTTGTTCTGTTAACTGTGACTTCTTCCCCAAATGCAGTCTCCGCTTCTAAATTTTCCATAGTAACTTCCACAGTCTCCCCAGAGTAGGCGGCGCCTCTAACAGAAAGAGCGGGGTACTCCGCCTGACTAATGTCTCATAACTAGCCAAGTCATCATCGCCGGGAAACTCTACTGTATAAACCATATTAGTGACTGGCCTAGGTTCGAATGATTTCAAGGTTTCCTGAGCACTTTCCTCTTTGAAGTCCAGCATCTCCTCTCGTTGTTTACCTTTTGAAGAAGACTTCATCATCTTGTTGTAACACTCCCTGGAGTCGTATTGACATCCCTTCACACATCCGATCCCTGCTGGAGTAGGAAACTTCATTGCTAGATGATATATTGATGTCACCACCCTCATTTCTCTCAATACCGGTCTCCCAAGCAATGCATTATAGCATGTAGGTTGATCAACTACCAAGAACTCGAACATTTGAGTAGCTGAATAAGGGTCTTCCCCTAAGGTGAGCGACAACCTTACAGTACCCTTGACCCGTACAGAATCCCCTGTAAAGCCGTAAATGTGGGTCGTTCCATGAGTCATTTCTTTATCAAGAAGCCCCATCTTCTTATAAGTTCCGTAATAAAGAATATTCACTGAACTCCCATTATCAATAAACACCCGATGAACACTCCTTGCACCAATTCTTACATTCACCACCAAAGCATCGCTGTGTGGGTGATGAACCCATTTAGCATCTTCTTCTGAAAAAATTATCTGTGTATCCTCCCCCTTAAACAGCTTAGGAGGTCTTTCTGATAAATGATTTACATTTGTTAGAGGAGGGTCCCTTGCCTCGCGGGCATATCTCTCCATAGCATTTCTTCCATTCCCGCCAACATGAGGCCCACCAAAAATAGTGTGAATGCTCGCCTCTTTTACGAACGTGGTCTTCTTCTGATTATCCGGCCTATCTTTGTCTTCGGGACCATCCCTCTTAGCCTCCTCCCGAGGAGGGATGTCCGCCTTTACTTTCCTAACCCATTCGGTCAACTTCCCATTCCTAATAAGCAGTTCAATCTCCTCCCTCAATTGTCGACATTGATGAGTGTCATGGCCATGAGATTCATGATAAGCACAGTATCTCTTTTTATCTCTTTGAGCATTCTTCGAAAGGGGGAGAGGTGTCTTATACAATCCCTCCTTTTTTGTTACCTCAAAAATATGTCCAATAGACGCCACCAGAGGTGTGAAGATACTGTTCTGGGGATGACCCTGATCTTTCAGAGAATAGAGGGGTAGTGGAGGATACCGTGGCATTGGGCTAGGTGACCTTGATCGGTCTGACTCCCAAGTATCAACAACATTAACATCAACTCTGCCATTCCTCCTCGCATCCCCCTTTGGGCTTGGAGACCTATCCTTGCGTTTGCCCCTACGACTAGTTTCAGGATAATCACTTCTCTTCAAGGCCTCCTCCTCCCTCTTAAAGGGTTCAGCTTGCGCGTAAAGATCTGCAAGGGTCAATGGCTCTTTTCGTTGAAGCTCTTTCCAAAAATCCGAATTTACTCTCACCCCAGCTATGAGAAAGTTCTTGATAGTCTCATCTGAAGCTCCTCGAACAGTGGGGACCTCAGCATTGAACCGTCTGAAATAAGATTGAAGAGTCTCCCCTTCTCTCTGCTTTATGTTGGCTAGAGTCGTGACAGGGGGAGCATAGACAATAGAAGATTGAAACTGAATTAAAAACATTCTCCTCATTTGATCCCAAGAGGTGATAGAGCCCGGTCCCAACTTTTGAAACCACTGATGAGCATTCCCCCGCAGTGTTGAGGCTAGCAACCTACACTTTGTCAGGTCCTCCACTTGGTAAAGCTCCATCTCCGTATTAAACCTTGCAATATACTCAGCTGGGTCAGAACTTCCCGTGAACCTTAGATCTCCCACCCCCCTGAAAGATGGTGGAAGGGGTGCTTCCCGTACTGCCAAAGAGAAGGGAGACGGGGCCGGCTCAAACATAGCCCCTGCCTGTCCCTCCGATTGTGCCAACAACCTACGCAAAGCATTTAAGTCCAAATCTTCAAACCCAGGAATTCCACGGGGGACCTCCTCGCGCCGCTGTTGATTCATTATCTCTTCGAATCGATACCGATCTCCAACAGTAGAATTCTCCGGACGGGAAAAATTATAACCGCGAGAGGCCATGAGATCTCTCTCCAAGTTAGATTCTATGGGTCCTCTCCGGTTCCCTTCTGCTTGATTGAAGAGATTGGCATAGGACCTCCTCTCCTCATACCCTAAGCTGTAATGGTTCTGGGTTCCCATTTGGGGATTATGGTTCCTGGCTCGAGCCATTGTGAATGCCGCAGGATCAGGGTTTCCCGTAGTTTCGTTCTCATGATGAGAACGGCGCCTTTCTTGTTCCAAGATCCTCGAACTCCCTCTACTTGGCTTGACTGTCTGGGGTCCTCTCTATCTGGAGGGAGTTCAACATAGGGATCACCAAAAGTTAAAGCTCTGGGAGTGACAGCCCGGAACCTTTGATTTCCTCCAATCTCCCCAACAACTCGAACATCCCCTTCAAAAGGAATCTCCCTGTATAGGTTACGCTGATAGTTCATGTCAAATTCTCTCCCAATGCGTCGATCTCCGACAGGTGTCCGATAACTCGCCTCCCAACCATGGTTTGGGCGTCGCCCCTCCTGATTCAGGCGAGTTTCTTCGAGAAACTGCCTTTCCCTTTCCATTGCATCCATTCTTGCCCCCATTCGATTGATCGTATTGCCCATATAAGTGATCTGGTCAAAAAGCTCAGTATTACTCATCAGAACGGGAGGATCTCCACCTATCCGCGGACTCGGTCGTCTATTAGGAATCCTAGGAGTTACCGACCTCCGGTGCGAACCCCCTGAATGATTGGGATTCCCCATCCCCGAGCTCCTTGCGACAGAATTATTCCTTGGCGGCGGCGGAGGCAGATTTTCTCTGGTCCTAACCTCTTCCATACGCCGATTATCCACACGCTCACGGTTTGATTGGGACATCCTTCCTCCTAAAATGTCAAAAAGAGCCCTCCTTCTAGCGCCACTTGTTAACGGAGGAATTTGGTGATAACAAATTCGGGGAGGGTTGCTGGAATTGTAGTGGTGATTGATTGTGGTGATTGGTGTAGGATGATTAGGGTTAGGGTTTGTGATTTGGGAATGGCTGAGATTGTATGATGTGATTATTGCAATTTAGATCGAATACTGTATTCTCTCTTTTTCGCAAGGGTTTGCATCGTGACATACAATGTGCCTACGTATCCTATTTATAGGAATCAAGCCAAACGTAGTTCTTGGGGAGCAAGTAATCGTAATGGGCTAGGTTTCCTTATTTAGAAAGCCCATTGGATCAGTGCCACCGCCTTTGGTAATCGTCATTATGGACCTAAAGTCCAGCTATTTTTTCGGAACGTAATGGTTAAGCTATTGACCCGGTATTTTCGGGGTCAACGCCTTCCCTAATTCACGGAGAAAAAATAACTATATGACAGTCCGGAGACCAAAGGGCGACATCCTTAGTAAAGGGGCGAGATCCTCTCGTAAGGGCGAGATGCATTAATCTAAGGACCTACCCATTAATCTAAGGACCTAGCAAACGGTCCATCACCTTCCATATCCATGATTGTTGCCATTAGGGCGAGGTATCAGAGAAATTGGGCTCAACCGTTTTAACAGGGTGAGATCATGCAGATGTGGGCGACATCTCCAAAGCGAGCCCAAAATAGACGAAACTATTTTCAGGTATAACAGCACATATTGGTTTAACCAATACACACTTGCTTACATTATCTCTATATTTGGTTCTTATATTTATTTAATCTGTGTATATTGTGAATGTCATCTACTATTCCGTTTGGCAAGCTGTTTTTTCCGATAAATATGTCGAAATTTGTTGTTAGAGATACATTTTACCTACTTTTTCCGGCTAAGTCACAAAAAACTTAGCCAAACGGGTTTTGTTGTGCTTTATTGTAAAGTTGTGATACTAGTGTAAAAACTGCAGTTGTGAACTTGTTTAAGTTGGTTTGATACTATCATAAACACTTGTTTTCATTCAAATTTTATGTAGATTTATGATCGTTAATTTTTTTTCGCAAAACAGTAACCGTCTGAGTTTGTAAACTGGGTTTATGTTTTGAACGTAAAGTCCAACTATTTGAGTTCAGAGAGAATACCTACTACCTAATCTGCTTGCTAAGTAGGAGTATAACATATACTGAGTCCCACTCTAGGGAGAACCATCTTACGTGGAGAACCGTGGAGAACCACTTAAAATGCATTAAAATAGTCCTTTATATAAGGCCCCTGGCGGGGCCCCTTCACATAAAAGTCTTATAATTCTACCCTCTATCCATTCATCAAAAAAAAAAATTTAAAAAAAAACTTTTAAAAAAATTAAAAAAAATGGTGCCACGTCATCATTTTTTGAAAATTTTTTTAAAATGTTTTTTTTTGTAATTTTTTTTTATAAATAGATAGAGTATAGAATTATAAGACTTTTTTGTGAAGATGCCCCTGCGGGGCCCTTATATATAAAGCAATTATAATGTATTTTAAGTGGTTCTCCACGGTTTTCCACGTAAGATGGTTCTCCATGGAACAATGGCCAACATATACTTATAAACAAGCTTAGGAATGTTGTAGGTATGCACATTTCTGAAACTTGTAGATTGTTAAATCTTGGACCCCCGGTCATCAACCAACTCAGGCCCAGTATATTTTTAGCCAATGCCAAAGTTTTTATATTTTGTAAGCTAAAGTATTTAATATTAGGAAAATGTTAAAAACCCCAAAATATTTACCAAATGCTTATACTCCCTCCGTCCCATTTTATATGACCCTTATTTCTTTTTGGGACGTCCCAAAAAGAATGAACCTACTATACTTACTATTTTTTAACACTACTTTTCACTATTACACCCACTAATTCTCCATTTTATACTCTTTTTTATATTAAATAAACACTATTACACCCACTACTATCCTCCACTATCTCAAATCTATTATTAAATATTGATAGGTCCCACCACTTTACTCATTTTTCAACTAACTTTACTATCTTTTTACTACTTTTTCTTAATCCCCGTGAAAGTCAAACAAGACCACATAAAATGGGACGGAGGTAGTATATCATAGGGATTGATGTTCCTGAGGTTACCTCAGGAAAATTACCTGAGCTAACTATGATTCCCATATGAATGCACGAGGGTATAATTGTAATTACAGACTTTTTTTAGAAGATTTTCAATATTTACAAAAATACCACAATATTTTATACTGTAACCTCAGATAACTCGAGCTTTTTTCTCTATATCATAAATATAATTGGTAATTTTCTTACAATAAAATGGGATCTCGCACAACCAATCCAAGATTGTCTTTCTTTCAAAACATTAACATTGCCATTTTAAGATGAAAGGGCCAACTCTTTACAGCTTTACTATGGCAACTCTTGGTTAATCATTCTTATCTAATGTACTCTTTTAACACAAAATTCCTACTAATTTACCTAAAAATCACAATAAAATATGTCAAAAATTGTCATTAACATATAATCACACACTGTCTATAAACTTGGAAACCATCATCATAGTTCATCGTACAAGATATTTTTCACTCACTGAATCGAAATTATGCAAGATATTTCATCTAGTCCTTACCTTCTTGAGTTTTCATAGTCTACAAATTATCAATCCTCTTTACAAACATAGACCTTCGAAGTATGGCTGAAGGAGGATTAGCGTCTACGTACGGAACAGAAGTAGAGGCCAAGATAACCCCGATTGTTATCATTTCATGCATTATGGTAGCCACCGGTGGCCTTATGTTCGGCTACGATGTTGGTGTTTCAGGTCACCCCTTTACTTATTCTAATCTTTTCTTCAAATCTTCCTTTGCTATTCATGCATTCATTACCCACACGGCCACACACCATAATGAACTACGTATTTTCCTAAGTTAGATGAGTCTAATACTTAAACGAACTACTTATTTTCTTATGTTAGACGAAGAATCTAATACAAACGAACTACTTATTTTCTTGATGAATCTAATATACTGATCTTTTGCATTGTGACAAAATCATATATATTATTCTGCTTGATGAGAAGGGTGTGACGGGGTTGGACACAATATCGTAAACAATTATTTAATTTATGCAGGAGGTGTTACAGCAATGCCTGATTTTTTGAAAAAATTCTTCCCGGTGGTATACGAAAGAATTCAAGAAAAAGGAGTTGACAGTAACTACTGCAAATATAACAATGAAGGCCTACAATTGTTTACTTCATCGCTATATATATCTGCTTTATTGGCGACGTTATTGGCTTCCTATACAACAAGGAATTTCGGACGGAAAATGACTATGTTTATGGCTGGAATTTTCTTCCACATCGGTGTTGTATTCAATGCTGCAGCCATTAATCTCGGCATGCTTATTTTTGGTAGACTTGCACTTGGCTGTGGAGTTGGTTTTGCAAACCAGGTAAGAAATAATAATTAAATTTGGACAAGAAGGTTATCATGTACTAGATAAGAAATAGCCTCATAAACTTTAATCTGTGATGTGAATCATGATGAGGGTATATATGAATCTTGTGATGCTCTTCCTTACTAAATCATTGTTGTTTCAAAAAAAAAATCATACGAATCAATTTCTAACCTCTTCCTTACTAAATCATTGTTGTTTCAAAAAAAAAATCATATGATTCAATTTCTAAGTAGCTTAGATTATTAGATTGGATATTAAGTCTATCTTATTAAATTTTAAGATTTTACTTTAGGTTCGAAGTTCGATCTTTGATTAATTTAACTCAGTGAGAAGCTTGTCTATTATGCTGAAACTATATTATGTAAATGCTTGATCGTGTGATGCCTGAAATTTTTATATAATTTGCAGGCAATTCCTCTGTTCTTATCGGAGATAGCACCTACAAGGACACGTGGTGCACTGAACATATTGTTCCAACTTAATGTCACCATTGGTATATTCTCTGCAAACATGGTCAATTTTGGGACAGCAAAGTAAGCCTTGCACTTGCTTATGCGACATGACAAATTTTGTTAGTGTTTTACATCTTTGCACAACTAAGTTAATTTTTTCCGAATTAATTGCCTTGTAAATGTCTCTCTGAGTGTGTGTTTTGTTATGGTTTGTGTATTCATTACTAAGTAAGTTTGGTGAAATCCTTAAACAGAATCAAAGGTGGATGGGGGTGGAGGCTATCATTAGGATTAGCTGGAATTCCGGCAATCCTACTAACAATAGGTTCTCTCATAGTTTTTGACACCCCAGTCAGTCTTATTGAGCGTGGGAAACTTGAAGAAGGAGAAAGGGTTCTTATGATGATTCGTGGTAGGGATGATGTTGAACTTGAATTCGAAGAGCTTCTTGAGGCTAGCCTTGTAGCTAAAGAAGTTAAGGACCCTTTCAGAAACCTTATAATGAAAAAGAATAGGCCTCAACTTATAGTAGCAGTTGCATTGCAGGTAATGTAAGCCCAGCATATTTTGCAATACTCATATTATTGAACAAAAATAACTAATTTTTTTTTTAAAATTTTGGGCAGATATTCCAACAATTCACCGGCATCAATGCAATTATGTTTTATGCACCTATTCTTTTTGAAAGTCTTGGATTCGGAGGCAATGCTTCATTATATTCAGCTGGAATTACAGGGGGTGTCAACGTGTTGTCAACCCTAATAGCAATCAAGATTGTTGACAAAGTAGGTCGGAGAAATCTTTTGTTGGAAGCCGGATGTCAAATGTGTTTTGCACAAGTGATAATTGGTATAGTACTGGGACTTAAACTTAAGGATAACGCCAACAACCTAGGCATTGCTTTTTCAATACTTGTAGTGATCATGATATGCACATTTGTGTCCTCATTTGCATGGTCTTGGGGGCCATTAGGATGGCTAATTCCTAGCGAGACATTCCCACTTGCGACGAGATCAGCAGGACAGAGTGTAACAGTTTGTATCAACATGCTCTTCACATTTATCATAGGACAATCATTCTTATCCATGCTTTGCACCTTCAAATTTGGTATATTCCTGTTTTTCTCCGGTTGGGTGTTGGTGATGACTATTTTCACAATCTTTTTGATTCCTGAGACGAAAAATGTCCCAATTGAGGAGATGACAGAAAAAGTATGGAAGCAGCACAAGGTTTGGAAGAGATGCATGGTCGACGAGGATGGGAAGGAGATGGAAGAAAATATGTTAAATGACGAGGATGCAGACATGCTTTGAGAAAACTCCGACATTAGATAAATCTATAGGTTACAAATTTTTCTAGTGCATAAGTTACTCTTGGTATAAGTTTAAGCAGCAGCTGTGCAAGTCCCAGGTGGTCTCAGGCCATTTAACTTTTCCCACCGGTGATCTAACATTCAAAAATGAGTATATGTTGATCATGATGTTAATTATATATGTTTGACTTGGTGATAGTTGATAAAGTGACATTAACCAACACAACGTGATTTGACACATTAGCATTAACAATTTCAAAGACAACCGGATAAGAAACAATGTAACTTGATTGTAATATTTTTTTTGTCAAGTAAATTTTAATATTACTATAGATTTTTATAATTGTAATAATTTTCTTTTAAAAGTCAAAATTGTTCATCAATCAATAAATAATAAAGAAAATGTTGTAAAAAGTAGAGATGAAAGAAGTACGATGAATGAATGCAAAAATGATGATCGATATTCGGAGTCAAAGATTTGCTCGGACGTTACAAGCACTGATAATAGAATTGATACAAATCAGCTCAAAGTGGATGTGGTTGCAATAATTTCGTCTAATTTAGGGGTTATGTTGGCATCGACTACGATCCCCAGTCACACCGTAATGGATATTCATGTTGTTGTTTATCCTTATGCTTACTGCTTACATATGAGATATCAAGATTTTGTGGTTAATATCGATTGTTTACGTGTTTACGAGATGATAAAAGAGAATGAGTACTATGTCTCTTCATTTGATATGATGTTGATTGATAGTATATTTTATCTTTGTAATAGGTTTAATAGATTTGTGATTGATTGTTTACGTGTTTACGAGATGATAAAAAAGAATGGGTACTGTGTCTCTTCATTTGATATGATGCTGAATGATATATTTTATTTTCGTAATAGGTTTAATAGTATTTTGTTCCATCAATGTAAAAGAATCAATAATATGATGATTCATTTTTTTAGCAAAATTGGCTTTAACGACAGTAGTTGCTAAAGTTTGGTGTTACAACCACTACTACAAAATTGCACTTGCATAGCGCTCGTTGTATAAGCCTCCGTTATGCAAGTTCAAATCACTTATATAAATCCAATAACGTGATATATCCCTAAAAATCAAATACAAACCAAAAAAATCTTGCCAACTCCAATAACACAAACTAGAAACTTAAATTAAATGATGAACTTATAAAATAGATCCTAAACAAATACTCCCTCCGTCCCGGCCAATTCTTTACATAGGGGCTGGGCACGGAGACCAAGGATAGTGGGTGTAATATTGTTAAAATAAATGAAGTAGTGGGTGTAATAGTGATTTTATTGTTAAAATAAGTGAAGTAGTGGGTGTAATAGTGTAAAGTGTTGAAAAAGTGAAGTGAAGTAGTGGATGTAGTAATGTATTTTATTGTTAAAAGTTACTATTTTTGGTAATGTAAAGAATTGGTGGGACGTCCCAAAAAGGAAATTGTAAAGAAATGGATGGGACAGAGGGAGTAATTAACTTTCATAAAGACTTAAAATTAAATAGTATCTCTCTGTAAGTGCTAACTTATGCTCAACATGAGCTTCATTTATAGCAAGATGGTAAAATTACAAAGAAATAACATTCTATATTCTAAACTTAAATCAAACATTGACTTCATGGGTCCAGATGTGGAATCTCTTTTGTGCTTTCTTCCCCTGGTATCCCGACACAAGCCTCTATAGGTATCTGAAATCCATAGCAAACATAATCTGAGAGAGTAAACACAAGATAAGCTTCATAGGCGATATCTGGTGACAATCTTGAAGTGGGTATTTTCCCGTGAACTTCAAGCCAATGTACATGACCAAGCACGGGATACCCATAAATGATGTGTTTTGTAACAATTACATCAAAAACTAATCATACAACATATGTATATAGATTCCTAAGAAACAAAAGGTAATTCTACAGAAAAAAAAAACATTTTTATAATGACGCAAGGGGAGGACGGTATTCCCGGTAGGATAGTTGATCGCCCCGCCGAGATACCGAGAGGTTGGAAGACCAGTTTATTCATTTATCATGACTCATCAGAGTTTCGCAAAAAGAGTCATTTCGAGTATTCTATTTTCGAGACGAGTCTTGAGTCAACTGTCAGATTTCTGATATCTTAGTTGTTTCCTAAATTTTGAGTATTTCTTTCGGTATATCTAATTATATTTATGTACCGAGCAAGGAGAGGACTTGCTGAGCACCATAGTTGTTCATTCTTGCTTTACAATATTTGTTCAGCTATGAAGAAAGAGAAAGGCGAGCCGTCCAGCCAGAGGAACAAAGGGAAGGAGAAAGCTCCGGGCTATGGAGATCGGGATTAAACCATCATGTTGGAACCTGTTATCCTTCCTACCTTGTGAACTTGTGTAATATATTATTCAGAGTTGTAATAAAGTGTGAGACCGATCTTGGACCTGTGGAGTGGGACTGTTCCGCTCCGTTGTAATAAAGATTTTATTATTATTGAGCTAACGTGTGTTGCAGGATGCTGAGACCTGATGTGATGACCCGGTCCCCGGCCAGGGCGGATTTGGGGGCGTCACATAGGGTTTAGGGTAACAACTCTAAACTCTAACTTATCCTGATTTTTAAACGCCTTAGCGTTTAAAAATCAGGCCGCCGGATAAATTTTTTAAATTTTATCTATATTCCCTCGGGATTTTAACGGTTAACCTTTGGGTTCAACAGTTCCATTTTGGGTCTTAGAAATATTCGGAACGACGAATAAACCGTATATATTTAGGAGAAAAAAACAAAAAAAAATCTATATAAAATAGCGTTTTTTATTTGGGGTTCAGCGGGTTCTATTTGGGGTTATTTCTTAGGGCCCCGCTAGAGACACACACAATTAAAATACACCATCACTCACTATATCAAAAAAAAATAAACAAAAAGGTAAAACACCAAAATGCTACATAAAGTAGTGTTGGGATTTATGGGTGATAGCATAGAGACAATTTAACTACATTTCCTTGTACTTAGTTTTTACTAAGTAGAACATACTGTCACAGCCAGAGTATGTTCTTGTAATCAAATTATTGCTGTCGTGTAATAATTGTATGTCTTGGGAGAAGTTCATACATTTGTTCAAGCCTCAAGGAATACATCCAGAAGACAACAAGAATAAAAGTTACTGTCATACTCTTGATAGTAAGGTTACAAGAAGACAAATGTTGCAAAGTCACGACAAAGCTATATCTGATAGCAACATTGGCTGAAGCATGGGACAGTAACATTCTCACACTTGACAGCAAGTCTAGAATTCTGACAGCAACATTGGCGGTAGCTCATACTATCAACATCTGAATATTTCTTCGACAGCAGACTTGGCGGTTAAGGTTACTGTCACACTGAATTATTTGATTTGAATACTTTTCTCAATCAAAGCCCGTGATAGGTAATATGTTCAAGAAACAGATTTGCTGCAACACTCAATCGTTTGTAGCAGACCTGCAAAGACTACGACAGAAGCTTGAGAGATAACAATACAAGGCTGGTCAATTCAAAGAGTATGATATATCCACATCTACTAGAATTGTATTAGCTAGAAATAGAAAGAATCTAGGTTGCTTTACTTGTAACGTTAACGCTGTCTGTATAGAAATTTAGGAAAGTCACATGAGTGTGCAAATTGTAATGAGCTGCCACTTGAAAACGATAGCAGCTCAACACCCCACGTGAAAGGGACAACAGAGTATCTTAGTCTACTTAGATACATGTCTCTAATTTCTTTCTGAAATGCAACAACAACGAAACAACTTGTATCTCTCAAGAAGTTCGCAGCTGGAGAATTCTTTCTCTAGGTTGTAGCACCACTTCACAAGATAAATAAAACATTTATTTTGTGAGAAATCTTGTTCCACTTACGTTTGCATATCTCAAATGATAATCTATAATCTTTATTACTGTTGTTGATTTTAAAGATTCAATTTTATCAGTATTGCATTCAACCCCCCCCCCCCTTCTCCAATACTCCGGGACCAACAAGTAGCGTTCCCAAGGGCTATAACAAACTGTTAAGTAGCATTTTCAACAAATAATAAAAAAAGGTAACAAACTCTTAAGTAACGTTTTCAACAAATAAAAAAAGGTAAACGCTAAGCGAAATAGCGTTTTCAGTAAAAAAGGTAAACGCTAGACGAAGTGGTGTTATGGAGTGATATTTGGGACCAACAATTTAGGTTATGATATTTGGGATCATTTGCTTTCAAATTGTGATATATGGGGCCAACACCCATGTGTAGGAGGAGTGTGACATTTGTTATCTTACAAAATTGATAAGTGGATTTATATCCACTTGGATCGTTCTATTTTGGCTTAAATTGGTGTTTTGTATCTCAAGTATTGGTGTGTTTTAATGTGTTTTGTGAGAATTGTGCAGGATATAATTCTAGGTGCAAGTGTGGAAATTTCAGTGTTTTTAAGCTCAGAAGAATAATTGCTAGAAGTTTCAGAAGATTTGGAGAAGAAATCAGCAAAGTACGAAATAATCTGCCAAGGGAGAACACAGCCGCGCGGCCGCGCTGGAATTACACAGGAGTGCGCACGGGCGCGCTTGACAAGTCAGAGTATTTTCCTCCGCGCGGGCGCGCTGGAAACCTATAGAAGCGCGCGCGGCCGCGGCCAAGACCGGCAGAAACTTACTGGAAATCGTTTTGAAGAAGGAAATTGTTGATTTTCTTTTCCTATTGAATATGGAAGTTGTTTTAAACGATTTGAAGCTTCTGGAATTCAATTTAAACATGGGAATTGCACTTCTAATCAAATCAAAGAAGGAAAATTACCGGAATTCTATCCTCTTTCAAATAAGGTAATTGCTTGGTCAAGGAGGCAAGAGGGGCTATAAATACACACCTTGGGGCACAGAAAAATAATCATCTACACATCCTACACACATAATTCGTTCAGAGCAAGAAGGGAGAGAAGCCAAGGCGAGGATCGTGACAACAAGAAGATCTAGACATAGTTTTCTTGTATTCCTTTGTTAGGCGTATCTTGTGGATGCTCATTACTTTTCCGGATTTGCTCGCTAAACTTTATTTTATTATTGATTTATTCATCTTCTTCTTTATCTTGTTTACTACCATGCTTTCATCAAATCCCATGGTGACGAAAGGTTCGATTATGAACTAATCGTTATCGTGGGGTCCTAGTGGATTTATCTATGTAGCTTAGTAGTTTGCATGCCTTAGAGATTTATGTGTGGTGAATTATTGATATCCTTGTATGGTTGTGCTTATTGAATTTAGGTGCGTCGCGAACATCTAATTTGTTAATCTCTTGCTAAACGAGAGTGGATCTTGAGATTTAGAACTTGCCATGCTAGCATAGGATAGGTTGATGTTAAGCATCATGATTTGTGGCATGAATAGAGATATTATGCTACCCTATGTGATCTAAGTGAACAACTTGTGCTTCAACCTTTATGTTTTCAAATTCTATAGAGATATAGGGTCTAAACATAATAGGTGCCTATTCATCTTCTATCTCTTTTGTGGATGTATGTCTAGATTGGTACTAGTATACCGAGAGGTAACTTGTACTCTTTTCGTGTTGTTCGATCAGATATCAAAACCATCGCATGTTTTAATCGAAGGCTGCAACTCTAAGTGAAGTAGATAATGAAACTAGGATTCCATGTTATTCTCATATAAGTAATTCGATTTTAATTCTCGTTATTTGTTAGTTTATTAATTTGCATCTTAGTTTAATTTAGTTAATCAAACCCTATTTGTTATTTTCTTAGCAGTGAATTAAAACCATACATTATTGCATAGACATATTTTCTGAGTAAAACTTAACCAAGATCTCTGTGGAACGAACTTTAATTGTATTACTTGTGACTACGTGCGCTTGCGTGAGTTTAGCATAACAAGTTTTTGGCGCCGCTGCCGGGGATCATCGGTGTTTTTATTTCAGTTTATGTGTTTGTCAATAGTGGTCGTTAGCGTTCACTGACTCGGATTCTTACTTAGTTTGTTTGTTTCGTGGTGTTTCAGGTACTTGAGTTTGTATGCAAACACGTTCGCAAGCTCGATTACTAAAACTGGCAGAAGACGATCTTGTTGAGAATATAGAGAATAAGGAAGAGGAGACTGAAACTACAGTAGCAATGGCAGATGCAGCAGCAGCTAAGGCTTTGAAGGACTATTCTCAGCCGAAACTCAATGATATTCAATCTAGCATTATTAGGCCAGCTATTGCAGCTAACAACTTTGAGATCAGGCCGGGCACAATTCAGATGGTGCAGAATTCGGTCCAGTTTGGGGGAGCTTCTACGGAGGATCCTAATATGCATGTTCGGGACTTTATCGAAATCTGCGACACTTTCAAGTGTAATGGTGTGACGGATGATGCTATCAGGTTGAGGCTTTTCCCATTCTCTCTGAGGGATAAGGCTAAGAGCTGGCTACACTCTCTACCACCTGGTTCCATTACTACATGGGAAGATCTTGCTCAGAAGTTCCTTACAAAATTCTTTCCTATGGCGAAAACTGCAGCAATAAGGAACCAGTTGACTCAATTCCAACAACAATCTGGCGAGTCCTTGTGTGAGGCTTGGGAACGCTACAAGGAGATGCTAAGGAAGTGTCCTCATCATGGCATGCCTGATTGGATGGTTATCAATGGATTCTACAATGGGTTGGGAGCACAATCTAGGCCTTTGCTAGATGCAGCATCAGGTGGAGCTCTGTGGGCAAAGAGCTATGATGAAGCTTATGAACTTATTGAGATGATGGCTGCTAATGAATATCAGAATCCAACCCAGAGACTTTCTCAAGGCAAGGTAACAGGAGTTTTGGAAGTAGATACAGCTTCAATGATTACGGCTCAGTTGAAGGCTCTTGCTATGAAAGTGGATTCTCTTGCTAATTATGGAGTTCAGCAGGTGGCTAGTGTTTGTGAGTTATGTGCGGGCGCACATGAGACGAGTCAATGTGCTATCTCTTCTGAATCAGCACAGTTCGTGAGTAATTTCCAGAGACCTGCTGTACCAGTTCCAGCCACTTATCATCCTAATAATAGGAATCATCCTAACTTCAGCTGGAGCAACAATCAGAATACTCAACAATCTTATCAGCAAGCAAAGCCGTACAATCAGGGTTATCAGCAATCTTATAGGGCACCATATCAACCCCCAGGATTTCAACAGCAACAACCTCAGACTCAGGTGGGGCAATCATCTAATGATAAATCTGATGAGATGTGGATAGCATTGAAGAACCTACAAGCTGGTCAGAAGCTCTTGGAAACTCAGATAGGGCAGATTGCAAGTGCCTTGGGTAGTAGGCCACAAGGAACTCTTCCTAGTGACACGGAAGCAAATCCAGGTAGGAGGGACTTCAAGGAGCAGGTGAAGGCCGTAACTTTGAGATCAGGAAGGGTCACATCAGGTCCTAAATCAGCCACTAATGAGGATGAAGAAGTACAGAATCACCAAGTCGAAAATTCTGCATTGCCCGAAATTGCGAAATCTGACTTGGTAGCTGATCAGCTGGAAGGTGAGAAAGAGAAGAGCAAGGAATCTGTTGATAAGGCTTCTCCGGAGTTGTCTACTAAGAATAATCAGATCTACCCTCCTCCTCCATATCCTAGAAGACTCCAGAAGCAGAATTTGGATAACAAATTTGCTAGGTTCTTAGAAGTGTTCAAGAAGTTGCACATCAACATACCTTTTGCGGAAGCACTTGAGGAGATGCCGAGCTATGCCAAGTTCATGAAGGGTATTCTCTCGCGTAAGTTAAAGCTCGATGCATTAGAAACCGTTGCCTTAACGGAAGAGTGTAGTGCGGTTCTGCAACAGAAATTGCCTCCAAAGCTAAAGGATCCGGGTAGTTTTACTATTCCATGCACTATTGGTAATCTATTCTTTGAAAAGTGCTTGTGTGACTTGGGAGCTAGCATCAATCTCATGCCCTTGTCAGTATTCATGCAATTGGGACTACCGGATCCAAAGCCAACTAACATCTCGCTTCAGTTGGCTGATCGTTCAATTACCTATCCGAGAGGCATAGTTGAGGATGTCTTGGTGAAAGTTGATAAGCTCATCTTCCCTGCTGATTTTGTTATATTGGATTTCGAGGAAGATAAGAAGATTCCCATAATCTTGGGAAGGCCATTCCTAGCTACGGGTAGTACCTTGATCGATGTGCAGAAAGGAGAGCTCACCATGAGGGTACAAAATCAGAATGTCACCTTTAATGTGTTCAATGCTATGAAGCTTCCGTCTGATGAAGAAGAATGTTTCAATGTTGATTTGGTTGATTCCATGGTAGCCAAGGATCTTGATCATTTGTTGCTAACAGATTCTTTGGAAAAAGCATTGAGTGGGAACTCTGAGGTGAAAGATGAGGATGAAGTAATGCAAATTCAGATGTTGAATGCAAATTCATGGAAGAGGAAATTTGACATGCCATTCGAGTCTCTTGGGTTAAAGGAGCTGGAAAAGTCACAAATCCGTCTTAAACCATCTATTGAGGAGGCTCCTACTCTTGAACTCAAACCTTTGCCTAGTCATTTGAGGTATGCTTTTCTTGGTGATACCTCTACGTTACCTGTTATTATTTCTTCTAATCTGTCAGATGTCGAGGAAGAAAAGCTCTTGCGTATTTTGAGGAAATTCAAAACAGCAATTGGTTGGACTATAGCAGATATCAAGGGAATCAGCCCTTCGTATTGCATGCATAAAATTCTGCTTGAAGAAGGAGCTAAGCCTACTGTTGAACATCAAAGAAGACTCAATCCGATTATGAAGGAGGTGGTGAAGAAGGAAATTCTAAAGTGGTTAGATGCTGGCATTATCTACCCTATCTCAGATAGTTCTTGGGTGAGTCCGGTCCAATGTGTGCCAAAGAAAGGAGGCATGACAGTTGTTGCTAATGAGAAGAATGAGCTCATCCCTACTCGAACAGTCACGGGGTGGAGAGTTTGCATGGATTATCGGAAGCTCAACAAAGCCACAAGAAAAGATCACTTTCCTCTGCCTTTTATTGATCAGATGCTAGACAGGTTGGCTGGTCACGAGTATTATTGTTTGCTTGATGGATATTCTGGCTATAATCAGATTTGCATTGCTCCGGAAGATCAAGAGAAGACCACATTCACATGTCCTTTTGGCACTTTTGCTTTTCGTCGAGTTTCGTTTGGGCTTTGTGGTGCTCCTGCCACTTTTCAAAGGTGCATGATGGCTATTTTCTCAGACATGATTGGCTCGAATGTGGAAGTGTTTATGGATGACTTCTCAGTTTTTGGTACATCTTATGATGAGTGCTTGCATAATCTTGGTTTGGTTCTGAAGAGGTGTGTGGAGACCAATTTGGTGCTTAATTGGGAGAAGTGTCACTTTATGGTACAAGAAGGAATTATTCTTGGGCACAAGGTATCTAGCAAGGGACTTGAAGTGGATAGAGCCAAGGTGGAGACAATCGAGAATCTTCCTCCACCTATTTCTAGTAAAGGAATTCGCAGTTTTCTTGGTCATGCAGGATTCTATAGGCGATTCATTCAAGACTTCTCGAAAATTTCTAAACCTTTGTGCAATTTGTTAGAGAAGGATGTTCCTTTCAAATTTGATGCTGAATGTCTGGCGGCTTTTGAGCTGTTGAAGAAGAAGCTCACTACTACTCCTATCATTACTGCACCCAATTGGGAGGAGCCGTTTGAGCTGATGTGTGATGCTAGTGATTATGCTGTTGGTGCTGTGCTTGGACAAAGGAAGGACAAAATTTTTCATGTGGTTTACTATGCTAGTAAAACCCTCAATGAGGCTCAGCTTAATTACACCACTACAGAAAAGGAGTTGCTAGCGGTTGTCTATGCTTTTGAGAAATTCAGATCTTATTTGCTTGGTACTAAGGTGATTGTGTACACGGATCATGCTGCTATTCGATATCTCATGTCAAAGAAGGATTCTAAGCCTAGGTTGATTCGTTGGGTGCTTCTCTTGCAAGAATTTGATGTGGAGATCAAGGATAGGAAGGGCACGGAAAATCAAGTAGCTGATCATCTTTCACGTTTGGAGGACCAAGGTAAAGATTCACAGGCTAAATCTCTTATTAATGAATCTTTTCCGGATGAGCAACTTTTTGGGGTGCAAGGTGAAGAGCCATGGTTTGCAGATTATGTGAACTATCTTGTTAGTAATGTCATCCCTCCAGAATTCTCGTATGCTCAAAGGAAGAAGTTCTTACATGATGTGAAGTGGTACCGTTGGGACGAGCCATTCCTGTTCAAACTTGGTATAGATCAGATTTTGAGGAGGTGCATTCCCTATAGTGAGACTGAGAGTATTTTGCATGATTATCATTCTACCACATATGGAGGTCATTATGGTGGTAATAAAACAGCTCAGAAAGTACTTCAGGCGGGATTCTATTGGCCGACTCTGTTTAAGGATTCTCATCATTTTGTGATGAGTTGTGATCGATGTCAACGAGTTGGTAATATCTCTAGGAGGAATGAGATGCCTTTGAATACTATTCTGGAAGTTGAGATCTTTGATGTGTGGGGGATTGATTTCATGGGTCCGTTTGTTTCATCTTGCAATAATCAGTACATCTTGCTAGCTGTGGATTATGTGTCTAAATGGGTTGAGGTGAAAGCCTTGCCAACTAATGATGCTAAGGTGGTGCTGAATTTTCTTCACAAGCAGATTTTTACACATTTTGGGACTCCAAGAGCTATAATCAGTGATGAGGGGACACACTTCTGTAATCGTCAGTTTACTGCTATGATGGCAAGGTATAATGTGACGCATCGCGTTGCCACTGCTTATCATCCCCAAACTAATGGTCAAGCGGAGGTCTCAAATCGTGAAATCAAAAGGATCCTTGAGAAAGTGGTGAATCCATCTCGTAAGGATTGGTCATTGAAGTTAGACGAAGCTGTTTGGGCTTATAGAACTGCATATAAGACACCTCTTGGGTTGTCACCTTATCAGTTGGTGTTTGGTAAGGCTTGTCATTTACCAGCTGAGTTAGAGCACAAGGCTTTTTGGGCATTGAAGAAGTTAAATCTGGATATCTCAGCTGCGGGTGAAAAGCGTCTGCTTCAGTTGAATGAGCTTGAGGAATTTCGTGAGCAGGCTTATGAGAATGCAAAAATGTACAAGGAGAAGGTTAAAAGGTGGCATGATAGAAAGTTGGTGCACAAGGAATTCGTGAAGGGTCAACAGGTTTTGCTGTACAACTCCCGCCTTAAACTTTTTCCGGGAAAGCTCAAGTCAAAGTGGTCTGGTCCGTTTACAGTTAAGGAGGTATTTCCACATGGAGCGGTGGAGATATTTAGAGGGTCTATCAATGATGCTTTTAAAGTAAATGGACATCGACTGAAGCCTTATTATGGAGGAACGGTGAACCGTGAGCAGGTTGCCTCCGTTTTGTCAGAATTGTGAGATTTTAGAAGTACGTCAAGCTAAAGACGTAAAACAAGCGCTTCTTGGGAGGCAACCCATGGTGTTAGGTATTTTTTTTGTAGAAGTCAGTAGGTAGGAATTTTTGTTGTTTGAAAAAAAAAAAAAAAAAAAAAAAAAAAAAAAAAAAAAATTTCTGGAATCCTGGGCGCGGGCGCGCGGAAAGTGAGCTAGTCTGGGCGCGGCCGCGCGGAGTATTGGAGAAACAGAAGGGAGCAGTTTTTTTCGGCAATTTGAGTTTCCAACCCTAATTCTTCTCTTCTAATTCGATTTTTACACCCCAAATTTCTCTCCATCAGTTATATAACCTATCTATTCCATATCATCTCATACCATACAAATCTCATACCACATATACTTACACATCTACATACAAATTCACCCATTCATATCAATTTCAAACCCTAATTGGATTTCAAAGGAGCTTCGAATTTTCGAGTTTGGGAGACTGATTTGGCAAGTTCTACCTCTACTATTCGATTTGGGTAACCTCTATTCTCGTTTTTTGATATTTTCGAATTGTAGTTCTTGCAAATTGTGGATTTTTGGTGTGAGATTTTTGGACAGAATTTGGTTCGAATTTTTGGGCAGTTGGTGTGCGATTTTACTGTTGTTCTTGATTACTATGGCACCGAAGAGAGCTAGGGTTGTTGGTAGTAGTTCCCGTGGTCGGTCATTGTCCAGTTCTGACTCGAGTTCGGGAGATGAGGGTATGGAGAAGTTTCGTTCTGAGGAGGCTAGGGCTGAGTATGTAAAGTTGATGACTCGGTCCGTAGCGAAGGATAGGATTTGGTTGCCCGTTGCTGCTGATGGTGAGATGGTGGCTATGATTGAGGAGAGGGGCTGGCAGGGTTTGTGTGAGCTTGCATCCGCTGTCCCGTTGACTATAGTTCGGGAATTCTATGCGAATGCCAGGGAGAACAGGGATGGTTATTCACTTGTCCGAGGGTTTACTATTGATTACACTGCTCGTGCTATTCGGCTGTTACTTGGGTTGCCGGATAGACCTGTTGGGGCGGAGGACTGGACTTTTAAGGCCAGGTCCGAGGTGGATTTAGATGAGGTGGTGGCACGTCTGTGTGTGCCAGGTACGACATGGAAATTGAAGGTTGGGTCGACTGAGAAGGCTACATTTGCATCTGCCTCGATGAACAGATATGCTAGGGCTTGGAATTCTTTTATCTGTGCTAATCTGTTGCCTACTACACATACACATGAGGTGACAGTTGAGAGGGCTATCTTGTTGTGGGCTATTCTGAATGGACATTATATAGATGTTGGCTATTTGGTGAATCAGAGTATGCTGCGCTTCTTGAGGGTGTCCTCGGGGGCAGTTCCTTATGGTTCTATTGTTACGAGGATGTGTGCTAATGCGGGGGTGACATGGTCGTCTGAGGAGCCGATTCAGATGCCAGCTGGACCTATCGATGTGTCGAAGTTGGGGGAATGGCCTGGCGGCATTCCTCATCCTAGGGGTCTGGGCTATGCGATTGCTGGCGCTCCTCCAGTTGCTCCTGTTGCTGTCTCGAGTGCTTCGCATGATAGGAGGATGATGAGGCGGATGGATGCATTGTATGAGAGTCATAGTCGGTTTTCAGCAAGGTTGACTCAGGCTTTCAGTACTGCCTTTGGAGCTAGTGGATCCCATGTTGAGTGGCCAGTCTTTGGATCGGACACTATTTATCCACCTCCAGATTCTCCACCCGAGGAGGGTGATGACGCTGCGGCGTAGGTATGTTTCTACTTTCCCTCGTATTTACTTCCATTCAATGGGGTCATTGAATATCTTAAGTTTGGGGGTGGTTTGGGGGAAGAGTATTGTATATGTTGTATATGTTTCATTATGTTCATGTTAGGATATCATGTTTTGCATATTAGTTGTAGATCATGCATTTTATGTTCGTATTATCTATGTTTGTTTCATATAGGACATTTTGTTTTATTCTCGTATACCATGTGAGTTTTCATTTAGTTGCATTTGCATGGCATGCATTTTTCATGATCCCTTAAAATGAGCTGATTCTGATTGATAGGTAGATGTTGATTTGAGTGTGATGATAATGAGTAGAGGGCTGATTTATAGTTCCTAGGTAATTGACTTGCATGTTCAGGAACAAAATTTTTACACAGTCTCATTGGGGTGCTTTTGGGGGTAGGTTGGAGTCATGCATGTTGGATGTTTTGAGATTAATCACTTGTTTATTATTAGAATTTTCGTTATTCCCTTTATAGCGTAGGAACATTAAAGTCTAAGTTTGGGGGAAAACAGGAATTTCATGCTAGTTGTTAATATTTGTCAATAAAGGCTAGGCGTCAATTGGCTAGTAGCCAGCTCATATTTATATGAGTAGTCTAGGGTTGGAAATGAGAAAGGCTCATTCCAGATTGCGGAAAAAAAAAAAAAAAAAAAAGAAAAAAAAAAAATCAGAAAAAAAAAAGAAAAAAAAAAAAAGAGTCAAGTTTTGTTTGTTGAATGCAAAATTAACCAGAGTGAGCTCTTTAATACTCGAGTAATTAAGTCTGAGGGGACTTAGTCCTAGTGACCTAAGGCTTTATAGTCTGGGATCCTGCTGACCTAACACTCGCTACATGGGTATTATTGTATAAGCCTTTTGGGGTCTCATTCATTGCACGGTTAAATAAGCATGCGTATTATATATGTAGTGTCGTAGCATAGTAATAAAGCATGAGTTTCTGTCTACCTTGGATAAGGGTGGAGGTGTTCCTAGGTTATGGAGTGTCTACAGTCTATTCTAGTTATAAACCTGTGATTGTCTTGACGGAAAGCATGTATGATTTTTGACCTATTTCTGGGGGTATTTCTGATGAGCATTGCACACACGCATGTTTCTGTCATGTACTGTTAGTATACGGGGATTTAGTCGAGCTCTGCTTGGATTTGTTGCATTCGTTGAGATATTTGCTTGTTAGTTGGTTTTGGTGAGTTTGAAGGGGATCTTGCATTTTTCATATTAGTTGCATTCATGCATTGCATTGCATTAGGATAAATGGATTTTGTGGGTACATTCGCTATAGGCCCTCACGAGACCTTACTCGTCCACTAGGGCTGCCTAGGGGTTTAAAGGGCTTGTTGCATATGCCAAATGCAACCGTGATCACCTACGGAAGTGGTACTAGCTAGTTGTATATATTTTTGTTTGTGTATGCTTGAGGACAAGCACCGGTTTAAGTTTGGGGGTGTGATAAGTGGATTTATATCCACTTGGATCGTTCTATTTTGGCTTAAATTGGTGTTTTGTATCTCAAGTATTGGTGTGTTTTAATGTGTTTTGTGAGAATTGTGCAGGATATAATTCTAGGTGCAAGTGTGGAAATTTCAGTGTTTTTAAGCTCAGAAGAATAATTGCTAGAAGTTTCAGAAGATTTGGAGAAGAAATCAGCAAAGTACGAAATAATCTGCCAAGGGAGAACACAGCCGCGCGGCCGCGCTGGAATTACACAGGAGTGCGCACGGGCGCGCTTGACAAGTCAGAGTATTTTCCTCCGCGCGGGCGCGCTGGAAACCTATAGAAGCGTGCGCGGCCGCGGCCAAGACCGGCAGAAACTTACTGGAAATCGTTTTGAAGAAGGAAATTGTTGATTTTCTTTTCCTATTGAATATGGAAGTTGTTTTAAACGATTTGAAGCTTCTGGAATTCAATTTAAACATGGGAATTGCACTTCTAATCAAATCAAAGAAGGAAAATTACCGGAATTCTATCCTCTTTCAAATAAGGTAATTGCTTGGTCAAGGAGGCAAGAGGGGCTATAAATACACACCTTGGGGCACAGAAAAATAATCATCTACACATCCTACACACATAATTCGTTCAGAGCAAGAAGGGAGAGAAGCCAAGGCGAGGATCGTGACAACAAGAAGATCTAGACATAGTTTTCTTGTATTCCTTTGTTAGGCGTATCTTGTGGATGCTCATTACTTTTCCGGATTTGCTCGCTAAACTTTATTTTATTATTGATTTATTCATCTTCTTCTTTATCTTGTTTACTACCATGCTTTCATCAAATCCCATGGTGACGAAAGGTTCGATTATGAACTAATCGTTATCGTGGGGTCCTAGTGGATTTATCTATGTAGCTTAGTAGTTTGCATGCCTTAGAGATTTATGTGTGGTGAATTATTGATATCCTTGTATGGTTGTGCTTATTGAATTTAGGTGCGTCGCGAACATCTAATTTGTTAATCTCTTGCTAAACGAGAGTGGATCTTGAGATTTAGAACTTGCCATGCTAGCATAGGATAGGTTGATGTTAAGCATCATGATTTGTGGCATGAATAGAGATATTATGCTACCCTATGTGATCTAAGTGAACAACTTGTGCTTCAACCTTTATGTTTTCAAATTCTATAGAGATATAGGGTCTAAACATAATAGGTGCCTATTCATCTTCTATCTCTTTTGTGGATGTATGTCTAGATTGGTACTAGTATACCGAGAGGTAACTTGTACTCTTTTCGTGTTGTTCGATCAGATATCAAAACCATCGCATGTTTTAATCGAAGGCTGCAACTCTAAGTGAAGTAGATAATGAAACTAGGATTCCATGTTATTCTCATATAAGTAATTCGATTTTAATTCTCGTTATTTGTTAGTTTATTAATTTGCATCTTAGTTTAATTTAGTTAATCAAACCCTATTTGTTATTTTCTTAGCAGTGAATTAAAACCATACATTATTGCATAGACATATTTTCTGAGTAAAACTTAACCAAGATCTCTGTGGAACGAACTTTAATTGTATTACTTGTGACTACGTGCGCTTGCGTGAGTTTAGCATAACAAAAATTAAATTACTTATTTATGAAAATGTACATATTTATATATTCTTTTCAGAACAAATAACTTATTTCTTTTTTTTTTTGAAACGTAAATAACTTATTTCTAAAAAATAATATTTGCCAAATGAGACGTCATCTGCATACGTATAGATTGTATACATACTACATAGTGATCCATGAATTTTTAAAAATATTAAATAATTTTTTTATGATATGAATTTTGTAAGTTAAATTTTTAAATAATAGTATTTAATAATAATTATACACATACACACACACACACACACACACATATATATATATATATATTGACCATATTATTTCTAAAAAAGAAAATTTTAGTTATAGAATATATTTTAGTTGAAGAAGGTAATTAGTTAGTTATTATGAACTATAATATAGTTATTTTATTTTATATATTTTAAATAGAAAATATAAAAAATATTTTACCTTTTAGTTAGAAAAGGTAATCAATTAGTTATTAGTAATTCTAATATTATTAGCTTATTTCATTAATTGGAACGACCATATTTTTGAAAATAAAATATTTTAGTTAGAAAAATTAGAAAATGTAATAACTGGAAAAAGGTAATTTGTTAGTTATTATCTATTATCTATACTTCTATACTTTTATACTTTCTATATAATAAGCAAACTAGGGTATAATTGGTAGTTTGGTTCAACCAACTGTTAAAAGAGAATAGTAACCGTTAGATATTTAGTAAATAGATTATAATCATTATATATAATAATAAAAAATATTCTATATTTAAATCATATATATATTAATATCTATACTATACTATAATAAGTAAACTAGGGGATAATTGGTAGTTTGGTAGTTTGGTTCAACCCTATTTTTTAGCCATAATTTTAGTTCAATTAAAAATAAATTTAATTAATATTTTATCTACCTAAAAACATTTTCGGGTAAGCCATAATTTTAGTTCAATTAAAAATAAATTTAATTAATATTTTATCTACCTAAAAACATTCCCGGGTAAGCAAAGAACTATAATAAGTAAACTAGGGGATAATTGGTAGTTTGATAGTTTGGTTCAACCCTATTTTTTTAGCCATAATTTTAGTTCAATTAAAAATAAATTTAATTAATATTTTATCTACCTAAAAACATTCTCGGGTAAGCCATAATTTTAGTTCAATTAAAAATAAATTTAATTAATATTTTATGTACCTAAAAACATTCACGGGTAAGCAAAGATTTAGCCGAGAGTTTTGATCGAGAGGAGTGGCGTGTGTATGCGTGTTTTTTTTTAATTTTATTAATAGGAGAGTGTTTAACAGGAGAGTGTTTTGTGTGTTTTTTTACATTTTTTTATTACTAATAATAGAGATTTAAGCATATCCAAGAGTGATCAAAATGAGTGACCAACAAAAGAGTACCAAACCGACAATCAAAAATATCCTATTCCGCTTATAATAATATTAAACTAGGGGATAATTGGTAGTTTGATAGTTTGGTTCAACCCTATTTTTTAATATTAAAAACATATTAAACAAATAACAAATTACACTATAACAAATTAAAATTAATATTTATAATATTAAAATTAATATTTATAATATTATATTACACTATAAACAAATTATAAAAAAATAAAAGCAGTCCGTGCTTTGCACGGGTTATAAGCTAGTATACTGTAATAAGCAAATTAGGGTATAATTGTATTTTAAAACCAAAATCTCTCAATCTTTTCCTCTCCTTAAAATCATGGGTTTTTTTTCTAATATATCCCATTTGAATAAGCAATTTATGAATATGTCTAATTCTTAATTGTAATTATAAATATATCTTTTTTTATTAATATATTCCATTTTTAATTGTAATTAGACCTGGCAAATCGGGTAAACGGATCGGTTTCGGATCGGATCTGCTTCAGATCGGATCCACTTTCGGTTAAGGTACTATTTAGAGCTTGTTCGGATCGGATCTGATTCGGTTCGGATCCACTTTCGGTTAAGGTACTATTTAGAGCCTGTTCGGTTCGGATCGGATCTGATTCGGTTCGGGTAAAATTCGGATTAAAATTGGATAAATTTTGGATTAAGATCGGATCAAATTGGGTTCGGTTCTCTTTCGGAATTTTACTGTTCGGATCGGATTTTGTTTGGATGTAGGAACATTCGGTTCGGATCGGATTGTCGAGATATATATAATTTTTTGATTTATCCAAATTTTCCAAAAACCAAAAAATCATTTTGGCTTGAGATCTTAGCAATGAACAAATAAATTGACAAGTACTAGTAACTAGTGCTTTGTTACGGCTTTTTGTTTCGTTTAAAAAATATATTTCTCGACGATCCAACTGTCGGATGTCAAAATATATCTAATTTAGTGATATTCGCAAATTTTCAAAAATAAATAAATTAATTTGGTTGGAAATCTTAGTAGTCAACTGCCTAATTGACTAGTACTCGTAACTACTGTTTTGTCACGGATTGTTATTCTATTTTTTAAAAATTATTTCACGACGATCCAACCGTACGGATCTCAAGATATATCTAATCTAGTAATATTCCCAAATTTTTATAAAATAAAAAATTAATTTGGTTTTAGATTTTAGTAGTCAACTACCGAATTGACTAGTACTCGTAACTAGTGTTTTGTCACGGATTGTTATTCTATTTTCAAGAATTATTTCTCGACGATCCAACCGTACAGATCTCAAGATATATCAAATCGAGTGATATTACCAATTTTCAAAAAATAAAAAATTAATTTGGTTGGAGATCTTAGTAGTCAACTACCGAATTGACTAGTACTCATAACTAGTGCTTTGTCACAGATTGTTGATTCTATGTTTTAAAAAATATATCTCGACGATCCAACCATACGGATCTCAAGATATATCTAATTTAGTGATATACCACAATTTTCAAAAAATAAAAATTAATTTGGTTGGATATCTTAGTAGTCAACTACCGAATTGACTAGTACTCGTAACTAGTGCTTTGTCACGGATTGTTGATTCTATTTTGAAAAAATTATTTTTCGACTATCCAACCGTACGGATCTCAAGATATATCTAATCTAGTGATATCCCAAATTTTTAAAAAATAAAAAATTAATTTGCTTGGAGATTTTTGATAGAGTGTATTTTTATATATATTTTATATGATTTTATTCCCACATTTACGGTGCTTTTGTGAATAATCGTGTAGATTTAATTAGTTTTTGATGATTTTTTGTGTGAAGTGTTTCAGGTGTTCTATTTAAATTTTTGGAGGAAATTCTGAAAAAGATAATGGAAGAAAGCAAGTTGCAGAAAAAGAAAAGAAAAAAAATAAATAACAGAAATTTTATGTTGGGGGTGCGGGATTGTAAGCTGCGGTGCAAAAATCTATTTTCATGGACAGAAATTTCTTGCTTGCGGTGTGAATTTTCACACTGGCGTGCATAAAGCTCTGTTACTATACTAAATTGAGGCTGCTTTCCTTCTTGTACCTGACGCGTCCCACCAGCCTATTTCCAAATCACACGCGCATCACTTCTGTTTGCTACACACGCGCGACTTTTATGGTTACACAGCAGGCGCGTGACGCGCACGCGGAGCCAAGCGAGTGGTCAGTGTCCTGCGCCAGTGCATGTCCACAGTTTTTTTATTTCTGAGCAAGCCAATTTGTTCCTGTACATGATTTTAATTGTAAAAATAGTGGGCCTCGAATTTAATTAGGAGAAGGATTTTAGCCTTGTAACGAGAGATAAAAACACTGGGAAGTTTTAGAATCAGGGGGATCGAAAAAATATTAATATACACACAACTTGGTAAACACTTTCTTCTGGAGATTTTTGGGAGAATATTTATTTTCTTTGAAGATCAAGATTAAAGGTTTTTTCTTCTATTCTTATAATTATGTGTTCAATTATTAATTCTTGTTTTATTAATTCAATCATGAGTGAGTAGATAATTAATCTAGGGTTAAGTAGAACCCTAGTTATGATTGATGTGTGATTTTCCCAATTCCCCCAATTTGATTGTTTAATTGCTCTTGCTTATTGAGTTGTTTTAATTAGCAATTACAAATCAGACGTGATTATGTGTATTGTTTGAACCAATATCTAATTATCAACGAGAGTTGGATTAGATGGTTGTGATTTATCCATTAAGAACATGAAATTCTCCATGAGAATAGGTAGAATGGATTGTTAGGAATTTAGGGTGTTGTAATTAATGTCTCTAATATGCATGATACCATGAGAATAGGCTTGATTGTATTTTAAGAGAAGCCATTAAGACTCGAGAGAGGTTATTGGTATTTATAGGGCGCATCTTTCCTGTTGAGCAGCGTACGATTAATTGGGGCGGGAATTCACAATTGCATCAATTCATGCTAATGGGGACACTTAATTCTGGATGTTTTAAATATTTGATTTAATATAAACACAATTCGCTTAGCATAAGTTTAGTTTAATAAAATTCTCAATATTAATTGTGTTACTTACTTAGCCGAATTAAATCAGAAACAACTAGTGATTGATACGTTTGTCTCTGTGGGATCGACTCTGACTTACCCTACTACATAGTTAGAAGGATTTGTTAGATATTATTATTTGATAGGCACGCGACAGCCTTGTCAAATTTTTGGCGTCGCTGCCGGGGACAAAGCAGTGTTAGATTAGTTAATTTTGAATTGATTTAGCTAAGTATTTTGGTTGAGTTGCTTCGGCTATTATTCCCTTGTTAATTGATCATCGTTTCTAGTTCTCTTGTTGCATGCACACTCGAAGTTCAGGTACTGAAAACTTAATTGATATTGATCTTGAAATTGAAGCTACAGCAAGCAGGCAAGCGAAGGAAAAACAAGGATAAGGAAATTATGACTGATACAACAGCTAAAGCTCTCAGGGAGCATGGTATGCCAGATGCTACAGGCGTACTCTCCAGCATTGTCAGACCAGCAGTCACAGCTACACACTTTGAGCTCAAGCCTCAGTTCATCCAATTCATCTCCAATGATTCTTTCGCAGGATTGTCCACTGAAAATCCTGTTGATCATCTTGAGAGTTTTCTTGAAAAGTGTGATACAATAAAGCTGACCAATGTTAGTGATGATGCTATAAAGCTGCGTTTATTTCCATTCTCTCTTCGAGATACAGCAAAAGATTGGTTGAAGGATGAAGGGCCAAATACATTCACTACTTGGGATAGTCTTGCGAAGGCTTTTCTACTAAAATTCTTCAGTCAGAAGAAGACTTCTAAGCTCCGGAATGAGATTTCTAATTTCCGTCAAGATGATGACGAGTCACTTCATGATGCTTGGAGAAAATTTAAGCGACTTCAGAGACAATGCCCTCACCATGGAATTCCTAACTGGTTGTTGATCCAAACATTCTATAATGGGTTGACACAAGAGTTCCGAAACTTTGTTGATGCTTCTTCTGGGGGTTCTATTATGAAGAAGAGTACTGAGGATGCAAAAGCTTTGTTAGACGAGATAGCGTCTAATGATAATTATCCATACAGTGATCGAAATCATCCTAAGAAAGGTGGTAAGTATGATGTTGATGCTCTAACCATGTTGAATACTACTATGCAGGCTATGGTCAAAAAGATTGAGCAATTGGATTCCAGAAGTTCTTCATCTACTGTTGCTTCATGTGAGATATGTGGTGTTGTTGGACACACCAAACTTGCTTGTCAATACAATCCTTCTGGAATGGCAGTTGAGCAAGCTAATGCTCTTTACAATCAGAATCAGAGGCCGCAGTATAATCCTTACTCCAACACGTACAATCCAGGTTGGAGAGATCATCCAAATTTCTCCTACAGGAACAATCAGGGTCAAGCTCAATCTTCACAAAATAATTTTTCTCAGCCTCCTGGTTTTCAGCAAGCTCAGCCGCAGAAATCTAACTTGGAAAGTCTTATGGAAGGATTTATCTCTACTCAATCAAAGAAGAATGAGCACTTCGATTCAAGCATCAATGAGATAAAGGCTCACAACAAAATGATGGAAAACACGATCACTCAAATTTCTCAACAGTTGAGCCAACTTAATAAGTCTTCAGGCCAACTTCCTGGCCAAATTGAGCAACCGTCAAGGGGCCATATCAATGCTGTAACTTTGAGAAGTGGTAAGGAATTGAAAGATCCGGAATTGAATGCGAGCAAAAATGTTGTGAATGCTAAGAAAAGTGAAGAGGAGATTACAACTGAGAAACCGATAGAACCAGAGATCGGGGAGAAAGAAACTAAAGAATCAGAAGCTGTTCCTCTTAAACCATATGTGCCGCCTGTTCCTTTTCCACAAAGGTTGGCACAAGCGAAGCTAGAGAAGAAGTATGGTAAGTTCCTTGAAATTTTGCAGAAGCTACATATCAATATCCCATTCATGGATGCTATCACTGAGATGCCATCTTATGCAAAATTCCTGAAAGATATTTTGTCAAGGAAGAGAAAAATTGAAGAAAGCTCTACCATCTCATTAACGGCAGAGTGCAGTGCCATCTTGCAAAATGATCTTCCGAAGAAGTTAGCGGACCCAGGTAGCTACTCTATTCCTGTTCAGCTTGGGGATGTCGAAATTAAAAGAGCTTTGTGTGATCTTGGAGCAAGTGTCAGTTTGATGCCTTTGTCGATTTGTGAAAAACTTCAGATGGGTGAACTGAAACCCACACGTATCTCTTTACAACTGGCAGATAGAAGTGTGAAGTTTCCATTGGGAATTCTTGAAGATGTGCCCCTTAAGGTAGGAAAGTTTTATATTCCGTGTGATTTTGTTGTCATGGAAATGGAAGAAGATGCAAATATTCCTATCATTCTTGGGAGGCCTTTCTTAGCAACAGCTGGAGCTATCATTGACATGAAAAATGGAAGGATTTCTTTTGAGGTAGGCGAAGAGAAGATGGAATTCAAACTGCAAAGTACAATGGGACATCCTTCTACGGATGAGTTTGTGAATAGGGTGGATGCACTAGAGGAAGTGATCGACATGAAAGCTAAAATTCTTTTATCTGAGGATCCACTTCAAGCTGTTCTCGAGGGTAACGTTGATGAAGAAAATGGAGAGTGTCAGGGTTATGAGAAGCTTTTGGATGCAGCACCTACATATCAGCATGAACATTCTAATGTGCTACAACATGAGGAAGTTAAGGAGAGTTCCACGCCTCCTAAGGTAGAACTGAAACCATTACCTGCATCTTTGAAATATGTGTTTATGGGCCCTAATGAATCATATCCTATCATTGTTAATTCTGAGCTTGATGACATTCAAATTGAGCAGTTGCTCACTGTCCTAAAGAAATATAAAAATGTTATTGGGTATTCCATTGATGATATCAAGGGCATTAATCCATCATTCTGCATGCATAAGATTATTCTGGAAGATGAACAGGCTTCTTCTATTGAGCCTCAACGGAGACTCAATCCTAATATGATGGAGGTGGTCAAAAAGGAGGTTTTAAAACTTCTTGATGCAGGTATAATCTATCCTATCTCTGACAGCAAGTGGGTTAGTCCTGTGCATGTTGTTCCAAAGAAAGGAGGAATGACTGTGGTGAAGAATGATAAGGGTGAGTTGATTTCTACTAGAACTGTTACAGGGTGGCGCATGTGCATTGATTATCGGAAATTGAATAAGGCCACAAGGAAAGATCATTTTCCTCTCCCTTTTATTGATCAAATGCTTGAAAGGTTGGCGAAACATTCTTACTTCTGCTTCTTAGATGGATATTCAGGCTTCTTTCAGATTCCTATCCATCCGAATGATCAAGAAAAGATGACTTTCACATGTCCCTATGGTACATTTGCATACCGCAGAATGCCGTTTGGTCTATGTTGTGCTCCTCCCACTTTTCAGAGATGTATGATGGCAATTTTCTCAGATTTCATTGAAGACATTATGGAGGTTTTTATGGATGACTTCTCAGTTGGTGGAACTTCTTTTGGGGTATGCTTACATAACTTGGAGAAGGTGCTTCATAGATGTCAAGAAGTTAATCTCATTCTCAATTGGGAAAAATGTCACTTTATGGTACAAGAGGGAGTTGTTCTGGGTCATGTTGTTTCGAAGAGAGGCATTGAAGTTGATAAAGCCAAGGTCGAGGTTGTTGAGCGCTTACCACCCCCTACTTCAGTCAAGGGGATAAGAAGTTTTCTTGGTCATGCTGGATTCTATCGCCGCTTCATAAAAGATTTTTCGAAGATTGCTCGACCTCTTACCGAGCTCTTGGGTAAGGAGGTACCTTTTGTGTTCACTGATGCTTGTGTTGAGGCCTTTGAAACGTTAAAGAAAGCTCTTGTTTCTGCTCCAATTATGCAACCACCGGATTGGAGTCTACCATTTGAGATCATGTGTGATGCTAGTGATCAAGCTATTGGTGCAGTCCTAGGCCAAAGGAAAGAAGGAAAGCTGCATGCTATATACTATACAAGCAAGACCTTGGATGGGGCTCAGATTAATTATGCAACAACAGAGAAAGAATTGCTAGCAGTGGTGTATTCTATGGAAAAATTTCGATCCTATCTCGTTGGTTCGAAAGTTATTGTTCACACTGATCATGCAGCTTTGAGATACTTGATGAGTAAGAAGGATGCTAAACCTCGTCTGATTCGTTGGATTTTGCTTCTTCAAGAATTTGACTTAGAGATTAAAGATAAGAAAGGGGCTGAGAACGTGGTTGCTGATCATCTTTCACGCCTTACTCTTGATGAGGATGATGGTAAATCTACTCCAATTGATGATTCTTTTCCTGACGATCATCTACTTTCTCTTGCAAGTCTAGAGGTTCCTTGGTATGCTGACATAGCTAATTTCTTAGCTAGTGGAACTGTTCCTCATGGTTACTCATCGCAGCAAAAGAAGAAATTTTTCTATGATGTGAGGAAGCACTTTTGGGATGATCCTTTTCTTTATAAATCATGTGCAGATGGAGTCATTAAAAGATGTGTTCCATATAATGAGATTTCCTCTATAATCTCACATTGTCACGATTTGCCAAGTGGTGGTCATGCAAGTACTACAAAAACTGTTGCAAAGATTCTTCAGTGCGGTTTTTATTGGCCAACTCTTTTTAAAGATGTCCACCAATATGTTCATTCTTGTGATCGTTGCCAAAGAACGGGGAATATTTCAAGGCGCAATGAGATGCCTCTCAATAGCATTCTTGAAGTGGAGCTTTTTTATGTTTGGGGAGTAGATTTCATGGGACCATTCCCTCCATCTTTTAAGAACAGGTATATCTTGGTAGCGGTGGATTACGTCTCGAAATGGGTTGAAGCCATTGCATCTCCCACTAATGATGCTCGTGTTGTGAGCAAGTTCTTCAAGAAGACGATTTTTCCTAGATTTGGAGTGCCAAGGATTTTGATTAGTGATGGAGGAAAGCATTTTCTCGAAAATCGTTTTGAAGCAATGTTGAAGAAATATGGAGTTTATCATAAGGTGGGACTTAGTAGTCAACTACCGAATTGACTAGTACTCGTAACTAGTTCTTTATCACAGATTGTTGATTATATTTTAAAACAATATATATCGACGATCCAACCATACGGATCTCAAGATATATCTAATTTAGTGATATTCCCAAATTTTCAAAAAATAAAAAATTAATTTGTTTGGAGATCTTAATAATCAACTATCGAATTGACTAAAACTCGAAACTAGTGCTTTGTCACGGATTGTTGATTCTATTTTTTAAAAATTATTTCTCGACGATCCAACTGTACGGATCTCAAGATATTTATCTAATCTAGTGATATTCCCAAATTTTTAAAAAATAAAAAATTAAATTGTTGGAGATTTTAGTAGTCAACTATCGAATTGACTAGTACTCGTAACTAGTGCTTTGTCACGGATTGTTGATTCTATTTTTTAAAAATTATTTCTCGACGATCCAACCATACGGATCTCAAGATATATTAGTGATATTCCCAAATTTTCAAAAAATAAAAAATTAATTTGGTTGGAGATCTTAGTAGTCAACTACCGAATTGACTTGTACTCGTAACTAGTGTTTTGTCACGGATTGTTGATTCTATTTTTTAAATATTATTTCTCGACGATCCAACCGTACGAATCTCAAGATATGTCTAATCTAGTGACATTCCCAAATTTTCAAAAAATAAAAAATTAATTTGGTTGGAGATCTTAGTAGTCAACTACCGAATTGACTTGTACTCGTAGCTAGTGCTTTGTTATGGATTGTTGATTCTATTTTTTACACATTATTTCTCGACGATCCAACCATACGGATCTCAAGATATATCTAAGCTAGTGATATTCTTAAATTTTCAAAAAAGAAAAAATTAATTTGGTTGGAGATCTTAGTAGTCAACTACTGAATTGACTAGTACTCATAACTAGTGTTTTGTCACGGATTGTTGATTCAATTTTTTAAAAAATATATCTCGACGATCCAACCGTACGGATTCAAAGATATATCTAATTTAGTGATATTCTGAAATTTGTAAAAAATAAAAAATTAATTTGTTTTAAAATCTTAGTAGTCAACCATCGAATTGATTGGTACTCGTAACTAGTGTTTTGTCACGGATTGTTGATTCTATTTTTAAAAATTATTTCTCGACGATCCAATTGTACGTATCTCAAGATATATCAAATCTAGTTATATTCTCAAATTTTTAAAAAATAAAAAATTAATTTGGTTAGAGATCTTAGTAGTCAACTACCGAATTGACTAGTACTCGTAACTAGTGCTTTGTCACGGATTGTTGATTCTATTTTTTAAACATTATTTCTCGACGATCCAACCGTACGGATCTGAAGATATATCTAATCTAGTGACATTCCCAAATTTTCAAAAAATAAAAAATTAATTTGGTTGGAGAACATAGTTGTCAACTATCGAATTGACTAGTACTCGTAACTAGTGCTTTGTCACGGATTGTTGATTCTATTTTTTTAAAATTATTTCTCGACGATCCAGCCGTACGGATCTCAAGATATATCTAATATAGTGATATTCCTAAATTTTCAAAAAATAAAATATTAATTTGGTTGGAGATCTTTGTAGTCAACTACCGAATTGACTAATACTCGTAACTATTGTTTTGTCACGGATTGTTGATTTTATTTTTTTTAAATTATTTCTCGACGATCCAACAGTACGGATGTCAAGATATATATAATTTAGTGATATTTCTAAATTTTCAAAAAATAAAAAATATTTTTAAAAAAATTCATGTGTCAAAATTTATTAAATAAGACCGAATATGTCAAAATTAGAACATCACCTATATAACGCTTCCATAAGCGCTATGGAAGTGAATGCACTCACTTAGACATCGTTTCAATAAGCGCTATATAAGTAACTGCACTTTAATTTCTGCCCAGAATATGCAGAATTTATTTATTTATTTGCTAATTATGTGCAGAATTTATTAATTTATATTTGCAAATTGAATTACAATATTATTATATACAAAATATCGTAAGCAATATTCAATGACAATAATAAATATATAGCAAATCAGAAAATATAAAAATTGACAAAACTAAACACATAAAGGTCAAGAAATTATTAATCTATATAAAATTATTTTATGGGATATTTTTCGATTCAGTTATTTTTAATTTCGGATTTACATCGGATTCAAGTCATATTCGGTTCGGGTAAATTTTTATTCGGATTTGATCGGTTCTAATTATAATCGGATACATGGTCATCATTGGATACAGTATTTCGGATAATTTTTGGTTAAATTTCCGGTTCGGTTAATTTTCGGATCGGGTCAAATCGGTTTTCGGATCGTTATCGGATTTGATTAAATTGAACCGGTTTCGGTTCGGATTCGGATTGTTTCGGTTTCGGATACAATTTCGGATAATCTATTTCGGATCCAATTTCGGATTCGGTTCCACATATTTCGGTTCGGTTTTTCGGATCCAGACCCATTTTGCCAGGTCTACATGTGAGTCCATTTTAGTTGCATTTTCATGGCATGCATTTTTCATGATCCCTTAGAATGAGCTGATTCTGATTGATAGGTAGATGTTTAATTGAGTGTGGTGATGATGAGTAGAGGGCTGATTTATAGTTTCTAGGAAATTGACTTGCATGTTACGGGAACAAAATTTTTACACAAACTCATTAGGTGCTTTTGGGCTAGGTTAAGGTCATGCTTGTTTGGATGCTTTGAGATTTAATCACCTGTTTATATTTAGAATTTTCGTTATTCCCTTGATGGCGTAGGAGCATTAAAGTCTAAGTTTGGGGGAAACCAGGGATTTCATGCTAGTTGTATTTATTGTTAAATGATGGCTAGGTGTCAAATGGCTAGTAGCCGGCTCATATTTATATGAGTAGTCTAGGGTTGGAAATGAGAAAGGCTCATTCCAGATTGCAAAAAAAAAAAAAAAAAAAAAGTTAAAAAAAAAAAGAGTCAATAGTTTAATTGTTTATATGCAAAATTAACCAGAGTGAGCTCTTTAATACTCGAGTAATTAAGTCTGAGGGGACTTAGTCCTAGTAACCTAAAGCCCTTGTGGTTTGGGATTGCTGACCTAACACTCGCTACATGGGTATTATTGTATAAGCCTTTTGGGGTCTCATTCATTGCACGGTTAAATAAGCATGCGTATTGTATATAGTGTCATAGTAAAAAAAGCATGAATACTTGGCTAACTTGAATGAGGATGGAGGTGTTCCGAGGTTATGAAGTGTCTACAGTCTATTCTATTTATAAACCTGTGATTGTCTTGGCGAAGGATATGCATGATTTTTGACCTAGTTTTGGGAGTATTTCTGATGAGCATGCACACACGCACGTTTCTGTTCATGTATTGTTAGTATACGGGGACTTAGTCGAGCTCTGCTTGGATTTATTTGCATTCTTTGAGATATTTGCCTGTTAGTTGGTTTTGGTGAGTTTGAATGGGATCTTTGCATTTTTCATATTAGTTGCATTCATGCATTGCATTGCATTAGGTAGAATGGATTTTGTGGGTATATTCACTATAAACCCTCACGAGACCTTACTCGTCCATTAGGGCTACCTAGGGGTTTAAAGGGCTTGTTGCATATGCCAAATGCAACCGTGATCACCTACGGAAGTGGTACTAGTTAGTATAATTATTATGTTAGTTTGCACGAGGACGCGCAAAGTGTTAAGTGTGGGGATATTTGATAGAGTGTATTTTTATATATATTTTATATGATTTTATTCCCACATTTACGGTGCTTTTGTGAATAATCGTGTAGATTTAATTAGTTTTTGATGATTTTTTGTGTGAAGTGTTTCAGGTGTTCTATTTAAATTTTTGGAGGAAATTCTGAAAAAGATAATGGAAGAAAGCAAGTTGCAGAAAAAGAAAAGAAAAAAATAAATAACAGAAATTTTATGTTGGGGGTGCGGGATTGTAAGCTGCGGTGCAAAAATCTATTTTCATGGACAGAAATTTCTTGCTTGCGGTGCGAATTTTCACACTGGCGTGCATAAAGCTCTGTTACTATACTAAATTGAGGCTGCTTTCCTTCTTGTACCTGACGCGTCCCACCAGCCTATTTCCAAATCACACGCGCATCACTTCTGTTTGCTACACACGCGCGACTTTTATGGTTACACAGCAGGCGCGTGACGCGCACGCGGAGCAAGGCGAGTGGTCAGTGTCCTGCGCCAGTGCATGTCCACAGTTTTTTTATTTTTGAGCAAGCCAATTTGTTCCTGTACATGATTTTAATTGTAAAAATAGTGGGCCTCGAATTTAATTAGGAGAAGGATTTTAGCCTTGTAACGAGAGATAAAAACACTGGGAAGTTTTAGAATCAGGGGGATCGAAAAAATATTAATATACACACAACTTGGTAAACACTTTCTTCTGGAGATTTTTAGGAGAATATTTATTTTCTTTGAAGATCAAGATTAAAGGTTTTTTCTTCTATTCTTATAATTATGTGTTCAATTATTAATTCTTGTTTTATTAATTCAATCATGAGTGAGTAGATAATTAATCTAGGGTTAAGTAGAACCCTAGTTATGATTGATGTGTGATTTTCCCAATTCCCCCAATTTGATTGTTTAATTGCTCTTGCTTATTGAGTTGTTTTAATTAGCAATTACAAATCAGACGTGATTATGTGTATTGTTTGAACCAATATCTAATTATCAACGAGAGTTGGATTAGATGGTTGTGATTTATCCATTAAGAACATGAAATTCTCCATGAGAATAGGTAGAATGGATTGTTAGGAATTTAGGGTGCTATAATTAATGTCTCTAATATGCATGATACCATGAGAATAGGCTTGATTGTATTTTAAGAGAAGCCATTAAGACTCGAGAGAGGTTATTGGTATTTATAGGGCGCATCTTTCCTGTTGAGCAGCGTACGATTAATTGGGGCGGGAATTCACAATTGCATCAATTCATGCTAGTGGGGACACTTAATTCTGGATGTTTTAAATATTTGATTTAATATAAACACAATTCGCTTAGCATAAGTTTAGTTTAATAAAATTCTCAATATTAATTGTGTTACTTGCTTAGCCGAATTAAATCAGAAACAACTAGTGATTGATACGTTTGTCTCTGTGGTATCGACTCTGACTTACCCTACTACATAGTTAGAAGGATTTGTTAGATATTATTATTTGATAGGCACGCGACAGCCTTGTCAATTTTAGTAGTCAACTATTGAATTGACTAGTACTCGTAACTAGTGCTTTGTCACGGATTGTTGTTTCTATTTTTTAAATATAGTTTCTCGACGATCCAACCGTACGGATCTCAAGATATATCTAATCTAGTGATATTACCAAATTTTAAAAATATAAAAAATAATTTGGTTGGAGATCTTAGTAGTCAACTACCGAATTGACTAGCACTCGTAACTAGTGCTTTGTCACGAATTGTTGATTCTATTTTTTAAAAATTATTTATCGAAGATCCAACCGTACGGATCGCAAGATATATCTAATCTAGTGATATTCCCAAATTTTCAAAAAATAAAAAATTAATTTGGTTGGAGATCTTAGTAGTCAACTACCGAATTGACTAGTACTCGTAACTAGTTCTTTATCACAGATTGTTGATTATATTTTAAAACAATATATATCGACGATCCAACCATACGGATCTCAAGATATATCTAATTTAGTGATATTCCCAAATTTTCAAAAAATAAAAAATTAATTTGTTTGGAGATCTTAATAATCAACTATCGAATTGACTAGTACTCGTAACTAGTGCTTTGTCACGGATTGTTGATTCTATTTTTTAAAAATTATTTCTCGACGATCCAACTGTACGGATCTCAAGATATATATCTAATCTAGTGATATTCCCAAATTTTTATGTTAGAAATGATTGATGAGAACAGTGTTTGAAAGCTAAAGTCAGAAAACAGAGTTTAGCTGGAAGCAGTCAGAGTTTAGTTAAACACTGACTGGAAGCGCAACAGAGGTTGTTAAACTCTGTAGCGGTATTGTCTGAAGAGTCAACAGTGTTTGTAGATTATTTCAAGATGAATATGGAAGCAATATCTTTGAAGATTGGAAAGCTGTCAAAGAGATTGAGTTGACTTGGAAGACTGAAGCAATCGTGATTGATATCAATTGTATAGCTTTATTTTAGGAGAATCAGTTACTGATTGTACGAAGCTGTATGTTCTATAAATACAGTTAGGTTAACCCTAGAAGGGTAATCGAACATTGAAAAAATTCATTGATTGTAACCTAAGCAGCTCTCTGTGATATTTACATCACTGAGAGAGGAATTATTAATTCCAAACAGTTTTTAATTGTTAAACAGTGTGTTCTTGTTAAGTTACTCATACAGTATTTGATTGCTTATTGTGTATTCGACCTAACAAGTGGTATCAGAGCCTAATCTGTTACTTTATTACAGTTAAAGATCCAAACACAAGAGTAATCAATGGCAGAGATACCTCCACCATCTGAGAAAGCCCCTACTACTGTTAGTAGGTATGAGACAATAAGGGTTCCTATACTTAGGCCATCAGAGTATGCAATTTGGAAGGTGAAAATGACCATGTTTCTGGAGGCTACAGATCCAGAATACCTTGATAGAATATATGAAGGACCTCACAAACCAACAAAATTATCTGCTGCTGCTGCTGGTGAGGAATCAAAGGTCATTCCAAAGGAAAAGAAAGATCTAACTGCTGAGGATCTTTCATCTATTGCAAAGGATGCAAAAGTGAGACATTTACTTCACAGTGCATTAGACAATGTTATGTCTAATAAAGTGATTAACTGCACCACTGCAAAGGAAATATGGGATGCACTTGAGGTTAGATGTCAAGGAACACCTGCAATTAAGAAGAACAGAAGGAACATACTCACTCAGGAGTATGAGCATTTTGAGGCAAAATCTGATGAAACCATGACAGAAACTTTTGACAGATTCTGTAAACTGCTCAATGATTTGTCATTGGTGAACAAAGAGTATGATTTAGAAGATTCAAATCTCAAGTTTCTTCTCTCTCTACCTGAAAAGTGGGATGTGAAAACAACCACTATAAGAGATAATTATGAACTTGGTGAAACAGAGATTGATGAAATTTATGGACTGCTCAAAACCCGTGAATTGGAATTGGAGCAGAGAAACAAAAGATCTAGTAGAAAGTCAAAGTCTGTTGCTCTTAAGGTTGAGGAGAAACCATCAAAGAAGGAAGCATCAAGGAGAAAGGCAAAAGGGAAAGCCTTAGTCATACATTCAGAGAATGAGTCATCAAACACTGATGTTGACTCAAACAAAGATGGATCATCTGATTCTGAAGATGATGAAGAGATGATGCAAATGGCTGCTTTGATGGTAAAGACCTTCAAGAAGATGGGATACAAGAACTTCAAGAAGGGAAAGAGATTCTCCAGGGACTACTCAAAGTCTGACAAGAAGAATTTCAAGAAATCTGAGGGAAAGGACTTCAAATCTGGTAAGAAAGATAAGTCTGAAATTCAATGCTACAAGTGTAAGGAGATGGGACACTATGCTCCTGAGTGCAAGAAGGGTAAAACTGAAAAGGCACTCTACACCAAAGGCAGAGATTGGGCAGACACTTCAGATTCAGAGGAGGAAGTCAACTATGCTCTCATGGCTACTACTCAGACTGAAAATGATGATCTCAAGGTACCTCCAACTACCTATGCTTATAACACTGATAATATAACTGAATTGAGAATTTATCTTAAAGCATTGCATATCAGTTATAGGGATCAGACTTTAGAAAATGAGAGGATAAAGTCTGAGTGTTCTCAACTCAAAGAAAGAAATAAACTTGTTGAGGAACAGCTAGAGAACATGAATAAAATTCAAAAAGAGAGAGATGATGCAGTGTTTATTGAACAGGAGTTGCTAGGTAAGTATAAGCAACTAGAATCTGAATTGGAGGATACTAAACACATCATTAAAACTTGGACACACTCTGGTAAAGACACTCAAGAAGTGTTTCAGTCAGATACAGTAGGTCTAGGTTACTCTGTAGGAGATGAACTTAGATTTGAAAATCAGGTAAAGGTTAGACCACATTGTTCATCTGAGGGTAATGTCATGGGAACAGGTGGACCTAAGACTGAAGCACAGAAAAAGGCTGTTAAAGAGTCATATGCTAAAACTTTTGTTAAAGAGGCTAACATTGGTTTAATGACAGATAAACAACTCAAGCATAAGCTTAAGGAAATAAAGTCTGTCAACATACAGAGAATGCCTAAGAAAAACAGAAATGGAAAGGTAGGCATAACCTCAGGAATTAAGCCAATGCTTGCTTCATTAGCTCCTAGAAAAACATGCTTTAATTGTGGTAGCACTAATCATCTTGCTAGTTTCTGCAGTAAGAATAAAAACATTAATTCTTTTCCCTCTAAAACTGCAGTAAAGAGTGATTATGTGAGAACAAGACCACAGACTTTATGCAAACACTGTGGAAGTACTTGGCATTCTATTTACACTTGCAGAGATTATCATGCTATTTACTATAATTACTATGAACTCAAACCAAATTTGAAATGGGTTAAAGTAAACTCTGCAAATGTAAACTCTGAAAAAGTTAGCTTAAACTCTGTTAATGAAAATTCCGCTGCAAAAGTTAACAGAATTAAGAAAGCCAAAGGATCCAAGCAAGTCTGGATCCTTAAAACTAATAATCAGTGATTGTTTGTGATTGCAGGGCACCAGGGTTAGTACCCTAGTTGTGGACAGTGGATGTTCAGGACACATGACAGGAAATAAAGCCCTGCTATCAGAGTTTGAGGAGAAGGCTGGCCCAGAAGTTTCCTATGGAGATGGCAACATAGGACATACACTGGGATATGGCAATATTAATCTTGGAAATGTCATCATCACAAATGTAGCTCTGGTTCCAGGACTCAAGCATGATCTGCTATCTGTGAGTCAAATCTGTGACAGAGGATATCATGTGGATTTTCAACCTGAATATTGTCAAGTGATCAGTAAATCTACAGGGAAAGTTGCTCTAGTTGGAAACAGACACAATAACATCTATGAAATTAAATTGTCAACAAACACTGATGGCAAAGCAGTGTGTCTGTCTACAAGGATGTCCAGTGAAGAGAGTTGGAAATGGCACAAGAAACTCTCTCATTTGAACCTGAACAACATCAATGAGCTAATCAAGAATGATCTTGTAAGAGGTCTACTAAAGTCTTTATTGAATGTAGAAGGACTGTGTGATTCTTGTCAAAAGGCCAAACAGAGAAAAGCCACCTTCAAAAGCAAAACTGAGTCTTCAATTGTTGATCCTTATCATCTACAACATGTTGATCTTTTTGGTCCAGTGAATGTGATGTCTCTTGGAAAGAAGAAATATGCTCTTGTCATTGTTGATGAGTATACCAGGTACACATGGGTATATTTTCTTGCAAAGAAGGATGAAACTGCATTAACACTGGCAGAACATATATTACAACTGGAAAAAGGGTCAGAAAATCAAGTGAAGATAATCAGAAGTGACAATGGAACTGAGTTCAGGAATTCATCAATGGAAGAATTTTGCAAGAGTAAAGGGATAAAACAAGAGTTTTCTGCACCTGGCACTCCACAACAAAATGGTGTAGTGGAGAGGAAGAACAGAACCTTGATAGAAGCTGCTAGAACCATGCTAGATGAAGCAAAGTTGCCAACATATTTCTGGGCAGAAGCAGTTCAAACTGCTTGTTTTACTCAAAATGCAACACTGATCAACAAGCATGGTAAAACACCATATGAAATGGTGAAGAAGAAAAAGCCAAATCTAAAATATTTTCATATTTTTGGATGCAAATGCTTTGTGTTGAAGACTCATCCTGAACAGTTGACCAAGTTTGACCTAAAGGCAGATGAAGGAATTTTTGTTGGCTATCCACTGTCAACAAAGGCATTCAGAGTTTATAATCTGAGAACTAGAGTGATCATGGAATCAATTCATGTGTCATTTGATGACAAGAAAATAACTGGACTTGAAGATGTAAATGAACATGATCAACTGCACTTTGAAAATGAAGAATTATTCTCTGAAAAAGTAAACTCTGATCAGACTGATTTAACAAACTCTGTTCATCTAAACTCTGAACCTCTACTGGTAAATACTGAAGAAACTCTTCAATCAGAACCAAGGGAAGAACCAGTTGAGGGGGAGCATGAAGAATCACATCAAAGTGATAATTCAAACACTGAAAGTGACTCAGTTAATGATTCTGAATCAAACTCTGTTGATTCAAACTCTGTTGATTCAAACTCTGTTGATAATTCTGAGAAGTCACATTCAGGGGGAGCATCAGAAAATGAAGAAAGGCACCAAGAAAATCAGGAGAGTATGGATCAAGGGGGAGGATCACATGATGACAGAAGCAATCTGCCTTCTGCAAGAAAATGGACTAAATCTCACACACCTGATTTGATTATTGGTGATCCAGATGCAAAAGTAAGGACAAGAAGTGCAACAACAAATGAATGTCTGTTTCATGCATTCTTGTCACAAACTGAGCCAAAGAAAGTGGAAGAAGCTCTTAAAGATGCTGACTGGATAACAGCAATGCAAGAAGAGCTAAATGAATTTGAAAGAAATGAAGTGTGGACACTTGTACCAAGGCCCAAGAACAGATCCATTGTTGGTACTAAATGGGTTTTCAGGAATAAAACTGACAGTGAGGGTGTTATCACAAGGAACAAGGCAAGACTGGTTGCAAAAGGCTACTCACAACAGGAAGGAATAGACTATGATGAAACATTTGCTCCAGTGGCTAGATTGGAGGCAATCAGAATTTTTCTAGCATATGCCTCTCATATGAAATTCAAAGTGTTTCAGATGGATGTAAAAAGTGCATTTTTGAATGGAAAACTTGAAGAAGAAGTGTTTGTGGAACAACCACCAGGGTTTGTAGATCCAAAATATCCAGATTATGTCTACAGGTTAGACAAGGCACTCTATGGACTTAAGCAGGCACCAAGGGCATGGTATGAAACCCTTGCCAAATTTCTACTAGAAAGTGGATTTCACAGAGGTACTATTGACAAAACTCTGTTTTACTTCCAAAATGGTAGTGACTTGCTTTTAGTTCAGATATATGTGGATGACATTATTTTTGGGTCTACTAATGATAAACTCTGCAAGAAGTTTGCCAAACTCATGCAGTCAAGATATCAAATGAGTATGATGGGAGAGCTTAGTTATTTTCTAGGCCTACAGGTGAAGCAAACAGATGATGGAATTTTTATAAATCAAGCAAAATATACCAGAAACCTTCTCAAGAAATTTGGTATGCTTGATTGTTCATCTGCAACAACTCCCATGGCAACTGCAACAAAATTGGACAAAGATGCAGGGTCATAAGTAGATATGACAAGTTACAGAGGAATGATTGGTTCTTTACTTTATTTGATAGCTAGCAGACCTGATATCATGTATGCAACTTGTTTGTGTGCAAGGTTCCAGGCAAATCCAAGAGAACCACATTTAACAGCAGTAAAGAGGATATTCAAGTACCTCAAGGGCACTATGACTTTGGGGCTGTGGTATCCAAGAGAATCAGAGTTTAAACTTCTTGGTTATTCAGATGCAGACTTTGCTGGATGTAAGATAGACAGAAAAAGCACCAGTGGAAGTTGTCAATTTCTGGGTGACAGACTTGTTTCCTGGTACAGCAAGAAACAGAAGTCAATATCTACATCTACAGCTGAAGCAGAGTATATTGCTGCTGGTAGCTGCTGTGCACAGATTTTATGGATGAAGAATCAACTGCTGGATTATGGATTAAGGTATACCAAGATACCTATTTACTGTGATAATCAAAGTGCTATTGCAATGACAGGTAATCCAGTACAACATTCAATGACAAAGCACATCAGCATAAGGTATCACTTCATCAGAGAGCATGTAGAGGAAGGGAACATTGAGCTTCACTTTGTGTCTACAGAACAACAACTTGCAGATATCTTCACCAAGCCATTGAGTGAAGCTACATTTACAAGACTGGTCAATGAACTAGGAATGGTCTCTAGTTTTGACTAGAGATGTTGGTTAGACTCAAAAACTTATTGCTCATTTTTTTTTTGTAAATTGTTAAGTGCTATGTGAACCTTAGTATTAAATTCTGTTATGCATGCTTATGTTTAAAACTTTTTAAACTCTGTTAGCATGTCTGTCTGTTAAACACTGTTAACATGTTAGATACACTCAGTGAATTCAGAATTGATTATTGTCTGAATGAAAACACCAATGAAGAAAAATGTATGAAGCATGATTCTCAGTAAATAAATCATGATTCTTTCTGAGTCACTGTAATCTAATCAGACTTTGTGCAGTAAATCAACACAGCATGATACTGTTTCATATTTATAGCATCTCTTAGTTTATTCAGTCCTAAACTCTGAGTCTATGAATATTGTGTGCATTGCCTCTCATAAATAATTTTGGTTATTGATGAACTCTAAACTCTGATAAGTGACATTCTGTTTCCAAAGGTATGGTTCATGATGATTCCTTGTTTGTACTTGTGAAAACCATAAAACTTGAGATGTGTCATTGATTAGTTTGGTGAGTTCAGATTCATGTCTACAACCTGTGAGAGTTTGAGCCAAATCAGTGATTGATACATTTTCTATCAATCAGTATTTATTGTTGTGTGATATTCATCAGGTAGTATGTTTCTCTAGAACTTGTATTAGACCATTTTGAGACTACATGATATGTGTGTGCATGAAAATGATAAAGGCAATAGGATTTACCATTTCTTCAAACACTGTTCAAAAATTCTTTTGAACTTTGTTCAAACACTGTATAAACACTGTTCATAAATTCCATCCTTAGTAAACCCCTTTGAGCCTTATTAACTGCTCATTTTTCTTATACTCTGAAGTGTTAAGAGCAGTTATATTTATTTTTTTTCTTTCTCAAGCAGATGAGTGTTTCTCAAGAAAAGAAAAGTTTACTCAGTATATATGCTAAATAAATAAAAAAAAAAAAGGGCATATATACTGATCTTGTACAAATATGTACTGAATACTTTGTTCTATTAAGATGTTCAGCTTGAAGTCACTCATGAATAAAACATCTCTTTTCATCTGTTTGATCTTACTCCATTTAAACCCTGAATAAAGTCCTTTTGATTTGTGAATACATGTACTCAAAGTAGTGTAGAATTGGTGGACATTCAAGCATATGGTAGATTCTACTATTTCTGATTGAATGTGAGAGTAAACATTTCACCTAAACACTTGTGTGTTTGAGAGTTTGTGAGATTATCCAGTTCATGACTGTTATTCACTGAATGAAACTCTGATTTCTATCTCTTGATCTTTTTGTCTTCAAAGACTGTGTGCTTACTTGGATAAATCATGGACATCAAAGGGAATAGAAGTTTTCAGATTTCTGTATTACAGTAACTACAGAGTTTAGCATTCATCAAACAATCAGCGTTTAATATGAGAGTTTGTGCATTCAGTGGTTATTGATTTTTGTTATGGATTTTATGAAATATTAGATGCTCTAAAAATTGATTTCAGTAAACTCTGCTTCACACACACTTAATTCACAACTGTGCAATTTTTGAAAGGGTTTTAGTGATAAAGTTGGATAATTGATAAACACTGTTGAGTTGTGTTAAGTACTCTGAGGTAAAATCTCATTGAGATGATTTGACTATTTTGCAGTAATTGGGGTAGTTGACAACTGTTAATTAGTGTAATTGTCGTGATTATAGGAATGACAGCGGTAATTATTAAGTGATCCATTGGTTGTTTGACACGTGTCCCATGTTAATGTCCCACTCACACACTACTCTACAACAGTTGCGCGCTTTTACTAAATAAACGATTGAGTTTTAATTTTACTCAAATCGTCTTTAGTCTCTTACTCTATATCGATTCACATTCACCCACTCACAGTTACTTGCATACTCATTCACTTTCACACTTCTCATATACTCTCCTTCATATTTTGATAAACACTTACAGTGCATACACATCTTTTCTCTGAATATCTTCGTATCACATTTTACTGATGGCAACTAAAGCGTTTGATGCAGCAGGGTTAGTTTTTCTCCCTAGTAACTATGCAGCACCGTTGGAGACTGTAAATGCTCCAGAGGCGTTTCATGTGTTCCAAAATTTCTTGAAAGACTCTGAAATAGGGAAGGCTCTAACAGCACCACCTACACTATCTGCTTCACAAATTGCTACTTTCTGGACAAACTCTGAATATGATGATGGAGGAGAGTCTGGCACTCCAACAATCATTTTCACTCATGATGAATCAGAGTATATTATTACTCCAACTACTGTTAGGGATGCTCTGGATTTTGAGACACACACTTCTTACAGTGTTGTTGGTCATGATCGTTTGAGGACAATGTTGGAGCAAATTGGATGTGCAGGAAACTTGAATAAGATAGGGTCTTTGAGACGACCAAGTTTGAGAAAGGAATGGAGTTTCTTCTTCGATTGTATAACAAGGGCTTTTGGAAAGAAGACAACAAACTGGGATGCACTTCCTCTGGATACTCTCAAAATTGGTCATGCTCTACTATATGGAGGTAACTTCGATTTTGGTAGACTAGTACTAATGAACTTGGGAGAGCGTTTGTCTGAGACTACTACTGTTTATTTTGCTCGTTTTTGTCAACTGCTATTTACTGCCTGTGTGCCTAACATTCCAATTGATGAAGCTGATGTGATTCAGCCCTTTCAAGTTGCTAAAAGAATGTTTTCTGATTTGACAAACAAAGATATCACTAAACAGCAAATACCAGATATGTTTATGCCTTTAGCCCTACAAAACTATGTAAACCAACCACAAGACCCTCAATCACCACAACAAATGCCTGAACCAATAGACACCATAAACTCTGAACCAACACCTACAACACCCACACCCACTGTACCTACTACATCTCATCAACCACAACCAGAAACAATAAACTCTCCAACAATAAACTCTCCACCATTAAACACTAAAACCTCAAACACTGAAATCTTAAACACTGAAACCTTAAACTCTGAGCCAGCACCTACTGAACAACCCAAAACCAAGCAAAAAAGAAAGAAACACACTGCCCAAAACACTAAACACTCAAAGGCTAAACAAACAATACCTGGAGCTGTTTATACAAGAAGGAAGAAACAGAAAGCAAACAGACCTTCCCTTTCACCACCAAGAGAGAGCTCAAGTGAAGATGAAGAGGAGAATGTGGTGCCTCCAATCAAGAAAAGGAGATTAATTCTTTCTGATTCAGATGAAGAGAATGTTGTTGAAGCTCCAGAGGTGGTTTCTCAGCAAACACCTACTGTTGAGGTTACAGTGAATGTTGATATACCTGCAGAGGTTGAAATGCCTGCAGAGGATATTATGGTTGACAAAGTTGAAATACCTACAGAGGATAAAATGCCTGTAGAAGAGGATCACAGAGATGGTTTTTCACCAGTGAATGATGTTCCTGAATCAATTCTTGATCCTATCTCACCTATTGTTCATGTTGAAGCTCCTGGTGTAGCTGATGAGCCTGCAGTAAATGTTCCTGAAGCTGCAGTATCACACACAGAGCTGGTATCTTCTCCAATTCAAGACAAAGGTGATGAAGTTGATCAGGCAACTAAGGTGATTTCTGAATCTATGCCTGTTGAAGATACAAATATAAACTCTGTTGCAGTTCCTGTGCAACATGAGGATACTATTGAAGAAAATGCAAAAGTTGTTGGAGAAACTGTGGCTGACACAGCTCAGCACAGTGATTCTTTAAAGGATGCTCAAGTTAAAAATGCAAGTGCTGAGAGTAAATCTGAAAGTAGTGCAAACTCTGATTCTTTTGTGAGTGCACCAGCACAAACAGATAATAAGCATAAACTTTTTGATCAGCCTTGTCCATCTCATGCAGTTGAAGTAGAGCATCTTGCTAAATCTGCTGAAAATTGGTATAAACAAGATTGCATTTTTCCAAAAGGAAGAGCATCTGAGTTTGTTAAGCAAACTGCAAAGCAAATTTCAAATCCAGAGATCTTATCCTGTTTAAAGGCAACTGTGGTGCAAGTCAAGACTCTGGAAGGCAATTTTGCTGAAACAAAACAAGAGATTGCTTCTTTAAAGACTGAGATACAGTCAAGAGAATTGAAGATGGATAGAGAGTCTAAAATAAAAGCTGTTCAGCTGTCTAAAGTTCAAGACACTCTCTTTGCCAGGCTAGGACAAGTTGAAGAAAATCAGACTGCTTTGTTTTCTAAGGTGGATTCCATTGCTAACTCTTCAGAGCTCATTACATCAATACTCATTCCTGATGATGTCAAAAAGGGGGAGAGAGTTGCTAAGTCAAAATGCAAAGTTTCTCAAACTCTGACTAAAAAGGATGATGCTGGAGATGGAGGGGCAAGTGAAAAGAGTAAGGTATTAAACTCTGAAAGGCAAACTCTGAGATCTGGCAAATCTTTTAAATCACAGTCTGTTGGAATAAACACTGAAACTCAAGGTACTTCAAAGACCAAGAGTTTGGAATTAACATCAAATCCAAAGACTGATGAAGAGTTAGCTGTTAAGCTTTTCATGGAAGAGAATGCAGAAGGAGTTACAATAGAAGATGCTAAAGCAGAAGAGAAGAGTTTACAAGAAAAGCATTTGAAAGCTCTAAAGTCTGAAAAAGTAAAGAAGAATGTGAAAGTTGCTAAAGCTGCAAAGCCTGTTCTTAAAGGCATTCAAATCAAAGAACCTGTTGGTACAAATCAAAGAATGCAAGTATTCAGAAAACCAACAGATGCAGAAGCCAAGCAAAAGCTGAAAAGTATAGTTACAACCTCTGTTGATACACATGTTGTACAGAAGAATGAAAACACAACCTCTGTTGCTGCACAAGTTGTGACCACACCATTATTGTCTTCTCAGTTGAAATCAACATTTAAGAAGGGTGTTCCTCATGATTCAAGACTAGAAGCTACAATTCCAATGGATTTTACTGATGGTAGAGCTTTATCTGGTAAAGTTGGATACAACAAAGGAGGCATAGGCTCACACAGAGATAAAAGGCAATATGTTGGTCCTAGAGATCCTTCTTCACTGTCTGTTCCAGGTCGTGGTGTCACTCAAGAGAGTTTGGACAAACTGGAGTCAGTACAGCTTGTATATCAGAAGAGTCTAGAAAAGGATTTCTTGCTATATTTCATGGCTGATGGAACAGTATTTAAAGTCTCTGAAAAGGATATCGAATTAAAGTATGCTGAAGAACTTGAATATGTCCTATATATTTTCAGAGTGAGAAATCAAAGAGCTCAGTCAGTTGCAAATGTGCTCAGACAGAGAATGATTCAGAACCTTGCAAGAAGACAAATGAAAATCAACAGTAAGTATGTTCCTAAATACAGAGATTGGAATGGCAATCTGATAGAAATGGAGAAAGGAACTACAAAGCTGAAAACAGATCTTGGAATTACTGTTCTGGATTTCAATGTAAAATCTGAAGAGGTGAAATACATAAGGTTGGGAAATGAGATGAGAAGAAACAAAATCTACGATCTTAGAGCTGCTATCTATCAAACTGATGAGAATGATCCTCAGTTGAGAGAAATCAAAGAAGCTATGCAGATAGAGCTTGAAAATGCTGAAAGAAGGTTGCTTATAGACTATCTCAGAACAATGCCTGATCTGCAAGAGATTAGAAATTAAAGTCTGTAAGAATTTTCTTATTTTCTGTAGAATTTGTTAAGTAATAGCTTAAACTCTGTTTGTATGTTAAACACTGTAAAACTTTGTATTTGTTTTGACATCATCATTTACTGTAAACTTGTACATTTTTGCTAATGGACAAGTTGGGGGAGATTGTTAGAAATGATTGATGAGAACAGTGTTTGAAAGCTAAAGTCAGAAAACAGAGTTTAGCTGGAAGCAGTCAGAGTTTAGTTAAACACTGACTGGAAGCGCAACAGAGGTTGTTAAACTCTGTAGCGGTATTGTCTGAAGAGTCAACAGTGTTTGTAGATTATTTCAAGATGAATATGGAAGCAATATCTTTGAAGATTGGAAAGCTGTCAAAGAGATTGAGTTGACTTGGAAGACTGAAGCAATCGTGATTGATATCAATTGTATAGCTTGATTTTAGGAGAATCAGTTACTGATTGTACGAAGTTGTATGTTCTATAAATACAGTTAGGTTAACCCTAGAAGGGTAATCGAACATTGAAAAAATTCATTGATTGTAACCTAAGCAGCTCTCTGTGATATTTACATCACTGAGAGAGGAATTATTAATTCCAAACAGTTTTTAATTGTTAAACAGTGTGTTCTTGTTAAGTTACTCATACAGTATTTGATTGCTTATTGTGTATTCGACCTAACATTTTAAAAAATAAAAAATTAAATTGTTGGAGATTTTAGTAGTCAACTATCGAATTGACTAGTACTCGTAACTAGTGCTTTGTCACGGATTGTTGATTCTATTTTTTAAAAATTATTTCTCGACGATCCAACCATATGGATCTCAAGATATATTAGTGATATTCCCAAATTTCCAAAAAATAAAAAATTAATTTGGTTGGAGATCTTAGTAGTCAACTACCGAATTGACTAGTACTCGTAACTAGTGTTTTGTCACGGATTGTTGATTCTATTTTTTAAATATTATTTCTCGACGATCCAACCGTATGAATCTCAAGATATGTCTAATCTAGTGACATTCCCAAATTTTCAAAAAATAAAAAATTAATTTGGTTGGAGATCTTAGTAGTCAACTACCGAATTGACTAGCACTCGTAACTAGTGCTTTGTCACGAATTGTTGATTCTATTTTTTAAAAATTATTTATCGAAGATCCAACCGTACGGATCGCAAGATATATCTAATCTAGTGATATTCCCAAATTTTCAAAAAATAAAAAATTAATTTGGTTGGAGATCTTAGTAGTCAACTACCGAATTGACTAGTACTCGTAACTAGTTCTTTATCACAGATTGTTGATTATATTTTAAAACAATATATATCGACGATCCAACCATACGGATCTCAAGATATATCTAATTTAGTGATATTCCCAAATTTTCAAAAAATAAAAAATTAATTTGTTTGGAGATCTTAATAATCAACTATCGAATTGACTAGTACTCGAAACTAGTGCTTTGTCACGGATTGTTGATTCTATTTTTTAAAAGTTATTTCTCGACGATCCAACTGTACGGATCTCAAGATATATATCTAATCTAGTGATATTCCCAAATTTTTAAAAAATAAAAAATTAAATTGTTGGAGATTTTAGTAGTCAACTATCAAATTGACTAGTACTCGTAACTAGTGCTTTGTCACGGATTGTTGATTCTATTTTTTAAAAATTATTTCTCGACGATCCAACCATACGGATCTCAAGATATATTAGTGATATTCCCAAATTTTCAAAAAATAAAAAATTAATTTGGTTGGAGATCTTAGTAGTCAACTACCGAATTGACTAGTACTCGTAACTAGTGTTTTGTCACGGATTGTTGATTCTATTTTTTAAATATTATTTCTCGACGATCCAACCGTACGAATCTCAAGATATGTCTAATCTAGTGACATTCCCAAATTTTCAAAAAATAAAAAATTAATTTGGTTGGAGATCTTAGTAGTCAACTACCGAATTGACTTGTACTCGTAGCTAGTGCTTTGTTACGGATTGTTGATTCTATTTTTTACACATTATTTCTCGACGATCCAACCATACGGATCTCAAGATATATCTAAGCTAGTGATATTCCTAAATTTTCAAAAAAGAAAAAATTAATTTGGTTGGAGATCTTAGTAGTCAACTACTGAATTGACTAGTACTCATAACTAGTGTTTTGTCACGGATTGTTGATTCAATTTTTTAAAAAATATATCTCGACGATCCAACCGTACGGATTCAAAGATATATCTAATTTAGTGATATTCTGAAATTTGTAAAAAATAAAAAATTAATTTGTTTTAAAATCTTAGTAGTCAACCATCGAATTGATTGGTACTCGTAACTAGTGTTTTGTCACGGATTGTTGATTCTATTTTTAAAAATTATTTCTCGACGATCCAACTGTACGTATCTCAAGATATATCAAATCTAGTTATATTCTCAAATTTTCAAAAAATAAAAAATTAATTTGGTTAGAGATCTTAGTAGTCAACTACCGAATTGACTAGTACTCGTAACTAGTGCTTTGTCACGGATTGTTGATTCTATTTTTTAAACATTATTTCTCGACGATCCAACCGTACGGATCTGAAGATATATCTAATCTAGTGACATTCCCAAATTTTCAAAAAATAAAAAATTAATTTGGTTGGAGAACATAGTTGTCAACTATCGAATTGACTAGTACTCGTAACTAGTGCTTTGTCACGGATTGTTGATTCTATATTTTTAAAATTATTTCTCGACGATCCAGCCGTACGGATCTCAAGATATATCTAATATAGTGATATTCCTAAATTTTCAAAAAATAAAATATTAATTTGGTTGGAGATCTTAGTAGTCAACTACCGAATTGACTAATACTCGTAACTATTGTTTTGTCACGGATTGTTGATTTTATTTTTTTTAAATTATTTCTCGACGATCCAACAGTACGGATGTCAAGATATATATAATTTAGTGATATTTCTAAATTTTCAAAAAATAAAAAATATTTTTAAAAAAATTCATGTGTCAAAATTTATTAAATAAGACCGAATATGTCAAAATTAGAACATCACCTATATAACGCTTCCATAAGCGCTATGGAAGTGAATGCACTCCCTTAGACATCGTTTCAATAAGCGCTATATAAGTAAATGCACTTTAATTTCTGCCCAGAATATGCAGAATTTATTTATTTATTTGCTAATTATGTGCAGAATTTATTAATTTATATTTGCAAATTGAATTACAATATTATTATATACAAAATATCGTAAGCAATATTCAATGACAATAATAAATATATAGCAAATCAGAAAATATAAAAATTGACAAAACTAAACACATAAAGGTCAAGAAATTATTAATCTATATAAAATTATTTTATGGGATATTTTTCGATTCAGTTATTTTTAATTTCGGATTTACATCGGATTCAAGTCATATTCGGTTTGGGTAAATTTTTATTCGGATTTGATCGGTTCTGATTATAATCGGATACATGGTCATCATTGGATACAGTATTTCGGATAATTTTTGGTTAAATTTCCGGTTCGGTTAATTTTCGGATCGGGTCAAATCGGTTTTCGGATCGTTATCGGATTTGATTAAATTGAACCGGTTTCGGTTCGGATTCGGATTGTTTCGGTTTCGGATACAATTTCGGATAATCTATTTCGGATCCAATTTCGGATTCGGTTCCACATATTTCGGTTCGGTTTTTCGGATCCAGACCCATTTTGCCAGGTCTAATTGTAACCATGATTAATTCACTAACTATTATTATGTATTTTTTTTATGGATGATAGCCATGTGATGAACTAGAATTTGACAGTTTCACTAATTCGTGGTATTGTATCCTTGCACAGAAATTTTCCATTTTGATCTACCAGAATTGTTACGAAGTTGCTAAATACACGTATGTCAACTTAACGGCTTAAACCAGAGCTAGATATATAATTCATTACTTTGCATCTTCTGTAGCACAAAATAAATGCCAAAGACAAAAGGAGTTTAGCTTTTACATGTAGAATTCGCTAACTTCCCACTGATTCTGTGATACATAAACCATCTGCTGTTTACAAATAATCAGTACAACTATGGCCTCCATTTAATAACAGTAGTTGAACATACAAACCCACCGAGGACAATATAAAATTCTTGGCACCTAGATGTGATAAAATGACTAATCCTCACAAATCTGTGATCCAGTGATCAATCCTCACAAATTTCTGATTCCTCCCAGGATGTCCTTTATTAGGGGATATTTTGGTTTTATTAAATATAAATATATGTATAATTATATATAGTGTTAAATAAAAGGTAAATTTTAACCATAGAACATCTATTACCTTTATTAATAAGCGAAACTCTCTTTTTTAAAAGTTTGTTAGGGGATATTTTGGTTTTATTAAATATAAATATATGTATAATTATATATTGTGTTAAATAAAAGGTAAATTTTAACCATAGAACATCTATTACCTTTATTAGTAAGCGAAACTCTCTTTTTTAAAAGTTTGGTTCGCACTATATTTTGGTTTCACCCATTTTTGGTTCTCCTATTTTCCCTAAAATTTAATGTTGTTTTTTTTAAAAAAAATAGAATAAAAATAGAAATCCTATCATAATTATAATTCTTTTTGTAATTTTTATCCTATTATAATAATAATTCTTTTTATTTGTAATTTTTTTTAAAAAAAATCATATTTCCCCTAGAATACTATGTTCCTTTAAAAAGAGTTAAAAATAGAGTTCTTATGATGATTATAATTCTTTTGTTTATAATTTTTTTAACTTGAAAAAATCAATGATCAAAAATCACCAACAAATAGAGGGTAAAACACCAACGAATACGTAGCCAGATCGTATAACATTTGATAAAACACTAACGAATCTATAACCTTTATTAATAAATTTATGTTTAATGATATTTTCGTAACAAATTTGGTTTCACCCTTATTTCATCACAGATTCCTACTCCCCTAAAATTCATATTACTAGCTTAAAACCCGTGCGATGCATGGATTTTTTTAATATTATATTAAAATTTTTAATTATTTGAATTAATTTTTTTAAAACATGATTTTTAATTTTTAAATGATATTATATGATGATAATTATATAAATGTTTTTCGTGATAATTCTAGAAAATGGGGAATTTTAGTTAAAAATTTAGAAAAGATGATGGATTTTAGTTGAAAAAGATAATCGGTTAATTATAAGTAATTATAAAATTATTTTTTTATTAGATAGAATGCTCATGATATAATTGGGAAAATAGAGGATTTGGTTAGAGAAAATTAAAAAGGTAACATGTTTTAGGTGAAAAAGGTAATTGATTAGTTTATATTAATTATAAGTTAATTATGTTATTTTACTAAATAAATTGCTTGTAATGTTTTTAGAAAAAGAGAAATTATTGTTGCCCGTGATATTTCTAGGAAAAGAGGGATTTTAATTATAAAATATAGAAAAAATGATATGTTTTAACTGAAAAAGTTAATCGATTAATTATTAGTATGATCATATTACTATTTTATTTCTTATAATAGAACTGTCTTTAATATACTTGAAAAATGAGATATTTTAGTTAGAGAAAATAGAAAAGAAAACGGGAAAATTAAAAAGGTGACATGTTTTGGGTGAAAAAGGTAATTGATTAGTTTATACTAATTATAATTTAATTATGTTCAATTACTAATTAAAATTGCTCCTAGTGTTTTTTAGAAAATGAGAAATTAACGTTGTCCGTTATATTTCTAGAAAAAAAAAGGAAATTAATAAGAAAAAAATAAAAAGATGATATGTTTTAGTTGAAAAGATGATCGATTAATTATTAGTATTGCAGTGCACGGGTTTCTTGTATTATGTTATAAATTTTATTTAATATTAAAATTATGTTTTTATATAATCATTATTTTAATAATTATTTTAATTTTAATTTGTTATAATTTAATATACTCATGTTTACAGATTATAATAATGTTTCCTTATTATAAACAACGTATATGATTTTTAATATTTTATTAATAATTGAAAATTTTGTTGTGATATTTTCGAGTATATATTAATGATTGTAAGATTTGTTGTAAATTAAAAAGGTAACGTGTTTTAATTAGAAATATTAATGATTGAAAAATATGACACAATTGATCTTTTTAGGTGTTTATAAAAGGTAATATCTTCAACTGAAAGTAAATATGAAAAATGCAATCGACTAATTACCATTTATTATATTATATTGTTATTTATTTTAGGTGTTACATTTTACTTGAAAATTATGGTGTGATATTTTCGGTTATATATTAATGATTGAAAGATTTATTTTAAATTAAAAAGGTAATGTGTTTTAGTTCGAAAGGAAATATTAATGATCGAAAGATATGATATGATTCATGTTTTTACGTGTTTATAAGATGTAATATCTTCAACTAAAAGTAATTATGAAAAAGACAATCGACTAATTACCGTTAATTTTATTATATTAATGTGATATTTTTGGGTATATATGAATGATTGTAAGATTTGTTTTAAATTAAAAAGATAACGTGTTTTAGTTCGAAAGGACATATTAATGATGGAAAGATATGATACGATTGGTGTTTTTAGGTGTTTATAAAAGGTAATATCTTGACTATTTACCATTAATTATATTATGTTATTCTTATTTTAGATTGTAAGATTTGTTTTAAATTAAAAAGGTAACGTCTTTTAGACTTTTAGTTCGAAAGGAAATATTAATGATGGAAATATATGATACAATTGATGTTTTAAGTTGCTTATAAAAGGTAGTATCTTGACTAATTATCATTAATTATATTATGTTATTACTTATTTTAGGTGTATTTTTTTTATAATGAAGGGTAAATAATTAAATTCACGAAGTACCAAAAATAAGTACAAAAAAACAGGTACCAAAATTTTAATGTTTCAACTTTTATATAATAGTATAGATTTGTTTTAAATTAAAAGGTAACGTGTTTTAGTTCGAAAGAAAATATTAATGATGGAAAGAAATAATACGATTTACTCCCTCCGTCCCTTTGAATTCTTTACGTTTGCGGACCAGTTTCTGGCACGGATTTTAAGGTTTTATACAAAAAAATAAAATATCAAAAATAAGTTATAGAGGAGTATGTTTTTAGGTGTTTATAAAAAGTAATATATTGACTAATTACCATTAATTATATTATGTTATTACTTATTTTAGATTGTAAGATTTGTTTTAAATTTAAAAGGTCCTATTTTTATACAAAAAAATAAAATATCAAAAATAAGTTATAGAGGAGTATGTTTTTAGGTGTTTATAAAAGGTAATATCTTGACTAATTACCATTAATTATTTTATGTTATTACTTATTTTAGATTGTAAGATTTGTTTTAAATTAAAAAGGTAACGTGTTTTAGACTTTTAGTTCGAAAGGAAATATTAATGATGGAAAGATGTGATACGATTGATATTTTTAGTTGTTTATAAAAGGTAGTATCTTGACTAATTACCATTAATTATATTATGTTATTACTTATTTTAGGTGTATTTATTTATTTTTTTATAATGAAGGGTAAGTAAGTAAATTCACGAAGTACCAAAAAAGAGGTACCAAAAAACAGGTACCAAAACTTTTAATGTTTCGGTTTTTATATAATAGTATAGATTTTATTAATAATTGAAAAATATGGTACGATATTTTCGGATATATATTAATGATTGTAAGATTAGTTTTAAATCAAAAAGGAAACGTATTTTAATTCGAAAGGAAATATTAATGATTGGAAGATATGATAAAAGGTAACATCTTCAACTAAAAGTAAATATGAAAAAGGCAATCGACTAATTACCATTAATTATATTATGTTAAAATTTATTTTATGTGTTTTAATATATATTTTCTTTATAATGAAGGGTACATAAGTAAATTCACGAAGTACCAAAAAACAGGTACCAAAAAATTGGTACCAAAACTTTCAATGTTTCGGAATTTATATAATAGTATAGATTTTCTAAAACAATTGTTTGGAATTTTGTTATAATTATAATTCTTTTACTATAATATTACTGAATTGTACAAATCACGTATATATTAGAACCAGAACCATGTATGCTATGTTTTCTTGATTGTTTAAAATATAATCTTAAATAAATAATAAATAAATCTATATCTATAACGTGTATTAATAACAAAACCCCTTTTTAATGTACTATTTTATACCAAATTTGGTTCGTACCATATTTTGGTTTCACCCCAAGACTCCTATTTTCTCTAGAATTCTATGTTATTTTATAAAATAGTTAAATAAATTATATTAAAATTATAATTTTTTCATTACAACTTAATAAAAAAAGACTACGAATACAAATGTTAATCTACGGTGACATGCTTATCTATAACAAACTAAATACATTTTTAATGGTACTTCGGTACCAAAAATTGGTTCCACCCATAAAATTCCTAATTCTCTAAGGATTCTATATTATTTTTTTTCTCGATTTTCTTAAATAAACTTAAATAAATAATATATAAAATGACCTTTATTAATAAGCAAATTCTTTGTAAATAACGTAATTTTTTATAATAAATTAATGATCAATTTAATTAAATTTTTTCGGGCCCTTATCATCTAATATCTTATTTGTAAGTGAAATCACGTTTTAATGATACTTACTTCTAGATTTGTCTCTCCTATAAATATTGGAATTTTGATGTAATTACAATTCTTTTTTATAAACTACTGAGTTCCATAAATATCGTAATTTTCTTTTGTACTTTTATCATTTTTATAGTATTTTTTAATGATAAATAAAATATTTCCTATAAAATTTAATAAAAATGATCAATTTTAATAAATTATTTCGACCCGTGCTTCGCACGGACTATCATCTAGTATTTATAAATCTATACTATTATATAAAAGCCGAAACATTAAAAGTTTTGGTACCTCTGCATTCATAATATGTAGCATATTCACAATATTTTTTTTTGTTTCTAGAGCAATATGTGTTTGAGATGTAGCCGAAACATTAAAAATGCTCTGGAAATAACTAGAACAGATGCAGTGTTTGAGATTAAAAAAAAGTATTGTATCGCTTGTAAGTGTAACCAGAACGGACAAAACATTTAATTTAATCTGATATACCATCTAGTTACAATTATAAGCTGAGAAATTGATTGCTATTTCTATGTCATAAGCTAATCATATATGCATTGATCCTATATGTATAAAATGCGCACTGTTAAGGTGTTGGAAAATTTAGCAGTAGCAATAGTTTCTTAGCCCTATGTCAGACAACCAAAAAATTAGAGCAAAAAATTTATAACAGTCAAATACGTAATACACAAATTGATAGCAGTACAAATAGTATCATTAAACACCATATAATATATACTCATAAATATTGTGCTGCCGTTACTGTTCAATTGCCAATATATATACAGCCTTGTAAAAGTGAACGAAAAAACATGCTTACCATTGTCATTCTCTGTTACACATCACTGAGCAACACTTCTCCTCCTTTCTTCATTTTTTATCAATATCAATATCAATATCAATATATTCTAAATAAGTGCTAGCATTAGCATTTTAAAATTACATAATCTATCCTTCCACATTTTTCTCATCCTTTATATTTTTGTTGGCTTTTTGGTCATTTCACAAAAAAATTACTTAATCTATCCTTCTACTTTTCAAACATTTAATATTGGCTTATAGGCTTTTTGGTCATTTAACATTGAAATAGGTCATCCAATCAAAATGAATCATATCCATATTAAAGAATTCTAACTACGTCAGTTTTCAAAATTGTTTTATGGTAACTTCTTTTCAAAATCCTCCTATAATCATGTCGTCTGTTACTTTTGATTCCTAATTTCTTTTTTTGTGGAGATTTTTTTGTCAATTAATGATTATCGTTGTCGAGCCTGCATTGAAGAATAACATTATGGACAAATCAGGTATGTTCTTATGTTTGTTCTTTGTCAATATGGTTTGATGGAAAACGTGTAGTTTCTGATTGTATAGACATTGCAGGTCGTAAACGAATCCCGCTTGCATCCCTCTCCCCTTCTGCTTCGTCCAAACATGGTGAATTTTTTTTTCTTTGCTCTATGAATCTAGCGTTTAATGATTAATTTTACTAATGTTAACTGTTTTTAATGTTATTTTCCAGTTTCTAAAAGACGAGCAGGGTCTGAGAGTTACAATGGTGGCGGTCATGTTAATATAAAGCCCAATAATAATGTTTATAGTCAACAAAATTCAATGATCTACAATGTTTCTAATGAGAATCACAATCCTAATGTTTCCAGTCCTACGTTGATTCATACAGGTAAGTTAAGATATAGTACTCTTCAACTATCATTTTACATTCTTATCATATTTATGTTCCAGGTTCATCTATTGCAAGTGGTTCGTCACGAAAACTATTCCAATCTGGAACTACCTTTGAAGGTAGTATTCTTTGTTTTAGTGTGTAGCATCATAAGAATTACATATACTTTCTAATCATTATGTTTGTCAAATAGATGATAATGTCAAAGATCCGAATGTCAATATATTTACTCCAAAACAACCTGTTGTTAACAAGATTAACTCTTCAGGTATATCTTTGTTTCTTTATTTGTACATATTTATAATGTCCTATTGCAAAAACCTATAGTTCATTTTCCACTTTTTGCATAAACTTGAATTCCAAGTAGTGAATCTCAAAAATCCCTTGTTGTACCCGCTTCAGGTAAACATTGTCGACTATGTCTCATAATACTAATAGTATTTCTCATGAATCATGTTAATTCCAGGAACCATATTTCAGTCTTCAAATCCAAGTGGTGTTACTCAAAAATCCTTGGTTGTTCCTGCTTCTGGTAAACATTTCAGAGCATGTATCATAATGTATTAAGCATATTTTTCATTAATCATGTTAGTTCCAGGAACCACATTCCAGACTCCAGTTTCAAGACTTATAACAAAAAGTTCTCAGAACAATAACAAGCAAAACAAGTTCCACTTGCCGACATCCAGAATTACCCAAAGCAACTCACTAAATGGGGAAATAAATCATCAAAAACTTTTGTATTCGTACAATCGTGGTATGTAGAAGATTTATAATGTATTATTATGTATCAATTTCCCTTTGTTTAGTTATTTTTTTTTTGGCAGATCGAGATTTACACTTTGTTCTAAAATCCAGTTTTAATAAATTTAAGACTCGAATGGATACTCGCATTGTAGAAAGTTCTGCTTCAGCAAGAAGGAAAGAAAACCAGCGTTTCATTACAGTAACTGTTCCAGAACCTGAACAGATTGGTGTAAAGTGTCCAGGTCAAACAATATACAAATTGTTCAATTTTTTTATATTTTTATGTTCTTAACAAATGTTAGTTTTTTATTGTGCAGAATGGTTCCAGCCAACGACAAGTAAGTGTTTTTAATTTTGTGTTTTATTTTTCAGGTGTTAAGTGCATTCTAATCCTGTTGTGCTCTCATGACCAAAACAGGTGTACAAAATAATATTAAAGGATCTCATGATTTACTTGGTGGTGAATCGTCAAGTTCTGGTGTTAAAAATTTGATGTCAGAATTCAATAAGGCTGATGATAATCTTATTGGAAACAATCCTCTTGAAGATAATATCATGAATCCAGCTAACCAAGTATATGAAGCAGTTGTATCTGGTAAAATTATTATATTTTATCAATGTTAAATGTATGCATATTTATGTACCAATTTTTATTTATTTATCTTAATATAAAAATCTTATTTAGATTTTTCATTTTTTGCTTCATATTATTTGATTACAGACGAAGAAATTTTTGAAGATGCTGCATATCGAGGACAATATATATTTGATGATGAAGATTATAATGATTTGGAAACTATTGGTACATTAATTTTTTACATCATTTAAGGAATAAAATGTTTTAGGTTTTTGTTAAATTTTTTTTGTTAATCTATTCCAGATTTGTGGAAAGGTTATATGAATCTTGGTCCTCCATCTGCAATTTGTCAAAAATGTAAGGCAAGAATGTGGAATGAGGAAAGGAACAATAAATCATCCAGGAACAATCAACCAACATTCTCAATATGTTGTAAGGATGGACAAATTAAACTCCCAGAAGAAAGGCCACCTCCGCCATATTTAGCGTCATTATTGTATGGTAGTGAAAAAACTGCTCACTTCAAACAAAACATAAGGTCTTACAATTCGTTATTCCAGTTTACTTCACTTGGTGGAAAGATTGATCGTAAAATTAACAATGGTGGGGGTCCCTATTGTTTTAAATTGTATGGCCAGAATTATCATTTGATTGGGAGTCTTAAACCCAAAGAAGGTGTTTCACCAAAGTTTTGTCAACTTTATGTCTATGATACGGAAAATGAGATCCAGAATAGAATGAATGCAGTTCCTGGTACAAATGAACTGGATCCTGAAATTGTTGAAAGCCTCTTACATATGTTAGATGAAAACAATAAAATGGCTCAAAGTTTTCGTATGGCGCGTGATCGATTCAATCAAAATCAGCCTGATGAGTTTGATTTGCTTTTGGTTTCTTCTAAATCAGCATCTGGTCGAAAAATATGATAGGCCCATCAAATGAAGTAGCTGCGTTAATTGTTGCCGATTCTGACGATAATTGTCCTTTTAGAGATATTGTTGTAGAGACCAAACAGAGGTATCTGAAAAGGGTTTTTGAAACGTGTAAGCACTTTATGCAGCTTCAGTATCCCTTGCTATTTCCTTATGGCGATGATGGTTTTCACCTTGAGATTCCACTGCATAATAAAAAACATAAAGTTCCAGTTCAAGAAGTAAACGATCAACATCCAGATGAAGTCAAACATAGGTCTACAGTATCAATGAGGGAATTCTATGCATATAAGCTTATGATACGTCCTGATGAAGGTATAATTATTTGTTTAAATTGAAACCATATGATTTATTATAATATTGCAATATATTTTTACCTTTTTTAACAATGTTTTTAATTTTAGGGAAAACTCTCCACCTTGGTGGTCGTTTGTGGCAACAATTTGTTGTTGATGCTTTTGCTGCAGTTAAGCAATATAGATTGGATTGGCTAAGAGGACACCAACATGTTATTCGTTCAGATCTCTATAAGTCAATTCGAGATTCTATTCAAAAAGGTGATACAGATTGTAATAACAAGGGTAAGAAAGTTATTTTACCAGCTACACACACAGGTTCTCAAAGATGCATGAATCAATATTTCAAAGATTCATTGGCCATTTGTCGAACCATTGGTCATCCATCATGATTTTTGACTATGACATGCAATACACAATGGCCTGAGATCAAAAGCATGTTAGAATTTTTGCCTGGAGTTGGTGTCGAGGATGCACCTGATATTGTGGCTAGAGTGTTTAAGTTAAAGCTTGACCAATTGCTGAACTTAATAAAAAAACAGGATTATTTTGGAAAATGCATTGGAGGTAACTATTATTTTATTATTTCCACTATCTCTTTACTATAACATAAATGCAATATTTTATACATTGTGATTCTAGCTAATTTGGTTTTATAAAACAATTTCCGAACAGTTATGCATGTCATTGAATTCCAAAAACGTGGTCTTCCTCATTGTCACATGTTAATATGGTTGCATCCAAGTGATCGACCAAAAAATGTTGAAGACATAGACAAATTAATATCTGCGGAGATTCCAAATCAACAAACTGATCCAATTGGTTATCACGTTGTTAACAATTTCATGATACATGGTCCATGTGGAAAGGATTACACATATTCTCCATGCATGGTTAAAGGGAAATGTGGTCGTCATTTTCCAAAAAAGTATGTTTTTTAAGTATATTCTGCTTAAACTCTTTAAATTTCACCAATAATTCCTTTTAACATTTCCAAATTTATAATCATGCAGGTATAATGCAAATACTTTTTTTGACGATTGTGGTTTTCCAGTTTACCGCAGGCGTCGTACGGATTTTAATGTCAAGAAGAAAGGTGTTATACTTGATAACCAATATGTTGTTCCATATAATAGGGATTTATTAGTCCGCTTTCAGTGTCATATCAATCTTGAGGTATGTAACAGTTCTCGATCTTTGAAGTATTTGTTTAAATACTGTTTGAAAGGCCATGACACCGCTACCATGCTTTTAAGAAAGAAAAAAGCAGCTGGTTGTGAGAGTTCTGCAGGTTCTAAAACAAAATCCCGAGATGAAATAAAAAATTATCTTGATGGTCGATATATATGTGCCGCGGAGGCCGCCTGGAGACTGTTGGGGTTTGACATCCACTATCGTTTCCCGTCTGTAGAGCGTTTACCAGTACATTTGGAGGGTGAAAAGAACGTGAACTTTAAGCAAACTTCTAATTTGGAAGAAGTTGCTGAAAAGGCCAAAAAAAAATATAGCAAGCTTGAAGGTTGGTTTGAAGCGAACAAAATGTTTCCAGAAGCAAGACTTCTTACATATGCTCAATTTCCTCAGAATTTCACTTGGAAGGCAGACTTATGTAAATGGAAAATAAGAGAAAGAGGGACTGTTTTTGGTCGATTAACCGATGTACATGCTTCTTCTGGTGAATCTTTTTTTTTGAGGATGTTATTGCTGCATATTAAAGGAGCAACTTCTTACAAAGATCTGAAAACTGTAAACGGTATCGTACATAATTCTTTCAAGGAAGCCTGTGATGCGCTTGGACTTCTTAAGGATGACAGGTAGTGGCACCTTACCATGTCTGAAAATGCTGTTCACGCCATGCCTCAACAACTTAGGGAGTTGTTTGTTCATATTTTATCAAATAATCAAGTTGCTGATCCTCTTAAGTTATGGGAACAACATTGGGTAGCAATGTCAGATGATATTCTCTACTCTAAGCGTAAAATGTGCAATAATGTGAGACTCCAGTTAAGCGAATCTGAAATTCAGAGCTTAACATTGTTAGGTATTTTTCACATTTTACCCACATTATTGAGAATTGGTTGCCTTCTATTTAATGTTCTAATTTTGTTTTTGCGACAGTCTACTAATATATTATTATTTCTATGTTAATGCAGAAATTGAAAAATTATTCAATGATGTTGGTAAAAGCTTGAGAGATTATTCCACATTGCCATATCCTGATGAAAGATATATTCAAGATTTGGATAACAGGTTAGTGTCTGAAGAGTTTTCTTATGATCGGGATGATATGAAACAACGTCATGAAGCAATGCACAAGAATTTAAACAAAGAACAACTCCATGCATATAATTCCATATTAAGCAGTGTTGAGAATAACAATGGTGGAGTATTCTTTGTATATGGGAGTGGAGGATGTGGTAAGACATTCCTTTGGAGTACTATATGCTGCAAATTACGGAGTGAAAGAAAAATTGTACTTCCAGTAGCTTCCTCTGGGATTGCTGCCACATTGTTGCCCGGTGGTAGAACAGCTCATTCAAGGTTTCATATTCCGTTAAAAATTGACCAACATTCCATTGCTGGTATTAAGCACGGATCTGAACTTGCCGAGTTAATGAAGCAAACAAGTTTAATTATTTGGGATGAAGCTCCTATGCAACATCGTCATGCATTTGAGAGTGTTGATCGTAGTCTAAGAGATATTATGTCTTCTGTTGATCCTTTGAGAGCTGGTAAACCATTTGGTGGGATATCTATCGTTTTTGGTGGTGACTTTAGGCAGATTCTTCCAGTTATTCCAAAAGCAACAAGAACAGAAGTTGTAAATTCTTCTCTTAATAGTTCAAAGTTGTGGGAACATTGTGTTGTGTTTTTGCTTAAGCAAAACATGCGTTTGTCAAATGGAAAGAATATGCAAGAATTCCAAGATATAGCAGAGTTCAGCAAGTGGGTACTTGATGTTGGAGATGGAACTCTACCGAATGTTCATGCTGATGATACTATCAATGATCCAGATGTTGTGATCCCGGATAAATTTTTAATTCATTCATCAAGTCAGCCAATAAAGGATATTGTTGATGTTATTTATCCAGATTTAAAATCCAACATTACAAATCCAGAGTTTTTGAAGCAACGTTCTATTCTGACTCCAACAAATGCTATCGTCAGTGATGTCAATTCCTACATTCTTGACCAAATTCCAGGTTCTGCTCACACATACTTCAGTCAAGATTCACTTTGTGACAATGTTGATGAGAATAATGATTATGAAGCAGGTTTTCCTGTTGAGTATCTAAATTCAATTAATATGCCGTGTCTACCAAGACATGATTTAACTATCAAAGTTGGTTCTGTTATTATGCTTATGCGAAATTTAAATCAACTCATGGGACTCTGTAACGGAACCAGAATGATTGTGAAGAAGTGTTTACCAAATAGCATTCTTTGTGAAATATTGACTGGTTCTGAAGCTGGTACAATGCACATTATTCCTAGGATTGAGATGGAACCAACAGATTCAAAATGGCCAATTGAGTTTAAGAGGGTTCAATTTCCAGTGCAGCTCTGTTTTGCCATGACAATTAATAAAAGCCAAGGACAATCCTTGGACAAAGTTGGTTTATACTTGCCGAGGTCGGTTTTCACTCATGGTCAGTTGTATGTAGCTGTTTCTAGAGTTACGTCTCCTTCTGGATTGCATGTACTAATTGATAGTGACCGCGGAGGTTCAACTAATGTAACTGCTAATGTTGTATTTGAGGAAGTTTTCTACAATTTACCAACATAACCCAATGACGTATTATATTTTATAATATATTCGTCAGTAACTCATTCTTTTGGGGTTTTTGGAATGCCTATTTATATGTTCTCTTTAATAATTGTGCATTTTATATCAATATTCATGTATATTATACAATACAACATTGTTAAGGACATCTCAACTATTGTGGAAATATCAACATTGTTAACCACATAATTTTTAAATTAGCCTTATTAATGTAACCACATAATTTTTACGTGCCAAAATTAGATAAAATCATTTTAACTAATATATTGATTGTAATTGATTTATAAAGATTAGTAATTGATAGATCAATGTAACAAGCAGTAATATATATCTTCTTATTATGAGGTTATTAAAATGTTCCAATTATATCAAAAAAAAAAATCTAAGATCAGATTTTAAGAGATATTTTGGTTGTAATTGATTTACAAATATTATTTTACTAACTTCAATTTTTTTGTAACATATGATTTTAACATTTTTTTTCTCAATAATTAGGTCGCATTGAATTTTTCAATTTGGATCATTCTAGATTTTTCATAAATCTTGACTATGAAGCAGTTATTCATGTCAAGGAGAGGTATTTTTTCACATAATTTATGCATTTTTTTTCCTTAATATAATATGAGTATAGGTTTGTGGAAGTTCAAATAGTGAACTAAATTTTACCTTTTTCTTTTATATTTAATTAACATTTAAATTTTTTTGATCATGTACAGGATTGTTGCAAATCGGAAAAAAGTATCCGTTGCAGCTGCTGCTTGATTTTTCAAATTATTGCATTTCTTTGAAAAACAGTTTGGACATTTTTCATATTTAATAAAAGCGATTTAGACAACATATGTGAAAGTATTTATATCTTTTAAATTGTAATTTATTTTGTTATATTTTTAAATAGTTCAACATTTTGTATATTTCAATAATTTTGTTTGTAATAATATCTCAGAAAAGAAACATAATTATTAAATCTTTTCAAATTATTATTTAAATGTCAAATCGCCTGAAAGGTTTAAACATTTTAACTAATTTAAGTTGCCGAGGTCGGTTTCACTCATGGTTAGTTGTATGTACAATAAAATTTAATTTCATTAATATCATTGGGATAGGCAAATTTTTTAATTTTTTCAAAATTATTAATTAATAAAGTTAAAAAATGTTTGTCGCTATTATGTTGGGACCAAATATATGTATTCACAATTTTAATTTATTGTGGATATAAATTTTATTGTAATTGTTTCTATAGTTACGTCTCCTTTTGTATTCACATAATAATTGATAGTGATCGCGTAGGTTTAACTAATTTAATTGCTAATGTTGTATTTTATGAAATTTTAGTATTTTATGAAAATATATTTTGGATTTTTATAACATTCATTTGAAAGAGGAATTTTTTTAATTTATTGTATATAATGATAATATATTATTTTCACACTAAATAATTCTGATTATAAGAATATTTATATATTCTTGGAGGTTTGTTACATAACGTTGTAATCTCATGAAATATATTTTGTTTAACTTTACACGTTACTTATATTTGCAGAATCTATAATTAGATTCATGTATTCAACATGTAACTAATATTAAAAGACAAAAATAATTAAGACAAATGGAAGATGAATGGTCGTTTCATTTTTGCATGCGTGCTGTTCAGTACAACTTCAGTTTACATTCATTTCATCCTTTCACATTCTCCAAGACTTTCATCTATAAATATTAGCCTGTTCTTTTGTCTGTTCCAAATCCTTTACAACTTCTTTCATCTCAAAACTAAATCCATAATACCACATTGATCAACAAAATTATAACCAAAGTCATGGATGCTAACAATTTTCAAAATTTGAGACCTGATGTTGTGGCTCAAGTTTTTAATTTCATTATACTGGAGGACAATAATTTCTCTGGTTTTTCAAAGCTACTAATCGTTTGGGCAATGGGTCAATCAAGGCAAATGATTAAGTTTGTTCTGGAGAGTCTAAACTGGGATGCATTGTACCAGTTTCATAATGATCCTATCGAAGTTGTTCGTGGTTGTTTTCATGGTTTCATACAGTTTGCTGTTCGGTTTGATGTTGAACAAGCTAAATTTTTTAATTCTACTCGGAAACTCTTCTTGAGACACGATGTTCAGCAACATCTATCTGTTTTAAGTGATCTATCAGGTAACCATTTCCCTTCAAGATTCTCATACTTATTTTTCAAAGCTATTTATAGAACTTTTGATAGAGATCAAACTGCTGTGGAGATGAATACCTTGCTGAATAATACCTATCTGAGGAGTTGTATAATTGAACAAATGTCCTTTCTTCAAGATATGTATTTTAACATTTCCGAGGTAGATTATCATTTGCATGTTTTCAAGTTTTGTCCGAATGCAAGGGATCCAAATCCAGTGTATCAGGTAGATGGAGTTCCTCTAGGAGATGAAACATGGTTCTCACTCTGTCCGAGAACTGTTGAAGAGAGTTACATTGATGACGAACATCCATGGGGAAAATCCATCACCATGAAACATATGTGGGAAACTGATTGTATACACTGCAAAGTTCAGATAATTCTCTACAAAGTTCTGCTTTCTTGTGTTCAACCTTAAGTTTTTATGTTTTCAGAATCTTTGTACTTAAATTTGATCGATGTAATGTAACTTTTGTGGTTCATTTTGAACATTTTATCTTCCTGTAGATTATAAATGATGTGTTTGCCATGTTTTTATCTTCCTGTAGTCTATTGATATATCACATACATACCACCAATGGCTTAATTCATATCAAAACAAATACATTGCGGCATAGCTTACAAAATTAAAATATTTCAGAACTTCAATAAGTTTACGAATTCCACAACTCACATATGTTTCTGAATAATACTACTTCCATCGTAGCAAAAACCAAGGTTTGTTAAGCCAACATACTTAGTGATTAAAGTAAAAGATCAGTTAACCTATTTTGTAACATCAAATATTATTCCATCTGCTCCCTCCATCATATTAAAAGCCAAGATTTGTCTCTTTCTTAATTCATTATCCTTGGAAAATTTGTTCCATCCAGCAGAGAATCTAGCTCTCCCATTATTCACCGCCAAACCAATGCTCCATGATCTATCCTCTATCCTCAACAGAACCCTTTCACCTGATATCCAATCTCGATTTTCAGGAGTTACATTCCTTGGAATGTTCTGTAACAAAGCAACAAACAACTGAGAATAATAAGTCGTTGAAATAATTGTCCAACAATTCTGAATGACACTTTGACATACCACTCCTTGGGTCCTATTATGGACATGGCACTTTGATAGAGCTGTAGAAAAAGAATGGATATCGTTATTGATTCCTACAGGATCTACAGCATTATCATTAATGGGAGTTTCGACCTCTGGTACTTCTTCCTCCACACTATCTTCAGATTCAGATTCTGCGTTAAAAATGAAAACAATATAAAATCAGAATGTCAATTTTTTTGGTTTAAATTTTTCATAATAAAGTTGTAGTACCATAATCTGATGGCCAATCAATATGCCAGAACCAAACATGGTCAGAATTATCCGTTAATCCTAGAGGACGAGTTAAGTAGTCAATCTCCATTCCATCAACTCCATAAACTCTTGCAGTAATAATGTTTTTGTCCTGTTCCATGGTGAAAAAAATTGTTTCTTTTTGTCGGATATAGAACATGTCCGTAATTTCCTTCAATCCTTTAAGACAGCCTTCCCGCTGGTTATAGGAAACTGATGATTTCACACCACAAACGTCCAACTCACTGATTTGATTCAGTTTCTCATAGTAGTTTTCTTTCACCAATTTTGGTACAATCTGATAATTCAAAGACATGTGTATGCTTAATTAATATGCTAAATATTTTATATATTGAACTGATCCAAAGCAATATTGCAGACACTATAGTATATGTAAATCAATATATAAATGTCTATTTTCTTACAATTAGTCCATCATCCAAAGAAACTGTTGACATAACTTTGTAGAACGATCTAGGGAAAATCATGGATCCTGTTTCAAATTTCATGTCCAACAGTGAATCAGTTAGTATTTAGCTATAAATTTATTCAACATCTAAATTACATTATGTTGTATCCTATTATAGGACAAAATTATTCTATTAAAGACAATGATTTCTAACCTTCACCATTATAATTTACGTACTCATCCCCTTTGAAGATGCAAAAAATTCAAAAGTTGATCATCATTTGTAAATTTATACAAAATCAATGAATCCCCAGCAGCAAGCTCTGTTTTTGTTGCAAACTCCAGCCATCCCTTATGAAAAAAACATCTTCCAACTCTCCATTGTACATTGATTTCCCATGTCCTTTTAAGAAATCTAAGATTGACCTTGCTTCCATGCTCCCAGTTTTTGTAAAAGCTTTCCAAACTTTGATTCAAGGTCTGTTATGAATTAATAAGTACATGACCTGTGTTATATATGTTCACATAACATTTGGTCAAATTCACTATTTGTGTATGTCATGCAAACTCACCAGGATTTTATAATTTGGATCAATGTCCATTGACATGATATCTATCTGAACATAGTGCGGATCAAGTATAAATCCATTGAACGTCATTAGAGCTAGACGCTTATCATACTCCAAAGAATCATAATTAACTAAAAACTGATCTTCATTGACCTCCTTCGCAGCTTCAATTTTTTTAAATTCTATTGGATCACTCAGAGGATAGTGACATTCAATAGCACTTTCTTTATAAATCTTTACTTCGAACAAGCCACCACCATAATAGTCAAACTGAACTATGCTAAAGATCCTAATGCCATAAAACTTTACAAAGGTACGCAAGCCATAAATACAGTTAAATTCGGTATCATATTTAGCAGTCCATGTATTGGACTTGCACCTGATCTTCAAACGAGATGGTAATTTCCTTCCAAATTGTTTATGAAAAGGCAAAGGAACCCTCTGTGAACATGAATGTATTATTTCGAATGTGTAAAGTACGATAAAAGTTCCAACATGATACTAAATTATGCTTGACAATGCTAAATGTTCTGATAAACTTACAAATGATCCTAAACGTAGGCATTCAACATTTGCTGATACAAAACCTGATTTTGGAAATGATTCCCCTAAAAATAGACAATGAACTTCATTATACTCTATAATATATCTTATTAATTATAAAATAACATTTTATTGAATTCTGAAATCATACTTATGTGTTTCGCAGGACGAATTTTCACTTTCGATTTGCATCCATGCTGAAAAATACAAAATAATATGATATGAATTATGATAAATTAGGTAATTTGGTGTGTATGAACCTCTTACATATTAATTAAACATTCGTATATTCAATTTACCTAATTTGATAATAGATAAGAACAGAGGTTAAGTAACATCAAGGTATACAAAATTCAGTAGATCAAATTTAGTAGTATTCACTTACAATATGAAGCAAAAGCATTTAATGGTATTCCTAATGGATAAAGAAGTACTTAATCTGATATAAGATCACTATTTGAATATTTCTTCATGATTAGGAACTTGAACAAGACTTTACTACGAATCCTAAATCACAAGACCAAAATCACATTCACAAATTTTAAGTTTCGATTATAAATATAAGTAACATTATTCATCAATTAAAAAGTTTAATCCTCAACATTGATTACATAAAGCAAAAGTCTGATTGAACATGCATCACTGTGAATCATAAACAGAATCGTATCTATAATACAATTTATAAATCAATTACAGAACATCAAAGTTAGATGCAGAACATGTATATTAGATGGGTAATCATTATTTATAATGGTTAATAGATGAATTCAAAGTTCTCCGTGGATCAGTGTTAGAACAAACCTCCATTTCTGAAAGATCTATTGATCCGATATTGAAGTCTTTTCTACAGTACAAGCTTGATCGAGCTTGAATCGGGCTGAAGTTGAAGTCAGTTGCATGCAAGAGAGAGTTTTGTACATTTGGATGTAGCTATACAATTAATTGTAATATAGAATACTATGCAAGTCTTAAAAACCTTTAAATTTATTCTACACACTAATCTAGGTATAACATGTCATAATCAGAGTTATGTACAAAAGTCTTAAAATTATAAATAATAAAAATGTATCAATTGATATATGTAATTATTATTTTTTTTGCAAGTATTATAAATTTTTATTTTACATTATCTAATAAAATGTTATTTTGCCGAATAATAAATTTTTATTTTATATTATCTACTAAAATTTGTTTAAAATTGTTTATTTAATAACTATAAACAATAAATTTTAAAATGCATGTACTTATTAAAATTAAATTTTAAATTTGCAGTAAAAAATAAAACAATTAATTTTATGTAAATAATATGCATTGTATTGCAATTTTTTACAAAATTTTGAAATTTATAAAATAATAATATTGTTTATATAACTTCGCCAAATAGTACATTTTAATTTGTTTGTTCAAACGTTCCTACTTATTAAACTATAAACTTTTGTTTATAAAAAATAATTCCTTCACGAAAGCTTGGCCGAATAACAAATCTTAATTTTACCCATCTACTAATAATATTTTAAAATATCTAATACATAGGAAATTTGCATAAATTAAACTTTTTACCAGATTTTTAAAATTTTAACAATGCAAACACTTTTGAAAGATTAATTAAATTCATAGACCATATAATATAAGAAATAGGTTAAACTATTACACAAGACGTTTATATTTACATGTACACAACATGATTACAACATTAGTAAATGACATGATCATGAATTCCTTGAATTTAACTAAAACAAACATTAAAATAAACATTCCCAATACTATCCAGGCTGATTTAAATTTACAGATGGAATCCACATATTGAACTATATGCTACGGATGAAATCCACAAGGCTACCACCCATCTTTAGTCTCTGTTCTTCAAGTTCCTCAGCCTTTGCTTTCCAATCATTTATCTTTTCAATCCATCCACCTTGAAAAATCTGAAAACCTGTTAACATTTCATCCAATCGTTCTTTCAACTGTTTTACATGGCCAACAATTGAAGTGTTTGTATCTTCCACAAATTTTCTTTCATTTTCAGAATAGGCAGTGTTAAGTAGAACATTTTGCTGGGAAGATTCTCCAACACTTCCACGTCCGTTACCTTCCAACACCTCGATAATGTTCCTACAATTTAAGCAATATAATTGTATTCTTATAATAAAATTTAAATTAGTCAATAATAACAATTTTTCGTACCCGTATTTTTCCTCTAGGCCAATGGTTTGAGCAAATAACAAAGATTGTCTGTCAAACATGCTCTTGAAAAACAAACCAAAGTCTTCATTTGCTACACGAACTTCTTCATTTAATTCTGCCGATGTCATGTTAATGTTATTCAGGTCATTCACCAACAGATTCTTGATACTTGAGTATCTTCTTCTCTTTGAAGATCTTGAACTCATTTCTGAATTAAGAATTAGGAGAAGAAGGAAAGAATGTTGTATATATGCTTTTCTAAAATTTTGATATATATTTTTATAGGACTTTTTAGACGGTTTTGCATTAGGTGGTGGTTTTAAAACCTCCATGTCACGTACAAGTTAACCTCTTTGTTAGTTATTTTAATTAGTATAAGTTAACCTCTCGGTTAGTTATTTTAATTAGTAGTAACAAAATAACTTTTAGTAGTACATTGCAATAATTTTTTTAATTTTTATGAGGTATAATTTGTTTTTAATTTTTTGTTTATTTTCATGCCTTTTTAATTATCCATACAAACAGTTTATTGATAAAATATATTATGTTATTTTTTCTTAGAGTTTTTTTAAAAATTTCCCGTCAATAAGATATAGTATAAATTTAACTAATATATAGTATAAATTTAATTTATTTAATATCTTTAAATTTGTCTTTTATGTTTTGAGATCCTATATCAAGCATGAATCATCAATCATATCATTAAATTTAATTTAGAATAAATTTTTAAGATGATTGATAAAATAATTTGATTTTAAAGTGATTACCTCCTAATTTAAAGATAACTCCTAATGTAAAGATTTTATCTTTTAACTAACTTTATGCATGAATCATCAATCATATCATTAATTTTAAGTTAGAATATTTTCTTAACATGAGTGATAAAAGCATTTTATTTTAAGTAGGATACCTCATAATTAAAAGATTATATTTGGTAACTAACTGATAGACTCTCCAAGCAAAAAAACACGTTATAAATATTCCACTAATCCATTAACACAGTAGCTTTTGTCAAATATCGCCAAAGGTTCATGTTTCTTACATTTCAATGATTTTTTCATTTGTTTTTGTATATCATATCAAGGCTCATTAGAAGTTTTTAGTGTTTTTTGTTTTTTAATCTTTTAATATAATCATTATTGCAAACAGTTATGGATATGCACGATCATCTTTCCACACTGAATGAAACTACAGTTGGATGGACACTTAAGGTCCGTGTTACAAGGATTTGGAATACGATTTCCAATAATGGTGCTATCATTTGTCACAATATGCTTCTTTTAGATTGTTTGGTAAGATTCCTTTTCGTCTATAATTTTGTTTTAAATCAATAGTTGTTTTCACTTTTATATATTACAAAAAATTCATTAATCATGATATGGTTTATAATCAGAATACTCATATGCATGCAATGGTCACTCCTGCTATATGGAATACTTTTCACAATCCTATATTGGAAGGAGAATTATATCAGATTATCAATGTCCGTGTTCGTCAAGCTTTTTGTTTATACAGGCCTGTTAGCACAGTTAAATGCCTTTCATTTGTTCCTTCTACTATGATAATTCCTTATCCTCATGACGATTTAATAATTCCAATGCACAAATTTGAGTTTAAACCGCTCCGAGATCTTTATGATATCGTTTCTTCATACGATACTTTTCAGAAACCAAACTATTCTACAGGTAAATCTTAGTTTTTCATTATGTATCAAAAACTCCAGTATTGTTGCAAGTTTTAATATTGTTTCCTAATATCCAAGATGTGATTGGAGTTTTGGAAGATCTTGAACCATTGCAGACAGTTGACACACATTTTGGTCAAAGACAGTGTGTGCGATTTAGATTAATTGATGGAAGGTATAATACTTTTCCAGTTTTAGGTAAATTAATATTATATAAATGTCATATTGAATTGACAATTGTTTTGGTTAGTGTTTCTATCCGAGTTGTCTTTTGGGGGCCATTGAATGCAAATACTGAACCTTTGTATGCAAACCACGAAATGATGCCAGTAATTGTGATTCTGGCAAGTATCAAGCTTTCTGCTTACAAAGGTTTGTGATGGATGATATTTGTTTTTATATATCATATGTTTTGCTATCTACACGATTTTAATATTGGTGTGCAAATCAGGTAGACCAAATATTTATAGCTTGCCTTCTTCTAGGATTTATATTAATATTCCACATCCGGATGTTTTCATGATGAGGAATAGGTATGAGTGGTTTTTTTTAATTTTCTAGAACATATGAGTGTTGTTAATCACAATTTATTTAATACTTATTAATAATCGTGATTTTTTTTTGTTTTGCAGGTTGGTTGATCAAGGTTTTCAGGGTAACTTCCATGGTCATTAAAATATTATCAAATCATCCTGAGCACAGTTACGTTTTTTACAGAACAATCTGATTTCATTCATCCCAGATGATGGTTTTATAATTTGTTATTATGGAATGCTATTAATGTATTCAACATTGTTTGGGTTTCCAAAATTTTGTTATTATCGGTTTCCTTTTAATAAAGTATTTCTTTTTGTTAATACAACATTCGCATATATCAAATCCCGTTCCCTTTGAATGATGTTTTTTTATTTTACATTATATTTTGCAAAATTGACCATATTACACAACGCAACTCCATATACAATATGGAGTACCAAACAAATATGCCCTTGCACAACACCTCATTTAAGCGGTTAACAAGTTCACAAATTTCTCAAAAGATTCCAATACAATATAGTTTTAATACATTTATAATTAAATTGTACTCTTTTTTTTAAAGCAATTAAATTGTACTTTTTTTTAAACATAAAAATTAGATCATGATACTACGAAATATCATTATACGGAGTAATACATTTATAATTAAAGAAACCTGCTGACAAACTATTACGAAATAATTTTTAGGAAACTGAAATTCAATTAAAACTAAATTATCCAAATTTGATTACATAATCAGACGGTTCAAATGGAAACTCTATAATTAAGTAAACACTTAATTTGTTGGACAAATTACAAAAAAAATTGAGAGATTATGATATGTGCAAATGCATCAAAAGCATATACTCAATCATATATATATATATACAGCTAAGTAAAAATCCATTCTGTTCAGTCCATTATTTGGATACTATGTCATAACACGATTATAAATCTTCAGAGTTTTACAAATCAAAAACCTCATAATCTTAAATGGAAGTGTGAGTTTATCCCATTAATTTTGGTATGAATGAAAATTTTCACTACTTTCCCACTAACCAAACTTAAGGAATTCAAAAAATGAACCCAAATCAAATTAGCATATGATTTTTAGTTGCATGTCTCCGATTCCTGCTGTAGATATCAGAACTAACAGAAATAGAGAAGATTGCGATCCTCTATCTTTGGTAAATCGTAACAACCAATCTTATGTTTAACTTCCTCTATCTTTTGTTTATCAAGTAGTTGATTTGTATTAATCATGATACTCAATTATAATCCTCAATCTCTCAAATTAATCTCATGACTTATTCTATCAGACATCCAGTAGATTTATGTTGTAAACAATATCTCATTACTTATAAGATATAGATGAATAACAATTATAATTGATATGACAACGTATTTTTAGCCAGTGATTTTTAATTTGATACACTTATTATTTTCTACATCAGCTAAGGTGTTGTATAAATAGTTGCAGATTACCTCATTTGTCAATCGATACCAAATAAATAAAAAGCTGTGGAAAACCAATTAGGTTAGTCTACATATTTCCATGCTGCTCTTTTACACAATGTTATGTCTTTTATGCTCTGTCTTTATATGTCTTTATCAGCAATGAGTATAATAATCATTGGCATGTTTCCCATGTTATGGTTTTTACGATTTTTGTGTCTTACAGTCTAAGCGTTTATTTGCTTTCTCTCTAAAAACAGCAATGTTCGATACACTTGCATCACTTGACACAACCAGGACGAACTGGAGGGTGAGAGTTCGTGTTACAAGAGTGTGGCCTACTAATGTTGGTGGAGTGGTCACTCGATTCATTATAATACATTTATAATTAAAGAAACCTGCTGACAAATTATTACGAAATAATTTTTAGGAAGCTGAAATTCAATTAAAACTAAATTATCCAAATTTGATTACATAATCTGACGGTTCAAGTGGAAACTCTATAATTAAGTAAACACTTAATTTGTTGGACAAATTACAAAAAACTTTGAGAGATGAATGTTTGTTCACAATGATCTTAAAGAGTAATCTATTTTATGGTAGTTGAACATCAAAAGCAATTCCATTAGGATCTTCAACAAGAGTGAAGACTAAAATCTGGTTTTGTTGTAATCCATTGTCTTTTGCAAAAAGGTTCCACCCAGCAGAAAATCTTGGGATTTTATGGTTGTATACTATTCCAACTGACCAAGCTCCATTTGCAGTCCTCAGCAAAACCTTTTCACCAGCTATCCATTGTCTACCATGTGGATTGACAGTTTTAGGAATATGCTGCAAAACCATATAATAAGTTAATAATAACAATCATGCAGTGCAAATGTTTAATATAACAAATAATAGGTAAATCTGATTTTAGCACTTACCACTCCATGTGATGTTTTGTTAACATTGCACAATGTTAGGCAGACATCGAAAGTTATTGCAGCATTATTAATCTGGTTTTCATCAAGTCCATGTTCTTCCCCAGCCAGATCTTCAACATCCATATCTATATCAATTTGTAGATTCAGATTTGTTAAGGAATAGCTGAATCACAAGAGAAATAATTAAATTTGAGAATTAGATTACCTTCTTCATCCCCTTCAGGTTCAACTATGTTTGAGCTCTCAGCATTGTCCGTTCCGTGTACATTTTTGTTTAGACTTCCACTATGACCCCCCAGTTCTGTACATAGCATTCAAAACTTTTTGTATTAGTCATAAGTTCACAACTTTGGTATAATTTACAAAGATTATGTTAGATGCAGAAAACCTGTTTTTGATAGAAATTTTACATCCCAAACCCAACTGCAGATTGCATTATTTGATCTTTCAAACTTCCTATTTGCGTAATCTATCTCCTTCCCATCCTCTTGATATATCCTTGCACACAACACCTTACTTATATTCATTGTAAATATGATAGTATCCTTTGCCCTCAAAGAGAAATGGTTGATTATTTCTTTCAAATTTGACACATATCCTCCTATATAATTGTAACTGATGTACCAACTTTCCCAGTTAATTTCTATTTTTCTGGTGTTAATCATCTTTTCTTTGTAGAATTCCTTAATTAGTCTTGGAACAACCTGTATTTCATTAAATTATCATTGTAATGACATATCATATTATTTAAATTAGGACATTTATTAAAAAGTACAAGTCAAGTAAATAGAAGCAAACTGAGAACCAAGTATAGTATATACCAGAACTCCCCCAATGATGAATTCTTCCGAAACAACTTTGAAAAAACCTCTTTTCCATTCTTTACAAACTGTTGCCAAATTTTTATCAAAAAAAAATTCAAGTCGCAATTATAATAAGTAGCTATATTTCATACTATAAAGTTATATTCTGTTATACCTTTGTTCTCATCGAATCCTTCATCAGTGGCTTCAAAAATGCATGCATTTATTCTATTTTTCTCAGAATCTTTCAATCTATAGAGCACCAAGGTTTCACCGTCTTTTATATTTATTATCTGTGAAAAGTCATACCATCCTTTTCCAAGCATGCATTTTCCATCATTCCTGTGAACATCAATCACAAATAAGAGATTTCCAAATATTACATGCAACTTTTCACCATGTTTCCAGTGTTTGTACAGTTCTTCCAATTCTGGACTCAAAATCTGCATTAGTAGAAGAAAACTGTATCAAATTTTGTAGTTAAAAAAACTGGAAAAAAAATTCATATTTGACAAAGTAGTATAATATTAGTTAACATGTGCTTACTAGATGTTTTTTTTCCAGCTCAATATCAGATTTTGTAATGTTGATATTGAAATAAAGAACACAATTTTGACAAGCATTGAATGACCACGGTACTTGAGATTTGTTGTATTCCATCGAAAACCGGTCAATAACATACTCATCCTTAATCCAAATGGTCATGTCTTCGTTTTTAAAATAATCATTTGGATTAGTGGTTGGATACTTGCACTCGATTGCTGTCTCCCTGTAAATGCTAAATACAAACAAGTTTTGACCATATTAATCAAAATGGATAAGATTGTATAACTTTATTTTGTAGAATCGCATTAAACTTTCCAATCCATAAAATCGCTTTTTGCCATTGTCAAAGATTGCTTTCCATGCTATTTTTTTGCACTTTATAATCACATTTGAAGATAGTTGACATCCAAATGCTTCGCAAAATGATTTTGGAATCCTCTGTGTCATAAGTTCATAATACAATTGTTACCCTTATAGAATTGCTCATAAGCATTAATATTGGTAAAGTGCAAGAAAACTTAAAATGTCATACTTACAAGGGATCCAAAACATTCATTATCTGTGTTAGAAGAAAGAAAACTTCCCAAGATTTGTCTATCTCCTGTTAAGTCATAACATAATAAGCAACATATGATGTAAAATAATGCGATTTTACAAAACCAACAGATTCATGTTGAAACATTGTATCCTTATGTCAAATGGAAACAAGTTTAGATATACCAGTGTAGTATGCTTGATCTTTGGTCTCAAACGTCATAGTTATACTCTGGTATACAGAAACAATTAACGTGAATCACTATTATCAAATCAAGATACGATCATAAGCAATATATTCATGTAGATTATTAGAAACACCAAAAATATATTCATGTAGGTTTTAACTAAGTAATTCATAGTACAAAAATAATAAAATTAACTTATGCAATAGTGTAATTGAAAGACAGATACAACATATCAAGCATAACAAGAATTTTCGGTGAATATAATCATACAATTAAACATGTGACATTTAGAACAACATTGAGAGATATGTTTCTATACCTCCATAGTTGTAGATCACTCTGAGTAAATCGTTTACTGGAATGGATTCTTAATCTTAGAAAGCAAAAACCCCAATTCGTACTTCTATGCATGCAACTAAATTTCTCACCCTGATTGGAGTTTTTGTAGTGTTTGGTCCTTTTAGGATCCTTTTAAGATAATCTTTAATGTAATATTTTAATTAATCTTTATTTTTAAACTTTTGGTCCACTTTTACTATTGTTTTATTTTAAAAAAGTTAAAAAAATTTAAAAAAAATATTATTTAAAATAATAAAAGAGCGATTCTTAGTCTTGCATTCTAAAATCTATAATACTTTATTTACATACCTACATGTATTTTTTAGGTTTATATAAGAATTTAGTTAGGAAAGAATTAAATTATTATTACTCCTTCACCTTTATATTTTTCATAGTTAAAATTCCATCAATTTCCCCATTTAGATTTTATGTCGACCAAAATTGAATTCATATATATTTGGACAATAAACAATACTATCAGGATGATTTAGAAATCAAATCTTATATACAAATCAAATAATATAGATTTGTGTTTGATTGAAGTCGGTGCACGCGATTTGTTTACATATGCCAATTAAATTAAAAAGATTTAAATTTCAAATATATCGTATATCTTGTGGCAATACTTTTTAGTAATCAACGTCCTAAATTTAATACAAGATTATATATTGGTATTCTGTTAATACGATTGTATAAATCATATTAACAAATTAATATTAACAAATTAACGTAAGATAGTTCAAAAATGCATAGTTTACGCAAAGTAGACGGTAACAACTTATGACTATCACCTCATCATATATATTGATATTCTGTTAATATGATTGTATAAATCAACTCTATCAATATCTTTTCAACGATATATCCCTGAAATCAAGGCTCTTCAAATTTGTTAATAAGGATATACTACAGAAACAACTTATTGTTTTTCTATATAACCACTATCCCACGATAACCATTAAACAATTACTGTGAATCATTAAGCTATAGACGACAACCTTACTGGTATGTTCTCCTGGTTGCTTACATTTTCATCTATTTTCTTATGCAATTCCAGTTTTACTATGTCGTACAGTACATATATCTTCACTTTGTTTTTCTTATTCATTATCTAAATTCAACAATTAACATTACTTCTTAGGTGTATATGTGTTGTAGTATTTCGAAGTGGTTAACAACTTTTGAAATGTTTCAGAATCGCAATAAACATGTTCGATCAATTGTCTTCTCTCGATACTACAAGGACCACATGGAGAATCAAAGTTAGAGTAACAAGAATGTGGCCTTCCATATCAAACGCATCCAGTGGAACTCAAACTCTCAAAGGATATAATCTTATCTTGCTAGATGATGATGTGAGTATTAGTATGCTTTAATTTCCAATGAAAGCCTTTTCTAAAACCAATTTTTTTAATAAATATATTATATATTCTTAAAGTAGTATATTTTGATTTATCAACAGGATTGTCATGTCCATGCCTTCATTTATGCTAATGACTGGAAAACACATGCTGATACACTAAGGGAGGGTGAAGTTTATATTGTGTCAAACTTTTATACCAAAGAAGCTTCATCTAATCTTAAACCAGTCTCCTCTCCTATTCTCATTAACTTTTCACCTTCAACACATGTGGAAAAAGTGGAGGAGGATGACTTCATGATACCAACACATAAGTTTGAGTTTGTTGATTTGAGCGACTTATTCAGTTTGGCAAGTTCTTATGCAAATGTTGAATACCCTGAATTTTCAACATGTTTTTATTCAACTATAATCTAGAATCTTAATATGCATCTGAGTAGTACTCTTTCAATTCTGTGGATGCAGAATTTAATATTTCATTTTAGTAATGTTTCATATATTTTTCTTATTCTATTTCTTTGTTTACAAATTGTGAAAGATGTTATTGGTGTGCTTGAGGATTTTGAAAACGTGTCCAAAATCAGCACTATGTATGGCGAAAAGGACATCGTGAAGTTTAGGATTACTGATGGGAGGTTAATATACCATATCTTATGTTTTTTTTCTTCCTATAGATTATGATATTGCTCTTTTTTTATACGTGTTACATCATCTGTTACCTATACATGTAGACATTCATCCAAGGTTACTGTTTGGGGAAATCTTGCTGTGAATACGGATGCTGCGTATAGAGCAACTGTGGAGCAACCTATTATTGTCATATGCTCCAGTGTCAAGCTTAAAACATTTCGTAGTAAGTTTTTAATATTGTTACACAGTTTGTCAATGTTACTTACACTTAATTTGGATTCATAATGTTTAACATTATTCATTGCAGCCTCAGTTCAGATTAGCACCTTGCCTTCTTCAAAAATTTATATCAACCTTGATAATGAAGTGGTGCATGCAATGAAGCAGAGGTTTTATATTCTGTTTCGAATTGTTAATATTTAAGTAAATGGAATGCCAGTTTTACATATGTTAACTACTTAACTAGATTCTATTGAAGAATGCCTTTTTTTTCTGATAGACTTGATGAAGAAGGTTATGTTACATCAGAAAAAACTGCAAATTCCCCAGCACAATCTTATACTGTGTCTGCACCTGCAACTGTGATTCGAACTTTAACTTTGAAGGAATTAAGCGGAAAAACAAGCACGGATTTCCTTAAGGTATATAAGGTTCATTTGTACTTGCATGTTAAAGAGCATGTTAACACTATTTTGCATTACTAAAAGATTACTGGTGGAATTTTATAATTTGATGATATAAATTTGTTTTAATGTTCAAACATAATTGTCACTAAACAGTTAATCATGCCATTATTTTTTCATGTTTTCTAGCAAAATTTTTTGTGCAAAGTTAAAGTGAATAAGGTAGAAGAAGCTGATTGTTGGTGGTACAACGGCTGTCACAAAAACAAATGCAATGAGGAGGTTTCTAAATTGGAAGGCAAGTACAGGTGCTTCAAATGCACCAGAAACTTTCCACTTCCACAAAAGAGGTAGTATTTCTAATTACTATGAAAATTATCATGTACCATAATGTCATATTTTTTTTAAATGTTTTTTTTAAATGTATTTACATATGATTATCAGGTATCGGATTGTTGTATTGGCTGAAGATGATACTGAAGCTTTCAACTTTGTACTATTGGATCGTGCAGCAAAAAGACTGATTGGAAAAACAGCAACAAAATTGATTGCTGAGGGAATTAATGTAAGCTATATCTCTAGGTTTTAAATATATTAGATGGTTATATAAGATTTACAACTATCTTGCATTATATATTTTATATAAATTTGTAGGATAACACAGACAAAACATATCCTGCTGAAATCAAGGAGATCTCCGGCAAAGAAGTAACTCTACAAATTGAACTGAATGATGACAACATTCTACTCAATAGTAATGTTTATCATGCTACTGATGCATATGCCGCTGGTAATGCTAATCCATCAAAGTCTGAGACAATAGTATCTGGTTTTGATTCTTCTGCTTTCGACAATGTGAGTTTGGAATTCATTGGTTTAATCTATATACATATTGACAAATTCAAAACAAATTCAAGATGCTTATTTGCATCCTGTCTACTGATTACTTATTATATGTTTTATGTAGACTAAGATCATTGAGGTTCAAGATTCTGGGAATACGCCAGGTTCTGCCACATCATGCACAAAGAAAATTAAAATGGTTACATATATTTTTCATTATCATTATTATACTAATTGCTTCAACAAAACATTTCTTTAGTCTGATAAATCGTTTTATACTTGCAGGAAAATTTAAAAGAAAGTTAGCTATAAGAAGCAGTGCAGTTATGGAGTCATTGAGGAAGAATCTGGCCAAAATTTCATTTTGAGAATTTGATTATCATTTTGTTAATGAATAATTTGTTGTTAGCTTACAAGAAACGTTGTGTTTGATTTACTTCTGAATTTATATTCTACTTCCAAGACTTTATTAATGTTTTTTTTCCTGGTTTTAAACCATGTTGGATGTTTTTAAAAACTAGGAAAAATTGATTTATCTACATTCATTATCAGTTCAACACTTAATCGTCCCTCTATGTTTTCGTTATCACTTTTAAAATGTCGTCGTTAAATGACTATATGTACTATACGTTTGAGACATGAATCGCTTAGTATTTATTCATGGCTATTGACACTGTTTGTATCAATTGCAACGATCGTATCAAATTTAAAAAATGAATAGATAGAAAAGAATTCTCGTGTGCGAAGCACGGGCAATATTACTAGTATTAATCAATAGTTCAATACAACCATCTACATACACATATTATACAACTATGTAATTGGTATTTTGTGGGTGTTATTTGGAGCATCGGATGTGTGATTTAGTAAATACCATTGTTATTAAAATTTGCTTTCGATGGTAATATGGATTTCATGACTACATATTTGTCTGTCTATATATATGTTAGTTAAGTATAAGATTTCTCTTTTTCAAGATTAAGTTTTTAGAAAGAGTTATGGTCTAAGTGGTTAATTTTATTTAATATTGTTTGTTAATACAGTATACATTAACTGATGGATCTTTAGCCTCTAATAAGGTTTCAATTAAAATGTAGAGCTATTTAAATAGAACTCTCGGGTTGACTGATTATAATTAGTTGCAGTTATGTTCTTATTATGGCTCTTAAGCTTGTAAATGTATTTTTATTAAAGCATGCAATTAGTCTAATTTTTGGTTGCTCTAAATATCCTATTCACATGATAAAGTTTTGATCACAATTTTTTTAAAAAGAGATGTTTTGAATATAGTTCAAGCTGGCTAGTCATGATAATTGAATTTTGATACTTGCTACTGTCTTGTATTAATCTGCTTCTAATAGTAGACAATACCAATTTATAAGTTATTTATTCTTGTATTTATTTTATCTTAAATTTATATTAAGTTGATTACCTGTATACTTGTGTTCATGGGAATAATATGAGTCAGTGGTCACAATGGGTGTGGAGTGAACATGAAAGGAAATTTTCACTTGAGTTGTGTGCACGTATGTACTGTAGGTGCTACTAAGATTAGTAATAATAATATGTTTTGTGTCCTTGTCATTAATTAGCTAGGTTATAAAAACCATTTGGTAAATAAAAATGAAAATCTCAGTTTTATCTATGTAATAAAGGTGTAAGGGTGTGTTTTCTAGACTTCTTTATTACCCCCCTTGCTATTTAATGTACCTATTAGAATTATTTGAATACTAATTGCATAGAGTTTGGTGTGTGGCTGATACATCTAAAATTCTGGTTTTTTGAGGTTAACATATTCTAGGAGATTAAAGCTACTAAGTCTCCTGCTCTTATTGTTGGTTTGCGTTATTTCTTTCACATTTTTTTTTAAACTTACACATTGTGTTATAAAGGGACATTATTTGTCAAGCCAGATTTTTTAGAGGAGTGGATGTAGCACTGATGCATCAACTATAAATGATTACAAGAATGCAAGCATTCTATTCCTTTATTCATATGGCACATTAACATATAAGATTATATTTATTGCCTACCTTATCTCACTTTATTGCCATGGTGATATCCTAAATTAGTAAGATTGGTGTTTAAGATATTAAAGGAAAAAACAGAGCCTAGCAGATTGATCAACTTCTGAAGTGATGCTGACACTGCTACTAACTTGTTGAAATTGAGATTGCTTCTGTATCACTCTCGAGTTCACCGAACAGGTTTATCTGCAATTTGCCATGAACTGTCTTGTTGTTCAAGAGGCACAATCACTGTTAATGTTTTTCAAGAGACACTTATATTATCTTGAGAATATAATATCTGAGCATATGTAAATATTCTCAAAGTCCGTGAGAATTTTTCAACGTTAAGTTAGCCATCATGCACTAATATTATTCTTGAAATATATGTTTTTGCAGTGCAGGCATATAAGCTAGAATTTTGTAACTTTATATTGACTTAATATTTTTGTTTTTAAAATCGTTAAGCATGTTCATATTATATAATGTGATACTAACATTTCTGTTGAGTTGTTGCAAGTGCAAGATGATAGCACAAATATATGAGCAGGTGTTTGCAATTCAGTGCTTAATTTAAAAAATGGTTAGATTGTAAATTTTGTGCAGTACATGAAATTCAATATCCAAAATATGATAAAGAGTTATATCTTAGATACTTCTTTTTAAAGTTAAGATTATTCTTTTATTGCTAATACTTTGTGTAGTTTTGTTAAAACAGGAAAATGATGATATTTTGTGTGGTACAAGGATTATTGATACCACTCGATAATTTTATATTATTGTTAACATTATATTTAGCTTTGGTGTTTATTAGTGTAACAGAAAACTTCTGACAAAGAAAGGATCGGACAAAGATTTGCAGCTGACATATCTATAAATAAAAAATGCGGTACATATAAACTTATCACCGATTAACTTTTGTTATTACTAACATTTTGTGTTAGTTGTGGTGTTTGAAAATTGAAACAGAAAATTTGTTGATCAACGGACGTCCGAAGACTTGAAAGTATACTTCATCAAAATATTAATATATGACCCTAAATTTTGTCCATGCGACAATGGGTCTATCTAGGAATATTCGAGGTCCTAGATTTATCGAGGGGAATGGGGCTAAGCCCATAATATTGCATCATCGACAGTGGCAACCCTACTTGTTTTATAAGTTCCAAGGGTAGAAACAAGCTGGACAGATGATAGCGTGAGAGCCTTCAAACTATGGAGTTACACTCCTTAATTAGAAGATGTACATTGATACATTCTTCTTCCCCATTCCTATGATGATGAAGTGCTCATATAGTGAACGGTAAGGTTGAGTGTTATACTCTTAATAAGTCTTAAGGCAGAATTTGCAAGGTACTTCTCCGTTCACTAATACCTTTGAGGACTTACCTACGTGAGAGGAGTTGTGTGGCCGCAACTATGAGGTATGGGCTAATCTCTAAAACTCTCATGAGTCGGTTATTGCGCATGGCCATTATAGCGCAAGCCCTAACAATTGATTTTCCGTATTATGTGTGCTTTTGTCGAGGTTTGGTTAAAAGATTCAAGTTCCAGGCGTAGTCCACTTAGTTTCTTCAAACTGCGACAAATGTCACTAGGTGCGGGTTCCAAGCCGGAATCTACCCATATTGAATACATAATAAAATAAGCTCCATACTATATTTGTTATACTATTTCTTTTCTTAACTTTTATTTTTTGGGGGGATTGTTAGATATTTGCCAAATATTTTCTTTTATTTAAAAAATAAAAGTTAGAAGATTTATTTTATCTTATCAATATGGGATTTTATTTTATTACCAAAATATGTATTTGCAATATATATAATAAATTAGTCAAAGATATTTTCCTTTCCCACATATTGTTTTTCCTCCCGTTACTTTATGCGTTACTTCTATTACATTAAACACCTTATAATATATACTCATAAATATTGTGCTGCCGTTACTGTTCAATTGCCAATATATATACAGCCTTGTAAAAGTGAACGAAAAAACATGCTTACCATTGTCATTCTCTGTTACACATCACTGAGCAACACTTCTCCTCCTTTCTTCATTTTTTATATTAATCAATACAACCATCTACATACACATATTATACAACTATGTAATTGGTATTTTGTGGGTGTTATTTGGAGCATCGGAAAATCCTTGTTGACATCCTTGATTGTTCGTGCACGTGAAAGGAAAAAATGAATTGGGTGTTGTACCGCTAAGGAGTTGCCAACAAAACCTTGCACGAGAAGGGGCACGATTCCTTAGGGCAGCGTTTACACGTGCCTCACCCATCAAGAACACACATATCATTTTATTAGTTTAATTTCTTGTTCAATTCTATTATTTATGATTTTACTTTATCGGAAATTACGAGTGTTAACGATTAATTCATGTTGTGATGTTTGTTTGTGTTTTTGCAGACTAAGAAACTCTAAATTTCTAACATAAGGGATATGATGTGGCACAGTTAAGGGATATGACAGTACTTGCAACAATTTAAGGGAGTACTTGGCTTTAAATTTAACTGGTTGATCACCTGAATTCTGTACCTGCAGACCCGTCCTTTGTTGAGGCATTACTTTCAAAATACTCAGGGCCCCATTTTTGTGGTTGATAAAAATGATCGAGATGGTGTAGTTGAAGCCGAGATGAGCTGCACAGAATGCTTAATGAGGTAACTGGCATCACCTGCAAAAACGTCACTGGTTTTTTTTATGTTTCCATGTTATATGTTGATAACTTTGCATGTTATGACGTTTGTGTAGGATGAATTGAGGGATGCAATCCTCCTAGTATTTGCAAACAAGCAAGATATTCCGAATGCAATTAATGCTGCTGAGATCACGGATAAACTTGGACTTCATTCTCTTCGTCAGAGCCATTGGTAAAATAATTACAAGCTCTACTTAGCTGCCTCCGTCAAATTTAGGAACAGCTCGACGAGCAAGAATTGAGAAGACAAGAGTCAGTAATGTTCAACGGCAAGGAGTGCAAACAACACGTAGTCCAATGTATGTTGTAAATCACGGAGCTAGGTAATTGAGCTATGTACATGTATACATGTATCTATACATTTCTGCATTCCATACTTCCAAGTTTTCTTCATGTCAATTTGTTTTTACATATTCCTGGATAGGAAAACTTAGGGTGTTTACCCAAAATAGGAAAACTTTGTCCAAAACATCAAATTTCGAAAGTGATCTAAATAGCACACATAATGTTACTGCTGAGACGCTTAGAGATCCTATGGTAATTTTCTTGTTTCCTTTCATTTCTTTTGGTGACTTTTTTTTTACACTACAGTTTTTAGCTTTTTGTTCGTAAATTTCCATTTAAGTTACCACCTCATCAGCGACAGAACCTTGTTCGAACATGATACACACTGAACAAAAAACACCTCTCCGTACAATCGAAAAATTGACACTTCACCTATATAGGATGTTGTTACATTTTAAAATTACATTACCTAATGCTTTGTTTTGTTCCAGATATAAATTCGTGGGTAATTTTCTAGCTACCTGTTTAAATCCTATAAATGATGGCTATTAGTACACTAATATTTCTGTTGCTGTTTGCTTCTTGTTCCGGAAAGGATCAAAATTTGTAGGTAATTTTCTAGCTGTTTAAATACGTAATTGGTAAACATTGATAATGTCAAAATGTCAGCAAGAGTTTAGTCATACATCTACAGTACAGTAAATCATAGTCAGAAGATCCACTGTAATTATGATGTAATCAGTTACGTAGATGAAGGTTAATTAAGCTTATAAATACATCCTAGGAGCTCCTGTAATATATACGAAATATACATTACATCTTCTTCCTCTATCAATCTCTCTGCATACAGCCTCAATATCTCTGCATACAATTATATATTACAGTTATATATTATTAACATGGTATCAGAGCGGGTTACATCCTAGGAAAGCATATATCAAAGTTGCAGAAACAATCAACCAAAGAAAAAAACCACAACTGCTAAGAATTCGAGAAATTCGAATTTTATCAAAACAAAAAAACAAATATACCACTGAATAGAGGACTGGAAGAGGAGACTACAGAAGCAAGCAGACTGGAAAAACACCCCCGCACGTGCCCTCACGCGCGGCCGCGCCGCCAGACGCGCCCACGCGCCGGCGCGTGAGGTCATTTCCGGCCATTTTCTGGGAATTGTTCTTCAGGGACTCTTGTTCTCCTCCAAAATCCGAATCCAACTGTGGTACTATCTCTTAAATCTGAGCAATTTTTTGTTTCTGTCAAAATTGTTTTGCTTCTGACAGTGTCTTTCTGCTGGATATTTTTTGGCTTCTGGAATATTTCTTCAGTAGATATTATTATATTAAGTTCAATATTTATTGATTGGGTATTACACTATTTTAATATAAAATGGTGGAAGTTTTAGAAAATACATCCAGTAGTAGGGTGTTAGATAATACATCCGAAAGTAGTGCTACAAGTAGCATGAAATCTGGATTTCATAGTACTCCGTATGTAAGCCCTAAATTCAACGGAAAGAATTTTCTAGAATGGTCCAAAGCTTGTACAATGGCACTTAAATCTCATAGAATGATGAAATATATCAACGGGAAAGCCAAACAACCTTTGGAAAGTGATACTAGTTTCGATGATTAGGAATCTGAAAATGCCATGGTGTGTTCATGGCTATCTAACTCTATGGAGGTTGATATTCGAAAAACATATATCTTCATTGATATCGCTGAAGATGTGTGGAATTCTCTCACTCGGACGTATTCCTTCTCCGAAAATGTAGCCAAGAAATTTGAGATCAAACAGAAGATGTAGGCATTGGCTCAGGGAAGCCACACATTAGCTCAGTATTATTCTGAGCTTACATCATTATGGAGTGAATTGGGACATTACACTATATTTGAGTGTAAACATGCTGAAGATCAAGAAAAATATCAAAAGATGATGACTGTAGAGAAAGTGATGAAGTTTCTTGATGGATTGTCTGATGAGTATGATTCAATAAAAAATCAACTTATCGGACAAATTCCATTTTCTACTGTGGAAGAGGCCTATGGTCGTGTCAGATTAGAGGAAAGTCGAAAGCAAAGTATGGCTCCGGTCGTTTCTTCTGAATGATCTGCACTCTTAACTGGAAATGTTCAGCAATCCGAGCCAGAACAACCTGAACAGATACCAATGGCTTTAATGGGTGAAAAATCCAGTCTTCAATGTGACTACTGCAAGAAGTTAAACCACACTCGTGAAACATGTTTTATCCTGCACCCTCATCTCAGAATTCGAGGACGAGGAGGGCGTGGCCGAGGTGGTTACCGTGGTGTCTCATCTGGCAGAAGCACGGCAGAGGTATTCCCTTTAGTGCTTATCATGCTGCATCAGAATGTGAGTCTTATTCTTCAATAGGGATGATGACTGCTTCAGAGGTCAACACCCTCCGCCAATTAATGTCACAAATGAACACCACTCCACCTACAGCTAATTCTGCTCATGCAGGTACATCTTGTCACTTTACCTCCGATAAATGTCATAATTCATGGATTATTGATTCCGGAGCATCAGCACATATGACTGGAAATTCTAGTTTCCTAGAAACATATAATGGTGAAACAGGCAATATTCGTGTTGCCAATGGAGCTATTGTACCTGTTCATGGACAAGGCACTTCTCACTGCCTCTCATCATCATTGCCACTATCTGATGTGTTACATGTTCCCTCCTTAACAGCAAACTTATTATCTGTTCAACGTATTACTGAAAATCTTAATTGTTCAGTAACCTTTTTTTCCTCCCACTGTGTATTTCAGGATCTGGCGACAGACAAGGTCCTTGGCAATGGTAAAGTGGTAGATGGACTTTATGTTATGGAAGGGAATTCTATTTCTCCCTCAACTTATCAGGTGTCATCCAAGTTAAATTCTGCTTTTGAATCTTTGTATCAGTGGCATAGACGGTTAGGTCATCCATCTTTTGGTGTTTTAACACATCTATTCCCTGCCTTAGTAAAACACTGTAAGAAGGAAGATTTCTTTTGTGAACCATGTGAACTAGCCAAACATAAAAGATCATCTTATCCATCCATAAATAAAAGAAGTTCTACTTTGTTTTCTATTATTCATACCGATGTTTGGGGTCCATTTAGACATCCTACACATGATGGGTATAGATGGTTTGTTGTCTTTGTTGATTGTTATTCTAGGCTTACTTGGGTATATCTCCTTAAACAAAAAAGTGAAGTTTTCGAGTGTTTTAAATCTTTTCACCACATGGTACAAACATAATTTAGTGCTTCTGTTAAAATTCTTCGGAGTGATAACGGTACTGAATATGGAGGCCCGTTTATATCTTATTTGGACACATGTGGTATAATTCATCAAACTTCGTGTGTCAAAAATTCTCAACAAAATGGGGTAGTCGAAAGGAAAATTGGTCACTTACAACAAGTTGCTCGGTCGCTTATGTTAACAATGCATGTTCCCAAATATCTTTGGGGAGAGGCAGTCATGACTGCTGCATATCTTATAAACCGTCTTCCTTCTAGTGTCCTAAAATTCAAAACACCATTGTCTTGTGTTCTTGCACCTTCTTCACACCCACTACCCCTTCGAGTATTTGGGAGTGTATGTTTTGTTCATAATCATGCTCCCTCTCGGGATAAACTTGACTCTCGGGCCCTTCGCTGCGTTTTCATTAGGTATTCACCAACTCAGAAGGGATATAAATGTTATCATCTTTCATCACGTCGCATATTTGTCAGTCATGATGTTAGTTTCTGGGAGAACATTTCTTATTTTTCTCCGGGTTCCTCCTCCTTGCTTCAGGGGGAGATAAACCGACACAGTCTTGATAGTAAAGCAACAGATGAGTCACAGACACTTCCATTTATTAATATACCTATTCCAAACACTGGTTCAAACAGGTTATCTATTCCTCCACATACGAGTAATGAGTCAGATGATCTAAATAGATTGGATATTCCAGATTTGATTACATATTCCAGGCGGAAAAGAAATGATATCACCACGTTACCGCATCCAGAGACCTCTGACCTCGAGACAGATCCTGCATCTCCTGTGTTTGAGCCAGAAAATGGTAATACTCTTGATCCTACTCTAGATCTTCCTATTGCTATAAGAAAGGGTGTACGCTCTTGCACTAACCATCCTATCTCAAACTTTGTATCTTATAATGCATTATCTCCATCTTCACTTGCTTTTGTGTCATCCTTGTCTAGTGTTTCTGTTCCGCATACTTGGCAGGATGCTTTATGTGATCCTAAATGGAAAGATGCTATGATGGAGGAAATGAATGCCTTGAAACATAATGGCACTTGGGAGTTAACTCATCTTCCCGCTGGAAGGAAGGTAGTAGGATGCAGATGTGTATTCACTGTGAAACAGAAACCTAATGGGCTGATTGATAGGTACAAAGCGAGACTTGTAGCAAAAGGGTATACTCAAACTTACGGGATTGATTATCAGGAAACTTTTGCTCCAGTAGCAAAGATGGCCTCTATTCGAGTCTTGATATCATGTGCAGCAAATCTTGGATGGGAACTTCAGCAATTGGATGTAAAAAATGCATTCTTACATGGAGACCTGAAAGAAGAGGTTTACATGGATATTCCACCGGGTTTTTCTACAGCTGCGACCATTGGGAAAATATGCAAGCTAAAGAAGACTATTTATGGGTTAAAACAGTCTCCAAGGGACTGGTTTGGCAAATTTCAGGGAGCAATGATTAAATTTGACTACAAACAGAGCAACTCAGATAACACCATGTTCGTAAAAAGACGAGATGAAAAAATCACGGTGTTGATTGTTTATGTCGATGATATTGTGATCACCGGCAACGACACCTGTGAGATTGCTAATGTTAAACGCAAGCTTGCCTCTGAATTCGAGATGAAGGACTTAGGAAAACTACGGTATTTCCTTGGTATTGAGGTCTCTAGAAGTCCAGGTGGTATCTTCCTCTCACAACGGAAGTATACACTTGATCTTCTGAATGAAACAGGGATGTTGGGATGTAGACCTGCAGAATCTCCAATAGAAGCAAATCATAAACTTTGTGGAGATGCTGGTGAAATTGTCGAGAAATCTCAATATCAAAGGTTAGTTGGTCGACTAATCTACCTTGCACATACAAGGCCAGACATATCATATGCAGTGGGAATTGTTAGTAGGTATATGCATGATCCTCGTCAACCACATTTGGATGCAGTTTATATGATATTAAGGTATCTTAAGGCTGCTCCTGGAAAAGGAGTAATGTTTACTAAAAACAATCATCTCGGGGTTGAAAGCTATACAGATGCAGATTAGGCCGGATGTCAAGACGATAGACGATCTACTTCAGGATATTGTACATTTGTTGGTGGCAATTTGGTTACTTGGCGAAGCAAGAAACAACCTGTGGTTGCCTTATCTAGTGCCGAGGCAGAATATAGAGCTATGGCTAAAGGTGTACGTGAATTATTGTGGATAAGATTGTTCCTAGAAGAATTGGGACTTGCATCTGCAACTCCAATAAAGCTACATTGTGATAACAAAGCCGCTATTGCCATTGCACATAATCCAGTTCAACATGATCGGACCTAACATATCGAAATTGATCGACACTTCATAAAAGAGAAGATCAATAATGATACCACAGTAATTATAGTCAGAAGATCCACAGTAATTATGATGTAATCAGTTACGTAGATGAAGGTTAATTAAGCTTATAAATACATCCTAGGAGCTCATGTAATATATACGAAATATACATTACATCTTCTTCCTCTATCAATCTATCTCATACAGCCTCAATATCTCTGCATACAGTTATATATTACAGTTATATATTATTAACAGATAAAAATTCTTTCTTCATTTTAGATTTAGATTTGTTACTTTGGTTAATTTGATTTCTGTCACCTGGCAGAGTTTTTTCTTAGATAAATGGAGTGCGAAGATGTGTGTCAATATTACACATGAATTGCTCGCAGTCACACAGCTTGAAACAGATTACTGGAAGAAAAGGTTAGAAGTCTTAACTATTGTATATTACTTTGATCTTGGGCAATAATTTTTTTTCCTTATTTCTTTTCTTAAAGAAGTTTGGATATATGACTAACTAGTAAACATTAAGTACTTGATGAAGTACATTCAATATATGAATTACCAAGGTTTTTAAAGATATGCATGTGACTTGTGCAAGTTCCAGAGTGAGCATTGAGCCAAAATTTTAACTTGTAGTATCATGTTCAGAGAAATATCAATTTTAGTAGAAAAAATCTTCACTCTCCAATGACACCGCACTTCGCCCGATCACAGCTACAATACGACATCAACGAATATAATATATAGTATGAATGCTAGCATCATAGTGGGTTATTATATCAACCCTGACATCATAGTGCCTAAAACATTCTCGTGTCCATATAAAGGTACACAAGTCTCTCTTTCTCTATAATGGGCCTCTTTCCCAAATTTGATCAGTAGAATACATAATTCTCGAACATTTAATGAACTGATAATTTGAGATAAACTTCACAGGAGAATATTTACTTGATCTGGCGGACTGCCAGTTTTACTCAAATGTGCCACCAATCCGAACAATGGATTGATGTGACTCTCAATAATCATATTTTAAATAACTGACACGAACAAAATGCCAACCCTTGACAAGAAAGGTGCCTATCTCGAAATAATGAGAATAGTCTTAAAACAAAATATGATGAGTCGTACATAACAAATAGTATCACTCGAATATTTATAATACTCACAATTGATGAACGTTAAGTAGAATGCTTCTCACTTGACGAACGGGTGAAACTCTAATGATACTACTTTTGTAACACTAAATTATTTGTTCGAAAGATGAACCAACTGAAAGGTAAGCAATAAATATTATCGAATTTGTACATTAAATTCGACTGAAAAGAATGAATTTAACTATCTCGAACGAATGAGATTAGTTTTACTGAATCAAAATAATAGTCGTCTCGAATTAATGAGATCGACCCGATAGCAACGAGATTGTTCTACGCTTATAGGAATATAATTCGCAAGTAAACTAAATTAACAGTAACGTAATATTTAATGAGAAATAATTACTCAAAAGAAATTGCATCATAAGGGCAATAAATAATTCTCATAATTGATAGCTCGAAAATAAATATGGAATGAAAATAATACGAACAGAAATACAAAGTTTTCGAGAGTTAGGGTAGGAATGAACTTGCCTATGTATCGACGTTAAACGCTACCAAATAAATAAGAGAGCACTAACCACGAGCAAACGTCTCAATTCTCGAAAAAGAAACCTCTATAATAATTATTAAATAACTTTAGTGCTCGGGTAAGAAATTAATCACGTAGTGTCATATAATTCGGAAATCATGTCATTGACAAGCAATTAATTCTCGAAAATATAATTTGGAAAAATCCTCGTAACTTTGAAATCCCACTAACGCCTTAATCGCAATTTAATAAATTAAATGGAGGTTCTATTCGATTTCCTTATTAATTTTTAAATAAGTCGGGTTTTTATGACATCGTACAATCCAAAATACAACTATTTGGAAGGGAATTTCGTAATTAAAAGTCTCTAATTACTTCTAGATATATGGCACACATGGGTTTATTTAACAACATATCTCGAATAAAAAGGTTTGTGTAAAGTCATCACTAATTATCTATAATTCTCATTTTATAAAGAAATTCTCTAATTTAAATAAACTAATTAGTTCGCACTTCTAAATTAATTTGGTTTGTGTCAGGTCTCTAAAATTTTATCTAAAAATTCTTCTATCAAAGTTAAGTCCATTTTAGGGAACTACTGATACTAGTTCCTACTTATTCTCGAAAAGATTTCATTTTAATAATTTAATACGTAACCAATATTCTTATTTTTAAACACAAGATGTAATTTACCAAAGAACTTCTAAGGTATTTAAACTTATTAACTCCATTTCCTTCTATTGCATTAAGTCCAAACCTCTAAGTCTCATTTTTATAAAAAAGGTAATTTATCAAACAAATTTTTTATTCTTTTAATTAGTCTCACAAAATCTACTCTTTTCCCGATTTAACAATCAATTAAATTTCCCAAAATTCCCTTTTATTATTAAAATTTATAAAATCTCTATTTTTATTTACTTAAAAACAATCTGATGATACTCTTTTAAAACCCAATCTAACTTCTAATTTTTATTACAATTTGATCATTTATTTATGGATCTAAATCACATTTAATCAAATAATTACCAATTAAAACAATTAATCAACTACCACACAAATAACCCAATTTATCATTATTTTATTACAAAAAAACACAACACCACCAGTCGGCAGCCACTGACCGGTCACCGGAACGGCACCGGCGGCGCCACCACCGCCCTCTGTCTCTTTCCCTCCCCCCCTCTCTCTCTCCCTCTCTCGCAGTCTTCCTCCACCTCCGGACTTCTCTCCCCCCTCGATCTCAATCTCTCTCGGTCCCGATCTCTCTCTCTCTCTTCGTCCATCTTTCTTTCTCCGATCATCTCTCCCTCCTCCTCTCTCTGTTCTCGCCTCACTCTCTCTCTCCGTCTTCTCTCTATCTCTCCGCCTCATCTCTCTATCTCCTCCCGTCTCAATCTCTCTCTGCCTCTCTCCGAATCTCCCTTAATCTCTCTCCTTCTCCCCCTTCGACTCTCCCCATCTCCTTCTCGTCGCCATCGCCGTGAACCACCATCCCCCGCACCGACATGCAGCCACAAAACTCAGCCAACCCAAAATTCATAATCCCCTCTTTATTCACATATAAATTAAATCAAGCACATCATCAATCCACAATAATCACATATTTAAAATCGCCTAATTAGAATTTTATAAACCCTAATTGAAAAAATAAAGCCCTTACAAAAATAGATGCAGGACATATATATGTATGTACAAAACATGATTTAAAAGATTTTAAGGGTGCAAATCATACCCTTTTTGTGGAAAAATCTGATTTTTAAAGTTTGATCAAAAATCAAAATCTTGAAACCCCTAATATATATATATATATATATATATATATATATATATATATATATATATATATATATATATATATATATATCAATTCGTAGAGCTCGAATCCGTCTTTTCAATGGTATGATTGCATGTAAGATCAAGATTAAATTCTAAGAGATATGGGATTTACAAATTCTTGGTTTTTGAGAGAGAAATAATGGCGTGGGTGTGTTTTATCTCGGTGTAAATAAAATGGAGGAGATGATACAATTTTGTTAGATTTTCTTTACTTATATAAATTTTATCAATTTGGGTTCTTAGTGGACTATAATTCTCTTCGGCTTAAAATCACACAACCCAATTGATTTAATTATTATTATACGTAAGGTCACTCACTTAAGAGATTAATGGCCACTAAATCCTAATTATTAAGGTTGGTGAAATAAATAAAATATAATGTAATATAATAAAATAAATTGGTAGCAGTAATCACAACAAAATAATAATATTAATAATAAATTACTAAAATCATCGCAATAATAATTAGTGAGATATGTCATTGTCCTAAAATAAAGAATTATCAACACGCACTCCTAATAATAATTACAACCGAATTTTAAATCCTATGATCAAATATTAAAAATAGACTCACAATATTATAAGAATTTTATGGTTATTACCCCCTAAGTTCGCATACGGTTTATTCGTCGTTCGGAATATTTCTAAATCCCAAAATGGAAACGTTAAACCCTAAAGGTTAACCGTTGAAACTCCAAGGGAGTACAAAATAAAATTAAAAAAATTTAATTTAAAAATTGAATATTTCTAAATCTTTTTCAAATGAAACCCGTTAAACCCCAAATAGAAACTATTTAACCTCAAAAGAAATACCAATAAAAATAAAAAATATTAATTAGGAAAAAAATACAAACCATATTTTGTACTATTTACTACAAACGCTAATTGAAAGTTTGTTACCAACACAAACCGTTGAACTAAACTTTGTTTTGACAAAAAAGCGCTATTTAAATTGACAGAAAACGCTACTTTAAACTTTGTTTTGGCTGGAAACGTGAAACGCTTTAGCAATTTTTTTAAAATAAAATAAAAAAATATATATAAAACGTTAAGCGATGTAGTGTTTTTACTGAAAAAAATAAAATGCTACACGATAATGTATTTTGGAGTGATATTTGGGGTCAAGTTTTCGAACTATGATATTTAAGACCATTTACTTTCAAATTATGATATTGGAGACCATTTTTCCCTACACACTATTTTCTAAAGATGTAAATAGTATTTTTTTTTTTTTTAAATAAATAACTTATAAATTATTTTAAAAAACGGCAAACGGTGCCGATAATTGGTACGAATACATACAAACACTGTACATACATCTATCTCGCATATCGAAATACAGCAGTCCAGACATATTCTCACTCAATTTGTGTGTGTGCAGGCTTTGTATATTCATTTGACATCTTTTTGGGTTTTTGAGATCAAGTGATGCCCAGATGGAGAAACATGTTGCTTTTGAAAAATTCTTTAATGGAATTAAGAATCACACCATCACCATCTCTTTACTTTGCTTCTTCAATTCATTCCACACCCTTTTCTTGTGAGAAATGGAAGAATAAATGGGACCCTGTAAGTTCTTTCTCTTATTTATCTTATGAGTATAATCTTTAGTAAAAAAGGTGCCTTTTTTATTTGTATGATTCATTTTATGTTTAATATACAGGTTTTCCCATTCCTACCCCCATTCCATTCTTTCTAAGTGAACACACCCTAAAAATTTACATTTTTATGCTTTTGCTTAACTGGATTCCGGGCTTTGTTTGAAATCCCCATTTGTTATTGGAATTATTTCGAAATCTTGTTAGCTTATTAACACGCAGAAAACTTTGTACAGTCTAGAACAAGATTTTGCCAATAAAGAATCAGTTATTTATTGGAAGATATTGCCAGATGAGAAAGTAAATAAGCAGTTGCATTCATGCTTAAAGTTACGGAAGGATCATATCAAGTTCAAGCGATAGTATAATTCTTGTCACTATTTATATGATATACAGTATATCAAGTATGGACCTTTCCACTTTTTGAGATTGGGACGTAGTTATTCTATTATCTAATTGGATTGGAAAAAAGCCTAGGATCACACTAGCAGTGACCTCTTATCCTTGATAATGTTACTACTTGAGAATTTCTTGTTTGGTTCAAAACAAAATAATATCATACTAACGTTACCCTTAACTCTAATATACTAGTGCCCTTGACATTGATATAGATACGCTTATATGGATATTATAATTCTAAAAAACTTCATATGTCATTGTTGGTACTTAAATAGCTCGAAAACTTCTGTCTCATCACCAAAAGTTAGAAGTCCCTCACATTGACCCATTAAAATCCCATCAACAAGGTCATCATGAATAAAAATGGTTTTTATAACTATCTTGTGGATGAGAAAAACAATGCAACGAACACTCTTATTGTACATTATAGCAACAAGAGAGTAGTATCAACACATTTATTTTGTTGTTATTGGCAACTTGGCCTTATACTTATCCGTTGTACTACTATCTTTCAGTTTGCTTTAAAAAACTACTTGCATCCAATTGGTGTGCGTCTTGGAGAAAATTGACTAGTTCCTGTATCCCACAAGAGAATATAGAACATATCTCACTTTTAACGGCTCTTTCCCAATGTCTTAATTCCGTGAAATACATGGCCAGATCGTATGTGATTGCAATGTTCCTTATATATGCTTGAGTATTATAAATGTGCTTTTTACTTCAGATTTAATCAAATCAATTTGGTATACTTTTGAACTGAATTGAATGTGTTTGCAGGATTCGAATGGTCAACAACCTTCAAAGGTACATCTATAGCATATTTTGATGTATGCATATATATGTTTAGTATTATAGTGTTACTAGTAAAAGTTTAGTTTTATTTTGCCTGTAACGATATTCTGTTTTTTGCTTTGTATATGCATTTGTAAAATATTGATGGCGGGGAAATGAGGAAAAGGAAAAGATTAGTTCTGCAAATATTAAAACTATTTTATATAACTTTCGCCACCATTAAGAACCTACTGAACGATCGATAGAATTTAAGTAGAATATCTTTTACAGTTCTGATATTTTGATTACACATCCTTAAACAATTGGATGACGTTAGGACATGCTTAATGTTTAAGTGCCATTTTCTTCAGGCTGTTTTGTTTCTTTTTCCATCACATTTCTGCATATTGGTTGTCTTCAGACATGCGGTAATGCCACTGAAAATTGCCATATAGGACAACAAGTGGTTTACTGCAAGGAGTAGCTCCCACTTCACCCCTATCAAATTAGTAATTGTTCACTCTCTACCTCCTTCCTTCATCTTTCTGTTTCTGTCTCCCTCTTTTTCTTCATTAGCCAACATCATCAATAAATTTAATATTTTTCTTTGTGAATACCAAATCTAATGTCTGATTACCTGTTTTCCTCATCTAAAAGCTTTCTTTCCGTCCATTCTTTTTTAACCTCTTATAAGAGCTTCTCTTTCTTTCTATCATGGCTTCTGCCGATAATTTTGTTCCTTTGCAATGTAAAAAATTGAATTTTTAAAAAGTACACATTCCGGAGTGAGTATGTTGATAACAATAGTACGAAACTAGAATCAGTAGTTCAGTACTACCATTGCGACGTGTTTCACCAGTGCTTCGTCTCAGAGAATAGATAATATGATAATTATTGTTTAATAGCGTCGTTATAGTTTAAGGAGATAACCAGCAACTAAACAGTCTGATAGTATGACATGACGATGATGCTTTCCTTGAATTTTTTTATCCTGTTCAACTATCGCACGCACTAGTAAGTTTCTTGTTTATCTTGTAACTTTGTAAAATCACATTATAGTTTCATTTTTCTCCTGCGTGTCATGGAATCACATATCTTTTAGTTGCTTATTGTGTTGTCCCCTTCCTTGTTTATTTGAAGTGTTTCATTCATTAAACATTTTGATAAGTTTCCTTTCACTTTGAAAACAATACATCAGACGTACATTAGATATGAAACACGTCAAAAGCGAGCTGATGCAAAGAGAGCCCTACAGAATCTCCTCTATTATAATGGTTCCTGCAAAACAACATTTGAGGTATACAGTTCTATAATTAAATTGATGAGAATTCTCTTTGATGTTTCGTTTTGAACTCATGTTACGAGTTATCTTTTCTTTTTTCCTAAAATTATTCTGTATGTTGTACATGAATTTTCATAGTTGTCAAATTCATGTAAATCTATTTACTTATTTTACTCATCTCATAAATACTTAGAGTTGATTGTGTCTTACAATCACACGGTAAATGAAATTGCTATGTGGTTCTATGTTTTTCGGTGTCTTGGGAATGCGGAGTATTAGCTGGAAAGAAAAGAGAGCCACTTTGAAGGGTTAAACTGAATAGTGAATTCTTTCATTTCCTACCAAGGGTGACATACTCACAAACGCTTTCATTTTTTTTTTACCAAGGGTGACATACTCACCAACTCAAAAACTGAGCCTGAAATTGCAGATACAATGGGGTTATATAAACGCTACTTTCTTGAAATGTTGAAGGCCTGTATTTATGTACAATTTTTGTTATTAATATCGCTTGCATATTTATAATGATCTCCTTGTCTCAGTTTTGAAGTACTTTAGTCATGCCCCTCATTGACTCTTGTGATGATGATAGTATTTAGCAATTGTACTAATCTTGTATATGTGATTTTATTCATTATACTAGTCGGGGTTGGCTTGATGAATCTTTTTTACCAACACTGCTTTACAAAGAGACATGCTATGAGCTATGTATATGAGTTGGACAATTTTTTGGTCGTAAATGTATCAAAATTCTTTACATATTCTAGTGCTAGCCCATATTCCAGTGGACACCCATAATTCACTTAAATTCTAGTCACTTAATTGGTTGCATCAAATCTTGAGCTTCATCTGTATTTTGGAATCAAATCTTGTTATCTTCTTTTTAAGAAGTCTTCTTGCTTTTGTCCTAACATGATTTGAATACCTACATACTTCAGTGTTTGAACAGTATATATAGTCTTCTGTCATTTGAAGTCTTCTGTGCTTATAAATTTTCTATTAATAATTAATTAAGCAACACTATGGCTAATATATTGTCATACTAGGCCAACATCTCATTCGGTATCACCTTTCACTATGTTTCCGTGTTACTAATGCTTCTTTGATTTAAAAAAACACTTTGTTTACCTTATATTCACTTTCAGGATGTGCATAGTAAAGTGGAAGCTAAAAACATTTGGGGTCGAGA